>BSEG01000002.1:32504166-35265833 GCA_036245055.1 Diospyros kaki | reverse complement strand
CTCATATAGAGAATAAAATGCTTTAAATCTTTTCCTAATTAAGGTGCCCCAGCACCTGTCATTAGCATTCTCAATGCAATAATATATACATTTACTTGTAATATCCTAACCATTACCTTAAAGAATGATTAGTATTACCCAAAAATGGTTACCCTTTACACATAATGGAATTCATTTGGTTAGCAAAAAAAGAAAAAAAAATCAGAATCCATTTCATTTGAGAGACAGATTTCAAAATCAAATTTAATCTGGAAACGAACTTCAAACTACATATCTTCAAATTAAATCGATCAAACAAATACGATAAACAAATGCGGATGATGTCCCATATATAACTACAGCACTAATTCTAACGCAGAGATTGAACTTCTAGGCGCACTAATTAAGTAAGATTCCAACGCAGAGATAATTGAACTTCTAGACGCAATAACCAAGATTGCCATCTAAACCTAAGTAAGAGAAAGGAAACTAATAAGATGCATGGAAACTCATCGACTACTCAGAGTTGAAGAATTTCGAAAGTTGCTGGAGCATGTTCTGGGCACCCTCCGATGGAATCACGAGCTGGAAATCATGCCAGCCATTGTACTCCAAGTACTGAGCATCTCCCTTCCACCCATCCGAACGCAGAGCTTGATAATAGTAAAACCCTCTATCTCTCAATGGATCTTGATTGGCAGTGATGACCAGAGCCTTCTTGACGCCCAGTTTGGGAAGATTCGGATCGATAAGGGGGTTGATCCTGTAGTCATCGAGTCCACTGTGGAAGCCTACGGCGATGAGCCAATCCAAATTAATCGGGGCTCTCGAGATAACCCCCCTCGGCTCCTGCTTTCCGATCGCCTGGCTTCCCCAGAAGAACGGACATATCAAAGCCATGCCGTCAATTTCCAGGCCTTCTAGAGATGAGCCTAAACCGTGCTTCATGGCCAGGTTGTGGGCTATGTTCCCGCCGGCGCTGTCCCCGGCGATGTAGACTTTTTCGAAGTCGACAAGCTGGTTTAGCCACGGCTCGGGGCCGTTGCCGGAGGAGTGGGAGGCGACCCACTCGAGGGCGGCCCAGGAATCCTCGTACGCGGCGGGGAGCGGCCGCTCTAAGGCCAGCGTATATTCAACGGATAGAGCGACGACGTTGCCTGCGTTGGCGATCGACTGGACGTATTCGTCGTACGGCGGGAGGAAGGCGCTGAAGGTGATGAACGCGCCGCCGTGGAAGAAGACAACGAGAGGGAGCTTCTTGTTCGGAGGCGGCGACGTTGGGAGGTAGAGCCTGGCGGGGACACCATTTCCGAACTTGACGTCTTTGTAGTGGCCGGGGACTAGTAGAGTGTCAGGGTAGTGGCGAGCGCTCAAAGCCGGTGCGAAGAAGACGAAGAGAAGAAGAAAGGGGGCTGCGTGTTTGGGAGCCATTTTCTTTCTTTCTTTCTTTCTTCCCTTGGATAGAGAATGATGGAGGCTCATATATATGGCATCTCGAGCCATTTATATAGCAATCACGGGGTAGTTAAGATTAAGCCACAGCAAAGTGAAGCTTAAATTTTTAAATTTGATATATATTCTGGTTAGTTATCTTCTACATATCTTGTTGTGGCAAGTATTTGAATCCAGATCTGCAATACTTGGTAGAGTTAGATAGCAATTCAAAAATGTGAACCGTATCCTGCAGTTTCAATTTGTTGATCGATGGTATGGTGTTAACTGAGATCTGATTATGTACGCAACTTGCCATCTTTATCTACAAATTAAACTAGCTGATGGACATGCATGCATGAACTGCATGGGAGCACCAAGTATATATTCATTTATGGCCTTTTTAAGCTTCCAATCAACTTACCACGCAGCCCAGTGGATTGTTGTTTTTGGTTGGGCCTCCAACCCACCAAAGATTTTCTTTTTTAGGTCATCAAGATTGTATATTTAGTGACTAAAGTTTTGTTGCCGCTGCAAAAAATGGCCACTAAAAGCCCAGGTGATATTCTATAGATATATGGTAACTGAAGCAATATATTAATGATTATGTATACTGTTATAGTACATATATAAATGCTATAGTAGCTGGCTAGCTAGTGCCAAATTAGAATTTTATTTATTTTTTGACACACACGGAGAGTAATATCAAATCAAGTTCTTCGGTGGTGCCATTTGCATTAAATTCAAATGAAGCAAGATGATGAACGTACAGGTAATGATATATCTTAATAAATTAAAGATTGGTCTGATCACTCCAATGCAAATATCAAAATTTTGGTCTCCATTAATGCCCCCATCAAATGCACAACTAGAACAGCGTAATATTATGTAAATTAACTTTTTTAACATAGCATTAGAGCAAAGGGTGTAGTATTTTTATGTAGCTTATTGAAAAAATTAAAAAATTGTGACAATATATCATAATTATAAAAATTATGTTTATGGGTTTGGATGGGTATAAATAATAGAATAGATACTTGAAAAAAAAAAAAAAACAATTGTTTCATAGGGTTTGTTCCGGGCAGTAGCCTCTACACATATATTTGTATTTTTGATCTCTACTGCTTTTGTTTGCACCAAAAAGGGCAAGAAAGAAACTGTGATCTCTAGCAATAAACTACATAAAAAAAGGAAACTGAAACACGAACACCATCATCCAGGAATCCATTTGATTGGAAAAAAAGGTTGCCAAATGAAATCCACACCCAATTCTAAATCATCTCCCACATTTTCTGTACATTTGTCAACAAGACCGCACAACAAACAGAAACAGGAATCTGCTACCATCTCCCGTATACAGAACTATACCCACCAAACAAACACCGGGGAAAAATGGAAATCTACGAGAGAAAGAGGCGCGCACTGAACCCTGTAATCTGTAAAACTATTTCTCAGGAAACACCCCTCGAAGCAATTTGATCGGTTCATTCAGATGCCCTTTCCCTCCCTCTTTCGATAGACGAAGAAACAGACGGAGTTCTTTGACAAGCGTATTCTTACGGAGAACAGTCTTCCCCGCTTAGTAAGAGGTCGTCCTAAAGTTGGTCTTAGAAGAAGAATTTCAGTTAAAAGAGTTAGAACGGCCTGAAGTAAACTGGTATGGGATCATGTTCGTCATGGCGACCCAAAACACAGTCGCTCTCAACATGTCCAGACTCGAACATCAAACATGCCTGGTTGGCTTCCATCAGTGCAAACTACAAGACCTACCGGAAGCAGATACGGGGGCTGCTTGGGGGAAATGCTGTTGGACTGTATTCATATTGTCGTCGTGAGCACCGTTGCCTGATGCCGCGCTGCGCTTGCCAGTTTTCTCTAAAAGGTGAACGAGAGAGAGAAATACTTCGACTCTTGTGACATCTCTATTGGCCTGCGTAGAGAGAAACAAAACCACCAAGTTGAACATTCTAGTACAATAGCAGAATGGTACAAATATCAGATACTTTTTCTGATGAAAAGGAGCAAATGTTCCAGTTTACGAGCACAGATCATATAAAACTAACCATTCTAAAATTAAATGCCAGGAGAAAATGACAATGGAAACATAATCTTTGCACATCTTGTATAGATGCCAGAAGCTTGCCGGACAAGCATATAAAGATCAGGAGGCTCAACTTAACTTTGATTTGTAGCCCAACACAGGAACTAATGATGATAAAAGTGGTGCATGTACAGATTTACCAACTGAAATATTGAAGTGATGAGATAGTTGTGTTCATTTGAAGAAAGGTGCAAAGAAATTTACTATTTTTTTTAATCTAATGTAATAAGAAAGTTAAGAGATCTTAATCTCTTTTAGGGACGCAGGGGGTTTGAAAATTGAAATTTTCCTGCAAAAACCTCAAACACGCATATACTGGACGTACATTCATCACAAAGCCAAAATTATATTTGTAAGCAAACATAAATTAGATTTATAATTATTCTTTGGGTCTCCTGCCAAATGGACCAACTCTATCTCCAACCACAATATTCTAACCAAGAAATTTAGGCAATGACTGAGACATATGCCCTATAAAAAGAATAATTCAAATGTTAATGTGAGAGGAAGTTGACACTCGATGGTCTTACCTCTACAGCAAATCGAGCCCAGACCTTGTCATTCAGAGTTTCCATCACCCCCTTCAGTATAGTTAATCCCAATCCCTTAATCATGTCGGCTATTTCTAAGAACAAACCACGTTCTTCACAAAGCATCTGTCACTCAACAATCTCAAGTCAGCACAGGATGGTAGATATAGAAAGATCAAGTATAACAATATTCATTGTACAAATCAGATAATAGTGGCATTTAGATATTTTGATTTTGGATTAGAGTGTTCATAATAGGAGGAGAGTGTACTCGAAATGTAAATCTTTGTCAAGTAATTTCTTCGTTGAGAAAAAGAAAAAGAAATAGAAAGACTAGCAGGCACAAAGTTAGAAAAGGAAATACAAGTCATCACCTTCACAAGCATTTGACGAGGGGCATTCAGATCCTCAACTATGATAGGACAGACCATAGACTGCGAGCCAACCTCATATGCCCACGTTCTTCCTCCCTCAAAGTTGTGACCCAATAACATCCCAGGGTCCTTACTGACAATCTGCACATCAAGCTAACGATACAATCAGCCATCATAGAAGTTTGTAGCAAATGTAAAGTGGCTGTCACTAACAATAGATTCTGACCTTAAGCAAAACCTCAACACTAAATTTTTTTCCTTTCTTTTCACCTTTGATAACACACCCTTATGACATGGTTTTTTTTTTTTTTTATATTTAAGAAATTTTATACCACTATTTTTGTTATTTTTGTAAGTGCATCGTCCTATTCCAATATCCCAACCTCTGATGCATTACAACATTTGCAACATAGATAGGAACAAACTCTAGACTAAGTCGGACTTAAAGAAAGAATATTCATTAAAGAAGTGCGTAAAGACAGTAGCATTCTCTGCACCTTTGACTCTCCGATTTGTTTTAACTTGTCCGCGTGTTTTGTGACACCTTGCAAGAAAAGCATATGCTTGATGGTACGTTCCAGCAGCCCATCAATGCTACACTGTTAAATAAGAAAATGGCAGATCAGCACCTGAACATGACAATTTTAAAACAAAAAATATGTGAAAGTACAAAGGTGCTTAGTAGAAGAGAAACCACCTTTGCCCCGTTAGGAACAATTTCTCTCAACTCTTTGAGACGATCTTGGATCATCTGGCGATCTTTTGGCCTGGGTCTAGGGTTCTCTCCAGGCTTAAGCCTTTTGCGATTCAATTTGCTGACTTCATCAGGCCTCTTTGAGTATGCAGTTGAAGCACTATTGTTATGTTTCGTGCTATCTCCCTGTTCAACCCATGAATTGATCTGTGATCCATAAACAGAATTGGCTTGGGAGTAGCTCTTTTTATCTTTGTTGCACTCAGATTTGAAGGAACATGATCCTACTGGTGCTAATTTTGCTAGAGGCTTGGGAAGTCCACAGAACTCTCCTTGCTTCTGATCAGAAATACTAACCTGGCCATAGGAGGGAGAAGCAATAGGAACAGAAGAGCTATTAATCTTAGTCAAGGTTGTCTTGCAAGATGCACTTTCATCTGAGCTCTGGTGCAGAGCAATGCGGGCCTTATTTACAACAGCATCTAACAAATGGTCAGTGCCCGTCACAGAGAAAATACCACTGTCTGAATTTCCTCCATCAAAAGAATACAAGTCAGGATCTGCATCCCGAGGATTTAAAGATGTCACCATGTCATCAATTGAAGTGTTCTTGTTCGTGTCTGGTTCATGGTTGTAAAAATTATTCCAGCTGTCACTAAATACTTTTTTCTTAAAATCCATACCCAGAATATCAAACAAGTCATCCCCTGATGGAGGTTGGGCATACTCATTCTCATTTGTAGCACTTTTTGATCTTGAACTCTCGTTTCCATATTCAGGCTTTTGGCTATTATAATCAAGGCCATAAAATTTCTCACTCAAACTCATTTGCTCATCCAGAGGGGTTGACGGTATGTTAAGGGCTTGAAATAAATTGTTTTCTATTGTTCCATTTCTTTGCGGCAACTCAGTTTGTGAACCCTCATCAATATGAGAATGACGCCTGAAACCAGTACTCTGCAAAAGCAAGTGATTGGGTGTCAAATGATCCATGGGCTTAGATGTAGACACCTCGGTTTCTGATGGACCAGCATTTATCCCAATCCCAGGAAGACGTGTGCAAGAGACATCGATGCCTGCTGATTTGTGCACATTTAGAAGAGAACACAGGTTTGGACTTGATCTTGGATCACTACCTCCAGTCTGCAACTGTCCTGCCCTAGAACTTTGGTTTCCATTTGCACTAAGCTGCTGAGACATTCTAATGCCACAGGAATTGCTTAAATAATTGTTAGCACGCTCCTGTAGGACAGCATTTGGCAATCTCTGGGCATCATTTATTCTTGAATTGCTATAATTTGTAGATGATGGACCAACAGGAGGTTGTTCACCAAATTTAGATCTATGATTGTAGAGAGATTCTTGCTGACTCAGACGTGTGTGTGGGTTCAAAGAAATGACTTCAGCTCTTGTTTCTTCGATTTCTAGCAGGCTACTGAGAAGGCGGCCTGGTTTTGTTCCTGGGATTATGTTTGGCAGGCAGGGGCCATTTAGTGATGATCTAGCTATATTCTGGGTCAGGTTTGGAGTTTGAAATGTTGAAGAATTGCCATGAAGGTTATTCTCTATCTGTTTAAATGTAAAGTGCGATCCCACAGCCTGAGATGGGATACTTTGTTGGTAGCAGCTATAAGAGCCATCAGCAACAGATGGAACAGAGTCTTTCACCTTATAATTCCCAGATGGATCAGCAGAAATAGATTTTTCAGGAAAGACGGCTGCACCAATCATGGGAGGATGTTCTTTTGCTGTGTAGTTGTCAGATAATAAAGCACCAGGAACACATCCAAGTTGAAGCATTAAACTCTTCACGGTGTTCACAAATGCTACATTCTCCATAATCTGAGGAAACAAATATGGCCATATGTTCAAATATGTACAAGCATGAAAAACTCAAGACTCATAATCAGGAGTAATTGATGACCATCAGTTGTGTTAGAAAAGATACTTAAAACCATGTAGTCAACTACAAATAGGAAAGCTGCAAACTCCATATGACTGTCAAATGCAACTCATACAACAAAGTGCATAAAAATACTTCTTCCAAGAAGCTGATAGAATCGCCATGACCCCATTTGGGAGCAATATCATCAAAAACACAGCAGCATAGCAATGAGATAACTTGTATGGCCAAAATGACACTAACCCACTTGCGCACCCCCCCCCCCTCCCCTCCCCCCCAAAGCAGAAACGAGGAAGATAAAGAAAGAGAGAAGGAAAAGAAGGAACATGAAACTCACAGCCAATGATGAACCAAGTTGAACCACACCATGACCGAGGATGGGAATAATTGCAACAGTCTGCAATCCAAACAAATGTTTAGAGATGTTCAATCAAAAGAAGAGGAAAACGAAGAGGAAGAGGAAGAAGAAGAAGAGGCAAATAGCTAGGAGTAATCATACCTTTATACCAGCTGAAAATTGTTGGCAGACCTCATTTTGAACCTAACAGAATCCAAGAAAGTAGAAATCATACTAAGTTCAGATACAAGACGCCAATCCTCCAGATTTCACAAAATATTGTATTGAAATGCATGCAACATGTCTAAACCAGAGAACTTTTTCACTATTTAGCCTCTATAGTCATTTTTAATTCACCTATCCAAGTGTACGGACCAGCTAGGTCACTTCAAACAACGGGAGAAAATAATTGAGTAATAAATGTAGATTTCAAACAGGTAGTATTGAAACACAAGCTGAATTTTCCACTAAATTTTCCCTTTGCTATTACATGCTCAAGTAGGGTAACATGTGAATGCAATATGCAAACAGCCAAAAAACAAAGTTACAAAAGTATATTAAGATATGTTTATTGATTTATTCTCTCACACACACACATACACTATAGCAGCTGGAAGAAATACTCATTACATGATATACCTCTGGTGGGTAGGCTTCTCTAGCATAGTTCTCGGAAAGGACCCACAAATATTTACCAGTAAATGCAGCACGCCCAACTAGCCTGTGAAACAAAGTTCCGAATAGCTGTTATTTCCAATGACATGTTAGGTTTTTTCATCTAAAGCATTAAAAATTTACTGGGTTAAGGTAAAGGTAGAATAAAACAAGAATGAAATTGAAATATAATCATACCCCTGTCCCACAACTTTAATCGGGCTACACATCATCATTTTGTCTACTAGTGATGGGACTAGAACATCTGGTCGAGCTATGGCTAGGAGATTCCGATGTTCGGCAGAGACGCAGGATGCTTCCCACTCTTCCAAAGCCAGTCCTGAGCTCCCAATTGCAGCAATAGGCGGAAGAGTAGGAGATGGAATAGATTCGTAGTAGCATTCTTCCCAGATCAAAAGCCTGACAACGCAGAACTATCAAGTTCAATACGATAGAATATCAACACAAGCATATGCTACAATCACAGAGAATTAATCAAGAATTCATACACCAATATGACAATTGAAAGCACGATCTGCAGATCATACTTTTACATGGTGTTGGAAGAAAAGGTCATACAAGAAAGGAGCAAAGGAGATTCAGAATCACTAGATTTACTTAGGAAAAGGGTACATCAGAAAACGGTTGTTCAAACCAAAACAAATTCACTTTTTTCCATTAGGATTCCATGGGACAAAGCAGAACCAACCAGACAGAAAATTCCAAAGAACGCAAGATAAAAGATATCAGATATAAGTGCACAAAGAATCAGGATTCAGGAATTTTCCCAACAAACTCTTAGCACGTGAAATCATATCTTAGGAACTCCAAACAAACAACAGTCATGGACGAACAACTACAAATTGAAAAAAAAAAAAAAAAAGAACACTCCGAATCTATAATCTGTTTGCTTAGAGAGAATTATAAGCCTAACATAACCATCCAACAAAGACCATTAGCCTCAATTTTTCACTTTTATTCCCTTCACCTTCATTTTTCTCATTAACCAACAGAAAGGCTGCACTATAAATATTCCAAGATCAAACCAAATGTTTCCTCCATTTCTTCGACAACCAAAGGAAATATTTACAAAAAAAAAAGGTGAAACTTACTCCGGGTTTTGGTAACCGATCTTCCAGAAAACAGCATAAGACCACTGATTAACTCCACATAGAGTCTTCAAAACTTCTTTCAAAAGGTAGCCCATAGCTCAAACTTGAATATAACAGTCAACCAACCAAGAAAAGAAGAGTAGACGACAACCCACAAAGTTCGAGATATAAAGAGACGCAAAGAGAGTGAGAAAGTCAATGCTTCAGTGCATTCCTTTACGGCGACTGGCTCCGGAGGCTAACTTCCACGGCAAGACCCGCGTCCGGCCTGTTTGGTCCTCAGCCCGCCGCTCCTCTTCCTTTCTGGGTCTAAATCTCCGGCGATCATTCTCCGGCAACCCATTCAGCTTGATAAAAATAGAGAGAGAGAGAGAGGGAGAGAAAGCGAGAGACACAGAGAGAGAGAGAGAGAGAGTGAAATAAAAGTTACACTATGCCACAAGCGTTGAACTTGTAGTGAGCAGTGAGTTTCTCCATTTTCAGCTCAAATATGGAAATTAAACCCCAAAAATTGGGAGATGGATTGGAGGAACTTGTGGGTATTGCGGGAATCTCCGGGTGGATGAGTGTCTCGGTCTGAAAAGGAAAGGTTTGGTTGGTGAGGCTGTTGTTGTCTTCTTCTTCAGTGGTTCTCTCTTCCGTTCGTGCTTGCTCTGGATGCTCTGAGATGCAGAGAGAGAGAGAGAGAGAGAGAAGGCGACTAGGCTAAAATGCGCCCGCCAGACCCTTTTATCAGGAAGAATGAGTTAGTGGAAATAGGCTTGGTCTTTGAGACAATTTGCGGCTGCGCCACTCTGGTTTTTGTCGGTTTTCGGAGTTCTCAACCAAAGGCAGTGGACGCATACCCCTCCCTCTCTCACTCCCCCCTCCAATTCAATGGCCAAATATTTTTACATTTGTCCCGACTAAAAGCCAGATTTATTGTTAAAATATAATATTTAATTAAAAAATAATAATAAGATTAATAGACAAATATTATATAAATTACGTTAAATATTTAATTTTAAATATATATAAATTATACTTGCATCCGAATTTATTGGATGATTCACAAAATAAAAGGTTATTCATCATTGAGAATTAATCGAATAAAGCTCGAATAATTAGGTAAAATATATATATATATATTTTTTATTTTACCAATAATTCTCATAATTCATAACCAGATTTAAAATATTTTTACTTTTTCTAAACAAATTTTAATATAAATGGCATGATGCCACCTTATTCTCTAGGGCAGTGTCCCAGTTCCCAGATGGCATCATGCCACCTTAGTTCTGTTTCTTGAGCCATGGCATTGGCATGAGCATAAAATACACACACACACAAAACATAAGATATTTCCTGGCATTCCCAAACTACTTCTCGATAATGACAAGTTTACCGACCTTCGTACAAATATATGAAGAAATTGCAATCTTAGAAATGGTATGTAAATTAATTTCTTTATTTGTCTAGTAGTCATTCAAATCTTACCTAAGAAGCGACCTTTAACCTCTACAACTCTTAACTAGTAATTTCAACCCATCTCTCAGCCAGAGCGAGCTGCTTGCTCTGGTCATCGTGTGTTCCAGGGCGTGCCCTGTGGATCATAAAATAATAATGTTTTTTAAAAAATGTGTTGGGGATGGGGCCCAGGGAGACATGATCACAACCTTCCATCTTAATCGGGAGCAAAAAGGTGTTAACCCACACTCCGAGAGCCTCCCACGAACTACCCCACGCTACGTGAGGGGATAAATCAGGAACCCAGCTGGTAGGTGATGGGGAGGACCAGTGCGAGCCGCCCACAAGGACCCCTGAGGAGCAGGAAATCCCACACTGCGACTTGCCCGACTCGATCATTGCCACTCGAAAGCAACTTTACTCGCTTCTTACCAACTGAGCTGTGCCCTGGGAGCAACCTTCCATCTTAATCACCATCTCTCAGAGAGAGAGAGAGAGAGAGAGAGTAAAGTGCTTGGAACAGTGACAGCAGGGGGAGAGTTTTCCTGTTCTGTTTGTGAACAGAGGAGAGGCGAGGCCTTGACGCTTGTATTCTAAGTGAGTGGGGGTTGAGCTCCAGCTGATGTCATCTCTCATGTCCCTTCTCTTCTCTTCTCTTCTGTTCTCTTCTCTTCTCTTCATTCTTTAACAATTCTTATTGGCCGTTGATTTCAAAACATTAATTAATAAAATAATAATATAATCATTATAACACAATTTTTTACTTCTAAATTAATTACTAAAATAAAATTACGTTTTTTAATAAAAAAAATTGCATATATAAATGGAAGATATATGTATATATTTGGGTACACTTTATTGGGAGAGGCAAACAACTTTGAGCCCCAAAACCATCAGCCCATCCCCTTGAAAGGGCATGTGTTTGGATAGCTTAGGGAACTATCAGTGTTACGGGGAGACCAAACCGTGCTATATTTCAGCACTTTACCCCTTCCCAAATGTCCCATTTTTCACCACTTTTATCCCCCATTTGCCCTGTGGTCCAATCCCAATATCCCATTGTGCCTCCCCTCTTATGGGTTTTGCCATTCCCAGCCAAGCATCTCCATTTTCAGAATTTTTATCATTTATATACTTTGAGAAAATATTAATTTTTTTTTGTAATTTTACTTTTATTTTATAAAAAATAAAAATTATTTTCATAACTTAAATTCTTTAGTGCTATATATATATATATAATTTCTTGGGCGACTGTGAAGCCCTTATACTTCTGTTCCACATACCACCCTCCTTTTCAGAAATTAAAAACTGTTTCACAGCAAATTAAAAACTCATAACCCACATGGTTGGTGAATATATATGAATGTGCAGGTGCATGTGCATATGATGTAGGCTTTGATTAAGGTTTTCTGGCTACAGAATGAATGGCTAAGATTGAATTGCAGATGGCAGCCATGGATCGATTGAAGAGGGTACATGGTTGGTTTAAGCTTTAGGCCAATGGAGGAGGAGGAGGGGACTGGTCGGTCACTGGTGGTCTCACTGGCTATAGCAAATAAATAAGTTGGAAAAAGGGCATAAAAATATGGGATGGCTAGTTGGGTACACATGATTTTGTGCAACTTTATGGTGACTCACTGCAGTGGCAGTAAGTAATTGTTGTGGTGTGGGGAAATGGGTAAAAGATTCCTTCCTCCCCTTCCAAGCCATATACTGAATGTGAATATGTATTATTATTATATGTTATGTTATTTTTAGAGCCCTCAATTCTAAATTGTCCTGTTGACTGATTTTAAACGCCTAACCAGAACTTAGATGGGACCACTTCAATCTAATTTAATTTCACTTGATTTTATTAATATTATTCATTTAGGGTTTAATTTTTTTAACAATCACGTGTTAAAATTTATAGAATTGTCTAATGCACAAGTCTTATTTAGGGGTCTAACAATGCCCACAACGTTTAGATAGATAGATAGATAGATGCTTCTAATTATTAACAGTTGATTTCAAATTTTCTTAATGAATAACTTTTAACTGCTTTTAATTATTAAATTGAATGAAAATGACTTGTTTGGAGGCTTAGGAATTTTTAATGATGAACCGAAAGTTAAAAAGGGTTTTTTTTTATATAATTTTTTAATAAAATTGGCCCCAGTCCACGTCATAAGAGGAAGATAACAAGTCTCCTCCTGTTCTTGAAAAGAAGTCATTAAGAATAGAAAAGGCAGTAGTAGCTAGCTAGGATTTAATCAAATCATAAAAGAGTTGGATTAGACTCCAAAACGTTGGATGAATGTATAAGTCCAAATCAAATAATCCCAATCCTAAGAAGATTTAGAAAAAAAAAGAAAAGAAAAGAAAAGAAAAGAAAAGAAAGCAAATGGGTACAAAAACAACAGATATATGCCCCCACAAACTCATCAAATTTCAATGAAAATCTTAAAGAATTGCTAGCTACGTCTCTCAGGCTTTTTCTACCAAATTATCTTAATTATATTAATTAATTATATCATTTTTTTTAGATTATGCGCTATCACTCGTGTTCCTGTCAAATCTACCCCAGAGTCATCATAAGAGAGATAAATTAGAAATGTATCTGAGTGATCAGGATTTTTTTTTTTTTTAAGCTACGTTCACTAGCATTTATCAAAGATTACTTCTAAAATGATATAAATTTTTACTTTCTTTAAGAATTAATCTCACTTTGACAGTTTCTAACATGACTTTATAACTCTCTCTTTTTTGAGTTACATGGCTCAAAATAAGATAAAATTTGAGGGTCGAGATTATTAGAGATGGGTACTGTGAATTAATTAATTCGTAAAAAAAATCTATAATCACGTTGGACGAATGCAGTTAAAAATGGACTATATATTAGGATCACAGTTACGATATCATAACCGAATGGAATTAGTTAGAAAATAGGAGTTTTTGGGGTGGGGGAAGTACAGCAGCAGCGGGAGCCGCAGCCGCCTCGCATATATCAATTCATTGATGCCAAAGCAAGAGGTGACGGGCAGCCATTGCTTTAAAAGCCAAAGGGCCATCACCAGTGGTGGTAGTGTGGAGATCTGCCACACTATGGGACAAAGCAGCATGACAATCTTGACTTATCAACCACATGAAATCTCCATTCCATTTACTATATGTCTTGTGTCTAAATCCAATTTGGATTTTCTTTTCTCATTCTGTCTCCACCCCCACCCCCCCCCCCCCCCCACCACAAGCATTGATTATATATATATATATATAATTATTTCTTCCTGATCAAAAGGGGTGATAGGAGGCGAAAGCCATCTGAAAGAAACGGTCATCATAAATTTTGAGAAAAAATGGTTTGAAGAATATAAGGACATGAAAAATAGGAGAATAGGGATAGGAGTAGCTTGATGGTGTTGGTGGTGACTATTTTTTGCGTTGTAATTAAATTGTTCGTTGCGTTGGTCATGCTATTGATTTTGGGTTAACTCAGTGACTTGATTTTGAAGTTGTTGGACGATTTGGAGGAGAACCTCCACGACAGTTGGGTTTTGTGAGAGGTAGTCGATGCTGTTTGGCTCTTTGATAGAGATACTTCTAGTTCGCACCATGGTAAGGTGATAAGGTTGGGTCGAAAGACTCTAGTGAGGTTATGGAGCAAATAAGTTTTACTGAATCTCACGGTGGGGGCCAGATGTTCCTACCTGGCCAAAATGGGTGATTAGAGGCGGGCTTGCAACGACAAGGGACGGGCTCTAACGATCAGTCAAATGGGAGGTGGCTGGTACCTGCAAACACTCCAACCCTCAAGTGCGTCAGGGAGTAAAAGTAGTAGACTATGGGTAGGCTAAAAAGAGAACACACATTGACTTTGGAGAGAGTTGGTTTATATAGAAAGAAAGGAGGTCTCATTGTATGTATACGTCGTGTATTTGCAGGATGATGATAGGACTGATCGTTCGGCGTCGAACTCTTCTGGTGACGGCATGGTGTCGATGAGACTACCATTAATGAAGATGAGATATGTCATTAATATATATCGGATCTTGAGTAGGCGTTAGAATATCCAGCATGCTGCTATAATGAAGTTGCTATAGGTTGGCACAAAGCCAAGATCGAGTTTTGGTCGAGATAGGGCCATGGGTTAAGATTAGACCATGAGCTGAGATTGGACCGTGAGCCAAAGGCCAAGATTGGGCCATGGGTCAAAGGTCAAGATTGGTATGGTCTAATAATTGTAAAAGAAAAAATACAATATGTGGCATTCATTGTAATAAAGCCCATCCTGCACCGAAGTCACGTAACGAAGCTTGTACAGGTCCATAACACATGGGTCGACGTTTTAACTTCTTGTTCAACTCATTACCAATTAATTTGTGCACCATTTTATGCCAAAAAAATTTAGACCACATATGGTACTTAATTTGGCTGGATATCTAGCAGCATGTCATATATATATATATGCATGTTTAATTGTCTGGAAAAGTACTTTGGTTTGTTTGTCAATGTGAGACCCTGAAATCTAGGGATTGGACTTTGGCTAACCACTTTATTTTTCTTCAGGTACAATTGGAGAATTTGCTTTAAGATTTTGATCATATTGGTAGCTTCGCTTTAGTATATATACTACTATAATTGTTGGGTTGCAGATATTTTTTTATTGTTTTTTGTTTTTGGGGGTCAAGTTTGATGAGTAGAGCTTCATAATAACCAAACGAACACTAAATTAATGCAGTAATGCCAAACTTAATTGCACATTATATAATTACAGACTCTGACCTAGCTAGGAATTAATTGCTACTACCGGCCCTAAAATCGTATCATTAATCTTGACTTGGGCTTTTTTTGCTAATGATTCAACTAAAAAAGAAAATGTTTCCAGCATATGTGGTTACTCATGATGCATGGATCCTGGAATCATTTTCGTTTTGAAATTCCTCTTGAATAACGAAGTTTTCACCATGAAAACAGTGGGCCTTAACCTGGAAGCATGCCTTGGGGACCAAATCATGCCTGGAACAGCAGGCTATGCTCCTTTCGTTATCACGCATCAGAAGGAGAGAGAGAGAGAGTATCCCAATGATAGGAAATATCTTTAGCTTTCATTTGTTTTGATAAATATGTAGTGGGTATGGAAGGCAAGCCAAAAAAAAAACACAAGTATAATGTACATATATATGGCCATGGGTTTCTTTTTCATTAGTGGCTGGCCTTGGAGGCCTAGTCTTTGCAGCACTGGGGATGGAGCGCAGTTACTGTAGCTATGTTCGTCTAATGGTCTCGAAAGTGGAAATTAGAAATGGGGCATGCATCTTCCTATTTTCTAAAAACATTTGGCAATGAATTACTTAATTATTAATTAAGAAAACGTACGTATGATTAGTTAAACAAAGGAAGTGACTTTTTAAGGTCTGATGTTTTGTCTTTTAGTTGTTCGTCTCTTGGGTTCTAATTAAGTTGGCTTTGTAGTCAGCTCCTCCTCGTCGTATCTAATTTAGTGTGAAACCCCATTTATAGGCTTCTAGGAACAATTAATAATTAGGAATATTATCCGTTTACAGGCTTCAAATATTGAATGGCTCTCTGAGGCAGCCATTTAGGCCGGTGGAAAGATGATAAAGAGACACACACACACACATATGTGTGTATATATATAGGATAAGGAAGAGCGTGTAGTACGTACTAAAACAAAGGTAAGGTTGGAACATCGCAATCTTGCCATATATCTTTGACAAGACACAAGGCTTTGGTGCTACTTGGTGGTGTCATTTATGGTTTGTGTTGGTTGTTCACGCTTGAACTGTTCTTGAATTGTATGTGTCTGTTTATGTGTGGGTGTGGGTTTCACTCATGATTGGTGCAATTTTGATGTGCGTCCAGTGTGCACCACAGCTACCCAACATGCTCTGGGTTTAGCCTTTTGCCATTGTTATTCCCCATGATTATCATGCGGCATTAATTATGCCTAGCTATCTGTTCTCATTATTCTAGCTTTTCCATGGCTAGCTAATGAACACTGCTTAACTTTGCAAGAAATCTTACTCTCTCATTTTATAAAAGAAAATTCTAATTTAAGATCATCCAAAGGAAAACTAAGTTACAGAGAGAGCTGATGACTGTCTGATTAATTTAGTTGGCTAATCTTGCTTCAGGCCTAAAGAATTGTTGAATAAGGAGATTTTGGTAACATGGGATTTAATTACGGTCCAACTAAATTATTTGAATTATTAATATATATTTATATATATATATAATAATCCAAATGATGATAATTGGAATGTAGAAGTTTGAATTGTTATTATGAAAGAATAGTGATGCCCACTAAAAAGTGGATATTTTGTGCTACTTTAGCCTGACTGGCTGTTGTTGAAGATTGAATAAAACAAACTTAAAGCAGCGTTGGAGATTCATAAACTCACTTTTGCAGCTGACTTTGGAAGCCATCATAATTAGGCTTTCTGCAACTCAAACACTTAAAAGTAAAATTGCCCACCCAAAATTGTAAAAAGAAAAGAAAAGAAAAGAAAAGAAAAGAAAAATCCTGACACACCCCCATGATGTGTGATGTGTGGGTGGGGTTGGCAGAATACATTGAATGGAAGGAGAAGGTGTTGAAATTACTAGTGCCTTAATTAAGTAAAACTTTAGGGGTTGCCGCCAATATATAGTGCACCATCATATCATTTTCATCCTTTTTTGGGTTGCACCATCACTTGCAATCCCCCTTCAATGAGATCAATGGAAATGTTTGTTAATCTTCGGATCGGATAATGCATCCTTCCAACATATATATTGATGCAAAATTAATCAACCAAGAACCCCATTAATTTGTTTTAATCTTGATTAATTAATTAATGAGATTTAATTCTACCCACTCTCTAAGTTTTATATTTGGGCAATTAAGGATGATTTCAACGAAAGCATAAACTTCATGTATATAGCTAGTCCATTGAGTAATTAATTTTTAATAATATGACCAGAATGATATGAATTACTTGTAAAAGAGAGTAAGTACGATTATTAGAGTACTTTTGATTGCAAAGATAGAATTTGAGTAAAAAAAAAAATGAATTCTAAAAAATTGAATTATATAGAATTAAATTCCAGACAAAATATCAATTGAAGATGTTTAATTGGCTTAATTGAATTCTAAGGAATTATTTAAAAATAAATCAAATATATTATATAAAATATTTAAAAAATCAAATATGTATACATATATATATACATACAACTTGAGGATGCCATGGCCGCCATCATTGGCCACTGACGCTACCTCCATCGCCACCTTCAATGGCCGTTGCCGCCGTCGTCATTGGTCTTTGCTGCCGTCTCTCTCGCTCAATCTGTCGCTGTCGCTGCCATCGTTGCCGTCACTGCTCGTTGCTGTCGAGCTTCCCTTGTCGCCATGGCCATTGTCCCCTCAACCATTGCCTCTTGCTCGTCCTCTCATTCGATTGCCTCCTCTCATTCGATCACTCTTCTTCTTTTCTATCTCTGCCAGATCGCTCCATCTCTCCTTTTTTGAAAAATCTATTCCAGTCCTTCATGAAAAATAAATTTTAATAAAAGTGAGAAACTGAGCCACATGAGCTAAAATAAGAAAATATTTTTTATAAAAAAATTAATTAATCAAACACTACGAAAGCTAAAGTTTAGGTAAAAATTAATCATTTTTTATAAAAAAAAAATATGTAATCAAACAGACTGTTAAGTTTATTTTTTAGCTTTCTTTCTTCTTTTCTTTATTTTATTCCTCAAAGCCGACACTCACAGTCCAATATGAAAAAAAAAAGGGGAGAAATGCTTGTGTGAACTGGATCTACCAGCTAGGACTATGGTCTTGCAAATAAGAAGATGACACGCGGTAAATGTAAGAAAAAAAAAATGGACTGACCATGGTTTTCTCTTGGAGCGAGGGGATTTGGCTGACGGTGCCGAGAAGGGGCTGGAGGGGAGGTCGTCGACTGCACTATCATGTTCTTTCAATGGGAAGGCGGAAGGTGCTGTCGACAATCACTGCTACAACGGAAAGCCAGAAGGTGTCGTCGCTTCGAAGGTAGGAACCCAGAAAAGTGCAGTCGACTACTGATCATTTTCTCTGGCAAGGCGGGGTCCCAGAACTGCATCGATCGTCGTCCGATCGCACCGTCACAAGTTCATTAACCACAGTGCAGTCCAAGAGGAAACCATGGTTAGTCCATTATTTATTTTTTTACACTTGCCACGAGTCACCCTCTTATTCCCAGGAAGGACCATGGTCTTGGCTGATGGGCCAGTCCACAAAAGCATTATCCATCCTTTCTCATAGAGGCTGTTTGGCTTACCCTTTTTAATTAGAGTTTTTAAGTTAGTCGGTGGTTAATGAAAAAGTTGCGTAGTATTTAAGTTGATAACGTATTTAGATAAATATATTTTTAAACTGTCAGTTAATAATTATGTGTTTGATTTGTAAAAAATGATAAGTTGTTAAAACTTCACAAAAAGAATAAATTAGACATGATGCTAAATAATACAAATAAAATTTATAAAAATATTATTTTTAATAAAAAATTATACATTAATTTTAAATATTAGATAAATCATACATACTTAATAAAAAATATATTAATATAATATATATATCTTTTATTTTTTTCTTAAAAAATAGTACTATTAATATATATACAATATTTATATACCTGTAAGTGTATATATTGTATATACACTTACAGATTGAGGACACCACCAGGGATGGAGAAGGCAGCAATCGAGGTTGGAGGTGGCGCCTAATGAGGCGATGGCAATGGCTAGAACTAGATGAGGCGATGGCGCAACCCACCAACTGAGGCGATGGCTGGAACTAGATGAGGCAATGGCAGTATGGAGAAGGGGTGACGGAGGCAGCGACGGTAATGGTAGAGCACAGTTTTGGAGAAAATGATAGAAAATAGAGCTTTGGGTAACAGTAATGAAGGATATTTTGGTATTTTTGTTGGTTAATGATACAACATTTTTTGATAAAATTGAGGGTACTAACTTTTACTAAACGCTGCTATAACAACTTTTTAGTGAGATAGCATATAAGTTGAAACACTAAATTAAATAGTTAATCATCAAATGCACCGTAACGGATTAGTTGCACGAATAACTTATACGTGGCCAAACCACTAAGCCAAACAACCTCTTGAGGGGGACATGCACTGATGCAGCAGAAGTTCAAACAAACGCTGCTACAGTCTACAATCTACAACCATTCATTTAACAGAATTCACAGATAGTGAGTGGATAAGTACAAGGCACTTACTAATTAGAAATTAAGTTGTTAAAAGTTATGGATTTAAATAAACCAACCTGAAACTCCACTTTCTAAGTTAAAAGTTAGGTAGAAAAATAAAAAGATTGATTAGGCTCGCTCGCTTGCTTGATAAGGTTCTAATTTTAAAGTAAGCTTATTTCACCTAATTAAATCTCATTTCGTTTATTTTTATGAGAATTTAGCCTAATTTATGTGTAGCATTTAAGATTTTTGTGTTTTTTCAAGCGCCCCCTTTGATGAGGCCAAGACCCAAATTTTAGTTATCAAAGTAACTCATTTATTTGAAATTATACCAATACAATAATCACCACTCACCGAACCCTTTATAGAAGAAATCAACAATGATCCAATGCCTAAATTTAATGATTTAATCATCCTCTAATCTTGTATTTTTATCCAAATCTATTTTGGTTTTGAATTCAATTTCCTCTTTTATTTCTAATTCTTTAATCAATCATAATCCTTATCAAATCTTAACTAACTAATACATAAAGATTTTCTTCCTATTTATCCTCAAAATTTGCATTACCAATCCTAATCCTTTTTCAACAAGAAGTTAGTTTGACTCTAAACTTTAATTAGATGGATAATTTTCTCTTTTACAAGTGTTTATCCTAATCCTAATTAATAGTTATCCTTATCCTAATCCTTTTAAGATTATATTAAAATAATATCCATATATGTTTATGATATGTCTTTCAACTCTCCCTTAAAGTCATTAATCTTAATCCTTCCCAAATTCTTTTCCAATACTATATAATAATTATTATTATTGAAGAAGTAATTTTCTGCACATTTTGTTTCTTTAAATTTTAAAGATAATAATTAATTCTTTCTTTTGTGAAATTGAATAAGAATTGCACTAATATAATTAACTCATTCAGTTTTAGGGTGGGTTCGACTTGGCTTGGCTCAGCTTAATCAAGCTAAGAGCGAATCCATAACTAATCTTCGGCCAAATCATGATCTAGATTTAGCCTAAGCTAAGAAAAAAAAATTAATCCTTCTTGGGCTTATGGGCCAGTCTAATCATGACCCAATTCAGAATATTTGGGCCTACATGCTATATGATAAATCCAAAAGACGTATATATTTGTATGCAGTACTATGCTTCATGCAATTAAAAACCAAGAATGAAATCCCTTTTAATTAGAGTCCTTTAAACATTTTTTTTTAATCTTTATAAAATTATTAGTAGAGAGGGTTGACGACGCAGATTGCAAAATCTTGAGAAAGATCTCCTTCGTATCTTTCTCAAGATTACATATACTTTGCTGGACATATATATATATATATATATCATCTGTGTGTGGGTACTTGAGGAAGCATGATTATTAATTAAGTTGATATCGATCGATGGATGCATGCATGCATGCATGCGAAGGAAGAAAGAACCATTCTGATTCTGCTGCAAATAATGGAGCATTAATTCAAACGATGCTGCTGCTGCTTGTGGTGGTGGTGGACGGTGGTGAGTTTCATTTGGAATATATTTTCATATTGAAAAATGGGGAAGAAAAGGAAAAGATGATGATATATACATGTGCGGTTTCAATCATTGATGATACAAGTCAAAAAGCCAAAGAGGAAATGCGCTGCGCTTGAGTTGCATGAGCACTCCAATCTACAAACAAAGATAAAAAAATAAAAAAAATAAAAAACAGAAGCTTTCTGGGTCGCTGTTGATTTTGCTTTGTTCTAAGGCAATGCACCATAAAAACCTAAAACAACAGACCTCATCATCATCATCTACTTAAACATGTCAAACTATATATATATATATATATATGGGCCAATATAAACACACACACACACTAACTATATATATATATATAGTCCCCTCTTCTCGTCTCTCCTTTGCTTTCATTTCAAATTTAATTGAGAATGAGTGGAGACTTTGAGAGGTGCAATGTCTTGATTCTCATAAATATAGATTGAAAAAAAAGGTAAGATATGAAAACATGGCGAATCTAAGGAGTAAGTGAATAATGGACTACCTGGGGTGGAATGGAGACAAAAGAATTGAAAAAAGTGGACCAAGAGCTGTGGTGTATATATATATTTATATATATATTGATGTCTAGACTTAAGTCTTTCCTTTAATTCTCTCATGCATGATAAGTATCTAAATTTTTGTTATTTTTAATGTATTTGTTAAATTTATTTGACGACTTTACAAAAAAATTAATTAATTTTTTATCTAGATTTTTCTAAATATGTTTATCTCTCTCGATTCTATTCAAGATAAGTATATTTTAGTTCTTATAAATTAAAAAAAATAATATTTGTATCATCTTGTATATTTTAAAAAAGTTAATAAATAATTTGATAAAAATTTTAAAATATTTTTTAAATTCATCTTAATTATTTTATATCTTGATACTGAAAGTATTTTAAGTTTATTTTTATATAATTTTATTTTAAGGAATATTTTATCTTATTAAAATGAAACGTAGTAGTCGAAATGCCCTGCATAATGGGCGATGGCTTTGTCTAAAAAACGACAAAAGGTGATAGTACATATGATATGATAACTGAAAAAAGCAAAGAAATCCTTCAATCTTCTTCGCCTTCTCTCATTGGCTAACACATTGACCTCTAACCCTAAGCAACGCGTGGGTCCTCTGCCTCGAAAATTCCAATAAAGCCATTGATGCCGTACTAAAGTGTCCATTATTTTAATTCATTATTTGTGGCGGCCGGCCGCCCCCAAGTATTCTTTCACGCGCTCCCTCCCTCCCTCCTATTTCTATTGTGGGAGGAAGGTCATTTTTTATTAATTTAATTAATTTTTAATATTTTTTTAATTATAAAAATAAAATAATTTATTTTTTGGGGTCAGTGGTTACCTGTATTACTTTTTGTAACACTCTTGATTTTGACGTTTATTCAAAATATGTTTCAAAATGATAAACATATATTTAAAAAGATAATAAAAATACTAACTATTAAAATAGAATCTAAAATTATGAAGTTAATCAAGTAATATACTTAATTAATCGTTCAACATAATTTTTATTCAAGTATAATTTTATATTTGTCAAATAATTATTTTAGAAAATTTTAATTTAAACTAATATTTAAATATTATTTAAATAATAAACATTAATTAGACGAATAAAATGTACTAAAAATTAATATTAAAAAATTTAATTAATTAAGAGTTACTTTAGTCGAGTATTACTTCTTGATTATCTCTTAACTCAACAAATTTAATTGATTAAGAATTTATTTTACTTAAGTAATATTTTTTAGTCAAGTAACATATTCAAATAATCAAATAACATTCTTATACAGTAAAATATTCAAAAATTTAACTAATTAAGAGTTATCTAATAATCGAGTTATATTTTTTAGTTAAGTAATATATTCAAATAACCAAGTAATTTTCTTAAGCAGTAAAGTGCTAAAAAAAATTAATCAACTAAGAATTATTTGTTAATCGAGTAGTGTATATATTTTTTTTAATCAAGTAACATATTTGAATAATTGATTGATATTCTTAAACAATAAGGTATTAAAAAATTTAATCAACTAAGAATTATTTGTTAATTGAGTAATATCTTCTTTAGTCGAGTAACATAAACGTATAATCGAGTAGCATTATTAAAACAGTAAGGTAGTTAAAAACTTAATCAAGAAAGATATATTTTTTAATCGAGCATTATTTTCTTTAATTGAGTATATAACCAAATTGAATGGTCAAATAATGACATATTTGTCTGATAATCTTAATTGAGTAAGATTATTCAATAACCACTTGAGTAATCTTTCATCTCACTTGAGTAACACTTAATTTTACGTGAGTAGCAATCTCATAAATTTTAAAAATATAGTGGTTGAGACTATATTAAATGTAATTATTTTTCATTTTTAGATAATAAAACCTTCATTAAATGTTGTTTGAACATTCTTTCATTAAAATTAATGTATATTTGAGCTTCAAAATTTATACTAACCATTGGCATGGACAAGAAAATGAATATTGTTCTCTGAAGGTTTTCATATTAAAAGCTTTATTCATTAGACAAACTGCCAAAATGCATTGAAGAAGAAAATTAGCTATAAATACAAAGAGAGATTCAAGACAACAAAGAGAGATTGCTAATCTAAAAATACATTATACTGAAGTAAGTCTTGATCATAAAGCTCATAATTAAGCTCTTGCCAGATATATTTTTTATGATAGGAAAATTCAGGTGGAATCTATTGTAAGTTTTAATGGTAATAGCATAAACTTTAAGTTACTAGAGTAATTTGGCGTTTTAATCGAGTAACAAAGATTGGGTTGAGTAAAAAGAACAGGACAATCACATACATGGAATATTTAGTTGATTAATGAAAGGAGATATTTGACTAACTAAAGAGGGAAGATAAGAAAATAGAACAAATTGACACTAAATGATAATGCAATCCAACTACACTTAGATAAGTGCTAGGAATTTGTCACACTTGAACAAGGGATAAGAAAGAACTGAAGTCGAGAGACTATCAGAATTCAAGGCAAAAGTTCAATAATTCTAATGACTAGTCATATCTTCCTTTAGAAGCCCATGACTTACATTGATTGTTTCCGAGAATTATAATAGATACTGTGGAACTTTGGATGATTTTAAATGTTTAGTGTTCTAGGAAATCATGGGGAATATAGGATAGTTGATACTAATGATATGGGAAAGATGAGAATTTGTAACTGATAGGTTTCTAGAAACTAACTGTCTCTTTGAATTTTACTCTTAATTAGTGCCGATGAGCTATCACCCACTGGAGAATGACCATGATGTTGGCAAGAGACATGCTGTCAAGTCTTGGCTCGACCTTAATTAGTTGGGTTGGTGAAGTCTGTGCACCCATTTTTCGTTGAGGGCCAAATTTAGACAGACAATTTAGGTGATGGTCCGAGATATTGGGTCTTGATATGTATCAATCCCCCCTTGTTAGAGAGTATCTGCTCTCAAATCCAAGCCTTCATATTGCTGCCAATCACAGTTTACACTTTTTTTTTTTTTTTAAATCTTGTACTCGTGAATCTAAATTTAGAGCAGTAGTATCTGAACTTGAGTTTAATTTTCTAAAATTATGTGATATTTCTTGATCATGTTGGCTCATGTCACCTTTACCAACCAAAGAAACTGAAGGGGGACGGGGGCGGAAACCAATTTCACCAAAGTGTCTCTTTGGTCAAATATTACTGCATAAAGCTTGCTTAGCATGTTGGCATCATCCTATTCTGGTTTTCTACTTTTATTGAATTTATTTATTTATTGTCGGTTTTTGACTTGGAATTGAACAAATTCTGCTGGGTGTGAACAAGGTCTAATTAATAAGGTAGGTACCTTGCTATTGTAGACTTTTTGATCTTGCTTGGCATTATTATTAATTAGTAATATATATGTTCCTCCGTAGCCTCAAGTAACAGTAATTAATACGCAATTGAGAGAAGCAAGCATGATTAGTTAGTTAGCTAATTAATTAATATTAATCTGATGATCATCGATCACCATGCATATGCATAAGCATATGCATATGATCATATATAAATATATATGGTGGCTGATCAAATTCCACGTCTGAAACGTACAGAGAAGCAAATAATCTCATTGAGAGAGATCTCTCTCTATATATATGTGGAACCACATCCACATGAGAGATATTTTTTGGTGTTTTATGTATAATATATATGAGAGGAGAAAGGTTTTCCACATATCTTTTAATTTGTACCAAAATGTGTTGACCCTCACATGCACCTACCTACCATCATTAATTAATTAGCTCCAACCAAACTCCAAATTAATGTATTGATTTAACTCCTTTCTACATTTTACTAATTATTATTAAACCCATTTATCTATACAAGTTCAAATTTAAATATTATATATATATATATATATATATTATGTATGAAGAACATGACCTGTTCTTCCGTACGTCTCATGTTTATTTATTTATTTTTCTAATTATTTAAAAAAATTAATTAATTTTATATTAATTTATTTAACAACGTTTGTCTCAAATTTAATAGAAGGGTATCTCTCAACAATAAATTTGTTGTTGCATGAATTGAACAATAAACTTATTTGTTGAGAAAATTGTCATCAAGCCATTCGGAGATTTGTAAAAGTGAAAAGAATCAGAGGATATAAGACAATTTCAGCACAAACACTCAATTACTTAAGTCAAACACTTATATTTATAGAAAACTTGCAAGTAATATATCACACCTAATATCAGAGACCACATTTTTTGAAATAAAGAATCACCTATATTTATAAATAATTGTCGGAGTTTGAAAAATAGCCTTAGTATTATAAGATCTATTAGGATTAAGACTTTTACGGATAATGCTTATCTTTTATAAAATTCTCAAAGGAATTTTTGAATTTTCGTGACAGTATATAGTATTGTAGAATGGGAAGAAATGGAGTGTGTGGGAAAGCGTTATGAAGAGGGTGGCCATTTCTTAGAGAGCTTTAGTGCTCTCTTCATGGTGTCTTTTTAAGGCTTCATATTTGTTGAAATGGATAGTTTGAGGAGTTGTCCTAAAAGCCCTGGGAGCCTTGAATGGAACAATCTCCCAGAGTCTAGGTTTAGGAGGGCTATTGACATTTGGACCCTCATCGTTATGCCTATTACTTACAACATGAGATCTTATGTAAATCATTTTTTGTTTCCTTAGGTTTTTTGGACGTTTCTAACTAACGACGTTGCAATTTTGTTTGAACACAATAATAAACTCGTTGGCTAGGAAAGTCGTCATCAAGCTGCTCGAGGTATGCAAGAAAGAGAAAGATTAAAGGACGCAAGACAATCCCTATACAAATACTTCAATGTTTAAGTCAGTCACTAATACCTGTAAAAGGCTTGCGAGTAATATTTACACAATATAACAGACATACTTTTTTTAGAATGAGAACTCACTTATTTATAGAACATGAAAGTTCGTGATAAATATTCTTGATATTTCGTGATCAACTAGGATTAGAACTTTTACAGATGATGCCTATCCTTTACAAAATTCTTAAAGGTATTTTTGAATATTGGAGTTTATCATGTTTGCATTTTATTTGGAATTTTCCTTCGAGTCTCTCAAAACTTTTCATCTTTTGACGTGTGTGGACAATTTACCTTTTTAGTAAAACCATGAGTATTGTAATTAATGGTAATGTATGTGTTAATCTTACAATATTATTAATGTAATTTATTCATGATTTAATTATAATAATATATATAACTAATAACTTGTAATCATTTATTCATGATGATATTATAAATAATATATATAAATATTATATTGATAGTATGATTTTATAATAACAATAATATCATTACTAATATTAATGTAGGATTAAAATACAAGGTATCCCACTATATATATTAGGACCATTATTTTTCTTGCTTGAACCATTACATAGCAATTAATTGCATGTTTTATATAACCATTTTGGAAACCTTTTCCGGTTTTCAAGATATATAAGAAAATAATTTTCTATATTCAACAATTGAATACGTGTACTCAATTTTTTTTTTGTTTTGTTTTTGCAAAAGAACAATTAAATATGAAATAAAAAATTGGAGACATATAGAAAAACAAATTAAAAAAATAATAATAATGTTGCCCTAGCTAGCTAGTTAGCTACAAATTAGATGATCTAGGTTGTTATTTGTGTGGTAAATAACTATAGCCCATATATAGCATGTGACGCGTATGAGGCAACCGGAAAGAGACGCAAAATAAAAATCCTTTGTGCCCATCATGGTGATCAGTATTTCATTTGCAGAGCCCAATTACTTGATGTACATATCACTTGAGGTGGTGGATAGTATACTTTAGTCCTTTTGGGTCGCTGTCCCTAATCTCTTTGCAATCACTAACAGATGCTTGCAACTATTAATTAATTAATTCAACAAGATATTGGACTTTGAAGGGATGATGACTAACAACATGGTGATGATGATCGATGTTAATGTGAAGTGGTTGCCACACTTGGCATCGATCCCTATCACCTTTAACTTACACACACCAACAAATTAATTATTAATATATATATACACATATATAATTCTTAATTAATTTTGAAGCTTGTCTAAATATAAGGTTAATTACCTATATACATACACAAACCCAACTCTTTAATTGGATTTAATTAATATCACCACTTGTATTGGTATAGGTATATATATTTTCTCTTAATTTTTTTCATCCAAACGTGGCCACAGCCAGCCCACATCAAATTAAATGATTTGAAATGGAGGGGCCGGTTCTTGTCCTTTCCCGGCTGCATGTACCTAACACACATTATTAATCAGGAGGAGGACCCCTGGATTTTCCAAGCTCATTTTAATTTTTAATAAATTTTAATAATTAATAATAATAATAATCAGTAAATTTTTGAAACCCACTTAGTCACAATGGTAGAATTCTTCTTCTAATTAATTACATCAAACCCTGATTAATTAAAAGAAGAGACAAATGATAGGAGAGGTTGCAGTAGTAGTGCTATACTGTGTACCTTAACAAAATCCAATGACCTCTCAATTATTTTCATTTCATTTATTTATAATCACTTATAGATTCAAAACATTATTCTTGAGAAATAATTGAGGGTTTTGGGACTAATCATTATCCGATCTATGTTATAATTATATTCTTTTTAGGTTTTTTTTTTTAATTTTGAGATAGTCTTATTAATTCTCTAGTTCAAACTTGTTTAAATTGATTTTTCATACAAAAGGAGGGAGGAGACTAGTCCCTTACCTTTGTTGACACTAAATTAGTCACTATGTTTAAAAGTAACATAATAATGATATAATGAATATTATACCTAACTCTAGGAGATTATGCCTTTATACAGGCAAAGTAAAGGATTTGATCATCTTGGTAGTAAAGGATTTGATCATCATCTAGGTGTACCAAGATGACGCTAAGTGAATGGTCAAATTTGATCATTTAATTATATATAAATTGAACAAGTTAGTTATGGGCAGAAGCTTAGACTCGGACTCTCCTTTGTACTCCCTTGTTTAGGTACCCTCGAATTAGATATTCCAACAGCCAACCATTTTGACTTTATTTCATTAACACCTCAAATTAAAAGTGAATCATTATGAGCTTGAAATTTTACCCCAAAAACCGAAAGATATCATGATCAGTGATTACAGTACTGTATATATGGAGCAAACTAATTAGTTGGGCCGACACAGTGGCAACCTGAACAAATTGATAATCTCGGAAGAAGGAGAAGGGCATGTGGTAATTGGTATCTGGTAGTGGCGAGACTCTTTATAAAGCTTGAACCCCACCTCTCTTTCTTTTCGTCTCTTCTCTCTCTCTCTCTCTCTCTCTCTCTCTCTCTCTCTCTCTCTCTCTCTCTCTCTCTCTCTCCCCTTTTAAGTTTCGACAAAGTTGCTGCAACATTTCAGTCCTCCCAAGCCCAAGCTTCCAGTACTGACAGTTATACAGCTATACAGCCATGTCTTTGAGCTCCGATGTACCCAAATATATCTCGCTTACTAATTTCTTTCTTTCTTTCTTTCAGTTTTTATGATTCTTACCCTTCTCTTCTATATATGCTTCTTTGATGGCTCTGCACATCTCTCTCCTTTCCTCTTTTTCATTCATGGATGATGATCTTTGATGTGGTTCGGTGTCACTGTTACTCAAATTATTGACTAATTTATGTATATATATAACTCAAAACAAAATCCATCTTAATTTCTTCATCTCCTCGTATATACATATGTAGACTAAGCTTGTTATATGTGCAACGTTTTTCTTTACAGAAACAACCTTTGGTTCCATCATTCCAGTTGTTTGGATCTAAACTCTTAAGTGTTTGTTTATGGGTGGCTTTCTGTGGAAATTTTTCGCAATTGAACTTTAGGGTTTCTTCCAGGATTTGTCAGCATGGGAGGAACTGGAGTGACGTCACAGACCAGACAAAGGAAAATCTCTGTTTTTTGCGATCGATTTGGGAGGAAAGTTGAAAAGATTCAGAGTGGTTAATTTTGAGGTTTGGATTCAGAATTAATGGCGACGTACCTTCATGGCCGCCCAGAAATCCAAGTTGATGGTTTTCAGACGCTTTATCTGATAAACCCTAACCACGTAGGGTACACTGACACACAGCCACCGACCAATATGTTCTTCATGAACTCCGCCGCGGGGAACGCTCTCAGCGCCACCACTGTGGCTCACCCGCCACCACTCCACTTCAGCGGTATTCCCTTCCCAACCGTCGGATCGGCCACTACTTCGGAGGATCCTAACCGTCCGCCAATGCATGAAATTCCAACCCTACATGGCATCCCGGCCCGTTTCCAGTACAATTCATGGGGAACAGTTGATCAAGCCGCCGCCGCCGGAGGTGAACTGTATAATTTCATCACTACAATATATTTTGTTTTTTCTAGAAGAAAATTGTAGTGAAAAGACTAATTTTCGTAAAACATATAATTATAGAGGGAATTAACCATGTACGTACCTAATGGTATATATTAATTAGCTATGATTTCAAGTTTCCCATCCATTAACACACTTTCTCCCACAATCACCATATATGTCGTATAGAAAGCATGGATTTTCTACTAGGACAAATGTCATAGTTATGAATTATACTAAATTTTGTAGTTATTGTATATTTCGTATGATCTACTCACTTTATATAGAATTCTCACAAGATTTAAAATTCCAGTAAGAGGTGCGACAAGTGGTTTATCGGGTTTAGACTTTGATAAGTCGGCGGTGTCACCGACATCCCACCAAGTTTTGTCCTTGAGTCTTTCTTCTTCCCAACCTCTCGGTTACTGGTCAACCACTGATGAACATGACATTACGGAACTGGCTCCAGCGACATCTCCGACAACCGGTGGCTATGGGCGGAGCTCCGGACACTCGATATCTTCTGTGTCTAATCGAATCTCAGGATCGCGAAATGTGATTTGGGGCTCAAAGTACTTAAAGGCTGCGCAACAACTGATTGATGAAGTTGCTAATATGGGGAAAGTAATTGAGTCCCACGTTGAAGAAATGACTAAAGAGAAGGCGAAGGTGATTAGGGACTCGACTCGACCCGGAATCATTATTGGGGTTGATCTAACCACGGCTGAAAGACAGGAGCTTCTGGCGAAGAAGACAAAGCTGGTCAGCATGCTCGACGAGGTACGTGTTAAGGGAAACCCCAAAAATAGTGGTTGAAGGTTCTCATTGATGGTAAGATGAGTAAATAATTAAATACAATCTTGGTTGCTTGGTTGAATTCAGTTGGCTTTTCTACTTCAATATATCTATGAGTTGTGTTTGTGTGAATATATCAAGCTTGTCTAATTTCAGAAAATTTTAGTACGCTGTTCAATTTGAAGGACAGAAAGAGACATGATTGATGCTAGCTAGCTAATTTCACCACTGAACTGGCAAAGGATCTAATTTGATTTGTTACTGCTCTAGCGATATGGCTAGATGACGTAGCGGAAGCCTTCTAATAACCCATTGATTCGCCCACGAATGCCGGGTTATAAGACTCCATCAATGATTCGTTGATTCTAAAGAATATCGAAAAAATTGAAGAGAATTATGCAAAAATTTTAACAAAAATTTTATTAGAAATCTGAAATCAACCCCCTAAAACAACCTATTAACATAGTATTTATAGGCTACAACGATTAGGAAATTGAAAAACATGCCAAAAACCTAAAACCCAAATCTTACCAAAAAATGTAAGATTAAGATTTCATTACAATATCAAAATTAGATGGAAACAAATAAAATCCCCCAAAAAGGTATGTTAAAATTTACTCCCTAATGCAAGTTATTCTCAAATCAATATTTTCTAAAATAGTAAAAATGTTAATTTCGAGGTCTAAACGAAGGAATTTGCCCGAAAAAACATGGACCTCACCAGCAAGACTGGTGACTTTGAATCATCAGCCTAATTCCCTTGAAATTAGTCTTTAAAATCGCCCAAATCGCATCTTTCATAAAATACTAAAGCCATCTCATCCACATCACTAGAGGAAGGAAGAAAGCAAAAATTGCGATATTTAATTAGAATGCAAAATTATTAGATGCAGCAACTTAATTATACCTTTAACTTTTAAGGCAACATAAAAGAATAATTTGCAAGAAATTAATACTGATGAATGGTACTTAGTGGGGCAACTATTGGCATATATGCCCAAAACACGTTGCATGGTAGAAAACTGTTTGGTGGGTTCCGGTTAAAATTTGGTTCTTCTTGACTTGAGTTGATGGTGATAACTAGCTAACTAATTAATTTCTCCACTGATTGATTTTGTCCTTCAATTTGATAACATCTGAAGGTGGAGCAAAGGTACAAACAATACCATCACCAGTTGCAGATCGTGGTTTCATTATTTGAGCAGGCAGCCGGGATTGGGTCCGCAAAACCGTACACTGCCTTGGCTTTGCAGACAATCTCAAAGCAATTTAGGTGTCTGAAAGATGTGATCACGGTGCAGATCAAGCAAGCAAGCCAGAGCCTCGGCGAGGGCCGTGACTCGGCTGGGAGAAAGGCCGAGTGTTCGAGATTCAAGCTTGGTATGAATATTCCACCTAATTCCTGGAGACACCAGAGAGGATTGCCCGAAAGATCGGTTTCAATTCTTCGCGCCTGGCTCTTTGAGCACTTCCTTCACCCGTAAGCGCATCTTAACAAGAATAATATAAATCTCAGCTCGCTAATAATTTTTATCTTGTCTATAAAGTTTCGCATATTAATTCTTCTTGTGCAGCATATATATTGTCATATATGTTAACGGTTCGACTGTTGTTTTATGTAGCTATCCAAAAGACTCAGACAAGCACATGCTTGCAAAACAAACCGGACTTACTAGGAACCAGGTATATATTTCATAGTTTCTATTTCAATTACTATATGGGAATTATGCGCAATCACATGAGGTGGTACAATGTAGCACAATGAGTTTACAGCAAAACTACTAGCTAAATGTGATTTTATGGGTTTATGGAACTAAGTAAATACATCCAAGACACTTAATTTTCAGTAGACTACTAATTAATGTGAGATTGAGTTGCACACATATATATATATATACTCGAAAATGATGCATGATTACGATACGGAATGCAGGTGTCCAACTGGTTCATAAACGCCCGAGTCCGGCTATGGAAGCCAATGGTAGAGGACATGTACTCGGAGGAAATGAAGAATCAAGAACAAAAAGATTCGGAGACCAATACGAGCAATGGTACTGAAGCTAACAAGGAATCAGTTCCAAAAACTTCTCTGCATGAGGATGGTACTGATCAAATTGAGAAATCTAGACAAGTCAACCAGAATAATTCTCCTCCCAATTACGAGATCTCGAATTCCACTGCCTCGACATCACCAGTGGGCATGAAGCCGATGCGGAATTCAAACACCCAGACTTCATCAACCACGATCCTTTCAGTGGACATGAACATGAACATGAACAACCATAATAGGGACAATATTACGTTAATACAAGGAACTGCTAATCATGGTGGATTTGGCAGCTCTTACCCGATTGGCGAAATTGGGCGATTTGATCCGGAGCTGTTGGCAACAACATACCATGGCAATACTATTTCTCTCACTCTTGGCCTTCCTCAAACTCGCAGTGATCAAAACTTGTCTCATCAGGAGAACTACTTCTCCAGCCGGAATGTCCAGTTGGGAAGCAGACTAGACGCTGGATACGAGAACGTGGATGTTGCCGACAGGAAGAGCTTTGAGGCTCAGTTCTTACAAGATTTTGTGGCATGAAGAATCCACACAAAATTAAATCACCACCAATCTTGCTTGGTACAACTGCAAAATCTTAAGGTCGAGTATTGTGAGTCTCAATTACTCTCTGTTCGATTCGATTGTGAACAATCTTACATCTACAGGTTATTCTTCATTGGACATGCAAGGTTGATCAGTAGTGTAGACTACGTACGTTGGCGTGTATATAGACAGCGATCAGGGATGTGGTATTTGATCCAATATCCATTGTGGGTTTGGGCCTGATACATGGGCTCTTCATAGAAATGGCTTGGTTTAGCCCAATCCTAACCCATTAAATTGAAAGGAAGAAGCTTAACTTGTTTTTGCTATTACTATATATATGCAGATACATCTGATGGCCAATTTTTTCTTTTTCTTTTTTGATTAAAAAGGGCATGTTACAATTGTACAAATAAATGAATAATGAATGTGACAGTGTAGAGAATGGAGCAAATGGATAGGTGGTCCATATATATATGTGTGTGTGTGTGTCCGCCTAATTCTATCTTGTAAGTGGATGGATCGTGACAAGTAATACAGTGATAAATAGAGTGTCGTACTCATGAGGACTAACTTTTGACGTTTACTCTAACTGATTTAATCTTAACCTAACACACACATTAACAAAGACTTTAACAGTAATGAAAACTAATTTAGTAATAAAAGATGCAAACAAAACAATTCATTTGATTCAAAATCTCTCAAAGTTAAGGAACTAGGGTTTGTGAATCCACCATCGGCCTTTTATGATTCAATTATTCATTACTCGGGTCTTGCTATTTCTTATCTTAGGTTGAAAATCGATGATCCAATTACAACCAAAAGCCTCTCTCGATGGTCATTCAGTTTTATGTATATATATATGAGATTAACTATCTCTAGTAAACATTCAAACATATAAACATGCATTCAATCACGGAGATCATCACAAAATGATTTCATAGGGCATAACGGTATCTCTATCTATTATAGAACCCTACGTTGTTTGCTACCACATCTAATCCATATTGAATCTCTCGAAAACAATACAAATCACAAATATGTTACAATGGTGATCAAGCATCAAAACAATATGAACATAACAAACAATCAACCCGAAAGGATAAGAAAATAGCAAACCAAATAACTTTAAATCAAACCATTAGAAGTTGAGGTTTTATTATTCACTCTAATTATAAACACTTAGCAATGCATTCTTGCAATCAAAAGAAAAAAAAAGAGTTAGAATCCATAGCAAATAATTGAGAAAGAAAAGAAAAATACAACCCAATAGTAAAGTCTTCAATCTTCCGTCTGCTTCTCTTTCCGTCCAAAAGCTCTTCAAAACCCTCAAGAATAATCCTTTATATAAGGGTTTTTAGGTTATTAAAGTCGTGCATAATGAAAACTCTCATTTTTCATTGATTTGAACGGAGATGGGTCGAAATCGAGCTTTGATTTGAAGTTCAGAACGCTACCGCGGTATGCTTGTTGCTGTAGGTCCGTGAGCTCTAGAAACTACAGCGGTATGCATTTCACTGTAGGACCGTGAGCTCTAGAAACTAAACTTTATAGCGATCCTATAGCAGTATGCATTCTGCTATAGGTCCGCTAGCCTTCTTCTTTAGCCTCTTGCTTTATCATCTTTCACTTCTTGCTCTCGATACTATTTTGCTTTCTTTTAATTCGATACCTGACCATGTCTCAAAGCTTTATTTCACTCCCATCATGCACCAAAATCACTCTTTTTGCTCCATGTCCACTTTGCATGTAATGTGTACCTATATTAACAATATTAAGCCCAAAATGAGTATCAATCATGTTCATTGAATAATTAAATGCTAAGCTTGAACCACTAAATAATAGTGCGAAATATGTTGATCAAATACCCCCAAACTTAGTCTTTTGGTAATCCCGAACAAGATTATCACTCACGTACACATTGGATAACCTTACCATTAGTCTCAAATTTTGGTATCTTTTAAAATTCATAATGAGTAATCAAATAATGCTCCATCATAGTTTTTGCACTCATTCCATGCCTGACGTGTGTGTGTGCATAGTCGGATTCTTTATCATGCATTAGGTTGTTGCTACCCAACCCTTCAATGGTTATGTTTTCCTTTCCCTCTTATGACTTGCACACCACCCCCAAACTTAATACCTTTATTCAATCCCTAAGTATCTTATGATTACTTTCAGTTCTTTTTTTTTTTTTAAAGTCTAGTTGGGTCCAGCTAGAGATAATGCTACCTCAGTTTGTAAAGATTCTCCTTAATTTTGAGTGCTTTGATATTTCAACCTCTACCAAGCAGTTAAACCCACTAGTTTTCTTCATCCCTCACAATATAAGTGTCAGCACAATCATTTTTTTTTTTTAGCAAAGCCTCTCCCCATTAAGCTTTCTAGAAGAACCTTGTAGCGAGCTTTCAGCCGATGACTCCCAAGTCAGATGACCTTAGGGCACAAAGTGTTGAGACACCCTTACGGACTTAATCACCCAATTCAACTAGGCTACGAAGAGAGGTGCATGATATATATATATACAGGATGATTGATATAGTGTGCATGACATAACAATAGAGGAAAAAGATTTCTAGCTTTTGGTCATTGCTTGGCTTCTGTTAGTTTGTCTACACACTCCACACAAATTTTAAACATGCACGGAATCAACACATTCCTCAATATACACTACCACAGCTTAACCTTTCCCAAACTTTTTTTTTTTTTTTGTGAGTTACAATACTAGTCATCTAGGTAAGTGTATTCAACCTATGCAATGTGTAACCCGACACACGTGCTCAATAAAAGTCATCACATGGACATATGAGTAATTCAAACAAAGTGAGGGACATCACTATCAACTACTCTATGAATAATAAAAATACCATGTAGTGTTCATCATTACTAGCAGAGCTATCCAACCAATTTTTTTTTTTTTTTTTTTGTAAGTGGCTACAACCAAATAGGCTAACACATCATGCATGATTGGATCATCAAAACCCTCCCCCCAAACTTAAAATGAGCCATTATCCCAAGGGCTCGAAAGGCATTAAAAAGGACGGAAGGTACCTGAGCAAAAGAAACGGTGCAGTGATGGCCGGAATAAATCAATGGTCTTCGGGAGGTGGCAGCGGCTGGGACCGGAGTAGCTAGGCAAACATGGATCTCACCTCCTTATGCTGGGTACGAAGGTCGACTCTGAGAACATTCAGGCCTGCTTGCAACATGTGGAATTGTCGATCTTGCTCCTCTTGATTTTCTTGTATTTGTGCTTACATGGCCTCCAATGTAGGGCTGAATTTGACCCCTCCAGGTCGGCGTCGAGGTGGTGGTCTCACTGCCGGTGGTGCTTCGAGTTCCATGTACTCCTCGGCTTCATCTTCTTCCTCGGCCTCTGTTGCTGTTGTTACATATGAGCCCTAAAGACCAATTCTAGTGATACAAAGAGACCCAATCTTGTAATTCTTTAAATATTATTTAAATGGTAAGTTTATGTTTTTATTTAAATTACACTATGGTTTAAATTATAAAACATATATCCATTAGTATAATAAGAAGTGGGTACCATTCTTAAGTGTCAAGGATACGAGTTACAGATAATCCACAATTCGTTATACTATAAATATGTTCCTGACCATAGAATTCCTATCATGGATGATAGCAACTCGTAAAGACCAGTACATTGTCTTCCTCCTTGTTTAGTATGAGATACTGAAAGATAAGGTTGGTGAGTCTCGTGCCATTCTGTATGAGATATAGAAGGAAGATGAGTGGGTGCTCGTTACAAGAACGAATTCACTGAACGGGACTGTTAACATTAAATCACATGGGTTATTTCTCACAGGTCAATGATTTAATGTTAGCTGCGATTTTACAACTAGTCCTTAGACCTGAGATGACATGGATATCTGTGTATTGGTAGATTATGATATCAGCGATATTATGTGATTGTTCTAATTAAGAATAATCATACGTGTATATGTGTCTGATTCAGTGATACATGAGGTATGTGTGCATCAAATATGGAATCTATCACCTCAAGATTTATGAGGAAGATATTCTATGCGATCCAGTAATCACTTGACAATAAATCCTTGGCCGAGGTAATATGACGATGGAATTTGTTCCATACGGGTTCTGTCATAATTAGTCAAGATTGATTTTAGATTTGGTCATATGACGAGATTAAGAGATTCGACCTACTGACCATGATCTCATATCTTGTCAGGATATATGATGATAGAAGGACCGTATTGTATGGTAACGTAGTAAAAGGTTCACAATGCCCGCTTCACAATAAATTGGGTAATCATAACATATTACTAGATGTCACTCGTGGTTTACGAGAATTAATTGTTGATTATTCTTGTTGCCAATTTATTTGTGAACTTAGAAAGTCTCACCCAAAAGAAATCACTTTCAAAGAAAAAATAAATAAATTCGTAATTTTATAATTACTAATAATAGTGCATTTATTTATTGGATAAATAAGAATAATTAAATAATTATATTATGAATATAATTATTTGATTATTAATTGGGTTGGGCGTTTTGCTAGCACATTAGGCTTGGTCCAATGGCACTATTGGATTCAAATAAATTTCATTGGATTGAGTTTGACCCAATTGCATTAAATGGAATGGGCTTGAGAAGCCCAACCCATTTAATGGAGAAGGGTTTTTTAATTGGAACTATAAATAGCTCCAAACCCTTAATTTCTCACACAAGATGCATTTGGATCATTTTGAGAGTTGAGAGAATTTTGGAAGAATTGTTCTTGAATCCAAGAGGTAAGTTATAAATTTTCGTGAAAAATTTCTTCTACTTATCTTTCTCTTTGATATTATTGAATAGAAGTGATTTCGGGTGGACCAAGTAGGCATCCTACACTTGGAGGATTATACGGTTGGAAATCTAACGGTGAAATAAGATTTCATCTAAGAGGTAACCTTTTCGTTTATGCCTTCATTTTATTAAATCAAAATTTCTGAAAAACGGAATACCTGCAAACTAAATTTAATTTTCGCTGTGCATATGATAAGATCTTTGTAATCCCAACAGTGGTATTAGAGCCATCGTTTTTCAGTTTTATGGTTTTATTCATGTGATTATTGGACATAAAATTGGTGTTTTGGAAAAATAAATAAATTTTGGTTGAGATCCATATGAGTTGCACGCCGGCAGTGCCATAGAATTGATTTGGCACTGTTGGACAGAGCTGGAATCAGATCTAGCAAGATTGGTAGGGTCGGAATCAGTTCCGGAGCGGCTGGGCAGTGTCGAGTGTGCCCTAGGGGTTGCCAGCGCGCGCATGGTGCACGCAGATGTGCGCTGGCCGTGCACAGCGTGCGCATAAGGCGCGGGTGGGCTCGCACCCAACACTGCGCGAAAAGCGCGGGCTAGGGCCCACGCACCAGACCAGCCCGCGCAATGCGCGGGCTATCTCCCTCCTGCCCTTTTGTCTACCACGACAGACATAAAATAATAAATAAATAAAAATAAATAAATAAATAAATAAAAATAAAATAAAATAAATATTTTTTGTTATTATTTTATTTTATTCATTCAATTTTAAAAATTTATATTATTATTTTATTTATTTATTTATTTTTGTTTAAAAACTCCAAAGGTATAATTTGTTATACCCATGTCCAATAATCATATGATTATTTGTAATATGCTTTTAATTGTTAATAGCATGTTGTGGATGCCTTGTTGCATATTGATATTGGTCATGGACTTAGGACACTATATGAATGATGTATATGTGATGTGGATGTATAGATTATTTTATTTGACGGTCTGTGTGCCAGAAGTAGCCTTCTTTTTCATGACGGTTGTAAAATAATTATTTATTATTTTTAATTTATTATAAAATTAGTTTATAGTGAATTGTAAAAGCAATGGATTCACACCAATCGAGGCACGGCTTGAAGTGAAGGCGTTGATGGCAAAATAATCAAGAAAATGAAGACCCTATGTGAAAGGGTTATACTTGTAATAGTTATAGGCGTTTCCTTACTTTTACACCCACGAATGCACCACACAATTTCAATGGCTGGAATTGCACTTAGAATGCATGATTGAGTCCATGACCATTTCAACTACTTTTATGCAATGTTTATTTACATAGTTGATGTATGTTAAAACGTTGCATGTGAAAAGTGAGACCTAATAATTAAAAATAAAAAATCTCTCATTTTTGTAAAATTAAATTGTAACCGGTTAGACCTTAAGAGTTAAGACAATCTAATCGGGACTCTCTATTACGGTAGAAATTGGGGCATTTAATTTGTGTGTTAATCAGCTATGGATATATAGGGGTTGCACATTGGTTAAAATATTTTTAATTTCTATTTAAAACATTTGATGAGATAGGGATGCAAAAATATTGAGATATAAGAAACTATTATGTGAGGGAATTAATATTCAACTGTACAGACTTGTCAGCGTGATTGTATGATTTAACTATGTTCAATTGCCAAGAAACTATTATGTGAGGTATATTAGACTGGGAGTCGAAATAAAATATTTGGGCCATACATAAGATGTATTGGACAATACTTGTCCACTTATTGAATTTATTATTCCAAGAATCTATTATGTGAGGAGTAATAAATTTAATAAGAATCCAAATACCCACTAGAATTTATACCAACGTGAATTCGCTTTTTCCTTCATTGGGAGTAAGGAATTTGAAAAGCTTAGTGGGAGATACTGTTTGATTTAAAGAGAAAAATCAGATAGTTAAGAAAAATAAGATATCTAATAATCTACTTATTTTCTGCAGATACATCAAATGGCTTCATTGAATGCACTTTCTAAATTCATTGACACAAACCGGCTAACTGGACCAAATTTTAATGACTGGCTTCTGAATTTGAAATTGATTACAAACTTGGAAAGAATCACATATGTTATGGATGCGCCTATCCCTGAGCCTACTGCTGAGCACATTACTCAAGAGGAGCATGAAACTCTCATAAAGTGGCGAGATGATGATCTTGTCGTTAAGAGTTACATCTTGCTTTCTATGAGTACTAAGCTGAAGCGACAATTTAATAACATGTCGGATTCATATTCGATTGTTACTCGCTTATAAGAGTTGTATGGTGAGCAAAGTCGAAGTGCTAGATATGAAATATCTAAAGCAATCTTTCAGGCAAAGATGTCTCTTGGAGGATCAGTTGGGGACCATGTTCTCAAAATGATCTCTTGGATGGATAAGTTGAAGGAATTGGATGTTTCGATGCATCAATATCTTCAAATTGATGCGATTCTTCAGTTTTTTCCAGATTCGTTTGAGGGTTTTATTTCAAACTTCTATATGAATAAGATTGAGTGCTCTCCTGTAGAGCTTATGAACATGTTAATAACAACCTAGGGCAACATGAACACATGCACTGTGATGGTCATGTCCTCTTCTAGTAAGACTAAGAAGGGGAAAGAGAAAAAGAAGGCCACCCAAGCAACCAAAGTGATTAATAAGAAGGGAAAAATAGTTAGCAAAGGAAAATGTTTCTATTGTGGCAAATATGGGCACTAGAAGAGGAATTGTAATGATTACCTCAGTTCCATGAAAAAGCTTAAATTAGAAAAACTTGAAACACGGTCTTTGAAGGGTAGTTTCGTAGGTAATCATAAGGATTGTTTAGGATATGAGTTCTATATTCCTAAACTGTAACAAGTAGTTGTTAGCAGGAATACCATTTTTCTTGAAAAAGAGTTTATTCAAGAAAGAGGCAATGAAAGAAAAATAGAACTTGGTGAAGGGTTCACTGAGCCTAAAACTATGCCACGAGACATCCAAGTACTAATTGAGGAGCCAGGGCCAACTGTTGCACCTCCCATTAGAAGAAGTGAAAGGATACCTCATCAACTTGAGAGATATGGTTTTCTAAATGAACAAGAGTTGTTCTTTGTAGGAGACAATGATCACTCAGATGATCCTACCACTTACCAAGAGGCGATATCAGATATCGACTTGAAAAGATGGCTAGAAGCCATGAATTCTGAAATGGATTCCATGTATGAGAACCAAGTCTGAACTCTTGTAGATCCACCAGAAGGTATAGTACTTATTGGAAGTAAATGGGTCTTCAAGAAGAAGATAGGTTCAAATGAAAAGGTAGAGACCTATAAAGCAAGACTTGTGGCAAAATACTATCGACAAAGGCAAGGGATTGACTATGAAGAAACTTTTTCTCCAATCGTCATGCTTAAATCTATCAGAATTTTACTAGCCATTGCTGCTCATTATGACTATGAGATTTAACAGTTGGATATGAAGACAACCTTCTTAAATGACTATATAGATCAAGATATCTATATGGAACAACCTGAAAGCTTCACACCTAAAGTTAACGCAGGGAAGGTATGCAAGCTTAAGAGATCCATTTATGGTCTTAAGCAAACATTCAGAAGTTGAAACATTCATTTTGATGATGAAATCAAATCGTTTGATTTCATTCAAAACGTTGATGAACCCTGTGTTTATAAAAAAGTTGGTGGGAGTGCAATAGCATTTTTGGTCTTATATGTAGATGATATTTTACTCATTGAAAATGATGTAGGATTGTTGTCAACAATAAAGGTCTGGTTGTCAAGTAAGTTCTACACGAAAAATTTGGGAGAAGCAGCTTATATTCTTGATATACAGATCTATAGAGATAGAACCAAGAGATCAATAGAACTCTCCCAAAATAAGTACATAAAAAGAGTGTTGAAGAGGTTCAACATGGAGGATTCCAAAAGAGGATTGTTGCCCTTTAGACATGGAATCCATCTCTCTCGTGATATGTGTCCCAAGACATAAGAAGAGAGAGAACACATGTCTAGGATTCCTTATGCTTCAATAATAAGAAGCCTAATATATGCAATGCTATGTACTAGGCCTGATATAGCTTATGCTGTAAGTTTTACAAACAGATATCAGTCTAATCCAGGTGAGCAACGCTGGATTGCTATTAAGAATATTCTTAAGTACTTGAAAAAAACTAAGGATTTAATCCTCACTTATGGTGAAAGAGAACTGAAAGTGGAAAGTTACACAAATTCTGATTTTTAATCAGATGTTGATGATAGAAAGTCTATCTCTAGATATGTGTTTACCTATAACGGAGTATTTAGTTGGAAGAGTTCCAAACAAGATACGACTGCCAATTCTACTACAGAAGCGGAGTATATTGTAACATCGGATGCTGTAAAGAAAGCTGTTTGGGTCAAAAAGTTTGTGACAGAACTTGGAGTGGTTCCTTCTATAAAGTCTACCTTGCCCTTGTTTTGCGACAACAATGAAGCCATAGCGCAAGCTAAGGAACCGAGGTCTCACCAAAAGTCCAAACATATTGAGAGACGCTTCCATCTCATTAGAGAGATCGTTGGTAGAGGAGATGTTAATGTGTAGAGAATAGATACATTAGAAAATGCAGTAAATCCACTGACTAAGGCCATGAACCAGAAATAACTAGATTGTCATCTAGATAGGTGGGGTATGAGATACCACGTAGAATGGTCTTAGTGCTAGTGGGAGATTGTTAGATATGAGCCCTAAAGACCAATTCTAGTGACACAAAGGGACTCGATCTTGTAATTCTTTAAATATTTAAATGACAAGTTTATATTTTTATTTAAATTACAATATGGTTTAAATTATAAAACATATATCCATTAGAATAATAAAGAGTAGGTACCGTTCTTAAGTGTTAAGAATACGAGTTACGGATAATCCACAATTCGTTATACTATGAACATGTTCCTGACCATAAAATTCCTATCATGGATAATAGCAACTCGTAAAGGCCAGCACATTGTTTTCTTCCTTGTTCAGTATGAGATACTGAAATATAAGGTTAGTGAGTCTCATGCCATTCTGTATGAGATATAGAAGGAAGATGAGTGGGTGCTCGTTACAAGAACGAGTTCACTGAACGTGACTGTTAACATTAAATCACATGGGTTATTTCTTACGGGTCAATGATTTAATGTTAGCTGCGATTTTGCAACTAGTCCTTAGACCTGAGATGACATGGATATTTGTGTATTGGTAGATTATGATATCAACGATATTATGTGGTTGTTCTAATCAAGAATAATCATACGTATCTATGTGCCTAATTCAGTGATACATGAGGTATGTGTGCATCAGACATGGAATCTATCACCTCGAGATTTATTAGGAAGATATCCTATGCGATCTAGTAATCACTTGACGATAAATCCTTGGCCAAGGTAATATGAAGATGGAATTTGTTTCATATGGGTTGTGTCATAATTAGTCAAGATTGATTTTGGATTTGGTCATATGACGAGATTAAGAGATTCAACCTACTGACCATGATCTCATATCTTGTCAGGATATAGGATGATAGAAGGACCATATTGTATGGTAACGTAGTAAAAGGTTCACAATGCCCGCTTCACAATAAATTGGGTAATCATGACATATTGCTAGATGTCACTCGTGGTCTACGAGAATTAATTGTTGATTATTCTTGTTATTAATTTATTTGTGAACCCAGAAAGTTCCACCCAAAAGAAATCACTTTCAAAGAAAAAATAAATTAATTAATAATTTTATAATTACTAATAATAGTGCATTTATTTATTAGATAAATAAGAATAATTAAATAATTATATTATGAATATAATTATTTGATTATTAATTGGGTTGGGCGTTTTGCTAGCACATTAGGCTTGGTCCAATGGCACTATTGGATTCAAATAAATTTCATTGCATTGGGCTTGACCTAATTGCATTAAATGGAATGGGCTTAAGAAGCCCAACCCATTTAATGGAGAAGAGTTTTTTAATTGAAACTATAAATAGCTCCAAGCCCTTAATTTCTCACACAAGATGCACTTGGATCATTTTGAGAATTGAGAGAATTTTGAAAAAATTGTTCTTGAATCCAAGAGGTAAGTTAGAATTTTTTGTGAAAAATTTCTTCTACTTATCTTTTTCTTTGATATTATTGAATAGAAGTGATTTCGGGTGGACCAATTTGGCATCTTACACTTGGAGAATTATACTATGGGAAATCTAACGGTGAAATAAGATTTCATCCAAGAGGTAACCTTTTCGTTTATGCCTTCATTTTATTAAATCATAATTTTTGAAAAACGGGATACCTGCAAACTAAATTTAATTTCCGCTACACATATGATAAGATCTATGTAATCCCAACAGCTGCGTCTCATATTCGAGCTATATGTTGGCGCTGGGTAATCTGAGTCTGGGACTGTCGGATAGTGTAGAGATTGATTAATACGGGTTTCGTCCTGTCGAGCTTAGATGATGTAGCAGGAACTTTGGGATGCTTGCACAATGCTGAGATGAGTGCTGAGAAATAAATCATCTTCTTACTACCCTTGGTCAAGGCGAGGGCGACGATTTGTTGGAAGATACGCTTGCCAAAATTCAAATAATGTCCAATAGCCAAGGCATATAGCAGCTGCATCCATGGAAGGTATATCTTAGTCATGTGTGAGGATGGAGCGATGTTGGAGGATATGATGTAATGGAACATCTTCGCCTTGAGGTTGAGTTCGTTATGGAGCACTACATTATGGTGTGGCCACACCGGTGGAATGTCTTTATTTAAGCAAAAACGAGCCACTTAATTTCAGTTCTCTACATCCGGGAGATCTATCCCTGATGACACTTGATAAAAGTTCTGGATGACGTTAGGACTAAATGGTACCCACACTCTTCACACATATGTATGGAAAGCATGAGCTTCCTCATCGTCATTGTCACCTCCAAGGATGTTTTCATTGAAATTGGCAAGGAATTCTCGAACCACAGAGGGATAGATCTTGTGAGGCTTGGCACAAAGTTTGTGCCATTGCTTGGCATGAATTACTTCAGAAACATCGGTGATCTCAATGCTAGCAAGGTCAACTTCCCGCTTCCTGTGGAGAAGCCATGACTCTATTACTCAGGCTCTTTCTTTAGCTTTGGTAGTGAGGTAGATTAGATATGATGGAGGATCAGCTCGTGACCGTTTGGAAGTGTTTGAACTCGTTGCAATGGCTTTATCCTTGTTTGCTGCTAAAGTGTAGCGAGTTTTGGGTTCCATATTTGCTTGGGCTCGTTCTTGGAAGCACAAAATCAAACATGAGAATGAATAAGATGACGAAATCAATTAATTCTTTGCTTGTTTGTTTCTTTTCTTGTTGTTTGTTTTTGTTTGTTTTTTTTTTAATTTTATTTTTTTATTTTATATATATATATATAAATTTGTAGAAGCCAAAGGTGCCACAATATCCCTCAAACTTAACTCATTTCATTCCCCCCCAAACTTATAGTCCAATGTGTGTGACAATGTGTGATTGGGGCATTTCATCGAACACTTGGTGTGCATACTGAGAGGAAAAAAAAGAAAATAGGGCTTAGGATCCACGAATTTTCCCCAAACAAAAGCATAACAAATAGCAACAATCCAAACACAACATAATCAACCACAACATCATTACTCCCATTCACAAAGCAACTCACCACCCATTTCCAAAATGGGGTACCAAACCATACAAAAACACTAAAAGGATTCCAAACATACCTTTGATGTTGAAGATGGAGAGAGTAGAAGGGAGGCCCTTAAGGGAGAACTTGGAAAAGTGGGCTGGGAGTAAGCTGGGAGAATAGGCGAAGGTGGGGTGAGGGTGCTTTGAGAAGGAGAAGAGGGGGAGATAACGGGGGGAAAATAAAAGGCAAGGGGGTCAACCTTAAGAGGCTGACCTATACCGCGGTGTGGCCGCGGCATGCATGCCGCGGCCTACCCGCGAGCCACAGCAAGCATGTTGTGGCGCAGTTTGGCCGCAGCTCGACGGCAAGCAGCAGCGAGGCTGCTGCCTCGCGTTGTGGCCACGACATACATGCCGCAGCCATGGCGTGAGCTGCCCCTCTCCCTTAATTAATTTATTTTTTTATTTTTTAAAAATATTTTTTTTATTTTATTTATTTATTTTCATTGATGAAGCCTAGGCTCTAAATGTTGAACTCTCCTAATCAAAGCATTATTTAACCTAGTACCTAGCACTTTAAAACAAATGCAAAAGAGAGAAAACAAAAGGAACAACAGCAAATAGAGATGAAAAGATAGGAAATTGGGTTGCCTCCCAAAGAATGCTTGTTTAAAGTCATTAGTTTAACTGTGCTGCTGCTCATTCCGGATTGCTCAATTTGGTGGATGTCTTTTCCTTGGCAAATTCCTCCCTTAGATATGCCTTGAGTCCCTGTCCATTCACCTTAAAAGTACCCTTGGTGTCGTAAGTGACATCAACAGCGCCACGTTGAGAAACTTTGGCAACAGTGAACGACCCAGACCACCTTGAGCACAACTTGCCTAAAACCAACTTAAGGCGTGAGTTGAATAACAACACTTTTTGCCCCACCTCAAATTGCTTCCAATGAATGTGATGATCATGCCATTTTTTGGTTCGCTCCTTGTATAACTTGGCATTTTCATATGCCTCCAATCGAAATTCATCTAATTCATTTAGCTATAATAACCTTTTTTCACCGATCTGCTTTAAATCAAAATTTAGCTTTTGCATTGCCCAATAGGCTCGATGCTCCAACTCAACTGGTAAGTGAAATGCTTTTCAAAAGACAAGATGATATGGTGACATCCCAATAGGCGTCTTAAATGCAGTGCGATAAACTCGTAGTGCATCGTCAAGTTTTTTCGACCAATCTTTACGAGATGCATTCACTGTGAGCTCCAATATCCTCTTCAACTCTCGATTTGAAATCTCCACTTGCTCACTTGTTTGAGGATGATAGGGAGTAGCAACCTTGTGTTTCACCCCATATTTAGCCAAAAGAGTGTCGAAGTATCGGTTGCAAAAATGCTTTCCTCTGTCACTTATTATGGCCCGAGGAGTACAAAACAAGTAAAAAATATTTTTCTTGAGGAAACTCACCACGGCTCGCCCATCATTAGTAGGTAAGGCAACAGCCTCGACCCACTTAGAGACGTAATCTACTGCTACCAAAATATAAGCATTGACAAATGATGGTGGGAATGGGCCCATGAAATCAATGCTCCAAACATCAAATAACTCAACTTCAAGAATTCCATGAAGAGACATCTCTTGCTTCCTTGATATGTTTCCCGTCTGTTGGCACCGGTCACACGTCTTTATCAATGTTTGAGCATCTCTAAAAAGAGTAGTCCAATAAAATCCAGATTGAATGACCTTTGCTGCTGTCTTTGTTGTCCCAAAATGTCCACCATATTGTGAAGCATGATACTGCTCCAGGATCAGTTACATTTCTTCTTTCGGGACACATCTCCGAATTACTTGGTTGGCACCACGTCGGTAAAGAATAGGATCCTCCCAAAAGTAATACTTGAGATCTGAAAAGAACTTTTTGCGCTGATGGTAGTTAAAATCTGGTGGCACAATATTGCTCGCAAGATAATTCACATAATCAGCAAACCAAGGTGCCTTTATGTCGTTGGCCTTTCTTTCAATCATAAGAAGTTGTTCATCTTAAAATTTTTCATTGAGGTCCTCCGTCGCTGTTTGCTTGAAATTTTCCATTCTAGAAAGATGGTCGGCTACCACATTTTCACATCCTTTCTTATCCCTTATCTCCAGATCAAACTCTTGAAGCAATAGTATCCATCTGATCAGCCTTGGTTTTGCATCCTTCTTTGCAAACAAATACCTCAAGGCTGCATGGTCAATGTAGACAATTACTTTTGACCCAATAAGATAAGATCGAAACTTCTCAAATGCAAAGACCATTGCTAGTAACTCTTTTTCTATAGTAGCATAATTCAGTTAGGCATCATTGAGAGTCTAACTAGCATAGTAAATAACATGCAAGATCTTATCTCTCCGTTGTCCCAAAACGGCCCCCACTACATAATCGCTAGCATCACACATGAGTTCAAATAAAAAGTCCAATCTGGTGCAACAACCACAGGTGCTGAAATCAACTTCTCTTTGATCATGTTGAAAGATGTTAGGCATTCTTCCGAGAAGTCAAATTTGGCATCCTTCTTCAACAAGTTGCATAACGTCTTCGTAATCTTAGAGAAATCTTTATTAAATCTTCTATAAAAACCAGCGTGTCCTAAGAAACTTCTGATGCCCTTGACTGACATTGGTGGAGGTAGTTTCTCAATTACTTGGATCTTTGCTTTGTTGACCTCTATGCCCTTAACTGAAATTCGGTGTCCTAACACAATTCCTTCTTGGACCATAAAGTGACACTTCTCCTAGTTCAACACGAGTTTGTTTCTTCACAGCGCCTTAGAACAAGAGTTAAGTTCTTTAAACACTCGTCAAATGATGAACCAAAAACTGAGAAATCATCCATGAATACCTCAATAAATCTTTCCACCATATCTAAAAAGATCGACATCATGCAGCATTGAAATGTAATAGGTGCATTACATAGGTCGAAAGACATCCGTCAGTATGCAAATGTGCCATATGGACAAGTGAATGTTGTTTTCTCCTGATCTTCCAGGGCTATTGGAATTGGATTGTATCCCGAGTAGCCATCAAGGAAATAATAGTGGGAATGGCCTGCTAGACGCTCCAACATTTGATTAATGAATGGTAGGGGAAAGTGATCCTTTCGGGCTGCATCATTCAACTTGCAATAATCTATGCAAACTTGCCACCCTGTAGTTGGTTGGACTCGAATAAGCTCATTATGTTTATTCTTTTCCACTATGATTCCTCATTTTTTCGGCACAACCTGAACAGGACTAACCCATGCACTATCCGATATGGAATAAATAATTCTAGCATCAAGTAATTTCAATACCTCAACTCTAACCACATCTTGAAGATGGGGGTTTAGTCGACGTTGATGTTTCGCTACCAGCTTATAAGTTTCTTCCATGAGGATCTTGTGCATGCAAAGGGAGGGACTAATGCCTTTGATATCTACTATAGTCCATCCAATATCCAACTTGTATTCCCGAAGTACCCGAAGTAATTTATCTTCCTCATCTTTATTGATACAATTGGCAATGATAACTGGAAGAGTAGAGGATTCCCTCAAATAAGCATAACAAAGATGTGAGGATAGCTGCTTCAACTCAAGTTTTGGTGCTTGTTGAATTGAAGGGAGTAGCTGAGAAAGGCTGATACCCAATTCCATGTACTATCTTCCTCTTCTCATGGGTTCTGAGCCCTACAAATACTGCACACATTCTTCCATGGTAGCTGAAATTGAATTTTCATCTTGTGAGTGCATGATGTGTGCCTCCCAAGGATCTGCTGGATGCTCCAATTTGAAAAATTCGTCTACTTCTCTGTCCATAATATATATCCAGAAGAACGAATCTGATGAGCTGGGTAGTTTGATCGCCACATTGAAAGTGATTTGATCTTCATTCAACCTTAACATTAATTGTCCCTTTTGCACATCAATGAGGGCTCGTCCTGTGGCTAAGAAAGGTCACCCCAATATGAGTGAAACATCCCTATCTTCTCCCATATCCAAGATGACGAAATCAGCAGGGAATATAATTTATCCACTTTCACCAAGATATCTTTGACAATTCCGCATGGATGTTTCACTGATCTATCCGCCAATTGCAATGACATCCTTATAGGCTTTGCTTCTCCTAACCCAAGTTCCCTGAAAATAGAATAACACATTAAATTAATACTAACACCCAAATCACATAAGGCTTGTTTAAAATATAAACTACCAATAGTACAAGGGATAGTGAAACTCCTTGGATCATTCAATTTTGGTGGTAGCTTATTTTGCAATATAGCACTACTTTCTTCTGTCAACATGACGGTCTCGTGCTCATCCAACCTTATCTTATTCGAAAGGATCTCCTTCATGAACTTTGCATAGCTGGGCATTTGGGTTAAGGCATCCGCAAATGATATATTAATATGAAGTTTCTTGAATACCTCCAAAAACTTCTCAAATTGGTTATCCATCTTGTGCTTGCGCAACCTTTGAGGGAATGGAGTCGGAGGGACATATGGCCTTACCGGTGGTGGCATCACCTTCTCTTGGAGCCCTTGTTTGGCTGAAACTTCTAGTTCTTCTTGATTATTTGGAGCTTTGGACTCATTTGATTCAGCTGCTGCCTCTTAAACTTTTGTAGTCTCTTTCGCAACTCTGGGCCTCTTAACATGAATTTCTGGGAGTTGTACCCCGCTTCTTGTTGTGATTGCATTTACTTGCTCCTTTGGGTTCACCTCAGTGTTGCTAGGCCAAGTGCCTAGTTGTCTCTCTGTTAGGATTTTTGCTAGTTGCCCGATTTGATTTTCAATATTCTTAATAGCTGCGTCAATCCAGTCACTTCGCTCTTGAAGTTTCAAATCGCTTCTTCCTATCCTCCTTTTTCCCCTTGTCTTGGTGAATTTTGTATGTGCTGAGTATTACCATAAGAGAAATTAGGATGATTCCTCCAACCCATATTGTATGTTTGTGAGAATGGGTTATTTTGCTGCCTTGGGAAATTTTGCTGACGTTGGAAATTTTGAGTATAAGCAACTTGCTCCATGAATGGTGGATTTATGAGCAGCAGGCATTCAGACGATGGATGAGTTGTTCCACAAGTTTCATATATGAGGAGTGACCCTTGCACCATATTAACATTAGAAGAGTACTTTAAAGCTTCGATCTGCTTTGACAGTGCATCAATCTTGGCCAACATCGTGTTAACATCCACTTCATGCACTCCAGCTACTCTTTTATGTGAGCTTCTATCTGGCCACATGACTAACTGCTCACTCATTATCTCAAAAAGGTAATGAAGCTCCTCGGTTGATTTGTTTCGGATATATCCTCCTATTGTGGAATCAACTGTAGAGTGACTTTGAGGAGTGAGTCTAGCATAGAAAAAATAATTTTGAGCTGGTAATGGAAAGCCATGACTCGAACACTTTCTCAATAACTCCTTGAACCTCTCCTATGCTTCATGAAAGTTTTTAGACTCAGCTTGCTGAAAAGTTGAAATCTCATGTTTAAGCTTGTTAATCTTAGCCGGTGGGAAATATTTGAGTGTGAACTTCTATACCAAATCTGTCCATATAGTAATATACTACCTGGTGATAATAAGTCTAACCACTCTCGAGCCCTAGCCTTCAGAATGTGAGGGAAAAGGCGCATCTTGAGTGTCTCTTCATTAATTTCTTGATACTTGAAATTCCCACAACACTACAAGAAATTCGGGATTTAGCGACGGATTTTTAGCGACCGAAATTTCCTTCGTTATTTTGCGACGGACCAGCGACGGACTTGCGACGGAATACGGAATTTTTTTTTTTGTAAAATTAGCAACGGATTTTAGCGACGAAATTTTTTTCGTCGCAAAAAAAATAAAAAAATAAATTTTTTAGCGACAGAATCAGTAATCCATCGCTGTAATTAGCGACGGAAACACATTTTCGTCGCCAAATTTTAATAAGAATAAACAAAGTAAAAATAAAAATTAATTTTTTAGCGACGGATAATAATTCCGTCGCAAAGAAATAAAAAAATAATTTTTAAGCGACGGAATCAGTAATCCATCGCTGTAATTAGCGACGGAAACATATTTTCGTCGCCAAATTTTAATAAGAATAAAAAAGTAAAAATAAAAATTAATTTCTTAGCGACGGATAATAATTCCGTCGCAAAAAAATAAAAAAAAATATTATTTTAGCGACGGAAACTGTAATCCATCGCTATGTTTAGCGACGGAAAATTATTTTCGTCCCTAAATTTTGGTAATAATAAAAAAAGTAAAAAATAAAAATTTTTATTTTAGCGACGAAAAAAATTTCGTGGCAAAAAAATAAAAAAATAATTTTTTAGCGACGGAAACAGTAATCCATCGCTATAATTAGCAACGGAAAATTATTTCCGTCGCTATATTTTAATAATAATAAAAAAATAAAAATTAAATTTTTTATTTTTGCGACGGAAAAAAATTCCATCGCAAAATTTTAAAATAAAAAATTAATTTTAATATTAAACGTTAAAATAAAAAATTTAAATTTAAAATTAATTTAAATTAAAAAAATAAAGCTAGCGACGGAAAATTTAATCTGTCGCTGACATTAATTTTTTATATTTTTTATTCAATTAATTTATAAATATTTGAATTTAAAATGAATATTTAAATATATAAATATTTAAATTTTATAAAAAATTAAATATACATTTAACGATGAGATGAATATTAAAAGATTAATTTATAAAATTTAAATAAATATATTAATATTTAAAATCATAATATTACTAAATTCTAACTATATCAATTAAATGTATAATAATTAATTATTTGTAATATTTATTAACTGTGTACAAAATGTAAACAAACACTATAATTGAAAAATAAATAAAAAGTTTAAAAATCATAATATTATTAAAAAAAATATTTTAAATTATAAAAATCATAAAAATAAAAAAATATTGAGAGATTACATTATATGGAAAGGAGTCTAGGGCCGGTTATCTTGTCAATCTCTTTCTCTTTATAAATATGAGAATTTTTTGCTATGATAAAAAGTTTAAAAACCAAACATAATGGGCATGTTTGTTGTAGCTTAAAAAATATAATTTTTAAGTTCTAACTTCAAAAAAGTGATAATGTATTGTTTGTTTTAGATTGTATAATTATAACTTATAGGTTCTACTAACTTTTAGAAATGGTAGAAATGGGTTTTTTCAAAGTTCGGGTACCCTATCTTCTACAGCTTCTACATCTTTCTGAGAAGTTGTAACAAACAAGTTTACAACTTATTTTAAGTTTTAAAAGTTATAATCTAAGAAATTATAAACTATAATTTATTTAATTAAGTTGCAACAAACGGGGCTAATATATGGACGACATTATGTCTTATATTTGATAACAATATTATATGTCACTATCTAATATAAGTGTTATGTGTAAAACATTAATGTTGATCAAGAAAAAAATAAATATATCTATTTATTATTTGTCCTTTCTAATTTTGTCTCTAAATTATAGATGAAATTCAACAATCTAAAACTTACTATGTTGATCAGATGGGTTCTGTCATTAGTATTGTTATACTCTATAATTGAGAATCCTAAGTTCGGTGAATGTTTTGAATTTTTATTTTTTAAATTTTTTTATGAAACTCAAAAATTACCCTAAAAATATATAGATGTTATGTACATTTCGTTTAACATAATTTTTATTTATAAAAAAAATAATTAATAAATAATTCAATTTATCAAATTAATTTTTTAAATTAATTTTTAAATAAATATTAATTTAAAATACAATAATTTAAATTATTTTATCATCACATTTTAAATAATTACTGTAAGATTTTAAAAAATGATTTAATAATAAAATTTTATTTAAAATATATTATTTTTATCAATTAAATAATTATTAATATTATTTTTATAAGTTATATTATTTTTTATATAATTAAAATATTAAAATAAATAAATGAGGTGGGCCGAGAATTTATTTTAATAATAGTTTTAATAATAAAAAAAATAAAAAATACATTTTAGATAGAGATAGAATTTATTTTCTATCGTTAATTTTAGCAACAAAATTTATCTTCCGTCTCAAATATTAGAGATGGAAATAAATTATGTTCCTAAAGTTCAAAATGAAAATAAATTAATATTAGTTTAAATTAAAAAAAATAATAAATTCTGTCACTACTTTTTGTGAGGCAAAACTATTTTTATTGCTAAAAAATTAAATTTTAATTATAAATTTTTTTATTTTCAAATATAGAGACGAAAAGTTTTTTCGTCGCAAATTTTAGAAATAACAAATTAAAATTTAATATAAAATGAAATAATAAAAATAAATAAATAAATTTAGTGACGGATTGATCGAGTCCATTGCTGGAATAGAGACGGAACTTTCAATCCATCACTAAATTTAATTTTTATTTATTATTTAATGAATTTATAAGTATTTAAATTTATAAATATTAAAATCTATAAGAAATTAAATATATTAATGTATATATAATTAAATATATACATTTAAACATGAGATGAATATAAAAAAATTAATTTATAAAATTTAGATAAATATATTAAATTTAAAAATCATAATATTAGTAAATTCTAAATACATCAATTAATATATTTCACGTGCATACAAATAAAAATAAAACAATATCGAGGGATTACATATATAGAAAATAGTTTATGAGCTATCTTAACAATGTCTTATTCTCTATAATTTGAAGAATTATATAAAAATGAATAATTAAATGTATAATTAAGTCATTCATAATAAATAATAAAAAATAAAATATATAATAAAATATTTATGTAGCACTTGTTAAAATGAAGAGGATAAATAAGTATGAAGATAAGTTCAAAATAGTTTTTAGATTAAAATATGGAATAATGGTTTTCTCCCTTAATAGTTATACTATAAAAAAACTATAGAAGGTTAATTTTTATTTTTGAAGTTTAAGTGTTATGTATAAAACATTATGTATAAAACATTATTGTTAGTTAATTTTGTTTATTGGGTTTAATCTGTCAAGTTAGTTTAGTTTAATTTCTCAATTCAATTTGTTAATTTTTGATTAATTCGATAATTGAAATTTAATACAATGAATATATTTATTTTCATTAAACTAAATTCAATTTAATTTCTCAATTCAATTTGATTTTTGATTAGTTTAATTCAATTTTAATTAACTTTGATTAATTCGATAATTCGATAATTGAGGGAAACTCTTTATATATAAAAGAGAAAATAATCAAAATTTTCTTCTTTAAAAAATTAAAGACTAATCAAAATTCAAAATATATAAAGAATATTGTTACAAAATTTTTGAATTTTTTTTATCTTTTATGAATTTTTTATTAAAGTAATATTTATAATATATCAAATTAATTTATTATAATTATTAGATTTATAATATAAGTATTTTTTAAATTAATATTAATTTAAAATACAATGATTTAAATAATTTTATTATGATATTTTAAATGATTATAATAAATTATTAATAAAATTATTTAATAATTATTAATAATTATTTTCCCCCCCGTATTTTCCCTCCCCGCCTTAATTTCCCTCCCCCCCGTAAAACCCTGTTCCTCCCCTCCTCTTTCCCTTCCCCCCATAAAACCCTGCCCCGCGCCCTCTCTTTCTCTTTTTCCCTCTTCTCCCTCTTCTGTCTTTCCCTCTTCTCCCTTCAGCGTCTCCCTCGCTCTCGCCCCTGTCGCAGCTCGCCCTCACCCTCGCTCACTCTCACTGGCTCGACCTCACCGGCTCGCCCTCGCCCTCGCTCACTCTCACCAACTCTCCCTTGCCCTCGCTCACTCTCACCGGCTCGCCCTCGCTCTCGCCTCTCGCAGCTCACCCTCGCCCTCACCGGCTGCCTTGCCCTGGCTCTCGCAGCTCGCCATCGCCCTCGCCCTCATCGGCTGCCTCACGCGCCCTCGCTCTCGCCTCTCGCAGCTCGCCCTTTCCCTCGCCCTCGCTCACTGGCTCACCCTCCCTGCCTCTTCCTCTCCCTCGCCACCCGCTGCCTCTTCCTCTCCCTCGCCTCTCGCGGCTCTCTCGGTTGGTAGTTGGGAGATAATCAGTGGTATTTATATTGGTATTTATATTGGTATTTATATCATATCTTGGTATTGTATTTATATTGGTAGTTGGGGAGATAATCACTGGCTCACCTATTTTGTTAATTTTAATATTGGTATTGTATTCTTGTTGTTGGCAGATAATCAGTGGCCAGTGGGCATCCCTTCATACTCTAGAAATCAAAAGATTAGAGGTAAGTTAATTTATTTGATTATGTTCTATTTAATGTGTATTTATATTTTATTTTGGCTAATTTAATACCTATTATAATGAGTTTAGCAATTATTATTTTAAGTTTTTTTGCTGATTGTTAATTGACTACTTCACTTAATTAGGAATTGTTGTGGTTGAGATATGTTAATTGTGGCTGAAATCGTTGAGTGTGATTGAATATTTAATTGTTGGTGCTAAAATTGTTAAATTTTTTATTTTATAATATGACAAGATATGATATAAATAAATAAAAATGAATTTTTTAATATTTTATTATAAAAAATAAAATTTAAATATACATTAGGATTTAGAAGCCCAGTTTTAAAATCTCAGTTAAAAGACAACAACAAAATGTATAAAAAATTATTGTATATTAAAGTTATTGTATAAAAAATTGGCACACAAACAAAATAACATCAAATGTATATGTGTAAATATCAAATGTACAAAAAATACACTAAATCAAATGTACATAATGAATAATCAAATTATCAAATACACATATACTAAATGAAATACACTAAATTAATAAACGAAACTAAATTAAATTAACACTAAATTAATTTATACTAAACTAAATTAAATTAATAAACGAAACTAAATTAAATTAACACTAAATGAATTTACACTAAACTAAATTAACACACACACGTGTATATCTATATAATACACTAAATTAATACACTAACATTTTAAAATATCAAATGTACACAAAACATAAAACACTATAAAAAATACACAAAATAATAGGATAGAAATAATGAAATGTACATAAATTAACACACATATTTGTTTACATAAACTAAACTAAATTAAATTAACACTAAATTAATTTACACTAAACTAACACTAAATTAAATTAAATTAACACTAAATTAAACTAAATTAAATTAACGCTAAATTAATTTACACTAAACTAACACTAAATACAAATTAAAATACACTAAATTAAATAAAACACTAAATTAAAATACACACGTGTAATACACACATATTTGTAAACTAAACTAAATAAACACTAAATTAAACTAAATAAACAGTAAATCTAAACTAAATACAGAAAACAACTAAATAAACTAAATTAAAACATAAATTAAAACAAAACTAAACTAAATTTAAAATTAAATACATTAACAATTTGAACAGTAACTAAGTAACAATTTGAACAGTAAACTAAACTAAATGAATAATTAAACTAAACACTAAAAATAATCAGTAAAATAACTTAAACTAAATTATACACATAAATAATCAGTAAATTAACCAAACTCCAAATAATCAAATACACATAAACATAAACTAAACTAAACTAAATTTAAATTAAATACATTAAACTAAACATTGAATAATTAAATAAACTAAATGAATAATTAAACTAAATGAATAATTATAAACAAATAAATAAACATTGAACTAATAAATGAATAACAATAAATGAACTAAACAAATAAACATAACTTTTCCCTTGTTGACATTTAAGTTTCAGTTAAAGCTTGTTTAGTTCTTGTTTATTGAATTTATTTATTTTATTAGATGATTATGAAGTGTATGACGTGTTGAGAATTGATGATGTTGCGTTGAGAATTGATGATGTGACAACATATAATAAATAGTTTATACTTAATAAATAATATGACAACATATAATAAATTAGTAACATAAATAATTAAAATATAAAATATAATAAAATTTTCAAAAAAAACATGACAACATATGATAAATATAAATAGCTTATACAAATATTAATTTTGTCAAAATAACTTAAATAATTTATTTAAAATAATTCAATTTTACCTAAATAACTAAATTAACATAACCTACAAACTAATTATTTTTTAAAATTAAGTAATAACTTAAACATATATAAGATTTGTATTATTTTTTGCATGGTTCTGAAATTCATTAAGGGTTTTAGAGTTTTGAATAGTGGCTTTATTGAGAGAGAATGAGAGGTAAATTATAGGAAATAAAATAAAAAATTAAATTTATTTTTTTAAAAAAATTACTTGGTAGTCGGTATTTGACGGTATTACTTGATATCTCAAGATTTTTGTTGATTTAAAAAAGTCTCATTTTTTTGTAATTTATTTTAATTAAAATTTTATGTTATTATTTAAAAATTTAAAAATTAATAATATTGATTAGATCTTACTTCTTTATATACTAACATGTTTATACATTCTTCAAATACTATTTAATTATGAAAAAACCATCTACAGGTTTCAAGAACTACACGTTTTCAACAAACTTATATTTAATTAATGATTTATAAAAATTTTATTTTGGGTAAGAAAAAATAAATAAAATATAATAAAATATCGAAATAGAAAGTGGAAATGGGCGGGAAAAAATTTTGACGGCATTTTCGTTATAATATATATAGATGACAGGTGTTAGAGGACGATTTCGTGCAGGACGCAGTGGTTCTAGACCTGACTCGTCTGGGTCTACTGCTGCTTCCACGTCATCTACTGCAGCACTACATATTTCGGGAGATATTTCACCTGCCTCCCTCCCATCAGCATCTCCTGTTGCTACTCCTGTAGTTGCTTCTTCACCGACCCTTCCTGCAGAGTCACCAGTACATTCATCATCTCATCACTCGACTGACAGTCATTTTACATCGGACTCATTACATGTTATAGAGCAAGACGGCGATGGGTAATTTTAATTTTTTTGAATTTTTTTTCACATTATGACATGTATTAATTTTTATACTAATTATTATTTTTTGTATACAGGAGCATCTTTTGTCGTACAATAAATATCTCCCATCTGGTTTTAATGAAAACCCAGTTATACAAGAAATGACAGAGAAATTAAAAGTGCAGTCAGAGCAGATAAATTCGCAGGCGGAGCAGATAAATTCACAAGCAGAGCGGATAAATTCGCAGGCGAAGCAGATTAATTTGCAGGCTCATGAGTTGGGCGATGTTCGATGACAGATATTTGAGATGCGATTCTTGATTGAACAACTTACTGCATCTACTCGTGGTATTGTTCCTTCTTCTTCTTCTCAGCCACAATCAGCTCATCAACCTGAGCCTAATGTTGATGATGATTTAGATGATTAGTTTTTGTAGTTATTTTTATGTAAGGATTGGTATGTAACAGACAATTATATTAGCATGTAATAGACAATTATTAGTATCTTGTTTGAATATTAATTTTTATATTATAAATATAAATTTTGGAATTTTTATATAATTTGTTTAATAAATAATTATAAATAAATTTTAAAATTAAATAATTAAATTAAAATAAAATTAAAAAAATGTATAAATTTAGCGACGGAAACAAGTTGTGTCGCTTAAATTTAAAAAAAAATTAATTTATTGCGACGGAATTATTCCGTCGCAACAAATTTTTAATATATTATTGATTTTTTTTAATTTACATCAGCGACGGAAAATTCCGTCACTATAATTAATTTAATAAATTTCAAAAAAAGAATTTATTTTTTTTAAAAAAAATTCACAGAATTTTAAAAAAATAAAAAATTCTTATTTTTTAATTAGCGACGGAATATTTCGTCGCTATATTTTAAATATTTTTTTAAAAAATAATAGCGACGGAAAAGTCCGTCGCTAATAAAAAATAATATTAAATTTAATTTTTTTTAAAAAATATTGCGACGGAATTATTTCGTCCCAGAATTTAAAAAAATAAAAAATTCTTTTTTTTAATTAGCGACGAAATATTCCTTCGCTATATTTTAATTATTTTTTAAAAAAATAATAGCGACGGAATTTTTCGTCGCTAATAAAAAATAATATTAAATTTATTTTTTTAAAAAAAATATTGCGACGGAAATATTCCGTCGCAAATTTTTTAAAAAAAAATTCTTACTTTTGAATTAGCGACGGAATATTCCGTCGCTATATTTTAAATATTTTTTTAAAAAATAAATAGCAACGAAATTTTCCGTCGCTAATAAAAAATAATATTAAATTTAATTTTTTTTAAAAAAATATTGCGACGGAAATATTCCGTCGCAAATTTTTTTTTAAAAAAAATTCTTATTTTTTAATTAGCGACGGAATATTTCGTCGCTATATTTTAAATATTTTTTTAAAAAATAAATAGCGACGGAATTTTCCGTCGCTAAGAAAAAATAATATTAAATTTAATTTTTTTAAAAAATATAGCGACGGAAATATTCCGTCGCAAATTTTTAAAAAAATACACTTACCGACGGAAATATTTCCGTCGCTAAGACGTCGCTAAAATAGCGACGGAACCGTCGCAAATATCATTTAGCGACACAGGATTTAGCGACGGACAGTTTCCGTCGCTAATCCGTCGCTAAACATATTTTGCGACGGAATTTTGGATTTAGCGACGGAAATATTCCGTCGCTAAATCCCGAAATTCTTGTAGTGCAATACTCTAGAAATCGAGACAAGTGATAGTGTGGATTTTCCTCACTCATTCCATAAAACGGTATGTTGTTGGCAAAGAGATTGATCGCATCCGGCCTCAACTGAAAGTTCTCATGCCCGTAGGGAGAATAGATTATGCTTGATCGGTTCCCAATCACTGGAGGCATCATGAAGTCCCCTATCAAAATGTCTCTTTCATTGACTTCAACGGGCTGCACCATTGGAACAAGTTGGTTTGCGTTGTCTCCCATGTTACTCAGTTGCTTTTCCCTCCTTGCTCTTTGTTCACGACGCCTTTGATAGAACGTTCTTTCTATCTCATGATCAAATTTACAAATATCCGAACGTTGTGAACGGCTCATGCACTATCTCAATCCCTGCATACACACAAATTAAAATAGCTTAGCCCATAAAATAATGAAAACAAAATTTAACAGTTAAAGCTAATATCAATCAAAGCAATAATCAAAAGAGTTAGTTCCCGACAAAGGCGCCAAAAACTTGTCCGCCTAATTCTATCCCGCAAGTGGATGGATCGTGACAAGTAATACAGTGATGAATAGAGTGTCGTACCCACGAAGACTAACTTTTGACGTTTACTCTAACTGATTTAAGCTTAACCTAACACACACATTAACAAAGATTTCAACAGTAATGAAAACTAATTTAGTAATAAAAGATGCAAACAAAACAATTCATTTGATTCAAAAACTCTCAAAGTTAAGGCACTAGGGTCTGTGAATCCACCGTCGGCCTTCTATGATTCAATTATTCATTACTCGGGTCTTGCTATTTCTTATCTTAGGTTGAAAATCGATGATCCAATTACAACCAAAAGCCTCTCTCGATGGTCATTCAGTTCTATGTATATATATGAGATTAATTATCTCTAGTAAACATTCGAACATATAAACATGCATTCAATCACGGAGATCATCACAAAATGATTTCATAGGGCATAACAGTATCTCTACCTAGTATAGGACCCTACGTTGTTTTCTACCACGTTTAATCCATATTGAATCTCTCGAAAGCAATACAAATCACAAATATGTTCTAATGGTGATCAAGCATCAAAACAACATTATGAACATAACAAACAATCAACCCGAATGGATAAGAAAATAGCAAACCAAATAACTTTAAATCAAACCATAGGAAGTCGAGATTTCATCATTCACCCTAGTTATAAACACTTAGCAATGCATTCTTGCAATCAAAAGAAAAAGAAAAGAGTTGGAATCCATAGCAAAGAATTGAGAAAGAAAAGAAAAATACAACCCAATAGTAAAGTCTTCAATCTTTCGTCCGCTTCTCTTTCCATCCAAAAGCTCTCCAAAACCCTCAAGAATAATCCTTTATATTGGGGTTTTTAGGTTATTAAAGTCGTGCATAATGAAAACTCTCATTTTTTATTGATTTGGACGGAGATGGGCCAAAATCGAGATTTGATTTGAAGTTCAGAACGCTACCGTGGTATGCTTGTTGTTGCAGGCCTGTGAGCTCCAGATAGCAATTTGTAAAGTGATCCTACAGCAATATACATTCCACTGTAGGACCATGAGCTCCAAAAACTAAATCTTATAGCGGTATGCATTCTGCTATAGGTCTGCTAGCATTTTTTCTTTAACCTCTTACTTTATTATCTTCCACTTCTCGCTCTCAATAATCTTTTGCTTTCTTTTAATTCAATACCCAACCATGCCTCAAAGCATTATTTCACTTCGATCATGCATCAAAATCAGTCTTTTTGCTTCATGTCCGTTTTACATGTAATGTGTACCTATATTAACAATATTAAACCCAAAATAAGTATCAATCATGTTCATTGAATAATTAAATACTAAGTTTGAACCACTAAATAATAGTGCTAAATATGTTGATCAATATGCATATTAGTCAACTTGAACCTCATTAAGTAATTCACATGTAACGTGACATGAGTGGCTCTCATGGTTGAATAGATTGGAGCAGTGGGATTAAATGCAGACCTAAACCATTGAATGGAGAAGTGAAATTCAGTGCATTATTATATACATTACAAGCGACTTCTATTTATAAATAAACTCTATGAATATATAATGAAGCACCATCTCCCGAATTTTGGGCATTATATATATAATTATAAAAAATTACTATATATAAGAGAATCTCTTATCATTAGACACTTAATTCTTGAAAATGCAAGTTTTTTCATTTTGTATATATAGCTTAATTATTGGTCTTAGCACATGTTAATTTTTAATTACACGTAATCAACTCGATTCTCAATACAATTTTTAACGATTGTGTATGAATTAGTTGACGTGCAACTTAATTGTGAATCTTCTTTGCAAGACCCCAGAAAGCCAACATATGTATATACATACAGAAACTGATTAAATAATGGATGCATGTGCTTCCTACCAAGCTGACAGTCGTTGATACATTAAGATTGCAATCTTAATTAGTTTCAAAATTAATATTGATTGGCTCATATTAATTAACCCAAAACTTCAGTCTTGACATCGATCTGAAGGAGACCATTATAATAATAATCTTCCAGCTACCTAGCTACTGTTTCTGTTCAACGTCACTCCTTTGACTAGGACTTGAGCCAACCACTGGATATTGAAATTAATCCTATTAAAAATTAATTTAAATTCTAATAATACTCTTTAATATTCTTAAAAACCAAAAGTAATTTTACCAACAAATTTCAAACTCACCGCCTCCAACTTAAACTAATTAAACCTATTTTACCATTATACTAAATCTTATTTTTTGTCTAAATTTTACTTACAAAACACTAGGTATAAACGTTGGATCCGCAGGCAACTTTATGTAAATCAAACTAAATATGGAGATTATAAGCCTTAAAAATTAAAATATATATATATGGAGGGGGGGGGGTTAATTATAAGCTAAAAGGAAATAATTAACATGCTACAATTATTGTCACGTATCAAAGAAAACGAAATTGAGGTGGAAAAATAAATGAAGGCCAAAAGTCTAGCTACGTGGCGTTACAATTACTTTATTAATTTGATGGGAGCCTTCATAATCACTGCAGCCAGTCAAGAAAAAATTAAATGTTGCAACATCCGTCAAATTAATTAAGCTGCTCAAATTTGAAAAATATATATATATATAGGGCCCTATTCAATTCCTCACTGGAACTGGAAGATGCATATATAGGATAGCATATATATATATATATAGCATGCGTGGAGCGTCCTGCTTCCATCCGTGTCAACTTATTAAGTTCATTGATATATATATATATATATATATTAGCCCCCGTGGCCTCTCCTCCTTCCTGCCCATTTTGATTGATTTTCAATGGAAAATTTTAAGCTTTTATGCGGTATGGAAGAATGGTACGTAACAGTGCAGGAGCCATGGAGTTCAATAAAAAAAATAAACCGTTATTATGTAGACCACATTCTGGAAATTACACTAATCTCCCCTCAAATCAAATAATTAATAATTTTTTTTTATAGAAATCCTCGTTTATGGATAATCTAAAATAATTTTTAAATACTAATTAAAGAGATCAACTTAAAAATAATGTCATCAATTTCTACAAAATAAGAAAATGAGCAAGCATTATATAGATGTTTAGTTAAGCTCTTAATTATAATTAATTATAATTTTATGTGTCAATCACTTAATACACCTCGAGATCATTCCCAGACCAAATTCCTATCCCATTTGCATATGTATACTCTATTTTGTGGGCACAAAAATTTTTTTTTGAAAAAAAAAAAGAAGAAAGAAAGCCTAATTTGGGTAAGAAGAGAGCAAATGGGGAGGAATACAAACGGAATTCTTCCAAACCCTAGAATGCAGTTTGAGCATCTCGTTGGTCCTCTCCTTGGTCTTCCCACTGGTTTCCACTTGAAGCACCAAACACAGCTTCGACACCACTCCCACTTGCAGCATCTCCTGAACCACCCTCGGACTCCCTGAAAATCTAGATATCCCCGACAGTATCCTCACCGCCCTGTCCGTTCCCACGTGCGAAACCCTTAGTATTTTCTTCGACACCACGGCCAGCCCCGCCCCATGCTTTAGCAGCTCCGCCCGCCCCTCGGCGCACCTGCAGAGCTGGTCCAACACCACCAGGATCAGCTCGCTGTACCTTCTTTCTACCGTCTCCAGAAGCAGCTCCACCAGGGCTGACACCGCGCCTGCTTCCACGGCTTTGATCCGGTTCCTCCCCCACGGGCAAACCTCGCCAAGAAGCTTCAATGCGGCTTTGGTAGCTTGATGGGAAATCTTGTCGTTCAAAACATGGACTACTCCGTTGAAGAGCTCAGCTCTTACGCCCGTCAGCTGGCTTGGGTCGGCCACCTCCAAGATGGATTTCATCAGCATTACTGAGTAGGCTCGAGATTGGAAATTCCCGCAATTCAATACGTTCATCAAAGACTCCACAAATTCAATATTATTACTCGCCAGCTTCTTCCGGCTGGCTTCCGAAATTTCCAGAAGATAAAGCAAGCATAAGGCTTCATCGGCTTCGACTGTTGAAGGTTCATTCTTGTCTATGATCGAGGCAAGGAACTCGACGGCGCCGGCGTCTTCCAAGCACTTTCTGTTCCTTTGGCTTAGATATGCGATCGATCGGAGCTTCTGGAGGCACTGTGGGTGCTTTTGTGGGGATTTTTTGGCCTCGTCGAGGAGTTTAGTGATCTGGGTTCGATCGAGTGGTTGCTTGGGGGTTGGGATTCGCTCGATGCCGTGGGAAGCGTTGAGGGTGCACCAGGCTTGGATCAGTCGACGAAGGGCGTGGTTCGGAATAATTAGATCGGTACTGTCAGACAAGGATTGCTTGGTGACAGGACAAGTGTTGCTCTTGCACGAAAAGAGCCATCTTTCTATGCTTTCTCGATCGTAAGTTATGCCGGACGAGACTGTGACGGGATCTCTCATGAGTTGCAGCGAGATTGGGCATAGAAAATGAGAAGGAACTTCGATTTCTTCCATCGAAACAGTACCACCAACTTGATCCCTTTGTTGAAATTGGAATATATATAGTAATTAATACAGAAAGCCCAAATGGAAGAATTAAGTTATGGGAAAGTTGAAAGATGAAGTGATAAATGCTATGGCATGAAGTATTTTCTTGGCTCCAAAGTGGCTGGATGGAGGATGTTGAGGGTTGGTCCTCATTTATATGAAGGGAAGAAAGATGGGCAGCCAGTTGTTGAAATTAAAAGACAAAGTCAATACACGGAAATTTAAGAGCAGAGAGAGAGAGGGAACGTTAAATGTGGACTTCTTCCAAAGTTCTTGAGCGGGATGGGCACATTAATGCATCGGCCAATTCTTTGGGGCTAAGCGTCGGTGTTGCATTGTGGGCTGCACCCTTTGACTCTCTCTCTCTCTCTCTCTCTCTCTCTCTCTCTCTCTATATATATATATATATATATTAGAGGTGGGTAGTGGTAATTAAAAACTAAGAGAATGTAAATAAAAACTCATTTTGAATGGGTTACACAGCAGTTTTAAATTAGTTTTAGTTTGTTTTTAGACAAATTCTAAGTAAAAATTAATCTTGAAACAATGATAAAATTGTTATTTTATCATAAACTAACTTGAAGTACTGAGTTATTATGTTTTTGTAAACAAAATATATATAAAGGACCCGTTTTAAGGAATTCTAACAAAATTCTGAATACCAAATTAGCCAAATGCATGCATTTGGATGAATGGAAATTAAAAGACTACATATATATATTTATGTAATCTCTCTTTAAATTAATCGTGACTTGTGATGGTGAGAAAGGAGACAACTTTTGAATGGAGGCTAATGGGCTCCTCAGCGCAATTTCTTGGCACTTGCCTGCACCTCCAATCCAAGTTCTACATATACATACATATATTGTTTGTTTGTTTGTTCGTTCGTTCATGCATTAATTAATTGGCTCTTTCACAATAACCCCGTCGTCTGTCATTTGATAAATTGATGATCCATGAGGCTACCTGCTGGCTGCTCACTGGCTCCTCGATCGTTTCTGTTTTCAGGGAAAATTAATTACAAAAGCTGATTACTTAATTAGAAGTTTCCCAAGACCCAACTAATTTTCTTCTCGTTAGGATTAAGATATTGATCCACAATAAGGGATTTGATTTGAATAAATAAATAAATTAGTTCAAATATATTATTAAATAGAAATAAGTTTTGTAATTATATTCACAAATTTAATTTAATGGGCATTTAACATAATTTGACAAATTAACTACGTTCTCCAGCATAAAATTTCTCCAAAATTTTGGTTGCCAATCAAGTCAATTCATCATTTGACTTTTTCTTTTTCTTTTTGGTTTTAAGAACTTGCATTAGCAATTAGCAATCCAATTGGATGAAATTTCAAACCTTTTCTTATTAACCACATAATTCACGGACATCGGAGCACGGAAGATATATATATATATATATATTGTCAACGTTTAAATTCAGTTGACCGTGATTTGTAGACCCACAGTGAGTAGATAAGCTAAAATACAAGGAGAAATAGCAAAATAGGACAAACATAAGAAATTTTTTGTGTAGTTCGGCCAAAACGATATCTATTCCACGACTGTTCTCTGGATATTCCGACAGAGTAACAATATAACATTTTTTTGTTCTCTCATTTACAATGGTATTTCGACCCCTATTTATAGTGAGGGGCGTTTACAATTGCATAAAATACAAAAGTATAAAGATGATATAATGGGAGACAAGTCGTCCTTATCTTCTGCATAAAATTGGGAGTGAAATCCTCATTACGAAGGATCTAGTTTACTTTAGATAAAGTGAGTGGGTCCCTGCCTCCGATTATTCAACAGCAATGTTGTTATGCGAGTTGAATAGTTTGATCGGCGAGCTAAACTGTTGGTCAACGAGCTAGAGGGATCGTTGGGAGCTCGTTGGGTATATCGCTGAGACCTCGCTTGCTGAGAGCTCTCTTAGTTCCGCGATCTGAGCTCGGATTTTAGCAATATTTGAGCTTGCTTTGACAAGCTCGGCTTGGGCCTACTGGGTTTTAGGTGGTCGGGCTGGCCTATTGGACTAAGTCTAGCTCATAAGAAGTGGTGCAGGAAATATGTATAACACAAGCCTCCCACCTCGCAGTGCGATCTTCGGATTGGGAGCTAATGTATGCCAATTGTGTTGAGCTATTTCGGCTGTCAATCCGTCTTTTAAGACTTTTCCATGAACTCAAGCCAGTCGAACTTAGAGTTTCAATCAACTAATGATATAACTTGAGTCGATCTTCATGATATAACTTAAAACGAGCTCCCAGAAGCTTCTATATGTCAAGATAAGCTCAAAAGGGTAACTTACACGATACTTTCAGAGTATGAGCTCGAAATGATTCTACTAAATATAAGTTAAGATATACCCGAATAAATTCCTAGCTCGCAACTTAGCACATTTCCAATAGCTTGTCATTGATCGACGTAATAAAAGATGTGTCCAGTAGGTTGCGAATAGCCATACGTAGGAAAATCGAGGCAGATTGTAGTGAACACGCCCTAATGAAATAATATATGAGTTATATCGAAAATCTTGCCAAGATAGATGTCTAGGTAGATCGTGCTGCGATCTCAACTAATATACCATGGCTTTCATTTAGCTGATTTGGAATCTAAAGAAATGTCAACTCGCATGTTTGAAATAGCTCGTCATTTACGGACATAAAAATCAAGATGAATTCAATTGTAATGGTAAGATAATGATGATCCATTTGCAAGATGATAATCAAATCGATCTGAGGCTCAGCTGATGCGTCATAGAGAGATAACATATCTGGATCATATCAGAAACCATGCCAAAATATATGTCCAAGTAGATCGCGTTGCGACCTCAGCTAACATACCATGACTTTTTCAAAGTTTAATGAGCTGAGAAGGAACACTCAAGTAAGTCGTAGAGCATGACTTGAGTCAAGATGAAAAGACCCCATCTAGTGAACCCTAACTCCCGTTGCCAAGCTATATGTCTAGATGGATCATAGACTGATCCCAGGTAACATACCATGGCTTTTCATAAATGTAATTGATCGAGAAAGAACACAAAAATAGGTCACAAACCATGACTTGAGTTAAGATGAAAGGATCCCAGTTAGTGGACTTTCAACTTGCATTGCCAACCTATATGTCCAGGTGGATCATAAGCTGACCCCAGCTAACATACCATGGATTTTTATTTTATTGACTTGCATTCCCAAGCTATGTGTCTGGGTAGATCGCATTGCGACCTTAGCTAACATACCATGGCCTTTTGTAAGTTTAACGAGCTGAAAGGGAACATGCAGATATGTCGCAGACCATGACTTGATTACTTAAGATAAAAAGATCCCAGCTAATGAACCCTTAACTCGAAATAATTAATGGAAGTGGTCGCTCAGTAGATGCCAAATCATGATATTAAATTAAGATGAATAGGTCTCAGCTCGCAACTTTAAAGATATTTAATCGAATATCAATAAAAATAATTTATTCAAGAGGGAACACTCAGGTAGGTCGTAGACCATGACTTAAGTCAAGATGAAAGGACCCCAGCTAGTGAACCCTGACTCGAAATCATTTAATGTAAATGGTTGCTTAGTAGATTCCAAACCATGACATTAAGTCAAGAGAGATGGTTCTCATCTAGCAACTTTAAAGATATTCAATTGAATATCAATAAAAATAATTTAGTCAAGAGGGAACACTCAGGTAGGTCGCAGACCTTGACTTGAGTCAAGATGAAAGGACCCCAGCTAGTGAACCTTAACTCAAAATCATTTAATGAAAGTGGTTGCTCAATAGGTTCAAACCATGACATTAAGTCAAGAAGGATGGTTCTCAGCTCACAACCCACGACCTAAGGGAGGACCAAGATGAATGCTCAGATAAGCCGCAAACCATAACACGAAGGTTAAGATGAATGGGCTCCAACTCGTAAACCATGGTTTCTCAACCCCTAATTTCAAATATATTCAATCGAACATCAATTAGAGTAAATGCAATGAATGAAAGTTGATAGATTCCAAACAGAATTATGAAAATTACTTGCAAATAGAAATTTGGAGCATGAGTCAGAATAATTACATTCACTGAAAGTAAAGATGAAGGTGCTCCGCATTCCAAGCTCACCGAAGAATAGCTCCATCCATGTTTGCCAAGTGATATGCTCTATTTCCTAGGTGTTCTTCGATGATGAAGGGTCCTTCCAAGTTTGGGCCTAGTGTCCCGTTGTTGGCCTTGCGATCTCTAAGATGGACAAGGCGCAGCACGAGATCACTGACGTTATAGCATCGAAGTCAGACCCTCCTGTTGAGATACCTCACGACCCGCTGTTCATGGGTGGCCACCCTTATGCGAGATAGCCCCCCTTGCCTCCTCGAGTAAATCAAGATGTGTGGCCAGTAGCTAATCGTTGTTCTCTGGGTTAAAGGTGGCTCTTCGCTGACCGGCCACCTCGTTCTCTGCTGGGATTATCCAGAAGCATTGATGGAAGCTCGTTGAGTCTATCATTGAAAGCTTGCTAGAAGCCTTACTAGGAGCTCGATTGGTTTCGCGATCTGAGCTCGAATTTCAGCGATGTATGACTTCATTCTGAAGGTTTCGACCTTGGCCTGTTAAGTCTCGAGAGATTGAGCCAGCCTACTGGGTCAGGACTAGCCTGCTTAACTCTTTTAGGGAAATACCCATAACATAAACCCCCCAGCTCATTCATAGATCTCCGCCAAATCTTTGACATAGGTCTTGTAAATGTTTTCATAGAACTTCCTATATTTGCAAAGGCCAGCGGAAATTGCAGTAAAGACGCTTTCATCAGAGGGATCTTCAATATTGCTCACCTCGTGCCTTAACCTGGAATTGTAGTCCTTCAAGGACTCACTTACCCTCTGAAACACCTTGGCGAGGTGGCATGGTGGGGCGAGCTTCATTCTCAATGCCCTGTATTAGCTGAGAAACCTCCGAGGTGAAACTGGTGAATCGTGGATAGCCCGCGCTTGAGCTTGGGCCAGGGCTCTAATCGCGTCAGCGAGTTACATAACATTGTTCTCTAATGCGTCTTAGCGTTGCTACCAGACTTGGATTGCCTTTATCTAGGCAGTTATAGCGGCGGGTTGAACAGGAACCTGTGGGGGCATGCCAGTAGTGTTTTTGGTTGGTGGTGGCAAAAGGACACCCACTACAAAAACAGCGGGTCCTCCAATTGATGGAACATCTAGCATTTGATCATGGTGATGTTCTGGCAAATCAGCCACCGCATCAAAGTTTCGTGCGTTCCTTCCTCTTGCCATGGCTATCAATCAGAGCGGGCCCTCCTTCTAGCGCCAAAATGTCGACGTTCAGATTCAGCCTACCGTGATTCGTAGGCCCGCAGTGAGTAGACTAGCCAAAATGTAAGGAGGAAGAGCAAAATAGGATAGACACAAGGAATGTTTTATGTGGTTTGGCCAGAACGATGCCTACTCCACGACTATCCTGTGGCATTTCGGCAAAGTAACAGTGTAGCATTTTTCTTGTTCTCTCCTTTACTAAGGTATTTCGACCCCTATTTATAGTGAGGGGCATTTACAATTACATAAAATAAAAAAATATAAAGATGATATAATAGGGGATAAGTCGTCCTTATCTTCCGCATAAAATCGAGAGTGAGATTCTCATTATGAGGGATCTGGTTTGCTTTAAATAAAGTGAGTGGATCCTTACCTTCAATTATTCAGTAGCAATGTTGTTATGCGACCTGATAGTTTGACTGGCGAGCTAAATTATTAGTTAGAGAGCTTGAGCAATTGCTAAAAGCCCGTTGGGTATATCGCTGAGAGCTCGCTAGAATCCTTACTGGGAGCTTGCTGAGAGCTCGCTTAGTTCCGGAATTTGAGTTTTGATTTCAGTGATATATAAGCTTACTCTAACGAGCTCAACTTGAGCCTACTAGGCTTTAGGCAATCGGTCCGGCCAATTGGACTGAGTCTAACCCATAAAAAATGGTGCGAGAAATATGTATAACATATATGATTTCCACCAATTTGAAAATTAGTAACCTCAATTCAAATAATAATTATTAAAATTTATCAGAATAATTAATTAATAATTATGGTTCCATATATTAATAAGTTTTTACTTTTAAAAAAAATCAATAATATACCCAAATTAATAATAGTCTTCCAAACCTAACAACCACTACTGAATATATTAACCATACAGATAAATGTTGACACCCTGTGAGTTCCTCTTCTCCCCCCGGTTTCTGGGATATATACATATACATATATATATATATACATAAGTATTATCATTTATCATTTTTTATTTTATGGACATTTCAAAATGTCATTCAAATTAAGAACCCATCACATGCGTATTTGCGATTAGGCGTTGACAAAGCATGCGCTTAAAATACTATATATATACCCAGTATTATAAACCTTTTAAAAGAAAAAAATTATAACCATTAATTATACAAAAAATCTATTTGAATTCGAATGCTTAATATTTTATATGATATTCAACACATCAACTCCTAAGTGTGAGTATAACAATTTCTAGGTAGCTCACTCATATATAGGATGCTTCAAGAACAATGGAAACCCTTCACCAAAACAATTAAAAAGAAGAAAAACAAGACAATTGGGTGAAGAAGCTTAGGTGGTGTCCTCTTTTTGTTTTAGTTTTGTATTTTGAGTGTCTGTTTTGAAATTTTTAAAAATGCATTCTTTTTGTCATTCTGAAAAATTATTTCTCAAAACAGAAAACTAGAAAATGCGTTTACTTTGAAATTTTAAAAACGATTTTTTTTTTGTTATAATGATATTTTATTTAATAAATTTAATTTAAAATAAATAATAAATATTTATTAATAAATTATAAATTTGATTCAAAATACTTTAAACTATAAAATAAAATTTAAATAAAATAAAATAAAAAATCAATAACTTAGAAATATCATTTAAAAAAATTAATACAAACAAAACATATCACATAATCAATTTAATAAATAAATAAACTTAAATAACACAAAAAAAACAAAAATAACACAAAAAAAACAAATCAGAGCCGGAACCATCTTCATCTAGGGTTTTCTGTGTGTGCGCGGGGGGAGGGGGGCGATATTCGCGGTGGCGGTGGAGGCGCTGGTCGTGGTGGCGGAGGGGGGTGGGGGCGCTGTCGCGATGGCGGAGGGGGGTGCTGGTTGCGGTCGCGATGGCGGAGGGGCATGCTGGTCGCAGTCGGGGGGCGGTATTCGCTGTGGCGGAGACGGCATGCTGGTCGCGGTCGGGGGGCGGTGGCGGAGACGGTGCTCTGTTTTTGGGTTTGTGATTTTTGGGTGTTTTGGAGAGAAGAGAGGAGAGAGAGAGAATGGATGGGGTCTGCCAGATTTGGGGGAGAGGGGTGGGTCGATGGCGGCTTTCGGTGGTGGCGGGCGAGGTCGACGGCGGCTCTGGCAGCGACGGAGATGGCGCGCGAGGTCGACGGCGACTCTGGTTGCAACGGATATGGTGGGCGCAGTGTTTGGCAGAGGTTAGAGAGAAAGACGGAAGAGATGAGAGAGAGAAGAGATTCGAGAATGGAGGCTGAGGTTTGGCAGGGGGCGACGTTTGCCACAGCTGTTTTCCGTGTTTTCATTTTTTACCCTTGTTTTGGCTGAAAACAGCCAAAACGAGTTTTTCTTGTTTTGGGTTTCCTTTACAAAATTTTTACTTGTTTTTGAAAATGCGTTTTTGAAAATAACAAAGAGAACACGTTTTGAGTGTTTTGAAAAATTGAAAACAGAAAATAGCACGAAAACGACAAAGAGAACAAGACCTTAAGCATCCATCTGCACCCACCAATAATTTTATCAGAAAGGAGAAATATATAGATGAAGTTAAATTATATATATATATAGGAATATATTTCTTTATTTTTGGATGAACTCAAAGACCAGATCCAACCGACCATGACCAATATATATGTGGCAGGCAGCAATCAATTAAAAGATCAACTGGATCTATTGCAGAAGAACATGATGATCACTTTGAAGTTTCATTATCTATCTATATATATATATATATATATAAATACTACGCGTCGGCTGGAGTGCTATTGGGGTTGTTTGTTTGAAGGGAAAAGTTTGTCAAACAGGAGACTATACAACAAATCAAATGTAGATAAATAGCTAATGCCAGCTTTCTAGTTGAGCAACAGATCAATGGCCAATTAGTTCTTCCTTATGAAAACATGAATGTTTCTTAATATCCTTTTCCTTTTTCAAACAATGAGAGAAGACCTAGGCCTCGCTTTATATTAATTAATATGAAAGTCCTTGACATTTTATTTATATCTCACATGCCATCGAGAAGTAGTGCCCTTACAGGTGGTGTCCTAGAATTTGTTTTCCCAAGATAAACTGATCGAGGGCTTGATCTTGGAATAAAAACTAATTAATAGTGAACAAATGAGAAGATTAATTAAGCGAAGAATCTGATAGGTTTATCCCATTGATGTCTCCATGCCCATAGGCAAGCCTTCCTTGCCACTATGATTTCTCCTTTGAAATTGAGTTCTGGTTTTAAGTTAAAAGAGTTAACGGGGAATTAATTAACTAATTATTAATTGATTAATTGTTCGATGTTGGTATATCTGGCGGTTTTGTTTTGTTTTGAAATACTACTCAGGTAATTATATTTTACAGGAAAGGTTGGTCTCTGTCGAGGCCATAGAAAGTTCAGTTGGACTCCTAAACAAAATATGATTTCCCTCCAATCACGCAAAATGGAAAACAATTAAATAAATACAGAAAAAAAAAATCGATTCTTGAATCTTGACTGGCAGAATATTTAAGCAAAGCTAAATGTGAACAACGGAAAGAATTCCTGGCCAAAATTTATAGAAGATTTAAATAAAAGGTTATGCAAATTAAGATTTCAAAGGTTAATATAATTTTAATTTTGTGCATATATGTGTATGTATAAATTAGTAAGTTCCTAGCGTTTAGGTGGCAGCAGGCCATCAACTATAGATTTAACCACACTAACCAACCATGAAAAATAGATATATAATTGATGACATTAATAAAATTTATTATTAGAGATATAGTTTAGTATTAACTGATGATTGCATTAGTGTGTCTCATATTTCAGTTTTGAGTCTCTCTTTATTTCTACATCGATCTAACACTAGTTGAAGTACCCTACTCAACAGTAGTGAGCTGAATAATATAATTTTCCAGCCAATCAAAGTTTTACTCTTGACAAGCTATGCATATCACAAAAAACTTCTTTTATAAAGAGTTTCAAATGAACTAATTAAGGATTAAAAGATTTATGAACTCAAACATTTGATTACCCAACAAATCACATAATTTTCAGTATCTTATTCAAACACTTGTTCTTTCACCTACCAATTTGATAACGACAAAGTAGATTGCATGCTATCAGATCTGCTACCTTTTGTAGAACATAAGCCCAAACCATTAGGCTGCTAGGCATGAAATTTGAATACAATACAAATATATATATAAAAAACACGCTGTAGGCAGGGCCTTTGCGGTCCATATAAAACATGGGCTTTTCTTCCTTAGGTCCATATGACATTTGATATCTGCTTTTTAGTTTATGGTTGTTTAGTTAGGCCTGTCATGGCTGTTTCCTAAGCCTGAATTTGTCTCAGGGCATGTTCCCCTGTGAGGTAACGTTTTGTCGTGCCTATGGGCTTCTGCTTGCCCAAAAGAAAGAAAGAAAGAAAGAAAAAAAAAAACTCTTTGGATGCTCGTGTCGTCGCAATTCTAGTCCATGCACTAATTAACCAAATCCCAAACAAAAGCAAAGAAAGAGAGTTGTCGAGAGGTAAGAGAAGAAAGAAAGTTAATTTTGTATACTCTACGATAATAACAGAATAATGCTGCATAATATTGACCCCAAGCTTTTATCATAAAGTATATGGTTTGCCACTTCCAATCTCCGTCAAATCCATAAAGGTAATTTTGAATGTTCTGATTCCATAATTTAAATTAAAATGATATATGAGGTGTGGATAATCATAGCTAGCTAGGATGAGAGAAATGGCGATCGACCATGCATGTTATCGCAAATGGTGGCCATGTGTTCCACATTTCACGCAATGATGGACGAGACGGGACGAATCTCAATCCAATTGCCTTCTAATTACCTCACTACACCAGAGAGCTAGTGATATATCAGTAACTTTGCATCAAAAGAAACTATATATATATTAATAATTAATTAACTCCTTGTATATATATATTTATATATGGAATAAATCTAGTCACTGTAGCTAGAATCTATTAGGGTTGACAAAAAGGGTATAATTTTTCTGGATTACAACGACCAAAGTAGAGGACAAGAGCATGGCATATATCAATGTCGGTTATATATATCCACTTTATTGATCCAGTAATAGTCTGAGGTAATTAATTTATAGAAATTCCCGACAGGATTATGTGACAAAACCCTATAGAGGCCATAAAAGTTGGAACAAGAAACACGGGTACGTGTAAACAACGCATGCATGTAATTAATTAATTATCGAAACCAATAATTAAAATCCCTAATAAATATATATATATATGTATTTATAGAGAGAGATAGAGGCAGACAGAGAGACAGAGAAGAAGAAGAAGAAGAAGAAGAAGAAGAAGAATATACTCTGATTCTGCAAGGCTGGCCACCAATACTGCCATGGGCCATGGCGATTTGGTTCTCACCCCCGCACCATTTCAGGGTTTTGGACCACGATCGATGATGAGAAGGAACCAAAAGCCGCCCCCTAGCCCACCCAAGCCAGTGCTCTCGATCGGGCGACGTGTTTGCGAGGCGGGCCAACACGTGGCTGAACCTCATTCGCAGCATCGCTTTCTCTTGCTCTCTGCTTTTCTTTCTTGGCAATGAGACCGTCCAATCAGTCTAATAATGGAAAGTTATCTTCAATATGTGATGAGAGAATAACAAAGGTGGTGTTAAAGCCTCCTGGAAAAGCTTCATAAAGCAAACCCCTTGTTGGAGGAGAATATCTCCATTTTAATTTCCACCTTTCTTCCCAACCTTTTCCTTGCCACCTTTTCTTTCTGATTTTCTGTTAAAATATATAAACATATATAATTCCGTCAATTGACAAGTGTTTGATAATTAATTAATTGCGGCTACTTAATTAATGGTGACGTCTTTAGATTCAATAGCCACTTTATAGTTTAATATATATATATATATGTGCGTGTGTGTGTATATGCTTGGAATTAATTAATGCATGTATTATTACTAACTAGTTCTTTTTACTCCTTGACTAATCACCAATAATATAATTTTACTAATCCAAAAAGATTAATTGTAAAGCATTACTCTAAGATTGAAAGGCTATTTTTTTTAATGTATTTTCAGCCAATCATTTCTTTTCTTTCTTTTTCTTCTTAATTGTGGTCCAAAAGCCAACCAGTATGTGTGTGATCGTGCACTTACTAATACGAATATCCCACCATCAATGTGCCTAAATTGTGAAAGTTTTAGTTGAAAAATTAGTGTTTTCTATCTAATTTTTCTTAACTAAACATTTAATTGAAATTTAAAAAAAAAAAAAACTCAAAAACTACAAAATTAAGGACTAATTCGACCTACCCGTAATCTAATCATTACATCAAATCTGTCTTTTGCTCTTGAAAAACAAACTGGGGACACCATTTCCCAGGGCCCAACTATCAAGATTGATTATTATGTACTATAATATAATTAAGTTTTGTACTGGATTGAAGTAATATCCCAAACCCAAACAGATTTAAGGAGCAAAAGCCAAGCACTGAGAAATTAAAGTTGGTCAAAATTAGACCCAATCAATCGTCATAGGATTTGGCGATTGATAATGCCAAGCTATAGTGCTATTCCTTGTCCTCGAAGGAAGGCTTGATAAAGTTGATTTATATATGTAAATCACACAAACATCCACGTGTATCACCTACTTAATTAATTAATATCTTATTGCTAATTATTTGTCACTTCTATTCTCTTAATTATTGCCACCCATGCATGTTAACTGTATAATGTTCCAGTTATTCATGTCATGGCCCTCTTAAGGATACCTTTTATAAAATGCAGCATATATATATATATATATGTGCTTTCTCTAAACAATTAAAACTATATATTATTTTCTCCTTTGTAGACAATCTTTTTGGCCATTATAGTTATAGATACAAAGCAAATAATTAATTATATTAGATAATTATTGCTTAGATCATCCACGACATAATTATTGCTTTCTCCTTGTAGACAGACATGATTAGCTTAAAAGCAAAGATGCATGGAATAGGAAAAAAAAGAAAGAAAGAAAGAAAGAAAGAAGAACAGGGCTAGAAAATGAAAAGGCAACCAAAGAAATATAGGCGCCAAAACGTTTAATTAATTTGTGCAATTGGCTAGATTTGTGTTAATTAAGACCACATTAACATATGGTAGCAAGCTGGGATGATGAAGAATTCAATTTCAATAATATATGTTGCAAGAACTCAGAAGTACGTACACATGCATGTTTACGGGGTGACTCGGTGGAATTTATCCGAAAAGCAAGACACAGTCAACAAACTGATTGATTGATGTGATAATAATGTGGCCTCTCTCTCTCTCTCTCTCTCTCTCTGTCTCTCTCTGATATTACCTTTTATCAATGTGCCTTGTTTCTTCTGCACAGAAAGATCGAACAAAATCATTCAGCAAATTAAGGCAGAGATCCACCAAGTTGCATGCTGATGCGAGTGAGTGGTAGTCTCATAGTATTGAAATATTAACATGTCTCATTATTGTTTTTACTAATTAAATTTAAAGAGTGAAAAGATTTTATATATAATAATGTCATTAAAACCTAATAAAGTTATTTTTAAAATCCTTTTAAATAACATTTGGCTTAATCTACCTCATGGGTGGGGAGAGCGGCGTGGACCCACTCCTCTTACGTACATTCTCTCGACTTTCAAAGAAAAAAGAAAATAGTTATAACAATACTGAAGAAGTGCCAAACATGCCCAGCACAGAGATGAGCATATATGCATGGCTATTGGCTGGCAAAAGAGCTGCCATTGAATGAAGCAATAAAAAATTTGAGATAGTTTCTTGGAAATGAATTCTTTGGAATTCACATTGACTATAGTACGTATATAGTAGTGGGTTCTCTGCTACTACGTACTAGCTACGGAGATGTGTGTGATCTTCTTCTCTCTTTCTCTATACAAGTGGGAATCAAAGGCATAGAGATGATGAGAAATAAGTGCTTGAGAGTAATTGTGCTTAATTAATTACACACACACATATAAGCAGAACCATACGCTCTCTTTCCACAATTACTGCTTTCTTTTTTCTCTACTACCTATACTGGAAAGACTGTTACCCTCTCTACCCTCTATTGGAAATATACGATCAGAAAATTTCTTTTATAAAATTTTATACGAAAACAGAAGGATATATATATATATATAGCAATGATGGAATTTTAATCAATATGTGTGTGTGTGTGTCAAATGGTGCCAAACAATGCGTGGAAATTCTTGAGAGAATTAAACCCTTGCACAAAGAAAACGTGCACAAAAAAGAAAATGGTTCCATTTTGTTGCCTTCTAAATTTGAGGACCTCAATTATATATAAATAGGTTCTCCTTGCAATTGTTTCGAACGGTCATAGTTCCGACACTTATAATTATAAACTGAAGATTACTGTTAGATTTATGAACAACAAATGTAACCAACTAGTAATCTGTGTGTGTGTGTGACCGATGATATAGTTAAAATATAATCAGCACTCTTGGGTGCCACCGAAAGTCCAATCCAATAGCAATATTATTAATGATAATGACATATTTTAGTCAACCTTAACTTTTTAACGGTACATTGATCCTCCTCTATGTCATCTTTTTTGGGTTAGTGAAGTCAACACCGACTCCAGGTGTAGTGGGAATTTCCTAAAAAATCCTATTTTAAAATTCTTAATTAAGCAAGTCTAAACATTTGTTGATTATTCACTTCATTATTAAAATTGTCTAGAATATATGGTTATTCCATCTTACCCAATGAGACTCAGCTGACCTATGCAGGCAATCATATATATATATATATATATATATATATATGTACATATACCTTAGACATCACCATTAAATTCATATCCCAATTATTCCAAGTTCTAGCATTGTTAAGGTTAATTAATTAACGCTCAAAACTCCACCACCTCTCATTTAAAAATTCACCATAAACATGGATCAGATTAGCTATGTATATATACATATACATATATATATATATATAATCTAATCGATCTATTCTTTCTCACGGTCGGTTCTGATTCACTCTATATATATATAGTAACAATCTGTGTCTCTTTTCATTAATTTAGAGGAAATTTTTATTAATAAACAACCTTCTCTTCTTGTACAGAATGAAAACCGGCAAACACTTGCAAAACCAATACAAATTAAGATTTCGAAACTAATAAAGAAAATAATTAAGGGAATTCAACACTAAAAAACAGTTACTCAAGAAACTATATGTGTGTGTAAGCACTCCTTGGATATATGACAAGTTGTAGTTCACTTGTTGATGACCAGAGTTTATTAATTTCATATGCAGGGAATTAAAATTTTTGGTACGATCTAGTCCAAAGTTGTATTGCAAAAATAATACAGGCTAGGCCGAGTTGACCCAAAATGAGTGGTTCGAGTCAAATAGGCGAAGCTATCTTTGAACAGCTAAATAAATAGAGCTAGCTAGCTAGATAGTAGATAAGACTTGGAAAATTGAGTGGTTTTGCTTTGCTTTATATTTATAGGCAGACAAGGGGCATCCAATTTCCTCTTTGCCCTTCCTCGGTTCTGCTTTTGCCAAAGCAAACTGAAGTGGGTCTTCTCTCTCTCTCTCTCTCTCTCTGTATATATATAACCAATCAGCAAACGCAAACAATTAATGTTTGAAATATAAGTAGTGATCAACGTCACGAACTTTTGGAAATGAGAAGACGACGTAAAGGCAGCTGTTTCACAAATGTATACAAGGGAATTGGGGTCCCGTAAATTGAATGGAAGTGACGCTTCCCATTGTTTCCACACACATTATTCCTCAGTATTTTTTTTTACATTATTATAAACAATAATAGTGTTAATAATGATAAACGAGGCATATACACTTACATATATTTATATATAAGTGGCGATTCTTTCTGGAAATTCTTGGTGATGGAGGATTTTTCGCCACCCAATCATGGTGGCCTCTTAAAGTGATTCCTTTGCTTTCTGCATAAATCATTTTCATCCAGTCGAAACCTCTCCCAGTTGATTAATTAATAACTTGCTCGCTGTAAAACTAGCTAGGGTGAGTCTGACCTCATTTTCTTGCTATACAAGCTCATATTTATTTATTAGATCCATAGATATATACATAAATAAAAGAAAAACAGTAATTTAGGAAAAGAAAGAAAAAACAAAACAGTATCGAGGCAGTGACCTGAATGCTTTGGAAACATAGATGTTGTTGGGTTGCAAGTTCTAAGCTATGCTATGTGGTACAGTTCACGTTATAACTTGGAATTTGTGCCAAGAATGTATGATCTAGTACTGGTCCTTTTTCTTCTCAATATTTTCTTTCACATTACTTTACGGGGTGTTCCCTTTTTTCTTTTCTTTTCTGTTTATTTGGCATGCATGGTAATAGAAGGGAACTATAAATATATAGAATATATCCTCCATTTAAAAGGGAGACCGACCGCTAATGGCCGCAAAAGTGAGGGTTTCCACCTCATAGAGAGTTGTCCTTTCATTTGTCCTGTATATGTAACCATGCATGTTAATTAATGGCATATAAACAAAGATTTTGTACAAAATAAGATGGCTTATTGACTGGCCATATATTATATTAAGAAAGAAAATATAGTTTATAATCATCAAAATAGCTTCACATTATGGTGATATTTTTGTAACAAAATTATATATATATGTAATATTTGGTAATGATAAAGAAGAAGTTAATAGGAAAGAAATGGAAAGGCCATAAATTAGTTGGTGGCCTTAGGCAGGGTCCCATATGGACATGGTTCCATATGCCTTTTGGCCTACTACAAATACCCATCCCTCCCCCCTCCCCTTTCCCCCAAGACCACACACTCAAACTTCATCATCCACATCCCACTGTATGCTGCTGCTCTTCCTTCTCGAGGTAATTATTAACAATCTCTCTCTCTCTCTCTCGTGTGTAGGATTTAATTTTGTTACCTAGCTATCACACTACATAATTATTAAGACATATCATCAATTCACCCGCTTTTTGTTGAATTTTGACTTAGTAGCTGCTGATATGGTTTGAAGAAGTCAAAATAAATTAGGATTATCCATAACCAATAAATTAGCAAATATTCGATATTGTTTGTTAGTTATTTTGACTAGATATTATGCCATATTATTCTCCTCTTTATGCTCATTTCAATTTACATTTGAATTGTATAAATTGGAGTTTATGATTGAATAAAAATACGACTTCCGCTTTGGTATTTTTTCCCTTTCATTTTCTTATTTCTTCATAAAATACCAACAAATGGTATCAGAGCGTTTTTCTTGAGGGATCTGTGAGTTGAGAGAAACAAAAAAAATCATATTCACAAACACTCAAATTCAAGCCAACAATCTGCAAAGATGGAAGCAGAATCAAGTCACGGAATGCCGGCAACACCGATATTTGGTGGCGACAACTATCAAGTATGGGTTATTAAAATGAAAGTCCATCTCAAGGCACTAGATCTTTGGGAAGCAGTTGAGGAAGATTACGTAGTCGCTGATTTGCCGGCCAATCCAACTGTGAACCAAATAAAGATTCACAAGGAGAGGAAGACAAGGAAGGCTAAAGCCATGGCCTACTTGTATGCTGCAGTTTCTCCCAATATTTTCACAAAAATCATGAACCTGTCTTCAGCAAAAGCAATTTGGGATCATCTCAAAGAAGAATACCAAGGCAATGAACGAGTGAAGAATATGCAAGTGTTAAACTTGATCAGAGAGTTTGAAATGCAAAGAATGAAGGAGTCAGAAACTGTGAAGGAGTACACTGACATGTTGCTTAGCCTTGCTAACAAAGTGAGGTTGTTAGGTAAGGATTTTCCTGATCAAAGAATCATTGAAAAAATACTTGTTACACTTCCAGAAAGGTATGAAGTCACTATCTCTTCTTTAGAAAATGCAAAAGATCTGTCAAGCATTTCCTTGGCAGAGTTACTTAATGCCTTACAGGCTCAAGAACAAAGAAGGCTTGTGAGAATAGGAGGAGCCGTCGAATGAGCTTTCCAGGCACAAACAAGGCCCACTGGTGAAAAAAATGTTTGGAATCACAAGAAGAAGTTTGCAAATGCTGGAAACAACAATAGTGGAAATTATCCACCTTGTCCTTATTGCAAAAAAACCAATCATCCACAATACAAGTGTTGGTGGAGGCCCGATGTAAAGTGCAACAAATGTGGTCAATTAGGTCACATTACAATTGTGTGCAAATCACAACAACAAGAAGGAGAAGCTAGAGCTGCTGCTGACCAACATGAGGAGGAAGAGTTATTTTAACTCTACTAAAAAAAAAAAACCATATCCATGCTTATGCCCAAAAATGCCTATACCAAAAAAAAAAAAAAAAAAAAAAATGTCTATGCCCCAAAACCCATATCCATACCTATGCCTCACAACTATAAAATCATAAAATGCCCATATGCTATATCCAAGTCATGCCAAAATTAAAATGCTTTGCATTTGCAGCTTCAAAGTCAAGGAAGAGTGTTGAATTTTGACTTAGTAGCTGCTGATATGGTTTGAAGAAGTCAAAATAAATTAGGATTATCCATAACCAATAAATTAGCAAATATCCGATATTGTTTGTTAGTTATTTTGACTAGATATTATGCCATATTATTCTCCTCTTTATGCTCATTTCAATTTACATTTGAATTGTATAAATTGGAGTTTATGATTGAATAAAAATACGACTTCCGCTTTGGTATTTTTTCCCTTTCATTTTCTTATTTCTTCATAAAATACCAACACTTTTGTACAGTAAAACAACTTGTTCCTGCTCTACTCTCTGGCCTGTCGATATTACGTCTTCGGCACGGAGAAAGAAGATGTCTGGTACCGTTGCAAAGGCCACTGAGAAGCAAGGCATAGTCTCAATTCTTGGCTCCGATTGTGATGAACAAAACAAAGCAGCTGCTGCAGCTTCATTGAGGAGAACCCTCTCTGCAGACATGTCTTCCAAGAAATGGCTTGCCCGAAATGGGTTTTACCCCATGAAGAAGATTTCTTCATCCGAACAACTCGCCGCCATCTCCGTCGCAGAATCATCTTCCTCATCATCACAGCAAGAAGAACAGCTTGATCAGAGGCCCGGACAAGACGAGGTTTGGAGGTCAATTCAGTCCCAGAAAAAGGAGCTTTCTGTAATCAGGCCTAATTCATCACTACAGTTGGATACTTGGAGCTCAATTCTGTCTCAGAAGGAAGATAAGGACTCCTCAAGCCTCCCGCCTCCATATATTCATCCACTTGTGAAGAGATCGTCGAGTTCTCTGAGCGAGAAGAGCCTCGAGATTTGTACCGAGAGTCTTGGGTCGGAGACCGGCTCCGATGGCTTCTCCTCTTACGCGTCTTCAGAGACCGGAGACGTGGAAGAGGAGAGAGAACAACAACCACAACCACCACAACCGCAACAACAATTATTGCAATCCTTGAATGACGGAGAGGAATTGCGAGTTGTAACGTACAACAACTTGTACCCTACTAGTAAAAGGAATTCGACCAGTAGCCAACCCTTTCCTCCTCCTCTCCCTTTCCTTCCTCGCTGTGATGGGCCATCCCTTCGCATGAAATCCCACCGCAATAATGGCCGGCTGGTCCTTGAAGCCGTTTCCCTTCCTTCCCAGAACTACTTCCACGCACAGCGCAAAGACGGCCGCCTTGTCCTCACATTTTCCGGCAGCTCTTCTGATGATGATGATCAGCCAAAGCATGATTATCAACAATTAGAAAGGACCACTGAGTGGAAAGTAGATGGAGTTGAAGAGATTGAGGAAGTGTTCGAAACATCCCAAGAGTATGAAAAAGATAATGAAGCTGAAGAAGAAGACGAAGACGAAGACGAAGAAGAAGAAGAAGAAGAAGAAGAAGAAGAAGAAGAAGAAGAAACGGAGGAGAAATTAGGTGAATACAATTACAGACGTGGAGCAAAGGAAATTGGTATTGTGATGAAGAAGCTGGTGGGTATAGACAAAAACTTCAACAAGGAAGTGAATTTGGTGGAGGTGGAGGAGGAGATCGGGGGGGCCTCCCCACTGCCGCCGCAGTCGCTCCCACGGCCGCCGCGCATGGCAAGGCTTATCCCGTCGCCACAGGCTCCTATGGCGGCGGCCTCTTTCAACACCTACGAGTACTTCTGGAGGGCAAGCAGCAGACAGTGGCAACCCTGATGACCAGTCGAAGCAATAGCAACAAGGTGATGGTGTCCAACAACAAGAACAAGAAGAAAGCAGTGGATGAAGAGCAAGAAGAGATGGTGCTGTTGAGAGGGAACAAAGGAGACTACTTGGTGCCTTTGTTGAAGGGCTGCAAGGAGCCTCGGAGGTCACTTTTGATATGGGAACTGCCTTATTGCATTGCTACCTAGCCAACTGGCTCCTGATTTATTTTTATTTCGGTTCATCGTCATCCATTTACCTAATTACTAATTATTATATACTTATAATATATATATGTGTGTATTTTCCTCTCTCTATATGTTTGTCTCTTGTACCCATTGAAGAGATTATGTAACCAAATAAGCATGAATGCGAGAGAGAGAGAGAGAGAGAGAGAGTTTGTACTTTGGTACTTTGGTTTATTATATATATATATATAGGATTAATGAGATCTAACGGTTGTCACGTACCTACGTGAGTTTGTAAATCTCTGTCATTAGGAGTAGCTTTCCAAGATCTTGGCATCTTCTTTGACTTGGTGGAGTGTCTTGTCTGTATCTTGCTCCATGTATGAAGATGATGATCGTACTGGAGTTGGCCTTTTTACTTTTGCAGCTCCTCTTGATCCTGCTAGCCAGCCAATGGGATTTCATTCATGTTCATGTGTCTGCTCCTTTTGATGTTAATTCTCATCACCCATATCCTCGCTCATCATGACACGGCCTTAAGGAACTCATGGGTGGTATACAAGCATGTATATGTATAATAGGAAGAAAAAGAATGAATTATATATAATAATTAATAGAATTAGAATGAACATTCGAGGAAGAACACTCAATCATGAGTTGACAAAACATGGTGGTGCCTTCTGTCATTGCATTATTTGTCACTTGCCAGTTTCTATGGATGGTGGCGTACACCCAAAAATCAATTCACAGCCTAAATTTGATCTCTCTCTCTCTCTCTCTCTCTCTCTCTCAAGATAATAGCCTTCTCATCCAGGGACATAGTCCAGTGATAAAGGAAATAAAAACGATTTTGTCAAAATATTGTTCATTGGGCCCTCAATCGTGATCCCATATTCGAATCTGGCCACAAGAGGGTACATCTCTAATTTACTCTTTTATAGGCTGTGGGGTCAATGTGTAGGGGGCTCGTGATAGTACGTAACAAAAGAAAAAAAGATAATAGCCTTCTCTTTTATTATCTTGTATTATGTGGTTCACATATAATCTTTTATTCTTTTTTTTAATCAAATTTTAATTACATGTAATCATCCCCTCCACAACCCTGCGGCCACCACCTTAACCTGTGTATATATATTTGTGTCTTGTTTTGTTTTGTCAGGGTCTAATTAGCTCTAATTTGATATATTTTTTAATATATAATTGAAATTAAGAGAAAAAATTGACAAAAACATGCGAGAATGGACAAAATAATAGGGCAAACAGATAGAAGTGGGAGAAAATTTGACGAAAAATAAGGAGAAAATAGAGAGAAATGGAGAAAAATAGACAAAATCGAGAGAGAATAGAAAAATTTTAATAATTTTCTTGATAATTCATATATAATACCTCAGTATTATGAGTTTTAACTTTATATATAAATTATCAATAGATTTTACAAGACAGTTATCATTCATTCAGTACTAATAACTACTTCTAAATCATTTTCACTAGCTCCCCAGTATTACTTAATTGTTCCTAAAATATAGTTGTAAATAAAAATTAAATAAAGATATAACAATTGAAATAAAAATAATTTCTTAATTCTAAAGGTTGTAACCTGCCCTCTCTTTTAAAAGATTTTTTTGTCCTATAAAAATCATGGTAACTAGCTACTTCATCATTCAATCCCCGCAACGTCTTTTTCTTCTACCATATCTTCATCTACTTCAATTTCTTTATAAATTTCTGGCATATTGAAATAAAGAAGCCTGACTTTCATGAGTTTTCACTATGGCCAAGTCAATACACTCTATGTAAAACTTTTGACCATACTAAATTAATTAACCCAGCCACATTTGTCGATAAGAAATGCTAGTAGATATCACATTTTGGGTGATAGAATTCCTTGTAGCAAAACTCATGATAAGGATCAGTCAAAGCATAGAAAACTCATCACAAATTGGTTGATTGCTAGCATAGCATCTGAGACATTCTAGATGTCAAACTACACCTAAGCCATTCAAGCTTTCATAGCCCATCTCAGTGTTGCAGCCCGCACATACCTAAACCCTTGTATAACTTTGACTGGTTGTCCATCTTCTTCCCGTGGACACTCATTATCTTCCAAAATTTGTTCCTCCTCCTGACAGAGAATCCTCTTGCAAGTTTACTTGTGGAGTTCTAAGAATCAAGTTGTTCTGAGTAGAAATGGTTCTTCACACAAGGACTAGTTTCTTTTGTTAAATAATTGAATCAGAATATTTTTTAAAAAATAATTTCACTGAAAGATTAACCTAATAACGTTTGATCATTATGATCATGAGTTTGTCCAATTTCTTTTAACATCTATCCATAGAAGCTTCGAGCATCTGGTAATCTTTAGCCATGGAAAATTTTTTAAAAAAAAGTTAAATGTGAGACTAAGAAACTACTATTCTGATATCAAATATAAAGACTCTAACCCCAACTTGATATTTCATTTGAAAATAGATTTGAAATTAAGGGAGAAAATGATAGAAATATGGGAGAATAGACAAAAAATAAGAAAAACTATAAAAATGAGGAAAAATCTGATAGAAAATAGGGAGAAATGAGGCAAAATTGAAGGAAAATAGAGAGATTTCAATCATTTTCTTGATAATTCATATATAATATCTCAGCAATGCACATTTAGCTTTATATATAAATTTTCTATAATATATTTGCCACACTTCTACTATTAATAACTATTCTTATATCACTTCCACTATCTCTCCACTACTCCATATTGTTACTTAATTGTTCTTAAAAGATAATTGTAAATAACAACTAAATAAAGATATAACAATTGAAATAAAAAATAAGTTTTAATTCTAGAGGTCGTGACATTTTTTTAATTTATATGTTTCTGTGTTACTTTCACTATATAAATATACTATCATTATTATTATTATTATTAACTTTAGAATATTTCTGTATGTAAAGTAATTATATATCTCCTAACAAAATAAATGACATCGCCTGTTCAAATTTTGGAAAGCATACAAAATGAAAGAAAAATTACACTCAAAACAAAAGAGAATGCAAGAATTGAGCGTGATCTTTATTTGAATTTACAAAATCTTAATCCTATTTAGGTTTGGAATACTTGAAAATCAATGGTCACCTTCTATAAGATTTTAGTAGTAGATACAAACATAACATATTTTTCTAGTAAATCAAATATTCAATACAAGAAAAACTTTTTAAATCCACAACGGAAGATACAAAGGGTACAATAACACAAAATAAAAATCATCTCCCACTCCGTTTGAATGAATATCATAACCATTGATATAGATAATCATTTTCAAAAAAAAAAAATTCAATACTATATATTATCCTAAAGCCAAAAGAAGTCCAGAAAAAGAACAAAAAAGGAAAAAAATAAAATAAAATAAAACAAAACATAGCCACTTTGGAGCCCCATGCCATGCCATCTAAAATTGAAGCACGTCGATATTCGCTAATAACAATTTTCTTGACGTCCTCATAAAATGTGCTAGTGCGTGCTGATGGCAAAGCCAAAGCCACAAACAAGCCTCAGTGCCCATCCACGTTGCATAGCATAGAGGGGGCTTTTGTTCTTTTATACGCTGTGCTTATTCATGGCCATCTCCAAAATCTCCTTTTATTTTCAATGAAAAATCACCCATCCTATCATCCTATAAGACGTAAAATTTCAATGTGTGTGTGTGTTATAGATAAGGGAACACTCTCCATTCTTCTCGGGTACCATAGAATTTCCAAAAACACAGTTGCCTACTACATACGAATAATAAACTTGCATTGCACATGCAAATTTCCTAGGAAGCACTGCACTTCAGAGAGAAGAAAATCATGCAGAAAAGATGGAAGTGAAAAGGATCAAAACCTCCCCAAACACTTTGATGTTCTCTGCCCAAAATGTAACTTTAACCCGCGCACACACCAGTCGCATTGTACAGAGCAGAAAAACAAGAATTACAGGATGCTGCAGCATCACCACCTCTATGATACATGAATATTCATATATGCCTAAGAAGATTTTGACATTTATCTATATTCTCACCAATCACATATAGGGACCCCCCATGTTATCCTCAATGAAGAAGAAATAAAACAAAAGCAATACAACCTAATGGAGCAATAAAAATTATGTAAAAACTAATCAGCAAAATACCCAGACCTACATGCCTGTGGCTCAAATTTACAACTTTTGGGGGTTGGGGTTGGGGGAGCTCCGAACTACTTTCAGCACACTGTATAAAGCATTCTACTTTCCATTCTCCGCCAGCAACTCGGTCTCTGAGCTCATGTCATGATGTCAGACCGAATAATCTCACATCAGATACCAAGCACTTAAAAGAAAACCTTCACGCCTCGTTTGGAATATGCATGGCGCATCATGCTCTATACAGAACACCAGAAATCCTAGGCGGTAGCATGAGCCCAAAAAGAGTACGAGGACAGAATGTTCAGGTGAAGACTACTATATCCAAGCAAGAGAACCTCGATCACCGGCAGCTTGAGGACGGCCCCTGGTTGGTGTTTGTGGCCTATTTGCATTAAGCTCCTGATCTCATAAAAACACAATAGGATGTCAGTCCCATAACAACTTGCAGGGAAATCAAAACCGGAGACTTCCTCTGGATGGATCAAATTTAATGTATATACATAATTACCTGCATCCATGTATCTTCAATGTGGGATTCAGGAGATGCGTCTGGTGATGAAATTGCAGGTGGCAATGGGTGAATGAGTTTAGGAACCACTACAAGGTCTCTACCCAAAACTAAGATCGCACCTGCATTATTTGCAGTACCTAGAACCAGAGAATACTACACTTAAGAAATGCGAAATCAACAGCTATGCTAAAAAGCTCGGGAGGTCAGGACTAGAAACACACCACAGTAATTGGTGGCTGAGAAGAGAGTAATTAGATGCCCCTGTGCAAAACGCTCAAACCCATCCATAACACATTCGTGCGCACGCACAATCAATTGAAGATCATTGTTGTTGCAGAATTCCATTACACGATCAGGCTGAATAAAAACATTTCATCAGAGAGATGCATGCAAAAGCCATGAAAACTAGAAATTGATAAATAACTTCATCCCCGGATATAAAAAGATTGATAAGATATTTCAACATGTCATCCTGATATCAACCACCATGAATACAAAAAAAACAAATTCCAGGGCATTCAAAAAATTTGAAAAAACTGATCAACCTAAAAGACAAAAACACCACCTTAAATAGATTGTAAAAACAATATTAACAATGTAAGTCAATAAAAAATTACATTATTAACACTTGATTGCCTCAACCTGCATATCAGACTGGTGGTATATTTTGGGTTTAGTGGGTTCTGAGTTTTATCCAAAAATTCATCACAACAAAATAAAACCTGTCAGTTCAACAAAAGCCGTTTTTTGCCATGTTTTCTGGTTGAAAGGCGGGTGGCCCAGGGCAAGAATGATTGAAATCCTTACAGGTAGACTACAACAATAACAAAAAGCCATAATCCCACTAAGTGGGATCTCCTACATGAATGTTTTCTTACAAAGCATCTCTATTCATGATCATACCTTCTATAGGGCCATTATATCCCACATATCATGCCTAGGATTTTTTTGTTTTGTTTTTTTGAAGAAGTCTTCGTCTATCTTTTTTGCTGCAAACTTTTCAGTCAATGCACTCTCCTTGTTAGCACATCCATTAATCTTCATGTTACATGTCTAAATTATCTTAAACATAAAACCTTCAATACAAGTCACTCTAATCTTAGTACCAATAGCCTCATTTTTAGTTCTGTCTTTTCATATGTGCCTGCACATCCATTATAACATCCTCCACTCAATGGCTCTCATATTTTACACGTTAACTACCTAACATTCCATGCCATAAAAAAAAAAAAAAAAAAACTAGTTTTATAGTCATGCAATCCCAAAAAAAAAAAAAGCTTTAAAGGGAAACATTCTCAATAATCTTCTCGTTCTTTTGAATTATTGATCTAAGATCTCTCACTTGATCTTTTCTAAGGATAACTATACATTCAAGTCTCACCACCTCATCATTCAAGGTTAGATTTTAGTAAGCTTAATTTTTGACCTGCTTAATTTGAAACTTTTGAATTTTAAGACACACCTTTTGTCTCATCCACCAAAACAATTTTATCTAACAAAAAAGATAAATCAAGGAACTACGTCTTGGACATGGAGTGAATTCATCCATCACTACGGCCAAACAGTAATAGTTCAATGCACATTCTTGATGCAATTTAATTGTAATTGCAAAGGCCTCAATATCTCCTCCACAAATCCTCACATTTTTTTCTCTATGATTTTAAGGATTATTACATGATTGGAACTTTGAGGATGGCACGATGATTTTTAAAACAGGAAAAAAACAACTTTGCACGATAGAGGGATAATCAAATATCAAACAAGAAAAGGTGAGAGAAAAGATGGCCAACCAAACTTGCACCACAACAAGCACTTATCCCTATAAGGTAAGTCAAATTGGTCAACATAAGGCTACAGCAAGTTTCAGATAACTTCTGGAGGTGACCCCACAATTTTACAGCTAGTAACTAGACAGGAATTTAATGCTTTTTCTGCATGTGAACCCCAAGGGGCAAGGGCATCTCCCCATTGTCTTGGAACGTCAATGTATGATCCATGTACTAGTTGTCATATCAAGACAATGTATTTTTTTCCCTTTTTGAGTATGAATACACATTAGGAATGTGATAGACCCCCGATTCACTGGACCTACCAAAGGCGTCCATGGAATCGGGGATAGTTTGGGAATTAGGCTGATGGTTGTAATAGCCAGCCAGGTGGAGGGGGGGTAGAACAGGAATTACAAGGTTGTGCAACAACCTACATGTGCGGATTCCAATTCCGTTAGAGGAGGAATAAAAGAGAGGTGGTGGTAGGTGAGGGAGGAGTGAAGAATTTTTCAGTAGAGTATGAGAGATTAAGGGCCTCTCGAATTGCCTTGTTTTCTGTTCTTTTTGGCTGTAATTGGATTGGAAATCTTTCCTATTGAATCGAGTCATCTTACAATTCCTGGGAGTCTACCATTTTGGTATCAGAGCATTGTGATCCTAATGGTGAACTTAACGGATCGAGTGGGAGATTTAGAGAAGAGATTGGATAGCGTACAACTAGGTGTGGACACCATGAAGAGTGAATCGAACGCCATCAAAAGCAAGGTTCAATCAGTGGAGAAGAATGTTACTTCCCTGCTGGAACAATTTGAATGGATGAGAGCGAGGTGGGAGGAACAACAGCGAGAGAGGAAGAATAAGGAGAAGTTGGGAGAACAATCACCGGAGGTAGGTGATTTGGAGGTGACACCTAAGGCGGGTGGGAGACGAGCTGAAACAGAGGGGTTCGAGGGAGGCTAGCGACTAGAATCTCGCAGACACCGGCTGAAAATGCCGCTCTTCAATGGAGGGGACCCAGATGGCTGGATTTTCATAGCTGAGAGATATTTCTCGGTGAATGAGTTGACGAATGTGGAGAAGGTGGATACATCAGTTGTATGTTTGGAAGGACCTGCCCTCTCATGGTTCAATGGGAAGAAAAACGGCAAAGAGTGAGGACTTGGGAGGATTTTAAGCTGCTATTGCGAAGCCAATTCCAACCCACTCAAGAAGGGTCGGTAGAAGAGCATTTTTTAGCTCTTCGGCAGAGAGGTTCTGTCTCAGAGTACTGCCAAAACTTTGAGACATTGGCATCGCCTCTAGAAAATTTGCCAGAAGTCGTGCTAGAAGGGCACTTCATCAATGATTTTAGTCTGGAGATCAAGGCCGAGTTGAGGGTGTTGAGGCCAAGGAGCTTGGAGCAAATGATGGACCTGGCGCAATGTATAGAAGAGAGGAACCTTGTGCTTCAGGGAAATTTAGCTCGATCGACCTCAAATAGAGGGCAATCCGCTTCACTCTCTATTCCGAATTAGCAGCATGGGGGTCCTCAGCCCCATGCGCAACTAGCCTCTAAACCTATTGCAGTGAACTCCCCCTATCCATTCTGGCCCCAAAACAGTGGGAGGGGGAGTAATCAGCCTTGGAAACGACTTAGTGAGGCCGAATGGAAGTCCAAGCGAGATAAGGGCTTATGTTTTAGGTGTGATGAGAAGTATACAATAGCCACAAGTGTAAGAATAAAAAGTTGCAGGTGATGATGATATATGATGAAGAAGTAGAGGAGGAGGAGGAACAGTGGGTAAGGGAAGGAGAAGACAACCAGTGCCTCAACCGAAAGAGGGAGGTAGTAGGGGAACCAGTCAAAGGGGGTGAGGTCATTGAGCTGTCCATGAATTCTATGATAGGATTGACAGCACCCCAAACAATGAAGATAAAAGGGGAGATAGAGTAGCAGCCAGTTGTGGTCCTTATTGATGGAGGAGCAACCCATAACTTTATTTCTGTGGAGTTGGCTCAGCTGTTGGGCCTAATCAGGGAGGAAACAATAGGGTATGGTGTGATTATGGTGACAGGAGTGGCAGTTCAAGGGGCTGGAATTTGCAAGGGAGTGAAGCTTCAGCTCCAAAACTTGTAGATTGTGGAAGATTTCTTGCCCTTGGAGTTGGGAAGCTCGAATGTTATTCTGGGAATGAAGTGGCTAGCAGCGGTGGGTAAGATGAATGTGAATGGGAAAACTCTCACAATGAAGTTTCAAGTAGGAGGCATGGCTGTAACTTTGCAAGGGCATTCTAGCTTGAGTAAGACCTTGGTATCCTTAAAAGCTATGGTGAAAGCATTTAAGGAGAAGGGGGAACGGATGCTGCTGGAATTGGAGACATTGGCAACTAAAATTGAAGAAGACCAGAGGGCAGTTCCAGAATTATTGAAAAGGGCATTAGCCGAATTCGGAAGAGTGTTTACTGCTACGAAAGGGCTGCCACCTAACAGGGAAAGAGACCATGTTATAAACCTAATTCTGGGATCCTCACCGGTGAGTGTAAGACCCTATTGTTATCCTTATTTACAAAAGAATGAGATTGAGAAGTCGGTGGGTAAAATGTTGGTCGCTGGAATCATTCAACTCAATTCTAGCCCATTTTCTAGCTCGACATTATTGGTTAAGGAGGAGGATGGGGGGTTGGCATTTTTGTGTCGATTATAGGGCCTTGAACAAGGTTATGGTTCCAAACAAATTCCCCATTCCGGTGATAGATGAACGACGCCAGGGTCTTTTCCAAACTTGACTTAAAATCTGGTTACCACCAGATTCGAGTTAGGCCCGAGCATGTTCCAAAAACAGCATTCAAGACTCATGAAGGGCATTACGAGTTCCTAATGATGCCTTTTGGATTGATGAATACTCCAGCTACCTTCCAAGCGTTGATGAATGAAATTTTTAGAGATTATTTGAGGCGATTCATGTTGATGTTTTTTTACGACATTTTGGTGTACAGCAACAGTTTGGAACAGCATGAACAGCACCTACGATGTGTTTTGAGAGTGTTAGCGGACAACCAGCCGGTGGCCAACAGAAAGAAGTGTGTGTTTGACCAGTTGGAAATTGAGTATTTGGGCCATGTTATTTCTTATCTGGGAGTTTTAGTTGATAACAACAAGGTGCAAGCAATGATAGATTAGCCTACTCCAACAACAGTAAAAGAATTGAGAGGGTTTCTTGAGCTCACGGGGTATTATAGACGCTTTGTGAGAGACCATGGTAAGCTGGCTCGACCTCTAACGGAGAGATTAAAAAAGAACAACTTCTTTTGGGATGTGACTGCTGAACAGGCCTTCCAGCAACTCAAGGCTAAAATGGTATCCTTACCCGTTTTAGCCTTGCCCGACTTTGAGAAGCCCTTCATCATTGAAGCTGATGCCTCAGGGCATGGAATGGGGGCTATTTAATGCAAGAACAGAGGTCGATCGCTTATTTCAGCCAAGCGTTCAGTCACTTGGGGAGGAAGAAATCAGTTTATGAAAGAGAACTCATGGCCATAGTGTTTGCGGTGCAAAAATGGAGGCACTACTTGTTAGGTAGAAAATTTTTTATTAGAACGGATCAAAAAAGCCTCAAGTACTTGATGGAGCAACGGGAGGTAAGTCTTGAATATTTGAAATTGATGGTAAAGTTGATGGGGTACCAATTTGAGATACATTATCGAGTTGTGATGGAGAATAAGACAGCTAATGGGCTGTCCAAGATCTATCACCAAGCAACTTTGATGACTTTGACAGTGCCTAGGGTGGTCCAATTGGAGAAGGTGGCAAGTGAGGTAGACGTTGATGAAAGACTACAAAAAATTATCCAGGAGTTACAAACTGACCCCTCCTCCCATCCTAATTTTTAGCTAGTGGATAAGCATCTCATCTACAAGGGACGACTTTACTTACCCAAGGGATCCGCACTAATTCTATTGATACTCCAGGAAGGGCATGATGGAAGCGTGGGAGGTCATTCGGGGTTCTTAAAAACTTACAAAAGGGTGTCGACGAATGTCTATTGGCCGGATATGAAGAAAGACGTGCATGGGTATGTGAGCGAGTGTCCGACTTGTTAACAAAACAAATATATAACCTTGGCACCGGGGGGATTGTTACAGCCACTACCGATTCCTAACCAGATTTAGGACGACATCGCCATAGACTTTATTGAAGGACTACCAAAATCTAACGAGCTGGACTCAATCTTGGTCGTGGTGGATCGACTTAGCAAGTATGGGCATTTTATTGGCCTTAAACATCCATTTATAGCTGGGGATGTGGCTGGAACTTTTATCAGGGAAGTGGTGAGGTTCCATGGAGTTCCTAGGTCTATTGTGTCGAATAGAGACAAAATTTTTATGAGCAAATTTTGGGAGGAGATTTTTCGGCTACAGGGCACCAAACTCAAAAAAAAGTACAACTTATCATCCACAAACGGATGGACAAACCAAGGTACTCAACCGGACTTTGGAGACCTACTTGAGATGTTTTGCTTCCTCCAAACCAAAGGCATGGTTCACTTGGTTACCTTGGTCTGAATTATAGTACAATACCTCCTATCACACAACTGTCAAGTTAACCCCCTTTCAAGTGGTGTATGGGAGAGAACCGACCCCCTTAGTGCAGTTTGAGAAGGCAACTACCCCTATCTCGATGGTGGAGCAGCAAATGATTGAAAAGGATGTGATCCTAGATGAATTGAAGGCACAACTATTGAGGGAACAGGCAATGATGAAGAAGAGAGCAGATCGAGAAAGAAGAGGTGTGAAGTTCCAAGTAGAAGACTTAGTTTATTTGAAACTAAAACCGTATCGACAAAGGTCTTTGACTGCCCGTGCAAATGAGAAACTAGAGGCCCGCTATTATGGCCCATTTGAGATTGAGAAAGGGGTAGGTCATGTAGCTTACCAACTAAAACTACCACCACATTGCCAAATCCACCCTACATTTCACGTGTCCCAACTACGGGAGGCTAAGGGTGCAATGAAGGCCACGATGGAGCTGCCCAAACAACTTAATGAAGACTTGGAAATGGTGGCGAAACCATCAGCGGTGCTAGGAGTGCGGTCGGGTAACGGCAGGAACATGCGAGGAGCAGAGGTGTTGATTCAATGGAAGGGCATTCCACCATTGGAAGCCACTTGGGAGCCCTACTCAGTGATCTAGCAACAGTTTCCATTTTTTCACCTTGAGGACAAGGTGAAAGTTGGGGGAAGGAGTATTGATAGACCCCTGATTCACTGGACATGCCAAAGCCGTCCAAGGAATCGGGGATAGTTTGAGAATTAGGCTGGTGGTTGTAATAGCCAACCAAGTGGAGGAGGGGTAGAATAGAAATTATAAGGTTGTGTAACAACCTGCATGTGCAGATTCCAATTCCGTTAGAGAAGGAGGAATAAAAGAGAGGTGGTGGCAGGTGAGGGAGGGGTGAAGAATTTTTCAGTAGAGTAGGAGAGATTAAGGGCCTCTCGAATTGCCCCATTTTTTGTTCTTTTCGACTGTAATTGGATTGGAAATCTTTCCTATTGAATTGGGTCATCTTATAATTCCTGGAAGTCTACCAGAATGCATGCCAAAAACTGAGAACAGAATCAAGTCCCTTAAATTACACCTTACTCCCTGGCTCTAGGAATACCAAATATTTGCATGCTGACTTGTTTCCTATTCTCATATACATAGGACCTGGGCACTGATTAAGAAAGTAGAGACTCTGTGTAAAACCCAGGGTTGTCGCAAGACACAGTGAACAAGTAATGTTTATATAATTGAGAGAATAGTATGAAAATATGGGAATCAGTACTGTTGCGATTGGGCTTTTCTTTTAACATTTTAGAGTTAAACTCTCAGTAGTAATTAATGGTTTGGGCATACAGGTAGTTTAATGTTTATATGGGGGTCCAGAAGAAACTAAATAGACTTAAATTACCTAAATCTAATATGTGTAATTGCTTAGGGGCCTGAATGAATAAATGGAATGAAACTAAAACCCCTTTGTAATTAATGAAGGTAAGTGGGGATGCATATGTTATTATGCAAAAAATACAAATGAAATGTGCAAAAGCTGGAAATTCCACTTCAAACATATATATCTCTTCATCCCATCAGATTGTAGTTATTTTCCTATGCAATTTGGAGACTTGCACGAGGGAGAGAGAGAGGATATTTTGCCAATTTTTAAGGAAACCCTTGATGCATGTGTAGATCCCTAGAGGTAAGTTTGATTTATCACTATATTGAAGTATTCTTTTATTTGGTTAATGAGGAAATCTAAGAGAGATTGAGTTCTTGCTAGAAAATTCTTACAACAGTAATGAGAAGTTTTAAGCTAGCTAATTGATGGGAATTCTTGAAGATCTCTCCTTATCGAGGCGAGGCAATACAGAATTGACCTAATTGAGCAACTAAAGAACTAGGGGTTTGAGGTAACCATATCACACAGGTTAGCTAGAATAGGTAGCCAGATTGCTAGTTGAAGGTGAGAATCTCATGCTACTGCTTTGATCTTCCACACAATGTGTTGTCTTATATGTTTACATGATGCTATATGAAAATTGATCCGCATACCTTATTGAAGACATATTTACATGGGGTTATATGAGAATTGGTTCACAGACCTTATCTGATAACATGTTTACATGGTTTTATATGAAATTTGATCGCCAATCTTATCTAATGACTGCATTGATTGTAAGATGCACGAAAGCATGGCAATACATAAGCATAAGACTCATTGCATGGGTGTATATTGCATTGCATGTGTGTATATGAAAATTTATGTATATATTTACATTATTTTCACTGCCCTAAGGAGTTTGCCACATATTTTTAAATGTGTGCCTCAGATTGACAAGTGTTGGCTATTCTCAAAAGGAAAATGCTTGAAAAAAATATTTTGAAGATAATGTTTTCCTTGACAGGATTTTTGAAATTTTGACTATAAATGTTATGTAGTACTTTTTGTGCACAACAATGAATAAGTTGTGTCAACAATAAAAGATCAGATCTTGTCCTTATTCTCAGACAAGATCAAATCAGTAATTGATTGATATTAGTTTTATATGTTTCTTAAACAGAATGTATCTTCTAGATTTGATTGCTGCTGTATCTTTCCATTAGTTGTTTTATTCCAAATTTGTATAAGTTTCCAAAGGCTTATTTGGAAGCTTTCTTATTAGGAACTTCCTAATTTATGAAGGAAGTTTGTATATATATTTGGTCCTACTCGTTAAAGGGGAATAAAATTGAGAGAAAACTTTCTTTCCCACATCTTTCTTGGCATAGTATCAGAGCCATAGGATCTTAGTCACTATTTTTCCATTATTCGTGTGACTACCGTGGCTTTTTTTTCTTTCCTCAATCTTCTTTACAAGTCGTCATGTCTACCACTCCCAAACCCCATACTAGACTTGGTTGATTCCAGCAATACGGCAGAAACTCCATTTGTTGGGACTAAGAATGGAAGTGTAGGAGGAGAATTGCATAACCTTCAAGCAGCTTACCGATTGAATGGTAAGAACTACTTGAAGTGGTCTCAATTGATCCACACCTTTCTAAAGGGAAAGGGAAAGCTCAGCCATTTATTAGGAACCAGTCCTAAGGAGAGGGATCTAGCATTTGCAACGTGGGATGAGCAAAACTCCTTAGTGATGTCCTGGTTTTGGAACTCCATGGTTCCAGAGATAGCGATACAGTTATGTTCTTGACAACAGCCAAGGACATTTGGGACGCAATAAACCTTACTTATTCCAAGGTTCGTGATGTAGCCTAGATCTATGAGATAAGGACTAAATTGGCAGCAACCAAGCAAGGTACAAAATCTATCGCAGAGTATGCAAACCTATTGCAGACTCTATGGCAAGAGATGGATCACTACCAGTGCTTGAAGATGAAGTGCAGTGAAGATGTTGCATTGCATAGAAAGTTTGTAGAGAAGGAGAGGATATACGACTTCCTAGCTGGTCTCAACATAGAGTTTGACGCGATAAGGGTACAAATCCTAGGTAAGGCGGACTTGCCCTCCATGAATGAAGTGATTTCCCTAATACGTGTAGAAGGGGGGAGAAGAGGAGTTATGCTAGAATCTTCCCCAGTGGAAAGTTCTGCTCTAGTACCCTTGAAATCTAATGGTCAGAGTAAAGGATTTAGAGAAGAAAAGAAAATTGTGAACGGAGACTCTCTATGGTGTACTTACTGTAAGAAGCCTAGGCACACCATAAAGAAGTGTTGGAAGCTTCATGGAAGACCACCCAAAGGAGGACCACTATGAAACCAAGGACAAGGGTAGGTATATATGGCTAGCAAGCACCAAAAACCTGAACAAAAAGATCCAAATCAAGAAGATGCTCTTGAGCTCAACAAAGTCGAGATTGAAAGGATGAGGAGTTTTTTGCGATCTCACGATAAGAAGGCAAAGAAAGGTACTTGCTCTCTTGCTCTTACAGGTACTTCTTTCTCTCCTTTTTCCCTACATGCTTCAGAAATTTTGTGCCACAATTCTTAGGTCCTAGATTCTAGAGTTTCAGATCATATGACCCCTTTTTCACACTCTTTCATCACCTATAATCCTTCTCCTAGCTCCAAAAAGATTACATTGGCAGATGGTTCCCTAACCACTATTGCTGGCCAAGGAGATGTTCTTCTTAATGAACATCTTACCCTTAAAAATGTCCTATATGTTCCTAAACTATTCACCAATCTCATATCTATCCAGAAACTAATTAAGGACACTAATTGCAGTTTTATTTTTCATTCAAATGTCTGGTGTTGTGTTTCCATATTGTACTTGTTGGTTTCACCATGTCAACTAAGTTATGGAACACAACTATATCAATTATCTTCATTCACCACCATCTCATGAAATTTCTCCATGTGAAGATGGTGTTCAAACTTCATTTCATCATTACTCCGCCAGGAGATATTATCCACTGCCGATCCCAAGCCCGGATAAAGGAGGAGGGTTGCGTTAGATAGCCGACAGCCAGCGTAAAACCTAGTCGGATCCAAATATGAATTCTAGACAAACTATCTGTTGGGATGTAACCCCCATAGAAGTCTAGAATTCATATAGCCAACCCCACATAGTGGGATAACGGCTAGATATGTTGTTGTTGTTGTTGTCTGTGAGTTGCAAGAACAGGACAGGAAGAGGACGATTGGGCTTGCTAAGGCTAGGGCTGAACTTTACTATCTTGTGGAACCGGGTGAGCGGGACAAGAAGGAAAGTACTCCTCTCGTGTCATACTTAGCTCAGTCCAACAAAGACCTATTGTGGTTACACCATTACTGACTTAGTCATCCTTCTTTTCTAACTCTTAGGGTGATGTTTCCTGAATAATTTAAAGATCTAAACATTAAGGATTTTCATTGTGCTGTGTATGAATTTGCAAAACACAAAAGGATATCCTTTCCTTTGTCTAATAAAAGAACTGAGTTTCCTTTTACTCTAATACATAATGATGTTTGGGGCCCATCAAATGTTCCCAATATTTCTAGGACAAGGGCAATGTGGTTATATTTGTTGAAAACAAAGTCTAAAGTCAATAATGTGTTCCCTATATTCTACAACATGATCAAGAATCAATTTGAGGTGGAAATAAAATGATTTAGGTCAGATAATGCTAAGAATTTTTTCAATCAATCTCTCTCTGTTTTCTTTCAACAAAATGGTATCATTCATAAGTCTTCCTGCCCTTACACTCCTCAACAGAATGGAGTGGTCAAAAGAAAGAATGGCCACCTCCTAGTTGTTATTCGACCTCTCTTGTTCCATCATAATGTTCCTAAACTTTATTAGGGTGACGCAACTCAAACATCCACCTTCCTTATCAATAGACTGCCCTAAAAAACTCTTGGGTCTCATAGTCCAATTCAATTGCTAACCAAACACTTCCATGATTTTCATGTGACTAGTTGTTGGAACCCCAAGGTATTCGGGTGTGTAGCCTATGTTCATATCCCAACAGTTAATAGGGGAAAATTAGACCCTTGTGCTCTAAAGTATGTGTTCATTGGATACTCTCCTACTCAAAAAGGGTATCAGTGCTATCATCCTCTTTCAAAGAAGCTCTTAATGTCAGCAAATGCAACTTTTTCAGAAAATTATTCCTATTTTAGACAGTCTAACACACGGGAACAGAACCTATCTTTGTCTAATAGGGATCATTCTCCTACTCTCCTTGGTCCTGACCTATCATCCTCCTTAACACCATCTCCTACTTCAAAGGATTCACTAGGTATGACATTAGAGGAGCCTACTCCAGAAACTCCCAGACCACTGCAGGTATATTCAAGAAGGACAAGACCAGAACCTACTCCTATGCAAGCCTCATCATCCACAGCTAGTCCTGATCCCACTACAGATAGCACTAACAACTCAACCACTTCTTCTGAACAATCACCAGGTAATTCCTTTGATAATCCTTTAATATCTAGTGATAGCCCTGCTGAGTCTACTGAGCCCACACTTGATATTCCTAAAAGTGATCTTGATTGGCCTATTGCCCCTAGGAAGGGAACTAGAACCTGCACTAAACATCCCATGCATCTACTTCTTTCCTATTCTAAGTTGTCACCCACCCACAAGGCCTTCCTGACCAATCTTCATACAATCCCTATTCCTAAGACCTTTTTCTGAAGCAATAAGGAATAAGAATTGGAAGAATGCCATGGAGGCTAAGATGGTAGCCCTAGAAAAGAGCCAGAGGTGGGAACTTGTGCAATTGCTTAAAGGAAAACATCAAATAGGCTGTAAGTGGGCGTATATAGTAAAGTATAAATCTGATGGGTCATTTAATAGGTATAAGGAAAGGTTGGTGGCCAAGGGATATACCCATGTGTATGGGGTAGATTACCTAGATACTTTTGCACCGGTGGCAAAGTTGAACACAGTCAGGGTTCTCCTATCTTTGGCTACTAACCTAGGCCAGCCATTACAACAATTTGATGTGAAAAATGCATTTTTGCATGGAGATCTAGAGGAAGAGGTTTACATGGAGATGCCACCAGGATATGGCCCAACAACACAAGAAAGGGTAGTACGCAAATTGAGGAAGGCCTTGTACAGATTAAAACAGTCTCCAAGGACCTGGGGTTTAGGCAATTCACAAGTGTGATGTTTAGCATGGGATATAGGCAAAACCAAGGGGATCATACCCTATTATTTAACCACTCAGCTATAGGGGGGGGTGACAGTCCTTACGGTGTATGTTGATGACATTGTTGTCACTGGAAATGATGAGGAAGGCATGCATAAGCTAAAGGAGTGCTTGATTAGGGAATTTGAAATTAAAGATTTGGGGAGATTGAAATATTTTTTGGGGATAGAAGTGGCCCACTCAAAAGAGGGAATTTTCATCTCACAGCAAAAGTAAATGATAGATCTCCTCAATGACACTAGACTGTTTGGTTGCAAGGCAGCAGTTGAAACTCCTATTGAACCAAGGGGAGGCCTTGGAAGATGATATGGTTGACAAGGGTAAAGGGTGGTTGGGAAGCTAATTTATTTGGCTCATACTCGGCCAGACAGACTATGCGATTGGAATAATTAGCCAATTTATGCACAATCCAAGGGAGACACATCTAAGGGCAGTGTATAGGATCCTTCACTACTTGAAAGGAACACCCGAGAAAAGTATTTTATTCAAGAAAGGAGAAGCCACGACCATTGAGGCTTACACAGATGCTGACTACGTAAGATCCATGGTGGACAGAAGGTCAACATCGGGCTATTGTACCTTGTTAGGAGGTAATTTGGTGACATGGCGAAGTAAAAAACAGAATGTAGTTGCTCAATCAAGTGCAGAAGCTGAATTTAAATCCATGGCCCTAGGGATGTGTGAACTATAGTGGCTGAAAATATTGTTAGATGATCTCAAGATTCAATGGACAGCACGTATGAAGTTGTATTGTGATAACAAATCAGTAATTAACATTGCCCACAATCCAGTTCAACATGATAGAACAAACTATGTTGAAGTGGACAAACATTTTATAAAGGAAAAATTGAACAGTGGCTTGATTTGTACTCCTTATGTCTCCTCAAGTGATCAACTAGCAGATGTACTAACTAAAGGACTTCCTGCAACCGAGTTCCACAGGATGATAAGCAAGATTGGGATGTGTGATATTCACTCCCAATCTTGAGGGGGAGTGCCAACAATAAAAGATCAAATCTTGTCCTTATTCTCATACAAGATCAAATCGATGATTGATTGATATTAGTTCTATATGTTTTGAAACAAGTCTTTGGAAAAATTCAGGAATGCTTGCTTGATTAATTCCGAGAGGTTTAGAGAATATATATAATTTCTGGCATAATCTTTTTCCTATAAAGTAGGAAAGGATTTGAGCCATCTACTCCTAAAATCTAGGAAACACTATTTCCTATTAGGAGATAAAAACAGATACAAAAGATAACATTTACAGATTATTTACAACAATTATCTACTACTAAAAACATCCTAGAATAATCTTTGATAACTATCGAGTCCTGTAAAGCTTCTCCATTCCTTTTCAAAGTAGACTTCTTATTCTTCTTTTTTTTTTTTTTTTTTTTGGCTAAATTCACGTCCAACATGTTTCCTAAACAAAATGTATCTTCTAGATTTGATTGTTGTTGCATCTTTCTGTTATTAGCGGTATCTTTCCATTAGTTGTTGTATTCCAAATTTGTATAAGTTTCCCAAGGCATATTTGGAAGCTTTCTTATTAGGAACTTCCTAATTTATGAAGGATGTTAGTATATATATTTGGTTCTACCCGTCAAAGGGGAATAAGAATGAGAGAACTTTCTTTCCCACATCTTTCTTGACAAGTTGTAATGGTCATAGCCAAGATATGTAAATTCGGCTTTAGGTTTGTAATTCTAATAGCCATATACAAGTGGACTAGGAACTTGTGACATTGTAAAGGCTTGTCAATGACCATGAAATAGATGCATATGTTATAGAGAGTTTAGTTGAGTTCCTTAAAAATAATGTGACCTTAGTTGTAGGACCAAGTGCGGGTTACCATCACAACTAAGCTTAGCTTGTAGCAAGCAAATTGGGTGTAGAATTGGTCTAGCAAGAAGCTATGCTCCAGGTTTATGAAAAAGAAAATGGTAAGTGTTCATTAAGAAAGGAACCTCCAAGTCTTAAAAGGCGAGATTGAGGCCATATGTAGAATTATAGGTCAAGGGGCTAGTGTAAGAGTTCGAAAGGATTGTCATAAGCATATCTTGCATATTTGGCTAGATGCCAAAGAGAAACAGGCTATAGATGAAATCTAATGAGATTTGACACATTAATTCTCATTTAGGCATGCCCACAATATAATGAGATACCAAAAAGTTATAAAGAGATAACTTGTTAACTTTATAGACAACATGCTTAGAAACAATGGATTGTGATTCATGAAATATGATAATATGTACGAGATCTTGACCAGGCAAATAGACCAAAGAAGCTTTGTTTTGAAGCATGTTAGGGACCTAGCAAAAAAAATGTGAAAATTAGGGTAAGCCATAAAAGCTTCCGCATTAAGTAGAAAGTTCGTAAACCACAAGATAAAGTCAGAAATGGAAGTTTTCTGGCTTCATGCTAGGTTAAAAAAAATTACTACCACCTAGCATATAAGTTAAGAGTCCCTTGCGATTCTTGTACAAGGGCTGCAGGATTGGATCCAGGGTGAGGGTCCAACATACTGTGCCCCCACATAATTGAATGGAGATTGGTGATTCTTATTGTAATGAAAAGGAGGATAAAAACCATGCCCCAGTTGATTTCCACCTTCAACCTTTCCCAACATCAATAGCAATAATCTACTACCATATGGCCTATTAATAATCTCTATTTTTATTGATGCCTGCCTACAACATTCTTACTTTCTTGCCACATGACATATTTATAAAATTAGTTGGATCTACCAGTTCAAGAAACTTTAAGCACTGCAAAAGGTATTCATATTAAAGAACACCATTATGCCAAATACAACGGAACAATTGAAGAAATATCTGGAGGGAGATAGATGAATTAACAGGAATACACACCCCGAAAGTAACCAACCCAGGTCCTCTAGCATTCGGTCGTAATCCTTCCACGCTATCATTTTCTGTTGGATCAGACCTAAAACGGGGAAAAAAAAAAAAAAAGGGAGACAAAATCGTAAATCCATGTATCCTTACAAACAAATCCATACAAAAATCCATCAAAAGTATGAACATGAACAGACCACAACAAGTCCATGAGAACTATCGACCCCGCTTCCATTGTAATTGGGCGCTGAATATTCTCAATTTGTTCGACATGATTTATTGATCTTCCAATGCCACCATGCATACAGATAATTTTTTTCTCAATTAGAGCAGCCAGGGGGAGCCAATTAAACAATCTGTTTATCCGATGCCACACCCAGATTCCATCTCTCTCGCCCTGTTCAGCACATCATAAAATAAGTCAACTGTAAATGATAAACATGAAAACAAGAACACACAAGGTCATGCATTACCATGCGTTCAATACACTCAATTCGAAATCCAAAAAGAGCATTGATATCAGCAGCTTCATGATTCCCACGAATTAAATGTATGTTGTGGGGATATTCCACCTATAAATTTAATCACAATGACAGATAGAGTCGAAAGTTTCTCTTAGTTGGAAGAAGGAGAGAAATGCGTGCTCTCCTTAACTCAATTGACTACTATGGAAGAACAAATAGACAAGGTAATAATGCATCACCTTCAGAGCTAACAGAAGTGTAATTGTCTCTAAGCTGTGCTGGCCCCGATCAACATAGTCTCCTAAAAAGAGATAATCGATATATCTGACAGTCACACATAAATTAGCATCAAGATAGAGGTGGCAAATAAAATTTGTTTGCAATGACATATTTTTCAGACATAACCTCACAAACATGGACCCATGCATTAAAAGGCAAAAGACAAGAATTCACTTTCAGTAAAGATTATACACGAGTGTCCATAAGAGCAATAAAAAAGTGATGTCACATGGGAATGGCATGGAGACATGACATGTCATAAGAATCATGTCTAGCATTTGTACATGAAGAAAGACCCTTGCATCAAACCCAAAAAAAACACGGATTGCCTCATGCCAGCAACCTGGACTCAGTCAGTAGCACTCTATAAATAGAGAACAGGGTCAGGGAAATATGAGGACAACAAATCTGAAAATTTCAAATCCAGCTTTGCAGCAACCAGCATTAGAACAATATATTCACTTGAATATTAAAAATATGTCCTTTGACATTAATTGAAATAGCTAACTTTTACTTCAGATTGACTGCGTCTATGCATTTATGTTACCATTAAGATTTCAGAAACTTGAATTATAACATGATAGATGGTTGACCCATGATGATAAATGACAATCATCAGTCCCCCCCCCCCCCCCTCTCTCTCTCTCTCTCTCTCTCTCTCAACTATATCATATCACAACAGGGATTGCAAATAAATTAGGCTAAAAGCAAGATCATCCCAGAAGGGTTGTCCTGGAAGTTGATGACTTATCTAAGTCATTGAAGTGTAGAGTGAGCATCTCCCATCACCTATTTGGGTAAGGCTAAAGCCATTTTAGACAAAATAATTGAGAGGTTAGAGGTGTGAGAAGAAATTGGCTTCATGGAAGAGAGTATCTTCCCAAGAGAGTTAAGCTGACATCCACTAAGAGTGCGCTTTCTTCTTTACCTATATAGCTGATGTCGTCATTTACTATTTCGTGTCAGTTGCTAATAGTTAGAAGAAACATCAGAGACTGACTTTGCATGATGTTAGGAATAAATCAAATACCAATGGCAGAGAGCTTGCCTGCCAATGCCAGAAGGGAGTTTAGACGGATAGGAACTTGAGCATTTTCAACAAAGCCCTTCTTGGTAAGTGGCTTTGGAGGCTGACTATGCAGGTTACTGGTTTTTGGAAGAGGGTTGCTGTGGGAAAATACAGCAATCTAAGGGGTTGGGCAGTTAACAAGCGAGAATGGGGGGTCCATCCAGTTCTGGTCGTTGACAGGGTTCTACGTGTTTACCTTTTTTTTCTATATTGTTTACACAGTGCACCCTGTTTATATATTGTATTCCTTTTTCTATTTTCTAGGTATTTAGATTCTTTATTTTTTTTAGATATTGTATTTTTTATTTTCTTCATTTTGTGCATCTTTTGTAACTGGAAGGTCATGATTCGAAACAAGGATAAGGGTGTGGACAAAGACAACCCCCCCCCCCAAAAAAAAAAACCCCTTGCAAAGTGGGCAACACTGTGCCCCAGGGCCGTCCTTCTGCATATGTGTGCATTTTGTTTATACTATTTTGTGTAATGTTAGATTTAATTCATCATGGTAAACAACTAGTGGTATTTGAGCCCCTACTAGATCAAATGATTCAACTTGAGCTCATGCAAAAAATAGTTGCATCTAAAAGAATAAAACAATTTGCCTCCAATGTAACAAAAACCTTAAAGGTGGTCAACTCATTAGATTAAAGCAACATCTTGTCTTGTTAGAATAAAGGGTGAGATTAAGCAGTAAGAAAGATCCCAAGAATATTAGGTGGCAAATGAAACAAGAAAGAATACAAGGAAAAAAAAAAAAGGAAACAAAGAAAGGTTAACGAGGGATATTGAGCGTGGAAGATGGTGAATATCATGTCCCTATGAGTCCTACACTAATAAATGATAGTCAATCCAAAGATAAAGCAATTGTAATAGATGAGAAAAGAAAAATATAAAGCAAATAAATAATTAGAGCACCCAACCTTCTATAAAAAAAAAGCATTGACATCCAGACAAATTGTTAGTCAAGTAAAATTATTTAGTTCATTATAACAATGAAACTATTTACAATGTAATAGGAAATTTTTTTTTTTTTTTTTTTTTTTGGGGGGGGGGGGGGGGTGTTCCTTCAATTCCTTGTGTTGTGCATTTCACAGACTTGATATTATTAACAATTTTGGCAAAGCCAAATTACTTCCAAATAAATGCCTCAACTAAAATAGCTAAATGAATTGCTATGTACTTATACAACTATTCATGAGTGTTTTGACTTGATGAGAAAAGATTTTATTAATAGTAAGAATTTATGCCAGTCTAGCATTACAAGGTTTATAACAAACTTCTTAAATCTTCAATGCTCTCTTAATTTCGAGAAAGAACTCTATAAAACATTCACTAGCAATAAGTGGCTTGAGTCTTAGTGGTGCAAAAAGTATGCAAGAACTACTCAAACTTGTGAAAATTAGAGATCTTAAGTCTAAATGTCAATTCATAATAGAAGAAGTGCATCCCATTGCTCAAGGCATAAATGGTAACTAAGAAATAGTGTGCAGAACTGAGAGAAAAGAAGAGGGGGAAAAGAGAGATTGGAGGAAAAACTAACTCCGATCTATTCAGACAGAGGTTACAAGTATTTATATTAACTGCTGTAACTCCTATGTACAGATCCGCTAAGCTAGGTACAACTGCTATATACAGCACCTGAGCTAGTACAATAATATGGATTCTCAACAGTAACCAGTACTCCGTGTACTCATTAGAATATATGGTACAAGGTGTAGGTTAACAAATGCCAATGTGATGGGGTATTTCCAGTTGAGGGGTGTCTGCTTTTTATTTTTTGACCATGTTGATAAAACACACATAAGAAAAAGGCTAACAAGACAGAGGCTATTGCCTCCAAAGTATCAGAAGAAAGTGAGGTCAAACTTGTTTGTTAAAGCAGATGTTTCAACATGAAAATGAAGAATTGAAATACGAAAATGGAAATATCATGTAAAAGCAGAAAAACTTACGCTATATCCCCAGCAGTTGAGGGGGAGCCATACTCATCAAACAACCGCATAAGGTCCCCAAATTGCCCGTGCAAATCACCAAAAATCTTGATAGGAGCCCTAAGCTGTAGGACACTCGGTTCAATTGAGAATATGCGCTCCGCACTATCACAAAGATCTGCTATTTCATTGCAATCCAAGAAAAATTGTCGGCGCACAGGAGGCTTCCAACCACGAGGCTTTAGAAGGTGAGCTATCACCTGAAAATAAAAGATGTACTCTAATCAGAGAAAAGAAGAAAACCCCCACATGGTCATTGTAAGCCACAGAAAATACAACCTAAAAATGTAAAAAAGGAATTGAATTGTGGAGCCAGCAATGTACAGATGCACTCGACATCGCATATTGGCAGAGACCAAAATAAACGTGTTCCTAATTCTCTATGCACCCAGTAAAAAAAAAAAAAAAAATCTTAAAAATAGAAGAATTAAAGAAATGTAAGAAACAAAGGAGGAGCTTAAAAAATTCAACAAGAGCCAATCTATTGCAATGCAAAAAGCTCCACTTTTGTTCAGTGTCTTCAAAGTTCAAACCAAATTACATAGGCCAAAGCAAGCATGAAAACAAATATAATTGAGATGAAATCAAATCAACCCATCACAACCATTTGTCTCAGGAAAATGCTCTTCCATTACAGACAATGTGGATCTAAAAGATCTCTCCTAATCCTTATCACACGCGCGCACTCTTGTAAAAGAACATTGTAATCATTACAGAAAATGCATCCCCTTTTACCTTTTTGGGAACACTGTTTATAGACATTTGGCGGTCTAAAAGCTTCCTTGCAGCTGTGGCATTTTCTGGGGTTCCATAGCTTACTCGCCTGCCTTCATTTTCAAATTGATCAATTGAAAGCTGTCTGACCATACCACCTAAAGCTCCACCAGTTTCTGCAGCCACAACAACCTGAAATGCATGAAAGAATATATCTTCATTAGTATAGACACAAATTAATAAGCATATTATGAAAAATTGGCTTAAACAATGAAATCCAAGATGAAATCAACTTGTAATACTGACAGCTCTATGATGCAACCGCACTCCAGCTGGCACTGAATTATTTGACATGGCAGAATCAGGTTTAATCAAGCTAGAGGTATGTTTCCCACTTGGGGTTGCTTCAGCTCCACGGTCCCTGTCTGGTGGTTCAACTTCTCCATTTTGTCGTGCTTTGGCAGCAGCCAGAGTGGCACTAATTGCTTCAGCTTCTGCGGCTGAGGCCTCAACCAAGTACTCTACACCTTTGCTTAATCTCCTGAAAGACAACCAAGTTTAGGAGCCCTCATGTGAACCCCAAAGCAGGATTGTTACCATGCTAAAGACTAAACAGAACTCAAATCAGTGAAACTACCAGCCTACCGGGAACCCTGGAGCATTGCATTTTCAGTGCTTATATCAGTACACATATCTCCATTTATAGGTGGGGCAACAGGATTTCCAAGCACAACTGCACCATCAGCAGTTGCTTCAGGAATTGTTTGTTTAGTCCTTTCATCAGCAAATCCATATCTTCCAGGTAGCCTCCCTGCCTGTAAATTGGATGAAGCAGCAGCAGCAGCATGTGAAGCAGCATTGGTTGTTTCAGCAGCAGCCAGATCTTCAGCAACTAATAGGTCATCAAGTAACACACCTGCAGCTTAAAAATAGCAAACTCAAACCCCTGCCTTGGCATTGTATTTTCATGCTAACCACCTAAAGGGAATACTTGGCTCTAAAATGAAACAGAATTAGCTAGGATAGAACATGAACTCACACCTCTAGCAACCTGACAAAGGAAGTTCTATAAAAATATTTTTCCAATGAGGAATAATGATAAGGAAAAAGGAGAGGCATCTTTGCATATGGAAAGGAGGGACACTGGCATAAGGATGATCCACCATCACCTGTTTCTTCCTTGCACATACGCATCAGTTTTAATGCACTCCCTCAGAATCAATCTATCAACTGTATTGACTTTTACCATGTGTTGTCAAAAAGAAATTGGTAATTCTGGGCGAGGCTTTAGTTCTCTGAACAGAGCGGGAAACAGAACTATTGAACTACAAGGTCACACCCATCAAGTCAAGTCAACCATCTTATATCCCAATTTCAAGCAGTTGGTTAATAAAATCTGTCCGCTCAAGTTGGTTCCGTTTAAAGCCACAAGCCAAATGCATCTAAGTATTGATCTTCTTCCCAAGGGCTTGGGTAAAAGATATCCTGAAATAGATAATGTACTGATTGTTTCACATCTATTTAATTTATGTCTCTGTACATTTCAATCTTTGACTCCAAATAAAATTAATGGAAATCTATGTTTCTGATGCTACCATTGCATGCAGCTGTCTAACTTTGTATTCAACAAGATCTCACCCTATGTTGCAGCCTGTGCAAATTCATTTGTTTTTCACAGTAAGAACGCCAGTTTCACCAATTCTCTTCACATACAAGTATCTTATGCTAGCCAATGGGCTGTGCTTTTCACTATCCTCATTCATTCTAACATAATCTTCTAATTAGATCATCATCAATCTTGCAGCATGTTTCCAGGTTACACGGAAAATATTGCTTTGTAAGATGAGCAGTTAAATGTCAGCCACTAGTAGATACTGAATGCAATGACATATATAGATACAAAAAAAAAATCTTAGTGTGAAATAATGCATTTTATAATCTTAGAAATGGTCTTTTTTTTTTCTGTGGATCAAATAGTCATCTAAAAAGATTCAAGTAGATTGAATCAAATATAAAATTCTCTTAAAATTATGAACCACCACAGGACATCATAGACACCAACTAGACGAAACCAACCTCCATTATCATCTGAATAGATCAGTCATACAACTACTCTAAAAGGCCAGAATCTTCTACACGCAAGTAAGCACAAGACAGTGTTATGTTTGGATGGTGGAAATCAGGACAGACCACATATGCTGGCTACTAGAAGGCACACAAGACTAAAGTCTAGAACTAAATGTAAAAAATTGTGTGACATTAGGTATTCATATCATACCCCCACGAAGACCACCATAGATGAATATCAGGTCACCAACAGCAGCAGCTGCATGCCTACAGCGCCTCGTCAGTTCAACTGCAGCATCTCCACCAGCAGCATCAGCACTGTATTTGCCTGTCCTGGGAGTAGTAACAACAGACTTTGTATCACACCAAACTCCTGCCGCAGTGTCCAGAACTGCACACAGAAACATGAGAAATTGATACAAAGGAGCATTAACTATAAAATCATAAATAAAACTCCTCGTGACATATTAATAACCACAAAAACTGCATAACAAACTTTCAGTTTAACATATCAAGATAGCATTTGTACACCAGCAATGGTCCTTCTCAATCAGAAAATCCCCATATAATCTGAGTAGCAGCAATTGTACACTAGTAACATTGATACATGTGCAGGCTTACAGGGGGAAAAGTAAAATGAAAATAGAAGAAAACACCTGCAACACTTGACGAGTCCTCCACCATGCGCCCACCACCTAGAGCACCACCAGACACATGGAGCCGTGCATTTACAAAAACCTACAAGACCTTGGTGCATGTGAATGATTTCTAGACAAGTGAAAGACCTCAATTAACTGTGGGCTCTTTCTCTTTTTCTTTTTTTTTTTTTCTTTTTTTTTTTTTTTGGGGGGGGGGGGGGGTGGATGGGAGCAGTATGTATTTAAGCATTTGAAAAAACTCACTGCAGCATGTTGATATCTTGGAGATGGTGAGACACCAGGAGCAATTGCCCACTCCCACCGACCATCTCTATGTTTCGCAAGTCCATATGCACTGGCCAGTGGCTGCAAAAATCATTTAAAAAGCATGTAACAGGTTAGGCAAGCAATCCAATGGAATCAATACACTTGACCCAGTAGAGAGAAGTAATCAGATAGATAAGTATAAGATTTTGTAGTATTCAGGATAAACAGACAAGCATGAAAGTGTACACACACAAACAAGCAAAGAAGCAAACACAAAACGAGACATGTGCGTGCATCAGTCATCATCTTACAAAAGATTAAATAATTATGTAAGAGAGTAGACCAAGTAACACTTTAACTCCCAGATGAAACAAAATAACAATCAGCATCATACCCCAAAATAGGGATGTCAAAACAGGCCATTGTCAGGAACCTAATACTTGTATAAGGGCTCTTTGATACTTTTGGCCTGGCAGTCATAGAAATTGTACAGTAGCAGGCTATTAAAGGTTGTACATTTGTATTGGCAGACTTATGTCATGTACCTAGGGTTTGGATTGGAAATCAGAAGAATACGAGGAAATTAAGACCAAGAACAGAAGAATCGGAGGGAGAATTGGACAGAAATGGGGGAGACAATAGACAGAAATGAAGGAGAGTTGCAGACAGAATAGAGAATGGGAGAGATTAGAGTGAAATCAGAGGGATCGAGAGAGGGAATAGGGGGAAATTGAGAGAAAATTGACGAGGGAAATGACTGGATTCAATTATCAATTCAAATATACATTCTCTAACTACCTTAGCCTATTTATAGGTTGTTCCAAACCTATCTAATTGAGAAATACGACTATTCTCAGCAACCTAGAATACAGTATAGTAATGCATGTAAGCTAACTACTATTATAATGACAATTATAGCCTCGAGGATTCTTGGGGTCATGACAATTCCTCCCTCTTTGAGAGAGTTCTTGTCCCCAAGAACTTACAATAATTGTGCCGTTGTTTCTTCATCCAATACTAGCTCTCTCTATCTGGTTTATTCCTCTTTCTTTTCTTCTCCATCTAGGCCTATTCCTCTTTACTCTTATGTTCTCATCAACTAGAACAAAACCACGGCTTGTTACCACAACTCATACAATTGCAATCAAGGTTGCATCTATCACCAAAGTGTAATAGACCATTTCCCTTGGGTTTGCAATAGCTACCCAATCAAGATTGTTGGTACTTGCAGTCTAAGGATCTAGTATGGTGCCAAAACCTGTCAATATGTCCACATCAAGTGCCTTTAATGAATTTTGCCGCTCCCTATCATAGTTAGCAACTGAAACCTACAAACCTAAGGCCTTCAAATGATGATCATTCTAAAATTCACACATCCGACCAGTTACCACAAGAAATGCTAGTGATGGAACACAATCACTGCAACTCCAGTTCTAATAAGAGCTAGAATTCTTCCTCATGCTCTCGATCTAAAGGAAGTTGAGGAACGAACTAGATTTGAGCCAAAAATTCAAGTTAGAGGTTCCAATCCAATTCACTACAGCACACCTATGCTAAGGCTCAAGATTCCAGTTTTCGAAGGAGCTAAACCGAGGAGGTGGATCACATGGTGTGAGAGGTTCTTTCAATACTACCATGTGGCAGAGAGTCAAAAGGAGAACCTAGCAACAACATATTTCAATGATATGGCTGATGCCTAGTTCCAAGGATGGAGTAGTTTGAGGACTGCTTTTAATTAGCTAGAGTTCGTGGATGACTTTTGTGACAGATTTGGCGAGAGGTCAATGATAGACGTGATCAAAGAATTCAATAAATTGAAACAAGACGATTTTGTCATGGACTACCAGGTCAGATTCAAAGAATTGAAGTCGTTGATGCTCATTTCTCATCCAACTTTGAATGAGTCCTATTTCATATCTAGCTTCATCAGTGGCCTAAATGATGAGCTAAGGCCAACGGTGAAGATTGTGAAGATGATGCATCCTTCTACTGTCAAGCAAGTGTCAGATCTTGGAATCTGACAATGAATTCTCAACCGATTGATGAGACTTGGGGCAGGAAACTAGGGCGAATTGGGAAGAAATTCAAAGGGAGAAAGAAGAACAGAGGGCGCGCACATGTGTGTGTGTGTGTGAGAGAGAGAGAGAGAGAAGGAGAAATGAGCGGGAAAAACAGAGAATGGTCTCAAAATATTCTTCAATCCTTGTATTAGGCTAGATCAGTTCTTCATATACTGATCCTAGCAGGGGCATTGGCACCAACAAGGCTGCCAAATTCAAAAGTAAGTACAACCATAGGCAACTACATTGTAAGTACAACTGTCATAGCTAGCCTCTAATAAAATTGGTTTGACTCAGTGTTCTAAAATGCACTAAGCGCTAGTCGGGCGCCAGGCTAGGGCCTACCGCCTAGGCGGGGCCTAGGCAGTGCATAAAAAAATTTATTTAAATAAAATTTATATTATCTCAAATACACATACATATATATATGTTTATACATATATATAAACAAATCATATATAGAGAGGCTATATATATAAATCTATCTCTATTTATCAGTGTTCTAAAACTCGGGCTGGGCGGCCACCTAGGCGCTGGGCGGCCGCCAGCCGCGGCGCTTTTAGGGGAGGCGGCCCAGTTAGGCGGCCCCCCGACTAGGCGGTTCCAGGCGCGCCTAGGCGGCCGAGGCGGCCGGCTAGCCGCCAGTCGCAGCCCTAGGCGGCCACCGCCTAGGCCTTCGCCCCCCACACTTTTCTTCAGCTAAGCCGCGCGTAGATCGTTTTTAGGGTTTTCGTTTTCAGATTTCCCCCCCTCCTCCCTCTCTCGCCTCTCGTTGTCTCATCTTGGTGCGTCGCCGGTTGCTCCCCTCCTCGCCGTCGCCGGACCCGCCGCCGCTGCTCGCTGGAACGACAACCTGTCTGGCCGCCTCTCTCACCGCACCACCTCTCTCACCGAGCAACCTCTCTGGTCGCCTCTCTTACTGGTCGCCTCTCTCACCGGCCACCGCACCGCCTCTCTCACCAGCCGCCGACTGCGTCCCTCGCCGCCGACTGCCTCTCCTCTGTGTTCTGCCACCGCCGAGCCCCTTCTCTCTCAGTCCGCCGCCTTCAAGCATCCTGTTAGTATGTTTCTACTTGGAATATGTTAGGCTGTTAGCATTAGCAATGTTAAGTTCATGTGTTAGGCTGTTAGCTTTGATTTTCAGATTTGTGTTAGGCTGTTAGCGATTTTCAGATTTGATTTTTAGATTTTATCTTCCACATGATTTTGATTTTCAGTTTCAAATTTGTGTTAGGCTATTAGCAATGTTAAGTTCCTGTGTTAGGTTGTTAGCTTTGATTTTCAGATTTGTGTAGCAATGATTTTCAGATTTGATTTTCAGATTTTGTCTTCCACATGATTTTCAGATTTGATTTTGACTTCCACATGATTTTCAGATTTGATTTTGTTCAGTTTAATTGATGTCTAGAACGGGGAGTACGAAAGCATCGTCCGCTACCGCCTCAATTCTTAAAAGGAAGTCAAATGATGTGGGGTGGGAGTATGGGATGCTAATTGATCCCAAGAATATGGACAAAGTCAAATGCAAGTTATGCAATAAGGTGATGTCTGGCGGTGTTTACCGAGTTAAAGAACACATTGGCCACATTTCTGGAAATGTGTCTGCATGTCCAAAAGCTTCTCCAGATGATAGAGCCAAATGCAAGAATGCAATTGAGGAGGCAAGGAATAAAAAGAAGAATAAGAAAAAGGAAGAAGATCTGATGAGATCAACAGTCAATATTTCTGAAAAAGGGGAAGGGGATGGCGATGATGAATTGCAAGAATTAGGGAGTAATAACCCACGCCGCACACTTGGCCCTATGGATAAATTTGCAAGCTCCATCAGCCCTGAAGTTGGTTCAAGTGTAAAAATGACACAAAGACAACAAAATATCAATGAAGCACTCTTTAAAGAGAGGACACAGACAGTCCGTAAATATTGTGCTAAGTGGGTCTATGAGCACAGTATTCCTTTCAATGCCATTGATAATGACAGTTTCAAGTTGTTTGTTGAGGCAGTTGGTCAATTTGGGCCAGGCTTCAATCCTCCTAGTCAATACCAGTTGAGGGAAACGTTGCTAGAGGGGGAAGTTGACAGGATGAAAGGTTTGTTAAAGAAGCATGAAGAAGAGTGGGCAAGAAATGGGTGCTCCATTATGACAGATGCTTGGACTGATAGAAAAAGAAGGAGCATCATGAACTTATGTGTTAATTCTAATGCAGGTACTGCTTTCCTTTCTTCTAAAGAATCTTCAGAGGAGGCACATACAAGTGAACTCATTTTTGAGTATGTGGACAAATGCATTGAGCAAGTTGGGCCACAAAATGTTGTCCAAGTGGTAATTGACAATGTTGCCAACAATATGGGAGCGGCAAAGTTATTGAAGGTGAAGAGACCCAATATCTTTTGGACATCATGTGCTACTCACACCATCAATTTAATGCTTGAAAGCATTGGAAAACTGTCAAGGTACAAAAAAGTCATTGATCAAGCCAAGAGTTTGACAATCTTTATTTATGCACATCATAAGACCTTATCCTTAATGAGGTCATTTACAAAGAAGAGGGATATAGTGAGACCGGGTGTCACTAGATTTGCTTCTTCTTTCCTTACTCTGCAAAGTTTAATGGAGAAAAAGAACCAATTGAGGGCAATGTTTACTAGCTCTGAGTGGGAGGAGTGCAAGTGGTCAAAGACTGTTAAAGGGAAAGCAGCCTATGCAACTGTGTTAAGCATTGCTTTCTGGAATGGTGTGACTATATGTCTTAAGGTTTTTGCACCTTTGGTGAAGGTGCTTCGAATTGTTGATGCAGATAAGAAGCCTTCTATGGGCTTTTTATATGGAGAGATTAATCAGGCAAAAAAGGATATTAAGGAAGCCCTAAACAATCTTGAAAAGAACTATTTTCCTATTATGGAAATTATTGATGCAAGAGTGAAAGATAGGCTAGATAGTCCATTACATTTTGCGGCTTACCTTTTAAATCCATATTATTTGTTCAAAGATATGGATATGCAATTTGATAATGAACTGATGGATGGGTTTTTTAATGCTGTGGAGATGTTTTTTTATGGTGATGATCGCATGCAAGGGCATATTTTAAATGTTGAGTTGCCAAAATATACTTGCAAAGAAGGAGTTTTTGGAAAGTCATGGGCAATTCAAGGGTGTGCAACAAATGATGATAATTATAACCCAGGTATAAAATTCCTTCCTTTAATCCTTAGGACTTTTTTTTTTTAGTTTCTATCGTATATTAGTTTAGTGTATAAATTTCAAATTTGTTTAACCTATGTAGTTAAATGGTGGATGACTTATGGAAATCAAACACCAAACTTGCAACGAATGGCGAGAAGGATTCTCTCGTTAACTAGTAGTTCATCCGGTTGTGAAAGAAATTGGAGTACTTTTGAAGGGGTTAGTGCATATTTTAAAGTGTTTTCAATATTTTAATCAATTAGTTATCTATCATTTATATTGAATTATTGATATTGCTTTCATTTTCTTCATGTAGATACATACGAAGAAAAGAAATCGACTAGATGTTAATCGATTAAACAATCTAGTCTTTGTCCAATTTAATGTAAAACTGATGAACAAGCAAAAAAGGGAGAAGGAGAGGAATGTTGATGTGCTACTTGCTAGTGATGCTAGTAATGCACAAGGATGGATCGCTGATGGAGAAGATGATGAAGAAATTGAGCCTGGTATGGGGCTCACTTGGGAAATGGTTGGTGAAGCTTCTGGTGCAGACGACATGCTTCAACCTCGAAGAAGTTCTAGGATGAGAGAATTTCATGAAGATGATTTTCAATCAGAAGAAGAAGATGAACAAGAGCATCATGAATTTGATTTTGAGTCTGATGAAGATCGTGTGCTAGAAGAATATGGAGAGGAAGAAGAAGAAATCCACTAAGATAACTAGATATTACTTAGATTCTTCATATATGTTTTAATGTTTATGTTGTATTATTGTTGTTTTTGTCATCTTGACCTCAGTACTAATCTACAACAGTTTGTTTTTAAAGTTTTTTAATGTTTAAATTCATTATTTCACTTATTATTCCAACTTTGGTTTACTTGATATCAAATTGCATCAAAAAATTTTAAAAAAAAACACTATTTTCCAAGTTGCCGCCTAGGCCCCGCCTAGGCGCCCTAGCGCCTTTTAGAACACTGCTATTTATATATATATAAAGTTATAAACAATTATTATATGCATAATATTATGCATATATATATAAAGTTATTAGCAAATCCTTGGCTCTCATCAGAGCCTAGCGGGGTGATCACTACCATCATCCACTACAATGCGACCACAACCCAAGCCGACCCATGCCAATTGGCCATCGTCGCCACTGCTTCACCGCTATTCCATCATTGTCTCCTTCCTGTAGCACCGCCAGATCTGGTTGTTCCATCATCGTCGCTCAGATCTGGCTATCGGATGTTAGATCCATCCATCTGATCTGAGATGGAGATGGAGTCGAGCGACAGACAAGCCCAAACCACGATCACGAGAGGAGAGGATATAAAAGGGAGGGGGAAATCGAGCACAAAAAACACGTCTGGGAGGCGTTGCCTTAGCCACATCAACCACCTAGGCGACGCCTAAGCCTGATTAATCAGGCTCGATGCCTAAGGAGGCGATTTGAAGGTATTCGCGGGGGCCAAGGGCCGCCTAGCGCCTTCCGACGCCTAGGCCACCTTTTAGAACACTGGTTTGACTGCTAATACAAAGTACAACCTCCATCAACAGTAGGTACATGACAGCAAGTTACTAAGAAGGCCAGCCTGCAAGAATTGGCATTGGAAGTAATTTTCAGAAAGCACAAGATCATAACGGAAATTCATCCTTCGATCAGTCAGCAATTGGAAGGAAATTCTTAGACTGCAACATCAGGACTGAATCAAGGAAATCTGAATCCTAGGGTTTATGCTAACCCTAATTCAGTTAAATCTCATTCTATGGAGCAAAGGAGACAGTTAGGATTGTACTACATATGTGAAGAAAAATTTAGTCCAGGACAACAATGCAGAAGACAATTATTGCATATGGAAGGAGTAGATGAAGAAAAATAAGAAGAAGAGCAAGCAGGGATCGGATGAAGAAACAGTAGCCAGTTGCTGAATTTCTTGAGGACAAGAAATTTTTCAAGGAGGGGGGATTGTCACAACCCCAAGGATATGACAGTAGTTGTAGTTTAATGCAATTACTGAATTGCACTCTAGTTCTGTTGTTCATATTGCACCTTTCAGTTAAAACTAAAACTAAAAGATAGAAAAGCCTATAAATAGGCTAAATCAGTTAGAGGATGGGCATTGTGGAATGATATCAAAATTCAAGTTCTCTCTCTCTCTACAATTCTCTCATGAATTTCTCTCTATTTTCTCCTACAACTCTCTCTGCTCTCTGTTCTTTCCATCCTTACTCTATGATCTTTTGAATTCTCTCTCCCTTTCTATTTTCTCTCCCTCGATTTCTTCCAATTTCCACTAAAAACCCTAGGTCAAGGCTAGATCCCTGACACACCACCACCACAAGATTTAATCATTAGGTGGGGTCAACTACATGAATTCTTGTTTTCCAACCATCCCTATCTGTGACCATAGCTTCAGTAAGGCTATTATACTTAAGTCATATTTAAGGGTTTCCCACTTCTTTTTCAATCGTCCTCAACCTTTCTTATTATAAACTTCTTATGTTCCATCTATTCACCTCATAAGTGCATCTACTAATCTTTTTTCACGTGTTCAAACCATATTAATTGTATTTCATGCATCTATGTTGAACAGGAACCACTCTAAGTTTATGTAAAATCTCATCTTCAATTTTATCTTTCTTGTATGATCACACATCCACTACAATATTCACAGCTCAATTATGCTCATATTTTAACCACGTTAGCACTTAACTACCCAACATTCTAAGCTATGCAATTAACAAAATCTTCAATGATCACATAAAGGGGAAAAAATTAAATTAATGAAAGTAAAAGGTTTACCTATCCAAAAAAGAAAGAAATTAAAAGGGTTAAAATCATTAGACTATTTCAATTCCATACACAAAAGTGTGAGTTATGCATATGTTCATCAAAATTTACCTAATCTTGACAATATGAAGAAACTGCAAGTCATAAATGGAAACTACGTATTAAATATGCCACCCTGAAGGGAAAAGGAATGGGAATGGAATGGATGACTAGTCCATTCCATCTTTGGTATGGGTAGGAATGAAATAACCATTCCATTGTTATGTTATGCTTGGTACACCTTGATTTTGATGGAATGAAATGGTAAAAATAATCAATTGACAAGAATGCCCTTTTACATTATAAAAATGATATTTAATTCCAAAAAATCATACAAATCAACAAATATATGTTTCAAACATAAGCTCTCAGCCTGGCTCCAGCAGTAGAAGAGAGGGAGGGGTGGTTTACAACAATGGAAGAGACGTGGTGGGTCATGGTGGTGTGGGCAACAGAGGAGAGGATGGTTAGCGATGGAGCCAACCAAATCTGGTTGGGAAGAGATAGATGGTCAGGGTGGACAATAGCAAAAGAGAGGAGGGTGGGTCACTGTGGTTTTCGACCAGATCTGTTGCGAAGAAGATGAAAGGTTGCAGTGGTTTTCGACAATCTATGGTGGAGGGAGAAATGGGGGGTGGGTTGCAATGGTGCCAGCGGCGAAGGGGGGTGGTTCATGGTGGTTTCAAGCCAAATCTAGTTGGGAGGTGACAAATGGCCACTGTGGCTGGCAATGGAAGAGAGGGGGGGTGGGTGGTTTTCAACTAGATCTAATTGGGAGGAAATAGATGGCCGTGGTGGCCATAACAACGAAAGAAAATGGGGTGGGTCACAATGGTTTTTAGCCAAATCTATTGGGGAGGAGATGAAAGGTCATGGGGATTTCCAGTGATCTATAACAACAAAAGAGAGGTGGGTTGGTGGCAATGGGGTTGGCGACAGAGAAGCGGGATGGTTTGCAGAAGAGAAGGGTGGTGCCAGCGATAAAGGAGAGGGATCTTCCTCTGACGAACAACGACAAGGGGCGGCGAACAATGATAGGCGGCAATAGACAATGGCGGCGACTAGATCTATTTGGGAGGGATTCTTTACACCAAATGGGTTGATGATGGAGAGGTAAAAATGCTTTAAGGTAGGCTTGTATATGAGGCAATATGTAATTTTGAGAAAAATTTGCGGGTACATTTGTAATCATAATACCCATTCCATGGACTAGGAAGGCTTTCCATCCATTTATTGATGGATAGTCTTCCCATCAATTTGAGGGAATGGATCGTTCCATTCCTTTGTAGCAACCAAACAACATTTTGTGAGAATCCCATTCCCATTCCCTCCACCTCCATTCCGTCCAACCAAACATGAGCTAAAAGTTAATGAATAGGCATTATGAAAGTAGATATAGAATAATTCCAAATTTTCCATTCATTGACAAGAGTAACAGAAAAAGGAAAACAATGCAACCGAATAAGATGACTTTCAAGTTTTAAAGTAAAAAACGAGATACTCAAGATCTGCGCCTCACAAAGCAGTGAAAGATAAGAATAGGATGACTTTCAAGTTTCAACAAGTACAACTCCTGGCTCCCCAAGAATAAACCAACCACCAAAGTTAGGGAATAAAACAGAAAAATGCAACAGAATCTCATCTATCATCAGGATCAGATAAACTGTTCAAAATGAAATCAAGCTAATTTAAGTAAATTGCTTATAACATCTCAAGTATTTGAAAACATTTATCATGCAAACAAAACAAAGAATATAACAACTTACTACACTGTTAGCATCCCTCCCTCCACAAAGCAGAAGAAGACCATCAGATCGTGCACTTGCTGTTGCATACCTACTCAGAGTGAGAGGAATCATCAATGAACGAGAAACATTTTCAGCAAATATACAATCAATGTAAACTAAACAGGGCCCACTAAGAAAAATACAGTAACCCTCAACACCAACTGCAAAATGCATGGACAATTGAACTTCAGTTTATAAGCAACTAGGTGATCAAATTCTACATAGAATAGCAACTCATTTTGATCCAGAAGAGCCAGAACAATAAGTAATAAATACACAATGAGTGTAAACATTGATACCTGCAGCCTTGCATATGTGGATACAAACACATACACTATCAAAATGCACAATGAATTTTCAATAGACATGATTTTAGAACCTTACAAGATCACATTCGTGACACTCAAAAGTAGAAGAAGAGTCTACACTAGTAGACTAGGAGTAAATTATTAAACAGATAGACACCACGGTAGGAAACGGGAACAAGGCTGACCTGAAAGTATAGGTAGAGATTCACCTGCCCCCCTCCTCTCACACACATCTAAGGGCATCTAAAAGAGCAAAGTAGCTGTATACTTTATAAGAAACTGAACTTAGTTCGATTTAGAATTCCAAAGTAATGTTAAATTAATCAAAGTACAGGATAGGAGCAACATAAGTTAGCCAACACTCTATACACAGGGCCATATTGACAAATTGGTTATTGAGAAGGACTAGTGCAAGGGATGAGCATATCTGGAATCATATCATGGAATCTGGAAAATGACTCTATTCAGAGAAGGTTTGGAAGCCTACTCTATAAGGTATGGACTTTCCATCATTCTCCCAAGGATCAAACGATCTTTGTAAATGAAGCAAGTCTAAGAGCACACAATGATGAGGGAAATAATGCTCTTAGGAGAAGCAGATTTTTCTCACACTTTCTTCCAGCATTGGTGCTTTGGTAGGGCATTTGCAGGCAGTAATGCTAAGGTTACAGTACATTCTTTCTATGAGTTTGGTTAATTTAACTTTAGCACAAGTCTAAACCTCCCTTCTAACCAAGAAACAGGATGTTGAAGGAGTTGAAGGACTTTAAACCTATTACATTAGTAGGAAGTTTTTATAAGATTACGCTAAGTTTCTTGGGTAGGTTGAACCATTGAAGGGTGCCATTCAGGATTTTGTTTTAAGAATCCCCAAATGCTTTTGTTAGCCAAGACAGATCCTTGACTTTGTGTTGCTAGCAAATGAATGGGAGGTTTCATACTGGGAGCTTTATCTGGGACATCTTGAATTAGTTACACATTGAGAAAGTGTAACATCATGAGAGCTAAGGATTCATCTTTCACATGATCTAAAGACAGATCTTGGAAGAGCTAGAAATAGCGGATAAGATCTTATATTTTCTCCATCAAAACTCATGGAAATAACTTTATCTTATGGTAGTTTTTCTTGATAAGTATTATCTTATGCTAGATTATTATGGGACATACATTGCATTTAAAAATTCACAAATTATATATGTGACTGCACCCAACATTAAGAAACACATCGTAATATCTTAATATCACAATGGGTTTAAGGAGATCCAATGTCTAGAAACATCTCTAAATTCGATACTCATAAGAATCCTGGTAACCCAGGTCTGATTAATGACAAGCCCAAAAAAATAATAAATATGCTGGAAAACAGTTTCAAGCATCTTCATTAACTAGAAACTTCCAAGTAGCCTATGATCCCAAGCCATAGATCTCTTCTGCATGCGCCACATATAAGAATTAGTAACTAAGTGTTAAAAGCAGGCACATTAGCAAGCAGAAGCTGAGAAATTTGGATAATTTATGGACATCAGGTAGTATAGCCACAGCCTTGCATGGCTGAAGGCATATGTGTACTCCCCATACATGATAATACAGTTCCAGTTTGTTGATGCAGTGCAAAGCAGAAAATATGTTCATTTATGCCAGAAAAATTTTTTAGTCAGACAAAAATTCAATGAACATTTTATGTATAACAGTGAAAGGTAGGAAGTTAAGAAACATTATACTACACATGTATAGGTGACATAACTAGAAACTTACATGCATGGAGGTGGACCTTCTCCTTCTGGTTCCAATTTCCTCCATTCATATGGCTTGGCAGCTGTGTCAAGGGCCCACACATCAGCCAGGGGTCTCTTTCCTGAAATATGCAACAAAATACTGATCAACACCAAAAAAAAAAAACATACTCAGGTAGAAAAAAGAAGGTATGTGAGAGACTCACCATCATTTCCACCAATCGCCATCAGATACCTTTGCCCTACCAAAGCCATGACATGCCCATAACGTGGCCCTGGTCCTGGACCTTGGACAACAACCCTAAAAAGATGTTTAAATTCATTTAATTAAGTTTATGACCAAAAAGAAGATGCACATGCACCGTGCATGTGAGCATGAGTATGGTACTCAGATTTTTTATGTACGATTGCGAAAACGACAAGGCTTGGGAATCTATCTGCCCAAAAAAATAAAGAACACAAAAAACAAAACGGTTTAGAAATCTAACCTGTGCCAACGTGGTCGTTGCTGAGTGAGATCAAGAACGTGAAGGTCCTCGGCAGACAAACCAGCTGGACCAATCCCACCCTGCATTTATTGGGAGATCCCAAGAAGAGTTACTTTATATAACTAACTAAACAGGAGGGGTGAGAATAACCAAAGCAATAAAACTGTTGATATGTCCTCCAACCTGAATAACCACCATAGTACCCACAGCAGTTGCCACATGTGCTGCTCTAGGTGTGGGAGGATCCCCTAAAGGAGTAATCCTAGAAAGGAAGTTTGTTATAGCACAAGCAAAATGGAACCACATAAGAACCAAAGGAATTAAAAAAAAAAAAGCAAAAAGAAAAGAAAAGTGAACTTGGATAAGATGGCCTGAAATCTTAAGACTTGTAGCTAATATATGAATACTGGTCTAGGCTTACCTTGACCATTTGTTTGCCAGAACATCGTAGCAGTGTACATCGGCAGTTGCCCCAGCTAGCCCTGTAATGCAAAACAACCTTAAGGATCCATGAAGGTTCAAAAAATAAACATTTCCATTCTAAAATTTTAAGAGTTTTGGATGTAAATATAAAAGCACCATTCTCTATTTTACAGGGTTTCGTACATGTTAGATGGCAGAAAATTAGAGGGCATGCCCATAAACTATGAGTTTAGTTGCATGCGTCTCTTAATCTGTGGGGATCAAATCAATTATTACGCAAGGATGGGCATTGAAGAGTGGACCTTCTCAATATAATTGTGGCGGTTGACACCAAATAAAAAAAGTTATACGGAATACTTTGCCGGATGCATTAGCAAACTACGAATCTTTGCACCCTAAATAAACAGAAGGACCAAATTAACGAACTTAACTTGCTAGTAAATGCCGATCCGTTGGACTAAACTAAAATGCCACTTGAATTAGTGGGTCACGCAGAACAATCAAGTACCAAACCATGCATCCAGAATTCCAACAAAATCATACTACCTAATTACTTAAGGAGGCGGTGCAACATGAAGATTTACAAACGTTCTAGTCCACTAAGAAATTTGATTATAGGCTAAATAAATCTACGGTTCTACACAACTAACAACCAAAAAAAAAAAAAAAGACAACGGAACACAAAGTAAGTGGATAAACAGCAAAAGGACTAAAGCAACACGTACTTATTCCAGCACTTCCAGCCGGAGATGGAACCCCTGAAGCTGCAGAATTGCCCTCCAGAGCCGTGGCGCCACCAAAGAGAATAAGCCGCGGCCCAATATAACCAGGCGTCCCTTCCTCCCCAACTGCCGCCACAGCCGTCAAGGTGTGGCCACACCTCGGCCCGGGGCCGTCCTCCTTCTTCTCTACGACGGCGTTCACCACCGTGTAGGTCGGCGCAGTCCTCGGCCCAACCATGGGGCTCTGCTGCACCTGTTGCTGCTGCTGCTGCTGTGCCTGCGTTTGCTGCTGCGGAGATCCAGAAGCCGGCGGCGGAGACTGCTCCAGCGGTTCGGACGCGGGGCCGTTGTGGCTCGCCCCCGCCGAATCGTGATCGGACTCTGACGTCATAGACGAATCAACGTCCATCCCCTAGGTTTACCCTTGGTTCCCTACTTCAGTTTGAAGATCGAAGCCACGCCACAATTCTCATCAATTGGCATTTCTGATCAACATGTTGACTTCGAATCACTAGTAATTTTAAAGTCGAACAACATCGAAAACACAATACCTGAAGATTGGAAACCCTAGGTCGGATCGATCGATTCAATTCAGCAACTCGAAAAAATCGCAGAATTATCTTCGGGGAGAGAGAGAGAGAAAAAGAGAGAGAGCGTGTTAAATAGGGAATTGAAATCAACTTATCTGTGGTTTTCGTTTCGTTTTTCACTCTCTGTGTTAAGTAGTGAGAGAGAGAGAGAGAGAGAGAGAGAGAGGGGGGGAGGCGGCCGAGTCCAGTCCAGCCGAGCCGATTCCAGTAATGGAAATCTCAAAGTGCGAACAGACCCACCCCCAAATCACCACCACCTTTTCCTTCTCTAATAATAAATTTAATAAATACTTCCTTCCTTCTCTCTTCTCCTATTTATCCCCAAATTATTTATGTTCCAATTAATACTTAAATGCTTATGTGAAGAATTTATGAAAAATTATTAGGGGGGATGAAGTGGTTCCTATTGACACAACACATTAGCTATGTTTCTCTTCTTATAAACTATTGTGCATGTATTATAAAGTGATTTCAAAAACTTAATTTACAATATGGTAATATCAAGAATTAAATTTATATCAAAATAAATATTCATATAAAAATTAAATTTTAATGAGAATTTTAAGAGTTTCTAAAAAGTATTGCATGTAATAACGATTTCTTATTGTATTGACGTGACATAACAAGTTAATTATATTTATCATTTAGTACTTCTCATAAATTAGTAATAGTAACATGTGAAGAAATTTTGTATTTTATTTTAAATTTATGACATTTACAATACTTTCAAATTTAAGTAGAGTTTTTAATTTATATCAGGGATCATATTATTTTCACCAATATTTCATAATTGTATACTCTTAAACTTGTTCAAAATAATTTATTATCATATAACTATAACCTTATGGTTGGGATGATATAAATATTGAATTATTTAAATTATATAAGCAAATATTTTGTTTGATATTTAAAGTTCTGTTAATAAAAAAAAATTAAAATATTCTTTATGTAATTTTTGGAAAAATTTAAAAAATAAAGAATAAAAAAGTTGTTTCTTCAACTGAAGTCATCATCTTCAAATCATTACACATTTATGAACTTTACAATTATATAAAGGGTTAATTACTCAATTTTCAATTTAATCATATTTTGAGAATTATTATTTTAATTTATGTCTAATATTTTAAGATTGATTGTAATTGTATCTTAATTTGTTATGGCAAGTGCCTCTACTAATGTGACAAGATGAGGTAGCACATTAATGTAATTTATTAAGTCAACTTATTTAAAATTTAAAATCAATGTGGTTTGAAATCAAAACATATTTTATTTAAAAAATGTAAAAATCTGGGCGGATGGGAAATGATGGAGGGCTTGGACGGGCAAATAGCATTGGTTTGGTTGTGAGGGGGCATAAGAGCTTGAGCTTGGCTTAGATTATGTAGGATTATGGTAAGTTGGTCTATATAAGAAGTGTAATATTGTTTTTATGGGGACACAACACAAGAATATTAAATTATTCAAGCGACAACAATGATCTTTCTGTTTAGTTGGATGAAGAGTTGCTGTGCCCTTGTGATGTCTTTTGGCTGTGATTTTGTTATTATTATTAATTTTAGCTGGTAAAGGATTTTTTTTTTATTTAAAAATAGTAGTCTAAATTTTGAAGGATATCTATACAAAAGTAGGAAACTCAACCTCATATCCCATCTATTAGGTTAGGTTTAGCAGATCAATTGTATTTCAGTGGCTTAACTTTATTAATTAATCATAGAATAAATAGCAGCAAGTTTGTTAAATTTCAATAACAACTTCATTAGTCATTTCGTTTTTTAACTCAATATAACTTCGTGATTAAGTTAGCTAACAGTCTCAAGAGTAGAGAGAGACCATTCATAGATAGGTTAAAACTTAAAATGTTCATAAACACTTCAACTCTTATGTCACTTAAACTATCACTTTAATTAATTAGGAAGATGAAGGCTTTTCTAGTTGGCCCATAACAACATGAATTATTAATATTTTTGGTTGTAATTTTTTAATAATAATTTATAGAACCAAAGTTGACAGCTAACAATGAGACAACATTATTTATGCAGTTCATTTTTGGATATATGCATGGAAGAAGAACATTGACAATCGCTTTCCTATCTTGTTTCATGTAATCTTTTTTTAGTATATGTCAGCACCCACCAAATGAAAAAAGAGCAAATAAAAGATCAGCTTTACACAAAAGAAAGTTGTAAAAGATTTGACCCAAAAAGAAAGGCTTTAATTTGATCTAAAAACAGATATTAATCTCTAACTCTCCAAGTTCTTTCTGATAAGCACCAAAACAAGAATGCTCACAAGAAAACTGCCCAAGTAAACAACACAACAGCCTAAAACAGATTAGCATGCAGATGGGTTAAACGGTCCTAGCTAGCCTGCTTGACTGAAGAAACTTCTAAGATTTCCCATCTCTTTCCCGCCTGGCATCCAAGAGAAGGAGGACATGATCCAACTTCCACACGATGCCAATGGTAGCTTTCTCTTTTTGGACATTGAAACAAAAACAACGTACTTTTAGCGCACACCTCAGAAGAATAAAGCTACATACATTGATGCCAATTCTACACTTCTCATGGAAGAAACACTCCGTACTTACAACTGAAACATTTCTCTTTCAGGCATGTTGCATTCCCCAATCTCCTTTACCGGTAAGTTCGAGCATGGACATACTCCACAACAATCAAAGAATGAAACAGGACACCCACAAGATATACCATCACACGAAGACGTAAACTTAACCTTCAAAGGTAAATACAACCGACCAACTAAATGGCGGCAACAACATTAACCAACACCCCAGCAGCCTTAACTCAAACCATGCTATTCTTATTTCTCCGACAAGTCTGGCTCCTCAAGAAGACATGATAGGAAGAATTTCACTGCAACTCCTTGCAAGAAGGATCCACTATGTACAAACTGAAGAGGGCAGCTCTTCCATGGAAAAGATCTTCCATAAGTGTCCTTAAGATACAGATCAACAGTCTGGAACAGAATTCGTTGGATTTATGCCATTTCCATTTAACTTGGGTTTATCCTTCACAGACTTCTGTGCACTTGAAGTCCTTTTTACACCAGTCCTACCCGGTAGTAGCCTGGCAGTTTGAGCCCCAAGCCCTTGCACTTGTGCTGGTCAAATAACAAACATATAATCAGACGGTGGGAAAAATATATATATATATATATATATATGTTCGTTAGATAAAGGCACGCGCAATTTCACAACTATGAGAAACCCAAGTTTTGCATGAACAGCTCAAGCTGCTGTGAGATTTTAGATGCTTTGACAAATATTGACCTTGAAAAATGTAAATAGCCCAAGTTCTCCATGCACAAATTAAGCATCAACAAGTAGAACCAGGGATGACTGAGTGCATAGGATACAATCCTAGTTGCTACTGTGGGAAATGGACATAGGAAAAGTTATGGGAAACAAAAATATGAAACATGGTCTTACAAATACTACAACATAATGACAAAAAAACATCATAACAGTTCCATGATCAATATAAGTATTGGTGTCGGATAATACATCAACACAAATTGTACAACTTAAATGCATTAAAAAAGTAAAAACATGAGAAAGTTATACCTAAAACATATTTTCAAGATTTAGGGTTTAGGGTTCCTAAATTTCTTTACAGTACTTAAAAGAGTTTCAAAAACACCCCAGGAACATTTATCACAAGTTCTCCTTACATTTCAGAGGAGTTTCATCACAGTTCTGGAATCATGTAGACAAGGAGTACAGATTTGTTAGTTTAAGAGAGTTTCATGGTAACTATGGATATACCAACCAGAAATTGATCTCCGTGCCAGTATACTAAGAAAGAATCACACTGCAGTCCTTTTGAATCAAGGATACACCAGTAAAGGCAACCATGACAGAGAGAGAGAGAGAGAGAGGAGTTACCACGGTTAGGAAGAGATAACCGCTTCTTTGACTGCTTATCAGCAACAGTTGATCTCTCTTTTGGATTGCTATGGGATCTTGAGCCAATACCAGGTTTTGATCCAGCTTCATCAACCAAATCTCCAACAGGTGGCTTAGACTGTGGCCTTGTAAAACGTCCAGCAGGTGCCTCTTGTGTGCTTGAGGACTTGTTGGGTGAAGAGCTACAGCCATCGGAAGGAGACACACCCATTTTGTGATTTGACAGGTTCTGTTGAACGTTTGAAGAAATGGGCTTCTTACCAGCAAATTTCAGTAGGGTCTTGGTTTCATTCTTTTCTTCAGCAGATCCATTCTTATTAATCATCATCCCATCTTTGAGATTAATGTCAAGAAAGCGGTTTTCCCATGGACGAACAGCCATCCATCTCTCCAACCAGTTCCATCCCCAGTTGTTTTTATCGGGTTCAAAACCAGAGGGAGCTGCTTGCTGCCTTGCCTGCCACTACAGCATTGATACAAACCTACATGTGAGCCACCAGCTGTATAACAAAAAAACAAACAGAAACCCCTAGAATGTAGCAGCCCTCACAATCTTAGTAGTCAACTTTTACAGCATTCAATTCGTGAGAATTTATATAAGCACCACATAAATTCTTCAGAAGAGTGAAGTTCACAATAACAATGATAGGAAGAGAATATGATCAACTAAGCTATTAGGAAAATATTCAAAAGAAGAATTCTGTAGGTAAAATAAGAGCTTCTTAGAATTTGGGAAAGCAGTGACTGATCATAGTCGGGGACAATGCTAGCTGTCTGATAACATTACCAGCTATCTCAAGAACCCAATAAACTTAAATATATATTTACATATATGTATATTTATGGGTAAAGTGCCAAATAAGCTAGTGTACTTTGGCTCAAAGGCCAAATTCACCGCTATACTATTAAGAGGGCCAAATAAGTTACTGTACTTCTAGACCTGAGGTCTAGAAGTGGCCAAATTCACCACTATACTTTAGAAGTGACCAAATTGCAACTTTGCGTGGTTCTTCAAATCTAGTTTGGGGCTTGATTTGTGAGTTTGCGACAATGTGAGGTTTTTTGATTGGGGTTAGAGTTGACACCATTAGAAAGCATTAACGATGACATCTACCATAATGGCTAAAGTGTCCCCAAGTTTGAAAGTACTATGACTTATTTGGCCCTTCTTCAAGTACAGTGTCTTGTTTAGCCCTTCTTACAATGCCTTGTTTGCCACTTCATCCTATATTATACATATTTGGGGTGGAGGGCGGGGGCACAGTTTTCAGAACAGTTGCAAGAAATATAACAGCCAGGACATCTCGCCAATCTTCTTTACCATATTTTAAATTTTTACAAAACCATCCAAAACTTCATAAATATCAATGCAATGGTTTGAGTTGCTCACAGAAAGAAAACTTTCAAATAAGTGGATATTTCATAGAATTTCCCAAATCTCTCAACACTACATGCTTTCCAAACTAAAGATGATGCAGATAATCAGAAGTACTTTAGGGCACAACATATCCATCAAATATCAAATCCAGAAAACGTTTAAATTGTATACATGTCAGATAACTGGTGTGACCACTGGCCTTTGACTGACCTAATCCAAATCATTTTTGGGCTGGCTAGAGATAGAGGTATTGCAGTTAGAAGAGCAATTCCAGTTCCATTGTTAACTTTATTTGTCACACAATTCAAGTGTAATCTCCTAGATTGGAAACTTGATTACTTTAAACTTTTCTTGGCATTGTTCGTTATTATCATCAGTGGGGCAATGGGAGGGTGGATGGATGCAGAGCTTTTCATGGGGTTTAGATTGATGGAACTAGAGAGTTGTTACCTTGAAAAACTTTCTGGAAGTCTAAAGATCGATCTGGGGCAGCTTTTTATGTGTGTGTGTGTGTGTGTAGATGTACATATAATCTCGCTTGGATCCATCTTCACATCCGATAATATGAGGAAATAGGGTTAGCCTGTGGCAAACAGGTGATGTAAGTGTTACAAGGGACTGGAAGTTCATCGACCATTTATTATTGCATTGTCCAGTGGCCCATGACACCTTGTTTCTATTTCTCACTTTTTCACATGCAATTTGTGATGGCAGCTTTTTTTTTCTTTTTGGAAGAGCAGGTTTTCCAGATTACTAGAGCTAGGCTTGCCCATGCAAGAGGTTTTTGTGTGCTTGGAAATTAATTCCTCCCTGCATTCTGTCAGATATGACAACAAAGAAATTGAAGAGCCTTTGAGGGTTAGAGATCAAACTTGTGTCAAAGTAACTATTCTGGAGTCTCTCTCTGTTCTCTTTCGTTTCCCTTTTCTTTTCCTTTTTTTTATGAGTTCTTGACATAACTCTCTTTGTACTGGTACGCCACTGCCATGATGGCTGTTTTTTATGTACTTGTTTAGTTACTCAAAGAAAAAAAAATGTATTAACATATCAGAGCAAAATCCTAGTCCATGAGGTGCAGCAGTTTCTTTATCAAGTCAAAAGGTTTAACAAGAGAAATACCCAAAGTTTCACTAGTCATTGGCAAAAGGAAGATACAGATTATACTTGATATGACCAAGCCATTGAATGAATGAACCTAACAAATAATTATAATATAAAACTTTTAGATCAATGGTAAGAAAATGATAAAATTCACCCCTCTTTTTAATGTACAGTAGCCTAGGTAGTCCACAACCACAACTAGCTTGCTGACATCTGAAAAGCATAGACATCTAAACAAAATTAGTCTACAAACTTTTTTACAGGATCTCCAGAAATTGTTTCAGCACCAGTTGAAATCACTATTAGGAAACATGTATCAACTGTGAAGAACCACATAAAAGTAAATATTCAAGGAACATTAAGAATGTGATATGGTTTTAGGATAATTATGCACATTAGACTCATCAGCTGCAGATTGAGATACTCCAGTTAAAACTTTAAGCATGCATAGTAGCACGAGCAACATTTACCACAGGTGAAAGCTTTCAAAGAAATAGCCTATACAACACAATATGATATCTGAATATCATGGAGAAGTTGAAATGCAGATGCACTGACATCTATATTATTTCCATTTCTGTTCTAATTCTGCCTTGATTCCCCCACTTCCATCTAAAGTTTCAAGTCTCCTCACGTTGGGAACAGCATTTTACCCAGAAAGTCACGTGCCAAGGCTATGATATCCTTACCTGATGAGCTAAAGCATATGCCATCGCCCTCTCACGCTTGGCAGCTGCCTCCTGCCTCTTTAACAACTTGGCTTGAATGTCTTCAACAGATCCCACAATGTCACACCATCCGCCCTGCACCAAAATCAGAGGCAATATGTAGCACTCAGCAAGTGGAAAATGAAGTAAATAAAATGTATAATCTAAATTACAGCTGAGTAATAAACAAAAGTTTCTTATCCAAGTTATAGAGTAGTGACACAATTAAGGAATTCCTACTTTACCTTTTAAGTATGATAATTAAATTTCAAAACAACGAGTAACTGAACCATATTGCATTAGATTAATTACTTAGAGAAATATAGGTAATATGAACATGAAATATTGTCACACCAATGAAAAAGAAAGAGAAAAAATATGCAACTGAGAGGATCCTAAGGACGCTTACCTCAATTTCCCGAACACGAGTCTCGTGTTCAAGTTGTTGCTGAAGTTTTTGTTGTGCCGTTTGATTTTCCAATGCCAAGCGAACACGCCGAGCTCGAACACGAGCTTGAACCCTCACTAGAGCTTGCATACAACGTAGAGTTATTGCCGCTTGCTTCCTTACAGCATGGCCCCTAACAAGGGCTTGAAGTCTTACCAGACCTTTCAAAGCTCGTAAAGCTCGCCTAGCCTGACAATTATCACCAAAACATTTCACATGATCTAAAAACTCGAATTGAAGTCCTCCTAAGGACTTTTTTAGTAAATATATACATATCAATATATTCTATGGAGGCTATTAAGATGCATCACAAGCAACCAAAAACTTGCTTTATAGACAGAAAAGATTCCAGGGAGATATAAAGAGCAATCAAGTTTTAGTGCAAACTTAAGAATAAATTGAGGTAAGGATCCATGAGCACAAGTCTTATATAAAGTGGTTTTACATCACCAGTAAATAATGCTGAAATTCATAAATTTTAGATCTGTTAGTATCTTCACTTTATTGAGCAGACCGGCGTTGCTTATGGTAAATGTCCACGCTTTATCTTTCTATAGAATTTGGATGGCTTTGAGGGAAAGCTACAACAACCATCACAAGCCTTTATCCTACTAGGTGAGATTAGCTATGTGTGTTCTAGATTTCCAACCATCTCTATCTATGGTCATATCCTCTACAAGGCCTTTGAGGGGAAAAAATAAATACAAAAAAAGATGTGATAATCCTTGGGGTATGGGTATTAGTAAGACATACTACTCCCCCTATCCTTTACTCTCCCATATTGGGGTATCCCAATATGGTTGTGCATTTTGAATGTCATACGCCAAGGTACATGATGTTATGGAATGACAATATCACCTTTCTAGATGAGTCCAATGTACCGAATCAGGTGGTGGACATTTTAAGAATTCTGAAATGAGCTCATTTGAACACATTCAATGTTAATTAAAAAGTTTGACGTAATCTTGGACAACTCTGCCTATAGATTCCTATTTAGTACAATCTGTCCCAAACCCAAATAAAATGAGGGTTCCATCAAGTTGCTAGCAACCAATGCAAAACTCGTCAAATCAAACAATATGAATTATAGATGTAGTAATTTTAGGGAGAAGAATTGATGTTTATTCATCACAGTGAACATAATATATATACAACATACATCTTTCTGGTTTCCTAATATATACACTACAATTAGGAAATTATATCTACACTACCTTAGGAAACCTACAGCTAGCTATGAGGGAGAGAAAGAGATTTATTCTCTCTACTCAAACTAGGAAATAGGTTAACTTAATAGAAAAAGAAAGTTAGAAAATAGGAAACAAAATAATTAGTTGGCTGGTATTCTTGAGATCTCTACACTCCTCCCTCAAGCTGGGCTAAATATGTTGTTCAAACCAAGCTTGCAGCTCAAATCTTCAAATATTTTCCTTGGCAAGGCTTTAGTAAGAATGTCTGTGACTTGATTGTTGGTAGGAGTATAAATAAGCTGAAATGCCCCTCCTTCCAACTTCTCCTTGATGAAATGCCTGTCAATTTCACATGTTTTGGTCAATCGTGATGAACTAGATTCTTAGCAATGCTGATGGCAGATTGATTGTCACACAATACCTTCTCTAGTCTAGCCACATTCATTTTCAAGTCTTGTAGTAATCTTCTTAGCCATATTCTTTCACAAAATCCTTGAGCCATTGCTCTAAACTCAGCATCTGTACTGTTTCTAGAGACCACAAACTATTTTCCACTATGCCAAGTGACCAGATTTTTCCAAACAAATAAACAATATCAAGAGGTTGACCTCCTGTCAAGAATTGAGCAAGCCTAATCTGCATCACTATATATTTCCACCTCACTATTTGTTGTTTTCCTGAACATCAATCATTTGTCGGGAGTTAACTTTAGATACCTTAGGATGCAATACACTGCTTCCATGCGTTCTTTAGGATCATTCATGAATTAACTCACAATACTAACAAAAAAACCTATATCCGGTCTAGTGTGTGACAAGTATATAAGTTTTTCCACCAATCGTTGATATCTCCCTTTATCAATTGGAACACTTTCCTTGCCAATGTCTAACTTTGTAGTGGATTCCATGGGAGTGTTTGTAGGTTTGCAACTAGTTTCATTTAGGAGATCTAAGATATACTTCCTTTGGAAGACTGAAATCCCATCTTTTTTTGCAACTTCTATGCCTAAGAAATATCATAAGTTTCCCAAATCTTTAATCTCAAACTCTTTTGCAAGAACTTCTTTGAGGAATCTCATTTCAGAAAAAATTATTTCCTGTGACAATGATATCGTCTACATAGACAATGAGGATAGAAATTTTACCTCCTGAGGAATGCTTGATGAAGAGGGTGTGATCTGCTTAGCATTGACCATATCCATGCTTCCTGACTACCTTTGTGAATCTTTTGAACCAGGCTCTACCAGATAGTTTAAGTCCATAAAGTGATCTCTTTAGCGTACATACCTTGTTTTTTGTAATGTTAGTTTCAAATCCAGGAGGAATGTTCATATAAATCTCTTCTTTTAAGTCTCCATTTAGGAATGCATTCTTCATATCTAATTAGTGGAGAGGCCAATCCAAATTTGCAGCTAGGGAGAGTAGTACTTTGACGGTATTTAGCTTAGCCACTAGGGCAAATGTCTCTTGGTGATCGATACTATAAGATTGTGTGAAGCCCTTTGCCACAAGTCGATACTTATATCTTTTAATTTATCCATGTTTTCTATATTTCATAGTAAACACCCATTTGCAACCCACATGATTTTTTTCATATGGTAATTCTGTAATATCCCAAGTCTCATTCTTCTTCAAGGCTTGAATTTCCTCAAGAACTGCTTTCTTCCACCTTGGTTGTTGAAAGGCTTCCTATATGTTGTTAGGAACCTACACTTTGTCCAAACTTGAAACAAATGTCCTAAGGCCAGGTGGAAGACCCGTATATGATATATAGTTCCAAATTGGGTGTCGTGTGCATGATCTAACACCCTTTCTCAATGCTATGGGCCAATTGAGCTCATCATCAATAGGTTTATCATTGGAATTACCTTCACGTACCCTCATATCTGGGTCAAGGTCTTGGTCGGTCCGAAGACATGTTCGTTGTTTAATCCTTTCTTGACTAGACTTCCTCCCAAAGTAAACTTGAAGTTCATTGGTACATGGATAGGAAGGATGGTGACTAATGGAAGGATTTGGATCAAGTTGTGATTGTTGTGGACTTGAATTAGATGGATCAAGTTGTTGCTGTTACCATTGGCTTGAGATGAAAGGAATGTGCCAAAACTGATATTCCTGAGGATTATTTAGAGTGTCCTCCCCTTGACTATCAGTTTTGGAATAATAGGGTTGAGTTTCAAAAAATGTTACATCCATTGAAGTGAAAAACCGTTTGTATTCTGGGGAATAACATTTGTAACCTTTTTTATGAAGAGAGTAGCCAAGAAATATGCATTTGATGGATTTGGAACCAAGCTTGCTTCGAAATTGGTGATAAACACAGACAAAAGCAGAACAACCAAAGACCTTTAGAGGAAGGTGTGAGAGGTACCGAGAGTGTGGGAAAGATTGAAGAAGAAGTTGACTTGGTGTTTGACAGTTGAGAGTGTGTGAGGGCATTCTATTGATCAAATAGGTGGCTATAAGAATGGCTTCACCCCAAAAGTGTTTAGGGAAATTTGAAGAAAACAAGAGTGATCTGGCCACTTCTAAAAGATGTCGGTTCTGACGTTCAGCAACCCCATTTTGTTGGGGGTGTATCAACACAAAAGCTCTGATGAATAATGCCCTGATTTGAAAGATAGCCACCAATGATAGAATTGAAGTATTTCTTGGCATTATCAGTCCTCAAGAATTGAATCTTGGCGTGAAATTGACGTTGAATCGTTGAATGAAAATTTTAAAAAATTTGACTAGCCTTAGATTTTTCTTTCATAAGAAATACCAAGCAAGGTGTGTATGGTCATTAATAAAAGAGATAAACCAACGAGAACCAGCAACATTTTTTACACGAGAAGGCCCCCACACATCGCTGTGAATCATAGAAAAAGGATGGGATGCTTTGTAGGTTTGGCTAGGATAACTATTCCAAATATGTTTAGAATATTGGCAAATTTCACATTAAAACAAATGTGAATCTTTATTCTTAAACAATGAAGAAAACAGTTTCCTAAGGTATACAAAATTGGGATGGCCTAACTTGTAGTGCCATAACATAATTGCACTATTATTATCAGAAGGAAAATTATAGGAACAAACAAAACTTTCTAAGGATACACAGCTGTTGGGATGAACTTGTTCACTCTAGAGGTCATTCTTTTTTAGGATATAGAGTCTCAAACATGCCTTAGCACTACCAATCGTCTTTCCTGAAGTCCGATCTTGAAATTCACACAAATTATTTGAGAACTTGACCACACAATTGTGATCAGTGGTAAGTTTATTGATTGACAATAAATTGCAATCTAAGTTAGGAACCAAGAGAACAATTTTTAGGGTAAGGTCCCTGGATAGAACTATAGAACCTATCACTACTACCCTTGATAGGGACCCATCTGCAATCTTTATAGTCCAATGTTCATCACAGGAATTAACTCTTGTCAGTAGCTTGATATCTCCAGTCATGTGGTCAGATGCCCTTAAGTTAACAATCCACACAGTTGATAGTTCACATTTAGCATCGAAAGCAATTAGGAAATTACCTTTGTGGGCTATGGAATCGAAGGTAACCACTGAAGATTGAGTAGGTTGCGACTAGCCCAACATTTTTTTCAGCCATTTCATTTGTTCCTTGCTAAACAGGTTTGGTTCTGAGGCTGTAGTGGTCTCCTTCATAGAAGCTATATTGTCTCGACTTTTCCTCTCATGAGCAAGTTTCCAATCTTCTAGTTTTCCGTGCATCTCCTAGCAGGTGTCCCTTGTGTGACCTGTTTTATGACAGTGATCACACCAAGGATGCCCTTTTTTTCTATTTGGTTGGTTGTTGACTGCCCCGAGTGGTTAGGGCTAAAGTTTCCAAATTTGGAGTGGCAATCATCGGTATTATTTTCATCTTGCTCTCCTCTCAATGAACTTCAAAAAATGCCTCCCAAATACTTAGAAATTCCGACATTTGAGGGGGCCAAGCTGCACTAGTGGGTTCGACATTGTGAGCGATTCTTCCACCACTACCAAGTGGAAAAAGGCCAGAAGGTGAATCTAGTTGCCTCTTACTTTAATGACATAGCGGACTCGTGGCTCCAAGGTTGGAGTGGCAGGAGGACTATTTTGATTTGGGAAGAGTTTGTAGCAGATTTTTGTGTCCGCTTTGGGGAGAGAACCATGACCGACGGAGTGGAAGAATTCAACAAGCTAAGGCAGGTCAGGTCGATAGAAGAGTATCAAACCAGGTTTGAAGAATTAAAATCATTAGTGGTCATATCTTATCCCACCTTGAATGAAGCATAATTTGTATTTTGTAAGTGGGTTAAACGATGAATTAAGACCAGTTATCAAGATGATGTAGCTGGTAACCGTGCAACAGGTAGCAGAGATGGCAAGAATGCAAGAGCTGGCATTGGAGGCTATTTGGAAAGAGAACGGAACAATAACAAAAGGACATCCTAGTGCTACCAAATCTTCTATTATGGAGTCCCAAAGAAGACTCAGACTATGCTTCAAATGCAAGGACAAATTCAGTCCAGGCCACCAATCCAGGAGACAGTTGCTGCAAATGGAGGGTTTAGAGGAAGATGACAAAGTGGGAGGGCTAAGTTACTTAGAGCATCTTTTAACTCCTTTGACAGAGGTATTTGCCAAGTTACTTAGAGCATCTTCTATTACTACTGATCATGGCATGTTTGTACCTAGAGATCACTCTGCCCTTGCTACTACCCAAATTGATTCTCATCTTAGTCATGGAGGTAATTCAGGTGGATTGTTGAAGAAAGTGATAACAGATAGCTTATGTTTCCGCTTTCTGTTAGTTAGTTTATGATTCTGTTTTCTGTTAGCTATTGTATTGGTTTAAGCTGTTAGCTTATTTCTCTGTTAAGGCTTAGAGCCTTCTCTGTCAGCTGAGTATATATATACCAGCTAGTTTATGTTGGTTAACATAATACGAGACCGAGGCATTATTCTTTTATCCTTTCTTTCATTTCTGTTATCATTTCTTACATGGTATCAGAGCCATTGGTTATGGCTTCCGATCCGAATTGCAGCACCTCCTCTCTACCTCGATCTTCTGCATCTTTCCTTTCAAATTCGCAACTCAATTTTTCTTCAGTTGCCAAAGCTCTTAATTACAGTCCGATCAGGCTAGGAACAAGCAACTACTTGTTCTGGAAGGCACAAGTTCTTGCTACAGTTAGGGCATACGATTTGTCAGAATTTCTCAACAAACGTCCTCCTCCTCCTAAATATCTTCCTAATTCAGAATCAAACTTAAACTCTGAGTCGAATCCAATTGGAAAAGATTCAGATGCGTCGGTTCTCAATCCTGACTATATGAATTGGATCAGATCGGATCAGCTGCTTCTTGGATGGCTGTTCTCGACAATTGATCAAGAAGTGCTTGCGCAGGTAATCCACTGCGATTCTTTATCGGAGGTATGGTTGTCTCTTGAGAATTTATATTCTCAACAAACCGTTGCAAAATCTTTCCAGTTGAAACAACAATTGCGATCAGTAAAGAAAGACTCTCTGTCCATCAATGACTACATCCTAAAAATTAAAACAATTGGACATGCCTTAGCTGTCATTGGTGAACCTCTAGGTGATAAGGATTTACTGTTATCCATATTAAATGGATTGGATCATGATTATGAAGCTGTCGTCAGTCTAATCACCTATCAGATGGATGAAATTAACATTGAGAAAGTTCAATATCTCCTACTTATGCATGAGCAACGTTTAACTGCTAAAAATCAATCCGTTTTGTCTGTTGTTAACTCTTATATGAGTAGCTCAATGAATGTTAATGTTGCAACCTATGGATCGAAGTCCGGTGATAGATTTTCTAATAATAGAGGCAGTTTCACTACTCGAGGAAGTGGTTATGTGAATAGAGGAGGTCGTAGCCGTGGTGGTAGGTCCGGTGGTAGACGTATATACTGTCAACTCTGTGGCAAACCTGGTCACTTAGTTGATAAGTGTTATCACCGCTTTGATAGAAATTTTCAGTGAGTCTCTCCTCAGAATCAAAATGTTTCCAAGTTTAACAATCAGTTTCAGCAGTCTAATCAGTTTCAGAATGATTATCAAGCTTTCCTAACTGGTCCTAATGAGTTCAGTGAAGCTTACATGACTGAGGTAGGCTCTATGTCACCATATGGACAAAGTTTTGAAACTCAATCTGTGCCTTCTTCTTCTCGTGGAGAAGCTCCATGGTTTGTTGACTCTGGAGCAACTAACCATATCACTACCAGCCTCAACAACCTATCAGTTCATTCTCCATATCAGGGCAATGACAAAGTAGCCGTTGGTGATGGTAAGAAATTGTCTATCTCTAATATTGGTCACAACAACCTTTACACTCATACTAAACCTGTTTCAGTCCTTGGTTTACCTAATGTTATTCATGTTCCACATATGAACAAAAGCCTTCTTAGTGTTTCTCAATTAACCAAAGACAATAATGTTGTTGCTAAGTTTAACTCTACTTCTTGTGTGATTAAGGACAAGGATTCAGGACTAGTGCTACTCCGAGGACTACTTAAGGATAGCTTGTATCAGCTGACCTCAGCTTTTGATCCAGCTGAGCCCATTCATGCTGATTCATCACAATCTTTCAAGCCTTCAAGTGTTGTTGTTATGCATCCTTCTGTTTCTTCTAAATGTAACCAACAGAGTCAACTTGTTCCTGATCTGTTGTCCAACAATGTTAATGTTGTTTCTACCAATTCAAAGAATGTTGTTCAGCAGTGGCATGCCAAGTTGGGAGACCCTGCTTTTCATGTACTGAAATATGTTTTAAATAAGATTCGAGTTTCTTGCTCAAACTCAGATTTAGCATTTTGTGATTCTTGTAAACTTGGTAAGCTACATCAGCTACCGTTTTCTTCTTGTCCAATAACAGCAACACATCCCTTAGAATTAGTGTATGCTGATGTATGGGGTCCAGCACCTATTCTCTCTACTCAAGGATTTAGATATTATCTGATCCTAGTTGATGCTTATTCACGTTATTCTTGGTTGTATCCTCTCAAGTTGAAATCTGATGTTCTTTCCACATTTACTGCCTTTCACAAATTAGCTGAGATGCAATATAACTTCAAACTTAAAAACCTTCAAACTGACAATGGTGGGGAATTTAAAGTTCTGTTGCCTTATCTTCAGTCATGTGGTATTCAACCTCGGTTTACGTGTCCCTATACACACCAACAAAATGGTGTTGCTGAAAGAAAACATAGACATATTACTGAAATGGGACTTACTCTTCTCTCTCATGCTCATATGCCTCTTAAATTCTGGGCAGAAGCCTTTCAAGTGGCCGTTTATACCATTAATCTTTTGCCCTCAGTTCCTTTGAAGCTAAAATCTCCTTTTGAATTACTATTTCACAAAGAACCCAATTACATGCATCTCCAACCTTTTGGTTGTTCCTGCTTTCCCTACTTAAGGCCTTACAATAAACATAAGTTTGACTTGCACTCAGCTAAATGTGTCTTCATTGGATATAGTTCAATTCATGCCGGATATAAGTGCTTGCATCCTTCAGGTAGGATTTATATATCTCGACATGTTCAGTTTAATCCTACTGATTTTCCTTATCCAAACTTGTTTGCACCCTCCTTAAATAAGCCTATTCAGTCTTCTTCTTTGTGTCCATCTACTGCGGTATTTCATTCTCTTCCCAATTTTCGTTCTAGGAGTTCTCGGGTAGCACAGTATGCAATGCCTACTTCTCCCGTCACTCAACCAGTTTTTCCTTCTTCTCCACTTGAAAATTCTGATTCCCTTATTTTGATACCTGTTTCTTCGGATATACAACAAGGTATCTCCACTTGCCCACTTCCTTCTCATCCGAAATCTGTACCTCTACCTTCTGTACATCCTATGATTACTCGCTCTAAGTCTAAACAACTTTGTTCCTCTCCTCATGCTCTCCTAAGTGCTCTAGAACCTAACTCAGTTGATGAAGCTCTCTCTGATCCTTGTTGGACTCAGGCAATGAAGGAAGAGTTTTCTGCTCTTCAACGCAATAATACCTGGGAATTAGTACCAGCCTCTCAAGATATGAATTTAATTGGCTGTAAATGGGTGTTTAGGATTAAATACAAAGCTGATGGATCCATTCTAAAACACAAGGCTCGTTTGGTTGCAAAAGGTTTCCTTCAAACTCCTGGAATTGACTATTTGGAAACATTCAGTCCGGTTGTTAAAACTCCTACAATTAGAATTTTGTTCTCCTTAGCAGTTCATTTTGGCTGGGATATTCAGCAAGTGGATATCAATAATGCCTTTTTGAATGGAGAACTAATAGAGGATGTTTATATGACTCAACCAGCTGGCTTTGTTGACTCTAAATTTCCTTCTCATGTTTGTAAATTGAAGAAATCTTTGTATGGATTGAAACAAGCACCTAGAGCTTGGTATCTTAGGTTGAAATCTGCATTGCAAGGTTGGGGGTTTTTTAGAGCAGTTTCAGATGCATCACTTTTCATCAAGCGGACTGACACAGGAGTTCTATTTCTTTTGGTTTATGTTGATGACATATTAATCACCGGATCCAGTCCAGTTATCTTACAGCAATGTATTCAGGATCTAGATGATCATTTTGCTCTCAAAACTTTGGGTTCTGTCAGTTACTTCTTAGGTTTTGAAGCTCACAGAATTGCTGATGGTCTGTATCTTTCACAATCAAAGTATGTTTTAGATCTCTTGAAGAAAGCTTCTATGTAAGATTATAAACCTTGTGATACACCTTTGATATCTGGCTTTGTTTTTACTGACAAGGGAGAGCCATTTTCAGATCCTACTCTCTATCGGACTATAATTGGATCACTTCAATATTTGACAAATACTAGACCTGATATTTCCTTTGTGGTAAATAAGCTTAGTCAGTTTCTCTCATCTCCTAAAATTGAACACTGGTTAGCCTGCAAACGGCTTCTTCGATATCTTAAGAGTACAATTGGTTTGGGGCTGGTTTTCCGACCTATGCTACATGATCTTTCTTTGACTGTGTTTATTGATGCTGATCATGCTGGATGTCATCTTACAAGAAGGTCAACCAGTGGTGTTTGTGTGTTTCTTGGTTCTAATCTGATAGCTTGGAGTTCTAAAAAGCAATCAGTTGTAGCTCGTTCGGTTAGAGAAGCTGAATATCGAGCATTGGCTCAAGGAGTTACTGAAATTTTGTGGTTAAAATCTTTGTTTTCTGAGCTGGGTTATCATTTACCTCATACTCCTATTTTGTGGTGTGATAATATGGCTGCTAAGAGCATAGCAGAGAATCCGGTGTTCCATTCCCGCACCAAGCATATAGAAATAGATGTGCATTTTGTGCGGGAGAAGGTTGAACAAGGTGTGGTTGAGATTAGATATGTGCCCACTTTATATCAGGTTGCTGATATTTTTACTAAGAATGTGCCTCGTGATCGCTTGCAATTTTTGTGTAACAAGATTGGCTTGCAGTTTTCTCCTATAAAGTCACAGCTGATTGGCACTACTGTTGCTGCAAAGAAACAAAGGAGTTTCAAGTCTGAAGGGAGGTCTAAACTGACGGGAAATGTTGAAGAAAGTGAAAATAGATAGCTTATGTTTCTGCTTTCTGTTAGTTAGTTTATGATTCTGTTTTCTGTTAGCTATTGTATTGGTTTAAGCTGTTAGCTTATTTCTCTGTTAAGGCTTAGAGCCTTCTCTGTCAGCTAAGTATATATATACCAACTAGTTTATGTTGGTTAACATAATACGAGACCGAGGCATTATTCTTTTATCCTTTCTTTCATTTCTGTTATCATTTCTTACATGGACGTCATGGTGGTGGGCGTCCTTGGGCCCAGTGCTTCTATTGTAATCGTCTTGGTCACACTCGGGAGACTTGTTATTGCTTACATGGTCGCCCACCTCAAGCAACTAGTACTGCTAACATTGTTGATGGCGCTTCAGAGGGTCAAGTGTCTATCATACCCAGTGATTCCTCACCAGTGACTATTTCCAAGGGGGAGTATGTTGAGTTCCTTCAGTTCCAGGCAGCACAACAGGCCACTTCACCCATCACATCCCTTACTCACACCAGTAACCCTACTGCTTGCTTTACTAAGTCCTCATCTTCTCTTGGCCCATGGATCTTCGATTCCGGTGCCACCAATCACATGCCTGGTAATCGTTCTCTTCTATCCCATATTCAAACTTTGAAGTCTCTACCTCATGTTACATTGGTTGATGGCACTCAAGCCTCAGTCGTGGGTATCAACACAGAATCACCCCTTCCTAGTTTACCATTATCATATGTTTTACATTTACCACAACAATGTCCCTTTAATTCTTGTTCAGGATTGGAGGACCAAACGAACGATTGGCACAAGGGCTGAGTCTCAAGGACTCTACTATTTGTCTCACCCAGCTTCATCAGTGGCGTGCACAACGACAGTTTCCCCACTACAGGTCCATTGTCGATTAGGCCACCCATTTCTACCCAATTTCAAGAAGATGCTTCCCAGTCTCTCTAGTCTTTCTTCCTTGGAGTGTGAGTCATGTCAACTTGGGAAACATAATCGTAGTTCTTTCTCGAGTAGAGTTAATAAACATGTTAGTTCTCCTTTTTCAGTGGTCCATTTGGATGTATGGGGTCCCAGTCGTGTCAGTTCAAAACAAGGTTTTCTTTATTTTGTAAACTTTATTGATGATTTTTCTCAAACTACAAGGCTATATTTAATGAAAACTCATTCAGAATTGTTTTTTTGGCTTCACTACATTTTGTGCTAAAATTAGAACTCAATTTAATGTGCCTATATGTGTTCCTTGTAGTGATAATGCCCTTGAATATTTGTCCTCCCCATTTAAATCCTATATGGCATCTGATGGGATTCTTCACCAAACTTCATGTCCTAGAACCCCACAACAAAATGGGGAGATTGAACGAAAGAATGATCATTTAATTGAGACCACTTGTGCACTTCTTCTTCATATGCATTTTCCGCTTCAATACTGAAATAAAGTTGTCTTAACTACATGTTACATAATAAACCAAATGCCATCCTTTGTCCTTAATGACCAGATTCCTCATTCTGTTCTTTTTCCTCGTGTTGATTTATATTATCTTCCTCCTCGTATCTTTGGGAGTACCTACTTTGTTCACCATCTTGCCCCAAGTTGTGATAAGCTATCCGCTCATTCCATCAAATGTGTTTTTCTTGGTTATTCACACCTTTAGAAACAATATCATTGTTACTCTCTTTAATTAGCTCGCTATTTAGTTTCAACGGATGTTACCTTCTTTGAGTCATCTCCTTATTTTCTCCCTTCATCAGAGTTCTCTGAGTCCATGTCTATTGGCTTACCTTTACCAGTTCTTGTTCTTAACCTTTCCTCTTCTCCTTATCCACCGCCCTCTGCATCTCACCTTGATCTTTAGGTCTATCAGCGACGTCCTTGACCTGTGGCCCCACCCGCAGCGCCTATCGTCACTAAGTCAATGAGTCGTCCACTAACTCATCCCTTGTGCCACTTGATTCTTCTTCCTCCGGTTTATCTCCCTTAGTTTCTGATCTTGACTTACCTATTGCTCTTCATAAAGGTACGCGTCGTTGCACTACTCTCCATCCCATTTCACATTTTGTTAGTTATAATTCTTTGTCCCTTGGATATTCTGCTTTTGTTTCTTCTTTATCTTCTATTTCTCTTCCTCAATTTGTTCCAGAAGCTCTTTCCCATCCAGGGTGGCGGGATGCTATGGTTGAAGAAATGTCTGCCTTACAATCCACTGGGACTTAGGACTTGGTACCTCTTCTCAAGGGTAAGTCTCACGTTGGTTGTCGTTGGGTTTACATTGTTAAAGTTGGTCCTGATGGTCGAATTAATTGACTTAAGGCTCGCCTTGTTACCAAATGATACACTTAGATTTTTGACCTTGATTATAGCGAAACTTTTTATCCTATTGCTAAGATCTCCTATGTTCGCCATTCTTTGTGCCTTGCTACTATGTTTCACTGGCCTCTTCATTAGCTGGATATCAAGAATGTCTTCCTTCATGGAGATTTACAAGAAGAGGTGTATACGGAGCAACCTCATAGCTTTGTTGCTCAGGGGGAGTCTGGGTTGATGTGTCGCCTTTGAAAATCTTTATATGGCCTAAAATAGTCTCCTCGAGCTTAGTTTAGTCAATTCAGTTCAACTGTTCTTGAGTTTGGGTTAACTCATAGTGGAGCTGATCATTCTGCTTTGTATCGCTCTCAGTCTGGCCGCCACATTCTTCTAGTGATATATGTTGATGATATAGTACTTACAGGAGATGATAGTGTTGGTATCACTGAATTGAAGGAACATCTTCACCAACAGTTTCAAACTAAGGATTTGGGTCTTTTGAAATATTTTTTAGGTATTGAGGAAGCTCAATCAAAGCGATGTATCTATTTCTCAAAGAAAGTATGCCTTGGATAAGCTAGAGGAGACAAGGTTGTTTGGATGTAAGCTAATAGATACCCCTATGGATCCAAATAGTAGATTGTTATAGGGATAGGGGGCGCCTCTTTCTGACCCTGGGTGCTACCGTCGACTAGTTGGGAAGCTTAATTATCTCATAGTCACATATCTTAATATTTCATTTGATGTGAGTGTGGTAAATCAGTTTTTGAATTCACCTTGTAACAGTTACTGAAATGCAGTGATTCGTATTCTTCAGTATATTAAGGTTGCCCCAAGTCGAAGTGTATTGTATCAAAATCATGGATACAGTTAGATTGCAGGATATACGGATGTTGCTTGGGTAGGATCGCCTAGTGATAGGCGATCCACATTTGGATACTATGTATTTGTTGGTGGAAACCTAGTCTCTTAAAAAAGTAAGAAACAAACTATTGTCGCCAAGTTTAGTATAGAAGCTGAATATAGGGCAATGGCAACATGTGAGCTAATGTGGCTAAAACAATTAATTGAGGAGTTGGGAGTTACTCAGGTCAAGTCTATGCAATTGATTTGTGACAATCAGGCTACAATGCGTATTGCTTTTAATCCTATTTTTCATGAGAAAACCAAACACGTTGAAATTGATTGCCATTTTGTTAGAGAAAAAGTGCTCTCTAGGGATGTAGTTACAACATATGTGGGTTCCAATGATCAGTTGGCTGATTTATTCATCAAGTCCCTTAGAAATTCTCGTGTGAATTACATTTGTACCAATCTGGGCATGCTCAATATATATGCTCAACCTTGAGGGAGAGTGTTAAATAAGATAAGTAAGAGGTATTAGTATAATTAACTTAAAATACTTGTATATATATATATTCTCTTGTATTATACACTTTGGAATATACACATTATTTTATTCACAAAACCAATGAGTAAAACGAGAGAATTGAAATGGATACTAGTAAGAATGGGCAGACATGCATAAAAAAAAGGTGAACTGAATGAAAAGACAAGTAAAAGGAAGCCTAGAAATAAAATAGAGCAACGAAGCTTTAGTTTCTGTTTTAGGAAGCAGAATTGGCTAATGCGCTCAAGGGAGCAAAAAGTTAAGAAATGAGAGGTATTGAAGTGAGGCAAAATGGAAATATATAAATCAATTTCATTCTCCAAAATGTTAACAAGCATCTAAAGAAAAGAACAAATGGGCAGAAACCATGAAAATAAGAGCAAAGAATCAATAATTCAGCAAATAACTAGGTAATTCCTCCATTAACACAAAGGTAACCCTCAACTAAACTATGGTAAAGTTTATGCCTTTTGCATCTAAAAATGCCTGTATTTTTAACTCTAGATTGCCTTTTAACTGAATATGCTTGTATTTCAGAAGTTAGAAGGTAACTAAAAAGTACCAAAAATCCTCTAAAAGCTGTTTGGATGCGGGTGGCTGCCCACTCTTCTCTTGTATTCTGTTGAACTTGAGCTGAATCCTGCACTTGAAGTGAGCTAGAAGGGGAATCAGCAGCATCTACAACTGAATGATTGTTAGCCTCCACAACTGGTGGAGCAGCATTCTGATTGAACTCTTCTTGAAGTACATCAGTATTGATCTCTACTGAATGCTTTCGCCGGTGCCGAACCTTTTCAATTCTCTGCAACATCCAGAAAGTATTAGATGACACATGCATACTGATTCAAAATGTTTCATTGGTAGACAATATCTGGACCTTTCTGGCCAACAAGTTGTTTGAACTTTGTTGGCCAAAGAATGAACCCTTATGCAGGGAATATGAGCAGTAACACATAATAGCCTTCATGAAAATGTTTATCAACATCATGCAGTAACAATTTTCGATTCAAATAGCCTGCCAGCATAGAGGAGAAGAAATCATTGCAGAAATGTGTAAATTTCTCTTTCACCCCACTATCCAAGATTCCCCAAACTCCATTTTCCATGGAATGATGGATAAGAAAAGAAATATATTTTCCTGATATATCAAAAAGGAAATGAAATATCTTTTGCTTTCTGATTTTCCAAAAGAATCCCACTTATTGACCATTCAAGGATCCATGACAAAATGATCCATTGTTGATTCTTCTCATCATGACTCATTTTCCCGAAGCACAGAAAGCAGCCATGCAAAGGGCATAAGACTAGTCAAGAGCCACTGCATGAGTTAGATACAAATAAGCAGCTCAAGCACATAACTTCAAAAACAGAATTACCAAATAAAGAAAATAAAAATAGCCCAACTAGAACTCCCCACACTTATAAAGGGAATAAATAAAAGAAAGGACAGATGCAGCACAAGTTTATGTGAGCACCTGCAGAGAGAGGGGAATAGAAATTCTCACCCAAAAAGAGATTGAAGTGCAGAGGTTATTGCATAAAAGATGAAGGTTACATTGTTATCTATCTATGGCAATCTTTACTTTAACATCCAATAACAGAAAATGTCAGGTTTCAACTTTCAAATGTAACACACTGATGTGAACAATGTCTGAACATCGGAAAAAAAAAAAACAGAAAGGCAAGCCAAAAAAGGGCACTTACATTTTCACCCTTCTCTGAGGATTGTGACTTTTCTGACTTCTTTGAACCAACCAATGCTTTAATCCACTTTCCAGGGAGACCCATAATTATCTCACTTAACCTGCCAACTTACTACTTGTTACAACAAAGTTTCACAAACTTGATACTCAACGTAGGCTTCTCATGAACAAAATGCTATGCTGCCATAGAGAGAAGCATATAGAGGCAATCAAAGGAAGTAAAGGTGATAAGATTCATGTCAGCACCCAATATTTCTGCTGAAATAGGCTAGGGGACAAGAAAAGGAAAAAGAGGATAAAGAACTAGCATTTACTTAAAAAGGTGGATACAGACTCTGAGCTTCTTAAACTCAAACAACAATGGTGATAAAACCAACAAAAATTATTCAGACTCACCTCAATAGCAATGTCTTAAGTCACAATAGAATTCATTATAAACTGGCTCTGAAAAGAGTATGCAGATATGACCACAAATAGTTGGCTTCCACAAACAGATGAACATTGCAATGATGGAAAGAGGTCTCCCCTAGGTATCAAACTCAGTAAGTTGCTCTGCTCTCTCCTACCCTATAAGAATAAAAAGGATTCCTTGCTCAGGCTTAATTATTCCTATCCCTCTTTATTTTAAATCCACTACGCCAAACATTCTGCTAGTTAACTTCTTGTTTTTCCTGTGGCTGATCCTTTCTCTATGTTTCTTGTATTGTTGTGATACAACTTCCATCTCTGAACTTTACATTGCAGAGAATGAACAAAGAACAAATACAGAAGTACATTGAGCATGAGCTTAAAAAGATATGCATAACAGAAATTTAAAGACTACAGAAAAAAAAAATATAAATTCTTGAGCATTAGAGTGGATAAAAGATAATTTCACTTGCATAGTAGGAAGAGAACAACGTATCAATAACAACATATCAAGCCTTAATTCCATTAGATGGGGTCAGCTACAAAGAAGGAAGAGAAGTAACAGAAAAAATCCTTTTGGGAAAGAATTTACAATCAAGTAATAAAATTTATTTTAGGTTGACAAAGCATGTGGGTGGGATGCCATTTGCAATTTGTACTTGGAAAGATATCAGATCGTGTTAATTAAAACTTCTTGCTACATTTATTGGAGATTATTAGTTTTAAGAATTGGCAGAGAATGTGGATCTGTCTTGTTGAAGAAATTAAAGCTGGCTGAAGCCTTGAGTTACTGATTAGTTGCTGTCTTTATTTAGTAATAGCTACTAGTTGTAATTGTTAGTTTTGTTATACTTAAACGGATATTAGAAAGATGTTCCAGCTGTATAAATAGGTGATTCTCCTTTCGTTAATAGTATTGATCGAAGCATTTATTTTCAGACAGTCTCTTGACTTGTTCTCGTTCTCTCTCTGTCTGATTTTCATCTTCATCCTATTCTGTTCAAATTACATGGTACTAGAGCCACGACAAACGTCTATGGCTGCTGCGTGCAATTCTAGTGCCTCATTTCTGCCTCGATCAAATTGTTCTTCCAATTCGGAAATTGATTTTCCATCGGTTGCGAAATCTTTAAGTTCCGTTTCTATTAAACTCAACACTGATAACTACTTGTTCTTGAAAGCACAAGTTCTAGCTACTATTCAAGCCTTCGATCTTCTTTTGTTCATAAATGAATCTCAAACTCCTTCAAAGTATATTCTGAATCAGAATTCTGATGCGGAAGGTTCAGATCCGATAATTTTGAATCCTACATACATGACATGGATTCGTTCTAACCAACTGCTACTTGGCTAGCTATTCTCGACGATGGACAAGGAAGTTCTCGCTCAAGTTATACATTGTGAAACTTCAAACGAGGTATGGTCTTCACTAGAAACTTTGTACTCGCAGCAAACCATTGCAAAATCATTTCAATTAAAACAGCAATTGAGGTCAATTAAGAAAAATTCTCTGTCGGTTAATGACTATATTCTGCCTATTAAGACCATTGCACATGCATTATCTGCGATTGGTGAACCCCTAGGTGACAAGGATTTATTGTTGTCTATTTTGAATGGTTTGGATCATGAATATGACACAGTAGTAAGCTTGATCACTTATCAGATGGATGAGATGAATCTAGAAAAGGTGCAATATCTCCTTCTTATGCATGAACAACGCTTAGACTATAAGAATTCAGTTGATTCCTCGTTTGTGAATTTTGATTCTACTGTTAATGCCAATGTTGCAATCTATGGTTCTAGATCTAGTAATGATCCAATTAATAACAATAGAGGAGAAACTAGAGGAGGAAATATGTCTTGTGGAAGAGGTTGTGTGAATAGAGGTGGCCGAGGTAGAGGTCGATCTAGTGGAAGGAGAATCTATTGTCAGTTATGTGGCAAACCTGGTCACTTTCTGCACAAGTTTTACCACCACTTTGATAGAAATTTTCTACGAGGTTCTGGTCAATTTCAAGGCTATGGTCAGTTTGGCAGAGGAGGTGGTTTTCAGGTTCCAACAGAACCACATGCATATTTAGCCAATCCTAGTGAGTCTAATGAAGAGTTTATGGCTGATCTAGGTTTTACTTCTTGCAATTATCCGTCTCAATCAACGGATAACTATTCTTAGTTTTCCTCTTATGCTAATACTCCTTGGTTCATTGATTCTGGTGCAACCAATCATATTACCACTAGTCTCAACAACTTATCTCTATCATCTCCTTATCAAGGCATTGATAAGGTCACTATTGGTGATGGTAAGGCCTTAAATATTTCTCATGTTGGTGTTGGTCATTTACGTACACAGTCTTGTCCTAAATCTGTTCTTTTGTTGACTAATGTCTTACATGTTCCTCATATGAAGAAGAGCCTTCTCAGTGTTTCACAACTTACAAGAGATAACAATGTAGTTGCTGAGTTTAACTCTACTTCTTATTTGATTAAGGACAAAGACTTCAGGCTGGTGTTACCCCAAGGAACCCTTAGAGATGGTACGTATCAATTGGTGTCAGCTTTTGATTCTGTTGTGCCCAAATCATCTCAGACCAACAATTCTGTTGAGACCTTAGGACTTGTTGCCGAGCGTTGTTTCCAAACCTCAGACATTGTTCCTTTTGTTTCCAATAAATGTCAACATAATCTGATTACTCCAGATCTGTTTTTGAATGTAAATTTGACTCAAGCAGATTGTGTAGGACCGCAGTGGCATGCCAAATTAGGGCACCCTGCCTATCATGTACTAAAACATGTGTTGAATAAAATTCAAGTTTCTTGTCCAAAGTCTGCTTTTTCCTTTTGTGATTCCTATAAGATAGGCAAATCACATCAACTTCATTTTTCCTGTTGTCCAATTACAGCTAAAAACCCTCTTAAATTAGTTTATTCAGATGTTTGGGGTCGAGCACCTGTTACTTTTGTTGAGGGTTATCGCTACTAAATTGTCTTTGTTGATGCTTACACACGCTACTCATGGCTTTATCCTTTAAAACTAAAATCCGATGCCCTCCAAACCTTTGTAACCTTTCACAAGCTGGCTAAATTATAGTATAATTCAAAGTTGAAAACCTTACAAACTGATAATGAAACTGATAATGGGGGTGAGTTTAAAGCCTTTTTACCCTATCTTCGTACTTGTGGTATTCAGCCTTGTTTGTCATGTCCTTATACACACCAACAAAATAGTGTAGCTAAAAAAAAAACATTGTTATATTGCTGAAATGGGACTAACCTTGCTAGCTCATGCTCGAATGCCATTATCTTTTTGGGTTGCAGCTTTTCGTACAGCTATTTATCTCATCAATATTCTACCTTCATCTATTCTTAATTTCTCAAGCCCATTTGAGCTGCTCTACCATAAACAACCTAACTATTTTGCTCTTCATCCTTTTGGATGCACCTGTTTTCCCTATCTCAGACCCTATAACTGACATAAGTTTGATTTCCATTCTGCTAAGTGTGTTTTCATTGGGTGTAGCCATGATCAAGCTGGGTATAAATGCTTACATCCTTTGGGAATAGTATATGTTTCAAGGCATGTTCAATTTCACCCAAATGAATATCCGTATCCTAATTTGTTTTAATCCTCTGGTCATCCAATATTTGTAGCTAACTTTCCTAGACCCTCTTCAACTAAAGTTTTTCATTATCTTCCCTCCTTTTCTTCAAGTGTTCCTCGAGTACAACAGTCAGTGTCTTCCTTATCACACACTAGTAGTGGTAGATCGGTCAACACTTCTCCAGTGCCTTTGGAGAATCCAACTATGTCTCATCCTTCTTCTTCATCATCCTCTTCTAGACATTCTTCATCTTCTTCACCTTCTCCGCCTTCTCGTATACCCAAATATAAACTTCCACCAGCATCGTCAGTTCACCCTATGCTTACTCGATCTCAAGCTAACTGTCTTTGGCTAATTCTCCTCATGTATTGTTAACTACTCTAGAACCTAGCTCAGTCCATGATACTCTCTTAGATCCTCACTAGGCTGAGGCAATGTAAGCAGAATTTTCTGCTTTACAATCTAATCACACTTGGGATTTGACTCCTTTCTCATCAAACATGAACCTTATTGGGTGTAAATGGGTGTTTCGTGTTAAGTACAAATCTGATGGGTCTATTCTCAAACATAAGGCTCATTTGGTGGCTAAGGGCTTCTTACAAACACCTGATTTAGATTATGGAGAGACTTGTAGCCCTGTTGTCAAGGCTCCAACAATACGACTCTTAGCCCATCCTTATATAGAACCATCATAAGTTCACTTCAATACTTGACCTACACCCGGCCAGACATTTCATTTGTGGTGAATAAGCTAAGTCAGTTTCTTTCTAGTCCTAAAATACAACATTGGACAGCTTGTAAACGATTACTTCGGTATTTGAAAGGCACTATTGGTTTGGGACTATTGTTTACACCTAATATATCTGATTTAGCCTTGACAGTTTACACCAATGCAGACCATGCTGGCTGCAAGGTAACAAGGAAGTCTACCAAGTGGTATTTGTGTGTCTCTTGGTTCCAACTTGTTGGTATGGAGCTCAAGAAAGCAATCTGTTGTTGCTTGCTCAATAGGAGAAGCTGAGTATCAAGCTATGGCACAAGGTGTAACATAAATTATGTGGTTAAGATCACTCTTTACTGAGTTGGGGTATTCCTTGTCACATGTTCCAGTCTTGTGGTGTGATAATCTAGTTGCTAAAAGCATAGCAGAAAATCCAGTTTGTCACTCTCGTACAAAGCATATCGAGATAGATGTTCATTTTGTTCGAGAAAATGTGGAAAACAGAGATATTGAGATTAGGTATGTTCCTACTTTGTATCAAGTAGCAGACAATTTCACAAAAGGGTTGCTAAGAGAGAGATTTTCCTTTCCATGCAATAAACTTGGACTTCAATGGTCTCCTGTTCATGCTTCTATACCAGCAGAATCCAGTTTAGAAGAGGCTAAGCAGTTGAGTTCTAAAACTATCAGGAAGTCTACATTGAGGGGGAATGTTGAAGAAATTAAAGCTGGCTGAAACCTTGAGTTACTGATTAGTTGCTGTCTTTATTTAGTAATAGCTGCTACTTGTAATTGTTAGTTTTTGTTATACTTAACGGCTATTAGAAAGATGTTCCAGCTGTATAAATAGGTGATTCTCCTTTCGTTAATAGTATTGATCGAGGCATTTATTTCCAGACAATCTCTTGATTTGTTCTCGTTCTCTCTCTATCTGATTTTCATCTTCATCCTATTCTGTTCAAATTACATGTCCATGTCTACACATCATGCAAATGAAGTTTAATGTGATCGTTAACGGGCAGCTCTCTCTCTCTCTCTCTCTCTCTCTCTCTGTTCCATTGTGATGGAAGTGAGAGAGAGAGAGGTGGACATTAGTGTTTGTTTGTTCTTTGCAAATAACACAATTCTTTGTACTATAAAGGAGTATTCTTTACAGATTTTTGAACATGTCTTTCTTTTAATCAAGGCAGCTCCTAATCTCTGATTTAGTAAAACTTAGTTTAAATTGAGCTAATTCTAGTGGAAGAGGTAGATAGCATGGACACCTTAGCCTATATTTGGATTTCCAGTTTGATCATTGCCCTCCTATTGGTGTTATCTGTGAAATCAGGAGCATTGGAATCACTCAATCTTTGCCAATTAACAGCCACACACACACTGATTCACTCAAAACAGAAAATATAACAAGAACAGAAATTAAATCAGAAGAAACATGCAAGCCACACAAGAACACCAAGATGTATCCTGGTTCAGATTATCAACCGATGATCCTACATCCAGCCTCTTGTCCCGAGAGCCAATCCACTAGAATCTCGAAGAAATCAGTACGAGACAACCCTCTCTCACGAGTACAATACAAACAAAATTACAAAGTTCTATCTCTCTAGACTTTCCTCTTAGTTTTCATAGCACTCATACATATGAAATGAATGATATCCAGTGACAGCCCCCATGCCTCTTATTTATAGACAAGGATTATACTATTTGTACAAAAGGTTTTTTACAGACTGATATTCTCACGATAAATTGAGGACTTATTGCGATAAATTCGCGATATTCTCTCTCTCTCTCTCTCCAGCAACCACACCTCTCTCTCCCCTTTCCCCTTCAGCACTGCCTCTCACAACCTTCCTCTAGCCATCATCGCTGCTCGCCACGGCTGCCTCGCACTTGCCGCTGCATCCTAGCTTGGCCGACCGCTACCACATGCCTCGCCTCTCGCAGTGGCGATCGACCAGGCGAAAGGCCAGGCAGCAGTCAACCAAGCGAGAGGCGAGGTGGCGGTCGGCCAGGCGAGAGGCGAGGCATCGACCAAGCGAAGATACAGAGGGCGGCGGCGAGCAACGAACAGCAAGGGCGAGGCAAGTGGCGGCAGGTGACGAGTGCGAGGCAGCGACCAGCGGCAGGCGGTGCTAAAGGAGGAGGAGAGGAGGGGAGAGAGAGAGGAGAGAAAGGGGTAAAATGGTCATTGAGAGAAGAGAGAAAGGGGAAAAATGGTCTTTTCAAGTCACCTATAAAACCCTATATGTACAAATAGCATTATCCTTATAGACAAATAGGGCAGATAATACAAGGAATAACTAACACTTACACAATATCTAAAATACCCTTTTATGACTGTTACTGTTAGACTCAATCCCAACTAACACTGTCGCTTGAAAAAAAACAACTTGACTACACTGACTTCTTTTAGTTCTTCTAGGCTATACTCAATGCAAAACCATAACATTATCAATTGAGTCCTTTAAGACAATGAAGTACTGGAGTTGGTAATTAAGAGATTCGAAAGAAGGTTGACTAGTTAAAAGGGGATATACTTCTCTAAGACTGTAGATTGACTCTCAAGTACATTTTCTAGTTCAAAGCACATTTAACATCTTTATTCCTTTCCTTAATAATATTTGTTCATATTTGCAATTCCTCTATCAGAAGTGTGTAGACAAGAAATTAATTTTTTTTTCTGTTTGTCAACATATTTTGCATCTCTCTTTTTCTACTTTCTAACTATGCATCCCTATCCATAATTTCCACATGAGAAGCATGTCAGCTATGAGCAATGTCCCTACCTAAAGGGATTAAGGCTTGGTGTGTCATTGTTGTTTATTGAAACAAGGTGCTTTTGCCATTGTTGTTTATTGAAACAAGGTGCTTTTGCCGAAGGAAGGCTTAGTTTTCTTAGTTTCAAGGCATGGAACTGTTGAATAAGACTTTAATAGGGAAATGGTTATGATGATCTTTTTTCTCAGAGGAAAGTATGTGGGAGAAGGTGTTTGGGCATAAATTGGATTGTAATTAATGGGAGTGGCCTACAAGGTCTACCAAGGGGCCTTATATATAACATGGATGGAGATCATAATGGTCTTGGGTGACACTTGACAAACAAATTTTTCCCGTGTTGCATTGCACCGATTGTTTTATTTAAAACAAAATGAATGGAAATCTAGAACAAGTTTCTTAGAACTTGGACTTGTTAATCTAACCACAGGCTAAGCATGCCAGGGATATCCTGAATTTCAGGCTAATTTAGAAAACTAATTAATGTCTAAGGAAAGGAGAGCACTATTGCCAACTTCCTCACCATATATTGGCTGGCCATCAAAAATAGAACTAGACAATGGAAATATTTAAAGCAAAGGTTGTTATTATGACACATCCATGAGCATGCACACACAAAATGAGTTATTGAATGCAGACATTGCCCATCTGCAAGTGATAATCACAAGTACATAGGAGGCAGTATTGATTATCCCTTTCAAAGGCTGACTGTTACTCATTAATCTTGACAAAAATCAGTTAAAAACACCGGTAAATAGCTAACTTTGAAGAGTCCTTGGGGCAATTGGTGCAAGAAAAGTTTCATATACAACTCATATCAAACCACCCTAGAAAAAAACTCAAGCCACAAATTATGTGAACAGAAGTATATTAAGTACAACAACAAACAAACAACATATCCAGCCGTTATCCCACTATGTGGGGTTGGCTACATGAATTCTAGACTTCTATGTGGGTTACATCCCAACAGATAGTTTGTCTAGAATTCATATTTGGATCCGACTAGATTTTATGCTGGCTGTCGACTACCTAACGCAACCCTCCTCCTTTATCCGGGCTTGAGACCGGCAGTGGATAATATCCCCTGGCGGAGTAATGATGAAATGAAGTTTGAACACCATCTTCACATGGAGAAATTTTATGAGATGGTGGTGAATGAAGATAATTGATATGGTGGTGAATGAAGATAATTGATATATTAAGTGTAAAGGAATAAATGCAGAAGGGAACCTAAAATTCAAGTACACCAGACTAGTCAAACTGCAATAATGACCAATACAAATCCAATGATTAAAGGAATTGAACTCAGCAATGCCTTCATGCAGGTATTACAATGACCAAACTTTCCTTATTAAGCTTTGAATGGTGAAGACCTTGGCAACTTTGAAGCAGTTTAGTGAATTAGCTCATGTAAACAGCCAAAGGGCCTTCATCTTTACACATCAGCTCAATTTTCCCCGAGACAAGAAGACTGCACTACAACAGCTTGTATCAAGCCTTCATCCCACCATAAGGGGATGGCTACATGAATTCTAGTTGCCAATCATACCTATCTATGGCCTTATCTTCTATAAGAGACCCTTATATCTAGCTTCACCAAGAAAGTAAGCAAGTGAAGCAAAAGCCTAAGCAACACTAGTATAAATGTGGCAAACCATGAACAAGTTGTCAGATTCCCGATCTGACAATTAGGATTCTCAATTGCTGAGAAGAATTGAGAAAGAGGGAATTGGGAATTTAGGGGGAAAAGACGAGAGAAAAGAGGGAGAGAGAGAATTCAAAAATGAGAGGGAAAGAGAATTGAGAGGAAAACTTGTGAAACTTAGGAAATAAACCTAGCTTTTAATGTGTATAAAACCACTTAATTAAATCCATAGATTATACACCTATATATATATACAAATACAATGGGCCATGGGTCATGGGCTCTATCATAGGATAAACCCTAGACTATAATCCATATAACTCAACACTCCCCCTCAAGTTGGAGCATATATATCATATGCGCCAAACTTGCTACAAATATACTCAATTCGAGGACCCCTGAGAGACTTAGTGAAAACATCTGCTAACTGGTCATTGGAATTGACAAAATCTGTGATAATACAACCAGATAAAATCTTCTCTCGGATGAAGTGACAATCTATCTCGATATGTTTGGTCCTCTCATGAAAGACTGGATTGGAAGCAATATGTAATGCAGTTTGATTGTCGCAAATTAATCTCATCTGTGATATCTCCCCAAACTTGAGCTCCTGAAGTAATTGTTTTAACCAGATAAATTCACATGTTGCCAAAGCCATAGCACGATATTCGGCTTCGGCACTCGACCTAGCAACAACCTCCTGCTTCTTACTTTTCCAAGATACTAGGTTTCCTCAAACCAGAACACAATATCCTGAAGTAGACCGTCTGTTAGAAGGAGAACCTGCCCAATCAGCATCAGAATATCCGACTACTCGAGTATGACCTCTGTCCTCATACAATAGTCCTCTACCTGGAGCTCCCTTAATATACTTAAGAATCCAGACTATCGCATCCCAGTGGCTATCACAAGGAGACTGTAAAAACTGATTGATAACACTGACTGAGAAAGAAATATTTGGGCGAGTGATAGTGAGATAATTAAGTTTTCCAACTAGCCTGCGGTATCTTCCAGGATTGGCAAGAGGCTCCCCCTGTCCTGGTAAGAGCTTTACATTAGGGTCCATAGGAGAATCTATAGGTTTACAATCAAGCATCCCAGTTTCTTCTAGAATGTCTAACACATACTTCCGTTGAGAGATAACAATACCAGAATTGGACTGAGCAACTTCTATGCCAAGAAAGTATTTAAGTAACCCCAAGTCCTTAGTCTGAAAATTATGGAAAAGATGTTTCTTCAACTGAATAATACCATCCTCATCATCACCGATAATAACAATATCATCCACATAGACAACCAAATATATACACCTCCCCTGTGATGTGTGTTTATAAAAAACCGAATGATCAGACTCACTACGAGTCATACCAAAGTCTTGAATGACAACACTGAAACGACCAAACCAGGCTCGAGGAGACTACTTCAACCCATATAGTGAGCGACGGAGTTTACAAACCTGCCCAGACTCCCCCTGAGCAACAAACCCAGGAGGTTGCTCCATATAAATCTCCTCCTGAAACTCACCATGTAAGAAGGCATTCTTAATGTCTAGTTGATACAACGGCCAGTGGCGCATAGCTGCTATAGAGAGAAACAAATGCACAGAGGACATCTTAGCAACAGGGGAAAAAGTGTCACCATAGTCAAGGCCATAAACCTGAGTATATCCTTTGGCAACCAAACGAGCCTTGAGGCGATCAACCTGCCCATCAGGACCCACCTTGACAGTATAAATCCACCGACAGCCGACAAGAGATTTCCCTGGGGGTAAAGGAACCAAATCCCAAGTACCATTGGAATGCAAAGCAGTCATCTCATCCACCATTGCTTGTCCCCACCCCAGATTAGAAAGTGCCTCACTAACAGTCCTAGGTACTGAAACAGAGGATAAGGAGGACACAAAAGCACAAAAAGGAGACGAGAGACAGTGATAGCTAAGAAAATTATAAATGGGGTGAGGATTGCGAGAAGAACGAGTACCTTTTCGAAGGGTAATAGGAAGCAGATCCTCAGAAGGCAAGACCGCGGCAGGTGGAGAGACTGGAGCAGGATGTGAGGCAGCAGGAGTCGCTGAAGTTGTAGAAGATGCGAGAGAAGGCGCAGGAGCAACATCTCCACCGGGAGGAGACCGAGGCTGATGGCGCCGATGATAAACCTGCAATGGGGTAGATGAAGGAATAGGGAGAATAGGAGCAAGAGGACTCGCGGGAAGAGGGATGACCTCAGAAATGGGTTGACACTCGGAATGAGGCGAAGAGTAGAAAGGAGACGACTCAAAGAAGGTAACATCTGCCGAAAGAAAATAGCGGCAAGTGTCAGGAGAATAACACCGATAACCCTTCTGAAGGCGAGAGTAACCAAGAAAAATGCACTTGATGGACCGAGCAGACAATTTATCATGACTGGGAGACAGATTATGGACAAAACAGATGCAACCAAAGACACATGGAGGAAGAATATATAATGGTTGATCAGGAAACAAGAGAGAGTGAGGAATCTGGTGCTGAAGAACCGATGAGGGCATCCTGTTAATGAGATAGCAAGCAGCAAGGACTGCTTCAGCCCAAAAGCGAAAGGGGACATAATGATGTAGAATAAGAGTGCGAGCAGTTTCAATCAAATGTCTGTTTTTACGCTCAGCAACTCCATTCTGTTGTGGTGTATATGCACAAGATGACTGATGCAAGATCCCCTGAGAAGACATAAAGGTAGTAAAGGGAATAGAAAAATACTCAGGCGCATTGTCACTGCGCAATACTTGGACAGAAGTATGAAATTGAGTTTTGATTTCAGCACAAAAGGATTCAAAAATTGAGAATAACTCAGAACGATTTTTCATTAAATATAACCATGTGCAACGAGAATAATCGTCGATAAACGTTACAAAATATTGAAAACCCAAAACAGACACGACACGACTAGGACCCCAGACATCAGAATGAACTAAAGCAAACAGGGACACAGCCCGATTATTGATACGCTTTGGAAAATAAGTGCGAGACTGTTTTCCAAGTTGACAAGACTCACAATGAAAAGACGACAAACTAGATAAACTAGGGATCATCTTCTGAAACTTGGCCAAACTAGGATCTCCCAAACGATTGTGGAGAAGAGCAGGAGACTCAGTCACCGAGCAAGCAATAGGCGATGCAGGAAGGTTGAGATGATAGAGACCCTGCGACTCACATCCGATGCCAATCATTTGTCCTATATCGCGATCCTGGATAGTAACAGAATGATCATCAAATGTGATAGAACAATTTAAGGCACGCGTAAGTTTACTAACAGAGACAAGATTAAAGGGACAATGAGGAAGATAAAGGACAGAATCTAAAGGCAGAGAAGGTAAGGGTTTGGCAGTGCCAATAGCTTTAACAACCGCTTTGGACCCATTGGCTAATGTTACAAAAGGTAAAGAACTAGAATTAGTAAAATGAGAGAACAAATAGGGATTACCAGAGATATGGTTAGAAGCACCTGAGTCCAGGACCCATGGTCCCAAAGAGGAAGACAGAGCGAGACAGGCAGTGGAATCACCAGAGTGGGCAACAGAAGCAACTGTGGATGAGGTTTGCTGGGACGTCTTATACTTGAGATACTCATCATAGTCAGCCCCAGTGAGAAGGACAGATTGCGGTGGATGACCATCAAAGGACTCAGATCGAGAACCATCAGCATGAGCAACATTAACACGAGGAGGGCGGCCATGCAACTTATAACATTGTTCCTTAGTATGCCCCCACTTGTGACAATAGTTACACTTGGGGCGTTTGCCCCGATTACCACAATCTCCGCCCTGTTCGCTAGTACTCTGAACCTGAGAAGCCATGACTGAATGATCACCTGCAGAAGAGAGAGGCATCGTAGGAACAGATGAAACCCGAAGAAGACGAGAATACACTTCATCCATAGTAGGTACAGTAGGACTAGCAAGAATCTGATCATGAACAGGAGCAAGCTCAGGACCAATGGCAGCAAGAGTACACACCATGAAGAACTTATCTCGCTGAGCTAGATCTTCTGTAGCAGTCTTACCAGCAGGTAACAATGAGTTAAATTCATCTTTAATAGAGGTCATCCGACCAAGAAAATCAGGAAGAGTCGAACCCTGTTGTCGTAAACTGAGCAGATTAGACACCACTGAATACAGGCGTTGAATGTCATTAGTGTATAATGCCTTGGCCTGAACCCACAATTCATAGCACATGGTATAGTTAGTATAGATTGGATGAAGAGAGGGATCAATTGACTGCCACAGGAGACTACACAACAGAGCATCAGCTCTTTGCCACTCGGGTTTGTTTGTGTTCACATTCTCGGCCTTGGTAGTTAGATGATCCTGTAAGCCTTGACCCATACCCATAGTTCAACCGCCTTGGACCTAGAGATATAATTGGAACTACCCATCAACTTCTCAGTAGCAATAGCTGGAGAGGGAGACAAAATACCAGAAAAGGAGCCAGATTTACTAGTACCAGCCATGTTGGATAAAAAGGAGCCCTACAAGATCAATAGATCTGAAACCAAAGGGTTAAATAAACCAAAAATAAAGGCTTGATGATTCAGCACAAAGAACAGGTGTGCTGGAGCGACGGTAGATGGCGGATGCTGGTGACCAGCGGCGGCGGATGGCAGCAGATGGCGACGAAACCACTTGGGCTAGGATGGACTGAAGGAGGCGAGTCCAATGGTGAAGATAGCGTTGCGATCGGAGCACTGGTGAAAGAGATCGGAGCAAAAAACGCCTCTGTGAACAGTGCGACACAGGCGGTGCGTGGCGGCGACAACGGCGATGATCCTCCGGGGGTCAACAAATCGGAGGCCGGCGAACACAACAGCGGTGGTGGTTGTGTGATCGGTGGCCGAACGGTGAAGACCCGCAGCTGACCAGTAGCGCGCGCGAGAGAAACGCAGTGGGCGGCGACGGCGGTGGCACGGCGGGCTGCAACGGTCGGTGGCGACGCGACCGACGATGTTCGTCGGTGATGTGGGCGGCGGCAGCGATGGCGACGACAGCTGCGGCGGCGGCGGCGGCTAGGGTTTGTATGGTGGCTGCTAGGGTTTGTATTAAAACTAGGGTTTGTATTTTGGCTCTGATACCATGTGAAACTTAAGAAATAAACCTAACTTTTAATGTGTATAAAACCACTTAATTAAATCCATAGACTATACACCTATATATATATACAAATACAATGGGTCATGGGCCATGGGCTCTATTATAGGATAAACCCTAGACTATAATCCATATAACTTAACAAAACTGAATTCCAATTTCATTCAACATGTGGGGCTAAGTGCAGATCAGAGGTATTTATACTGATCTATAGCCTAGTTTGGGAGCCAAAAATGGTTATCCCAGCCCACTTGGCTTTACAACTTGCCATAGGACATGCTGGAACATTCCTCCAGCTATGCCAAAAAACGTGGCTTATTTAACAAGGCCTAACAGCCTATTACATAAGGCTCAACGGCCTGCTAGCGTGACAATCCCCTCCCCTTAAGACCTTTCTTGTCCTCAAGAAATGTGTAGCAAGCTGGCTAAGTTGGGAAATTGCTGGAGAAGATCTGACAAATACTCCCATGTATTGTTGTCCTCGTGGAGGGACGACCATTTAACTAGAACCTGGGTGAGAGGAACTCCATGCTTATGGATCACCCTTTTTCTAGGATAGCAGTAGGAACTATCTCTTCCACTTCTTCTCTTACTATAGGGGGAAGTGAAGGAGTGGATCTATGTGCTCCAATGGCTTTCTTGAGAAGAGAAACGTGGAACACAGGATGAATCTGTGTCTCCTCAAGCAGTTGTAGCTTGTAGGCTACTGTCCCTATCTTCCCCAATATTGTAAATGACCATAGTACTTAGGGTTTTGTTTGGAGATGGGTTGGTGGGTCAGGGCCTTGAGATGCTGCTAGCCAAGCTTCAAGTAAGCATCATCTCCGACTAAGAACTCCCTCTCACTCCTTTTTTTGTCAGCCAATTGTTTCATCCTATTTTGTGCCCTACCCAACTCTGCCTTCATTAGCTTAATAGTATCTTGTCTCTGCTACAAATATGTCCCAACCACAACCACTGTAGATTGTCCCCCAATTGCCAGTAGTAGCCTTTGCTTATAGCCATAGAGAGCCTCAAATGGGGTCATCTTGATCGAGTTGTGGAAGCTCGAATTATACCACCATTGAGCTACTGCCAGCCACTTACGCCACCCCTTCGGCTATAAAAAGCTGAAGCACCTCAAGTAAGATTCCAGACATTGATTTACCCTTTCTGATTAACCATCAGTTTCAAGGTGATAAGCAGTAGACATCAGCAGCTTAGTGCCTAACAATCTCATCAATTCTTTCCAAAATAAGCTAGTAAATATCTTATCCTTGTTTGATACTAAAGGAATTCCATGCATCTTCACCACATTATCCGTGAATGTTCTCGCCACTTCTTGGGTTGTGAACAGATGGGATAGGCCGATAAAATGTCTAAACTTAGAGAATTTGTCCACTACCACTATGATGCAGTCCTTCCCGTTTGACCTTGGGAACCTTTCTATAAAATCCATGGTTATATTGGTCCATGCTTGGTCTGGAATGGCTAGGGGTTGCAACAGGCCCAGATGAGCCACTGTTTCGTGTTTGCGTCTCTAGCCACTATTTCATGTTTGCGTCTCCTACATACATCACACTTCAACACATAGTCCCACACACATTTTTTTAACTGAGGCCAAAAGAATACCTGTTGTACCCTTCGATAGGTATTCTGAATGCCCGAATGACCCCCAATAAGAGACTCATGTAGTTCTTGTAGAACCCTGCCCTTCAACTCCTCACACTCTCCAATCACCAGCCGGCCTTTGTATGTTATCACTCCATTATTAAATGAACAATCTGGCCTGCTATTTGCATCTATGCTCAGCTATTCCAACAACCCTTTAGTCCACTCCCCCTGTAGATAGTTGTTTGTAACCTCTTGGAGCCAATCTAGGACCACTACTGAAATGGTTGTATGGGTATGAAATTATGTCGAGTGCATGTATTCTCTAAGAGGAAATGCTAGATGATTGATAACACTTTGTAATCTTGGGAGAGAATAGTATGGGTGTACTCGAAAAAGGAGAGACTGTTGTACTAATTGATTTCTGATTAAATCAAGATTGCTTTCAGGGTGATTTCAAGGTTGGACGTAGGGTTGCTTTCAAGCAATCCTAACCAGGATAAACTGTTGTCTCATGTTTGTGGTTTGAGTGTTTTTATTTCTGTTTTCATTCATTTAATTTTGTTCTTACAATTTTAGTTTATTATTTCTGTTGTTTGGTTTTGATTTCAGGTGAAGAGTAGTCGAATTCTTGTCTAAGAAAACTGATCCAGTGACCCTAGGATTAACAAATTGGTATCAAAGCATTGAACTCTAAGGAGTTGCAATAGAAAGTAGCGGGAAATAGTGTTGCCAGTGATGTACTCTCGGTTGGAACAAAATTAGATAGGAATGATACTAGACAAAGGGGTAGGTCTAGGTCAAAATCAAGAAATGGTGGGAGAATAACTAAGTGCTATTACTGCCATGAGGAATGGCACATCAAGAAGAATTGCCATAAGAGAAAGAAAGAATTCCTAGAGAAAAACAATCCTGAAAACACCTCATCTCTATGTGAATATAACTATGATAGTGCTGAAGCCCTAGTAGTATCTGAAAATGCTGATGGAAAAGCATGGATACTAGATTCAGGGTGTTCTTCCCATATGTCCCCTCATAGGAAATGGTTTGTGAACTATAGAGATTCGGTAGGTGGTAAGGTGTTATTAGGCTACAATCAAGAGTATAGAATCAAGGGTACAGGAGATATAAGATTAAAGTTGCATGATGGATCGGTTAAAATCCTAAAATCTGTAAGATATGTCCCAAGATTGAAAAGAAATCTAATTTCCCTAGGTGAGTTAGATAGAATTGGTTTCTCCTATAAAGGAATAATGGAGTACTAAAAGTTGCTAAAGGATCACTAATAGTGATGAAAGCAGTCCTCAACAATGGTATTTATGTGATGCGCACTTTGTATGGAGAAGCTGCAGCCACAAAAGAGAGAGCCTATGATAAGTATAGGCCATAGCATTTGAGGACGGCTCACAAAGGTGAGCAAGGACAAAAGGCGGTATCTAAGAAAGGGATATTAGGAGAGGGAAAAGTTGCAGATGTGGGAAAGAGTGAATCATGCGGATTTGGTAAATCTACCAAAGTTAAATTCTCCAAAGAGACCTTGTATATGTCAAAATCCCATTAGAGATTAGTTTCTAGGATCTAAGGGGATCTATCTAGGCCTTGTCTCATGGTGGAACTAGGCAAAGTGTACCTAGTGGAGATGATGTGTCCCTAAGAAATTCCCAAGCGTGTAAGAGTTTGCTAGAATTGAATATGATCTTGCTAGAATTTGCTTATAGTATGAGGGGTTAGGTGTAGTAGAGTTGTGGAATAGGTACGCCTAGGTCTCTTAAAGCTAGGGTTCTTACCTATGTAGGAAAATTCTACCAATAGAACATGAAATTAGTTGTTTCTAAGGTCAAGGGATGAATCTGGAATGCTATGTAAAGAAGAACAGCAGGTATAGTCCTTTGGGAATGTCCTAACATAACCTATGAACCAGGGTATAGCAATAGGTAAACCTAGGAAATTTCTTTTGTGTTTGATCATCCTCATTGTGTAAGCAAGGGCTGAATTGCAAAAGAAACTAGTGTTTAAGATAGTTGGGCAGTGAGGGTCCTCATGAACAGTGAGGGGGAAAGGTTGTATGCAAGTGATGTCTTGTATGGTGCAGCCCATGATGATCAAAATCCAGGTTAAGCAAGGAAAGGGAAGGACAATCATCTTGTAGGTAATGAGCAAGAGAATAGAAAGGTTTAGAGTGATGCCTAGGATGGGTAAACGATAGAACTCAAGATAGGTACCAGTGAGGTCTAGAAAAGTTTGGTTTTAAGGATGCTTATGCACTGGTTTGAGTGCTAAGGAATAGGCCGGAAAATAGAAACCTCTTGTATAAGAAGAGGAGATGCACTCTTGTCCAAATGAATGGCATGGAGCCATGAAAATTTGGGGATAAATGAAACTTAGACTTTAAGTGAAAGATCCCTTTAGGTTAAAGGGATGGAGTGACTATTTGTGAATTAAGGAAGGTGCTAGAAATGGGGAAAAGTCTAAGAAAAGGCTAGACAAATGGCCACTGGTTAAAACAGCACATGAAGGATTAATTTCAAGTCAAATAGGTATATCACTAACAGCCATTATCCATGTGAAAATTAAGGGAAAATTGATCTTATAGAGTAGCCCAAGGGATTAGAGGCTAGAGGGAAAGGTAAGCAAGGTTGATTGCTTAGAAGGTCTCTCTATGAATGACAGTATCTCCCAAGGTGAAGGTATAAGAAATCTTATCCTCCTAGGATAAGTCCAAGGATTAAAATTGAGTGCATAAGGAAGCTGTGAGTATTTCAATGGCATGCCTAGTGAAATGTAAGGCATCTTCACCGGAAATTGTCCATGAAAGACTCTCAAGGTGTAGCTGAGAACTTAGGTCAGTGTTTGAGAGTGTAGGATAAAGGAGAAGCTGGAAATTCTAAGGCATAGAGGGTGAAATATAAATTGACAGCTTATGATAGCCTAGGTTATCCAAACCTAAGCATATCTTGATAGGCTGGTAGATAGAAGAGGCACAAGAGAGATGAGCAGTGCTTTTGAGTTTGAAGCAAACATAAGAAGGAAAGAAAGTGGTAAAACCTAAAGGCCGGTTTTTTGGGAGCTAGGAGTAAGTCTAGCAGTGTTAAGACCAATTCGGGTAAGGTGCACTGTTGTTGTGATGCTGTGTAAAAGTTTGGACCCTTTGGGATGGAGAAATAACATTAAGTATGGATTTGGTTTATGGTGGAGTGTACTTAGACGGACAGGTATGTATTTCAGGTTGTGCAGCTGGAACCCTAAAAGAATGTCTAGGTAAAGAAAGTTGGAAAAGCCAATGGGCAGTCCACTTGGTTTAGATTCAGTCCCACCATGGAAAGGACCAATCATATTGATGTTAGGAAAGTTATTCATTAGGGAAATCCTTGAGAATGAGGATCAATCCTAATAAGAGTTGCAAATATTGGTAATGCAATTAGAAGTATTATCCAAGGTGTTCCATTGTTGAAATTTACAGCAGTGTTTTGATATTCTTAATGTTTGTTGTTGTTTTTGAGTGATCAGGTTGTGCAGCAGTCCAAATGAGAGCAAGATGAGAGTAGGTCAAGTTCATCTATTGGAAGGCCAAGGCTTGGATGGATGAAGGTTGAAATATACTCAAGACAATGGTGGAGAGCTGCAGTCATTCCTCCTTCTTGGCAGCGAGACAAAGTGTCTACTGCTACATGCTCCTTCCCCTTCCTGAATTGTATTACATAATCCAATCCCATAAGTTTAGTCATACCTTTCTTCTACAATTGGGCATGCAACCTTTGTTGCAATAGGAACTTCAAGCTTTCATGATCCGTTTTGATAACAAACCTTCCTCCCTCTAGATAGTGTCACCACTTCTCTACTGCCATTAGGACCGCCATCAATTCTTTCTCATAGATACTGAGTCCTTGATGTCTGGGGGCTAGGGATTGGCTAAAGAAGGCTAGGGGCCCTACCCTCTTAACACAGTACTGCCCCTATTCCATAGTAGCTAGCATCTATTCCCAACATGAATGGCTTGTTGAAATCAGGCAAGCCTAGTACTGGTACTTCACTCAGTGTCTTCTTCAATCTCTCGAAAGCCTCCTCAACTTTAGGGTTCCACTTAAAGCCATCTTTCTTCAGCAACTCTATCAATGGCTTGTTGATTACTCCATAACTCTTCAAAAATCTCCAATAGTAACCAGTGAGCCCTAAGAACCCTCTTAATGCTCAAATGTTGGTAGGTTTGGACCATGCCACAACAGCCTCAATTTTCTTGGGGTCTATGCCCACTCCAGCTCCTAAAATTATATGCCCCAGATATTCCACATGTCTTTGTGCAAAAGCACACTTTGACCACTTGATATACAATCGGTTGAATCTCAAGATTTCAAATGTAGCCCTAAGGTGGTCTAGGTGTTGATCAAAAGAATGGCTATAGACTAGGATGTCATCGAAGAAAACCAACACAAATTTTCTGAGGTATAGTTTAAAAATTTAGTGCATGAGAGCTTGGAATGTGGCCGGTGCATTGGTTAGGTCCAAAGGCATTACAATGAATTCAAAATGGCAGTGGTGTGTTTTGAAGGTTGTTTTGGGTACGTCATTTGGATCCATCTTAATTTGATGGTATCTTGATCTTAGGTCCAGTTTAGAAAATACAGAAGCATGTTTGAGCTCATCCAATAGGTCCTTAATGATTGGAATAGGAAAATTATCTTTAGTGGTAATGGCATTGAATTGTCTATAATCAACACAGAAACACCATGTACCATCTTTTTCTTAAACAATAGGATGGGTGAAGAAAATGAGTTGTGGCTAGGTTTGATTACAGACTGGTTCAACGTCTCTTTAACGAGCTTTTCAATCTCAAATTTGAGTTTAAGGGGGTATATATAAGACCTAATGTTCACTGGTTCAACATTAGGTTGAAGAGGTATTGTGTGGTCCAAGGATCTTTTGGGGGAAAGTGACTTAAGTTCTACAAAAAGATCTTGATATTCAGCCAATAATACATCAAGTAGAGCCAATTCATGTACCTGCCAAGTGGTTGTAGATGATTGGCTCCCTGGTTTAGAATCTCCTTCATCCCCTATCTCCAGTTGCTCAGTAGCTTCAACTGAGAACAATTGTGCTACTTGGGACACCTTCTTTTTGAATAGCGGTTGCAATTTCTTCCCCTTGATCAACTTGCACGATCCCACTTCCATGTTCCCTTGCAACACCACTCTCCTTCCATCCTTCTCCAGAGTCACCTCCATCTTATTGAAGTCAAAACTGATTGGACTCACTCCCCTCATCCAATCAACCCCGGGTACAATATGGCATCCCTCCAACTTTAGTAATCTCAAATCAGCCTAGTAATCTTCTCCTTGCATTTCCCATCAAAATCCTAAACATGCAGATTTGCTGATGACTTTACTCCCATTAGCTACTATCACAGACAGGGGATTGAGTGCTAGCTAGTGGCCACTTCATCCTTTTGGTTGTTCCCTTATCAATAAAACTATGGGTACTCCCACAATCTATTAAGACTATGAGTGTGTTGCTTGCACCTTTCCCTCTACTTTAATAATCTTGTTGCTAGCCATCCCTTTGATTGCATGCAAAGAAATAGCCCCCTTACCTTCTTCTTCCTCTTTTTCAATCACCGTCATCTCATCCTCTTCTTCCCCTTCTACTAGAAGCAACTGCTCATTGCACTAATGCCCTGGGGAATACCTGTCCCCACACCTAAAACATAATCCAACAGACCTCCCCTACTCAATGAGCTTGTCCCTCTGTTGCAAATTCGGATTAGGGGGTGTAGATGCCACATACCTCACCCCTATTCCTCCCATGAAATTCTCCTTGCTCTGCATTCTTCCTCAAGATAACACCATTCCCGAATTAATTCCTCTGCTTTAACCCCGTTGTTTCTTTATTAAGGCTTCTACTATTAACTCTTGTAGTAATGCATCCTCTGCCGCCTCTTGCACAAATCTAGGCCTCATCACTTTCACCATGGATCTGAGGTTATCACTCAGTCCACTAATGAAACTTGATACAAAATACTCTTCAGTCATGTAGGGGTTTCTGTTAAAATGTTGTCTCAAGTAGATCCAGATTTTAAAGCAATCAAATGAGTCGGTTTTATGGGTTTAGTCAGGCAGTTTCTCAGCTTTGTAATTAGTTTAAAGTTTGAGGGTAAAATCGGGAATGTCTAATCCTATTAAAGTCTTAGAGACTATCGCCTATTATTCTATAAATAGGGCAGGGGTCTAGGCTTATAATGGGTCTCATATTCTCACGAGTAAGTTCAAGAGTAAAGTTGTGTGTCATAAGAAATAGTCTTTGTAATCTTGGAGAGACTTGTAATCGTGAGGCGAGTGTATACTGCTATCATTCTGAATTAAAGAGATTGCTATCAGGAGGCTTTAAGAGGCTAGATGTAGGGTTGTCCTAAGGGCAATCCAAACCAGGATAATCTGTTGTGTTCTTCTTGTGGTTTGGTTTTATTTTCTGTCATTTACATTCTGTTTTCATTGTCATTCATTTTGTTTCTGTTATCATTAAAATTCGAGTGTGTGCGCAAGGGTGAGGTTGTGAATTCCGTCCAAGAAATCTAACTCTAAGTGCTCCTAAGTTAACAGTTTCTATTAAGTATGAGTAACTTTAGCTCTTCAAACTTAAGCTAATACTTGTGCACAAACCCATTCTGCCTTTCTTCATTCACATAAAATCTTTTGCACAAACCCCTGGCAAACTCCTCCCAACAACAATTATCTCTCACTCCTGACCATCCTTGAAACCAGATATCTCCTACATCGTTCAAGTATGATGCTGCCAGAGTGACTCTCTAGTCATCAGGCACCTAATGAATATTGAACAACTTTTCGCACCTCTTGATCCACTACTGGGGCTTTATCTCATCAAACACGGGTAATTCTAACTTAGGCACTGGAAAATTTGAATGGCCATAATTCATCGGAGCTTCTGGACTCCTCTCCACTACATTTTCACCCATCACTGCCACATCAACCCCTAATTCGGAGGATCCGACCACTCTCTGACTGGTGCTAATACCCAGAACAGAAGTATTGGTTCCACTCTCTCACAAGGGGGAAAATCAAGGGATAGCCTTACCAATGCCTAATTTGAGAACATCAGCATGAATTGTTGCATTTGGTCACGTACCATATTGTTGTGCTCTCGCATCTCCCCTCGGATCTAGTTGCGCATATCTGCTCGCAACCGATCTGAAACATCCTCCAGTTTCTTGTCAACCGCAACTCCTATAGCTTCTTCCATTGATCCTACCCGAATCTACATCTCCATCTACTTCATACGTGTGTCATCAGACATCGCAATTGGATCAACGGAAACTATCGGGCAAGAACTTGCTCTAATACCAATTTGTCAAATTCCCGATTTGACAATTAGGATTCTCAATTGCTGAGAAGAATTGAGAAAGAGGGAATTGGGAATTTAGGGGGAAAATATGAGAGAAAAGAAGGAGAGAAAGAGAGAGAGAGAGAGAATTCAAAAATGAGAGGGAAAGAGAATTGAGAGGGAAACTAATTTCCAATTTCATTCAACATGTGGGGCTAGGCGTAGATCAGAGGTATTTATGCTGATCTATAGCCTAGTTTGAGCGCCAAAAACGGATATCCCAGCCCACTTGGCCTTACAACTTGCCATAGGACATGCTGGAACATTCCTCCAGCTATGCAAAAAACGTGGCTTATTTAACAAGGCCTAACAGCCTATTTCATAAGGCTCAACAGCCTGCTAACGTGACAAAAGTTATCAAAGGAAACCCAGCAGCCAGACCTACAATCCTCAATGCAACTTGACAATCTTCAAGAAAGGCAAAAGCATAAAGAACCGGGATGTGTGCGTCAAAGAAATACACTTTTGACCCCGAAAGTCGACAATATTGAAGATATGGCCATTAAAATATCAACCGAACAAGAAGTAACATCCATTTACTAGAAGGAAAAATTATCCTCAAATCCATGTGCAACTCCAACTTGGGTTCAACAAATATGTTAAGTTTTACAAGGCATGAATGTCAAAACTTCAAAGAACTTGCCCATTCACTGAAAGTGACAAGGCAATGTTCAAAGAACTTCGAAGCCCCAAGTTAAAAACCAGGAAAACTCCAATTCAAAGTGACAAGGCAATGTTCGATTCCTCCAAATGTAAATTGAGAAAACAAACTAAAAACAAGGAACCACGTAGAAATAATGGGGGAAGCCTGCTGAAGAACTCCAGTATTTACCCTACAACTACACTGTTGGAGGCACGACCATTAACTATTCTGCAGAGAAACAACTTACATTCATCCATCAAGAAACAGAATTGTCTCGATAGTTCACCAAATCACGATAAATGCTTTAAATATTAAGGCCTGGGAGCACAGATCTTGAAAATTCAACTTATATATGGTAAAATTAGTTTTTGAAGCTCAAACAGTTTACACTGCTAATAAGCCGGTTCCCAGCGAAGCCCCAATTCATAAACCAGACCAATTCCGTTCAATTCAAACAGATCCTCTCGAAATGTAAATTAAAAACTAAAATGCCGGCAAATTGCCAAAATCTAGACTGGATAGAGCACAGGACAAAACAAATTCAAAAACAAAACCACCAGTACAGTGCCAAGCGAAAGCAGATCGATAGATCATGAACTAGGAAAAAAATTATACACAAAGAAAACTACGTGCAGTAACAATGACGAATACAGATGAATTCACCTGGATTCTGAGAAACTGGAACAAAACCCTGCAAACGATGAAAAGAGAGAGTACCTTTTTATGTGGTCGTGGATCTATCAATCAATCCGTCAACAGAAAGTAAAAATCTCGCAGTCAACATCAGTGCCTGCCTTTCAATTTGCGAGCTCCGAAGATCGATTCGAATTGATTTGATTTTCTATCTGATTTTCCCTCTCTCTCTCTCCGAAATCCATCTATCCACACGGATACTCAATACTTTTACTTCACCCCTCTACTGAAGAGTCACTAGAAATGCAAGCAAGACACGGAGACAGGTGGGACCGTGGGAGCAGTGGGGGAGGCTAAGTTGACCCGGGCGTGCGGTTAATGGCAGGCGAAACGTCGTCGTTTGGAGGGCGGTAGGCCGTGCTCGGGTCGCTGTCGCGAACACAACCAAGAGTCAATCACGGGATTTTATCAGCCCCCACCGGCCCGATCCGGTGTCTATTTGGATTGGCTGACGACCAGTAAGGGGTTAGGTGGCGATGACCACCCGCGCACGTTAGCCTTCACTGCGTCACATGAAAAGTAACCGTTCTGGCCCACTCGTTTTCACGCCACGCCAACATGGGAGGTTTCTTAGAATTCCCCCCTTTCTTAATTAATTTTCCTTTTTTAAGAAAAATACGTGGCTGTAGGATCGCAGTGGTTCCTAATTTGTTTTAATTATTTATTTAAAATTAAAAATAAAAAACACGAGTAAATATTTATTTAAAATTTTATTAAAATAAGGGAGTTAATGATTAATAAGGTCTAACTTATTCATTTAAAATTAAAATAATTATAAATATTTATGTAAAAACATAAAATTTATTTAAAAACTTATTAAAACAAATATATAAATGGACTACTCATTATTATCTCTAACATAAATGTTAATTATTTTTATCTTTTTGTTATTGAATAACGTCTTCATATTACCCAAAAAAAATTAAATGTCTTTAGTTTAAGAAATAAAAGGGACAATAATAGACAAATTAATTTACAACTTAAATCTATGATGTTTAGGTGACAATAAAAAAATTTATTTTGCGGCTTAAAAATAAATTTAAATGGCAATTACTAAGCATTTAGCTCCTATAAATGAATTTTTATTTAAAATAATTTATTTTTTATTTATACGTAGATAACACAATTAGATTCCTTAATATTTTATTACATCAAAAGAGAAAAGTTGACTTTTTAAATGCCATAATTAGATTTTTATTATCTTGATAAAAACCATACACATGCACACAATCTTGTCAAAATTTGGTTTTATTTATTTTTATATATAATAAAATTTCATGTAAACATAATATAAAAATTAATTCTATACACAGTAAATGTTTGCCTATAATATTTTAAAATATGTAAAATATATAATTTCACCCTATGTGTTTTATATACAGGTGCTGAACTATTTGTATAGGTTTAAAGTACCAAAAATAAGGGCAAAACATTAAAAATTTATGATATCAAATTAGGTAAATTGCCCTTAGATACTTTGTGATTTGGATCATCTGTACTGAGGCCCTTGTTGTTTTTATTTTTTGCTCATAGACCCTTTCCATGGCTAACTGTATTAGTTAAATATTCTTAATTAAGTTATATTAAATTTAATTTAATCAATATTAAAGATTAAATTAAAAACCACACTTTGTCAATAGTGGTGATTTTGGCAGTTGAAACCTCAATTGTCATTGGTGACGAAAATATGGTGGTTGGAACCCATTATGAAGGAAACAAATAGAATAAAAGATATAGAATAAGAATATATGAGTTGTCATATTCGATGTGGTTATTCATATTGTAATAATTATAATGGCAATTAAAAAAAATGCATGTTAATTTTTATGTGTTATAATGCACTAACGCTTAGTGTATAATGTAAAGAGTTATAATGGTTTTCAAAACTTGTTTAAAAAATACACATAAAATGCATCAGAAATGATACAAAATGCCTTTGCAATAATCGATATAGACCATGCAATATAAAAACATCAAAACAAAAACATTAAAATAATTGTTACCTCACGCACGTTAAAATGCTACTAGTTGCTCTATAAATGCACCACAACTCGAACACTTTCAGTCTCCAACAAGCTCCTACTAATAGCTCTGCTTCAAGCCTCATATACTCTAGTACTTGTTATTTGGTCAACCATGCACGTCAACCTTCATAGCCCTAGAGGACCAAGACAGTCTATACTTATGACACAAATGAACCCTTTTATTGCACCCGCGTTCTAAATAGGCACGGTCAAATATGATACCAATCTATGTTTGGTTTTCTTTAGATGAAGACGATTGACAAACCAATAAGATGAAATGAACAAGGATAATATAAGCAATGATAGAGTAAAAAGAATAAGATAAATAACATAGAGGAGCCTAGGGCTTCAGTTTCTTATTTTCTTAAAGCATGAAATGGTGAATAGTTGTGGTGTGAAAAACAAGTGGCTCTTGACTATTTTTCTTTTGTCTTCCTATTATTTCTCATTCATTAATGTGCCTAAATATGCATATTAAACACTCGGCAGAGTATTAAATGCTCAGTTGTTCAAAACGACAAAATAATGGCACGTGAAATCAAATCTTGCTCAAATAAATTATCAATCATTCAAGACAGTCGACCGTTTTATAACAAATGGTTGATTGTCTAAGAAACCCATTGACTATTTCATGCCTTTCATTCCAAATTTTCACAAATTGCATCAAAACCCACCATTAACTTTTAATGGCTCATCCATTAACTTTTAAGGGAACTGATACATCCCGTTAACTCTTAATGGCATGCCTGTTAACTCTTAATGGCTCCCATTAACTCTTAATAGTTTTTCTCTGTTAACTCTTAATAGTCTGTTGATTAATTTGTTAACTCTTAACAAGGCATTTATCATCGTCATTAACTCTTGATGATGACTGAGAACACGTGACATTCAGAAATCACTAATCCAATGTATTACCTAGTTTGTGTGTGATCTTCTAATTTTATAGTCATGCAGTAATCAGGACACGTCAAATTATTTGACGTCAATCGAACATTTTGATTTACTACGAGACTCTCCAATTCCTTATTGCACACCAAAAGGTATTGAGTGACCTCTAACATAATGTCACGACGATCAGAATGACAATGAAGTCAATGCTTTAGGTAAACTTATCAGGGTTTTCGATTACTGTGCACTATAATCTTTTTACTGACTATTGTCCCGAATGAGTTAAAGCCATAGACTGATTAAACTCACATAACTTGGTAGTTATGCAAATATCTAGTATAATATGATTGAGATGACACATCGAAACTCGTTTTGACATCATAAACTCTTTTATGATATCATGTGCACCATAGCCAAGGGCTTTCCAACTACAACTAATTGAGACCGTATATGACATTCATTTCACGCCATAAGTCAATGGATCTTATTAGCGAACATCTATCTCCAAACACCATTGCACAAAAACCATACAAAGAGTATTCTCACCTTTCACACCAGATGATTCGTCTCAATAACAAATCTTTAATACTAGTGCACAAAACAACTATGTTGCATTCAGTCTAATAACCAGATACACAATAAAAAACTAGTAACATATCGTTAATCTTCTCAACCATGTACTCTGTTACAAGTTTCACATTCAATATATGCTTAACCAATACCTATCTATATGTCTACTTTTTGCATCTCATGCAATACATAGGCACACGATTTACCATCATTCATCATTAGTATCTCATACTAATAAAATGTAATAGCCTATGTGCAGATCCATAATTAATTAATCATATTCCTCGTTTGATAAATCTCATGATTAATAATGCCTTCAAGAAATTTTGTATTATGGATATTTATCACACATTCTTAACAGTTTAAGAATAAAACCATAAAGAAATATAATGACTAATGCATATACAATTTGCGAACAATTAATGAAGATATGACTATTTTATTAATTACAATAATATCATACAAGCATCGCTATTACATATTAGATGTCATCTAAATATAGTATTATAGTATACAACATTAACACTAGATTCTTTATTCTCACAAATCTAACGATTGCAACTACTTATTCATTGATTTATTCTTTTTATCTCTAACTCTCATTCTCATTATCTATCTATCTATCTTTCCATGATCAATGCTTCATTGTAGTGAAAACCTACGAGGCCTCAAATTAAAGTGAATTTGGCTTCAATTAGAAAAATTATAAGTTAAGGTTAAGGTTAATTTATTAAAGAATCAAATAGCACAGGTAGTTATGAAAAGTGTGAATTGTTGGGTTTGATGGCCATGGTTGGCTTTTTTCTCAAAGATGACCTATTGTTCCATTGCGTACAACCCTAAATGCACATTTTCACATTGCCATGGATCTTTGTTATTTCTATGTTTTTTTTTTTTCTCTTTTTCTCTCAATTGTCACCAATGAACCCATTGGTAATTGTAACTATTATTGATGTTGAATTGTTTAGTTTTTGTGTTTATTTTTATTTTTAGTAAAGTTTAGTTTAAATTGATTTAAATATAATTTGACTAACATTGTTAGAGATAGAAGAATGTGCAAGTAAAATATGTAAATTGTAAGAATCTCTATAATTATTTATAAAGCATAAGGAGTCTCTGTAAAAATAATCTAAATCACAGGGGTCTCGAAGTATTTTACTCTAAAGAATCTCCATAAAATACTTTTCATATAAAAATTATTTTCAATACAAGATATCGTATATTAAAACAAATCAAGTAACATACCACAAAAAAGAAAAAGAAAAAGATAAAAGACAAACAAATGGAATCATATATATTTCCTTGTAATTTGTTAATGGGTAATGTTAATTATTGTCTTTAAGCATAGCAATGGTTAAGATGCAATAAATGCACAACGTTTGCATATAAAATGTATTCATTATATATTATTTCAAAATACGATATATTTATTATTAATTAATTAAATTATTTAAATACTACAAATAAAGTACAATAAATGTATATTATTTTAAAACAATTGAAGCTCGTTACACCTTTTAAGGCAATGGTTAACATTTCTCTTTGTTTATTTTAGTTAACTTTTAACTAAATTAGAGAGTGAAATTATTCCTCGACAAAAAAGGTAGTTTATATAATTATGCCTTACCTCGGTACTACTAATTAGTGTTATTTACTGTTTTTTAGCTATATTTGTTTGTTTTTCATCTACCTACAAAGAACTTAATTTATTGTTTATTATTATTAAGTATGCTTTTCAATAAATTTGTTTGCTGCTTATGATTAAGTTTATTCATTGTTTAATACAAGTTTTAATGACTTGTTTGTGATAAGCAAACATTATTCAAAAAAATCTCAAACATTATAATATATTAATTAACAAACTATGCTCAAATAATTTTTAAGATAATGCTACACGGACTTACAAGTTGACGCACAGGTTGACGAACCCAGGTTATCATGTTGACGAACCCAAGTTATCTCGAGATTTTAATGTCAAAATCTCATGATAACCTGGGTTTAAATTTGAGTTAATTTTATATTTGCTTGCCCATTTTTAAACCCCATATCTTTCTCTCTCAAAACCATCATTTCACTCTATCTCTCCCCCACACATTTTCTCCCAAAACCACCCCTCCCAAACCCACCCCTGCGGGTGCAACATCCGCCCCCACACCGTTCTCGCACCTCTGTCGCCGTCAACCCTGCTACCGCTGCTTGTATCATTGTCGCCCAAAGATGGCGCCACCGTCGTCTCCCCCACCAACACCGCCTGCTGTCACTCCTCTGCTTGCATAGCCATCTCCCCTGCCAACACCGCAAATACTACCCGCCATCGCCGTCGCCGTCATCGTCACCCCCCCACCGGCCACTGACCACCGTCGCTCGCCCCCCACACTGCCTCTTGCACGGTCTCACCCCCACCCGCCGTCGCTAGCAACTGCCACCCAAACTTCACCCACTCTTTCTCTTTTTCTCATCCTCGGCCTTGAGAGAGGAACGCGCCACCGTTACTCCCATCACCGTCGCCTAAGGATTGGGTCGTCGCTGTCGCCCCCCCCCCCCGGCTCAAACCGCCCAAACTTCACCTACTATCTGTTATGTTTTTTTTTTTTTAAGAAATGTAATTTTAATACAAAATAAGAGATTATTTTAAGATATAATTGATACTGTTGCAATAAATTGGTATTTAAAGTGATATTAAATAAGAAAATAAATTATTTAATTACTTGTGTGATCTTATTATATATATATATTAATATTAACACTTTTAATGACAACTATCAAAATGGCTGTTGTTACATCTGGTTGCAAAATAATAAGAAAAAAAATTATTGTTATATTTAATCATAAAATAACAAAAAAATATATCTAATTATATTAGATTTTATCTTAAAAATATTAATTTTACTCCAATCTTATTTTACATTGATTTAAGTAATTTTACCAAGTTATAATTTTACTCCAATCTTATTTTACAAAACTCCAAATTTACCAGGTAATTTTACTCCAATCTTATTTTACATTACTCCAAAATTTTACCAAGTAATTTTACTTCAATCTAATTTAAGTAAAATATTAATCTTATTTTACACTTATTTTACACAAATGTTATAATTTTATAAGTAAATAATTTAAATTAAGTAATTTAATTAATACTTTCAAATTGAAGAAAAATTAATAACAGAGCATGAAATAAGCGAAAATAACACAAGCAATATTTTTTACTCAATTGTCAAATTTAAAATCAAAATAAATTATGTTCTTTCATAATTCAAAATAAATTATATTTTTTAATTTTCATTTCAACAGCTAAATCACCATAAAAAAAAACTACTGAAGCAAAAAAAACAACAGCAGAAAAAAGAAAATATATAAATATATATATGTACATGTAAAAAATTAAAATATTTATAAATGTATATATAAACGTTGTCTTTTACAGTCGCTATGGGGCCTGATAGTAGCAGTTCAAGTGACGTGGAGGGTTTGACGACGGGCGAGGATGGTAGGGCCATCCTTGGGCAACGGCGGTGCGAGAGCGATGTGTTGGGAAGGAGGGGACATTACAACCCGCAGGAGTTTGAGAGAGAGAATAAGGGAGAGATAGAGTGGGTTTGAGAGAGGGTGGGGAGGAGACATTGCAAGTCTACAACCGACAGGGGTTTGAGAGAGATAATGGGGGAGAGAAAATGGGTTTGAGAGAGAGGGGAAGACACTGCAACGCGTAGGGGTTTGAGAGAGATAATAGGGAGAGATAGAGTGAGTTTGAGATATGGTGGTTTTGAGAGAGAGAGAGAGAGAGTGAAAGTGAAAAAGAATGAGAGCTGAGAATAAAAGAGAGAGTGAGAGCTGAGAGTTAACTTGTAATTTTGGCGGGAAGATTAGCTTGTAATTTAAAAGGATTTGTTAACTTGTTAGTCAAGTTGTCCGTCTGTGTAGCATTATCCTATTTTTTATCTATCTTAACTCATAAATAGGCAAAGCTATAACTTCTCCAAATATAAACACTCCAATCTCACATATAGCTAAACTTGATTACTTGGGGGACCACTTTTAGTGGCCACCAACAAAAAGTTGTCACAAATTTATGTATTTAGTGACAACCAACGTAAACTATTATTAAATAATACAAAATAGTGGAAGGTGGTATAAATCATCATTAAAGATAACAATCAATGACAACCCAAATTGACCTTTATTAAAAATTAATAATTTGTGACGACAAGAAGTTGGCCCTCTTCAATAGTCAAATACTTAATGATGGTGAAAATAATGTCACAAATAGTTATCCATTAATGACGAGGGTATAACTTTGTCCTTTTAGTAATTCATTAGTGAGTGGTCTACAATTTTTTATCCAATGGAACATATCCAGTGACAACCACACCATTTCTTTACTATTTGTGATCCACTAGTGAGGGTTCTAGGCTCTTCGTCACTAGTTGTAGATTAATTAGTGAGGGCAATGTAATGATTATTCCTAATAGGTTGCTTTTAGTAATAACCACAACAATTTGTCACAAATAATGAACCCATTAGCGAGGGTTGTGTTTCGACCATGTCAAAATCAATTGTTTTTAGTGATAGCCTTTGCAATTAGTCACTAATAGTTAATGTTAGTGAGGACTAATCATACGTAGTCACAAAAATTACTTCATCAATAAGGATATACAAATTAACCACTAATAATCACTCTTGCTATCTCACTAAATGTTTGAATAATTTGTGAGGACATGATTTATTAGCCACTAATTGCGATCAACAATGACTATTTATTATGACATTTATTAATAATATATTTTAAGTGACAAACACTTTGTTATTCACTTAAAAATTAGCATGTGTTATTGTAACAAGTGGGGCTAGGCCCAGGATTTCTTGGCCCTTGACTCATTTAGTTAGGCCAAATTAAATTTGAATTTTTTATATTTAATTAAAGACAAATTTATATATATTCCATTCGTAGTATAAAATTCTATATGTCTTCAATGCCTTTAATTTTTAAAGACACATCTCTCCATTAATTTTAAAGCTAACATAGTTGACTTTTATGTCAAAATGACGTAGTATGGACTTAAAAAATAATTATAAATTAAAAATAAATGTTATTAAATTAAAATTTAAAAAACATAAAAAAAGAAGCAGAGAAAGCTAGTGGATTGAAACCAAAAAATAATGCTTCCAATGCCATTACTTTCTATGATCCTTTCTGTTGCTCTCATTCTCTACTCAACTGATGTAGAGACAGAGGGATAATTAAATAAAAGAATTAAACAATATCTTATAAACTTTTATTGTACTTGATTTGATAGCAACGAAAAAAAAAAAAATTGGAGTCCTTTAGTGGCGGCTAGAAGTAGACGCCACTAATAAACTTAAAATTTAGGCGGGATGGTGGAATGAGACGACAGTGGATTGATAGACATCTTTGCAAAACGACATCATTTTGACAAATTGTGTCTTCATCAGTCACAAATAGATTGATCAATTTCAGTCTGGCGCCCCTTCTCATTTTTTTGCGGGAAATTTGCAAAAATAGGACTGCCGGCGAAGAACTTTGCAAAAATAAGACTCTTAATTTTTTTTAGCAAAACTAGGACTTTTCAGAGTTGAATGGACTAAAATGCCCCCGAATTAAATTGGCACATAGGATCCCTTCGTCTTCTTCCTCTCGCGCGCACATCCCCAATCGCCCGCCCGACAGAACATCTCTCTCTCTCGTCTTCTCCGTTCTAAGCATCCAGGGTTGCTGCTTCTTCGTCGGTCTTCGCCTTCAAAGCCATTGCAGGTAATTTTCAGAGTGTTTTACCATCTTCGATGCGATCTTTTTTTATGACTACGTACTGGGTATGCAAATGAACCTCGCTCTGGTTCTGCATTCTAAAGCTAGATTGAGAGAAGGCTATGCATTTCACTATAGGTTCAAACCAGAAGCATACCCAATAATGTTTTTTATATCCTTTCGGTTTATATATCGGTACCCAAAAAATGTTTTATGTACCGACACCATATATCGGTATTATTGTATCGGTTGTATTTAACGTAAACCGATACATTCTAACCGATATACATCCTATATATCGGTATGATTTGATCGGTTTTAATTTAATAAAAACCGATACATAGTAAAAGGATATACTTCCTAATTCAACTAGTATATCGGTATAACTGAATCCGATATAACCGATAACCTTTTTTACTTACAGGAATGGCAGCTCCTATATTTGTACCTGTGATGTATGTAGGTCGGTGGGATGTTGATAGAGGCGAATATAAGTACGTGACCGATAAATGTTGTTGTGTAATATGTGTGCATCTAGGCTTCACATTGGACCAATTGATAAGTTGCGTATATAGAAGGTTCAATTTTAGTCCTTTTGAGAAGTCGGTTGTGTTGAAGTACAAGTTTAGGACTCTAGATATATCGGCACCACCAATGGAGATTCAAAGTGATACGGATGTTGAGTGCTTTATACTGGAATGCTCTCGGATAGAATCCAGAAGCTCATTGTGTGTTGATTTCGAGGACAAATTAAAACCGAGTACACAGCCGAATGAAGAGGTTGCAGAGAATCAAGGATGCAGTAATTTGCCGGTGATCCGGTTGGGCAGCGATAGTCCAATATGGAACATGAACACCATAATGAGGCCCCAAGGAACAATGAAGAGGTTGCACGACGATGTTAATTGTGATGATGCAAGAGCAGGGTCTGAAGAAGTAGAAGTTTTCCATGGGATTGATGTTGGAAAATTGGTCCATATCGATGTACAAGTTGGTGATGGCGCTGAGCAGCCTACTTTTCTCCCATCTTCGAGATTATCAAGGGTTAGTGCGGGAACATCATCCCAGATGTCAGAAGTTGAGTTAAACCAAATTTTTGCTTCAAAATCTGAATTGCATCAAAGGATGAGTTTGTTGGCATTGAGAAAGAATTATGAATACAAGGTGGTAAAGTCAACTACGAAGGTATTGTACATGAAGTGTAAGCACGATAAGTGTCAATGGCGGTTGAGGGCAACAACGCTTGGCACTTCTTTTGGTTGGGTAGTCAGGAAATATATAAATACTCATTCATGTTCGTCTTCAATAATGCGGCTTGGTCATTGCCAAGCGAAGAGCAGAGTAATTGGTTCTCATGTAAAACCCTATTACGAGGATGTGAAGCGTATTCATAAGCCTAAGAACATTATCAACGATGTTCGCAAGGAATTTGGTATCAACATAAGTTATTCAAAGGCATGGCGATCGAGGGAAAAGGCTTTGGACATGATCTGGGGGGGTGCGGAGGAATCATTCCAGTTGCTGCCATATTATATGTACATGTTGAAGTTGAAAAACCCTGGGACGATTGCTGAAATCGAGAGTGACTGTGAGAGCAGATTCAAGTACCTATTTATGGCAATTGGTGCATGCCTTGCTGGATTTCGTAGTCAAATGAGGCCCGTAATTGCAGTTGATGCTTGCTTTCTCAAGGGTAAATATCTTGGTAGTTTGTTTGTTGCCACATGCAAAGACGGTAACAACAATGTATATCCTATAGCATGGAGAGTAGGAGATTCCGAGAATGATGCCTCATGGGAATGGTTTTTCACTAAATTGCGATCAGCAATTGGCCATGAGATACCTGATTTGGTATTTGTGTCTGACAGGCATAAAAGCATCAGTAAGGCGATAGTGACAGTTTTCCCTAATGCACTACACGTACATTGTATATATCACATTGGCCAGAACGTTAAGGCTAAATTCAAGCATGAAAATGTGCATGCTTTGTTCTACAAGGCAGCGAAGGCTTATCGAGAATCAGAATTCCATGAATTGTTTAATGAGCTCGAGCAATATGATCCAGCCGTCAGGACCTATCTTAGAGAGGCCGGCTTCAGTCGTTGGGCAAGTACCTATTCGGATGGGAAGCGGTTTGATATAATGACGACAAACATTGCAGAATGCCTCAACGCATCTTTGGCGGATGCACGTAAATTGCCTATTCAATGTTTGATGGAGTATATTAGGAATATGCTCCAACAATGGTTTTATGAGAGACGGGGTCACGCTAGTAAGATGGGTGGACATCTCACCTCTTGGGCTGAAGGAGAAATAGCCAAAAGACTTGCATTATCCCAATATTGGCAATCAGAACCGATTGATATGTATAGATTCAATGTCAAAGATGGTAACTCTGGTGGCATAGTAGACTTGAAGGCGAAAACTTGCACATGTCAGGTGTTTGATTTTGACAAATTGCCATGTGGACATGCCCTGGCTGCTGCACGTTCACGTAATATTGACCCATACTCTTTGTCGTCCGCATACTACCAAACAGAGGCTCTGTTATGTGCCTATGCCGATTCGATTATGCCAGTGGGCAGTCAGGCCGATTGGATCATACCGGACGAAAGTGCATTTATTAATTTACTACCTCCGGCAACTAGACGAGCATGTGGAAGACGCATGACATGCCGAATTCCTTCAGCCGGTGAAGATAAGAGGAGGGTAAAATGTGGTCGTTGTGGTCAAATTGGCCACAATCGCCAAACTTGCTCAAATCCAATAAGTCTGGATGAAAAATGGGAAGGCATCAAGAAAGGTGCAATAGTGGATCATGTTAGACTCGTTTGACACATATGCTTGTATTGAACCAATATATTTGCTTCAATCCAATGTTGTAATAAATATTTAAATATACATTCAAATATGGTAACAACCATGGAACATGTCACATTGCAGTATTTAAAAAGAAATTGTTTGGTGATCGAGATCGGTTCGGACATATCGGTTATCATCACCATGTATGTAAACCTATGGAATCTGACAATCGGTAGCCGACACAATGTATATGGAATCCGATATATTAGCACTAATATCCGATATGTATATGGAATCTAACAATCGGTAACCGAAACAATGTATATCGAATCCGATATATATTAGCATTAATATCCGATATGTATATGGATCCGATATCCGATCTATAACAGGTATGCAAGTCTGTAATAGGGTATAGGTCAATATGTATAGGTAACGTAACCGACGTAAGAAAACCGATTACAATAAACGAGGATATCGGTTGTTTGAATCGATCATCGGCCGATATTTTACAAACGAATAACCTTTCTATTAGGATATCGGTGCGACCGATGTATGTAAACAGATGTAATCGAAAACAAAGGATATGTTGTACGGTCGATATCGGTATACGGTCGATATGTTGTATCGATATCGGATTATGATATCGGTTTCATGACCGATATAATTGCATGTAAATTTTAATCCTACAAATGTAAATGTTTATTACAAAAAAGTAAATGCATGTATAGCATATAAATTACAAAAAAGTAAATGCATGTATAGCATATAAATTTAAATGTTTATTACAAATGGTAAATTTATAGTTATTGAACTATAATTGAACTATTCCAACCTGTAAATATGTACGTAAAGAATTACAACTATGTAAAGAATGTAAATTTACAAATAACTACAAATATAATGGTTCACTTTTTATTAATCTTGGCTGCAAAATCCTTTGCATCCAATACTGCAAACGCAAAAAGCTCCCAAGCCATTCGAGTTCTGAATCGTGAAGCTCTTGACTGGGTCATTTCTACAATTAGTTTGTTGTGGGCCATTAATTCCATCCACTTCAGAACAAAAATCCCACAATCACCACCCCTGCCAATTATAACAAGTTGCACAAATTAATAGGTATCGCGATCAAAAAAACTTTAACTAATAAAAATAAAATAAATGTTGCTTACCCAGTTTGCTGCGGAGCATCCTCAATCTTTAATTCCCATTTATCCTTCAGATTAAATCCAGGTTTCAAATCTCCGTATCCACATTTTGTAAATAGTTTTGGTATCATCTCTGCCATATATTGAAACTTCTTTTCATAACCAATGGGTTTGGTAGAGGAGTAAACATGAACACGTTGAGAGACCAAATCAAGCCTAACCAGAACCCAGTGATTATTATCTATATTTGTTGGGCAGAGCACGTTATCCGCGTTCAAAAATGGGTTGGAGTAACCTGTCTCTGCCCAAAAATATACAACAGGGATGTCGTGATCATCCCACGTCTTCCATTTGCCTGTCTTATAAAGTTTCCAATCACTTTTCAAGGATTGCTGTGTGAGGTCAAAATGATAAATGGTTAATATCCAAAATAAACAGTTAATTCCATATAAATATTTTTGTATAACTTACGGCAAATGTTGTATCAACCAATGTTAACTTCTCATTGTATGTATCTGATTCCTTCATTCTCTTGTTAAGCATGAACACGTAGGCGTCCATGTGCTGCAAGGATTTAAACAAAATGTCATAAATACATATCGGTTATAAAAAATTTATCGTAACCGACATCGAATACCGATATGTAAATACCAATACAACTATCAGTAACATATATCGGCCATTAACCGATACATAAATACCGATATATGAATGTCGATAAAGTTTTCATATTCGATATATACAAATACAACCATCGGTAACATGTATCGGTCATTAACTGATGTATGAATACCGATATATAAATGTCGGTCATTACCAACACAACTGTCGGTAACATATATCAGTCACACACCGATACATGAGGACCGATATATGGCCGATTTATAAATACCAATAACAGAATTACTATTCAATTAGAGAATTACTTACCTCAGATTGGAGCCACTCGTCCGGCGTGGTGAATGTCTCAAAAAAATCCTTATTCATTGAACAGGAACTTACTATAATAGTTGATGTCCGACTATTTGGCCTCTTCAAATATCTCTGAAAAGACTCACAAATCACACCTGTTGGAGGATCGATGTCTAGGGGCTTCAGCTTGTGAAGTTTGGAGGTGTATGTGGGTCGTCCTTTGTCCTCTGTTTCAACATCGGGCCTCAATATTTATTCAATATGCCTTTTTCTTTTCTGCCCCTTATGCGTACGTCTCTTTTTATACGTCTCCTTAATAGGAGTTGTCGCAGTGACTATTTCTAAGAACACATCCTGCATACCCTCCCCATCCTTCCTCAACTCCTCCTCCTCCTCCACCTTCATCTCCTCCTCCACCTTCTTTGCCTCCTCCACCTTCATTTCCTCCTCCACATTCTTCTCCTCCTCCACCTTCATCTCCTCCTCCACCTTCTTTGCCTCCTCCACCTTCATTTCCTCCTCCACATTCTTCTCCTCCTCCACCTTAATCTCCGCCTCCACCTTCTTTGCCTCCTCCACCTTCATTTCCTCCTCCACATTCTTCTCCTCCTCCACCTTCATCTCCTCCTCCACCTTCTTTGCCTCCTCCACCACCTTCTTCTCCTCCTCCTTCACCTTCTTCTCCTCCTTATCCCTTGCCATATTCTTCTCCGTGTTATTCGACGACGTTTCCATCTTATCAATGTTGTCCTTCTCGAACGACACACGACGTGAGCGGGCCATCAGAAGCAAATAATAACAAGCTAGCAATGATCGACGTCGATATAACCTCTTCAGAACTTCAATATCAGTCAGCGCACAATGGGAAGCAAGAGGAAGAGCGACGAAAGGAAGAGCGACGTAGGTGTAACCGTAGCAGAGCAGTAAGATCAAGAGTCCCCTTTTAGCGGGAAGGGCATTTGTGTCCAGTAAAAAGCAGGCCAATCGATGCGTACATTGGGCAGTGCATATGTCGGAAAAAATTCAAATAATTTATTGATATCGGTAAAATTCATCGGTAACCAAACCGAATACCGAAGATCCTTAACCGATATAAGATATCGGTTCCGATATATGTCGGCAACCGATATATCGGTAAAAAATTCAAATAATTTATTGATATCGGTAAAATTCATCGATAACCAAACCGAATACCGAATATCCTTGACCGATATAATATAAACCCATACATCCTTGACCGATATAAGATATCGGTTCCGATATATGTCGGCAACCGATATATCGGTAAAAAATTCAAATAATTTATTGATATCGGTAAAATTCATCGGTAACCAAATCGAATACCGAATATCCTTGACCGATATAATATAAACCCATACATCCTTGACCGATATAAGATATCGGTTCCGATATATGTCGGCAACCGATATATCGGTAAAAGCCGATATATCAAAGTCGATCGATGTCGGCAACTATTATTGATTTATTACCGATATTGTTTAACGGTTCACTTCCCAATGTCTGCACAGATGGGACACGAAACCGATATTGTTTAACGGTTCACTTTCCAATGTCTGCACAGATGGGACACGTTGGCGACTGGAATTAAACGCATCCCATATACTCAACAGATATGAATAATGATGTCTGTTGCAGACTTTACAGTACATAATCGGTGAGAATGTATCGGTTAAGTAACCGATATGGTTTAACCGACATCCTTTTTAACACATCGGTTACGTAACTTTTTGCATGTTTCGCAACCGATATTGTTTAACCGACATACTTTTTGCATGTATCGGTAAATTAACCGATATGTATACACCGATACCTATCTATGTTATATTAATGACGAAATTAAATATCTGTCCTTTGCCCTTCCCAATGTAAGCACCGATTGGAAGGACCGCTCTATAAATATGGCTCTCATCACCGACTTGGAGATCACTGAAGCGGAAGCCATGGACTTGGAGATCACTGAAGCGGAAGCCATGGAAATAAATTGCTTTCTTCGAAGATCGTAATCTAGCAGGTTCAGTTTTCTGGCTTTTGTTTCAGTCTCCCAACCATTAACCTTCTTATGTCTTCTATTTCACCTTGAAGACGTTTGAGATCACTATTTATCGTCCTTATCAGTTGCAATTGGAGGTTTGTTAATGAACATTCAATTGGAACTGATAAGGACGAGAAAGGAGGGACCCGGAACAGAGGTGTAACACAACCAGCTTTCGTATCGGGACGTTCTCCAATGAACTGAAACAGAAGCCAAGGAAATATATCACTTTCCTCGGGCTTCTCGGATACAAGAGCGGGTTCATCAACAAATACTGAGTGATTGCTCTGACCATTGTGGGTTTTTCAACCTCCAAATACATTGTCAAGGCAATACTTTGGCAATTTATTGGGAGGTTGAATAATCCAGAATGGTCAGAGCAATCACTCACTGTTTGTGAATGAACCTGCTCTTGCATCCGAGAAGCCCGAGGAAAGCGATATATTTCCTTGTCTTCTATTTCAGTTCATTGGAGAACGTCTTCAAGGTGACCGATACGAAATCTGGTTGTCTTCAAGGTGACCGATATGCCTTCTGTAGAAGAGAGACCTGCAACAGAGGTGCATCACAAGGGAGATGTGTTAATGATGTGTTAGTCCAATGTAATGGTATTTGTGTATAAATATGAAGTTTGTGTATAATAGATGTTATGTTTGACTTCCAATTATAATGTAAACAGAAACTGAAAATACTATCGGTCCCATTACACCGATATATTTGCACCGATAGTCAAATATACGAATGATGTCGGTTAACCTTATTGGTTTGTATCTGAACCGATAACTCTTGCTGGAAATTCAACCGTTTTAATATATCTTGAATATGTATCTACACCATGTATCGGTTTCAATTTTAATCTCTTATGTTAACCGATACATAGTTACCGATATTCATAATAAAACAAAGTTTTGGTATCCATTCTTTTGTTGTCATGCTCTTTACTAGCTCATTTATTCCACACTTATTTTTCGTCATTAACCAACCATTTAAATATCGGTGAGAAGTTAAAAGGACGAGTCTTCAATAGTTATACCAATATATTCTAGCGGGCAGTTCAACCGTTTTAATCTCTCTTGAATATGTACCGACAACATATATCGGTCTGATTATATCGGTTTCAATTTTATGTTAACCGATACAGACATAGTTACCGATATTAATCATAAAACGAAGAGGAACCGAACGTTTTGCATGTTACTATCGGTGCAAATATATCGATAAATTAACCAATACGTATACACCGATACATCTCTATGTTATATTAATGACGAAATTAAATATTTGTCCTTTGCCCTTCCCAATGTAAGCACCGATTGGAAGGACCGCTCTATAAATATGGCTCTCATCACCGACTTGGAGATCACTGAAGCGGAAGCCATGGAAACTTCGAAGCTCGTAATCTAGCAGGTTCATTTACAAACTGTTAGTGAATGATCTGACCATTCTGGATTCTTCAACCTCCAAATACATTGCCAAGGCAATACTTTGGCAATTTATTGGGAGGTTGAATAATCCAGAATGGTCAGAGCAATCACTCACTGTTTGTGAATGAACCTGCTCTTGCATCCGAGAAGCCCGAGGAAAGCGATATATTTCCTTGTCTTCTGAGGTGCATCACAAGGGAGACACCAAATTTTTTTATTTATTTTTATTGAATTAATGATGTGTTAGTCCAATGTAATGGTATTTGTGTATAAATATGAAGTTTGTGTATAATAGATGTTATGTTTGACTTCCAATTATAATGTAAACACAAACTGAAAATACTATCGGTTCCATTACACCGATATATTCGCACCGATAGTCATATATTCGAATGATGTCGGTTAACCTTATTGGATTGTATCTGAATATCTCTTGAATATGAACCTGATTATATCGGTTTCAATTTTTATGTTAACCGATACATAGTTACCGATATTCATACTAAAACGAAGATGATATTGATTTTTACGGAACCGACCGTTTGGTTGCTCAACTTTTGGTATCCATTCTTTACTAGTTCATTTATTGATTTTTCATCATTAACCGTTTAAATATCGATGATAAGTTAAAAGGATAACAATCTTCAATAATTATACCGATATATTCTAACCGATAGTCACAAGTACGAAGGATGGATGTCGGTTAAACTTATTGGTTTGTATCTGAACCGATAACTCTAGCGGGAAGTTCAACCGTTTTAATATCTCTTGAATATGTACCGATACATAGTTACCGATATTAATCATAAAACGAAGAGGATATCGGTTTTTACGGAACCGACCGTTTTGCATGTTACCATCGGTGCAAATATATCGGTAAATTAACCGATATGTATACACCGATACCTCTCTATGTTATATTAATGACGAAATTAAATATTTGTTCTTTGCCCTTCCCAATGTAAGCACCGATTGGAAGGACCGAGCACCGATTGGAAGGACCGCTCTATAAATATGGCTCTCATCACCGACTTGGAAATAAATCGCTTTCTTAGAAGCTCGTAATCTAGCAGGTTCATTTACAAACTGTTAGTGATTGCTCTGACCACTCGGGATTCTTCAACCTCCAAATACATTGCCAAGGAAATACTGTGGCAATGTATTGGGAGGTTGAATAATCCAGAGTGGTCAGAGAAATCACTGTTTGTGAATGAACCTGCTCTAGGATCACTATTTCTCGTCCTTATCAGTTGCAGTTGAAGGTTCATTAACAAACATTTAACTGCAACTGATAAGGACGAGAAAGAGGGACCCGTAACAGAGGTGTACCACAACCAGCTTTCGTATAGGGACGTTCTCCAATGAACTTAAGCAGAACCCAGTAGAAGAGAGACATGCAACAGAGGTGCATCAGAAGGGAGACACCAAATTTTTTTGTTTATTTTTATTGAATTAATGATGTGTTAGTCCAATGTAATGGTATTTGTGTATAAATATGAAGTTTGTGTATAATAGATGTTATGATTGACTTCCAATTATAATGTAAACACAAACTGAAAATACTATCGGTTCCATTACACCGATATATTCGCACCGACCATGTATCGGTTTCAATTTTAATATCTCTGATTATATCGGTTGCCAATGACTATTTGATTTATACTATCGGTTATGTTCTTCTAAATCGGCTATAAAATGATAACCAACTTGTACTTCATCACAACCGACTCCTCAGCTTGACTAATATTTTGAACTCTATATACGGAACTTACCAATTGGTCCAATGTGAAGCCTAGATGCACACGTATTACACAGCAAAATATATCGCCACCTACTTGTATTCGCCCTTATCAACATTATATTCCCACCGACATCCATACTGACAAATATAGGTCTATGAGCTGCCATTCCTGTAAATTAGAAAAATAAAAAAAAAATTATCGGTTATATAATGTTATATCGGTCGCGCAAGTTATGTCGGTTATTATATACAGCTTTATATAAAATTACAACCGATTCATTTATACCGAAATAGTATTTGTTATAGGATCTATATCGGTTACTATGTATCGATTTACATTGAATTTATATCGATACAAATATAGCGATATACGATGTCGGTGCATAAAACATTTTGGGTACCGATATGTAAACCGAACCGATATAAAACATTTTTGTTTATGCTTCTGGTTTGAAGCTATATCGGTTCGGTTGACATATATCCGTATCCAACCCATACATCAACCGATAGATGTATATCCGTATCCAACCCATACATCAACCTATAGTGAAATGCATAGCCTTCTCTCAATCTAGCTTTAGAATGCAGAACCAGAGTGAGGTTCATTTGCATACCCAGTACGTAGTCATAAAAAAAGATCGCATCGAAGATGGTAAAACACTCTGAAAATTACCTGCAATGGCTTTGAAGGCGAAGACCGACGAAGAAGCAGCAACCCTGGATGCTTAGAACGGAGAAGACGAGAGAGAGAGATGTTCTGTCGGGCGGGCGATTGGGGATGTGCGCGCGAGAGGAAGAAGACGAAGGGATCCTATGTGCCAATTTAATTCGGGGACATTTTAGTCCATTCAACTCTGAAAAGTCCTAATTTTGCTAAAAAAAATTAAGAGTCCTATTTTTGCAAAGTTCTTCGCCGGCAGTCCTATTTTTGCAAATTTCCCTTTTTTTGCCCTGCGAGGAGAACAGTCGATGTCCTCTTCAATTCCTCAACCGTTAATCGGTACTGTTGTCCTCTCTCTCTCTCTCTCTCAGGACGATTGGTTGGGTTTTGTTCTATTTTCAGGCTGGAACATATAGTTGAGTTGCATTTTGCCGAGGCCCACTAAAGTATTTGAGTCATGTTTTGTGTTTTGATTCCCATTTTGTTGGGTTTGATTTATTTGAGTTTATCCTTGTATTGTGTTTTCTGTTTTGGGAGATTTTTTGTATAGAGGAAGGGTTTTTATACATAGAAAGATATGTGATTCTGAAATTCGAAGATTGACGAAGGGATTATCTCAGTTCTTTAAAAAAAGAAGCGAAATTCAACGGATTAGTTCCCCCGAAATCCAATGTCAGTTTAGTGTCTTGGGACCTTAATTTGCTGTATATAAAACACTAAATGCAATTAGATTCATGTGCATTTCTCAGTTCTTAATGATGAACTTTTAGTACAGAGGAATGTTGAATTTATTTGAGGAAAGTTCAACCTTGAAACACATATTCTGCCAACTAGCACATTTTCACGCACTTCAATGTTTTGTCGACAGAAGTGTTTAGAATATATCATTTTTTTAGATGTGTCTAGTTTGTCAGGGAGTAGATTTCCCTAGTTATACCACTTATACCTAATGATATGATAAACTTTAAATTGAACTGGCATTATGTAGAAGAATATGTTACTTGAACTTGTTTCAGCTTGCTTTATCTATTGTGTTGCTGTTTAGTTAGCTGTTGTATTTGATATGTATGCTCCTTGTATTTGTTGTTAATTAGTTAGGCGGTGATTAGCTTAAGTGGCTTAGGCTCGTAAGTATATAAACTCAGTGAGCCTCTTCTCTTGTAAGTTTGATTTCATTTTTACCTTTCGTAAAAGAATTTCACGAGAGCATTTATTTTCTCTATCTTGGTTATCTTTGTGCCCTAGATTTCCTATTGCCCTAACTATCTTTACATGATATCAGAGCCTGCGACTTGTGTCTATGTCGTCTAATCCCGATCGCAATTCTTCTTCCTCTCTTCCACCTCATTCCTTTTCCACATTGTCATCTGCCTCATAGTCTAATTTTGCAACTGTGGCAAAGGCTTTCAGTTTCATACCAATCAACTTAGATTCGAACAATTATATTTTTTGGAAGGCATAGATTCTAGCTACAATAAGAGCTTTTGATTAGTTTCCATTTCTTAATAAGTCTCCGCCTCCACCTAAATATGTGTTGGATTCAATCGGTGATGGTGAAGCTTTGGTGGTAAATTTAGAATACCTAAATTAGCTGCGATCTGATCAGTTGCCGCTCGGCTAATTGTTCTCTACAATCGACAAGGAGGTGCTAGCACAAGTGATTTATTGTGAATCATCTACTGAGGTATGGTCTTCCCTTGAAAGCCTATATTCTCATCAAACTATAGCAAAATCATTTCAATTAAAGTAGCAACTAAGGTCAGTCAAAAAGGACTCTTTGTTTATTAATGATTACATCTTGAAAATTAAGATTGTCGGTCATGCACTTGCTGCTATTGGTGAATCTTTAAGTGATAAGGATCTGTTGCTTGCCATATTAAATGGATTGGATCATGAATATGAGGCTGTAGTTAGTCGAATTACCTATCAAATGGATGAAATTGACCTAGAGAAGGTGCAACACTTACTGTTGATGCATGAACAAAGATTAAACTCAAAGAACTTGTCACAGTAATCAGTGCATTTTGAATCTGTTATGAATACTCCTATGAATATTAACATGGCTTTGATTACACCACGACACAGTAATAATAGAAGAGGTTTTGTACAAAGAGGATGTGGATATATGAATAAAGGGGGAAGAAGTCATGGTAGAACATCTGGTAGACGGATCTATTGCCAATTATGTGGGAAACCAGGGAATTTCGTTGATAAGTGTTATCATAGATTTGACAGAAACTTTTAGAGAGTCTCTGGTCAGAATTTTCAGAGAGTATCTTCTGTTGTTTCACAATCTAATCCTAGAGCATATCTAGCTGCCTTTAGTTATTCTAATGAGTCCTACATGACTGATATAGGCTCAACTCAAGGAACCTCCTATGGCCAATTTTCTCAACCATCTAAAACCTTATCTTAAGCCTCCTTAACAGATCACTCCTAGTTTGTTGATTCTAGAGCAACAACCCATATTACCTCAAATCTCCACATTTTGTCTTTGCATGCTCCTTACAACGGTGGTGACAAAGTCTCCATTGGTAATGGTAAGCAACTCTCTATTTCTAATGTTGGTCTTGGACAATTATACACTTAAACAAACCCTAGATCTATTATTTCTCTACCTCATGTTCTTCATGTTCCTCATATGAAGAAAAATTTAATCAGTGTATCACAACTTACTAATGATCATAATGTGATTGCTGAATTCCATTCAAATGTGTGTTTGATTAAGGACAAGAATTCAGTGTTGGTACTTGGTGCTACTTCGAGGACGTATTAAGGATGGATTCTATTAGTTGGTTCCAGCTTTTGGTCAAGCTACCAGCACTCCAGATCATCCTGTTAAGCCTAACCGTCCTAAATCCTTTGTTGGCAGTTCATTTTCTTTGAACAATTGTAATGATTTTTCTTTGGAAAATTGTAAAAGATAGCTTCCATTTAGTCATGGATTGTCTCCTAGTGCTAGTGTAGCTCAACTAAATAATATATGTCAGCAATGGCATGCTCGGTTAGGGCATCTTGATTTTAATGTACTAAAATTGGTTCTTAATAAAATTTGAATTCCTTGTTCTTCCTCAACTTTTTCATTTTGTGATTCTTGTGAAGTTGGGAAACATCATCAGCTTCCATTTGTTACTCATGAAATTACAGCAAAGAAACCATTGGAATTGGTTTATTCGGACTTATGGGGTCCCTTTCCTACCATTTCTGTTAGAGGGTTTAGATACTACATTATATTTGTTGATGCATACACAAGATATACATGGCTATATCCCTTGAAATTAAAGTTTGATGCCTTGTCTACCTTTATCAATTTTCATAAATTTCCTGAACCCCAATATCAAACCAAGCTTAAGACTATCCAAACTGAATGTTGAGGGGGGGAATTTAGAGCCTTCTTGCCTTATCTTCAAAGCCATGGGATACAACATTGATTTACATGTCCTCATACTCACCAACAAAATGGTGTAGCCGAAAAGAAACATAGACATATAGGTAAAATGAGCCTTACATTGTTAGCTCATGCTCACATGCCTTTAAAGTTTTGGGAAAAGGCTTTTCAAATTGTCACATATCAATTTGCTACCATCCTCTTCTCTTAATTTTCGTACCCCCTTTGAACTTCTCTATCATAAAGAACTAAATTACCTATTGTTGCAACCATTTGGATGTGCTTGCTTTCCTTACTTGAGACCCTATAACAAGCACAAGTTTGATTTCCATACCGCTAAGTGCATATTTCTTGGATATAGCCATACACAAGTTGGTTACATGTATTTGCATCCCTTGGGAAGGGTTTATGTCTTTAGACATGTGCGGTTTAATCCTGATGAGTTTCCATATCTCACCTTGTTTTCTCCCTCTTCACCACAGTTAGTGTTGAGTAATTCCTCCACTTTGTTGTTTTAGTCCCTTCGTTTACATTATTCCATTTCTTCTGCTTCTCAAGTAGCACAACCTTCTATTCTTCTTGTGTCAACACCAGTTTATGCTAATTCTCCTAACTCCTCTCTTGATTCGGTTTTTACTGCTCCAAATACCCAACACTTACAGTCTACAACACCCAGATCTGCTACCCTTGTACCTAAAAACAAAGTTGTTCCAGCTCCCTCTGTTCATCCCATGCTTACCAGGTCCAAGGCCAAACAACTTTTGACCACCTCTCCTCATGCCTTAGTAAGTTCCTTAGAACTTAGCACAGTTCATGAGGCCTTATTAGACTCTCGATGGGTTAAGGCTATGGAGGAGGAGTTTTCTGCTTTTTAGATAAATAATGCATGGGAGTTGGTTCCATTTTCTAAAGACATAAATCTAATCGGCTCTAAATGGGTGTTTAGAATCAAGTGCAACTCTGATGGGACTGTTCTAAAGTACAACGCTCACATAGTTGCAAAAGGTTTTCTTCAAAACCCAGGAATTGACTATGTTGAAACTTTCAGCCCTGTCATTAAAGCACCCATTATTAGAGTGTTGTTTTTATTAGCAGTAACTTTTGAATGGGACATATAGTAGGTTGATGTCAACAATGCATTTCTAAATGATGATCTTGTGGAGGAAGTTTTTATGTCTTAGCCTGAGGGTTTTGTTCATTCCTAGTTTCCCTCTCATGTATGTAGATTGAAAAAGTCCCTCTGTGGACTGAAACAAGCTCCTAGAGCTTGGTACACAAAATTAAGGGGTGCACTTTAGTCTTGGGGTTTTTCAAGGGCTGTGTCTGATGCCTTTTTATTCATAAAATGGACTCCTACATATATACTCTTCATCTTGGTTTATATTGATGATATTTTGGTTACGGGTTTTGATTTTTCAGCTCTACAAGCATGTATTCATGATCTAGATACACACTTCATTCTCAAAACCCTTGGTTCTGTTAACTATTTCCTAGGGTTTGAAGCATATAGAGATCATAGTGGTATCTATCTTACTCAGTTCAAGTACATTCTAGATTTGTTGAAGAAGGCTGTTATGAAGGATTGCAAGCCTTGTGACACCCTTGTTAATCCTGATGTGTCCCTAACTAACGAGGGTGAGTCTTTTGTCAATCCATCTTCGTATCGGACGATTATTGGATCTTTGCAGTATTTGACTTATACCAGATTGGATATAGCTTTTGGAGTGAACAAGCTAAGTTAATTTTTGTCTGATCCTAAGTAGCAACATTGACTAGCATGTAAGCGGTTGCTTTGATATCTTAAGGGTACCCTTAGTTTGGGTCTATTCTTTTCTCCCTCTCCTACAAATTTACGCCTAGTTGTATACACCGATGTTGATTATGCTGGTTATAAAGTTTCTAGGCTGTCAACTAGCGGGGTGTGTGCTTTTCACGGTAACAATCTAATTGTTTGGAGTTCCAAGAAGAAGTCCGTGGTTGTAGGATTAGTTGGGGAAGCTGAGTATAGGGCCATTGCCCAAGGTGTTATAGAGGTGTTATGGCTGAAATCGTTATTTGGTGAGTTGGGGTAATCATGCGTTCATACTTTGGTCATTTAGAGTGATAATCTAGCAGCCAAAAGTATTGCTGAGAACCTGGTGTTTCATTCTCGTACTAAGCACATTGAAATTGATCTGCATTTTGTTCGAGAGAAGGTGGAGAAGATTGAAGTAGAAATCAGATTTGTGCCTACTACTCATCAGGTGGCTGATGTGTTTACTAAAGGATTGCCGAGGAGCAGATTCAAGTTTCTGTGTGACAAATTACATATGCGGAAGTCCCCTATTGTTCTTGATTCATGCAGTGTATCAGATAGGGAAATGTCCAAGAGGAAGTCTGATTTGAGGGGGAATGTAGAAGAATATGATACTTGAACTTGTTTCAGCTTGCTTTATCTATTGTTTTGCTGTTTAGTTAGCTGTTGTATTTGATATGTATGTTGATTGTATTTGTTGTTAATTAGTTAGGCGGTGATTAACATAAGTGGCTTAGGCTCAAAAGTATATAAACTCAGCGAGCCTTTTCTCTTGTAAGGTTGATTTCATTTTTACCTTTAGTAAAAGAATTTCACGAGAGCATTTCTTTTCTCTCTCTTGATTATCTTTGTGCCCTAGGTTTCCTATTGCCCTAACTGTCTTTACAAATATTTCCAAGATGCTCAAAGATGTCTGATTCTTGGGCTAATGAATAACCTAGGCCAACTACATTTCTATCCGGTGTGCCTGTTAAACAAATAATATAGAAAGAGTTCCATTACATGAAGTTTTAAAACTTAAGGGTTTTGAGGTTAAGGGTCCGAGGTCATGATTCTTGCTCATATGGAGATTATGATGTCTCAGCTGATAGATTTTAATTATCTAAGGTGCATGGTGAATGAAGATGTCATGTTCTTCCTTTTTTCTTTCTGTAGTGCAGTAGCACAGCTGCTGGTGGGGCAATCAAGAAAGCTAGGGTTCATCCTTCTTCAGCAGCCTACCTTCGAGGTAACTATATATTTAACACCACTCAGTACACAGCTTGCACTGCTATATCTATCTATCCCTTTGTGTTTCATCTTGGGTGATTGCTGTTGTCTTTCTTGATTGTCTACTTGCTTAAGAATCATGATTCTTGCATAGAAGATGCGGCCATTGAAGGCAGAACTCATCTAATTCTTCATTCTTTGTAAACAGAAATTAGGAAATAGGAGTAACAGTCCTTGACCAACTAGTCTCCCCATTTAGGAAGGTATGGTATTTTAAATTAATTCAAACAACACACTTAACAATTCAAGTAATAATACACAAAGAAATTTATAATTTTCTTTTTTTTTGTTAACAAATAACAGAAATTTATAATTTTCAAATGTTAGCTAACTGTCACATATAAATTCAAGGATATTTTTGTTAATTATCACTAGATTTAGTATAAGCATGACATAAAACATAACTCTCATGTGAGGAAATACATCTCCTCGAGGGAATTAAGTTTCTTTTCGTCAAATTAAAAAAAAGAAATATCTTTTTATTCTTAATTAAATTCCCTAGCTAGCTGGGTAGACTTTGTCATAAAGCTATATATAAAGGAACAATGTTGAAGATGACTTTGGAAGGTTATGGTGTGTTTAATTTTATTATTTATTTTTCTCTCTCTTTTTGCAAATTGACATTGCTTCAGTCTCGTTAGAGGCTATTGGACACATAAGATCCCTTTAGAGTCCTTTACATTCATAATCAAACCAAATGTCTCATTAAACCCTAAACCCTAAACCAAATATCATTTTACTTGGTATTTGATGTTTATAATTGATCTGTACATGGACCAAGGACTAGTTAACTAGGTCCATGATGGAGACTTGAGAAACCTTCCCGCTAGGTATTCCTATGACAAGCGTGCAAATAGTTACCTTCGAAATCTTCTCTAAAAATTGTGTAATGGATGAGGATTGTCTAAAGCAATCCTAATCCCAAGATATTAGGGATTGTTGTCACTTCCTAGCAATTTCAACTATAAATAGAGGAGAATCCATGCTCTCAAGTAAATCACTTTTACTTATTCAAGAGCTCTACAACTTCCTCTGATTTCAACAAATATGTTATGCAGAGACGCAAACACAAATCTAGAATCAGAAGCAATAAATGCATGAGAATGGCCTAGGATAAACCAAGAATTAGAAGTGATAAATAAGCGAGAATGATCTAGAGCGCTAAAGGCTATTAAGACATGCAATAAACTATGAATGGGAAACATTGGGGCCCATGTGAGGCACGCAAGAACAAGGACCACAAGGCCAAGCGTGAAAAATCTTAAAGTCTATCACTTATGATCGCTTTGGTCTTCGTCTGAAGAATAAGCGTGAAGAAGTGCCAGACATACATGGGTTATGATAACTCAAACCAATGGGTTATAGAAAATGAGGACCCACTATAGATGCACACAGTTATTCAAAAAACAAACAATATAAGAATCCTTTAACAAAACAAAGTCTTCCCAAAGGATTGGGGAGGAAACCTTAACCTAAGAAGGGAAAGACACAAAGAGAAAAGAAGAAAATCATGGATAAGCAATGAGATGAAGAAGAAAATCATTTTATTAAACAAGGAGCTAATAAATAAAAGGTATGTCGCAAAAAGCAAAAACAAAAAACAAAAAGCCCTAAAGTCTACTTCTTAGCTAGGTTGGGATAAATCTCTACCTAGGGCATGGAAAATTAGTTAGGAGCTCTAAATGGGACTATCGTCTAGGAAGGATCGACAATATCAACATTTTAGAACGACTAAGATATTCAAAAGGTGGTTGAGATCAAATAGCTAACCTGGATCCTCCACCATGGCTGGAATATCTGTATAACTTGGAACACTAAAATACACTACTTCGGGTCAGGATAGACGAATCTCGTAAATTGTCACGACCAAACTATGGGTGATTTCTTGATATTCAAGCATGAAGGAGACTTATTTCTTGGTGTAATAACATTTGATTTAGTTGTCTGTGAGAAAGTGCTTTAGCCTTTGCTTGTTAAAAACAAGCCACAAGATAGGCCAAACATTCAATCCAACCGATAAAAAAGACTGAGAAGAGCGATAAGGAGCTTTGTAGAATGTGCATCGCAATATTTTATTACCACCATATATAGTCTCTCTCCATCCCAACACCAACATATGTACCCTACATTGAAATCACCAACCTTGAAAGGGAGGTTAGTTAAAAATTTGCTAGCTCCCGACAAGTGTTGAAGGGTAAGAAAAATCAAGCATTGGTCTAGAATAGGCAGCACTTCTCTCTAAAGGCACAAAATCGAGAAGGCCACCAACTGAACCCATTTGTTGGGATGAAATTGGGCAAGAACTAGGCAAGCTTTCTCTTAAGAAGTTCATTCCAAATTTAGGATGAGGGAACTAATTGCCAAGGAACCCTCATGAACTCCTATGATGAAAGAATTTGCCAAAAGGTCCAAAAACTAAGGAAGCCTTCGGAAGACTAGAACTGCAAAAGATTCAAAAGACACTAGGAAAACATGCGGAAGACTAGCGAGAGACATGGAACTTTGTTGGAAAACCCAGGTAAAAATTTGAAGGAATGACCTGACAAAAAACATGGAAAATTGTAAACTGACCGAGGTACCCCTTTTATAGGGAAACCTGAAAAACGAAACAACAAAAGCAGTGGTGATCCAAATTGCTTGATGAAAAAATCCCAAAGAAATCATAGCTGTTGAATTAAAGAAAGGGGGGGAAAGATCCAAGTAAAACAAATTCCACCCTAAACAAAAAAGTCCCCTGTAGGGGAGTCTCTTGAAGAGCGTAAGTTGATAATAAATACTGTTATTCCTTCTGGGAAAACTGGAGGAAAGAGTGGGGAGCAATTGATGTATATATGGACCAAGAACCAATTAACTAGGCCTCTGAGGGAGACCTAGGAGACCTTGAGGGAGGCTCGGGAGGCCTTGAGGGAGACCCAATGGACCTTCCTGTGGGGTGTTCCCATGACAATCATACAAAGAGTTACCTCTGAAATCTTCTTTGAAAATTGTGTAATGGATGAGGATTATTTGAAGCAAACCTAATCTTGAGATATCAAGGATTGTTATCACTTCCTAACAATTTCAACCATAAATAAAGGAGGATCTATGCTCTCAAGTAAGTGATTTTTACTCATTCAAGAGCTCTGCAACTTCTCTTAATTTTATCGAATTTGACTTAAGTATTGGACTGTTTGCACAAGGAATGCCTTGTGTCTTTTTATGGTTTTCTTTCTTGCAGAGTATTTGAAGCTTTGGGGCAGGTTTTTCCCGTCTAATAAATTATATTATTGTCTTCAAGCAACAACAATAATGAGTTTAGGTTTGAGTTAAATGGGTTTAAGTTGAAATTGAGTCAAACTAAAATTAACTTAGAATTATCATGTCAAATTTAAATTAACTTGCTTAACTTGAAAATAATATGATGTGGGTTAATTGTGTCACTAATATAAACTTAACCTCACTTACACTATTTGTTTTGTTTAAGCTATGTATATAACTTTTTTTGTACATAGCTCCTACTAAAAACAAAAAGAAAAGGGAAAAAAACCCTAAATCTGAATAGAGAGATGTATCTACAGGGGCAAGTGGGATTAATTTTATGCCACTAATTGATTAATGATTATTGATTCTCTTTAGGCTCAAGGGGAGGTTTATTTCCCTAAGACCCCGGTTGGGTATATATGCTTTTCATTGGGATCCTCTAGGTTAATCCAGAATATAGTGCAAACTAAATGAAAACACGCTTGAGTTGCTTTCTCATGCACTTCATCTTGTCCTTGGCTTGAGATTTGATATATCATTTGTCATTTTAGGCATATATTTGGGCATGACCATATTCTGTAATGTCACTAAGTTTAATTTTAATAATAGTAAACTTAATTTGCGCACGTAATCATATTCTTTAATTCACACACACACACACACTTGTTTGTTAAGCTGCAGAACAACCTGCACTATTCTCTCTCTGTTTACACTTTTTGAATATGATGCTCAGAAGTCAAAACAAATTAATTTCTTTGGTGTCCATTCTCTGGATAATTGAGGGACAGGTAACGAAATAAGAAGAGGAAAGTGAAAGTTCCTGATGATTTCCCTCTTCTCTTTGTTACTCTGATTTTGGTTAATTAGGAAATTAAATGAGAAGAAAAAATTTGGCAAAGCATCTTCCAACGTTATGTTCATTTGCATTCTGGGAAGATTAACTAAGAAACTGTAAAATTGTCTGATGAAATCAAGTTGCAGTTGCAGTATGCTGCTAGCCAGAAACTAATATATATATATATATATATGTATAAAATTACTTGTAAGCTCAATTAACTAAAAACAGATCAATCTGTACAACTAATCAACATGTTAAATAAAACAAAACTAATAATAGCAACTTGATCTTGTCAATTTTTTTTAGAAAAAACAGATAAATTCTTACAAAAGAAGACTTAAGTGTTACACTGTTCTCTTTCTTGATTGTGCCAACTTTCTCCTTTTTCTTTTTCTTTCTTTTTTCATTAATTTCATTACAAGACACGTTATGTTTCATGTTTTCAGAATCTTCCACTCAGGATATTTTTCCAATTGATTCACCCTTTGTTTACCTTTCTCTGGGGCTAAGAATTTTTGTTTGGTTTAACAACTTTTGGAATTTCTATTGGTTCTTTGATTTTTCACCATTGATGCCTTGAATCAGCAACACTAGTCAATCTTTATATCTTTCTCTGGTGTTGAGAATCTTTTATTTATTTTGGCTTCTTATTATATATCTTGTGTGAGAGGATGCATCCTACTTTGCCTTCAAATTTGCATTATGCATGAAAGTTAGGGACTTACCAACATTTAGGAATCAAACTAAGGGAGGGGAGAAAACCTTTGGGCTAATCAATCTTAATTACACATTTCTAATTAGATATATATCACAAACCCACCCATCCCTTTAGACTTATGTTTGCTATCAATTCCATTGGGATAAGGTCTATGGGGTATGTGTGTAAACATGTTGTTTTGTGGATTTCCTTAACTTGCTGACGTACAGGAATTTATTTACCTTGTGTTGATTTGGTTTATCATGGTTGTTAGATGATAGCTTTATATTTGATTTAGGGATTGTTATCTTGTTACCTAATGTTGTAACATTTGTATTAGATTAGGTAAAATGTATCTTACTGTTTTACTGCATATTTTTCTGTTGTATGGTTAGATATAACTGATCTTCTAGAAGGTATGTTTCTAGAAGAAGTGCCAGTTGTATGTTATCTGTTAGGTGGTTAGTCGGTTTTATTTTATCCCATGTACTCTGCCACCCCTATATCCTATAAATAGGGGTCGTGGATAGGTCAGAGTCTCGAGTGTCTTAGTGTGTCAGAAATTGAGACGGTTTTGTTTCAACTTTCTGTCTTGAGTCGGGATTGAGTGCGAGAGGTTGGGAATAGCTGGTTATTAGCTTGGTTTCCCATTTTCCCTATAGCTTTCAGTGTATATGGGCGGGAGGGATTAAGTTCTCGTTGTAATCGTCCTTGGTTGACTTCAAGATAGTGGATTTGATTGGCTCCTAAGCAGTCTGGATGTAGGTCTTGGATTTCAAGACCGAACCAGGATAATTCTTGTTGTTTCTTCTGTGATTGTGTTGTTTCTTTTGTGTTCTATAATATCAGTTCATCTTGAGTAAGTTAGGAAGCTATTTGGGTTGAGAGAATAGAGTAGTGTGCTGTGAGATACTCTAACACCTAATGTTGTTGATTCTTTTGGTTAGCATACTAATTTTTGATACATTACTCAAGTTTGTCTTTGATTGTAAGATTATTCATTTCCTTTTGAAAAAAAAAAAATTCTTCATTCCCCCCCCCTTTTAGAACAAGTCTCTAATTTTGTCACCATTTATGATGAATTTAGTGTGATGGATAAGAGTTGGACGCAACTGGATGATAGACCTTGTGACCAATATGTTTATGGAGTTAATGAATTCCTTGAGTTTCCATTTGGTTAGTCATGCTTCAATGATAGGATTCAATGTTCGTGCATGAATTCCGACAATATTGTTGTTAGAGGTTGAAGTGAAGTGAAATTCCATCTACTTAGGTATGGAATAGTGAAGAATTATGTTAAATGGTATCATCAAAGGAAGATGATGTATTTGTTGAGGCAAAGATCAGTAATGATGATGAACAGGAGGAGGAGGAGGAGATGGTAATGATGATAGTATGTGTCCTCTGTTGGAAGAAACATTTGGGATATCAAACATCAACCTTGAGAAGGATAATGGTTTCTTTAATGGTGATGACAAGTCTAATGAAATTGCAAAAAAGTTCTACAAATTGTTGAGAGATGCTAAACAACCTCTTTATCTAGGATGTAACCATGCCTTAAAGCTTCTATTGCTTATGAAATTGGTGCATTTGAAATGCTTAAGTGGTTGGACCTATAATTCCTTTAACAATTTGCTCCAACTCATAAGATATATATTTCCAGCGAGTGAAACTATTTTATCTTCTTACTATGAAGCTAGAAAGTTCATTAGAGACTTGAGGCTTGACTACGAGAAGATAAATGCATGTCCAAATGATTGCATGCTTTTCTAAAATGAATATGTGAACTCCCATAAATGTGTAAAATGTGGTGCTTCTAGGTGGAAGTCATGACATTTGAAGATGATTTAGTTCAAAAGAAGATACATGTTAAAACCATAAGATTATTTTGTTTAACCCCTAGGCTTCAAAGGTTATATATGCCATTAAAAACAACTACATATATGAGGTGGCATGACAAAGAGTGTGTTAGGGATGGGTTACTATGACATCTTGCCAATTCTGAAGCTTGAAAGAGGTTGGATGAGCTTTATCCATCATTTTCAATTGATCCTCATGATGTCATACTTGGATTGGCAAGTGGTGGATTTAATCCATTTGTCGCAAGTAGCATTGCTCATAGTACATGGCCTATGCTTGTAGTTCCATATAATTTGCCCCTATGGATGTGTATGAAACAACAATATTTCATGCTGTTCTTGCTTATCTTGGTCCAAAAGCACCAAGAAATAATATTGATGCATTCTTGAAACCTTTGATCAAAGAATTGAAGGGGCTATGGGAGTTGGTGTTCAAACTGTTGATGTATCAAAGAAACAAAATTTCCAATTGCATGCAACTCTTTTGTGGGCTATTAATGACTTTCTTGCGTATGCAAATCTATTTGGACATGTTAGAGAAGATAAAAAGAAAAGAAAGATTGATTCAAAGCTGCGAATGAGTAGATAAGGAGATAAGGTTGTTATGAGAAAAGATCGGAACAATTCAAACTAAGAGGATAAAGGAAAGAAAGGATGAAGCAATCTTTAAAACAAATGAGGGAATCCAAGTTCAAATTCATTCAAATTTGCAATGTAGTGCATTTAAATTTGTTGTAATCTATTCTTGTAATTTAGGAGGGTTCTTAGGATATTTTTTGCATATATAATTCTCTCCCTACAGATCAATGGAAAGAGAGGAAGAATATTCATATTTCTCCTATTCATATTTCATGGTATCAGAGCCACGTTCTTGTGACAGACTTTTCCTTCTCACATACGGATTGTGGAATCCCTAAGTCCACGATATGGCTAAACCTCAATCATCCAGTGAGATATCTACTACCGTTCCTCTTCTAACGAAGAATACACAAGTTCTAGCTATTCCAACTGCTCTTGATAACCACTCATTTCAGATTATTCAGCATAAACTAAATGAAACCAACTTTAGAGAATGGTCCCAATAAGTTCTGTTGGTAGTTTGGGGAAAAGGGAAGGTTGGTTTGGTTATTTGATAGGAGCAATTCCTAAGCCTAACACAGAATCAACAACCTATGGTTTTTGGGAGGTAGAGAATGCCATTGTCATGGCTTGGTTGGTCAATTTAATGAAGCCAAAAATTAGAAGAACCTACCTATTCTACAAGATAACTAAGGAAATTTGGGAAGTTGTACAAGAAATATACTTAGACATAGAGAACACTGCTCAATGTTTCTAGATTCAATCTACTATTCGAACGACAAGACAAGGTATTAATTCTGTTATTGAATATTACAACTCTCTAATAGAAATGTGGTAGGAGATGGACTTATTCTATGAAATCACTTGGGAGTGTTCTAAAGAGGAATAAAGTATGACAAGATGATAGAAAAGGAGAGAGTGTTTTGACTTCCTACATGGCCTCAATCTTGATTTAGATGAAGTTAAAGGCAGATTACTTGGAACAAAGCCTTTTCCATCTATAAGGGAAGCTTTTGTAGAAGTTAGACAAGAAGAAAGTAGGAAGAAGGTGATGCTAACTGCATTAGAGCCTTCCAATAATGATGTATACACACAAACATCAGCGTTGGTTACTTCACGGATGAAATCACCTAACACATCTAGAGAAGAGTCTTAGAAGGATAAGCGGTGGTGTGACCACTGTAATAAGCCATACCATACAAGGGAGACATGCTAGAAAATTCATGAAAAACCAATGAATTGGAAGCCAAAGAACTAGAGGAAGGGAAATCAATCTGCTTATGTGGTAGAGGTCGAAGTTGGAAAACCAACTAATCTAACTTTATCATCAGATCAATTGGGAGTGTTACAATAGTGGTTGAGCCAGACCAAGGTGATTAAATTTGAGGTTACAAATAATCCTAATCCAGTGGTATCTCTGGCCAAACAAGGTACATCTAGATACTCCTTAATCTCTTATAAATTCTCTACAGACTGTTGGATAATAGATACAGGTGCTTCGGATCACATGATCGGTTCATTTAAGATGTCATCAGATTATGAATCCTGTGATCAGGGTAAAACTATTTTCGTGGCTGATGGTACAACATCTATGGCTCAAGGAAAAAGAACAACTTTTGTGGCAAGCTTAATCCTAAAATCAATACTCTATGTGCCTGATTTAAAATGTGACCTTTTATCAGAAGCTATAGTGGACAGATGTGTTATATACAAACATGGAGCCCCAATTATCTTGGTGTTAGTGAAATGGCCAAATCTTCATGTAGATAACAATACATGGGAGTACTTACCCGACCTACTCAAGCAATTTCGCCAAGCAATCAGCCTCCTCAACATTTCTTGAGGACAAGAAACTTGTAAGGGGGGGAGTTGTAGTGTACTTTCAATTGGGTATGAGTGTTGCATGTGAAGGTAGTTAGAACTATAGAAGCTTATAGAAGATTGTATTTGGCGGGAATGACACCCACTTGCATCCTTATTGGCGGTATTGGGCAGGAGAGATTAGTATATAAACTAATTGATCCCTTTAATTAAGGCATCAAGAAGTTAATGAGAATTGTTCTCTCTCTCTCTCTCTCTACAACTCTCTTTTCTCCCTATCATTCTTCTTCTACTTTCTCTTTCTCTATTCTTCTATTCTGTCTAGCTGTAATACCCGGTATTAAATAATAAGAGAATTTTTGAGGATATGGGTCAAAACGATATTTAGCAAAGTTTCGGGCCAAAATGCAATATTCGAAACTTAAACGAAAGACGAATGACCAAGTTAAGAAAAGCCAATTGAGGAAAAATGGCACAATTAGATGATATTTGATAAAATTAGGGATTTTCAGAGGTTTGAAGTCAAAAGCACGCAAATATGAGAGTTCGGGCAAAAGTGCAGTTTTTGCAAAATGTCAGTGGGAGGTCGAATCAACGAGTTTTTCAAAAATTCCAAAAGGAAATGGAAAATATAGAATTTGAGGGTCATTGTGGTATGTTTAGAAAGATCAGGGACTCAAAGGAAAAGACCAAAAATGTCAAATTAAGGAAATAGGGGCAAAAATGCAATTTTTGAAAATTGCATTGTGTGAAACCGACCGGCCGCACATGGCCGCCGGCCGCCGCCTCTGGAGGCGTCGAGAAGGTCGCCTGGAGGTGGCTAGAGTAGCTTCAGGTGATGATGAAGCTGTTGAGGCTTGCTATTGGCCGGAAATAGCTTCGAAACGATCGGATTTAATGGCGGAAGTGACCGCCGATTCGGCCGAAACTTTTAAGGACCAAATCTCATGATTTAGTGCTATTTGATCTATTTAAAGGCTAGATTTTGGCTAAAGGGATGAGGACGAGCAAGATCGGGTGAATAATTGAGCAAAAATCGACTATAAAAGGGGTGTTCGGCCGAGGGTTCAAAATCAAAAATCATTCAAAATTGTCGTGTTTTCGCTTGAATCGAGCTTGAGGGATAAGGGGCTTTTGTTCTTGATGTCCTAGGGATCATTTCTGGAGCATTTGAGGTCATTTGGTATAGAAATAGAAGGGTTTTCAAAGTTGGCCGGAAAATCGAGGGTTCGGACGCCGCGACCTGCAACTGGCTTTTAAGCCTACCTCCGGTCACTTTTTCCGACAATCAAGGGCACCATTGAGGTCGCCTCATCGAGATCTTCAAGGCCCCATAGTTGGTTTAGCCAAAGGAAGTCGTCGGAATCGGAGAAGAAGGCCGAAGAAGACGACCTGTGCGGCGGCGCGTGAATCCCACTCGCAGGGCATAGGGGTGGCGCGTGAGGGCGCGTGAGGTATGGTTTTTGAGTGTTTTTAATTTCAGAATTCTTCTTGAATTATTTTAGGAATTATCATGGAAGAAAATTTTAAGAAAAAAGATGTTTGGTATTTTTTATGAATTTCCGAAGGTATAGATGTTTAAAAATTAAATAAAAATAGAGAAAATTAAGGAAAAAAATAGAATGTTGATTGCAAAGGTGTTAAATGATGAAATAGGAGTCATTTGGGTCATTGGAAGAGGATTTACACAATTTTCGAGGTGTGGCACGTTTTTCGAGGCGAAATCCGGACTTTTCCGAATTGAGGTGAGTGGCTTGATTCTAGCTTATCCTCGTCTTTAAAGTGTTTAAAAATGCATTTGGTGAGTTCTAGTGAGCTATTACACCCTCCTAGACTTAGTCTATTTTACAAGTTTATACTCAAGATCAAGGTGTTGACATTCGCTACATTGCATAAATTGATTTACTTCAAAACGTTAGTGCATGGCGTGTGCATTTTTATATCATTACTTCATTGGGTTCATATGGGGCGGTCGGGGTCTTCTTGAGAATGGGACATAGTTAGTCCTGGCGATCGGGTGACACGGTAGGGCATCCGGGGCCGGTATTGGTGATCGAGTGACACGGTAGGGCATCCGAGACTGGTAACCGAGTGACACGGTAGGGCACCCGGGGATTAGGCTTGTCAGGAAAATTCTCAAGTTTGACGTGTCATACATGATGTCGATTAGTATGCCATGCTCATACATCATTCACTACATTACATAATCTGTTTCATGCTTTCACTTAGATGTTTATTCATCTAACCTGGGTTATACCCCTGGAACATTCAACGTTCCAGTTAGGGACAGCTGCGAGGCCAAGGACGAGGCCGGGGAGCCAATGGTGTTTATGTGATAGTCATTGTATCATTTGGTAGCCTAGTAACCTATTTTGCTATATGTATGAACGTTTGTACGTCGGTGATGTAAACTTTTGGTATTGATGTTATATGTATGTTGATAGGAAACAACTTGTGTAACACGTGGTAGACCACGTCATTTTGATTAATTAAGTATTTCCGTTGTGTCTGTATTATCTCGTTCGGTTGAAATTATGTTATTATTAACTTAACAAGCAAGACTGGAACTCTCGGGGTTTTCATCTACATGTGAAGATTGTGCTCACAGGCGGCGTGTATCAGTCTTGGTGAGAAATAAAAAAAAAAGAATCCCCAGGAATTTCCTTATAGTAACACGCCTGTATAGGGCGGGGTGTTACAATTGGTATCAGAGACCTAGGTTAAAACCCTAGGATGGTTAGGCTAGATTATTGAACTTAGCATGGTTAGATTTGTTAACTTAGAATAGGAATAAGGATTTTAGGTAACATATGAAAACTTTAGGAAACACTTGTTTGAGGTTTTTGAGAAAATCTTTGTGTAATGTTAGTAGAAAATGGTGGACCAAGTACTGCTGTCACACTGGGCAAATAGGATTGAAGCTCGAGGAAACCCGCAGGATGAGGACATGAATGTATTTCTGCTTGCAATGGAAGAGATCATAGATGATGTGCCCCCCAGCTATCGACAGTTGGTAGATTTATCAGAGTTTCAGATTGGCTTCCTTATTGATCAGTTTGAGGGAGAATGGAAAACTTTTGCACAGTGGTTATGGCAAGACTGGGAGGATGACACTCTACGTGAATTTTGTGCAAGAATGAGGAACGAGCATCAAGACCTACTTGGAGACGTTATGGATGAGGAGGAACAAGCTGAGATTGCTGCAAACCTCGCAAATGAGGTCATAGATATTAGCTCTGAAGAGGAATCAGATGAGGAGACTCAGGAAGTCCAAGATGACGACGAAGGACCTCCGGTGGCGTCCGACAGTGATGGAGACCACAAAGAGTCCTGGATCTGGAGGCCAAAGAACTACTGAGCAAGGCCGAAGAAGTAACCGAAGAAAGAAGGGATATGTAGATATAAAATAAGATGTTATGTCTATTTCTTTTCAGTAGTACTAAGTTGTTCCGTTTGTGGGATAATATAAAGAAATAAAACTGTCCCTTTGTATAGAAACAATTTTGTCTTGTGCATAATTTATTTCCGTGATTCACTTCAGATGGTGAACACACGAAGACTTCGAAACACAGCCCATGCCGAAAGTGGGAGGAGAGAAGGAGATAATCCTGAAGATATGGGTGATCACAGGAATCACACAGGAGGAAATCGAAGATATGCCGGAGAATCAAGCTCCAGTGAAGACCGGTTTGAGCGAATGGAGCGATTTTTGGAAAATATGCTGACATACGTGAGTCGAGAGGAGCCTACTCGGCACACGACCACGGCATTAGAGAGGTACCGACATTTGAGACCCCCTGTGTTTAAAGGAAGGACTGGCGATGATCCTAGCACAGCCGAGTACTGGCTAGAGCAGACCGAGAAACTACTTCAACATCTCCAATGTAGTGAAGAGGAAAAAGTGAGGTGTGCAACCTACACGCTGGAGGAAGAAGCAGGCCGGTGGTGGCAGTCTACCGAGCGTTCATTAACAAGGTCTCAACAGGAACATGAAGCTAAGAACGAGGATGCACCAATGTATACTTGGGCGGTATTCAAGGAAGAGTTTAACGCCAAGTACTTTTCTAAAAGTTGGAAGGAAGAAAGAATCTGGGAATTTATGAGGCTTAAGCAGACGGATGAGATGAACGTGAATCAATATGATAATCGGTTCATTCAACTGATTAAGTGCGTGCCCATGTACGAGACTGACGAGAGTCAAAAAGCACAAAAGTTCGTTTCAGGATTACAAGGACATCTCCAGCAAGTTCTGAGTGGATGGGACATTGAAACTTACAAAGAAGCATTGCACCGAGCTTTGACCATAGAAAGAAATCTGACAAGAGCCAAGATCATCAAGACAGAGGAAGGAAGTAAGAGTGGTAACTCAGGCAGTACGATGACTCAACCAAAGGGCGATGGGAAGTGCCCTCGGTGTAAGAAGAAACACTTTGGAAAAAGATGTATTATAAAATGTTACGGATGCGGCGAAGAGGGCCACATCGGAAGAAATTGCCCAAAGAACAAAGCAACGCCCCAGGTTGGATATCAGGGAAAAGTGGTGTGTTTCAACTGTGGACAACCAGGGCATATTTCGCGCGATTGCTCAAAAAGGCAGAAGATGGAATCACCGAGTGGAAGTACACAAAATGTTCGTCCAGGTCGAGTGTACAACCTGACTTGTGAGGATGCTGAGGCCGATCCTGCAGTTATTGAAGGTACACTGTTCTTCTCGAATATTCCAGTTCATGCTTTAATAGATCCAGGTGCTACGCATTCATTCGTGTCGCATGCATCAGTAGAAAGTTTACAATTAGAACCTAGGGAATTGGGTTATCAAATGGTAATAGCCACTCCTATGGGTTCAACTTTAAGAACTGCGGTAGGGTGCCGCGAGTGTATTTTTAGTATGGGATCAGAAAGTTTCAAGATTGATTTAGTGGTGTTAGATATTCAAGATTTCGACATAATTATCGGAATGGATTTCCTATCACTTCGTGAGGCAAAAATAGATTGTAAGAATAAGACTGTAAGCATACCCAAGCCTAACGGAGAGTGGACTGTGTTCCAAGGTCAAAGTAGGAAGATTAAGAGAGAAAATGACATGACTTTGCATACGTTGCAGTCAGCCAAGCCCGAATCAGGAAAGAAAAGTCTCGAATTGGGGTTAGTGAGGGTCATGAATGAGTATCCTGAGGTGTTTCCTGAGGAATTACCAGGATTACCTCCTCAAAGAGAAATTGAATTTTCGATAGATCTTGTACCAAATACACAGCCAATATCCATACCTCCGTACAAGATGGCCCCTGCTGAGATGAAGGAATTGAAGGAGCAACTACAAGACTTGACCGACAAAGGATTTGTCAGACCAAGTGTGTCACCCTGGGGAGCTCCGATATTGTTCGTGAAAAAGAAAGATGGTACCTTACGTATGTATACTGACTACCGACAGTTAAACAAGGTCACCATAAAGAATAAGTACCCTTTGCCTAGGATTGAGGAATTGTTTGACCAACTTCAAGGAGCCAGAGTATTTTCTAAGATAGATCTTCGGTCAGGATACTATCAAATGAAGATCAAACCGGAAGATGTACCCAAGACTGCATTTCGGTCACGGTATGGTCATTATGAGTATCTAGTGATGCCGTTTGGATTGACCAATGCACCTGCTGCATTTATGGATTTAATGAACCGAACTTTTAGGCCTTACCTGGACAAGTTCGTGATAGTGTTCATAGATGACATTTTGATATACTCTACAAGTGAGATTGATCATGAAAAACATTTAAGGATAGTCTTGCAGACTTTAAAAGACCATAAGTTGTACGCCAAATTCTCGAAGTGTGAATTTTGGCTTACTCAAGTGGCATTTCTTGGACACATAATTTCTGCAGAAGGTATAGCTGTCGATCCAGCAAAGATAGAAGCAGTTCAAAAGTGGCAAGCACCTAAGACCATTGGGGAAATCCGAAGTTTTCTTGGATTAGCTGGGTACTACAGAAGATTTGTGGAAGGATTTTCAAAGATATCTGCTCCACTTACTCGATTGACACAAAAAGAAGTGAAATTTGAATGGAGTGATAAATGTGAGCAAAGTTTTCAGGAACTTAAGGCACGATTGACTACGGCATCGATTTTAGCAATGCCGACTGAGTCAGGAAAATTTGTGGTATATAGTGATGCTTCTGGGATAGGGTTGGGGTGTGTCTTAATGCAAGATGAGAAAGTAGTTGCTTACGGATCTCGGCAATTGAAGAGACATGAGCAAAACTACCCAACTCACGACTTGGAATTAGCAGCCATAATTTACGCTTTGAAGTTGTGGAGGCATTATCTTTATGGAGTACAATTTGAAATTTTTACGGATCATAAGAGTTTGAAGTACATATTTTCTCAGAAGGAATTAAACATGAGACAAAGAAGATGGATGGAGTACTTAAAAGACTACGATTGTACCATTTCCTATCATCCAGGGAAAGCTAACATAGTTGCAGACGCTCTTAGCCGAAGAAGCTCTGAGATTGTGGCTAACATGATGATCGAGGAATTTAGTCACCTGACAGTAGGAGTTAAGCCTAAACCAATCAAGGGATATTTGGCAAATTTGACAATTCAACCTGATGTGGTAAATCAAATCAGACTAGCTCTTCAAACAGACACAAGAAGAAGTCAGTGGATAGACGAGAACGATCAAGTTAAGGCACCTGAATTTAGTTACCGTGATGGTATACTTCGATTTCAGGGAAGAACCTACGTACCAAGGGATCAAGATCTAAGACAAGTTATCTTGGGAGAACCTCATCGGGCAAGATACACAGTACATCCAGGATCCACAAAGATGTATAAGGATCTTAGGGAAACTTATTGGTGGCCAGGAATGAAAAAGGACGTGGCACGGTACGTGGCACAATGCGATACCTGTCAACGCATCAAAATTGAGCATCAACGACCGGGAGGAAAATTACAACCATTGGACATTCCCGAGTGGAAATGGGATCACGTCACTATGGATTTTGTGACCAATTTACCTCGAAGTCCCAAAGGAAACGATGCTATTTGGGTAATAGTGGATCGACTGACCAAGTCGGCACATTTCTTACCTATTAAGATAGGGCAACCAACTCATGTTTTGGCTCAACTGTACATTGAGGAAATAGTACGATTACATGGAATTCCTGCAAGTATAGTGTCAGATCGGGACCCACGATTTACGTCAAGATTTTGGGAAAGTTTCCACAAGTGTATGGGAACACAATTGAAGTTTAGTACAGCTTATCACCCTCAGACTGACGGACAGTCCGAGCGAACAATTCAGACGCTCGAAGACATGTTGAGGGCATGCATTTTGGAATTATCAGGAAGTTGGGAGAAACATCTACCGTTGGTAGAATTTGCCTACAACAACGGGCACCACAGCAGCATTGGAATGGCTCCCTACGAGGCATTATATGGACGAAAATGCAGAACACCACTCTGCTGGGTAGAAAATGGAGAGGTCGGATTAATTGGACCAGAGATTGTTCAGACTACTACCGAGAAGATTAAGCAAATACGGGAGAAAATGAGGACAAGTCAAAGTCGTCAGAAATCGTATGCTGATCGACGAAGGCGAAACCTGGAATTTTTGGTCGGTGACAAGGTATACTTGAAAGTCTCTCCATTTAAGTCCGTAATTCGAGGAAAAAGGAAAGGGAAATTAAGCCCAAGGTACATAGGACCCTATGAAATTCTGGAGAAAATTGGACTAGTGGCTTACAGATTAGCTTTGCCTGTGGCATTGTCAAACATCCACAACGTGTTTCATGTGTCTCAACTACGAAAACATGAGCCAGACCCTACACAGGTACTTCGGAATGAGACCATTGAGATACAAAATGATCTAACGTACCCTGAAGAACTAGTTCGAATCCTAGATCAAAGGAATCAAGTCTTAAGGAACAAGGTTATTCCCTTAGTAAAGGTACTATGGGGCAATCATAACGAAGAAGAGGCAACTTGGGAACGCGAAGAAGAGATGAAGATTTCTTTTCCGCATTTATTTTGATATTGTAAGTTAGTAATTTCGAGGACGAAATTTCTTTTTAGAGGGGGAGGATGTAATACCCAGTATTAAATAATAAGAGAATTTTTGAGGATATGGGTCAAAACGATATTTAGCAAAGTTTCGGGCCAAAATGCAATATTCGAAACTTAAACGAAAGACGAATGACCAAGTTAAGAAAATCCAATTGAGGAAAAATGGCACAATTAGATGATATTTGATAAAATTAGGGATTTTCAGAGGTTTGAAGTCAAAAGCACGCAAATAGGAGAGTTCGGGCAAAAGTGCAGTTTTTGCAAAATGTCAATGGGAGGTCGAATCAACGAGTTTTTCAAAAATTCCAAAAGGAAATGGAAAATATAGAATTTGAGGGTCATTGTGGTATGTTTAGAAAGATCAGGGACTCAAAGGAAAGGACCAAAAATGTCAAATTAAGGAAATAGGGGCAAAAATGCAATTTTTGAAAATTGCATTGTGTGAAACCGACCGGCCGCACATGGCCGCCGGCCGCCGCCTCTGGAGGCGTCGAGAAGGTCGCCTGGAGGTGGCTAGAGTAGCTTCAGGTGATGATGAAGCTGTTGAGGCTTGCTATTGGCCGGAAATAGCTTCGAAACGATCGGATTTAAAGGCGGAAATGACCGCCGATTCGGCCGAAACTTTTAAGGACCAAATCTCATGATTTAGTGCTATTTGATCTATTTAAAGGCTAGATTTGGGCTAAAGGGATGAGGACGAGCAAGATCGGGTGAATAATTGAGCAAAAATCGACTATAAAAGGGGTGTTCGGTCGAGGGTTCAAAATCAAAAATCGTTCAAAATTGTCGTGTTTTCGCTTGAATCGAGCTTGAGGGATAAGGGGCTTTTGTTCTTGATGTCCTAGGGATCATTTCTGGAGCATTTGAGGTCATTTGGTATAGAAATAGAAGGGTTTTCGAAGTTGGCTGGAAAATCGAGGGTTCGGACGCCGCGACCTGCAACTGGCTTTTAAGCCTACCTCCGGTCACTTTTTCCGACAATCAAAGGCACCATTGAGGTCGCCTCATCGAGATCTTCAAGGCCCCATAGTTGGTTTAGCCAAAGGAAGTCGTCGGAATCGGAGAAGAAGGCCGGAGAAGACGACCTGTGCGGCGGCGCGTGAATCCCACTCGCAGGGCATAGGGGTGGCGCGTGAGGGCGCGTGAGGTATGGTTTTTGAGTGTTTTTAATTTCAGAATTCTTCTTGAATTATTTTAGGAATTATCATGGAAGAAAATTTTAAGAAAAAAGATGTTTGGTATTTTTTATGAATTTCCGAAGGTATAGATGTTTAAAAATTAAATAAAAATAGAGAAAATTAAGGAAAAAAATAGAATGTTGATTGCAAAGGTGTTAAATGATGAAATAGGAGTCATTTGGGTCATTGGAAGAGGATTTACACAATTTTCGAGGTGTGGCACGTTTTTCGAGGCAAAATCCAGACTTTTCCGAATTGAGGTGAGTGGCTTGATTCTAGCTTATCCTCGTCTTTAAAGTGTTTAAAAATGAATTTGGTGAGTTCTAGTGAGCTATTACACCCTCCTAGACTTAGTCTATTTTACAAGTTTATACTCAAGATCAAGGTGTTGACATTCGCTACATTGCATAAATTGATTTACTTCAAAACGTTAGTGCATGGCGTGTGCATTTTTATATCATTACTTCATTGGGTTCATATGGGGCAGTCGGGGTCTTCTTGAGAATGGGACATAGTTAGTCCTGGCGATCGGGTGACACGGTAGGGCATCCGGGGCCGGTATTGGTGATCGGGTGACACGGTAGGGCATCCGAGACTGGTAACCGAGTGACACGGTAGGGCACCCGGGGATTAGGCTTGTCAGGAAAATTCTCAAGTTTGACGTGTCATACATGATGTCGATTAGTATGCCATGCTCATACATCATTCACTACATTACATAATTTGTTTCATGCTTTCACTTAGATGTTTATTCATCTAACCTGGGTTATACCCCTGGAACATTCAACGTTCCAGTTAGGGACAGCTGCGAGGCCAAGGACGAGGCCGGGGAGCCAATGGTGTTTATGTGATAGTCATTGTATCATTTGGTAGCCTAGTAACCTATTTTGTTATATGTATGAACGTTTGTACGTCGGTGATGTAAACTTTTGGTATTGATGTTATATGTATGTTGATAGGAAACAACTTGTGTAACACGTGGTAGACCACGTCATTTTGATTAATTAAGTATTTCCGTTGTGTCTGTATTATCTCGTTCGGTTGAAATTATGTTATTATTAACTTAACAAGCAAGACTGGAACTCTCGGGGTTTTCATCTACATGTGAAGATTGTGCTCACAGGCGGCGTGTATCAGTCTTGGTGAGAAATAAAAAAAAAAGAATCCCCGGGAATTTCCTTATAGTAACACGCCTGTATAGGGCGGGGTGTTACACTAGCACACTCTAATTCACATTGAATTAGAGGAAATTCATTGTCAGGCTCTAGCATTGACAAAAAAGGTCGTCACTAAAGAATCAACTACTGGTGATGGCCAAAACTATTAGTGTTAGATGTATATAAAGGAACTGTTTCTATGTATCTCAAGAGTACAACATAAGCATATATATATATACATACATTTACTTAAAGATAAATACACTAATACCCCCTTACTTATCTTATTTAACACTCCCCCTCAAGCTGGAGCATATATATTGAGCATGCCCAGCTTGATACAAATATAATTCACACGAGACCCTCTAAGCGACTTGGTGAGTAAATCAGCCAGTTGATCATTGGAACCCACATATGTTGTAAGTACATCCCCAGATAGCACATTTTCTCTAACAAAATGACAATTAATTTCAATATGTTTGGTTCTCTCATGAAACACAGGGTTAGAAGCAATATGCATTTCAGCCTGGTTGTCACAAACCAATTGCATAGGCTTAACATGCATAACTCCTAACTCCTCAATTAATTGTTTCAACCACACTAACTCACATGTTGTTACGACTATTGCCCTGTATTCAGCCTCTACACTGGATCTGGCAACAACAGTTTGCTTCTTACTTTTCTAAGAGACAAGGTTTCCACCCACAAAAACATAGTATCCAGATGTGGATCTCCTGTCACTAGGTGATCCTGCTCAATCAACATCCGTATATCCCACAATCTGACTGTGCCCATGATTTTGATATAATATACCCCGACCAGGGGTAGTCTTAATATATCGAAGAATACAGATAACTGCATCCCAATGATTGTCACAAGGGGAATCCAAGAACTGACTTATCATACTCACAGCAAATGAAATATCAAGATGAGTGACTGTGAGGTAATTAAGTTTCTCAACTAATCGACGGTAGCGCCCATGATCAGAAAGAGGCTCCCCCTGTCTCGGTAACAGCTTGATATTTGGATCCATAGGGGTATCTGTAGGTTTACATCCAAGCAATCCTGTCTCTTCTAGCATATCCAAGGCATACTTCCTTTGAGAAATATAGATGCTTTGCTTTGACCAAGCTACCTCAATACCCAAATAATATCTCAAAGGACCCAGATCCTTCGTCTGAAACTGTTGGTGAAGATGTGCCTTCAATTTAGTGATGCCAACATCATCATCCCCTGTAAATATTATGTCATCAACATACACCATTAGAAGAATGTGGCGGTCAGACTGAGAACGATGAAAAACAGAATGATCAGCTTCACTCCGAGTTAACCCAAACTCAAGAACAGCTGAACTAAATCGACCAAACCAAGTTCGAGGAGACTATTTTAAATCGTATAAAGATTTTCGAAGGCGACACACCAGTTCAGACTCCCCCTGAGCAACAAAGCCAGGAGATTGCTCCATATACACCTCCCCCTGTAAATTGCCATGGAGAAAGGCATTTTTGATGTCCAATTGATGAAGAGGCCAGTGAAACATAGCAGCAAGGGATAGGAAAAGGCGAACAGAGGAGATCTTAGCAACAGGAGAGAATGTATCACCATAATTAAAACCAAAAATTTGAGTGTATCCTCTAGCAACAAGGTGAGCCTTAAGACGATCAATCCGGCCATCAGGGCCAACTTTAACAATGTAAACCCAACGACAACCAACAGTAGACTTACCCTTGGGAAGAGGTACTAAGTCTCAAGTTCCAGTGGAATGTAAAGCAGACATTTCTTCGACTATAGTAGCCCACCACCCTAGATGGGAAAGAGCTTCGGGAATAGATTTGGGAGGTGAAATAGAAGATAAAGAAGAAACAAAAGCAGAATATCCAGGGGACAAATAATCATAGCTAACAAAATGGGAGATAGGATGGTGAGTACCTTTACAAAGAGCAATAGGCAAGTCAAGATCAAAAGTTAAAGGCGATGGATTAGAGGAGGAAGAACGAATTGGCACTAGGGATGAGTCAGGAGACAACTCATGCGGACTAGTGACAACAGTCGGTGCTGGTTGGGTCACGAGATGTGGACGCCGTTGATAAGCCTGAAGATCAGAGCGATCAAGGCGAGAGGCAAAGGATGGTGGAGATGGTGAAGACGTTAGAGATGGAGGTGATGTGAGGTCAAGAGAAGGAATAGACAAAGGTAACCCAACAGACACAGAATCGGAGATCGTAGATGAAGAAGGGAAATAAGGAGATGACTCAAAGAAGATAACATCTGCTGTAACAAAATATCGAGTTAATTGAGGAGAGTAGCAACGATACCCCTTTTGAAGGCGAGAATAACCTAGAAAAACACATTTGACGAAACGAGCAGATAACTTATTACGACCTGGGGCAAGATGGTGAACAAAGCATGTGCTCCCAAAGATACGAGAGGGAAGAGAATATAAGTCAACCCGAGGAAAAAGAATGGAATGAGGAATCTGGTCATTAAGGACAGAAGATGGCATGCAGTTAATTAAGTAACATGCAGTTAAAATAGCATCACTCCAGTATTGAAGTGGAACATGCATATGAAGAAGAAGCGTGCAAGCTGTCTCAATTAAATGACGATTCTTGCGTTCAGCTACCCCATTTTGTTGTGGGGTTCTAGGACACGAAGTCTGGTGAAGAATCCCATTGGATGCCATATAAGATCTAAATGGGAGAGACAAATATTCAAGAGCATTATCACTACGAAGAACACGGATAAGCAAATTGAATTGTGTTCTAATTTCAACACAAAATGTAGTGAAGATTGAAAATAACTCTAAACGCGTTTTCATTAAATATAACCATGTAGTCCGAGAGAAATCATCAATAAATGTTACAAAATAACGAAAACCGTCTTGTGAACTGACACGACTAGGACACCATACATCTGAATGGACTACTGAAAAAGGAGAATTAGCACGTTTAGTAACTCTACTTGGGAAAGAACTACGAATATGTTTCCCAAATTGACAAGACTCGCACTCTAAGGAAGAAATACTAGAGAGACTGGGAACCATCTTCTTAAGATTGGGAAGAGATGGGTGCCCCAACCGACAATGGACTTGTAGTGGGGAAGTTGTTGTCATGCACGCCACTGAAGAAGCAGGGAGAGATAGATAGTAAAGACCGTGAGACTCAAGCCCCGTGCCAATCGTCCGTCCAGTCCCCCGATCCTACACAAGAATAGAATCAGATGAGAAAGTTATAGAGCAATTAAGACTGCGAGTGAGTTGGCTGACAGAGAGCAAATTAAAGGTACATTGTGGTAAATGTAAAACAGATGATAATGGTAAAGTAGGAAAAGGTAATGCGGTACCAATACCCGTAACTGAGGCTTGAGAGCCATCAACCAATGTAATAGGAGGTAGAGACTGCGAAGTTTGAACATGAGATAGGAGAGAACGATTACCAGACATGTGATTGGTGGCATCAGAGTCGAAGATCCATGGGCCAAGAGAAGATGAAGACTTAGTAAAGCAGGCAGTAGGGTTACCAGTGTCAACAAAGGATGTGACAGGTGAAGTAGCCTGTTGTGTTGCCCGAAATTGAAGAAACTGAGCATACTCCCCCTCGAAGATAGTCACTGGTGAGGAATCACTGGGTGTGATAGATGTCTGACCCTCTGAAACACCCACAACCATGTTAGCAGTATTGGCTACATGAGGTGGACATCCATGTAGATGATAACAAGTCTCTCTAGTGTGACCAAGGCGATTACAATAGGAGCATTGGGGCCGTGACGACCACCACCTCGACGACCACCACAACCAGTCGGGGTCGTAACTAGGGCGGAGTGATCTCCAGGAACGGACATGCCACGATCAACAGTAATAGATGAGACTCTAAGTAGTCTGGCAAATACCTCTGTCAGAGGAGGAAGAGAGGCGCTGTCGTGGATTTGTGTCTTAACTAAGTCAAGCTCTGGTTGAATCAGGGCCGGCCCAAGGCATAGGCCACTGAGGCCTATGCCTAGGGCCCCCAATTTTTTGGGGCCCAACAAATATAGCAATTGTTAGTTGGGCCTAAAAAAATGCAGTGAAAAAATATAGGTACAACTGTCAACAGCCCCCTTACCAAGAGGCACAGCCACACTGACGCGCAATAAATGTAATTGACAGCAATAAATGTGATTGACTATAAGAGAGAGAGAAGTAAAATAAAAAATTAAAAAAAGAATAAATAAAGCAATATTGAGCCGGAGTCTCTGCATGCGCACGGCCTCTAATTCCTATTTTAATATTTTAATAATGTAACTTCAGAAGATAAAACACAGCAGAAGCAAAAGTGACAACTGAAAAGTAACGGTAAGAAATTAATTAGCCCGTTGTCCGTTGATTTGGATTTGGAATGGAATTGAAGAGGAAAAAAAGGTATAAAAGAATCAAATGCTCCCCCAGACCCATTTCTCTATTTCTGCAATCTGCTTTGGCTTTGGCTTTGGCTTTCTCTTTTTCTCTACATACAAGTGCAATTTTGTTGCTGTAATTAGCGAGTCTTCTCTCTAAAGCACTCTTTCTCTCTTTCTTTCTGTTTATATATATATATATATATCATACACAATTTATATTGCTTCAATTAGATTTTCATTTGATCGTATTGCCACTTGTTGTACGGCCACATAAGCACACCAGTTCTATCGGCAGCAGTAACTCCTTTTCTGGTTAGTTTATTTATCTTACCAGTTCAATTGATATCGATAACTGATACATTGTTTTACTGTTATTTTATCTCAATATCATTGGTTAGTTTTTAACGTCATATATTTTGATTATTTTTTTTGCAGGTAATAATATCAAATTTTATCACTATTTCACCAGAAAGTGCAACTAAAATAGCATAATCAGGTGCTATCATTCTTACTTTCTTGTATTTTTATAATTATTTTTATTTTAACAAAATAATTATTAGGGACATAGAATTAATTATTGTTTGAATAAAAATGTCTACTAGAAAGTATGAATCTGGATTTGAAAAACGTAAGAAAAAAAGAAAGGAAGAAAAACAAATTCAATCCCAAAAAGGCGCACTTGAGAAATTTGTTATTAATACTAAACCCCAAATACTAGAAAAACCAAATGAAGATTTAAATGAAAAATTAATTGAAAATTGTGAAGAAATTTTTGAGGATAATAGTTCAAATTCACCAAAAAATAGTGAAGAATATGATAAAAATTTAGAAGAAGATGTAATAATCGACAAGAATAAAAATGTTAATAATGAAGATGAAATACCTATTAAAAATATTTATGATCCAGCACAATGGAAAAATTTAGACGCAAGAATGATTGATTTATTAGTTGAGAAAGGTCCAATTAGATATGTTTTAGATTTTCCAGGAGATAAAAATTTTAGACATTTTTCTACAATTCATTACATTCGAAATTTATCAAATGGAGAAAAACATGATAGAAAATGGCTAGTATATTCAAAAGAATTAGATAAAGTATTTTGTTATTGTTGTAAGTTATTTAATTTGAAATCAAATACAAGTCAACTAGCAAATGAAGGATGTGGAGACTGGAAAAATCTTAGTGCTAAACTTAAAAGTCACGAAACAACAAATGAACATGCTATGAATATGAATATTTGGGTTGATGCTGAAATAAGATTACTTAAAAATAAAACAATTGATCAACAATTACAAGATAAAATAAATAAAGAGAAAGAGCATTGGAATAATGTATTAATTATAATTATTGCTATTGTAAAAAATCTTTCAAAAAATAATTTGGCATTTCGTGGTACAAATGAAAAGATTTATCAAGATAATAATGGAAATTTTTTAAGCTTAATTGAAACAATTGCTGAATTTGATCCAATAATGCAAGAACACCTTAGACGTATTCAAAATGGAGAAATACATAGCCATTACCTTGGTCATAGAATACAAAATGAGTTAATAAATATTTTAGCATTAGAAATAAGAAATGTCATTATTAAAAAAATTAAAGAATCAAAATATTTTTCAATTATACTTGATTGTATCCTAGATGCAAGTCATGAGGAACAAATGTCTCTTATATTAAGATGTGTAGATATTTCAATAAGTCCGATAAAAATAGAAGAATATTTTATAGATTTTTTAAAAGAGGATGATACATCTGGTCAAGGTATTTTTAATGTACTTATAAGTAAAATAAAAAATCTTGAACTTGATATAAATAATGTAAGAGGACAAGGATATGATAATGGATCTAATATGAAAGGTAAACACCAAGGTGTGCAAAAAAGATTATTAGATATAAATTCTAGAGCATTTTATACACCTTGTGGTTGTCACAATCTTAATTTAGTTCTTTGTGATATGGCTAATTCATGTGCTGATGCTATGACATTTTTTGGAGTCACGCAACGTATATACACATTATTTTCTTCTTCTACAAAAAGATGGAAAATTTTACATGATCATGTTTTAAATTTGACACTTAAACCATTATCACAAGCACGTTGGGAAAGCCGTATTGAAAGTGTTAAAGCAATAAGATATCAAGCTCCACAAATAAGAGATGCTTTATATCAATTAGTAGAAACTAGCGAGGATCCTAAAACAAGAAGTGAAGCTATTTCTTTAGCAACAAATGATATTGAAAGTTTTGAATTTTTGTTAGGCATGATTATTTGGTATGATATGTTATTTGCTGTTAATACAGTTAGTAAATATTTACAATGTAAAGATATGGACATTGTTATTGCAATAGATCATTTGAAAGGGCTTATTTCTTTTTTTAAAAACTATAGAGAAGATGGTTTTAAATCTTCTATGATTGCTGCTAAAGAAATTGCACAACAAATGGATATAGAACCAAAGTTTCGTGAAAAACGTACAATAAGAAGAAAAAAACAATTTGATGAGAATGAAAATGAGGAGATGAAATTATCTAGGGAAGAATATTTTAGAATTAATTATTTTACATATTTAGTTGATCATGCTATTTCCTCCCTTCAAAATAGATTTGAACAATTTAAAATTTATGAAGATAATTTTGGTTTCCTTTACAATACAGAAAAGTTAAAATTGCTTGATGATGATAATTTGAAAAAAAATTGTTTAAATCTTGAATTTTTTTTAAAACATGATGTGCTATCTGATGTTGATGGTTTAGATTTATTTTCATAATTAAAAATTTTAAAAGAAATTATAACTATAGAAATTAAAACACCACTTGCAATATTAAATTTTATAAAAAAGATAAATTCTTTTCCAAATGCATGGATAGCTTACAGAATATTATTAACCATTCATGTTACTGTAGCTTCAGCAGAAAGAAGTTTTTCAAAATTAAAATTAATAAAATCTTATTTACGTTCAACTATGTCACAAGAAAGATTAAGTAATTTAGCAATATTATCAATTGAAAAATATTTACTTTCTAAATTAGAATACAAAAATTTAATTAATGACTTTGCATCTCAAACAGCAAGAAAAATAAATTTTTAATAATTTTAATTATTTTTTGAAGGGCCACAAAATTTATTATGGCCTAGGGCCCCCTTAAGCCTTGGGCCGGCCCTGGGTTGAATTCCATGAAGACAGAGGATAGTAAACATTTGATTGCGTTGTTGCTATTGTTTCTTGATATCGGTATCAAAGGGCATCAACTCGTTAAAGTCGGTAATAAAAGCTTGAAGCTTACCCAAATATGTGGTCATATCCAAATTAGTCTGTCGTAAATTGAACAAAGCACCAATCACATCATAAATACGAGTGATGTCACTAGTATACAACTCACGAGCCCGAGTCCATAGGGCATTACACTCCCGAAGAGGTTAAAATATCGACATTAAGGTCGGCTCAATGGTTTGCCACAATAAACTCAATAACTGGGCATCCACTCTCCGCCAAAGAGGTTGAACCCCCTCAGAAACAGTTGAAATAGTCTTTAATAAATGATCCTTAAGGCCATGACCAAGAAACCAAATTTCAACTGCACATGGCCAAGCGGGATAATTATGTCCGCTCAATTTCTCCATTGTAATAACCAGTGTGCCCGAAAAATGGGGAATGGTCACCGGTGTGGACATGGTGGAGCGGCTTGTGGATGAAGAGTGAGCTAGAGATGAATCCATGATGCAGAAAAAACAGCAGATCTGGAGCAGATTTGATTACACAGCCAAAGAGAGGGAAGACAGATCTGGGGCAATGGTAGATCTGGAGCAGATTGGGTTACACGACCAAGGAGAAGAAAGAACAGATCTGGAGCAATACCAGATCTGGGTAGATCTGGAGCACAAAAGCTGAAGCTGTCACTGGAGTTCGCCTGAGGATGGCCGGATCTGGACAGGCGTGGCGAAGGCGATGGAGAGATGATCGGGATAGAGGCGGCGACAGTGAGGGCGAGCTCGGGCACGGGCCCGGTCATGGCGACGACGAGGACGCAGGTGCGGCAATGGCAAGGGAGCAGGCGCAGTGACAGAGAAGGCGAGATCTGGGCGCGGTCGGACCGGATCTGGAGAAGAAGAGCCGCGATCTGGAGAAGAAGAGCCACGACAGTGAGGGACCAGCGGCCAACGAAGAGACCTGTGGTAATGACGACGGCGAGCGAAGCGACCGGCGGTGATGGCGTCGGCTGACAGCGGCTGGGGTTAGGTTAGGGTTTGTGCTCTGATACTATGTTATATGTATACAAAGGAACTGTTTGTATGTATCTCAAGAGTACAACATAAGCATATATATAGATACATTTACTTAAAGATAAATACACTAATACCCCCTTATCTTATTTAACAATCACTAATGATAAAGTTATTTGAGACGGCCACCAAAGATTGTTATTAAAGGAAGACCTTTGAGAAGGCTAGAGTTGTCACTAAAGAACAACTTCAATGAGGGCCAAAACATAAAGCAATCAATTTAGTGGCAAGCATATGTCGTTACTAATACTACAATCTTCAGTGAGGGTCTTCAAAAATTGTCATTAAAACAACAACTTTAATGAAGAGAGACGACCGTCACTAGAATGTACTTTTAGAGAAGTGCCAAGTCATCACTAAATCTTTTGCTTCTATGATAGTTGGGACTCAACCACAAAAGCTATACTACTAGTGGTAGACTCCACGATCACCATTAATGGTTATTCACTTGTGATGAAAGTTAGTTGGTCATTACTACATATATCAATGGCAAGGTTTTTAGTGACTAATTTTGACGGTTAACTAGGTCATCACTATAATTATTAGTAAATATCTTGTGGTCTTTTTGTGACAGTCTTGGCTTTCACTAAAAGTCATATTTCTTGCAATAACACCCCTACATCCACCTTAAGTAGGATGATATCTCTAAAATGAGCGAAAATACAAGAACCTCATAAAAAATATATATGAATCTTTAATAATTATTTGGTATTTGGGTTAAATAGTAATGGGATATAGTTAAAGATGAGATGGAATAGTGATTGGAGAAAAATAATATTGTTCCATGTTTAGTAAATAAAATATAACCTAAAGTTATACCTATATCTGGTCTATCAAATTGTGAATATTGTTATGAATTAGTTGCCAAAAGACTAATTTGCCCTTTTGTCCAACCATGTTATATTTATAAGAAATATATTTCTAAGTTAAATAAAATTATTTTGACTACAAAGATATATATCTAAATAATTTATCAATGAAAGCATTATATATATAAATATTATAAATAATACCTAGATATATTATAAAATTTAAAAAATAAAAAAAAATCAAATGAATCCTACTAAGTTTGTCAAATTAGATGAACCAACAAATCTGAAATAAAAAAAAATTATAAGAAGAAAAAAAAAGAACATATTATCATCTAAATGTGGGATAGGTTGAGAAGAGACATAATCCTTAAACAACCCAAACATTTAATCCTACCAAGATGGGATTATATAGAACATAAGAGGTGGTATTTGATAATTCCACTCCAGTGGGATTATTTTATCCGTGCCAAAATTAATCTCATATTTGATATTTTACCAAACATGATATTACCTTATTAGAAAGTAATACCTATTTTAAAATTTTTAGTAAAGGTGCCATAAAAATAACTCAAACCACATCAAATAAAAATACAGATAAAAGGCCCAGGTATATCCAAGTCAACATGGGTTGTGACAAAAGCCTATGATGGTTTGGGCCGAATGATTTTATTTATGTGAATCGGCATGAAACAAATTCATATTAAGGACTCTTAATAAAAAAGAAAAAATTCATAAGAATGATAGAAAAAATTATATTGGCAACGACATCTTCCAACTTTTTAGTGAGCGAAGGATTTGACATAAGAACTATCTAGAACAAGAACTTGGGTCATTGTTGAAGCATCCAACGGCCCAATTTCTTTCCCCAAATGCCACTCTACAAGACGATTCTAGATGGTTCCACCATTTTTGAATGTCGATCCCCAATATAAATACCCCCATATTTGCTCTATTCTCCATATTGGTCCGATTAGCTCTTGAGTTTTGTATTGTATAGAAAGTCTAGGGTCAAGGAATTAAGAAAGAGTTGGAGGAAAAAGGAGGAAGAAGATGCTTGGGAGAGTGCCAAAGAAGAGCGATAACTCAAGGTACTATGAAATATTGGGGGTTCCAAAGAATGCATCGCCGGATGATTTGAAGAAGGCTTACAAAAAATCTGCCATCAAGAAGCATCCTGACAAGGGTGGAGATCCTGAGAAGGTATTCTCTCCTTAATCCCTAATTGCAATGTCGTATATGTTTTCTTGCAATTGGAAAATGTTTTCAGTTGAAATCCCAAAATTTAAGTCGAGTTGAAAGCTACAGCTCTTTTTCTTCTTTTCTTTTGTGGAAATGTTGTTACTAGGTTGGATTCTTGACAAATTTCCTTCTAACTAGCTAAGTTGAATTATGCTTACTGTGTAATTCTATATTTTTATGCATGTTTGAGGTAGAAAAGGCTTAAGAACATAATTTATTTGGATTCATGAGCAATCGTGGGGATTCTGTGGAAGGTAAAATAAAAGGTTTGTGGATATGTTTGATCTTGAGGTAGTAATGAATGGAATTTGCTATGAATTTGAACATTTGGTGATTGTTGATATTTTGTAAGATTGATTCATGTTTAATGAGTTGGAATAACATCTGAGAATGTTATTCTAACTCTGTCTAGTGCTACTTAAAATTTCTTAAATTCTACATTATCTCTTATGGATTGTAATGATTTTATCGCATGTTGTTGATCTATTGCTTGAAAGGAAGTATTTTGAATGCAACTCTGTTCATTCCATAGTTCATAATTTGATGATATTGGAATGTTGGTTTTGTTGCAATTTAAGGAGCTTGCTCAAGCTTATGAGGTGTTGAGTGATCCTGAGAAGCGTGAGATCTATGACCAATATGGTGAGGATGCACTTAAGGAAGGAATGGGAGGTGGAGGTGGAATGCCTAGCCCATTTAACATTTTCTCATCCTTATTTGGTGGTAGCCCATTTGGAGGTTAGCATGTTTTATTCATATCATATAGTTAATCTTTATGTGCCATTTGGGGTTCTACATATGCTGTTCGGGCATAAATTCCTTATGGCTTATTGGAAGGCCTTATAATAGTGATCCCAACTTCATTGATTTTGATTTTTTTCTTTTTTTTATAAAGATGAAAATTTGCAACTGCTACTCTTTGAGTGTGTACAAAGCAAGCACAGGGGTGTTCACAATAGTCTAAAAACCATGTCACCAAATAAGCACACAAAAATGTGTACATGGACTTGCTTTTATAGGGAATTTCAAGCCCTAGTTGCAAAGGAGCCAGCTATAATATCTTACCACTGGCCAACTCTTTGGGGGCTGATTTCTAATGTTAGCGTAGCTAAAGAGAAGAGTATCAATTTCCCTATGAATTCTTTTGTGGGTAGGGAGAACAACATTAATTTAAAGAGTATCAATTTCCCTATGAATTCTTTTGTGGGTAGGGAGAACAACATTAATTTACCAATAAATTCTTTTATTTGTCATCAGGTGGTGGTAGTAGCAGAGGAAGAAGGGAAAAGAGGGGAGAAGATCTAGTCTATCCTTTGAAGGTCTCTCTAGAGGACCTGTACAATGGCACAACAAGGAAGCTTTCCCTATCCCGGCATATCATCTGCTCAAAATGTTATGGGTATGTAGCCATTAATGTTTGGTTTTGTTTTTTCTAGTTCAACTTTAGGATGAAGCTTGCACATAGGGAGTTTATTTACGTTCTACCAATGGCAGCAAAGGATCGAAATCTGGAGCTTTAATGAAATGCTCTGGTTGTCAAGGAACTGGCATGAAAGTGGTTATTAGGCAACTAGGCTCATCCATTATCCAAAAGATGCACCATCCTTGCAATGAATGTAGAGGAACTGGAGAGACCATTAATGACAAAGATTGTTGCCCTCAATGCAAGGGCGAGAAAGTAGTTCCAGAAAAGAAGGTTCTAGAAGTCATTGTGGAGAAGGGCATGCAGAATGGACAGAAAATCACATTCCCTGGAAAGGCTGATGAAGCAGTAACTATTCCATTTTGTCTCACACTTTCATCATTTTTTTGTCAATAACTGAAAAAACCATGAGCATTTTACTAATTGGTTGTTTGGTGTATGTATGTCAAATTCTAGCCCGATACAATCACAGGCAACATCATAGTCATCCTTGAGCAGAAAGAACATCCAAAATTTAAGAGAAAGAGCGATGACCTTTTCTACGAGCACACTCTGTCCCTGACTGAGGCTTTATGTGGCTTCCAGTTCATACTGACTCACTTGGATGACAGACAACTCCTTATCAAATCAAACAAAGAAGAAGTTGCCAAGCCTGGTTAGTGATCGAACTAGTTCATCTTATAAGAGATTGTAAAACATAAGGCTGTCAATATACAGAAATAACTTCAAAATTCATTTAGTTAAACTCACATGGTAGAATGAAAACTTGACATATTTATGCAAGTTTGGTGCAATTGCAGACTCATTCAAGGCAATCAACGATGAGGGTATGCCAATGTATCAGAGGCCCTCTATGAAAGGAAAACTGTACATTCACTTCACAGTGGAGTTCCCAGACTCTTTAAGCCTGGAACAGGTGAAGGCATTGGAAGTTGTGCTGCCGCCAAGGCCATCCAGAGAAAACATGAAGTTAGATGAGTGCGAGGAGACCACATTGCACGATGTGAATATTGAAGAGGAGATGCGGATAAAGCAGGCGCAAAGGAAGGAAGCCTATGAAGAGGACGAGGACATGCATGGTGGAGCTGAGAGAGTGCAATGTGCTCAACAGTGATTAATATTTGATATTTTTATGTTTCTCAGGAATGCTTTATGAACGATAGACTAGTTTATATGATATGAAAGAGAACAAGCCTTTTAGCTATATGTTGTCAAAGTTAACATGTCTATAATTAATAGCTTGTCTCTCTATTTTTGGTGTTTCTTTTTGGCCAGTTTGATCTGCAAGTTGATCTCTATTTAGTTTCTTGATAATCAGTCCATTTGCTAGCAATGTGTGGTATAGCAATCTAATAATAAGTTGTTATGTGCTTAAATTTTGAATACAGATAGATGGTGGCTATTGAAAAGTTAAAAATTTAAATTATCTCCATGTATTTAGAATTTAAATAGATGATAATTTATTATTGAATTATGTCATTATGATAATGTGATGTAAATATTTTCTTTCAGAATAAATTTTATGCGACCCTCTTAAGATTTGGTGAAATCAATGCCATTTATATGTTCTTAGAAATAACACTCACCTTTCGTGCCATTAACATATTTATTGAATTTGACCCTTTTGCTCTTATTTTTGAAATAACATTGATTATTTTGCTCTGTCTCTCTCTCTTCCCCTTATCTCTTTTATTTTTCTTTTTTGGGCACTATCTGATTCCTAATCACCATATTATTAATATATTCTCCTTTTTTTTTCATTTACTAAACCTAATAAAATTCGATTATCTTATTATGGTGTCAAGAATTAGTAACAACATTGACAATAAAGAGGTGCTTCAATTGAAATTAATGACAATAATTTTTCTGTTCAATAATAACGGGTTATGAACATTGTTTAACGATATTAATAAGTTATATTTGTTTGGCAATCAAGTGGAGCTCTCATATTTTTTTAAATTTTCTAATACTTATAATAGAGAACATTTTAAAAATTTAAAGAAAAAATTAGTAGCCGTTTCTGAACTGTAGAGGACAAAGTGATCCATAGTTATAAATGTTAATTGAAATTCATATTATTTTAAAAAATACAAAAGCGATTGATGCCTTTTTACGATTCATCATGAAGTCATATAAAAAATTTAACTATTTTTCTTAAAATTAGAGTTATTTGGTTCATATTTAATGTTTTTATTATGCACGAAATGTAATCTCTTTAATATGATTCTTAAAAAAATAGAAACCAACACAGTCAATTCAAAACAATATCATTTTTTGTGTTTTGGATATGGAATAATAGAACTCATTTGTAAATAATTTTTATGGTTGATATGATACAAGTTAAAATACAATATTTAGTTAATTATAAAATTATATTTACAATCAGTTGGAAATTTATTTAAAATTATATTTGTTTATTTAAGTTTTGTAAAATTTATTTAAAAGTTTTTCTATTGAATTCGATTTAATTAATCTTCAATTTTACAAAATTAATTTAATGGAATTAAAATTTAAAATGGATGTATATATATATTTTTTTATCTGAAACACACAAAATTTGAAGTTAAAAATAAATTCAACAAAATTCTGTTGAATTCAGGCCCCAAACACAAACAGGCGGCGCGGTTAATTTCTTGTTATAATCCGAATTACCATGATTTTATTATTTCTCATATCCGACGGTAACAGCGGCTTATATAGTTCCCGAAATCGGATGACCCAGGACCCGCATCTGGCGCCGACCGAAACCCTCGCCATTCAAAGACGGGAGAGCTCTCCCAGCCACAATTCACAACCTCTAGGTTTTTGTTTGCCTTCTCTTTCTGTAAAATACGCAGACACACTAGAAGGAAAATCAAACAACGCAGGTACAGCACTCTATTTGTTTGCCATCAATTGTATCTGTCCCCCCCCCCCCCCTCTTTTTCTTTTTTTGACCGAGTTGCTGTCAGGTACACCTCCGGCCTTGTCCTCGATTGTAGTCCTTCGTCTCTCTCTTTGTTGCCCTTTTTTGGGGTGTATTTATGTTATTTTAGGGATTTTTTTGGCCAAAGTAGTTGTTATCGTTGGTGTGATTGGTGGATGGGTGATTTCAGTGGTATTTTATGAATGAATTGACTTCGCTTCACCATGATTCTCTATCAATTTACTTGTAGAGTTGTTTGTAGTTGTATGATACAGTATCCGTGAATGCAGAACGCATATTTGTGTACTGTAAGCGTGCTGTTTATTGGGGAATCTTGCGAATTATCAAGTTAGGTTAAATCTTGTTGCAAAGTTGTTTTTGATGGTTCGATGCAAATTTGCATGAACTGGAAGGCATATAGCCAGGTTTGGATGGGATTTTTTCATCGCAGGGATTGTTGAATTGTTGATAAATGTAATGTTGTGTTGCTGGTTTAAACTTCAAATTTTTTTAGATGTTTTGTTCAGTTAAATATTTTATTTTATAAAAATTAGCTAAAAGAAATATTTGTTTTCAAAGTTTTTAACTAACATAAGAACAAGATAAAACTTAATGGGATACTCTTAGGCATGACATAGGGTATAATGACCTTACCAAATACATGGTCATGAATAAAAATAATTAGTGAGTTATAATCTATGTTGCTGATCCCACTTCATAAGATTAAGGCATTCTGTTGTTGTTGAACCAAAACATGGTACATGCATGGGTGTGTATTTTCCTGAGATCAAAGAACTTATGGTATATATGTATACATGGGAGTTTCTTTTCATGATCCCTCTTTTTTTCTTTCTCCCTACAAAAAAAAGAGATGCTGTAGGTATTCATACGAGTGGGTAACTACATTGTCAGGTCTGGTGCTCAAGTTGGATCAGATCACAGATATGAGGCGTCCAGGATATGGTGATTCAAGTGGCAATGCATATGTAACATCACAGATGCAACGTATGTCTGGTCAGAGGATGGAAGATAAGTCAGGTCACTACCAAGGACGGCCAGAGTTGTTGGCCTCTGAGAAAGAGCATCCATACGGAGCTTCAAAACCAGAGGGACAATGGAGGTGGCAAAGGGATGAATCTAAAGTGCCAAATGCAATGTCATCTCACATGTTCAATGAAGGCAATAACCATCAACCTGTTTCATCTGAATCACCCTGTTCTAATTGATATTTGCTTTGGGAGAAGCAATAGCGTCTCTCATCATATCTTTGCTATATCTCTGAGAAATATAACCCTTATTTCATTAGAGTTTGAGTTAATCTAGGGCTTTCAGAAAATTGAATCTGAAAATAGTTAGAATTTGGCTGTTTGTCAGTCTTCTTGTTGTTTTGCCTCTATTTTGCTTTATGCAGTTCTGATTCTAAGTTGGTGTTGGTTTCTCTGTATGACATGTTAGTAGCACACAAAGTATATAAAATTTTGCAGTTTAGCTTTTGAATCAGAAATCGTTCAAAACTTTTACCACTTGCACTTTGCTTTTTCTTAGAAGAGGGGTATCATGCTCGCTCCCCAATTCTTTGTTGATGATATACTGTCAAGAAAGATGTGGGAAAGTAGGTTTTCTCTCAATCTTATTCTCCTTTGACGGGTGGAACAAAAATATATACAAACTTCATTCCTGAATTAGGAAGTTCCAAATAAGAAAGCTTCCAAATATGGTTTTGGAAACTTTTACAATTTTAGAATACAACAACTAATGGAAAGATACAACTAATAATAGAAAGATAAAACATCATTCTAATCTAGAAGATACATTCTCTGTTTAGGAAACATATAATACTAATACCAATCAATCGTGGATTTGATCTTGTCCGAGAATGAGGACAAGATCTGGTCCTTCATTGTTGACACTCCCCGTCAAGATTGGGAGTGGATATCGTGCATTCCAATCTTGCTTACCATCTTGTGGAACACGGCTGCAGGAAGTCCCTTAGTTAGTACATCCGCTAGTTGATCACTTGAAGAGACATAAGGAGTACAAATCAAGCCATTGTCCAATTTTTCCTTTATAAAATGTTTGTCCACTTCAACATACTTTGTTCTATCATGTTGAACTGAATTGTGGGCAATGTTAATTGTTGATTTGTTATCACAATATAGCTTCATAGGTGCTATCCACTTAATCTTGAGATCATCTAGCAATATTTTTAGCCACAGTAGTTCACACATCCTTGGGGCCATGGACCTAAATTTAGCCTCTGCACTTGACCAAGCAACCACATTCTATTTTTCGTTTCGCCATGTCACCAAATTACCTCCTAACAAGGTACAATAGCCTAATGTTGACCTCTTGTCCACCATGGATCCTGCATAGTCAGCATTCGTGTAAGTCTCAAGGGTCATGGCTTCTCTTTTCTTGAATAAAATACCTTTCCCAGGTGTTCCCTTCAAGTAGTGTAGGATCCTATACATTGCCCTTAGATGTGTCTCCCTTGGATTGTGCATAAATTGGCTAACTACTCCAACTGCATAGGCTATGTCTGGTCAAGTATGAGCCAAATAAATTAATTTCCCAACTAGCCTTTGGTAGGACCCCTTGTCAACCATATCCTCTTCCAAGGCCTCTCCTGGCTTGTGATTTGGTTCAATAGGAGTTTCCTGCCTTGCAGCCAAGCAGTCCAGTGTCATTGAGGAGATCTATTATATACTTCTATTGTGAGATGAAAGTTCCCTCTTTTGAGTGAGCCACTTTTATCCTCAAAAAATATTTCATTCTTTCCAAATCTTTAATTTCAAACTCTTTAACCAAACACTCCTTTAGCTTACGCATTTTTTCCTCATCATTTCTAGTGACAACATGTCATCAACGTACACTATAAGAATTGTCACTCCCCTTGTAGTTGAGTGATTAATAAATAGGGTATGATCCCTTTGGTTCTGCGTATATCCTGTACTAAGCATCACACTTGTGAACTGGCCAAACCAGGCCCTTGGGGACTATTTTAGTCCATACAAGGCCTTCCTCAGTTTGCATACTACCTTTTCTTGTGTTGTTGGGCCATATCTTGGTGGTATATCCATGTAAACCTCTTCCTCTAGATCCCCATGCAACAATGCATTCTTCACATCAAATTGTTGTAATGGCCAGCCTAGGTTAGCAGCCAAAGATAGGAGAACCTTGACTGTGTTCAACTTTGCAATCGGTGCAAAAGTATCTAGGTAGTCTACTCCATACACTTGAATATATCCCTTGGCCACCAACCTTGTCTTGTACCTATCCAATGACCTATTAGTCTTATACTTTATTGTATACATCCACTTACAATCCACTAGATGTTTTCCTCTAGACAATTGCACAAGTTCCCACGTTTGGTTCTTTTCTAGGGTTGCCATCTCAACCTCCATGGCATTCTTCCAATTCTTATCCCCTATTGTTTCAGAAAAGGTATTGGGTGTAGGAATTGTATGAAGATTGGTAAGGGAGGCCTTGTGGATGGATGACAGCTTAGAATAGGAAAGAAATAGATGTAGGGGATGTTTAGTGCAGGTTCTGGTTCCCTTCCTAAGGACAATAGGCTAATCAAGATCACTTTTGGAAATATCAAGTGTGGGTTCAGTAGATTCAACAGGTTTATCACTAGGTATTAAAGGATTAGCAAAGGAATTACCTAGTGATTGTTCAGAAGAGTTGGTTGAATTGTCAGTGCCGTCTGTAGTGGGATTAGGGCTAGCCGTGGATGATGAGGCTTGCATAGGAGTAGGTTTTGGCCTTGTCCTTCTTGAATATACCTGCAGTGGTTTAGGAGTCTCTGGAGTAGGCTCCTCTGATGTCATACCTAGTGAATCCTTCGGAATAGAGGATGGTGTTGAGAAGGATGATAGATCAGGACCAAGGAGAATAGGAGAGTGTTCCCTATTAGACAAAGATAGGTTATGTTCATGTGCATTAGAGTGTCTAAAATAGGAATCATTCTCTAAAAAAGTTACATTTGTTGACACTAAGAGCTTCTTTGAAGGAGGATGATAACACCAATACCCTTTTTGAGTAGGAGAGTATCCAATGAACACACACTTTACTACACGAGGGTCTAATTTTCCTCTATTGACTATAAGGATATGAACATAGGCTACACACCCGAATACCTTGGGGTTTCAACAACCAGTCACATGAAAATCAGGGAAGTGTTTGGTTAGCAATTGAATTAGACTATGAGACCCAAGAGTTTTTTAGGGCAGTCTATTGATAAGGAAGGTGGCTGTTCAAGCTGCTTCTCCTCAATAATGTTTAGGAACATTATGATGGAACAAGAGAGCTCTAATAATAGCTAGGAGGTGGCCATTCTTTCTCTCGGCCACTCCATTATGTTGAGGAGTGTAAGGGCAAGAAGACTCATGAATGATACCATTATGTTGGAAGAAAACATAGAGAGATTGGTTGAAAAAATTTCTAGCATTATCTAACCTAAATTGTTTTATTCCAACCCCAAATTGATTCCTGATCATGTTGTAGAATATAAGGAACACATTACTGACTTCAGACTTTGTTTTCAACAAATATAACCACATTGCCCCAGAAATATTGGGAACATTTGATGGACCCCAGACATCACTATGTATTATTGTAAAGGAAGCTCAATTCTTTTTTTAGATAGAGGAAAAAGACATCCTTTTGTGTTTTGCAAACTCACACACAACACAATGAAAATTCTTAATGTCTAGATCTTTAAATAATTAAGGAAATATCACCCTAAGAGTTAGGAAAGATGGATGACCAAGCCGGTAATGGTGTAACCACAATAGGTCTTTGTTGGATTGAGCTAAGTATGACACGAGAAAAGTATTCTCCTTCTTGTTCTGCTCACCTGGTTCTCCAAGATAGTAAAGTTCAACCCTAGCCTTAGCAAACCCAATCGTCCTCTTCTTGCCTTGTTCCTGCAACTCATAGACGTTTGAATGAAAAATTACACTGCTAGTAGTGTCCTCAATGAGTTTCTGGATAGATATGAGATTGGTGAATAGTTTAGGAATATGTAGGACATTTTTAAGGGTAAAATGTTCATTAAGAAGAACATCTCCTTGCCAACAATAATGGTTAGAGAACCACCTGCCATTGTAATGTTTTTGGAGTTAGGACAAGGATTATAGGTGATGAAAAAGTGTGAAAAAGGGGTCATATGATCTGAAGCTCCAGAATCTAGGACCCAATAATTGTGGTACACAATTTCTGAAGCATGTAGGGAAAAAGAAGAGAGAGGGAAAAATAAGATAAAGAAGTACCTGTAAGGGTAAGAGAGCAGGTACCTTTCTTAGCCTTTTTGTCGAGAGATCCCAAAAAACTCCTCAATCTTTCAATCTCAACTCTATTGAGCTAAAGAACATCTCCTTGATCTGGATCTTTTGGTTTAGGTTGTTGGTGGCTGCTAGCCAATGTACCTGCCCTTGTCCTTCGTTTCGTACTGGTCCTCCTTTGGGGGTGGCCTTCCATGAAGCTTCCAACACTTCTCTATGGTGTGCCTAGGCTTCTTGCAATAGGTACACCATAGAGAGTCTTTGTCCACACCTTTCTTTTCTTCTCTAGATCCTTTGCTTTGATTATTAGCTTTCAAGGATACTAGAGTAGAACTTTCCCCCGGGGAAGGTTCCAGCATAACTCATCTTCTCCCTTCTTCTGCACGTACTAGAGAAATCACTTCATTTAAGGAAGGTAAATCCACCTTTCCGAGGATTTGTACCCTTACTGCGTCAAACTCTATGTTAAGGCTAGCTAGGAAGTCATATGTCCTTTCCTTTTCTACAAACTTTCTATGTGACGTAGCATCTTCACTGCACTTCTTCTTCAAGCATTGGTAGTGATCTAGTTCTTGCCATAGAGTCAGCAACAGGTTTGCATACTTTGTGATAAACTTTGTACCATGCTTGGTTGCTGCCACTTTAGTCCTTATCTCATAGATTTGGGTTGCATCAGGAACCTTGGAGTAGGTAAGATTATTGCTTTCCAAATGTCCTTGGTTATTGTCAAGAACATTACTGTATCACTAATCTCCGGAACCATGGAGTTCTAGAGCCAAGACATCACCAAGGAGTCTTGTTCATCCCACACTGCAAATGCTGGATCCCCCTCCTTAGGACTGGTTCCTAATAAATGGTTGAGATTTCCCTTTCCCTTTAGAAAGGTACAGATCAGTTGAGACCACTTCATGGAGTTCTTACCATTTAATCGGTAAGCTGCTTGAATGTTCTGCAATTCTCCTCTTGAGCTACCATTGTTAGTCCCAACAAACGAAATTTCTACCATATTGCTAGAATTAGCCTAGTCTAGTATAGGGTTTGGGGTGGTAGACATGACGTCTTGTGAAGAAGATTGAGGTAAAAAAAAAGGCCACGGTAGTCACACGGAAAACGGTAACTAATATCCTATGGCTTTGATACCATGTTAAGAAAGATGTGGGAAAGTAGGTTTTCTCTCAATCTTATTCCCCTTTGACGGGTGGAACAAAAATATATACAAATTTCCTTCTTGAATTAGGAAGTTCCTAATAAGAAAGCTTCCAAATATGGTTTTGGAAACTTAATACAATTTTAGAATACAACTAATGGAAAGTTTGTATATATTTTTGTTCCACCTGTCGAAGGGGAATAAGATTGAGAGAAAACCTAATCTAGAAGATGCATTCTCTGTTTAGGAAACATATAATACCAATACCAATCAATCTCGGATTTGATCTTGTCCTTGAATAAGGACAAGATCTAGTCCTTCATCGTTGACATATACCCTAGATCATTCTCGAGCTTTTAAATTTTTGGTTTTAATCTGGTATTATGCATTTTGCACTTTTGATTCTAGATCATTCCTACACATTTATCGCTTTTCATTTTGGGTTATTCTAGATCATTCTCACGCTTTTGCATTTTCGATTTTTAGTCTGCTCTCATGCATCTTGCGCTTATGATACTAGATTTTCCCTTTATCATTCTTGCATTTGCATTTTCGGTTTTTGTTATGAATTTCTGTATGATTTTCTCTATATAGCTCTTCATTAGGAATTATGCGGAGTCCTGTATTCCAGTTCTTAGATCACTGATGTGCAAATCAATAGCAATAGGTTCCTCTCCAGCTGTTTGCAAGAAGGTTATTATAGGCTTTCAAGATTTTGAAAAGTAGTTTGGCATTTGTAATTTAAATAGTTCAATTAAGCATGTTGGTTTTAGAAAAATGAGTCTGGCATGCTAATCAGCTCTCATGGTCTTGGATATACACAACAATGTTTATGTAGTGAAAAGATTTTATTATGAAAAATATTTTAATCTGTTTACTCAAGATTCTAATGGTGGGCTGCATGTACTGGATGCTGTTTTTTTTTTGTTACAGGGCATGCAGTTGATGAATCTAGGTCATATTATCAAGGTCAAAGGCAAGATCCCAAATTGGCTTTAGAAAAACAAGGCAACAATGAAACTAGATCTCATCCACTTGAAGAAGATATGGACATAGGATATGAGGACAATCCTTTGTCACAGACTTATGAAGGTCTTGAGCAGAGATTCGTTGATGACATCATGAAATTGTCCAAGGAACAAGCTGATGCAGAGGATGCAGAAAATGCAAGGCATAGGGAGGTTAGTTTATGTGCTAAGAACATTCTTTTAAGTGTTGAAAGGAGTTAAGAACTCTTATTTTCAGCAGTTATTGGCATATCTGTCTGCAACATTTATCAACTATTGAACATGTATTTTGAGGGTCTTACTGCTTAGACGCTACTTAAAAAAAACCTGTGATTTCCATTGCCCTATTCATATAATATTTGTTTTTGTAAAGGAGTGTTCAAAAGCCACAATGTGATCAACGAATTAATAGACTCTTGTAGGGTTGCAATCAAATCGAGCTAAGCTGAGCTTCACTGAGCTTAGGCTCGGCTTGCGAGCCAGCTTCCAAGCTTGAGCTCAAGCTCAACTCACACAAACTGAGCTCAACCTCGGGCACGACAAGTTTCCAAGCTTGGGCTCGGATTCACTAGAAATATTTTTAAAAACTTGATATGCAAATAATTAACAAATAATAACCTTAAATCATACTTGATAATCAACAAATATAACATCAACATAGTAATCAACTAATAATAACTTTGAATTACAATAAATATGATATCATTCATTATAATTTAAAGTTTGATAATTTTATGTTAAATAATATATTTATAAGATTATAAATAAATTTATTAATATAATTATAAACGAGCCTATTCACGAGTTATTCGCAAATTTCTAATCGAGTATGTTCATGAACCTTAATGAGTTGAGCTTTATTGAACTCAAGTTCGGCTCATTTACAAATCAAGTTTCAAAGTTAGGCTTAAGTTTGACTCGTTTACCTTAACAAAGAACTTTTGTCGAGTCGAACATAGAGCTACTCGTGAACAACTTGGCTGATTTGCGACCCTAGACTCCTATCTATCATGAATTTGCATGAGCACGTGGGACATAATGATATATTTTGTATTATGCCTTTTGGGCAAAATATTATCTTGTCTATTTTATAAGCAAACACCCCATTTTGGTGCTATGAAGTCTTGTCAATAAGGTGATTTCCCAAAATGCCCTTTATATATTTTACTTGAAAACCAAAAATTAGTTATGGAAACAAGATTTGAACTCATGACATCTAAGATGTGCCACAGTATAAACTTAACCAATTTTAGCATTACACCTAAATTCATCTTGATTTAAATTTTGCCAAAAAAAAATTATTAAACTTTAGTTGTAGGCGCACTTTTTTACTTGCATGTGCATGGCACGGGTGACACCTCTAGTATTTTTATGACAAAGGAGTCTAGGCCCTTAGAAGGAAAATGAAAAGGTTCATCTAGAACAGAATCAGATATTTTGTCTTGAGGTTGTTTGAATGAAGACTTGTATTTTTAAAAACAAAGGAGCTCAAGATCTTAGATGGAAGAAGAAAAGAATTATTGGGCGCAATTTTAAAAGTTGTTGGTCTATTAATTGTAGACTTGGTGCAGTTAGAAGGTTTGGGATTGAAGTTATTTTATATTTAAATTAAAGGGCAATAAGTGGAAAAGGAGTTGGAGTTGACTGAGGCAAGTGGCTTGTTCCAGGGCCATTTGCAGTAAAATATGCTAATCCTAGTATTTTGAGGAAGAAAAAGAAGAAGCAAGGACATGCATTATATAGAATATTTTATACTCTCTTTTTTTGCAAGGTAAAAAAAATTAATCCGAATAGCCTTGCTGGCAGTTTCACAAAGATTGGATCTCCTAGGGGCTGCAAACCAAAGGATCAACCAGAAGATGTGACAGAAAAATAGAAGGCAAGGCTACAACTGACCTAAGGAAAAACTAGAAAGAAACAAAAAGAAAGGAACAAATCTAAGGCCAAACAAACAGCCAAATAAGTCATGACTGGAGGAGTCCAAAGTAATCATTGTGGACAATTGAGTCCCAATTAATGAGTTATTGTAGTGTCCCGACAAACTCCTTTATTCAAGTGAGGGTGGCTGAAGGTAGGTAGTGTGTGCACTCTAAGGTTAATCAGGACTTCACCTAAAATGTTTGTCAATCTATCTAACGCGGCCCTTGGCCACATAGTGATTCACTACTAGTCCACAATTTTCCTTGCATCAAATGCCCCCCCTCCCTTTGTCCAGGTATTAGACTTCAGGAAGTAGTAAAAAAATTTTGTCCGTATCTTTTATCATGGGCCTGCAATGAGATATTTTCCTGTATGCATGTGAATCGTTGCCTTACCTGATTGCAGTCAGAAATTATATCTGGTAGCATTCAAAATTTGATAGTCGTCAACCTTATCTGATAGTTAGGTAATTTGAGAGGGAATAAGTGAATATTCCCTCATTTCTCTTTCCCTGTGAAAGAGGACCTTCCTCAAGATTGCATCCATGGTTAACCTTAGTAGTTTTTTAGCATTAAAGAAAACAAGAGTGAGGAGAGAAAATGAGCTTCTTATTTTGCTTAACAACTGTGTCTTCTTGCTCTTGTAAGCTTCTTTCCGTACACTCTTCACACTTCTTCATATGGTTTTGCACATATATTCTTGTTATATGCATATATATTATTTGGAAAAAATATATATTTATATATGTCGAGAAGCTACTCCTTGTCGTGTTGCAGGGAGTTATCGGGGTTCTCGCCATCTGGAACATTCCATGGTATATGAATGTCGCCGCTTGTTTCCTATGTTAGGCACGAATGGGATTGCTTTCACTTACAACTTTTGTACACTCCTTAGATGGAGAGCTGTGAATTTGTTGGAGATCATTGATGTAGGACTTGCCCAACTCACACCACATGCATGTAGATACTTTATGGGTTTTCTATTGTGGTCATATGGCGTCTGTGAATCTCTTATTCAAGTTATTTAACTTATACTTTGTCGCTTGCAATGACAACTCTAGTTGGGTCTCTTTGACATGCAAAAAATGCTTCATCCCTCAATCTCCTAGTAAGTCGAGGTCATGAATGGCATGCACTTTTTCGCCTCACCTTTGTTGCAATGATCAGTATTGGGCTACTGAAAATCAATGGACAGTTGCTTGGAGGAAAATGCACACCCCTCCTGAAAGGATGAAGGACCAGGTGGCTTTATTAAGTTGGTTTGTTACTTTGATGACAGTTCTCTAAGCGTAACCTTGTAGCTATTAGCTTGAGCTGGCTCATCAATATGTGTTTCCTACTGGTATGTTTTGTTGACCTCCATTTACCCTGTCTTCATCACCTATTTGTATATTGATGCTTTTATGCTTGAGATGCAAAGGGTGATAACATTTTCCCCTATCAATATTGTTCTTCTCACACTTAGTTGCTTTAGCTCATAGAACGTTATTAGTGCTAAAGGCAGTTGAGAAGTAAAGGCTGCCTCAAGTACCCACTAGGAAATTGATATCCCCTCCGAAGATGTAGACAAGGAAGACGATGACAATGAGGAAGAGGAAAAGTGAGTCATCACAATCAGCAAAGGACTTCTTACTAGATGAGGCTTGCACTATTCCACCTACATCACATGCCACAACTAATGAACATCAAAAGAGCATGCCCCTCCATTGTTCGTGCCACAATCACCGTATCAGGCTATTCTCACTCCCCTATTGAGTGCTTGGAGAAGGGGAATAAAAGAGAATTTTAAAGTTATTAGGTTGGCATAATGCAATCTTGCACAAAAATGGATCTTGATGTAATGTAATTGAATTTGTGTTTATACAAGTTGGTTTCACATTATATATCAACTGTGTGATGGAACATAATCATATCAATTATCTTTATGACCATCTCATTAAACTTTTCCATGTAAAGATGGTGTTGGAACTTTATCTTATCATTCCCTTGCCAAAGGTTAGCGTTAATAAGGGCATCTGACATAAAATTGTCATATTGTTCTTATGCATGGATTTGCATTGTTAAATGTGACTTTTAGAAGTCATTTTGACATTATAAATACCGAGCCATCGACCCTAATTTAGTTAGGATAAGGTGCAGTTAATAATGAAAGATGATACAATATATAATTGAATTAAGTGGTCCCCCCAGACAAGTCAATTAGCGTGCTTTGTTTTTTTTTTTTTTTGCTTGTAAAATTGTTTAGTGTTTGATTGTGTATTTTTTGTGCTGGATTGTGCCTGGTTGTATATTGTTTTGTTAATGCTTGAAATGTACTAATGTGTATGCGGGTGGGACTTTATAAGGATCCAATAAAGTTAAAAAGTTGGAAAGTATAGAAGGGGAGAAAGGTTTAATGCTAATTTTGATATAGAAAATTATTGTTTTGATTTTTGATGCATTTTTTCACTCTCTGCTATGATTAAATGTATAAGTATAACAACTTTGGTTTTGGTTTTTGATTTTTCACTCTTTTCTAGAACTACATGTATGAAGGCTTAAATAAAAACTACTCTCTCATGAACATTGATCCTACTGGCTAGAAATTTTATAAATCTGATGTTGGCATCCGTCTCTGGCACCTTTGAGGGAGTTTCAGAGAGATGTGAGGGTGATTCTTACTTGTAAATTAAAGGGACCAGGTTGTGTTTATTGGCAGTTGTTTTGCTTAAGGAGAAGAAAATGGTTAAAGGACGAGTAAAAGAAAAAGAGGTTAGCTCTGGATTCAACCCACCAGTTCCAGCACCCTGCAATATTATATGTGGTTAATGACCTCAGTTGGCTTAGGTTAATTCAGATATTTATGTCTTCATTGTGTAGATCTTGTATCCCGCTCTGTTGTATATGGATTTCAAAAAACCTCTTATTATAATAGGATAAGATTTGGTAAAGAAAAAAAGTGGTTGGCTCTGGGTATGATCCACTGCTAAGTCTGGCATCTGATCAATGCCAAGTCTGGTTAAATGTCTCATGTGGCCTTGCAGGAATGCAAATTTGCTGTGTGTATACTGTAGATCTTGTAGCCTCGCATTTATGGATTTGGATCTCCCTTTATGCAAATCATGAATTGTGATTGTATTTTGCAAGTAGTTGGTTGATTTGGATCTCCCTCATTTCCCCTTTTCCCATAATTTGAGAAGAGGTTTAGTTGAGTTGTGAGAGTTGAGCGTTCGTTCTTTAATTGTCCTCCTATCTCATCTTGATGGGAGTGTTGTAGAGTAAGCTGTCCCTTCTATTTCTCTTGAAAAGCCTATTCTAGTTTTTGATGTTCTGCCATGTAATTGAAAATCTGGACATTTGTTTTTTCCTGGGTGCCGAGTAAAGAGGATTGGACAAGTTAATCAAGTGAATATGCTTATATATCTCATCTTTTGATCTTTTGTCTTATCTCATATGTTATTTTGCCCGTATATTGCAGAAAATAAACACCATAAATGCCCAATACCAAGAACAACTAGCAGCACTTCGAGCTCGATACACCAATCGTCGAGATGAGTTCATCCGGAGGGAATCCCATGCAAGACAACAGCAGTACCAACAGGCTATGATGGACCAGTATTCAGGTGGCATAGGCGGCCCTAGCGAGGTTCGTGGCTATGGTGGAGTTGGAGCTGCAGCCGGCGAACCACACCGAGCCTATGATGCAGACCGCTATGACACCTACAGAGAGCGGGCACGATTTATCGGGGGCGCTAGGGATCATGAGTTCGAGTCGAGAGGTCCATTCCCCGGAGGCCGTGTTTACAATGCCGGCGGCTCTCGATACTACTAATCTAATAAGTAACTAGGCATATAGAACTCTTGAGGCTGTTTCCTTTGTGCACCCGTATCCCGCACCTTAACTAATCCTGTGCTGTTTGGAGCCATTTCAAAGGAAGAGTAGAGTATTACGATGATGATTTGCAATGTAATCTTATTATTATTTGTTGGTATCTCATGTTATCCGCGTTTACATTCTGTTTTTTGGAGTAGTAGTTGTGGAGATGTTTCATCTCGATGACATTTATTATTTAAAGTTGGTGGATGTGCATACAGTACATGGATGGATGGATGGCCAATTAGCCATGGCCCATTGGTGACAATGAACGAGTGGCCCTTCATGTATATGCATTAATTGCGTAAAAGGGCTATCGTTTCTGTCTTCAAATTCTGTAACCTCATCGTGCATTGCAAATGCCGCCTTCTCAAATACCATCGATGATGAGTAGGCATATATCGTCATCAAACGAACCCACTAGCATCTTTGATTGCCAAGAACCTTAATTTTAAATTTAACAAAATTAATTAGTAAAAATTTAGATAAAGTTGTTTTTTATTTGAAGTAGTAATTAAAATTGAAAGATTTACAGAACTATTGTTAAATTATGTTGAAATGAAATTAATAATTGTGAATTGTTATATACTCATAAATAAGTTTAATAAATACTTTGTATAAATTTATAATAATAGATATATACACTTAAAAATTACTCATTATTATAAATTTATTTTATCACTGGAATTTATAAAATAAATTATTTGTAAAGGTCGTGTATAGCGTTTCCCAATTAATAATTTGTCCTTTGACCCAATTAATAATTTATTTATGGAGCCAGCGGCATTCAATTCAATTCATGATTGGCAGGCGGCGGGAGCATTGAGCATTGCAACAACTTTGTCTTCAGCTGATTACTTACGCAATGAAAGGCCACACCCATCCCGTGGGCATGGAGCCAGGTTGGTTTGTGAGGTTTTTTTTTTTTATTATTTTAAAATCGTTAAAAAGTTTAAAAATGTTTGGTTATAAAGTTATAAATTTAAGTAAATATTTAAGTGATAATTTTAGTTAACATTTTAAATTTTTGGCAACACTTTTAACTGGAAATTTTGGCTTATTACTTTATAACTTCTTATAAATAATTTTTGATATATTTATACCAAATATTATATACACTTTCTCCAAAAAAAAATATTTATAAGTTTGAGTTTAAGTTAGCCACAAAAAACAAACCCTTAATTAACCAAATTAACATTGCCAAGTAGTCTAAATTGGAAGCCCATCAAATTAACATTATTGCCCCCTAAACTTTTGGAGAATTTCAAATACAAACTTTAGTCTATTTTTTTGAGTTTTAGTCAATATTTTAAATTGAGTTTTTAATTTATCAACAAGTCAAAAAACTTGTTAATAAACAACTTTACGTATTATTGCACCCAATATCCTATAAATTTGTTTCTAAACTAAATCAAATGAATACTATAAAATATTCTTAATATGTAAAGTTGATCGCGAAAGAGAAGAAATAATCAATTAACTTTTTAAGAAATTTAGAGATTATAAAAAAATTAAAATTTATTTGAATAGATTTATATTTTAACTCAGATTATTTGTTCATGAAGTTTACATTGACTATGTTTTGCCTTATTAGAGTTATTATTATTATTATTAGTAATCTTAGAGTCAATAAACACTCTTTTAAACATCTTGGTGGGTTACTCCTGCTCTCATGGGTCCTATACTCTTCCCCTTTAATTATTCACGTTGGCTAATTAATATATTATTTGATGTGTATAGATTAATTTTATTTGTTAAAATATCTTATTTATCGGATTAAATAAAATTTAAATTTAGTTTTAAAAATGTACTGATAACTCAAAATATCTTATTTTATTTAATTTATATAATTTTTTTACAGATAAAATAATTTAAATATGAATTATTATTAATTTAAGCGACAAAGACTATACAAGAAAATAAGTTGTATCTAAATTGACATATAAATTATATCTTTAATTATAAATAAAAAAATTATTTAAACACTTAATTTTAATTTGAACGTTTAAATTGAAATTATAATTTAATATATTATATATTTACCTTAATAAATAGAACCAATTCTATAACACAGAGTCAATTCTATAATTTAATAATATATCTTGAGTTGATCAAGGGTGGTAGATGGTTTTGCTCCTGGCCTGATACGTGGGGCAGCCCTGTGGTAGGTAGCCAACTTCTATAACACAGAGTCAGAGAGAGAGAGAGAACCGGAACTAGGAACAGTACTGCCTGGTCTGGTAGATTCTATCTTGATCGAAATGAGGCCGGCCGCAGTCCTGGCCGGACTGTTCCTCCTGCTGGCTCTCTACTGCGGCATCGACCCATTCAAGCACAGCGCAATCTCCGACTTCCCCGACTTCGAGGCATACGAGGTCGACATGCCGCCGTTGTCCGAGGTTCCGGTCGACAGGGATTCCGACAACTTGTTGCAGAAGTCGGAGGTCAAGTTTCTGAATCAGGTTCAGGGCCCCGAGAGCGTTTCCTTCGATCCGCAGGGCCGTGGCCCCTACACCGGAGTCGCCGACGGCCGGGTTCTCTTCTGGAACGGCCACGCTTGGTCTGATTTTGCCTATACTTCGCCCAATCGGTCAGTTTTGAGCTGGGCCTGTTAGTGTTCTTTTCCTTTTCTTTTTAATGGAGCGTTTGGTTGGGTTTGGTTCGTTCTTTGTACATACCCCTGGGTTTGTTGGGTTTGGTTTGGTTGTATCCTTTCATTGTTTGGAACTTTTGCTGCTGCGGATTCTTAGGGTAACTTTGATACCCCTGGAGAGGATTGGATTTCACACACCACGTACAGAAATGGGCAGAAATCTAACGTTGTTTAGCCCATTGTCTTAGGTCCGCGTTTCTATAACAACGGGATCATTCATTAATGCTTAATTTTCTATAGAGAAACTACAAACTCTCTTGCGATGCAGTTTTTGCAAGGACAAAACTGGCTCTGTGTATCTTATTGTGGGCACACACTGCGGACACACAATAATCTTGTCACATCATCTCAGAGATTATTAGTATGTCCCGCCAACAATTGAACTAGGAGTACCTATCCTTGTTCTCTATTCACGATTGGGTTGAGTTTTGTCCAAAAATTTTAATCTCAACCAGATATGAACTTGATGAAAATTTTAAGTTGATGGAATTTGAAGAAAAATTTTTCGTTGATTAAATTGAAAGGTGTTCTGCGAATTTGCCTCTTTATGGCAAGTCAGGATTTTCTGCTCCCAAAGCGCTTTGATGCTTTCAATGATGAAGTGGAAGTTGTTTATTATCGGCTTTCATTCAACAAATATATTGAGAATGATGTAGTACCAGGTGTCGTAGAATTGTTGGTGAGTTATCGTCGTTCATGGACATGCTATTACCCTTTTGTTGAATCAATGATATATTTTTTTTTTTTTTTGTCTGGCTAGGCCTCTAGAATTTATTGTTTGTTGGCATGCAATTTATATTTCTTTAAACAACCCATTTTTCTTTGCTTCTTTTGGTGCACTGGAAGTATTGTTTTTAATTTCTTCTCCTCATTTTATGCTGAAACAATTGTTTCTGTAGTGATTCTCTGAATGGTATTCTTGTGTGTTTACCGAAAAATGATTTGGGGTTCAGGTCAGAGCTGTGTGATCCCAAACCATCCCCTACAAGCTACTTGAAGAATGAGCACATATGTGGCAGGCCTTTGGGGCTTCGATTCGACAAAAGAACAGGTGATCTATATATTGCAGATGCATATCTTGGGCTGATGAAGGTCGGGCCTCAAGGTGGACAGGCAACGCCACTGGCAACTGAAGCAGAAGGGGTGCCTTTCAGCTTCACTAATGATTTGGATGTTGATGATGAAGGAAATATTTATTTCACAGAAAGCAGCACCAAATACCAAAGGCGGTGAGTTTTTGTTACTACCGTTCTTGCAGTAACTAGTTGTCACTTATTCTGCTTAATTGTGATCAATAGCATGATAGAAAGAAGAAACATTTCATTTGCATTTAAGAAGACATCTATAAACAAATAGAGATACGATTTGGTCAGAAGATGAGATCGGGATTCATTCGCCTGTTATGACAGTGCTATGTGATGTTTTCTGTTTTGACTAAATTTAGTGAAAGAAAATGCTTACACTTGGTGGATCAATGCAAGGGATGAAGCAGGTTTTAAAACTTTTTCAAAACACAAGCTTAATCAATGGAAGCAAAACAAAATATCCTTGCAAGACACGGTATAAAGCATCCCTATGCATAAAAAAAACATTCATCCATAGGTGGTTGAGTATCATATGCCTCAAACAAATGAAGAAGCTATCGGTTGTCAGATGCACCTAAGCCCTGATGCTCTTGGCCTTCTGTCAAGCTTCCACAAGCTGCCATGAACCGCTCCTGAAACTTGCTAACTTGGATGACCAGTCCTCCCTCATAGATGCAAGGGACCAAGTCAGTCCACGCCTAAGCCACACCAGAATGTTTCGATGGATGTGTGTTAGTCTATCTCAACGAAGGTGAACCGAGGCTGTGGGTTTGTTCATATGGATGTAGGCTGGTCGTCTCACAACCAATGATCAACACAAGAAGAAAGGGAGCAGAGAAGGGAAATTGGCTGCCTGCTTCTCAAGCAAGAAGAAGAAGTAGACGAGAGCAAGAAGAAGAAAGAGAAGCAAGGATGGTCGATTGCTTGCATGCGAGAGAAACAATCTCGCTTTTCTTTCTTCTCTTTTAATCTTCGGCCCATACCCCTCATTTAATGCTCTGCAAAGAGCATAATTAAGGAAGCAATAGAGCATTACATGCTTTGTTGCCAAAAGCGATAGAAGATAGAAGCACGCGGGTGAAATGACACTCATAAGGTTGTCGACCGTTGTAGGGACCAGTCGATTTTTTTTGACCCATTTGAGCAAAATGGTCGACCATCTTAAAGAAACAATTGACTCCTTTTTGTGCTCCCAATTGTAACTTTGGGTTAATTGCATATAAGCCCGTTATTAACTCCTAATAGCTCTTCCATTAACTTTTAATGGAATTAAGACCCTCATTAACTTTTAATGGCATGCCTATTAACTCTTAACAAATCTCATTAACTCTTAATGGTCTCCCATTGTTAATTCTTAACCGTCAATTGATCCTCTTTGTTAACTCTTAACAACATTCAACATCATCAACTCCTTAATGATGCATAACATATGAACAACGATGGATCACTAATCCAATGTGTTGCCTAGTATGTGTGTAACCTTCTAGGTTCATGGTCATGTAGCAATCAGAACATGCCAAACTCTTTGACGCCTATCGAACAGTTTGATCTACTATGAGGATCTTTGTCTCCCCAAAGCATCTTGAAATATCTTGAATGTCCTCTAGCATAGATTCAAGACCATCATAGTGGCAATGAAGTCAATACTTCCAGTAAACCTATTTGGGCTTTTGATTACCGTGTACTATAATTTTTCCATTGACTAATATTCTGACTGAGTGAGAGCCAACAGCTGATCAAACTCATAGGATTCGGTATCTATGTCAAGATCTAGTGTGGTATGATTGAGATAACAACATCAGAGATGATACATTGCGTAGGATGTTCACCTCATGTCGGAGTTCAATGGATCTCATTGGTAATCACTTGTCTCCATACATTACTATACAAAGATCACACAGTGAATATTCCCATCTTTCACTCTAGATGGTTTCCCTCAACGACAAATCTCTGACACCAATGTACAAGACAATCGTGTTGCCTCCAGTTCGAGGACCAGTTATATAATCGAAAACCAATAACAAAACATTAATCTTTCCAACCATGTGATCTGTTACAGACGTCACATTCAATGGATGTTCCCACATGTCTACTATCTGCATCTCATGCAATATGGTATGTGACCCACTATCCATTATCATTAGCATCTCATACTAATAAATGATAGTAGCCCATGTGTCAATTTGTAATCGATTAATCATATTCTCCTTATGAGAAATTTAAGAAATGAGAATCATTTTAAGAAATCCCGTACTAAGATCTTTGTCACATATTTTTAACAACTTAAGAATAAGATCTTTATTAGGATATATAGGGACTCATTCATATATAAAAAGAGAGTTATGAATGATGATATTACCATTAATATGTTTGCAAGAATACATCATTAGTCTCTATTACATATACTAAATGTCATTTAAATCTAGCATTGGGCACTAACACTAACATTAAAAAGGAAATTATATCTTACAATGGTGTCATACTTTTGAGGCACTTCTTGGGGAAGATGAAATTAGTAAATGCACCTTTAGGTTGTTACTCACACATCAAGATGATGAAAGCGGTGTTTTTGTCTTGTTGTGTCTTTTGGTTTTGATATATTTGTTTGAAGAAGATGATCATTCCAAACTAATTTTAATGACATTATGCTTCCTTCTTTTTATTTTTACATGTAATTCTTCCCATGATAACTCAAACAATTACAGGAGGTTTGACTCACGTGATCTGAGTTCTTGTTACTCAGATTTTTTTTTTGGCACGGGGCACTTTTAGATGCCAAAGTTCAGAACATGTTTCTGCTCTGTTACTGTAATATTATTCATGCGATAACATTTGAAAGAATTATAGAGCAAATTAGCTGGTCTAGACGTCTTTCAACTAGATACTTGCTAATTGCTGAGAGAAGCCCTGCATAAGTAACTAGGCTAGCCCTCGTTACTGTCGAGAAATTACTGCTGCTGCTGCATCCTGATTCTTTGTTGTGAATAGCTGTGTTTTATTGTTATCTGTAGTTCTTAATGCAATATTTGTTTCAGGAACTTCTTGCAGTTAATTTTCTCTGGTGAAGATAGTGGGAGGGTGCTCAAGTACAATCCCAATACAAAAGAAACAACTGTCCTTGTTCGAAATATCCAATTTGCTAATGGCCTATCCCTAAGCAAGGATGGTTCTTTCTTTGTGTTCTGCGAAGGGCTTGGTGGCAGGTAAAACCACTTACTAATTCAACTTCTGCTTGGTGGGACTTGGAATATGATAGTCCCAAGTGTTAATGTTGCGGACCACATACTCAACTAAGATCTACATGAATACAACTTGAGGAGCAACCTTCTCGTTGCTGCCAAGGCTTGCCCTCACTAATTCCCAAAAACCCATATGTTCTTTGTGGAACAAAATCATAAAAGGGACTTCCCATGGAAGTTGAAACCCAAATGTCCTTCGTGGAACAAAATTGATTTCTTTTTGATACCTAAATAAAATGCTTGTGGAGTAAAAACCTGAGGGGAACCTTCTGCTTTCTAGGGTTACAAGTGAGGGCCGAGAGAATGATCTTGTGCTTTATTATTAAGTTGTTACTTGTTTAAAGTAATGAGATTGTTGACCATCCATTTTTGATCCTCCATTGCACTCATTCCTGCACAGCGATCCTCTGAGAAAAAAATTGAAGACATAATGAGATTTAAGTTAGCTTAACCACTCCAAAATGCCTTCTGGCAAGTGATCTTTAACGTACATTTTGCCGTTGCAGACTATGGAAGTATTGGTTGAAAGGTGAGAAAGCAGGGAACTCAGAAGTCTTCGCCATTCTGCCTGGTTTCCCCGACAATGTCAGAACAAATGAAAACGGTGAATTCTGGGTAGCAGCCCACTGCCGGCGCAACATGTACGCTCACCTGTCCGGATTATACCCAAAAGTTAGGAAATTCTTGCTTAAGCTTCCAATCCCTGCAAGGCTTCAGTACCTGATCTTCATAGGAGGACGACAACACGCAATGATCGTGAAGTACAGCCCAGAGGGCAAGCTGTTACAGATATTGGAGGACAGTCAAGGGAAGGTGGTTAGAGCAGTTAGCGAGGTGGAGGAGCGGGACGGAAAGCTTTGGATGGGAAGCGTCCTGATGTCCTTCGTTGCAGTTTACCAGTTATAATGCTCCCCTCCCCATTCCCCCCCCCTCCCCCTTGCTGGCATGGAGTAGAATCTTTTACATTCAGACGTTGTAAACATGCCCTTTCTGATAACCCCACAACTATTTCCTTTCCTTTCCTGTCTTCTCCACGATAGGCGACGACGGATGGTAGTTTTATTTGAAAGGCAGCCTGAGCCGGCAATGATGCCTTCTTCAGTGCTATAGTGTTTGCTCTGTTTTCTCTTTGCTCTGTTTTCTTCTTATGAGAAATCTAAGATTGTTTCTTCACTTCATTGTCCCCTCCTCTAAAAGACAGTACCTAATATGGTACTCTGCTCAATATTATTCATCCAAACCAACCTTTTTGGTTCTAATAAGTAATTTTCATGCTTGATGCAGAAGCAGCCCCAGCCCCAGGAACGGTAGAAAATAGGTTTCACTTTGCTTTTGAAGCCCCAATTAGAGTTTGCCCAATTATTCATGATTCTCGAAGAGCTTGATGCAATTTTATTAAAACATCATTAATTTACATTAAAATTTGAACAATTTTTATTTACTCTTTTGAATTATTGGTGGCAAATAAAAAATGAATACTATTTTTAGTAATATTTCTTCGTTACTTAAAATAATAACATAAATGGTAAATTACCAAAAAAAAAAAAAATAGACTTATTACGTTTTAATATAAATATTTAATTTTTACAATTAGCTAATCAAACTTATAATTTATATTTCATTGTCGAGTAATTATTTGATGGACAAGCTAGATAGAGAAAAATGTGACCTAATTTTTTGTTTTGTTTTGTTTTAATTTGAGAATGAAAATTATATTGCAAAAATAATGTACCAACTAAAAGTTATATTATCATTTTGTGTCATTTTTTTTTTTGCATCTCGTTTCATGGTAAAGGATAACTGTTTATAATATAATTTTATAATTGTTACAAATTTAAAAGTTCAGTTAGAAATTTGGTTATAAAATTATAGTAATACTAAAAATTTAGTTAATAAATTATAAAAATTAATAATTCATTCTAAAATTATATCAAGTTTAAAAATTTACGTATCAATATCATCATCGTTATTTAAAATTTACTTGAACTATAATCACTAATTACATATCATTTGATGATGGGATTCTATTATAAAATGTATATTATTTTTAATTGTATAACCCACTCCTCTAATTTAATATAAAATATTATTTCAAAATTTAATTAATCAAGAGAGATTATACACAAATAATTCTCATAAATTTATTAAAATTATAATAATTCTACCCAACAATAATTTGTCAGTGAATAAAAAAGACAAATATATATATTTGTAATGACTAAAAAGGAAGAATTTGAGAAAAAGTTTAAAGCGAAACAAAGCCTTAATAAATGTTTGATGATCAGCGCGTATAAAAAATCGCAACTTTTCAAGACAGAAAGAATTGCCGTCGTGTCGTGTGGCAAAAATCAGCAAGAAATGCAGTGAAGAGTGGAGGAGAGGAGGCAGAAGACTGAATTCAGTTCAAGGTAATAAAGATGATTAAATAGAGCTAACGTATCCTTTTCATTCTCTCAACTCTTTTTCTGCACAATATCATGCTAACTTCTGCTTTTTAACTTTTTTCCCAGAATTTCAATGCCCTGTATCTGATGAACCCTAACCCCATTATTTTCTTCACAGCGATAAATTTGCACGTTGAGTCTTGTTATGTTCTGCTGGTACCAAATTTCTGCTTTTTGGTCATTTTACTGCACTAATTTGCGTTGGGTTATTGCCCTACAGGCAAAACGGAGCGAAAGATTGCGGAATTTGATTGGAGTTGGTGATTGAGTTCAAGGATGGTCAGTTAGGGTTTCTAATATTCCCATTTTTTTTAGTTTTAATTTCGAATGGATTTCCAGTTTATTTTCGAGTCACTTTGTGCCCTCCTGTTCTCTTTCGTCTCCCTTGATTTTTTGGGTCATTGGAATGTGTTACAGTTGTTACTTAGCATACTGTTGGTTTGACTGCATTTGTGTTTTGCTTGAGTTGCAGTCTGATATTAGGAAGTGGTTTATGAAACAACATGACAAGAACAACGGCAATGCATCAAAGCCAGCGAAGCCTGCAACACCGGAGAAGCCTAAGCCTTCACCCTCCACTCCGGATAAGGAGAAGCTGGTGAGTGTGATGGTTTACTTCGTCTTCTTTTGTTTACTTCCTAGTGCAGGCCATCTTTGTTGTTTGTTTGGTGTTGTTGTGCATTTGGATAAAGAGAAAAACTATTGGGTATAGAATCTCCTAAATATTTTGCTGTTGTGTTTCTACAACGAATGTTAGTCGGAATCTGTTTGGTTTCTCGGCAAGAAGGAAAAAGAAGATAATTATGACGTTTGTTTTTGCAGAAGGTGGAAACTGAGAGAAATGCTTAGTGAAAAGAATCATTTTGTAATTGGATTTTCCTCTCTTTTTAAATATTAGCATTTACTATAACTTTTTGGAGAAGTATAAACAAAAATTGCTGTGCCTTAAAGTGAAATAATAGTATTAGTCTGATGAATAAATCATTAATTACATTTATCACCTATAATGATCCATGAATCAAATCCCCTTCCTTACTTTGTAGTGTCAAGAAACTAAAGTGAGTTGAATCCAGGCACATGCAGGTCAAGAAAGTTCGAGCAGAAGGAAAACTAGCAAGTATTTTGCCACAGAAAAACAAAAGCCAAAAGATGAAAAGGAATTGGAGGAACCTGCATCAAAAAGAAAGGCCCGGAAGGCTGATGAGGAGTTATCCAGTGATGTGAAACTGCCACCTCCTAAGAAACTTCACAAGGTTGGTCAGGATGATGAAGATGATGACTTTGTTCTGGCTAGTTCAAGGAAGGATTTAGTTGGTGACATCCCAAGCAAGAAAAGAAATAGTAGCGGGGTTGCCAAGAAATCTGTGGGTATTGATGAAACTGATGAAGATGATAATGATGATATCGATAATAAATCTCATCTTAAATCTGCTGGAAGGGGTCGTGGAAGAAGGGGTGTGACAACAGGACAGGCTGGTGCCAAGGGCATGGATGTTGATGAAAGTGATGGAGATGATGATAAGGATGTCAAATCTCCTCTTAAAGCCAGTGGACGGGGTCGTGGTGGAAGAGGTGCATCAACAGCATCATTTGGTGGAAGAGGCAGAGGAGGACGAGGTGGCTTCATGAATTTTGGTGAAAGGAAGGATCCTCCGCACAAAGGAGAAAAGGTATTAGGTCTTACTACATAAATATGAAAAGATCATCCTGTTGAGATATCTAACAAGGAATTGCTTATTATGCTGTCAGGAAGTCCCTGAGGGGGATCCTAACTGCTTAACTGGTTTGACATTTGTAATTAGTGGAACACTTGACAGGTATTGCCTCCATCTTAGTGAGACATCACAGATAAATTTTCTTTTGGGTTTCAGTTAACATGTCTGTCTGGGACTTTTCAAGATATTTAATACTTACCACCTTAATCAGCGCTGAGGTTGTTGTCTAAATTGCTATACTGTCTGCAAGTATCACATTTATAGGATGTTATGACTTCTAACTTAACTAATTTTGAACTTGTTACAAGATAAGGTTCTGAACTTTGGTTGTATTCCAGTTTGGAAAGAGAAGAGGCAGAAGATTTGATTAAACGTCATGGAGGTCGTGTTACTGGATCTGTCAGCAAAAAGACGGTCATTTCGCACTTTTTTGCTCTTTTTTTATAAGTTCTTGACTGGCACTATTGAATGTCATTAACAGAATCATTTTGCTTCACAGAATTATCTCTTATGTGATGAGGATATTGGAGGCCGCAAATCCTTGAAAGCCCAAGAGCTGGGGTTTGTAATTTTGCATTGATGCATATTTTTCCAGCTCATTCATTTCTTCTCTTTATTTATTCCAGACTTTTGTTGCCTTGGATAGTACTGCCTTTCTTACTGAGGATGGGTTGTTTGACATGATTCGGGCATCAAATCGAGGAAAAGCTGCTGCAAAACAAGAATCAAAGACACCTGTGAACAAGCAGGTTACTTCTTCGCCTAAGAAGAGCCCCCAAAAAGGACAACCAAAGAGTATGTCTAGCAAACCGTGTGTTTCATATGTTTTCACCTTCAAGTTTTCTTTTGACCAATTTGACATACCCCTTAGCAGTTAATTTGGTTTTGAATTCATCTTTTCCATTTCTTTTTTTTTGTTTTTTGATCAAATGCCCCTTCTATTCACAACGCCATGAATTTTACATTGTTATTCTCAGCCTTTTTTGGCAAAATGTTACCATTCAGAGACTTTTGTATTGAAATGGATGAAAGAGTTTCTATAATTGAAATTAGTATTTATTTAACTGCAGCGCCCTGCACTGGAAACATGGACATTCTTATGATGCATGAAAGATTTTCCTCTTTGGAGCTGATATGAATGTATAATGTCATTCCAAGGTCCACATTCAGTGGTCAGAACAAACTGAAAATATAGAATGATGGAATGCCATTGAATCTGATGAAATACAATATAATCAGTCATAAGGACGTTCTGGAATTTTAATTGTAGCAATATTCCTTAAATGGGTGCTTCTCGATGATAAATTGGATCTATGGTATGCTTCGCCATCTGGGTTTATCTTTCCTCGGGAATTTTTTTGGAGGCCGAGGGCTCTTCCCAGGGTTTCCTTCTTCATTTGGATGACTTCACTAAATACTGTTCTTATGATTCTTATTTTAAGGAGAGGTGAGTACTTGGCTGATTGGTGTTATTCAAGGAGAGTAGTGTAGCAATGTCATGACCCAAGGAACAATAAAAGAGCATCATGGTAATATGGTTGCAATAGTTTTTCATGAGACTGGGGAGACGCATAATTTTATGGACAAGTTTTGTATCGGCTTGGATATTACTTACTTGTATTGCCTTAGTATTTCATTCTCTTGCTTGTATTTCCTTTCCAGTTGGTTAGTTTGTTATGGCATAATCTGCCAGGTGTCCACGTGCTAGAATAGGACAAATCAGTTAGTTAGAGTGGATGTGATATGTTGTGGCAGCACTCACGGTTCAAGTTATAAAAGCTTGATTCTTCTTTTGTAAAAAACATGATGAAAATGAATTGAATACTCTATTTCTCTCTAATATTTCTCCCATCTCTCTCTCTCTCTCTCTCTCTCTCTCTCGGTGATCTCCTCTCTTATGTTCTTTCTGATTTCTCCCTCTCAGCTAATTTCTTCCCCAAATTCTTCTCTTATCATTCTCGATCTTCCTTTCATACCCTAGCTCATCTCTAAGGTTCATGACAAATGGTATCAGAGCCAATCTTTCCTCGGTTGTGATTCCAACGAACTCATAGCAATTTGGTTGAATGATTGCATCCTGACGGTGGTTGAAACTGGGGGTTTTCAGCTCTTGATAGGTGAGTGCAAGCAGTGATTCCGATCAGATTCTGAGGAATCAAAGGACGAGTCATAACTGAGAGAACAAAACAACTCTCGGTACGAAATTGAGAAGCTAAGCGCAGGACGGTTTCAGAAGTCGGGCATCATTCCAACGAATTCAAGTAGCATTGGAGGCGACGCAAACAAACAACGTTCACGATTGGTGTGAGAGTCCGTTGAAGGTGGTGTCATGGACAGCTAGGAGTGTCGGGACTGGAGCGAACAATTGGTGTAGGAGATTCGCGTAAGTTGGTGACCCGGGCAGACAATGAAGCTTTCGACCGATGCGTTGCTGGTGCTGATGCTTGATAGGTCGGCGATTTTGACCCAGACAGTGAGAAGTGAATCTGGGCGACCTCTTGAATCCATCGTAGTTGCTATCAGATTTCGGATATACCAAGCGAGAACAAATCCTAGGCCGCCAACTCCTCCCGCTTGAGTTAATTAGAGTGGCGTAGCGGAAGCGGACAACATTCGTTCGTGAGAAGCAGACGGTAGGGTGACGCGAACAGACGTCGTTCGTGAGAAGCGGCAATCCTTTGGAGAGTTAAGCAGACGTCTCGAAGGGGCGCGAGTCCATCGGAGTGTGAGGCTGACGGCCTAGGCGTGTGCGACTGAAGCGAAAGATAGGTTCAGGAGCTCTGCCGGAGTTGACGACAGGGGTGAGGAAGGCTGTCGCAGCCAGTTCAAACGGATTCGGTGAATAGCCCTTGTCAAACGAGGAAGGATTGAGGGAGAAGCAGGGTCAAGTGATTTCTGATCACCTCACGGTCCCAATCGGAAGGCATCACGAAGCGAAGTTATTCTTAGACTGTAACGGGCCAATTAATTTGAATTTTTGTTCAATTTTTGGATAGGAGCAGGCCCAGTGCTTTCGAAGGTAATTCCTTGTCATTTGTGGCAATTCAAATTCAGAATCGATTAGCTCGTGGAGGGGTGGATCCAAAATGTATAGAACTCCTATTCTTTCGACATTGAAGTATGTTGTTTGTGAAAGTCGGTCATGGGGAGTAGTGCATGTATGAGACCAATGGAGTCTCAATTGCAGTAGAAGGATGCCACATTTCCAATGGGCTATCCTGCTCGTGAGACCAGGGGAAGCAGTGTGTACACGATACGATTTGAACCTCAACTGCAGGAAAAGAATGCTGCATTTTCATTCAACATAAATCATGAGTTTGGGCCGAATCAGGAGGCACGGGAACAGTCATTAGACCCTTGGGTTAGCAAAACGTGCGAGGAATTTGGCTATATGATACGAGAGCAGTTGCAGGAGTTTGCAAGGATACTGACAAAAAAGTATCACTACAACTTTCCTGCTGAATTCTTTGAGAAACCAAGGAGAAACGTTTTAGATGACTAGCCGGGAAGTTCTCACCAGAAGATGATTGATTCAAACAAGCAATCATCAAGATTGAATTATTGTAACAGAGGATTCTTGGAGAAGGAAGCTATGGAAAGCAAGCTTCTGAAATATTCCGATGAGCAGAAAGAAGAAAGTGTTGCTAACGTGGAGAAGAAAAGTGTTGAGAGTGAGCTTCGGGAATATTCCGAGGAACAAAAAGAAGATGTGGCTGAATTACCGATAGGGGCAGATGGTTTGTTTGTTGGAAAACCTTCATATGAGGACGTTAAGGGTCTGGATTTCTTGGTATTTGAGCAGCCAAAATTGATAATTTTGAGTGGTCACGTGGAAAGGAAGATGATTAATGAGCTACATTCGCATCTTCGAGTAGAAATTAAGTTAGCTAATGATCCATCCAAGATTGAAACCATCTTTCCTTTGCCTCTTTCAAATTTCTTCTAGGTGAAGGCTTGCTTAGGGACAAGCACCTTCTACGGTTTCAGCCCGCTATTCCATCAAGCACTCACAAATTTGAACCTAAAGTCATTGAGGTCGATTAGGTTGCTTCTATTGAAGTTCTAAGCCAAATTATGTCTGGGATGGATCTTGGAAACTCAAGAACAAAGAAGAAGAGGCCTAGGGGGAGAAAGAAGGAACGAGGAATGAAACAAATAGAGAATGCTGGAATTGGGTGAAGAGCAATGGCTACTTGCTGCAAATTCTTGGGGACAAGAACTCTCTCAAGGAGGGGAGAATTGTCATGACCCAAGGAACAATAAAAGAGCATCATGGTAATATGATTGCAATAGTTTGTCACTAGACTAGGGAGACGTATAATTTTGTGAACAAGTTTTGTATCGGCTTGGATATTACTTACTTGTATTGCCTTAGTATTTCATTCTCTTGTTTGTATTTCCTTTCCAGCTGGTTAGTTTGCTATGACAGAATCTGCCAGGTGTCCATGAGCTAGACTAGGACAAATCAGTTAGTTAGAGTGGGTGTGATATGCTGTGGCAGCACCCACGGTTCAAGCTATATAAGCTTGATCCTTCTTTTGTAAAAGGCATGATGAAAATGAATTGAATACTCTATTTCTCTCTAATATTTCTCCCCTCTCTCTCTCTCTCTCTCAGTGATCTCCTCCCCTATCTTTTTTCTGATTTCTCCCTCTCTATTGATTTCTTCCCCAAATTCTTCTCTTATCATTCTTGATCTTCCTTTCATACCCTAGCTCATCTCCAAGGTTCATGACAAGCAACCAATCTTCTTGGCTGCTTGGAGTCATTTCTTTCTAGCAACCAGTTAACCTCAGTGAAGGAAATGTTGGTTGCTTGGTGCCAGGGTTTTCTATCTGTGGTGCTGAAAAGCTTGTGGTGTCTGACATTATTGTCGTGATGTGGTACATTTGATGATAGAAACAATAGAGCCTTAGCAGTTACCATATTCCCTTAAGGGTTCTATGTTGGTCTTCTTATTTTTAGGGGTATAATCTGTTCCCTTTTCTTTTTCCTCTTTGCTCATTTTCTGGATGACCTGTTTGACTTTGTTTATGTTCTGGCTTTGTTTGTGTTCTGGCTTTTGCTTCCTTTTACTTTTTGGTTGTTTGGATTTGCCTGCTTCTGATGGTTCTTTCTTTACTTATCTGGAAAATATTAGTGTCCATTGTTATCATTCTGAAAGAAATATGAACATATACATGTATATGTATATATTCAACTTCTATTTTCGGCCTTATTCGAACAAACATTCTGTGTAATGCTAAGAAGATCCATATGTTCAAGTTTAGGACAATATAGTCTCTTAAACATATTCGGGTTGTGCTTGTGGATGTCAAATATGTAGATGGATCATAGTTTGTTGAAATGTCCACCCATGCATGGTTTTGTCATACAATTCAGGTGGCTTAGCTTATAGATGGATTAACCTGAAAGATAATAAACAGCATCTAAGTTGTTAGTCTAGTGCAAGGAAAGCTTGGTAGTGTTGTTGTTATTGAAAGGCACCTTAGTTAAAACTTTCATCAAATAAATAAGTAATTGTTGCAGATCTTATTGGAATCACTTATTTGGATGAATCTATAAAGTTTGGGGCTACGATGTCAACCGATTTCCAGTGCTGGGTCCTCCATCAATAAGAGGAAACCCCTGAGATGTATCTTTTTGATTTTGCTTAAGTCATATGTTAATTTTGTTGTTAATGGTGATTGCGGTGCATATCATCCATGCTGATACACTTTCCATTTTTGTCTGCATGAAATAAATCTTTAACATGTGGAGATTCTTTGCTGTTCATATCATTCTATGGAAGCTACTGATGCTATTACCTGTCTTTTTAATTATTTAGATTAACATGGTTTTGATAGTGACCTTATCTTGGGCCTTATTATCGGCTTTCTTTAATTAATTTATTTGGTGATACTCACCTCGAAACATCTATAGTATTTAATGATATTTTTTTTTGGTTTTGTTTTAGAGGAACAAGTAGGCTCTTCAACCAGAAGTATAACTCCAAAAGTTGTGACTTCAGGGGGTGCCTCTGCAAACAAGACTGATCAATCTTGGTTGCCATGGACAGAAAAATATAGACCAAAGGTTCCAAATGACATCATAGGGAATCAGTCACTGGTATCTATTCCAGCTTCTCTCCACCTTACTCACTTAATTTTAATATCTACTTTTGGAAGCATGACTATTTGTGATTCATTTTTAATGATATGCAGGTGAAACAGCTTCATGATTGGTTGGTGCACTGGGATGAGCAGTTCCTGAATACTGGCAGCAAAGGAAACGGCAAAAAGCAAAGTGATTCTGGTGCTAAAAAAGCTGTACTATTAAGTGGCACGCCTGGTATAGGGAAGACTACTTCGGCAAAGGTGGTCTGTCAGATGCTTGGTTTCCAGACAATTGAGGTGGGATACTATTGAAAAATAGTTCTGTTAGCACAATTGTTGGAAACATTCCCCCACCACACCACTTGTTTATTTTATCTGGGTAACTTTGTCTTTTTTTCTTTAGGTTAATGCTAGTGATAATCGGGGGAAGGCTGATTCCAAAATAGAAAAAGGAATAGGTGGAAGTACTGCAAATTCAGTAAAGGAACTTGTTTCAAACGAAGCCCTGAATGCTAATATGGATCGGTTGGTTTTGTCTAAATTTAATATGAAGTTGATGCATAAAAGAGAGCCTTAATTATAAACTTTGTTATAATTGACTGTAGATTGGTATTGCAGCTCGAAGCATCCCAAGACTGTGCTCATAATGGATGAGGTTGATGGCATGTCTGCTGGAGATAGAGGTGGTGTAGCTGATCTAATTTCCAGCATCAAAATTTCCAAAATTCCTATCATCTGCATTTGTAATGACCGTTACAGTCAGAAGCTAAAGAGTCTTGTTAACTACTGTTTACTTCTGAGCTTTCGGAAACCAACGAAGCAACAGGTTATTTTCCTTGTTTATTATACAAGTATATATCATTTGTTTATGTACCCATGCAAACATGCTTCTCATGAACTTCTGTTGGTTTCTGAGCTTTTGTGTCACAATTCTAGGGGCATAGGGGGTATAGTTGTAATTGATTTGCTATTGACTAAGCTGTTGTACTAAGCGGTTGAGGCTTAGGTGGCTTGTACCTTTTTGGTTAAGAGGTTACAAACAAAAGGAGGAGCCTATAAAAGGGGGCTATGTGTAATAGGATGGGAATTAGGTGTGAAAATATACAAATTCTTTCGCTCTAAAACCTCTTCCCCCCTCTCTCTCTCTGAATTCTCCGTCCTTTCTAATTCTCCCTCCAAATTCTACTTCTCTTCTTGGTTCTTATAATTCTGGAATTGGCCTAAGTCTCAGACCAAAGACTTGTCATTCTGGTAACCTGAAAAACAGTAGCCAGTGGGTCACTTTATCTGTATATTTGTATCAATGTGCGATATAAGGTGTACATGCTGATGCAGGTTTGCAGGAGCTAGCCAAAAAAAAAAAATTGAAAGTAGTAATAGTAATAAACTTCTTATTAGTGGTGAACCTTGGTAGGGACATTGAGGTTTTTTTCTCTGTGATTGAAATGTCACGGGTTTGAGTTGAGGAAACTATCTCTTTGGAAAGTAAGGGTAAGGCTGCAAATAAAAACAACCTCCCCCAACCTTTGCAAAGTGGGGAGCCTTGTGCACGAGAGATGCCCCTTTTAAGCTTCTTATTATAGGAAAGCAAGCTTTAAAGATGGAAGTTGGCATAAAATGCTACCCTGAAACACATCTCCTAGAAGCTCGGTAGGAAAAATAATCTCAAACGTTCTACCCCTGAGCAGTAAATGATTGTGAGTCAGACAAATGCTTGCTGGGGTAAATGTTTTAGTGATTCCACTCTTGAAAGCAAGGGAATTTCCTTTGATAGTAATGGAAGTACATGTAAAGATAGCCCACTTTATTTAATTGCTCAAATTAAGTCCCTTGCTCAAAACAAAGGTTACACAGGAAAATTTATGTATTTGAAGACAGAAATGAAAGGAAGAACATGAGATTGCTTGTAAGGGCATATTAAATGAGAAAAGAAAAAGAATGAAAATTAATGGAAATTTCAGCTTTGCGAATGACAATGACTAGGAGGAAAGACCTACTACTCTCTATGAGGTAAAAGAGTAAAAGATGAAAATTATAGAATTTATATATAAGAAAAGGATAAGACGTATATAATGAATGCATAAGAAAGAAAATGCAAGTTAATAGTAAACCAGCAGATAACTGACCAAAGACAGAAAACGGAAATGGGTCATGGAAGGAACAAGGGTGTCATGTAACCAGGTAAAAGGCGGGAAAGCCAATAAGCGGGAAAGGGTAATATGAATTGAATCGGGGGTCCTATTGTACAACAACAACAACATATCCAGTCTTTATCCCACTATGTGGGGTTGGCTACATGAATTCTAAACTTCCATGTATTTCTGTCTTTTGTCATATTTTCATTTAGGCCCATACATTTCATATCAAACTTTAATGTCTCTCCCAAAGTTTTCTTGGGTCTGCCTTTATCTCTTTTTTTGACTAATTGTTCCATTTCATCAACTCTCCTCACATGAGCGTCTCTTGGTCTTCTTCTCACATGACCAAACCCATTTTTTTGGACTAATTCTAGACTTACATGAATCGGGGGGTCCTATTGTAATAAGGGAAAAAGAGACAGTTATGTAGTAGTGTGTAGAAGGTGTATAATTTGAACCTTGGCAGCAATTCTCTCACAGGATCGGTATATAAGCCGAACCCCTTGGCTAATTGAGGCATTGGTGAATACAATTGAATCATTCCCACATCTCTCTCTCTCTCTCTATTCTTTCGTTCTTCCCTCTCTATTTCTTATCAATTCTCCATTGATCAAGGGAGAATTCCCTTTGTCAGAATCAGATTCTGACAAATGGCAGCATGAAAGAATTATTGTGTTTTTGGAGTGCAATTATCAAAGCATGGTGATGAATTGCTTGGTTGTTTTCTTCTTTCCTCTCCTCTTGCTGTTGTGATCTAAATTGTTTACCTGCAGTTGAGCATTCCAGCTTTTTCTATGTCCACTGTAGTGAATCTGGAATTATAATATGTTGCATGCCTGCAGGTTGGATCAGATGTAGCTCATGTTTTGAGTCAAACACGTATTCCACAGAGTTCACTGGAAATGGTTTTGCTATTTTTTTCACAGGCTATTATTTTCTAATACTTGGCAGTTGCTAAATTCCGCTCCATCGAGATTTTGTTCTTTGATAACAATTACTTATGTTGCTTCCTCACTGAATGGTACTTACATCCTGAAGTGCTTAGAGCTTATGACTTCATCTTGGCTGTGTTAAAATAAACTTATTCAGGCTGGGAATACGGTAGAGTTGTTTGTGTATGTCTTGTTTGGTTTGAAAGATCTAAACTTCAATTCTGATACTGAACTGATGTTATTTGTATTGTTGCCAAAGCTAAAATCACAATTGATATTATCTTGTGCATGCATGTTTCTACAAGCGTTGGCCTGCCTTGATTTGCCTTGTTTGCATGATTAGTAGAAGAGTGACTAAAATGAAATTTATTAAATGGTAGATGGCAAAGAGGCTATTGCAAGTTGCAAATGCAGAAGGACTTCAAGTTAATGAGGTATATGCTCTATTAAATACTACATATTTATTTAATTCTGGATATTGTTTTAGTTTGTCTCAGTGTGCCTTTTTTGCTCAGGCATCTGTCCTTGGAAAGACAATCACTTTGTGTGATTTCCAAAAGCCTGTTCCTAACAGTTATAGACAGGTCCCTCTCTTATGCATGAAAGCAAGAGAAAACTTCAGGATTTATGGTTTGCCATGTATCTCTTGAATTCCTTTGAAGTTGGTAACATAATCATTATATAGATTAATACGAGGTCACTTATGAAAAGAAATAGTAGTATATGAATGCGTAAAAGAAGTATAATGAATTATATCTTTGAAATTCCCTTGAATTATACTTTGAGTTCTGTCGTATATATGACATTATATTGGTTATGAGAATTCCAACTGGCATTGTCCTTTAGCATATTTGTTCACTTCTTATCATTCTGCTTTTACCTTGAAAAGAGAGGTTTGTTGACTCTGTATCCCATTTCCTTTTTGGAAGCATCAATGTTATTCTTCTGTTGAGATGTTTATTGCAATTTTTTAGATTGCACTTGAAGAGCTTGCAGAAAGAGTCAATGGAGACATGCGAATGGCCCTGAACCAGTTGCAGTATATGAGCCTCTCCATGTCAGTCATAAAATATGATGACATTAGAAAACGTCTTCTTAGCAGTGCAAAGGATGAAGATATTTCACCATTCACGGCTGTTGATAAGTATGGCATTTCTAATCAGCTCTCTCTCTCTCTCTCTCTCCCCCCCCCCCTTCTGTCTCTCCACCCACCAAAATAGATAACTTTACTGAGTTTTCTCTGCCTTTTTTTTCTTTTCTATTGTGCATGACAAAATGCATGGAAAACTTTGCTTGTATATTACAAGTTTGCTTGTACATCAAGCTTAGCCTGCCCTCTTTTGCATGCACAAGCATATGGGCACTAATGTTCCCTTTACTGGATTGTGGATTGAGTCTAGATTTTGATTTTAGTTTACTTCTCAAATATAAACATTGTCTAGTTATTTTTTACCATGGACTTGGTCCTACAAGTGCTCCATTTAATTATTTAATGTATGTTTTTGTGTTTATTTATTTATCTGTTTGACGGGTGATAGAATATTGCCAAGGCATCTAGGGGATGCTAAAATCATCTTAATTCTCAATCCAGGGAAACGGCTTTACAGAAATTCCAAATAAATGCTTAACTATTTGGGATTCAACAGGCTTAAAATCTAGCATTATACTTCAGGAGCCTCTTGGTGATTGAAATTTTGGTTTGCAGTACAGTGACAATTCACAAGATGCATTTCTTGGTGCAGGGAATAATGTTGTTCAAGTGTTTTTTTTAGGTCATGCTATTGTCTGTAAATTGGATATTGAAAAAGCGCATAATGATGTGAATTGGGATTTTCTTTTGTATATTTTGAATAGGATGGGTTTTGGGTAGAAATGGAGAGTGGATCTGTTTTTGTTTCTCATCTATTTAATTTTCTGTTTTCTTCAATGGCATCCCAAAAGTTTTTTCTGGGTCCTATGGAGGCTTGAGACATTAGGGTTCCTTCTTCGTCTGTCTCGGTGATGGAGGTTTTAGTCTTGTTTTATGGAGGCTTTAGTATCTAGGGTGGGTGCGGGTTTTGACTTAAGGGACGGGTTGGGGCGGGGGTGTTGGTCAAGAACCCAGTCCTAACTATGAATTCTTCAAAGATATAGTTGAAAGAGAGGGAGAAATTGAGATAGAAATGAGAGAGAAACAGGGAGAAACCAAAGGAAAGTGGGGGAGAATTGTAGGGAAAAAGAACTTTGAATTCTGATTATACATAATACCTGGCAATGTGGTTATAGCTTTATATATATGCTATCCACAGTTTCTACTAGACAGTTACCACTCCTTCACTACCAGTAACTACACTCTTAAATCACTCCATAACGGACAATAATCTGAAAATAAAATTAATATCTAATCCTTCTGCAAAATAAAATAATTTGCTGCAAAAATAAATACTGATCCGGGTAATCAATTGATCCAGGTCGGGTAATCACTAATCCAGGTTGTGACAGGGGGGTGGGGGGTTCAATCTTAAAGGGGCCTCTTGTTTGCTGATGATACTCTTCTTTTATGTGGTGCTTATGATAGAGCTTTTAGAGTTTTGAGGGCTTATCTTTGTTTAGAAATTGTTTCCGGTCTTCATGTGAACCTGGCCGAGTGAACTTTATCAGTTTAGCAGTTCAGGAAGTAGAGGGGGTGTTGGTTTAGCCTCAAATCTAGGTTGTAAGGTTCATATCTGTCCTGTAAGATACTGCCTTTATGGTGGACCTTCAAGTGGAAGGTTGCTTGGACTAGGGTAGTTGTAAGGCTCAAGAAGAGGTTGGCCTCATAGAAAACACACCTCTCCAAAGGACTGAAGCTTATGCTTATTAAGAGCATTTTATCTAGCTTTCTTGCTTATAATTTCAATTTTTTTGCTCCCAATCTCTATTATAAGTATGTTGGGAAAGTAACAGTGGGATTTTCTGTGGGGTGGTTTAGGAAATGAGATCAGGTTTTATCTGGTTAAGTGGGAGAGAGTGTGCACTCTTGGGCGGGGAGTGGGCTAGATTAGAAGTTTGGCAAGTTCAGCAAGGCTCCTTTAGGGAAATGGCTTTGAATGTTCTATCTGAGCTGACAGCCTATGGAGGAGAGCAAAAGTTTGTAACTATGTGTCAGTACCTAGGTTTTTCCTAGGGTTTTAATAAGAAATATTGAGAACAAAGAGGATTGGAGGGGGAATTGGACAAAAAGAGGGAGATAATAGACAGAATTGAGGGAGAAATGCAGACAAAATAGAACAAGAGAGAGTGAGAGGGAAATGAGGGAGAGATCTGAGAAGTTGAGAGAAAAATCAGGCTTCAAATTATCATTCATCTGTGACATTCTCTTACTAATATGGCTTATTTATAGGCTTCCCTATCCCTTCAAATACAATACAACTGAAAGGTACAACTACTATAACGGTGTCACGATCCAAGGGTTAATTAGAGTGGCTATGTTGTATTTCTTTTACTTTAATTGTTGCACCTATATTCCAGTTATCAATTCTGTTAGAATTAGAAAGGCCACATGTGAGGCCTTAGGAAAAGAACAAAATAGTTTGTTGTAACTGCTGGAGGAGGGAATGATCTGCTGTATTCATACCCACGCCAAGCAGCACCTATATGTATTCATCCCATTCCATGGGAGAAGGTATGCAAAAATTGAATACAACATTATCCTATTCTCGCTCTCTCGTCTCACTCAATTCTCTTCTCCCTCTGTCATTCTATTCTTCCCTAATCTTCTAAACTCTCCCTCATTCTCTCAAATTCCTCCTTAATTTCCTTCTGTTCTTGGCCGTAGCTGAATCGGATTCTTCCGATTCCCAAACTGATCCTAGGTTAAGCCCTAGGATCATGACAAATGGTATCAGAGCCACCATTCCTCGGCGGTTCTCTTTGTTAAGTGATTCCAGTTGAAGGCGACCACTGTGGTGAGTGGTTTTCCTTGGCGATTGCGGTAAGGCAGATTTTGGTGGCGTGTGGATTTGATTCCAGTTGATTGGAACTTCCAGATGAGCAAGCAAGCCTAACCCAGACGGTGAGAAGCGATTCTGGATGAGGTAAAGCGTCGCGAACGGACAACGCTCGCGATTGGTGAGGGAATTCGTCAAATGCGTTCTCGGAAGCTCGTGGCTTGCCGTTTGCGCATCATCTGGCGAAGTCAAGTAGCAGTGTCGGAAGCGAGTCAGGTTGCTTAAGACGGGGACGAGACTCATTTCAGAGGCGACTTTGAAGGACGGTAACGGAGCCGACCTCGGCCATCCAAGCAAGCTTAGGGAGCGACAACAATGACGTGGGTTGGTCAAACGACTGGAGTGGGTGACTCGAACGACCAGGAGGTTGTGATTTGGACTTGGGAGTGTTGCGACTATCCAAGGCAAGTGTGAGTCCATCGAAGGTAAAGCAGACGGCCTTGGCGCGTTTGACTGAAGCGGAAGACAGGTTGCAGGAGCGCCGCTAGAGCTGACGACAGGGGTGAGGAAGGCTGTCGCAACCAGTTCAAACGGATTCGGTGAATAGCCAATGTCAAACGAGGAGATCATTTCAGTCATTCCTATCCGACTTGTCCGTACGCTGAAGCAAAGCTAGGCGAATTCAATTTCCCGTGAGTCCGACGGAGGAGTGGCTCTTAGCTTGAGAATTCCGAAAGTGTGTTCAAGTCTTGAAGACGAAGCCGACTATTGACGCTTTGCCACGAATTTCAGTGAGTCTTGCTCGAAGTGGAAGGGAACGCAGCTTCAATAGATTTGAAAGCCAAGTTGTAAGCTACTGCAACCATCGAATTCTCAATTCCGCAGAATTTCGTTGGTTGCATCACACTCGCTCAAGGAAGGCGAGCAACCCAGACGATTCCAGAGGCAATTCCTAGAGATCTAGCGCAATTCCAATATTTTGGTGCATTTGGCGTTCGAGAAAGAGAAACAACTAGGAGATTTTTGGTTGAGTCTCGGAATCGATTATGATGACTCTTTGTTGGATCGATCAAGGAGAGATTCAAGGTGATTTCTGAGAATTCAAAGAACTCGTTGGTAGCCGCAACGGACACCAATCCACGATAGGTGTTGACGCTGACCGCGATGCAGTGGGTTGCACTTTGGAGTGTCTCGATATAGTGAGTGTTGCGATTTGGACTCGAGAGTGGGTGTAGGGATTGAACTGGCAATGAATTTTGGTGATTTTGGAATCAGAAACGATTGCAAATTGTGCTGGGAGCCCTGGACGGTGATTGGGCAGCAGCTATTCTTTGGCTGCGATTTTGATTTGAGTTGAAGGCAGGGAAATCTGTTTCCATAGTTAAGGTCCAGGTTGAGAAGGCTTGAAGGCGACTTGACTTGGCTGGTCCGACGGTGTTTTTGGCAACTCTAGTGAACTGATTGAGCAGCAAATTCTAGAGTCCAGTGAGTCAATAGAACTGGAAGTTTCGACAACTACTCACCGATCACTTTCCTAAGGTTACGGAGATTGAGCTTGGGCTGAAAGCTAAGGCCGAACGTGGAAGGGAAAGCAAATTTGAGCCCAATCGATTCCAGTGGTGAAGCCGACAATCAGTGTTTGAATTTTTGCAAGCGTAATAGGAGGTGATTCCAATCGAATTCTAGGCTGCTAGTAAGGTAAACAAAGGGTAATTTCGACTTTGAATTATGGTTAACTTTTTTTGAATGGGAAAGGCAAAGAAGAGCAGTATGCATATAGCTCCTTGGTCTTCAAAGTATGTTCATTGTGAAAATTAGCTAAGGGAAGCAGGTCACACCTGAGACAAAAGGGGTCTCAATTGCAGCCGAATGATGCTACATTTTCAGTGGTTAATTTTCAAGCAAGAGAGTAGCCTCAATTGCAGCGGACCAGTGCTGCATTTTCAATGGAGTATCCTACTCGGGAAGCTAGGGGCGGCTGTAAATACATGAAGCAAAACGCTTCATTTTCAGTTGGAATGGAGCCTTTATGGCAGCCAAAGAAGGCTGCATTTTCAATTGACTAGAAGCATCAAACATGGGGAAAGGATTTTGAGAAGGAGATCAGCCATGGGGACAAGGAAAAAAGAAGTGGGATTGATGAAGAGTGCGAGGAATTTGGCCATATGTTCCGCGAGAAGCTGCAGGAGTTTGCGATAATACTAATCAAGAAGTATCATTACAATTTCCCTGTTGAATACTTCGATGATTATCGCGGGAGTTTTAACAAAGACGAATTCCTTAAAATAGATCCATTGAAGGAGACATTGAGGAGCTGGAAAGCAGATTCATTGCTTACCTCCAATGTTGAGCAAAAGAAGTATACCGGTTTAGGTGAAATTGACAAGGAAGATGCCAACTCATTACCCTCGTTGGCTAGTGCATGGGCTGAAGGATATCTTACTACCAACATAAAAGACTCTAGCACCGAACAATTTGATGCTGTTGTTGCCATTTCAAAAGGGCAAGCCAAATTGCAGGTGTGAACCCATTGTCAGTATTGGGGGTGACAGAGGTAACTAAAGCAGGGATTTTGGGAGAGTGGAACACAAAAGCTGAAAAGAGAGATGTTGATTTCTCTTTTAGTCAAGGGAAATCCTTTACGAGTTATAACCTTGCAAGTAGTTCTCTCCATCAGCATCCATCAGGAACAAATTCAAAGTGGTGAGGAATTTTGGAAGCCGGTTGTAGATGGCAAAAAGATAAGGGAGATAGCTGGAGAATTTATAGGTTTTGCTGAAGGGAACAAAAATTTCGTTGCTGTATTGGTTCCTCCTCCAGTGAGAAAATTCGAATGCTTGTCTATTGCATTGACTGATGAACAGATGGTTGAAGACGATGTGGCAACAAGTCATGATGCTGTTACGGTTGAGAGAAAAGAAGAGAGGAAAAAGCCTAGAAGGATAAAGAAGGAAAGAAGCATTAAACTGAAAGAGAAAGCTAGAATTGGATGAATAGGAATGACTCAACGTAATAAGTTTCTTGGGGATAAGAAACCTTTCAAGGAGAGGGAATTGTCATGACCCAAGGGTTAATTAGAATGGCTATGTTGTATTTCTTTTACTTTAATTGTTGCACCTATATTCCAGCTATCAATTCTGTTAGAATTAGAAAGGCCACATGTGAGGCCTTAGGAAAATGACAAAATAGTTTATTGTAACTGCTGGAGAGGGGAATAATCTGCTACATCCATACCCACGCCAAGCAGCACCTATATGTATTCATCCCATTCCATGGGAGAAGACATGCAAATATTGAATACAACATTATCCTATTCTCGCTCTCTCGTCTCACTCAATTCTCTTCTCCCTCTGTCATTCTATTCTTCCCTAATCTTCTAGTCTCTCCCGCATTCTCTCAAATTCCTCCTTAATTTCCTTCTGTTCTTGGCCGTAGCTGAATCAGATTCTTCCGATTCCCAAATTGATCCTAGGTTACGCCCTAGGATCATGACAAACGGCAAGTACACAACCACCAAAAGAATTACATATAATACATAATTAGTACTCTATTCCTCCCAACATAAGCTCTAGTGAAAGAACACCCTTCCTCAACCTCCAGCTTCTTCCTTTGGACCAAGTCCTTGTTGACTGTCTGTCCATGCTCATCAGCCTTAGGATCAGTTTCCTTAGAGCCAATATAAAATCGTTCTGGTCCGAATTGCTCCATCAAAACTTCTTTAATTGCATGTGGACCGTCACCAACTTGATTGGCAGCCTTAGAAGTACCTCCAATCTGTTGGCTGCTCATAGAATAACTTTTAGACGGCAACACATGCTTTTTGAAAATGGCTTCCAGTGCCAATTCGTGCAGCCTAGCCTTCTTAGCCGTTTGTTGTACCATGGTAGGATGCATCTTTTTCACAGTAAGCCTCAGCTCATCGTTTAGACCATTAATGAATCTCGATACAAAGTAAGACTCATTCAAGATCGGATGAAAATTGAGCATCAGTGCTTTCAATTCCTCAAACCTAACTTGATAATCCAGAACATATCCTTCTATTAGATTCGAGGATCTGACAAGGGATCGTATAGGTAGGATTAAGAGTTAGAGAATGTAAAGTTTAGGAAGAAAACCCTAACTTTTGATATGTATAAACCATTAATTAAACTCATAGACTATACACCTATATATATATACACAAAATACAATGGGCCATAGGCTCTAACATAAGATTAACCCTATATTATATAAATATAACCATATAACTCAATATTCCCCCTCAAGCTAGAGCATATATATCATATGCACTAAGCTTGCTACAAATATACTCAATTCGAGGACCCTTGAGAGACTTAATGAAGACACCTGCTAATTGGTCATTGAAATTGACAAAATCTGTCGTAATACAGCCAGATAAAATCTTTTCTTGGATGAAGTGACAATCTATCTTGATATGTTTAGTCCTCTTATGAAAGGCTGGATTGGAAGCAATATGTAATTCAACTTGATTGTCACAAATTAGTCTCATCTATGATATCTCCCCAAACTTGAGCTCTTGAAGCAATTGTTTTAACTAGATAAATTCACACGTTGCCAAGGCCATAGCACAATATTCTGCTTCTGCACTCGATCTAGTAATAACCTCCTACTTCTTACTTTTCCAAGATACTAGGTTTCCTCCAACCAAAACACAATATCTTGAAGTAGACCGTCTATCAGAGGGAGAACCTACCCAATCAGCATCAGAATATTCGACTACTTGAGTATGACCTCTGTCCTCATATAATAGTCCTTTACCTAGAGCTCCCTTAATATACCCAAGAATCCAGACTACTGCATCCTAGTGGCTATCGCAAGAAGACTGTAAAAACTGACTGACAACACTGACTGAGAAAGAAATGTTTGGGCGAGTGATAGTGAGATAATTAAGTTTTTCAACTAGTCTGCGGTATCTCCCAGGATTAGCAAGAGGCTCTCCCTGTCCTGGTAAGAGCTTTACATTAGGGTCCATAGGAGAATCTATAGGTTTACAATTAAGCATCCCAGTTTCTTCCAGAATGTCTAACACATACTTTCGTTGAGAGATAACAACACCAGAATTTGGCTGAGTAACTTCTATGCCAAGAAAGAATTTAAGTAACACTAAGTCCTTAGTCTGAAAATGATGGAAAATATGTTTCTTCAACTTAACAATACCATCTTGATCATCACCTGTAATAACAATATCATCCACATAGACAACCAAGTATATACACCTCGCCTGTGATGTGTGTTTATAAAAAATCGAATAATCAAACTCACTACGAGTCATACCAAAGTCTTGAATGACAGCACTGAAGCGACAAAATCAGGCTAGAGGAGACTGCTTCAACCCATATATTGAGCGACGGAGTTTACAAACTAGCCCAGACTCCCCCTGAGCAACAAACCCAGGAGGTTACTCCATATAAATCTCCTCTTGAAGCTCACTATGTAAGAAGACATTCTTAATGTCCAGCTGATACAACGGCCAGTGGCGCATAGCTGCTATAGAGAGAAACAAATGCACAGAGGACATCTTAGCAACAAGGAAAAAAGTATCACCATAGTCAAGACTAGAGATGGCAAACGGGCTGGGCCAAACGGGCCAATTTGGCCCGCCCAGGCGAGGGCGGCGAGCGAGGCCGGCTGCGGGCGAGGGCGGCGGGCGAGGCCGACGGCGAGACAGAGGGCGAGCGAGGGTGAGGGCGACGGCGACGGTGAGACAGAGGGCGAGCGAGGGCGAGAGCGAGGGTGAGGGCGAGAGCGAGGGCGAGAGAGAGGGGCGCGGGCGAGGGCGATGGTGAGGGCGAGCGAGGGCGAGAGCGAGACAGAGGGCGAGAGCGAGGGGCGACGGCGAGGTGAGAGCGAGGGCGAGAAGAGGGTGAGGGCGACAGAGGGCGAGGGCGAGGGCGAGACAGAGGGTGAGGGTGAGGGCGAGAGGTGAGGCTGGGGGGGGGGGTTTGGGCGATTGGCGGGCCAAGCGGGGCCGGGCCAAATTGGCCCGGCCTTAAACGGGCCAGCAAAATGCTGGCCCGAGCCCGGTGTCGGGCCGAGCCCCAACGGGCCAGCCCGTCGGGCCGAGCCCATTTTTCCATCTCTAGTCAAGACCATAAATCTGAGTATACCCCTTGGCAACCAAACAGGCCTTAAGACGATCAACCTGCCCATCAGGACCTACCTTGATAGTATAGATCCACCGACAGCCGACGAGATTTCCTTGGGGGTAAAGGAACCAAATCCCAAGTACCATTGGAATGCAAAGCAGTCATCTCATCCACCATTGCTTATTGGCACCCCAGATCAAAAAGTGTTTCACTAACAATCTTAGGTACTGAAACAGAGGATAAGGAAGACACAAAAGCACAAAAAGGAGACAACGAGAGACGGTGATAGCTAAGAAAATTATAAATGGGGTGAGGATTGCGAGAAGGACAGGTACCTTTTCAAAGGGCAATAGGAAGCAGATTCTCAGAAGGCAGGACCGCAGCAGGTGGAGAGATTGGAGCAAGTTGTGAGGCAGCAGGAGTTGCGGAAGTAGTAGGAGACATAGGAAAAGGCGCAGGAACAACATCTCCACCGGGAGGAGACCAAGACTGATGACGCTGATGATAAACTTGCAATGGGGTAGAAGAAGGAATAGGGAGAATAGGAGCAGGAGGATTATCGGGAAGAGGGATTGCCTCAGAAATGGGTTGACACTTGGAATGAGGCGAAGAGTAGAAAGGAGACGACTCAAAGAAGGTAACATCCGCCGAAAGAAAATAGCGGCGGGTGTCAGGAGAATAACACCGATAACCCTTCTAAAGGTGAGAGTAACTAAGAAAAATGCACTTGATGGACCGAACATACAATTTATCTTGACTGGGAGACAGGTTATGGACAAAGCAGGTGCAACCAAAGACACAAGGAAAAATATATAATGGCTAATCAAGAAACAAGAGAGAGTGAGAAATCTAGTGCTGAAGAGCCAAGGAGGGCATCCTATTATTGAGATTGCAAGCAGCAAGGACAACTTCAGCCCAAAAGCGAAAGGGGACATGATTATGTAGGAGAGTGCGAGCAATTTCAACCAAATGTCTATTTTTACGTTGAACAATCCCATTCTGCTATGGTGTATATGCACAAGACAACTGATGCAAGATCCCTTGAGAAGACATAAAGGTAGTAAAGGGAATAGAAAAATACTCAGGGGCATTATCACTGCGCAATACTTGGATAGAGGTATGAAATTGCATTTTGATTTCAGCAAAAAAGGATTCAAAAATTGAGAATAATTCAGAACTATTTTTCATTAAATATAACCATGTGCAACGAGAATAATCGTCGATAAACGTTACAAAATATTGAAAATCCAAAACAGACACGACACAATTAGGACCCCAGACATCGAAATGGATTAAAGCAAACAGAGACACAGCCCGATTATTGACACGCTTTGGAAAAGAAGTGCGAGATTGTTTTCCAAGTTGACAAGACTACAATGAAAAGACGACAAACTAGACAAATTGGGGACCATCTTCTAAAACTTAGCCAATCTAGGATGTCCCAAACGATTGTGGAGAAGAGCAGGAGACTCAGTCACCGAGTAAGCAACAGGAGATTCAGGAAAGTTGAGATGATAGAGACCCTCCTACGCCAATCATCTATCCCGTATCGCGATCCTGGATAGTAACAGAATGATCGTCAAAGGTGATAGAACAATTTAAGGCATGCGTAAGATTATTAACAGAGACAAGATTAAAGGGACAATGAGGAAGATAAATGACATAATCTAAAGACAGAGAAGATAAGGGTTTGGCAGTGCCAACAACTTTAGCAATTGCTTTGGACCCATTGGCTAATGTTACAGAAGGTAAAGAAATAGAATTAGTAAAATGAGAGAACAAATGGGGATTACCAGAGATATGGTTAGAAGCACCTAAGTCCAAGACCTATGGTCCTAAAGAGGATGACTGAGCGAGACAGGCAGTGAAATCACCAGAGTGGGCAATAGAAGCAACTATGGATGAGGATTGCTAAGACGTCTTGTACTTGAAATACTCATCATAGTCAGCCCCAGTGAGAAGGACAGATTGCGTTAGATGACCATCAAAGGACTTAGATCGAGAACCATCAGCATGAGCAACATTAACACGAGGAGGGCGGCCATGCAACTTATAACACTGTTCCTTAGTAGGCCCCCACTTGTGACAATAGTTACACTTGTGGCGTTTGTCCCGATTACCATGATCTCCTCCCTATTCGCCACTACTCTGAACCTGTGAAGCCATAATTGAATGATCACCTGCAGAAGATGGAGGTATTGTAGGAACAGATGAAACTCGAAGAAGACGAGAATACACTTCATTCATAGTAGGTACGGTAGGACTAACAAGAATCTGATTACCAACAGGAGCAAGCTCGGGACCAATGGCAGCAAGAGTACACACCATGAAACTTATCTCGTTGAGTTAGATCCTCTGCAACAATCTTACTAGCAGGTAACAAGGAGTTAACTTCAGTTTTAATAGAGGCCATCTGACTAAGAAAATTAGGAAGAGTTAGACCTTGTTGTCTGTAAACTGAGTAGATTAGACACCATTGAATACAAATGTTGAATGTCATTAGTGTATAGCGCCTTGACCTAAGCCTATAATTCACAACACGTGGTGTAGTTAGTATAAATCGGATGAAGAGAAGGATCAATTGACTGCCACAGGAGACTGCACAACAAAGCATTAGCTCTCTGCCACTCAGTTTTATCTGTGGTCACATTCCCGGCCTTGGTAGTTAGATGATCTTGTAAACCTGGACTCATACACCATAGTTCAATCGTCTTGGACCAAGAGATATAATTGGAACTGTCCATTAACCTCTCAGTAGCAATGGCTGGAGAGGGAGACAGAATACTAGAGAATGAGCCAGATTTACTGGTACCATCCATGTTGGACAAAAGGGAGCTCTACAAGATCAACAGATCTGAAACAAAACGGGTTAACTAAGCCAAAAAGAAAGGCTGGATGATCCAACACAGAGAATGAAGCGTGGAGGCGCGCTAGAGCGACGACAGACGGCGAATGCTGGTGGCTGGCAATGGTGGATGGCAGCGGATGGCGACGAAACTACCGGGATTGGGATGGACTAAAGGAGGTGAGTCTAATGGTGAAGACAACATTGCGATCAGAGCATTGGAGAGAGAGATTGAAGCAAAACGTCTTCGTGAACAGTGCTAGAGAGGCAGCGCGTGGTGGCGGCAACGACGATGGGCCTCTGGGGGTCGACAAATCGAAGGTCGGCGAACGCAACGGCGATGGTTGTGTGTGTGATCGGTGGTCGGACTGTGAAGACTCGTTGTAGACCAGTAGTGCAAGTGACAGGAATGGAGTGGGCAACGACGGCTGTGGCACGACAGGCTGCAGCGGTCGGTGGTGATGTGGGCGATAGCTAGGGTTTGTATGGTGGCTGCTAGGGTTTGTATTTTAGCTCTGATACCATGTGAAGTTTAGGAAGAAAACCCTAGCTTTTAATATGTATATACCAGTAATTAAACTCATAGGCTATGCCCTTATATATATATACAAAATACAATGGGCCATGGGCCATGGGCTCTAACATAAGATTAACCCTAGACTATGTAAATATAACCATATAACTCAACTGAGAGAATTTGGAGGGAGAGTTCAAATGGAAGGGAGGGAAACAACAAGAAAGAGGGAGAATGTTCGAGCGAGAGAGAGAGAAAGATAACATAAAAGAATTCAATTCATTTCTCAACCTGCTTTCTCTCTTCTAGCTATGGCTTATTTATAGCCTTGCAATACATCTATCTAGAATGTACAATCTGGTAAAGCACAACCACTTAACAACTAAGTACAAGCAATACAAGCAGCAAGCATAAGAAAAGAAATACAACGAATATGACTCTTCTGCCCTAGGATTGTGACACCTTCTTGTTTTAGTTTATTGAACTCTTCATTGTAATGCTCATCTCCGATCTGAGTTATATCCTCAACTGCAGTAGAAAAATTCCGAATAGGCAAACTGCCTTCCAAAACTTCTCTTTTTAAGGAATCAGAATTTTCCTTGAAAAAACATTCAGCTGGAATACTAACATGAAACAAACATTCAGCTAGAATACTAACCTGAAACTTCTGTGAAAACAGAATCAGAAATTTGTCCAGTCTTTATTGAGGATAGCACATTTTTTCTCTATTCCTGTATCCATCTTCTTGGTTCAATTTCTTTGAAAATTTGCCTCTGCCCACCTGGATCAATCAGTTGCCTAGATCTGAATTGCTGCTAACAGTCACCTAGATTACAGAATCAATCCTCTGAAAAGGTCGAAATTGATCGACTCAGTTGCGGTTTCCTGAGGATAGCCTACCATCCAATTCAACAACCGAGATCCAACCGCTCTGGTTCCACAGCCGAAAATTACCTGAATCTGCTTTGCCTGACTTGATTGACTGCTAAAATTTTCTGGAATCACAACTGAGAATCGTTGGAAATAAACAGCAGAGAAGCTTCGGAAATCAATAGCCAAGAATCAACCAGTAGGTAGCGCCTACTAGCAGCTTCCAAGGATAGCCTGGTTTGCCGGAAATTGCATGGCCTTGTTTTGCTGCATAGATTGTCGGAATTTGCCTGGCCTTGCTTCGCTGCCTAGATCAAGGAATTAACTGCTAAAAATTGTAGGAATCACATCCAAGAATTGATTGGCCTTGATACCATTTGTCAAGTACCTAGGGTTTTAATAGCAAAAAAGATAACTGACAGATTGGAGGGGGAATTGGACAGAGAGGGAGATAACTGACAGAATTGAGGGAGAAATGCAGACAAAACAGAACAAGAGAGAGAGAGAGAGAGTCAAAGGGTAACGAGGGAGAGATTTGAGAAGTTGAGAAAGAAATCAGACTTCAAATTATCATTCACCTGTGACATTCTGTAACTAAATCTGGCTTACTCATAGGCTTTCCTATCATTTCAGTTACAATTCAACTGAAAGGTACAACCACCAAAAGAATTACGTATAATACATAATTACTACCCAATCCTTGGGCCCATGACACTATGGTATCCGGGCGGTGTGGTCATGTAGTATGTCTTCCCCATGTGGTGTTATAGTGGCTATTAATACGAATTCTGCTATGATCGATTGCTTGACACCATTCCTAGTGGAGTATCTTGATCCCTGCTTTCCTATCATTTCAATTACAATTCAACTGAAAGGTACAACCACCAAAAGAATTACGTATAATACATAATTACTACCCAATCCTTGGGCCCATGACACTATGGTATCCGGGCGGTGTGGTCATGTAGTATGTCTTCCCCATGTGGTGTTATAGTGGCTATTAATACGAATGCTGCTATGATCGATTGCTTGACACCATTCCTAGTGGAGTATCTTGATCCTTGGGGTTGAGATGCAACTTTCAAGATTGGCAAATTTATTTGTTGGTATCTTTTCTTAGCTTATTCCAGTGCTATCCTTTGACAAGGTATGGTGAGGACAGATGGGTAGGGAACTTATCACAAAGGGAGATCTTTACCTTTTGTTCTTTCTATGGTGCCCTTTGTGATAAAACCTAAACTTCTCTTGAGAGCCATTTTCATGAACTATTGATAATATGAGAAAGTATAGATCAGTGGTGTTAGATTGGTTCTAGCTTTTTTGGAATAGAGTCGAGTTAGTGGATTATATCCTTTTCCGTGGCCTGGTGACTTGGGCAGTTTGGGGCTTATGTTTGCCATTCTAGGTCTACAGTGGGTTGTTTGTACCCACCTCTGTGTCTTGGGTTTTATGCTTGTGGCATAAGAGTTGTGGTCTACTTGGATGACTGACCTTCTGTGCATTTGGTGGCATATTTGGAGGAAAATAGAAGGGTTTTTGAGGATGCATCACCACTTTGTTTTCCTAGTTGAAGACAAAATCCCCTTTTTGCGTTTCTTCTGTTGTACAATTTTTGGATTAATATTCTTTTGCCTCTTAACTTCTTGCTGGAACTCTTGATTTCCTACCTTTTTTTTTCCGTATAGGCACCCCCTTAAGAGGTGGTTCTATTTTATTCACAAGAATAGGTTGTGCCACATAAGACAGTTTTGCACAGGATTTGTGACATGATTAAGGTAAGGGTTTTTTTAGTTTTTGTACTTTAAATTTGAATTTATCTTGTTTATGAGATTAAGGTTTTACCTTTTGAAATTTAATGGACTTTGTGATAGGATTATTTTGATTCTAGTTATTTTAGGGTTTTTAGCCTATAAATATGGCTTATTGATGCAATTCAAAAAATAGTTGAGTTTAAATAAAATTGATTGCCAGGTTCTTTACTTCCACGTTGTCCTTTTCTGGTCTTACCCCATCTCTTTTACCCTCTATTGCCTGCTACATCACAGATCTGTTTGCCTCCTCAAGGAAATTCTATTTTTGTCACCTTGACTTATTAAAAAAAATAGAAGTCTGTTTGGTTCATATCTTTTTCAACATTGCTCTCAATAATTCTTTCTTAGCTGCTATGTTCTGGATGGATGGGTTTATAATTAATTTCTAACTTATTTATAGTAGCTTATAAACCTAGTCTCCACTTATCTTTGAAGTCCATTTAGTTGGTTCTGCATACTCATTGCTATCCTAATTTTGACTGTTGTTTTCTTTTTGTTTGTTTAATGTTATTGCCAGGACTGTTACTGAGGATGTTCTTGAATTTGATTGAGCCTAAAGCCAGACTATAGTTTACTTTAATGTCCTGCATTACCATTGTGAAATTTTGTCACTGAATTTGGTTTTTATGTTATTAATTTAGCTTTGAAATTATTAGCATACATTTATATTTGAACAAATTATGACAGTTGTGGATCAGTTGTATCTCTGCAGCATGCTGCCTTTTGTCTATTTCCTTTCTTCTTTCTTAAATCCTAGACCAGGTTGTCCAATTCCAATCAAAATTGTGTAGGTTGTCTGACATTTTGTTTTTGGTGTGTATAAAACCCATATAACATATAAGTTTCAGCTACCATTGTGCAGACCAGCTTACCTTTTGCTTATGCAGGCTCTTTGGCTTTAATGCAAGTAAATTGCGGATGGATGAGCGGATTGACCTGAGCATGAGTGATCCTGACCTAGTTCCTTTAATCATTCAGGTATATTTCTTGTATATATTTGCACAATTAGGTCAATGATAATTTGTGATCAAGAAACTTGGTCCACCCTAAAGATGGTAAATCATTGAGGTCCTTTACATAATTTCTTACATATGAGAGTCAGCCTTCCTCAAAATGGCCGCCTTTAATTTGCTTATTTTATTCATTGTTATTTGGTTCAATTTTCCAAATCATATTGATTTATGTGTTAGAAAATTGTGATGGACAGTCTTTAGTTAAGCATAGGAACGTGGTATAAGAACTTTTTTTCTTGCCACTTATCAAGAAGTGTGGTTTACATCTTTTTATGATGCATGACAGGAAAACTATCTGAATTATAAGCCAAGTTCAGTTGGCAAAGATGATGATGGGATGAAAAGGATGAACTTGATTACTCGTGCTGCAGAGTCTATTGCAGATGGGGATATCATTAATGTACAAATTCGAAGATACCGGCAGTGGCAGCTCTCTCAAACTGGAACTTTATCATCCTGTATTATTCCGTAGGTTTCTTTTTTTTTTTTTTCTCTCCCTTTTTGGGTCATCAAAGGAGGCCTTGGTTTCTGAAATATTTTTTCACAGATAATGGAAAATAGGAAATCATATTCAAATGAGAAAATTTTCCAGATAGAAAAATGAGAACTTTCTTTCTCAATTTTTCAAGTTTCTGTTGACAGTTGAAAAGTATCCTTTTGATTTTTTGCATTGTTTTCTTCACCAAAAAGTAGTGTAACACGGGTCTTTTTGTGGAAAAGGAAAACTAAGATGAAGATGAAAATCGTTTCAGAAAGATGGTTTTCTGTGGAAGGAATAGTGGAGATGAAGATGAAAAATTGGAGGTGGAAAATTGAAAAGCATTTTCTGCAACTAAACTGGCCCTTTGTTATCTAATTTCATTTTCACTTTGTTCTAATTGTTTTTTTTTTTTTTCCTTTTTCTCTTTTTATGGTTTCAGCTCTGCTTTGTTACATGGTCAAAGGGTGACACTTGAACAGGTGATGATGCCAGTTTCTTTGTGGCTTATCCGGCTATTTGATTGCTAAATTAAAATGAAGATATTGCTTACATGGAATTGCCCATAACCTGCATGGTTCAGTGATGGCTATGATGATTTTGTTTTACTGGTCTTGTGGTAATAACTGGAATTAAAATGCTGTGAGCATGCAAATGCTCACCTAGACAAGGTAAGAATTTGGTACGGGAATAGTATGCTCCAATATGTCTAGGGGTCAGACATCTAGTTCTTATGCCAAAGACACTGGACACATAAAAAAATGTTTATTTCCTTAGTATTTCTTATTTAAGGAAGTTGCATTTGCAAACTAACATGTTGATTTTTTATGAAAATGAGGTAATATGTATAGTCTCACAGAAAACTCTTCTGAGTGCATGCTTAACAGTTTATATGAGGGAGAATTACGGACATCTCATTCACTCCTAATTGTCACGTGTCCACATGGGTACTTCACAAATTCAGAAGGATCCATGTAAATTGATATAGCTTTACTGCTTTCATTTCAAGTGTTCATGGGTTATGCTGAATTTGTTTTCTTTTAACAAATATATATTTGGCTACTATGTAAAATTAGGCACTTTAGCGCCTTGGTGCTGGTTTCTAGATTTATATGGTGGGTTTTAGATACTCCTTTGTGGAATTTAATTGAGTAAGTTGAGTGTGAAAAAATATGTATGTTATAGGCCTTTATTTCTTATTTGTTTTGTAAAGCGTGCTTTGATTTTGAACTTGTAACTGATAAATAGGAGAAAGGGTCAATGGAATATGTGAAAAAAAGTAAAAATGTTGTAACAGGTTATGCAATTTACTTCTCATTTAAGTAATGGAAGTTTGGCTATTGAAAAGGTCCATTCGGTACTGTGTATGTAGAATTATTAACAATTATTGCTGAGGGAAGCAAAAAATAACAAAAGTGTAGTGAATCAATAAATGCCTGCTAAAAGCTTACTTGAGGACTGGATAACTGAGGAAACTATAACAGTCCATTTACTGCCAATAGCTCTTGTTTCCATAATGTCGTTCTGGAGAAAGAGAGAGAACTTTCTAAACAACAAATATGATGGACACTATACGATAGTACCCAACACCTCCTTGCAACACCTGTTTCTTGTTTTTATAACAAAGAAAATAAGATCCTGTTGCTGCATGCAAAATAAAATCAAACTTTTCCTTTTATGTGATGTATTTTTGGTTGGATTGCTGTATTTTCATTTGTTTCTTTCTTAAATCAAGATTCACCTGTGAGATGTGGCTGCCAATGATTGAGAAGGTTTCATATTCAGCTATGAGATGTGGCTGTATTGCCATCAAGTGTTTCCTTCTTTTCCCTACCATGATCCTACTTGAAATTAATCAAATATTAGAAAGAAATTAGGAAAAGAAATTGATGAACACATCAAATTGGAGGGCATGATGACTATTAGATTTTAGAAATGAGGTAAGTTTTATCTTGAAAGCACCATCATTGTAGGGTATCTAGCATGCAAATGGATATGGTTTAACTTCAGTCTTGTGAACCTCACCTTTGTTTTTGTAGAGAAAAAGATCAAACGTCGTTGCAGCGCAAGTGGAAAACTCAACCTTGCGCTATAAATTGCATTCTGCTTCATGCTTGGAAAAATATATATATATATATATATATATATACCTTTTCATTGAATTGAAACATTTTGTTAGATGTGAGTTGAGGAAGATGATGGGATAGGAAGGTGATCTTAATTATCAAAAGAAATTTCTTCTGCATGCTCATATGTCATGGCGTATGTTGGTTGTATTTTCTTATTTTTGGGATACCTCCTTTTTTCCTGTTGTCTTGATTTGTTCAATGGGAATGCTCTTGAGACCAAGATGCTTGTTTTTGACTTTTGGGTATTGAAGTTATTTCTCAAAGATGGATTACATGATTAGTTATTCTTATCATACTATCTTGACTTCATTTTTTCAGGGAGAACGTAATTTCAATAGATTTGGTGGGTGGTTAGGAAAGAACTCAACAATGGGGAAAAATTTGAGACTTTTGGAGGATCTGCATGTTCATCTTCTTGCATCTCGTGAATCTACTTTGGGGAGGTATCTTTGCTTTTTCCCTTGTATTACTAGATTATGGATCACAATATCTTTTTGCTGAGGTTCAACTCATAGCATCTTATATTACATTATAGCACCCTTCTATGGTTTATTTTATTCAGGATAGAGGTCTTTAAGACTAACTTTTTTTGCTAGATAGTTTGTGTATGTGACTGGTGGGTATGAAATCCTCTCTCTCTCTCTCTCTAGATATATATATATATATATGTATATATGCCCACTGAAACACGTAACACTAGAACTCTGTTCCTTGCGTGCTTGTATTCTGCATGTGAGTTGATGCAAATTTGTTAAGAGGTGGTTGTCTGGTCTGGAATATACATGACAAAGAAGACACTGTGGGTGACATAGCGACAGATAATATTTTTCTGTGTTTATTTTCTTTTTATCTTCTCTTTTGTTTTTTTTGGGTTTTTTTTTTTTTTTTTTTTGTTTGGGGGGGGGGGTGTGGTAAGGGGTTTGTGGTGGAGTGTGGGCTGTGGAAGTTAACAACTGCTTCCCTCAAAATGGCGGAGCCATAGAAAAGAAGGAACCATAGTTTATGTCGGTCATGACTATTCATCAAATGAAAATCATCCAAGTTCTTTTTTTTCACTTAATTCTGTAGAAGGACAGATGAAGGGGATAGCAAACTATTATAGATGGAAACATGGAAAAGTATATGCATGTAAAAAACACCTGTTTTCTCTGGAAGCTTCTTCTTTTTTTTCTTTTTCTATTTGCTAATTTTGTGTTGCAATATAAGATGTCATCCAAAACTACTAATGAGGCTATGCTCCATAATTGCCACCATGCGTAATGTTTGAACTTGTTAATGAGGCTATGCTCCATGATGGAATTGAGCCAGAATCTAATAGGACGTTTATTGTTTTTTTTTCTGTAGTACTAGGGAATATTTGTTCTTCATGGTGACTTAGACTAAACATTGATTGAGGAAATAAGAATTGGAATGTTTAAGAACTTATGCGCCCCATTCTGTCCTGTTGGCTGGCCGTTTGGCCTTTTGTGTTGTTTTCTTGCTAATTAAATATGAATGATGTATGGAGTTGTTGCTCAACAAATTTGTGTTGATAATGATGTCAGCAGCCCGTTCAACTTGAATTCTAGTGTGTTTTCTTAATCTTTTGCCATTGCTTATTTTGCCAAGTGATTTTGATTGTGAACACTTGTGAAAATTTATTGTGCAACTTTAACACTCAAGGTAAGGTTGAAGTGGGGATGTGCAACTAAGAATGTTTGAGCTGCTAGTTAATTTTCTTAAGCTCTGTCATTAGCCTTGGCCCTTGCCAGGCTCTCAACTAGTCTTGCTCCAATTAGGTTCTCTGAATCTTGTATAGAATGTTATACTTGAGCTGCTTGTAAGATTGAAACCTGGACGTTCCATTAAGGATCTTTGAGCTGCTAGTTAATGTTCTTATTCCCTGCCCTAGCCTTGCCAGCCTCTCAACTAGTCTTGCTCCAATCAGGTTCTCTGAATCATATATAGAATTTTATATTACATCTACAATCTCTCTTTCATGTAAAGCATACTTTGGATATGACGCCTTTATGGCATTTCTCTTGATGTAACTCGCTTATTTTTCTCAACCAACAGCTTTTAATGTTCCGTGAATAGCTGAGAAATTGTGCAAGAAAAGCAATAGAGAAATGATTTGCCTTCTTAGGTGTTCCTATTGACATACTTGATTTATGCTCTTTTTATTTTTCAACTTGCCCAAAGAAGGAAAAATTTTGTTTGTGGACAACTTTTAAATTTACTGCATTATAGACCTAATGACTGTGTTTTCATTGTTTAGCATGAATTGCTTGGTTGCTGATGTTGTGAATGTTTGCAGGACGACTTTGCGGGTTGATTACCTTACTCTTTTGCTGAAACAGTTGACTCATCCACTCCGAATGCTTCGTAAGGTTGGAATGCAATTTTATTGGTCGGCTTAGTAGTTGAATTGAGTTGAATGCTTATCATCTATATTTGAAATAATCGCCAGGATGAAGCTGTGGAGAAGGTTGTGGAGTTCATGGATTCCTACTGTATAAGCCAGGGTGATTTTGATACCATTGTGGAGATATCAAAATTTCAGGTGACAATGGGTACTTAGTAGATCGTGCATTAAAAAAAAAAATTATGTTCATGAAACTTCCTACTGATCTAATGGATACTCTCTGCGTTAGGGGCACCCAAATCCGCTAGATGGCATACCAGCAACTGTCAAAGCTGCATTGACGAAGGCATACAATAAAGGAAGCAGCTCACGTGTGGTTAGGTCTGCAGATTTAATTAACCTTCCTGGAATTAAAAAGGCACCTAAAAAGAGAATTGCGGCAATGCTAGAACCAGTGGACGATGGATTAGCAGAGGAGAATGGTGATGCATCGGCTGAACATGAAGAAGAGAGTTCTTCAGACACAGAGGAAATAGGTTTGATCCCAAATTTTGCATTTTGGGAAAAATATATATTTTAGCCCAAACGGTGAAAAGTGAACTATACTTTTCTATGGTTTACAAAATAGAAAAGCGAGTTTTGTGGCTCTGACAAATCATCCATCAAAGAACTTAATTTCTACACTTATCCTTGAGATGGATGTTAACTAATTTACCCTGAAAAAGATTTTAGAGGGTTTTCATTTCCTTATGGTGATTCTTCTATTTTTCATTTTTTCATTCTTTACGTCTGGTGTGTGCTAGGTGATACTGCCAAAGGCGAGAAAAAGCCACAGATGGATCTACAGTCTCTTAATTCAAAAGGTTTGTAGTAGTGCGTACTGGATGCTGGAGAATTTTCTAAATTTAATTTGTGCACTTACTCTGTGTGCCTTTTCGTCTTCTTTATCCTTGTAATATTGTGTACCTTTCTTGGTACAGGAATCCGAGTACACATGGACTTGAAGGATGCTGGAAACACAAGTGCCAAGAAGGCCGCATCAGGCAGAGGTAAAGGTGGAGGTTCTTCTGAACGCAAAGATAAGAAAGGTGGAAGAGGATCTGGGGGTGCTGCCAAGAGAAAGAGATGAGTGGTGCGTTATATTTTATGGAGGGCTTTCCAAGATTTTGTGCTTCTTAGTATAAATAGTAAGCCTGTGTTTTGTTGCCTTCTCTTGTATTTTCTATGAAATGGAAGGAAGATAATCTTTAAGAATTGTCTTCTTACTGAGATGGGGTTTGGTCCGTTTGGACGACGAGATAACCCTACCCAGAAGATGCCCAAACAAACTTTTGAACTTTTTCAATCATCTTGTTTTATTATCTTTTTTGGTTATGTGCTTTTGCAGTTTGGCTAATTAAGCTTACTTTTACTTATTTATGGTGTTTGGAGAATAATTTAAATTGAGAATTGCTCAGGCATTGGGAAAAAGTTACTTTCAGCAATAGCAATTATTGGGTAAATAGCGTCCAAACTCCCTAAAAAGTCTCATTTGCAAAGCGTATATCTCCTGTGGCTTAAAAATGTTTTTGAAGATCTTTAAATCTGAACAATTTTTTTGTTCAAAATATCTCATCTAGAGACTTAAAATTTTGTTGTTTTAAAAATACCTTTTTAAGGGTTATTGTGGTGCTTTATTTTTTGTTTGGAATTATTATTTATTTATTTTTTTGATGACATAGGTGTTCGGTTTTGCTTGCCTAATTTTGGAAGAAATTGGCCTTCTCCCTAAATTTGGCCTTTGAGTAAATCATATGCAGTCGCAAGTTTATACTCTCCAGTGAACACGTAATTAGTTCTTATTAAATAAAATATTTTTATTTCTATCAAAAGTTAATTTTTTGTCACTTTTTTAAAAAAAAATTAAGAACTTTACCACTTGCGACATGTTCAAGGGTGTTTGGAGTTCATAAAAAAGTAAATTATGTAAACTTTTAAAGTTATTTTTAAATTAAAAGAGGTCCTTTTAATAGATAAATAATTTTATTGATTGATTAAATAATTGAAAAACATGCTATCAGCTAATAGAATAATTCAGAAATTAAAAATAAGGAGTTTTTGTATTTTAAAATATACAAGTTTGTAATGAAAAAGATTGGTTGTCCGAAAATCAATAGTTGCGGCTCAGCCACCGTGGGTTAAGATGGTGGTGTACTGTTGGGTGAAACTTTTTGATTGTTTCTTCATTTTCAAGAGTTGGTTTCTCATAGCCTCAGAAAAAGGTCTCGAATTTCCATTCCAGCCCCGCTACCCTGAAAAAGATATTTTAAAGATTTTGAAATTCAAATTATGAAAGTTCCGCCATCCTCTATTTATATGTTTTATTTGAGTAATTCAATGCAAGTGATGAAAATATTAAAAATTTGTCCAGAATGTTCTTTCTATTATTTTTTATGTTTAATTTTGTCTCAGTTGCTTGAATTATTTGAAATGTATGTGTATATATAATTGTCATAATTTGGGTGGGGGGGGGGGGCGGGGGGACAATTTGATGTTACGCCAATCATCTACTAGCAAGTGTATTTATACATAATTCTTGAAATATTTTAAAACATTCATCATCAACCAAACCAGGAAGGCAAGGCAGGCAGGAACTGTCTTCATCCATTTTCCTTCCCAGTAGCAGGAAAAACAAATAAATAAATTTAGCTTGCAACTGAATGGGTTCACACATATTACAAAGTTAGTTCTACGACACCTAGAAATGAGAAATTAAAAATATTATGGAAAAGAAAGGTGCCTTCATGCTTGTGATTTAAGTTCCCATTTGAGGGGGAAAAGTTAAAAAGCTCTAGAAGGAGGAGCATAATTCTGCCTTCCACACAAACACACACATGTCCATTAAGTAAATTCACAAACCAATTTACAGTCAGTACTACTACTGATGTAGAATCCAATTCAGGCAATGTCCACCTTGTCCGGCTCTCTCTCTCTCTCTCTCTTACTGCCTTTATTCTTTCATCATATCACAATCACCCAGTGCTCTTCTGCATGCACAAAGGCCACACAATTAGCCGCAAAAGGAGAAGACATCAAAAGACTTCTTTCTTCTAGGAGATAATTTAAGTATGTAGCAATGAGCCTTACTCACATTGCAACTATAATAAACAGCAAAAACTGATAAGAAGGGTTAACAACGAAAAGTAGCACTCCATTACAAAAACCATGAAATTGCTAGATTACGAACCTAAGAGGCTTGAACTCATTTGCAAATTTGAAGTCATTGCAGTTACAAATTCCAGTATTATATCTAAACGAATACCTTCAGTGCTACATAATAGTCCGAGTTACAGTCAACAATTCTAAGACTCGGGAAGGGCAACTGCATTAAAAATCAACAAGCAGTTGGCGGATCCAGGAGGATAAGCCAACAACAAAGTTATGGAACAAATAGAGACACTATCCTATAAACCATATCACTGGCCTCAAAATAGCAGAATATAAAAAGCTCATTAAAATGACGACTCTCTCTGATAGATCTACAATTCTACAGGCATTGGACAGTTCATAGATTAAATTCTTCAAGTCAAGCAATTGTCAAAAAAAGGATCATTTATCAGTTTCCATGGATGAAACCCCACAAGATATCTGCTTCCAACAAAGCTACAGTAATAGTTCTCTATGTAAATCATAGAAGATATACACACAAATTAGTTAAATAATCTAGTAAAATTACTATCACAGACAGGTTTCAAGCCTTCAAAGTACCACTTGTATCTATTATCAAAGTACATTCATTAATATAAAGGTCAGTTGAATCTACTTGAACAAAGAGGCATACCATCAAGCCTCTACGCCACTTCGTACTCAAAAGCACGAGTGCTTTTAAATTATAGTAGATGGTGATGCTCACAGATATTATTATATGATGTACCTTATGGTGTGACAGTACAGAGAGGATTAATACGTGTCATAGAATTGGTTACAAGGAGGTGAATTTATAGCTTTTGTTAGAACACTGCCATAAAACATACATTAGTATATTATTACATCCTATCGTACCATATTAGTCTTAATAACCTAGATTCCCCCCCCGGCCCTCTTAATTCTATCTACAATTGCAATAGAATAGAAAAATCCTGAACATCACCAAAGAGGATAGATTTTTGCCCTCCAGTTCTTTGTATTTATGTCTTAAACTTATGCTTTTATTAGGTTAGAGTGAGAAAAATGCAAAAGGAAGAAGAGATCCACACAAGAGGTATAGACATCATTACTCAGGAACTTAGCAGAAAAAAAATCATATCAAGCCTTAATACCACTATGTGAGGTTGACTACATGAATTTTAGCTTGTCAACCATTTCTATGTATAGGCATTCTATGAGGCCCTCATAACTCATATTATATCTAAGAGTTCTTATCTAGTTTTTCTTTTTCTTTTTCCTTTATCCTTTTCATAAAGACTTGTTTCACTCCATACATTCTTCCATAAGAGCTTTTATTGGTCTTCTTCTCACATAACCAAATTATCCTAATTGAGTCACACGGGGAATCTGAGGTCAAAATTAGCTAGTCCTGGAACAGGCCAATAGAGTCGGCGGTTGGCATAACATTGTGACTGATGAAGAACTATACCTATTTTTTTCACTTTATGGAAAAAAATCAAGTTCTGCATCAACAACAAATCCATTATGTATCACAGGTCCAGGTTGAGGATGGCCAGCTTAGAAGAGATGTGGTCAATAGCATACACAGCTTGGACTTTGTCATTCTACAATATTTCTGTTTGATAAACTTTGACTAGTTATTCAAGGAAAGAGCAGAAGCATGTCAACAGTAGAACATTGTGTATGCAAGAAATTTAGCCCCACTCTCTCAAAATGGCCTTCCATGAAACATTGGGCACACAAGCCTTTCTTTTTTCCCTCCCATATCTTCATCTCCCGAACTACTCTTGAGTAGTGAGAAAATGAGGTGGACATAAATAATTGGAGAAGAAAAGGTGAGGCAATTATAAGCAGCTTAAAATTTTAGTTGGTCTGGAACTTAAGGCTTCCAATTAAAATTTTAATTGCAGAAGAAAAGGTGGGGCAATTATAAGCAGCTTAAAATTTTAGTTGGTCTGGAAAAATGGCCTTCCAATTAAAATTTTAATTGGAGAAGAAAAGGTGGGGCAATTATAAGCAGCTTAAAATTTTAGTTGGACTACTGGAAAGTAAATAGAGTTGTGTTTCCATATTGTACTTGTTGGTTTCACCATATCAACTAAGTTATGGAACACAACTATATCAATTATCTTCATTCACCACCATCTCATGAAATTTCTCCATGTGAAGATGGTGTTCAAACTTCATTTCATCATTACTCCGCCAGGGGATATTATCCACTGCCGGTCCCAAGCCCGGATAAAGGAGGAGGGTTGAGTTAGGTAGCCGACAGCCAGCGTAAAACCTAGTCGAATCCAAATATGAATTCTAGACAAACTATCTGTTGGGATGTAACCCACATAGAAGTCTAGAATTCATATAGCCAACCCCACATAGTGGGATAACGGCTGGATATGTTGTATGTACTGGAAAGTAAATACATGAAACTAAAGAATATTAAAGGATAGCATGAATTCCAAGCTACAAAGATAATCCAAATTAACAACAGTATGAGCAAATATAGGAAGTGTTCCAACTGAATCAATAGGGTTTAAATTACTAAAATCAGCACAAGTAAATTTTACTTGCTGAAAAATTCAAAATCAAGACTTACCTTTACCAAATAAAACTTTCTATTAGCTCCTCAAGAGACGACTAGTTAGAAGCAGAGCCTGTGGCAGATGAAGTTTGCATAATGCCCCCATTTAAAGAATTGTTAACACCAGCATCAGGAATATGCTCGTTGCCCAAATCTGGAAATGAGCTATCCTGTGAACTATTTGATTCAAAAGCAGTTTGGCACGGTTCTGGTTTCTGGATCTGAGCTACCCGCAAACTATTTGATACCAAAGCAGCATTGGTATTATCTCTGGTGTCAAAGTCCTCCATCATGTGTGATACGGTAGCAATTCTAGCATTAACCTCTCTCCTAACTTCAGAACCAAGATCTGACATATTAGTGTTGCGGGAGAACAATCTCTCCTTCCAACCCCTTGTGCTCTTTGTAATCGACTCTTTATATCTTAAGAAAATGAACAAAATAAATAAAAAAGAGTATAAACAAGGAATTTTGTAGACCAAAAAGAAAAAGAGTTTATATACCATATTTTTATGCATACCTCATTGACATTGCACTAAATCGAGATTTTAAAGATTCTGAAAATGACTGGAACTCTGATGGTCCTGCTCCATCTTGATGAGTTGGAGAAGATTGAGTATGAGATCTTCTATAAGGAAACAAATAGATCACAAAAATAAGTAAACAGATGGAGAAAAGGAGGGAGGGAACACCTCCTGATTTGTGACAACAATGCTTTCGTAATTTAACTAAGATAAAAATGGAGAGTTATAGGATTAGGATCAGCCAAACACACAGATATATATATATATATATAGAGAGAGAGAGAGAGAGAAAGAGAGAGAAGGGGGGAGGGGGTAAATACTGATTGTTAGACGAAGTTCCATGAGAAGCGGGAGCAAGAACACTTGGTCTAGATGCTGAAGCAGAAACCTGGACGGGTTGACTAGAAGGTGCATGAGTAACCAATGGTGTAGAATCTTCTCCCAAGGTCGGGAGAGGAGAAGTTGGCCTAGCTACTGTGTTTGAAGGAGCTGGTTCTCCTTCACCTCCCTGAATTGGAGAAGACACAGAAGCAATTGAAGGTGCGTTAGGATGACTTGAGAACACAAGAAAATGTGGACGAGCCTGAGCTGATGATCTACTCCTCTGCCCTTCCCTCCTTGCAATATGGTGCGCCCTTCCCATGGCAGCAGCAGCAGCCAAGTGCTGAATAATACGCTCTTCAAGTTCCACATCACTTGCACTAACTGGGAGCTGTATTGAAAGACAAAATTGGATTTCATGAATCATCCTAAATAAATTCACACGGCTTGTAGAAAATGATAATATAAAGCTCCAAAATAAATAATTAGATCACTACATGCTGTAAATCAAAATCTCCGAGGGTTGGGTGATGGAATATTGTTGTATTTCTTGGTGGATTCATTCTTAAAGTCTTTTCGTGTTCTATTGCTTCAAGCAATTCCTGGCTGCCAATACATACACATTAACACTATCGTCAAATTAAGTATCAATCAAATCAAAGAAATTAGAAAAAAAAAATAAAGTTAAAATAAAAAATATAACCTGCTGGGATCCTTGAGGCTGATGGGTTGCCAACACATAGGACACTGGGAGCTTCTCTGACACCTGCAACAAAAGGGACACATCAATACTCTGTGTAAAGAATGAAATAATTCTTCCTTAATCTTCAAAGTACACAGACATATCTCTTTTATAGAAGAGGTATATATCCGAATAGGAAACCTAAACATATATGCACAATAGGAAACATAAACCTATACAATAGGAAAGAGAAATATTTACACACTTAGGAAAGTTTCCTAAGATTGGTTTAGGCAAGTTTCCTAAACCTGATTTGGAAGCTTCTAAACTCATGCACACGCCACACATGGAATTCTCCTGAGCTAACAGTCCCCCTCAAGCTGGAGAATGTATATCCCACATTCACAGCTTGCTTGCTAGCTCTTCAAACCTTTTCACTAGCAGTCTTTTGGTCAGTATATTAGTAACTTGTTTCTCGGATGGAACATAAGGTAAATGGATTAGAACAGATTCCAATTTCTCCTTTATGAAGTGTCGGTCTATCTCCACAAGTTTGGTCCTGTCATGTTGGACAGGATTATGAGCTATGCTAATTGTTGATTGGTTATCACACTACAGCCCAATTGAGCATTGGACTTGAATCCTTAGTTCTTCTAGGATGATTCTCAACCACAAAATTTCACATAGACCAAGGGCCATAACCCTAAATTCTGTCTCCGCACTTGATCTTGCTACAACACTCTACTTTTTACTCCTCCATGACACCAGATTTCCACCTAGGAAAACACAATAGCCACTTGTTGATCGCCTATCTATCATAGACCCAGCATAGTCCGCATCTGAAAACCCCTTGATATCCAGCTCATTCCCTGCTCTAAATAGGATCCCCTTACCTGGAGTGACCTTTAGGTAACTTAGGATCTTCCTCACAACTAGCATATGCTCCTCGGTTGGGTTGTGGATGAATTGGCTCACTAGACTGACAACAAAAGCAATGTTCGGCTTAGTTTGTGAGAGGTATATCAGTCTCCCAACTAGCCTCTGGTACCTTCCCTTGTCCACTGATTGGCAGCTAGGGTTGTTCCATAACTTGCTATTGGAATCAATAGGAATTTTAGACCATTTTCCACTAGTTAGCCCTATTTTAGCCAATAAATCCAGCACATATTTCCTTTGAGAGAGGAAAATCCCTGCTTTAGAATAGCCAACCTCAATTCCTAAAAAATACTTGAGACCCAAGTCTTTGATCTCGAATTCCTTGGCTAACCTTTCCTTGAGTCTGCCCTGTTCCTCTTCATCATTGCCAATAACAATCATGTCATCTACATACACCAAAAGAACTGTAACTTTCCCTTCTTTTGAGTGTTTTATGAAGAGAGTGGTCTCCCCTACTTTGACCATATCCTATAGCTTTCATAGCCTTAGAAAAAGGCCTGAACCAAGCCCTAGGGGACTACTTGAGCCAATATAGGGCCTTCTTGAGTCTGCAGATCTTTCCTTCATTCCCTTCTTGAAACCCTGGTGGCAATTCCATAAACACTTCCTCCTCCAAGTCCTCATGGAGGAATGCATTCTTTACATCTAGTTGTTGAAGGTTCAACCCAAAATAAGTTGTCAATGACTGCATTGTAGTCATTTTTGCCACCAGAGCAAATGTTTCAAGGTAGTTGATTCCATAGGATTGTGTGTAGCTCTTTGCTACTAGCATGGCCTTATACCTCTCTAGAGTGCCATCTACCATGTATTTTACATTAAAAATCCATCTACACCCAATCAGATTAACCTCCTTAGGTCGGTACACAAGATCCCATGTATGGTTCCTTTTTAATGCACTCATCTCCTCCAACATAGCATGCCTCCAGTTCTAATCCTTTAGAGCCTCAGTTATTGTATTAGGAATGATAATTGAATCTAAAGATACCAAGAAACTATTGTGTTTTGGGAGAGACGGTGATATGATAGGTAATTGGCTAATGGATGTTGGGTGCAGTTTCTAATTCCCTTTCTAACTGTAATAGGAAGGTCTAAATCATCATAAATAGGGCCAACAGAAGTTGTGGGTGTAGGTTGTGTGAGATGAGATCCATACCTTGAGTAGGAGCTGAGGATGGTGTATGCTGAGTTTCAAGTCTAGGCTGTCTCTGCTTGTAAACGTAAGGGGACCCCTTATACCGCACTGGAGTTAACAGCCCTTAGGTGGCTGCTTGATCATCAAGCTCAGCTTGATCATGCCCTTGATTATGGCTACCTGAGGATAGGTTAATGGGTAGAGAAGGTTGAGTTTGAGTACTTGGATTGGTCTGGGCAATGGATTGAGGATCATCCTGAGGAGTAGACAAGAGGTTAGGAAAGGGGATGTCACCAGAACTGTGGTCACCATAAAAAATCTCCCCCTGGTGACCTACTGGAGGTGAACCAAAAAATGGGATTGACTCAACAAATGTGACATCTTTAGATACATACAGCTTTCGAGTAGGAGGATGGTAGCACTTAATACTCTTTTTGTGTAGGAGAATACCCTAGGAAAACACACTTCATTGCCCTTGGATCAAGCTTATCTCAATGGTGTTTAGAAATGTGAACAAAGGAAATACAACCAAACACTCTAAGAGGAAGGGGGGTATGTAAATTGTAATATGGAAAATGATTTGTGAGGCATGTAAGGGGGCTCTGCTGGTGTAGTATCTTAGTGGGTACTCAATTAATGAGAAAAGCAACAATAAGGACAGTTTCCCCCAAAAAAATTTTAGGAACCCTATGATGATGAAGTAGGGCTCAAGCCACATTAAGGAGATGTCTCATCTTCCTTTCAGCTACTCCATTTTGTTGTAGAGTATCTATACAAAAAGATTCATGGACAATTCCTTCTTGTTGGAAAAACTGATGCATACGATGATTGAAATAATTTTGTGCATTGTCAGTTCTTAATTTTTGTATAATAGGAGTTCAAATTGAGTAGCAATCATTTTACAAAAAGTTGGTAACACTGTGTCAAACTCGGATCTGACAGTAGTGTTCCTCCCGAATTGAGGAGGAATTATAGGTGGGAAAAGATGGAGAAGGGAGAGTAGAGAGAGCGTGTTCTAGACTGAGAGAGAGAGAGAGAGAGAGAAACGAGAGTAATTAAAGAAAGGGAGGGAAAGGAAATTGTGGAATAATCCTCACATGATTTCCCCATCCTCTACCAGCTCTTATTTAAACAGAACATCAAGTGGCGCGGCAGCAACTAACTGCCCAGAGCGCCAACAATGAATTGAAATTGAATTACACCCCAATTACAATACTGCCCAGCTATATAATGACTCCTATACCCTCAGCCTATGACAATTCCCTCCCCCTTAAAGTATTTCTTGTCCTCAAGAAATTAGAGAAGGCTAGAACTTCTGGGGAATCGCTACAGGAGGTCGGGGAGATACTCCCATGTCGTGTTGTCCGGGTGGAGGTGTGACCATCGGACTAGAACTTGAGTCACTGGTGCGGTATCCTTGTAGATGATGCGTTTGTCCAACACTGCCACTGGTTCTCCCGTGTCTTCTAAGGCCTCCAAGGGTGCTGGTAGTGTTTGGCTAGTGAACTCCGTAGGCTTGACTGATTTCTTTAAAAGTGAGACGTGGAAGACAGGGTGCAGTCCCACTCCATCCGGCAGTTGTAGGCGATAGGCCACTGGTCCCACCTTGGCTAGAATTTTGAATGGCCCGTAGAACTTGGGGTTGAGTTTAGAGGTTGGTCCTTTGCAAAATAGATGCTGTTGGAATCTTCTGACCTTGAGATAGACTTCTTCTCCTCCTTCAAAATGCCTCTCAGTTCTGTGCTTATCGGCTAGCTGTTTCATTCGTTGGCTAGCTAGGGTCAATTCTTGCTTGATTGTATGGAGAGCCTCTTGCCTTTCCTTCAAGTAGAGATCTGCTGCGATTTCAGTGGGAGAGTACTGCATTACGGCCGGAATAATAGGGGATAAGTACCCAAACAAGGCTTCAAAAGGGGTTCTTTTGTGTGCAGTGTGGTAATTAGTGTTATACCACCACTGTGCCAGGGATACCCAACGACTCCAGCTTCGAGGTTTGGAGATGCAAATACATCTTAGATAGGTTTCCAAACACTGATTAATTCTTTCCGTTTGACCATCCGTTTCAGGATGGTAAGTCGAGGATAGGTGTAGTTTGATGCCCAATCCCTGGACTAAGGTCTTCCAAAATTGGCTGGTGAAGATTTTGTCACGGTCAGACACAACCGCCTTGGGTAAACCATGAATCTTGAAAACTGTATCCATCAACTTCCTGGCTACTTCAGTTGCTGTGAACGGATGGGCCAAGGTAAGGAAGTGGCTGAATTTGGTCAGTTTATCTACTACCACTAATAGGGTGTCTGCCTCAGACTTTGGTAACCCTTCCACAAAGTCCATCGAGATCACTTCCCAAGCTTGTGAAGGAATTTCCAGTGGTTGAAGAAGGCCCGGGTACGATATTTGTTCATGTTTGCACCTCTGACATGTGCTGCATGATATCACAAACCTGTTCATGTCTCGTTTGAGCCCCTTCCAGTAAAAGAGCTGTTTGACCCGTTGGTAGGTGACGTTGAGCCCGGAGTGACCCCCAATGGGTGAGTCATGCAGGCTCTGTAAAATCTTTTGTTTCAGTTGAGGGTCATCCCCTATAGTTACTCTGTTTTGGAACCTCAGGAGTCCCCCTTTTAGCTGATAGTTTGGATCAGGCGTGGTATTGATCGCCAACTTAGTGAGTAGATCCTTGATCCAGGGAGTCTGGTCGTAGCTGTGCGAAATCTCTTGCACCCAATCCGGAACCAATGCAGAAATGGCCCAGCAAGAGGCTGCTCCCTCCCTTCTAGATAGAGCATCAGCTGCTCTGTTCTCTTTCCCTTGCCGATACAGGATGACGAAGTCAAAGCCCATGAGCTTTGTAATTCCCTTCCGTTGTAACTGGTTATGTACTCGTTGGTGAGTTAGGAACTTGAGGCTCTCGTGGTCGGTTTTAATAGTGAACCTCTTGCCCTCCAGGTAATACCTCCATTTTTCCACAACCATGAGAACTGCCAGTAGCTCTTTATCATAGATGCTGAGACCTAGGTGACGTGGGGCTAATGATTGACTTAGATACGCCACCGATCGTCCTTCTTGGCTCAGTACAGCCCCAACTCCAGTGTCACAAGCATCCGTTTCTAGGATGAATTCCTTGGAGAAATCCGACAGGGCTAATGTTGGAGCCTGAGTCATGGCTGTTTTGAGAGACTCAAATGATTCCTCTGCTTCCGCCCCCCACTGGAAACTATTCTTCTTCAAGAGATTAGTCAGTGCCTTGCTCATCACCCCATAGCCTTTTATAAACCTTCTGTAGTATCCAGTTAGGCCTAGGAAATCCCTCAGCTCCTTCAATGTCTTGGGTCTTGGCCAGTTCTTCATTGCTTCAATTTTGTGTGGATCGGTGCTCACCCCCTGCCTGGATATAATATGGCCCGAGTACTCCACCTTTTCTTCTGCAAATGAGCATTTAGTCCTCTTCACATATAATTTATGAAATCTAAGGATTTGAAATGCCAGTTTTAGGTGGGTGAGGTGTTGAGCTAGGGTAGTGCTATATATGAGGAAATCATCAAAGAATACCAAGACAAATTTACACAAATATGGGGCGAAAATATGGTTCATCAAAGCTTGGAATGTGGCTGGAGCATTGGTTAAACCAAAGGGCATTACCAGGAATTCGTAATGCCCTTGATGGGTTCTAAAAGCGGTCTTAGGACAGTCTAGAGGGTTCATGCGGATTTGATGATAACCGGAAGTTAAATCTAGTTTAGAAAAGATGGATGCTCCGGTTAGCTCATCCAGCAGGTCTTTAATGATGGGAATAGGGAATTGGTTCTTGATAGTTAGGGAGTTAAGTTGCCTATAATCCACACAAAACCTCCATAATCCATCCTTTTTCTTTACTAAGAGGACGGGTGAGGCATAGCGGCTTTGGCTAGGTTGAACAAGGTTTTTGGCCAGCATTTCGTGAATCAATTTTTCTATTTCCGCTTTCTGTATGGGGGAATAACGATAGGCCTTCAAGTTAACCGGCTCGCTGTTGGGCCTTAAGTGAATGGAGTGATCAATTATTCGGTGGGGTGGCAGGGAGTGGGGAGTAGCAAACAGATCCTCAAATTCCACTAATAAATCGTGAATAGGACTAAGGGAATGCACCTAGCCATTAGGGGATAGCAGCAACTTGTCATTGTGAGGATCGTGTGGAGGACTACCTGCCAGCTTGTTACCAACCTCCATGGCGTAGATGGAATGCAGTTGTCCCACCAGAGTACTCCCCTGATCCAATAGCTTTTGGATTCTCTTTCCAGACACCACCCTGCACTCTCCCATTTCCTGGCTACCGTGAAGGGTTACCTGTTGTCCCTCCCAGTTGAGGGTAACCTTCAGAGTGTTTAAATCAAATACCAACGGGCTCACGGTTTTCATCCAATCTACCCCCAATACCACATGACAACCACCTAGTTTGAGTATTCGCAGATCAGCCGAAAACTCTTGCCCACTCATTATCCATTTGAAGTCTTTGCACCTTAATTGACTGACCATTTTGGTTCCATTGGCGATTAGAACTGAGAGAGGAGGTGTTTCCTAAAGATTACACTGTAAGCTGTGGGCAGTGGTTTCATCTAGGAAGCTATGAGTGCTACCACTGTCGATCAACACCACTAGGCTACGTTTGCGAACCATTCCCTTCACCTTAATAACTCTACCAGCTGCCTGTCCTTGTAGAGCATGCATGGAGATTTCACCTCCTTCATTTTCTTCCAACTTATCCACCTCTTCCTCTGGCCCTTCTTCCTCGTTCCCTACTTCTTCCAGTCCCTCCATAGTGAGGAGGAGTTTCTTGCACTGATGGCCCGGCCCATACTTCTCTCCACAACGGAAACATAACCCCAATTGTCTCTTCTGATCTACCGACATAGCTTTGGGGATTATAGGAGGCAGATTGGGTCTTCCCATGGATCCCCCTCTCTGCCCATAGAACGTATTACCCCTAGCATACGTTCCCGTGTTTAGATCCTCTCTATGGGGTTTGGATGACAGCCTATGTCTCCTGGCAAAGGTCTCCATTGACAACTCATGCAAGCGAGCTTGCTCAGCTGCTTGGGCCACTGTGGTGGGAAATGGCATCTTAACTATAGGCCTAATTAGCTCCTCCAACCCACTGATAAAGCTGGAAACAAAATACTCCTCATCCAAATATGGATGCGACAATGAAAGTAAGGCCTCAATTCCTCAAATCTGGTTTGATAGTCTTCCACCGTGCCGTTCTGTTTTAATTTGTTGAATTCCTCAATGACATCCGACCTGTTCTTTTCCCCAAACCTTCGACACAACTGACTAACAAACTCCGGCCAACTTAAATCTCCTCTTCCATGGCTCCACGTTTGGAACCACGTATCCGCCACATCGTCTAAGTAGGAGGCATGCGATATTGGTAAAAAACCCGTTCACACCTGCGTATCCACCATCTCGGTCTATCACGATCAAAAACAGGAACCTCCATTCGCGGACCAGGATGAGATGGATTGGTCCCTCCTTAGCCCCGGTAATTCAAACCCTCGCCTAATTCAACTGGATCTCCACCACCTCTTAGATCCGGTTGTCTTGGTCGGAACGTTGGAGAAGTCAGGATTGGTGCGGAAGGTGGTCTGGGAGGAAAATCCGTTGACAAGCTGACATTCGGTTGCCTCGCAAACATGTTCAATGCTGCCGTGAGTTGCTGGCTGAGTCCCGCGAATTCTTCTCGGATGCCAGTCACCGCTCGATCCAGCGATTCCGTATATTCCGATCTGCTCCTATGGATCTCCTCCTGTGCGTGCCTTATTCCCAATTCCATGGTCTCCAACCTCTCGTCCACGTGCTCCTGGTGGTGGCGCAATCCAATCTCGATTGCATCCAACCGGCTCTCAAATTGCTTGGCACGCGTTCCATCAGCCATTACCTCTTCCAGGTCTTGGCTCTGATACCAAATGTCAGACTCGGATCTGATAGTAGTGTTCCTCCCGAATTGAGGAGGAATTATAGGTGGGAAAAGATGGAGAAGGGAGAGTAGAGAGAGCGTGTTCTAGACTGAGAGAGAGAGAGAGAGATAGAAACGAAAGTAATTAGAGAAAGGGAGGGAAAGGAAATTGTGGAATAATCCTCACATGATTTCCCCATCCTCTACCAGCTCTTATTTAAACAGAACATCAAGTGGCGCGGCAGAAACTAACTGCCCAGTGCGCCAACAATGAATTGAAATTGAATTACACCCCAATTACAATATTGCCCAGCTATATAATGACTCCTATACCCTTAGCCTATGACACACTGTACTTATGGTTGCTTTATCTTTTAGCAAAAAAAATCATGTCATACGATTACAATCATCAAAGAAGCTGATAAACCAACGAGCCCCAGAATGATTAGGAATTTTACAAGGGCCCCATACATCAAAGTAAATAAATGCAAAGGGTTTATAGTAGATTTTATTGCTAATTGGATAAGAAACATGATGTTGTTTAGGGGTAACACATACATCGCAATGAAACACACTAGGATCTACGGAATGAAATAGAGTAGGAAACATGGTCTTCAATAGAGTAAATGGGGGATGACCTAGGCGATAGTGATGTAGCCATATGTTTTGATGAATAGCTATAACTTGTGAGGAGCAAGTAAAGCCACCTGTAGATGATCTCTAGATGGACAAGGAACCACACTCGTTAAGCAGTACATCCTATCCTTTTCCCTAACAACACCAATCCCCTTCCCTGTCTTCACTGCTTGAAATTCACACAGATTAGGAGAAAAAATGACCTGGCAAATTAAGTCTTTAGTGAGCTGACAAATAGAGAGAAGATTGGTTGATAAATGGGGTACATGAAGCACTTGTTTGATAGAGAGATTAGGGTTGAGGTTAACTCTGCCATGGCCACCTATAGGGACTGATGTGCCATTAGTAATTGTAATTCGTTTAGAGGTCTCAAGAGCCTGATAGGTAGAAAACACATGGGGGATAGGAGTCATACGATCTGTTGCTCTTGAATCCAAAATCCAAGTATCATTCCTATCAGCTTTTAAAACAGAAAAGAATGCAGAATGAGGGCAATTACCTGAGGATTCCTGATGGGCCAGAGAGCAGGCTCCATCTTGAATTGTTTTGAGGAAGGACTTTAGCTTGTTGATCTCATCGGCATTGAATGAGGTGAGATCTAAACTTGAATCAGTCTTTATCTTCTCTACTAATTTGTCTTCCTCTTGTCCCTTGTGAGATAAGTAGGCCTAGTTCCTTGCGGTCAAGTTCTTGAAGCCTCCATTCCTATTTAAGACAACTTCTTTTCCATGAAGCTTGAAGCGTCTCGAGTATGCGGAGACTTCTTGCAATAGGTGCACCATAATCCCTCTCTACTACTAGCTCGAGCTTGAGCCTTTGTTCTCCCAGGTCTAGGTCGTGACCCTTCTCCTTTGTTTGACACCATTGCAAATCCATCAGTGTTAGATTCATTAAGCATCACTATCCTTCGATTTTCTTCACTCCTTATAATAGCAAACACCTCATTAAGGTAAGGGAGTTTTTCCCAGCCAAGTATCAACACCCTCACTTGATCAAACTCAAAGTTAAGACCAGCCAAAAATTCTACAATCCTATCCCTTTCAATTATTTGGTTCAAGGTTGCAGCATCAACACTGCAAACCATCTTGATATTCTGGTAGTGGTCTAACTCTAACCATAATCCATTCATGCGATTGGAGTACTCAGTGACAGACAACCCTCCTTGTTTAGAACGACAGATTTTAGTTTTAACTTCATAGATAACTAAAGCATCTTGTATTTTGGAATAAGTCTACTCTACTACCTCCTAAATCTCCCTAGCAAAAACCAAAAACATAAAATTCCTACTTACCTCAAGCAGCATGGCATTCCACAGCCACGACATTATCTAGGAGTCTGCAATATCCCATGCCGGGAATATAGGATCAATAGCTTTTGGAGGGAGAGCAGTAAGATGGTTGATCTTCCCCCAGCCTTTAAGAAAAATCCTCACTAGTTGTGCCCACTGCAGATAGTTTCTTCCATCTAGGTGGTAGGACATATGGATGTTAGGCAAATCACCTACTACTGCTCCATGTCCAGCATCTAGGCTTGCTTCAGGAGATTGATTTGCCATTGATAGAGACTCGCCGATTGCCATGTAGGGAGTGGTTTCAAACACTTCAGACATGTTTTTTTCCTAACCGACAGGTAAGACTTAAAGGCAATCAAGGCCGAATTGAGGGCTAACAGAAATAGAGAGGTAGGTGGATAGAAAGAATGGGTGCGATGAAGGCACTCTAGGGTTTAGGCAGTATTGGTAGCGGCTCTAATACCATGTAAATAATGAAATAATTCTTCCTTAATCTTCAAAGTACACGGACATATCTCTTTTATAGAAGAGGTATATATCAGAATAGGAAACCTAAACATATATGCACAATAGGAAACATAAACCTATCCAATAGGAAAGAGAGATATTTACACACTTAGGAAAGTTTCCTAAGATTGGTTTAGGCAAGTTTCCTAAACCTAATTTGGAAGCTTCTAAACTCATGCACACGCCACACATGGAATTCTCGTGAGCTAACACTCTGAGTGTGTGTGTGTTTCAGGGGGAGGTGAGGAAGCAAGAACTTTCAATCACATTCTCTTCTGAACCAGAGATAATAGGTCCCAAGGACTGCAGCATGAGGTTAACAGCATGGTACTAAATACAATAAAAAGAAACTATGAGCTAACTCAATATGAAATAGCAAGATGAAACAAATTCAAATTGAAGCATAGTGTGCAAAAAACATAATTCCTATGTTAGTGATTAACATGACACATTATGAAAATATGAGTATATCATGTGGATGCGGGTGGGCAGGCAACTGCACCCCCCCCCCCTCTCTCGATTCTTTCAAGTTTGGAAAAATTATGCTTAGGATAAAGTATTTAGATAACTTTTTCAAATCCCCCCCCCCCTCAAGTTCGCAAAAATAAGGCAAGAGCAGATTCTCTGACATGGATCTTACTGTTGATTCCTTCCTTTCCTAAGGCAGTATATTTGGGATCTAAAACAGATTTGCCATTGAACAGTTTATTATTACTGTCCAAAGCATAGAAGATTCGAGGAGCCCACAATATACCTTGTGACTATTGCTGACCCAAAGCATGTATACCACAGAGGAGGAACTGTCTGAAAGGCTGAAATCTCAGTTGGGAAAGAAGTGAAAACAAACTAGATCAGTTTTTACTCCCTTGTTGGCTTCAATTTCAGTCTTTTGAACCACATCTGTTGAGTGAGACTAGCCTCAATTTCAGTCTTTTGAAAACAGTAGACCCCTGCCTCATCACAAAGGTAAGGGCTGGAAATTTTCTTCTGCATATCGTCAAATCTCATATCTCTTATAAATAAAGGCTGGTCAGTCACAAGACATATCTTCCATGTCTAATGTTCTTTCTAATCAATGCCATTGCTTTCCTTCTTCCGTATACCCATCTTGCCCTCATTAAGATGGCTAGGAGGGCCAGATAGATTGATTGAAGTGGGTATGACACTGCGGAAGATGTAACCCTTGTGTTTGAAAAGAGAGGTGGGAAGTATCATCTGAAAATAGAGCAAAAGCCCTTGGGTGAGTACAAATTCTGACATTTGATCGGTCTCATAGCCAGAATTTCGTTCCAAATAGAAAATGGTTTTGGTCCAGATGTCTAACAAGGAATAACATGACATTTTCAATGTGAGATGGAAAAGCATCGAAGGGTTGGTTTGGCCAGCCCAGTCTAGCTTTCTTGGTCACCGGACACAGTGAGAACTGCTCGGCTTGCTTGCTTTCCCTAGCACACACATTAAGTAGATAGGTGCAGGCACAACAGGCCAAAGGGAATGACATCAATCACAAAGACGAGGATGAAGCACTCCATGTTGAGGGAAGTGTGGGTTGACCTCACTGAGATGTTTTTACCTGCCTATCTGATCTTTTGATCAGGCCTTCTTACTACAAAGAAATGGCTATATACAGGAATTGCGATATGGCTTAGCTCATGAACTCCTAAACGGGAAGATTACTAGCTACTTAAACTTGTAACAACTATCTAGCTCATATCGTAAGCTCAGCTCTTCCCTCTTTCCGTAAGTCCAATCTCCCAACTTCAGAATTTGCTAGCTCGAGAAGAAGAAGAAGAAGAAAAATAACAATTTATATGACCTTTAAAATGTTATTTAGGACCACACAAAAAAAATGAAAATGAAGATATAAAATAGGATACTTGTTATAAATATAAAAAGAGAACTTCACAAAAATGACTAATAATAATAATTTTTTATTTCTTAAAGTACACATTTATTTTGTATTGTTAAAGGCTAAAATAAACCAATAAAAGAAAAATATGGGAGAAAGAGAGAGAGAGAAAAAAGAACAAATGTAATAAAAAGAGAAAATTTCTAACTGATTAAAAAAGATTAAACTTCTTCAAAATTTTAATTTACGGCAAGATTTCTTTTGCAATGTATAGAACAAAGACCATTTTTATTAATTTCTTTTCATATTAGCCATCTTTATGTTAATAATGGTAATTAATTATAATTCTTTGTGTTACTATGCACTGACTAATTGATAGTCTTCCAATTATATTTATATTGAAAATTAAATTTATTATTTATTTATATTAATTATATATTGCTAGAATAACCATAGAAAAAAAATTTCAGCAATGAAAATAGTTTAAAAAAATTCAGCATCGTTTTCTTGGTAGCATACATTGAAAGGATGTACTTGATATCATTGAAATTAAGTTAATTTTCTACAATGCTTCCAAAACCTGAATCTTGTCAACAACAATTGTAAGATGTATCTATTTAGTATGAAACATTAGTAACTAATTTATTTTTGATATATTCTAATTTTTTCATTTTAAACCTAAAATAACTCAGATTGTCAAGTATAATTTCTTTTGTCTTGCCTCCGCTGAGCTCTCTGGTCTTGGATCCACCACTAGGTGAATCATATATTCGTTGTGCACACATCTGAATGGGACATTATTTTTAATGCAAACACATTCTGTTGTTTAAACACATATAAGGAAACCTAAAAGCCTTCAAACTCTATTTCTAGAATATAAATGTGAGAAATAAATTTTACTTATTTGATACGACAATAAATAAATGTCTTCATCATATAAATAATGCATAAGTTGTTACCAATTTCACGTAGCATATTAGAAAAGACGAAAAAGAAGTTAGGACAGGAAATATCAAAATGCATTGCGTTCTATTATCTTGTAGACATTGCTTACAGTGGGTATATATAATTTTTATAACTGACCTATATAGGTAATAAATAAATAAAAAGATTACAAAATATATTCTCAAAATGTTCTAACATAGCACAAGTATGTATTAAACAATTGTCTTGTTTCTGCCATGCACATGTCCTATTCTTTTCTAAATTGTCAAGGTCGTATGCCCACATCTGTAGCTTTGATGTTCAATGTCCATATCCATGCTCTCGGTATCTTGCACTGAAATAATAGACAGCAGTATTACGAAACATACCATTTTGTAGCTCACCATTTAGGTCACAATCTCATCAAAGTTTGCACTTTCAATTTTTTTTTTTGGATAGATACATGTTCAATCCCGAAATAGCCCATGTTAGAAAGCAAATATATATAGAATCACGCAGAACATCACCCCCACCCAGTTGATATCATGAATGCACATACTGCAATTCATAACAACAACATCAACACAACATATCCAGCCGTTATCCCACTATGTGGGGTTGGCTACATGAATTCTAGACTTCTATGTGGGTTACATCCAAACAGATAGTTTGTCTAGAATTCATATTTAGATCCGACTAGGTTTTACGCTGGCTGTCGGCTACCTAACGCAACCCTCCTCCTTTATCCGGGCTTGGGACCGGCAGTGGATAATATCCCCTGGCGGAGTAATGATGAAATGAAGTTTAAACACCATCTTCACATGGAGAAATTTCATGAGATGGTGGTGAATGAAGATAATTGATATAGTTGTGTTCCATAACTTAGTTGGCATGCTAGCTAATTTTCCTTCTTCATCCTTCAGTTTCCCAGTAATGCTAGAAAACTAACCAGAAAAACTAACCTCCTTTCTGACTCGCTTAAAAATAAAAAATCTTAATAATAAAACAAGTTGGACTAAACATCAATGCAACCATAGTTGAATAACATTACCACTCAAGAATGCATTGAAGATGAAACTCATGTTTGCAACTTGTCACCTGCATCAAAAGGCAACACTTAGCTCTGACTTAAGCCAAATTCAACCAATGAAAGAGATGCAAACACCAAATGCATACTGTTGAAGGATCACTGTCACAAAATGCTTCAAGGCATATGCTGCAAGCATCATCACATGCATCTTGAATGCCCCCTTCAACAAAAGCTGCAGCAGATGTCAAATGGTTCTCAGACTTTACGACCTCTTCCATCTTTGCAACCTTCAAGAACACAAAGTTCAGTGAGCAAACTAGTACATTAACCCAAATAACTCAGTGTTCCACATGACTACACACCACCAAAAATAATTCTGTTATGGCCGCTTATTTGCTAAAGTAAAGCACACATCAACAGTGCTTTGAAAATTAATAAGATAGTAAATAAGGATAATATAACGCGGACCACACAAGCTCCAAGAAAAGTAAATCAAATAAGATCATATTTTATTGAGAAAAGAAAAGAACAGTTGCATTATTTCAAAATTTGCTCTTTTCAACACAAGATAAATTCACTCAATTCAACAAGATCTAGCCTAAGGGAACTTCTAATAGCTTTAGAACTCTACACAGTACTTTTTATCACTAGAGACACATTTGATTGTCAGGTTAGAGGGTCAGGAAATCCCATATATAGGTATTGCTAAAATTATTTCTTTCCTCGGATAAGTAAAACGAGTAAAAGGAATATGGATAAAAAAGGTACTAGCGGACTACCACCCATGTACATTAACAAGAGGGGCAAGACACTTACATTCCCAACTCTACATCATTTACACCCAAAAACTGGAAGTTGATTCAATGAAATCTACAAAAGATATAAGAACCTGGTTTCAAACTAAGAAGGGCTGAAACACATGAAAAAGTTCTTTTATTATACTAACACCAATGTTTTTCACAGGCACATGACACAAAAAACCACTCCCTTTTTTGCCCTCACCAGTCCAGCTAACCTCCAACTAAAGCTATATCTAACAATCACAATCAAGTATTAAAGACTGAAAACCTATGCCACTGCACAAGGAATAGGAAGATGGTTGGCAGTGTCCATCTTCTTCTACACATGCAACATCAATTAACATAACCCTGCCTGCTCCTGTTCAAATTATTGTTGATACCAACAAAACCATTGAAGAAGATATTTGTTGGATTTTGATACTAAAAAATCCATTGGAAACAGTTGTAGAACATTTTTGAAATGGAATAATAAGTTTTTCAATATATTGGGTCAAAATAGTTTTTGAAGAAGAAAAAAGTTTCAAAATATGGAGTTATGTTTTACACACTCTCAGTTGTTTTCAACCAACAAGAAAAACATTCAAAACATTTTCATTAAATTTCGGAACTTTTTAAATCTGCCAACTCAGTTATGTGAAAATCTCTTCAGATTAGATTTTGTCAAAGTTACCAAAGCTAGGTCCCATTTGTTTTCCTTCATCAGAGGAATCTGTCAACTCAATATTATGTGAAAGTCCCGGAAGATTTTGTCAAAATTACCAAGATGGGTCCAATTTATTTTCAACCATCTGAACTCTGAAGATACCCAAGAGAATACAAAAGGTTCCTTGAAAGAGAAAGAGCTATATGATTGATTGATTGATGATAAAGAATGGAGATTGATTGTTTGATTGTCAAGGGCTCTCAAGAATCTCTCACAACCAAAGTCTCAAGCACTTAAGTTCTCAAAGAAACTGGATCTTCTGTCTGCATCAGTCAACTACTCAGTTTCTTTGTTTATTTGCTTTTGGTTATTTCTTGTAAAACTTTGACCCATTGAGTGGTATTTGATTTGTTCATTTGATTTCAGTTGGACTTTTAAGAGGTCGTTGGTGTGTATTCATACACTGATTCAATAGTGTATCAACCTTGTATTGATTCAGTCAAAAGGTTTTGTAGTGATCCTAGAAAACTACAAGGTTTTGTGGTGAACCTCTTTAGAACCATTAGTTGTAAAGCTTGTAAGAGGTCAGCCCGAAAACCTCGTTCTAAGTTGGTGAAGTATCTCTAGAGGTAATTAAAAAGTGGATGTAGATTTGGTTATAACCAAACCACTATAAATCACTATGTGCTGCTTTGACTTTCTATTCTTTGCTTTATTATTGCCTTGATTTTTCATTGTCATATTCAAGATTAAATTTTAGGAAACCTCCAATTCAGACCCCCCCACCCCCGGGTGTTTCGATGCCATCTTATTGTTTCAATTATCAACATTGAGGGTTGTTGCATGAACTCCTACAAAGACAAAAAGTCCAATTAATACCCATAAAAAAAAAAGTCCAATTAAAATTAGCAATGGGAAGTTATACTCCTTTAAAGGACAAAATAACCTCATTTATCCCACCAAGGCTTCAAAATAAGTTCACATCAAAATAACAAAAACTAGGTTGCATCCCTCCTAATATATATGAAAGATAGATACAAAATATCTAGGTGTTGCAACAAATCATCCACTTGCCAATTATTCAATTATGTCCACAAGTAACACCCTAAAAGACTTCCAAAACATTTCAGTATAAGAGAGATACAGATTCACTTAATTGCCATTTATGGTCCACCCTAGAAAGAGACACCAATTATTTAGTAGATAATCCAAAATGCACAGCAACGAAATAATTTATCCATGCTTAATTTCATCTGTGAGAACAAGAAAGCAAATATGGCTCTCGCTGGACATGAAGATATTCCTTCCATGAGGTTATCACATTCATAACAAATCAAGTTCTCGTTATTAGTAGCACAATCAAAACACGAAAACCAGTCAGGAAGGCATGTGTATCACTTTATCTTCAATTCCTCAGAGTGAAATATGATTGATCTTTATGGGATCTTGATGGAAACCTAGCACTTTCTTAACCTTTATAATCCAAAAAAAGACAGTTATCACTTTTCCCAGCTTTAAACAACATTTGCAAACCCCAACTAAACATTAGACTATAAGACATAAAAGCTAAAAAAGCCCATCAGCCCTTGTTACTTCCAGAGGTCAGAATTCTAGAGAACCCACAAAATTTTATTCAATATCTACTAAAAAATCCTAAAACCGTACTCTTCTCTTCTCGGAACAGAAATTAATCCTGGAAATATCATCTTGAAAGCTGTTATACCCTTGCACACGGCATTGAATGCAGAGTGTTGCATAACCGAGCCAACTAAAAAGGGCTTTACAAACAAAAGCCGTGTAACTGTAACCACAAATTGAATGGGGGGTGGGGAAAGGAGGTAATCCTCACTATCATCTCACTTCCATATAAAAAGGAGGGAAGAAATCAATCTGCAATTGTACTTTTTCTTAAGCGAACAAGAGACAAACAAGCATACACCTAAATTCCCATAAACACTGAAAACTAAGCATCCAAACACCAAGCAATATTTGAAGACATCAAAGAAACAAGCAGAGCTAAAGAACATAGCCGAAGCGTTCATACCCACAAAATTTACCCATTATCGTACCAAATAAACAATTCATCAAACACACCCAGAACAAAAATTGGTCAGTTCCCCATTACTAGCGGATTTTCTAGAAACACTAAACAGAAAAAACCTAAAGTTTAAATGGGGAAAACAGCAAAATCCAGGATCAACTTTAAGCAGAGTAGCCAAAACCAGAAAAAGAAGAGGGCAACCAGCCCTACTCAGTATTCAGTAACCGGAATTGAAAAAATCCCTAACACCGGCCGATGTTCAGACAATCAAAGAGACACACATGCATAAAAATGCAGCAAGTACATATTTACACATAATACAGTGAAGATTGCTCGCGAATTAATTGGGAAGATAGGTTCCAGAAATCACCTCCACTCGATTTGGAAGAGGATGATACTACACGTTAATCTGAAGCAAACCTGAGCGCAAACTGCAAAGGCAATGACTTTTTTTCTTCGTCGTTCTTCAGCCTTTTCTGCCTTTTATTTATTATTTTGGCGGTGGCTGAGACTGAGAGTGACTCGCTCTCCCACCCACTCGCTGCATTCACAACACCTGCCTTCAGATTATTATTACCTCAATCATCAAGGATTTGAGTTTATTTATTTATTTAATTAAAAATAAAAATTACAGTGCCAGACTTGACCAAAATATATGTACATAAATCTGCCTAAAAGATGCAAATAATATCTGCAACTTTCTATTTGACCAGAATTTGTAAAAGATTCAAACTTTTATATGGGTCAAATTTGTTAGTCAAATTTGGAAATAGCCATTTGCTAAACACTACATGTACATCAATGGGACGGTTGACTCAGAATTTATTTTAGGAAGTGCTCCCAAAGAATTTATTTTAGGAAATAGGATTTTTTAAATTAATATCTTCACACATCCATCCTTGTTCCAAAGGCAGAGAATCCTAATCCTAGAACATATAGCATTAATGAAGATCCTAAAAGGTACACCCTAAGCTCCCATGCCAAACTTATTGCATGAAACATTAGAACTACAAAGAACCAATCAATTTACTAAATTACTATTACTAACAAATACAAAACAAAGAAATTGTGGAGCAACCTCTTTTTCACCCATTGAATGCTTACAGTGCCCAATCACAATCGAGGGTACAAGTGGCGAAAGACCGTGCAAAGACGATAATCCCAAAAATGATGGCTTTCAAGGAACAAATTAAGTTGCAACTCTTGTTCAACCAAAGCCTAGAGATTGGACTTCATCCCATGCTTCCATGACTTAACGGAGGTGCAACTCTAGCTTCCAATGTAGCCTACTCGGTGAAGGATGATGATTGCCAAAATCATACCACGTCTTCTTCACACAAAGAACTTGAACTTGTGTTGCGGATCCAAGACACAAAATCAACATAAGAAGTTCAATCAGATTTAAGTCGCCATCAAAATGATTTTAACCTCATTAATACACTCATCTACTCATTTTGAGTTCCAACAAAAATAGGGGCAAATTCAGGGGAAGGCTAGAGTCTGGACTAGGTTTCAACTTATGCTAGTCTCCCTAAACATCAATATATATATATGCACCGCAACTAGCCACCCCATCCAACCCACTGACCACTCCACTTAGCCCATTGCCCATTGTCCACATGTTTCCTAGATTCACTCCTAAACAAAAACATACTCAACATAAGTCTGTCCATACATATGGACTATAATATCTCACCTATTGTTAGGATTTATGATTTAAAATATATTTTACATTTGCGCTGCATTTCATGTGTATTTGTGTATATGTTTATAAATTGAATTGGGCCAAAGCCCAAGCCTGTGTCTTGCTTCCTTTCTTGTTATTTCCATTCATGTCCCTTGGCCCATGTATATAAAGGCTGGCATTTAGGGCAAATGAGTGTACAACAGTCACAAATTGAGAAGCCCTAATCGGGCATTAAGAACGCGCCCAGAGAGAAAGAGCAGAACGGAGAAGCTCGCGAAGAGCTCGAAGGCACTCTCTGCAGATCAGAACGAAGAAGAAGACAATGGCGGTTCCGATCTCGAATCCCGATAAGTGCATAATTGCTTGGGTGGTTTGAGGGAGAGATTGGTGAGGTTTGAGTGCATGTGTTGCTCGGGTATTTGGAGCTTTGTACCCTGGTTTGTTTTGTCTTCTTGATTTGGTTTGGTTTCTGATTTGAGAGTGGTCGTAATGATCTTGTGCGTGTATTGTGTAAATCCCTTATTTATATTCATATAGTGGATTGACTAGAGGTGGAGCCTCTACCGTGAGTAGGATCTATTGATCCGAACACGTAAAAGCTTTGTGTTCTTGTGTTTTTTTTTTTTGTTTCTATTTTATTGCTCTTGCTCTTGGTTGGTTTGGCTGATTAAACAGGGTTGTGATACATTAACACCTACTATGAAGAAAGTGGTGTTGTGTATTCAAGTGTGTGAGTGTAAGTGTGAGTGTGTGTCCTACATTGGTTGTGTAAAAAGATAAGAGTGGGTATTTATACTCCTTCATCTCACTTAGGTTTGGGCCCTAAGGGGCACCCAAATTTTGTGAGCAAGCGAACCCCTTGGCCCTCGCAAGCTGTCGTCCCTCCAGTCGATCAGACAAGCAAGTCGGGTAGGGTCGGGTCGATTTATATATATATTTTTGTATAAAGAAAATTAGAATGATTTCCTTCTATTTTCTTTTTTATTTGCCTTCTTTCCCAACGACGATCGTCGAGTTAATGTTACTATCACTTTGGTGGCTTCAAACGTCAGATATTTATGTTGATGTTAAATATCGATGTCAATTGGAGCATCTGAAACCTTATATAATGTTGGTTTCCCTCAATGTTTGGGCATCGAAACTCATTTCGCCCGTCTACTGCTTTCTCTTGTTCGTTGTTCTGGTTGTGGAAAGCTAGTCTCTCAGAGTTCTACTAGAGACTTCCATCATGGTTGCCATCGTCGGGCTGGTCATTGTATTCTGTGAAGCAGACGCCGTAGCTTGTCGTAACCGATACAGGGCGAATCTGCCTTCAAGACAACGCCTCCGGCTTGTTTCGACCGTTGTCTCCGTCTCTAGATTTGTTGCTCCGACGAATTGTTGGTTTGAATTTCTAGCCCTCAGATCTTTACAGTTCAATTGTTGTTCCAGGTATTTTGTGTTCAATCTTCTTGCTGTTACAAAATATGGATATATTTATACATTGTTGCTGCCTGGTTTTTGGGCTTATAGAACTTTCAATTGCTGTGATTGTTGTTGATATGGTCAATTTTTTATTATTGTGCTAACAAGTGGAATATTCCTCATAGGTACAGAAACGGCCTACTGCATGGGCATTCTTTGGCAAAGAATAAGAAAGAACATAATCGATGCAGGAAAATGCTACTCTTACACTATTGTGTACATCTTGGACTACATAATGGTCTAAAAATGTCCAAAATATCCCTCACCCAAGGTGATTAAGTGAGGCGATTAGGCAACGTAAAGCGATGAGGCGCCATGAGACAATAAGGCGCAGTGAGGTGAAGCAGTGAGACGCAAGAGCTATTTTGGTCATTTTTGATTAATTGTGTAGCCCATGAGGTAACAATAGCATGACCCATCAATGCAACAACCAAAGTTTTTGGTTACTTCTAAACATTTCACAATAATTAATGGGTAAGCAAAAGCACATGTTTGTGTGTGTCTCGTGGTTGGGTGATTGTCTGATCAGATTCCATTTTCCACCTTCACAATAATCATACAACCAGGCAACAACAAGAATAAGTCTAAGAATGTAATGCTATATTCAATAGTGAGTTGATGGCAAAGCATAGTTTGGGTGGATTATATTTGGTCCAGCCCCGCCTACCACCTCATCAGTAAAGAGCCAGAGTAATTAAAATAGTAACTAATGTAATGTAGTGCATAGTTTGGTGAATTGGGTCTTTTGAATAATTTTGTAATATTAAAAGAAATATGCATTAAGGTTGACTTGAAAAGCCATTTTTCATAACATAAAATGAGAAGCAACAGTTCAATATAAATTTATATGTATTAATACATTTTTCATAAGATTATTTCAAACATATTTAAAACATAGAATATATATATAGAAAAATGATTTCATTTTTGAAACGTAGAATAAAGAAAATGTTATGATGGTAGCAATAAGAATTGGTTTACTATTCTAAAATTTATCTTTCAAATCTCATGGAAAACATATGCATTTGAGAAGTATGCATGAAATCAATGAAGTTAAAAATCTTTTTATGCTTGCAATGAAAACTAAAAGGTTATGCTTGATACTGATGAGCTGAAAAATGAATGAGAAAGTATTGTATGGCTGGTGAAAAACAATGTCATCAAAGTATAAGAAACAAACCACAAAACACAACAATTTTAAGTGGTTTAGCCAATAAGCCTAGTCCACTACCTTATCTTATCACTAAAGATTTTGAAAATATCCACCAACGAATTTTAACTTTTAAGGATCAACTATAACCCATACACAGTTTTTACAAGTTCAACTGAAACCTCCATTTTTTATGAGATCAGTAGGAACCCCAACTTTTGTAGGAACAACTGTAACCTCTATAGTTAGTTTTTTCAAATTAGGTCCAACCATAACTACTACCTTTCAAGGATAAGGCATAATTTTTTACAGTTGGCTTTTCACACTTGGGTCGACTATAACCATTGTCTTTCAAAGAATCTGGCATAACCTTTTACAAATTTCACAAATATTATGAAATAATTTTTCAAGAGAAAAACATGAGATAATACAATGATTGTAGGTATTCTCTTGAACGAAAGTGAGTTACAATATATAAATGAAAAAAGCACTTAACTCTTTTGTTTCTAATTTTTTATGTAAGAAAATCTTCATAAGGCTCGGCCAAATAATGTCTTGAAGTGAAGGAGGATGATCATGAAGAACTTATCACTCGAGAAATAAACTTTGGCATGAAAACAAATTAGGCTTTGTTGTGTCTATGTTTAAGTTGGCTCTATATTGCTTGGACATCAGTTGTCTGATCTCTTGCAGCACTTGACCTTTTATAGAAGTTTTGAGACTTGGGTTTTGCCTTATTACCTACACATACTCATGGTTTTTTTTTATTTAACTGATAACAGTCAAATTTGTTTCAGTCAAATTTGTCAAAAAAGATATGCAAATTATAAAGATAGACATTTTGTGCATTATATTATATTTATCATCTTGTTATAAAAGGACATGATCAGCTTTCTTAAAATAAATAGATAAAGCTCAAACACTCAAAAACAGTTCTTTCTTTCTCATCTAAGTAACAACTATATTTTTTAAAAATTGGCAATCAATACTTGACTATCATATAGACTTACTCGACTATTATAACATCTTACTCAATTGAACTTTTCATGTAATCGATTATATGATAGGTTTACTCGAGTATAACCAAGTCATTACTCGACTAACATTGAAATCTTAGAAACTTGCATTACTTACTCTATTACAAGACTAAGATTACTCGACTAATAAATGTATTTACTCGATAAATAAAATACATTAGTTTATTGAGAAAAAAAAACTTTACTCAAGTAAAAAGATGCTTAGATTATATAGATTTGGAGATACTTGATTTTTCAAAAAAGGTCACTTGGGTGATGAAAGATCCTTACTTGATTTCAAAAGCTCCATACTCGATTTAGCTTCAAGATAACAAAACTTTGTATAACATACTCGAGTAAGAACCTGATGTGGCACCAACTAAAATTACTAAAATACCTCTACGCACTAATAGTCTCACCTGCCACGTGGATCACTTGAGAGATCGACACGTGGCAAGTCAACAATCCAGAGCGGAGCCAGAGAAATCTGGGCCGGACCGCAAGACCCGTTCCAACTTGATCGGGATCCTCGGGAGTCGTGCCCGCTCATCTCGGGTACCCCAAAACGGGTTCGCCTATAAAAGACAAGGATTCTCGCCAGGTATACCCAAGCTCTACAGCTCTCTCATTTACTTCTATTTGCATTTACTCTACTGATTTGAGCGTCGGAGTCCACCCCGAGAGATCCTAGCCCCGGCCCTCCATTGTCTTGCAGGTTCTACATCCGAGGTCTGACATCGCCAAGTCCGAGGTACCATTCCCGAGGTCCAGTCGTAGAGGTGGCACATGGTGGTCGGTCCCAAACACCATCATCATTTGGCGCCCACCGTGAGGCCAACATCCAGACTCGCCAGCCTCTTCCTTCCTTACCTCGCGCTTCGGACTTCAACTCCTCACCTCGGACCTCGATCTTTCCACGAGTGTCAAACGACTTTCGCTCCTTGCCATAATTAACTACATGGCTCCCCGAAGAGACATGACTCGTAGCCAGGTCGGAGCCAGTCTAGAGGCCCCACAACAAGGGGAGAATCCACCACCTCCGGCCAATCCAATGCCGGAAGACCAACTCACTAGGTTGGAAAACTAGGTCCAACAGTTGACTGAGTTGTTGACTGGTTATCTACACCAGACTGAACAACATCGTTCGCATGTGCCCTCTCAGTGGGTGGAGCATCAGTCACCTCCTCCTGCTCGGGAGCCTCGTCAATCCCACCAGACGGGCCAGGAAATCCACTCCTCTGAGGCGGCAGGATCCACTTCTGCCCCCTCACGAGAAAGAGGGACTTCGCAGGAGAAGCGATTGCTTTTCCTAGACAAGCAAGTCCAGGAACTCAAGAAAGGAAAGGAAGAGTTGCTCCACCTCGGCTCTAATCAACCCTTGAGTAAGGGCATCATGGCAGAGGTTCAACCGGAAAGGTTTCGTATCCCCTCCATCAAGCTCTATGACGGAAGCACAGATCCCTATGACCACGTCGAGCTTTTCTCCTCTCACATGCTGGTGCAATCAGGGTCGGGCGTGATGTGGTGCCGGGCATTTTTGGCTACTCTGGGAGGACATGCCCGGACTTAGTACTCCTGCCTTCCCCATCGTTCCATCAACTGCTGGGAAGAGCTGAAGACCTGTTTCTTAGCCCACTACGCTCCCTTCAAACGCCACTGAAAGTCTTCCATGGCTCTGGTAAACATCAAGCAAAACCAGGGTGAATCCCTAAGGGATTTCATGGCTAGGTTCAATGAGGAGGCATTGAGTATCGATGAGTTCAACCAGCGGATCGCAATGGTGGCTCTTCAGAATGGCTTGAGAGCTGGGCCATTTGCTCAGTCCTTGGCCAAGACTTCACCTCGTACTTTCACAGAGGCCCTAACCCGGGCAAATAAGTACATCAACGCCGAAGAGGTGATGAAGGTAAAGCGGTTGGAACAACTTGACAGGAAGGAAAGAGAAAAGGAGAAGAAAAAGCCAGTGGAGGAGCAGAAGATGGACTATTGCCCCTCCCGAGCTTCAGATCGCCCACGTTTTGGGGGTGCACGTGGAAGCCCGGTGAATTACACTCCCCTCAATGCCAGTCGAGCAGAGATTCTCCTGGCATTGGAGGATAAGAATTATTTACGGCGTCCTCCCCCGCTGAAGTCTCCACCTAACACTCGAAGCAAAAAGAAGTATTGTCGTTTTCACCGCGACCACGGCCATGATACTGAGGACTGCATCCAATTGAAAGAAGAAATACAAGAGCTTATCAACCGAGGTTACCTCTGGGATTTCGTGGGTCGAGGAGGTATGAGCTCGGGCAGGGTAGAATCCAAGCTGGAGCATCGAGGGAGGTCTCCTACTCGAGATCGCTTTCAAGAGCGAAGCCGAACACCTCCCTAGAGAAAGGAAAACAGCCCACCGAGGAAGGGGGACAGAAGTTTATCTTGTACACGGTGGCAGTAGGAACAGTTCCAGGGTCCCACTCAACTGCTCCCAAGAGCACGATAAAGGAAATGGTGGTTATCACTTTCTCTAAGGAAGATCTTCCGAGCTATCCCCACTATTCAGACCTTTTGGTGATCACTGCTCAAGTGGGAGATGAGGCGAATCCTTGTGGATCCAGGTAGCTCTTCCGAGATTCTCTACAAGAGGGCGTTCCTAGGGATAGGGTTTCACGCTCGATCAACTGAGGCCAATCCGTGTCCCATTGGTGGGTTTTGATGGAATGGTGATTCATTCCGAATGATTGATCCGGTTGCCTCTAACGATCGATAGTGGTTCTCATAAATCTCAGGTGACGTTGGATTTTTTGGTTGCAGATGTGCCCTCGGCATACAATATGATCCTTGGTAGGTCTGGGCTTAGTGCTCTGAGGGCAGTACCGAGTACGTATCACATGGTGTTGAAATTTCCTACTCCGGGAGGGATTGGCAAGGTAAGAGGAGCCCAGCGGCAGGCTAGGGAATGCTACGTGGCCTCCTTGAGTGCCACTTTTGCTAAGGAGTTAGAGTTAAACTCAAGATCGAATCAAGATGCGGTCCCCCAAGCCAGTCAGGGCCAGATGGAGACGGAACAGGCGAGAGCCCCAAGTATAGAAGCAGGTCAGAGGTCGGTAAGGGGGGAGGGACAAAGTTCCGTTACCCCTCCCTCTGTGGTTACTAGTTTCATCTTAGAAGGTCTGAAAGAGCCTAAGACTTCAGAGCCGGTGGATGAGCTCGAGGAAGTCCCACTGGGGGAAGAGCTCAACCGGACAGTGCGAATCAGTGCCAAGTTACAGGAGCCCTTACGGTCCGAGGTCTTTTCACTCCTGCGCCGATATCAAGATGTGTTTGCATGGTCTACACTGGATATGCTAGGGATAGACCCGGCGGTCATGACCCATCGCTTGGGGCTCTACCCAGATTGCATGTTGGTAAGGCAAAGGAAGAGGAAGTTTGCCCCAGAGCGGGCTAAGGTTATAGAGGCGGAGGTGGAAAAGCTTATGGAGGCTAATCATATTCGGGAAGTCAACTACCCAGAGTAGTTAGCCAACGTGGTCCTTGTCTCCAAGGGATCGGGAAAATGGAGGCTGTGTATTGATTTTAAAGATCTTAATAAGGCTTGTCTAAAAGATAATTACCCTTTGCCCAGGATTGATGCGTTGATAGATGGAACAGCGGGATGTCAGCTGATGAGTTTCCTGGATGCATTCTAGGGGTACCATCAAATCCCATTACACCCTGAGGATCAGGGAAAAGACCACCTATTGTTACCGCCTTCATCACAGATAAGGCCACCTATTGTTATCGAGTCATGCCCTTTGGGTTGAAGAACACTGGGGTTACATATCAAAGGTTGGTCAACAAGTTTTTCAAGGCTCAGCTCGGACGAAACATGGAAGCTTACGTGGATGATATGTTGGTCAAGAGTCTCTTGGCTGAATAGCATCCGGACGACTTGGAGGAATGCCTCCAGACCTTACGTCAGTATCAGATGAAGCTCAACCCGGCCAAGTGTGCCTTCGGGGTTACAGCTGATAAATTCTTGGGGTTCATGGTGCATTACCGGGGAATTGAGGCTAACCCCTCGAAGATAAAGGCCATACTCGAGATGCCTTCTCCTCGAAGTATCAAGGAGGTACAGAGACTAACCGGGAAGATAGCAGCATTAGGGAGGTTCTTGTCAAGATCTGCGGAAAGACAACTGCCATTCTTTAAGGCCTTGACTCGAGTCCAGAATTTTACATGGACAGAGGAATGTCAGGAGGTGTTTGAGCAGCTAAAATAGTGTTTAGTCTCCCCCTCAGTCCTGGCTAAACCACAGCCGAGAGAGTCATTATACATTTATCTAGCTGCCTCAGATGAGGCTGTCAGTTCGGTTTTGGTACGGGAGGAGGATAAAGTTCAAAAGCCGGTCTACTATGTGAGCAAAAGGTTGGCCGGAGCCAAGATTCGTTACACTCCAACGGAAAAGTTGGCCTATGCCCTAGTCATTTCCGCTCGAAAGTTGAGGCCCTACTTTGAGGCACACCACATTATCGTCCTATCAAGTCAACCACTAAGGCATGTGCTGGGAAAGCCGGACTTGTCGAGGAGGATGCTCAAATGGGCAGTGGAGCTAAGTGCCTTCAACATCGACTATCGACCTCAGCCAGCCATCAAGGCATAGGCTTTTGCTGACTTCATCGTGGAGGGCACCCTACCAGAAGAGGCAGACGATGGGATTTCCCAAACTTGGACTCTCTCTGTGGATGGCAGCTCCAGTGTCGGAGGCAGTGGTGCTGGATTATTACTCCAGGGCCCCGATGGCCAGGCTTGGCCGTATGCCATTCACTTCGAGTTCAATGCCTCTAACAATGAGGCCGAATACGAGGCGCTCATTACCGGGCTCAGACTAGCAGAGCAGATGGGAGTCAGGGATCTGGAGGTATATTCTGACTCGAATTTAATTGTGCAGCAGGTCACAGGGGAGTTCGAGGCCCGAGAGGATGCCATGGCTCAATACTTGGCGATAGCCAAGGATCTTATGGCGCGATTTCGGACGGTGAAAATCAATCATGTCCCACGTGCACAGAATGTGGTGGCGGATGCTCTCTCGAGGATAGCTGTTTCTTCCTTCCCTAGGAATTCCCGAGCTGTCTACATGGAGTCCTTGCCCCAGAGGAGCATAGAGATAGAGGCAGAGCAGCTTTGCGTGGAAGGGGTTGAAAGTTGGATGGATCCTATCGTAGCACATTTGACCAAGGGATGGCTACCAAAGGAAGAACAAGAAAGTCGGAAACTCAAGCATCAGACTGCCAAGTTTCTACTAGTTGGATCAGACCTTTATAAGAAATCCTTCACTCAGCCGCTACTGAAGTGCGTTGGGCCGGTCGAGGCCGACTAAATCCTAAGGGAAATCCACGAAGGGATTTGCGGCAGTCACATTGGAGCTCGGTCTCTTTCCCAGAAGGCACTTCGGTAGGGGTATTACTAGCCGACAATGATGAGCGACGCTGGGCAATTGGTCCGAACTTGTGAGAGATGCCAAAAAACTTCCAACCTAGTTCACACCCCGGTAGCTGAACTCACCCACCTGGCTTTGCCTTGTCCGTTTTCCAGGTGGAGAGTCGATATCCTCGGGCCTTTTCCGCTAGCAGCTGGATAGAACAAGTACTTGATAGCAGCCATCGACTACTTCACTAAGTGGGTGGAGGCCAAGCCTGTGGCGACTATTACAGGTCGGAGGGTAAAACAATTCCTTTGGAAATCCATCGTCTGTCGGTTCGGTATTCCAAGGGTGATAATAACAGACAATGGCACCCAGTTCGAGGATCGATCGGTGCAAGAATGGTGCCGCAAGTTGGGGATTAAGCAACATTTTACCTCGATCGCCCATCCTCAAGCTAATGGGCAGGTAAAGCTGACGAACAGGACCATTCTGCAAGGACTCCGAGCTCAGGTTGAGAAGGCGGACGGTCGATGGGTAGATGAGCTCCCCAATATACTATGGTCTTATCGAACCACGCTGCGAACGGCTACAGGAGAATGCCCTTTCACACTGTGTTATGGCTCGGAGGCTCTCATCCCTGTCGAGATTGGGGTGATGAGCTACCGAGTGGAGCATTTCGATCCTGAGATTAACGAGCAAGGGCTAAGGTGCAACTTGGATCTGATGGATGAGCTCCGAGACCTGGCACGAATTCGACAAGCCGCATATAACCGGCGCATCGCTAGGTACTACAATCGATGAGTCCACGCTAGGAGCTTCATGCCAGGAGATCTTGTTCTACGACGGTTTGACATGAGTCATCCTCGGGATGCAAATAAACTAACTCCGAATTGGGAAAGACGTACCGAGTGGTGGAATCCCTAAGTCCGGGGGCATATCGACTAGAAGACATGGAAGGCAAGCCCCTGAAGCATACTTGGAATGTGCAAAACTTAAGGAAGTTTTATCAATGAGTAGGGGAATTCCTCGAACCTCTTTGTACTCTTTTTTTTTACGACTAATGGCAAGGCTTCGTATTCTCTCCATCTAATAGCAATTTCACAAAGGATTACACTTCTCGAAGAAAAATCCAAGGGTCACGAGCCCTAAGCCGTCCTCATAAGTGGACTAAGGGCCACAGAAAAACTCTAGCCTAACACCCTCCTCCGCGTGGGAGTGGCTAAAATCCAAGGGTCACGAGCCCTAGGCCATCCTCATAAGTGGACTAAGGGCCACGAAAAAACTTTAGCCTAACACCCTCCTCCCCGTGGGAGTGGCTAAAATTCAAGGGTCACGAGCCCTCAGCCGTCCTCATAAGTGGACTAAGGACCACGGAAAAACTCTAGCCTAACACCCTCCTCCGCATGGGAGTGGCTAAAATCCAAGGGTCATGAGCCCTAGGCTGTCCCCAAAGGTGGACTGATGGCCACAGAAAAATTCATTCAAGGGTCACGAGCTCTAGGTTGTCCCCCAAGGTTGGACTAATGGCCAAGGAAAAATTATAACACAGCACCCTCCTGATTGTTCACTTAGGGAGAACCAAGGGTCAGATTCACCCTCATCAACTACGGAAGGGATCGAGGTTCACCTAGTCCCAGCCCATATGTTCGCAATCAAAAGATGAACAGTCAAAATAAAACGACATTGTATAAAAGCGAGACGGTCCAATACATGATGATAGAGGAAGTACAAAAGGTCTTAGCTAGAAAAAGAAGAAAAACTCAAGTATCGGGAGGCGCATCATCATCGTCGGCCATCTCAGAGTCCTCCATCCCGACCACAATCTCTGCAACAGACCGAACATTGGACATGTCCAAGTCCGGGTGAGCTCGTAATACCTCAGTCGCATGAGCTTGGAATCCCTTTGTCCAAGCATCCTGCAGGTTCTTCTGGAGGAACTCCTCCACCTCAGGAAGCTTGATGGGCTCGGCATACTTGCGCTCGTACTAGCGAATGACTAAGTTCGCCCGGGATAGCTTGAAGCTCGTCCGAGATAGCTCTGCCTCTAGCTCCTAAATACGTAGGTCCGAAGCCTGCCGCTGGGAGGACAACTCATCCAAATTCTTCCTATGGCTCTCCAGTAGCTCGTCCTTCTCCTGCAGCTGGGTGTTTAGCTCCAAGGCCTTCTTGGAAGCTTGAGAGAAACGTCCAGAAAAATATGAAACGAGTGTGACCACCTGTAATGGGCAAGACAAGTAAGGGCAACATAGATGAGACTGGAGGATGTTGATAAAGTATAGGAGATTACCTGGGTCAAATACTTGCACAATGTGGCTTCTATGGCCTCCAAGGACTGCTCGGCCAGCACCTGACAATCAGCGGGAGTGGCGAAGTGGTGGATCATGCGTCTCGCCACCTAAGTGTTCCGGCTGAGATTGCTTTCCTTCACTCCCCAATCAGGAACATAGTCTGGACAGTGTGGGGGAGACTCGGGGGCTGGCATGAGCTCTCTCGGAGGATGGAAAGTCTTCTTCCTCCTAGTACGGCTAGGCTCTCCTTCCTCAGCAAGAAGAGGATTCAAGGCATCCTTTCCCCTAGTAAGAGCAGGGACGCCCTCGTCCTCCGCAGATCTCCGTTTGTTCTTCCCCCAGATAAAAGTTGTGCTCACCATCTCAGCTGCAAATGCACAAACAAGATATTAAGGGCAAGAAAAACAAGTTAGAAAAGTATGAAAATAGTGGGAAAATGACTACCCAAAGTGACATTGGGCTCGAAGCAAGTGTGAGTGGATAAACCCCGCAGGTACAAGGTGCGATCACATATCAAGGCCCGAGCGCTGATAGGGTTTAGCTCCTTCAAGATCTGAATATTACGAAGCTCGTCCTCCGTGATCTCGCAACTACGGACCTTTGAGGGCTGGAAAGCCCACTCAACTAGCACCCCGAAGCTGACCCCCCCGTCTTTCAAGCCAACAAAGAAAAATCTACTCTTCCATCGTTTTACCGATGTGGGGTTATCGATTATGAACTGACGCTGGTTGAGGGGGGAAAAGGCGAATCGAGGTTCAGTTTTGCTAATGGAAATTACCTTGAACATCCTAAAGAAGAGTTGGGCAGTAGGCTCAATGTCTCGAGCTCGACAGCAGAGAACGAAGGTAGATAGGCACCTCCAGCCATTGGGAGTCAACTGAGAGGGGTATAACCCCACGACAGCGAACACCTCAACTACAGGAGTCGCGAGGGGAAACCTAAGGCCGGCAGCCAAGGCCTGCTCGTAGACGGTGATACAACCATGGGGGGACTGGTGAGCTTTCAGACCTCAGGGTTCACTATACCAATACTCATCATGAATGAGGTGGTATTTTCTGAGGAGGGGAAATAACTCCCTCTCGGTTATGGTAGAATGGTCTATGGTTAGATCCTCGGGTAAGCTTTCTAGGTTGGGATCACTACTCACATGAGACTCTGAAGAGGGATGAAGTAAAACTCTTTCGGGCCTCCTAAGTTTCCCGGGCCTACGAAAGGGACCATGGGAGGGGCTAGATAACTCGATGTTTGATTCCTCACTACTAGAGCTGGTACTAGAGTTTTCTGAATCAGAGGAGGAAGAGGAAGAAGACATGTTAAAAAACGAGCAGAAGTAGTTAAGAGAAGGTCACTGACCAGGAGAGTGAAGGCCGAGGTCAGGAAAGAACAACCACGACTGGGCTTGAGCCTCGGAGAGCTCAGTAGGCGCGATTTAGCTTGGAAAAATCTTGAGTCACGCCTGCGAAAAAGAAGAGCCAAGGAAACGGGTTAGTCAAGTTAAACCTTGTTTTAAAGATTATTTTGTTATCATGAACAAAGGAAAAGCCTAAGGGTCGGCCATGGCTGACCCAAGGGGATAAAAAATAAAAAATAAAAAAATAATAATAAATAATAATAATAGTTAAAAAAAAAAGCCCAAGGGTCAACCATGGCTGACCCATAGGGAGCCCATTTATATATATATATATGTATTAAAAAAAAATCAGAAAGAATGAGTAGGAAGGGGAGGTCGACCATGGCCGATTCGGCCAGGGACGACCCCCCGGCCATGGCTGAGAAGCTCGGCCTCGCCGAGATTTGGCGAGGCCGAGCATGGCCGAGCTCTGGCAAGGCCAGCTCGGCCATGGCCGAGGGAAAAGTTAATTATATAAAAAAAATGCGAAAAATAAATAACAAGAAAAGAAAAATAAAAGCAAAGGAGGATGGGAAAGACTAACCTCAAGAAGTTGGATGCTTGTTTTGAATTGATAATTGTGGGGTGGGGCCTTAGGGCTTATATAGAGGGGACCCAAGGGGGAAAAAAATTCAAAATGACAATGTTTCCCTCCAACGAATTTTTCCCTCCAACCACGGACCCCCAATAATTTCAAGGTAGTAAATGAGATTTTTAGGCACTAATCTCAAGTTTAAAAACACTCTCGTGCGTCTTGGGAAAAATCAACAGTCAAGTAACCTAAAAATTTAAGCTACTCCCCGACCAAGCATGATTCTCAGCTTGGCTCAAGGAGTGGGGGGCAAGTGATGTGGCACCAACTGAAATTACTAGAATACCCCTACGCGCTAATAGTCTCACCTGCCACGTGGATCATTTGAGAGATCGACACGTGGCAAGTCAACAATCCAAAGCGGAGCCCGAGAAATCCGGGTTGTACCGCAAGACCCGTTCCAACTTGACCAGGATCCTCGGGAGTCGTGTCCGCTCATCTCGGGTACCCCAAAACGGGTTCGCCTATAAAAGACAAGGATTCTCTCCAGGTATACCCAAGCTCTACAGCTCTCTCATTTACTTCTACTTGCATTTACTCTACTGATTTGAGCGTCGGAGTCCACCCCGGGGGATCCTAGCCCCGACCCTCCATTGTTTTACAGGTTCTACATCCGAGGTCCGACATCGCCAAGTCCAAGGTACCATTCCCGAGGTCCAGTCGCAGAGGTGGCACGTGGTGGTCGGTCCCAAAAACCATCATTAGAACCTATGTTAGTTGATTGGACCAATTCACATACTCAATTGTTTTTAAAAGAATTCTGAGCAATACTTAATTGAATTTTATCAAAGAGGCATTTTCATACTTTATCAATTTCATAAAAGTTTTTTCACAAACTTTATAACATACTTGACTAATATAAAAGTATACTCGACTATTTTAAAAATATATTTTGAGCATAAAATTTCCAAATTTAAGAGAAAATTAAAATGTTTTGAAAATCATTAAAAAACCAAATTTACTAAAAAAAATATTCGATCACCAAAAAATATTATTTTAATAAATCAAAATACAAATTTCTCAACATTTTCCCCCTTTTTGATTTATGAGCCTATTTGATGATAAAAAAAAATAAATTAAGGCATTTAGGAAAAATATATAGAGAGACATTTAAGGAATATAAGGAAACTCCCCCTAAAATATTAACCTATTGAGAAGCTTCCCCTGAAACTAATATAACCTTTTTGTCCCTTTTTTTGTCGAAAATTAAAAATTGGCTTATAAGGATTTTAAAAAGAAAGGAATACAGAGCTCCCCCTAACTTATAGAATGCATAATCACTAATATAAAGCTAGGAAGAATAACACACGTAGAAATAGCTAATTCTAATCTCATAGATTTCAAAGAGAAAGATAATTCACAAAATATATTCATCATATAGAATTTAACAAAAATAAGCATCAAGAGGTAATAGACCATAACATTAAGGAGTTTGTGTCGAACCAAATTTTTACTATACAAAAGATTTTACTAATTCTAATCTAATTTAATTTTATTTTCAGCCTTTTTCTCTATTTCTTTCTCTACTTCTCCTCTATCCTTTCCTTGTTTTTCTATTGCTTTTTCTCCTTCTCTTTTGTCTTCTTCTCTTCGTTCCTCTATTGCTCTGTCTTCTTCTACTTTTTTTGCTATAACCGTTCTAGTAGATCTTTGGGCAATTGTCTTGAATCTCCCAATGCTATGCAAAGCTGATTTTACCTCAGCCAGCCCTTTTCTACTTTATCTAGTCGTTCTATTAAGGCTTCTTGGTTGGTAAGAATGGCATTGATTGATATAAAGAAAAATTCATTTAAGGGCATGTTGTCTATCTCTTCTGGAGCTAAGCCAGGAGTTTGATGATTTGAAAGATTTGAATAAGAGGCTTGAGCTGGTGGAGGAGCATGAGAAGGTCCAGATTCATTTTATGTTGGGTGCTCTTCCTTAGAAGGCATCTTCCAAACATCATTATCACATTTGAATCTCATTCTTTTTAAGGTTGAGAAAGAGTAAGTGTAATAAGGAAAGTGAGGGATAAATTTGCTAATCAAAGGACCATAGGTGGTCTAGAGAATAAGTGTGACAAGCATACTTATCCTTGAATTTGGCAATGATTGAATCATACAGTCAGAAGATAATGAAATAGGGAAGGTTGAATTGAATATTATTAACATCATCACAAATTTCTTGAGTTATACTTAGGAACATGATAGTATCATTTATCTCCTAAAGCATTGAATTCCATAGTCAAGACATTACCATTGAGTCTTCTTCATCCCAAGCATCAAATGTATGATCTATTTTTTTTTTGGTTTAGTGCTGAGTAAGTGGCTCAGCTTGTTTCTCCCTTTCAAGAATGTGTGAACCAGCTGGATAATTTCAAATAATTTTTACCACTTAGCTTATAAGCTTCTTTGATATTTTGTAATTCTCTTATTGGAGTTGTACTGTTGTTCCCTTCGTTGACAATTGTTATAACAAGTGCCTCAAATGCACCACTAGATTCTATTGCAGTAGGCATGGTCTCTAGATGACTCTTGCTTGATCTCTCGAGTCAAAAAAATGGGATAGAATCTAATCTTGCAGTAGTGCAAGTTTGTAGGGCTTAAGAACACAAAGAATGGTAGAGTCGATTTTTAAGAAAACTGCCTATAGCTTTGATACCATGATAAAACTTTATCAACAAAAATCATCTACATTTCCAACAAAAAAATAACTCAATATATACATTTCTATGAGTTAAAAACCCACCTCATTAAAAATAGGACACACTACCTAGCCACTATCTTGAATCAAACAAACAAAGAAGGACCAACACTGAGTCCTCTTCAACCATAACCATCAAATAAGGATAACCAAAATAACCAACAAATAAAGGATAAAGCAATAAGACAGAAGCTACCGAATAAATCCAATAAAATTGAGAAAATCACATTACTTATCTTTCAATAGCATCAAGCTTAGAAGGGCAAAAAACTAGTATACTCTTCATTGATAACAAATCTCAAACTTTGCCATACATATCCTGCTAGCTATGACAAAATTAAGAACCATAAAGTAACACTATGAAACATTAAAAGCATATTGATAAAATTTAAGTATTTACCAGGACATGTGAAAACCATAAATAATTTTACTACTATAATCATTGTTGACCTTCAAAAAATCAATGAAGAAAATAATAAGGTACAAAATAGTTTAAAGCAAATGAAAGCCCTTTATAAATGTTTAGCATTTTGTATCTCTATAAATGTCTAGCTTTTTGTATTTGTTGTTGTACATAATTGTCTATTAGATAAATAGTTTGGTACATTAAGTTGGATCAAACCCTTTCTGGAGCATATGTTCTATCCATATCTTAGCTTCAACTATCTTACCATGTTTGGAAAGCCCATGCGCTATGATGCCATAAGTTCATCAATTAAGCTCACAACCTTTCTGAGATAGCCTATTGAATAACTCATAAGCATGCTCCATTTGGCTCATTCTTAGTTTTCTAGGCAATATATTATATGTATGGAGATCAAGCGGGAAGCACTACTTAATCGCTTCTTCCAAGTCCTCAAAATCTTGGTTCATTGTGTTGATAGAGAGCTTGGCAATTAACTATTTAAGCATCCAAGTAGATGATGTCCCACTTTGCACATCTTTTAATCTAACCAATGTGCAATAAAGTTCTTGACTCTTCAGTGAATGCAATATAAGCGCATTACCCATGAAGAAATAAATAGATCAGCCAACTCTCATCAAGTCCTGAATAAGATTTACCATCATACTGTATTTCTTATTATCACAAAGTAACTTCACAATCTACTCATAACACTCGTGACTTCTCTTTTTCTTTTCCCTCATTTCTCCTCATAACAGGCTTGGCAAAGGCCAACAATCATGGTGTTGTACAATTTTCTTCCAATCTTTCTCCTATTGGACATGAAAGTAGAGAAATTTAGAGCATTAGAAATCTTGTCACTCTTTAGATAACTTTGCAACATCATAATGTCAAGAACTCAAATTTGGCACTATTCCACTTCTCACCATCATCTCAAACACTTCTCTAGCTAACTCAGGTTCTCTTACATGTCCAACTCCATCAATGAAATAATTGTAAACTGATGGCTGGGGTTATGACGAGACAATTGCAAATCAAGTAACAAGAAATTGTTTTTTTGGATTTTCTATCTCACATAAACACCGGATAACTACCCTGAATAATTTTTGGGTAGGTATGTGACCTTTTTTTTTGCATTTCTATGAGTGACTTAGCAATAATATCTCCCCTATTGAACTTGTTGAAATCATGTATGAGATAGAAGTAAGTAGTTTCACTAGCAACTTTATTTAATCTACTAAGCTCCCTATGTATCAAATAACCATCTTCCACTCTACTAACTCTAGAAAAACTGATATAAACTTATCAAATATCAAACCACTGGGCATTGAATTTCGCTCTAGAGCTACAATCATGATGTAGGACAGCAGTAATCCAACACACATTTTCATCCCTCTTAGTCACATTTCCAGCTTTCTTACAAGTTGTTACTTACAGCTATATAACCAGTTGTAAGTTACTACTACAGCTATATAACAAGTTGTATTTCAATTATGTTTCTAGGTGTATTTTGTAGAATTTTGTTTACATTTATAGCTACTTAAACATTTATCTAAAAAGGTTGCCTAGCTGTATCAATTTACAACTGCCTACCCTTTTATCAAAGATGGCTGCCCAGCTGTAACAACTTTATTTTCTTATGTTACAGCCCTATGACAGACTATATTTTTCCTATCTCCACCAACCTATATAAGGTTGTATTGTTGTAGTTTCAACTACTTTTTCATCAATCAAGATTACTACTTGTGTGTTATTAAAATCCAGTATTTTCTAAAGAGTTAGAGATTGTATCAACTTCAACTATGGTTTGTTTACCTAGCTAGTTTGAATTGTTTCAATTCTAAACCAGTTTTTTTCTATTTGTTTCACCGCATCAAGTGGTATTAGAGCTAGGGATTTCCCTTACGAGAATCACTTTGTGCAACAAGGAGATGGTTAACCCCCAAGGATTCAACCTCCAACGACATGAAAACCATGATTGACTTGCAGAGGGAGGCTCTACGGGTTCTCCAAGGCTTGCAAACTGCTTTTGAAGGACTGCAACTCGAGCTATGAGTTGTTGCACCTATCAACGATGGTCCTCGTGATCAAGTAGAGCCACTACCACAACCACCAACAAATTATTTAAATCAACTGCCACTGAAGTTAGAAATACCATTTCATAGGCATGTTCAAGAAGAACTTGATGATAGTAGTGATGAAGAGATCGAGGCCCGAGCAAACATGAGACTTAACCAAAGGAGAAATTGTTATGGAGAACCTGATTTAGGTCATGTTGAAGGTAATTTCTAGTACCAATTGAAGATGGATTTTTCCACCTTTAATGGTCAACTACACATTAAAGAATTTATAGATTGGCCTAATGAAGTAGAAAGGTTCTTTGACTACATGGAGATCCCTAAAGACAAAAAGGTCAAATTTGTGGCCTACAAGCTAAAGGGAGGAGCATCAGCTTGGTGGAAGTAGGAGTAGATGTCACAAATTCGTATAAGGAAACACAAATCAGATCCTAGTGGCGGATGAAACAACTATTGAAGGGTAATTTTCTACCACGTGACTATGATCAAATTCTATTTCAGTAATATCAAAATTATCGGTAGAGAGATCACTCAGTACATGATTATTCAACTAAATTCTTTCAATTGTCCACCCGAAATGGTCTCTCTGAAACTGAATCACAACGAGCAACAAGGTTTATTGGAGGATTGAGACTGGATATCCAAGATAGAATAGGTATTCAAGATACATGGAACCTTAGTGAGGCCATTCAACTTGCAATTAAGGCGGAGACCCAGAGTGATAGAATTTTTAGTCCCAGACAACAAGCTTATAAGCCATACATGGGGGAGTCTTCACATGAAAATCTTGCTCAAAATAAAGGAAAAGAAGTGTTGACCGAAGGGCCACAAACACAACTTCTTTTCCGGCGTGCAAATGGGCAGCAACAAAAGCCATTTGGACAACAAACTGATAGAGAACCCAATCAACAACAAAAGCCATTTAGTAAATAGATTGAAAGGAAGAACTAACCTCCTAATCCTTATGCTTATCCAACTCAAGATAAGTGTTATCGATGTGGCGCAACCAGGCATAGATTCAATAGTTATCCTCAACCAATGACTAAAGGAGTTAATCTAGTTGACCAAGAAACAGTTATGGAAGAACCACCATATGACGATGGTGAAACCCAAGAATGCCATACTGATGATGAAGTTGAGTATGCATAGAAGAAGAAGAAAAGCAATTCAATGTGATTCGACATGTGCTGCAAACTGCTAAACATCCACTCTAGGAGTCATAACGTAACAAGATGTTCAAAACCACTTGTAAAGTAGGCAAATATGTGTGTGATCTAGTCATTAACAATGGGTGTAAAGAGAATGTTGTGGCAAAGGTTGAGGTAGACAAAATGAAGCTGTAAATAACAATCCATCCAAAGCCTTACATAGCTAGTTGGATTTCAAACAGTCATTAACAAGAAGTGAAAAGACAATGTAGAATTCCATTCTTTATTGGTGGTGTTTATTTTATTAAGCATGTCTTCGACATCATCGATATGGATGTAAGCCATGTCATTCTAGGAAGGCTTTGGCAATACAATTACCAAGTACTTCATAAAGGAAAAGATAATTTTTACACCTTTCACAAAGATGGGAATAAAATTGTTCTTTGTTCCATTAACTATGAAAGAGCGTCCTAAAACTTATAAAGTTTGGGGGGAGGGAGGGAGGGGATATCTTCTAGTCACAAAAAAAAATACTTGAGGAAGTTGAGCTAGATCAAGAGTTGATTGCTTTAGTTGATAAAAAACAAGGTCCTCCACCTACTAATGGAATAGTATGCTAAGCTTTTTCCAGAAGAACTACCAAATGGACTACCACCTATGCGAGACGCTCAGCATGCCATTAACTTAATCCTGAGAGCAAGCTTGCCAAATTTGCCACATTATCGGATGAGTCCTCAGGAACATTTAATCCTACAAGGCCAAGTGAATGAACTTATCAAAAAATGAGTAGTGCAAGCGAGCATGAGTCCTTGCGCGGTACTAGCCTTGCTCATTCCAAAGGACAGTAGTTGGCGTATGTGTGTCAACAGTTGAGCTATCAACAAAATCACAATGAAATATAGATTTCCCATCCCTTGATAGATGATATGCTCGACATGCTAGAAGGATACAAAGTTTTTAACAAGATAAACTTAAAAAATGGCTACCACCAGATATACATTAGCCTAGGAGATGAGTGGAAGACAACCTTCAAAACCAATGAAGGATTATACAAGTGGAAAGTCATGCCTTTTAGGCTTTCAAATGTACCCAAAACTTCCATGAGGCTTATGCACTAAGTTTTTAAGCCATTTATGGGTGTGTTTGTCATCGTTTACTTTGACGATATCCTTATTTACAACCACACACCGAAACTCCATTATGGGCATTTGCCACAAGTTCTTGCCACTTTAAAAGAGAATAAGTTGTATGCCAATCTTAAGAAGTGTAGTTTCATGACCAACAAGCTAATCTTTCTTGGGTATGTTGTGAGTGACATTGGAATTATGATGGATGATGAGAAGGTTAAGGCTATTCGGGAATGGTCGTCACCAAAAACCATTTCTGAGGTACGTTCTTTCCATGGTTTAGCCACATTCTACAAATGTTTTATACGTAACTTCAGTAGTATAGCAAGTCCCATGACTAATTGCTTAAAGAAAGGGCCATTTATGTGGATTAAGGCAGTATAAAAGAGCTTTCAATTGATTAAAGAGAAGTTGACCAATGCTCCAGTCTTAACCTTACCAAGTTTTGAGAAACTTTTTGAAGTGTACACAGACGCTTCTATTGTGGGCATAGGGGATGTTCTTTCATAGGAAGGTCGTCCAGTAGCATTCTTTAGTGAGAAACTAAGTGAAGCTAGGAGAAACTTGTCTACCTATGAGCTTGAATTCTATGTTATTGTGCAAGCACTCAAGTACTGGAAGCATTGTTTGGTACAACTAGAGTTTGTGTTGTATTCTGATCATTAAGCTCTTAAGTTCATTAACAACCCCCAAAGCCATAATTGGATGCATTCAAGGTGGGTTACTTTTCTTCAATAGTTTAGATTCACCTTGAAACACAAGTTTGGGAAGCAAAAATAAAGTAGCAGATGCACTCAGTCGACAAGAAGGTCATGTTTGTACCTTGCATACAAAAGTCATAGGATTTGATACTTTCAAAGATCTATATGCCAATGATCCTGATTTTGGGGAACAGTGGAATCAATGCCAAAATGGCTAGCCTAGTGAGTTTCTTATGCATGATGGATATCTATTCCTTAGGGCATGCCTCTGCATACCATGGTGTTTCTTGAAAGAAAAGGTAATCAAAGAACTACAGAATGGTGGACTAGCAAGACACTTTGGACGAGATAAAACCATTACTCTGGTTGAAGCTCATTATTACTTGCCACATCTAAAAAAAGATGTCAGGAGAATTGTACAACGATGCCATGTTTGTCAAGTATCGAAGAGACAACAAAAAAACACTAGATTGTATACACCTTTACTAGTACCAAACGACCCATGGGAAGGCATATCTATGGATTTTGTGTTGGGGTTACCCCGTATGCAAAGACAACTAGATTTGATATTTTTAGTAGTTGATCGATTCAGCAAAATTGCTCATTTCATTCCATACCGCAAGACTATTGATGCCACCAATGTAGCCAACATCTTCTTTAGAGAAGTTGTTCGTTTGCATGGAATACCAAAGTCCATTACCTCATATCGGGACACGAAGTTTCTCAATCACTTTTGGAAGACTTTATGGCATTGATTCGATATCAATCTGTAATTCAACATGCACTACCTGTCATCCATAGACTGATGGACAAACTGAAGTGGAAAATCGATCCTTGAGCAATATAATCAGATGCATTTGTAGTGACCGTCCCAAACCATGGGATTCATTTTTATCACAAGCAAAGTTTGCATACAACATGTAGAGCTGTACTACAGGCAAATCCCGATTCGAGGTTATTTATGGTTGGGCTCCAGGCCATACCTTGGACCTGGTTCCCTTGCCTAAAATTCCAGGATATTCAATTGCACCTGAACACTTAGCAGATCGCATTCATACATTGTAAAAAAAAGTACATGAGCAAATTGAGATTTATAATGCTAAGTATGAGGAACATGTTGATGCTCACTAACAAGACAAGATTTTTAACGTAGGTGATGATGTGATGGTCTATTTGCGCAAGGGACGATTACCGACTAGAAGTCATGGCAAGTTGACACCAAAGAAAATCAACTCATACAAAGTTCTTCCGAAGATCAACGATAATGCTTATGTAATTGACATCCCCAATTCTATGGGCATATCAAAGACTTTTAATGTGGCTGACATCTACACTTTCTACCTAGAGGAGTCAAAGGAACAATTTAACTTAGCGATGAATTCTTTCCAAATGGAGGGGACTAATGTAGGACAACAGTAATCCAACTCACATTTTCATCCCTCTTAGTCACATTTCCAACTTTCCTACAAGTTGCTACTACAGCTATATAACCAGTTGTGTTTCTAGATGTGTTTTGTAGAATTTTTTTTTTACATTTACAGCTACCTAAACATTTGTCTAAAAAGGTTTCCGAACTGTATCAATTTACAGCTACCTACCCTTTTGTCAAAGATGGTTGCCCAACTATAACAGCTTTATTTTATTATGTTACACCCCTATGACAGACTGTATTTTTCCTATCTCCAATAGTCTATATAAGGCTATATTGTTGTAGTTTCTACTACTTTTTCATCAATCAAAATTACTACTTATGTGTTATTAAAATCCAATATTTTCTAAAGAGTTAGAGATTGTATCAACTTCAACTTTGGTTTGTTTTTCTAGCCGGTTTGAATTGTTTCAACTCTAAACTAATTTTTTTTCTATTTGTTTCACCGCATCAAATCACCAACTCTTTCATCTTCTCAAATTTTCTCTCCCTGCACAAGGCATTGGCAATGATAGAAATTGCCCTTTTACCAAGAAAATAAACTTGGTCTATGGAATTTTTCAAAACTTGATAAGCTTCATCAATGTTCCCATCGCCACATAAAATTGACCAGATATTGTACAATACTAGGGCAACATCCACCATACTTGCCTTGCAAATGAAATTGAGAGCACCATTTGTCGTGACATCATTTGGTAAAATCTAACTGTCACTCATCTCCATCAACAAATCACAAACCTCCTCGAGCCCCTTACAAGCCTACAAATCATTTCATTATAGCGAAACACATCGGGAACATGACCTTCTAGTGACTTTGCACTACAAAAATTACATAGTCCCAAATTATCAATGTCATATAACATTCCTAACTAAAGGGTCATGCAAACCTTTTTTCTTGTTCTTGTTCATGGATTCGTTTTTTTCATTATTGTCTTCATACTCTACTAATCTACCTAATTCTCCATTCTTTTTTATTATACTCATTATGCATTAATTTATATAAAAAAATGTCCTTTAAAACTATGTTATATTCTATTAAGTCTTTTCCACCCATTAATGTCTCACATTTCAATTACAACTAAAATGTTAAAAAAAATGAAATAATATGGAAAATAAATTAATAAAAAAATAATTTAAGGATTCATGAAAATAAAAATTTAGGAAATAAACACAATAGATAAGAGAGATTTAAAAATATTTAATAAGAGAGATTTAAACATTAAAAATATTTTATTTTTAGATAAAAATCCTATATCAATAGAAAAAAGTTGCATGTTATAAATAAAATAATAAAAATTATTCAAAAATATGTGTGGTCAAATAATCTCATGTCCATCCCAAAAAGTTATACACACATTACAATGCATTAATGCAAGAGTGTCACACCAAATGTCACTCTTGAGTGTCTAAGAAAAATTTCCGAATGTCAAAACCCTAACTCCTAAATTTATGGCTTTACACCCTTGTTAAGCTGCTATGTGTAATTGTATTTCTTTTGCAAACTTTAATTCAGAAAAAGCTTTCATTGAATGGAATCCTACACGTTCTTGGATACCTCTCATGCCTGCATATGAGCTTAAACCTGAATGTTCACATAATGTACCTTCTTTCCAGTAACACAATGAACAACAGATACCAAGACAGAAAGTAAAAAGTACAATCAATGTATCTGGACCGCCACCAGAGATGGAGACAAGTTGAGTACTGAGATTACAAGAGGATCATAAGAGTTTGCATAACATTGCTTCTACTTCCCCACCAGGAAGTGCAGAATGTCACAGCTGTTGGCATAAATGAGCTTTAAGATTTGGTTCAACAAGATAAGATTGCATTGCATTGAAGAGGAAGAATAACGAATATTCACTTTATCTACATCAGCAGACAGATCTTATTGATTATTGACAATCACAAGGATAACTAACAATCACCATATTGGCTCAGGTGAAAATTGTGACTGTCAAATGAAAGATTTAACTGTCATCTCTGAGCAATGACTTCAACTCCATAACCGACATCCTAATATCTTGGATCGCTTCCCAGCATGACTTGGACTGTGTGGCCTGCAATAGTTGGTTCTTCTTTTCAGTAGCTGCTGCCTTGGCTTTCTGTAACTCTGCTACTTGGTGAAATTGAATTTGTAATTCTTCATCCAAGATGTTCACCTCTTCCTCGTTCAAGTCTGCTTCAAATGTATGCTGGTGGTATTCAAGAATCATATTTTCAACCTCAGTGCTGCCGTTCTCTTTCATCTCCAATAGCATCTGTTTTTCTTGAATTACAGCCTGAAGCTTGCACTCCATCTCCTCCATGGACTTTTGACCCTTTTGTAAATCCATTTGAACCACTTGAATTTCATTCTCCACCTTACACAGCTTCCAGTTCAGATCTTCGCATTCCTTTCTCGTGACTCCAAGCTTTTCTTGTGCTTGTTTGATCTCAGCTTGTACCTTGGTCTTATCTTCCTCTGACTTGAGTAACTCAGTAGCTTTACTGCTAAAATGCCAATTTCTATGGAGAGGAACATCTGTTCCTTTAAGATTGTCTATTGCCAAAAGAACCTTTTCATTATCCCGTCTTTGGTTCTCTTCCTCTATTTTTGAATTTAAATGTGCAAGGTTGTTCATCAATTCAATTTCAAGTTGTTGACACTTCCTCTGAGCATCCTCAATTTCATTCTTACAGATTTGGAGGTTGGCTAGTTCCACTTTCTTGCGATCCAGGGAAGACAAGGAGGCATTAACCCTTGCCCTTGCTTTAGCTTCTCTCAGTTCAAAGTAACTAAGAGATGAAGAAAAATTTGACAATGAGCATTTGACAGCCACTAATTTTCTATTAATTAAAGCTCTTCTTTCATGAAGTTCACAGGTATGGAGCTTCAGGGATGCATATTCCTGCTGCTTCATCTGAATGGCATCTTCAATTACTTCAATTTCTCTTGACAGATTATCAACCTCAGCAATTACTTTCTCAAGCAACCCAAATAAACTGATAGTCTCAGCAGAAATAAGAAGCTTCTCTTCTACTCCATCTAACTTCATTCTAACCAAATCCAGATCATCAGATACATTCACCATGGTGAGATCTAAAGAATTGTTTTCCAATGTCGAATGAATTTGAACATCAATCTGATTCCCTACACCTGCTTGAGGGTTTTCATAACATAGGCAGGATTGCTGTTGCAAGTCCAAGGTAGAAACACCAATTCCCTCATCTATTATTATGTTATCTTCATCCGATAAGGTAAGTTTGCCTAGCATGGTGCTTTCCATTTCGACTTGAGGACACTGCTCCAAGTTTACTTCTATACAAGCAAGAGGTTCATCTAAATCAACAGAATCCCTTCCTCTAGAATGTCCAGGACATTGGCAGGAAGAATTCTCTACGTCTAATGCAGTGACATTAACACCCTCCAATAAAGCATCTTCACCAAATCCCACAGTTTTCTCCAACTCGAGACTTTCTCCTTCATCTTGCAGTTGAGATTCAATATCCTCCCTTGAGGATATTGCTGCTTGAGAACCAAGATATTCATCTGGGCCCCCATCCACTTCAACAAGCTTTTCAGGGAAATTAAATTCTCTTTTAGTTGCAGTGATGCTCTGTCCTCCAGAAGAAAGCATTCTTTTGAATTCATCCCTCTCTTGCATGGCTTTCTCATACAGACCCAGTAATTTCTCATTCTCTTCATGCATTTCAGAAAGTTGATGCTCTAAGTTTTCAACTTGCAGCCTTGTCACTTGTTGCTCCTCAGCAAATTCACCAAAATGGTTGCCATTTTGAACTACACCATTGTTTATACTGTTTTTTTCAGAAACTGCTCGTTCATATAGTTCAATCAGCTTGTTGTTATCCTCAATTAGGACCTTAAGCTTCATCCGCAGTTCATCATTCTCTTTCGACAAGATAATTGCTGTTTCATGAGCTTCTGCTTCTCTTTGGCTTGCAGCTGCAATGGCATCAACCATTGCCTTAAGCTCTATCTGATCATTCAATGTAATATTGGGCATCTGATCAGCAGTTATCGAAGGGGGTTCAATCACCAACTCCTGTAGTTCTCCATTGTGCACTTTGGAAGATCTCTCTGTTTCTTGCTCAGCTACTAAATCACTAACACGCCTGCAAATTTGTTGTTAGTTAACAAGGTTGCTATGAAGACAGCGCATCTCATTTATAATATATAAATAGGAAATGAATAACAAGAACCCAGAAGGTTTTTCTATAATCCAGGTTTTATAATATATAAATGGCCACTAAATCTGTTTACTTGGTCGTGGAAGTACCATCAGAGAGGAAATATGGGAAACAGGTTAACAAAGAAATAATCCAAAGGTTTATATTCCCACATGTTTTTTAATTGCTCAAACTGGTAATTGGATGAGGAGAATTAAATCAAAAGGAAATATTACCTTTCTAATCTATCTTTCTCTTCAAGACAGGAGTTCAGCTTCTTGTGTAGCATGTCAATTTCTGATTGGTTTTGAATAGCCTGCAACAGAAATCCTATGTTTGTAAATGAAGCTTACACATTTGGGAAGACAGCGGACAAGTATGGCCACATTTTAGAAATAGATAAATATATAATTAACGTTGAAATTGATAACCTGCAAGCGGAGAAACTCATTTTCCTCATTAATTGAAGCACGCCAAGGTGATCCTGGCTCCTGTTCAACACATATATGGATACATCAGAAGACAATAGTGTGTATGTAATATTCGTCCATGTTAATATCTATTGACAAAAAAAAAAAAAGGAGAATGAATGTATAAAAGGCTAAACTTGCTTCTTATATCTGGATGTTATTTAAGCAGTAAGAACGATATGGATCAATTGTGATATTACTGCTAATTTTGAAGCCTAATTAGAATTTAAATCATAAGTTGCTAAATGTTGTTTGCAGGCATACCAAATGCTTACAACGGTATAGTACTGATTACATGCTAGCAGTTAAAAAGCAAAACATGGTAAAGGCAAACTATGAAAACATTTGGTGCAAAGGGCACAAATAATCGAAAAAAGAAAAGGCAAACTTAAAATCAAAGAGGACATTCTAGGACCTCAGTTAGTCTACAGTTAATTCATCAAATTGAATCTTATTTCATCTTTCACTGGTTTACTTTGCTTACAATGTAGTTCGTGCATTTTGCTAGGTTGAAACTCAAGGTTTTTTGTACCATTTGTATTGATTAGATATGAGACTATAGATATCAGTGGTTCGTGATGGTTTAATTCATGTTGGATTTCATTATGGAGTTCAGTAGGTCTACAACTGTTTCAACAATCACATAGACCAAGTTGAGCCTAAAAATCAAGGCAGGATGACTATTCCAGATTTTGTTTAAATAGAACAATTAAGAAAAGTTTTGAGCCGTACATAAAATTGGGTCATGGAATTACCTGGGAAGATACCAGTAGATTACACTCACTTTGCATATGAGTGGCCGTTTCTGAATTTCCTTTCTATAGCACAAAAACATTCATAAGGTTTAATGGGGGAAAAAAAAAGTCTTCAGTGGAAAATTAGTCCATGTTTGCAATTTATATAAATGTCAGGGAAGAACCTGAACAAATGAGGGGTCTGACTCATGCATAAGTTTCCAATCTAGTGCTTCTAACAACTGCAAATTGACACATTAGGTACATTTCTTATGGAGAAAAGATGTTATAGGTGCAAATACAGGTGTAGGAAAAACAAGTGTCAAGAACTTGGGATCAATTCAGCACCTTATTCTGTAATGTCATGATTTGTTCATTCATCCTCTCACGTTCACCTTCTTCACAAAAGGACTTCAATCTGCATGTTGGGTCATAAGTTAATAACAGTTTTTTTTACTTCCAAAACTAATTGCAACTCTGTAAGAGAATTTATAATTTTATGTTCTCAAACAAAATTAAATAGGTGTAACACTTTAGACTGAGCATATGATTTTACTAGGAGTCTTAGAGGCTTTACCACCTGAAGTCATGCATATTTTATTCCATTGCTAGTTATAGTTTCTACTAAAAACTAGACACCATGAACTCTTAGTCATTTTGATTTAACTCAGAGTGCTATGATTTGATAAGGTGATTATCGAGATTAAGCATTTACTTTGTACTACAAGTATGTCTTTCTTGTATAGTTCTGGTAAGTATCAGCAGCTGATCCCATGCCTATGCATTTAATTGCAAAATAATAAAGAGAATCCATGCAACAGATACATGCCTTCTGATTTCCTCTTTGAGTCGCAAATTTTCCATGGCAAATCTGGTTACTTCCTGGTTCCTGTCAACCTGGGCTCTTAGGACCTCTATTTCCTTCAAAAGTTCATCCTTCTCCATTAACAAGTGTGACTCAGCTGATATCTTTCCAGCAGCAACAGCTTCCAACCTCTTTATTCCAGCTTCTCGAAACCGCAATCTCATTTTCAGACTTTGTATCTCATCTTCTCTTTGTTTGGCCTGATACACCCAAAAATGATTTGATTTAGTTCCCAGAAACATTTCCAAGATTATTGCATTTCTGGGATCATTTCCCCATTACTTTGGAAAAATGGCAACAAAATTATCAGTCAATTTCTATTAAGGGTAACTGTTTTTGGGAAAAACTGGAATCATGTCAGAATAGGATAGCTGTATAATCCATGTTCACAAACTCATGGCATGAAAGAATAATTTCTTCAAAATTAGTATCCACCATGTCAAAGCTACTAGCTTTCAGTCATGTTAAAATATCTTGTATAGATGCAAAGATTAACAAGGACGTCTCATATGTGAAGCAAGCCCAGATATCTTAGCTTTATGCATACCAGCTGCATAGCTGCCTTATTTTCATCAGTCAATGCCTGAAATGCAATCTCTTTATCCTTTTCCCTCCTAAAAGCACCCACAAGAGCAACTTCATATTCTTTCTTCTGGAAGAAGTAAAAGGAGCCTCATCAGAAGAAACACAGGGATAAACACTTATTCAATCTGAAGGAAAAATGGTATGTACCTGTGATGCCTTTTTACCAGACACAAGTGGACTGAAGGATCCATGAAGCCCTTCCCAGTTAAAGGATCCTGGAGATCCTGGAAAGGATACTGTCCAAGCATCAGTTTCATGGTTTTCAGCACCTCCACTGACTAGAGCTCTAAGGCGAGATACTTCTTTCTGCAGATAACACAGATCAAAGTTGAATGAAGATCCTTTATATCAGCAGAAAAATCCATGAGATAAGAAGACCATTTAACCTAGGAAAAATTTTCTCAGTGGTGCTGAAAGAAACAACTTCTTATTTGTCAATCTTAGACCTCATATACTCAAGTAATTAGGGGGAAAACCTCCCCCCATCCCCCGGGGCCCCTCTCTCTCTCTCTCTCTCTCTCTCTCTCTCTCTCTCTCTCTCTCTCTCTCTTAGTTTGTAGGAATATAAGAGGGAGAAGAAATGAAGCAAATTTGTTTTTTAGCAACTCGAATGTTATAAAGTGGTTACTGGATGGCCATCGACCACATTATCTATTATGGACTTTCTGGCACAGCATAAAATTTCAAGAAACGTCATAGGGCATTTCCATATAGTTGTGATAAAGGAATATCTCGAGGCAACCACACATCTGAAGTGTTTAACAATGAAGAGAATTAGTCAAATTTCACACATGTATGAGCCAGTGTATGTAGTAGATATCACAACTTCACAAATCTAATGCAGATACCCTAACATGAACATCTCCCTCTATCTGTGACTATTCGTTTTGGAAATTACATAACATAATGTGAAATTTTGGGAAGGGATGTACATACCTAACATGCCAACAACCAGAAAAGTAAGCATCTTGTTTATAAAGGAGAGCTGGAACAAGTATGAATGCATTTTAAGTTCTCAATGCAATTTTCTTATAATATTGCTCTATTAGGATGTTGATACATGTTGAGGATGATCCATTTCAAAGTGGAAACAGTAGGCAAACATGAATTTCTATAAACAAACCACTTATATGATCACCTGTTAAATAAATAGTGGAAAATAGTGCCTCATTACAAAGATCAAGTGATAGTAGACAGAATACACATGTTACCTTAAGTTGTTGAATCTGAAGTCGCATGGCCAGGACATCACCAGAAGCATCTTCATTCACAATAGCCTAAAAGATACATTAGATTTCAATTTACAGTTATTTCAAGAACGTAGATAAATGAATACAATAAAGAAGGTTTGGTAAGTCATAAAAGCTTTCTTTCATAGGTGATAACTCTTAAAAGGTAGAAACATTAAAGCCTCTCATATAATATAGAATAAATAATGACAATTGATATTCAAAAACCATTAGAAGGAGATAAATGAAAAACCAACCCAAACTATAAATATTCAAGATAAAGTTTAACACTGAAAATGGTATTTCATTCATAAAGTAGATAACCTACTCAATTTTTGAGAAAAATAAGTACAACTGCATAAAAAGTTGGCCTGGTAAAAATTGCATACATGGTTCTTGATGAATTTAGCACGCTGTGCAAACTTCAGAGTGCTCAAAGTCTCCAGCGAACAGCTGCAAGAGGCCCAAACTATAATCTTATACAATTATCAGATAGACAAAGGAAAAGATTGTCAATGCATTTTACAACAGTAACTTGAGAAGACTCAGTCAGGTAAAAATTTACAATTGTTCAATAAAAGAAATCATTCAATGATCAATGCAGATATGATTCTTCTTGCCTATCATGGAGGCAAGATCAATTTTAAACTTGGAGACAACAAAGAAAAATAAACAAAGAGTTCAAAACAATTTATACAGATGGAAAAGCTGGAAGCAGAAAACATAGCAAGATCATAACAAGAAACACTGACCAACTAGAGGGGCTAATATTAGCAATTATAATTGTTTTTGAGTTCCCTCCTAAAGAATCCTGAAAAAGAAACATACCAAAAAAAAAACAAATAATACATGTTAGTGTCTTACTTCAAACAATGGATGGATATAATAACAAGACACTTGAGACTCTAAACTATGCAAATACATTAAAAACAAAAAATACATGTTAGTGTCTTACTTCAAACAATGGATGGATATAATAACAAGACACTTGAGACTCTAAACTATGCAAATACATTGTAGCCAACTAGGAATGCTATAGAACATGGAGTCTGGCATCTAAGAAAGTAACTTTTGTAAGTGAGAATTGCTAATAAGAAAAGGCAAAATTAGTACAAAATCATAAGCCATTTCCACCCACAAATGATCAAAAATAGAAGCCTATTTCATAGAATCACGTCAAATTTTCTTGATCATAACTCTTCTAACCTGCCAAACACTCAATATTGTGATTTTTTTTTCTAGAATTCCTTTTCCACATCAGCTAATTGGATAGAATGGAAGTGTGTAAATTTTCTGAATACTATACAGGTATGTAACACATCAATCAGGAAAGTTTACAATTATTTACCTGGAGCAAAAATGTAAGCTTAGAATCCCTATAAGGAACATGGAGTGATTTGCCATTAGATATATTCACAAGGTTCATAATCACAAGCCTGCAGATCCCAGTTGCAAAATAGTAAGCATTGAAAAGGACAGAGAGTGAACTTCCTAATTTCACAACAGTATGGATGATTAGGAAGAAGGACAAACCCCAAAGTCGAAAGTGATTTGTTGATATTTGTAGCTTCCTTTAAACGTTCACCTTCTGCACCAGAACTCTTCTGTCTGTGATTTAGAAAGGGTAATAACAACTTTGTTAAATGAACATTATATGATTCAATCCTGTCACTAACTGGGAAATCTGCATTTTCCAGCTATTCACAACACTTCAGTTAATATTACCTTTCAGAACCAGCTAAATCAACAAGATTAAGCCGAGCAAACCGATAATGAGTTACCCCCTGGGAGTCCCACTGAACATAAATCAATTAATTAGAATCCCAACAGCCAAGTAGAAACCATTGAATAGGGTGGACACATTGGTATTGTTGGAGATTTGAGGAAAAGAATAAAAATGGATAGGAAAACTGCTTACCTTACTTTCTATTACGCATGTAAAGACACTATGAGAACGACTACTTGCATGATTCATATTAGTTGCAGCCACTTTCCTGTTTGCTGCACCCTGAAATGTTATTGCGATTGGTAGAATAAGATAAAGAATATTTCTTCAAAAGACAGACACACAGTATGTTGCAAACTCGACAGCACGTGGATCATAGATAAGCCAGGATTGTTACTGAACAAACAGGATAAACTTGAAACTCAGGAATATTTAAAGTTAAATAAACTTGAAGAGGAAAGTGGGAGATGATAAGTTGCTAGCAAATATGTAACATTCAATGGTATATTTGTAAATTAAAGTGGGAGATGATAAGTTGCTGCTCAAATTTCCAATTTAACTCCTTGTACTCTAAATTTAATTTTAATTATTTAACAGGAATTCAATGGTATATTTGTAAATTAAAATAGTATTGGCACATTTATTCTTGCAAGCTCCAAAACAGTTGGATGGTAACCAATTCCATTGTCTTCCTTATCCTCCTTTTTCCACAGAAGCAATTGGCAGTTTCCTGTTCTCCCTTTTATCCTTCAACTTCCTGATTCAGGACCACTGTCACCCTAAGTTCTTAATTCTGCTTGAAGATGGCCAAACCAGACCTAGGAATGTTTCCATTCTCACGCAGAAAATTTTCAACATAACGTAGACAGATGATCAATGACCTCCATCACATCAAGTTGCTACAAATCCTTTAAATTCATTCAATTCAATCCATATTCTGACTCTTAATTAATAATTGATCAGCTGAAGTTCGGAATAGAGCATCAGGAATATAAGAGTAAATTAAGTGAAGCTTCATACTTGTACAAGTTGTTGAATCACATCCCGAGCACTTGTAACTTCAACCTCGGTCAAATTTTCCACATAAACCCCTTTCTTTGTGTCTTCTCTTATCTACAACATTGAGATCAAAGCTTTTTAAGTAGTCATTATGGAAATGATCAATTGCTATTAGCAAAAAGAATAATAAGAAACAAAGAAAGAAACAGGTCAAAATCTCAAGCTATTAATAACCATTACCTGTAAATTTGTGGAGGATGGGTTCAAAAGATCTAGAATCTGCTCATTATATATTTCCAAGAAAGAACATTTACAAGTGAATTTTAACTTCTCTTCCCTCCGTGCCTCCTTTTCCTGTCATACCACAATTAAGACATGAAGCATAGCGATAAAAATTTACAAGAAACTTGGTACAAGCTTTAGTAGGTAGCATGGCATAGTAGGAGGGAACTAATTCACAGAAGGATACAGATAAATTAGTGAATCATGAACTCTAGCTCTCTAATAATCTTTATTCATAACATATTCTATAACGCCATTACATCCCATGCTATGTTTAAGGATTTCCCTCTATGTTTTCTTTACTCCTCTTGACATTTTTTGCTTCAAATTTCTTCCATTCCATCCATTTGCCTCACAGTTCAATTCATTGATCTTTCTCTCATATATTCAAACCACATTTTTCCATATCATCTTTAACAGGCACTCCTCTATCCTCATTATGATTAATCTAATTTTTAATTGTCTTTTCTTATATGGTCACACATTCACTATACGATTCTCATATCAATTACACATATATTTTTCACATGTTAGTATTTAAGCCTCCGCCATTCCATACAACAGAGATGGTCTTATAGCAATCTAATAAATATTTCCTTCTAGATTCAATAGAAATGTCAATCTCATAAAATGCTAAATGAAGTTCTCCACTTTAACCATGTTGCATTGATTTTATATGTGGTATGTAATAGTACTTGCAAAAAGAGTATGATAGTGTATCATATATTATCTACATATCCTAACGTTAGTATATCATAACAACTTATAAAGAAATACAATATTATAATCAACATCAATGCCATGCACTATAATGCTAATGTATATTATTATACAATATGGGTGAAGTGATCATTGTTCATTTTTGTCCCACGGTCAATAGAAAGGGCACTGGCATTTGGCAGTCCACTCTAAATAAGCAAAAGCAGCTTAGGGCCCATCTGGCATAAGCTCTTTTTAGTTGCTATTTCCCTTAAATAAGCTAAAACTAAAAGCATATGAAGGCAACTTTTTTTCTTAGAGAATGAAAGCTTTTTGGACACTCCCCCCCCCCCAAAAAAAAGGAAAGAAAAGCTAAACAAGAAAAAAGAACAACAAATGAATTTTTCTGTTTTCACTTTAATGAAATAGATATTACATGTTTTTACATTTTAATATAATCTATATAATAAGATAATATTTGCATTGTTCTATGGGTATTGCTATTATTTTTAAACTATGTCACAAAAAAAATAACTGACAAAAAATTAGTTACTTTAACCAATTACCAAACACTTCATCACAGTTCTTCTTAAGCTAGCATTTCTCCTACTACTTTACTAGAGTTTTTTCACAAAAATATTGGTACCAACTAGATCTTTGACTCTTCTTGGTAACTGTAAGACATTTCATGGGGAAAACTTTTCCAATATACAATAAAAAGAAGAGAGAAAAAAGAAAGACCTTGAAACTCAATGTCAATGAAAAAAAATTGTTATTTTTAAAAGCATTCCAACATTTCAGATGCTTGAAAATCAAGACAATCATAAGATAAATAATTTAAAATAATGCATATATCTTGCACCCATAAGTTAAGAGCTTTTAACCAACCTGAGGAATACATAATTCATCAGACACATACCTTCTGAATTCTTGAAAATAAGTACTCAAAGACTCTTGGTGTCATTCCACAGTTAACACTATGTCGCCGGGTACCTCCTTCAATATCTCCCAGCATTGTATGAGTTTTTCCACTTCCAGTCTACATACAAACAATTAAACTATAGTTATCCTGAAATGCAACCTATCTAATAACTTGTGACACCAAAAAATATAAATATATGTTCCAAAAAATAGGACATATCCACTTAACTGGACTTAACAAAGGAACACTAAATTCTCAAAAGAACAATCCTATCTAGACTAGAAAAAAGAATATTCTCTTTTTACAGCACAACTGACTAGAGCAGGCTTCATAACAAATAAAGAGTAGAAAAAGAACAATCCCATCTAGACTAGAAAAAGAATATTCACTTCTTACAGCACAACTGACTACAGCAGGCTTCATAACAAATAAAGAGTAGAAAAAGAACAATCCCATCTAGACTAGGAAAAGAATATTCTCTTCGTACAGCACAACTGACTAGAGCAGGCTTCATAACAAATAAAGAGTACCTTGACTGTGATAACAAAGAAAAACAGAATAAACAAGAAAAAAAAAAGAACAAGACCATTGATGGGGATACTGACTTGGCCATAGGCAAACATGCAGCTATTGTAGCCTCCCATACAATTTTCCACCATTGGCACCCCAGCCACTTTAAATAGCATCTCCTGATAAATCATCATTGAAATGAAGTTCATGACATGGTAAAGAAAACTGATTTAGAAAAACAAGTAAATAATACCTGGCTAACATTCTCATCTGCAACAACATCAAAGGTGAAACGTGATTCTGGATGCCCAATCCATGTAACTGTTTGGCAGCTATCTTGTCTAATGCATTTACTATATCCCTGTAGTGAAATTTCTGAACTACTCAGAGGACGTAGTCTTATTATAACCTGCATACAATGAGATAAATTCATGGTTAAACAAAAAGAAATGTTGAACCATTAGAGATTGTGGACAATCAAAAACTGAACATCATCTTTAGTAACAATCATATTTTGATAGGGAACACAAGCCACTGCACTCTAAACCACGAATCAAGCATCTTAATCATTAAAACCCTAAATTCTATTACTTAGCCAAAAAGAAAACGTAAATTCTATTGGTCATCAGAAAAGCCAAAAAGAAAACATAAATTCTATTGGTCATCAGAAAACCTGGTAAATCAAATTAACCAAATACAGGAAAACTCAGAACTTCCAGTAGTATTTTGCTTCATTTATTAATCGATAATCATTGCTTATACACTGAAGATGCACGAACATCCTGCATGACTAAGTCCTTCTATTATACAAGCCAAATGTGAATTCATGATTCCCTGATAATCACACATACAAATATTATCTTCATTCCCAGTTTCCTAGGAGATGGATGTCACATTATTGAGGGCATTCAGCCTGCTTCTCCAGTCCCATTCATCTTATTTTCAAACACCATATACAATTTAGTCAAGGGTAAATATAGCCTAGAATGTCAATCCTACTATTAAGAACTTTTGGGATCTAGACAAAGTACAAATTTGTATGGTAATAGTATTATGTTTTTTTGTCAAATTTTAGATAAACAATCATTTTTGTTAGGTAAGAATATGCTCCAGATAGAAAATATCGACTTCCCATCAGTCAGCATGTAATTTTTTTCTTAAAACAACAGTATTGCACACACAAGAAAAAGCAAAAAGATATGCATGAGAAAAAGCAAGGTTGAATCAATCATCATATTCATGTAGATAAAGCACCATTTAGAAGCATCCAACAAGGCATTATAGGTGAACAGAAACCTTGTAGTGTACAACTAATACTGATCAAGCATAGAAGGTGCTAGAAGCACAAGAGGAAGGCCAATGAGGACAAAAGTTGAGGGTTGAGCAAAAGATAGCCTTTTCCAGAAAATTTAGGTTGAAAACATTGAAACCATCCCCACACCAAAAGAAACAAAGCACTTTTAGGAGTTCCCTGTAAATTAATGGCAATGGTAGATAGAAGAATAACTGTTCAGGTAAGAAGAAAGTGACCCAATTCACTAACTAGCATCTGACGCTCATCCACAGCTTTTCTCTGTTATAATGCCCTTAACTCCTCCTGCCACTAAATTTATAATAGTTTAATTCTGTTGTCAAATGCAAGGTTAAATGTTGCTTGTTTTTAGGCTTATTCATGGTAGAACTTCACTGAAAGCTCTACCACCAGTTGTTTAGCATTAAAGTTACTGGTTGACAACAATAAATCAAACAAGAGCTGGTACACTGAAGCATAGTACAAAGGCAGTCGGTATAGAACAGCCACTTTGCACTGTGACTTCAAATTAGATAACAGTTTTTTCATAATTTCTAAACTTTTTTTTTTTTTACATGTAATTGTTTTAATGCCCTAGTATTGACAACATAACATTATTAACAATAAAGATAGTGCCGTGTGAAGTGTAAACATGATAACGCAACAGTAGCAATAGGATAACACACTAACAGCCCCGTGGCCCTCGTCAACTTGGGAAATAGATCCTATCACAACAAAAATAGAACAAAAGGCGAGGATGCTGAGAGAGGTAGATTGGAGCTAAGGTATGAGCAGTTTCAAAATCAAAAAAGTTGAGGAGGACCAATTTTTTATCATTATTTTACAAACGCAAATGATTTGAAAAGAATATCACAAGGACAAGAGCAAAACAGTAAATTCTCACTTCAACTAAAGATGGTTCTATTTCACTCACTCAGAGTTCAGCTTAGGAGCTTGTTTTATGCAGTAACCTCTTTATAGAACTTCAAGAAATAAATAGCTAGTACTCGTATTTCTTCACGTACAAATTCTTAGCAACTGAACAAGATGTAGTTCTATTTCACTCAGTCTGAGCAATCTAGGCACTTACTTTCTGCTGTAACCACTTGATAAGACTCCAACATATAAAAAATAACTTAGTAAGATCAGGGTTCGAAGTAGGTATACTTGACTTCAACACTACTTAATAAAATTCCAATACATAAAAAACAAAACTAATTTCGAATTCTTCACCGCATTTTTGCAGCAACCTAGCAAGTGGGGAGAAATAAATAACTTTAAGCTCCGACTCCAGTACCTGAACATTATGATCCTTCCAGAACGAAGGATCTTCGCTCAACTCAAATCTCTGGTTCACCCCTCCGGCACAGTGATCGCCTTTATCGTTGAAAATCCGAACCGCGGAGGATTGAGAGATGTTATCCCTCGCCGCCGACTTTAAGAGTTCAGGGGAGCTCCGGGAATGCGGCAACAACTCCGACGACTGGTCCTGGAACCCAAACCTACTTTTTACGGCGCTGGGGGTCTCCGAAATGAGTGGCATTGTTGAGGGTTCCGTGCTTCCAAGGCTAGGGTTTCAGAAAACTGAGTGGAAATCGGAAGATAGGTGAAAATCTGAGGCTTTGTTGGAGTGAAATAGGAAGTGACGGATTGGGGATTCGAAGGGTGTGGAGTTGGATCTGGTCTGGATGGACGATTTGGGAGCGGAGTTTGGATTTCAAATCTGTGGACCGTTTGGAGGGCTTTTGGATTTGAAAATTTTGAAACGCCACCATGTGGATACTCAAATTACAAATACACCCCCTAAGCTTGCGATTTTGCGTGGGGCCCACAGGCGATCCGTGTGCCCGAACGGACGGACCAGATGCTGTGCCTCCAGTCCAAACTATTGTGATGAGTGGCTGGGATTGGCAGAGAGCCAATTCAACAAATATATGTGTATAGTCCACTGAGCACTCATTTTTATATATAATTATTTAATAGTGTTCTTAATTTTTATTTATATTGCAAAAATTAAATTTTAAATAAACTAAATATAAAGAGCAAAGTAAAAAACTAATATCCGGTTAATTTTAAAGTTAATTTTGTTTTGAATGAATTATTAAGTTATAATATTATTTTTTATTCCTATATCAAATCAAAATGTTTTTTATTGCCCATGCTAAATAACAATTGTGTTGGTCGATACTGACGTGACAACAGATCATTGAGGTGAGATTCAATGACTCTTAATTGGAGCCCACACCCCCGATGACATATTATCACGTCAAAATCGATTAATATAATTATTATATGATGAGAGTAACAAATCAAAACTCTTTAACAGATATTTAATATAAATACTAATGTATGTGTATCACTAATAATATTTTATTTTTCTATTCAATTTGATATTTAAATTAAGTTTAAAAAATTCAAAATAATATGAAAATATAATATTATTGTGTTAACGTCGATATTTCTAAAAATATAATTAATAAATAATACCATAAAATTAACAAAATATTTTACTATAAGTAATTGTTAATTACTAATATAATAAATAAAATGTTAATAATTGCAAGTTCACGCCACACGTTCGTCGTGATTTGAAATACATTTTATCAACAGTTACTAGTATTATTTAATTTAAAATGCTAATTTATGAATATAGATATCATAAATACATAGTTGATGCGAAAAATTGATTGCTAATATATTGGTTGAGAGTGCCACAGTTAACTAAGACTATAAGTAGATTGCTCAAAGACTCATCTATTAATGTAGTGTCTCTTAATACTATATTTTTATGATATTTAATGGACTTATTTTAATATATTAATTATATTTTTATATAAATATATAAAAAAAATATTTTTTATATTTATATTTTCTTCAATCAATTATATAAATCAATCTTTAAATTTTTTGTATAATAATCTTATTTTTGAGGTGTTGAAATTGCGTAACATAATTATTTAGTTATAAAACTTGTTAAATTATTCATAATCCTTAATTTTTTTTATGAGGATTTCAATTAATTGAATATGGACTAACACATGGGTTGCTACTTTATTCGATATGAACATATCGATGAAATGATGGTGTATCACTACTCATATGACATGAGATGTAGCTAGTAAACATGTGGATGGTAGTTGGGGAAAAATAAGTTGAATGTGACGCCGATGACTGACTACATGGCATGGTGAATAATAGTTAAGTCATCATGTTGCAATGGTGTATTGATTCTTATACTTGAACTGACATAGTTGTTTTGTGTATTGATATGCAGAATTTGCTAATGAGCGATACCATCAAATTATGAGGTAGGAGCATTCATTTATGTGATTCCGTATTGTCAGTATTTAATTGGATAAATGTTTTATGTGATCCATTATTAGTGTGACGGGACAATACCTGACCAATGTAGATTGAAAAACAATAAATATGTTTCATGAGGTGTCATATAATTGCATTAATGAGATATGACACATAGTTACTGAATTTATGAGTTTGTCACTCTATTACTCTCACTAAGTCAGAACATTAGATGATGAAAGGATTATAGTGCATGGTAATTCTCAATTGTAATAAGTTCACTTGAAGTAAGATTTCATTGCCAATTATACTGTTATAAACCATTGCTAGACATTATTAAGAAACTATCATAACGTCGTCGAGATTTGGAGAAGTGTCGGTGATGCATCAAAAGGTTAATTGATACCAAAAAGAATTTCGATATTATGTAATTGTCAGTGGGTAGTGAATATAAAAAGTCACACATCATATAGTGTTATGTTTGGTATCGCTATTGTGTGTCTTATATATCTCTGAAAGTGATTGGTCAAACATTGACGCTTCCCAATAATGCATAATGCATAATTAAAAGTGTCTAATAAAATTACATAGTAATTATTTGAATAATTGCTTGAATTATTGGGGAAATAAGGAAGGAGCGACAAATTTGAAAATGAATTAAATAGGAAAAATAAGAAAAATAAGAAGGGGGATTGATTAATTAAAAGAGGCAAGACCTCTACCTTATATTTTATCTCCCTACGCGTATGCTGTTTCCTCATATTCTTCTTAATCATTTGCTTCATTTGAAATTTTTATGCTATCAGAAATATTTTAGGTGTGAAAGTCATCGTAAAAATTTAAGACACTGGCATTAGTAATACTCAAAACTTATGTGTTTTAACATGAGAATATGTGACTAGAACGATACCATTTGACGTATTAGCTGTAGACCAAATAGGACCACCACATTTTAAAGTGGATATAGTCTTAGCATATAAATTGTTTATATAATCCATCCTTACATCGAACAGTATATATACATTTATTTATATTCAATTGTTGAATATATGTGTAGTTTAAATACTCAATCTAGTATATAACGTGTATGTTATATTTTGCTGTGTGTATTTAATATATAAGAAAAAAATTATTTTTTCCTGTACTATTGTACGCATGATTCCCTTCATTATCAACTGGGTTGCGCATAAATGGAAACAGAAAATAGATATGATATGAAATAAAAATAAAAAAATAATATATTTTTTTAAAATTTGGAAACGAGAGGGTAGGAAAACATGTAAATAAAACAAAAGGAAATTTTTGTAAATATAATGTTTAATATAAAAAATTATAAAAATCTATGGGCCTTTTGTAAATATAATTTTAAATATATAAAATTTTGAGTTAGACCATGTAATCTATTTGTGGATGAAAATATGTTTTTGATATTTTTTTAATATTATAAAATAATCTCAAAATATTCTAAAAATTATAGAAACAACTTATAATTTTTTTTTTCAAAATTTTGATACAAAAAACATTTTAGAAATACTAAAATGGCACTAATAAAACATTTACGTGCATCACAGCTTATCAAATAAGTCACTTCAACTTCCAAATAAGATCTGAAGTCAAAATTGAGGAAATAGAAAAGATGAAAGCATGATAAATATATTGAAACTGATAGACTATCAGATGCGCTTCGCAAGTGATTGGGGTTATGTTATAATTACTAAACATGATCAATTTGTGATTGAATTAATTTTGTTTCTTTTACAGGACTTGTCTTGTAATTATATTTGAATTTGCCTCTCATATTGGGTTTATTTTAATTGAAAATAATAATGATAGGATTCAACTTATTTTAGAGATAAAATATGTTGAAAAATATTTAATGGTGTAATTATTATCTTTTAAGATTAATTATATCACTGCATAAATTGTTAACCTCACTTAATTAACATTACCAATCTTGATCACATATCAACTAAGTTGGATCTTAAGACTTTTGTAATTGTACTTCCAGTAATAACAGATAGTACACATGAATTTATTGTTCTTGTAAAAAAATCTAATTACTTAATCGTATAAAAAATTCGAGCATCGCATCGCACGGGCGATACACAGATATAATGGTTTTGTATTCAAAAAAAGAAAATAGAGATGTCTTAAATACGAGAGTCATACTACTTGTACATAGAGATGGGAACTGGGCCGGGCGGCCCATGGGCCGGGCCGGCCGGCCCGCCTCATAGCCCGGCCCGGCCCGACCCGTTACTGTAGCAAACGGGCCGGCCCGGCCCACTTAAAAAAACAAGGGCCGTGCCGGGCCAGCAATACGTGGCCCGCAGCCCGGCCCGGCCCGACCCATCAAATTGGCCAGTGGGCCGGCCCATCAATTGGCCCACTAAAATGGCCCGGCCCGGCCCACTAAAAATTAAAAAAATATTTAAAAAATTATGTTTGTATTTAATAATTATAAACATAATAATTAAAAATTATGTTTCTTGTAAATATAATTTTATTGTAATGTTTTTAAACATAATTATGTTTGTAAACATAATGTTTATTATGTTTGTAAACATAATTTTAGTGTTATTTTTGTAAATATAATGTTTACTATAAATATCATAATTTTACAAACATCAAAATTATAAGTAAACATTAATATTAGTTACATTAATATGTTTATTAATGTAAGTAAACATAATATGTTTATTAATATAAGTAAACAATGTTTATTAATGCTTACTAAACATATTTTAAATATTAATATGTTTATTAAACATATTTTAAAAATTATTAGTTATATTTGGAAAAAAATAAAAAAATATATTTAAAAAATTATATATAAAAAAATTAAAAATAAATTATTCATGGGCCGGCCCAAATAACCAAGCCCATGGGCCGGCCCTGCCCAACAGGCCCACGGGCCGGCCCAGCGGGCCCATGGCCCGGCCTGGCCCACTTTGACCCACTTATTAAGGGCCATAGGGCTGTGCCGGGCCTAAGTTTGCATTTTCTTGGCCCGGCCCGTTTCTTTCGTGGGCCAAATTCGGCCTGGCCCACCAAATGAGTGGGTCAAGCGGGATGCGGGCCGGGCCGGCCGGCCCGCCTATTTCCCATCACTACTTGTACATCATTTATGTACATCGTAGATTACACAATGTACATAAATGATATAAATATCTCTCGTATTATTGTGCCTTGAGTGAGGGTATTTTAAATATTAAAATATTATTATGTAGTCTAAGATGTACATTATATTATATCAATAACATTTTTGTAAAGATGATTCACACTTACGCTATAGCTTATAGATTTAACGTAAATTTAAATTCGTCAATACTACGTCGTTTTGCTTCGGGAGATGGATGAGATGATCAGTTTCCCCAATGCAACCTTATTTCGGAACAAATCCCTAACGCTCGTCTATCTCTGTCTCTCTCTGGCCGATGCCGGAGAACTAGCCTCATCGACCGCCGATCTGCAAGCACAGACAGCGCGCCCAACTATCAGAGGGGATTTTCCGCTCAAACTTCATCGGAAGTCACTACTTTTTGTGTGCTCTTCTTTGGAGTCCATCGTTTCTCTCTCGCTCCACAGCAGCGCCGGCGGTTTACTTGTAACCGTCCTCATGTAGGTGAGGCGCGTTTCTCATATATTTCTATTATCCGGAAACTCCCTTGAAATTCATTTAATCTGTTAATTTTGATTTGGCAGTCTATTTTTTATTTGTTAATTTTGTTCAAGCAATTCATGATGTTGCTAACTACGTGGGGGTGGCCAATTCATGAAATACGAAACTGAACCGTCAATCTACTGAACTGACATTGTTAATCTTTTTAATACACGTGGTTTCTCTTCAAAGAAGGATTTATGTTTTGAATATTTGATTTGATAAGTAAATTCCATCAATAAAAATCGTCAGGAGGGGCGAACCTGCACAAGGTAAAAAAAGAAAGCAGCACTCGTAAAAGAAGCAAAGAGGACAAACATAAAGGAGAGCCAATTGCAGTCACAAAATCAGGGAAACAGTAGTACTTAAGAGAATGCAACGAACATGCTATGAAATCTCAACGGCTTAAAAAGCTCTTTGTTTCTTTTGTGCCATAGGCCCATGCGACACAACAAGGAGAGATGCTGCTAACCAATTGAACTCTTATTTGGGCAATCCTCGCTTAACAGTGAAAAAACCAGAACCAAGAACAACATTATCCATGCGACTCTGAGTGAAGCTAACACTTCATCGTAGTTTCTGACGCACTGGATGATGTAAGAGGTAAGCTACCAACTCCTCTTTCTCTTTGCGCATAAAATACTTTTCTGCTGTGCTGCGCCTTCTTTTCCCCAATTTATAAATAGTATTTTTATAAAACAAAGATAAAGCAGCATAAGGAAATGACTCCCCTAGCCCTCGCAAAGCGAGGAGTCTTATGTATTGAGGACGCTTTTAATAATTATTAATATTATGGTAATGTTACTAATAACAAGATATTGCATTATGTGACACTTGAACACATATTTTGTATAACAATCTTGAACACATTTTTGTAACTAAACAGGCCTTTGTATTCTCATCTCCTCCTTTAAAAACTAGGACCCAGGTTCTACTCTCAACTTATCTCGTCAAATATCAACAATCTGCCCATTTCTCCTTCCAAATTAGCTCTAGCCAACATCCGATTGTAGGAAGAAACCTCAATCCTTTTTGCGTAAAGATTTGTTTTCTCCTATTATTCTACCTGTTTTATCCCTTGTCTTTTTGTGAACATCTCTATTTGACAATTTGAGATCCTTTTAATTGGCATTTATTTTGTAAGCAATGATGAGGAGATCCCTATAGTAACTAATCCACCAATTCTTTCCTAAACCCACAAATCCATCCTTAACCATATTTTCAGACCTAAACCAAGAATCACTCAATCTAAGATCACCATTTTCCAACATCATAGGCAAGTTACTGAAAGAAGCCCTCAGCAGTTTCATATTTTATAATTTATATATAGGTGAAATCTGAAATAATTCTACAGGGAAATCAAAACTGTATCTAAGTATGACATAGAAAGGTTCTCCTGAACTGTTTGTCCCCTACCAAAAACCTCATTTCACCCAAGTGGCCCTAAAGCTAGATAATTCCTCCCACTTATACTTCTATCATCCTTGACTTATGGACCATATTCCCTGCTAAAACCCAAACAAACCCATATGTTGAACTGGGTGAACAAGAAGTTGATAAAGGGGACCATTCCATTTGGTTGACATTAATAATAATTTCTGTGTATATATTTTGTGATTGTGAGTGGTAATTGCTATATTTTCTCTTACAAGAAAAGTGAGAAGTCTAGAATTCCCAATCACAGAACCTAGAGATTCCCAACCACATAGTACAGATGGAGTTGCTTCTTTGGCATTTCCAAGGATTCATCTTGCTCCTGGTAGCAAATATAGCACGGAATTTCACTCATAAGTGCAAATTAAAGTACACTCAGGTTACTCAAAAACTTGATTCTGGGCTGCAGATGTTACAATCATGAATTATGTTGTTTGTTAATACCTATTTATATATCATTTTTTTTTTGAGGGGGGGGGGCTTCAAATTTTAGGTTGCACAGTGATGGATTTACTCAGTCACAAATTCTTGTCCACGACACCATTAGAGATGCTACAATGTTGTTTCAGGGAATGACATGAAATATACTAAGCGAAAAGTGAAAAACTTTTGAGGTGCAGGTTATTGTGGAAATCTGGCGGATCTTTCTTTTACATCTGAGAATGGATTCTGGTATCATTGTTGGGAGTACAAATTCAGAGCCTCGAGATGATATGGAATTTGAATCACATGAGGCAGCATATGCATTCTATAAAGAATATGCCAAGTCGGTAGGGTTTGGTACTGCAAAGCTGAGCAGCCGTCGTTCAAGAGCATCCAAGGAATTTATTGATGCAAAATTTTCATGCATCAGATATGGAAACAAGCAACAATCTGATGATGCTATTAACCCACGACCTTCACCAAAGATAGGTTGCAAAGCAAGCATGCATGTCAAGAGAAGGGCCAGTGGAAAGTGGTACATTCATAGTTTGATAAAGGAGCACAATCATGAGCTTCTACCAGCCCAATCACATTTTTTCCGAAGCCATAGGAATGTTGACTTCCTTAAGAATGATGCTAAAATACGAAGAAGGAAGATCTTGGCGGCTGTATCCAAACAATATGGTGCATATCAATACACTGGTTCTCTAGAGACCTACATTCGTAGCCAGCATGATAGGGGACACTTTTTGACCTTAGAAGAGGGAGATGCTCAATTTTTGCTTGATTTTTTTGTGCACATGCAAGAACAGAACCCCAAATTCTTCTATGCTGTGGACTTAAATGAAGAGCATCGATTGAGAAATGTGTTTTGGGTTGATGCTAAAGGCATGGATGATTATACTAACTTTGGTGATGTTGTTTCTTTTGATACTACCTACTTCATGAGGAAGTATAAGATACCATTAGTACTATTTGTTGGTGTGAACCATCATATTCAGCCAACACTGCTTGGTTCTGCATTAATAGCAGATGAAACAGTATACACATTTCTTTGGCTATTACAAACATGGTGTTTGTCAATGGGGGGACGGGCTCCACGAGTGATATTAACTGACCAAAATAATGCCTTAAAAGCAGCTATTGGAGTGGTCTTCCCTGATTCACGTCATTGTTTCTCTCTCTGGTCTGTACTTGAAAAGATCCCTCAGCATCTTGATTATTTGAGCATGTGGCATGATAATTTCAGGGAAAAATTTAGCAAATGTATATATAGGTCATGGACTGAAGAACAATTTGAGAAGAGATGGTGGAAATTGCTCAACAGGTTCAATCTTAGAGAGGATGAATGGGTGCAATCCTTATACGAAGATCGGAAATTATGGGTGCCCACTTTTATGAGAGATATATCTTTTGCAGGATTGTCCACAGGCTCACGATCTGAATGTTTGAGCTCATATTTTGATAAATATGTGCTCGGAGAAACGTGTTTGAGAGACTTCATTGAACAATACAAAGTAATCCTTGAAGATAGGTATGAAGAGGAAGCCAAGGCAGAGTTTGATGCATGGCATGAAGCATCAGAGTTGAAGTCTCCTTCACCTTTTGAAAAACAAATGTCACTAATATATACTCATGAAATTTTCAAGAAGTTTCAGGTTGAGATTCTGGGAGCAGCTGCATGTCATCTCAAGAAAGAAAAAGATGGGACCACAATTATATATGCTGTTAAGGACTTTGAAGATAATCAAGATTTCACTGTGGAATGGAATGAATCAAAACCAGACATTTATTGTTCGTGCCGCTTATTTGAATATAATGGCTATCTCTGTCGACATGCTATTGTGGTTCTGCAGATGTCTGGAGTTTTCAGTATCCCATTTAAATATATTTTGCAAAGATGGACAAATGCTGCTACAAGCAAACATGCTATCAGTGAGAGATTGGATGAAATTCAGTCCAAGGTCCGTCGTTACAATGATCTATGTCGACGAGCTATAATTTTGGGTGAAGAAGGGTCATTATCACAAGAGAGTTACAGTATTGCAGTAAATGCCATAAAAGAAGCACTGAAGCAGTGTGCAAGTGTGAATAATTCCACTGAGAATCATTTGCGACTAAGCACCTCACCTACTCCAATTTGTGGACCTGAGGAGGGAAATCACAGTATTGCCACATCATCTAAAGAGCAAGCACCTAATCTTAAAATGGCCGTGCCAAACATAGGTTATAGGGGAGGTGAATTTGGGAAAGAAAAAGCAACTAATGATAATGATGCAAATAAACAGAGGAAGGTTAGTAAAATTGATGGTTGATTTAGTTATGCTATTTGTTTTTCTGTAGAAAGTTTTGGGGTTTGGAAAGACAAAAGGAAGGATAATATTGTGTTCCATTCATGTTTCAGGCACCTTCAGAGCCAGGAGCTGTTAACGTTGGGATACAAGGCAGCTTTCAGCAGATGGTTTGTTGTTGTTGTTGTTAAATCCACTTTTTTATTTGGACGTGCATAAATCTTTGTGTTTATTGCTTCTACTGCTAGTAAATTTAAATACAGAGTTCTTTAAGAAGTAAGGATATCCGCAGTGGACATGCTCAATTGGAAATTTTCAAAGAAGAAAAAAAATTGGGGCATGACAACGTGACTATACAGTGTCAAATAAACATTGTTTTTATATATTTGTTTCAAAATAGCAAGAAACTGTTATCTACATTCTGCATATTAGAAAAGAAAACAAACAAAAGGTTTAACATTCACTTAGAGAACTCTTATTTAGTGACCAATTGAGGGTTTGAAGTTAAATTTGTAAATTATAAAAATCTAAAATATGAGAGATGAATAGGTGCCGACCCCACATATTGTGATAAAGGCTTGGTATTTTGTTATTAGAGATGAATTCATAGCGATCCAATATTATTTTCAGTTTATGGTTGGATCTTAGGTTATTTTCCTTACACTTGCATAATTGCATTCTATTTGATGCACATCTAAGTGATGGATATACAGGTCTCCAAAGTGTTAGATGTGTATGCTATTATCAAAAAGTGAATCTAATAGGTTTGTGCAAGATCTGTCTGAGAGTTGCTGGAGGTGTTTGGGGGGAATTGTGAGGATCACCAAGTAATAGTTAGGCTGCCGGAGAAATGGGAAAGAGTGGAGATTCAAATGATTAGTAGAGAGAGAGAAGCCCATGCTAAGGAGATGATCTAATGTGGTGAAGAAGTATGCTCGATCATTAAGTTACTTAGATGCCTTTTCACTCATTGGTGGGATGACCTGATGTTCGAGTCAATTGCTCACCAGAAGAGTCATCATACTGAGTTGTAATTTTGGTTATGAAGGGACAACTGCCCATATGCGAAGGAGAATCTCTCCACTTCTACTGATGGGTTTAGGCGAACATCCTCAAGGATGGAGCCTCTTGACATGTTCTTGAATGTCAGCCTTTCAATCCACATTCTTAAGGGATCACATTGGTGGCAATTCAGGCACAGCCACAGCCAGGATAACAGATATTGGGGAAAGTTCAGGAGGGAATAGGCTTCGGGAACCAGAGTTTGAGTGGGTTTTACTAGTTGAGCTGATAGGTAATGCTTAGGCTAGCCTAGCTGAAGGCAATATGTCCTCACCCCTTATGTGGTGGCCCACTATCCACACCTTTGATGACTTTGATACATGGGCGATTCAATTGTTGCCTTTGGATTGAAATACAACCATGTGAGGTGACATGATAGTGCCTACAACAGAATTTTCTTGGATGTACTTTGGATTGAAATACAACCATGTGGGGTGACATGATAGTGCCTACAACAGAATTTTCTTGGATTCATGCAAATTACATGGTGGCATTCAACAGTGCAAAAACATTGTTACTAGTGTTTGTGCTTTGGAGTATTATCCTGGCTGGGTTCACATGTCATGTGACATATGCTGTCAACTATTTCTTTTTTTATTTTTATTTTTGTTCTTTTTGTATTTTTGCTTCTCTTCAAAAAGAATCTATTATGGTGTGTAGCATGCCCAACTATTCTAAAGACATTGTATCAGTCAAATAACTTTTGAAGCCTTTAACTTCATGTTAATACAGATTAAGCTCAATGTCACCAATGCAGGTGGTCCTTTTTTTGAGGCAGACAATGTTGTATGTCAGCAATATACTAGTAGTGCAATTTTGATGTTGCTTGGCTATGAATAGTCGGTAATGCAATACTGTATCATGTTTGTTGCAAAATGTCATCAAACCAACACTTGCAGCGGTAACTGCTGTGTCTGCATTGGCATGTTTTGGCCTGCCCCTATTATTTACTGCTCAGAAATGGAGAAACCACAATGTTTTGGGTTTGATGCCCATAAGGAAGTTTATTAAATAAATCATGGTGGCAGTGATAACATATCAGTTTTCGTTCAATAATTACTTTGTTTGAGCAGCATCACTAGTTATTTCAATTATGCTTGCTAATGTTTTGAATTTCTGACAATTGCGATGATAATTTTATGTTTGTTGCAGGAACTGTCTACCTTGAGGCCTCCACAGTTGCATGATTTGGTGCCGGCACATCTACATAATGTACCAAGCATGTTTCATAATGTTCCTTCACCTCAATTTCCTAACGTGGCTTCTATGCATGTTCATGACTCTAGGCTTCCACGTTAGCTTGAACTTTTTAGTCTGCTTTATAAAGGACTAGTTGTAGAATTGGTGCAGGTTCTTTCCTGTTGCCCTTGTAAATTTAGATGCAACAGTTAAAGGAAAAAGTGGTACCTGATGCTTCATACGTTTCTTGTATTTCTGACCTTCAATTCCATTGATTTGAGTAGCAATACGGGGGCCACTTGGATTGGAGTGTCCTACCATGTCATAATTGAGAATTTTTTATGATGATGTTAAGAGTTGATAATGGTTCCCAAAGTTGAATTGCTCGATGAGATGTTGGACTAATATGAATGGAGGACAGTAGGGCACGGGTTTTGGATGTGTAAAGCTAAGCTTTTCCGGCCAGATGCAAAAAGGCATCCCTTATTGTTTGATATTGAATTTAAGAATGGAAAGACAAGCCTTATTACTTTGAGTTATCTCTCATACCAGTTCAGAGACCTCTGTTGTCATTTTTTAGGATGGGCAAAGACAATGATCTAATATTAAGGCTTTAGAATTTGTAACACTCTTCTATCTTTTAGGATATAAATGTGTAGTATGAATAATGCTATTTATAACTCTGCATTTTGTTTCCAGAGGTATGACGAAAAAAGCAAATTTCAAACACGCCACAGAGTATGGCCCTCTTTGCCTTTGATGTTATCTTGTTACTTTCCAGGCTCTAATATTGCAGATATTGTGTTATGCTCTTGATGTTATTTAATTGTTGCATGGTGCAGTTTCCTAATTGACGTGTGCCTTTTCTTCCCTTGATTTCGGGCAGCTGTTTGCATAATTAGTGCTTGTGCAATGATTCTCTCCAATCAAAGGAAGAAATTGAGGTTGAATGTGAAGATGTAGCCTTGTTGAATTTCCTGGAGTAACTTTTTTCCTTCCCTCTTTGTAGTCCTTTTTATATGATTACTGATTATGCTTGATCACATTCTATTCAAATATTTCCCTTGTCTTGTCCCTTAAAGAAATATTAGAGTCATTTTGAGTGTGAATTCACATAATCTGATCAAATGAGATCTATGATGTATTTTATCTGGCAGAGAACTTTGCGAGTTTGTGCATCAGAATTATGCCATATATGATTGCAGGGCCTTGTTACTGCGTCAGTTACATTCACCATGAAGAAGATTGCCCTTGCAGTTGGGACATGTACTAGTATTGCATTAAGATCTACTGGAACGTTTTCCACGCATTTCCTTGGTGATTGGAAAGTACACCCCTTCATCCTTGCAATCCCATATCTTACTCTTAGGATGGTATGTGCCGCGTCTCTCAGTTAGGCCTCTTATGCCTCATTATTGTTGATATGTAGGGAGCAGCCTCCTAACTTTCTCCATTTGATCTCCAAACTCTGAGCTTCTTGTATTTTATTTTCCATCTCTTGGTACATCTTGATTTTTTGGCGCTGAACATTGATCAAGTTGATACTGAATCATACAGAAAATCTGAGCAGCAGTTCGTTTTTCATTTCATGGGAGATGTATGTTTGCTCTTTGATATCTTATTTATCTTCGGCTGTTGGAATTGTTTTGCCTCATCTCTTCTGGTTTAAAAGTAGAGTACACTAATAATTCTTCTTATAGATCTTTTTTATGGTTCTCTTTGCTTTTTCCCACATACCCAGTGTGATTGGAAAGCCTCTTTATATTTCGAGGTCACTTGGCACAAACTTGACGAGCAAAGAACAAGGAACCTATAGAAGGCAACACAATACGCAGAAGAAAATGCGGGCAGGCAGGCTAGCTAGAAATTTCAACAATGAAGCTCTTGATGATGAGCATCAAATCATTGGCAGCTTGGGAGTTGGGATCAATGGCGAAGAAGCCATGCTGCTTTCCTTCAAACTCCACGTACTCCACCTTCTTCCCCCAGCCTTGCAGCCTCCTGGCGTAATCCTCCGCCCTGTCTTTCAGCAGATCAGCGCCCCCGACCACCACCAGGATTGGGTCAAGATCCAACGGCTCCAGATCAGGGCTATTTGGTCCAAACGGATTCACCAGTGGGTGATCAGTCGTCTCTCCCACTGGTATTGACAGCCTCCAAAACCTACCCACCAATGAATCAGCCGCATCAAAATCCGCCCCAAATTTTATGGTTCCAAGTTATACGCGAGCGTTAGTTTTAGCTTTAAGTAATGATTTTGTCTTCCTTAAAAAGTCTTTATTTTAAGGTTTGTTGCTTAGCAGGAGATATGATAAGAAAAGAGAAACCTGTCAATGAGTTGCCAGTTCAAGAATGCTTCTTTAGGTCCCTCGGCCTCCGACTTGGTCAAAACAGTTCCACCAAAGAATGGTGCCAGAAGTACATATCCCTTCACTCGGACCGGCGCCAACTCAGTAGAGCCGGCTCCAAACCGAACAGCCAAGTGGTGTGCAATGTTCCCTCCGGCGGAGTCACCGGAAATGAACACGCGGCTAAAGTCAGCTACGTCCGTCAACCAAGAATCGGCCTCATCCGATGTGGCTTGGCCTTGGAGCCACTTCACGGCCATGTAGCCGTCCTCGATGGCTGCCGGAAGCCGGTTCTCTGGAGCCAGTCGATAGTCGGGGGAGACGACCACAACTTGGAGCTCGGATGCGAGCCTGAAGCAGTAGTTCTGGCAGTTAGGCCAGGTGCGTGAGCTGATGCAGAAGCCGCCACCGTGGATGTAATAGAAGACAGGAAGCTTGGTGGAGGAAGGGGAAGTCGGCTTGTAGAGCCGGAGCTGAAGGTCGTGCACGAGATCAAATTGGACGTCCTTCCACAGGACCGATCCATCATCGTGCACCGGGACGTCGAAGCTCGGCTTGGATGATCGGACGATCGAGCCGTCGGAGTAAACTCGAAGAACTCCTCTGCACTCGTCGACCTCATAAGGCGGCGGGACGGCAGCGCTATCAGACATCTTTGCTCCGCTTCTCCTTGGCTTCGAGGGCAGAAAAAGGGAGTGAGCGGGGAGCAAGAACAGGGGAAGAGTTAAAATAGAGGCGGCTTTCAGGTAAAGACAAATGCAACGTCTGCATAATGAATAATGAATTCAAATTTGTTTGTATAACACGCTGTATAAGTTGCAACCAAACAATTTAATATATTAGTTATGAGATGACAATTGAATATTGAGGGATGGGTTGCTGATAGTTGAAGAGTAGCAAACCCAAGTTTGTTTGTTCTTCCTGTAACGTAGTGAACATGCGCCATATTCCATAATAATACCCATTCAGAAACAGCCATTGCATATGCCAGCAAATGGAAAGATTTTAGATCATTGATTGATTCATTGAGAGAGATGGAGGGGCCTGTGGTGTTGGTTAAATTCAGAGAGAAAATGAGCAATGCTAAAAGCCATTAGGAGAAAACAAAAATACACTGGATAGATACAGAACTTAAAACAATACAATAACACTGGTTGAAACAAGTAAAAGTGTTGGTGAGGATGCTAACGATGCAGCACATGCATTCAGAAGCCAGGAAGGCAACATGATCAAATTTTATGAGAAATCAACAGAGGATATGAAGAAGGGCTCCCAAGACTGTAGAATGCTTGAACCAATAATACTCTTATGGGACCAAAGATTTTTACAACTTCTTTGGCAGAAATTCAAGTTCAACAGACATTTAAGATGTGAGAGAAAAACTATGAAAACAAAATATTCAAGTTCCAATTCAAATATATTTAGATTAAACCACCCTCTATAATGACCACACGACTCCATTTTTATGGTGAATCATGTATGGGAACGCCAATCTAATAATTTCAAATGGAAAAGCAAAATTACATTGGCTTGGCTAGCTGTTCATTCTACCCATATAAAATTGTAGTGATTGAAGAATAGATTAGAGAACCAAAGGAGGCATCAATATGTGAAAACAAATCTTTTTCCCTTTGCTTTCTCCCCCTCTTATGTACACAGCAGTGGTGGTACAAAATTTGTGCAGCTCAAAGGCGTCTTGAATATCCCGAGCCTCCACATTTCTTGCAGAGTATCAACCCTGTAAAGAAAAAAAGATGATGCAAGACATCTTGAATTGCCCGGACATTAAACATTACAATAGATTTTAGAATCAGTTATTGCAGTCCTGAGATTTACAGAATTATGTTCAAGAACCATATGCGCATCTTCCCTTCACTCTGACTACTGTAAATTAGGCATCAATACAAATAATTTAAGTTCAAAGCTACTCCAAATTTATTTTACCTGTTGCGGGGTTTGGGATGAATGTGATGTGAAATAATAATCTTAAGAGAAAATTGGGTCACTAATAAAAGCCTGTGCAATGATAATTTGATGATCTAAAAAATCAAAGCAACATCTGCAGTTTCACAGAATGGTTAACATATGCCTAGGTGTTCCTTGCCTGAAAATGGATTTACTTCAAATACCTGCGCCCTTGCATACCCGACAGTCAACCAAGCCTGTTTCTTGCTTCATCTTGCCATCATTACAGAAGACACATTTTGTCCCTCCTATCCATCAGCAAAAGTTCTGTTAATAACTTACTATTTTCCTAATATCAAATCATACAAAATCACTAGTAAATGGATTAACAGAGGGATATTCAAGTAGATTCAATTCTCGATTAAAGTATAAACTTAGTTGATAATATTCACACAGACATTAGACCCAGGTTAAAGGGCACCAAGCTTTCAATTTAAGCAGGTTTAATAGTTAATACACCCACCGTCTAGGGGACATATGTCAATTGTCCATTTACCATGAGTAAGGGATCATATGAGACGATGACATTGGGATGAAGAGTAAGAGGAAGGAGACAACAGAATTTCATTTGTTTATCTTTCAAGATAGAGCAACAAAAAGAACCAAAGTAGAATATCACTTTTATGATATCCGGCTATGGGACCAGCAGTAATATAGTTCCTGGAACCTAAACCCTCCAATGACACTGGCCTGGGACATTTATATCAATGAGAAATACCCATTTACTTCCATAATAGCTATTGCCAACTCCTCCAACTGATTAACAACGAAGTGAAAATAAAGAAATGGCAATAATATTGTTACTGTTATACATGAGGAAGATGTGATATGTAGGTATTCAGTGCAGAACTGTAGATGCCTATTTATACTTTTGAAATGGAATATATGACGGCCCGAAGCCAACTAATGGGCCAGATATCAGAAGACAAAACCATAGGAATTAATTGAAAAAACAAAAAAAATGAAGTCTGTTCAAGTCTAAAACTGATTTTTACTTTGCCTGGCCCTGAAATTTCTTAAGAGTGTGCCATGGTTAAAACCAAAAGGCGTTGTTGAAGTTCTCTGCAAGCAGCAGGCAGTGAGGAAAATAACTTGAGATTGCTACTAATTCTTCTGTGTGGACTTGACTTTGATGCCCTGAATTGTTGTAAGGATGGCAAGTCAGGTTTGATTTCCAACAAATGGATCATGATTCCCAGTTTCCTAAATGCTGTTAGGCAAAAAGTTTGAACAATGCTCAACCAGTCCTCTCATAAACGAGTGAGAGGTCATGAATAAAAAATAAATGAATCCAAACGAGAAGCGGCATAAGTTTAATTGTGATTACAATGTATTTATGTCTTTGCATAAGATGTCTATAAAAGAAAAGTCTAAACCTTTACATACGGGCCTGGAGGTGAACAAATGTTGAAATTCGAATGAAATGTCATTACACTCGATGATGATTTAGAAATCGAAGGATATATATATATATATATATGTATTGCTACCCATTATTGCTCCCATCAAATTCACCCCAAAACCAAAAAGGATGAAGATAATTCGTTTTTCTAAGAAAAAACATGGATCAAAGAAGAAAGAGATTACCATTTCCAGCACACCTCTCACAAGGAACAGGGTCTCCCTACAAGAAGAAGAAGGAAGAAGAAGAAGCCACCATTTAAAATTCATTCGTCACAAGGCAGAGAATGCAAGAGAAGAGCAGCAAGCAGCTATAATATATGTAATGTGAAGACCGACCTTGAGACCCAGAAAGAGAGAGAGAGAAATGGCGGCCAAGACGCTGATGGTGGCGAGGAAGGTCTGGGTGTCGAGAGGGCCGTCGAATCCGGCGAAGAGGAGAATGGGCTGATGGAGGAGTTGGAAGAAGGAGGAGGAGGAGGAAGAGTAGGACAAGAAGGGGATTTCGGGTCTTGTTGGGGTCAGCACCGGAAGAGAGGCGACGGAGCGGAGAGAGCAGTGAACAGAAGGAGGAGAAGAGGGAGAGTGGAGATGGCGGCGGCGGAGTGACGAAGAGGAGTGGGAGAGCGTCGCCATTCGTTCGGATAAAAAATAGGCTCTTCTCTCTCAACTTGTGGCGCTCAGTTCTGCTGCTTGTAATATATATGTCCCCCTCTGTTTTGTTTATAACGCAATTATTCTTATTTTTAATAAAAACACTCACTTTTAGAATACCACACTTACTATTTAGTGCTTCGGCTTTCAGTTTAATTTTTAGATTTGGTTAAATTATATCACTCGCCCTCCTATTTTTAAAAATGACAATTTCTTCTTGAAGTTAACTTGACAAAAAAATTAACCATTTTACCCCTATATTTAAGGCTGAATAGACTGTTATATCTTGAACTTAAGATTAATTTTTAATTTTATCTAATTTTGACATTTTTTTTAATTTGGTCATCGAATTTTAATTTTTGTTTCAATTTTATTCTCAATTGAACAATTGTGTGTCTTAACTTATGTGGTGACTGATATGTCCAATAATAGACACGTCATAAAAAACGACGTCATTTATGGGTAATGGGTGACAACAAGCACGAAAAACAATGTCGTTCAACCTTTGTCGCTATTGTTGACTCTGCCAGCCACCGTCATCACCGTCACGAGTCGCTGTCGGCCAATCCCAAACCATTTTCTATCGTTGTTCGCGTTTTCTTCTTTCTATTTGTGGTTGACCCACAATTGCTGACGGTAACATTGTCATCGCCATTGATTGAGTGGGCTTTCTCAATCTACCTTCGTTGACGACAACCACGATTGTTTGTTTTCTTTGGACATTACCTACCATTGACTTGATTCGGTCATTTTCTTTGATCAACACTATCACAGTAGCTGTCCTCGTCGATGACCACCGTCTTCGTTCGCCTCGCTGTCGATCTACCTTTGCTGGGCTTCTTTTTCTCTTGCTGTCAAAGCACTTAGCCGCCTTGCCATCCACCGTTGTTACTATCGACGAGCCTTCAAACCTCCATCAATGGTTAGCCATTGAAACAACCAAACTTCTAAGTTTCAACTTACCCAGATCTCAACCTAGATTTGTTTTAACCCATTAGCTCACTCCAAAACTATTTTAGATTTGCTAGCCCAGTTTTAGATCTATTTATTGTCACCTATTACCTAAAAATAACATCATTTTTGCTGACGTGTTCTTTATTAGACACATTAGCTGCCACATCAGCCACCACGTAAATTGGGGCATACACTTGCTCAATCGTGAATAAAATTAAAACAAAAAATTTTTGATGACCAAATTGAAACAAATGCCAAAATTAGATAAAATTAAAAATTAACCCTAAATTTAAGATACAATAGTCTATTTGGCCTATATTTAAACAATGTATTCTCTTTCTCTTTTCTCTCTTATTTTTCTCTTTTACTTCTATTAGACATCTTATCTATTTCCCATTTTAATAACTGGTTGCTGATGAAACTAACCACTAATTCCATCTCAATCAACTTTTATTCTTATCTCAATATCTTTTATCATTTTTATTGACATTAATCAAGATGAGATCAACAATAGATTTATAAGTCTCTCCCTCTATTCCTCTATCGAAAACCTTATCCCTTTCCTCTTACATACATATTTTCTCTTGTCTTCAAAACTTTGAAATGGCTTTGAAGGTATGGGTTTAGTTTCTTAGTATTGAACCTAAATTCAATGGATTTCTCTCAAATAAGATCTCACCCCATTGTCATGAGAAATCAATTATTGGACACTTTCTTCTTTTTTTTTAATGTATAATTATAATGGAGAGATTTATGGAAGGTATTTTAAAAATTTTAATAAAAATATTGGTGGTTATTTAACGATAGAGTGTTTAGTGGTACATAATTTAAAAAATCAAGAGAGATTCATGCCATTTTTTCAAACACATTATCTTGAACATTTTCATTAAATTTTAAGAGTATTGTGCAAAATTTATTTTTAATTTTTTTAAACACCATCTCAATGAAGATAAATATTAGTGCAAGGATAATTTTCTTTTTTTTGGGCTCTATTGTGACTGAAAATTCATTGGTTCAACTTTTTTGATTATTGTGCTTCTAAGAAAAATAAATAAGATATTTTTAAAAATAGAAAAAAAAAATTGAACACAGAATCAAGTATTTGCTTCATTCAAAGAATTAGATATGCATATGCGCGTGCGTCTGATGTCAAGACACCATCTGCCGGTTCTAGTTTTCATCAATTATGGTTAAAGTGCGATCATAACATGCATTTAGTAGCATCAATTATGATTAGTATATTTAGTTTTCATCAGTTATGATTAGTTGGTGGTTGGTAAAATTATTTCGATAATAAAAATAAACAAAAAATTTAAAATTTTACAAGTCTTATTTTCCTTTTTCAAAACTAAAAGTTATTCAGCTAAGGGATTTCAGTTGGAATAAATTTTGTCCCTGCACCTCCGTATATTAGCATTATCCGAGAGAAAATTAAAAGTCTATTAGTAGCTTTGCTCATTTCAAGTAATTTATTTGACTCTTTCACCCAAAATGATTAAAGAAACAAGGTTGTAAGTGGGGAATTGAATTAATAAAAATATAACACACTAACATTACCCTTTGGATCACACACACACACACACACACACACACAAAAGATACTAATGGTATTGGCGTCGCCTTTTAAGTTGGCTTTCTCCTAATCCTTACCCTACTCCTTACCCCATCAGCTCTGCCTTTTATTAAATTGCACCAAATTTGTGTTGAAGCTACAAGCACAGGCTCTTCCTGCAACTACTGGGTTCCAACTTCCAAAATATAAACAAATTACCAAAACAATCGACTGTTCAATGATCTCTTCTTTTGGTAGAATGGAAAAAGCCTGCAATGAGGAGTTCAGAAGACTTCCAAAGAGATCAGATCATCACTGAAATAAAAAATTATGACACCACCCTTTACCGCCGCCGCCTATCATAAGAATCAGAATCTGCAGTCCCTTCTTTCTAACCACAGGTTGGTGAGTTTTCAACTTGCACAAAATCCTAAAAGGATGCCCAGAAAAAAAGGGCAAAACCATTAAGCAAACCCCATTTCCCAAACATATGAACCAGGAGAAAATGGCAACCCACCCCTATCTCGTATACATTCCCTAGTTCAAAATCTTGTTTCTGTACCGCCCACAAATACACAACTAAACTGAGGACGCACGGCCGCCAACCAATCACCGGTGAACTAAGAGGAAGTAGTAGAACTCATGGTTGTTCGATACAAGAAGATACACGGTACATATTGGATAACTCATGCCCCGGGCATCAGAGGAAATTACATACCTAGCAAAGTCGACACCCAGGCATCCCGCCTTTTCCTATTGTGCTTCCAAAACATCTGTTCTTCTTAACTATTTTCCAGCTCTTGTATTGCAACAAAGGACTTGGTGATTAAACAGGTCGAGCATATTGCAAAACACCAATGCATTCATTTAGTTGTAGATTTTCACTGGCTTTTCGAATGTGTGCCGGTTCTGCAAAATTTTATCGCAGCATCAAACATCAACTAAACAGATATCTGTAGTCGTCTCATCTATGAACATCACTCAAGCAATGAAAAAAGTAGCTTCCCAGTAATCTGACTTAATAACATAAAAAGAAGAAGAAAAACAGACGCACATAACATATAAGAAGTTAATCCTCTAGCCTACAGCCAGATCATGTTATCTAGAGATACAATTCATGTGAATCAGCGACAGATGGTGTCATCTTACCTGATTACCTGCATAAGCCCTTTTAGGAGCATTGTCAGAGTGCTCCAGTCCAAGATACTGCTCCCAAGCACCATAAACATCTCTTCTCTGCAGACAGACAACTTGTAATTATTCAATACCAGCCTTACTAAAAGAGGATGTTATAAGCTACAGGAAGATTAAGATACAATGAAAAAGAAAAGGGGCGAGGAGTAGGGAGGAATGTATGGAAATACATGCCTGAAAGCGACTGGAGACTATGTCTGAGTCCTGAAGATACTCTGGTCGACCTAGAGAAAGAAATGCAAATTTCCACTGGCCAAAAGAAATCCCAGGGAGAGCATGCGCAAATGACACACAAAAAGAAACAGCGATTCAATACAGAAAGAGATAGTAACATTCTGAGACAGGAATAATTGACTGTTAATTTGTATAACAGCTGGAATAAATATCCAAAATAGATGTACCTTAGCAAATTCCTCATCTGGAACCTGCAGCTTCTTCTGTATTCGCTCTTTCACCTCAGCTAAAGTCTCACCTTCATGTATGACCAAGAAAAATGGTTCTCCAAAGTTTTGAATCTGCTGCTAGAAGCAACAAGAAATTAAAGCAAAGAAAACTCAAGTAAGAAGGCTCACTAGTTCTGAAAAGTGCATGCAAACACAGATATATTTAACTCAATTTTGTGGGTGCCTAAATAAGTTCTAGGGTACTATTTAGTTACCATCTGATTCTGAGCGGTCTCTTTTGTGAAGTGATATACATGAATCAAGCGATCATGAGGATTGAGATTTTTCTCTTCTTCCGGAATCTGCAACAAACATACAACACAAATAGAAATTTGCAATAAGACATTTATTAATTTATCATGATCCATCAATCTATTTGCAATTCAGAAGCACAGATTTCACATATCTTCCCCCTCAAAACAAAAATAGAAATTTGCACAAAAGATATATTTCTATTACACTGTTTTAAATGATGAAATGTCCTCATTTAGTGACTTCCCAAGATGCCGCTCAGGTAGTAATACTATACGGCCATACAGTTCTGTCATTAGATTGCTAATCCCTTTGTCACCTTTAAGTGAGTCACCTCCAAATATAATACTTATCATCAATGGATGAATTCCCACCTTTGCAGAAAATAATATTAATCGACAATAAATCATGAACCCATACACAGTTCCTACAATAGAAAATAAGAAAAGCCTGGAAAAGTTTTGAAGTCAGGAAGGTAACAAGTAATCTCAACATATCTACTTTTCTCAACAAAACTTTTTCTTTTTTTTTTTTGGGGGGGGGGGGGGGGGGGAGGTGGACTTTGCAGGTATTATGAAAAAAGTGATCCAAAAAGTTTATTGGCCTGAAGGGTAAGACAATATTTTCAATTGAATTAACCATACAAGGTTCAACCATCAGAATGAAGAAAGCCCAGGGGGAGCCTCATTTATATCTTTTCAATGACACTTGTTTTACTGGCTGTTAAAACAGTTTGCTGACAGTTAAGCATTAAGAAAACATGAATCCACATGCATGAAGATACCCGGGCTGGGGGGGGAGAGAGAGAGAGAGAGAGAGAGAACCTCTTCTGCTCGTAGGGTCCAATACTGATCGTTTATGTTCTCAATTTTTTCACTGGAAGGAAAGATCTGCATGCATAAAATGACAAAATTAAGCACTAGAAAACAAAAAGAAATGACGTCAAGAAAGAAACGGGCTGATCAAAAGTTGTATCTAAAAATCAAGAATACCAACTCTGAAGTCAGGCCAATTCATTTAATATACTTAAATCTGGCCTTCTCTCAGAGCCAGAGTGTTCATTTTTCAGCAAGTTAAAGGAGAAGCACACAAATTGTCAGCACTGTAATCAGACTAAAAAAGATAACCACTTGCTTCAATTGAACCCTAATGTTAGACACAGTAAACAAAGTTCAAAATTCTATATTCATTGTTTTTGGATTTTCCTTGGAATGAAGAAAGAAAGGGAAAAAGTAAATCTGTAGACAATTATAGCAATATAAAGCTGAAGATGAACACCTTATAAATCTTATGGTAGAAAACTTCAAGTAGTCTGAGTTCTGCACTTGGGTGAGACAATTCAACCTGTTCAAATAAGGAAGATGAATAAGCACAAGTGAACATATTCAAAGTAACATCAGCTAAGATGAAATATCACATTGTCACCTAGTTCCTAATTGGAGGGAGGGGAATAGGCCTTACCAATTGACGAATGATACAAGCAACTACTGTCCAAAAACAATAACCACATTACAGACCTCTGAATTACCTTGGTCTTAAGTTCATTAATAACATCACCCACAGTGCTTTGTTTTGGCAGTCTAATAGTGTGAATGGACACCTAAAAATAATAAACAATGACAAATTTGGTTAGGTAAATAAAATCTAAAGGTCATAAAACTGAGAAGGATTTGCTCTCACACTCACTTCATCTTTTGTAGCATGGTGAAAAGCTACTTTAAGAGTCTTCAGGCCTTGCAACTCTGGCAGTGGAATGTCCAATACTTCATAGTACAATATATCAGAAGTCTGTCAAAATCAATAAAAACATTAAATTTTTGGGTTCTCACAGTGTACTACCCAGAGACCATATATAGTTACCTGATTGTAGTGAACCAGCATATCTGACAAATGGTCCACCCCACGGTACTTAATGGGCTGGGGTTTGGGTTGCTGCGAGTAACAATTATGAGAGGTAAGCCTGATTTTGGATGGATCATCCAAACCAAGCTGGCGAGCTACCCGTTCAACAACATCATCATATGTATGAAGCTTTGACCTTGCCATTCATGTAAAAATGCTATGAATATGAGTGCAGCCAACAAATTCTTGTTGAGTAATAATGTTCCAATTTATATTCTAAAACTAAAAGAAAGACAAAAGATTGTGGTTATATACTCTGATATTTTTCACTTACAACTCTAAACAGAAATCATCCTCCTTGGGCTTTTCAAGGGCTCGGAAGTGAACAACCTGCCAACACCAAACATGTGAATGCCAGCAACTATCACTAAATATCATCAGATACTTAGCCACAATCGATGCTAATTTTAGCTCGTCTTTCCCAAAATATACATACAATGAGCCTAAGGTTCATAAATCTGTTCAGAAGATCAAAATTCCATATGGCATAAAAAAACCATCATGCAATTTTCTTATTGTTTCTTTATTTTTGTTTTATTTTTGCTTCACCATGAATTTGGTTTTAAATTAAAAATGAAAATGTCAGAACAACAAGAATTAAATGAGGGGTTCAAGTCTCAAATATGCACTCTACAGAGCAAGAGACCTAAAGATCTCACCCAATGGACGGTGAAAGTTTCAGTTACCATCAGATGTACACAAATTCAGTTTGTATTATTTATGTAACATCACATATTGCCCTCAAACTTCAACATGATTAGTTGCTTAATAATTATAACCTGTATACACATACACAAGAAGTAAACTTCTTGTGGCATTTAATTTCAGTGCAAAACAAAGTCAAGCTGGAACCATGACTGCTCGACTTCTGTGCTCTAGCCAACAATAAAATCTATATTAATTCTTGCACCATCGTACTAACAACCAGACTAAAGCAGAGCCTTCATTCATCTGGTAACAGATTGGGTGCCAGATAAGATGAAGTCTGACAAAGTCGAGGCCAGGAAAGTGAAAACAAAAAGAACAAAGAAGCTTGTGCTGTACAGAAACAACAATCAGGTATTTAGGATTTCTCAGAGTTTCACCTGGTGATTGCGCACGTATTCTAAGAATGAGGGGACATCAGGGTAGCGGAATCGATCACCAATGTCAACTGGAAGAGATTTTTGGAAACAAACAATATCACCATCTTCAAGCTGCACATGAAAGTAACAGTAAGGCAACAAAAAAAAAGAAAACTGTATGCAGTGGAACCATATGATGAATGATAAAAAGTATATACCTGGCTCGACCGAAATGTGAATTTCCTGTCAATGGGTTCACACATGACGTGTGGTTCAAACTTTATCTCCTGAACATAAAATGTCCAATTTACTGGTGCTTGAAAAAATAATAATGTAAAATATAAGCAAACTTTAAATGGTTATGGATTGTTAAGGAGAATATTACTTCTAATTACGAAGGATAGAGGAAGTAGAGAATAGAGGGAGGAGAGTTTATTCAGTTTCATATGTTGTAGACAGTTTATTTTCAGTTTCTTATTTAGCTTATGTAGCAATCAGTCAGTTTGTTACTGACAGAGAGCAGTATATAAACTTACTGCTCTTGCAGTAGTATTCATTCAATTCAGTCTCCACAGTTTTGATTCTCTCTCTTCATTTCCTTTCAATTTTAGTTCTCTCTAGCTCTTATGAGGACAACTCTTTGGATGCATAGCGGGGACTAAATTAATTGGTACAGAGAATCACATAGGTGCAGTATGAAACTGGATCCATTCAAAAAGATTTTTGTATAAGTTGTATTATATATCTTAAATAGGTTCATGGGCATAATTTGGTTAATGACTACTAGCTCATATATTGCTGAACATGGGCCATTCCATCAATCCATGATAGATATTATTATTATTATTATTATTATTATTATTATTATTATTATTATTATTATGTTACTACACCTTTTCAAGTGACAAGCAATTTTGGAAGGTCTTAATTGAAATATCATCAATCCATGATAGTTAGTTGTACCTTGTTGTATTTGTAGCTGTTGTACCTTTCAGTTGTTATTATAACTGAAAAGCAGACAAGCCTACAAATAGGCAAAATCTTAGAGGATAGAGACATTGTGGAATGATAACAGAATTCTTTCCCTCTCAATTCTCTCTCTCTCTTTGTTCTTTCTGAATTCTCCCTCTATTCTATTCTCTCTCTCTCAATTTTTTCCAAATTCCTCTAAAAACCCTAGGCAAGGACTAGGTCCTTGACACTTAGTTGGTAATTGAGGAATCCAAGTTGCTTACTGACGTGATTAATTCTCAACACAGGAGTCTCTGTTCAAATTGTGGGGGAAAAGTAGAAGTTGAACACATTGTGGTAGGCGTTGATAGAAACGAAATTCAGTGTTGAAGCTATGGTGACTTTGGAAACTGTGAGTAAGGAGTCACAGAGCGAGGTGACTTGCAAGAGACTGAATTGAGCCGATTAAATCTTTGGCTAGTGAATTGGATCGGGAAGAATCCAGGTAGAGCCACTTAATTTTGAAGCAACTGGAAGTAGTATTGAAGACGAACGATTTTCGGAAATTAACTCACATGCTTGGGATGATAGACAACTGTTGCAGTGCTAAGGATTGAAGTTCAAGAGGTGGATTTCGTCGACAAGCTAGCCAGGTGAATTGCGACATGTTTAGGCTATTACCGGCCAACATGGTTAATTTCCAAGTGATAGAGTAGCCCTCGTTCAAACATGTGAATTTGGGAGGCAAAGGAGGGTGGAAAGGGTTCCAGTTTCTTGGCTTGTTGCTGGTTCCGCTCGTAAAAATTCTGCCAAGACAAACAGTATACACATGAGGCCATGAGCGACTCAATTGCAGCAGAAGAATGCTGCATTTTTAGTGGGGTGTCCTGTTTGTGAAGCTAGGGGAGGCAGCGCACACATGAGGCAATTAGAGCCTCAACGGCAGCAGGAGAAGGCCGTATTTTCAGTTGGCAACAACAAGAATCATGAACAGTTTAGTTAGAAGAATAAAGCAAGGGAAATGTTGGATAATGAGTCTAGCCGAATTGACAAGAAAACCAACAGCAGGATACATGGAACGTGTAAAGAATTTGGACGTATGTTATACGAACAATTATAGGAGTTCGCGATGAGACTTACTAAGAAGTATCACTACAGTTTTTCCATTGAATTCTTCTAAGATTATCGCAGAAGTTTTAACAAAGAGGAATTTCTTAAAATGGAGCAGCCGAAGGAGAAGTTAAGAAGGCAGGAAACAAATTCACTACCTACCTCCAATATGGAGTGGAAGAAGTATATCGGTTTCAGCAGAATTATCAAGGAGGATGACTGCAACATCAAAGAGGATATTAGTGGTGAAAGGCATTATCCAAAGAGAATCTGTAAGGATCAAGTGGATAAGGCAACAACAAAGGGAGATTCCAACAAATACAAGAGAAAGTGAGTTGCTGAATTGTTTGCAGGGAATCAAGAGGTTCTAACTGAAAATCTAGTCAATATTAAGGAAGAGAGTGTCGGAACTGAAGTAAACTTGTTAAGGATAACGCAAGATCTCGAAGAAGAAAGGAGATTGGATAAAGAGATCTGTGCAGACCACATTTTGCAAGAGCAGGAAGTTGAAAATTTGGTTGAGGATCAGTCTATAAATCAGATTGGAGATGAGAACTGCTATGAGGTTGGCTTTCATGCCTCTGATAGTTTGGATAGGGGGATGGTTTCCTCAAATAATCTGGCTACAAATCATATTAGGGATGAAGGTTGGGATCGAAACCATGTTTCAGCCATTGAGGAACCTACGGAACCTACGCATCCCTTCCTATGCAATCAGTATGATCATACAGGAAGGGAAATTGCCAGGAGGGACATTGGGACACCGTGAGAAAATTGCGAAGGATAAAGCTGGGGTGTATGCAGGGGCGGAGCCAAGATTTGATTCAGTGGGAGCGAACTTAAATACAAAAAATATAATTTAAAAAATAAGATAATAATGATAATATTAAAATGCAAAAAGTTTTTTCAAGTTGGAATGAATTGTCTTGATTTTTACGTGGAAATATATGATTTTGAGGCGATTTTTTTACGTGGAAATCGTCTTGATTTCTAATTGGGCTTTTTAGTCCTAGTCTTTCTTGTTTACAAAATATTTTATGATTTGATTTTATGTGCTCACTAACTTTCTCTCAACACTGGCAAAGAATATTTTGTGAGTTCATCTTGGCATCTTCAAGCAAGTTTTGATTTGTTGAGTTTTTTCAATCTTGTTTTTTGTCTTAAGCTTGTTGCTAAAGATGGTAATAGGTTTTTCATTTATCTATTTACATATTTATTTTGATGAATTTTTAAATAAGTTTTATGTCTATATCTTAATTTTATACACATATCCAGCCGTTATCCCACTATGTGGGGTTGGCTACATGAATTCTAGACTTCTATGTGGGTTATATCCCAACAGATAGTTTGTCTAGAATTCATATTTGGATCCGACTAGGTTTTACGCTGACTGTCGGCTACCTAACGCAACCCTCCTCCTTTATCCGGGCTTGGGACCGGCAGTGGATAATATCCCCTGGCGGAGTAATGATGAAATGAAGTTTGAACACCATCTTCACATGGAGAAATTTCATGAGATGGTGGTGAATGAAGATAATTGATATAGTTGTGTTCCATAACTTAGTTGACATAGTGGAACCAACAAGTACAATATGGAAACACAACAAATATATCTTAATTTTATATTTATTTTAATTTCTAATGGATAATTGAGATTTCTCAGTTGCATACTTATTTTAATAAATATTTAAACAACTCTTATGGTTATATCTTAATTTTTATATTTATTTTAATTTTAAATATGTAATTGGGACTCATCCATAATCCATTGCCATCTTTGCCTATCATTAGGCTATCAACTGTGTCTATCTAGTCGTCTTCAACATCTTGCTTAAAGAGAGGTAAATGATCTCTAATTAATTTTATTTATTTGGTTGTTTTAATTAATTCTTAACATATCTTATATCTAAATCTTTATCTTTATACTTTCTTAAAGACTTGTTTATTGGAACTTTCTAAATCTTAGCAAAGCTAATTATCTTGCTAAGAGTAAGATCGGTCAAATTACTATTCTAAGAAATCACATTCAAAATATTTACATTTTTAGAATATTAAACTAGCAAAGAGATTATAGAGAAAACTTTATGACGACGATATTAAAATATGATTAAGGTTTTGTTGGGTATTGTTTATGGTGGAGTTTAAGCTTATGGATGCCTTTTAAAAGGCATCTTATGAAAAATTATTTGAGTGAGTGTTTAGTTTATTAATATAAAATATTATTATTTTTTAAATACTTAAAAACCAAAAAAAATTCTGGCCCAGTGGGGGCAGGGGGCAACTACCCCCACTGGTCCTCACGTGGCTTTGCCCTTGGGTGTATGGCAATGAGCAAGAGATATCTGGGAAGAATAAGAGGAAGATAACACTAGGGGTGTCAAAATATATTCGAAAACCGGTAAACCGGACCAAACCGTGTCTTTTGGATTGGTTCAATGGTTAGGTTTTGATTCTAAAAAATTAAGAACCGATATATTTGGTTTGGTTACTAATTTTTTTTTTCAAACTGTGGTTCGAACCGAACCAGAACCGATATTATACTTATATATATTATAATTTTTTGGGTATATATATATACACACACACATAAATAGTATCACTTCCTAGAAAACTAGCGAGATTCATAAACTCTTTTATTTCTAAGCTTTTATGTGCTAGTGCTATACTAAATTGTCGATGTAATCTCATTTGATGAGGTAGTCTATGAATTATTTTGTTCTACTTTTACTTCAAGACTTGAAGCATTAATAAAGTTATGGATTTATTTTAATTAACAAATTTGTTTGTAATTTCATATTTTATAAAAATATTTAGAAGTTAAATGTTAATTGGATAGAACCGAAACCGGTCCGGTGTGACGGATTGGTCATGGTTTGATTTTATATATTTAATGGTTCGGTTACGGTTCTTATTTTTTCGAAACCATTAAAAATAGTTCGGTTATTGGATTCTTATAGAACTGGACCAATCCGAACCGTTGACACCCCTAGATAACACCAGCAAGAGGAAATCTTGCTGATCCTAAATGGTGTCACTGTATTGTTGTCATTTTTGAAGATGATAAGAGGAGAGGAACATATGTGGAAACCCGTCAAATAGGTGAATTTCAGAATGAACATCATTTGAAGGCTTTAGGGTTGCAAGTTTTAGCTGCTACCTACAACAAGGAGCGGCTAAATTCATTGAAGGCACTTGATGTGGACATATTGACAGGTTCTAGCATCATAATGAATCCTCAGACTATGTGTACCAACAATCTTAATTTGAAAGCTATTGCAAACCCAACAAAAATGGTCTGTTACTCCTTAGAGGTAGATGCGGCCTTGACTGCAATGATCATCATTATTGTTCCAGTTGATGAGAAGCTAAGAACGAAGAAGAAGCGACCTAGAAGGAGAATGAAAGAAAGGAGAGACAACCAGATAGAGAAGGCCATGGCTACTTGCTGCAAGTTCTTGGGAACAAGAACTCTCTCAAGGAGGGGAATTGTCATAATCCAAGGATCCATAGAGGGGCAATAGGGTAATAAGCCTATAATAGTTGTTAGGGGATGTTTTAGCAATTAGTTAGAAGCACATGGGTGTGTTGTGCATGTTGTTAGGAGCCAGATATGCGTATATAAGGGTACTGTAAACGGATGGGATTCTCATGCTTGAATTGATAAATGAAACTCTTATTTTTCTCTCTAAAATTCTCTCCCAATCTCCCTCTCGTATCTCTCTGCAACTCTCCCTCATTTTCTCTAATTTCTTCCCCATTTCTGCCTAATTTCCCTCTCCAATCATTTGTTCTTGGTTTTATTCAATTGGATCCTTCCGATTGCCAATCCAACCCTAGGCTAAACCCTAGGTCCATGACAAAGGTACAGGAGAAAAATGAGGAATTATTCGATGAACTGATAGAGGAAGCAAAGGCCATTGTTGTAGCCCGGGTGCCTAGTCCAATATTTAAAGAATCGGCTAATATTTAGGAATGGAACCTTGAGAGGCCTGATCTTGAGAATGGAGGGTCTAGACATACTGCTCCCTTGCTTTTGGCTTTGGAGAGGGCTGAAGAGTCCATAACTTGGGTTAAATCAGGCATCAAGATGATGACGACCATTCCAGCAGGAAAATACTTCACTGCTGTTATGAATATGTTTGATCCCGAGCAATGTGACAGTCTTGCTATCTTTTCAGCTAGAGCAAACCAGTTTCTGATGCTGGTCCTAGCAAAGGAAGAGCAAGAGATTAGGAATGTAAAAGAAAAGAGGAAAAAGCCTAGAAGGAGAAAGAAAGAAAGAAGAATAAAACTAATAGAGAAAGCTAGGATTTGATGAATAACAACAGCTCAATGGTAATAAGTTTCTTGGGGACAAGAAACCTTTCAAGGAGGGAGAATTGTCATGACCTAATGGGAATTAGAGGGGCAATACTGCAATTAGTTATAATTGTTTGTTAGGAGATGCTATTAATTCTGTTGAAGTGCACATGGGAATTAGAGGGGCAATACTGCAATTAGTTATAATTGTTTGTTAGGAGATGCTATTAATTCTGTTGAAGTGCACATGGGTGCTGTTTCTAGAATCTACTTTCAGTTAAACAACCTATAAATAGGCTATAGTGCGTAGAGAAGTGAATGGGAAATGATATATTGATTCAAATTTCTCTCCTTACTCTCTCTCTCTCTTTCACATTCTCCCCTTTTTTCCTTTCTGTTCTCTCTATTTCTGCTCAGTCTCTCCCTCCAATTCTACTCTCTTTCTCTCTCTCTTCCGAATTCTTCTCAATTTCCTTTCTAAACCCTAGCCCAACCCTAGGGTTGTGACAATAAGGAGTCAACAAAGTAGTGATATTTCAAATAAAATGTGATGGATGACAAACCTCATAAAGGTCAATCTCTTCATCAGGGGCATAGCCAGCCATTTCATTTAGATTTGTTAAAATTTCTGTTGGCTTACCCATAGCCTTCGCAAAAAGCCTTCCAACATAACTGGAATAATAGAGAACATAAAGCATGAGTTAGTAATATGTAATTCCATCACTGAAATGGGGAAAAAAAATAGAATAAAGGAAAATAATTACCGTAGCTCTTCTTTCTCAGGATCATAAAGCTTGAAAAAAAGTAAAATATCATCTTTTGTCTTATCAGGTGGAGGAATAGGCCTTAAATCCTGAAAGATAAACCAAACAATTGATGATACCATACAAATTAAATTTAGAGCTACGCAAAGGCTAAATTGAAGCTAGAACATCACCAGTCCAAACTCCACTTCTAAAAATAACTTCAGTTCTGCATTGTGAACCTTATTGGATACCTCCCTCAACTGTCCAACCTACAAAGCAATTGAAGGCAACTTGAGATTAATGATCAGTTAATTGGAATCGCTTAAAAGTCTGGTATGCTAGACACATAATTAATGGATACTACCAGAACCAGGAAACAATCCTGATCTGCAGAAGAAGTAATAAATCATGAATAATACCAATTCTTCTTAGGTTCATCTTCACATAAGCATAAAACTTCAGAAACAAATGCCAAGATATGAGAAGAATGGCATTTAAGGTACTGGTAATGATAATGAAGTTGACACATGGCACCTATAATTAGGAGGGAAAAGAAAATATTGCCTGTTATTCAACCATGAAAAAGTTTTGTATTTCATCAAAGAACTTACAAATGTGTTTTTGATGAGCAATACGAAGGCAAAAAAAAAAAAAAGGAAATGCATCGAGCGAATACAACCAAGCAGAACAAGCCCCTCCAAGAATAACAGTACATCAAAGAATACACACCTAAGATACATGGATATGCATACAGGACACAAGTCTCACAAGATAGACATAGTGACATGCTATTTAAAAATAAATAAATAAAATTGACACAACACAGCACAGACAAAAAAAAAAATTACATAATTTTTTTATGTAAAAAAGAAATCCACAATCTGTGTTAGGAAAGAAGTGAAAATAAAAACCTTCAATATCCATTTTATATCACTCTACTTTAAGAATAAATTTAGAGCTTTGCAATAAAGATTCCTAAAACCAAAAAATCCAAGAGAAGATAGGACTAATAGAATAAATCTATGTTGAATTGATCTTATAATTGCTTTTTAAAGTATTACTTAAAACTTCTAATGTGGTTCTAATTTTTTTTATATACTCAACGTGCATATCAAGCTAGGCTAAGTTTAGACAAATGTTTGTCTTTGTCAAATAGGTGTGTGAGTGACATGAAGTGGCACCTTCTTGGAAGTGTCTGTGCTCCTCGGATATGCACTCCCTATGCATCCAGTTATTGAAATGCATACTAGAGACAATTTAAACAATACCAAAAGATGCATACACTTCTGCTTTACAGTGAATTGTTTAGTTAACAAAGAGAAAATCTGCCATTCCCCGCACTAATCGCTGTTACAGCTGCTCGTAAGAATTTTTGCCAGCTAGCAGCAGTTAGGAAAGATAGCATCCACAACAACAACAACAACCACAAGTCTTATTCCCGCTAGGTGCAGTAAAAGATAGCATCCAAACATTAAATTAATCATGAGTCCAACAAATTTCTACACTCAATTATGCATAAAGCATGATGTACTACAAATTAGCCCTAAGTAGATTTACTTTTTGGTCTTTTTAGCTAATTGAGATAAAATAGGTGGGGAGACTATGCATTTGAAGCATAATAATAGCTTAAGAAATGGGCCTGCCAAACATATGGCAACTGGAATGTGACACCATTTTGACTCAGAACTTCAAAGATTTAACAAGTATGTCCATAAATGTGAGAAAGAAGAAAATAATTACTGTTTGTGTTTCCTCTAGATGTGTCAAAGGTCGATTGGGTCGATATGTATGGTTTTGGCGCTTCGCCCATAGCCAAAACCGCTGAAATTGCACAGGTATGCCAAACTCTTTAGCAACCTCCTCCTGCATGCACCTTCATAATTAGCCACAATCAAAACAGAAAGTTTGTGTGTAGATAGATATATATTTCAACTCCAAATTGATAAATCAACATAAAGTTGTTAGTGCATTATCTAGCCCAGTAAAATCCTAAGAAAATAAAATTATGTTGATATACAAGGATAATGCCAATTTAACAAAGCTATTAAATTTCAATGGTAAGCTTTAGACAATCATGGTGCATAGAAAACTGATGCAAGGAACAGACTTACATATACAAGTGACGCAAGGAACAGAATGAAAAAATTTAAAAGATCATTAACCAGTCTGGGTCTTTACAAATGCTGAGTTATATGGACTGGTATAAACTTAACTTGATTAGTTTACTAAGGAAGTTGCATGTTCCAAAGAGCAAGTTAGGTTGACATTTGTGAATATCAAATACCAAACAACTACCCCTTAATAGAAAATCATAAGTCATTCACATCTCAATTTAACCCCTGTATTCTTCATCCTTTGGACACCTGCACAACCTGTAACCACGTTGCCATATCTAAGATTTTGACATATTGCCCAATAATGCAATATCCATCAGGTAGGACCAGGCCAGCAACAATGCAAATAGGGTATTCTAACATTTGATTAATTTGAACAGTCTGGGAAACATTATCATTCATGAAGTTCACACTTACCTTCTGATCAAACTAAGCAAGGTTAAAAATACGACCCCAGAGACACAAACTCAATGCAATTAAACCAGACAGGAAAATTACCTCCAAAATGGAATGACAGACCAACCTAATAAAAAGCTAGAATCATGTAATCCAGATAAGGGTTCTAAAATTAACATAAGTGATATAAATACATAGAACTAGACACAGATATAAATGAGAAAAAGAAAAACAAATAAAAAAGAACTATATTATATCCATGAAGTTTGTGGCAGTGAGGACTGCTCTTATGGTTGTAACCTGTATCCATTGGCTTTTATACTTGGAATAAAGCAGACAATCTTGAATCTTCTGGGTGTTCTTAGAAAAGGGCAATTTTGATATGTATATATTGGAAAAGCTTATACCCTAATTGGTTTCTCATTTCTTAGGAAACTATAAAGTAAACAAAATGATAATTGATGTCTCTTATTATAGCAACCCCAAAATCTAGCATGTACAACAATTTTCTTATTATAAATGGGTTTAGCATATTTTTGTAGACGCATTATATGGTTTAATTAATTCAACAACTAATATAAGATAATATTTGAAAAAATCCTTAAATTTTAAGCATCTCTGAGTACATAAAAGTATCTAAAAAAAATTCTGATCACCATTTAGGTAATAATATGCATGTTGAGAATTGGAACTGCAAAGAAACTAAATACGATAATGACAAATCTCCAAATAATTGTATCATACTGTTGGTTTTCGAAGGATTATCAAGGAGCTGGTCAAAGAAATCAGTTTTAGAAGTTTCCAAATCTGGAATAGGATACTTTCCTAATTCAAATTTAGGAAACTTTCCTAAGAATGTATAAATGTATTTTTTCCTTTCTTGTATGATGTAGTTTTCCTTATGTTGTATCTTTTCTCCTCTATAAGAGGACATGATCATGTACATACATATATGAGCAAGAATTATTCAGTTTCTACATGGTATCAAAGCCACCAATACCTTTCTGTTCCTCCTAAAACCCTAGTGTGCCTTCATTGCACATTCTGACTCTTCCTCTTTGTTTAGCTGATTATTCTGGTGAACATGTCTGAAATTTCTAAAGTTGCTCCTTCCATGACAATTAGAGAATCAAGTCCAATTGATTAGCCAACCAGAGCTGGGGAGCTACCTGGAATGCATCATTCCTACCGCCTAGAAGGTAGGAACTACTTGCAATGGGCCCAGCTCGTGAGGACCTTTCTCAAGGCTGAGGGAAGATTGGCCACCTAATTGCACCCCTTTCAAAAGTCTCTGATTCCACTTTCATAGCATGGGATATTGAAAACTCCCTGATTATGCCCTAACTATGGAGTGCTATGCAACTTGAGGTAAGTGAAAATTATATGTTTTTAGCTTCAACAAAGGAGATTTGGGAGACAGTGAAGCAAACATATTCCAAGGTCCAAGATGCCTTAGTAATCTTTAGGACTAAGACTAAGATTGGTAGCACTAGACAAGGGACTTTGATTGTAACAGAATACTATAATAGGATAAATGGCTTGTGGTTAGAACTCGATCATTACCAAGACATCAAAATAGTGTCTAGTGAGGATGCTGCCACCCTCAATCGAATACTTGAGTGAGATAGAATTGTAGAGTTTTTAGCAGGCCTTAATTTGGAATATGATCAGGTGAGACTTCATATTCTTGGTAGAGAGAGATTGCCTTCTCTTAATGAAGTATTTGCAATCGTTAGAAGTGAAGAAAACCAAAGGGTAGCCATGCCTAGTTGTCAGCACTTCCGGGGCTGACAAGGTTGGGGGCTGGAATTCAAGGGAATTCCAGCGAGTCGAAACGAGAGTGGTAGGGAGAGAATGTGAGGGAGAGAATGTGAGGGAGAGAGAAGGACTAACAGAATAGAGAGAGAAAATGGGAAAAGATTCTCATTAATCAGTGAGGAGCATTGCTCCATTACATGCAGCTTTATAGGCTGTTATGGAAATCTTCTAGAAGGCATGCCGAGACTAAACCTGCTCGCTGCCGAGACTCATCCAACAGAATTACAAAATAGGATGGACCCTTCTACCCCTCTACTATGCTAGCTACGTGACAAGTTTCCCCCTCCTTAAAACATTTCTTGTCCTCAAGAAATTACAAGAGCCCAGTCACTCGAGGAAACTGCTTGAGTAACTCGGGGAGGTATTCCCAAGTTGTGTCGTCTGGTGGCCGGTTGCTCCATTGAACTTGCACTTGAATCAAGGGTAAGGATCCTTGATATATGACCCTCTTGTCAATAATGGCCATAGGTTTAGATTCCTCTACGTTCTCCTCCTCCACATTGGGTGGTTCAGCACTAACCGCTTCATGGGACCCTACAGATTTCTTGAGCAACGATACATGGAAAACCGGATGGATGCCTACTTCATCTGGTAGCTGTAATCGATATGCTGAGCTTCCCACTTTAGCTGTTATGCGAAAAGGGCCGAAGTATTGAGGTCCTAGCTTAGAAGATCGCTTGCCGGTGAACAACGGCTGCTGAAACCGCCTGACCTTTAAGTAGACAGAATCTCCTTCTTCAAAATTCCTTTCAGTTCTCTTCCGGTCTGCCATTTGCTTCATTCGATTTTGCGCCACTGTCAGCTCTTGTTTAATAATCTGGAGGGCTTCATGTCTCTGTTTTAAGTATTTATCCACATCCCTTTCTACTTCGGAGTAATGCATTACTGCTAGAATGAGTGGTGGTTTGTACCCAAAGAGTGCTTCAAAAGGTGATCGCTTGAGTGAACTGTGGAAGTTCGAGTTGTAGCACCATTGAGCCAAGGGTAACCATTGATTCTAGCTTTTCGGTCTAGTGAAACACACACACCGTAGGTAAGCTTCCAAGCACTGATTTACTCTTTCCGTTTGTCCATCCGTCTTCGGGTGGTAGGCGGTAGACATGTGTAGGCCAATTCCCAGTTGTTTGAACAATTCCTTCCAAAAATTGCTTGTAAATATCTTGTCTCTATCGGAGGTGATGGACAAAGGCAGGCCGTGTACCTTTACCACCGAGTCTAGCAGTATCCGGGCCACTTCAGGGGCTGTAAAGGGATGAGCTAGGCTAAGGAAATAGCCAAATTTCGTCAGTCTATCCACCACTACGAGTATAGTGCTCTTCCCTTCGGATCGGGGTAATCCCTCCACAAAGTCCATGGAAATTCCTTGCCAGACCTGGCCTGGTATCTCTAAAGGTTGAAGTAGACCTGGGTAGGGCACTTGTTCATGTTTGCATTATTGACAAACTGGGCATGCTAGAACATAGGCTGCCACTTCTTTTTTCATCCCCGGCCAATAGAACAATTGCCTTACCTTGTTGTAGGTTACATTGAGGCCGGAGTGTCCCCCCATGGGAGAAGCATGCAGAGCTTGTAGGATGCGGGTCCTTAAGTCAGGGTCCTCCCCAATCACCACCCGTCCACAATACCTCAATAGCCCTGCCTTCAACGTGTACCCTCTCTGTTCACCCCTATCTATGGCGAGACTGGTCATGAGTTCTTGAGCCCAGGGTGTCCCTTCATAGCTGTGTGACACCTCTTTGATCCAATTTGGAACAAGTACAGAGACTGCCTGGCATTCCCCCTTGTCTTCTCTTCTGGACAGTGCACCAGCCACTGTGTTCTCTTTGCCCTTGCGATATTGGATGCTGTAATCCAGCCCTAACAATTTTGTGACCCCTTTCCTTTGTAACTGTGTGTGTAATCGCTGTTCTCCTAAAAATTTGAGGCTCTCATGGTCGGTTTTGATAATAAATGAATTTCCCTCCAAATAACACCTCCATTTGTCCACTGCCATTAGCACCACTAGTAATTCCTTGTCATAGATACTTAGTCCCAAGTGTTTGGGTGCTAGAGCTTGGCTGAGGAATGCTATCGGCCTACCGTCCTGTGCTAGCACTGCTCCCACGCCCGTGTCACATGCATCTGTTTCCAGCGTGAATGGCTTGGAAAAATTTGGTAGAGCTAGAATGGGAGCTTGTGTCATAGCCTCCTTCAAAGAAGTGAAGGCGGCTGTTGCCTCCTCTCCCCAGACAAACCCATTCTTCTTGAGCAATTCCGTTAATGGTTTGCTAATGATGCCATATCCCTTGATGAACTTTCTATAATAGCCCGTTAGCCCCAAAAAACCCCGCAGCTCCTTCACAGTCTTAGGAGTAGGCCATTCCACCATGGCAGTAATCTTCTTGGGATCAGTCAGCACGCCCTCTCCAGTGATTATATGCCCAAGGTATTCCACCTTTCCTTCTGCGAAGATACATTTAGACTTCTTGACAAACAATTGATTAGATTTGAGGACTTGGAATGTGGTTTTGAGGTGGATTAAATGTTGTTCCATGGTTGGGCTGTAGACTAAAATATCATCGAAGAATACAAGGATACATTTTCTGAGATATGGGCAGAAAATGTGATTCATGAGGGCTTGGAATGTTGCGGGAGCATTGGTTAGGCCGAATGCCATTACTAGGAACTCATAGAGCCCTTGGTGGGTACGAAATGCGATTTTGGGGATGTCCAAAGTGTTCATTCGGATCTGGTGATAACCAGATCTGAGGTCTAGCTTCGAAAATATTGTAGCTCCTGATAGTTCATCAAGTAAGTCGTCTATAATTGGGATGGGAAACTTGTTTTTGATAGTATAGGAGTTTAGTTGTCTATAGTCAACGCAAAACCTCCAACTACCATCTTTTTTCTTAACCAGGAGCACAGGTGAAGCAAATGGGCTTTGGCTTGGCCTAATGATCTGTTTGGATAGCATTTCTTTTACCAAATGTTCAATTTCAGCCTTCTGAAATGGGGAATAACGGTAGGAGCGGACATTGACAGGCTCGGTGTTCGGCTTAAGGTGGATGGTATGTTCTAGGATTCGGTCCGGAGGTAAAGAGGTGGGTTCCAAGAATAGTTCCTCAAATTCAACCAATAGAATGTGTAGAGAGTCAGTAAATTGTACCTCGCTCGAGGCGCTGGCTGATGCCTGTAACGTGAACCACAGATTGCCCATTGTGTCCTCCGTTGGCCCTCCCTCGTACACCTCAATGGCATAGATTGAATGAAGCTGTGCAATGATTCCCTCATCCTGCTCCATGAGCTTCTGCAGATGGCTGCCTGAGATTGCTCTGCACTCTCCTCCATCCCCGCTCCCCGTTAACGTTATCCTTTGTCCTCCTTTATCGAAAGTCACCTCCAACGTGTTAAAGTCGAATATGAGCGGGCTGACTGTCTTCATTCAGTCTACTGCCAAAACTACTTGACATCCTCCTAGCTGCAAAATCCTGAGTTCTGCCGAAAACTCATGGCCTTGCATCCTCCATGTAAATCCTGGGCACTTGTATCGGCTGATCATCTTGTGACCATTAGCAACCGTGACACAGAGGGGGGCGGTGGGCTGGAGGACGCATAGTAGTTCCTTGGCTGTGTTTTCGTTCAGGAAACTATGCGAACTCCCACTATCTATTAATACCAGCAGCTTACTCTTCCCCGCATTACCCCTGATTTTGATCGTTTTGTCAGAAGGGTAGCCTTCCAAAGCGTGCAATGAAATCTGTCCTCCTTCCTCTTCTTCTTCCATTTGCTTTCCGGTATCTTCTTCTTCAGCCATGTCTTCTTCCCCTCCTTCCTCATCCCCTTCCATCTGCATGAGTGCTCTCTTGCACTGATGGCCGGCTGTGTATTTTTCCCCACATTTAAAACACAAGCCCATTTGTCTCTTTTGATCCCAAGTAAGGGACCGTAGGGGACTAGCTGCGATCGGGGCCTTTGGAGGATAGCTTCCCTTGTGCAGCTGGGGATTGCCAACCTTCTGACTCCTCCCTGCCGACCCTTGCCACCCCACTCCAGACCCTTTTTGTAAGAGTCTATGCTTTCTAGCGAAGGCCTCCAGAGACAACTCATGCAGACGGGCCTTTTCGGCCGCTTGTCTGACTGTCGTGGGTTGTAGCATTTTAACCATGGGTCCCAACTCATCATGCAACCCACTAAGGAAGTTGGACACAAAATACTGCTCGTCTAGCATGGGGTGGGCGTGTCCCAACCTCGATTTCAGCTCCTCAAAGCGGGCCTGGTACTCCTCCACTGTCCCATCTTGTCTTAGTTTATTAAACTGCTCCACCACATCCGTCAAGTTGCTTTCACCAAATCTGGCACAGAATTCCTCGACAAACTCTGGCCATCTCCATTCCTGACGTCTAGCACTCCAGCTTTGAAACCAGGAATCTGCTGCATCGTTCAAGTATGCCGCCGCCATGTTGACTTTGTTATCTTCCATCACCCGATAGTGATAGAAAAAGCGTTCACACCTCCTTATCCACCAACGAGGCTTCACTCCTTCAAACATGGGTATCTCCATGCTTGGGATGGGTACGTTATTGGCAGCCCCAAAACCCCCTCGCAGGGTTGCTTCCCCTGCAAGCTCCATCCTCTCGTCTCTATCTTGACGGCCCCGTGTGCTTTGAAAGATGGGAGCCGCAGCTGTTCTAGGTGGAAAATCCGCTGGTAAGGTCGCATTGGGTTGTCGCGAAAAAATGGCCAGTGCAGCGTTTAACTGCTGGCTTAGTCCCGTAAACTCCACTCGGAGATGAGCAAAATCATCCCTCAGATTTCGCTCCATCTCGATAACATCTGACCTTATCCTACTTATGTCTTCGTGGGTATTTCTGATACCTGCTTCTACTATTTCCAGCCTTTCCTCCACCAGCTCCTGGCCATGGTGCACTCCTTCGTCTATAGCGTCTAAGCGAGCTTCCAGCTGTTTCATGCGGGTACCTTCCGCCATGGTTGTTGGTTGTAGCTCGTCAATCCGGGATCGTCTTCTCTGATACCAATTGTCAGCACTTCCGGGGCTGACAAGGTTGGGGGTTGGAATTCAAGGGAATTCCAGCGAGTCGGAACGAGAGTGGTAGGGAGAGAATGTGAGGGAGAGAGAAGGACTAACAGAATAGAGAGAGAAAATGGGAAAAGATTCTCATTAATCAGTGAGGAGCACTGCTCCATTACATGCAGCTTTATAGGCTGTTATGGAAATCTTCTAGAAGGCATGCCGAGACTAAACCTGCTCGCTGCCGAGGCTCATCCAACAGAATTACAAAATAGGATGGACCCTTCTACCCCTCTACTATGCTAGCTACGTGACACTAGTGAGCATAGTTTAGAAGGTTCAGCTATGGCATCCAATAAAGGAGAGGGGGCAAGACTTAGAACTGGGAAATAAAAAGTTCAAACAAAGAATTCAGGTCGTGAGGGGCTGTGGTGCACTTACTGCAAGAAACCTAGGCACACTCGAGATACATGCTTCAAACTCCATGAGAAGGAAGCTGTTCTAAGCAAGATGGGGGGTTTCAAGAATCTAACTCAAAAGAACTAGGCCTATCTCTCGAACAAGGAGCAGGAGGAAGGAGGATCCATTGATAAGACATAATCCATTGGATTTGATCTTAATCAGTTGAATACAGAAAAAATCAACAAACTCAAAAACTTCCCAAGGACAATCTAGGATGGGGTTTGCTCTCTTGCTCAACAAGGTACTTGCCAACATTCTGTATTTTTTTCTCCCTAAAAAACTGATAGGAATAGCATATGGATCCTAGATTCAAGAGTCACTGATCATATGACTCTTGACTTGCATGTTTTTGACACATATAAGCCTCTTGAAACCTCTAAACAGATAACCATATCCAATGGAACCTCAGTTCCCATCACAAGATAGGGCAGGGTCAACCTTAGCCCCATCCTTCCTATCAAACAAGTACTTCATGTACCTAACTTGTCTACCAATCTTGTTTTTGTTCATCACCTCTCTAAGGATTCGAACTGTCGTGCTATTTTTTCCCCTCATATGTGTGAATTTCAAGCCATGGACATGAGGAAGATGATTGGTGTGGTTGAGGAACAGAATGGGCTATATTACTTGAAGAGAGAGAGTGGTTATCCTAAAGGGAGTAAGCTAAAGGGTGCTTGTTCATCCTAGTCCACCTCAGATCTTGCCAACATTTGGCTGCATCATTATAGGCTTGACCACCCTCTTTTTGTGCTGTTAAAAAGCATGTTTCCTACCTTGTTTAGAACTCTATATCCTAGTAACTAGTAATTTTCAATGTGATGTGTGTGTAATTTCTAAGCATCATTGTGTGTCCTATCCAATCAGCAATAAAATATTTTCTTGTTAAAAGTTGTCTCGAGTATAAGATAATAAGATTAGTGAAAGCAGTGCATTTTGAGGGTCAATAAAGAATTAAATAGAAGTTTATATCCCAATCTGTAATTAGTGATAGTTGGGGAACTATAAATATCTAATAGTCTTCATTGGGATGTCTGCCTTTTGTTATAAATAGAAGGCAGAAGGAGTCATTTATGGGTATGAAATTATGTCGAGTGCATGTATTCTCTAAGAGGAAAGGCTAGATGATAGCACTTCGTAATCTTGGAAGAGAATTGTATGGGCGTACTAGGAAAAGGAGAGACTACTGTACTAATTGATTTATGATTAAATCAAGACTGCTCTCGAGGTGATTTCAAGGCTGGATGTAGGGTTGTTTTCAAACAATTCGAACCAGGATAAACTGTTGTCTCGTGTTTGTGGTTTGAATGTTTTATTTTTGTTTTCATTCTTTTAATTTTGTTCTTACAATTTCAATTTCTTATTTATGTTGTTTTGGATTGATTTCGGGTAAGGAGTTGAGAGAATTAGCACTTGTAAACATTGTTTGAGTTGTCAAAAGAGCTCTTAATCATAACAGTGGGGACCATCTAAGATACCTAACTGTTCAGGAGCTAGGTGGTTTATTTTCTTTATAGATGATTATACTCGAATGTGTTGGTGTATGTGGATGACATAGTTGTTAGTGGGAATGATGAAGAAGTAAAGCAGAGTCTTAAGGAAAATTTGGCTAGGGAATTAGAGATTAAAGACCTTGGTGCCGCCAAATATTTTTTGGGAACAGAAGTAGCTTACTCCAAGGCTGGAATTTTCCTATCCCAACGTAAGAATGTATTGGATTTGTTGGCTAAAATAGGGTTGATAGGAGGAAAAGGAACCAGCATACCTGTGGAGCTTAAACACAAATTGCAGGAAAACCTTAGCAATCAACCATTGGATAAGGAAAGGTACAAGCGATTAATTGGCCGGCTAATATACCTCTCTCATACTAGGCCTGACATTGTTTCTGTCAACCTAGTAAGTTAGTTCATGCACAGTCCAACTGAGGAGCATATGCAGGCAGTAAGAAGGATTTTGAGTTGTCTAAAGGCTACACCATGCAAGGGTATCTTGTTTAAAACAGGGTTTGATTTGGATATTAAAGGCTTCACGGATGCAGACTATGGGGGGTCTCTCACTGATAGGAGATCTACAACTGGGTATTGTGTGTTCTTAGGTAGAAATCTTGTGTCTTGGAGGAGTAAGAAGCAAAGCATTATGGCAAGGTCTAGTATAGAGGCAGACTTTAGGGTTATGGCCCTTGGTCTATGCGAGTTGTTATGGCTACGAATTGTCCTAGAGGATTTGAAGATCAAGATTCAAAGTCCTATTGAGCTGTTTTGTGATAATCAATAAGCTATTAGTATTGTTAATAATCCTATTCAGCATGATAGGACAAAACATATAGAAATAGACCGACACTTCATAAAGGAGAAGCAAGTTTAATTCACATTCCCTATGTTCCGTCTGAAAATCAAGTGGCTGACATGTTAACCAAATGGCTGGCTGTTAAGAGATTTGAAGACTTAACAGACAAGTTGTGAATGATAGACATTCATTCACCAATTTAAGGGGGAGTGTTGGTTCTCGAAGAATTATCAAGAAGGAGCTATACGCTGGTCAAACAAAACAGTTTTAGAAGCTTCCAAATTTGGAATAGGATACTTTCCTAATTCAGACTTAGGAAACTTTCCTAAGAATGTATATATGTATATTTTCCTTTCTTGTATGATGTAGTTTTCCTTATGTTGTATCTTTTCTCCTCTATAAGAGGACATGATCGTGTACATACATATATGAGTAAGAATTATTCAGTTTCTACACATACTAAAGAAGCATGGACACAAACATGGAACTATATGGATTCATATGCACCAAGGACACGACAACAAATAAATATCTTAGATTTATGTGATAATAAAATAGTATTAAATATTAATTCTTTTGGATAGCAAAGAAATTCTTCTCTACAAAATGAAGCATAATTCACTCTAGATTCAATTTTATAAAGATATTACAGTACTCAACATTTACAAACAATTTAAAGTTATAAACAATTGGGCTACAATTTAACAAAAAGAAAAGCAAAAGAATTAGTATACATATATCAACTATTTTATGCTAATTCTTTTGTTGTCTTCACCAACATTAGACAATATAACCTAAAAGTGTCTCACATACTCTACCCAACAGAAACATGGGCAAAAAAAGCTGGGAGGAAGTTTCAAATGCCTACGATTTGATATTTTGCTTAACTGAGCCCTTTATATAGCTAGTAGCTCTAACAACTCTAATAAATTGACTTTGCATGGTGTAAGAAGCTGAAAGCAACATTGTTTTGCAGGTGCAGGTTTCTTCTCATGTATTGAAAGGTGCACCACATGGTGCTGCAGTTTAGCCCCCATCCCCTTTTCATGGAACTTCCATGAGAAGGGATTTGACTTCCATGGATGGACTCCTTGAAAACATTGGAATAAATGTGACTAAATGGAGCAGCACGGGAGATCCATACCCCATAATAAAAGTTAAAAGCAAAATTTTGCAAGGATTTATAGGGAATGTTGAAAGGAATACTTAAGAGGAGACAAGATCATTATTATTAGAGATGGCTTGAATGGCCATGAGGCCAAAAAATTAAATGATTATTATAGAGTAGAGTTCATGCTTTGTAAGAAAATATGAGGGAAAAGCTACTTGGATTTTGTCACGGTATATGATCTCACCACAAGTAATATCATTAAACATGATGAACATTTGATTACATATAAAAATGACTTATCAACTACCCAAATAGAATTGTTTCCCATGAAAAATAATAAGTATCACTTATGTTTCAAGGATTGTAAATTTCTAATGGGTGAGTGTCTACCCACTCAATATAGGTTTATGATTCTCGAGTTTCATATCAGAAAATGGAGGAAAGATGATAAAAGAAGAGCCTCATAATCAAATGGTGAGATTTAGGAAGCAAAAAACAAGTTATTTTCAAAGGAAAATTGAGTGGTGGAAGAGATTTAGTTGTAGAATGCGAGGCTAAAATTGTTGTCGAAATTTAGAACACAACAAATACTGTTCTATGAGATATACAAGCAAAACCCAAAATCAGAAGGGGTGACGGTGGTAGAGTGAGGTATGAGAAAAAATAACACCAAGAGAGCTTTGTTATGACTTTGCATGCATGCTGTCACCACCACCACCACCACCACCACCACAAACCTTAATCCCATTAGCTGGAATCATGAATTATAGCTCTCCAATGGTCTCCACCCATGGCCAAATCTTCTATAAAGCTATTATATTCCATTTCTTGTCTAAGGGTTTCCCACCAAATTTCTTTGCATACATGACAGACTGCAAAATAAGGTCAAAAGCTTACAAAAATTTGTGCCAAGAACTTGACACAAAAGATGAGAAAAGAGATATAGAGAAGCTGACTAAAGTAAGAAAAAGAAAAATAAGGGATTTGAGCCAAGTGAAGGGCATTCAAAATAAATGCCAAAAAATGCAAGTAAATGAGAGCGTAATAAAGGAAAAAAGGAAGAAATATTTTTCCAAGCCATTTAATAAATGTGGAAAAACAAATATTACATTAGAATATCTTGGTAATTTCAAAAAAAGAAATGAGCTATATTTTCTCCAAATGTATTTGCCTAAAAGAAGTAAAACAAGTCATAAAAAAATGAATAATAATAAAGCAATTGTACAGAACAATCCTAATATTAGTATGGAAGTGCCTGGTAGAAGAAACCATTTTATGGTAAAAAAACTATTTAACATAATCATTAATGCCCAAAAGCTATTTAATGTAAAGATTAAGAAAAAATACATCATCCCCAAAAATCAATTTGGTTTCATGCCCAATAAGTCAATAACAAAAGCTATCTACTTCATAAAGGTTATTAAAGATGTGTCACAAAATAAAATCGGGCTCTACAACTTGTGGAAGTGATACTGCAACTTTTTATTATTGGACTACGTCAAGGGTCCACATCATGCCCTCTCCTTACTTTATGGCTTAACTTATTAAGCACGTCCAACAAGAAGTGCTTTGCTATATGTTAGATGACATTATCTTGGTGGACAAGACCAAAAAAAGGTGTAAATACTAAGCTTGAGTTAGTGGAGGAATAACTTAGAATTCAAGGGGCTGTTATAGTGGAAAATGATTTCCAGTTCTTTATCTCCAATTTTTTTTATAAAATCTCTAGTTTTCATTTTTCCATAGAAAATTAGAAAAATTTCCAATCTAGAAAATTGGAAAATATGTTCAAAAAAAGGAGAGATGTTTAATTTCTTGTGTGGAACTTGTGTTAAAGAAGAAAATGGAGCTGATATGGGGAAAATTTTTAAAAAACCGCATTTTCAAATGTCCAAATTAATAAGGAAAACTCAGAAAACTCATTTTAGGAGTTTTCCAAGTTCAGTGCAACTTTGGAAAACCCTGTTTTCCAAATCTCCATTTTCCATTTGAATTTTTTTTATATTTGAACAAGTTTTCTAATTTTCCACTTTCTATGGAATAATTGTCTAGAAACTTAGGGTTGTTTTCCACAACTAAATAGGCTCCAAATGTTTCAAAATCCAGTAGGTTTGGAATCAAATACATAAAATGTAAACTTAGCAAAAATATAAATGTAGATGATACGTGTAAGACTTGAAGATCCAAGTCATTATAAGAAAATACCAATTCAAATATCTCAAATCAATTGCTTAAAAAAACAAAACGATTATTGAGAATGTTACTAACAAAATCAAGATAAGTTGGTTAAAGTGGAGAAGCACTTATAACATTTTATGCAATCATAAAATCCCTTCAACCTTGAAAGCAAAGTTCTATCAAATGGCTGTAAGAGTAACAATGCCATATGACATGGAATGTTAGGAAGCCAAACACTAACATATACAAATATGAGCATAGCTAAGTTGAGGATATTATAGTGGATGTATGTCATACAAAAAAAAAAAAAAGATTGAATTAAAAATAAAATTATCAAAAAGAAAGTTAAAATGGCACAAAGAAAAATAGTTTCAACATGTAAAAAAAAAATGGCCAATAGATCATAAGTCAGGAGAGTGAACGGAAAAAAAAAGAAGTATGTAACCAAAAAAAAAAAAGGCATAAGGAAACCATAGAAAACTTGATTAAAAAAAATCTCCTAGACATGGCATAGAATATAATAGTCTTGTAGAAGATATGGTCATGAATAGAGAGAATAGGTGAACTTGGATCTGTGCATAAGAAAGTTAGAATGGCACAAAGATAAAATGGTTTCAACTAGTGAAAGAAGACCAATAGATCATATGTTAGGAGAGTGGATGGAATAAAAAAAGTATACAACCAAAAAAAAGGAATAAGAAAACCATAAAAAATTGATAAAAAGACCTCCTAGAGATGGCAAAGAATATAATAGTCTTGTAGAAGATATGGTCATGGATAGAGATAATAGGAGAGCTTGGATCTGTGCACGTTTGTCTAACATGCCACAGTATGTTCCGATGCACTACTTGCAGCCCAACTAGGATAACTTGGTTGAAGCTGAGTCAACTAAAATTAGAATTTAGGAAATCCTTAATCTTGGTGCACGTGTGGGTGTTTTTTCTTCTCATTGGCCTGGAAAAGAAGATGCTTAGGTTAGAACCAAAATGCTTTGCCTCCTAAGAAACTGTAGATGATCGAATATCTCAGAATTTAAGTTTCAAAATCTTTTTGATTTTAGGCTATGTACAGTTAGGATTACAGCTAGGAGGATTTACAGCTTCTTTGATTTTATTTGTTGCCTTTTCCAATTGATTGATGATTCTTAGGAGATCACAATCAGTTAGGGATGTGATTTAGAATCTCCTCGTATGTATATATATAGTCCTGCCATGTACAGTCAATTTACACGAATGAAGAAAGTTCCCTTCTCCACATGGTATTAGAGCAGAGTTAGGGATTCCTGTCATTCTGTCACCTTCTGTCTTAGTTACTGGCAACCTTTCCATCACCGACCAAGGCAAAGAACCTAGTTGTTCCAGTGTTGTCCCTTGGTCTAGTTATCATCTCTGGTCGTGTTAGGGTTCCTAGAGATAGATCTGGTGATGTGACGAAATACTGTGATTTCAGAATTAGAAGAAGGGGTTGGGAAAGGTGTTTTCCTGCATCTATCAATGATGTTGATTCCTTAGAGAGAATTTGCAATCTCTTGAGATAAGTCCTCAGAAACTAGGCATAAATTTTTCTAATAATTCCATTGAATAAGTCAAATCTCTAAATACTAGCTTGGTGGGGTAACCACCTCCTAAAAACAAGGAATACAAGGAAAGTGGAGGAGTAACCTCCTCAACTACAACATAATAACTAATTAGCAAATAGATTCAAAATAAACACTAACTTAACAGAAAATACAATAATTAATTAATGATAACTAATTCAGAAAATTTAATTTCTGAATTTTCCATGTGTAAACCGATGGTACACCAGACGTTTGCTAACAGGTTGTCACCCTCCGTCACTGTTCCTATCACTTATCTTCGTCGACCGTTCCAGCATTGTTCTTGGTCTTCCAGGCCAATGTCTGCCATCACTGTAGCCTCCGCCGCTTCAGTCCAGCAGTTCTATTTGTCCGACCCAACATTTTCCATCACTGCAATTAGTCCAACAGTCCTGTTTGTCCGGGTCAGCGTCTACCATCACTGCAACCTCCGCTGTTTTAGCCTAGTCTCAGAACTGCCTCTGAAACTTAACTGCCTCTAAAACTTAAAGTTTGAGAGAAGTATGGCTGCTGCAAAAGCTTCGACGTCGTCGGAAGTCATCCCAAGTCTCACAGGAGCTGTCGACATCACCTTGTTCACCATCACCGCCCATAAACTGAACGGCCAGAACTACTTACAGTGGCCCCATTCGGTCTTGATCTTTATTTTTGGGAAAGGGAGAGATGAGTATCTCACCAGTGCAGCCAAAGAAAGAGGATTTGAAGTATCGATCAAGGAAGACGGAGAACAACCTGAATATGTCATAGCTCCTCAATTCCATGACAAATGAAATTGGAGAAAATTTTCTCCTTTATGAAACAGTTGCAAAAATTTGGAAGGCTGCAAAGGAGGAATATTCGCATGTTGAGAACACATCCGAGTTGTTCGAGATCGAGTGTGTTCTTCATGATCAATGACAAGGAGATCTCACCATTACAAAGTACTTCAGCATCCTCAACTAGCACTGGTAACACAAATGGAAGTGCCCGGAAGATGGACAGTACCATAAGAAGATTGTTGAACAGAAGCATCTATATAAGTTCTTAATTGGTCTCGATAAGAACTTGGATGAAGTTTGTGGCAAAATCCTATCTACAAGAACAACTCCCAGCCTCCAAGAAGCCTTTGCTGGAGTGAGGCGTGAAGAAAGTAGAAAGAAGGTCATGTTGGGGACCCAAAATCCATCTCCCGACGCTGTTGCCCTTGCTGCCCGTGGGAGTCACCCCCATCAAACCATAGCAAACAGAAGAAGGATTGGCCAAAATGTGATTATTGTCATAAACTTGGCCACACGAAATATAAATGCTGGGATTTACAAAACAAACCAAAGAGAAAGTTGGGGGAATGTGGTGAATTTGGAGGAAAGGACCAACTCCCCTGAAACAGCCCTTTTTAGCGAAGGACAAATGGAGTTTCTGTAGAAAATTTTTAGCCAGCCACAAAGCAACCCCTACTCGGTCATGGCAACCGGAATTGTGGCCCATAAAGGTAATATCCTTCATGCCCTCAATGTTAAAAGAAATCATTCAAATGTATGGATTGTAGATTTTGGAGCTTCAGACTCGGGGCTATTCACTCAAATCAACCCATGTAGAGAAAAGTGGACAGTTTGGATTGCTGATGGAACACAATCCCAGATAGCCGGAGTAGGAACATTGAAGTTAACCGAGAATTTTCCCCTTCACTCGGTGTTGCTTGTTTCAAATTTGGATTGCAATTTATTATCCATTAGCAAATTTACTTAGGACTATAATTGTGTCACTAAATTTTTCAGAAATTTGTGTGAATTTCAGGATTTGAATTCGGGGAGGATGATTGGTAGTGTTAGGCAGTGTTCAGGGTTACACCTACTCACAAGCAATAACTCTCCACATGGACAAAATCTGCAAGTTGGTAATCTAGGATCTCAAAGTTCCTCTTTCAATGTTTCTATTCCTAGTTCTAATAATCAAGCCATGCTTTGGCATTTTCGTTTAGTGCATCCAAATTTTGCATATCTTGAAAAGTTGTTCCCTTTATTAATTAAGAATAAAAATTCAAATTTGCTTCAGTGTAAGGTGTGTCAATTGGCAAAGCATACTCTCAACTCCTATCAACCTCAGCCATATAAACCTTTTCAACCATTTGCCATGTTTCATAGTGATGTATGGGGTCCCTCTCGCACAAAACATGTTTTGGGATCTCAATGGTTTGTGTCTTTCATTGATGACCACACTTGGTTAACATGGATATTCCTTCTAAAAGAAAAATTTGGGGTTCGTCAAGTCTTCAAAAATTTCAATGTCATAATTCAAAATCGGTTTCATTCAAAAATTCAAATTTTGAGAACAAACAATGCCAAAGAATATTTCAGCTCTATCCTGGGTGACTATCTTTTAAGCCAAGGCATTATCAATCTGTGTTAACACTCCTTCGCAAAATGGTATTGTTGTGTGAGATTTGAAGATCAAAAAGAGAGAAATAATAGAAAGAGTACCTCGATCAAGTTCTCATTAATGATTAATGATAAAAACAAAAGATGGTTGGTATTTATACCCAGCTATCAAAACAATGAGGCTGAGCCTTACTAACGCATAATACAACAAACTTAGCAAACCTATACAGTAATTAACAACAATCAAGCAAGGAAAGCAAGCAGCAATACAAATACTATCTGGTGCTATTTTCTCCAACATTTCCCCTCAGTTTAGACCTCCTAGCTGACTTAGAACTCCTATTCTCCTTTAAGATATTTGAGGCTCCAGCAAACTGTGACTGCGTAAGAGAGAGATGTAGACCAATCTTGGTATAGAGAAAGCATAGACGATCACGAGGTAAACCCTTGGTAAAAATGTCAGCCACCTGATGCAAAATAGGCATATACCTAATCTCAACTGCACCTCTTTCAACCTTTTCCCAAACAAAATGCACATCTCTTTCTATGTGCTTAGTACGGGAATGGAAAACAGGATTTTTTGCAATGCTTTTGGCTGTCATATTATCATAGCACAAAACAGAAGTATGACATAGAGAATAACCCAATTCAAAAAACAATGATTGTAATCACAATATCTCAATAATTCTCTGAGCCATAGCTCGGTATTCTGCTTCACCAACAAACCAAGCAACTACCAACTACTTCCTAGAACTCCAAGCTATCAAATTTGGACCAAGAAATACACAAACACCACTAGTGGACTGTCATGTAACCTTACACCCAGCATGGTCAGCATCTGTGAACACAGTCAACGAGAGATCACCGGCCATAGGTCTAAACATCAGCTCCAAACCAATGGTTCCCTTAAGATATCTCAGTAGACGCTTACAAGCTAACCAATGATGCACTTTAGGGGAAGATAAAAATTGACTTAGCCTATTCACCACAAAAGAAATATCAGGCCGAGTATGAGTCAAGTATTGAAGAGACCCAATTATGGTCCGATATAGAAAAGGATTTGAAAACAGCTCTCCCTCATCAGTAAAAGAAACCCCAGAATTCAAAGGTGTATCACAAGGACTACAATCTTGCATATAAGCCTTTTTCAAAAAATCCAAGCTATACTTTGACTGTGTAAGGTACATACCTTCAGTATCTCTATATGCTTCAAAACCTAGGAAATAATTACAACAACAACAACATATCCAGTCGTTATCCCACTATGTGGGGTTGGCTACATGAATTCTAGATTTCTATGTGGGTTACATCCCAACAGATAGTTTGTCTAGAATTCATATTTGGATCCGACTAGGTTTTACGCTGGCTGTCGGCTACCTAATGCAACCCTCCTCCTTTATCCGGACTTGGGACCGACAGTGGATAATATCCCCTGGCGGAGTAATGATGAAATGAAGTTTGAACACCATCTTCACATGGAAAAATTTCATGAGATGGTGGTGAATGAAGATAATTGATATAGTTGTGTTCCATAACTTAGTTGACATGGTGAAACCAACAAGTACAATATGGAAACACAACATCCTGAATACAAGTTTGTAAAGCAATAGGGTCAGAACCCATGACGAATATGTCATCAACATACACCAAAAGAAAGAGTACTGTTGTACCAATGCATTTAATGAAGAGAGATGCATTAGAAACAGATCTTGAAAAACCCCAACCTTGTAATGCTGACCTCAATTTAGTGTACCAAGCTCGTGGATCTTGTTTAAGGTCATATAGTGATTTCTTCAGCTTACACACATAAGAAGGGAATTTAGAATCAACAAACCCAGCTGGCTGAGACATATAAACATCCTCCATAAGCTCCCTATTCAAAAAGGCATTATTAATGTCCACTTGCTGAATATCCCAGCCAAAGTGAACTGCCAAAGAAAACAATACTCTGATAGTAGGAGCCTTAACCACTGGACTAAACGTTTCAGTGTAATCTATTCCAGGTGTTTGAAGAAATCCTTTAGCAACCAAACGTGCCTTATGTTTAAGGATAAACCCATCAGCCTTGTATTTAATTTGAAACACCCATTTACATCCAATTAAATTCATATCTTGAGAGAAAGGAACCAGTTCCCAGGTGTTATTACGTTGAAGAGAAGAAAATTCCTCCTTCATGGCCTGAGTCCAACTAGGATCTAAGAGCACTTCATTGGCTAAGCTAGGTTCTAGGTTACTTATTAGAGTATGAGGTGATGAAATAAGCTGTTTAGATTTAGATTGGGTGATCATAGGATGAATAGAGGGTGTAGGGACAGATTTAGGTCGAGAGGAAGATGAATGAGTAGTAACACATGGTTGTTGGTTTGGAGAGGCAGGTAAAGGAGTGACAAAATTATCAAAGGCAGGTGATGATGAGGAGGACAATGAAGGCTAAGTTACTGGAGGAGAAGGTGCTGAGAGTTGTGCTACTTGAGGAACATTAGAATGAAAAGAAGGAAGAGAATGAAAGACAGTTGTAGAAGGACACAGAAAAAGATAGAATAGGATTATATGTCAAGGAAGCAAACAATAGTGAATAGGGAAACTCAATAGGATTAAATTAAACATGTTTAGAGACATAAACCCTACCCGAAGAATGTAGACACTTGTATCCTGCATGAACTGAATTGTATCCCATAAAAACACACTTAGCTAAGTGCAAATCGAACTTATGTCGATTGTAAGGTCTTAGGTAGGGAAAACATGAGCATCCAAAACGTTGAAGGTGCAAATAGTTAGGTTCTTTTCGAAAAAGAATTCGAATGGAGATTTGAGCTTCAAAGAGGCTGAAGGTAACAAGTTGATGGCATAAACAACTACTTGAAAAGCTTCTACTCAAAATTTAAGTAGCATATGTGCGTGAGATAGAAGGGTAAGCCCCATTTCAACAACATGTCTATGTTTCAGTTCAACAACACTATTTTGTTGGTGTGTATATGGACATGTAAATCTAGATTGTATACCACACGATTGAAAATAGGGCAACAAGGCTTTAAACTCCCCACCATTGTTAGTTTGAAGGCTTTTAAGTTTGAAGTTATATTACAACTCAGCTAGTTTGTGAAAGGCAATGAAAGTTGAAAGAACATCAGACTTGAGTTTCAAAGGATACAACCAAGAGTATCGAGAGAATAAGGTAATATCTAAACCCTTCAGTGGAAACAATGGGTACTGGACCCCATACATCAACATAAACCAACTCTAAAGGATGTGTTGCTGTTATTGGACAACGAGAAAAAGGTAACTAATGTAGCTTACCAAGTTTACATGAATCACAAAATGCTAAATCTGAGTTTGAACAGGAAACTCGTATTTTATTCAAGGCACATTTCAAAACATGAGAAGCAGGGTGCCCTAATCTAGCATGCCACTACTGTACAATATCATTTGAAGTAGTCTGAGCTACATAAACACTACTAAACAACTAATCAGGAACAAACTGATTTTGTTGTTTACATTTATGAAAAGAAGAAGAGCTTGTAACAACAACACTCGAAGACATGGACGTTTTTTATGAAACAGCTGGCTGAGACTCAGCGGGACCAAAAGCTGATGTAAACTAATATAAACCATCCTTAAGAATTCCTCGAAGTAGCATTAGCCCTGAGTCCTTGTCCTTAATCGCACATGAAGTAGAGTTAAACTTAGCAACAACATTATTATCAATTGAGAAACACTAAGCAAGCTTTTGTTCATATGTGGAACATGTAAAACATTAGGTAGGTTAAGAATAGAAGCAGGTGTAGTATGAGTATAGAGATTGTTGTAACCAACATGAGATATACACAATTTCTTACTATCACCAACAGCTACTTTATCACAGCCATGATATGGAGAATGAAGAGATAGATTATTGAGGCTAGTAGTAATGTGGTTGGTCGCTCTAGAGTCAACAAACTGTGAGAAGTTAGAGGTAGAACTCCAACCTGAAAAGCTAGCTTAACAGGTGGAGGGATCATCCTCCTTATATATAGCACATGTCTCCCTTGTAGAGACGATGTGGGATTCTCAACACTCCCCCCCACACTGAAGCTTCTCCAATAACTGATACATGCTTAGGTGATCGAGCAGGGTACTGGTCCATGACCACGACAGCCAAGGATTAGCTCTGATACCATGTGAGAAGTTAGAGGTAGAATTCTAACCTGAAAAGTTAGCTTAACAGGTGAAGGGACCCTCCTCCTTATATATAGCCCATGTCTCCCTTGTGGAGGCGATGTGGGATTCTCAACACAAACCATGGAGCATCTCCACAAGAAGAAGAAGGTAAGGACTAAGTTTCAAACGTCTACCCATAAGGTGACACAGAACCTACCTCAACCATGTAAGTCTCATTAGATTCATTAGGACTAGCAAAAAACGCTTGATAATCTAGCTGTAATTGACTGTTAGGCTGAAATTGATTACTAGGCCTGCCAACATTTTGATTCTAAGGAGATACTCTCTAAAAATTCCTATCAAACCGATGATAACACTTGTCAACCAAATGACCAGGTTTGCCACAAAGCTGGCAATATACACGCCTACCACTAGATCGACCACCACGACCATGACTACCTACCTCTATTCATATAACCACCCCCTCGAGAATCAAAGTTGCCTCTATTATTAGTTAATCTATCACCAGATCTTGATCCATACAAAGCAACATTAACATTCATTGGCCTAGCCAGATCAAAATTAATAGAAGAGAGAACCAATTGATTCTTAGCTACTAGTCGTTACTCATGCATAAGCAAAAGATATTGCACCTTCTCAATATTAATTTCATCCATTTGATAAGTGATTGAACTAACAACAGTTTCATAGTCATGATCCAATCCATTCAATATAGCTAACAGTAGGTCTTTATCTCCTAGGGGTTCACCAATAGGCAATAGCAGCCAAAGCATGTCTAATAGTGAGGGAAAAGGAAACGGTATTCCTTCTTAGTTTTATTGATGTAAATAATAGAATTTATACAAGAAGGTTCCTAAGAATTCTCCTAAGTTTTAGAACTAGATTACTTACCTTATATCTAGGACTAGATTACAACAATTTAAATATACAACAAATAGATAAAACACAAAATAGATAAAAAAGATAAAATTAAAAACCTATCTCTATCTTGATTCTCGGCCATAGCTTCTTAATCTCGTTCCAACAAATAGTCTTTATTTTCAAAATGTAGTCGTTAACAGAAAGAGAATCTTTCTTTACTGACCTCAATTGCCGTTTCAACTGGAAAAATCTTGCCACTGTCTGCTGAGAATACAAATTCTCAAGCGAAATTCGTACCTCCGATGAAGACTCGTAGTGAATCACCTGAGCGAGTACTTCCTGTTCCATTGTTGAAAACAACCATCTGAGAAGAAGCTGGTCCGATCTGATCCTGTTCATGCAAGTTGGGTTAAGAATTGAGGCACCTGAATCATCTGCATTTGAATTCGACTCAAGATTCGAATTCAATTCAGGATTTGAAAGATATTTAGGAGGAGGCGAATGCTTATTAAGAAATTGCGCTAGGTCGTATGCCCTAACTGTGGCAAGAATTTGTGCCTTCCAAAACAGGTAATTACATGTACCTAACTTGATCGGGTTGTAATTGAGTGCTTTAGCAATCGAGGAGAATTCGAGTTGCGAATCAAAAAGAGAATGTGCAGAAGATCGAGAGAAAGATGAAGCACTACAGTTTGGATCGGAAGCCATAGCATGCTTTGATACCATGTGAGATTTGAAGATTAGAAAGAGAGAAATAATAGAAAGAGTACCTTGATCAAGTTCTCATTAATGACTAATGATAAAACAAAAGATGGTTGGTATTTATACCTAGCTATCAAAACAAGGAGAACGAGCCTTACTAACACATAATACAACAAACTTAGCAAACCTATACAGTAATTAACAGCAATCAAACAAGGTAAACAAGCAGCAATACAAATACTATCTACTGCTATTTTCTCCAACATGTTAACGGAAAAACCAACACCACCTTGAAGTTGCCCGGTCTCCCACATTTTCCACTAATGTTCCAACTCATTTTTGGGGGGATGCCATTCTCATACCCACTTACCTGATTAATTGGATGTCTTCTCGAGTCCTTAAGTTCCAAACTCCTCTCCAAGCTCTCCTAATTATCTACCCACATTCTCTGTTTGTGTCCACTATTCCTCTTAAAGTGTTCGAATGTTCAGCTTTCATTCACATTCATCGTCATAATCGTGGAAAGTTCGATCCTCAAGCCATCAAGTGTTTATTTCTAGGGTACTTACCAAATCAAAAGGGGTATAAGTGTTTTTCTCCTTCCACGCGGAAGTACTATCATTCTATGGATGTCACTTTCTTTAAAATCAACCCTTTTATCCCAATCCTACCATTTAGGGGGGAGAGTAAGTTTACCACGGAATGTCAGTCTTGGGATGTTGAGATTCTCTCCAATGATACTCCTTTTACACCCTTGTCTCCAAACTCTACGGTCACAATACCTCCCTCTCCAGTCTAGCTACCAGAACTCTAAGAGGCCCCTCCTCAATCTGAGTCACATCTTCCATCTAACCCTATTGAAGTTGACTTACCAACAAATACAGAGCTTCGTGTCTACTTTAGGAGAGAAAATGCTCAAGATCAGGGAGAACATCGATCACTGATAGAAACTTACCAACAATCCAACCCGAATTCAATGAATGAAGGTAACACTGTTTTTGAAAATATTTTTAGTGAAACACCTGAGAATGATCTAAGTTGGCCAATTGCACTAAAGAAGGGAGTGAGATCATGCATGAAACATCCCCTTCATAATTACATTTCTTACAAGAGTCTCTCACCAAATTTCCGAGCATTTGTTACCAATTTGCATACAATTCAGGTCCCTACCAACATTCAAGAGGCTCTCAAAGATCCCTCGTGGAAGGCTGCAATTTTGGATGAGATACATGCCCTAGAGAAGAATTAAACCTAAGAAGTCACTAATCTGCCTTTAGGTAAAAAACTAGTTGAATGTAAATGGATTTTCACAGTAAAATATAAGGAAGATGGGAGTATTAACAAGTATAAAGCACGCCTTGTTGCAAAAGGTTTCACCCAGTCTTATGGTGTTGATTACCAAGAAACCTTTGGACTTATGGCCAAACTCAATACCATTCGGGTTCTCCTATCTCTAGCAGTAAACTTAGACTGGCCATTGTTTCAACTTGATGTGAAGAATGCATTCTTAAATGGTGACTTAGAAGAAGAAGTGTATACGAAGATTCTCCTAGGTTTTGAGTCACAAGCTACCAAAAATCAAGTGTGCAAGTTAAAAAGATCTCTTTGTGGCCTTAAGCAGTCACCAGGAGAGTGGTTTGAAAGGTTCACAAGAGTGGTAAAATTTCATGGTTACTCCCAATGTCAAGCCAACCACATTCTATTCGTGAAGAGGTCCTCGAAAGGTACAATGTCCATCTTGATTGTGTATCTTGATGATATTATTGTCACAAGTGATTTCACAGAAGAAATGGGTGGTCTAAAGAAAACACTTGCCAAAGAGTTTGAGATCAAAGATTTAAGAAATCTCCAATACTTCCTAGGGATGGAGGTGGCTAGATTTAGCAATGGAATCTCTATATCTCAAAGAAAATATGTCTTGGATCTGTTAAAGGAATGAGAGATGCTTGGGTGTAAAATTGCTGATACTCCAATGGAAGCTACCACCAAACTAGGAGGGGAAGAGAAGGGTGCTCTAGTTGATAAAGGCCAATACCAAAGGTTAGTCGAAAGACATATATATCTTTCTCACACCTGACCAGGTATCTGTTTTCCAGTTAATGTTGTGAGCCAATTCATAAATGATCCAAGGGAAGAACATATGGAGGCATTTTAAAGAATCTTGAGATACTTGAAGCTAACTCCAAGAAAGGGTCTCTTCTTCAAGAAAGGTTCCAATTGAGGGGTAGAAATCTATAGTGATGCAGTCTGGGATGGTTCAATCACAAATCGAAGGTCTACATCCGAGTACTACACCTATGTGAGGGGCAACCTTGTTTCTTGAAGGAACAATAAACAATTAGTGGTCTCTAGGAGTAGTGCAGAAGCAGAATTCTGCGCCATAGCTTATGGTATTTGTGAAGGGATTTGGATAAAAAATTTGTTAGAATAACTTTAAGACCAGACCAAAGGCCCTATGAAACTCTTTTGTGACAACCAATTTTCCATTAGTATTGCCAAGAACCCTTTACACCATGACAGGACTAACTATGTGAAAATTGATCGTCACTTCATCAAGAAGAAAATTGAAGGGACTGTTATTGAACTTGCCTACACCCCAACAAGTTCTCAAGTTGTTGACATCCTAACTAAAGCCTTGCCTCGAAAATGCTTCGAAGACCTAAGTTCCAAGCTTGGGATGAACAATATCTTCACCCTAGCTTAGATGATCGAATATCTCAGCATTTAAGTTTCAAAATCTTTTCTATTTTAGGCTATGCACAAGGATTACAGCTAGGAGGATTTACAGCTTCTTTGATTTTATTTGTTTCCTTTTCCAATTGATTGATGATTCTTAGGAGATCACAGTCCGTTAGGGATATGATTTGGAATCTCCTTGGATGCATATATACAGTCCTGCCGTGTACAGTCGATTTACACGAATGAAGAAAGTTCCCTTCTCCACAAAAACTTGTATGGTCAAGCAATGGGATTCTCCTTTGTTCACTAGTTTCTGCTTTATATGGCATCCTCTACCTCTTTTCTTCAGTTAATCTGACATCTCTCCAATAGTTTTCTGCTATTTAACATTAGAACACGTAAAACTATTCACAAATTGACGAAAGCATATACTAATTATTACCTTAAAAAGGTTAAAAGGCATCTGCTTCTGAATACGAAAGCTCCTAACTTTGTCATGATCCACAAGATCAAAATATATATCTCTTCCAATCTGCTCCACAAGATCTTCATCTCGTGCAACCTAAAATACATCACATAATTCTTCAGTAAAGAAAACTTGAATGGAGGATGAACAGCAGTGTAAAAACGTAGCTAGGTATATACAAGTAGACCAATAACCTTGATGATGGTATAAAGGTGAGCCTCAGCTTTTTCTTTCTTCTTGATCTCTTTTTCTTCTTGCTCTCTTTTCAATCTTTCCTGGAATTGCCATTAAATGTTACTAGGCAAAACTCTACATGGAGTATAGATAAATTAAACTGATGGTGCACAATACCAGCATATTACCCTGAGATGTTCAGCAATGTCCTTCTCATCCACATTACAAATTACTTTCTCCTTGTCAGTTTCACATATGTACACCAACATGTACGCATTTGAATACTTAGTGAATTTAAAAGGTGTATTATTGAATCCTGGGTTTGTCTGTGGTAACTATCATATTACAAGCAAGTAAAAAAGGTCAGAAAATGGTTCAAAAGAAATGCGTACATGAAGAAAAAGAACAATAACAAACCATCCAGAAATCATAGTAAAGCATAACCTCTTCTTCACCACCATATTGCTCCTCCAAAGCCCTCTTCATATCTTCTTTTGTCACCCGTTCATCATCAAATTTATACCTGCGGAGCAAAGACAAGTTTGTCACATGAAGGAAATTTTTGAAGATTAAAGCAAGAGATCATGGAAGGGCAGACATTACTAATTTAGTAAAATTAAGTTTCCAAAATTTCAACTAATTTTCTCTTATAGATTCAAAATCATATGCTTGGACATTACATTGATCTAATCGTGCAAGAAGAAGAATGGGGTTTGACCAAGTTCATACAAAGATTTAAAATGTCATAAATCTGGATATATCTGCAATATGGAACACAATTTTAGAATCAAAGCGAAATCAACAAATTACAAGACCAAAGCTGGTCAGATTGCAGATACAGTGGTCAACACAACCATGATGGACTTGGAGCTCAGCCTATATGTTTTACCAAGATTTCCTTTTTTTCTTTTTTCTTTTTTTTTTTTTTGGGGGGGGGGATCAGTACTAAGACACTATAAAGACTGACAAATATCAACTCTGTTAACAATACCGCAATAATTTTTGCTTTCTTTTGGATAGATCAGCACCAAAACTACCTGTTATAGAAGTTCTAGCCACTAAACCTTTCTAGTCACAATTCTAGCTACTAAGCCTCGTGGAATTATAAATATTACAGATATGCCCCTTTCTAGAGACAAGCATACAGAAGAAAGTAATTACATTTAGAGAACAACAACATACCAAGCCTATATCCCACTATGTGGGATCAACTACATTTAGAGAAAAAGGAAAAAAATCGCACACACAGACAAGAGCATACATGACTAAATTAGGTGTGTATGAGCATCTGGGAGTTGAATGCTTACCACTGGTCAGAAAGAGTTGGTCGTATAAAGGCATAATAATGTCCACCATGGACACCACCACTATGGACTAGAACACTGCAGAAGTTTGTAAACATAACACAAAACTCAGTGCATAGCACGCAAAGAAGTAAAAGGATAGTTGATGAGCATGCATCAAGAATTCAAGATACGTTGGTATGTCACAGTTCAATTTTTCTAAGCTAAACAATATGATAGAGAAGATTCAATAACATGCAAATGTTTTTTTATTTTCAATTAATAAGTAAATGGTGGAACTGAAACAAGAGGAAACAGGAAGACAAACAACTAAAAGTACTACAATAACCCATAACATACAAAAGTAACTTACCCAAATAAAACCTCATACATATCTAAAGCAACAACAAATCCCCTGAAAAGAAAAAGCTATCCTTAACCAAAAAACAAAAAAGGTAATCAATTAGTCCTCCATAGCAGTTTACTAGAATTCAATGATGCATAATATTTGACATCTTTTGACATTTCCCTCACCATCCTACCATATTGAGATTTTAATTCCCCTCCATTTAAAGCAATCAAATGAATAATGACCGCTTAAGTCAAAATCTAATATCTAATCATGAATTTATGGCAGTGTGTGAATTCAGGCAAAATGATGACTTAGTGCATTATAGAACAATCAGCCATGAAATTCCAAATAAATGTGCATAAGAAAACAACTGCAGCTCAATTGGATGATAAACCAAATACTAGAATGCAATGTGGGTACTTAAGACAATACTCTGGTTCACTGCTTACATGGTACAACAGGCAATCCCTTATGGGCATCTAAAAACAAAAATCCAGCCCATTGGTCATCTTAGCATAACAATGATAACAATTAATGCTTCATGCTAAGGAATGGAATCAATTACCATAAGAAGGGGGAGAAGAGAAAGGAAAAAGTGCCATAAATTTAAGCTAGGTTGTTTACCGACAACAAGCAAGGTCATAAGTACCTGTGAAGTGTGTAGAGGTTTCGAACTCTCCTATCAGCATCTGGTGACAAGTATTTTCCGTTTTCTCGATCAAGATCAAGTTGCAAAGGAAACTCATAACGATCATTAATCTATAAGACAGGAGAATAAGAATTATATAAAATGATTTAAAAAATAGAGAAAATAAAGTTCCACTCTCCAAAAGATGTCTTTGGCCATCTAAACTGTGCACAAGATGATACCCAAATTATTTATTAGTTAAAATCATGTATTCAATTGATTTCCATAATTGAAGTCTCTATACGACTGTTAAGGAGTAGCCTAAAGTAGTAGAAAGTCAATTGACAGCTTGGATTTTACCATGCCATTCATATTTAAGCATGCAGGAGAAAGATCCCATCTCCTTGGACTCCTTTTACATTCTTTTGGATGATATTTTGTCATAAGGAAACAGATAGATTTGCCCTGCCTTGATTCTTTTGTACAGGGATCACCCCTTTATGGTCAATGCTCTTCACCTTTTAATAATTTTGTTACTTATAAAAAAAAGAAAATAATTGAAGGGATCTTCTTTTATTTTGGAAACAAATGGTTGAACGTTACATATATATGACTGAAAGAAGAAAAAATAGCCTTACTCAACAACAAAAAAGCAATGATTAAGATATAGCATCCTGGTATAAACAACAAACAAACTTTTAGAGTAACCAATTATGCCTAAACAATGTAATGGAAAACTATTCTATGAACATAGAAGGCTGTTCCAGATAAGATAAATTCAGATGAGACAAAGCTTCATACTCAAATCAAAAAATTTACCAGGAACTATAATAACAAGAAGATAAAGAAACATGCAGGGGAACTCAAATGGAATGACGGGGTAATATATTAATCTTAAAGGTAAATTACAATTAACACTCCTAAGGTTTGGTATAAATACATGGACTAGCCTTCACTTTCAAAAATTACACTAACTACCCCTATTACTGAAAAGTTATATCAGATTAGTCCTTGTTAATCCTAGGGTCACTGGATCAGTTTTCTTAGACAAGAATTCAGCCACTCTTCAACTGCACACACTTACAAATTTAAACTTAAGAATAGAATTAATAGAATCAACATAAATAATAAACAGAACAGAAAACGGAATTAAAAGAGTAAGAATGTGCAAACCAAACATTCACAAGAACACCAAGATTATTTTGGTTCGGATTGCACCAGCTACAACCCTACATCCAGCGTCCAAACCCCCATAGAGCAGTCTTTCTTTATTGATTAAACCGATCAATACAATGGTAGGCCTTCTCTTTCTATACCCGAGTACAACAATCCTTCATTCCACAAGATTACAAAGCTACCTTTCTAGCCTTTCTCTCAGAATGAAATTGCACTCAACAACAATAGAAATGAGAAGATGATCGATCGCTCTTTTCCCTCTCTATCCCACGCAAATACAATCTTCTTAGAGATTACAAAGAACTTTCTTGGACACAAGTCTTTTCTCTCACACACTCCACTCGAACATAGAGAATGAGAATGAATCTTGTCGCGCACACACCCCATGCTCTCTATTTATAGAGTAGGAAGATATCCCAACGAAGACAAACATATTTATAGTTTAACCCCTTCCCCCCTCCCCCAAACTATCACTAATTACAGATTGGGATATAAACTCCTATTTAATTCTTCATTGACCCTCAAATGCACTGTTTTCACTGATCTTCTTATCCTATACTCGAGACAACACTTTAACAGTCCTTGAAGTTGGATTTATTTTATAAGGGGTATCCCTAATGTTTTATAAAATTACACAATTTTCTTAACAAATATTTCATTGAGGGGAGGTTTAGTGTAATTTTCAAAATGGGGGGGGGGGGGGGGGGTTACATGTATTTTAGTGAAATCGCAAGGATGCTAAGTGTAATTTTACCCTAATCTTAAAAGATGAAGAATGAAACTTCATGTCAAACAGAAAACCCAAGACACCACAAAATATATTGTATTGTATATACATATAAAAGCACATTGGGTTCCATCTCGTCCTGGATATATACACCTTTTGCACATGCCCAAACCCTTTTTCCTTTACATCACCCAAAAGATCAGTGCAAAGTTCCTAGAGTGATACTGGTGGCGTGTTATTCTTCAAGACATGTTACAAGACATGCCTAACAAAGGATAACAAGAACTTAATTATTTAAATGGAAAATAAATATATGTATCTTTCTTCAATAAGATAACTACGAAAAATAAATGAACCTAATCAAATTATTATAATCAACTCAACCATGGTGATAAAAGTGGTGCCTGGGTTTGGATTCACCTACTCAAGTATATACAAGTCAGAGAGACACCTAGTCTAACCTAACACTTGGTTTTAGGTGAACCTTCAATGTCACATCCTTGTTCACAACTTTGATAAGTTACCATACAATGCATGCCATATTTTTCTTTGTATAGTTATGCCTTTTATAAAACATATAAATGTGTGTGTGTGTGTGTAAAGAATAAAGCATTTGAAATATTATAAGTTTCCACATTAAAGAGAAAGCCCATCAGCTATTTACCATAACAATGCAATATAATACACACAAGCACACCCATGCATACATTCAAAATTAAAGTGCTAAACTCATGCCAAATTACTTTCCAATTCGAAGGGGGAAAAAAGAAAAAAGATAATCAATAAATCCATTATTTTCAGATTATTGAGTTCACACTCTTTTCATAGCAGTTTTACTTTATTCTAGTATTCCACCAATCTAATTGCACCAAACCAACAATATTCAATGCACTATGTACTGATAATTTGATGACACCTTGATATGTCTAAATGCATTAATAATATTGAGGGCACTAAGCACTAATCTAATTGTACCCTTTGGTTTCACAATATCAACTATGCGATGAAACAAAACCATATAAATTATCTTCATTCACCATTATCTCATGAAACTTTTCTCTGTGAAGATGGTGTTGGAAGTTTATCTCATCAAGCTCTCCCTAAAGGGTTGCGTCAAGAAAGGCAATCAACATAAAATTTTGTGTGGATTTGTATTGTTAATGTGACTTTTAGAAGTCAATTTACATTATGAATGCCGTGCCACTAACCCTAACTCAGTTAGGATAAGGTGCAATTGATGATAATGATTTTGGGGGGAAATAGACAGAGAGAAGCAAGCATGTATTCCATTACAAGAAAAATGGAATTAATTTTATGACAATTATGGACGCTCAACATGCCTAAATTAGAATAGGCACAAGAGAGAAAGAGATAACTCATGCAAGCATGTAGGTGAGTGCATGACATCAAAATCCAAAGCTCATATCTTTCTTTGATTCAAGTGTGACTTTACATTGTTTGTTCTAAGTTCTAGACCTTGTATACAGAGAGTAATAGGAGTCGGTTAGGCACCATTTGAACAGAAAACAGCAGGATGGAAATGGTTATTTTAATTGCTCACCTTCACCATAGTGTCCCTCATAAAATCATATTCAAACCGTTTCAGCTGAAGCTGAAGGACGGGAGGGAAATCAATGAACAAGACACCCTTTTTAGCATCCTGCAAGAGTTAACACCATCAAGTACAGTCAATTGATACAAAAGATAAGATTACAATCACATATATTTAGTAATATTTTATCAAGAATAAACCAAGTAAATTACATGTAAAACAAATATCAGCATATAAATGAGCCTCGTCAAAAAGATGCGAAACCACATAACCATAGTTAAATAGTGTTTGTTATTTGTTATTTATGATTTTATAAGCTTGCATTCACCTGTTTATAGGAAGAATAATGTTATTGGTACACCTTTGTATACACATTGGGCTACACAAAGGTGTATCAATAACAAAAATACCCCTCATGAGGCGCATAGAGGCACGTGAGGCGCATAGAGGTGAGGGGTATTTTGGTCATAATACCCTTCAGTGTAGCCCAAGATGTACAAAAATAATGTACATCTAACATGATTCTTATAGGAATATATTCAAAATAATGATGTATAAGTATTTTTATACAGATTTTTTAAATGTGTGCCTTGCCCTACACTCCAAGTACTCTTGTGCCTCAGTGCACCTTGAGCCTTTGACAACCATGCACATAACAAATGAACACCAAAAGCTCAATCACAAATTTAGAAGCCCTTTGAAATTTACAATCGGTCCAAAGCCCACAAAAAGAGAAGGGTTATGTTAGGTAGCTGATAGACAATGTAAGACTTGTGGGATAAAACATCATAAATTCTAGCTAAGCAAATGAAGATTGGCAAACTAGAATTCATGCAGTTGACCCCACCTAGTGCAATTAAGGATTGACATGTTGTTGCCTTCACAAGTAACGTACATGCTGAATAGATGGATTCCCCAAAAAACAATGACGAAGACCAACTCAAAACAACATTCAAGATTTGCCATAATTGAGTCTTGATTAAACTTTAACCAAACCACTAGTTGGTAAAGTGCAGATGCCAACAGACCTGCAAACCATATTGCTCAGCATGATATTTGTTATCACCTTCAAGACGTTCAACCTCCACATACTTGTCAAAAGACGCATACACATCACGGCAACCTTTGACATCAAGCTGAAGATCTACCATCCACAAACATATAAAATTCATAATTATGCACCACCAGAATAACCATTCAGCTCTTTATCATTAGAAAGGAATTTGGATTCAAAACAATACCATAAAAAGACTCCTTTCTAGTAGATTTATAGTCCACATTGATGCATTCTATGTAGTTCATATGATGTCCTTCAAATAACTGCTGTATGGTGCCCTCCACGACAGTTCCCTACCACAGTATTGTTCAGAGTTGAAATGTTAGCCAGAATTCAAGGAAAACAATAAATGAATCCTGAATATGATGGTTTCATACCTTCATTTTGTCTTCAAGCTTTTCACACAGAACTCTATTAAGTTCTTGCACATCATGCTGCATGAAAGAATCATATGTGTCCCATCCAAAGGATTTGGTAAGATCTTTGGTGGCAACACTGCTGTCACTATATTGGAGTTTGTAAAATAAGCTCTGCAAAGCCAGAGGGATGCTTGCAGATGGTATATCATTCTCTGTAGTAGGCATGTGATAGACGGCCTGAAAACATAATTTGACTTATTATCTTCTGTTCATAATAAATTCATATAAGTAAAGATAATCAACTAGATACAGACTAGTAGCATGAAAGCTAACCTTCCTAAAGTAAGGAATGTGATAGAGGAACTGAAGGAGAGAGTTCATGTAACAAGTTGCTCCTTGATTCTTCAATCCAACAAAACCAGTTTCCTTCTTTGAATCATATGCCCAGTAATCAACAACCCTACGAACAATAACCTCAGCTTCAACTATACATGTGTCGTTCAGAAGATAACCTCTGCAAGGATCATACAGATCACTAAGGCCCATAAAAGATGTGAAACCCCAATCACTTTCCCGGGCAGTGAACTGATGTTGTGTGTCTGCAGAATGGAAAAAGTGGCAGGGTTAAGAAGAAACCTAGAATCCAGTCAAATATGACTCCAGTTATGGTTTCCAATAGCACCATAAAAGTTGGCATCTGATGTTCCGTTGGTTGACGAAATAAAAGGTGTAAACACTAAGCTAAGATATGGAGAAGCACTTCAGAATATAGAGGTTTTAAATTAAGCGAAAACTAAATATATGGAATGCAACTTTAGTACAAATTAAGTATGGATGATGTTATGGTAAAACTGCTGACCCCACATAGTGGGATAAAGGTTGGATATGTTGTTGTTGTGTTGTTTTGATGTTATGGTAAAACTAGATGAACAAGTCATATCAAGAAAAAATTAGTTCACGTATCTTGGATCAATCATCAAAAAAGATGGGAAGATAATGAGAATGTTATAGAATTAAAGCAGAATGGTTAAAAATAGAAAAATACATCTGACATTTTTATGTGATAGTAATATTCATAGTTGTCATAGTGTGCCTAGGCATGTGGCTTAGCTCTAGGTGCCCCTTTTAAGGCATTTTTTTCTAGAGGTTACACAAAATACCAGACAGAAACTAGACCTTTATTATGACATCTCCCAACGCTCCATCTTTCAAGGAATCATTACAGTTGCATGAAAAGGTCTTCACTGGTTAGTTTTAGACTCTTACTATTCACTCATTGTCAACTGAAAAGGTTAAAACATGAGAGGAATTCAATGGAGCACTATCAGTCCAGATGAGCAAAGGGACAAAAAAAAAAAACACACACACACACACACACAGAAGCTTAAATTTTCACACTTCCAATATTCAAATTTTCAAGAATGGATAAAAAATAGACAGAAACCCCTGATTTCCTATAACCCACTTTTTCTGACAACTCAAGCAAAAATCCCTCCCTCCATCCCTCCCTCTCTAGTAAAGATGCATAAAAAAAAAAAAAGCCCTAAAAGGGGCCCAACTCTATACAAAATATAGAAAAGGAACCAGAAGTTCATGCTATCCACAGTCAAAAACTAGAAGATCTTCTATAAACTGCAGAATGGAGGACTGGTTTGCACAATGGTTCTTCCTCTGATACACAAGGAAAATATAATAGTTTCAAAAATATTGAGTTGCAACATTTACATGTTCTCTTATTTCAAACTAGAAAATTCTCTTCAATTTCCATGGAATATTAGTAACAAGTCAATTCTAAATGACATGAATGATATTAGATCTTGTGTCTTCATAACATTATTTTCCAGAGAACTGAGTATTTATCAAAAGGTATCCCTACTGGAAGAGGCTCTCTACTTTGCGAGCATTCAGGGGAGAAGTCATATTTGTACACAGCCTTCTCTTCACTTTATTGTGAAGAGGCTGTTTCCATAACTTGAACCAGTAACCTTCCGATCACAAAGGAGCAACCTTATTGTTGCTACCAATGCTCATCCTCAAGAAAATAGCAAACTAATGAATCTATGATGCACTAGAATCTTTGCCACAACATTTACTAAAGTGGAGATGTTGCCAACCCTAAGTTAACATTTAGTTACAAAGATAAAAGCTGTTAGAGAAAGATAAAGATAAGGTAATTTAAATTTGCTTGATACAACCATTGATAATAATTATATCAGACTGCATCAAGAAACGGCTTTTATCAATGTGAGATGTAGATCAGCTATGTGCCCAGAACAAATAAAAGAGAAATGAAAACTGGTATGCATGTCATTGAGATACCTTTTCTGATTGAATACTTGCTATGAATTTGATTAACTACAGATAAACTAAACTGTGCATATCTACTCCACCCATATGGTAACGTCGCTGAATCTGCAACATCCAGATACATGGATAAATGGTCGACATTATTTCCCTTTGGAAAAATTAGAATACGCCTGCACAAAGAAAAGCATGGACTAATTAATACCATGAACAGAGAATTGACAACAGGAGCAATTAGGTTGGGGAGATAGAAGATACCATTTATAACCACCAACAACAAAAATTTCCGAGTAAAGCTTCTTTGCGTTCAACCTAGAAAAGTTCTCAATCCTCCATGTGAACCTTGATGATTGTGGGTCCTCGACTTGCTGATTCTCAATAGCATTGCCTGCCTCTCCTTGTGCCACAACTAGTGATAGGTCAAAAATGTCAAATAACTAAAGCAAATCAAGAATCCCAAAGATGCATCTTATAAAATAGAAATCAAAGCACATGGTGATACGGTTCCAATGGCCTTAGGTTTACAAAATAGAATCCAGTGCTTGCACCTTTTCTTTGTCAAGCTACTGAGTTGCATCTTCATTCACCTTCCATTGGATATCATGAAAAATAACAAAACCATATACCATATCATGCATTCAGGATGCCTGAGTGTTCATCAGAAAATCAACTTGATAAAACTCGGAAAGTGATTGATATACCACCTGCTAGCTAGAAATGAAAAATATCGAAAAACATTCCCTAGTGTATTTAGACACAAAATCTGTCAGTATGCACACCATTTAGTGCCCTCTGAGGTTGCAAAAAGTCATCTGATATTCAAATTCCAACCTAACGATCCAAACTAATTCTTCATTCATTTTCTAGACATATAACTGGAATGTAGACAAAAGTAACATCATAAATACAAGTCACTGGTCGGGTTCCACTCATATGTGTGCCCATCTTGTCTTAATTTGTGAAAAGATAAAATATTTATAACTTTCTAAGTCCTATTAAAAATGGACTTAGGTAGTAAAGTCAGATGCGACCAGCTATCTAAGTGTCAAGCACATCTAAGGACAGGATGGCATGGTTCAACTTTATATAATATTTAATGCATTTAATTTTTCATTTTTAGAACAACAGAGTTTTTTATGTAAAGAAATAATTTTTTTTGCACGGTTTCAATAAAAAAAAATTACTATACTCATTAAGCAAGTATCTAACTACTGATGTCATACACATCATGTCTAACTGGCCACATATCCCAGGTGTCAAGTACAGATTCGGTTACTTCATTCTATCGAAACAAATGAATTCACCCATAAATCAAAAACAAAATCACCTTCCATGGGCTGGGGACCCTCGACCAAATCCGAATGCGGGACGAGCATCTCCTCGTCCTCTTGCTGCAAAACGCACGAGTTAGACAGTTCCGGATCCAAATGCAACAAAGCTCTAGTGATCTCACCAACCCTACCTAATCCAAAAACCCACGAAACACCATTCCCGATGTATATCTGAACTCAATTCCCAGCCTAGCCCTCCACAACCAAAACCCTAAATACGTATCAATTTATATACATGCACGCACGCCGATGAGAGAGAGAGAGAGAGAACACGTACATCAATTGGGGCAGGAGTCAAGACAGTCATTTGGAAGGGCGAATTGGCTTTCCTCCCAGCTCAAATTCAGACAAAACGAGCAAATTCAAGCCCCAATCTGAGATGATTTCCGCTGATGCGGAATATTATATATCTGTAATATATATCCTTGTGATTGTGTTCCTGGATAGAGAGCTGCAGAGAGAGAGAGAGAGAGAAGTGGGGGGAGGGGGGGGGGAAGAGAGATAAGAGAGAGAGGGAGAGGGAGAGGGAGAGAGAGAAGAAGGGCCGGAAGTGCAAGAAGAAGAGATCACCAGAAGCAAGGCGAGAGAGAGAGGGAGAAGAGGGCGGAGGGAAAGGTCGTCTGGGGGCATTAGACTGGGGAGGGTAATTTCGGAATACCGCGGGTAAAACGAAATGGCAACATGCCATCACAGACCGGCAAAGCAAAGGCGAGGGGGAAAAAAGAAGCTAAACTGTCTTTTTCTTTTCTTTTTTTTTATAAATTTTACTAACCATAATTCAAATTCAATTAAAATACACTCATCAAATTATTTTTGTATTTTTTAAAATATCATTCATCTTTATCCTTTTTAATATAAATTATCACCTAATACATATAACTTTTACAGTAGAGTAATAATAGTTAATGCTTATAAAAGTTTATTATAATATCATTATATATTTTTTTCTTTTTAAATATATATATATATTAATAGGTTCTCACTAATACATTAACATAGATTAAATTACTATCATAGAGATATATACATAAGGAAATTACGTGAGATAAATTATAATTTATAAAAAAATTAATATTAATAAAATAATATAGAGAAACGTGTGTATAAAAATTAAAAAATATATATATATACTTGATGACTAATAACTCTTCGTTAATGAGACAGAGTAGAGAGAAAAAGAAAAAAAATTATAATAATTAAGAAAGAAATAAAATATATTAAATATTAAAATAAATTAGTCATTTAATTTGATTTGTTAAGGATAATGGTATTACACGTTATTTTTCATAATATATGTATAATATTTCTATTCAAATCTTATGAAATTTACTATTTTTAATAAAAATTATTATTAAATCAATGTTATAAGTACGTCTTACATTTACAATTAATATTTGTTTTAAAATAGAACGATAAAAGTAGATTCCATCTTTCATGTTCAGTTATTATTTATTTAGCTTCTAAATGCAACTAAGTGGTGAGGACTCGACTCAATATAAAAAGAAAATATTTATAAAAAAGGCTTCATGAATGGGCGTGGGCCCTGAACATATTTTTAATAGGCGGGCTTGTGGAATGTAAACGGGCCTGGTTTAGCGGTGGCCCGGCCCTTTTATCCCCGCCATGGCCACGATGCCAATCTTTTTGAAAATCGCGACGATCACAGCCACAAGAAGAACATCATCGTTTCATCGGCTTTGCTTCGATTCACCGAACCATGGCGTTTGCCCTTTCTTCGTCCGCAGCATTCCCGCATTCAAATGATCGTACACCCGGCTTTGTGCACTGTAAGCGGAGCTTCGGCAGTCAGACTGCGAGACAGAAACCACTCGCTTGTTTCGAATCGGAGGAGTCGCCGGCGGCTGCTGCGAATTCGGGGCTTCAGATTGGCTCGCCAATCATCGTAATTGAGGCTCCTAAAATGATAAAAACTGCCGCCTCGGTTCCTTGTCTGAGAGTCAACGCAGGCTTGGTCAAGCCAGGGGATGTTGGCAGGTATCTGTCGACCTTTCTTCGAACAATCTCTCTCGCTCTAGTGTCATCGCATTTTTATAATTTTCGATCGCTTAATTTACTGTTTGTTAATGCATAACCATCGATGAAATCATAGTTGGACTGCTTCATTCTCGGCATTGACTCAGTGTTCGTGTTGCTGTTGTGATAATGCAGGATTGTGTCGAGGAAGCCCAAGGACGTGTGGGCAGTACGTCTCGCCATTGGCACTTACCTTATTGATGGGAAGTATTTCAAGCCCTTGGAAGTTGACGATTGATTAGCTTATATTACTTTAGTAAGGGCTCATCGTGAAATTTCGTACTTGTGTACAAATTGAAATGATTCCCTGTTGTAAAAATATAGCTGAGTTCAAATAAGTTCCCTTTTTTTTAATCTCTGTGTTAAATAAAATATGTTATCACATGTACGTCTGTAATTCCTTTTGCATCTGAATTTGAGGTGTTCTCTCTCATAATCGGTTTTGTAGTTCTATTCAAGCATCTGAATTTAAGATATATGTACATAATACATGCATGTACGTATCCGTGCAGGTCTTTCTCTCGTCCTCAAACTCAAGAGAGGACGGGGTTGGGGCTTTGACTAAATTTTGTTTTTGTGGGCAAGGAGGACTTACCCTTGAGTTGTTAGCCAGGAGGAACTAGCAACTGGAGCAGCAAAGCTTAATGGGTTGAACAATTGGGCGTTCACTTTTTGAATTGTGGTTAGTTTTTGCTTTGTTTTTGCAATTGAGAATTAGTAGCTACACAATCAAAAGTTTGAAGCATGGTATGGTTGAATAATATTCTTGCTTGTTCTTTTGAATGGCACTTTTTAAAACATTAGATGTACTGGATTGAAATAAAAAAATAACAAAAAAGTTGCAATACACCATGGGAAGCTATCACTAGCAAGGATTGCTTTTGTACTGGATTTTATATATTACTCCATAATGTCATTGGTGTTTGTTCACTTCCCTTTACAGAAGTAGGAGAAACTACCATCTTCTCTTAGCAAAAAAAAAAAAAAGAACTACCGTCTTCAATGTGCACATAAAGCAGGTAGTGGATAACTTGAACTCTGTGTTTCAGGAAGAAACTAAAATATAAAAGAAACAAGAACTAAAATGTGGGGCAGAAGCAGATATAGAAATTGAAACAGCTTCTGTTAACATACAAAAGATGACTGTAGTTGAGATTTGGTTGTTATGATGGATACGATGTAGTGTGTGTGTGTGTATATATATATATGAAGGCAATTAGAAATGAAATTATCCATAAAAAAGTTGGGGTGGAAATGGAAGAAATTTTGTAACAAAAAGGGTAGCTCTTAAGCATGACATGGTGTGATGTTTTTTGTTTGTTTTCCTCTGTTTTCTTGTTGTCCTAATGTATGATAATTGCTGACCTTATAATACATTTTCATTCTTGGTGTTCAATAATCTGTTTATCCAAAATTAGAGTAAAAGAGCATAAAAATATACTTAGATGGTTTAGTTAACTTTCATCTTAAAGTGTTCTCTTCTTGCTCAATATGTGATTTGGCATTAATTTGTCGAGATTATCTGGTGGTCAATTGATGTTCGTATCTATCTGATTGAACAAGTCAGTAATTTCACATGCATGGCCAATTATAGACTCAGCTTTATGTCTAATCAAATGTGGCGGATCTTAGAAGCTTTTTTTTTTTTTTTCTGTCCAAAGTACAATGGCAATGGGAGGAGTCCAAACTTAAAATTGTTACATTCACTCTGATCTGGTTGCCGGCAAGTATAATTTCGCTTTATACTTTTTCTTCTTTATTTTTGCTTCTGGCAATTTATGTTCTGGGTTGAACCTTGATGAAGACACATTGCCCAGCAACTTACAAGCATCACCCTTAGCTATGGTCTCCTTGGACATTTCTTTTAGACATCGATCTCGTAGGACTTTAAAAGCATTAATTTCCACATTGGAGAACATGACTTAATTTCCTTAGCTTCCAGATACTGTACATCCTTAGCTAAGATCCATATGGGACGGGGCTTTCCTACTTCATGGTTCAGTAATCTCCACCCAAATTTGGCAAACACAGGTTTATTCATGTGGTAAAAACTTCTAAATCCCAGACCTCCTAGTCAATAAGCCTGCACACATTCTTCCACGCTTTGAGATGGAGAAACTTCCAGAATCCTTTCTTGATTGAAGCAAATTTGGACAATATATGAAAACATAAAATTAGGGATCACATATTTGATAGATTTGAAACTTTGGAAAGTAAAATAGGATAGTGTCTTAGAAATGAGATAACTTTTTTTTTTTTAAAAAAAAAAAATCAGTGATACTTTGACTTGTTATCTTGATCTTCATTAAATTTGGGTTTAAGACAAATACATTTGTTATCTAAATAAATTTAAAATAATTCGAGTTCCAAGATAAGCACACTTGTTATGAGAATGAATTGATGTCAAAAGCTATGCTTTAGATTAATTCGAACAACTTTGGAAACAGAAAATTGTTTAATGAGTGATAATATGTCTAACTTGAACAATAAACATGAATTTTATTATATAAGCATAGGATAATTCGGCCGTTTACGCTATAGGTGCTCGTAAAGAAATTGAACTAGTTTGTTCCCACAAAACTTGCGGTTCTGATCCCACAAAGCTTGGTTGAGCTGTGAGACCAAACCAAACGGGAAGAGAGAGAGGATTATAGTGAGTATCGCCCACATTCATCGGCAGCTGATACACTCGCCGGTACTTGGTCCCAGCGAAGTTTTCCGGTGAACCCAGAATTACCCAACAGAAGGCAGCCGACGCTTTGAGCTTCGATTCCCGGCAGCCAAGCTGCCAGAAGAACGCCGCACACGTTGGTGTTGGTGCTCGACCCCGGCTCTGCTATCGTCAAGTTCATGCTGTCACCGACAATGGCGAAGGAGAACTGGCCGAACTTGACGAAGCTTGAATCGGGCCTCTCGCTGTACGTACACGACTTGCGTTGATTTCTCGACGGTGGTTCTTCACGGCGGTTAAGATCGAGTTTCGGACGATTTGGTCGTTGCCGCTGACGCCCTGCCATTGGACCGTTGGCAGGTAGCCTAGGTTGTCGGCGTGAGTTCCGGTGACAGGTATCTTACCTAGGAAATTTTTTAGTCAAGACTGCGGTCTTATTTTAAAATTAAAAATAATTTATAATAAATACACATTATTTAAAATTAAAATTAAACACAAAATTTGATATATTATTAAAAATTAAAAATTCTTTATAAAATTGAAACTAAATAGAAGATTGATATCCCATTACAAAAATTAATTATAAAATTTTTATGAAGTTAAGACGCCAGTATTTGTATCTATTTATTTATTTATTTATTTTTGTGTTATAAAATCCTAATTAATAAAGTATTTTTTCTGAAATATACTCCATGTATCTTACTTGAAAAACTAAATTTATGAAAGCATTTAGGTAATTTTTTTAACCTAAATTCTCTAAGATTAAGATCATGTGGCTCCTCAAATAATTAAGTAATCTAGGAAAGCATATCTGCATATGTCTATAGAAAGGGAAATTTTGATATTTATACAGAATAAAGAATATTAAACGACTTTATGTCTGTATAAAATCATATATATTCACATTATTAATTATTAAGGATAAATAAATCAATAATATTGTTTGGAATATGAAATTGAGAGGGAGGGGTTAGCCAAGAAAATAAAATGAAACTCATAAGGCATTATTAATGTAGAAAATTAAAGCTGTGGAGAGAAGAAATTGAAGAATCTTGACTTTGCCCATGCGTGAGGGGACCGTTAATCCTACCTACAAGATCCCCAAGCGAAGCATACAGTCCCAGCAGAGCAGGTTTTCCTGGGAAACAAACAGAGAATATTTGAGGACCATGAACAAGCAAAAGATGTGCAGAACCAAAGGAAGGAAGGAAGGAAGAAAGAAAGAAAAGAAAAGGCAAGAACATCAAGAATATATTAATGTGTGTGTGCACCCGTGTGTGGAAAAATTAACAACCAGCCAGCCAGAAACTATATATACACATAACCAAACAAAACCAATCATTCGTCCACATCTTCACCTCTCTTCATTTCTCTATTTCCCCCAGAGCACTTAGCGTCGATCTTATCGGGAAATTCATTGAAGAAGGAAAAGCTACACGCACGCGCACACACACACACACACACACATAGCTTATAAGATGGAGAGATTATTAACAGCCGGTAGCCCAGAATATGAAAATTTTGAACCCAAAACCGAAGTGATTGATCTTGGCTATATAGAACTGCTAGACATATATCTACCAGGTATCTATTTTTCCACACACACAAACATATATGTATGCTATTGCTTCCATATATATCATTAAGTTCCAGTCAACCGTTGTTTTCCTAAACCATCATCAAACATTGGTATCATTATCCTCATTAATTACTCTAGCTGTATATATCAATATCAAACCATTTTATTTTTGGCTGATTAATCTCTACAGGGTTTTGAGTAAGTTATAAGTACCTTAATTACAGAGAAAAGCTTCTTATGGCGGTGGTCGTTTGTGTAATTAATTCAACAGGTTTCAAACACTCGCAGCTGCGGCTTGAGCTAACCCCCAACCGGCTCTTCAAGGTCAGCGGAGAACGCCAGGTTGCGAACAACAAATGGAGTCGGGTTGCCAAGGAATACCCAGCTTCGGAGAACGCTGACTTGAGCAGAGTGACTGCCGAATTTCAGACGGACGCACTGGTCATCATACAGCCGAAACTAATCGCCAAGGTGGTTGATAAAGAAAAGCCGGCCGAGGCCGAATCAAATTCGCCTGCGCCTCCAAAATCAGCTGAGAAGCCCGCAAATGTTGAGGCACAGGCACAGCCCATGCAGAAAGAAGACGGATCAAATAATTATGGGAGAGTGATTCCTGTAGTCGATACACCTCCGATAAGTATATATTTTTTCCCACACACACACACACACGTATGCTATTGCTTTCATATATATATCCTTAAGTTTCAGTCAACCATTGTTTCCCTATACCATCGTCAAACATTGGTATCATGATCCTCATTAATTACTCTAGTTGTATATGTCAATATCAAACCATTTTATTTTGGCCGATTAATCTCTACAGGTTTTCGAGTAAGTTATAAGTACCTTAATTACAGATAAAAGCTTAATATGGTGGTGGTTGTTTGTGCAATTAATTCAACAGGACAGAAGCCATATGCGATAGAGTACCCCGACCGGCACCCCAAATACCTGGATGCGAAGCCAATATTCGTCATGGTGGCTGTTAAAGAAAAGCAGGCCGGGGCCGAATCAACATCGCCTGCGACTCCAAAATCAGCTGAGAAGCCCGCACATGTTGAGGCACCGGCACAGCCCAAGCAGAAAGAAGAGGGATCAAATAATAATGGGAGAGCGAAACCTTTGGAAGATCGTCCGTTGAAGCAGAAAGAGGAATCAAAAATAGCCGCGGCGCAGAAGGAAACGGATGAGAAAATGAAAGGAACTGTTGCTGAAGATGATGGAGCAGTGGTGGGAAAGGCAAGAAAGACAAGTGATGATCAGAAGCATAGAAATGGAAATGGAAATTCATTAGCTAGAATTGGCGGGTGGACAAAGACATTAATGACGATGATAGGGAGCAAGCCCCGGATGGTGGTGAACATAGTTCTGGTTGTCGTGGTGGCCCTCCTGCTGGGGCTTTACATTACAAGCTCTCCCATGCCTGCCAAGTGCCCACAATAATGTTAAGCATGATTAAGAAGATGTCTTGCCAACAATCAATAAGTTTGCGTTTTATTTATTGTTTTTAGGTCTTTTTTTAGTTTTTAATTTTTTAAAATACACAAAATACATTTACTTTACTGTTTTTAAAAATATATTTTCAAAAGTAATAAAAAAAATTTATAAAAGAAACTTAAAACAACCAAAATGCGAAAAAAGCGCTGCATTTTCCAGCTTTTACTATGACTTATTTTCTTTTTTTCTTCTTCTCCTTCTTGCACGTAATTAAACGCAACAACCATCAATAGTAATAGATCCGGTGGCAACCAAACGCGAGACATGCTAAATCGACTAGAGAAGAACCGACAGCAGCAGTGGTGATAGACAACAGCAATGGCGATGGCGACAAGTAGCAGCGAAGACAAACAACAATAACGATGGTGTGGATTTCTTCATGATCGATGATTGCTTCGTGGTTTCTTTGTGAGTTTCCTTTCAATTTTGGATTGGAATGTCCGTGGAGACCAAATTTTCAAAAATGGGTTTATGGGATTTTGATATTTTTTTTATTTATCAATGTGTTGGATGATTGATACTATGTATTTAGTTATTAATTTATATATTTAATTATTAATTTTGTATATATGAGTTTTTAATTATTTTGTTTACGCATGTATCTGATTATTTTATATATTTAGTTATTAGTTTGTGTATTTGATTATTAATTTTTTGTATGTAAAAATTATAAATAAGATAAAATACATAAAATTGAAATTTATTAAAATAAATAAATAAAATAATGAGTGAAATAGAGAGGAGACTAGTGAGTAAATTTATTTTTTCAAAATTTTAAAATAAAAGTGTTTTTTTATTTTTTATTTTTAAAAATAATTTTTTAGAATGACAAACATAACGCGTTTTTAATTTTTTAAAAATAAATTATCAAAATAAAAAATTAAAAATAAATTAAAAATTAAAATTTAAAGATAACGCAACCTAATATTTTATATTAATTCTCAGCTTATCTACTGAATTTAACAAATAATTTACAGATGCTAGTAGATTCAACAGGGCTGGGATCCTAGTTTAATTTCCAAGCTAGCAGAGCTTTTGGTAGCCAATGTGAACCATGAATAATGAAGATGGGTTTGGGCGCAAAAGCTAAAATATACAAAAGAAAACTAAATGTTGTAAAAGAAAGAAAATTTTTGTTTATCGTTCCTTCTTAAATTTTTTGTTTGTGTCGGATCCCTTGAATGTTTCACAAATTTATTACAAAATTACATACGTGGTGAATTTCTAAGCTGTTATTTTTAATTATAAAATAATATAATTGACGTATAATTTATGCATAATTAATTCGAGTAAGTATACCTTAGTCAAATATGCATATAATAATTAAATGAATGTCGATCCACGAGATCAATATCAATACCAAAATAATTTTAACTTAGTTTAAATTGAACTAATTAATTAATCGGATGAATAAAAAGAAGAATAAAGGAAAAACTAATTTTTTTTATGAAAAAAATTAATTAATGAATGGTTTAGATTTTATTTAATATAGATTATGTAATTATCTATTTAACCCAATTCAAAACTAAAAATATCGTTACAGTATTTTAAGATTATTTACATCTAATGGTGGATTTCGCTCAATTAATTAATAAATTTTTTCAAGTCATATTAATTTTTTATTAGTTTAATTCTACCGTCAAATTTCTAAACAGATGTTAAAGGAACAAATAAGTATTAAGTTTTTTGAAAGCCTCTAATATCGGAAGGGAATTTAACTCACTAAATTTTTTTAATTTTTACACATGAGCTAATTATCTATCGATATAATAGTCTATTATGTGATTTATATTACTTATTAATCTAATTTATAACAATTCTTCAGTCATACATAAATTATTAAATCATTAAAAGACCAATTTTTTAAACCATCAAACACAACATTATAAGTTCCTTACCAAAATAATAATAGATTTTGAATTGAACTAAGCAAATAATAACATAATTTTAAAATTAAAATCCATCCAAACTCTATCCAGAACAATTTAACTAGGTATAATTAAAATAAAAATAAAAACTAAATTAAATGAAGAAAATGATGCTCCTTGCCCATATTTAGAATAGATCTGTGTGCTTGCTGCTCCAACGGGTCTGCTTCGGCTCGTTACCTGCATCTGCCTTGCAGGGGCTTCCGCCACTGGTGCGTAGGCCGCTGCCTTGCACGTGCCTTGGTAGCGTGGCTTCTCCGTTCTCTTGCTGTGCAGCCGCTTCCAATTCTCCTCTCCTTCAATCTCACCAATATTATATATATATATATATATATATATATATCCACGAATGGTCGCCCTTCCAATTCACTCCCTCCAATTGAAATTCTTTTGCTTGAATTCCACCAATTGCGTCGCCTCCTTTATTGATTTCTTCCGAGTATCATAATTTATTATTAAATCTTTAATTATATTATAATATTAATTTTAAAATTACTATTATAAATTAATTTATACTATCTTCTTATAAACTCAAATCTTTAACTTTAATTCCTTTACTTGCTTCTTTCTTGTCGGTATTTACAGGTTTGAAGACAATTTTTCAACGTATAAATTATATTATTTTATCTAGATAACAACAACATTAATACATGAGTTTAACAAAAATATAAAAAATAAGTGTCCAGATATGGTCTGTCACATAATTTTGATAAAATAATTTAAATAAAGTGACCTAAATGACACTATATGATTGTTTTTCTAATAAATCATGTGGGACGCTAAGTTGTGATATTTTTAATAAATTTTATGTATTGATAAGATAAAAATTATAATATATTAATACACAAATACCACTAAAAATTTGACACTTTCGAGTCCAAATAAGATTTTCATTAATGTAATAATTTTTTTATTTAATTAAATTTGCGAGGTTCATCCAGGAAGGCGTAGATACTTTGAGCAAGTTAATACTCAAATTTTGAGGCGATGGCACTATTGGCTCAAAGATCGACAAATGCCTCCATGTCCAGGACTAGCTTAAGGCATAGAGCAATGAGACTTATACCTAGGCCCCTCAAAAAGAAGGGCCCAAAATAGCAAAAAGTTATAGAGGCTGTCGGCCCTGCCCCGAAAGAGTCGAGGCCGCCGGCAGCCGATCAGTTAGCTACCCCAAAAAGTATGTAGAGGAGGCGAGGCTGTCGGCCCTGCCCAGAAGAAGGTGAGGTCGCCAGTAGCTGATCAGTCAGTGGCCCCCAAAAATATGTAGAGGCAAGGCCGCTAACGCCGACCCTGCCCAAAAATATGTGAGGTTGTCTGTCAACTACCAAGACCAAGAACAAGAAGAGTCGGGAAGAGACGGCTAGACACGAAGATGCCAAGTTGCAAGCGACGACGTGAGAGAGAGAGAGAGATAGAGAGACTGCGCAACGCCAGAACTGCTCTACTGGTCCACTACCCCTGTCGACCCCAGTCGTTGAATGCCAACCCCTTCCCTTCCCTTACCTACCACGATAACAATAAATGTGGGTGAGGTACAAATGTCACGACAATAAATGTGTGTGACATTTTGACTTTTGAGTGACATGTGATATGAGTGAAAGAGAGAGAGAAAGAGAGAGGTGTGGGCTCACGCTCACTGCTGCTAGCTGACATAGCAAGCTTTAAGTTCTAAGTTTAGGTTGTTTAGCCATCACTTATGAGATATGAGATGGGATTTGAGTAACCATAAGAAATTAAATGGTTGAAATTTAAACGGGACCATCATCCCGAAGAGTGAGAGACTAAGAGTATAAAAGGACTTGAGTGAGCTTCAATTTAACCTTTCGCCCACACCTCTCTCTCTCTCTGTATCCGATTTTTCTAATTTTCTGCAAATTATATTTTACTACAACCTACAGAATATTGGTAATTTGACAACACAATAATTGATTTTATTTTTATATTTCTTTTTTTTAATATTATGATTAGTTTTTAATGGTCTATATTTTGATTATTTTTTTTACAATTAATAATATTAAGTTTTATTACTATTTCATCAAGGAGTGTATTTAAAAGAGTATAATTGGGTGCTACCCTTCCTACCTCCTTGCATTTTTTAAAATTATTTTTATTTTAGAAAAATAATATTAAAGGGTTTAAATTAATTATTGTTTGAATAAAAATGTCTGGTAAAAAATATGGTTTTGGATTTGAAAAAAGAAGGAAAAAAAGAAAGGTGAAAGAATTAATTTAATCCCAAAAAGGTGCACTTGATAAATTTGTTATTAACACTAAACACCAAATGTTAGAAAAACCAAATGAAGATTTAAATGAAAAATTAGATAAAAATTGTGAAGAAATTTTTGAGAATAACAATTTAAATTCACTAAAAAATAGTGAAGAATATGATGAAAATTTTGTAAGATAATAGTTCAAATTCACCAACTACAGCTTTCTTTGTACATTAAGGCGCACAAAATTATTATATATATATATATATACAAGCTTATAAATGTTATTACAAAAGAAAATTAATTCAGGAGTGTAGTTGCCAAGACTCGAACCCGTGCAAAACAACACCTAAGCACTTATGTTCTCATGCACTACCACTCCTTCTGCGCAATCCATTGTTCCATTATGCACACAAAGATATATTTATAATAAATCTAAATTCCTACTTTCTTTATGTATCGACAGAACCTCCTCAATTTATCGATCGACATAATATTTGTATTGCATTTGTCGATCAACTTAAATCATCTGTCAATTGATTAATTCATAGAAAGTTTCAAACTACTAGTTTTTCAAATTTTAACGGCTTAAAATGGCTAGTTTTTCAAACTCCAACGGTTCAAAATGGCTAGTTTTCATTTGAAGTTTGTGAGACACTTATAAATACACATCAAGGATGATCTAGAAGAGACTAATGGATGGGAAGGAAGTGAAGTGAGCTTACAAATTATCTTCATACTTCTCAATTGTATTTGTGCTTTCATAATTTTCTCTTAAAGGTTTTAATCTTCAGTTGTGTTTATTTGTTTGAAGCCTTCTATAATTTCAAGAGACCTTGTAACTAAGAAATTCATCTCTTAGATTTTCTTTTATTGTGCATTTCTTGTATTTCCTAGCTTTGGTAGCTAGAGGGTCTACTTATGTATAAGTATGAGGTTTATAATTTCTTAATTTTAGACTAGAAGGGCTACTTGGGATCAAGTAAGAGGTTTTAGTGAATTGATTTAAAATTCTTAATGAGGAGTTAAGGTAGTGGATTAGGCTAGATTTAAGCTGAACCACTATAAATCTTTTGTATTCTTTATCTTTCTTGTATTTTATCCTTTAAGCATTACATTTGTCATTCTGTACATATTTTATGTTTTAAATCACTAAAACCTGATTTGTATCAAAAAGGTTTTAACTTCTATCATATTTTTTAAATTACTCAATTTATCTCCTCTCTTGGGTGTATACCATAACATTTCAAATCTATCACTTTGATCGAACTTCATCATCATATGAAGTGATATCCGATGTCCTATCATGAAGTTTGATCAAACTTGATCTTATGATGAAGTCTTCGCTGATAGTTTATTCCTACGGCATAACCATTATTATTATTAATTATTATTATTATTGGAGCAAATGCATGAGGATAATTTCCAATTTTATCTACAGAAAGAATTGGAATATCCATGCTAAGACAAAGTTTTATGGAGAAATTGGAACATCCATGCAAAAAGAATTAGAATTATTGTAATTATTAGAGTAAATGCATGTCATAATGATGTATTTGTTCTTGTGGTGCAACTAAGAATAAGAAATTTATTCAAGTAAATATGCATAACAGAAATGACCTTATGAAGGAGACTGAGGAGCCAAATAGGGGACCTCCCCCTTGCCCTTCCACCCACACACACACAAACTGTATTGTCATGCTTGTATGAGTGAACTCAAATCATCAAAAAATTACAGCAGTTAAAAGATAGGTTTTGATTACTTATGCAGACATGGCAGTGTATTATGAAGGGATGAACAAAAGTTGAAAATTGTTTTCAAATTTCCTAACCTGACCTCCTAGAGTACACTCATGGCTCCCCTACCTAAAGTACTTAAAGCCTTCCTCTGAACATATTGGTACCCAAGACATATTTCACATTCTGCAATGAGAACCATAAATAACATGAATTATTATTATTAGAGTAAACAGTATTGGGGTTGCATAAGACTTCCTCTTGTCTATAAAAGCATATTGAGCAAAATTTTGTTCACCATCAGTGAAAAAGTTTTACATTGGACTATCAAATACGCTGCTATTATGTCTATACAAATAAAATGTAATCTACTTTTGGAGGGTACTAACATCGTCCTTCGTCTGATGGGACATCCATTGATTCTCCGTGTGCCTCAAGATGTCCTTGATGTACTTTATTATGTAGCATCCGTAGTTGCTCCTGTATTATTAGCAACAAAATTTATTGTCAAAGTATCAAATCACAATTTTTTAATGTTTTTAATTGACTATAATTTTTTAATTAAATAAATGCAGTACCTGTCCTATTGCTTAAGCAGAGGCACCATCATTGGATCAAGACTCTCCACCTCCCATTCTCTGTATGGATGAGGAGGTGTCAAAGTATGCTTGTAATATGGACTATGCATCAAGAAAATAGGTAGGAGGCTCACCAGTGGCTTGATGGATTCGACCCTTGACCATTTACTATCGTCGGATAATGACATGGAGTCGTATATCACTACTTTCCTCTATTTCAAGTAGATTTTCGCAAGGATCCAATACTCATTCCGTATAGTACACGAGAACAACACCTGCATGTAATAAATTACATTAATTGTGTAAAACTACATCAATCAATAAAATGAAATGACACTTACGTAATCAACGATCCACCAAGGAAAATGATTGTCAATTATCCCCTAGACAAAACATGTCCATTCTTTGGGGACAATCACCTTATGAGACGCAAAAATCCTCCTGTCGCCGTCATAATTCCCACTCCACAATCTTTGCATATACGCTTGGAAGAAAATGTTTTACATTGATCATGGACAAAATACAAAAGCAACAAAAAACGAGTAATGTAATGTGCGTTCAACAATCACAAAAAATGAAGTTGACATTACTAAGTAGTTTTCATCATATATAGGACTAGACTACGTAGCTCTTAACCGTCGAAGGCAACACAAATAGCTATCAATGTGATGCGCCTCCAACCATGTTGTCTCGTCCTCTATTGAACGGAAGTGACTTGGCAATAGATACAGTATGTGTCCAGTGACACACCTACAATAAGCAAAAATTATTACAAGGGTCAGAATGTATTACTGATGTAAATAGAAAAGATACAACCTATTTATACTTACTCAATTTCATATTGACAACATATGTACTTGGTGTAGTCTTTAAGGGGGTTAGGATCATCGTCTCCCACTTGCTCAAGGTGATGCTCCGCTACTTCCTTTGCTATCTGCATCACCCCAAGAGCTACATTGTCTGATGGGGGAACATGCTCTTTTATCCCCTTCGCTCTCAATGACTGCACCATCTCCAAATCGTTTACTAGGGGCATTGTCTCCACATTTATGCCCTTTGTGACGACATCCTTCTTGATCCTTTTTCGTCAAGTGGAATCGGTGTAAGGTGGACGACAAAATTGGGATGACAACTGGTCTTTAACAATACGTCTGTCCACGATAACCACTTTCTCCTACAACTCAAAAAAATTTACCACTACAATATGGTTGTATTAATTGATATGTAAATGTATCGAACTAAATTTGGAACTTACAACAGATGGAGATGTCTGGTCTTCCTCTTCATAAACACGATCAGAATGGATCTGATCACTACCATCTCGTTGATATTGAAAGCCATCTCGATGCTGATCGTCACCAATGTCGGTGTGATCTAGGGAAACTGGAATAGCTAGGATGCGTAGAATAGTTAACAGTGTGTCTAGACTCCACAACTCCAGTGCCTCAGTCAATATCCTGGTGATCTGTAAAAGGTAAAAAGTCAAAATCAAAAACATTTACAAACATATGATTAGGTTTCATATAACGAAACACATTACTATAATAATCATATCCTAGCCTTATTCTGCCCACGTTGCATACTTAGAGGGAGTCCTGTCTCATGGCTAACCTTTGATCTTCTCTCTCTACTCACGGACTTCTCCTTCTTCTTGTCTTCCTTATCCGTTCCCTCCCTATCCAAACTACCTGATGTTGACACCAACCGAGTGTGTAGAGTTAAAGGACCTCCAGAAATCCGTTTGTTACTCTGCATTGGTGGGCTCGAGCATCGTACTTGATCCTCGTGCCTATAAAATATTATATTATTTAAATAGATAGTATATAATAAAATGTTGAATGAAATTAGGTGATGTTACACACTTATATTCATAAAGCATTCCCCGTAATTTATTTGTTTTGGGCATTTTTTAAATAACCATTTATTGCATCTAGGAATCGTGACAGGGTCAGATAGTCTTATAGTCCATTTACTCTTGATCCATGGGAATTCTCGATCAACCACCACTGTATAGAGAAAAATTTTAACATTTAAAAACGAAACAAAACAAACATTTAGTTAGTACTGATTGTATTTGAAACGCCCAAATAAAACCATATAGGTTTACTTTCTTCCCTAGCCAAACAAAGGTAATATAGACCTTTGTCAAAGGAACGACATAAACACTTCTAAATCCTTTATCAAAGTCTAGAAGAAATCCTCAACATGACCTCGCTCATCGTGGCCCAATAATATCATGTTCATCATGGCAAGGTAACTTAGCTTCTATGCATTGTTTGCAATCAGATCATGTCTGGTATTTAGTAGTAGATTGATGTCACCCCCAGACACAACCCCTTGTTGCTATGGGAATAGTCGCCCCCATAAACTATCATCACCAACGGGCCTCGCTTGCAAGATTTGCTTATCAATGGGGCTAAAACGGAGTCCACTTATAAGGATGAACTCTTACTTCCCATACATGTATGCCACGTCGCCAATCTCAAATCACATTTCATTGTTGCGAGCACTAGGAAATGTCACCTCCCTAAGCATAACTTGATGGATCAATTGTGGTGCACTCATTTGGAGGGACATGGGGATCTGCATGAAATTGTTGGTCCCTTGGCACACACAATGGCCACTCAAGAAGTGGGTGAATTGAGTGATTAAAAACTTATTGATCGAATTCTTCCCTTTTAAAACTCTTAGAGATTTTCTTATACACAAAATACACTTGTTATAAATATATATGTTGTTTGGAAATGATAGCAATATAAATACACAAACAACCACAATATAAACACTAGATATATAGTGGTTCGGTGTCTCCAACACCTACTCCACTCTCTCAAGGTCAACCCGACACTTGAGGTTCCACTAAAATCACAACACTAGGTTTCCTCACAAGATCACCTAGCAAACTTGTACACCTCGAGATTTTTCCCTTAGCTCACCCCAGAAACTAATGCAACAATATAACAATACCTAGATTATAATAGGTTCTAGAATGCCACACCACAATCCAATACAAATAAATCAATCATATGTCCAACACACTTGGACTAAAATGGATATCAATACAAGAACAATATACGAGGCAAATGAAATAATACAAGTTACCACAAATGTAGAGAATGTCATTTTCTTCTTTGCCTTGGGCTCCAATGGATATATCTTTGAGCTTGAGCCTTGAATTGTTTTTTTCTTTAGTGCTTGAGAGTTTGGGTGTGCTTTAGAATGATAGATCTTGGAAGAGCAATAGTCTTCTCCAAAAATCCCTTCTTGATATTTATAATGGAGTTTCCAACGGATCTGTAACGATTAAAAAAAATTCGACTGTTGGACTCGAGAGTCGACTTCTCTAAAACAAGAGTCGACTCCTATTTTAAGTGGGAGTTAACTCTAGTTATACAAGAGTCGACTTCTCTAATACTAGAGTCAACTCTTCGAAAAACATCAATGTTGTTAAGTCTACTCTACATCAACTGCTCTCGGCTGGGTCACCTCTAGCTTTGCAAGAGTCGACTCCAGCTTAAGGGGGGTCGACTCTAGATATACAAGAGTTAACTTTTGAAACCAAATTTTACAGAAAATAGATTTTATATATATAGCAATTATTTGAAGACATAATCCATATAGCATGTATACATTACAAGATATTTACATTTCTTTATTCTATTTGTTTTATATTTTACTTTCCATTTACTTTAATACATAAATTTAAATAAAAAATACCCCCTATTTGGATTCAATAAAAATATCTAAAAAATTAAAACCCATAACAATAAGAAAGTAGACTTTTGGTTTTAGTACAAAATCAGAATTTAGTGATTTTACCACCACCAAAATACATACTTTCTATTTCTTAAAAAAATTATTAAAAATCATTTAACAACATTGAACATTAGCTATCGAAATACAGGAAAATAGTTTTCCAAAATGAAAACATTTTCTAATATATTCCCTTATAGCGCGCTAATCTTCCAGACTTAGAGAAATAACATTTCTTAATTCATCTTGATACACAAAATAATATAATATTTAAGACATATCAAAAAATCCATTAGGGGTTTTAAATATATCAAAAATAATTTTACTAAAATTATATTTTGTTAATTATCAAAACACACAATAGGTTGATTGTAGGGGTATGCATTCGGTTATAACCGAATCGAACCGACCAAAAAATGCTAACCGAACCGAACCGACCCGCATGCAATAACCGAACCGAACCGACCGACTAATCTCAGCTAACCGAACTAACCGAAATCTAAATTGAGTTAACCGAACTGATAACCGAAACCGAAAATCAATTGTGCAAAATCAGAAATTGATACAGAAATTGACATAGAAAGAAATTGATTTACAGCAACAGAGAAACAACGTTTGTGCAAACGAAGGAATATACACAAGAGAGAATCCAAATCCATTTATAGTGAAGAAAAATAGAAAAATGCAAACCCATTTACAATGCAAAGCAGTAGAAGAACAGAAGAAATACACAAGAGAGAATACAAATCCGTTTGTGAAAATATAAATGAACAACCGGTAGAAGAAAACATCAAGAAATTAACCCAACTGAAAGTCAAAAAAATTAAAAAATCTTACAAACCTTAACCTAACTGTCGATACTAACCTGAGTGCTCGACGTTCGGTGGTCGTTGGTGTGGATCGATCCTCCAAGCACAAGGAAGGAAAGGAAGAACAGTGATGAAACAGTGTTGGTGTGGGTCTGACGAAGGAGACAAAGGGGACGGCCGGACCGCGAAGCCAAAGGCGGGCGCGACCGATTGCCTACGGTGAAGGCGTCAAAGGTGGAGGTGACCTTCATCGATGGCGACGCACCGACGGACACAAAATCGATCGATTTGTGCGATTTGCTGGGGGCTTTCTCTTTCTCTATCAATCGGTCTTGGTCTCCAGATCCAGATAAGTGTCTGTCTCACGAGGGGGGGTGTCGTTGGGTGACCCAGGGTCACAAACTTATGGGCGAGTAATATCTTCGATTCGGGCACCGGGGGGGCGGTCATGGGACGACGACACTGTTAGAATGGACCGACACAGCGACACCATCAAAAAGGATGAAGATTCAAGAGAAAACAACACAAGAGAGTCTTAGAGAAATTGCAGATTCGCAGGGAGAATGAGTGCACTGTGCACCCTAGTGGAGAACTTGAGAAGGATATGGGGAAAAGCTATGGGGATAAAGACCAGAAGGTCCAGAACCAGCGTGGCATGGGGTGTTGCGCTTTGTCAGAAGGAAGGTGGGTTGTGTGGAGTGTCGTGGCCTGCTAGTCTGCGTGGGGAGTGCTGTTTCTGCCAGAACTGGTGTGAGATGCCGTGCCCGCGCGTGTGTGGGGGGGTGTTGGTTCGGGTGGAGGAGGGTTATGGTTTCGGTTCGGGTATTTCGGTTATTTCAAGTAAATAACCGACCCGAACACCGAAAATCGAATTTTTAAAAAAAATTAACTGAATCAAAATTTTAAAAAAAAATAACCGAACCGAACCGACAAGTTCGGTCGGTTCGGTTTGGTTACTTCGGTTTAACCGAAGTTGTGCTCACCCCTAGTTGATTGGAGCAATTTGGCTCAACAGAAATGGCCTAGTGGGCCCTTCACGAATCTATCCAAACCCCCATAATTGGTGAGAGCCTCACAAACTGACCCAAGCTGGTGGATCCCCAATGAGTAATAGCATGTGTTCCCGACATTAGTACCCAACTATGGTGAACATAAGTAAATTGTCTGCTGGGCTGCTACTGGTCATCCATCTGTACAAAAAAGAAAAAAACAGTACAATTTTTTTTAGTATTTTTTGCGTGATCAGGCTTCATCAACTTATTCATATGGTTCAATCGGACTATATCGTGGGATGAAGTCTGATCAAACTTCATCCTTCATCCCATGAGGATGAAGGATGAAGTTCGATCGGACTTCATCCACAATGATGAACTCGAACTTCATCATGGATGAAGTCAGATCTTCTATGTCTTATCAGACTTTATAATGGGATTAAGTCCAAATTGGACTTTATCGTGGTATTAAGTCCAATATCGTGTGATGAATTAACTCTGATCAGACTTTATCGTTCTGATTCCATTTCAATTTCAAAAACTTTTGCTCAAACAAATGCTTAAATCTCATCCCAAACTATATGTAAATGAAAAAACACACAAAAAAAATGAGGGCATGAAGTCTGATCGGGCTTCATGACACGATAATGAAGTCTGATTGGACTTGATCGTGATCGAACTTCATCCCATAATGATGAACTCGGACTTCATCATGGATGAAGTTGGATGTTCTATATCCTATCGGACTTTATCATGTGATGAAGTTCGATTCCATTTTAGTTTCAAAAACTTTTGCTCAAATGCTTAAATCTCATCCCAAACTGTATGTAAGTGAAAAATCATTAAAAAACGCACACAAAAAAGAGGAGGAGATAGTTCTTACCTACTTGGTCTACAGGTCACCGTCGCGATTGTACTGGTGTGGTAGCATAGTGGTTGGTGGCTCACGGTGGTGAGGCAGCTCGCAACAGTCTGGCGGTTCGCGGTGTAATGGCGACTTGTGGCGATAGCACGACGATTGCACTTTGGGTCTTATGAAAACAGATTCGATCGAACTTCACAGTTGTGCGATTTCAAATGTGTTGGGGATTGTTTTGTAATGGTGAGAGTATTTTGGTTTGGTGAGGGTATTTTGGTCATTGTAATACTGAGGTCAAAATAGTCATTTTCTTATTTCGGTAACCCAATTTATGCATGTAGCAAGGTTCATTCCCAAATCCCAAGATCCAATTGAATTGGTTAACATACGCGACAATATGGGTAAATTTATTAGATTTATAAATTCAATAAGGTCACAATCACGTGAATCTACTTGATTTATAAAAAGATGAGATTTTTGAATATTAAAATTATTTTATTTACATTTTATTTGAGATTTTTTAATTAAGGAGAATTTTATATATTTTTATCTCAAAAAAATTATTTTAAGATTTTAAACATTTTTTTATCTTTTAATAATTTTTACCTATGACATATCAATTATATTTTAATTTTTTTAAAAAATACATATATAATTAAATAAAATGTATTTATTGTATTTTATTTTTAAATTTTAAATAATTTTTATTATTTAATGATAAATACATCATATTTTGAACCATTTAATCAATTCACTAAATTGCTTGAATGTTGTAAATAAGATACAATAAATATATATTATTTAAAAACAAGATATATTTATTACTTCTTAACCATTAATTTTAAAACAATAGTTAACATTATTCATATATAATAAACAAAATTAAGAACTTTGCATCATCCGAGTCTTAATTCAAATATAACCCTACTGGGCTGCATATAATATATATATATATATATATGTGTGTGTGTGTGTGTGTAAGTTGATAATAGAGGTGAGCATTTAGTTGGTTCAACACTAAATTGACCAATCAAAATATTAAAATTGAATAGACTGAAATTATGTAAAAAAATTAAACTGAATAGATTACATATTTCAAGAAATCAAATAAATTGAAATAAAAAATTGAAAAAAATAAAAAAAAATAAAAATTTCAATCAATTTAATTATTTTAATTTTACAATACAAAAATTAAATCAAAACGAAATAACTAAACTGTCAAATTTAATAATCAAATCTAATTAAGTCTTGAATGAAATTGAACCAAACTAACAATTTTAATCCATTCAATTGAATTATTTAGATTGAATCGAATTTGTGCATACCCCTATGTATGCGAGTGCACGTGGGAAAGGCAATATTTTAGTAGGCTGGCAAGTGGGGGTTGATTGTGCAATATTAGATTGCAGTAATGAAATGGGCACAAGCAAAGAGGGGGCAGGGGCTCAAGTGGTGGTGGTGGTTGTGGGCTGAATTGTGAGTTAATTAAGTGATATATATTGTAATTAATTAGGTACTTATAGTGTGTATCTCTGGTGATTAAGAAACATTGTTTGATTCTTAATTAAATTTTAGACTAAAATTTGTTGAATCATTTTAAATATTACCATTTGGGATAATTAACTGAGAGTCCTCTGACATCATTTTTTAATTAAAAAAGTTAAGTTCATATATTAAAAAATAAAATGATTATAATAGTTTAATTAATTTTAAACAATCATACATAATTTTATTGTTATAAATTAATTAAAAATAAAAAAGTCAAATGTACCTTAAGCGAAGGGAAGTGGTTTGGATGATTTGAGAGAAAAAATAAAGAAAAAGATGAAAAAATGTAAGTAATCCTTACATAAGTAAAATCTCAAAAGATAAAATTTCAAAATAACGTAAGTAGTATTAATAATACATCACAGGTCAGCAACAAGTATGAGAATCAAAGGAAAAATAGGGAATCCCAAAAATCTTGGAGTGATAAGGTTGTAAGTTCTCAAAATAATTTCAAAATCAGTGGAGAGAGTTTGAGTGGTCAAGAAGACTTGGAGTCAGCAAATTCAAACCAAAAGATAGTCCAACAAGATGAGAAGATACCGCATGGATCAACAACACAATTGGTTGAATTAAATTCAAAATCAGATTGAAGTAGTCCAACAAGATGAGCAGATATTGCACAATTCAAAATCAAATTATAACAGTTAAATGAGATATGTTTTATTGACTTATTCAAAGTTGTTAGTCAAATGAGATAGCTTCTGTTGTTAGCTATCTTCTGCTGGTAGTTGTTATTTGATAAGTTATAGTTGTTTAGTTTGCTAGTCTATAAATTAGTATCAATGTGTACCAAGTGCTCACGGGAGATTGATATAGTTTTTGTTATAGAAATACAGAACTCTTTATTTTATTCTTTTACTTGCTCAATTTTTCTCTTGGTATCAGAGCCATTTGTGAGCACTCAAATCATTTCAATTTATTCACCATGACATATCTCTCTCTAAATGTGGGAAATTTCATTACCCTCAAACTCACTCAAATCAACTATCCTTTACAGCCTAAACAAGCTTTGACTTTAGCAGAAAGTCAAGATTTAATTGAGCATCTCACCACAACAGATTCAACACCTGCCAAATATACAACTCCAACTTCAAACACAGATGCAAAAAATTTTGTGCCAACATTGACATATTCGTTCAAAGCTTAGAAACAACATACTCAGTATGGGAAGCTCTAAAAAATTCATATACACAAGATTCACAAGAGCGACATTTACACTGCGACAACAGGTGACATATATTCGTAAAGATGAAGATAAAACCATTGCTGAACATATTCGCACATTCAAAAGTTTGTGCGATAATCTTGCAGCCATAGGAAAACCTGTTTCTGACAAAGAAAAGGTATTCTACCTTCTTACTAGTCTCAGTCCTCAGTATGAGACTTTTACTGTTGCAATGATGAAGCCTCATATGCCAACTTACATTGAGTTAGTGTCTCAACTGCAAAGTTTGGACCAACGACGAAGCTGGTTTTCTGGTAATACAGATATCACAACTAGGCATTTCTCTCATCAACTAGCATTCTATGGCCAACATCAGCGCCATCAACAACAGTCATCCACAGGGTATCGTGGTAACTCACAACAGTTCATATCAATTAGGCGTGGCTTTCAAGCTCAACAACCCATAAATAAAAACAGAGACTACTTGGATAGTTTAGTATCCAACACAAAGCAACGTCGTCCTCCACCTCCTGGTGAATGTCGCATCACTCCTGCTGAAAGAGACTTGTATCGTGAAGAAAGGTGTCAATATTGTGGTACAATGGGTCATATTGCAAAAATTTGCTGGTGGTTACCAAAGAAGTCTACTCAAAATGAAGAAATCCCTTAAGCTCTTGCAGCTTTTACCCTAGACAACACTATTTCGGATACAGAGTGGACATCTAACACTGGAGCCTCTAATCACATGACAGGTAATCCAGGTATGTTGTTTAATATTCACAAATATTTGAGATCTGATTCAGTACTTATTGGAGATGGATCTTCTTTGCCTATTACTGGAATTGGTGACACAAATATAAAACAAAATACAACCAATTTATCTCTTCAAAATGTGATGTTAGTTCCATCCTTGACTAAGAATTTGTTGTTTGTGAGCCAATTAACTTCTCAATTTCCAGTAAATTGTGAATTTTCTGATGTTGATTTTTGTGTTAAGGAACGGGGAACAAGACAAACAGTGATAAAAATGAGATGTAAGGGTGATCTTTATGTTCTCTCCAACTCACCGGAATTGCATTTTTCTTATCGCTTCAAATGTGGTTCAGCAGAAGATAGCTAACAGCAGAAGCTATCTCATTTGACTAACAACTTTGAATAAGTCAATAAAACCTATCTTATTTAATTGTTGTAATTTGATTTTGAACTGTGCAATATCTGCTCATCTTGTTGGACTGCTTCAATCTGATTTTGAATTTGATTCAACCAATTGTGTTGTTGATCCATGCGGTATCTTCTCATCTTGTTGGACTATCTTTTGGTTTGAATTTGCTGACTCCAAGTCTTCTTGACCACTCAAACTCTCTCCACTGATTTTGAAATTATTTTGAGAACTCACAACCTTATCACTCCAAGATTTTTAAGATTCCTTATTTCTCCTTTGGTTCTTATTCTTGTTGCTGACCTGTGATGAACGTGTTCTCTATGGCCTAAAACAGGCACCTCGTGCTTGGTTTGATCGATTTAGTGTCTTTCTTCTTAAATATGTTTTTTTTTGCAGTTTAGCTGATTTGTCTTTGTTTGTTTTTCATTCTGATCATGGTTCACTAATTTTGCTTCTCTATGTGAATGATATTCTTCTTACAGGGTCTACTATTGAGCTTGTTAGCTTTTTCATTCAGCTTCTCAGCTGCAAGTTTGCAATAAAAGACTTGGGGCTAGTTCATCATTTTCTTGGGATCAAAGTCTCTCAAACACCTATTGGGCTTCACCTCTCACAGTCACATTATGCTCTCAGCATTCTTGAGAAAACAAACATGGTTGATTGTAAGCCTATGAGTACACCTCTAGAAACAAAAACAAAATATTGTCTTAATGCTAGACCTTTGGAGGATCCAAGTCATTTTAGAGGAATTGTTGGAGCTTTACAATATCTCACTCTTACATGTCTAGACCTCTCTTTTAGTGTTAATTATATATCTCAATTTATGCATGCTCCCACTGAAGTCCATTTAAAAATTGTTAGACGTATTCTTCGATACATCAAGGGAACCATCCATTTGGGCTTAAATTTTACTTCAAATACTACACTTGATCTTTATGCTTTTTCTGACGCAGATTGGGTAGGTTGTCCTACCACTAGACGCTCCACCGCAGGCTATTGTACTTTCCTTGGGCAAAATCTCATATCGTGGTGTGCAAAGAAACAACATACTATATCTCGTTCAAGTACCGAAGCTGAGTATCGAGCCATGGCAAATATTGCAGCTGAATTGACATGGTTGACCTTTATTTTGAAAGATCTCCGAATTCCAATATCATCTTTTCCGATTTTATATTGTGACAATCTCAGTGCTTTTCATATGACTGTCAATCCTGTTTTTCATGCTCGTAATAAGCACATCGAATTGACTATCATTTTGTGCGAGAATGAGTTGCTCTAGGTCAACTTATCACTCGATATATCTCTACTGGTAATCAAATTGCTGATCTCTTCACCAAACCCATGTCCAAAGCTTCTCTCAATTATTTTCGAACCAAACTGTGCCTTCAGCACCAGCACAATTTGAGGGGGGATATTAACGATACATCACAGGTCAGCAACAAGTATGAGAATCAAAGGAGAAATAAGGAATCCCAAAAATCTTGGAGTGATAAGGTTGTGAGTTCTCAAAATAATTTCAAAATCAATGGAGAGAGTTTGAGTGGTTAAGAAGACTTGGAGTCAGCAAATTCAAACCAAAAGATAGTCCAACAAGATGAGAAGATACCGCATGGATCAACAACACAATTGGTTGAATCAAATTCAAAATCATATTGAAGCAGTCCAACAAGATGTGTAGATATTGCACAGTTCAAAATCAAATTACAACAGTTAAACAAGATAGGTTTTATTGACTTATTCAAAGTTGTTAGTCAAATGAGATAGCTTCTGTTGTTAGCTATCTTCTACTGGTAGTTGTTATTTGATAAGTTATAGTTGTTTAGTTTGCTAGTCTATAAATTAGTATCAATGTATAGCAAGTGCTCACAGGAGATTGATATAGTTTTTGTTACAGAAATACAGAACTCTTTACTTTATTCTTTTACTTGCTTAATTTTTCCCTAGTAGTCCCGTCTATTAAGAGTAACAATATGAAAATTAAAAAAACAAAATCCTAAAACTTAAACAATATTTTATACTCTAGCCCCACCAACGCTCTCTACCTCTCATCCTCCCATTTAAGCTCTTTCACTAAAAATCCAAATCTTTCATTCTTCTCTATCGAGACTCTCTAGCAAGCCCAATAGAAAGTTCACTTGGACAAATTGAAAAACTCGTATCAAACTGCATAGTATTTTATGCGTTGCAGTCTAGTACGGTTTATGAAGATCAAATCAAATTTGACATATTAAAATTGGCTTAAACAAGTCAAACCGTCCTGCGAACACCCTTAATTTTATCTTAAGTTTATTTTTTAATCTTAATTAATTTTTATTTAATTAAATAATATTAATTATTAATTAAATAATAATATAATATACATGTTATTAATTACTTAGATTTTTTCATAAAAATTTTTATTTGGATGATGTATATATACATATATATGCATATTTTTAAAATTTTGTATTAAAAATAAAAAAAATATTCATAATCAGTTAGGATTGAACAAGATCAAAACATCAAGATGGAATAAATATCTGTATAGAAAACCGCTCCATTTTTGTTAAGAGTAGAGATCAATAAATTTATTGAGTTCACAAAATGAGGTAATAGTCACGCTTTACATTTTAATTAGTTTAATAAGTATTAAATAATAATGTTCAAAATTAATTACTAAATATTAAAATTTATTAAATACATACTAATTGGATTTCTTTCGCTAGTCAAAATTGTATCGAAATATTATTTAGTCATTCAATTGTGACACATTTGATTAGTGTTCTAAATAAAAAAAAAATTTAAAAGGTTTTTAAGGGAACATTTATTAAGTATCGTTTGATAGTAATCATTTAAAATTTAATTATTTAAACAGAATTTTAAATAAATGAGTTTTAGTACAGTGATAAAATCATCTTCAAAGTTAGTTATTGTTTAAAAGTTAGTTATAATCTTTGATATGAAATTCTTAAAAACTTGATCTCTTCTAATTTAAGTTAGGGTTGATTAAATAAAAAAATAATCTATATTTTCTTCAAAATTAATCTGTATTTTAAATATATATTATGTATTTTGTACAAAATATATATTTTATATTTTAAATAAAGAATAGAAATTATTTTTAAAATGATTTTTTAAATTAAAAATAGAAAATAAATTTTTTATTTTTCTAAAATTGTAGTAAAGTTTAGAAAACATCTTAAAGATACTATTTAGAAAAAACAAACTTTTCTAATTTGATCCTTATTTTGAATTTTGTCAACAATAATTTTTTTTCTAGTATTTCATTTGTATCTATACCCACCAACCACACCATCCTCTCCTCTTGCCAGCTACCTTCTTCTTTTACTATCCTCATTCCTATCATTGTGACGGCGAGCACCGCTAACGCTTCTTTCCCCGTTATTTTCTTTCACTCTTTTTGTTGTTCTCATCTCTCAACTAGCATTATTATATCTCTATCTACCATAATGGTAAAGACAATTCATTTCTTTTTCAAACCGCTCTAACCATTCACCTCTTATTTTGTCTTTGATCTCTACATCTCTTCTTCTACATGATTTCAAACATATTCTTTTATTTTTTAAAATGTAAAATTAATTTCATATTTAATAAAAATAAGCACGTTTTTCATTTTTATTTGACTTTTTATAAAAATGGAAACATGAAAGTAGAGATAATTTAAAGATGAAAAAAAAACATTCTCCACTGATAAATAGGTCCTAAATATATCGGGTTAGAGAAAAAACGTCAAATGGATGGCAGGCACGAGAGTTAGCCAAAGGGAGTAATTGGTTGGTGATTGGACCTCTTCAATATTGGGCTTGGTCATTGAAGTATCAAATGGGCAATGAGCCGTGCAGACAGCCCAGCCCAGCCCATAAGCTCTCAGGACTAGTCAGCGCAGCCCATGGGCCAAGGCGGCCCATTTTAGGATTTACTAGAGATAAAGATAGATCTGAACTTCCAAGTTCCAATCCCATGTCTCGGCCATACGGCGTGGCTGTCAAGCTATTGGCAAGTGAACATGAAACACGTGGATGGGAACCTAAAACAGTAAAAATTATTCCTTTCTTAATTGGGGGAGAATGAATCAGCGCTTTGGTGGTTAAAGTGAAGCAAAAATTTCACTGTGAATAGAACTATTTAAGGTGAAGCCTTTGACCGTTTAAGTGGATAATATTCGTTTCGTTTAATTAAATAGAACGTATTATAGGCTTAGGCTTCTCTGCTCTGCTTGAACCGTAAATGCAGGGGAAGATTTGGGTCCCACAAGAAAGCAAAGAACGTGCAGTTGCTGTATCTGCATCTGCATTGCAAGTCAGGAATATAGGCTCTCTCTTTATACTCCCAACTTCTGCACACCGAGTGCTCGACAAACTGCCAGGCGGCCGCTTCCTTTATAGACTCCAAGCTGAGTGACAGTAAGAGCAGGCGGAGAGATGAGAAAGTGGGTGATCGACATCAATGATAAACTCAACAACCACCGCAATGGTCAAAGCCAAGAAGAGCTGTGCAGGAGCAAGCGGTCCATCTACAAGCTCCCTCCGCTCATCTCCGTCCACAAAAAGAAAGCCTATCAGCCCCAAGTGGTGTCGTTCGGGCCTTACCATTACGGGGAGCCTCACTTGAAGCCCATGGAGGATCACAAGCTACGTGCTCTCCTCCATGTCCTCGATAAATCGCAGGTGTCTCTGGACACAATCTTTGACTCCATTGTCAAAGTGGCGCAAGAGCTCAAGGATTCGTATGACTCGCTCGAGTGCGAGTGGCAAGACAATACTGAAAAATTTGTGCAACTAATGATCATGGATGGGTGTTTCATGCTTGAATTGCTACGAGTTGCGTATCAACCTAATAATTATTATTCCAACGATGATCCTGTCTTTAGCCAATATGGGGATGTTTATGTCATGCCGTTTATCATGGCCGACATATTGTTGCTAGAGAATCAGTTGCCAATGTTGTTTTTGCTCAGGCTCAAAGGTATCTTAGAGAAAACTGAGGTATACATTGAGCTCTTTTCTTATTCTTTCTAAACATAAGTGAGAATTAAAAATTAATCATTAATTGAATTCATAAGATTTCATATGAGATTGAGACTACATTATGAATTGATCTAAACTTGAGATTTTTGCACAATTAAAACAAAAGTAATTATCCTAAGACTTGACCGAAAAGATACTTATCTGATGCTTAAGTTAGAAAAGAATTTGAAAGATGGCTTATAGGCATGTAAGAGTAATATAAAATATTATAAATTTGGCTCACCCCTCGATATCTTTCTATATCTTTCGATTTGAGCTTTATACTGAGGATCATAAGGGGAATTAGTTGGGCCTATCCATGTAGTTAATTTCTCCTACTTTTGTGAGTTCGAGATGAATTTGGATTGTAATTACAAAATTATTAGAATGTGACATAAAGGGATCTTGAGATGCCTGCCCTATGTTTCTCTGTGCTGGGCTTGGATTTATTTGTGAATCTTAAATCCTAAGTATTGCCTCATATTGAAAGATTTCTGATTAGAATTACCTCTGAAGAAATGTTTTACGTATGAGTACTTTGAAATTTTCTCATGCTTGAACTATGCTTCTAATGATTATTCTTTATCTTACTCTTGATGTTATTTTTGGTGCCTATTTTCTACATAATTTAGGCTATTTTACCTTATTTATTTATCTTCAAGTAATTCGAGAGTACAATTTATTTAAAATTTGAGTTCTTCATGCTAATTAGGTATTCAAAGTCAAATCATAAATTGATGAGGAGTTTGACTTTTCAAAATAGCTTTTGTGACTGACACTTTATTTTACATATGAATTTTCTTAACTTTCTTAATATTATCAATAAGATATTATTTTGTCTTTTTATAAAATACAGACACTCTACGAGTTGTCATATTGATGTCAGACACTCCAACACGTATAAGACAGATTCACATGGTGTGTTTGATAACTTTCTTAAAATTTTTCATAAGGGCATAAGACGGACACTTGCAAGACACGTGTGTTATTTCTTTCTTACTCTATAGTTTTATTGACTTAGTAATTATATTATTATTTTACTTTTTCATGTTTTGATTGCATAATCATTTAGTTTTCATATCTTTCATGCTTCTATTCTCTACAAGTTTGATTAGATATGTGATTATTAACTAAAATATAAAACATTATTTTATTAATTAACACTTGTCCACAATGTCATGTCTTACTTAAGTAGCATGTCTAGTGTCCTCATGTCGTGCATCCATGTACTTGCTTTACCACTCACATTATTTGTGCAGCTTGACATTAATATTGAAGCATTGAATATGGACATACTCTGGCTTCTCAACTACGATATTAGAGATGGCAAGTACTCAAAGATGGGTGAATGTTTGCACGTGCTTGACCTCCACCGCAAGGGTCTACTCCACAGAAATGCAGCCCCTCAATCACCAAATCAAAGAGCCCCCCAATCTCCAAATCAATTAAAATGTGACTACCCAATGATGGGCAAATATTTGCTCAAGCTTGACCTCTGCTACAAGTACCTACTCCACACACACAACAAACCCGCAGATGCAGCCGCTCAATCTCAAAATAAGGGCGTTGGCCACAACGTCGTCCGCCCAGCCACAGAACTCCATGAGGCTGGCGTCTGCTTCAGGAAAAGCGAAAGCAAAAGTCTTCGAGACATCACCTTCGACGATGGCGTCTTGAAGCTTCCCAATTTCACAGTTGATGATCGTACCGAATCAATGTTCTTGAATCTCATAACCTTCGAGCGTTGCCACATCCCCGCTGGCAGCGACATCACTTCGTTCGTCGCGTTCATGGACCGCATCATCAAAGATAGTCAGGATATTAAAATTTTAAGCTCGAAAGGGATTATCAACAACTTCATTGGGACCGACAAGGAGGCAGCCGATTTGTTCAACACAATGTCCAAGGATTTGGTCTTGATGATCGGCAACCTTGACCAGGTGTACACGAATCTCATCAACTACTTCAATAAGCCTTCGAATAAATGGCGCGCCAGTCTAATTCAAACTTATTTTAGAAGCCCGTGGACAATTATTTCTGTTATCGCAGCCTTCCTTCTCTTTTCTCTTACTGGAGTGCAAACTATCTTCACCATCCTAAATTAATTTGAAATGTTAATTGTAAAATTTTAATGACATTTATATAAATATATAATAGATTAATATTCGAGTTTTATTAAAAATATCATAATTAATGTCCAAAAAATTTGTCTATAAATTAATTGTCAAATCAGGAAGAGCAATAAAACTTCTTAAGCAAGTTCCACTTTCCCATTTTTTATTCTGATTTTTTGTATTTATATAACTAATACATATCTACATTTATATCTCATTTTTTTTGAGTTAAGTACACAAACATGTAGATAGGGTGTTTATTCAGTCTCAATTCACTTGGGACCAAACCAGATTGGGATTGAAATTTCGAAAATTCTCAATCCAAAAACTAGACTGGTTTGATTTGAGCCAATCATAACCGGTCATGAATATTTTTTTCTTACTTTTTAATATAAAATTTAAAAAAAATGTGCATATATTTATATATATATATCACTCAAACAAAAATTTTTATTAAAAAAATCTAAACAAAAATCAACTAGCTTACATTTTAATAATACATTATATGTATGTCATATTATTTTTTTATTATTAATAAATAATATTAATTATTTTAAACTAATTTTTCATCTTGGACTGATCTTGAATAAGACTGAACTAAAAACTAGTTGAGATAAAAATGTGGAACAAGAACCAAATTGGTCTGTTTGGACCAATTTTATAGTTCATATCAAAATTTGAACACTCTATACTTATATATAACTATTTTGGTCTCTCATTGAAATTTATATTTTGTAATTTTAGAACTTACCACAAGAGTATCATGGACATGGTCAAGTATTTTGATTATTGCATATTGAACAAGTCAATTTTCTAACGAGTTGAGTAAAATTCGACAACTTGTTTTGAGCAAAATTTTTGCTAGGACGTGACCCTAGTATATGGTTCAAGAGTATTACAAACTCATATACTTGAGCCATCTTGATAACCATGCTCATAATGGTCATAGAAGAGTGTAACAACACATGGCAATTCAGATGCCCTCTAATATCTTTCATGTAAGAGTTTTAAAATTGATTCACATGTCATCGTATAATTAGCTAGAAATTGATTTAATAACTTGTCAGTAGTCATAACAGACATACTTTGCGTTGCTTGGTTAACAAAATCTTTTCCCTAGCGTACAGACAAGCAAAGAAACATTTGATTGAGAAGTAGAAGTATTGGCAATGCACATCTGTCGAGAAGAGTCGCCACCTTAGGCGGTGGTCATCCAAGAGAAACTTGATGACATCAAGCGAGGAACGCAATCAATCACTGTTTTTCGAGCCATCATCCACAGAATCCCCCACTTAATCTCAAATGGCAACAAGGAAGCCTATGAGCCTCGACTGGTGCCTTTGGGGTCGTACCACCTCCACAACCACTCTAATATCAGCCTAATGAAGGATCACAAGAAACACACTCCCCTTTATTTCTTGAACACATCGAAAACAACAAGTGTTGACACCTCTCAAGGAGGTGAAGCAAGACCTCAAAGACTCTCAGTGGCTGGGCAATGGAGGCACTGACAAATTTGTGCGAATGATGATTCTCGATGGCTGCTTCCTAATGGAATTGGTTCGGATGGTACATGAGCAATTCAGGAAAAACAATCGACTTTAGGATTGTTTCGATATGTTGAGTTCACATATTAATAATGTTTTGATGATGATATTATTAATAACATTTTAATGCAAAACTTTAATTATATATTAAATATGCGAGTGGCCCTTATGCATGATTCAAATGAATCCATAACTACTTGAGTAGGAACTTCACAAATATTTGAGTAAATGAAGTGTGGAAGACTAATTTAACTATCTTTTAAACTTGATGTTTGAAATTGTGTAAAACATATTTGGGCTTACATAATCGAGTATTAAGGCAAACTTAGTAAGACTCAAGTCAAATATCAGCTTGTTAATCACAAATTATTTTTTAACTTATTCAATCGAGTTTCCAAATAACTTTTGAGTATTGGTGAGCAATTGAGTTAATCTTATTCACTAATTGATTAGAGACAAAATATTAAAAATATCAAGTTTTTGTACTTACATCAAAAATCAAGTGAACTACTCATCAATGGCACAATAATTTGTGTCCACTAAAAGTTGGCTCGAATTTTCCTATAATTGCTTGGGACAAATTTGGAATGATCATTCAATATTTAAGTTAGTATTTGATGAGGGAACATTTAAGGGGTGAGATATCAAATTCTATCTACTGGACGACGAATCTTAACCCATCACATGTCCCTATTACCAAATAATAAAATAATAACATGTGTCATTTTGGCTGATCTAGAATCTCAAATTTGAAACAAATATAGGGAATCCATCGTTATCCTAATCTGACCCGAACAAATTCTCGGTCAACTCTGTTTCTACCCAAGAATCTCATAAATAAACAATGAGTATTTAATCTCATCCAACCTACATAAGGACCAGGACCCTTCATAGGTAAGGACATTTAATTTATCTTATTCACCGTATACTTGTGAGTATTCATATGAACTTGGATATTAAAAATTATTCTAAGAGATTCAATCCACCTCTTTTTATAATATGGATATCAATTTAAATCCTGATAATTATTCCCAACCATTATCAACATCCAAATCCACAAAAAGAGATGCCAACCACTATGTCATGCGACTCCCTTGCAATTGGTGAACACTATCGCCTTCTTGGTTGTATCTTTTCGACTAATCAGCTCAACCAAGACAGTGGCTTAGGCCAAGATGATTACCTTATTGTTAACTAGGTGACGATTGTGAGTTGGCACGGCTGAGAGGACGGCTAGCTAGGGACGCTGACCCTAGCTGCTTTTCAAGTGTCATGGCATGAAATAATCATTTTGCAGTTGGTGTGGTTACTGCAATCTACCATTCAAATTGTAGTATAGGCAGTGTGCTTTTCAAGACGGATTAAGTATGGAAAGTTTCATAGTGTTTGTTAGACATAACAAAATTTTCTAGTGGTGAGGTCTTACGAGGAAGTTGTGGCACCCTCAGTTCCACATCCAAAGTGTGAACGTAACCTTCAGTTATAATCGTGAGCATTGGCCGAACAAAAGGATGACTATATCCCTAAAAGTTTGGGTACTTTAGGTGAGATTCAGATTTCATTGCCCTTCACTGGCCAAGAACTTAAGTCCCTAGGACAGAAGTAAACCTTTTCAAGCAAAATTCACTTTTTGGAAAAATACTTAAAAATTCCAACCTCGAACTTAAAATTCGTTCACCCCACACACTTGTTACAAAATATAATCGTTTGACCCATATTCCAAATAACCAAGAACAAGAAAGAATTCAAAATAAAACTCGTTAACAGCTAGGCCACTCAAAACAAAACACTCATTTGTCCTGACATGGCTTATTATCTGCATCATCACCATTTTTCCCTTACTAGGTCTCCATCTTTTTGTATTAGTTATAAGAGGTAAGTCCTAAAACTCAATAAAAGTAATATGTAATATAGTAAATTTTAGTTCATAATAAATATAGAAAACATGAAATAAACATGCAAGTAGGCTTGTGCATCTCATCCAAGTTTATCTTGAAGTCTTGGTGGCCCATATGATTCCCTCAGATCCTAACACGAGTTCTGTTTAGTTAAAAATTTATAAACTCATGTTTAGACATTCTTACATAATTTTATGCAAGCCATGGTCATGTCATTTATACAAAAAAAACATATAAATTCTTATTAAATTTACTTCTTGCTTTTTATGGTCTTCCTTGACGCTCTTTAAATCTCCCCAAAGTGACAAGATCATGGATGTTAAATTTCAAAGTTACTTTAACAAAAATTAAGTATAATAAGTCAAAAAAGACTATTTCAAAATTGGCCAATTTCAACCCAAACTTAGACGTTTTTCACTTACCTTAGATTATTAAACTTGCGTTGCGTTGGTTTATTCGAGCTTGTTCCAATTTTTTCCAATTCCGTCTACGTCCCAATTTATCTTCCATGATATATATATATATATATATTTATATGTAATTAAGGGGTAAAATTAATAAACACTCACTAAACTTTAAAATTGTAATTATTTGTTCACTCAACTTTAAATTATAACCACTTACTCACTGAACTTTACTCATTGTTAACCATCCATAATTCGTTATAACCCTGTCAAATATTACACTAACGGAATCTGACGTGGCTAACGAAATCCAAAATTACCCAATCAAATATTCATTTTTAGCCGAGTTAGCTCCCCGTCAGCTCCAAATCATTTGTCAACTCATTTAAGTGAGATTAATTAACTGGAAGCTTAGAGACGGAATTGAAATTGAGGCTTCCAATAAGTGACCAAATTGAATTAAAATTAAGGGTTTCTGCGGGTCACCAGATACGCACGCACGACACAAAATCAAGGGCTTCTGCCACTGTTCTTCCTCGCCGCACGGTTGCTCGGTGCTTGTGGCCGCTCTTCTCCTTCGCTGCAAGATTGCTGGGTGCTCGTGGGTTCTTTCTCGCCGCATGATTGCTCCATGCTCGTGGCCGCCATTCTCCCTTGCGGCGTAATTGCTGGGTTGGAAGTGCTTCTTACTTCTTTTGGAAGTGATTTCACAGTTAACTTGTGGGATTTTACTTGTCTATTATTTTAATCAACTTTATATATATATAATATTATGCACCTTTTATTCTACTCCTCGTCCTACTCCATAGCCAAGCAACTTATTCAAACTGAATTGCATATAAATTGGTGGTAGTGTTGAAATTCTGAACATGTCATTATTTAATTGCAATTATGCCCTCATTTGAGTCAACATGCTGATATTGAAAATGCTTTGTTGGCTTTACCATATTTCCCATAATGGCATTGGCTCATTTGTGTTTTCCCGTGGTTATTTGACAGAAAAGCAAGGGGGTTCTCAGAGAACCAGTTATGGTAAATTCATTTTCAAGTCTTCATCAGTCACGGTTTCTATTGTCAAAAAATCATCTTCAGCCTCCAAGAGTAATGAGCCACCAAAGCTGGACATCAAACAAAAGGAAGATAGAAAAGCAAATAATTCAAGCACTATTCCGAAGGCTCTAACACCATTTTCATCCTCCAAATCTAGTGCGCCAGCGAAATTAGCTGACAAGTCAGAGGAAGAGAGCTGAACTACTCCAAGCACTGGACTGCTGTCAATTTGTGATAATATAATTGAATGTATGTTAGAACTACAGTTGATGTTTTAATTGTATGATGCCACCAACTTATCTTGTATGAACGTTTATTAGTATTTGATTGGTATTATATTTACCACAAAAACGTGGTACCACAGTAAAGATTATCAACTCGTAGTTGTCCATTCTCCTCTTATCACAGTTGTCAACTAATCGCAGACACACACAACAGTGAGCCATTCCTTTCAGGATTACAGTTGGGGGGAAGTCTATGCGCCACAAAAAAAGTATTCAATAATGAGGCCAAGATCCAAAAATTAATTACAAAAATCGTATTTCTTCTATGCCAAAAATCAACAATTTTTAATCCATCATCGCCTCAAACAAAACACCTACCCATCCAAATAATGTGACTCTATGACCATCATAAGAAAACATAAACTCAATCCTAAACTGTGGTCACCAAGTTCACTCATTACATCTATGCCAATTTAATATAATACATCATTATGGGTGTAACAATAGCAAAAAAAAATATAAATAAATAAATTATCAAGCTAAGATGTAGATGCTGGTTTCCTGCCCCTAGGAGCAACAAAGTGCAATGAGCTCCTTGCAATTCTTCTGTTCCTTGCTGCCATAGCCTTCCTCTTTGCTTGCTCCTCATGCTCCATTTGTTGTAGGTCATCTACCATAGTGTCTACGGAAAAACTTTGACCTTGATCTTCAATGATGTTTGCTAAATAAAGTGCATGTGGGATGGATCCATCATTGTTCATGTGAGATGCATTTGATGGCCCTATACCTAGAGTTGGCATGAATTGAAATTGGGATGCCTCCATTAAAGGGTCAAGAGCTACTCTAGTTGAAGGCATTGTAGTAGATCTTCTAGGTTGAAGTCTACTCTGCATAATTGAAAAATACAATAGTTAAAGATACTAGTAAATGAAAATACAATGAATTAGAGTTAAAGAAAATACAACAATTGCTCTATTATTTATTAAGTTAAATATGCTAGGCAACAAATCAGAGGCAATACCTTAGATTGTGGTGGTTGGTCTACACTTTGACTATATGCATCAACAGGTTGATCCCTTGGTTGCCCAAACCACATGTGCATTCAAAGTTCAAAAGTTAGTGTATATAATTAATTGTTTTATATTAAATTCAACATGTGTAGTAAACCAACCTCGCAGGGTGTATCTGCTTTGTTGTGGTACCGCTTGTTATGATCGGGTAAACCACATAAACTACAAGTCATAACAATTGACCCTGTTCTCTTGATCTTACTAGTTCCACTTTTCAGCTTAACAACAACCTCTTCAGCTTGCAGCCTCCTCTTCTTCTGCCTTCTATATATTTTGGTCACTTGCCATTCGGGTGGGCTAAGAGGTGCTTTATCCACAAGAGGCCACAACTTCTTACCATTAAGTGGCATAACGAGGTTCTCATAGCAAGTTAGGTAAGTGCTCACCTTGTAGCAATCATTTACGTAGTGCACAGGAAAGTCCATTTTCTGTCGAGTGGGATTAGTGTAAGTGGACGACAAAATTGGGATGACAACTGGTCTTTAACAATACGTCCGTCCACCCTAATCACTTCCTCCTACAACTCAAAAAATTTTACCAATACAATATGGTTGTATTTATTGATATGTAAATGTATCGAAGTGAATTTGGAGCTTACGACAGATGGAGATGTATGGTCCTTATCTTCATAAACACGATCAAAATGGATCTGATCATGACCATCTCGCTTATATTGAAAGCCATCTCGATGTTGATCGTCATCAACATCGACATGATCTAGGGAAACTGGAATAGCCAGGATAAGTAGAATAGTTAACAGTGTGTCTAGACTCCACAACTCCAGTGCCTCAGTTAGTATCCTGGTGATCTGTAAAAGGTAAAATGTCCAAATCAAAAACATTTACAAACATACGATTAGATTTCATATAACGAAATACATTACTATAATAATCATACCCCACCCTTATTCTGCCCACGTTACGTACTTGGAGGGAGTCATGTCTCATGCCTAACCTTTGATCTCCTCTTTCTACCCACGAATTTCTCCTCCTCTTTCTTGCCCTCCTTATTCGCTCCCTCCTTATCCAAACTACCTGACGTCGACACCAACTGAGTGTATAGAGTTAAAAGACCTCCAAAAATATGTTTATCACTCTACATCGATGGGATTTAGTGTCGTACTTGATCCCCGTGCCTATAAAATATTATATTATTTAAATAGATAGTATGTAATAAAATGTTGAATGAAATTAGGTAATGTTACACGCTTACATTCATAAGGCATTTAACATAATTTATTTGTTTTTGGTGTTTTTTAAATAACCATTTACTACATCTAGGAATCGTGACAGGTCAGATAGCCTTATAGCCCACTTACTCTTGATCCATGGGAATTCTCGATCAACCATTACTGTAGAGAGAAAAAATTTAACATTTAAATAACAAAACAAAACGAAACAAAACAAACATTCAGTTAGTACTCATTGTATCTGAAATGCCCAAATAAAACCATATAGGTTTACTTTCTTCTGAAGTCAAACAAAGGTAATATAAACTTTTACTATAGGTGTAAGTTCCTCAAGGGAACGACATAAACGCTTTTAAATCCTTTATCAAAGTCTAAAGAAATCCTCAACATAAACTCGCTCATCGTGGCTCAGTAATATCATGTTCATCACGGCAAGGTAACCCAGCTTCTATACATCATTTGCAACCATATCATGTCTAGTATTCAGTAGTAACTTGATGTCGTCCCCAGACACGACTCCTTGCTACTATGGGAATAGTTGCCCTCGTAAACTGACACTCTCTAGTAAATCTAATAGAAAGTTCACTCGGATAAATTACAAAAATAGTATCAAACTGCATAGTATTTTACGCGTTGCAGTCTAGTACGGTTTATGGAAACTAAATTAAATTTGACATATTAAAAATGGCTTAAACAAGCTAAACTGCCATGCGAACACCCCTAATTTCATCTTAGGTTCATTTTTTAATCTTAATTATTTATTATTTAATTAAATAATATTAATTATTAATAAAATAATAATATAATATACATGTTATTAATTGCTTAGATTTTTATATAAAAAAATTTATTTGGATGATGTATATATATATATGCATATTTTAAAAATTTTGTATTAAAAATAAAAATATATTCATAATCAATTAGGATTGAACTAGATCAAAACATCGGGATGGAATAAACATATTTATAGAAAACCATTCCATTTTTGTTAAGAGTACGGATCAATAAATTTATTGAGTTCACAAATTGAATGAGGTAATAGTTACGTTTTACCTTTTAATTAGTTTAATAAGTATTAAATAATAATGTTCAGAATTAATTACTAAATATTAAAATTTATTAAATACGTACTAACTGGATTTCTTTCGTTAGACAAAATTGTATCGAAAATGTTATTTAGATATTTAACTGTGACACTTTTATTTTTAAGGGAACATTTATTAAATAGCGTTTAATAGTAATCATTTAAAATTTAATTATTTAAACAAAATTTTAAATAAAAGAGTTTTAGTACAGCGATAAAATCATCTTCAAAGTTAGTTATTGTTTAAAAGTTAGTTATAATCTTTGATATGAAATTCTTAAAAACTTCATTCTCGATCTCTTCTAATTTAAGTTAGGGTTGATTAAATAAAAAAATAATCTATATTTTCTACAAAATTAATCTGTATTTTAAATATATATTTTGTATTTTGTACAAAATATATATTTTATATTTTAAATAAAAAATAGATTTTTTTTAAAATGATTTTTTAAATTAAAAATAGAAAATAAATTTTTGATTTTTCTAAAATTGTAGTAAAGTTTAGAAAACATCTTAAAGACACTATTTAGAAAAAACAAAATTTTCTAATTTGATCCTTATTTGGAATTTTGTCAACAATAATTTTTTTTCTAGTATTTCATTTGTATCTATACCCACCCACTAACCACACCATCCTCTCCTCTTCCCTGCTGCCTTCTTCTTTTACTATCCTCATCCCTATCAATGTGACAGCGAGCACCACTAACGTTTCTTTCTCTGTTACCTTCTTTCATTCTTTTTGTTATTCTCATCTCTCAACTAGCATTACTATATCTATATCTACGATAATGGCAAAGACAATTCATTTCTTTTTCAAACTGCTCTAACCATTCACCTCTTCTTTTGTTATTGATCTCTACATCTCTCATTCTGCATAATTTCAAACTTATTCTTTTATTTTTTGAAATGTAAAATTGATTTCATATTTAATTTAAATAAACATGTTTTTCATTTTTATTTGACTTTTTATAAAAATAGAAACATGAAAGTAGAGATAATTTAAAGATGAAAAAAAAAAGAAACATTCTCCACTAATAAATAGATCCTAAATATATTGGGTTAGAGAAAAAACGTCAAATGGATGTCAGGCACGAGAGTTAGCCAAAGGGAGTAATTGGTTGGTGATTGGACCTCTTCGATATTGGGCTTGGTCATTGAAGTATCAAATGGGCAATGTGCTGTGCAGAGAGACCAGACCAGCTATTGGCAAGTGAACATGAAACACGTGGATGGGAACCTAAAACAGTAAAAATTGTTCCTTTCTTTATTGGGGGAGAATGAATCAGTGCTTTGGTGGTTAAAGTGAAGGAAAAATTCCACTGTGAATAGAACTATTTAAGGTGAAGCCTTTGACCGTTTAAGTGGATAATATTCGTTTCGTTTAATTAAATAGAACATATTGTAGGCTTAGGCTTCTCTGCTCTGCTTGAACCGTAAATGCAGAGGAAGATTTGGGTCCCACAAGAAAGCAAAGAACATGCAGTTGCTGTATCTGCATCTGCATTGCAAGTCAGGAATATAGGCTCTCTCTTTATAATCCCAACTTCTGCACACCGAGTGCTCGACAAACTGCCAGGCGGCCGCTTCCTTTATAGACTCCAAGCTGAGTGACAGTAAGAGCAGGCGGAGAGATGAGAAAGTGGGTGATCGACATCAATGATAAACTCAACAACCACCGCAATGGTCAAAGCCAAGAAGAGCTGTGCAGGAGGAAGCGGTCCATCTACAAGCTCCCTCCCCTCATCTCCGTCCACAAAAAGAAAGCCTATCAGCCCCAAGTGGTGTCGTTCGGGCCTTACCATTACGGGGAGCCTCACTTGAAGCACATGGAGGATCACAAGCTACGTGCTCTCATCCATGTCCTCGATAAATCACAGGTGTCTCTGGACACAATCTTTGACTCCATTGTCAAAGTGGCGCAAGAGCTCAAGGATTCGTATGACTCGCTCGAGTGCGAGTGGCAAGACAATACTAAAAAATTTGTGCAACTAATGATCATGGATGGGTGTTTCATGCTTGAATTGCTACGAGTTGCGTACCAACCTGATAATTATTATTCCAACGATGATCCTGTCTTTAGCCAATATGGGGATGTTTATGTCATGCCGTTTATCATGGCCGACATATTGTTGCTAGAGAATCAGTTGCCAATGTTGCTTTTGCTCAGGCTCAAAGGTATCTTAGAGAAAACTGAGGTATACATTGAGCTCTTTTCTCATTCTTTTTAAATATAAGTGAGAATTAAAAATTAATCATTAATTAAATTCATAAGATTTCATATGAGATTGAGACTACATTATAAATTGATCTAAACTTGAGATTTTTGCACAATTAAAACAAAAGTAATTATCCTAAGACTTGACCGAAAAGATGCTTATCTGATTCTTAAATTAGAAAAGAATTTGAAAGATGGCTTATAGGCATGTAAGAGTAATATAAAATATTATAAATTTGGCTCACCCCTCGATATCTTTCTATACCTTTCGATTTGAGCTTTATACTGAGGATCATAAGGGGAATTAGTTGGGCCCATCCATGTAGTTGATTTCTCCTACTTTTGTGAGTTCGAGATGAATTTGGATTGAAATTACAAAATTATTAGAATGTGACATAAAGGGATCTTGAGATGCCTACCTTATGTTTCTCTGTGCTGGGTTTGGATTTATTTGTGAATCTTAAATCCTAAGTATTGCCTCATATTGAAAGATTTCTAATTAGAATTACCTCTGAAGAAATGTTTTACGTATGAGTACTTCGAAATTTTCTCATGCTTGAATTATGCTTCTAATGATTATTCTTATCTTACCCTTGATGATATTTTTGGTGCCTATTTTCTACATAATTTAGGCTATTTTACCTTATTTATTTATCTTCAAGTAATTCGAGAGTACAATTTATTTAAAATTTGAGTTCTTCATGCTAATTAGGTATTCAAAGTCAAATCATAAATTGATGAGGAGTTTGACTTTTCAAAATAACTTTTGTGACTGACACTTTATTTTACATATGAATTTTTTTAACTTTCTTAATATTATCAATAAGATATTATTTTGTTTTCTTATAAAATACAGACACTCTACGAGTTGTCATATTGATGTCAGACACTCCAACACGTATAAGACAGATTCACATAGTGTGTTTGACAACTTTCTTAAAATTTTTCATAAGGGCATAAGAGGGACACTTGCAAGACACGTGTGTTATTTATTTCTTGCTCTATAGTTTTATTGACTTAGTAATTATATTATTATTTTGCTTTTTCATGTTTTGATTGCATAATTATTTAGTTTTTATATCTTTCATGCTTCTATTCTCTACAAGCTCGATTAGATATGCGATTATTAACTAAAATATAAAACATTATTTTATTAATTAACATTTGTCCACAATGCCATGTCTTACTTAAGTAGCATGTCTAGTGTCCTCATGTCACGCATCCATGTACTTGCTTTACCTCTCACATTATTTGTGCAGCTTGACATTAATATTGAAGCATTGAATATGGACATACTCTGGCTTCTCAACTACGATATTAGAGATGGCAAGTACTCAAAGATGGGTGAATGTTTGCACGTGCTTGACCTCCACCGCAAGGGCCTACTCCACAGAAATGCAGCCCCTCAATCACCAAATCAAAGAGCCCCCCAATCTCCAAATCAATTAAAATGTGACTACCCAATGATGGGCAAATATTTGCTCAAGCTTGACCTCTGCTACAAGTACCTACTCCACACACACAACAAACCCGCAGATGCAGCCGCTCAATCTCAAAACAAGGGCGTTGGCCACAACGTCGTCCGCCCAGCCACAGAACTCCATGAGGCTGGCGTCTGCTTCAGGAAAAGCGAAAGCAAAAGTCTTCGAGACATCACCTTCGACGATGGCGTCTTGAAGCTTCCCAATTTCACAGTTGATGACCGTACCGAATCAATGTTCTTGAATCTCATAGCCTTCGAGCGTTGCCACATCCCCGCTGGCAGCGACATCACTTCGTTCGTCGCGTTCATGGACCGCATCATCAAAGATTGTCAGGATATTAAAATTTTAAGCTCGAAAGGGATTATCAACAACTTCATTGGGACCGACAAGGAGGCAGCCGATTTGTTCAACACAATGTCCAAGGATTTGGTCTTGATGATCGGCAACCTTGACCAGGTGTACACGAATCTCATCAACTACTTCAATAAGCCTTCGAATAAATGGCGCGCCAGTCTAATTCAAACTTATTTTAGAAGCCCGTGGACAATTATTTCTATTATCGCAGCCTTCCTTCTCTTTTCTCTTACTGGAGTGCAAACTATCTTCACCATCCTAAATTAATTTGAAATGTTAATTGTAAAATTTTAATGACATTTATATAAATATATAATAGATTAATATTCGAGTTTTATTAAAAATATCATAATTAATGTCCAAAAAATATGTTTATAAATTAATTGTCGAATCAGGAAATGCAATAAAACTTCTTGAGCAAGTTTCACTTTTCCATTTTTTTTTTCTGTTTTTTTGTATTTAACTAATACATATCTACATTTTGTATCTCATTTTTTTGAGTTAAATACACAAATATGTAGGATAGGGTGTTTATTCAGTCTCAATCGACCTAGGACCAATTCAGGTTGGGACTGAAATTTCTAAAAATGTCAATCCAAAAACTAGACTAGTTTGATTTGGGCCAATCATAACTGGTTATGAATATTTTTTTTCTTACTTTTTAATATAAAGTTTAAAAAAATGTGCATATATTTATATATATTTATATATATATATATATATATATATATCACTCAAACAAAAATTTTCATTAAAAAAATCTAAACAAAAATCAACTAGCTTACATTTTAACAATACATTATATGTATGTCATATTATTTTTATTATTAATAAATAATATTAATTATTTTAAACCAATTTTCCATCTTGGACTGATCTCGGACAAGACTGAACTAAAAACTAGTTGAGGTAAAAATCTGGAACAAGAACCAAATTGGTCTGTTTGGACCAATTTTATAGTTCATATCAAAATTTGAACACTCTATACTTAGATATAACTATTTTGGTCTATCATTGAAATTTATATTTTGTAATTTTAGAACTTACCACAAGAGTATCATGGACATGGTCAAGTATTTTGATTATTGCATATAGAACAAGTCAATTTTCTAACAAGTTGAGTAAAATCCGACAACTTGTTTTGAGCAAAATTTTTGCTAGGACGTGACCCTAGTATATGGTTCAAGAGTATTACAAACTCATATACTTGAGCCATCTTGATAACCATGCTCATAATGGTCATAGAAGAGTGTAACAACACATGACGATTCAGATGCCCTCCAATATCTTCCATGTAAGAGTTTTAAAATTGATTCACATGTCATCGTATAATTAGCTAGAAATTGATTTAATAACCTGTCAGTAGTCATAACAAACACACTTTGCGTTGCTTGGTTAACAAAATCTTTTCCCTAGCGTACAGACAAGCAAAGAAACATTTGATTGAGAAGTAGAAGTATTGGCGGTGAACATCTGTCGAGAAGAGTCACCACCTTAGGCGGTGGTCATCCAAGAGAAACTTGATGACATCAAGCAAAGAGCGCGATCAATCACTGTTTCTAGAGCCATCATCCACAGAATCCCCCACTTAATCTCAAATGGCAACAAGGAAGCCTATGAGCCTTGACTGGTGCCTTTGGGGTCGTACCACCTCCACAACCACTCTAATATCAGCCTAATGAAAGATCACAAGAAACACACTCTCCTTTATTTCTTGAACACATCAAAAACAACGAGTGTTGACACCTCTCAAGGAGGTGAAGCAAGACCTGAAAAAGTCTCAGTGGCTGGGCAATGCAGGCACTGACAAGTTTGTGCGAATGATGATTCTCGATGGCTGCTTCCTAATAGAATTGGTTCGGATGGTACATGGAGCAATTCAGGAAAAACAATCGACTTTAGGATTGTTCCGATATGTTGAGTTCACATATTAATAATGTTTTGATGATAATGTTATTAATAACATATTAATGCAAAACTTTAATTATATATTAAATATGCGAGTGGACCCTTATGCATGATTCAAAGTGAATCCATAACTACTTGAGTATAAACTTCAGAAATATTTGAGTAAATGAAGTGTGGAAGATTGATTTAACTATCTTTCAAACCTTATGTTCGGAATCATGTAGAACATATTTGGGCTTACATAATTGTTCGTGATTTTATATAACTCATGAATAACACGCAAGTATACACAGTCAAGACAAGTAAAGTGATGAATAAGATATCGTTCTCACGGAGATTGGTTACTAACCTTTTAAATACTAAAATTACTCACAATTAATTATATTTGGACAATTGATTAATTAAGAAAATTAATTAATATATAACTAAGAATTAAAAATCAATTGGTTAAAACCTAGGATTTTCTAAATTCACCTAGCAAATCCACTTTATCAAATTACCTCAATTTTTGGTTGATTAAATTACGAACTATGTCAATGAAGCACTCTAATTTATTTATTAGCCTATGTTTAAGTCTAACAAGTTTATTCAACTAACCTAACTCACTATATGTCTATGTGAATTAGAATTAGAGAACACATTAAGCATAAGTACTCATTATATGAAAATATTAATAACAAATATAATCACAAATTACACATATAATTAAGTGAATGTCTTCCCCAATTAACATATGTTATTTTGCCCAAAGTCTATTTCTTATTTATCTATGTCTAACATCATAAGAAATCTCAAATCATGTAATTGATGATCAAGCAATTACAAACATTAAGCTTAGAACAAAATAAACATAGTTGATGGAATAATCACAATCAAAAATTGAGTAAATTAATAAAGTTTCAATGCATAGAATCCTTTAAAAACTTTAAAAAATTATTTAACCACTCATAATAAATAAAACATTATCAACATTAATCAAGAGTTACTGCATAATTAAAGTTCTAAACAATTAAAGAAATACATAAATTGAGAAGGCAAAAGAAGGAATGAAAGAACCCCTATCCAGATCTAAACCGAATCTGGATTTGCTGATTGAATCAAAATGGATCTGAATTTGCTGATTGAAACATGTCCGCTAACATGCGTTGAATTTGCTGATTGAAACGTGTCCGCTAACATGCGTTGCTTTCTTTTCTTCTTGATTCTGCCGTCCCTGAAGCCTCCAAAAATCCTTCAATTCGCTTGCACCGTCCTTATCTCCAAATTTCTCCTTGATTTCCGCCGCCCCTTCTCTGTTCCCCAAAATCCTCCTTATATATTATATTAATAATATATATATTCAATGCACATAAACCCCTAGTCCCCTCTGCTCACGCCATCTTTACACACACACACACACACACACATATATATAATATAGATAATATAATATATAATATATAATATAATAAAATATAATATAAACATAATATTTAATATTTAAATTACTATTAATTATATTAATTTTAATTATATTATAATATTAATTATTTATAATACTTATTTTTTTATTTTTATTATAATATTAATTTATAGTGTTAATTTTGAAAATATTTTTTTTATTTTTTATTTTTATTTTTTAACCCAAACACTAAATAGTATTCCTGCAAAATAACAAGAATTTCTAGAAATTAAATATATGTAAAGAAAACTCAAAATATTAGACAATTCTAAATAAAATACATATAAAATACTAAAAATATTATTCAATTGTAACCAATAAATACGTGAATAAATTCTCACATCAAATTTCCCTAAACTTGAATTATTGCTTGTCCTCAAGCAAAGACAAGGACGTACTAAAAAAAATAAACATTTTATTTTCACGCTAGACCAAAATCAAAAAATCCAACAACATATCAATGCATAATTAATCACAACCTTGGTTACTCTCCATATTATCATATCAACTCTAAATCCAAAAGCATTAATTGAAAGAATTAATCATGTAAAATCATCACTTGATGTCATGCATATTTCAAAATTAATTCATGAAATCTTACAACTAACACAATTAAATTATATAATAGTTTTCTTCCAATCACTTCTTTCCACTACTACAAACATAAGGAGTAACATGGATGTTTTTGTTTTGTTGTTTTTTTTTTCAATATTTCCTAAGCATTACTTGATTTTTTTGACGTGAATGTCGATATTTTGTGATGAAGACACCCGATTACTCCTCTAAATAATTGCTTAGAATGCGTTTGCATACTCATATTTTGAATTACCGTTTGACGTGAAAGATGATGGAGGAGAACACAGTCAACCCCTAGTTATTACCGAATGATGAAGGATGATGCATGATCATGTAATTTATACAAAAAAACATATTAATTCTTATTGAATTTGTTTCTAGTTTTTTATGGTTTTTCTTGATGCTCTTTTAAGTCTCCCTAAAATGACAATCGTGGGAGTTACACTTCAAAGTTCCTGTAACAAAAATTAAGTATAATAAGTCAAAAAAGACTATTTCAAAATTGGTGTTACTATAACCAATTTCAACCCAAACTTATGACTTTTTTTCACTTACCTTAGATTATTAAACTTGCGTTGCGTTGGTTTATTCGAGCTTGTTCCAATTTTTTCCAATTCCGTCTACGTCCCAATTTATCTTCCATGATATATATATATATATATATATATTTATATGTAATTAAGCAAAGTATGTAGCTAGGCAGAAATCCAAGGGTTCCTTGCGCTGCCCAATATCTATGAGTTTCCACCATGGCCTAGCCCCTAGCCTAGGCTACTCCTTGGCATTTAGCTACATTTTTTCTCCAATATAAGTTGTAAAATCCTTAATCCAAGTGCTTGGCCCAATTGCTACCACGGCTCCTCTTGATTGTGCTGTAAAAAACGAATTTGCAGCAGATGGCAACAACAAACATAGGTGGCGGCAGCTGCAGCAGCCGCTTGGCGCGGCAAGCGTGCATGGCAAGCACCCGGCACGCTGCCAAACAAATTAAGGCGTGTTTTGCCTTAGCTGCTTTTCCGACAAAAGTCGCCATCTTTAATTTTATACCACTAATTTTTTGAAATTACACTTAAAACTCCTGAGTCTTTCAAATATCAATGAATAAAATAATTTCTAATTTCTGCCATTAAATCCTCAAACCCACTAGTCTCACATTCAACCACAAACAAATCATCTTAAATTTAGAAATTAATCTTTTAAAATATTGGGACATTACGTACCAAAACTTTTAAGTGGTGTAACTCTATCATGTATTCAATTCCATTATCGATACTTTGAAATAATTATTTGCAGGAGGATGCGTAAGATTTTACGTTTAAATTTTGTAATTAGATATATAGCTGGATTATTAGTAAATTATGGACAAAGCATCAAATAAATTATTCAACTTAGCTGGAGAACCAAATTAGTTATAATACATTAATATTTGTCTGGAATGAGTGAATTTCGTCAATTTAGATTTATTTTTAATGAATTATATATAATTATGAATTTCGTCAATAATGAATCATCTATTATGGAGAAAGATTCTCATTTCACTTATTTCCTTTATCGTATCTATACATTCACTGTATGTTAGTTTTTGCTCATTTAATCCAGTTCCACTTCTATTTATGTCTTATTAAATTGATATATGGTTGGATATCACTAAGTTACAAGAGACTTGAAACGTATTATCTTAAAAATTCAACCAAATGAACCCCAATTTGAATGGGTTTTCGTAATTAATTTTGGTTTTGATTCTCTATGGAATTGCCATCCTTTGTGTACATAAATATTATTTGAACATAAAATATCAAGTAACACTTAATATTAATAATTAAACATGACCTCCCATGACCACTCGCCCGTGGAGCTGGCGCCATTGACGGACTTGGAGAAAACATGTCAAATGGATGGCAGGTAAGACAGGAAGCCAAAGGGACTAATTGGTTGGTGATTGAACCTCTTCAATATTGGGCTTGGTCATTGAGGTATCAAATGGGCTATGAGCTGTGCAGACAGACCAGGCCAGCCTAGCCTAGCCCACAGGCTCTCAGTATCGGTCAGTGCAACCCATGGGCCAAGGCTGCCCATTTTAGGATTTACTAGAGATGTAGATTGCTCGGAACTTCCAATCCCATGTCTCGGCCATACGGCGTGGCTATCAGGCGATTGGCCAGTGAACATGAAACACGAGGAGAGGATGGGAACCTTAAGCAATAACAAATAACCACCAGTTGAGTCTTGATTAAACTTTAAGCAAACCACTAGTTGGTAAAGTGCAGATGCCAACAGACCTGCAAACCATATCGCTCAGTGTGATATTTGTTATCACCTTCAAGACGTTCAACCTCCACATACTCGTCAAAAGACGCACGCACACACATCACGGCAACCTTTGACATCAAGCTGAAGATCTCCCATCCACAAACATATAAAATTCATAATTATGCACCACAAGAATAACCATTCAACTCTTTATCATTAGAAAGGAATTTGGATATAAAAAAAAAAAATACCATAAAAAGACTGCTTTCTAGTAGATTTATAGTCCACATTGATGTATTCTATGTAGTTCATATGATGTCCTTCAAACAGCTGTTGTATAGCGCCCTCCACGACAGTTCCCTATCACAGTTTTGTTCAGAGTTGAAATGTTAGCCAGAATTCAAGGAAAACAATAAATGAATCCCGAATATGAAGGTTTCATACCTTCATTTTGTCTTCAAGCTTTTCACACAGAACTCTATTAAGTTCTTGCACATCACGCTGCACGAAAGAATCATATGTGTCCCATCCAAAGGATTTGGTAAGACCTTTAGTGGCAACACACTGCTGTCACTATATTGGTGCTTGTAAAATAAGCTCTGCAAAGCCAGAGGGATGCTTGCGGATGGTATATCATTCTCTGTAGTAGGCATGGGATAGACCGTCTGAAAACATAATATTAGAATTGTAGTTATATTGGGATAAGTTTCTTAATGATAGATAAATGTTTAGAATTTAAATTTTAACAAGATAATGATAAGTGATTAGAATTTGAATTAGATTTAAATTTTTACTCGTTTGAATTTTAAAGAGATATGTCTATACATATTTATATCTATGTGATGCCTATAAATAAGTATAGAATCTAATAAAAAATACACAACAATTAGAATCAGATTCTGATTGTTCATATATTGTATCCGACATTATCATTCGAGTCTCGGATGGATGTTTAGAAAAACTTTTATATTTTTCTTCCACAGAGATCGTTAGACATATCAATTTCGATTATTCCAGTACAATCCAAGTATTTTGTATACTATTTGTAATTTTATTAAAAGTATTACAGTAATATTAGAGGTTTATTTATTTGTCTACACCTTCTACCACAGTTTTAATAACTTGTGATATTTTTGTGTAAAATATTTTTTTTCGTCTGATTGTTTGCTCCGATTCAACCATAGATGATGGAGTAGTCGATGACCGTGTTTGTCACGGCCGGTGGGCTTGCTGTGCGGTGTGTGGTAGTTACCGTTATGTCCGACATGTAACAAAATGAAGAACATATGAATGTAGAGAAGAAAATGCCCAAAAAAATGGAGAGAAAATATTCTCTGATCTTATCTTCTCAAAACTGTACACTCAGTCATCTATATACTATTACAAAAAGAATCTTCTAACAACCTATAAAAAAAAAAATACATCATTATCCCTATGTACAACTCAGCAAACATAAAAGTAAATAGTATAAAAATAACAAAAGAAATAGCAAAAGAATGAAAATCATCATTTTTCAATAATGGACACTTTCCCTTTGTTTGAATGTGATATATTATGCTTCAATACCCCCCTCCCCCGGCCGTAAGATGGAGAGTGGAGATTGAAAACTCCCATCTTGGATAAGTGAAAGTGAAAAACAACAGATGGCAAAGCTTTAGTCAAAAGATCAGCCAACTGTTTGGAGGTTGGGACATAAAATGTTTTGATGTTACCCTCTTGAATTTTGTCACAAATCAAGTGATAGTTAAGCTCGATGTGTTTCGTACTCTCATGAAAGACAAGGGTTAGTGGCAATATGGATGGCAGCCTGGTTATCACAATGAAAGGCAGCGAGTTGAGGATGAGAAATTTAGAAAGCAAAAAGTATAAAACGCATCCAGGTGAGCTCATAACATGTAGCTCCCATCGATCGATACTCAGCCTCGGCTGAGGATCGAGAAACAACAGACTATTTCTTTGATTTCCATGAAATCAATGATGAACTAAGGAAGATGCAGTACCCAGTGACTGAGCGTCTGGTGTCAAGACAAGAGGCCCAATTCGAGTCACAAAAAGTAATGAGCTGAAGTGAGGATGAGATGGGGAGAACGAACCCTTGACCCGATACAGCTTTGAGATACTTGAGAATTTTCTGAGCAGCACAGAGATGAATATCAGTGGGGGTAGTCATAAATTGACTCAAAGTTTGCACATTGTAACAAATGTCAGGTCGAGTAATTGCAAGATAAAGAAGACGACCAATCAATCTTCGATATACACTCGGGTCTAATAAAGGTTGGCCAGATGATTGAGTTAACTTGATGTTTTGTTCCACGGGAACCTTAGTAGATTTGCTGCCCAAATTTCCAGAATTAGCTAAAATGTCCAAAGTGTATTTTTCTTTGACATAAATGGATACCTTTAGAAGAGCGTGCAATCTCAATGTCAAGAAAATACCTCAAAGAGCTGAGGTCCTTTATCTTAAATTTGTTGTTAAGGAAGACTTTCAATTGGCTGACAGAATCAATATCATTGCTTGCCACAAGGATGTCATTGACATATACTACTAAAGCGGTGAAAGAAAGAACTATTATTTTCATTTGTAAAGAGACTATAACCAGCCTTGGATTGTGAAAAACCAAATTCAAGTAAGGATTGAGAAAATTTGGAATACCATTGCCTCGAAGCTTGCTTGAGGCCATATAAACTTTTTAGGAGTTTGCATACTTGAGTGGGTGTTCTTTTGGTATAACCAGGAGGTTTCTTTATGTAAATGTCCTCATGTAAATCCCCATGTAAAAAGGCATTATTTACATCAAATTGATGTAAATGCCCACTCTTAATTGAAGCAATTGCTAAGAGGCATCTCACAATCACTAACTTGGCAACATGAGAGAATGTCTCATGATAATCTATCCCTTTAAGTTGTGTGTAGCCCTTGGCTACCAAATGGGCCTTCAATCTCTCAACATACCCATTTGAATGGTACTTTATTTTGTAAACATACTTATAAATCGATGGATACTTTCCTTGGTGGAAAATCTATAAGTTTCCATGTGTTGTTGGCTTCTGAGGAAGCCAGTTCTGCATCCATGGCTTGACACTAGTCTGGGTGTTTGAGGGCTTGTTTGTATGTTTGTGGTTCAAAATGGGTGGAAATGGTAGTGGAGAAAGCTTGGTAAGAAGGCGAAAAAACATGATAAGATAAACTATTAACAAGTGAGAAAGGAGTATCTTGTATAGGACCTAGCTGCTTGGGCAACAACTGGTTGGAGAAAGTGAGGGCCTTCTGTTGACAATGATAATCCTGCAGAAATTTGGGTGCACGCCTAGTTCTGGTGGACTTGCGAGGGAGGTGAAAGGGGTGGGGAAGGAATGGCAGATTGGTGAAGTGATGAGGGAGATGGAGAATGAGAGGAAGGGATATGCGGAGTTATCTCAAGAGAATGATCAGGTAGTGAAGAAATTGAAAAGGTACTGGAATGCTGAGGAGCAGAAGAAGGTGAAGGTGAGTTCTGTGAGGAAAAATGAAAAGGTGTGGGTTTGATGAGACGGATAGTAGGAATAGGAGATGTATTAGGAACTGAGATGCTTGTATTGAATGGAAAGACTTTTTCATGAAATACAACATCCCGAGAAATAAAAATCTGTTCAGTTTGTAAATCTAACAATTTGTAGCCTTTCATTCGGAATAGGAGATGTATTAGAATTGAGATGCTTGTATTGAATGGAAAAACTCTTTCATGAAATACAACATCCCGAGAAATAAAAATCTGTTCAGTTTGTGAATCTAACAATTTGTAGCCTTTCACTCCAAAAGGGTAATCCAGAAATACACATTTCCTACCTCTCGGATCGAACTTCTTTCTTCCATGAGATAAGGTGGAAGCAAAACTAAGGCATTCGAAAACTCTCATATGATGGTAAATGGGTGGCTTATAAAAAAGGCTTTCAAAGAGAGTTTTATTATGAAGTAATGGTGTGAGTGTTCTATTAATAATGTAAACAACAGTTAGGATGCAATCACTCTAGCATTTAAGTGGAATATTGTATTGGAATCTTAAAGCTCGAGCCGCATTCATGATGTGTTGGTGTTTCTACTCAACTATCCCATTTTGTTGGAGTGTTTCGACACAACTAGTCTAGTGGATAATACCTTTAGATTTAAAAAAATCTGTCATAAGGAATTCCTTGCCATTATCACTTCTGAACATTTTAATTCTGGTATGAAATTGAGTTTCAATTAAGTAGTAAAAACTTTCAATACAAGATCTCACATCAGATTTATGTTTGAGCATATAGACCCATGTGGTCCTTGAGAAGTCATCAACAAAGGTAAGAAAAAATAAAGAACCATCAATGGCAATGGTGGGGTTTGGACCCCAGATGTCACAGTGAACAATATCAAAAGCATTAAGAGATTTATTGGTGGAAATTAGAAAAGAGAGTCGATGTTACTTGGCCAAAGGGCAAACACAGCAGAAAGATGTATTGGAAGAACTCAGGTTCTATTTTACAAGAGGATCATTAATTAAAAGAAGCCTAGAAAATGATATGTGCCCAAGTCTACAATGCCACAAATCAGAAGTGGAATCCTTGTGTGTAACAGAAGCACTAAGAAGTTGGTCTCTATGAAGGAAAGCTGGTAAACATTAACCAAAGCTGAGGGTGACACACCAAATCGCAACAGATAATATAGACCATCCCTCACTTCACCCATCCCAATCGTTGTCCAAGATGCCAAGTCTTGTACAAAACATGAATGCGAAAAGAAAACAAGGCAGCAAGAAGAATGAAGAGCAAGCTGTTGAGCAGAAATTAAATTGAAAGTGAAAGAGGGGACACAAAGCACATTGTGAAGGACTAAATTCTTAGATAAGTGCACAACACCAATGTGAGTAATAGGGACAGCTACACCAAGGTAATTTAACTGAAGAAGATATAGTGGCCGTGATGGATGAATAGAGAGAGAGGCAACAAATCATGTGATCTGTTGCTCCAGTGTTTATTGTCCAAGGGGTGGTGTGTGTTTGGGTGGGGAAACAAGTAACCATACCAGCGACTTTAGAGTTAGTGACATGCTGAGAAGATGAGGAAGGTTAAGCAACAGACATGGTGGTCATAGCTGAATTGGTGTCCTTAGAATGTAACAAAGTCAGTAGTTGATTATATTGACCTTTGGTAAGAGCCATAGTCTCAGAGGACTCTTCATCATGATTATCAGCAGAACATGCTCAAGAAGGAGCAACAACAACATCAACAAACTTCTTGTTCTTTCCATAAAGCTTATGGCTAGGGGGGTACCTGTTTAATGTAACATTTCTCAACAAAATGGCTAGACATATTGCAATGGGTACAGAGAGGTGGGGTTGCATTTTCTACTTTGAAGCAATTCTCAAGAGTGTGACCCTGGATTTTGCAATGAGTGTAATAAGGACAAGTTGGTTTATGAGCGACAAAGTTATAAAATTTCTGGGCAGGTTTGGAAGAAGAGGGCTTGGTTTTAGCCATCATGGCCATGAGGTCAAAGTTAGAAGGTTGGGTAAGCATGAGATGTTTTCGTTCTTGCTGTTGAATCATGGAGAAAACTCGATTAAGAGGGGGTAGGGTTCAAGAAGCATAATCTGATCTCTAGAAAGGAAATAAGAATTAGATAAATCCATTAAAAACTGTATGACACAATCACAATCGTATCGATCATTTAAGACCTTCAGCTTGCCACAATCACAAACAGGTATGGGGTCATAGATAGCCAATTCATCCCATAAAAATTTTAAGCGGCCAAAATAAGTGCTAATGGAATCCTAACCTTGAGAGAGGCTAGCAAGATCCCGTTTGACTTGAAAAATGCGAGAACCATTTTGTTGAGTAAAACGGTCCTGAACTTCAAGCCAGAGAGTGCGAGAATCATCAACCAATGCAAGACTGGATTTAACAGAAGAACATACATAATTTTGAAGCTAGGAGACAACTAAATCATTGCAACATTCCCATGCTTCAAAAATTGGATCAGTGGCATCTTGAGGTTTGGAAATGGTCCCATTGATGAAACCAAGCTTGTTTTTGGCTCGAAGGGCACGACTTACAGATCGAGACCAACTAACATAATTATCAGCAGTCAAGAGATCTAAAACTAAGGCAACAGTGGGATTGTCATCATTGTCGATGCGAAATGGGTTGAAAGGATCTGAAAAATTGAGAAACATTTCGTTAGCCATGGTGAGAAGTTTGGATCGAGGAGAGCTCTGATACCATGTAACAAAATGAAGAACAGAGGAATACAAAGAAGAAAATGCCCAGAAAAATGGAGAGAAAATATTCTCTGATCTTATCTTCCTAAAACTGTACACTCAATCATCTATATACCATTACAAAAGGAATCTTCTAACAACCAATAAAAGGAAAAATACATCATTGTCCCTATGTACAGCTCAACAAACAGAAAAGTAAATACTAGAAAAATAACAAAAGAAATAGTAGAAGAATGAAAATCATCATTCTTTAATAATGGACACTTTCCCTTTATTCGAATGTGATGTATTATGCTTCAATAGCCACTGCCACGACTGATGGTTGGTCGTTTTCGCCTGTCGTTAGTGACCGTCATAGTCGCTGCTAGTAGAAGGTCCGATCAAAGTGGTCGATTCTTCGTGGGTTCGTCGTGGGTTGTGGCTTGCCATCATGAGAGCACCATGGTCGTGGCCAGGACTTAACAACTTCTCCATGGATCGTTTTCACCATCGTCGGTGTAACACCCCACTTTCACGGGCATGTTATAAACTAGGACAATTTGGAAATAATATATATATATATATATATTTTCCAACTAAATGCTAAATCACATTGACTAGCAACCCAAAATTCCATTCATTTCGAAGGTAGTCCTCAAAACATTACATGTAGAAGCTAAAGATCGAACCTAACATTATAATAACCATAACTTTGAAAATACATCAATGTCTTTCAAATGTTCACATGTCAAGCAACAGAATTTAAATACATCAACTTAAACATCATAATCATACTTCATCGTGCATTTGTAAAGTGCCATCACATGCTTCGTCAGTACCTGGTTCTACTAACACAACATCTGGAACATTTGAATATTCCAGAGGCAAAAGCCCAAGTTAGATGATGAATCATCTAAATGAGTGAAATAAAAATCATAATTTTCGTGAATGAATGCGAGATGACACATGTCCTCGTTCCTTATTTCATTCCGTGAATCGACCGTGCCTTATGCTACCCCCATTGCTACGGCTTCCTTTCCATGCTGAGGTCAATGGTGTAGCGGTACCAGTCCGCATTCTCGTTTGCACCTTAATGTTACCCTTCATTGCTACGGCTTCCTTTCCATGCCGAGGTCAATGGGTACAGCAGTGCCATCGTGAACTCATATACAATGCATGATCAATAATGTCAACATGGATGTATACATATCTCATCATAGCATGCAAATGCAACTACATGGCATTTTCACTTCAAAGCATGACAACATGATCAAATTTATTTACATCCAATTGGTTTTCATGACAGAACGTTCACAATCCACTTTAAGGAGACTCTTACATAAAATCAAGTTTTTTTTTTTTTTGAACATAACTACTTGCTCACGTTAAACCATGTTTTTCTTAATAGGATACTCACATAAAACTAGGTCGTAGGTTGGTATACTCATTCACCTTTGACAAATTTGATGATCTTTGAAACATGTGTTTCACCTCGATTTGTGTGCAAATCCTCGAAATTCGAACCAACACCCAAATTCAAGCCTTAATGCACCCTAGACATCATTTTAAATCCATAAATATCAAAAAAAAAAATTCTCACATTTTTCCTTTGATTTTTCTCAATTTTTCTTCACTAAAATTCTAAAATAAATACCTAAGTCCAATTTTTTCCAAATCTTTTGCATAACAAATCCTAAAATAATTTTCTAAAACATATAAAAAAAATCGAAAGAAAACCTGTTGCGCATGCGTCCTCACGCGCGAGACGCGTGGACTGCGAGTGGGAGAGGCACGTGAGGCTCACGCTCCGATCGTCTTCCCTTGCGATGGTACACCGGAGATCTGGTTTTTTCGGCCTGGATTGATCTCCTACTTCATTCGATCACAATGGCCTAATTGAAAGCTCGAAAGGAAGCTCAGAAGGCCCTCAACCGAAGCCTCGAACTCTCGACCAAATCGTTCATCTCCTTCTCCAGCGATCGATCGAAACCCCTTCAAACGCACACGAAATCCCTCCAATTTCTCTAGAAATGATCCTTACCCTCACTAGAGCAAAAGCCCTCTATTAACTAAGCTCAATTCGGCCTCTAACACCCTCGATTTTGAGCCACAATGACTCGAAACCCTCGGCCATTTCTTCTTATTTATAGCTCAAAATCGAGCCTCGAAATTGCCCATGGCCACTCACCCAATGCCCTAACGCCTCAACCTTCCATTGGGCGACCTCAAAGGCATCTGACCGCCTCCCTAACGGCCTATTTACAGGCACTACAACTCGACAACGCCATGCCCGAATTTTTCAAAATTTTGCCCCCCCTCGCCTGTTCGATGGCAGGTCTGATTGATGCTCGAGCTTCCCTAAACCACTTCCTCGGAATCCCCAGGGTCAGAGGCGCTGAGGGATGGCCGTCCAGAGCTGCTGTCAGCGATGGCAGTTTCAACTTTTCCAAATTTGCACTTTAGCCCCTTCCAGTTTTGAAAATTTTCACTTTGGCCTTTCTCACAAGGCCCTGAGGTTTCCTTGCTTCTACTAAGACCCTAAGGTTCCAAGATTGACATTCACGCCTCAAACATTTAGAGAAAATGACATTTAGGCCTCACTCGGGCATTTTCAGAAAGCTGTGCTTAGGCCCGATTCACTTATTTCATCGAAACTCTTCTTGTTACCACCTGAAAACACTGAAGGGTTACTCTATATGAAAAATCGAGGCTCCCTAAGGGTTCCGTTATCTTTTCGGAAGCTTCCTTTGACGATTCGATTTTATCAACCCGGACTGAAGCTGTACCGAAAACTATCTCCAATCCGATTTCTTTCAGCACTAAAAATCCTATTTTGACTTGAGAATCGATGATGTGATCTTGCTTTTGATCTTTTGATCTTTGGGATACTCCCTTCGATCGATTCAGCTAATTACTATTAACAATCTGCTATATAAGACCTTGAATTTACTCATTCTAATGGCACGAATTATGGAACATTCGCCTCTTTCATTTATTTCAATAACGGGGTTTTACAGTCGGTGGTGGTTCTCCTCTTCGCTGCTTCTTCTCCAGCCGCAAACCACGTCATAATGGTCGTCGACTCCTGTGCTCGCCGTGGCCGATCAATGGCTTATATCACTGTGGTAAGGGTCGTCGTGAAATTTCATACTTGTATAGAAATTGAAATGATTCCTCGTTGTAAAAAAATAACTGAGTCCAAATAAGTTCCCTTATTTTTAATCTCTGTGTTAAATAAAATATGTTATCACATGCATGTTTGTAATTCTTTTTGCATCTGAATTTGAGGTGTTCTCTCTCATAATCGGTTTTGTAGTTCTATTCAAGCATCTAAATTTAAGATATATGTACATAATACATGCATGTACATATCCGTGCAGCTCTGTCTCTCGTCCTCAAACTCAAGAGATGATGGGGTTGGGGCTTTGACTAAATTTTGTTTTTGTGGGCAAGGAGAACTTACCCTTGAGTAGAGTTGGAAAATGGGCGGGTCGGCCTGCCTCCCACTTCGCCCTGCCTCCCACTTCGCCCACTTATTTCGTGGGTCGGGCAGAATTTAGCCCGCAAGGGAGGCGGACCGGGTCAAATTTGGCCCGCAAGAGATGTGGGTCAGGTCAGGCCAGGGTGGACAATGGGAAATGGAGGCCTGGCACGGCCTTATGGCCCTTAATAAATGGCTAAGACGGGTTGGGTCGGGCCATTTTGGTGGGTCGAGCCGGGATGGCAACAAGTCACGAAGCACTGCTCCGACACGACCTTTTTGCTACAGTATAGGGCTGGGTTGGGAGGCGGGCCCATGGGCCGCTTGACCCATTTGCCAACTCTACCCTTGAGTTATTAGCCAGGAGGAACTAGCAACTGGAGCAGCAAAGCTTAATGGGTTGAACTATTGGGGCGTTCACTTTTTGAATTGTGGTTAGTTTTGACTTTGTTTTTGCACTTGAGAATTAGTAGCTACACAATCAAAAGTTTGAAGCATGGCATGGTTGAATAATAATCTTGCTTGTTCTTTTGAATGGCACTTTGTAAAACATTAGATGAAGTAGGCTTGAAAAAAAAAAAAAAAAAAGGTTGCAATACACCATGGGAAGCTATCACTAGCAAGGATTGCTTTTGTACTGGGTTTTATATATTATTGTCATAATGTCATTGGTGTTTATTCACTTTCCTTTACAGAAGTAGTTGAAACTACCATCTTCTCTTGGCAAAAGAAAAAAAAAAAGAAGAAGAACTACCGTCTTCAATGTGTACATAAAGCAGGTAGTGAATAACTTGAACTTTGTGTTTCATATTTACAGCTTGCTTTTTTTTTTTTTTTTTTGGGGGGGGGGGGAGTATCCTTACTCTTTTTTTTTTTTTAATCTTAATTCTGCTGATATGAGAATTTGAGTTCAGGTATATTGAAGTGTTTACAGAGAGCTAGTTGCTATTGAATCATTCAGTCCAAAAATTAATTGTATTGGTAATGATGCTCTTCCTTGTAGTTCTCTTTAGTTTTGTCTCCCAAGCTTGTCCAGGAGTGTCACATCTGAAGCAGTTTGAATAATTGTGATGTATGTTGTTTCTCTCTGTTTTGGATTTCCAATACATGAGAAAATATACTAATTGATTTGGTTTAAGATCATTACAGCTCTCATACTGGATATTCGTGTGCCCTCTCAAATCTCATTCTCATTTATGATGGATGTCATCCACATTAATGAAGGTCTCATCGACACCATGCCACCACCTGAAAACTTTCATCGGCATCGAATATTCAGATCCATCACCTATAAACACATGACACATTTATGTAGGAGCACTCATTCTCCATCGATATGAACCCGTTCTTTTCAGAGCTAATGTATATTTTTCTTTCTGACTCACTGATATTTTGTCACTTGTCACTTTTTACTCCCTTATTTACTCAAGCATCGAAGTGCTCGTAGGTGTCAACCACCCCCGAACCAATCGCCAAGGGCCGTCCCTCACTGTTGCAGGAAAGAACAAATATAACAAATATTTTTTTTTTGGGGGGGGCGTCCCTCACTGTTGCAGCAAAGAACAAATACAACCGTCCCTTTTGTCAGGAAAGAACAAATATAACAAGAAGAATCATAAGCTTTAATTTTACTAGGTGAGGTGTTTCCTTTTCTATGTTTTAAGAGCTAACTAGCAGGTAACATTCACCCTCCCCCACCCCTATAAAATAAGGGGGAAAAAAGAATAAAAAGAGGGATTCCTGTAAATCATGACAACACCTGTCTAAGGTGATGTTGAAGGAACAACTTTAGACAAGATGTTAAATCTTATAAGCATACTCTTTATTTTCTGATTTGTAGACTTCTACTCTTTATGTTCTGAGATACATCTATAGACTTCTATCCTTTATTTTCTGATTTTTCTTGTTTAAAGCTCGCCTAGAGGGATTAAGTCATGTGATTGTTGTTGTTGTTGTCATTTTCTTTGTTTAAAGGTATTAACAAACATCATTAAGTTGGTTAGTATCAAAGTATAGACATGATATGTCTATGGACAAAACTGTAATATAATTGGAGCCTGGAAGCCCCAAAAGATGGAAATGAGAAACAGTTAACAGTCCTCGCTAGGTAAACTGCATTGGCTTTTCTTTAGTTTTGTGACATTCAGCATTCTACTTGTTTTGTAGTAAAGATGTAAAGCAAAAGGGACTCAACTTTGATTCTCACTTAGATACCTATCAGGAAATGCATAGCGAACACGATCGGATTATGCTTGAAGTATTGCCTTATATTTTGCAAACAGGTTGCAATGCAATTTCCACTGGATGTGTGGCTCGAATTGCTGATTGATTGAATTTTAACTACAGATCATCAGATGGATTAGCGGCATATGGAGCACCAATATTTCAGAAAGAAACTAAAATACAAAAGAAACAGGAACTAAAACGTGGGGAAGAAGAAGCAGATATAGAAATAGAAACAATTTCTGTTAACATACAAAAGATGATTGTAGTTGAGATTTGGTGGTTATGAAGGCAATTAGAAATGAAATTATCCATAAAAAAGTTGGGGTGGAAATGGAAGAAATTTTGTAACAAAAAGGGTAGAAAAAACCAAAGAGAACTTGGTGGGTAAGTCTTAAGCATGACATAGGACATAATCCCTAGTGGGATTAAGGCTTGGTGTGATGTTTTTTGCTTGTTTTCCCCTGTTTTCTTGTTGTCCTAATGTTCGATAATTGCTGACCTTATAATACATTTCATTCTTGGTGTTGAATAATCTGTTTATCCAAAATCAGAGTAAAAGAGCATAAAAATATACTTAGATGGTTCAGTTAACTTCCATCTTAAAGTGTTCTCTTCTTGCTCAATATGTGATTTGGCATTAATTTGTCGAGATTATCTGGTGGTCAATTGATGTTTGTATCTATCTGATTGACCAAGTCAGTAATTTCACAATCATGGCCAATTATAGACTCAGCTTGGCGGATCTTAGAAGCTTCTTTTTTTTTATTTTTTCTGTCCAAAGTAAAGAACAATGGCAATGGGAGGAGTCCTAACTTAAAATAGTTACAGTCACTCTGATCTGGTTGCTGGCAAGTATAATTTCGCTTTATACTTTTTCTTTTTTATTTTTGCTTCTGGAAATTTGTGTTTTGGATTAAACCTTGATGAAGACACATTGCCCAGCAACTTACAAGCATCACCCTTACCTATGATCTCCTTGGACATTTCTTTTAGACATCGATCTCGTAGGACTTTAAAAACATTCATTTCCCCATTGGAGAACATGACTTTCCTTAGCTTCCAGATACTGTACATCCTTAGCTAAGATCCATATGGGACGGGGCTTTCCTACTTCATGGTTCAGTAATCTCCACCCAAATTTGGCAAACACATGTTTATTCATGTGGTAAAAACTTCTAAATCCCAGACCTCCTGGTCAGTAAGCCTGCACACATTCTTCCACGCTTTGAGATGGAGAAACTTCCAAATTTTTTTTTGGGGGATTATTATTTTTACACGGTCTCCCATCGTTCGTGCTCTCAATTTCGACAAAGAACACAAGTGAAGACTTTGTTTCACTACATAAGATAAATAATTAAACTCACGACTTACTGATATAAATCCTAATTTATCATAACTTAATCACTTAACATGTGATTTGGTGGCCAGAATCTTTTCTTGATTGAAGCAAATTTTTGACAATATATGAAAACATAAAATTAGGGATTACATATTTGATAGATTTGAAACTTTGGAAAATAAAATAAGATAGAGTGTGTTAAAAATGAGGTAAAGTTTATTTTTTTAAACAAAAATCAGTGATACTTTGACTTGTTATCTTGATCTTCGTCAAATTTAGGCTTAAGACAAATACGTTTGTTATCTGAATAAATTCAAAATAATTCGAATCCCAAGATAAGTACACTTGTTATGAGAATAAATTAGTGTCAAAAGCTATGCTTTAGATTAATTCTAACAACTTTGAGAACATAAAATTATTTAATGAGTGATAATATGTCTAAGTTAGAATTATCGTCCTTGCATGGTTCTCCGTTACTCGTATTCTTGATTTTAGTAAAAGAAGTAAATCGCAAATGAAGATTTTGTCTTATTGTACAGGATAAAGAATTGAACCCATGATCTATTTATACGAATCACAGTTTATTATGATCTAATCCCTTGACTTGTATTCTGGAGGCATGATAATATGTCTAACTTAAACAATAAACATGAATTTGTTATATAAGCATAAGATAATTCGACGGTTTACGCTATTAGGTACTCTAAGAAATAATTGAACTAGTTTGATCCCACTTAGCTTGTGGTTCTGATCCCACAAAACTAGGTTGAGCTGTAAGATCAAACCAAACGGGAAGAGAGGATTATAGTGAGTATCGCCCACATTCATCGGCAGCTGATCCACTCGCCGGTACCAGGTCCCAGCAAAGTTTTCCGGTGAACCCAGAATTACCGAACAGAAGGTAGCCGACGCTTTGACCTTCGGTTCCCGGCAGCCAGGCTGCCACAAGAACGCCGCACACGTTGGTGATGGTGCTCGACCCCGGCTCTGGTATCGTCAAGTTCATGCTGTCACCGACAATGGCGAAGGAGAACTGGCCGAACTTGACGAAGCTTGAATCGGGCCTCTCGCTGTACGTACACGACTCGCGTTGATTTCTCGATGGTGGTTCTTCACGGCTGTTAAGATCGAGGTTCGGACGATTAGGTCGTTGCCGCTGACGCCCTGCCCTTGGACCGTTGGCACGTAGCCTAGGTTGTTAGCGTGAGTTCCGGCGACAGGTACCTTACCTAGGAAAAATTTTCAGATACGTGCCTAACACAAACCACATAGTACTATGAAAATGAATAATGATGTCTATAAGGCCTTTTTCTTTGGGCTTATGAATAGTTTACTGGGTAACACATTATATTTTTCTTACAAAACTATTATTTAATCTTTAAGCAATATATAACATATCATATTGATGAAAAGATACCCAGTTGCGTAAAAAAATATTATAATTGAATTCTTGATTGGAAAATAAAAATGCATGGTCAATGTAACTAAATTTATGAAAGCATTTTGGTAATTTTTTTGAACCTAATTTCTCTAAGTTTAAGATCGTGTGGCATCTCAAATAAGTAATTCAGGGAAACATATCTGCATACGGCTATAGAAAGGGAAAATTTGATATTTATACAGAATAAAAAATGGGTGAGCCAAGAAAATGAAATGAAACTCAGAAGGCATTATTAATGCAGAAAAGCAGTGGAGAGAAGAAATTGAAGAATCTTGAGTTTGCCCATCCATGGAGGAAGGGACCGTTAATCCTCTCAACAAGATCCCCAAGCAAAGCATACACAGTCCCAGCAGAGCAGGTTTTCCTGGGAAACAAACAGAGAATATTTGAGGCCCATGAACAAGCAAAAGATGTGCCGAACCAAAGGAAGGAAGGAAGAAAGAAAGAAAAGAAAAGAAAAGGCAAGAACATCAAGAATATATTAATGTGTGTGTGTGTGTGGAAAATTAACAACCAGCCAACCAGCCAGCCCGCCAGAAACTATATATACACACAACCAAACAAAACCAATCATTCGTCCACATCTTCTTCATTTCTCTATTTCCCCCAGAGTACTTAGCATCGATCTCATCGGGAAATTCGTTGAAGGAAGAAAGAAAAGCTACACGCACGCACGCATATAGCTTATTATAAGATGGATTCAAAGATTGAAGCAACATTCAGGCGAGAATATGAAGATTTTGAACCCAAAACCGAAATGATTACTGGAGACGATAAAGAAACACTAGTCATATATCTGCCAGGTATCTATTTACGCGCGCGCGCGCACACACACACACACATATGTATGCTACTGCTTTCATATATATCATTGAGAAGTTTCAGTCATCCATTGTTTTCCTAAACCATCATCAAACATTGGTATGATGATCCTCATTTAATTACTCTAGTTGTATGTATCAATATCAAACCATTTTGGCTGATTAATCTCTACAGGTATTCGGGTAAGTTATAAGGACCTTAATTACTAATAAAAGCTTAATATGGTGGTGGTTGTTTGTGTAATTAATTCAACAGGTTTCAAGAAGTCGCAGCTGAGGCTTCAGCTAACCCCCAACCGGCTCTTCAAGGTCAGCGGAGAACGCCAGGTTGCGATCAACAAATGGAGTCGGGTTGCCAAGGAATACCCAGCTTCGGCTAACGGTGACATGAGCAGAGTGACTGCCAAGTTTGAGAACGAGGCACTGTCCATCATACAGCCGAAACTAATCGCCGCCAAGGTGGCTGATAAAGAAAAGCTGACCGGGGTCGAATCAACATCGCCTGCGCCTCAAAAATCAGCTGAGAAGCCCGCACACGTTGAGGCACAGGCACAGCCCAAGCAGAAAGAAGAGGGATCAAATAATAATGGGAGAGTGAGACCTTCGGAAGATCATCCGTTGAAGCAGAAAGAGGAATCAAAAATGGCCCCGGCGCCCAGCAAACAATATTGTTCTTCTTCTTCCGTGGCTGCTGGACAGCCTGCTGCAAATGCCAAGACGTCAGAGCTGGCTAAGAAGGAAACGGATGAGAAAATGAAAGGAACTGTTGCTGAAGATGATGGAGCAGTGGTGGGAAAGGCAAGAAAGACAAGTGATGATCAGAAGCATAGAAATGGAAATGGCAATGGAGATTCATTAGCTAGAAATAGAATTGGCGGGTGGACAGAGACATTAATGGCGATGATGATAGGGAGCAAGCCCCGGATGGTGGTGAGCATAGTTCTGGTTGTCGTGGTGGCCCTCCTGCTGGGGCTGTACATTACAAGCTCTCCCATGCCTGCCAACAATAATAATATTAAGCATGATTAAGATAGATGTCTTGCCAACGATCAATAATATTGTATATTAATTAATGCTCAGCTCATCAACTGAATAAAACAAATAATTTACAGATGTTCTCTATCAAAAATTACAAAAGTTAGTAGATTCAACTAGTTCTAACAGGGCTGGGATCCAAATTTAATTTCCTAAGCTAGCAGAGACCGAGCAGTGCATGGCCCTGCTTTTGGTAGCCAATGTGAATCATGAATAATAAAGATGGGTTTGTGTTAGGTGATGTTTCACAATTTTATTACAAAATTACATATGTGATGAATTTCTATTTTTTTTTTTTAGATGATAGTTCTATATTTGTTTCATGTTTATATATTAGACAAAATTATTTGATCCTCTCAAGTTTTTGATTTGGCACTCAATCTTTTTATTGGTGTGATTGTTGTTAAAATTGCGGATATTATATTATTTGTTAAATAGGTGAATTTTGACTATTTTTTGGATTTATCTAAAAAATTTGTTATTTAGAGATTTTTTTTTTTCGTTTTTAAAGGCCATTTCAACCTATAGAGATGGATTTTTTAAACAAAAATGCATTTAGAGACCTAATCTTCCAATCCAAAATAAAATTTGTCTCTAGATATCAAACGGATTTCAGAGAAAAAAAACTCGTTTTTAAATCCTAAAATACTTAGAGATGGATAAAATTTTGTCTCTGATGTAAAATTATGATAGAATTGAGAATTGATTATAAGATAGAGTTAGAGACAAATCAATATCAATAAGAGATAAAACATTTTTTAGCTTTAAATAGAGACATAATTTAATTTTCATCTCTAAAGTGTTAGCGATGAGCCCTTATGAAAAGGATGAAACTCCGTTTCTTAACCATTTAAAGATTAAATTTTGCACGTCTAGATAATGATTTTTTCTATCTTCAGCTTTTTTTGTTTTTTTTGGGTAGTGCATAGTTAACATTCTCTCATCAAAAAAATAAAAATAAAAACAAACGTAAATTCTAACAAGTGGAGGAACTCAATTGATTTATATACCGTTAGATGGGTACAATAACATAACCAAAAATTAAATTATAAATTATATTTCCCCACGTGCCGTATACAATAAAGGAGTCCCCCATGTTATCTCCTCTCCTGGAACCTACATCGCACCAATTTCCCCTTTAATCAGGAACATGGGATGGAAATAATAGTGGCAGCTGGGCACTATATTTTATATCTTTTATTATTTATTTATGCATATATTGATCAAGTCTAGTTGGGTCTATGGACTCAAAAGGTTAAGGTTAGACCCAAAATCAAACCCATCTCAATTAGGTTCAATTTTTTAAACCCCAAGACCATAACCGATAAATTAAGAAAATCAAACCAGTCATTTTAGTTCGATTGAGTATACCACACCCACCCCTAAATATGCTATGAAATGTTGGCAAAAAAATACCCAAAACTCACAAGGACCTGCCCTACCTTCCTTACTTGGGGCAGGAAGCTTTGGAGAATCCCCAATAAAGTTTCAATTCGGGTGGAAGAAAAAAACTTTTAGTCTGTCAGGCAAAATATAAGACCAGGGGTGGATCTAGAGGAGGGCGGGCATGGACCGAAGCCCTAACCGCTCTAGCCCCCCCCCCCTCAAGTCTGTCCCGAGACTTAAATCATTAGAAGTTGAAATGACTTCTGGATCTGGGGCTAACCCTCTCTTAGATCCATCACTAGATCTTCCCCCGTAGAAGATGAGGTATTGGGGGGTTTGGGATCCCCTCCCCGCCCCTGCCTCCCTCCCTCTCTGTTGCCACTCTAGTGACACTAAATATATAATATGATTAACTTGTCTTTAATTAATGCTTATGTAACTAGAGGCATAAGATAAGATAATTTATATCCCAGATAGATAGAGAGTAGTGATGACCCAAAATAAGAGCCTATGATATGTACACGAGATCCAACACTTAGTAAGAGATAGGTAAACAAGGGAGTGATCCTCCAAAATTTCTATGGATATGGATGAAATATTTTTATGGCAAAAGTGTTTTTACTTATTATTTATCTCATTTGAACAAAATTTAAAGAGTTTTTGTGGCATAGCACAAACCGTACAAGTCCAAAATTAAATTGTTATGGATGAAATATTTTTATGGCAAAAGTGTTTTTACTTATTATTTATCTCATTTGAACAAAATTTAAAGAGTTTTTGTGGCATAGCACAAACCGTACAAGTCCAAAATTAAATTGTTAAGAAACATTAACAATAAAAGATTAATAGCGATATTAATTTTGGAGGTTAATATAATATTATTAACAACTAAATATAAATTCATTCATTACAAGATAAATTTTAACAAGAGACTAAATAAATCGCCGTTAATATATCATTTTCATGTCGTTATTGACTAAAATTTTTAATTTTAACAATAAAATAATAAAAAAATATTAAAATTTAACTAACACTTATATAACAATCCCTAATATAATTATATTTTTTTATAAATACACGAATATAATTATTAAACTACTATAACTGAATATTAATTATTTATTGATAATACAATATATTAAACTAATTTATTTTAATTATTAAATTTATAATATAATTATATTTTTAAATAAATATTAATTTGATGCAATAATTTAAATTATTTTATTATCATATTTTAGATTATTATTATTATTTTTAATAATTATCATAATTTAAATTATTTTATTTTTTATCATAATCATAAATTATTTCATTTTTATCAATCAAATAATTATTTTATTTTTTATTTAACAACTAAATATTCTAACCAAAAAAATAAAAAATTCAAAAATAACAATGAGAGATGCTCCGCCTCTCTCCCTCCACCAAACCCCAAAATCTCTAAATCCAAATTTAAGCCCTTTCTCTTCTTTTTGTTCTTGTGATTTGATGCTCTTTTATTAAAATTTTTGCTTCATTTTTCTCTTTTGTTTCTTCTGGCGTGCTTTTCTGTTCTACTTTGTTAGTGCAATATCAATATCTGTTATATATAAACTATAGTATCAATATGCTTCTCTTTCTATCCCCCCTTACAGCGCGTGTATGTATCATTCTTTTTCTCTTCTTACAATTTCTTTTTCATTTTTCTTTTGCTTCTTGGGCTTTTTGTGTTTCCTTCTCGCGTTTTTCTCTTCTGTTTCATTTTGAATTAGCAGGTGCTTGCAGCAGCAACAGCAAGCAGCAATTATTTGCAATTTAATATTAAAATAAATTGTACTCAAATCTCTTGTAGTTTAAGATTTGCACATTAAAAATCTTTTGTAATTTAAAAATATCATTTGAGATTCTTATGATTTTTTTTTTGCCTCAAAGAAAAGGTGTTCGAATAAAAATAAATAAATTGCAATAACTTGTAAAGAATTTTTTAAACCGCATAAAATCCTTGGACAAGTAACCTAATTAAAAGACAGGGTAAAATCCCTGTGGAAATTGAAAAATAAATTTTAATTCATGCATAAAAGTTCTTTTATTACGAGCCAAACATGATTTAAAATATCTAAAAGTGTTGTCAATTGCTTTCAAACTACTTTTAGATTGTTGCACAACACTTGCCTAAATCATGATTTGTCTAAATTCAAAAAAATTTTAACTTCGCAAATTTTTCTTCACCTCTTAAACTCTAATAATGAGAGGTCTTTTCACACAAGTTTATGTTTTAAAAAATTTATACAAGTTTAAAGCCTAATTCTAATAATGAAAGGTCTTTTGACACAAGTTTATTTTTTTAAAAGTTCATACAAATTTAAGTTTAACTTTAATAATGAGAAGCTAAATTTTGTAACGAATAGTCACTCTATTTCTTATGATGTAGCTAAACGATACTATTGTTATGTTATTTAGGTGAAGTATAAGGTTATGTCACTTTTTTTATGAGATAATGGCACCTAATAAAGAGTGCATAAATCTTGTTAATGATCAACCTAATGAAGCTCAGAGTACAAAAGTTTCTACATTATAATTTCAAGAAGTTGGTTGCCAAAAACAAAATTCAATGCCCATGCACAAAATGTTGCAACGCTTATTTTGGAACTCATGAGTCTGTTGGGAACATCTAATGATACATGAAATATATGAAGGGTATACATTTTTGTATCATCATGGTGAAAGGAGTAATGAGCCTCAATTTGAGAGAATGAGATCTTACAACATGATACGAGTGCTTCAAATGATAGCCATGATGAGATCCAACAATTCATAAATGACTTGTATCCTCGAGGATTAGGCAAAAATAGTGAAGACGTTAGATTTTCAAGTACCCAAATTTTGCTTGAAATGGAGCCAAATGATAGGGCCAAACAATTCTACAAGTTGATATATGACCTTGAGCAACCAATATATCCAAATTCACTATAAATTGTTACATATAAAGAGTCTTAGTTGCTGAAGCAATAAGTCACTGACTACGTTGTTGCAATTGTTGAAAGAACTCTCAACTAGGTCTTTCTTACCGACTCGTATTATAATACAAAAAAGGTATTGCATGACATTGGTTTATCTTATGAAAAATATGACTCATGTGAACAATTGCATGTTGTGTTAGAAGACAAACAATGGATGCGACTGGTGGAAGGTATATGGTGCTTTTCGATGGAAGAAAGATTATCGTAATGGAGAATTTATGATGAAAACAAATGGCAAGAAAATATTAGTAAAAACTCTACATTACTTTCCACTAAATCCACAACTTTAAAGGTTGTTTATGTCTTCCCAAATAGCCTCTTCTATGAGATGGCATTTTAATAAAAGAGTAAATGATGGAGTGATAAGACACCAAATGATTCAATGGCGTTGAAGGATTTTGATAAACTCCATCCAACTTTTACCTTGGAGTGATAAGACACCAAATGATTCAATGGCGTTGAAGGATTTTGATAAACTCCATCCAACTTTTACCTTAGAACCTTGTAATGTCAGACTTGGTCTTCTAGTGATGGGTTTTAACCTTTTTCTAATTCAAGAACACAATATAGTATATGGATCCAAGTACTTATTACATATAATGTGGAGCCTTGGGTTTATATGAAGCCTTCTAATTCCCTTCTATCAATGCTTATCCCAGGACCAGGGGATGCAATTGACACTTACCTCCAACCTTTGATAGATGAATTAAAAAAACAGTGGGAATTGGGTATTGAAACCTTTGACGTGTCAACACGTCAAAAATTTATGATGCATATAATTTTGATGTGGATGATCAATGATTTCCCTGTTTAGGGAAAGAAAAATTTTCATTTGATGGTATAAAGGAAGGAAAGAGGGCTATCTCCAAACTTACTTTCTGATGAAGATGTTCTGAAACAAATGCAAGACCTTGAAGGGATTACTTTAACTAGATCTTGTCAATTCAAAACTAAGATAAATCATAAAAATAAGAGAGATAAATGGAACAAAATTATCAGTTTGATGTTCATGATACAAATAAAAGCATCAAGGTCGATAAATATGGATTCATATCCATTAACCCATGCTGATTTTTGAAATCTAATGATCATTTTGTACTAGCCAATCAAACATCCCAAGTATTTTATATGGATGATAATTGCATCAAAGGCCGGCATATAGTTACAAAAACACAACCTCGTTATTCATATTATTTTCCATTTCAAAAGGATGATGACATTGATAATGCAAATCAAACATTTAAAATCAGTTCTCAAAATGCATCAATCCTACCGGAATTCAAAGCTTTCAACTCAATGGATATAGGTGATAATGTGCATTGGACAATGACATAAATGAATCCAATGATCGTTGACACAACTATTTATTCAATAAAAAGAAATGAAAGAAACTAAGGTTACGAATTTTAACTTTTTTGCATTTGCTTTTATATGTGCATGCATGTTTTATAATGGGCATACCTAGTTTATATTATGCATGCATGTTTATTTTGGTATTCGTTACTAATTTATTTTGGTTATACTTTGTAGTAAGGCTCAAAGACTAATGAATATGTCTTCATAGCTCCAAGTACTTTACCTAGAGGAAAGGGAAGGGGTTTGCCAACTTAAAGGCCAACATATTCTTTTAATAGATGATCAAAAGTCCAAATTAAAAAAAAAATGAAAAATGAGCTAATAAAAGTTGGTAGCATTTTGATTTTGCGGCACCAAAAGAGTTGGTGTTGGGGAACCCAAGTTTATATTACCATAAGCTTTTTTGGCCATTGAATTTGTTCAATTAATAACATTTTTTTATGATCTAACAAAAGAATTTTGTGATAAGTAAAAAGATGTTGCACAATTTGCTTTCTACTTTGACTACGGCAAAACAGAATTAGAAACAGAAGTTGACTAAGTATACTTACATGTTCATTTTAGAGACATTGAAAAAATTCAAAAATAAAATTAATAATTATTATTAGATATATATATTTGTTTTTTTTTTTAAAAAAGAAAGAAAAAAGACAAGTAAATCTACCTATGAAAAGTGAGGGTCGACCCATACCAATTGAGTCGACCATAAATACCAAGGAAAGAACCGAAAGGTCTCCGACACAAACTTTGCTTTCTCCCTCTTCCTTTCTTTCTCAGGAACACCTCTATTAATCACTGATTTTGTAAAATACAACTGTCTGATCTTGAATCCGATCACATTTTCACTGTGAAAATGGCCACGATCTATAAGGAGGTAAGGAATGAAGATTCATATCTTTGTGTACGAAGATATTATGAGTACGATCCTTCGGGTTATCTATACGCCTTTATGGTATCATGATATGGATATTTAGTTTGTATTTACAGCATGAGGAATATTGATGATATTTACGTTGTCATTGTGGATATATTATTTTGATTTTCTCATTCATTCCATTTGATTGTATCCTATTAGCTCTTATGATTATTCATTCATGGAAAGAGGCTTACTAATCCACAATGGATCCATTTGGTTGAGGGATTAATGCTAGTCACAAATCCACCTGAAATTCAGGACCTACCTGAAATACAGGTTGTGACAGACGTGCTCAAAACATCTAGATATATATACTATTGGGATGCAAATCATGTATGATGAGATGCAAGTTATATGTGATGTTGATTTGGTTCAAATGTTTCAAGAAAGTCATAAATAAATGAACATTCAGATTTGTATACGAAAATAAGTCAGTACGCCCAGTTCCCTTTAAGTTACCAGAGCATGTAGAACGATCAAGTTTGGAGATATTATTACTTTTTAGTTGAATGATTTTTTATCTTTCAAAATATTATTAAGTCCTTAAATTTTGTTTGTTGTTGCTTCTTAGGGAAATAAATAGGAAATCAAGATCATGATGATTCAACCTATATTAAACGCACATGTTTGAAATTATTTTCATCTTAAAAATTTAATTATATTTCTTAATTAAATTATTATAAGTCATTTATTTGAAACCCATTAAGTTTTTTCATGGGAGATCAAGATCATGATAATTCAGTCCATAGTGGATGCAAAAGTTTGAAATTGGTCTCTTATAAATTTTTATTTCTATTTTTTATTTAAATGATTCTAGATCTATTAAGTTTTTAATTTTTGTTGCTTCACAAAGAAAGAAACAGAAAATCAATGTCAAAATGGTTGACGGACAGGTTTGATATTTTATTTTCTATTTAAGTTTTTAATGTTTTTCTTAATTGTATGATTCTAGATTTCTTAAGGTATTTATTTAGAACTTAATAAGTTAATTTTGTTATTTGTTGCTTCATAGCAAAAGACAAACAAAACAAAGGTTACGACAATTTAATATTACATACAATTATTCAAATTTGTTAATTCTATTTTATTCTACAAGGCAAAATTAGTCAAATGATGGTTCTCAATAATCCACTAATTGATGAAATTGCACCACAACTTAATGAAGTCAAACCATATCCACATCAATCACCAAGAAAAAAAAAAGAAAACATGAGTAAAAAAATAAAAGTATTTATTTATCATAATTTTAGTATTCATACACATTAATACATAATTATGTAACTTTAACAAATTTATATCAAACAAAGAGAAAAGACTTCGAAGAATGAACAAAAACAAAAGAATTACAGTCCTAAAAAATGATGATTGATTAGAAGTATCCTATTATCAAAATCGAGCTGTTAGATCTATTCACGAGACTTTTTCAAGACACTTGGAACGAATTGTTCGTGATTTTAATATTTACACCGATAGAATTCGAAGTTGGAAGGAGATTGGAGAACAAGAGAAGAGCCATATGTGGGTTGCAATTAAAGTAAATAAAAATTAATTGATACTTTTAATATTGGTTATTGATTTATTTAACTTTTCTTTATAAGAGAAGTTTAAAAATAATAATATAGAGGATCATCGTGAACATGCATTTAGTCACATTCGTTTCTTGTGAAATAATTGGAGATTCTCTTTGAATAGAAAACATATCAAGTTGTACAATAGTGTACAAGACATTCTAAAGTAATTCAAGATAAAAAAAAAATGTTGGGAATGGCTTGTCAAAGACCATTTTCAAGCTTCATCCTTCAAAGTAAATACTCTCGAATTCTTTTGTAATCCTACCCATAGTTTTTTAAGGAGTAACATTTCTATCTCATTGATATATTTTGTATTATTATTAAATTCTCTAAATTTGAATAGAAAACAAGTGAGAGAAATTCAAAAAATAGAGAGAAGCTATACATGCCCCACAACACAGAAAGTAGGCCAATCTGGAAGATTGCATACCAAATAATACTATAACATATACTTTCAACAATTTTTCTTTATACATATCAATAGTTCTATCAGATAACAGTTACTCTACACTTTTCATTTTATTTAGGGAGCCAAAAATGGTGAACAAACCAATTTAGTAAATATGTGGTTTGCAAAAATTATCATTTCTTTGTTCAATTTTCACACTTAAGTATATTTAATGTGTATTAAATTATACCATAAACATGTTTTATGGGATCAATTAATTCAAACTATAAATGCTGAAATGTCTAATCTTGAAATCATTGAGACTTGTTTTAGCCCCAATTAAAGAATCATGTTCTTTTGTATGGTGGTGAGGTGAGATTTAAATAACTAAAGCACGCATCTTCAAGCAAGAATGAATTAGAAGAAGAGAATAAGAGACTTAAGCATCGTGTGAAAGCTCTAGAAGTTGAATTTAAGGAATTCATGCAATCTAGGAGTCAAGATCAACTTTCTACAACTCAATCTACTTAGGTAATATATATTTCTTTATTACTAAATTTTAACTTGACGTATTTTAGATCCAATTTGGTGAATATTAATATCGGTCATAGTTTCTTAATCATAGACAACAACTTATTGAAGATAAATGTTATGAAATTCTAGCAAGTCCTATTGGATTTGCAATGAACACTAGGCAAGAGGACATGGGAGAAAAAGAAGTCAGGCAGCTATTTGTTCTTGAGATAAAGAGCACATGGGAGAAAATTGATTACTAAATGAGGGAAATAAGTGCAATAAGTAAACATGCTAATTAGTATAGTTTATGTTTTGTTAAATAGTCATGAAATTATGCAATGGTTTTATTGTGAACCAATTCTTGAAAAATTTGTACAGCAACATCAATTTACATAAAACCTTATGCAAGATATTACCGTGAAATTTATTGATATATGTTGGTCTAAATTAAGATGGTTTGGTCATGTGAGAAAAAGATCAAGAGATGTTTCTATGAAAAGAGTTGATAAAATAGAACAATTAATCAAAAAAAGAGTCTAGACAGACTCAAAAAGACTTTGAAAGAGACATTAAAGTTTGATAAAAAGTGTAAGGGTTTAAATGAAAATATGACAAAAGACAAAAATACATGAAAGTCCAAAATTCATGTAACTGACTCCACATAGTAAGATAAAAGCTGGATATGTTGTTATTGTTGTTCTAAATATAACAACATTATTTATATAACAAATGACTTATGTACAAATTCATTTTAGCTTTTGATTCCTAAAATGCATGAATTCCTTAAATGCAACTTATAGAGCTTCCACACAGTACTTAAGTCTCTTATTCTCTTCTTTCAATTCATTCTTGCCTGAAAATGCATGCTTTAGTTATTTAGGTCTCACTCCACCACCATACAAAAGAACATGATTCTTCAATTAAGAGTCAAAACAAGTCTCAATGATTTTAAGATTAGACATTTCAGGATTCAATTATATAGTTTGAACTAAATGATCCTATAAAACATGTTTATGGTATAATTTAATACACATTAAATATACTTAAGTGTGAAAAATTAAACAAGGAAATGACCATTTTTGCAAACCACATATCTGTTAAATTGGGTTGTTCACCATTTTTGCCTCTCTAAATAAAACGAAGGGTGTAGAGTAACCGCTATCTAATAGAACTATTGATATGTATAAAAAAAATTGTTAGGTATATGTTATACTATCATTTGGTATGCAATCTCCCGAATTTACATACTTCCGATGTTATGGGGCATGTATACCTTCTTTCTACTTTTTAAATTTCTCTTACTTTTTTCCTATTGAAGTTTAGATAATTTAATAACAATATAAAATATATCGATGAGATAGAAATGTTACTTCTTAAAAAATTAAAAATAGAATTACAAAAAAAAAATATCTAGATTGTTTACCTTGAAAGATGAAGCTTGAAAATGATCTTTGACAAGTCATTTCCAATCTTTTTATCTTGAATCTCTTCAAAATGTCTTGTACACAATTATACAACTTCATATAATTTCTATTCAAATAGAACCTCCAATTATTCCACAAGAAACGCATGTCACTAAATGCATGTTCACAGTGATCTTTCATATTATATTTTTAAACTTCTCTTACAAAGAAAAGATAAACAAATCAGTAACTAATATTAAAAATATATATATCAACTAATTTTTATTTACCTTAATTACAGCCCACATGGCTCCTCTTGTTCTCCAATTTCCTTCCAACTACAAATATTAAAATCGCAAACAATTCATTTCAAGTGTCTTGAAAAAGCCTCGTGATTTGATCCAACAACTCAATTTTGATAAAAAGATATTTCTAGTCGATCATCATTTTTTAGGACTACAACTCTTTTGTTCTCGTCCATTCCCTAAACTCCTTTACCTTTGTTTGACATAAATTAATTAAAATTACATAATTATATATTAATATGTATAAATATCAAAATTATGATTAATAAATACTTTCATTTTTCACTCGTGCTTTCTTTGCTCTTGGTGATTGATGTGGTTGTGATTCAACTTCATTTAAGATGTGGCACAGTGACATTAATTAATGGATTGTTCAGAAGACATTGAGAATCCTCATTTGACTGATTTTGTGATTCATTCTCTGTGAAATAATATAGAATTAACAAATTTCAATAATCATGTGTGATATTAAATTGTTGTGCCATTTGTTTTGTATTTCTTCCCATATGATACAACAAATAAAAAAACTTAACTTATTAAGTTCTAAATAAATACCTTAAAAAATCTAAAATCATTCAATTAAGAATAACATTAAAAACATAAGAAGAAATAATATCAAACTTGTGCGTCCAATACGAACTAAACCATCATGACTTTAATTTTCTATTTTTTATTTGTAAAGCAACAAAAAATAAAAACTAAATAGACTTAGAATCATTCAATTAAAAAATAAAATTAAAACTTCATAAGAAAGCAATTTTAAACCTGTGCATCCAATACGAACTAAATCATCGTGACCTTGATCTCCCATTTCTTTCCCTATGAAGCAACAACAAAAAACAAAATGAAAAACCTAACAGGATCCAAATAAATATCTTAAATGACCTATAATCATTCAATTAAGAAGTAGAATTAAATATTTAAGAAAAAAGCAATTTCAAACATGTGAAGCAACAAAAAACAAAATTTAAGGCCCTAATAATACCTTTAAAGATCTAAAATCATTCAACTAAGAAGTAATAATATCTCCAAACCTGGGTCAAAAATATTTTTGGCTGGAAACTTAGGTAAAAAGTAATATCTCCAAACCTGGTCGTTCAACATACTCTGATAACTTAAAGGGAATTGGACGTATTGACTTATCATCGCACACAAAGATGTGAATGTTCATTTCTTTATGACTTTCTTGAAACATTTGAAACAAATTAGCATCACATGTAACCCACATCTCATCCCGATAAGTGATTTTCATCCCAATAGTATATATAACTAAATGTTTTGAGCAATCTGTCACAACCCAAATTCTAGATGAATCTGTGACCGACACTAATCCCTCGGTCAAACGACTTCACTATGGATTAGTAAGCCTGTTCCCATGAATGATTAATCATAAGACCCGATAGGGGACAATCAAATAGAATGAATGAGAAAATCAGAATAATATATCCACAACCATGACGTAAATGTCATCAATATCCCTCATGTTGTAAATACAGAATGAATATCCACAACCTGATGCCATAAAGGCTTGTACATAACCCCAAGGATCATAGTCATAGTACAAGTGTACATCAACAAAATAAAGGTACAAAAGAATAAACCCAGCAAAGTGTGTACACCTACACAGAGCATCCTATACCAAATCAGAATCCAAAAAGGGGTCTGAAGTCATACCAAAAGATCTGCAAGATCGGTATCACAAAAATATCCTGAAAGGAGGAAAACGAGGGTGAATATTGAGAACTCATGAGTATAAGGTATATTATGCCCATTGGAAGAGAATGCAACAAAATGCACGAAGGACATCATGAATACAATAGCATAATAATATCATGAATGACAAATAAGTTTACATAGATTGATAAATTCAAGGCTCAAAGGAGAAAATATAGGTAGCGGCTGCTCGAATATCCTTCTCCACTAAGCCCCATTCTCGTGCAAAAAAATATGGTACAAGGAAAGAAAATACCTAGGGACAACCCCATAAGTTACTCACCTAAGCACCCAAATTTCCTATACCCTTGATTATGTATGACATGTATGCAGCAAAGTTGAGGACCAACCAGTAAAAATCGGCCTAGCGCCTATAGATATTTATATACATATATAGGTACACACAATACATAATATAATACTCATGCGACATTGTAATGCCTCACCTGATAGCAGTGTTAAAAAATACTATCGACGTTCCATGGCCAAGACATGTCAAGGTTCACAGTACCATGATCTTCTCCTACTATGAACACTAGGAAATCTATTAGTCTGTCCTTCTAAGATGCAAATGATACTTATGCACATCCCAGAATCTATCTGTCAACATACATGGTGCTTAAAAAGCATCATTTTTCAACAGTTTGTATAATCCAAGAATAAGAAACATTTAGTGTATTATATCATAGCCACCATGCATATGTCTCTCTCAGTAGGATGAAAATATTTCATGCATTTAGAACAATTAACATATTATTTAAGAAATCAAATGTAAAAATCATGTATAAGTTATGCAAGAGGCAGTATATACATGAAAGAACATAAATTAAACATAATATAGCCTTTCTACTCGCCTGGAAATAAGTAACTCAAGTCAGAGCCTGAGAAGGAGGCCAAGCAAAATCCTGAAAATCCGACCCTACACAAACACAATAAGGGGTCAAAACGATGGCGCAAGATTAAATGGGTCAACAAAATTGGATTCTCGGGTGACCCAAGGGCTACCACAACTGGGTCGGATCTATCCAACACATTGGGCTAGCCAACGAACCAGCTGGGCCCCGCCAAGTTGGACCGACAACCAAAACAACCTAAACCAGCCTAAAACAGCCAAAGTCGCCGCCACTAGTGACCGCCAGCGACATCCATTGGCGGCCGATTTCCACGATCAAAGCCTACCATTTGAAACACCAAGCCAAGGGGGTCAATATATCCAAAAATGGGGCAGATCTAGCGACTAGATTTTCATAGATCTAATTTTAATATATAGGCCACAAATTGAAAACGCACTGCCAGTCGCCGATGGCCATGGCGGCCGGCGATTGTCCGGCGATCAGACGCAACCGTCCGACACCTTTATCCCCATCGACCAACATACCCAAAAACCAGCAAGATCCAACGGCCGAAACTCCGTAGATCTAAGCTTAAACTTTCGGCCAAACCCAAATCGCGCCAATATACGTATATATGATGGATCTAGCCTAAAAATAATTTCTGATAACAACTAAATGACTCACCTCTTTGTAAACCGGAGCCACTTTCACGGTGAAAATGCAATCCGATCCAAGATCCGACGGTTAAATCTTACAAAATCATTGATTTACAGAGGGGTTCTTGAGAGAAAATGAAAGAGAGACAGAGCAGAACTGGTGAAGGCGACGGCAACCCCTCCCCGCCGGGTGCTATTTATGGTTAACCCGTTTGGCACGGGTCGGCCCTTCCTCTTGTATTCGGATCGGACCCGGTCCGGCTCATTTCTTTCCTTTTTTAAAAGTACATAACATAATAATAATATTGTTATTATTATTAGTATATTATCGGCGCGATGTACAGCACTTGTCTTCCATGACTGTAATTTTAAAACATTTTGAGGGTATACTATTTATAATATTTAAATACAAAATATTATATAAATAACATTTTATTATATATTAAAAAAAATAACAACATAGCTAATTCAATTTTTGAAACATCAAGGACCACATTTGTGGTCGAATTAGTTGGCACTCTATCCCTATAACAAATTAACATTTTTAATCTCGTACGGCTTCTATCTCTAGATACTATAATATAAAATTATCCATAACTATTTTACCATTATCTAAAAAAGAAGGATATATGCTATTTATAATTGCCGCAATTGAATCTTCTGACTCCTTTAAGAAAAGAGCATCAAGTATTTCAATGCTTGCATAACCATCATTTGGACCGCCAATTGTGCCATCTCGGATGCTAGATATTCAATTTGAAAAAATCTTTAATTTAGTGGAATGAATATTTGATCTAAGAGTCTAAAGTTTCATATTTTTTATCAATTTTAGAACTTTACAGTGTATCCACAAATATGAGGAGTTGATTGTTGCAAACACAATTTCTTACTTACTTCCTTTCGGAATAATAGGAAAAATCTGTCTAAAATGTTCTCCAAAAACAACTGTTTTACCGCCAAAAAGTTGTTCCAAACTCAATGAATTGTTGAACCTCATTAAATTATTGATAATAAATGCCTATAGTAAATATAACAAATAATAATCATTATTAGCCAAATATTGTCATATTAAAATAATATAATAATATTATAAAATATAATAAAAAATATTTAATATATAATATAAAATTTTAAAGTATTGAGAAATCATATTTTTTGTATACGGTTATGATCTAGTACGTAGAATATCGTTATTTAAAAAAAATGCATAGTTAATAATTAGTCAATATAAAGTTTATCCAAAATAAACTTTCTAAACTACTACAATTATAACACCAGATCAATCCACATATTAATCTACTAAAACCATATTAACCTCCTAAATCCATAATCATACTGTATTTGAATGATCTCAATCCTTCTCTTGTTTCACAATTTTTCTGATCTTATTGGTTGTCATCTGCATAGTTGAATCCCCATCTAGTGTATCATTATCGGATTCATGAACGTCTCCCTTGCATATGTTAGATCTTTTCGCAAGTGTTTTGTTTGGGGTATTAACCTCACTATCAAACACAAAAATTCTACAACACAACCTAAAAGGTATTTGTATCATATACGTAAAGTTATAATGAATCAGTTAATTATAATAACTAATGAAATAAATAAACCAATCAATACATCAACCTTAAGCTCAACAATATCAATTTGTTCAAGCCTTCAAAGCACATCAGATTCCTAAAAAATTTACTTTTTAATATTAGGTGTAATGTATAATTAAAGATAATTATTCACATAAAACTTAAAACAACATTACTGATATTAATCTGATTCTCATTATAACAACTTGACCCATATTTTGATATTAGATTATTATTGTCAATCAACCTCATAACCGTATATAGATCATTATGCTCATTAATATTTTGAACTTTAATCTGAACTTTGAATAGTATAATGGATAGAATCTCATATCCGTATCCAGATCATTGTGCTCATAAATATTGAGTTATTTCTTTGTGTGACATGTTTGAATTCAAATAATTCTTTTCATACTTTTAATAAAAATAAGTTAGTTCGTTTTGCTTAGTTTTATTCATTAGAATTTTCTAAAATTGATCTTATGACACTTAATAATTATTAGTTGGAGACTTACATAATTGATGTGCGATTTAATAATGAATTTTTTGAAATTAATGAAATTGGTAATCTTGCAAAGAAATTAGCCTAAACGAAAAAGAATGTTAAATCTCCATTGGTGTATATGCTTGTGAGATTAGTTTTAATTCTTCATATTGCTACTGCAATTATTGAAAAAGTATTCTTAACTATGAATTTTGTAAAGAATTATTTGTATAGTCGAATGGGTGATCAATGGATAAATGATTGTTTGGTTATTTATATAAAGAATAAAATATTTGATATAATTGATAATGAAAAAATCAAGCAATAATTTTAGAATATAAAGACTTGATAATAGCAACTATAATTTTATGATTTTTTAGGATACCTTATCACTAAATATGTTACGTAATGTTGGCAAAAAAATCTAGAACTCACAGAGACCTACCTTGCCCTAGTTGGGGTAGGATCCAAGATTGTTTGATAGGGATCAAGTCAGATTTGAGGAATCCCCAGTTAAGTTTCAATTGGAGTTGAAACAAAAATAATATTTAGTATTTTTGTGTATCCTCCATACATATATATTATGTATTTTATTAAACATAAAAAATTTATATAAAAATTTAGAAAATATTATCTATTCTATATATACATATTTGAATATTTAGATTTGGAGTTCGACTCCAACCCAATAAAAAATAGAGTGAAAACCTCTAAGAAAAGTATAATGGCTCCATTTGTTTGTAGAAAAGTACATTTTTGAGGAAAAATTGTTTTCGAAGAAGACAATTTTTAGAAAATATTTTTTTTTTCAAATTTGTTTTTGATTATTTGCTTGTAATCTAAAAATGTTGTTGGAAAATCATTTATAATGTTCAATACTTGATCTGACCAAACAAAAAGAGCCAAATAAAGAAAGAGAGACGAAATAAAGAAAGCACTAAAAAAAGAGCCAAAAGGCGACGACGTGACAAATGGCGATGCGGACAGTAACAACAATGCAAACGATGATAACGAGGCAAATGGAAATGCATACTATGACGATGAGGCGAAGGAGGAGCTGAAGCAAGTGTTGAGTTTGGGTTTTGGTAGATGACTTCCCCTTTTACAACGCAAACGATGATAACGAGGCAAATGACAATGCATACTATGAAGATAAGGCGAAGGAGGAGCTGAAGCAAGTGTTGAGTTTGGGTTTTGGTAGATGACTTCTCCTTTTACATATTAGAAGTCGTTTTTTCAGCTCACCTAGCTTCAAACGGCTAGTTTTAAGTTGAGTGGTGTATTTTGTTGCTCCTAAACACTAAGAAATAGGGAAAATATTTTACAACAAATGGAGCCTTAATAAACATACAAATTTACAACTATTCTCTTTCTTTTAAATATAAATATATTCTATCGTATAAGCCAACTTTTTTTTTTTTGTAATCCATAATCTTTAACTTAAATTAATTTTACTGTTATACTGAAAACTTTTTTTTTTATATATAAATTTATAACCAAAAAATCTAAAGAATCCAACTTTAACTTGTATCACACCCTAGTTAGTATTGAATATATATAAAGATGCATATTTAAAAAATAATTATACATATATACAAAAAAAAAAGATAAAAAAACGATGAGAACCACCACTCGTTGCTACCGAAGCCAACTCCACCCAAGCCATGGTACCGCCATGGCAGCGACGGCTATCGATTGTCGCTACTTTACTTTTTCGTAATATAGTTCAGACTGCAAATCGTTTTACAATTCAAACCAATCAAAATGACGTGAATTTGATAAAAAAAAGATCACAACGACGTCATTTTGATCATTTCCTTCTCCTGTCCTCTTTTCCCGCTTTTTTTTTCTCCTCTTCCATTCTCTTTCAATAAGAGTTCTTCTATTTTCTTTCCTTAAAACCTAAATGTGTGACGATAAAGGTGTTCATTCCAGCCCAAAAAGATGGTTGGACGTGAGCTTACAGCAACATAGAATGGACTCTGATGATCGACACAACAGGAGGTGGCTAGCACTACCTGCTAGCACTCCGATACCCAAGTAAGTATGAGATTAAAGTGGCAGAGTATTAGTAGACTATAAATAAACATACATTGACTTGTGATCAGGTTGTAATATATAGAGAAGTAAGGAGATCCACTTGTGCGCATACCTGTCCAGGAGTTGCAGGGAGACGAGACTGAAAAGTTCAGCACCGGTGAGGCTCCTTGACGGAGGCATGGTGCTGATGGACCTGTAGTAAATGCGGATGGGACTAGTAGTAGGTGCGGGAGTGTTAAAGTGCAACAGTGATGATGATGGTCGTTGTAGGCTAAAATTGGGCCAAAATCAGGTCGTGGGTCGAGTGGTCTTTGGGCCTCTTGAACTAAGTCAAGCCTAATTTGGCTGGTACGGTCCAAAAAGCAACTAATGCTTATTGACGATGCAATGACGAGACTAATGCTGAAGACAAATCTAGTGGCGATGGAACAACAAAGAGGCAATAGGAACAAGGATATGGTGAGGCAAATGCTAAAAGCAGATCTAACAGTGATAGAACAACCGACCTGACCTTCGCCTTCTTGGTTATCAGCACGACCCTTCCCTTTGCCGTAGCTCTTTCCCATAGCATCACTAGTAAGCCTCGGTTGCTTCACTATCAGATCTGCCTTCGACTCGTGTTCGCCTTCGCTTCCCTCCTTCTCGTCACGTCGTCGATGAGCCCTGTTGTAAAATATTCAACAATTCTAATAGAAATGGAAGTCAAAGAGAAGAGAAGATGAGAAGGAAAAGAGAAAGAAAATACCAAAACAACGTCATTTTGATTAATCTAGACTGTAAAATAAATTGCAATTCACACTGATTTTAGGTATTATGTTATATATAATGTATATAGTATAAAACATATTTTAGTGCAAGCAAATAAAATAACTTTTATATTTAAAATAATATTTAATCATAAAAGTTAAAACTATTGAAAGCATTTTAATATACTATTTATAATAAAAGTAGTTTTGTCAATATTCTTTTTGGTAATTTAATTATTGAAAAATATTTTTTATCGATTGATCAAATACATTAATTACATTAAAAGCACATTTAAATAATTGGACCAAACACAACTATTCTTTTTATTTGTGTTCTCTTGATAACAAAAATTTCACAACAATACTAAAGGGAATATAACATAAGTATTCTTACTTATTATTATTTTGCCATTAATAGATTACTTACTAGAGACAAATTTTTCCAAAAATTGCGTTAAAATGGAGGGATCGAGAGGAAAACATAGCCAAACTCTATTCTTACCCGTGTTGTTGATTTTATGATTTATCAAAAATCACTAAGCTTGAGAAATATTTTATATTTTAAAAAGTCATAACATTTATTTTAAAAAATATAGAGAAAAATATTTTCTATCCATAGTATAAAATTGTCAAAATACAAAAGCTGTGTGGTTTTCATTATGAAAATGCCCTCCACAAGGTTGTGGAGCTTCCAAAGGACAACACATGACTAGCTAGGGACATTTCAAACTTGGGTCACGATCAAGGGACACCCCCCCCCCCCCCATATTCCACGTGTTGGCTCGGCCTAAGATCTAACATGGGTGTGTCTAACGTGGTCGTGTCAGCCGAAGGATCGAGTCCGACTCTAGACATTGACTCCTACCCCAAATCACCCCTCGTTAAAATTAATCTCTAATTTTAAATTCGATATTGACATGATTATAATCATTGGCCCAAAACTGATAATTCATATAATATGATCATAGTTTTTCACCGAATATAAAGGCATGAAAAATTAAAGAATTAGGTCTTGAATTAATTATATTATCATTGTGTCGTTATTACATCATTCTACTTCAAGTTTTATGATTGACTTAAATATTAACGAACATATTGAGAAAGAAAGAAGCATGCCTACCTTTTATTGATTGAACAAATTCTAAATAAATTCAAAATCGAGTATAGTCAAAATCATTTCAAGATCAAAGAAAACTAGTCAAGAGCATAACTCTCGGACAAACAAATCTAGTGTTGATAGACTCTAAGATACTATGTTTGAAATTAAGTGATTTAATTATTTAATAAAAATTAAAAATTAAAAAATTTATTGATTAACATTCTAGATGTAAGCATACATGTCATGAAGGAAAGACTCACATTTATGTTGTTCTGCTAATTAAGGGAAAGAAATTATTAATTGTACAAATAATTGAATTATCAAGTAGATAATTAAAGATATTAAATCATAAAAATATCATCACTTAACTAAATTATTATTTTGTAATATAGTTAGGTATTTTCAATTTCTATTAACAATAATTAAATGCGTCACACCACCGCTCTTCATCATGATCATGGCGATGTACGTACAGTACAGCATTGTCTCGAATTACCAAAATGCCCACCTTCTCCATGCATCTCACAAATCGTCTTCGTCCCAGCTTGCTTGCTACCAAGGGTTAGATTGGGAATTGAGATTGGCGAATCATTTCGTTTTATTAGATTATTATTATTATCTATCTATCTATCTATCTTATTTTAATTTAAGCTAACGAAGTCGAACAGACACATAGGGGATGGTAAAAGTGGCCGTTGGTTACAAGTCCTTTCATATATATAATTCAAAATGACGTCTCAATCACAACTAATTAAATCGGACAATTATATTATGTGGCAAAAACAATTAATTATTTTACATGGCATATGTGCATATAATAATTAATTACAATTATATTATGATCTTTTAAGTCGTTAAATTAATTATTATGGTTTAAATGATATATATGACAGACAGCGCCTAATAATAATTTAATTATTATTATAATTTAAAAGGTAATACTTAGGGAGTTAGTTTGGTTCAACAAGTACGTACGTAGCTTTCAAAGCGTCGTACCAAAATACGCAACTGACCAACCAAACCGATCGACCGACGGTTATGCGATGACATGAAGCCGTCTTATTCCATCTGTCGACTCTCAGAATTTCATGAGGTGGTGTTTGTTAATTTTTCCTTTCTTTCACGTTTCGTTAATTTTAGTGAAAGAGGAGGCTTATCCCAATTTGGGAATTAAAAAGCTGATCATACGTATACGTACGTTGAAAGATCAGAAGGCGGCTAGCTAGGCCAAGAATATACAACTCTGATCGCCCATAATCTGTCATCTATATAAACCCATGAGATCAACAGCCATCTCCCACACCACTCACTCCAACCCAGCACAGCTAGCTAGCTTGCTATATATCCATCTCTTCCACCTTATAACATATATATTTCACATCTCATTCACTCATTCATTCATTAGCTAGCTAGGATGTCGACGGGCAAGACTACTACTCCAGAGATCTGCAACTCTGCCGCAGACCGAGGCGGTTTTGTGAAGACAAGTGGAGCACACTTTGTGCTGAATGGGAGGAAATTCTACTTCAATGGGTTCAATGCCTACTGGATGATGTCCATGGCTTCCGATGCCGGCAACAAGGACAAGGTCACCACTGCTTTCCAACAAGCTTCCAACCTTGGCATGAATGCCGTTCGAACCTGGGCTTTCAGTGATGGCTCTCGCTATAAGGCCCTCCAGCCCTCTCCCGGCTACTACGACGAGGAAGTTTTCAGGGTATATCTATATACAATTACCCTAAACCCATAATAATTTAATCAATTGTGTCAATTATATATCTTAATTTACCATATATATATATATATATGCAGGCATTGGACTTTGTGGTGTCGGAAGCCGGCAAGCACGGGATTTATCTGATTCTGAGCTTGGTGAACAACTGGGATGACTACGGCGGCAAGAAACAGTATGTGCAGTGGGCCAAAGACAAAGGCCATTACTTGAACAACGACGATGATTTCTTTTCCGATCCTGTAGTCAAAGGATTCTACAAGAATCATATCAAGGCATGATGTTTAATATACATTAATTAGTATCTCACTGTTATTCCTACCATTGATTTTCGAAATTCTTTTAATAAATTAAATTAAATTTTGAGCAGGCTGTACTGACGAGAGTGAACTCCATAACTGGAGTGGCATATAAGAACGATCCCACCATTTTTGCATGGGAGCTCATGAACGAACCTCGTTGCCAAAGCGACCTATCTGGGAGACCTTTCCAGGTTTAATTGATCTCTCTCTCTCTCTCTAATTAATTCTGGCCGGGCAAGAACAAGAATTGAGCTATATATACGAACTTAATTAAGAAGTTATCTTCTGATGAATTAATTTCTTTCTCTCTCTCTCTCTCTCTCTCTAATTAATTCTGGCCAGGCAAGAACAAGAATTGAGCTATATATACGAACTTAATTAAGAAGAATCTTCTGATGAATTAATTTCTCTCTCTCTCTCTCTCTCTCTCTCTCTCTCTATATATATATATATATAGTATTGGGTTGAAGAAATGGCAGGCTATGTGAAGTATATCGACGAAAACCATCTTGTTGAAATTGGACAAGAAGGATTCTATGGGGAATCAGCGCCGGAAAGGAAAGAGTTCAACCCCGGCTACGAAGTCGGCACCGACTTCATCGCCAACAACCGGGTTCCGGCTGTCGACTTCGGCACCATTCATCTCTATCCTGAACAATGGTTCGTGTGTCCTTTTATTTAATTTAATTATTATTATTACCAGTAAAACCGACGACCTGTTGATCAAAATGCAGGGTATACGGATCGAGTGAAGAAGCTCAAGATAAATTTGCGGAAAGATGGATAGAATCCCACATCGAAGACTCGGACAGTGCGATCAGGAAGCCATTGCTGGTGACTGAATTTGGAAAATCTTCGAGGGTAACGCCATACTACAGCGACAGCAAGAGGGACGCCTACTTCCAGATCATATTCGACACCGTGTACGGCAGCGCCCGGAGCGGCGGGTCTTGCGGCGGCGAGCTGTTTTGGCAGCTCATGGTGTCCGGAATGGACGGTTGGCATGATGGGTACGAAGTTGTGCTGGAAGATAGCCCCTCCACGGCCTCCCTCATTTCTCAAGAGTCTCAGAAACTTTCGGGCCTCGACTGGTGATGAGAAAGATAATTCAGCTTGTTCAAGAGAGAGATTACTTATGGTTCAAGCAAGCAAGCAAGAAATAAATAAATTAATTAGCGTTAGTGCATGCCTCTAGCTATCTATGCTGCAAAATGCACTTAATAAGAATAATTATAAACTGGCCTGTTATAACAGGTCTTGTCTTGTCTTTGTTGTTTACTAATAAAATTATCGCAAATTATTGCGAATAAGAAATTTGATTGGTATTTTTATTTTTATTAATCTATGTGATGATGTTTGGCTCCTTTGAAATTAAATATTATGTCCCATCTTGTAACTCTGCATTATATACTCAAGTATGCATATATGGTATATATCATCACGTCACTGGTGTAGCTATATATATATTATGACAAACTAATAATATATATTATATATAATTATATTAAGATCCTATATATCACCCAAGATTAAAAATAATTTAACTATTTTAATCTTCCTTTTTTTTTTTTTTGGTTGGATTTGTGGGTTTTGTACTTGATCCATAGTACTGTTGATTGTGTCTTCACTTGAAATCTTAACTCTTTTGTTCCATGGCCCAATTAGTGAGTTCCATATATAATAATGTTTGAGGGACTTGATTTACAGAGTATTGATAAATTTGTGAAAATGAGAGGCCAATTATGGTTTTTTTTTAAGTAATAATTCATTGAAAAAAAATCTTTAAGCATCTATAGTTTTAGGTAGAGTGTATCTCCAGCATCATAAAAAAAAAAAAAAAAAGTTGAAATCAAAGCAAAACATTTAGATCTAAACTATATCAATTTGAGAAAATATATTCCTCACAACATAATGAATATAAAAGACATAATAAAGGAAATCTTCAATAATGCGGCACTTGCAATCTTGATATATATCACAATCTATACTTTTTCTTATCTCTTTTAGCATTATTAGACTTTTGATACGAATGTCAATATTTTATAATGAAGACTCCCGATTACTCCCCTAAAAAAAATGTTTAGAGAGCACAACAATCACACTTCCTTGTTTATTTTTTTCTTTTTACCTTTCCAAGCATTATTTGATTTTTAATGTGAACGTCAACGATGAAAATATCTGATTACTTTCTAAATAATTGCTTAGAGTACATAAGTATACTCATATTTCAAACTACCATTTTACTTGAAAATTGATATTTTATTATGCCAACTCTCAATTACTAAACAATTCAAAACAGATGATTAGTAATATTTCGACCATCTGGAAGCCACCAATATTGCTGCAAGGCCAAGATCTACAAGGACTGAGGGAAAGATAAGGTAGATAATCATGTCTAGACATCATACTCATCAATCAGATGTTCCAATTGGGATACTGAACGTTCTTGATTATGAAAGCATTGATTATTTTGCTTCTGCCATATGAAGTACACCATCACTTGCAAAACTAGTTGATTAATTAGCCACTTGCCAAGGATTTTTCCACGCCATTTGCAAGTCAAGTCACCCACAGAATACTTGTCTCCCATTTACCCCAAACCCATCCAAATTTCTTAGAACAAACAAAAAAAATGATAGCACTTGACTAGAATACGATCAATAAAGAAATTAGATAACCATATTTGGTGCTTCCCTGCAGCCTTCTTGCAAAGACAACATCTATTCAGAAAAGGAAAATAAAATTATGGTTTATGGTTTAAACTTCAATACAACAATAAAATTGTCAATTTAAGTGGTGGTTAAAATGGGTAAACGAATTATCATCCCAATTTAATATGATAAGATAATCAAGCCTGGCTCAAGGCATAGGCCATAGCCGGTGGCCTAGGGCCCCCAAGGAGGAGGAGCCTCAAAATTAATAATTAATTAATTTTTTAATGTTTTGAGGTGTAAAATTACTAATTTTATTTTATGATGATTTTTTTAATTATTTTGTTATTTCATTTGAACCATGAGACTCTCTAACTCTCCATGTCCATGAATAGTTTTGCAATATTAGATAATGTATAGTGAAATATTATTTAGATGGGGAGGCCTCTAATTATCATTTTTTAAATATTAGACAATGAATAATGTGATATAAACTAGTAACGCAACGAAAAAAATAAAAATTAATACTATTTTAAAAGGATAATTTGATAAAATGATTTTTTCAACGATAAAAATTTTGTTTGAAAAATCTGCATTGATTTGGGCATTAAAGAAAAAAATAAGAGTAAATCAGTAAATTTTTAATTTACAGACTTGGGTGTAAATTCTTCACATTTTTTACTTATTTGATTTTTATATTTTCAACTTATTTTCCCTTTTCTATATTATCAATTGAAAATTAGACAATGAATAATATGATGTAAACCAATAATGCAATGAAAAAAAAAGGGATAAAAATTAATATTATTTTAGGAGGATAATTTGATAAAATGATTCTATGAATGATAGAAATTTTGCCAGGAGAATCTGCATTGATCTGGGTATTAAAGAAAAAATAAAAATAAATCAATAAATTTTTAATTTACAAATTGGGTGTAAATTCTTCACATTTTTTGTTTATTTAATTTTTACATTTTCAGATTATTTTCTCTTATCTGTATTATTAATTGAAAAATATTTACTTTCTAACCTAGAATATAAAATTTTAATTAATGATTTTGCATCTCAAAAAATAAGAAAAATAAAATTTTAAAAAAATATATTATTTTTTAAAAGACCAATAGACTAATTATCTTCTAGGGTCCATCAAGCCTTGAGCCCTCATGGAGACTAAAAGAGTTAAAAGAGGAAGTCATATCAAGTCATATTGTGTCGACGTTCAATTTTAGTCAATTATGATTTGTTAGCCTCATAGTGAATGAGTAAATCCAAAGAATTTCACAAAAATTTTTTACGTGATTCGGACAGAATGATACCTATTTCATGGCTGTACTCTAATTGTTCTGACATAACGACAGTATCCGATTATCCTTCTCCTTCCCTAGTGACATTTTTTATCCTCATTTATAATGAGAAGCGTTTACAATAGCATAAGATATAAAAATATAAAGATGATAAAATGAGAGACAAACATTCCTTATTATTTGCATAAAATCGGGAGTGAGATCCTCATTACGAAGGGTATGGTTCACCTTAGATAAAGTGAGTGGATCCCTACCTCCGGTTGTTTAACAGTTTTGTTATCTACACTCGCGATCTGAAGGATTTAGACCAGCGAGCTGAATGGTTGGACCAGCGAACTAAGAGTATTATTGGAAGCTTATTAAATATCTCACTAAGAGCTCGCTAGAAGTCTTATTGGAAGTTCGCTAGAACCTTGCTTGATTTCGCGATATGAGCTCAGATTTCAACGATGTATGAGCTTGCTTCAACGAGCTCACTTGAACCTTCTGGACTTTAGGCGATTGGGCCGACCTACTAAACTTAGTCTAACCTATAAAGAATGATACGAAAAATACATATAACATATCGTAACTTCAATTTTTATGTTTGGACAGAATAATAATTTTATCTCATGGAATTCGATCTCTCATCATTTATCATTATTCTTTATATATAATGGTAATTGAATTTTCATCCTAATTCAGGTAACATACCAAATTTATTTACCCCTTTGGTTGAGGCCTCAACCCACCAATAATAGATATCCATGAAATTGAGATCAAAAGCCATTTTCCTATTTCATTGAGACCAATAAAAAGATTCTTTGGTAACAGTAACACTTTGCATTCAAAATAAGCTTTAGAGTAACTTGTAATATTATATTCTTGTTTTATTATGATTTAGACATCATAACTTTTATTTAACCAAAAAAAATATAGAATCTATTCTACCTACATATGCTATATAAAATCATAAATATTATGCCCACAAACTATTAAAATTCATAATTGTTTTACTCAAATTAATAATAATTAATTAATTTTAAATAGGAGTATTATAAAATATTATTAATTTTGGATATAGCTATTATGAATAGTTTAAAATATATAACCGTGGACGTGTGTTCCGTAGATCATTCACCCAACTCAAACCACCCTGGAAAGTTAGCCAACGTTCTTTAAACTTGCAACCGGTATAATAAGGCCTTGTTTGGACCAGTTGCTTTTTCCGTTGGGAAAGGTGTCTTGATTGATTCTATATTTGGATGAGAAAAGGACGCGGCTAGAAAAGCTGTGCCTGATTATCCTTTTATCGGTTTTGTTTGTATTTTGCGGCTCAGCTTCGGAAGACTGAATGAAAATGGCTGCTTGTATTTGGTTGAGGCTGTTTCAGGCTGAAAATGGCTGCTTCTAGTTGTTTACCACATATATAGGATTATATATGGACTTACAAATAAAATTGAGTCAACCCTAATTAGTATAATGATTAACTAAAGTAGTTAATTCTTGTTGATTTTTCATCTTCCTTTTAAAAAAAAATGTCACGTGTATGTATTAATTTTATTGATGAGTCGTCGTCATATATATATTTTAATTTTATTCATATATAAATTCATAATCTTGTGGGAAGTTTGTCCTTTAAAAGGGTAGTAGTTGGGGTATGTTATGTATGGGCAGGGACATTGAGGAGGTTATTAAAGTTAAACGGTGATGTCAAATCAAAATAGGCTTGGAAACCAACTTATCATCATCCAACCGTTATGTGATGACTGATGACATAATAAAGCCTTCTTCCATCTCAACAACTTCTTCTCTCTCTTTCTCAGCTCTTTGTTTCTATTCTCTGTTCCTTCACGTAGGTTTTGTGAATTAAGAAGCTTATCCCATCTTGGGAAAAGCTGACGCATTTATTTATGGGTAACTTGAATGCTCATTCTTCCCAATTTTCTCATCTATATATATACATAAATATCAACAGCCATCTCCACTCCAACCCTTCCAAAGCTCTCTCTCTCGCTTGTACCTTAATAACAATTTTACATATTTTGAGATTAGCTAGGCCTAGGCAGGATGTCGACAGGAAAGAGTCTCTTCTGCTATGCTGGAAGGCAAGGCTTTGTTAGGACAAGAGGTGCCCACTTTGTGAAGCATGGGAGGAGACTCTACTTCAATGGCTTCAATGCTTACTGGTTGATGTACATGGCATCTGATGATAGCACAAAGGACAAGGTCACAACGACATTCCAACAAGCTTCCAAGCTTGGCATGAATGCTGCAAGAACTTGGGCTTTCAGTGATGGCGCTCTCTATAAGGCCCTGCAGCCCTCTCCTGGCTGCTACGACGAGCAAGTTTTCAAGGTACGTATATATTTCTTATTACTGTCGACTGATCTCAATCTCATGTTTCTTATTGCTTTGAATTGGAAATATATATATTTCAAATAGTATTTTGTGTATATATTAATTTGGCTATTAATTGTTTCTTCCCGCATGTGCAGGGACTGGACTTTGTGGTGTCGGAAGCCGGCAAGTACGGGATTTATCTGATTCTGAGCTTGGTGAACAACTGGACTGACTATGGCGGCAAGAGAGTGTATGTGCAGTGGGCCAAAGACCAAGGCCATTACTTGAACAACGACGATGATTTCTTTTCCGATCCTGTCGTCAAAGGATTCTACAAGAATCATATCAAGGCACGGACACAGCTCTGCCCTTGATCTCTTTCTCTGATGAACTTGAAAACTCTTCTTGTATCTATCTAACTCAGTTTCAGTTCACACATCTTCACTAAGAACAACCAAACTACTTCATTATATATTAAATGCCTTTCTGCGATGACATTTGGATATGTTATAATCTGGAAAAATGTTAATTTATAAAAACAGTAATTCATTGGTCATCTTAAAAATCTGTGCAGGCTGTACTAACAAGAGTGAACTCCATAACTGGGGTGGCTTATAAAGATGATCCCACCATCTTTGCATGGGAGCTCATGAACGAGCCTCGCTGCGAAAGCGACTTATCTGGGAAGCCTGTTCAGGTTAATTATCTCTTTACTAATTTACACCTCTCTGCATATACAGTTCTCTGAATACATACTAATTTTGGGCAAGAACAAATTGAGTTGATCAACTTAAGAAGTTCTTGGATTAATTTCTACAGGATTGGGTTGAAGAAATGGCAGCCTACGTCAAGTCCATTGACGCAAACCATCTGCTTGAAGTTGGACTTGAAGGATACTATGGTGAATCGATGCCGGACAAGAAACAGTTCAATCCTGGTTACCAAGTCGGCACCGACTTCATAGCCAACACCCGAGTTCCTGGAATAGATTTCGGCACAATTCATATCTATCCTGAGCAATGGTATCTCTGCCTTTTAATTAATTTCTTACCAATGATACACACACACATACATATATATATATATATATATTAAACATTGAAAAACTGACTACTGACTTCTTAATTTGAATTAATATATATATATATATAGGTTATCGGGTTCCAGTGAAGAAGTTCAAGCTGAATTTGTAGGGAGATGGATAGAATCCCACATCCAAGTCTCCAACACAGTGCTTGTGAAACCATTGCTGGTGACTGAATTTGGCAAGTCTTCCAGGGTGACACCAGACTACAGTGAAAGCAAGAGGAATGACTACTTTCAGAGCGTTTTCAACACCGTCAATGGCAGCGCTAAGAGCGGCGGATCTTGTGGAGGCGAGCTGTTTTGGCAAGTCATGGCCTCTGGAATGGAGGGTTGGCATGATGGGTATGAAGTTGTGCTGGAAGAATGCCCTTCCACTGCCTCTCTCATTGCTCAAGAATCTCAGCAGCTTTCAACTCTCTACTGACAGAAGGTCCCTCCTCTTGACGAGATTAAACCCTATATCAAGAATAATATATAAGTGTCGTTATTGGTACAAAATGCACTTAATAAGAATTAGTGATGATGATAATAATGTACCCACAAGCTGGCCTGCCTACAGTTTGACAACTGATGAGGGGCATGTCTTCTCCTTTGTTGTCTAAAGAAATGGAAATCTACACAATAATAAAAATGATTTGACACTTTTTTTTATTTAAATACAGTTCGACCCATTATATATTTTGCTGAGTATATGGACCTGTTGCTGGATTACTATTGCTCATAGGATCTTAATTTATGAAGGCTAAGTACATTGGATAACAAGCTGCAAAGGGTCAAGCGTTCTAGAGAAACTAGCCCTATATCTCAATCACCTACTCTTTGCATTTGAATGACAAGTTAGTTATCTATTTATGGAAGACTTTCATAGCAAGAACCAAACTCACATAAGTTGGTCAGTTTTTCTGATATGATTCCCCATAGTATCCCTCCAGTCCAATCTCAAACAGATGGTTTTCGTCAATGGACTTCACATGGGCTGCCATTTCCTCAACCCAATCCTATTAGAGAAATTAGTTCAATTACTTCTTTAAGTTTACATATAAAGCTCAACCAGTTCTTGCCCAAAAATTAATTATTTAGAGAATTATATCTACAGGTCCAGTCTGAATTAACAAGGAGGAAACCTGAATAGATCTCCTAGATAGGTCACTTTGGCAGCCAGGCTCATTCATTAATTAGCTCCCATGCAAGGATGGTGGGATCATCTTTAAAAGCAGCCGCCCCAATTATGGGGGTTCACACCTGTCAATATAGCCTGCTTAAAATTTAATTAATTAATTTATTTATTCATGATTCTAAAATGTAATTAATTAATGCTGTAAAAATAAATTCTTTTCCCAAATTAATCAAGCATCCAAAAATCATTGCAAAAATGCCACCGAGATATATATTTATCATGCCATATTGTGACTCTTGAATAATCCTTTGATGGCAGGATTGGTAATTAAAGAAATCATCATCATTGTTCAAGTAATGGCCTAGGTCTCTTTCCCATTGCACATACTGTCTTTTGCCGCCATAGTCGTCCCAGTTGTTCACTAAGCTCAAAATCAGATAAATTCCATATTTGTCGGCTTCTGAGACCACAAAGTCCAAAGCCTGCCCAAATATATATAGATACAATGTATAAAGAACCACACATGCTGATGCTGGAAGAAATCATAACCAAATTAATATTTATTTTGTGACACGTAATAAATTGTCTCTAAATGCACAATTAGAGTTTGCGGCCTATGTGATTGCCTCTAAAAGACAATTTTCTTGTAGGGTACCTTGAAAACGTCCTCGTCGTAGGAGCCGGAAAAGGGCTGTACGTAGGGCCTTGTAAATAGCACAATCACTGAAAGCCCAAGTTCTTGCAGCATTCATGCGAAGCTTGGAAGCTTGTTGGAATGTAGTTGTGACCTGACCTTGTCCTTTGTGCTAGCATCAGATGCCATGGACTTCAACCAGTAAGCGTTGAATTAGCCATTGAAGTAGAGCCTTCCCCCATTCAACACAAAGTGTGCTCCACTTGTCTTTGGCTTTCGTGGCTTTGTGTTTGTTGGAAGGGAACTAGAAAGTTAATCAAAATGCCATGCAAGCTGAGAAGCCTCCTCCCCTTCATCCTGGCTAGCTAACCCTAGTCTCACAAACAAGTTCCTCCGTTTTTTCTTTCCTCTTCCCTTTTTTTTTTTGGCTGGATTGGTTCACCAAGCTTTTCAAGAACGATTATTCATGATGTGGAATGTTAGAGAGAGAGAGCTTTGGAAGTGTTTGGGGTGGAGTGGAGATGCCCATTCTTGAGTGTTTACAAGCTGCCCAGAAATGATATAATTGGAGTTATAAGTTCTGATAGGTGGTAGCACTATTCAGCTTGATATCTCAAGCTTGAGTCTCGTGAATCTCATTTGTTCTCCCACTAAATTTTGATTGCTCTCCAAGCCTTGGTAAATGTGACTCCAAGTTCTCGCAATGCTTTCTTTTTTTGGTTGAAAAGCTCGATTTACATATTCAAAACAGTTCTCTTGTAAAGCAAACAGTAAAGTGATTGAGGATGCCCCTAAAAATACAGCTGGTTTGACGACAATATTTCCAAGTAAAATAAGCTCCTAGATTAAGTTTGCCTAAAACGGAGAAAAATAACCAGACAGTACTAATCAAACAGGATTCTTTAAAGTTGAACAAAGACATTAAAGGTGATATACTTTTAGAGTTACATGTGTGTCAAAGATTCTTGAGATGGAAGAAGGCTTCATGTCATCACATAAAGCAGCCGGGCGGATGATAAGTTGGTTTAATTCTATGCATATTTTGAGATATCATTAATGACGTAAAACTGTTAGATCTAATAACCTCCTCTCCACATGTGACATGCCGCCCATCCCATGCTTCAACCGCGTTTACAGATAATTTAGAATTATATATAGTAGTCTAGATAGTCGTTACGTACAAAAACTGACCTCAAAAATGCTTATCCTAGACACAGTAGAGGACATAGAGTTTGGGCAAGGTTCTTCCCTGTTCCTGCACGCGCGTCCTTTTAACTCTGATTTATCTCATTATGTAGAGGGGGAAAAAAAAAAATCCCCTGTTGCTAGCTATCTTTTCCAATTCATATGGACGTAGTCAAATTATGTGCGTATCAATAGTTAGGGAATCTGCAACAGTAGGTGATGATACTTATTACGGACTATGCAAATTGTACATCACGGATTACACGCGAACAAATAACTAAAATATTACTTGTATTTCATCGTCTTAAATAAAAAATATTTTTATCATTTTAACTATATTTTATAACTCAAAAAATACAAATAATACATATTTTTTTTAAATCACTGCATACGTCACCTTTACTTTTAGACATGAATTAGCATGCTGTTGTCCGTAGAACCCCTGTCGCCGCAAGGAACTACCCATACATTAAGGCTGGCGTTCCCTCCATGCACAAAATCCCTTCCTTCAACATCACAGTTGATTTCCCAATCCATTAATGTCACTAGGGCTAATTAGTAGCCACTAACTTCGTTAAAATCACCTTGAATTAATGCACCTTTGGCTTTGATTAATGTCGATCATTGGATGCCACCCCCAAATCCAGAACTAGCTCAAGTTAGCTCGTGCCCTGTGTTTTTTGCTATGTCCCTCGCAAATTATTTTACAGGCTTAGCTTTTGCTCTTGAGATAGCCTGGTGACCTGGTCCTCAATTTTTATACAAATAACAAAAAAGAATAAAGAAAAACCAACCATTATTCAGGAATAATATTGCGGCAACCATGATGCCTCTGACATGATTGGCTTGGCTTATATCTCATTGCTCCGTTCGCCAAAAGGGGGTAGAACAATCTCGAAGTAGCATACTTATTAATCAATCCACATTGCCCATTGGTAGAAATAACCCAGGACTGTCAACCTAGCAATTCATTATCAACGTACAACATTAACGACTTCATCCAAGAGTTACAACCATGCCCAGAATATTCTTTGTTCAACCTATTGGAGTACTAGTTTCCGTGCTTTTTATATAGATTCTCCAATAAGATGTGGCCACAATCCAAGAAATTCTAAGCTTCAATAAATGCGGGCGGGAGGGAGAGAGAGAGAGAGAGAGAGAGAGAGTTGCAAGAGACAGACTAAAGTTACTGCAGACTTCCTGTCAATGCCAAAAAACAGAATTCATACAAGAGCCAAAGATTACCAAACACTTCAAGACACAAAAATAACGTGGGCAGCGGCAGCCACATTCCCCAAACAAACCAGATATAACAGTAACATTGTCACATCGGCCTGAGGTTCCATGAGTCAAACAATGCTTGGCTATTGAAGGAGGAGATGAAATACAACTTAACCCTCACAACATGAGCTTAAGTTGGTTAACAAAGTAGATTTTGAAGCCCGGTCTCACTGATACTTTTACTACCAAAATCAATGATTCTTCACCGTATTAAGATGGGGGAGGCCACTATCGCCTCCTCATTCCACGTCCACGGCCACGGAAAGCAGCTCCACCTCGACCCCTACCCATGGCACTTGCAGCAGCCTCTCCCTGTGCACTCTCAGACTGCATATCAACAAAACCCAGAACCATAGAAACGGCTCAAGTTCAGTGCGCATTTGAAAATTCACAATCAAAGTACGTCACAATTAAATCAACATATAACAATACCCAGGAACAGCCCAAGTAAAAAAGCTGTAAGAGCCGTGGCTTACAGCATGATATAAAACAAAATTGCCCAATACATGTTACCTTTGGGTTTTTCACAGTCTCATCCACACTTAAGATGAGGCAAGCTGCCTCAGTAGCAGCATTTATGGCATTGATCTGCAAAAAAGTTCATCGTAGTTGTAAATATTCAAAACAAGATATTAGATTCCTTCAACCAAGTAAAAATATGGAGAGATAACCTTGACAACTGCTGGCTCCCAAACAAAGTTAGCAAACGAATCAGCAATTCCACCAGTGTTAATATCTACCCCATACAGTGCACCCTCACCTGTTCATTATATTTTCAGCATCAGCTACAATATACTTCTACTACATGGACAAAGATAAACTACTCGATTTTTTGTAGCACCTACGAAATTTTCTGTTCACTAAAGGAACAAATTCTGAATCCATCCAATTATTTTACTACTTTTCATGCAATTTCCAACATTACTATTAATATTATAAATAATTTCTGCATTTATTTCAAAAGTTTCAAATTGCTCAACCAATTATGGATAGAGAGACTGACATTTTTATGCTTTTGACAGATCACTCATCCTACCACAGACAAAAATTGTTAAATTGCTAGCAATGTTTTCCCCAGTAGCAAGTTAATTCAATACCAAATTACCCTCAACCATGAATCATGTAATTCAATACCACTCTTGTTAGAATCTTATGATTCACGATTCAAATCGTACGTTTCGACTCGATTCATATAGAAATCGAGTTGAATCTATAGGGTGAATCAAAAATCCCTTAGAATCGACTATGAATTGGGCGAATCGACTGTGAAATGCATGAATAGCACGATTCGTCCGATTCATCCAATTTGTGCGACTTCGTTTGCATGTACGCTTTAATCAAATATTCGTTCAATTTGGCTATCTTTGAAAACAAAGAAGATGATGATGCTCTTGAACTTGAAGATGAAGATGATGATGCTCTTGAACTTGAAGATGAAGATGATTGATAATTAGTGAAGATTATGGACAATGGAGTTTATTAGTAACTTTATAGTTATAGTTTTTTTTTTTTTTTCTAGCTTGTTATTTTGAAAGTTTGAACACCATCTTCACATGGAGGAATTTCATGAGATGGTGGTGAATGAAGATAATTGATATAGTTGTGTTCCATAACTTAGTTCACTATGTCAACTAAGTTATGGAACACAACTATATCAATTATCTTCATTCACCACCATCTCATGAAATTCCTCCATGTGAAGATGGTGTTCAAACTTCATTCCATCATTACTCCGCCAGGGGATATTATCCACTGCCGGTCCCAAGCCCGGATAAAGGAGGAGGGTTGCGTTAGGTAGCCGACAGCCAGCGTAAAACCTAGTCGGATCCAAATATGAATTCTAGACAAACTATCTGTTGGGATGTAACCCACATAGAAGTCTAGAATTCATGTAGCCAACCCCACATAGTGGGATAACGGCTGGATATGTTGCTGTGTTGTTGTTGTTTGTTATTTTGAAAGTGGTTTGGTTTAGTGCAATTTGAATTTAAAGGCAACATGAATATACTTTTGTCTTTTGGTATAATTTTAAACCTAGCAAATATATTTATAAGTTTATTTATCTATTTATATTTAAAAGAATTGATCATGGTGGACGCATTATTTATTTTCTATGGATATATATTATTTATAGTTTAAATTGAGAATGTGTACCGAATCTTACAATTCAATTCGATTCTCGATTCATGATTCATAAAATAAGGATTTCGATTCTCGATTCGAATCTCGATTTAACAACTATGTTCAATACTAAATTACATGATTCAAGAAACCTACTAGACATAACCTACAAGTGATTCTATCCAAGTAAAACGTACCACTCCAAGAAATTGATGAAAATAATAGAAACAGAATTTATCAATACGCTGCAGTGACTGGATAAATAGCAACATGGTAGCAAGTGCACAAGTATGTGTTTGTCTGTATATATTTAGAGATAGAGCAAGAGATAGACCAGATTGCAGTGCATGCTTTTGTCTCAACTTGTTCAGTACATCGGTTGCATCAAAGCCAGCATTATCACAAAGCTGTCGAGGGATAATCTGCAACACAAACAGTGGATGCATAATGAGATATCAACGAATGAAGCTTTTAAATATTCCTCAAACTTCGCTTCAGGATGGGGAAAACATTAAACTATTATACTAGAAACTCATTCTTCATTAGATAGGATAAAACCAAGTTGATGAATATTCCTAAAACTTCCTGAGCCAAAAACAATATTCCTAAAACTTCTTTTGGGGAAAAGCTCAAACTAAATGACTTACTAGAAACATAGTGTAGAAAATGAAAAGTGTGCATCATCTCAGATAATCAATAAGCAAATAAAATTTTGAATACATGCCATGAGAAACAGTGAAAAATACACCAGATATTCAAAAAGGTAAACACATTTCCAGGTACCAGAAGTTAGAAATGTAAGTTTTAAAGGAATGCAGGTGAAACACCTAAATGCTGATAAAAATCAATTCCCAGTAAAAGCTTGCTCCAGTAATTGAGTTAATGCTTCCTTAGTGGCATTAGCTAGGCTCACATAGGGAGAAAAAGCCGAAACTACAGTAACTAAGTTTCCGCAAACCATCTCAATCAAAATTAAACATGGATGCTTTGTGGCTACCTCTAGAGCTTTGGCATAGGAGTTAATAAAAAGCTGAGATTTGCCAGCAATTGTCCGTGCATGCTGCCTCAAGTATCTGCTTATCTCCATCTGAAGCCAAGAATACCAATTTCAATCATACAATACTATATGTAAAAAAATTTACAAAAACGTTTATCTCTCAGGTAGCAATTACTCATACATCTATTGCACCACCACCAGCAACAACAGTAGAATTTTTTAGAGCTCTTCTAACAATCATGATTGCATCATGTAAACTCCTTTCAGCTTCTTCAATGAACTGCAATCATTCAGGACAAAACATAATGTCTAAGGTATTACAAAAATACACATGCACATGCACACTTCAACTATGAAAAAGGACATGAAGATAACGAAAAACCTGATCAGCTCCGCCACGTAGAACAATGGTAGCTGTCAGAGCAGATGGGCACCCACTAAATATATTAAAGCGTTCATTTCCAACTTGCCTCTCCTCAAACAGATCACAAGACCCAAGAACCTTTACACAAATTAAAGCTCAAAAAATTCAGTTGGACTAAAGAGAAAAGGACATGCTGTCACAAATATATGGAAAAAATCTTAGCAGATAAAGCATCTAAAATAGTGTCTTCAATTTGAGACAAAGAAAAAAGGAAATAATAAAGTTATAAACCTCATCAATAATGTTATTAACAGACGTCTGCACAGTTCCACCTGTGGCAGCTGCAACTCGCTGAAGATCCTCTTCTGTCACACGGCCGGCACAAAATATATCCCGATCTGCAAAATACTGATCAAAACAAGATCATTAAGGAACCCAGTAACAATACTCATCAACTCACTGAAATAACCAAATGTACTTTCTACATTCAGAAGTCAGAACTACATAATAATAATCCAGATTGAGCAGCATGAAAACTGTTAATGCAAAAGAAAATATGCAAACTGACAGCACCATGAACTTTGAATTCTTTTTTACACTCCACTAAATGTGTTCACTTTATATATACTAGCAGTATCATGGTTAAAACTGTACTTCCAAAATATTGCCACACGTTTGCGACACAATTAACTTTAAGTCATGTTTAAGAGCAAAACACCTATTGTAGAATTCTAAACAATGAAATGGGAAGGAATAAATAATACAAGTGATATAATACTGACACAGTTCAAGAAAAATGAGAATCAAGTTCTAGAGGCATTTAGAAAAGTAAAGCCGCAAACCTGTGTGGCTAGATCACCAATAGCTAGCCGTGACAGAACAATTTTGGCCCCACTCTTCACACATTTATCCAATTTGTCATAAATGATATTCCATTCCGCATCAACAATTGACTGATACTGTGAAGGATCGGAAAGTCTAACAGAAAAAGAAACCCAATCAGGTCTGCTCAGTAATCCACGAGAAATCAATGCCAAAAGCCAATTAGAGTAATCCTACCTTATCTCAGCATTTTCTTTCTCTGATTTCAATTCCAATTCAACATTTAATAAGAGAATCTTGGGGTTTATGAACTTCTTTGGTTGCTGTTCAAACCCAGCATATGAGAATGTCTTCTTGAAGGCAACACCATTTACAAGAAAGGAGTCCCGCATGGTACCTCCTGGAACCTACAAATCACACCAATTACCCCATTGCATTAGTATCAGCACTTCCACTAGGCAACTTCAAGTCTTCAAGCTTTCAGCACAGTGACACATGCTCAAGGATAACATAGAAATACTAACTTAAAGCACAACTTAGAAACATTTGGCAACATGGTAAAACATTTAATACCATCCAATCAAAAAATATGACATATCAGTACAGTGACTATTAGATTTTCAATTAGCCAATTGGAAAAGATAATAACCTACCAATAATTTCTTCCTAGATCAGATTTATCAGGTTTCTTACCTTCTTAATCACCTGCTGCACAACCAATACTTGAAACAGATATAAGCATATATTTCAAAATTAGCTCAAAGAAAGGGAGAAAAAAGAGCTACGATTTTTCCCAAAGCAACACATAGCAATTGGGTACATGCAAACTTTCATGTTAAGAGTAAAATATAGCACATATTTCAAAAGGAGTTCATGCCAGTACAACTAGATCAAAGTTGAAAATGACACATAGATCACTAGATCCAAATATAGAATGCCCAATATAAATATAATACCTTCTTAATACCAATCAAATTTAGCCTGTCGCCATTTCCAATTGCAAGGACAGCATCCACAACCATTGATGCAAAAAACTCCTTTTCTCCACCAATGAGCTTTGAAGAAAGAGTTGTAGCAGCACATTTTGCCAGTAAAGTTTTCTTTTCTTCTAGACTTTTTCCTTCTATACTAACAGCCACTTCTTTTATCTTCTCAAGTGCCTATTGTACAAAACATAACATGAAATATGCATAAAAACAAGGCCCTGCAACATATTACAAAAAGGAAAGAACATCAAGAAACCAATACCAAATAGGAAGCAGTGCGGTAACTCCGGATCAGATTTTGAGGGTGGACTCCATCCTCAATAAATGGCTTTGCCTCCTTCAGAAACTCAGCTGCAAGTAGAACTACAGTAGTGGTTCCATCACCAACCTGCAGCACATCCAAGGTATGTGCTAAACTATGTGAAGCGTATAACAAATATGTTGATATTGCAATTTTGGAATACAAAATCAACCATGATGTGTCATACTAACAGAACTGAAGACCTTGGACTCCCAAACAGGGAAAAGACAACAAATACATGCCCATGAAAAGGTTTTAGATCATCCAGGGGCAAATACTCTGCACAACAGGATATAGGACTACTTCAAGCTGACTTAATCCAGACAGTTAGTCATGCTTATATAACCATTTAAACAAGTAAATCCAAATAAGACATCAAAAGAAGATTTAAAAAATCTCTTCCATATTTAAATTATCTTTTAAGTCATTTGATCTTGTACACTTAATTTCAAGTAATATAAATTGGTGGTAAATTGTAAAACTAAGGAATACCAACATAATTATATACAAGGCGTGATATAGTCAACTTGGCTGCAGCCCAAATTTGTGGGATACAAATTATGAATCCTTCATTTTCACAGAGGAAGAGCTGTAAATCTCAATTTAGGAGTTGACAGGAACAAGCCTCCATCACCATGTGCCACCTTTTTTTTCTCCTTTTCCTTGTCTTTATGAGGGAGTGCAATCAACTCTTTCTCCTGTGACAATACTTGTTTGATTCTTTTCATTTGCAAATATTTTAATTTTTCAGAAGAAAGACATAATACAGTGAGCAGCAATGATTGATGGAGTCCAATTGTAGCAATAAGATCAATTTCTAGTCTTAAAATTCAAAAAGAAAGTGGGAAAATTCTGGAACCATAAGATTTTCATGAGCTAATTTAGTAAATCATTTCAAAAAATACATGCCATTTGCAAAATACCTTTGAAAGCCAATTCTACATTTTAAAAGAAACTTTAATATGTGAAAGTAACAATAAAGGTAAAAGATCATGAGATCATGTTAAATCTTGCAATTAATTAAAATATAATAAAATAAAATGTTCAATAAAAACTGTCCCAAATTAGAGAGAAATTGATTCTCACTGTTATCATTTCATCTTCAGTAAAACGAGTTTCAAATCCTATGTACAAAACATGGAATCAGCAATAACATAAAGATGAAGGATAACGGATATTAACCTATTAATTGTCATGCTTTGTGACATTTATATCTTAAGGAGAAATAAACACCATCTTCTTTGGTATAACCGGAGGTCTCCTAAACCCAGTGTGGGCACGTATAACCTGTGGTTAATTACTTAAAGTAACAAAAACAGCAGCAGCAAATAGAAGCAGTGAAGATAGCATTACCTCAGAGTCCTGTGACTTGGCAATGTCAACAAGGATCTTGGCAGCTGGGTGAACGATGTCTAGAAGTTTCATGATGGTGGCACCATCGTTCGAAATGGTGGTGTTGCCTTTCTCGTCGTGGATCAGCTTGTCCATTCCCCTTGGACCAAGCGTTGTGCGAACCACATCAGCCACGGCCATGCACGCATTTATGTTGCTGACCAGTTGTGCCTTCCCTTGGGACGTGTCCGTCCCCTCCTTCAGCAATATAATCTGCGGTTGCTGTTGTTTCCATCGAAAAACAAACAAGATGAGCAAACTCGAGAAATCAAGTTAATTCTTTCACAAATTCCTCTCCTTCAGTGCCGATAAAAACGGGGGAAATTATAAGAAAATGATATTTAAAAACATAGTTTTGAACCATGAAATTTTCTTACAAACCAACCGCATCACTCATCTAGGAGCATCAAAGTACATAAAGAGCTCTGCTTAGAGACGCATGCAGTAATACGGATAACAAAGATAGTACCAGCATGGCTGCCATTGGGAAAGGCGATAGTTAGAAATGGAATGTAGGGAAGATTCCGGCAACAATGGAACGACGGCTGCGTAGATCGGCTGCAGCGGCGTAGGGGCTAGGGTTTTGGTCTCGCGATTTTGCCTTTGCTGCTTTCTGAAGGGGTTCGGTGTTTACTTGCCCTATTCTCGGCTTTTCTGGCCGCTTCTAGCCCTTCGATGCTTCTATTATTATTATTATTATTATTATTATTATTATTATTATTATTAGGGGCGCTGCCTGCTGCGTGCAAAATAAATAGCATTTCTGTGTTAAATTTTTAAACGGCATGTTTAGTCCTTTCCTGCTAATGTTTGTTAATTAACGTATAGGTTAAATAAAATAGATATAAAAAATATTTTAAATAAACAAAATTATTATATTTATTAAATTTATTTAATAATTTTTAAAAAATAAATCATGTGAAAAATTTTTAAATAAATTTATTTTGAATTTTACATATAAAAAAATAATATATATATTATTCAGTGTATTTAAAAAAATGTAATAAATAGTTCAATTAAAATTTTATAATATTTCTCAGTTTTATAATCATTTAAATATTAATTTGAAAAGTATTTTAATCTTATTCTAATATAATTTTAATTTACTTATTTTAACAAATGATACTTTACTAAAATGATCTATTGTCAAATTTTATTTGTTAAAGTTTTGATTATTTAATTTATATATTTTTTAAATATTAAAATAAATTTATTATTTTTAATTTTAAAAAATAATAATCACGACACTCTTGAGATGACCTCTCTTATAAGGTTCCAACTCAATCTCTTGAATTTATCAAAAGAGATAAATTGTAAGATGTATCTTAGAGAGACCAATATGATCCATTAAAATGACATCAACATATTACGACCCGTCTTTTACCATCTAAACTATGTCTCGAGAGATAATCACAACATTCTTTTCATTACTAATGGTATTGATAAATTAATGACACGCTTCCTAAATTTTGAGTCTTTAGTCACACCCTCTAAATTTTTTATTTTTCCCAATTAGTCCCTTAAATTTTGTCAAAAAGGCCTACATTGATTTGACAAAAAATAATAATTCAAACATTTTCTAAGCTAATTAATAAGTGAAATATTTTCTCTCAATTTTGTAGAATTAACGTAATGGAATTTGATCATTACGGTGATAGTTGTGAGAGGGGGAGGGATAGAAAGAGAAAGACGGGCTCAGTATTGCTATTGCTAATAGTCTAATAGGATATTAGAAAGAAGATGAGAGAGTTAAAAAATAAGGAATACAAAAGCTATGTTATAAGGTTGTTTTTGCTTTTTAAAAAGTGAAAGGAGAATCAATTATTATTTTTGCTTTTCTCAGTCAATTAATTTCATTACTATTTTGTAACTTTAACACCGTCAACTCGCCGTGACAACTTCACAGCGATAACGTCAAAACCCTAGGGTTTGCAAGGCAATTTCATTCTTCAGTTGAATCGTCGTCGTCGCCGCTGGTTCTCAGAAGACCTCGTTCCCTGGGCGTTAATTCACTCATATGGATGAAGAAGTGCAGCAGAAAGAAGAAGTGACTCTAGTGGCTAGGAAAGCAAGTTTTGGTCTCCCCACAGCTTGCCCTTCATGCTTGCCCGTTTACATTTACCTGAAGTTTGGTCAAATCCCCTTCAATTTGGTCTTCAATCTAATTCACCCTGATTCAGGTCACTTACATCCCAATGTTTAAGCTTTTGTTCTCGTTTGTACAATTGGTGTAAGCTGAAATGATCTGAAATTCTATGAAAAGCGGGTTTGAAATGGACGTATGCACGCGATCTGTGTTTCCATCGTGTTCTAATTAATTTTAGCAAATTATTTGCTAATATCTGTCATATTATTTCTAGCTTATGCTAATACTCTGTATTTTGTATTTTTGTAACTGGGTTCAGTTCGATAGCAAATTGTTGCATGATTTGGCAGCATATTATTGGCTCGGACTTGAATACAGTTTACCAAGAGATAGCTAGTGTTCACCTATTTCATTTACGCATTTAGCATTCCAACATTGGTTTGCAAAGAACCTGGGAAGGATGCAGAGAGATGTATTATAGAGTGATACGGAATACGGGGATGAACTTAAGTATCATTTAATACAGCGATACAATTTTTACGGCATTGAGGTGACATGGGTTGGGAGTTGGAAACTGCAGGCATGCAAGCAGATAAAATATGATTGTTATTTGAGTGGTTGTGGATTCTTGGAGGTACGTTCTCTTACGGTGCCAAGTTATATTAAATTTGATACCAACAAATTGGTGGAACTTTACGAAGTCTTTTTGGTGTGAGGTAGAGGATGGAAGGAAGGTTAGTTTCTGGAATCATCTATAGGACGCTGGTATGAGGTTGAAGAGGCTACTGGTGCCCTGGAATTGGAAGGCTAAGGCTGGTGAGATCTCAAGGTTGAAGGTTACCTAGTGGTTTGGGGCATTACCTTTAGGATGCAAAGCGAGCAATTGGGAGTGTAAGAGGAATTCTTCAAGTTGACTGGAGTCTTATATTACTCAAGCCCTGATTAGGTGCAGAAAATCTGGGATTTGTTTTAGGAGATTAAACTTATTGTGATGCATTAGCATGGAAGGAATTCATTCAACATGAAACAAGTTTGGGTGCCAAATCCCCTATCCAAATTGTCTTCTCTAGGATAGTGATGCATGGAAAGGTGTTGACCATTGAGAAATTGTTTAGGAGAAGATAACTTCAACTGGGGTCTTGTGTAGAATGTAGATTAGGTAGAGCGTTTGTTCCTCATCTATTCTGGTGAATTATGCTGTTGGTGGTTAGAGACAAAAATGAAAACAAAATAAAATTGTGAAAACACATCTTTCTTGTTTTCAAAAATTTCTGAAAATGAAAACAAATAACCAAATGCCATTTTCTGTTCTCATTCAAATTAAGAAAAATAAAAGCCCTGGCAAACAGACCCTAAGAAAGTGGACATTTTGGATGTTGTATGCTCCTCACCCAAGTTAACGGTCTGCAGTGGTCTTTGTATGCAGAGGTCAATTTGCAGAATTGTGGAGCCACTGGTGTCTAGAGACTTCGTGGAGACTTATTTATTTTTGCATTTCAATTCTGTGTGCTTCTCCTGAAGTTTGTTTATAAAAAAAAAAAAAAAGGAAGACCTTTTCCCTTTTTTCCTATCTTGGTCCTTGGTTGTTTAGCTTCATTTTTCCATAGCAGCAGAGAATTTATGAATTCAATTCATTCACAAAGACCTACTAACTTAAAATCTTAGTGACTTTCCACTGCCACTTTCTCGTTGCTGACTGCCCAGCTTTCTCCCTTCTCAATTTTCTCATTTCCAAACTTCCATAGTCCCAAACTTTGCTTTTCACCTATTGTGATTCCTAGAAGCAGTTGTTTTCACTAGCACACTTCTGACCATTCACATTATGCTCAATCTGGGAAGAACAACATATGCTGAGCACCTCTCCTAGAACTTAGTTTATATCACATCTTCCCAGGCTTCCTCTTAAGTGCCTTCCAAAAGATAAGGCCCTAGATAGAAATGATCAATAAGCTAGAATTGATGTAGTTGACCCCATATACTAGGATTAATGCTTGATATGCTGTTGTTCCCAGGCTTCCACTAGCCTCACTTATGCAAGGACCCTCAAGTAATAGGTATATCTTTCTATGTGCCTAGATTCATATACATCTGATAAATATATTTTAGAAATAGAATTTACTATAAAATTGAATATAAAAGTCTCATTATGGATGAAAAGCTTTACATTAGCTATAAATATTGTTTTATACTGATCAACATCATGACCATCATCGCGAGGATTAATCCCCCTCTAGGCACCAGCTACAATCAGTTTGTCCCAAATAAAGAAAAATATTAAGAAATATGGAATTTATCTGTCTCCCAGAGTCATTTAGCATGAAAATCAGATGAATCTGACATAAACAATATATACCACCAATACCTCTAAACAAATCAATGTACTTGTAGGCCATGGGGAATGATGCTTGTTTGTGCATAACTATGTTGTTTGGTGTCATCAATATTGTGAGTGAGTTGTTCTTGAACAAGTATCATTGTAAGTGGGTGGTCAGAATTGTTCTAATTGTTAATGAGTTTGAAGACAGTAAAGATGTTTATTTATTTCCATTGCTTTTTGTAGATCTCATCTCATAATTTTTTTGCTGACTTCTAAAAAGTAAAGAGTTAAAAACACTATTGCTGCAGTTATCATAATGTGATATTTGACTTCTATTTTTCTAGATGAAATCCCTTATGTTGAGTCTGGTACTTATGTTGCCTATAACAATGAGAAGGGTGGGGTTATTGAGAGCTTAAAAGAAGACGGAATTATTGATTTGGACTGTGAAGTTCATTCTATCCCTGAATGGGTATCCACCAAGGCAATGGTTGATTCATGGCTTGCAGATGCCCTAATGTATGAACTCTGGGTGGGGTCTGATGGAAGTTCTGCACACAAGATATATTATTCTGATCTGCCCTGGCCAATTGGAAAGATTCTGCATTTCAAGCAAATTCACGTTGTAAAGCAACTACTTGGAATAAAGAAGGACAATGCAGAGCAAAGAGAAGATGAGGTATCCTCTCTCTCTCTCTCTCTCTCTCTCTCTCTCTCTCACACACACACACACACGTGCACACACACACTCTTCCTTCCAGATAAAACAGCAGAGGGTTGTGGGCTGGTCTTCTCTTTGTTTCTTCTCTATTTTCTTTATATTTACTTATGAAACTGTGCATAGATAGACACATTTCTAAGCCTATGCTTGTTGATAATTTTTGGTTGGACAGATCTACAGGAAAGCAACAGCTGCTTATGGAGCCCTGTCAATTAGGTTGGGGGATCAGACTTTTTTCTTTGAGAACAGGTGATTGCAAAATATGTATGCTTGCAATACTTCCTTGAAGCAACTTTAGATGACATGTTTTAGAGAGATCAAAATGAAACTGGTGCACCAACATTTACCCACCTCATTGATTGGTAATGCAGGCCAACAAGTTTGGATGCAGTTTTCCTTGGGCATGCACTTTTTGTACTTCAAGCATTGCCTGTGAGTACCTCTATTGCTGTGCCATAGTTGTGATCTGTGATAAAGGTGAATGTGTTCCTCTAGGACATACTCATGTTAAATAAATGAGCGATAGTTGATTCTGGTTAACCATGTTCGGTCGCCAAAAATGTTGCTTATTTAAAAAGTGGAATTGTAATTCTGTCTGAAGATATTTATGTTTGGTAAGAGGTAAAGGGGAGTGCAGAAGAATAAAACTTTTATTTGAACATTATTTTTCCCCAACATTAATCTTAATTGAATGGAGAAGATATGTGTATTAATTATTTGGTAAGAGTTAACAGCTGTTAGGAAAAAAAAATGTCGATCTTGGAGTATGCCTGCTTTGTGTTTTATCTAATGCTTCGTTGCTGTCTGTTGCTGTTAAGCTGAATTGACTAAATATAACTGTGATTGCATGCATGTTTGAAGACTTAACTCTGTAGTAATTATTTCCTTATGTGTCTTTTATTCCAACTCTGCAGAAATCATTTTCTTACATTTTAAAAATGTTCATTCAAGCATTCTAATTTTCACCAAACTTTTAATGCCTTCAAAGTTCTTTTACCTGGATAAAAGTTCTGCAGCATGTTTCCGTTCAAACTCAAACTTCTTTTACTTACTGTCCAATAACAGGAAACATCAGTACTACGGAGCAAGCTCTTGGAGCATTCTAATCTTGTACAATATGCTGATAAACTTAAGATGGAGTTCATAGAAGCAAGTTCATCCTCTTCAATTCCACCTTCCCATGCAGGCCCATCTTTTCCAAGGCAAAAAGGTACTTGAAGTTGGTATTTTAAAGGGATTTTACGATTGCATAAAAGATGTTTAAAAGGAATTTCTTAAAATTTTCTTGTTTTGTAGTAGATTATTTGAGTTTAAAAGGAGAAATTCTGGTATTCCATGATTGTTAGTGTGTGTTTATGTGGGTAACTGGTGCTTTTGCCTTTTTATTATGCTCCTTCCCTTACTTTTTCCTATTCTTTTCTTCAACCTGCTCCACTGGCCTCCTGGGGGGGCGGTGGGGGGTGGCATCACGGGAAGTTAGTGTTGGCTGTCTGCTAAAGACATCCATGGTTAGTTTAATGTACCCGAGTGCAATTTTCCAATCCATAAAGCAGTTACCTCTCTGACAGGCAGATTTCGTTTGAATCTGGAGTGTGGAGCCGATGGTCAATTCTTTCGTGCTTGATTGCAGAACTGTTGCAAGGTGTTCGGTTGTGGAAAACAGCCCTGTTTTTGGGGAAAATAAATTTCTTAGAACACAGAAAATTGAAAAACGTGTTCAAACAATAAAATTTTCTATTTAGAAGGCCGAAAACTCAAATTTCTAATTTTCTTAATTTACATTATTAACTTATAAACACTAAAAAGATGTTTACTGTAATTTTCTTCACTAAATTTGACCATGTTTTCCATTTCTTTTATCACCAAACCCACCTTGGAAAATAAAGTTCTCGTTCTTTTATTACTGAATAAGCCCCTCACTCAAAACCCCATTTCCTTCAAACTAATTTCTCTCTCCCTGCTACCATTCCCTCTCCTGGTTAGGCCCTCATCTCCTACTCCCAGCTCCCTTCCCTTTCATCTCACTCTATCACCTCCCTGCTCCTCATCGTCATTTCAGCAAAGGAGATCTACTTTTTGTCTCCTTTTACTGTATTGTAGATCTAATTCAAAACATATCTCGGTTCACAATGCCTCAGATCTCCTCATCATGTATGATCTGCTTTTGTCACACAGGAGCTTCTAATGGTTTTCTTCTCACATAACCTAATGGTTATAATTGTGTCACACGCATCTTATCTCAATAGGAGCCTCTCCAAGTTTATTTCTATTAATTCCATTTATAATTTTATCTTGTCTTACGCGAGTGTATGTGTGTATGTGACTTTGGACCATTGATTCTCTCCAATTTCTGGTCGTGGAATCCTGGTTCCAAGCATATGCCTTCTTCTGATGCTTTTTTTTTTTTTGGTTGGGGGGGGGGTGGGTGGGTGTCCCTTTGTGCATAACTGGAGAGAGTAACTTAGCTTCATGGTGTAGGATCCAAAGCCAGGAGCAAACCTAAGAAGGAAAAGACAGAGGAAGAGAAAAAATTTAGAAAAAGGGCCAAGTATTTCTTGGCTACACAGCTTGTAGCAGTTCTAATTTTCCTGTCCCTCCTTGGTGGATCAGTTGATTCTGAGATAGAGCTTGATGATGACGATGAGGGTTTGGATTTCCATGACTAAAGAAAAACACTTTCAGTCGCGGTTTAGGTCCGGGTCTTACATGCCACTGGATCTGATGACGCTTGAGTTCCGGTGACCAAACAAGAATTACCACCACCACAGAATTCAGTCACTTCTCTTCAGTTTCATTTATGTACTCCATTTTCTCATATCCTGCAGAAATTTTGGAACGTAGGTACAGTTGAATTGATGTGTTTTGCCATATGGATGATGCTACATTTTAGGAATAAAACTAGTTTTTTTTTTTTTTATTGGAAGCAAATGCTTTTAGATAGTTCGGTTCTGTAATTTGTCCCTTGGAGGCTGTCAAGAATAATAAATTGTCAAGTTTTTGAGTTTGAGGCTTTTGACCATCCATGTTCATCTTATTTTGCCTATGTTAGTATAGTATTTTTCATGCCCAAAAAAAACTATAAATTTGCACTTAAGACATTGAAATGGATGAGAAATTACATTATTTTTTTATGTTGGTTATGTAAAGCAAACCAAAATGTACAACTAGTTCCATTTTCAGAGATGGAAAAGAATTGGAAAGCAAGGAGGATTTCGATTCAAACCTATTTGACTAAGAGTAAGGGGTTGCTGAATATTTTTGTTAGGGGTTGTTTATTTGTGGAGAATATTTTTGTTCTTCATTTTTAGTTTTTATCTTTATTTTCACGTCTGTTTTTATAAAAAGAATAGAAAAAATAAAAAACATGTTCATTTTTATTAAATGTAAAATTAATTTTGAGATGACCGCCCTTCTGTAACTCTAGTCGTTCGTGTCCTCGATTTTGACAGAAAAGATAAATTGTAAGTAAAAATTTTATTTTATTGTGTAAAGCAAAAAAAGATGTGAAACTTATTGATGTGAAACTAATTTTAGTCCAACCACTTAACTTATTATAGTCTAACCTATTGATATAAATCTTAATTTATTGATATGAAATACATGATTTATTGATGTAAATCTTAACTTATTGATATGAAACACACGATTTATTGATGTAAATCTTAATTTATTATAGTCCAACCACTTAATTTGTACTCTTGAAGCAAATGTGAAACTAATTTTAGACTTTGAAAAATGAAAGAATGTTTAAAATTATGGAAAAGAAAGATGTTGAAATTGACAAAAATTTGATAAGAATAACAGGAGGAGAGGAAAAGTGCGTTGGTGGTAATAGAAAAAAATAGAGAAAAGTGTAATGAGTGGCTGGGTGAATGTAAATGAAACACTCATAAGAAGATAAGCAAAAGAGAAAAAATTGTGATTGATAGAATTCAATGTGGGGCCCAAATTAAAAAAAAATATGTTAAAGATGTTTTATAAAGTTTAATATAGTTTTAGAAAACTAAATTTTGTTTTATATTCTCCAATTTAGAAAAAAAAAAACATTTTGAACATAGTTTTCAACTTTTTTTTTTATCTTTGTAAAGATATTTTTTAAAAAACTACTCTTATTTTCCAAAAGTAAATAGCTCTAAAGCTTTACAAAGTTATTTCTCGTTGAATTTCTTGTGTTGTATGTAGAAATTATTGGAACTTAAAACAATATGCATAAACCATAATTATATTCAAATATAATGACTTAAACATGGTTTTAGATTCTCATCTTGGTTTAAAGAGAAGATGAAGAATGAGGAAAGTGGAAGCATACTTGAATTTATTGTTGTGATTGATCGAACGGGTTATGATCTTCTAATTAATACGTAGTTCTTGATAAAATTTTTTCAATGTTGATAGGGATATAGCGAGATAGGAAAAACTCTCGTTTAATTGGAGATCATGACCCATTATATATAACTAAATCAAACAGTTAACTTCTTTTAATATTTCTAAATTAATCTCTTGTCAATTTAGAAATACAAATCGTATCTCTATATATTAATTCTATGACAATTTAATACCTAATAGTCCAAAATTAAATTTTATGTCACTTTTAATTGATTAAATTTTAAGATAGTATTGCACATTTAAAAATATATTTGTAACCCCACATGCTGAATACTTTATTTTCAACATTGTATTCTTGTGCCATCAATATATTTGTTCTTAATTTTAGTAATATAAAATATCACGAACTTTTTTAAAATAAGTTTCCAAATGTATATAGTGTCTTGATGATTTGAAATATTCTACCAATTGCACATGAGATCTATGGTATCACGAAACACTCATTTGATTTTTCTACTATTTTCATGCTTAGAAATTTGTTGAGGTTAGTTTAGTTGTGGGATATAATTTTTTAGTTTTTATTTTTATTAAAATTCGAAAAACGTGTTCTCATGTTAAGAAAGAAAAAGCTAATTTTCAATTTGAAAAATTAAAACATTTGTTAAAAAACCAAATGCGATATGCTTTAATTTTTTTAATGTAATTTGAGTTAAAAAATGATATGGAGATGATTTGTAAAATTTGTTGAAAAATCGCATTTTGCAAATCTTCAACTCATTTAAGTAATTTTTAAAGTTTACCTTAAATTTGGAAAATTGCATTTCCAAATCTCTAATTTTCATTTGAAAATATTTTGTATTTGGACTATTTTTTTATTTTTTGTTGAGCAATTGTTGTTGTACTGTTTGTATATTAGTTTTGATGATGAAAAATATATATTGGATTAATCCCTAAGTCATGAGTCAAGATTATGGTTTTCAACATATATCAATTTCAATATCAAGCATTATTTCGTTCAAATGAAAATCAAAATAGTTTCATATGAAGATTACAAGACCAAATATTATGATTTAAAAGAATCTCCTAAAGTGATTTTCAAAATTAATTTTGAAATCGTTAGTCAAAATATTCTAAGGTAAAAGACCAACTAAAACATGTTTTTGAAAATGTGTTAATTTCGAAAAACTATCTCTCGATATTTAATATCTAATATCCATTAATATTAAAACGATTTTTAATGAATTTTTCATTAAATAGAAATTATATATTTTGGATGCAAAATCTTGAATTTGTACTAAAACCCAAATTTTACTTTCTTATAGTTATGAATTTTGATTTTCTAGATATTTTTTTAATCCAAATAGGGGGTACTTTCTTATTTACATTTATGTATTAAAGTAAATGGAAGGTAAAATATAAATAAAATAAAATATTGACATTTACTTAAACTAAATAAATGTAATTAAGTTGTGATGTATACATGTTATGGATTGTGCTTTCAAGTAAATCCTTTTGAAACTCTGACATGTTTCTGTGCATGTTCCAAAACCCCTTGGAAAAGGTTTTCAATTTTTTCAAGTATATATGCTATTTCGAAATATCTATGTATTAGCATTTGTTTTGGGTTTTTGACTATATTTCAAAATCTATATGTTATGTTTCAAAACCTCATTTCCCGAGAGGTATGTTTCAAAACATGTATATATCATGTTTCGAAACCTCTAGCATTCTGTCAGCAGATCATTTAAAAACCAAGATGCATTTAGTTTGCAATTTTATTTTTATCAAAATCACTTGTTTAATACTTTCTCTATGCTCTAAGGATTCAAATTCAAATTTGAATTGGAGATCATTATTAATCATAGTGGGCATAAGAGTTTGTCTCCCACTCAATGCTGTCTCTAAGTGCAAATATAGCTGGAAAGACTGTATGTTTCGAACCGTAGTGTATTTCTGTGATGTTTCGAAACTTATTATGTATGTTTCGAAACCTACTTTTCTGTTTTGTCTTTAACGGTTATAAACGACCAGATTTTTATCTCTAGATATAAATAGCAAGTATTTGAAGACAATAAGAGATTGATTGAGGAACAACAAGCAAGAACAAGAAAACACACACTAGGCACACACACAAGTACAAGTGATCTAAATCCGTTTGACAAGCTCTCAAGAAGATCCATTCATATGATTCTAGATGTGCATTGTGATGTGAAAAAGAAAAGGCAAATGCAGACAACAAGTCTCATCTCTCTAGCTCTCCTCACCTCAAGTTAAGAGATTTGTACAACCACTTGGTAAGACATTTATTACTCATTGGGTTGTAAAAGATAAAATTCTATTTATTTTGTTAATGTTGCAATGTTTGAGTTTAACCTAAAACTCATTTGGTGTAAAGGTTTGAGTTGAGCCTAAAACTCATTTGGTGTAAAGGTTTGAGTTGAGCCTAAAACTCATTGTGTTAAAGGTTCGAGTTTAGCCTTAAAACTCATTTGGTGTAAAATTTGAGTTAAGCCCGTAAAAACTCATTTGGTAATAGGCTTGAGTTGAGCCCGTAAAAACTCATTTTATAAGGTTTTGTAGTGAACCGTGGTAAAACCCTTGTTGTGGTTGATCACTAATAAAAGTGATTGGAATTCAAAAATCCTTCAAGTGGGTAAGATTGAAGGTAGTGGACTAGGCGGGGTGCTGAACCACTATATATCTTGTGTGCAAGTGTTCTTTAGCTTTCGCTTATCATTATTGCCCATTGCACATACTTTCATAAGCTTTGTTATCAAAGTATAAAACAAAGTTTTTCTTGAGCTTAATCGTATACATACATACAAACATATCTTTGATATATGAACACCTTTGGTATACTCTTTATTATATAAACCATCTTTTTCTAAATATCATTATTTTGAAATACAAGATAAAAGATTTCGAATCAAGCAAAATAGTAAAGTAGATTTCGAAACATACATTTCATATTTCAAAACTTGCAAAATAGTGAGGTATATTTCAAAACATATATAGTAGGTTTCGAAACTTACTTAACAAAAAGGTTTATTTCGAAACATATATCTTATATTTCGAAATATAGTGTTTTCCTATCAATCAAAATTTTAAATTATCGAAAATTCATACAAATCCTAATTCAGCCATTTTTTTGGGATATATTTGCCATCATTAGGAACCAACATCAATTTTTTAGAAAATTAAAACAATTTTTCACAACTAAATATATCTCCAAGTATCTATATTTGGAAATTAAAAAAATATTATGAGTTTGTGGAGATCGTACAAAAAAGAAAGAAAAGACAAGTAGAAAGAAAGAGAAAAAAAAAATAGGCATTATAAAATCTATTTTCAATAACTAACTATAATTTTAAAAATTGAGTTTAATTTCTAACACCACTTTTAAACTTAATTTATTTGAATCGCTCCAAGTAGACTTCAAAACTTGAAAAACATATCATATTTGAGAGCCTTTATGAATATATCAGCAATTTGATCAAGTGTTATTGCACAACCAAGTTTCACCTCTTCTTAGTAATGCATTCACAAACAAAATGATATCTTGTGTCTATGTAATTACTGCAATCATAAAAAATTGGACTCTTTGCAAGAGTTTGAATATAATTATTGTCAATAAAAATATTTGTAGCTTCTTTTTGTGGTAGATGAATTTCTTTCAACAATCTTTGAAGTCAAATAACATGATTGGCACTAGATGTTGCAACAACGTACTATGACTGACAACTTGAGAGTGTAATGATCGATTACTTCTTAGAAGTTTATGATACAACAATATTACCCACAAAGAAAATAAAGTCACTAGTACTCTTTTTATCATCAATATTTCTAGCAAAATTGCTATTACAATAACCAAATGGCTTAAATCTCTTGGATGATGAATAAAACAATCCAAAATTAAGAATACCTATGAGATAATGCAATTTTTTTTTAATTGTCTTCATGTGAGTAAATGAGGGGTTTTTCATGTAACAACTCCCAGTCCAATAACAAAGAGTAAATCTACAATTGTACAAGTTAAATACATTAGGCTTCCACAAGACTTCTAAAAAGTGTTGGATGAACTCTTTTACCTTTTTCAAATTTCAGTAGTTTTATTTCGAGATTCATAGGTGTATTGATAGGTTTGCACCCAAACTATTATATTTCTTAACTACCTCCCTTGTATAGCTTTTTGGGAAACAAAAAATCCCTCTTTCAACTGATTCACCTCAAGGGCCGAATAGTAGGTGTAACGCCCCGCTCCTACTTACGAGTGTTACTCGTAAACAATTACTCAAATTGTCCACCTGTTCAGTCTTAGGTGAAGAGTGGACCATGTTTCAAGATGAAACACCCTAGGTGGGAACTAAGCTCGTCCTTCCCTTCCCTCAACCCTAAGATTCACTAGCGGAATTGGGTTTTAACCACACCGCATTGGCTATAAAAAAAAATCTCCTTAAGATGCCCAATTTCAATTTCTTACTTGTTTTAATTTTTCTTCTTCCCAAGAAGTTCACCGAGCTCCATGAATTTCACAAGCTCAATCAACACATTGATTCCACCAATTTTGGAGGGAAAATTTATCATTTTCAATTTTTCAAAATTTTGGCATTATTCTCCAAAATGCTCGAAAAATCCTTTTTATTTTAAAAATTCTTTCGAGACCCAAAATCAAATGAGAATTGCCCCCAAAATCCCCAAATTTCAGAATTTTTAAAAAAATTTGGCTGGCGCGCCCAGGGCCCCGCTGGGCGCTGGCCGCACATGCCACGCGCGGCCGCCCACACGGCCCTGCCTGCACGTGCGGGGCTGCTGCTTGCTGCCCCAGCTGCTGCCTCTTCACTTCTTTTTTTTTTCTTTGGGCTTTTAAACCCATATTTTTCAGAAAAATAAATTAAATAAAATACTTCACTTTCATCCAAATTTTGTCTCTATTTTTCAACAAAATCATTTTATTTTACATCTTGGTTGCTTCCGACAACACACCCAATAATGAGGTTTTCACCCAACCTAGGCTTCAACATGTCTTAAGCCAATGCCTCATTTCAAAATAAAATCAAACATTCCAAAATATAGATTACACACATGATCTTAGGCTTGAACAAACCATCACCAACCAAATACATTTACACCTCATAAATCAAAGACAACAACATAAGCTTCCATAAGCCATAACATACACTTGAATCTTCTTTCCATGCTTCCACATGCCAATCCACCATTTCATTTACTTTACCATGCTTTCGCAATCTACATGTGAGGGTAAAAACCTCATGAGCTATTAAGCTCAATAAGGGTGCAATGCAAAATAAATATTAACATAACAAGTTTATATGATGCCAAATGCATGCAAGTATGGCTAGGTTTCTTTGCCCTCACAACCCTCCAAGGTTAGAGGCAATCAACTCACCATTTCAACCATGTTCCCAAACTAACCTATGGCCATAAGTCTCATGAACATACAAGAACATGCCAAATGCAACATATACATTTATGAAACATACTTACAACTCATTGCAAGACCACCCTCCCATGGGGCCATCCCTTATCTCTTCTTGAATATTTAAATCTTCATTTCAAGAGAGTTTCCATCTTCATTTTCTCCCATCTAAGATGGCATTCCAAAAGAAATTTACTTTCTTTGCATACAAGAACACTAAATAAGGAGAAGAAGAATGAGACTTACCTTGATTCTTTCTTCATTTCTTCTCCCTTATTCCATTTCCTCTCATCTCTTCTTTCTTTCATTCTTTCTACAAATGGCCAAAAGGGAGACAAGTCTTCCACACTTGCCTTTATATACTACTACTCTTTTCCATCTTCAAGAATGGATCTCCACCATCCATTCAAAGCACAATCCATGTGCTTAAGGAGAATTAAATTTCCACCATTCATTTTAAATAAACAAGTCTCCTCTCTTGGAGAAAGCACAATCCAAGCTCTTTATCTTGATTAATCTCATCCATTAGATTATTTTGCCTTTTCAAGACTTAAGCACAACCATTGGATCACTTGAAAATTTCTTTTTACTGCCAATTAATTTATTTTGACTAATTTCCAACCATCACACTTGAGAGACATAATTAATTTCTTTCCCATTTAATTTAATGGGACTAATTTTCACCATCACATGAGAGACCACTTGAAAGACATAATTGCTTTCTTTCTCATTTAAATAAATCCCACAATTTTCAACCATTAATAGGTGACTAATTTTTCATTTCATTTGGATTTATTTAATTCTCCTTAATCATTCTCTTTATTAAATGCTTGAGAGACTAATTTGAAATTCCTTTGCATTTAATTTAATGTCTCCATTTAACTTGGACCACAAAATGCCAAGTGTCATAACAAGACACTAACCTTGGCTTCCAAGTTCTAATCTCCTCCATCCATGTGGCATTACCACATTTATTCACCAATTTAGGAAAAAATAATTATTTTCTCCAATAATTTCATATTCTCCATTTTCCCTATTTTCCATAATTAATTTCCTCTATGGAATCACTCCAAATTACCAAAATACCCTTTTCATGAATTTTTAATCCCATATCTCTACATAAAACAAAATTGGGATTAAATTCACTTACTCACCTAATTCCATATAGGAATTATTTCCAATTTATCAAAATACCCTTTATTGGACTTCACTATCCAAATTACCAAAATACCCCTCTCCTAGGGCACCCTCAATCTCAAGGATTCATCACCTCCTCAAGGGTATTTTTAAAAGTTTTCTTACTTCCTTTCTTATTCTCTTAACACCGGTAACACTGGGTGTTACAGTAGAACACAAATCCTATATTAATCATTTCAAATTCTCTTACCATAGCACTTTTGAATTCTTTAAATGTCCTTGGGTTGTTGCTTGTAAATACGAGACCATCCACATGTATGTGACAAATAAACCAAATATTATTTTTTTTATTAAAAGGTAAATATGAATAAATGATAAAAAATATACAGACAACCACAGGGCATACCCAGGAACTCTGAAGGGAGCAAACACTACTATCGCATGGCAATAGCCTCATATTGAATTAAAACATAAGGATACATAGAAAACATAATCCTGTAAACAAAAGTTTTAATTCTATTAATGATGTTATCCTCGCTGGCCCTCAAATCCTCAAACACCATGCGGTTCCTTGCTTGCCAAATATAATAAATCGTAGTTGCTGAAGCGATTTGCTTAGCCTTACTTTGCCAAGAAGCCCCACGTGCCTCCCTCTTAATCCACTTGAGAGCACTCCCAACAGTGGTCATATCTCTAGAAATCCCAAGCCACGTCTTTATGTGTCCCCACACCAAACTACTCATGGAACATTGACAAAACAGATGGCGAATTGACTCTTCTTGGAAACCGCATAAGACACATGTTCGGTCAATATCCAAAAACTGAAGACTAGCTTTAGTTTGGATTTTCCCTTTAACACACAGCGAAAGCAAAAAAACATGCTTTGGAATGATGCAGGAAGCCCACACATCCTCGGCCCATCTTACTTTTCTGCCCTTTGACCTGAAAAAATCATAAGCTTTAGAAACATACTTATTGTCATCATTTGCCCATTTCGAAAGCAACTCAACAGCAACACGAACGAAGCCCATTTTCAGCTTCATAAGGTCCTTTATACGTTGTAACTTTTTCAGCAATGGAGAATCATCCTTCTTCTCCTGTCTGTCCCATATAGAATGCACACTAAAATATTCATGGTTTACCCACTTCACCCACAAGGAGTCCTTCTTACAGTGAAAATTCCAAATCTCTTTAGACAACAGGACAAAATTCCAAGCATAGAGATTTTTAAAGCCCAAACCACCTACTTTTTTAGGCAAGCACACCTCCCTCCAAGAGATAAGGGATAATTTTGAATTCCACAGAAAATGTCTGCACATCCGACAAACTTTTTCAATAATAGCATTAGGGACATGAAAGATGAAAAGCCAAAAACATTCGGTTCCTTGAAGGACAACCTTAATGAGTTCAGCCCGACCCGCATATGACAACGAAGAAGCTGTCCATGCTGAAATTTTGTTAGCAATTTTGTCAATAAGCGGATCATAGTAGCTAACCCTCAGCTTTTCTGCTGCTAAGGGGATACCCAAGTATCTAAATGGGATACTTCCCTTCAAAAAACTGGAAAGCTGAAGAATGTTATCCAAATCATGGCACTGCAACCCTGTTGTGAACACATTAGATTTTAAGACATTAGCTTTCAACCCAGATTTGCAACCAAAATCCTTTAAACAATCCATCAAAATTCTGGCCGAGAGAAGGTCCCCACGAGCCATCAAGATTAAATCATCTACAAAGATTAAGTGAGAAATCCTTAAGCTAGCACACTTAGGATGAAAATTAAAGTCTTCATTGCTAGTGGCACTGTTAAGAGATCTAGATAAGTACTCCATACAAATGACAAAGAGGTATGGGAGATAGGGTCCCCTTGACAAACGCCTTTTATACCCTTGAAGAACCCCTTAAGACTGCCATTTATAATAAGCGAATAAAAAGGAGAGGAGATACATTCCATGACCCATTGGATGAACATCATAGGAAACCCCAAACCTTCCATAACATGCTTAACGAAACCCCAATCCAAAGAGTCATACGCTTTCCGAAGGTCCACTTTAAAAATACACCTCAGCGAAATTCTTTTCCTGTTATATTTCCTCAACAATTCCTGCACAAGATGCACATTATCCCCAAGACTCCTACACTTCACAAAAGCGGCCTGAGCATGATCCACAATTGAATCCAGAACTGATGCCACTCTAAAAGCCAGGATTTTAGAAATAATTTTGTACACCACGTTGCAACAAGAGATAGGTCTGAAATGCTCAACTGACAAAGAGTGAGAGGACTTAGGCACTAATGCAATAGCAGTGTGATTTATCTACTTAAGCAAAGACTTAGAGGCAAAGAATTCTCTAACAGCTAGGCATATCTGAGGACCCACAATGTGCTAGGCTTGTTTGAAAAAATAGGAAGAAAAACCATCTGGGCTCGGAGACTTATCCTTCCCAATGCTGAAGAGGGCATCCTTGATATCCTGATCCAAAATACTACAAATAAGACCCTCAGCTTGCTGTTAAGAAATTTTAGGCCCGACCCTTAACACATTAAAATCAATCGGCTCACAAGACCCAGCAAATCCAAGTAAATCCTAGTAGAACCGAAGAAATTCGCCAGCTAACTCATCATTAGACTTAGTGACCTCACCATCTTCTTTAATCACGACAACAATGTAATTTCTGTGGGAATTCCTTTTAACAATATCATGGAAGAACTTGGAGCTTCTATCACTAAATTTGATACATGAACACTTAGCTTGCTGCCAGAAAAATAAACGTTTAGCTTCATTGAGGAAGAACGCCTTCTTTCTAAGGAAGGCAATAGATCTCTACAAATCCATATTAAGCGGTTGCCTTTGAAAGGCCAATTGGGCCTCCTCAAGCTGTTGAGACACCTCACTGGCTCTTTCTGAAATATGAGAAAAATGTTTCTTATTAAGGCCTTTAAGGGGACCCTTGAGCCCCTTTAGTTTCTTGCACAAAATGAATTGGTGGGATCCTGGCCATTGCTGCTCCTAAGCCTCCCTTACCGTAGGAATAAACTGCTCATGCTGAGCCCACATATTAAAAAATTTAAAGGATCGCAAAGGTCTACTATCCAGCTGAAACAAAGAAACCACACATGGGGAATGGTCCGATAAACATCCTGCTGGGAGGAAATTCGCTTGACCTTGAAGGCTCTAAAAAATCCAGCTTCTATTAATAAGAACTCTATCAAGCTTCGACGATACCGAGTTATTAGACCAAGTATAGAAACATCCAATAGAAGCCATGTCCGATAATCCTACTGACAGACAACACTCTTGAAAATCCTTAGTCTCATAAGAGGTAACAGGGAGCCCATTTAATTTCTCCTCACTGCTCTGAACACAATTGAAATCCCCCAACGCCAACCACAGACCATTACATTGATCTCCGAAACCAACAAGATTACTCCATAATTCTCTCCTACTAATCACAGAATTGAAAGCATAAACAAAGCTAACGTGAAAAGCAAAAGACGATACCTTGCACCTAGCAGAGCAATAGATGACCTGAGGAGCAGCATCAAGGATTTGAATATTCACCTTCTCAGGGTTCCATAAAATAAGAATGCGCCCAGCCACATGCAAATGAAAATTATTCCCCTGCTCCCAACCAAGAAATTTAAATTTCATAATCCGCTCAAGCTTACTATGGTTCAGCTTTGTTTCCAAAATTCCCATAATATCAATCTGATGCTTTCTCATGATGCTTCGCACCCCATTTTGCTTTAGGGGCATATTTAAGCCCCTAATGTTCCAAGTAGCGATCTTCATGGTGATGAGGATCGAAGGGTTTGGCCCTTCTTCCCAATCTTCTTAGCTGACTGAGGGGATTTGGGCTGAACTCGCCCATTCTTTGCCTTTCCTAACTCTGCTCTTCCATCAATATCCGCCACATTTTCCCTAGAGCCCAACCGGCCTTTCTTACTTTGACCTGAGGATCCAACAGAGGCCTCCTTTGGAATTGGGTCTCCTTCTTCCTTATTAGGCTTTTTCTTCTTTTTTCTAGGAAGCTTAGAAATAGTTTGGGCCTTCTCCATAAGCTTTGTTGGCCCAGAAGGAGGAGCCCTTGGCCCCTTTACAGCTGGGTCCCTTACCTTTTTAATATCCCTCTTCTTCGGCCGCTCTCCTTCTGATGGATCTCGGCCTTCTTCCATGAGGGCCTCTTCATCTCCTTCAATCAGAGCTTGGGGGACCACTTCTACTGGGTCACCCTTTTTCTTAGTTGCCTTCTTCTTCAACTTATCATCTGAGTGTCCAGAAGGCTGCGAATTGACCTTATCTTAGGCCAAAACTTCTGGGGTAAATTTCACATGGGCCGACTCTTCTGGGCTAGCCTTATCTTGGGCCAGCTTTTCTGAGTTAGACTCATCTTGGGCCAACTCTTTCATCAACTCATCTTCCCCGACCTTGGAAACCCTAATTTCCTTGTTCTCTACAACCTGTTGCTTGGCCTTGCAGGCGCCCTTCAAATGACCCAATGTCCTGCATTCTAAACAGAACTTTGGCTCGTATTCATAAACAACCCGCTGCTCCCTTGATTTCCCTGATGGCATTCTAAACCGAACACTTCGAACTAGCTCCTTGGATGCATCAACCTCCACTAGAACTCTTGCATAAGAGAACCTTTGCAGAGAAGCTGTGAGCTTATCCGTTGCAATCGGAGTACCCACCTTGGATGAGATCTTGCTCAGAGCTACCGAGTGCCAGAAATCCATTGGGAGCCTTGGATAATTAATCCAAACTGGAACTGAGCTGAACGAATTAACATCAAGCTCAAAAAATGGTGGCATGACTTTAAGCATTAACGGACAACCATAGACAAAATAGGGACCGCCCTTAAGAACCTGGTCCCTGGACACTGCATCTAGAAACTTAAATATAAGCCAACCATTTAAATGAGCATGAATCTGGTACCTGACCTTCCAGCTTTGACATAGCTTAAGGAGAGCCATCTTTCCTGGAAATTTCCTAGAAAAGTAGCCTACAAGACAATGACCCAAAGCTCCCGACATTGAGTAGACATCTCCAGCCTCCAGATTAAACTCGTCTTGCTCTATGACATATTTCTTAAGTGTATGACCCTGGTCCAGCTTACGATTATATCTGAATAAACCAACCCAAGAAGCTGGCTTGTTCTTTGACTTCTTAGATTGAGGCCTTGCATCCACATCAGGATCAACTAGCGAGCGCTAATCTGTATCTCTCAAACCCAAGGTCTGAGAAACACTGGGAGACCCATCTTCCTTCTTGCAAACGGACCCTTGGAACCTTGGTGGACTGTGTTCCTTTGAAGGAGCCGACTCTGCAACGTCACCCTCTTTGCTTGGAGTAGCAACCAATTCTAAAGTAGAGTCCCCCTTCTCCTTCGAATCCTGAACAGAAACTTGGCTTTCAATGAGCTCTCGGCTAGGAGCAGAACTTACAACCTTAGCCTCCGACAGAGTTATCCTATAAGCTTTAAAGGCTTCCTCTGTAGAAGGAACAACCTCATTTTCTGTTGTACTGGGTGTCTTCCGACCCATTATTTAAAGCTAAGACCTTTTTTACCAGATCAGTCTCCAATGGTCAGCCATGACCTACCAACAACTTTAATGAAAGCCAGGAGAGGACAACCGATTCACTCACTGAGCCCCACCTGGAAGAAGACGAGGCCAGTTGCTATTTGGATCTGGGAACACAGGTTTGAAAATTCAAAAATCCCAAAAAGCGGGAAAATAATATTCAAAATTGAAACTCCAGATTTGTAAAACAACACGCCAACAGGAGAACTAACTATGGAGATCCGTCCAAAACCAAACTGGGACCACCAGTCCACTAGGGGGCACCTTGGATCTACACTTACCAAATATTATTTTTATAGACTTCAACATAGGGAACGTATATATGAGTACTCCTAGTAAACCCGTGATGTTGAAAATACTTTTTAGTTTTGCTATTTTATACCCTTGAGGTTTGTTTCAAGCTATACAATGTTTTCTTTAGCTTTAAAACCCTATCTTATTTGCCTTTGACTTCATATACTGGGGTTGCTCGACGTACAACTCTTCTTCAAGAAACCCATTGAGGAAGGCAGATTTGACATCCAAATGAGGAATTTTCCATCCTCTTTGAGCAACAATATAAATCAATAATCTGATTGTTTCCATATGAGCAAATGGAGTAAATACTTTTTCATAATCAATTCCATGTTTTTAAATATAGCATTTTGTGACAAGCCTTACCTTATATTTGTTAACTTTCCTTTCCCATCAGCATTATTCTTTATCCTATAAATTCACTTGACTCCAACTGATTTTTGATTTTCGAGTAAAGTGGACAATTCCCACGTCTCATTCTTTTCTACGGCACTGATTTTTTTGTTCATAGCTTGTCTTTATTTTTCTTCTTTTGTAGCCTCTTGAAGGGTCAACGATTCAATATCTGCAAAGAAACTGAAGAAAAAAGGATTTTCATTATTCTTTGAGTAATAATCCTCATATTTTTTCTCACATTCTTCGTTCTTTAGTTGATTTTCTCAGTGTTAGAGTTGCAAGCTCCTCTGGTTCTCTAATTCCTTCTTGAATAGTAGGCATTATTGGTGGATTGGTGCACTTAGGTAAAATCTCATAATTGTCCTCTTCATCATGGAAGTGAGGAAAGATGTCACAAGATTCTTCGTTTTCACTTTCCCAATTCCAAGTCGCTTATTCATCAAACTCTACATCTCTACTAATATCTATTTTTCCATTATTTGGGTCGTACAACTTTTAGTCTTTGGAGTTTGCTTCATAGCCAATCAAAACATACTATTGGCTCCTATCATCAAGCTTTGATGTCTCTTATTCAGATACATGAGCATAAGCAAGACTTCCAAAAACATGCAAGTGAAAAACATTTGGTTTCTTACCACTCAAAACTTCTTGGGGTGTCATAGTTTTCAATCTTTTAGTGAAAAAACAACTATATACAACACATGAAACTACTTTTACCCAAAATTCCTTAGGCATTCATTTCCTTCTCAACATGTTCTAGACCATGTTAAGAATTGTCTTATTTTTTTTTTCAACCACACCATTCTATTATGATAACTTAGGTACTATCAAAGGTCGTCAAATGTCATGTTTTTCACAAAAAATATTAAATTTAGTTAAAGTAAATTCTCCCCCACTATCAATTTTTAAAGCTTTAATCTCATATTCAAACACTTTTTCAACAAGAACTTTAAGATTTTTATGCACCCCATAAATTTTAGATTTTCTTTTTAGAAAGTACACCTAAGACTTCTTACAAAAGTCATCACAAAAAGCAAGAAATAACTACTTTTACCAAGTGAAGGTGGATTGATGTGCCCACAAATATTAGCATGCACAAGTTAGAGTGGTTCGACTGATCTTGAAAACAATTTTTAGGGAAACCTCTTTCTAGCTTGTTTGCCAACAAGACATGCTTCACATAACTACTCTAGATGATTAGTGAAGGGTAGACCTATTACCATATTCTTGTCTCTCAATTCTTCAAGTCTTCCAAAATTCAGATGGCCAAATCTCATACACCAAAACCAAGATGAAATTTTCACAAAAATCTTAAGACATCTTAGATTCAATCTAGAGTGTTAATAGGAACATTCTATTTTTTGTCATAGACACCTTAGTAAAAAAATTAGCATTATGATCTATTACCCGAAGGTTGCGATTTTTCGTATGGATTTTATTGTCTTTTTCTATGAATTATCCCAAACTAAAAATATTATTATTTAATTTTGGCAAATAATAAACATCAAGAATAAGTTTATGACCACCATTTCTTAAGCGAATCAATATGGTACCTTTACCTTTAATTTGCATTTTGAAAGAATCTCCAAAAAGTATATCTTCTCCAGCATATTCATCAAGTATCACAAATATTTCTCTTTTCTCTATACATGTGATTGCTAGCTCTATTGTCCAAGTACTAGGTGTTATTGTCTTCTTTCTTGAGTAATAATAATAAGGTGGGCTCCTCTATCTCTTCCTTTTTCTCTATTATAACATTCTATTTGCGATGTGTCTCTTTTTCCAGGGTAGCCTCTTTTTCTTCCACGTTCATGGACTTTAAAAAAACTTTGGCCATTTTCTTCGTTTTTTTATAGACCATTGTCTCTACGTGGTCCTTGTGCTTTTCTATGACCTCATCCTCAACCTCATCCATAACTTCAATGAACTCCTATTTTTATTGTGCCTTTTCCTTGTGTTTAAGATATAATTTTGCTTGCAATACATGCTACGTAGGCTCTTGTTTCCCCTTATTCAATCCTCATTCATGGGCTTGTGAAGACCCACTCGTTTAATAGTCACGGTGTCAAAATCTTTGTACTATTCAATCGTCACGTCAACATGCTTAAACTTAGGATCTAGAGAGTGAAGAATTTTCTGCACAACTTGTACCTTTGACACTTATTCACCATTTCTTTTTATCTAATTGACTATGGCTTGTACTCTTGAAAAATAATAAAAAATGGATTGCGACTATTTCATCTGAAGTGCTTCAAATTCACCTAAGTGTTTAAAGGTGAAATTTATTCATTCTATCCACTCTTTTGTAAGACTTTTGAAGAATTTCCCATGCTTCATTTGAGATCGTGGCATTAGCCACCTTCTCAAACATAAATTCATCCAAACACTGATGGATGATAGAAAAAGCACGTTGGTTATTTTTCCTATTCTTCTCTAACTCATCATTTTGAGTTTGGTTCAACATTAATTGTCCCATCTTCAACCTCCATTTATCCTCTATCAACAATCTCCCAAGAACTTTGAGATCCAAGAATTGCCTTCATCCGAATAGACCAATTATCAAAATTATTCTTATTAGAATAAGATGTTGAAATGGAACATAATTTTTCGTTTAAGCCATCAAACTTGCTTTAATAACACAATGTTAGAGATCATACAATAAAGAGTAAGAAAAGAGAAATAGAGAAAACAAAAAACTTGACGAAACAATTGGGAAGAAATTTTACAATGCAAAGAAATATTTTCCTCTTTTCATCCATTAACATAAGAGATACATCCTTTCTATATATAGATCTTCCTATATAACAATAGAGTAATGCTATTGGTATGCTGTGGGCTACGCCCTCGGTTGTCGAAACAATTTAAAAATAATTTTTACTTTATTTTTTGAATTTTGCAAGGCCCAAGAAATGTACCATCCTACCCGCCCACCCAAAGCCATCTTCTCTTTCCCTGCTACCTGCCCAAACCCAAAGCCATCTTCTTCCTCATTCATTCAGTCTCTCTCTCTTTCTCATGCCCATTTCACTCTCTCTCTCTCTCTCTCTCTGAAGCTGTCGCCCCATGATCGCTTCGAGCACCGTAGTTGCCCCTCTGCCGTGAGCACCGCCTCACCCGGTCGCCCCCACCACCGGCCACAGAAGCCATCGCCCCCCTTCCCCACCGGCTCTCAGACCGCCATCGCCCCCCTTGCTAGCCGATCGCAGCTCCTCGCCCCTCCCTTCACCACAAGCAATCGCCTGCGCCCACCACACGGCTGCTTGGACGACCACCCATCTCAAAATTTTGCTTCTGTTGTTTTTTTGAGTCGATTGTGAAAATGAAAAATAAAGAATATGATTTATTTTGAGTTATAGAAATTATAATTTATTTTTTTATTTAATTGCGTGGGGAGTTTGGAGTTTAAATTTATGGAATATCAAGTTTATATGATGTAGTTAGGGAATGAAATTTATTGGTTAGCGAATGTAGTTAGAAAAAAAATTGAGGATGATGTTAAAGAAAAAGAAAATGTCTAAATATTATTTTGTGTGAGAAGATTGGAATTTAGACTTTGTTTATAAAATATATATATATTATTAATTGGCCAAAATTATTCAAGGAATAATATCTGGCCATCCACATACATAATTTTAGTCCTTTACCAGTTTTACAGTTACGTCTTTGTAAAGACTTAAAATTTTGAAATTTAAATACTTCATTAGTCAGTCAATTTCAAATTTAATAATTGATTTGATTGTTTGAGAATTAATTAGGAGATGGAGTTCTGCCTTCTTTTTTACAAGTAGAGCAAGTTCCAAAACAATACTCTACATTGAAGACTTAGCCTTGAAACTGAGAGAAGCCAATCAAGGGCATGACTATCGGACAAATTGAACACTGATCAACACGAAAATTCTAACCATAAATTAAATTATTTTATTATGAAATTAAACTTAAGTTCCATAATCAAAATTTAAAAAAATCAATGTCGTATATAACTTGTTAGGGTAACAAAACTAATTTATAAAATAATTATATATTTCTGTCAAATTAGTTTATTCAATTTAAAACAAAAAATACAAATAACTAAAAAATCAAAACTTAATTTGAAAAACAACTGAATAATTAATAAATTATTTTCTTCTTTTAATCTAATTCAAATCCAACTTCTGTAGTCACATACCTATTCATCTGCCACTAGTTAGCATCTTTTTTATTCTAATTAGCATCTCTTTGATTCTAATTAGCATCTCTTTGATTCATTGTCAATAACTTGAAAAAATAGATTTGCTTAATTTTTTCTGAAATGCAAAATCGTCAAACAAGCACCAGTTCACCTATATACAGGCAACCAAGTGCCAGACTGACATTATACTATCAGCCAATCCCTAATATCAGCATAACAGTTATATTTCCAAGTTCCATCTCTGGCATAAGCTAAGAGAAGAAAAAAATAACTTATTGAAACACCTGAATAATTTATTAATTTAAAGGCTAAATATTACGGGGGGCAATGGCGGTCCCAGAGGCAGTGTAACACCCCACTTTTCCTAAGCGCGCGTTACCTCGAGATTTCGGAAACATTTTTTTTTTAAAATCAAACACACAACATAAATCTCTCAATATACATATTCTCATCATAATCATTTCTCGACAATCCCTATTATACCTTCTCAGCATATCAAATTTTAAAATAATTAATAAACTAAGATAGATATTATTAAACACATCAGCGGAAGCAAGATCGAAACCTCAATGATATATAACTGTCAATTTCCTTTTACAGATAATAACTGAATCGATGTTTCACATGAAAATATCAAAATATTACATAACCTTTAAACATCGCTACGAAAACTAAACATAACAGCTACATCTCGATGACATTCTTTCCCTAGGCGCCACTGCTGTCATCTGGAACGTTTGAATATTCCAGGGACAAAGTCAAAATTAGATGTTGAATCATCTGAGTGAGAGTTCAAAAACATTTTCATGAATATATGCAAAATCATATATAAAATTGACAAATCCTGACATGCACCAGCCTAAGAGAATCCCACGAAGCACTTAGCCCTAATCGGGGAAAATGCAATCTCTCTAAAGGCGACATGACCACATCGACCCATTGGCAAACACAATCCTGCTTTAGAGGGACAACCTCGACATATGAACCCAGGAATCACCCCATTGTCATTGTTAGGCATTACGCTCCTACTCAAAAGCATTCCAAACCCAACGCAACCCTAGCCCCAAGAGTATCACATCAGCACTATCTTTGGAATCAACGACACCTCGGTATTAATGCTATTGCTCAAAGGAACCGGGGTGGTGTCCACTCTTAGCTCCGCCACTTGAGCTAACAACTGGGGTGGTGTCCACTCTCAGCCCTGTCACTTGAGTACAGTAGGGTGAAGTCCGTCTCAGTCCCGTCCCAAGTGGGTCACTTAGCATTAATCCTTGGTATGCATCCCGAGTACTGTCACTCAGAGCTACGTCACAGGTTAACAACCCACGTCCCTCATGGACAACACACAACATGCCAATGCCGAAAATCATAACACACATAACTTAAAATCAACATTTCGATATATGTAATTTATCGTACGAAATTCAATGCATGTGTAAATAATCGTTTGGACAAACCATCACAATAAACCAAGCCATAGGAATGAACACTCACAGTAAACCATTCGCATGCTACTATAAATCTTTTCGGGTAGAACCACTCACCTTTAGACACAACTCAAATTTGCTCGAAAAGTGTGCCCGACCTCGTTTCTCATGCCAGGCGTACTACAATTCAATCTCGAGCCTCAATGATACCCTAGACATCATATGCATTCAAAGGAAAATCAATATCTATTTTCTCAATTTTCTAATAATTTTTCTCTAATTTCTTCCTATTTTTCTCTCGATAATTCTAAATAAATACATATTCAATCATTTTTCTAAATTTTTCTCCACAAAAATTCATAAAACAATATTTATAAGTCTCTGGAATTTTCTGAAAATTTTCTAGATTTTCTCCTATTTCTCAAATTTCAATAATTACTTTTCCTTGAGAAAATTTATTTCTCCTTGATTTCCTTCGAATCTCTTTCATAAAAATACCAAAACTCATAAAATAAATTTCTTATCCTTTTGGAATTTTCTCATAATTTTATAAAATCCCCTCATATTTATTTTCCATTTACCTTTCCTTTCAAAAATCCAAAATAATTATCTCCTCAAGAAATTTTCAAGATAAAAATTCATCAAAATAAACTATTCTTTTTTCTTAAATTTTTGGATATTTTTTCCAGAATTTTATTTCCTTTAATTCTATTTTTTCTTGAATTTTCTATATTTTCAATATTTAAAAAATATAAAAAATATCTCCGGTCATCTTCTCCTGCGACGACACACCGAAAAATTGAAATGACAACACCAGGATGTTCCTCTCTCTTAGTTGATCCCAATGGTACCCATCTTGCTCGGAAAAAACTACCGGAAGCCTTCTGATTTGGCCAAAGACAGCTCGCCCTAGCTGCCCGCCACTGAACTCCAGCGAACCAAATTGACCCTTGATTCGAACTCCGATTGACACGAAACTTTCCAGATTAGCTGCCCATAGCCTTGCGACCAAAAGCCCCTTATTAGATCCTTTGATCGATCACTCTACAACCCGATTTAACCATTCCTGCAATATGTATATATATAGGCGGCCAAATGTATATATGCAAAAACACGCTTTATACTACTCCAAAAACTCTCAAAATCACCATAATTGCTTCTCACAACCCAGGGAACAAAAACTCCTTATCCCCAACCTCTAATTCGCTCTCAAATGTGAGAAATCCGAAGTAAAATGTTTGATACAAATCTTCGACCAAAACTCGGCTATTTATAGCCAAATTCTTCCGTTTTCCGACCAATCAAAGGCCGTTTCTTCGCCCTTACGCGACCTTGGCTCATGCTCGGCCATGCCCTGACAAAGAACAGCTGTCTTATGGCTGAAATTGCCTTCCACGATTTGCGGCAGGCGACCACGCTGCAATCTGATTTTTTTTTTTTACATGAAAAACTAAAATATCTTTTATATATATAAAAAAATAAATATAATCTAATATATCATTTCTTTTAAATATCTAAATTCTGAGGAGCTCCCTACTGACAATTCAATTTTCAGCCCGAACTGAAGCTGTATCGAAAATTAACTCCGATCCGATTTCTTTTGATACTAAAAATCCTATCTCGAGAGGCTTAGCAACGACATATTATTTTCCTTTGAAATCTCAGCCTCGGGACATTCTTTGCAGTTAATTCGGCGATTTATTTTATTATCAAACCTATTTTTCGGTATTTTAAACCCATCTAAATTACGTGGCAACCTTATACTAATACGGGGTATTACAGGCGGTGTGGGGGGAGGGCAACAACCGTTTGTGGTTGGTGGTGGGGGCGACGGGGTGAGGCGGTGCTCGCGGCAGGGGGCGATGGATAGCAAGCGCTGCTCGCGACCGGGGGGGAGGGGCGACGGCGGTGCTTGCAGCAATCGTGGGGCGATGGTTTGAGAGAGAAAGTGGTGTGTTTGAGAGAGAGAGAGTGTGTGTGTGTGTGTGAGAGAGAGAGAGAGAGAGAGATTTTTAGTGAATGAGGAAGAAGATGGCTTTGGGTTTTGGGTTTGGGCGGGTAATAGAGAGAGAGAGGATGGAGAAAATGGTTTTGGGTGGACGGGCAGGCGGGTAGGCGGGTACATTTCTTGGGTTTTGCCAAATCTAAAAAATAAAGTAAAAATTATTTTTAAATTATTTCGATAGCTGTGGGCATAGCCCACAACGTACCCATAACATTATTCATAACAAAAACAAAAATTTGACATAACTTTTTCTTAACTTTCTATAATTATAAAACTGACCATACCTATAAAAATTAAGTTTAATTCTAACATGTCTAATGTAATTTGATTCATTGCTCAAACCTTATTTTAGACAATGTAACTTGACCCCTCAATATTAAGATGGATGAGTGAAGAAGTAAAGAGGTCAATAATGTTATTGAAAAAATTTGATGAAATATTCTTAAATTTATACGACGATATTTAGGTGTAATCAAATTTTGTGATTTTTATCATATTCTTAATTTTGTTTGTAAACATAATATACTTTGAAAGTCTAGTCTCATCCATTATTAGATGTATTTTATTTTATTACATTATTGTTTAAGTAAATTATTTTTATAAAAAAAAACTCAAATCAAACTTTAGAAACCTAATTGCAAATTTTAAGTATTGATTTTGAATACAATAATAATAATAATAAATGGTTGGAATGTAATAAATGAATATTTTTTTAAATAATGTTTATTTTAGTGTATTTTTTAATTTTAAAATAAATTTATTAATTAATAATAAAATATACTTATTATTACGATTAGCATTACGCATAATAAAAGTACATAATCGAAACTTGTTTGGGAAATTTGCAAAAATAGGACTGTCGGTAAAGAACTTTGCAAAAATAGGACTCTTAATTTTTTTTTACAAAACTAGGACTTTTGAAAGTTAAATAGACTAAAATACCCCTGATTTAAATTGGCCTATGTTCCCTTCATCTTCTTCCTCTCGTGTGTACATCCCCAATCGCCCCACCGATCAGAACATCTCTCTCGCTCGTCTTCTTCATCATTTCTCTCCCTAGTCCTATGTTCTAAGCATCTAGGGTTACTACTTCTTTGTCGGTCTTCTATATATATATCTATCATTTTTTTTCTTTTACCACTCTCTGTAATCTGAATATATATGTATATATTGTTCATGTTCAACAATTAGATTCAAGAGATGTGGGTCTCTTTCCTTCTCTCTGATTGCGGTCATGACTGATATTTCACTACGATTGTTTTAGTTTATTGTCGTGGTCATGACAGATATCTTTAATGGATAAGTGTTAAAGATATATGTTAAGGATATCCGTAACAGAAATTTGTTAAAGTTAAAGATATCTGTTAAAGATATCGGTTTAAAGATATCAGTTATGTTAAAGATATCTTTAAACCGATATCTTTAATAGAACCGATATCTTTAAATCGATATCTTTAGTAAAATTGATATCTCTAAATCAATATCTTTAATAGAACTGATATCTTTAAACCGATATCTTTAACATAACCGATATCTTTAACAAAATCGATATCTTTAAACCGATATCTTTAACAGATATCTTTAAACTGATATCTTTAACAGAACTTATATCTTTAAACCGATATCTTTAACAGAACCGATATCTTTAAACCGATATCTTTAACATATATTTTTAGCAGATATCTTTAACTTTAACAAATATCTGTTACGAATATCCTTAACATATATCTTTAACACTTATCCATTAAAGATATCTGTCATGACCACGACAAGAAACTAAAATAGTCGTAATGAAATATCAGTCACGACCGCAATTAGAGAGAAGGAAAGAGACCCACATCTCTTGAATCAAATTGTTGAACATGAACAATATATACATATATATTCAGATTACAGAGAATGGTAAAAGAAAAAAAAATTATAGATATATATATATAGAAGACTGACAAAGAAGTATTAATCCTAGATGTTTAGAACATAGGACTAGAGAGAGAAATAATGAAGAAGACGAGTGAGAGAGATGCTCTGATCGGTGGGGCGATTAGGAATGTGCACGTAAGAGGAAGAAGACGAAAGAAACATAAGTCAATTTAAATCAGAGATATTTTAGTCTATTTAACTTTCAAAAGTTTTAATTTTGTTAAAAAAAAATAAGAGTCCTATTTTTGCAAAGTTCTTTCCTCGTAGTCCTATGTTTGCAAATTTCCCAACTTATTTTGTTTGTGCCCCATCCCTTCCGGGTTCCGGCGAATCCGATCAGAGCCTTGTCGCTCCAAACACAGTGCGACAATGGCGGCCGATCGTCTCTCCGCCTTCTCATAGCTTCCATTTTTAACACAAAGCTTCGCAATAATCACTATAGCCATGGACCTATCCAACCTCCAATCTAGGGTTCCGCCCCACCCTCGTTCACTCCACCATCATCTCCTGCCCAAGCACTCGTCCTCCACCTCTCACCGCGACAAGCGCCTCATCGTCGCTGCCTCCCTCCTCGCCATTCCCTTCCTCTTCTACCTCCTCTCCACCGCCTTCGGACTCTTCCGCTCCCCCAGATTCGTTCGACACCAACCCAAACCCAACCTCTTCGGAATCGTAATCGATGCTGCGTCCTCCGGCTCCCGAGTCCACGTCTACGAGTTCCTCAACGATGGCGCGGTTATTGGCCTCGATGGAACTGGCTCCAGCTCTCTCAAGGTGGAGCCAGGATTGCACCGGTTCGCCGACGATCCCGAGGCCGCCGGACGGTCGGTTTCGAAGTTGGTTCAGTTTGCTAAGAGTCGGGTTCCGAGGAGCGAGTGGAGGAATACCAAGGTGCAGTTGATGTGTACGACGGAGGTGGAAAGGTTGGAATTGAGGTCGAGGGAGGCTATATTGGAGAGCTGCAGACGGGTTTTGAGGTCGTCCGGGTTTCTGTTCAAGGACCAATGGGCTGCGATAATGGAAGGTTAGCTTTTTGGTTGTAGTTGACTATTTTTGTGTTTTAGGTCATGATTTTGCAAGTCAAATGACCTGTACGTATCGTATTCTAATGCTGGTTTTAACTTATGGTGGGTGAGGATTTATGACCTCATTTATATATTTAATTGTTCGCAAAATATGCCACCACGTTCTTACTGATCTTGCATTTCGCTTTTGGATGTGGTAGTCAAGAAAGCATACATAGGATAGGATTAACTTGTTTTGTCATTGACTTGGGAGCAGTAAGGCATAGCGGAGGAAGGAACTCACTCAGAAAGCGCAGAAGCAATCCAAGTTTTAGGATAATTCCCCTATATTTTACGAGTGATTGAAGATTAGTAGCTAGCGAGGCTGATTACAATTTAGAACTGCATGGCATTTATCTCTTCTAAAATTTTGAAGTATCAGACAGTACTACATTTCAAATTCTTCTTTCTGCTGCCAAATGTTGAAATATAATTAGGATTAAGTTAACTGGCAGCTGTTAATTATGAGTGAATGGTTGGCTAACAAACTGCTTAAAAGTGTGAGATCTGGAGAAGAAAGCCAGGTTGCACAAGATTTGTCAGAAGGTGAGGGAACACATGTTTCCCAAGTGATGGTAATGAGTAAAACAGAAATCAACATTAATATTTTATCTGTCTTTGTGAACATGATTAACGGTCTGTATGGCTGCAAGTGCCACGGTATAAAGGTATATTATGATGCATAACCCAAACCAAAAGAAATAAGAGTAATCCTGATTTTTCAAAGCCAATAGCAATATTCAATGTTATTAATCAAAATCTGTCATTCAATACTTCACTGAAGGACTATTTATAGACAATTAATAGATAGAAACCTATTCTAACGAGAATTCCTTTCTGACTAGGATTCCTTGGTAATTAAGCTAATAAAGGTAATCCTAATCTAATTAGGATTCTAGGACATAAAAGAAATTAAACGAAACTAGAAAACAAATTAAAACAAGGAAATGAATAAAACAATATTAATTTATAGTTTTACTCCTAAAATATTGTTTCTCGAAATATTTGTCTCTATGATATTCATCATTCTCCCTCGGTTGAAAAGAACTCGGTTTTGACGAGTTGGATTGTAAATATCACTAAAAGAGCTCAGGATATAGGATTCGGAAATCCTATTCGGTAATCTAAGTGTTATCGAAATCTGGTCGATCTTTGCATTTGACAAGAAATGGCGATAACCACCACCACGAGAAGATGCACAATCTCATTGTCAAGCACAACATGAATCACATCCTTTTGTTGCTGTATGCGTGGGGTACAAGGAACCTGGTCACCTGTAGGATCACTAGTAAGCAAGAGCGAAGGCTCAAATGTGCCTTTGTTGAGGAGTTAGATCTTCCACATTGAAAACATGACTAATATTCATATTATTAGGTAAGTTGAGTAAATAAACATTAGGTCCAAGTTTTTGAATGATAGGAAAGGGGCCACTAGCTCAGGCATGTAGTTTCTCGAAGGAATATTCAGGGAAGCGCTTAGGGCGAATATGAATCATGACATAGTAACCTTACTCATTGCCATTTTCCTAGAATGTACATCAGCATCAAGTTTATAGTCAACATTACTCATTGCAATTTTCCTTCTAATCTCAACATGTAAGTGATGGATGTGTTGGGTAAAATTTTCAAAAGGCTTAGAAATTTTGGCATCTAGGGGGTAAGAGTACAAGATCAATAGGGGTGCAAAGGGAGTAACCACGAACAATCTCAAAGCGTTTTTTTCTAGTGGACTTATTAACAAAGTTATTATAGGCAAACTTAGTAGTTGGGAAAACCAAAGCCCAATTGCTAGGCTTCTCACCTTCAAGGCACCTAAGCAAGTCTCCTAAACCACGATTCACAACTTCGATTTGTCTATCAATTTGGGGATAGAAGGCATAAGTGAATTTCAAACTTGTCCCAAATAGTTTCCATAGTGTCTTTTAAAAATAACTAACAAATTTGACATCTCTATCAAATACAATGGAGAAGGTAAACCATGCAATTTAACAACTTCTCTAAAGAACAATTTAGCAACATGGGATGCATTTGTTACCTTACTACAAGGAAGAAAATGTGCCATTTTAGAAATTCTATCCACTACTACAAGAATTAAGTCATGTCCCTACCAGTCTTGGGTAGACCTAAAATGAAATCCATACTCACATATTGTCACAGGATATGTGGGATAGGAAGAGGAGTGTAGAATCCATGTTCATGTGCGACATTGTGAAACAATCCTAGAGATATACCTTTTCAAAGACGGTCAATAAAATCTATCCTCAACTAGTGCAATAGTCTTATCTCTTTCAAAATGACCAGTTAATCCCCCTGCATACATTTCTCATATGAGAAAGTCTTTAAATGAAGTCCACGGAATGCACAACTTAGTTTCTTTAAAAAGGTAACCATCATGAATGACAAAATCAACAAGGGGGTGTGATTATCTTGACTAACCTCAAGGTAAATAGAGTCAAAATCTAGATAATTTGGGTAAGTGCCCTTCACCTTATCAAAACTAATAACCTCTGTATTCATCACCTGAAGAAACTAACTACCTGGCTAAGGGCATCAACTACTTTGTTATCAACCCCAAAACAATGCATAAGGACAAAGGTGTACTCACTAAGGAATTCTACCGACTTAGCATGCCTAGAATTCAACTTCTTTTGAGATTGCAAGTATTTTAATGCTTAGTGATCATATTATAGAACAAATTATTGTGGTAATAGATAGTACCTCCAATAGCGAAGAGACTAGATAACAACATATAACTCTTTATCATAAGTGGAATATTTCTGTTTAGCTCCATTGAGTTTCTCACTAAAGAATGCTATTGGGTGACTCTCTTGGCTATGAACACCTCCAATACTAATGCCAGATGCATCACACGCAACCTCAAAAACTTTATCACGTTCTTAGGGCAGTAATTGTAATTTTCTTTTCTTTTTTGTTTTAGATATTCGTCCTTAGCTATAGACAATTATGCTTATCGTTTGTATTACACATGGGTGCATGTGGGAGGCTGTTAGGCTATATATAAGCCATAGTTAGGGGATGCGAAGGCATGTTGTTGAATGAATTGAATTCTAATTTTCCCTCTCAAATTCTCTCTAATTTCCCTCTCAATTCTCTGTTCCCCCTCTCGATCTCCTCTGTTCTCTATCTCCCTCCATTTTTGTCTAATTCTTCCCCATACTCTTCTTGATTTTCCATCCTAACCCTAGGAAAACCCTAGGTTGTGACAACTTCTGAGATGATTCTTTAAAAAAATGAAGGCTACTTAGTATTTTTTTTAAGCTGAAATTGCTTAGACTTGTTATTGAAAACTGGATTTAAGATTCTTTATATTCAAACTAATGCTTACTCAAGCTATGATTGGATACCCAAATGGCCTGTTTGTTACATGGATTAATAGGAGATATTACCTCCTAGCATGGTAATCCCATGTTTGGGGTATTGGATACCATGTTAGGTAGGAATAGAAGTGAACAAAATGAAAGAACCTAAGTAGGAACACCTTAGGGAGGAACACCTTAGGGATAATTGGAAATTAACCAATGAACTGCTTTCTCAATTTGTATTGAATATAGATGGGGTACTTATACATGAGCAGGCCTCGATTTGCTCCTAGAATACAGAATTCAAAATACAAATAGGATACAATAGATGAGATAGGATTTAAACGTAAGAACCTATCTTGTTGGGGCTACTTTATCTTTAACTTCTTATCCCTTCTTTACTCGCTTAGCTTGCTTTAATTTCAAATATTACAAACAACAAGTATTTTCATATCTCCTTTCTTCAACAAGAAGTATTGACAAGTTGGACCGTCTTATCCCAGATATAAAAGCCCAACACTTCTTTTCTTCTCTCTTCTCTCCCATCTAATCATCCAGTGACCAGCGACAACATGGGTGTCGTCGGTGACACGTATAGTTGCCAATGATTCATGAGCTGGGAGTTGGAGCTCCCAGATTTGCGAGCTTCAACCATGGTGGACTATCATCTACCACGGGAGCTTCAACTTAAGCTTTCATCAGAACCCAAATTTGGAAGCTTCGCCGCCACCACCATCATCTCCCCCACCATCATTGTGTAGATCTCGATTTCTAGATTATGTCTACCATAGCCTCTCTCTCTCTCACTCACTTGATCGCTCATTCTCGGTTTGTCATGACCCCAAGGAATGCCAAGGATATATTAGTAATACATATCTTGTGTTTTCCTTATTAGTTGCATTAGTTGCATTTTATGTTGTTGTTGTTAGCATCTTCAATTGTAGCCTATAAATAGGCTAGAGTAGTTAGAGAAAGTAACTAATGAATGATTTGAATCTCAATTCCCTCTCTCAATATTCTCCCACTATTTCTCTCTCTCTCTCCCTCAATTCTGTTTAATTCTTCCTTTCCTCATTTTCTGCTCTTCCTTCCTCTTAATTCCTATCCAAATTCCTTCCGAAACCCCAGCTAAACCCTAGGGTCATGACATTTGGTATCAGAGCTCCTGTTCCTCGGCGATAACTTCTTTGTTGCTTCTCGGAATTAGAAGGCGATTCCGTGCAGCAAATTTTGAAGGTTGATTTCCAGAATTTGAAGACTGTCGCAACTGGAAGCAAAGATCGGAAGTTCTTAGCAGTTAGCTAGGCGATTTCCGTTGCTTCAGCCAAGTAAGATTTGGCTTGGAATTGAATCGGAATTGAGAAGAGAAGTCGTGCGAAGCAAACATCAGCTCGGTATTGAAGGCGACATTGGCTAAGATAGTTCCGACCGTGATCGGACTTGAATGTTGAAGGCGACGCTCCTCAGCAAGGAGATATAGGCATCTGATCCTAATCCTAGCCGCAATCTGGAATCGGCAATAAATTCAAGTGTCTTTGATCGCGTCCCAGATCTGGTCGTTGGATGTGACCAGGGCGAGAAGGAAGGCACGACTGAAGTAGACTAAGTCATCAAAGAGAAGCACATTGGAGCGATCGGAGGCTACAGCGATCGCGATTGAGTCCGAGCGATCTTGAATCCGCTGTGAATCGAACGCGGAATAGGAGGATCGTGATCTGCATGCGGCCATAGGCTATTGCTCTCAGTGACGAAGGCAAATCAGGTAAGAAGGAGTTATGCAGCAGAAGTTGCTTCAAAAAGCAAACGATGGACGGTGATTGGGTGGTGACAGTGACTCCAATAAGATTGCAACAAGCTGGTGGTTCTCCAGGCCTTCGACGGTGATCGAGTGAGAGAGAAGGCATCGAATCCAGCGAAAGGGAAGTAGCGATGAGAAGCAAAGCCTTGGGCCATTGAAATCGGAACCCGTCCAGAAGCAGATTTCCGTTAGCGGCGATTCTCATGCTGTCAATTTGGAGAAGTCGACTTGAAGGTAGAAGAGATGGATCGGAATTGCAGGTAACGCAAGGCGAACGACTCTCGGAACTGGTCTAGGTCACTGCATGTGACCAAGGTGGAGTAAGGAAGGTTATCGATTGCGGATCAGTTGCTAGGAGCGGACAAGGCTAGGCAATTCAGGCAATCCAAAAGATGAAGACGAAGCAGGTGGTAGCAACTGATGGAAAATCGGCTGTATGGATAGCTGTGATTCGATTGTAATTCCGGCATCTCTTGGCGGTGAGGCTTGGAATTGTTGAAGGTGCAATCAATCAGCTGCATCTCGGTTGCTGCTTGGAGTTGAGCGAATCAGGTTAGGGCTGATCGAGGCTGCTTCGTGAGGTTCTAGTGACGGAAATTCTGGTGAAGTTGGAAGCTGTGAGTAGGCGAACTTGAAGACCAAACAAATTCGATCTTCGGTTGCGGAAATTGAAGGCTGTCTTGGCTACGGACGCAAGGCAGGAGGACGACTGTGAGAAACAAGTTCTTGCGGACTGTAGGCTGATCGGCAATTCAATTGCGGATTAGAGGTACTGAATTCGGAAGAATAGGAAGCAGAGCCGCAACGATTGAATTCGGAACTGAACTCGGATTTGAAAGGCGAAGCAGAGCAAGGCAAGCTTCAGCTCGGAATTGAAGACAACGCAAGCCAAGGGTGCTCCGACAGTGACTCCAACCAGATCCTAGCAAAGCTAGTGGTTTCGCGATCCTTGAATGGTGATTGGGTGAAGAGCGAGGGCACTAATTACAGCAGAAAAAGAAGTTGCGATTGAAGTAGAACCTTGAGCGATTGAGATCGGAAACTGTCCGCAAACAGCCATTTAAGTTCATAACAGCCAAACGTCGGCAACGGTCATAGACGTAGGCGATCTCTAATTTGATTCAGGCGAGAGAATTCCAATGACTTGGGAAATTGATTTGGAGTATGTTTAGTAGCTGGAATTGGGTTGCTGAATTTCAATATCAGCATAAGTTTTCGAAGAGGCCTTTGAAAGCTGCATAAGAGGCAATTAACAAGAGGTTGTTACAGAGGCAAAGAAGAATCAGACTTGAAGATTGTTCTTGGCGGCAATTCAGATCAAGTGATTATCGAAGGCAGCAGCAACAACTGAATTTTGGAGCTAGGGAATATAAGGTCACGCAGAAGGCAATGACCCACAGCTGGGAGGATAATGCAGCCAGCAAAGCAAACATGTGTTGGGGACTAGCTGCCTCTCAAGAAAGAGTGCAGAGAGACTTGGAGAGACATCAAAAGATGATAGAGCAACATGTCCAGCGGATCAACAATATGTTCAACATGCTGTCACCAGATTTTCCTCCCTGCATTGCTGATCCAAGTTTGGCCAAACATGGCACCCTTCCTATGACCTATGGCTTGCAAGAGGCAAAGGAACTACTGGCCTTGAAACCGGAAATTCAGAACATGATTAAGGTGACTGAAGAGTTCAACAAATTAAGTCAAGAGGGATCGGTGATAGATTATTGGGATAGATTTGAGGAGTTAAGGTCTCTATTGTGGAGTGATCAACCGGCTTTGACGGAGCACTATTTTGTCTCAAGATTTGTTAGTGGTTTGAAGGATAAATTGAGGCCAATGGTCAGGATGATGATGCCGACAACTGTGAAAGAGGCAGCTGAGAGAGCAAGGCTACAAGAACTCGCCTTGGAAGCCATTTTTAGAAAACAAAAGTGGCAGCCTAACAGTTATATTAAGGGCAGCCAACTGATTGAGGGAGCTCCTAAGGCTGCAAATTATGGCCAGCAGAAATCTGAGGGAAATTTGGAGCTGGATCGGCCAATTAAAACTGAAAACTCCAGCAATAAAGAGAGATCGGACATGGATATTAGCAAAAATTACAGCTTATATTTGCAGGAAACTGATGGAGTAGCTTCGGAATATGAGGATGACGTTGCTGATAGGTTCCATGCCAATGATGGAAGACAGCCACGCAACAAGGACTTGGGCCAAAGGAAGAAGCAGGAGGTTGAGGACTTGCACAATCCTGCAGCTGCTGTGAGTGATAGTCTTGCTGTTACTTCAAAGGGTGCTTTAATTAAAATTAATGGCCATTGGAGTACAATTCAAGTTGGAGATCGGCAACACCGAATCAGATTTTGGCCCACAATGAAGTTGGAATTCCTTTCTATGATTGAAAATGATATGATTGCAGCTATATCGGATCAATTGGAAGCATTTTCAATGGAAATTAGGATGAGGGGGATGGCTGGACTTGCTGTTGCAGCAAGTCATAGTACTAATGTTTTTGAAGAAAATGACACGAAGAGGCAAAAAGGAAAAGAAGACACGAGATAAGTACAAGAAAAGGCGAAGAAGAAACCAAATTGCTAGGGCTGGAATCGGATGAGGAATGGGGCCAACCACTATCAATTCTTGGGGACAAGAATTGTTTGAAGGGGTGGGGATTGTCATGACCCCAAGGAATGCCAAGGATATATTAGTAATACATATCTTGTGTTTTCCTTATTAGTTGCATTAGTTGCATTTTATGTTGTTGTTGTTAGCATCTTTAATTGTAGCCTATAAATAGGCTAGAGTAGTTAGAGAAAGTAACTAATGAATGATTTGAATCTCAATTCCCTCTCTCAATATTCTCCCACTATTTCTCTCTCTCTCCCTCAATTCTGTTTAATTCTTCCTTTCCTCATTTTCTGCTCTTCCTTCCTCTTAATTCCTATCCAAATTCCTTCCGAAACCCCAGCTAAACCCTAGGGTCATGACACAACCATGGTGGACTATCATCTACCATGGGAGCTTCAACTTAAGCTTTCATCAGAACCCAAATTTGGAAGCTTCGCCACCACCATCATCTCCCCCACCATCATTGTGTAGATCTCGATTTCTAGATTATGTCTACCATAGCCTCTCTCTCTCTCACTCATTTGATTGCTCATTCTCGGTTTGCCAGAACACAGTGATGGTGTTCCAAGCTCTGTCTACATTGGCCGGAGCTTATTTATTTATTGTTATTTTAATTTTTAATATCATTATAAAATAATAATATATATGAAAATAAAATTACATATATAGTTATGTTAGAGTATCTCACAGCACACTACTCTATTCTCTCAACCCAAATAGCTTCCTACCTTACTCAAGATGAACTGATATTCGAGAACACAAAAGAAAACAAAACAACCACAGAAGAAGCAGCAAGATTTATCCTGGTTCGGTCTTGAAATCCAAGACCTACATCCAGACTGCTAGGCACCACCGAAATCCTCTATCTTGAAAGCCTTAAGGAATGATTACAAAGAGAACCCAACCCTAAGCCCATATACACTGAAAGCTAAAGGGAAGAACTTAGGGAATACAAGCTAAATACTAGCCACTCCCAATCTCTCGCGTTCAAACCCAAAACAAGATAGAGAACAGAAGCTGAAAAAACCTCCTATGTTTCTGGCGCACTCTATAAGACTACAAACCACGATCCCTATTTATAGGACATAGGGGAGCGGATTTACATGAAGGATAAACTAACTAACAGCCGCCTAACAAACTAACAAACTTTATAAACGGCTGCCACCTTCTAGAAACAAACCTTCTAGAAGAGCAATTAAATCTAACACTACAACAGGAAATAAAATGTGCAGCAATACAAAATACATTTAATCTAATCTAATACAAATGTTACAACAAGTTATATGAATGTATACTTATTTACATATGAAAATATAATTATATATAATTATTGGGCAAACAGTAGTTTGGTTGTTTGCCATTTGATACCTAGTAATACCTCATTCGCACTTTCACACTCCAAACATGGTATAGTAATAACATTAGGTAATGCCTCCTTTTACCAAACATGGGATAGTATTGTTTAATCCCATCACTAACTAAGCTAGATACGAAATGCCCCATAAGATATTCTAAATGGAAGCTTAAGTTCTTCTAGTGTTGAAATAATTGCCATTGTAGTAAGTTGGAGGATACTTATCTTCCAACATCTGTTCCATTAATTCAAAACTTAATCTGTTTCCTTGGCTGAATGTCTACATTAGGTTAGACTTCCTGCCAAATATGATCATACATGGATAAAGGAGGAGAAGAAAGGTAGACCTTCCATGGATAGAGAAAGTTATGCAAGAAGTCGTATCTTTGATTGCAATAATTGATGAAAAGCCTTATGTGACAGCCATACATTGATAGACAAATATGTAATTGGGAAACAAAATAATATTGTAAGAAACTAAAACTCATAATGCCTCTTTACATATATGACTACAACATCAAGAACGACAATCACAAGCCTTAGTCCCACTAGGTGGATTGACTACATGCATTTGGGCCTACAACCATTTCTATCTATGTTTATATTCTTTGTAAGGCCATCATATTGTATGCCAAGTTAAAGGGTATCTCACCAAATTTGCTTTGGTCTTCCTCTCATTTTTTTTTGTTACAAACTTCCTCCATTTCATCATTCACTTCATTGGTGTGCTTACCCGTTTTTTTTGGTCACATGTCCAAATCATCTAGTTTGTAATTAAACTAATTTCTTTTTGATTTCCTCGGTTTCTTTCTACTTTGTTATATTGCCTTTCTAAGTTTGTTTGGGTCCTTGAATTGCTCGAAACAGCTACCAGAATATGAGCTAAGCACCACTTATCTGCTGAACCCATGATCTGAGTGAAAATCTGCATGATCCTATTGCAGGTGAAGAAGAAGCTCTTTATGCTTGGGTGGCTGCAAACTATGCTCTTGGAACCCTTGGAGGAGAACCTCAGGAAACGATTGGAATTGTTAAACTTGGTGGGGCTTCTATGCAGGTTCTTTTCATTCGCATAGTATCTTTGCCTATAATTTGTGATCTTACATTGGCTGGTGTATATTTTCTTGTATTCACTGAGTGTGTATGTTTACATGCACACATAGATATACAGTAATGAACTTCTATTCATTGGCTCAATTACAAACATGATTTTACTTGTCCAAGAAGAAAAGTTGCAACAAATGTGATTTGCAAGATAAAAGGAGGATTGCTCGTGCTATGCACTTTGAGCGAGTAGATTATCTTTATACTTCCTGACAACAGATATGCAATATCTATCTATATAGGCTGGAATTTGCCATGATATTTGGTAGGATGTAAAATGGGGTTTGAGAGACATCTGACAAGTCTCTGATATGCGACTTAGGCCAATTTTGGAATTATAAGAACCGAGAGAGAAACAGAATTTGGAGAGAGAATTTGAAAGGAGGGAGAATTCAGAGAGAGAAAGAGAAGGAAAGAAGTTTTAGAGGGACAGAATTTGTATATTTTCACACACAACTCCCATCCTCTTACACATAGCCCCTTTTATAGGCTCCTCCTTATGGTTGTAACCTCCTAACTGAAAGGGTACAAGCAGTGTTCTAAAAGGCGCTAGGCGCTAGTCGGGCGCCAGGCTGGGGCCTAGCGCCTAGGGGGCCTAGGCGGAGCCTAGGAAAACTGCTATTTTTTTTTTTGTTTTTAAAATTTTGTGATGTAATTTGACGTAAATCAAAGTTAAAAAACATTGATAATGCAATATAAACCAAAAATACAACAATAATGGAATGACAAGTGAAATATAGAATTAAGCATGAGAAAACAAATTGTTATAGATCAGTTCTAGATTCAATAAGGTAAAAGCGACAATAATGTAACATAAACCATACTTGAAGAATTTAAGTATCTAACTATCTAATTAGACTTCTTCCTCTCCATATTCTTTTAATGCATGAATAATTAGACTTCTTCCTGTAAAATAATCAAATAATTCAAATTAAGACAATAAAATAACAAAATAATTTATGTTTTACAATATAATAAAAACAGAAATATAAACAATAATAAAAACATCAATATACTTTCAAATTTTTTAGAAATATTATAAGATATATATAATTAATAATAAAAACTAAATATAAATCTAATAATTACATATAAATAGAAAAGAAAAATGAAATAAAATAAAAAATTAAAAACATGAAAACGAAATCGCACAACACAGGCGCAGCAAATGCAAAACAGAGAGAGAGAGAGAGAGGGGTTACGAGTGGGCTGGAGTCGCTGGACGGAGATGGAGCTTGCCGCGGCGGAGATGGAGCTCGACGGCGAGGACGAGGGCGGAGGCGACGATGCTGAGGCAACGAGGAAGCGGAGGACGCGACGGAGAAGAGGCCGGTGACGATGAAGCTTGGCGGCGAGGATGGAGCTGGATGCAGCGACGGCGGTAAGCTACTGGCGGCCGATGAAGCTTGGCGGCGTTGAGGTGAGAAGAGAGTGAAGAGGGCGAGACGCTAACAGCAACATGTTTGATTTTTGATTTAGCAAAAAAGCCCTAAAAATTGATATTTAAACCGAGAAAAACCCCTAGGCGCTCTGGCCGACTAGGCGCCGCCTGGGCGCCTAGGCGCCCAAGCCGGCTGATTACTCGGGCCGGTGCCTAGGAGGCCCGACAAGGGCAATTTCGGGGCGGCCGCTGGCCGTCTAGCGCCTAGCCCGATTTTTAGAACACTGGGTACAAGTAGCCTAAGCCTTAACCGCTTAGTACAACAACTTATTCAAAACAAGAGGAAATCAATTACAACTATACCCTTCATACCCCTAGGATTGTGACAATCCCCTCCCTTTGAAAGTTTTCTTGTTGACAACCACCTATTCCAACTCTTGGGCTTGGCAAAACACATGCATCTTAGGTAGGCCTTGATACATTGGTTGAGCCTTTTAGTTTGTCCATTAGTCTCGGGGTGGTAGGCTATGAACATGTGCAACCCAACCCCTAGGCTTTTAAACAGCTCTTACCAAAAATGGCCTGTAAAGATCTTGTCTCGATCAGATACTATCAATTTAGGGACTCCATGGATTTTAACCACTTAATCCAAGAACTGTTTGGCTATCACTTGAGCCGTGTAGGGATGAGTTAGGCTTATAAACTAGGCAAATTTGGTCAACTGGTCCACCATCACTAGGATCACATCCTTACCCTCTGATTTTTAAGTCTCACAATGAAATCCATTGAAACTCCCTCCCAAGCTTGCTTCGGAATAGCAAGGGGTTGGAGTAGGCCCGAAAGTGCCACTTGTTTATGCTTGCAACGCTGACAAGTGGTACATGACAACACAAATTCTACCACATCTTTCTTCAAATTCGGCCAAAAGAATAACTGTCGTACCCTATAATAGGTGGTTCATCAATGCTTGAAAGGTGGCTGGGGCGTTGGTGAGCCCAAATGGCATGACAAGAAATTCATAGGTCTTGGTGAGTGCGGAATGTCGTTTTAGGAATGTCGGCAAGGGTCATTCTAATCTGGTGGTACCCTAATCGAAGGTCGAGTTTGGAGAAAATGGTGGCTCTGGTGAGTTCATCCATTAAATCTTCTACACTAGGAATAAAGAATTTGTTTTTGACGGTAATAGTGTTTAGTTGGCGATAGCCTACGCAAAACCGTCATGTACCATCTTTTTTCTTTACAAGTAGAACTGGTGAGGTGAAAAGGCTTTGGCTAGGTTGTATAATTGAGGTGGCTAACATTTGCTTGACCTGTCTTTCGATCTCGGTCTTTTGTATCAGAGGATATCGATAAGATCTAATGTTAACTGGTTTCGAATTTGGTTTAAGATGAATGGAGTGGTCTAAGGCTTGGGTAGGGGACAGGGTTGTGGGTTCAACAAAGAGATCCTTAAATTCTATCAAAAGTGACTATAAAGCATTAGTGTGATACCTCAGTGAAGGGCTGCAGGGAGAGAGAATTCTCCTCCTCCTTGTGCTCCATTTCTGTGATCTTTTCCTCCTCCAATTCTGAGGCCTGAATGGAAAACATCTGGGATATCTGTCCCTTCTTCTTCTACAATAACTTTTGTAATTTCTTCCTTGATATGATCTTGCACTCCCCTGTTTCGAGGTTGCCCACCAATGTCAATTTTTTGCTCGCAATATCCACCGTAACTTCTAGCTTATTGAAACCAAATGTCAGGAGGCTAACCGTCCTCATCCAATCTGCTCCTAGGACGATATCACATCCTCCTAACTCCAATATGTTACGGTAGCTAGCTAAGTAGTCGTTGTAATTAGGCTACCATTGCTTATAATACTTAGACCTTGTTTGGTATAGCTGGAGGTATGTTCCAACATGTCGTTAGACAATTATAAGCGCATGTGGGCAAGTTGAGGCAACCGTTTTGGCACCTAAACTCTGCCCATATCAGTATAAACAATTCTGATCCGCGCCAAGCTGCATATGTTGAATGAAATTGGAAATTAGTTTCCCTCCTAATTCTCTCTCAATTCTCTTCCCCCTTAGCTTTCGTTATCTCTCTCCTTATTTCTCAATTCTTTTCCACCCTACAATTCTCAGTTTCCCACGATAATCATTCTCAAACTATTGGGAATTCCCTTATTAGATTGATAATCTAACAAATTGGTATCAGAGTAAGGTTTTGTCCGGAATTTGCGAAGTGATCAAGCAATGGCTGATGGTACCAGGATGAGATAGATGGAGGTGCAATTGCAGCAAGTTTTGGGGTCGGTTGCCGAGATGCAAGGCAGAGTGGATACGATAGAAGAGAGGGTTAGATCGATAGTGGATCGGAAGTTGGACGCATTGGCCGATAGACTTTGGGGAGATATGCGTCTGCAAATCAGGGAGGAAATGCGGGAAGTAAGGGATCAAGGGACTTGTTGCGCGATCAACTGTAACAGTTCATGATGATGTTTGCGGGTCAATCGCAGGTAAGGATCTCTCTTGATTTTCCACCCGAAGAACGACAGGAACCAATTCTATTGGGAATTGCACTTGGAGAATGATCGAAGGGAGAACCAGTGACGGTGGAAGAGTTGGTGCCTGAGAGGAGGCAAGAACACTACTTGTACCTTCGAGGAGCTTAAATTTATGATGTTGAACAGGAACCCCTACCTGATCGAAGAGTACTTTGTGCCTAGTTTCATAGGGGGATTAAATGATGAGTTGAGGTTAGCAGTACAAGTACTCCGACCAAAAACGGTGCATGAGGCAGCAGAGGGGGCCTCATTGCAGGAGATGACATTTGAAGCATTGCTGAAGAAGCAGAAGGGACATAACAGGGGAGTATGGGCCAGAGCTATGCAATATGGGGGCAAACCTATGGGGAAGGAACTTGTAAGAATTGGTGCCAGCGTTAGGTATCCAACATTTCCCCTAGCTTCCCAAAATATGCAAAACAGGGATAAGTTTATAGAACAGAGGAGGCTAGCTAGATTATGTTTTAAGTGTGGGGAGAAATACACATCGGCGCACCAATGTAGGAAGCAACTCTTGTTGCTAGAGGGAGGAGAAGAAGAAGAGGAAGAAATGGTTGTGATAGGAGAGGAGAAGGCAGGCAGTGGAGCCATATCCCTACATGCCATCAAGGGGGTAGCCAATAGCAAGATCATAAAGGTTGAAGGAAAGGTGTAAGTAGTGTTCTAAAATGCGCTAGGCGTTAGTCGGGCGCCAGGCTGGGGCCTAGCGCCTAGGAAAAAGGCTGCTCGTTGCAGCGAGTAATAATTTTTTTACTTTTTTACCGAAGGTAGAGGAAGATGGATACATATCGAAGGAAGATGAGATCGACAATGAGAGATGATGACCAACATATGAGATCGGCGGTGAAGAGAGAGAATGGCTAAGAGACGAGATCGACGGCGACGACGAATGACTAAGAGACGAGATTGATGGTGGCGACGAGAGAGAGAGAGAGAGAGAGAGAGAGAGAGAGAGAGAAACGACCTGTGACGAACGACCAAAGAGAGAAAGGGAAGGGGGAAATAGGTCGGTCCAGGCTATGCAATACCTAGGTGGCCCAGGCCGCGCTCGACCCAGGCGGCTAGACGCTGCTTGGGTTGCCTAGGAACTGCCGTGGCCCGATTAATCGGGCCTGGCTCCTAGGGGTGCCGAGCAGCCCTTAGTCGTGGTGGCCAGTGGCCGCCTAACGCCTAGGCAGTCGCTTAGGCCACATTTTCAAACATTGGGTATAAGACAATTTCCTCATAGTCTTGATAGATAGTGGGAGCACCCATAGTTTTATTGATGAGGTGACAACCAAAAAGATGAGATGCCCAACGACTAGTACTCAGCCTTTGTCCGTGACAGTAGCCTACAGGGACAAAGTAATCAGCAAATTAGCTTGTTTAGGATTTTGCCAGGAGATGCAAGGGGAGGAATTCTAGGCTAATCTAATGCTGCTCAAATTGGGGAGATGCCATATCATCCTGGGGGTGGATTGGATGCGAGAGGTGAGTCCTATTAGTTTTGATTTCAACAATATGGAAGTGACACTTGAGAAGGAGGGAAGAAGGGTGGTGTTGCAGGGAAATATGGAGGTGGAAACTTGCAAAATGATGAAGGGGAAGAAGCTGCAACAATTATTCAGGAAGAAATTGGCACAAGTGGCTCAATTATTCTAAATCGAAACCATTGAGCAGCAGGAGGAAGAATTAGGAAGAAGAGGCTCCAAACCCACCTGGTAGGTGGAGTACCTCAGGCGCATCATTTCAGGGGCTAGAGTGGGGACAAACCCCAAGAAGATAGAGGCAATTGCATCATGGCCTAAACCCTCAAACATAAGGGATTTAAGGGGATTCCTAGGGCTTACCGGTTATTACCGGAAATTTGTGAAGAATTATGGAACAATTAGCAAGCCTTTGACTGAGTTGTTAAAGAAAGAAGGTTTAAAATAGAACCCTAAGGCAGAAGAGGCTTTTGAGTAGTTGAAGAGAGCACTGAGTGATGTTCCCACACTTAGCTTACCTGACTTTAGTAAGCCATTCACACTAGAGACATATGCTAGCAATGTTGGAATAGGTGCAGTACCATCTCAAGAGGGTTGGCCCTGGGCGTTTCTCAGTCAAGCCCTAGCACATAGACAACAAGGCCTTAGCACTTATGAAAAGGAGCTTATGGTAGTGATAATGGCGGTGGAGAAGCGGTGTCATTACTTGGAAGGGGGAAGGTTTGTGATCAAGACAAACCATCAAAGTTTGACATTCTTGCCACAACAAAAATTGCACACTCAATTGCAAAAGAAGGGTGTGACAAAACTTATGGGGTTGGACTATGTGATTCATTTTATGAAATGTAAGGAAAACGTGGTAGCAGATGCTTTGTCTCGTTGCCATGAAGAAGGAATGACTGTAGCTATTTTTACTGTGGTACCAGATTGGCTCCAAGAGGTCACTAATAGCTACCAAGAGGGGGAATGGACCAAGGAACTGCTGGATCAACTAAATGTAATGTAGGTAGCAGACTAGGCTACACATTGGCCAACAGAGTAATAAGGTACAAGGGTTGGATGGTTATTGGAGACTGTGAAGAGTTGAAGGACATAATAGTGCATGCTCTGCATGGATCACCAGTAGGGGGGCCCTTGGGCATCCAAAATATCTACCACAAGGTTAAACATGTATTCTTTTGGCCCCAGTTAAGGAAATATTTATGAGATTACATCTTGAAATGTGATGTGTGTAGAAGGTGCAAATACGAAATCGTAGCTCACCTAAAGCTCCTACAACCCTTGGACATTCCAAATCGTGCATAGGCCAACGTGACAATGGACTTCATAGAGGGCTTACCAAAATCTAAAGGGAAGGATTGGATTCTGGTGGTAGTAGATAGATTCACTAAATTCAGCCATTTTATAGGGTTGTTCCACCTGTTTATAGCACAGGAAGTGGCTAGAGCCTACTTGGAGAATGTGGTAAAGTTGCATGGGATTCCACAGTCCATTGTATTAGACCGGGACAAGGTATTTACTAGTCTCTTTTGGAAGAAACTCGTGAGAACATTAGGCACCAAGCTCCTAATGTCTACTGCCTATCACCCTGAAATGGATAGACAAACAGAGCGAGTTAATCAGTGCTTGGAAGGATACCTAAGGTGCTTGAGCTTCTGGAAGATATTGGATCTATTTGAGAGAAGTAGTGCCAATTGAATCAAAAGAATGTGGAGCTTACGTAACTGAGGCTCTTTTGTACCAAGCACATTGGACTAGGTTGAGGCAACCACTTGTCTCTGTAATCCACTTGGTTATATGCCTTTATGCCCCATGATGCTTTATCATGCTCCATAACAACTTACACACCATGTGTGCTGATGTGAATAACAGGTGCTCAATGTTTTGAGGCCTAAGTGGAGTGGATGCCTCATGAAGCCTTGGCACCTCATCACAGAGGAGCCTCAAGCCATGTGAGGCTGTATGCTCGTCCACGCTTTGGCACCTTAGCTTTTACACTGTATGCTGTATACTTGCTGATAGCATCACATTTACGGGAAGATTTGGCTGCAATTTTCTGCACAAGCTAGGGTTTGATGTTTTGCTTGGATGTGCTCTTTAGGAAGAAAGGTTTCTTGTAATGCACTTTCCTTTCCTTTATTCTGCTAGCATGACTCCTTGAACAGGATAGTGTTACTTTAATTCTGTAAATGGTTGTCATCCATGCAAGTATCTGTCACTAGCTTGTTATTCTTTTGTTATACTTTATTGTACTTGTAATGAGCTAGAGAATTATTGTAGCTTTCAAATGCGCATTTTTCTGTTGAAGTGAAGAAATTTCTTACATTAGTTTGTTTTACTTTGTTGTACTGCTTGGCTTGCTGTTGACTGTTTGTCATTTTCAAGTTATTTGCTAGGGACTGAGCTTGGGAAGCTTGCCAAACTGAGTTGGCAAGCTTTATATGAGGCTCTTTTGCCGTCAGGTGTAAAACTAGTTGATTATATTTAGCTAGGCATGAGTCATGACTGCTTAAAAAAATGTTTGCTTTTATTCACTTTCAAGTACATCGTCTCCCATGCTTCGGAGATTTTAGTTCTTCACCATCTCCCAGATTGCATTATTGCTACCCTCTCTCTAGGTTGTCTCGACCTTCAAGCGGGAGACCTGTTTTCATTCAGTGATGCTTTGGAGATTTTAGCGTTCATCTTGACAGTGGAGACATTAGAGAAAATAAAATAGACAACAAACATAAAAATTTTATGATCATGAATCATGTGATCAAAATTTGGCAATTTGGATTAATATTTAGGTATGGATATTACCTCTCTCTCTTTGAAATGATTGAAGTTTTTCTACTTGAAATCGTGTTTGGTAAATATTAATGACAGACATATTTCTTCACACCTGTCTTTAATTGTCAAACTTTTTTCTTGTTACTGTTATATTATTATCACTGTCTTTATTTTGGGTCCTTTACTTTGACAACTATCAACAATGATATTTCAGCAGTATGTTGTCAACATATTGATCAGACGAATAACCTGTCCTGCCCATTTATATTTAGCTAGTTGATGATGCATGTGACATTGTGTTTCTGGTTCTGTCCTAGCTCTTATTTGTTGTTGAAAATGCCAATGGATATGTTGTTTCATTAAAGATTGCTGGCTAATTATATCTAACATCAATGCTACATTACTTCAATGTAGTGATAATTTGGAAGATCTGGATATTTTTTCCCCCTGAACTAGTGGATGTATGGATGCAGGTTGCAATTTCTTCTAGAGATCCACAAGTGATTCAACTTTCTAGGATGATCAAACTGGCTGGAGTTAAATACAATATGTATGTAAAAAGCATGCCATACTTTGGCCAGGTATCTCCTCATGGATTATTGTTTTCATGCTATAAAATTTTCTAGTTGGAGTTGAATCTCTTTTTCTGTTGGCTTGACACTAAAAGTTTTAGTGTACTACAGTAAGTCAATTTTAATGCATGGGCACTTGCTTAATATGTTATCTTGGTGTTTTTTATCTCATTGTTTAACTGGAAATGCTAGGGTATTATCATCTTTTAGTAGTTCTGTATTATCATTTCTGGTTAGATTGTTAAATGGAATTTGTATTGAGCAACAATTTCCTTGTGACTTGTCAAAGTAAAAAGAGCAATAATTTTCTTGTGAGCATGTGTAAATAGGATTTGTGTGCTTACCTAATGCACATAATTTTTGTGCTGTTATGCATGCCTGATGAAGTTCGGACTATAATACACACACAGACACACATAATATATATATAATATATATTTGTTTCTGTAATCATATTTTTGGTAAGGCTATTTATTTTTATGCACCCAGACAATAGGTTATTACCTTTTGATGTATCATTTATTTCCTTATGATCTATATTTTTTATAAGTAAAAGCTATATAAAAAAGAAACACCTAAAGGGGTTGAATCCTGTATAAAACAAACCTGGAAGCTTCCTTAAGAGAGAGGTCATATCCAAAAAGAAGTGAAGACCTGGACAGAAGTGGAGGTCCTCTTCACTGATAGAAAAGGGGAAACAGGCATAGTTCCCTTAAGACAAAAATGTGCCTCTTTCCACTCTTAGAAAGTCTACATTTCCTCTACTTCCAAATATGCCACTAAACATAAAACGGAATGGTCCTCCAAATGCAATGTCTTAATGTAATCTCTTACCCATGTATGCATGTCCCAATGAGTTCAACCCCCCAATTTGAAGTCACCTAATATACACCAAATATAAGGAAGGAAATGTTATAGACATTCTGAGACACAGGGCAGTGGAAATAAAGATGATCCTGTCAACGATAAGTAATAGATCTTGTCCTCATTCTCGGGCAAGACATATCACTTGATTGTTTTACCTTTCTAAAGATGTATTGTATATCTTCTAGAAGGTAGATGACTGTGATTTTATTCTAAATTAGTTGTATCCGAAATTGTATAGGATTCCAATTCTGGATTTGGAAACTTCTATTCTGATTTGGAAACTTCCTAGTTTGAAAGGCAGCTTTGTACATAAATTTGGTTATCCCTTCAAGGGAAATAAGATTGAATTCTCTTTCTCCTGTCATTCTTGACAGATCCATCAATTCACCTCCATTCTTACCCCGATAACGTTAGTCACTACTTATCCCTGCTTTCATAGATTGTCACATGTTGGAACCAACTAAACTCTAGCTGCTCAAACAAATAAAAAAAGCCACTTTGGGAGTGACTTTCTACTTCCGCAATGTTTTCCAGTCTTTTCTACTACTGTCATAAAATACCTTATAGAAGGATCGAACTGGAAGTCTCCTTTGTTGGATATTAGACCCATTTGACTTTGCCTTTTCCTATCCTCAGTTAGTTTCAAACATGTCAATAAAAGCTATCATGAAACCAAACTCCTCTTTCCTGAATTGAAGGTAACTCCTTAATTGTGGAGACTAGACAACAGTATGAACAGACATGAAAAGCTGAGCTGTCATTCTTCAGTATAAAGAAGTACGTAAATTGCTCATGGAAATGCCTAAAACCATGCCAAGAATCAAGCCAAAAGCCAACAGGAGGCACTGTTCATCCTAAAAGACACCGGCCTGAAGAAGTCATCCCAAACTCTCATGATCCCTCTGCTTAAGCCCATAGTTGTTAGTATCGTACTATATGGGATACATATTGTATGACATGATATAATACACATGCTTAATGATTCAAATCAAAGAGTGTACTGCAACACATATCGTGCGTATTGTATAATAGGATACAATTTGTGTACATCACACGATATAGGCAATACTAAAAAATGAGTTATTGTTGAAGAAATAAAGACCGGGCCAGCCCCTGAAGATTCCAAGAGACTCATCCATTATCATCTTTCTATTTATTTTGTTATTTTGCTTTGTATTATCTTGTATTATTTCTTAGATGTTTCTTAGATTATTTTTGTATTATCTTTTAGTGTTGTAATTTAGTCCTAAATCTTAGGAGAATTCTTAGGAAATTTCTTGTATAAATATTTCTGATTCATATCAATAAAGTGTGTGGGGATACCGCTTCCATTTCTCCCTTTCTACATGGTATTAGAGCCTTGTTAATAGGTTGGTACAGTAAACCTTAGTGCCTTCATTGCACTATTGCTTCAATTTGTTCAAGTGCCTTTATTGCACCATCACTGTCGAAGCACCACTGTCCAACCGCCGCCCACCAGCATCGCCACCACCATTGGGTTTGCCGTCATCAGAATGGCTAACCACCGGAGACCCATTGTCGCTGGAGTCCCCACGCGCCCCCACGCTAGTTTGCCTCCGACCCCACGCACCGGCGTGTGAAGGTGCGTTCATTGACCTTTCACCTCTAGCTGCCCTAGATTGGCCCTCTGACGTCTGTTTAGCCCACCCTTAGTGTCGAAATCCTTTGTGTTCGTGCCTTCTAGTTGTGTTTGTGTTCAATTCTCAGCCAGTCCTCTCTGCTTTCCCTTCGGCCTTAATTGCCATCATTCATGAAGAACACTGGTGAAAGAACACCTGAAGATCAGGTAACTAGTGTGACTACTGGTGTAACTGCTGGTGCGAGTACTAGCATTGGAGCAATAGGAAGCGAGCTACTGGGGATACTACTTTTCTATCGATTGGATGGTAGAAACTATCTTCAATGGGCACAGCTAGTCCAGACCTTTCTCAAGGGGCGAGGAAAGCTCAACCACCTTACTTTCCTTGCATCGGCAACAATTGAACCTACTTTTCAGGTATGGGATGTAGAAGATTCCCTCATTATGTCATGGCTGTGGAATGCCTTGCAACCTGAGGTAAGCACGAATTATATGTTTTTAAGTTTAGCTAAGGAGATTTGGGAAGTAATTAAGCAAACCTATTCTAAAGTGCAAGATGCATCGGTTATATATGAAGTAAAAACCGAACTAAGTAGTACTAAACAAGGGGGGATGACAATCACCGAGTACTACAATTGTATGAATGGTTTATGGTTGGAATTGGATCAATATCAAAAGATTAAGATTGTGTGCAGTGCTAATGCTGCAACTCTTAATCAGATTATGGAAAGAGATAGAATTGTTGAATTTTTGGCTGGCTTTAACTCTATTTTTGACCAAGTAAGGGTGCAGTTCTTAGCTGAGAGCGATTACCATCATTAAATGAGGTATTTGCCATGGTACGTAGTGAAGAAAACAGACGGGCAGTGATGCTTTAGGGTTCTTACACTGATGGGTCTGCCATGATATCAAATAAAGGGGAAGTATCTCACACAAAATCTGGAAAAACAGGTGCTCAAGGATGGTTGAATAACAGATAAGGGCTTTGGTGTGCATATTGCAAGAAACCTCGACATACCCGAGAAACTTGCTTTAAGCTTCACGGGAAAGATGCAGTCCTCAGCCAAATTGCCAGATTTCCAAGTACAACCACTAGGGCCCGCAGTCAAATCATATTTATCTCAGAAGGGACAGGAAGAGGACAAAAATCTGACGGAATCAAAAGAAAATTTCAGTCCAGACCTCAAATCTCCTCAACATTGAAGAGATCACTAAACTGAAATCCTTCTTGAAGACCATACAAGATGATGGTAGTTGTTCCTTGGCAAATTAAGAGCCTTCTGGTAAGACCTCAGGTAATGACTCCCATTCTGTATTTTTTTCAGCCTTAAACGCTATTAGGAATGATACTTGGATCTTAGATTCCGGAGCTACCGATCACGTGACACCCAACGGTCACCCAACTCCAATGTGTTTACCACCTATCAATCCCTGAAGACGTCTAAACAAATCCAAATTGCCCATGGTACATCAGTTCCCATAATTGGATATGGGAGTGTTTATCTAAGCCCTAACATCACCATTAATCATGTTCTCCATGTTCCCCAACTATCGGCCAACCTTTTTTCCATCTATCAGCTCCCGAAAGAACTACACTGCTATGATGTTTTTTCTACTAATCTGTGTGAGTTTCAGGCAATGAGGACTGGGAAGAGGATTGGGGTTGCTAGAGGAACAAATGGGTTGTATTGCTTCATAAGGAAGGCTCCTAAAAACCAGCTGTCAGTGGCATGCTCTTCTCAGGTGACTGCCAATCATCACCAAATCTGGCTGCATCACTATCGATTGGGACCCTAGTATTTTTCATTACATACATATCCAGCCGTTATCCCACTATGTGGGGTTGACTACATGAATTATAGACTTTTATGTGGGTTACATCCCAACAGATAGTTTGTCTAGAATTCATATTTGGATCCGACTAGGTTTTACGCTGGCTGTCGGCTACCTAATGCAACCCTCCTCCTTTATCCGGGCTTGGGACCGGCAGTGGATAATATCCCCTGGCGGAGTAATGATGAAATGAAGTTTGAACACCATCTTCACATGGAGAAATTTCATGAGATGGTGGTGAATGAAGATAATTGATATAGTTGTGATGTATGTGTTAAAAACCATGTTTCCTACTTCATTTCATTCCCTAGACCCTAGTATTTTTCATTGTGATGTATGTGTTATTTCTAAACAACATCAAGGGTCTTACCCAATTAGTAATAAACTCCATCCTATTCTATTTGCATTAATTCATTCTGATGTGTGGGGCCCTTGTAAAATTCCTAACTATTCAGGAGCTCGTTGGTTTATATCCTTTATTAATGATTGTACACGCATGACATGGTTTTTTTGTTAAAAGATAAGGCAGCCATCCAAACAGTCCTACCCAACTTTTGTAGAATGATAACTACCCAATTTGGAACCCCCATAAAGAAATTTTGTACTGATAATGCCCGGGATTATTTCAATACTCATTTATATCAATTCTTTTAACAATAAGGGATTGTTCATGAATCTTCATATGTTGACACTTCACAACAAAATGGAGTGGTTGAACGGAAGATTAGACATCTCCTCAATGTGGCTCGGGCCCTACTTCATCATCATAGGGTCCTTAAAACTTTTTGGGGGGAGGCTGTCCTCATTGTGACTTTTCTCATAAACTGCATGCCTACTAAAGTTCTAAACCAACAAAGCCCTCTAAATTGCCTCACCACTCACTATGTTGAATCTAACTTCCACACCTCTCTTCCTCTTAGTGTATTTGGGTGTGTTTCCTTTGTTCATATTTCCAAACATTCTCAAGATAAGCTTGATCCAAGGGCTGTTAAGTGTGTCTTCCTAGGGTATTCTCCCACACAAAAGGGATATAAATGCTATAATCCTCTCACCCGCAAACTCCATGTTTCTAAAGATGTTACTTTCATTGAAAACACACCCTTCTTTGGCTCATCTCCAGCTGGTCACCAGGGGGAGACTTCTTATGGTGACTGACATCCCAATTAGCCCAGTGACACCTCCCTTCCTTTACCGTACCACCAGCCTCATTGGGACTCTAATCCTACCAATCAATCCAGCCCCCTTTCCCTTCAGACAGCAAGTGAACCAGCTATTGAGCCTCCACCAAACAGCCACAATCACAGGAATGATTTGGCCCCACCTGATGAACAAGCAGTCTCCCAAAGGAATGTAACTCTAGTGAGATACAAGGGGTCGCCTTATGTGTACAAACGAAAAAAACCTATCCTAGAGCATGTTCCATCCTCAGCCCCTACTCAAAATTTGGATCATATGCAGTCCATGCCTTTAGCATTTGTTAATCCCATTGTTGATGATAGAAACCTACCTATTGCCCTTCGAAAAGAAGTGACAAGTTGTACTCAAACACCTAATAACCAATTACCTATCCTATCATCGCCTCTTCCAAAACCACAAGAGCTTCCTAACATCTCTAGATTCAATTATCATTCCAAAGTCAGTAACTGAGGCTCTAAGGAATTAGAATTGGAAGCAAACTATGTTAGAGGAAACGAGGGCTTTACACAAGAATCATACAACAACAACAACATATCCAGCCGTTATCCCACTATGTGGGGTTGGCTACATGAATTCTAGACTTCTATGTGGGTTACATCCCAACAGATAGTTTGTCTAGAATTCATATTTGGATCCGACTAGGTTTTACGCTGGCTGTCGGCTACCTAACGCAACCCTCCTCCTTTATCCGGGCTTGGGACCGGCAGTGGATAATATCCCCTGGCAGAGTAATGATGAAATGAAGTTTGAACACCATCTTCACATGGAGAAATTTCATGAGATGGTGGTGAATGAGGATAATTGATATAGTTGTGTTCCATAACTTAGTTGACATGGTAAAACCAACAAGTACAATATGGAAACACAACAGTTACACAAGAATCATACATGGGAGTTAATCCAGTTGGGTGTAGGTGGATTTTTAATGTCAAATACAAGGTCGATGGGACACTTGAGAGGTATAAAGTAAGGCTAATAGCTAAAGGATATATCCAAACATATGGGATAAATTATTTGGAGACATTTGCTCTAGTAGCAAAGATGACTACAATTTGAATTCTCCTAGCATTGGCAGCTTCTTTTGGGTGGCATCTTCAACAACTAGATGTAAAAAATGCATTTCTCCATGGGGACTTACAAGAGGAGATCTTCATGGAATTACCACCAGGGTTTCAAGAAGGACATGAGGGGAAGGTTTGTCGGCTAAATAAGGCCCTATATGGGCTCAAGCAACCTCCAAAGGCTTGGTTTTGGAGGTTATCCAAAGCCATGCACACTATAGGTTATAGCCAAAGTAGGGGAGACCATACTTTGTTTATTACACATTCAAAAGGAGGAAAATTGACAGTACTGTTGGTATATGTAGATGATATGATAGTGGCATGGCAATGATGAGGGAGAACAGAAAAGACTAAAAGAGAGGCTAGCTAAAGAGTTTGAGATCAAAGACTTGAGAACACTCAAGTATTTTTTGGGAATTGAAGTGGCATATGCCGAAGCAAATATTTTTCTATCCCAACGAAAATATATACTTGATTTATTGTCTGAAATAGGATTGATCAGAGGGAAAGGGTCAAAAATCCCCATCGAACCGAATAGCAAGCTATGGAACAATCCTAACAGCAAATTAATAGACAAAGGAAGATATCAGTAGCTGGTTGGAAGATGTCACGACCCTAGGATACTAGGAGGGCATAATTGTAATTAGTACTAGAGGGTAATATTGTAATAGTGCATTCTGTTATGAATTGGTTAGACGTGCATATGGCTGACACGCTGTTACAACCATGGAACTGCCTAGAAAAGACTGATTGTAAGAGGATAGGGATAATTTTGAGGCTATGAATGAAATCCTTTCCCTCTCTCCGAACCTCTTCTATCTTTCTCTAATTCTGGCTTATTTCCCCTTCAGTCTAATTCTTTCCATTTTTCTCTCTGATTATATTAGAATTTCCATTGTTAGATCTTAGGAATTGACAATTTGGTATTAGACCCAGCTGTCCTTGGCAATTGAGCTGAGATTTTAGCGAGTAGGAATCGGTCCGAAAGTGAGTGTTTCATCAAGGCCGCCGTCGTTAGATCTTGGGCAATCAGCGATTGTGCAGGTGTCGTTAGCTATTTGGAGTTTGGGTGGTCACGTTTTGGACAAGGAAGGGTGTTGCGGATGTACTCATTGCGGTTCGTGATTATCGACGGAAACAGAGGAAGGATTTTGGTGAGGCATGGTGGAAGGGACGAGAATGAAACAGCTGGAGGCCCGATTGGACACAATGGAGAGTGGGCTTCATCAAACTCAGGATCAATTAGAAGGCATATTTGAGAAGATGGAGCTCGGGCTTCGCCAGACTCAGGAGGAGGTGAGTCGTGGTAGAGCTGAGAATGCTGCCACCTGGGATATGATGTTGACGATGGAGCGAAATGTCAGGGTCGAGATGATCAGTGTGCAGGGAGATGTCTCTGGCTTTGGAGAGGAATTTACTGGGTTCGGCCAGCAACTGAGTTCTGTCCTGAGCATGTTCTCGAGGATGCATAATGCAAGTTTGCCTCCTGATTTTCCCCCGAGGTCAACTTTGGAGCCGATTTTAACTGGAGGAGGAGTTCGACATCGTGCTTTCAATCCTCGGGAAGTAAAGGAGCGGTCGGAATTTAGTCCAGGAACAACAACCAGGGGAGTTCAGGCCAATCAAAACAACACCCCGACGCCCAGACTGGAAATTCTAGCATTTGAAGGAGACAAGCCGCGTTGGTGGATACGGCGTTGCGAGCGATTCTTCCATTATTATTGGGTGGTTGAAGGACAAAAAGTAAACTTGGTAGTTGCATATTTTAATGATGTGGCGGACGCCTGGTACCAGGGGTAGCGGAAGAATTGAACTGAATTGGCATGAATTTGCAGAAGAATTCTGTACTCGATTTGGGAAAAGATCTATGGCAGATGTGGTAGAGGAATTTAATAAATTAAAACAGGAGGGTGATGTGGATGAATATCTGACCAGGTTTGAAGAGTTGAGATCGTATTTGGTTCTCTCTTGTCCAACCTTAGATGAACCTTATTTCGTCTCTAGTTTCATAAGTAGCTTAACTGATGAATTTAGACCATTAGTTAAGGTGATGCAGCCATCCACTGTCAAACAGGCTGCAAAGAAGGCTCGGCTTTAGGAGTTAGCTTTAGAAGCGATTTTTAAGAAGCATAAGGTGTCACCTAAGACCTATGAGGTGCACAGTCTGCAGATAGGTGACGGAGGAAGTTATAAGGCTGTTAACCAGGCTGTACAGAAGAGAAACTCCATTCCTAAGGCCCCATTTAACCCGACGCCAGTGAAACCTCTCTCTATGGAACAAAAAGGACAGCTTGGGTTATGCTTCCGATGTGGGGAGAAGTATGTTCCCGGTCACCAATGCCGGAGACAACTACTACAAATGGAAGGCTTAGAAGAAGAAGTGGAGGAAGTGGCAGTAGGAGAAGACGAGAAAGAAAAAGAAGAAATAGCAAGGGAGGAAGGTGGAGAAATTTCCCTGCATGCTTTGCAAGGCTTCCCAACGAGTAAGATAATCAAGGTAAAAGGGAGTCATGGGAAGAGGAAATTGATGATTTTGATAGATAGTGGCAGTACTCACAGCTTCTTGGATGAAGCCACTGCCATGGAACTACAATGTCCCACATCAACCACATTTTCCTTATCAGTTACAGTGGCCAATGGCAGCAAAATGTTTAGCAGGTCAAGGTGCCAAGGCTTTAAATGGGTGATGCAAGGGCAAGAGTTTACGACTGACCTCAGGTTGTTGAAATTGTGAGGGTGTGATATAGTTCTTGGAGTGGATTGGATGAAAACGGTGAGCCCTCTCGTATTTGATTTCAATAACCTAGAGGTGACATTTGAAATGAGGGGGAAAGAAAGTGATGCTAACAGGGAATTTGGAGTCCGGCGAATGCAAACAAATTACAGGAAAGAGGATGAGGAAGATGCTCCAACAGGCGGAAAGTATGGAGGCTCAATTATACTCGGTATATGCGGTTGAGCTGGAGAAGGGTAGTCAAGGGGAAAGGCCTGATGAACACCTTGAACTTGTAGGTGGATCTGCAACATTCACTGTGTCAGAGGTACCATTCAATGACTCTTTACAATCACTTTTGATTGAATTTAAGGATATATTTGTTGAACCCTCTACTATACCACCTAACTGATTTCTTGACCATTCTATCCACTTAACGCCTAACTCCGAACCTGTGAACATTAGGTCTTACAAGTATTCACCCAACCAAAAAGCGGAAATAGAGAAATTAGTCAAAGAAATGCTAGCCAAATCAATTATCCAACCTAGCCAAAGCCCTCTTGCTTCCCCAGTCCTACTTGTTAATAAAAAAGATGGAACATGGCGTTTTTGTGTAGATTACCGCCAGCTTAATGCCTTGACCATAAAGAATAAATTCCCTATTCCCATCATTGAAGACTTACTTGATGAACTAACCTTAGCCACTATTTTTTCAAAGCTTGATTTGAGGGCAGGATATCATTAAATTAGGATGAATCCCGCTGATATTTCCATAATCGCCTTTAGGACCCATCAAGGGCTTTATGAGTTCATCGTTATGCCCTTTGGATTGACCAACGCACCTGCCACTTTTCAATCCTTAATGAACCATATATTTGAACCCTATTTGAGGAAATTCATCTTTGTTTTTTTTGATGATATCTTAATCTACAGCCTTACAATTGAACAACACTTAGACCATTTGAGGACAACATTTAAAATTCTTAGATTCAATCAATTGTATGTAAAGCTGTCAAAGTGTACCTTTGCTACAAGGCAGGTAGAGTATCTTGGCCACATAATCATGGGGGAAGGAGTCCAAACAGATCCTAAAAAGATATCTGCAATGGTGGAATGGCCAAGGCCAAAAACAGTGAAGGAGTTGAGGGGTTTTTTGGGCGTCATGGGTTATTACAGGAGTTTTGTTAGAAATTACGGAATCATGAGCAAGCCTTTAACGGAGTTGCTTAAAAAAGACAGTTTTCAATGGAATCTGAAGGTAGATGAGGCTTTCCAAGCATTGAAGAGAGCCATGACGGAGGCACGTATATTGGCTTTACCTGATTTCTCAAAGCCATTTATCCTAGAAACTGATGCATGTTACATGGGGATAGGGGCGATGCTGGTGCAAGAAGGAAGGCCATTGGCTTATCTTAGTCAGGCCTTAGCTCCTAAGCATTTGGGACTAAGTATATATGATAAGGAGCTGCTTACAGTGCTAATTGCAGTAGAGAAGTGGAGGTATTATTTGGAAGGACACCCGTTTATGATAAGAACGGATCACGAGAGCCTTAAGTTCTTGCTACAACAACGCTTACATACCCAATTCCAGAAGAAAGGGGTCACCAAGTTGCTAGGACTAGATTATGTGATTCAATACAGAAAAGGTAAGGAGAATATAGTGGCAGATGCTTTATCGCGAAGAGAAGAGGAAGGCAGCTGCTATGCCATTTCTGCTGTAGTTCATGATTGGGTGAAGGAGATTTCAGATAGCTATGAAAAATCAGAATGGGCCAAGGCTCTTGCAGCCCAGTTGGCTGTCCAACCTGATAGTAAATCGAGGTATAATCTATCAGCAGGATTATTAAGGTTTAAAGGCAGGTTGCTGGTAGGGGATGATGACCAATTGAAGAAATGGATCTTGCAGTCCTTGCATAGTTCTCCCTTGGGGGGACGCTTGGGGCTAAGGGTTACCCATCACAAGGTTAAGTAGTTGTTTTATTGGAAGGGACTCGAGAAGGATGTAACCGCATTTGTCTTGGCTTGTGAGATATGCCAACACTAAAAGCACGAACAGGTTGCCTACCCTGGGCTGCTGCAACCGTTGGCTATTCCCGAACAAGCTTGGGAGCAAATTTCGATGGATTTCATAGAGGGGCTACCCAAATCTGAAGGGAAGAATGTCATATTGGTAGTAGTGGACAGATTGACTAAGTACGCACATTTTTTGAGCTTAGCTCACCCCTTTACAGCTCAAGGAGTGGCGCGTTTATTGCTGAATTCGGTTATAAAAATTCATGGGCTGCCACTATCTCTAATTTCGTAGAGGGACAAGATCTTTACCATCACCTTTTAGCGGGAATTATTCCGAAATTTGGGGGTGAAGCTTCAAATGTCGACTGCCTATCATCCCGAAACTGATGGGCAGACCGAAAGAGTAAATCAGTGCTTGGAAAATTACCTCTGGTGTATTTGTTTCTCCAAGCTTAAGAGCTGGAACAAGTGGTTGTCTCTTGCCCAATGGTGGTATAATTCAAGCTTTCACAATTCACTCAAGAGAGCTCCCTTTGAAGCCCTGTTTGGATACAAACCCCCACTACTACCTGTGGTAATACCCTCTCTTAGCACTGAAAAAGCAGTGGATTATTATTTACAGCAACAGAGGTCTTGCAATTGATTAAGATGGAGCTAGCAGTGGCTCAAAACTGGATGAAATAAATTGCAGACTGTAGAAGAAGCGAAACTATTTCAGCAACATGCTTTCTCACCTTCCCCTATATACAAGTTGAGTCCCAAGTATTACGGGCCTTTCGAAGTAGAGGCTAAAATAGGGACAATAGCCTATCGCCTGAAACTATCTCCTAATGTGCTGGTCCATCCGGTTTTTCATGTCTCCCTCCTAAAGAAATCTGTTGGTGCAACGGAGACCACAAGCCCTCATCTACCCCCACCAGCTGAAGACTTGGTAGAAAAGGTTGAACTGCTGGTAGTGCTGGAAAAACGAGTCATCCACCAGGGATCAATACCTTTGATTCAAGTTTTTGTGTAGTGGTCTCACTTGCATCCTGAGCACACCACTTGGGAGTATATTCCCGATCTCCTTAAACAGTTCCCACGAGTGGCTCAGCTGCTATAATTTCTTGGGGACAAGAAATTTTTAAAGCGGGGGGAAATTGTCACGACCCTAGGATACTAGGAGGGCATAATTGTAATTAGTACTAGAGGGTAATATTGTAATAGTGCATTCTATTATGAATTGGTTAGACATGCATACGGCTGACATGCTGTTACAGCCATGGAACTGTCTATAAAAGGCTGATTGTAAGAGGATGGGGATAATTTTGAGGCTATGAATGAAATCCTTTCCCTTTCTCTGAATTCTCTCTCTCCGAACCTCTTCTATCTTTCTCTAATTCTGGCTTCTTTCCCCTTCAGTCTAATTCTTCCCATTTTTCTCTCTGATTATATCAGAATTTCCATTGTCAGATCTTAGGAACTGACAGAAGACTCATATACTTATCACATATTAGGCCAGACATTGCCTTTGCTGTTAGCTTGGTGAGTCAATTCATACACAACCCTACTGAGGAACATATGCTAGCTGTCAGAAAAATTTAATGTTATCTAAAAGCCACTCTAGGTAAGAGAATTCTATTTAAGGCAGGAAATAACTTGAACATTAGAGGCTTCTCAGATGTAGATTATGCAGGGAGTGTAACTAATAGAAAATCTACAAGTGGTTATTATATGTTCCTAGGAGAAAATCTTATGTCTTGGAGAAGTAAGAAGCAAAGTGTCGTGGCGAGATCGAGTGCAGAGGTGGAGTTTAGGGCTATGGCTATTAGCCTATGCGAAATCTTATGGCTGAAAATTATCCTCAAAGATCTTAAGGGTTCCAATCCAAGGCACAATTGAGTTATGGTGTGATAACCAATCTGCAATTAGTTTAGCCTATAATCCAGTTCAACATAACTGAACCAAGCATGTCGAGATAGACTGACATTTCATAAAGGAAAAGTTGGAAGCAGGCCTCATTCATCTACCATATGTTTCATTTGAGAAACAAATTGCAGACATATTGACCAAGGGATTGCCGATAAAAAGATTTGAAGATCTAGTAGGCAAGTTAGGAATGTGGGACATACATTCTCCAGCTTGAGGGAGAATGTTGAAGAAATAAAGACTGGGCTGGGCCTTGAAGATTCCAATAGACTCATCCATTATCATCTTTTTATTTATTTTGTTATTTTGCTTTGTATTATCTTCTATTGTTTCTTAGATATTTCTTAGATTATCTTTTGGTGTTGTAATCTAGTTCTAGATAATAGAGTTGTAATCTAGTCCTAAATCTTAGGTGAATTCTTAGGAAACTTCTTGTATAAATATTTCTGATTCATATTAATAAAGTGTGTGGGAATACCGCTTTCTTTTCTCCCTTTCTACAGTTATAACTGGAACTTTTGCAGCCCGATGAGTGCAAACAGTCCTAAAAAATGCTGCTGGGTCTAAAAACCAAATCAGTTTAATATTCAAACAGTCATGCAAGATTGCAAACACATACAGTCATATGGGAATCCAAATAGTTATGTACAGATTCCAGAGCAAATTATTGCTAGCTACTGAGTTAAAAAATATACATCAATAACCAGGTTAAGAAAAAAAGCTTATGATAATCATATGAACAGTCTCTGAAAGATTGTTGCTCTTCAAAAGTTTCCTTCTGGTCTCTGCCCAGCATATGAACAGTCTACCTACTCTCTCCGCCCTTTCCTATTTGAAGACTTATGATTAATTTTGGATTCTTGGTAGCTTTTGTTGTGCTATACACGATATCAATATTGTTAAACTTGGGTTAAAATTATTGTTGAGTATTTTCTTCATGTTATAGGCATAAACATCTTTTATATTATATTTTTTAAGCTATTTATCAACTTGTTACTGTATTGTACGATACAGAATGATTCACGGTACAGAAATTAGGCATTCTAATTCACAATATGTATCTCGATTTGACAACTATGTTACCCGATAAGATGACCTACTCAGCCATGTAGGCAACCCACCCTGCTGTGAGCCATACTTGGCCTTAATGACTCTCCTGTAAAATTTAACCCACTTGATGTGGATGTCCACAATAACTTACCGAGGATGGCCTTTTTGGATGCCCTCAAGTTCCTAATTTCCAGTCGTCCCTCTTCCAAGTGTGAGAAAACTTTCTCCTGACTGACTAAATGGTTCTTAAATTCATTCCCATAGCCCCCAAATAAATTCTTCCTGCAGCTTCTCCAACCTACCCACCACTGCAACTTTTATTTTTTCTTAACTATAAATTTTTTAGGAATGAAGGAAAAATTTGTTCCCATCTTATCTGTCAAATACTTTGAAGTATTTTCTATGAATTTATTGATACTTAGATACAGAGGTCAATAGGAAGAGAGAGAAAGGAACACAAAAATGGTAAATTTTGGAAACTTATAAAATAATGATACCAAATAGAAACAGGGGCTGCACAATCTCTCCCAGTGTCTCTCTCATTTAATATTTCCAGGGTATTGATTATTTTAAATTTTTGCAAGGCAATTGATGGTCTGGGGGAAGAGTCTAACCGTTGTCTGTCTACAGGATGCAATGTGGGACTCTCTGTCTGAGCTACACAAGTCAAAAGACTTGTTATCTTGTAAGTTATAGCTTGAGTATTTTCTTTTGTGTTTTTATGGAATACAAATGTTTGTTTCCTAAAAAAATAGAACTTTTTAAAGCTTTATCAAGTATATACTTTTATGGTTATATGACATAAAATAATAATAGTTTATCTACTTGCGACATATGGTTTTTATTGATGTACAAACATGCTTTCATTACTTAAAAAGAGAAAGCTTTTTATGTTTTATCTTGATTATATTCTTGTATGGTTACACGACATACAGTAATCATATTTTGCGCTTATCTACCAGCAACAAATGGTTTTTACAGATATACAATTGCCATTAGTTGTAAAAGAAATAATATAGTTGTTAGATACAGGTGCCTGACTTCTAATTGGCCATGTAAACATCTTCATTTCTTTTCTTGTGTGCTTTCAGAACTGTATTTTGATATGTTTTAACTTTCCATGTTTGGCACAAAAATTTGATATGATTTGTGTGTACAGCAAATGTAGCTTTACCTACAAAACATGCACTTTCTTTTTGTTGTATTTACTGTCAGGATTGACAGCCCAGAATAAGAAAGAAAGAGAGAGATGAGAAGAATTAGGGAGAAAACAGAGAGAAAAACAAGGGGAAATAGAGAATGGTTAGAGAGAAAATGAGAAAACTTGAAATCAATTCATTTATAATGTCTCCGTACGAGGTGGTATGGGCTTATATATGACCATTCTCAGCAGTTAATTGGTCACATTTGTAACTGATTCTACTAACAGTTTGTTGCAGTTGCAGTGGTTTGTTACCAACTACTGTAACGGTAATGATTTCAGTTGAAACAATTTCAAGTGCTTGTCACATGCCAAGGGTAGCCATTGTAAAATTGTCACATGGCCAACGGTAGCTAAGTAATTGTGCCCCTCTATTCTATTAGGATATTTTCTTTTTTCTCTTTTCCCTTTTTGTCTTGTAGCTTAGGCGGTTAGAGTGCTTTGTCTGGTTGCAAAAGTGAGGCTATATATATATTGCCTTGGCTGTAGGAAGGAGACATGATGGGAATGAATTGAATATTTTGTCTCTCCTAACATTTCTCTCTCTCGATTATTGTCTCTCCCTTATCTCATCTTCTGTTTCTCTCCCTCTCATCTGATTTCTTCCCCAAATTTCTCTCTTAATCTTCCAAATCTCCTTTCGCACCCTAGTTTTATATCTATAGCTACTCCTTATACAGTTTTTTCAGTTATAACTAGAATAACTGCTGACTGTTATTCGCTTGAGAATTAATCTGCTACAACCACTACTCTCTTGTAAATATACACCCAAAGTCTTGACATTTATGTATAAATTTCCAATTTGGAAATAGGTATTTATTTCCCAAGTTAACTAAATGCATGTTTTTATTGCCCATACTTCTCCAAGACCTTTATCCAAAGATGGAAGACACTTCTTGGGTTATTGAGGTCCTGCAGGTACAATAACCCAAGAATTGATATGGAGGTTATATTAAGTGATTTAACATGGAAATATAAGTGCTGCCAATCTGGAGGGGTTAGATAAGGACACAACAAGAAGCCAATATGTCATGTAACTCGGTTTAACCTAGGGTTTTAGGATGGAATTTGGTAGATATGGTGTCACGACCCAAGATTCTATAGGAGGGCAATATAGTAATAGGTTGATAATAGTTGTTAGAAGATATTTTAGATATTTTAGTAATTGGTTATAAGCACATGGGTGTTGTTATGCAGTTAGTTAGGAGCAAATATACCTATATAAGGCTATGTAAACGGATGGGATAAGATATGTTGAATGATAATTGAATAGTCTATTTTCTCTCCAATATTTCTCCCCTCTTTCTTTCTCTCTCTCTCTCTCTCGTTCTTCACTGTTACATTCCTTCGCTCCCTAATTCTATTCAATCTCCCTCTTCATTTCTTCTCAGTTTCTTCCCCAATTCCTCTTCTAACCTATCACGAACCCTAGGTTCGTGACAAATGGTATCAGAGAAGTCGATCCTTGGCTGTGGGTTTGATTCCAGTTAAGGCGACTACTGTGAGGTGAGCGGTTTCCCTTGGCGATTGTGGTAAGGTGGATCTCGGTAGCGAGCTAGCCTGGCGAATTTCGATTGGGACGGGGTTACTGCTTTTGGACGCAGGTAATTTCTAACGAAGGACTCTCGGTGATGAAATCTGGTGAGACGGTTCGAAAGGGAAAGGTGAAGCAATTCTGACGATATAGGCCGCGATTGTCAGCGACCTAGGAGGGAAGCAACATCCGACCAATTCTCAAGGAGTTACATGATTGAGGCAACGGGGCTTGAGGCGATTCAAGTGGTTCGGTGAATTCAACATAATTGGTAGTCCTAACCATCCAGGAGCGAATCAGGCTAAGCGCTTGAATTCTAGAAGCCATAACCGAATCAAGGCTATCGCATGTGGGATCCGAAGTAGTAGCGATTCAGTGGGTGTAGCGATTGAATTCCCAGTGAGTTGGTGTGATTTTGGGAATTGAAAGTGATCGCAAAATTGGCTGGAGCGAACAATGGGAGCAGTGAATTCTGCGGGTGGATTTGATCAGCAATTTAGTTGCAGATCAGAAACACTCCTGTCTGAATTTTGAAGACGAAGACGACCGTTGAATCTTGGAATTGATTCCGAGGCACGAGGAGGTGAGATACGGCCATGATTCTTGGCAACCCAGGCGAATTCAAGGAGCTACCATCTGCTAGTGGTCCTTGGCCCAGAAGGTCGTGACGGGAGTGGGTGACGCGGGTTGGTCGGACGACTGGAGTGGGTGGCCAGAGGTTGACGCGAACGGCCAGGAGGTCGCTACTGGCGCAGGAGTTCCAAGCTATCACAGTTGTGCAGCGGGTTTCGGGCGATCGTGGTTTGGTCGGTGATTGGGCAGAACCTGAGGAAGGAAGCATTGATGCATCACTGGTTGGGTTATCACTAGCAAGAGGTTCGCGACTGGAGGTGACCGCAGGTAGAGCGAAACCGAAGGAAGGAGATGAGAGGCTAAGCAAAATTTGTCGACTGATTGGGTGCGAAGCTTTTCATTAGAGAGCACAAGTCTGATCGAACCTAAGGAACAATCACTGAACATCGACCAGTGCGATTCAGTCCAAAAAAATTTCCAACTGAGTTAATCGAGTAGAGTCTTGGCCGCCAACTCCTTCTGCTTGATTTAATTGAGTGCAGAATTGAAGGTGAGGCAGACCCAGCTCTTGGTGGGTTCCGTTTGATGCGGATTAAGTCTCTTCGTGAAGCAGTGGGGGAGGTGGTCCTCATTAGCCGTAAGCCGCAGATTCCGTGTGAGAAGTGGATGCTCGTTATTGTTGGTGCTTAAGGCTGTGAGTAAAAGGGAAAACACCCCGGCTTGAATTCTGGTTAACCTTATTCGAATTGAAGGAGGTAAAGAAGAGTAGGGGCTCTTTGTGGCGAGTATAAGAGACTGTTGCAGCAAGCAAGCCGGAGGTGGACTTGGATCTATTACCAGTAGGCGGCTCATTTTGCTGGAAAAATCGATGATCGCTGACTGTGTTGAGGTAATTCTAATTTAGAGCAGAATAGCTTACGAATTCCTCATGTATAGAACTCCTGCTACTTGGACTTCGAAGTATGTTGGTGAAAAGTCGGCCATAGGGAGCAGTGCATATATGAGACCATTGGAGTCTCATTTGCAGCCAAATGATGCTGCATTTTCAGTGGCTAATTTTCATGCAAGAGAGCAGTCTCAATTGCAGCCGAAGGATGCTGCATTTTCAATGGAATGTCTTGCTCGTGAAGCCTTGGGAAGTGGCGCACGAAGGAGTCCAATGGAGTCTCAATTGCAGCAGGAGAAAGTTTCCTTTTCAGCTGGAAGGGAGCCTCAATGGCAGCCAAAGGAGGCTGCATTTTCAATTGGCAGCAACAAGGACAAAGGAACAAGCAATGGGATTCATGAAGAGTGCAAGGAATTCGGTCGAATGTTCCGCGAGAAGCTGCAAGAATTTGCGATGATACTTATTAAGAAGTATCATTACAACGTTCCGGTGGAATATTTTGATGATTATCATGGAAGCTTTAACAAGGAAGAATTCCTTGGAATGGAGCAGCAGGAGGAGAAGCTGAAAGAAAGAGCTAACAAGAAAGCAAAGAGCATTGATCATTTTATGGAAGAGTTGGAGTATGAATCAGAAGTGAAGGAAAGGCGGAACCAGAAGCAGAACTGCTATGAAGATGGCCTACTTGTAGCTGAAATATCTTCCAATGTTGTGAAGGTGTGTAGAACTGATCCTAAAATGTGCCACAATGTTGCTGTAAATTTTGAGGTTGAGGAGCAACAACAATTGAAAGCTGAAGGATTAGATAACGTGGAGGGATTTTTATCAAACAATAAGAGGGAGACAGCCCCAGCAGAAGGAAGACTTGTTGATCCTAAACAATGCCACCATATTGCTGCCAATTTTGGAGATGATAAGAAGAGGGGAACATAAGTGGTAGCTGGTCGGTTAGAGTTTCAGAATGATCGACATTTGAAGGCTGTAGGGTTGTAGATTTCAACTGCTACCTGCGACAAGGAGCAGCTAAATTCATTGAAGACATTTGATGTGGACACTTTGACAGGTTTTGGCATTATATTGGATCCCCAGACTATGAGTACTAGCAACCTTAATTTGGTAGCTATTACAAACCCAAGGGAAATAGTATGTTACTTTTTGGAGGAAGATGCAGCCTTGTCTGCAATGATTATCATTTTTGTTTCAATTGAGAACCTAAAAATGAAGAAGAAGAGACCTAGAAGGAGGAAGAAAGAAAGAAGGATGAACCAGATGGAAAAAGCTGGAATTGGATGAAGAGCCATGGCTACTTGTTGCAAGTTCTTGGGGACAAGAACTCTCTTAAGGAGGGGGGAATTGTCATGACCCAAGATTCCATAGGAGGGCAATATAGTAATAGGTTGATAATAGTTGTTAGAAGATATTTTAGATATTTTAGCAATTGGTTATAAGCACATGGGTGCTGTTATGCAGTTAGTTAGGAGCAAATATGCCTATATAAGGCTATGTAAACGGATGGGATAAGATATGTTGAATGATAATTGAATAGTCTATTTTCTCTCCAATATTTCTCCCCTCTTTCTCTCTCTCTCTCTTGTTCTTCACTGTTACATTCCTTCTCTCCCTAATTCTATTCAATATTCCTTTTCATTTCTTCTCAGTTTCTTCCCCAATTCCTCTTCTAACCTATCACGAACCCTAGGTTCGTGACATATGGCAGGGAAAAACAACAAGAGAGGGGGAAATTAGAAGAATAAAGGGAGATATTTAGAGAAATGGGGGAAGATATTCAGACAGAACAACGAAGGAGGGAGAGATTAGAGAGAAATGAGAGGGAAATCGAGAGAGAATGTTTAGAGGGAAATGACTGAATTTAATTATGAATTCAAACATAATATTCTCTAAGTGCTAAAACATATTTATAAGTTGTTCTAACGTATCTAATTAAAAGGTACAACTATTTTGAGCAACCTAGAGTACAATATAGTAAATGCATGTAAAGTAACTACTATTATAATGACAATTATAGCCTTGGAGATCCTTGGGATTGTGACAATTTTCCCCTCCTTGAGAAAGTTCTTGGCCCCAAGAACTTATGACAACTGGTTACTGTGTGCTTCTTTCAATTCCCATTTTCTCTATTTGTTTTATCCTCCTTCTCTTTTTCCTTTCTTTCCTTCTTTCTCTTATGTTCTTCTTCTTTTGTTTGTCTTGCAAATATAAAATTTAGACCTCAACAGTCTCCATGTCAATGCTGTAAATTCCAGTATGTTCCTTAACCTTTGCTAAGACTAGGTCAATTGCTAATACATCACCAATCATACCATTTACAATAATAGGAAGTGTAGATTTATGAATATTTTCAGCCTTAATCTTCTCCATTTAGACAATGTTCAGTTAGGAATGTACAGTTAGGCAATCTTTTTGTTTCCTTTTCTGTTGATCAATGATTTGTAGGAGATTGATTGAAGATTTATAGGAGATTCAAATCAGTTAGGGATTCCTTTCTTGTATATATGTATCTTCGATGTACAATGGTAAGTAAGTGAGAAAAGTTATCATCTTTTTCTTCATGGTATCAGAGTGGGTTTAGGGTTCTTGTTCATTTGCCTTTCTCGACTCTCATCACCAGCATCTCTTATGTCTCTAGTATCCCTTTTGTTGGTTAAAGACTGTTTCCTAGTTCACTACTCATCTCTGGTGTCGTCCACCATCGTCGATTCTGTGCATTTGACTTTCTGTTTGACATTGCTGCAACCTCCTCTGCTACAACCAGTCTTCGAAACTCCTCTGAAAGCCTATCATCTGGTAGCAATATGGTCGCCGAGAAGGACTCTTTGTCGTCGGATATCATCTCGAGTCACACGGGAGCCACTAACAACTCATCACTCACCATCACCGGCCATAAGCTAAATGGCCAAAACTACCTTCAGTGGTCCTAGTTGGTCTTGATTTTTATTTCTGGCAAAGAGAGAGATGATTTCCTCACTGGTGAAGCCAAGCAGCCCAAGAAGGAAGATCCGAAGTATCGGCCATGGAAGACAAAAGACAACCAGGTTATGTCATGTCGCCTCAATTCCATGACAAATGAGATTGGAGAGAATTTTTTCCTTTACAAAACAATTGCATAGATTTGGGAAGCTATAAGAAAGGCTTACTCGCACATGGAGAACACATCTGAGTTGTTCGAAATCGAATATGTTCTTCATGATCAGTGGCAAGAAGACCTCAATGTCACTCAATACTTCAATATTCTCAATCGACACTGGCAGTAATTGGATAAGTTCGAGGAGCACAAATGGAAGTGCCCGGAAGATGGATCGTACTATAAGAAAATTGTCAAGCAAAAGCATTTATACAAGTTCTTAATTGGTCTCAATAAGAACTTGGATGATGTTTGTGGAAGGATCTTGTCTACAAGACCAACTTCGAGCCTTACGAGGTTGCCGAGGTGAGACGGGAAGAAGTAGGAAGAAAGTTTATGTTGGGGACCCAAAGTCCATCCACTGAAGCGATTGCCCTTGCTGCTCGACTACCACAACCTCATTACGACAAACAGAAGAAGGATTGGCCAAAATGTGAGCACTGTCATAAACTTGGCCACACAAAGGATAAAGTGCTGGGATTTGCATGGCAAATCGGAGGATATGAAGCCAACCAATCACAGATAGAGCAAGGGGAACATGGTGAATTCGGATGTAAGGTATTCATGCCCTACATATTAAAAGAAGTCATTCAAATATGTGGATTGTAGATTTTGAAGCGTCAGATCACATGACTGACGACTCTAGACTTTTCACAACAATTAGCCCATGTCGTGAGAAGTGGACTGTTTGGATTGCTGATGGAACACAACCTCAAGTGACTGGAATAGGAACAATGAATCTAACTAAGAATTTCACCCTTCATTTGGTGTTGTTTGTTCCCAGTTTAGATTGCAATATGTTATCTATCAACAAACTTACTCTGGATTATAATTGTGTCGATAAATTTTCCAAGAATTTGTGTGAATTTTAGGATTTATATTCGGGAAGGATGATTGGTAGTGCTAGGCACTGTTCGGGGTTGTACCTGTTGATAAGCAATAACTCTTCTAGTGGACAAGCTCTATTAGTTGGTAATCTAGATCTTTAGAGTTCCTCTTTTCATGCTTCCCTTCCTAGTTCAAATAATCAAGCCATGCTATGGCATTTTTCTTTAGGGCATCCAAATTGTGCATATCTTGAAAAGTTGTTTCATGTGTTGTTCAAAAATAAAAATTCCAATTTGTTTCAATGTGTGGTGTGTCAATTGTTAAAGCATACCTGCAGTTCGTTTCCAAATCAATTATACAAACTATCCTGTCCATTTGTTGTGATTCAAAGTGATATGTGGGGTCTCTCTCGCATAAAATATATTTTGGGGTGTCGATGGTTTGTGTCATTCATTGATGACCACACTAGGTTAACATGGATATTCCTTTTGAAAGAAAAATTTGAGATTGGTCAAGTCTTTAAGAATTTCAACATCGTGATTCAAACTCATTTTCATACAAAAATCCAAATTCTGAGGATAGACAATGCAAAAGAGTACTTCAACTTTGTCCTGGGTGATTATTTTTTGGACCAAGGAATCATCCATCACAGCTCCTGTGTTGACACCCCTTAATAGAATAGTATTGTCGAGCAGAAAAATTGACAGCTCCTTGAAGTTGCTCAATCTCTCATGATTTCTACCAATGTTCCGAAACATTTTTTGGGGGATGTTATTCTCACAGCCACCTACCTGATTAATCGAATTCCTATTCTCGGTTTGTGTCCACCATTCCACTCAAGGTCTTTGGTTGTTTAGCTTTTGTCTACATCTATGAATTGAAAGGTCTGAATGATCAACTCTGCAATCAGTTGTTAGAATCAATAGGTCTTCAAATCGTTCATTTGAAAAAATTGAAAGACTTCTTATTGGATGATCATGATACTTCCCAAAAATCAAAATTCTTGATCAATGGAGGAACAATATCACCATTTTTGTTCAATAAGATACCAAAGTGGATGATTGACTCATTCCATACTAGAAACAATTGCGGGAAACCAGAATGGATGGTTTTGTGTCTATTACTAGTTCTTCCTCTCGAGTTGAGACCGATCATTCAGATAGATGGGGGTAAACTAATGAGCTCGGATATTAATGAACTCTATAGAAGAGTTATCTATCGTAATAACACTCTTACCGATCTATTAACAACAAGTAGATCTACGCCAGGAGAATTAGTAATGTGCCAAGAGAAATTGGTACAAGAAGTCGTGGATACACTTCTTGATAATGTTGAACCCCTTCGGCCCTCAATGTCTTTTTCTGGGATACTCACCAAACCAAAAAGGGTATTAAGTGTTTCTCACCTTCCACTCAAAGATACTACCATTCAATGGATGTTACTTTCTTTGAAAATCAACCATTTTATCCCAGTCCTACCATTCAGGGGCAGAGTGTGATGACAAATGAATGTTAGTCTTGGGATGTTACTGAGCCCTCACTCATACCTCCACCTCTTACATTCGTGTCTCCCAACTCCGATGTTATTGAACCTCTCACTGAGCCAAATCTTCCTAAGCCTAACCTTGATGCAATAGACTTATCAATAGGTATAGAGCTTCATGTCTACTCCAGGAGAACAATTGCTCAAGATTAGGGAGAGCAACAATCACTGACCGATCATAACCAAGAGCCCAACTCGGATATAGTGAATAAAGGTAACACATTTTCTAAGGAAGGGAGTGAGATCATGCTAGCAACATCCTCTTCATAATTATATCTCTTACAAGAGTCTCTCACCACATTTCCATGCATTTGTTAGCAATCTGGATGCTATTTAGGTTCCCACAAACATCCAAGAGGCTCTCAAAGATTCCTTGTGGAAGTCAGCAATCCTGGATGAGATGCGTACCTTAGAGAAGAATTTGACTTGGGAGATCACTAAGCTACCCAGTGTTATTAAAGGCCCAAGGCGAACAAGGGTCTTGGAGCCTAAGGCGCAAGGCGAGGCGCGAACCTAGGGGAACTACGCGCAAGTTAATGAAAAAAAATAAAAATGTCTTAGTTGAAGAAAAAGGTACAAAAGAGGTCCTAACTTCTAATAATATTTTAACAAGCATGTTATAAAAAAAATATAAAATTCAACATATGCTAACTATGATATTTCCATGCTGGATCTTTTCTTCTACCAGCACTATCAGGATTAGGATCAATAGTGTTGGATGACATTTTAAATTTTTGATTCCTGCAAGATTCACAACATGTCAACAACAATACCACTCTAAAGACTATCTTAAGAAAAACAAAGAGATAATATTCAAACTCAAACAAGTACCAATCATCATGCAAAGTTCTAAACAAACACATAAACACTACAAGTCCCCAATCAAGAAAATGTTTTCATTTTGAAAAATGTTATTTTTCTAAGTCTGAAAGATTAGCGTATTATAAGGAGACATATAAGAAAATGTTTTCATTTTGAAAAATTATCTCCCGATATTTTGATAGCTAATATTCATTGTTGTTAAAATAATTTTTAATGAATTTTTTAAGAAATAGTAGGTATGTATTTTGGGAGTGGTAAAATCGCTAAATCCCGAGTTTGTACTAAAACTAAAATTATATTTTCTTATTGTTATGGATTTTGATATTTTTATTGAATCCAAATGGGGGGTATTTTCTTATTTACATTTATGTATTAAAGTAAATGTCCACATTTTCTGTAATTTATATTTTACCTTTCATTTACTTAAATTAAAGATATGTAAATATATTATAATGTGTACATGCTGGAACCGAGAAGAGTGGAGGCTAGAACCAAGAATGGCAGTTGGTTTCGGTGGGTAGTGGGTTGCTTGACAACTAATTTCATGAGGCGTGCCTTTAACATCTATGAGCCCAAGGCTGCGCCTGAGGGCCTGGGTGCGCCCAGGCGCACCTGGGCAGATCTCACCCGCTTGGTTTGTTTCTAGGCTTTAGGCTTGCGCCTGGTATCAAGGTGCGCCTTTAATAACATTGAACCTTCCTTCAGGGAAAAACCCAGTTGGAAGCAAGTTGATTTTCACAACTAAGTGTAAGGAAGACGGGAGTGTTGACAGGTATAAAGCTCACCTTGTTGTAAAAGGGTTCACATAGTCTTATGGTATTGACTACCAATAGAGGTTTGCTCCCGTGGCTAAACTCAATACTATTCGGGTTCTCTTGTCCCTAGCAACAGACCTAGAGTGGTCACTATTTCAACTTGATGTGAAGAATATATTCTTAAATGGTGACTTAGAAGAAGAAGTGTATATAAGGGTTCCCCCAGGTTTTGAGTCACAAGCTACAAAGAATCAAGTGTGCAAGTTGAAAGGGTTGCTATATGGTCTCAAGTAGTTATCAAGAGCGTGGTTTGAGAGGTTTACAAGAGTGGTGAAGCTTCGCGGCTACTCCCAAGGTCAAGCTGACCATACACTGTTTGTAAAGAGGTCTCCTAAAGGTAAACTATCCATCTTAATTGTATATGTTGATGATATCATTCTTACTTGTCATTTCACAAAAGAAATGGTTGGTCTAATGAGAATGCTTGCTAAGGAGTTTGAGATCAAAGACTTAAAAAAACTCTTGTATTTCCTAGGAATGGAAGTGGCTAGATCTAGCAATGGAATATCTGTGTCGCAAATAAAATATGTCTTGGATCTATTAGAGGAGTGTGATGCTAGGGTATAAGCCTACTGACACCCCAATGGAAGCCACTACCAAGCTCGAAAAAGAAGAGAAGGGTGCTCCAGTAGATAAGGTCCGATATTAAAGGTTAGTTGGTAGACTTATATATCTTTCTCACACCAAACTTGACATTGGGTTTTCAATTAGTGTTGTGAGCCAATTCATGAACGATCGGAGGGAAGAACATATGGAGGTAGTTTATAGAATCCTGAGATACTTGAAGCTCACTGCTGGTAAAGGTCTCTTCTTCTAGAAAGGTTCCAACCGAGAAGTAGAAATCTATAGTGATGCGGACTGAGCTGGTTCTATCATTTATTGAAGGTCTATATCTAGGTATTGCACCTATGTCTGGGGGAACCTTATCACTTGGAGAAGCAATAAACAATCAGTAGCCTCCAGGAGAATTACTAAAGCAGAGTTCCAGACGCCATGGCACATGGTATGTGGGAAGGAATCTAGATAAAAAGATTACTTGAAGAACTTGAGGTTGAGATCAAAGACTCTATGAAACTTTTTTGTGACAACCAATCAACCATCAATATTGCCATGAACCTTGTACACCATGACAGTTCCAAACATATGGAAATTGATCATCACTTCATCAAAGAGTAATTTGAAGAGAATGTCATCAAGATAGTCTACACACCAACAAGCTTTCAGGTTACAGATATCCTAACTAAAGCCTTGCCATGGAAATGTTTCGAAGATTTAAGTTCCAAGCTTGGGATGAACAATATCTTCACCCCAGCTTGAGGGGGAACATAGATTTATGGATAATCTCAGCTTTAATCTTCTCCTTTTTAACAATGTTCAGCTAGGAATGTACAGTTAGGCAATCTTTTTGTTTCCTTTTCTCTCAATCAATGATTTGTAGGAGATTGATTGAAGATTTATAGGAGATTCAAATTAGTTAGGCATTCCTTTCTTGTATATATGTATCTCCGATGTACAACATTAAGTGAGTGAGAAAAGTTATCATCTTTTTCTTCAAGGAGGGACTCAAACTTCGCTGCCAACCAAGATTTGATTTGATACTACAGCTCACCAATTGGAATTTGAACACACAAAACAATAAAAAACTCTTCCACAATCTTCCTAGACTCGTCACGTTTCTTCCCTTCATCTTGTTTGAATTATGTCCTCTGTTCCTCTTGAGTTGTTTCCTGCTTGCTTTTCGTTCACCGACGGTTCTTCTTCATCAAGTTTCTCCTCTATTGGTGTCACAGTTACTTTTCCTAATGAATTAATATCTTCCAGTCCTATTCCTTAAACAAATTTAAGGTCTTCAAAATCTAAAGTTGTAGTGATAGTTTTCGTTCCTGACTTCACACATCTTTGGCTTCATGATTGTTGGCATACATCACAAGTTCATCTTCAATAGTTACCTCCTCCACTAGTGTCACGTTGATTTGTCTGGCATATGCCATTCCTTCCTTAGCATGCTGAATTGCCTGGTCTGCTTCAGTTGATTTATCAACTTCTTGTTGCAAACCGAAGGTAACCAGTAGGACTCTAGCTTTCGCTAGAATCGATTTTGGAATGGATTTTAAAAAATAGTTTGCTAGTATTCGAATGTGAAATCTCTTTGAAATCAGAATCAGAAGTTCATCCAGCTTGTGATTGAAGTTATCGACTTTCTCTTGTAATTTGTTCCCTATCTCAATAGTTCAAATTTGTCTATCAAATTGATCAACTCTGCTACTTTGAATCGCTAGAAATCACACTCTAATACAACCTGTAGGTATCGCCTAAATCATCATGTAGTGGCTAAACAATTGTGAGAAAAGTTGGAATATATTTCTCTAATCTTCACTAGGAATGATTGCAATATAAATAGGAGAAAGAAATCAATTAAATCCCTATAACTAAGGAAAAAAATGAATCCTAATTACATCAATTACTAATTTACATCAATCAATCAATCCTAACAATTAAGGTTGATTATAATCAATCCCATAGATTGTGGGATCTGATTTTCCAACACTCCTCCTCCTTCTCAAATTGGTAAATAGATGTCAATTATTCCTAACTTGCCCACACAAGACTCAAAGCTTGGTTTAGATAGAGCTTTGGTAAGAACATCAGCTTCCTGAGAAGTTGTGGGAACATAGGACAATTCCATTATCTATTTCAGACTTGATGAAATGTTTGTCGATTTTAACGTGCTTTATCTTGTCATGCTGAACTGGATTGTGTACTACACTTATAGCTGATTTACTGTCACTGTAAAGTTTTATGGGATTGGTGATAAGCATGTTTAAATTTGCTACCATAAGTCTTTGGATCCAAATGAACTCACAAGTTCCTTGAGCCAATGCACGAAACTCAGCTTTTGCACTGCTTCTTGGAACAACAGTTTGTTTTTACTTCTCCAAGTGACTAGATTTCCCCAAACTTTAGTGCAATACCCAATTGTAGATTTATTGTCATCTAGTGCTCCTGCTCAATCTGCATCTAAGTGCCCCACTACATCCTTAGTACTCGTCTTTCTAAGCAGTAATCCTTTTCCAGGATTTCTTTTTAAGTATCTCAAGATTTGAATTGTTGCACCCATATGCCTCTTCGTGGGAGCATGCATGAATTGGCTGGTCAAGCTCACACTGAAAGTGATGTCTGGCCTAGTTAAGGATAGATAGATCAATTTCCCAACTAGGTGTTGATAGGTCTCCCTATCCACTGAAGGATCATTATTTGTAATCTTCTGTTTCCAATTCCTCTCTAGAGGTGTCAATGCAAGTCTATATCCCAATTTTCCAGTTTCCTTCAACATATCCATAACATATTTTATTTGTGAGATGAAAATTCCTCGTTTACTCTTAGCAAACTCCATTCTCAAGAAATACTTTAGAGTTCCAAGATCTTTCACTTTGAATTCTGACTGGAGTTCTTTCTTTAAATTCACAATCTCTATAGTGTCATCACCTACAATAACCATATCATCTACATAAACAATCAGAACTGCTTGCTTCCCATTTTCACTTCTTTTGACAAATAAAGTGTGATATGTCTGTTCTTGTTTATATCCAAGTTTCTTCATAACAGAGCTAAATCTAGTAAACCATGCTTTAGGAGATTGTTTTAGACCATAAAGGGATTTTTTTAGTTTACATACCTTCCCTGATCTTAGCATGCATCTCAAATCCTGGAGGAGCTCTTATGTAAACTTCCTCACCCAGAGTGCCATTCAAAAAAACATTCTTGATGTCCATCTGGTGTAGTTCCCAATCCAAGTTTGTAGCTAGTGATAGCAATACTTGAATTGTATTTAGTTTTGTCACCAGAGCAAAGGTCTCTTCATAGTCAACTCCATTGTTTTAGGTGTATTCTTGAGCCACCAATCAAGTCTCGTATCTTTCTACAGTGCCATCTGATCTGTACTTTACCGTAAACATCCACTTGCTTCCAATAGTCTTTTTTTCCTTTGGGCAACTCCACCATCTCCCATGTTCCATTTTCTTTTAGAGCTTTCATTTCTTCCATTACCACCATTTTCCACTTTGAATCTTGTAATGCTTCAAGAATAGTGCTGGGCACTTGAATCTCATCTATTTTGGAAATAAAGGCCCTACAACTTTTTGATAACTGAGAATATGACATAGTTAGAAATTGGGTGCTTTGTACAAGCTCTTGCCCCTTTTCTAAAAGCAATTGAGAGATCCAAGTCATCTTCTTCTTTTACATCTTCTTCAACCACACTTGGTTCCTTTTCCATAGGAGGATCTACCATTGGTTCAGACTCATGGTTCTGTTCGAGAGTGTGTAGCCTGCGAGAGTAAACAAGTTTTAATGGTGGTCCAAGATTGTGGGACACTCCCCTTGGATTTGGGACCAGTTCGGTTTGAGTGTTTGGAGAGGAAGAGTTGGGAAAATCAAGGGCAGGTAATGTTACAAGATGTAAGGGAAAAGCTTGTTGCTCAGTGTTTGGTTTAACAAGTTCTCCTACAGCTATTGGATCCCAACGATGATCTCCTGATGAAGTCTCCCCTTGGAGAGTAACTTGGGGATAGAATTGGTGTTCCACAAAGGAATCATCACAGGAAATCAGAAATCTTTTAGAGGGAGAATGATAACACCTGTACCCTTTCTAAGAAGCAAAGTAGCCTAAGAAAATACACTTGTAGGTTTTGGGGTCAAGTTTATTGGGATTGGGTTGATTATTGTGAACAAAGGCAAGACACCCAAAAACTCGAAGTGGAAGAGGGTTATGAATGCGAGATCAAGGAAAGACAAAGAGTAAAGCACTAAGTGGAGTGCTAAACTTGAGAACTTTGAATGGCAACCAATTGATAAGGTAGGCTGAAGTCAAAAGAGCCTCTCCCCAAAGAGAATGAGGGACATGACTAGTGATCATGAGGGACCGGGCAACTTCTAGCAAGTGACGATTTTTACGCTCGACTACCCTATTTTGCTGAGGAGTATAAGAGCAAGAATTTTGGTGGAAGATATCTTGGTCTTGAAGGTAGTGATTAAAGGCATGAGAAAAGTATTCTTTACCATTGTTACTGCGGATAATTTGTATAGAAGACTGAAAAACATTTTTGATAAGCTAGTGAAACTGTTTAAAGATCATGGGAACCTCAGACTTATCTTTCATCAAGTAAACCTAAAAAACCCGAGTACAATCATCAATAAATCTAATAAACCACCTTTTGCCAGTGATGGTAGAAACTCAAGATAGACCCCAGACATCACTATGCACTAGGTGGAATGGGCATGATGGTGTATAAGGATGAGAGGGATGGGGAGAATGTGAATGTTTTGTTAGTACACAATAATCACAATGAAAGGAACTAGGGTCTTTATTAAGGAATACTTGGGGGTACAAAAACTGTAAATATGGAAAATTAGGATGCCCTAATTGTTGGTGCTAGAGGACATCGGATTCAGAGATAGTGTGAAGACCCATAGGAATAAAAGGACTAAATAGACCACTATTGGACAAATAGTACAGACCATTGTGCTCTCTAGCATTGCCAATCATCCTCGCCAATGGTAAATCCTGAAATTGATAGTGGGAAGGAAAAAAAGTTATAGAGCAATGGAAGTCAGTTCCCAATTTCTGAACATAGATTAAATTGCACTGTAATTTGGGCACATAAAGAACAGACTTAAGTGGCAACCCAAACACCATGAGATCACCCTGGCCTGCGGACTTACACAAGGACCCATCTGTCACGGTAATACCAATGTCCTTTATACAAGGGTGAAAATTAAGGAGTCCAGCCAAAGAGCCACACATATGGTCAGTCACTTCGGAATTCACAATCCAAACGTCTTGGGGACCTTTATAGGATAAAAGGGAAGCAGAAAAATTGATTTTACCTTTGTGAGCCATAAGTGCAGTGGAACTAAAATTAGGTTCCCTAGTAGGATGGAGGAGTTTTTTTTTTTTTTTAGCAACACCATTTGTTCGATTGTGAAAGGTAAGATGCCAAAGGAGGGAGAGGCAGGTGGGGCATAAGCAACATCATTTGCTTTTGTGCGTCTTTGACTTTTAGGTTTCCAATCGACAAGCTTCCCATGAAGGTCTCAACAAGTTTTCTTGGTGTGATATGGTTTGTTGCAATGCTCACACCATAAATGATCTTTCAGAGGCTCGAGAGACTACTGCCCAAAAGGTCCTTTGGATTTTTCAAGACAATAAGCTACTAATGCAGAGCCTTGGACAGTAGAATCCATGCCGAGATCTTTGGAATGAGACATCAAAACACGTTTGCGATTTTCTTCGAAGCAGACAATTGCAAAGGCCTCATTGATAGTCAGCAAAGGTTTAGTCCCCAAAATATAGCCTCATACCTCATCTAAATCAACATTGAGTCCCTGGAAAAAATCAAAGACGTGGTCTTTCTCCTACATAGCTAGAAACAATTGATCATCTTTGGTATAATGCCAAGTAACAGTGTGATATAGATCAAGCTGCTACCACAACTTAGAAATGGTATTAAAATATTTCGTAACTGACATACTTCCTTGTTTTGTGGAGTGTAAGGCAATCCGGACTTAAAACAATTGAGAGACGTTCTCTAAGTTGTAGTACATTTGTGTCACATCCCTGGGGTTAGTTAGGGTTGTGATAGAAATTGGAGAAGAAAAATAAAAAATGAAGGAGGGGGAAGAAATCAATAGAAAACGAGAGAGGAATTTGTCACGACTCTAGGGTTTTGCTAAGGTCTAGGAAGGAAATTGGAAGAATTTGGGAGAGGAACGGAGAAGAAATGGGAGGGAGTTGTAGTGCAGAAATCAGAGAAATGAGAGAGAGCAAGGAAAGAATCATAGAGAGAAAATAGGGAGGGAAAATATGAATTCATTCCATTCTTTTCAGCATACATTTCACTACATATTATGGCCTATTTATAGGCTGTTCACTAGAAGTAAAGTCTAGGAACAACACCATGTGCACTATAACAGAACTAATAACAATGCCTAACCAACAATGTAACCAATTATAGCTTTAACCCCAAAATACCCCAAGGGTCGTGACAATTTCCCCTCCTTGAAAGGTTTCTTGTCCCCAAGAAACTTATTACATCCAAGCCATGGGTTCTTCATCCAATGCCCCTCTTCACCCACTGATTTCTTCTTCGCTTTTCCTTCTTCTTATCATGTTTTTCCCTTCTCTTTTGCTTTCTTTTTTCTTTTTCCTCAGCAGCAACAACATTATGTTTTGCTGCCACACCAATAGAAACATATATAAGCAAAACAAGAAGAGTCTTGGTCCCTTCAAAAAGGAATCCCTTCCCTTTCTTCTGCTTTATTCTTCTGCTTCCTCCATTGCCCCAAATCAGGAACATATTGCTGGAATGTTTTAGTGTAATAAAATCATGCAAGCATCCTCCCTTAACCTCTAACCATTCTTGAACTGCCCTCCATTGATTATCCACTTCGATTAAGGCACAAATTCCCCTCAAATTGACTGATTTCTCAGTTGGAGTTACCTGATTCAGAGTAGGTAATTCATCCACTCCTTCCATTCCTATTCTTTCAAGGGAAAGAGATTTAAAATCTCCACAATCTAAGGCTGTTGTGGGCATTTCCATTCCAAGATCTTTGGCTCCTGGACTGTTAGCGAACATCTCAGCTTCATCCTCAACAGTTACCTCTTCCAATGGTGTTATATTGAGGATTTTAGCGGCTGCATTTTCAGTACCAGTGAGGGTACTTGAGATGCTGCCCATTGTTGGACTGACATTCCCCAATTCTTCGATCCCTTCTACTGCTTCTTTTTCTTCCTCATCAGCTTCTTGCATCTCTAGATTAACAGCCTTAGAAGCTCCATTGATCATATAGGTTTTGGTCATTTCTCTAAACCGGTTACACAAGGCATTTACAAACTGTGGCCAGCTCCATTCTACCCTTCCCCAGCTCCAATTCTGGAACCAAACCTTTGAAATTCCACTCAAATTAGCTGCAGCGATTTTTACCTTTTCTTTTTCAGCTATTCGATGCTGATAGAACACCCGTTCACATTGTCGGATCCACCATTTTGGCATATCCCTGTCAAACACCGGAATAGTCAATGAAGCAAGAGTGGGCAAATCGGCACTTGGACTTGAAGTTGACAAAGTCCAATTAGCAATCTGAAATTTATGTGAATGCAGGATCAAAAAATTGTCCAGCTGTCTACGGAGGTCCTTAATTTCCCTTGTTGCAGCAATCAATCCTTCGGCCATCTCCTCAGCTCAATTCCTTGAAATTACACCCTATAACAGCTTCTTATTCAGCCTCTAAGGATCCCTTCAGAAACTCCTCCTTGAATTAAGATTCAGCAATCCTTAATCCCTTTCATCTAATTCAACCTTGCAATGGTTGCTTTCTGTCCAGCAACCTCAGTTCTTGCTGGTGAATAGGCTCCCAATTAAATTCTGCAAATCCGACAATGATAGCAATGGCTCTAATTGCTCAGTTTCACTTATCACCACTCCCAAATCTGAGTTGAGAATCACAACTGAAATCAAGTCAATTGAGAATCGCTGCTTGCGGAATTCTCCTCTAGACCGTTTCCAATCGCACCTGCTGTCACAACTCAGTCCATACAGTGACCTAAGTCCAATTGCTTTGAAACATCACCAAAGTCACATGCCGTGATGACACTTCTCGCCTCACTCAAGATCCACTTCCGACCGCACCTCCCCAATACGGGCCTATCCGTTATTAATTAATCGGAATCACAGTCCGATTTGTCCAGCCAGATCGTTTTTCCAATTTAGAATCGCACGGCTTGCTCGTTTGCCGCTCCTTTCTGCCCAAATCCTAATCCACTCCAAGTTCAGTTCTGCCTGGCCTTTATTCCCACTTCTAGATCGCTCCAGCCCACCCAATCACTGACCACTTAAGCCTGTATTGCCTAAACCACCCTGCTTCCACTGCATCTTCAATTCCGAGTATATAACTGATCAAAGGAACACGCCTCTTGGATTAGCTGCTCTAGACGTGCTTTGATTCTGGATCTCGACTACTGTGTTGCGATTAAGGTGAACACCTTCTTGAATTGCAACTGTAATAGCCAAAGTCCATTGTTCCTGTCGCTGCCAGTAATCTGATCCAGAACTCCTTCAAACTTAGATCGGAACTACTGCTAGTAATCGCTAATCGCAGCCTTGGTCACATGCACGCCTTCCTTGACCGACCAATATTTTCAACCCAAGAGGCAATTCTCCGTCGGAATCACTGGAACTGGATGGGCCTGAGTTCAATTCGTTCTCAGTTCTACAACAATTGCCGATTGCTGGAGTTGCTTGCAACTAGCCACGATTGCTACAGATGCACGATTGTCCCGACCTTGCTTGTTCACTTCCATCTCCAACCAATAGCTCTAAATTCACCTTCCAAATTCAGCAGTACTAAACTCGCCTCAATCAACTGCACATGACCGCATATGTTCACAGTCACCGTCGGAATCGCCTTCTGAGTTTCGAACACAATTCACCAGAATTCATAGTTTGAATCAACTCTGAACTCCGCCTTCAAGATCCATTTTCGATCCTACAATCTGCTGCGCCACTCTGATTTGACTTCAAATTCTCTCAGGATCACTGTCGGAACTCACCTAGTTGCTTCGTCTCCAGTTCCGACTTCAATTTCCGTATCGTGCGAACAACAACGTCTGCCTCAGTTTCTGAATTACTGGAACAACAACGTTCAATTTCGAATCATCACCAGACTCGAAGTGATTCATCGATCGCCTTCCGCCATTCCGAACACCTTCTGCCTCGCTTCAATTAAACCGATCAGCACGCAGCCTGACGTCCTCCTCTTGCTTCGCCTTCCAAGATCGACCGATAGTTGCTGGCTCGCTTGATTACAATCGGCCCTTGGTTCATTCGGAATTCGGATCGGAAATGTTGGTCGATTTGATCCGTTGAAGCTCCTTGAAAGTTCGATAGTATCGCTGGAAACTCACAGCAAAGGATTGATCGGCCTTCTTTGCCTTCAGTTCCGAGCCAACGCTCACCTCCTCGTGCATCGGAATTGCCTAGCCCAATCGCCTTCAAATCCCGAACTAGAATTACAGCCAATAATCGATCGGAATTCACCAGCGAATCTCGGATCAATCCTTGTTTCCTTCCTACTTAGATCGGAAATGCAGACAAAATCGCTGCTCAAACTCGCCTTCAAAGGATCAGCTACTCTGCTTAGTTACAATCAGTTTCCGATGTCTTCAAAATCGGATTAGAACAACTGCTAGTAATTGCCTATTAACAACCTAGACCAATCGTCAGGTCCGGATTCTTCTTCGATCAGCTCTGTTGCAGCCAATAGAAGTCGCCTGGATCATCGGAAATCACTGCTTCGATCAATTCTGCAGTCTATTATCTGAATTTGCTGCGGAATCGTCTTGGTTAATTGCTACGACTTCCGATTCATAGCCGAGAATCGTCGGCTCTGATACCAAATGTCACGACTCTAGGGTTTTGCTAAGGTCTAGGAAGGAAATTGGAAGAATTTGGGAGAGGAACGGAGAAGAAATGGGAGGGAGCTGTAGTGCAGAAATCAGAGAAATGAGAGAGAGCAAGGAAAGAATCATAGAAAGAAAATAGGGAGGGAAAATATGAATTCATTCCATTCTTTTCAGCATACATTTCACTACATATTATGGCCTATTTATAGGCTGTTCACTAGAAGTAAAGTCTAGGAACAACACCATGTGCACTATAACAGAACTAATAACAATGCCTAACCAACAATGTAACCAATTATAGCTTTAACCCCAAAATACCCCAAGGGTCGTGACAGAATTAGAGAAGAAACGAGAGAGGGATAGAGAAATTAGAAGGAAAGGAAATTCAGTTTCATTTCACATTTATCATATCCAACCTCTTACAAGTAGCCTTTATATAGGCCTTAGCTAGTTGTTAACTGATTCCTAACAGTACCCATGTGCTCCTAACAACTTGTAAAATATCTCTTAACAACTATTATAAGCCTATTACTATATTACCCCTTTATTGCTCCTAGGGTCATGACAATTCCCTTCTCCTTGAGAGAGTTCTTATCCCCAAGAACTTGCAACAAGTAGCCATTGCTTCATCCAATTCCCACCTTTTCTATCTGATTTTTCTTTCTTTCTTTCTTTCTCCTTCTAAACCTCTTCTTATTCCTTGTTCTTAAGCGTCCAAGATCAATCCCAGTCGTAATTTGGTCTAGAACTTCAATAAGAGCAACTTGATAAAGTTCAAGTTCAATACACCCACCTTTTACAATAGCTGTTTAATCAAGATTGGTCTCCACTTTAAGAACACAATCAGCTATTGGTTCATCCCACCCTGCAATAGACAGCAACTTGGATTTTCTGGTAAGAGTAAAAACAACACAACAGCAAGAATTTTGTTTCCTTCGGCAATACCTTCGACTTCTTCAACTATTCCCCTTAGCTTTCCTCCAACTAGTGTCGTCTTCACCTTCTCGTTGCCTATTTTAACCCAAGTTAAGGGCGACTCAACTTGCTTCTGAACCAAAGTCCCATTGAAAGAATGTCTTTTCTCAACCTCTAGCTTCTTCCTTAATGCCAATCCAAGTTCATCAGCTTTAGAATCAATTTTCGTAGAGCCAATATAAGATTGTTCGGGTCCTAATTGTTCAATCAGACCTTCTTCAACTGCATGTGGACCTTCACAAGGATAGATGTTACAGGCATTGCCATTCTCAGCTCCAATCTGTTTAATAATCAGCTTATTTAATGGATCAATGTTTTGTTTCAAATCTGATTATTCCTTAGATTTCGATAAGTTCAAAATCTAAGGAAAGGGTCCAACACCATCATTCGCACCAATGGATGGTCCTTTAGTCAGATTTGTCTAATCCCATGTTGTTCCATTAGCATCTCTCTCTTTGTTTCCTCTTTAGTTCTTCCAACGTTAATTCATGGAGCTTGGCACTATCAGCAGCATGCTTGAGAGTCTTGGGTTGAAGCGCCGTCACCTTTGGCCTCAACTCTTCGTTCAAGCCAATTATGAAGCTTGAAACGAAATAGGCCTCTGTCAAATAGGGGTTATGATTGAGCATCAAGGCCATCAGTTCTTCAAACCTCAATTGGTACTCCCTCACTGACCTTACCTGTCTAATTTTGTTGAACTCTTCCACCACATTAGACAAGCCCCAATCTCCAAACCTCTCCTTATGTTGCCCCATTTTAAGGGACTCCTCTTGATTAGAACTTCCGTGATAATCATCTAAAAGATTTCTTTTTGATTTATCGAAGAATTCAGCAGGAAAGGTGTAGTGATACTTCTTTGTTAGTATCATCGCAAACTTCTGCAACTACTCATGTAACATATAGCTGAATTCCTTACTCGTATCATGTACCACACTTCTTGTTTCCTTGTCCAAGTGGCTGATCTCATTCTCAAACTTCTTTTCCCATGCATGAGGCCTCTGGCCAAACTCCTCATGATGTTTACCTCCAACTAAAAATGCAACATTTTTTTGCTACAATTGCGACCCTATATGTTTCATGTATGCACTGCTCCCCATGGCCAACATCTCCTGAACAGTACACTTCGAAGACCAAGGGGTGGAAGTCCTATACATTGAATCCCTCATCTCCCTTCAATTTCTGCTTCACAGGAAGCACCTAAGATAAACTATTGCCTCTCAACACTCAACGACCTTCAATTTCTCAGCAAGATGAGCCACCTGCCTTCCAATTCGACTCAGAGTCAATGCTAAGGTCGCTTATGTCAACAGTAACCAAAGAAACTATTATAAACTCGCCTATGTTGGCCTCAATTCAATAGAATTTGTCACAGTTGTAATTGAGGAATTGGTAACTTAAAGGTCGCCTCTAACTCGGCTCCTCGAATCACCTCTTACAACTTGATCAGCTCCAGAAATTTCTTGTTCTACTTTGCTATCAAAGACTCCGCTATTCTGCATAATTATAATGTCATATTAGAATTACTATATCGCCAAAGTCACCTGGCCTTGCTTCACTGCTTAGATTGCCAAGAGTTGCCTGTCTCTGTTTGCTGCCATGATCACCAGAATTTCTCACAACTCCCTAAATCTGCTTCGACTACAATTTCTTATCAACCTGAACTGCTCTAAGAGTCGTTGGAAGTTTCGTCTAAATTGCCTGGCCCAATCGCCTTCAAATTCCTAACAGAAATGATAGCCAATAATCAATCAGAATTCACTAGGGGAATCGTTGGGGCTGCTCGCCTTCCTTGCTCGATCAACACTTCTTGGATTTCTCAAGCCAAAAGCCAATCCTCCTGCTTCGCGTTCGAAATTCACGCAACACAACCGAGATTCAACATGTAGCAACTGTGGATTAGCGTCGGAAATTACAAAGCAGTAGGAGGACTGTCGCTAAGAATCCGTTCGAATCTGTCCTTGAATTCCACTGCTAGGATAGTCAGAATTTGCACAAGTGAAAAAGATCGAAGGATGTTCAACGGAATTTGCCGGAATTACTTTGCCTTCCAATTGTCGAACGAGACTTACCGATCTCACTGTTCAATCACTTCACCGAAAACACCGTCAGAATTGTTGCTGAGTGCTACACAACTTTACAGCAATCACAGCTAAGGATTTGATTGTTCTGGTTCGAATCTGTCTTGATTATTTCAAAATTGGATCGGACAATTATTGAATTTTCGAATTCACAATCGAGGAACGACCACTCTGATACCATTTGTCACATCCCTAGGGTTAGTTAGGGTTGTGATAGGAATTGGGGAAGAAATCAGAATTGGAGGGGAAAGAAATCAGTAGAAAAAGAGAGGAATTAGAGAAAAAATGAGAGAGGGATAGAGAAATTAGAAAGGAAATTCAGTTTCATTTTACATATATCATATCCAACCTCTTTCAAGTAGTCTTTATATAGGCCTTAGCTAGCTGTTAACTGATTCCTAACAGTACCTATGTGCTCCTAACAACTTGTAAAATATCTCCTAACAACTATTATAAGGTTATTATCATATTACTCCTTTATTGTTCTTAAGGTCATGACAATTTGGTGGACAGTAGCCCACACTTCTTAGGCAATGTTGTAGAACAAATAGTGCCTTTCAATTTTGGGTTCCATGGATTGGAGATTGGATGAGCCAGGCCATCATAGGGAATTTTCCGCTACCCATGTGTTGTATTTGGGAGATTGAGGGCTTGGGGCTGGCAGAACAATAGTAAAATAACCCATTTTCCCTTTACTAGTCATCACAAGCTTCACAGACTGGTACCATTCCTGAAAATTGGTGTCATTGAGACAATGAATAGTCAAAAGGGATGGGGTGTTAGTCAAGGTGGGACGTCTACACAATGGCAGCGTTGGGATTGAGGGAAGGAGGCGTCGGGACAGTGTTTTGTTCGGTGTGGGAGTCGAGGGTCGAAAACAGGGAGGGTTTCGTCGATGGAGAGCTGGTAGGTGAAGCCATGGTGGTCGTTGGATCAATCGACACCATTGTCATTGTTGGGGCAGGGGTTCAGTGTTTGGGTCAGTGGGTACTACAAGCTAAAGGATACTTCACGGCTCTAATACCATAAACAATTGTAAGAAAACTTGGTATATATTTTTCTAATCTTCACTAGGATTAGTTACAATATATATAGGAGAAAGAAATCAATCAAATCTTTATAACTAAGGAAAAAAAAGGAATCTTAATTACATCGATTACTAATTTATATCAATCAAACAATCCCAATAATTAAGGTTGATTATAATCAATCCCATAGATTGTGGGATTTGATTTTCCAACAATGGTCGATAAGTGCTAGCTTTGAGCTGTCTTCAAATTCGAGTCAAAAAATGAGCAGGAGAAGTTGAAGGTCACGAAACAAGAGTTCTATGAAGTCGGATCAAAATTACTACAAGGAATCACCCAACGATCAACCGGCTCTACTTCGCCTTCAATTTTGAGCTGAGAATCACAATCAAAATCGCCGAACCTGCTTTGCCTTCAAAATTCGTACAAGAACGACCAAAATTTGTTGCCTCGAATTGATTGAAGATTGCCTAACTCTGCTAGCTGTCGAGATCGCCGAATCGCCTAGCTCTGCCCCCTAAGGATTGCTTGCTCGATATCAATCTATCTCTTCTATCTTCAAGTTGATTCAGAATTCATGCCGAGAACCATCAGAAATTAACAGCTGAGGAACAATTGCTCTGATACCAATTTGTCATGTACCTTGGTTTAACCTAGGGTTTTAGGATGGAATTTGGTAGATATTGGCAGGGAAGAACAGCAAGAGAGGGGCAAATCAGAAGAATAAAGGGAGATATTCAAAGAAATGAGGGAAGATATTTAGACAGAATAGCGAAGGAGAGAGAGATTTGAGAGAAATGAGAGAATTTCTAAAGGGAAATGACTGAATTCAATTATCAATTCAAACATAACATTCTCTAAGTGCTACAACATATTTATAAGTTGTTCTAACCTATCTAACTGAAAGATACAACTATTCTCAGCAACCCAGAGTACAATATAGTAAATGCATGTAAACTAACTATTATTATAATGACAATTATAGCCTTGGGGTTTCTTGAGGTCGTGACACAATATGTGGATGAAGTTTACATTTTTTGATTAATCATACTTACTAGTGGAGTTTGGAGGAAGTGAAGTGTAAAAGCGGATGGGTGAATGGTTATCTTGTTAGAATTTTTTTCCCCAAGTGGAAGGTGAACTGTGCATAACTTTCTGAGCATAGAGATGGAACATTATTCAATGCCTTGCAACGGAATGCAGAATACCTAAGGTGTTTTTTTGAGTGCCCCTTGTTTGGTATACATAATTTTTTGTTGGATAACATATCTATGCTGTACCACATGCCCACATTGAAAGAGCTCTTCTAAGGAAATTTCAGTGCTACTTTGCTGTCTCATGCTAAATTTGATTGGTTATACTACAAATGGATCTCTTCCTTGATGGGTCCTAGCTAAGAAACAGACACTTAAGCGAAGGCACAACCTGCTTATAAAAAGATAGAATAAAATAACCTGTGGGACACAAAAAATAAATAAAATAAAATAACTGTCGGACACAACTAGCACATATAGATACTTCCAAAGATTGTTATTTTTAATGATTCGAGTTGTAATTCCATGTTATAGAGCCATTACAGACTTCTAAAATGACCTTTGTCCCAATTTTGCAGCTTTTAGTTCCACAGAGAGTATTGTAAGAAATCCTTGCATTCGTGGTGCATATGAATCTGCATCAAATGAAAGTGATGCAAAACTTTTGAGATCTTATACAATGGGAAACTTTTCTGCATGCAAATCCGAAGTCACAGCACTGTTGAAGAAGAGGCCAGGTAAGCTGCATGTCAAGTCATACTGGCTGTTACTAGGATTCCATTTTTTTTTATTTATTTCTGTATAAAGAAAATAAATAATAACTCCATAAATGCATGTGTAGCACACAAGGGGGTTGCCTTAAGTTAAAATGAAGAGGATAAGGCTGTATATATAACACAGCATATTTCTGTTTGTGTGGTCAAAGTTCGGCTGAATTGAGAGCAGTGGACATTCATATCTAAAGTGCTGTCATAGTAGCGTTAGAAGGATAACAGATTAAGAGCAAATGTTTTAGTTTTGTGCTTTACAAGAATTCTCAATCCTAGTTAGCTGCGGCTCACCACCTGTCCCCCTCTCCCCAACCCCACATACACACCCCAGAATGCACACGCATTAACTTATATTATTTTGATGTATCCTAAACCCCTTTCTTGGAGGATGCGTTTCTGGTTCTAGAGTTTTCTTCATTATTCACTGGTATTATTCTGATTGTTTATTTCATCTCAAGTGCAGATAAATGCTTGCATGAACCTTGTGAAATAACATCATCAAACCTGCTTGAGTTGCAGGGCAAGCCCGTTCCTCCAGATAAATTCTACTTTATTTCTGAGGTTTGTTGTCAGTAGCATATACTAAAATATTTAGTAGTAATTATCAGTTATAAGATGATTTGTGCTTATTTATACCATCTTCATCATCACAAGACTTAATCCCACTAGGTGGAGTTGGCTACCCGAATTCTAACCCTCCAATCACTGCTGTCTATAGTCATATGTTTTTTAAGGTCTTTATATCTGATGTTATGTCTCAAGGGTTTTCCACCAATTGTTTTAGGTCTTTCTCTACCCTTTCTGCTACAAAATTTTTCAATCCACTTGCCTCTCAGGTGTCTACTGATCTTCTTCTCACATGTCTAAATCATCTTAATTGCATGTTGCATAACTTATCTTCAATAGACCTCACTCCAACCTTATTATGGATGGGTTTGTTTTCATTGTCCTTGTTTATATGGTTGCATATCATTATAATATACTTATCTTAGTTGCGCTTATATTTTGCTCATGGGAATACTTAACAATTAAATGTTTTGTGCTATACAACAAACAGTCTTATAGTAATCCAATAAAATTTTCTTTTTAGCTTTGAAGAGATTTTATGATCACATAAAATACTGAATGCACTTCTCTATCTTCACTATTTTGTCTTGATTCTATGAGTAGCATCCTCAATAACCTCTACATTTTGGACAATTGATTCTATATGGATAAACTCATGTTACTGATCTCTTCTAAAAATAATTTAATCTTCAAGTTTATCATGGCATCATCTACACTTCTAAACTTACTGTCCATATATTCAATTTTTTACCTGCTCAACTTGAACCTTTTGGATTCTAGGTGTCCCTTCATAATTCAAATTTAGTATTCCTATATCTTTTTTCTTGTCTTACTTTTATCCATCAAGACAATCTCTTAATAGTATATACCAAGGCACCTCTTCTTGGATAGGCCTTGTGACTTCATCCATCACAAGACCAAAAATGTAAGAACTCAGTATAGATCCTTGATGTAGTCCAATTATAATTAAAAGTGTCAATATCTACTCCACCTGTGAAATAGACAGACACCCTGCCTTATTTGGCCTGTGAAGTTGATATGAGGTCCTTCCCCCCCTTCCCCTCATCTTTTCCTAAATGACTAAATGATATTGTAAACAAAAATTTCAAAGTTGGTCAGAACTGAGAAAAGGATTACTTGAATTTGGTAATTGGAACCACAAGGGTTTGGAAGTCAAAAGGGATGGGAATCAAAACTGTCATTCTTAAACTGATTTCCTGAAAAAAGGAAGTGAAGCATTTATACTAACATTTGCAATAGAGTCATTAAGGGAATATTTTTGTTGGCAAATGAGTAGCAGGGGCATTAGGGAACATAAAACCCTCCTACCAGAATGAATTGAGTCAAATTGGAGAAGTTGAAACATCATGTCACAAGAAAACCATAAAACAAGATGCACCATGTCTAATTTTTTGAGTCATTGCCAAAATTTTAATTCCATCTTCCTACACATTAATTTTGCATCTTTTCTAATCCCTCTGCTTCACTGTTTGCTAATTTCTTTTCATTTTGGCTAGTTTTTTGGGCTGGCTCCAAGGGCTTCGTTGTCAGAGTTGGAAGTTGCTGGGCATCATTACTGCGAAGATGATTGGAATAAATTAAAAGACCAGTATCACAATGTTGATGATCTCAATTTGTCAAGATATTGTTTTTCTTCTGCATATGTGGTGGTGCTGTTGCATGACAGTTTTGGAATCCCCATGACTGATAAGAGGTACAGTTGTCTTTGCATCTTAGTATAATATTCATTTTCTTGCCTCATGTCTTGTTCTAATGCATATTTGAACTTTTCAGTAGTTAAAAAGGATAATTACATAAAGCTAATGTTTTTCAAAATATTCACTTTTTATTAAACTTTACTGTAACATTTTAGAAACCTACTTTGACTATTTTTAACTTAACAAAGACCTACTTAAGGTGTAAACATCATTCTTCCTCACTGCTAACAATTTTTACAATGGCATTTGGAGTATTTTGCTATTTTTATAGATTTTTCCAACATATTTTTTCCAAGTCTTTCAAACTACATTTTGGTTTATAATGACTTTTTTCCAAAAGGTTTTAAAACTATCCCTCATAGTTGACTTTCTATTTCTAAAACTCCTCAAATGATTTTTTTGGGACTCAGCAATTTTACCAACACTTTTATCTACCCTTAGGAAGTGTGTTGATTATTTTTGTGGAATTTTCCTCCATGAAGATTGAGATCTTAGGCAGCTTTTTGTTAGGTTAAAAATGGTTCAAGTAGGTTTCAGTAAGCTACAATAAGTTCAATGGAAAGTGAATATTTTAACAAACTTTAAGTAGGTTTCTATAATTATTCTTAGGTTCTTTTTTTGGGAACAATGTCCTTAAGATAGCTCGTTGTACCTTTTGGAACCAAGGGGAGGGTTTGCCTTTTCTTTTTTGTTTTATTTTTCTCCCCCTCTTTTCTTATGTACTTCTTTTCCTTGTAACTTTTGCACCCCTTTTTAACATACATAAATTATTTCACTGTTACCATTCTCAATGGTGACTTGATGCAAACCCATGTTTTGAATCTTTGCCACATTTTGCTCCTCTTCCTCCCACTTACCTGTATTTTTTGTTTGTTGTCTCCTCTGTTTTTAGATGCAAGTAATCTAACTTCATCGTATGCAGTGTTTGTTTGCGCTTTCACAGAAAATGAATTAAGAAATTTTATATTTAAATAAACCTGAAAGCCATCAAGACGTTTCAACTCCATAGGAATGCAAACATCTTGAGCAGAGAGTTTTAGGGATTAGCATGATGAGGTGACATTCTAGTTGCATGTCTGGTTAGTTAGTATTGGTTTGTGTCTTTGTGATATGTCGTCAAGTTCAAAATCTACGAGAACAACTGCTACAAGAATTTTGATTCTGATGGCATACGGAATTTTGTTGAATGAAGGATTGGATTTGCAAATGACACCAATGCCGATCCAGCACCCGACTGGACTCTTGGAGCTTTCATCCTGGAAGCAATGCAGGATCCCCTTGAAGTGGCGACGGAAAACTTGGGGGAGATTGTTGGTAGCGATGCTGTCGCTTATTTCTCATTTTTTGCTGTACTTTTAATTGCTGTGCTTGGTTCATTCTTTTTACTGAGATGCCAAAAACCACAGGTGAAGACAATATATGACTTAGAAAAGGGGCACTATATTGTCACCCGTGTGCCCAGATAATTAATTATTTTTTGCCTTTTCTCCCTTCCTCTTCATTTTTTTTTTTTAACCTTCAGAAATAGTAAATATTGCTGATTTAGATGTCTATTAGTAAGTGTGTATGATTTGCATGCATAATGTACTGTTTTGCTTGAACTTGCTGAGAGGGTGAAATGAAGCTTGTGATAATAATAAGACAAGGATAATGGTAGATGGCCAATCTAAGTGACAATTTGGTTGACAACTCATTCGGAAGTACATATCTACTCTCATCCTAAATTACAAATCTATCCTTAATTTTTCAAATCAAATTGAATACCCCACCTGCGCAAAGGTTTCATCTTCCTCACCTGTTCTCTCCCCATTGCGTACTGCCTGCACCTTCAGTCGTCCAGCTTCTTCCCCTCTCTCTCCTTCTTCCCCCTTTCTCCACTCTCTCTCTTCTACTACGCTCTTTCTAGTCATCGTTCACCACTGTTGCATCTGCCTCTCTTTCTCTGGGTCTTCTCGTTTTCATCAACAGGTTCTCCTCTCCTGTAATCATTTGTCGTCCCCTATCATCCCGGTGCCGTGATCAGATAATATATATTACATATATATATATACATTATATATACATATAGTTTGATTTTCATTTTATAACTTAAAAAATAAAACAAAATTACAAAATAATTTTTTGAAAATAACAAGTCAAACTATGCTCTTAAAAGTTTGAAGTCAAATTTTTTAAATGTTGCAAAATGGGTTTAATCCGGTTAAGATGATTTTGTATAATATGTTTTTAATTTTTAATTGTATTTAAAAAATATATTTGCATATATTTATATATATGTAAATTTTTTGTGTAATTTATATACTTAATTTGTGTATATTTATATTTGGATAGAATATATTTAGTTTATATTTTTATTTTGAAAATATGAGCAAAAAATCCAAGAATTTTGAAAGAACTTTAAAAATATAATTACTTATTAAATTTTGAATTATTATTATCTACTTATTGAAATTTGTTAAATATCAATTATCTATCATCTGTTATATCTTGTAAACGGAAAATGTATACGTAATTAACGGAATTTAAAAAAATTTAACAAATACTCACTAAACTTTAAAAATATAATTATTTACTTAAAATTGTTATTACCTGCTCATTGAACTTTATTCAACGTTAACTATTTATCATTCATTACATCACCGTCTGATCTTGTAAATGAAAAATGCACATGTGGCTAATAGAATTTAAAATGGCCTAGTCAAATCCTTATTTTTGGCCAATCCAACATTAGTAACGACGATTGCCTCTGACCTTTTCGTTGTCCCCACATTTCCTCGTCACTTTATTGCCTGGTGCCTCGTCACCTTACCTCTCGCGCACCAACTGTCGTTGGAGTAGAGGAAGAGGAAAGAAAGAGAGATGACCCTCTCACCATGACCTGGTGCCTTGCTGCTCGCATGCGAACCACCATTGTTGGAGTAAAGGAATGAGAGAGAGAGGCGTGCTACTAAGTTGATCGAAAATAAGGATTTGATTATGCCACTTCGGATTCCGTTAGCCACATGAAGTAACTAGTTACATTTTTAAAGTTCAGTGAGCGTTTGTTAAATTTTCCTGAATTTTGTTAGTCATGTGGGCATTTTCCGTTTGCAAGATGTAATACATGATGAATGATTGACATTAAACAAATTTTAGTGAGCAGATAATGACAATTCAAAGTTCAGTAAGTAGCCACATTTTTAAAGTTTGATGATTATATATTAAATTTACCCAGAACAGGTTCAATGATATTAAACAACAAATTTGTATAATATGTATAATGTCAGTGTTTTAATGACATTATAACATTAAAAAACAAATTTACATTCATACACACTTATTGAATTCTGTAACTGTTGCAATAAATAATATTTTTATATTGTCTAAGTCTCTTTTTAACTAATAGAATAATCAATTCCATCAATAAAGTGAGAAATTAAAAGGTGAAGAAGAGCTAGATGATGCAGTCAATGGCCATATATATTTCCAGAAAACAAAAATGGCTACTATAAGAAATCAGCATGAATATATTTTTAATTTTGATAGAAATTTTGTATACAACTTATAATAAACACATCATTAAAAAAAAATGATTCAAAGTAACCCATCTTTCATCATCATCATCAACACCAGCAAGAACCCAAATCAATCCATTGAAGAATAACTCAAAGTGAGTTAGTCCGAGTAGGTGAGAGAGGAAGAGACAAAGAGTAGACAAGAAGTAGGTGGAGGAGATGTCAGCAGTAGAAAAGGTGGAGGAGACGGCGGCAATAACGGTGAGGAAAGAGACGATGGTGGTAGCAAAGGGAGGAGGAGATATCGACGGTAACAAAAGGAAGAGAAGACATCAACGATAGCAAATGGGGAGGCGTTAGACACGCCTGGTCTGGATCTGACATCTCCTATACCTCCAGCGTCTGCTACCATTCTCCGTGCATCTCCTATGTCAACAGTGAAGCCGATCTCTGAGAGAGAAAGAGAGAGAAGGAAGAAAATTGTGTCTTCAACCTTGAATCAACGTCATCTTTGAGAGAGAAAGAGAGAGAGAAGAGGAGAGAGAGAGAGAGAAAAGATTTTAAAGTGTATTCAAAATTTTGAATTTTCAATTTATCACGATATATTAATATCAAAATATCGTAATAAATTGAATTATCACAAAAATTGTCAATTTATAATTGTCCGTTTAGCATTGTTCATAAGACAAATATGAAATAGCTCCACATTGCCCTTCTAACAATTTCTGGCCCCAAACACGCTTGAGAAGTGGGCATCCAAATCCAAATTTAAAAAACCATCTTCCAAGAACCAAATAAATTAACTCTCCTTCACATGTATTGTACTAAACATGTATGTAGACAATCGGATATGTTAATTATATGGAGAATTAAATGTTTTTGAATAATTAGATTTAGTTCTGAAGTTAAAGCCCATACTAAACGTCTAGTTACAACCGACATGAGAATGAGAATTAATACGGAGAAGCAAAGATTTTAATTTCAATTCCTCCTGTGGGCTATCTCTTTTAATTTTTGTGGTCGGTTTAGTAGTCTATTATGAGGATAATTCATTGTTTAGTCTCATAAATGGTACTCAAGTACAATGAAAAAAAAAATTAAAGAGGCATTATTAATTGTTTTCAAGACATAGGTCAAGTGGTCGGACAAGCGATATACCGAATTCGTATTAGTGAATCATAAATTTAATTATCGTTTTGCATAGTAAGATAAAACTTCATACTTATGAATTTATCTCCTCTGTTAAAATCAAAGACACGAGCGATGGAGATCACGCAAGACAATCACCTAGATTATTAGTTTCATGGATGACACTATGCATGAGGTCATAGAACCTTATTAGCTTGCTATTTTGCACATAAAATAGATAACTTGGAATTAAGATGCATCTCTTTATTTAAAAATAAAAAAAAAATCAGTGATTTGGGGTTGGGTGTGACATCATCTGTGATCTATGTAGTTGTAAAATTTAGATTTATTATTTGACCCTTTTTTTTTATTTTTTGGGTCTAATTCAGATTGGCTTATTTCATTTTTTATGTTTTAAAATGTTATGAAGACATGTAATTTTTTTTTTTCTTTGGTTGCCTTTCGGTTAAAGTCATCAGTAAAAAAAAGATCCTATTTTTGCTCCGTAGTTATCTCCTTCGAAGAACTCAATTCCCTTCCACCACCTTCAAACGTCTACTCCACCAAAATCCATTCCCTCCCCACCACCACCACCACCAACCCCCATTTCCATGGAAACGGAGGCCACCCCCGAGACAACCGCCACCGCCTCTGAACCCATCGTCGCCCCTGTTGTTGCCTCCACCACCTCGTCCACCACCCACGAAGACCTCGAGTCCATCCGAAAAGCCCAGACCGCCATTGACGGACTCTCCGCCATCCTGTCCTCCATCCCAGCCTCCATCTCCTCCTCCAAGAACCCCGCCTTCTCCCTCCTCCACGACCCCGAGGTCGCCGCCCAGCTCTCCTCCCTCCTAAGGCAACCCTCCTCCGGCGCCGGAGACAACCACCTCTGTCGCTGGCTCTACGACACCTTCCAGTCCTCCGACCCCAGCCTCCAGCTCGTTGTCCTCCGCTTCATTCCCACCATCGCCGGCGTCTACCTCTCCCGCGTCGCTCTCCGTAAACCCCTCGCCGGCTTCGAAGCCGTCTTGCTCGCTCTTTACGCTCACGAAACCAGCTCCCGTAACGGCCAGGTATTCGCAAATCACATATGAATATGAATACGAATACGAATACGAATATTTGGTCATTATTCATACGAGTATTATTCATATAAATATGGGCCGAATTCTATTCTTGATAATAACTATTAAAACTGACGTAATGGCCACCCATATCATCATCATCATCATCATCATCATCATCGTCAAAGAGATAACATTGTAACAGAATCTTATACCAGGCCATTACTGTAAGCATCCCGGATCTCTCCCACTCCAGCATTTACCATGAAACCTCCAAAGCAACTTCCAAAAACAGCGCCACGGAGCTAAACTTGGCTGTCATTTCTCCAAGCTTAGAGCCCCACGGAACCGTGAGATCAACCAGACGAGCACGAATCGTCGGAGTCGCATTGGAGCTGTATTACACCAAGATCTCCCACATGCCCGCCAGTTCCAAGAAAGATTTCTGCGAGTTCTGTGCCATCTGGGCAGGCCAAGACGGCGACATGTACAAAGACGGCCCAGACGCTGCCGACGATCAAGACCCTGAGCTCGAATCCCAATTGCCCCAGCAGATCGAAGAAGGAAACGACGAAGCCGCCATTACCGAGAGACCTGAAAGAGAGAAAAAAGAGGGAAGAATTCCTCTTCCATGGGAGCTGCTGCAGCCAGTTTTGAGAATTTTGGGACATTGCTTGATGATTCCGACCAAGGACCAGGAGCTGCATGAGGCTGCCTGTGCTGCATGCAGGAGTTTGTACGCAAGGGCCATGCATGATGTGAATCCCAAAGCCATTTTGGCTACTGCCAGCCTTCTGAGGCTGGCCAAGATGGAGTTGGAATCATCTGTCGATGATTTTGATCCTACTGAGATACCCAAGGATGGTGATGTCATTAACATCTAATTAAATGTCCTTGATCTTATCCACTACTTCCTTATTCTTTTCCCTACCCTAATTGATATTCTGATGATCTTCTTGTTCCCGGATTAATTTGCTATTAAGAGAATCCCCGGGGATTCACCACTCTTGAAGGTGTGTTCATATACATATCCTGCAACTGGATGATACAGAGATGTACGTAGAACTTATTAATATTATATATAGTGGCGGATTTCTACCCAGCATTCAATACTAAGCAATACTAACTCGTCCTGTAAAACCGAAAGAAAAAAGGGGGAATAGTATAATTTCTATAAACTGCAGGGACTTTTGTATGAATTTAAAATATCGAAGGGGAGAGTAACTGAAACGAGATGAAAGTAGCGAACACGAGGAGAAAACCAGAAGAAACCAGAAACAAGAAGAGAAAACCATGAAGATTCTGAGCAGCATCGGGAATTGGAACAGATTAGGACCTCTCAGTGACGAGTTTTCCAGATCGAATACGCCACCATTTCATTCTGATTAACCTGTTGTTGGATTTGGATTTCTTCCCAGGAGTGTTTATCGGCACAGAATGCAAGCATGGCAGATTGTCACGGTGAATCTTCTCTTGAAATGAATTGATATATATATATGTACTCTGTTGGGGCATATATACAGCGTGCTTGTGGGTGCAGGGTGTGGAGACGCTCATTGCATCGAAGAATTCACTCCGTTCCTCGTCACTCTGGAATGGTATATATCGGGTAAATCATACCAAAGGTCACAAAACTTTGGTGTTTTTTTCAGTTTGGTCACTAAACTTTAATTCCTTGCAAAGTGATCACAAAACTTTAAAATGTTTTGCAATGTGGTCACTAAAATGATTTTTTGATGGTTTTTAGTCAAAATTGCTGACGTGGCGCTGACGTGGCGATGATGTGGCCATTGCCACGTCAGCAATTTTGACAAAAAAATTGTTCAAAAATCATTTTAGTGATCATATTGCAAAATATTTTAAAGTTTTGTGATCACTTTGCAAAGAATTGAAGTTTAGTGATCAAATTAAAAAAAATGTCAAAGTTTTGTGACCTTTAGTGTAATTTACCCGGTATATATCCGTTTGTTTCCCTAGAATATAAAAGAGAAATTGGATGGTACTCTCGCACAGTTTTTATTTATTTATTTATTTTGTTTCTTGCCCCAATACAATTCAAATGCTTAAAACTTCTAAGGTAGGCTGGCTGGATGCTCCTGAGTGTTTGAATTATATTGTTCTTGTCGTAATCAAGGGGATATCCTTCCAAAGCCGGTTGAATTGTCATTAATTGATTAGGCAAGTGAACTGCTCAAGGTTTGGTCCTTTTGGATATGCGTCAGTAGGGAAGTAAGGCAGAGGGTAAACCCCTTAGTTTGACTTAGTTTTTTTTTTTTTTTTAATTGTCAAATTTTAGTAACTTAGATTTATCATTCCAGGAAAGAAGTCATTTGTTTATGGCCAGGAACAGTGTGCATGTCCTGCATTTTTGTATGAAGTTAGGGATATGACAAGCTTCATTAGGCAAAACAACAATCCAATTTTGGATTATGAAAGGTTTTCCAACAAGTTGTTTCTTAGGCAGCTAGCCGTTATTTGAACAGAACAAGATACTGGACGCCAGCTATTTAGCAGGGCCATAAATACTATCCTTATTTCCAATTTTAGTGTTAAATACTTAGAAAGGGTCTTGCTGATTTTTTTCACTAAGCCTTAGCTTTAAGCCCATATGATCCACATGAAATTTTGTACTGAGTCTACTGACTCGTGTTGAATAGTTTTAATTGGAACGTGCAGACAGATTGATTTAGTTAGCTTGAAATAGATGCCGCCTTTTGAGAGATTTTCTGCAGTGATAAAAGTTAATTTGGTGTTACATTGATCTTCAATCTTTCAATTTTAATTTGTTAGTTACTGTAATTATGAGAGTTTCATTTATAAAGGTTTCAGTTGAATGTTATTCCGTATATGGCAGGACGCACCATCTGGCTAATGATTTCAATAGTCTTCATTTTGTTTATATGATTGTTAAATGTTAATTGACTGAGCAGCCCTTCGTTGTCCGTCAATGTAGTTCTGGGATCTTCCCTCGCAGTATCCCCTGATTGCATTTAACAAGAAATGTACAATAATGGCAGGTGGTTTGATTAGCCGTTGATGGGAGGCAAATTGTTACATGAGCAAAGTCTGAAACAACATATTATGAAGGTTTTGCTGGATGATCATCTTATCCTTAGGGAATGCTCTACATTAGTAATCTTTTACACTATCTTCTTGAAACCTTGATGCCTCCAAAATTTAGTCTCGGATTTGTATTAAACCTTTAGACACAGTCAAAGTTGGTTTTGTTTGTTGAAGTTTGTAATTAAAGGACAGAGTTACTGCTGCTCCATTATTGTCTGTGTGGCTTAATGCTGTCTCTTTATCTTACTCCTTTCCAGATTAAGCATTAAGCCTATTAGGGAATACTCTATGTTAATGCTCTCTCTATTTTAGTTGTATTTAGATTGTGAGTAGCGATCAAAGTTATAATTTGTTTTTTCAAGGTTTAATAGGTTAAATCTTTATCAAGTTTCCATTTTTATGGGGCTGAATTAGTACAGCTTAAGTTGCCTGTCTGATATAATTAACTGTAGTGGGTTGAAGCATTGTGAATAAAAGATAGATATTATATATTCCTCTGTTTGCCCTTCTTCTTTATCTCTTCTGCATTGCAGTCAAGTATAGGTCTCTCCACAGCCAGCTAGAGGTGTCAAAAGGGCCGGGCGGCCTGTTACTGTTCATGGGGGCCGGGCTGGGCCAAAGAAATAAGGCCCACGGCCCGGCCCGGCCCGTTTAAGGGCCCGGCCCGTGGCCCTTATGGGCCAGTAAGGCCCTTATTCATTTTTTTTAAAAAATTTGTTATTTTTTAGTAATTATTGATATTGGATATTAAAACATTTAATTTCGCAATATATATAAATAATAATCATCAATTTATTTAAAATTTTTAAGTTAAATTTTTTATATATTTAAATTATAAATAAACATTCTTCTTTTTATATGTACATTATTTTTCATATTAATTCACAAGAAAATTTATAAGGTATATAGAATTTTGAAATATAAAATGATGAAATAATATTTAAGAATTAAGATAGAAAATATTTTAAAAAGAAAAAAATTAATTTTTATGTATGTATTATTTTGATATTTATATATGTATATATTATATGTATTATTTTTAAAAAATTATTTTAAAAAAAGGAAAAAAAAAGCCGGGCCCGACCCGCTAGGCCCTATGGGCTAAGGGCCTGGCCCCTTTGTAGGGGGGCCGTGGGCCGGGCCGGGCCCTATCAATGGAAAAAGGGCCTGGGCCCGGCCCGGCCCGTTTAAAAAGCCCGTGGGCCGACTCGGGCCGGACCGGGCCGGGCCGGGTCGGCCCTTTTGACACCTCTACAGCCAGCCCTACCAAACAGTCCTTGTTTCATCCCAATTTTCTGTTATGCAAAGACCTAACAATCCCTAATTCTTTCTATTTATCAAAAAAAAAAAATCCTTATTTCTTTCCCCCAAAGCCTTCTATTTAATTCCCTAACAAGACCAACAAGTTTCCTATCTTTTAGGGCCCTTAGCCTACAAGTTTCTGTTGACCAAGGAAGAAGCTATACAGATACAAGCAGAAAAAATGGATAAAGATAGGATGATTAATTTAGAAATACCAGGATACCTCCATTTTAGCCCCAATAAGTCTCTAGCAGGTATCCACAGTCGGCTTTCCTTCAACAGTCTAATAGTGTGCCATTCTATGGGTCACAATTGACCCCCAGTTGCCTGTCCTGCACAGTTTCTGCTGGTCAAGCCTACAGTTGACGATCCATGCCTCTGCTTGTCATCTTCATAACACAATATGCATCATTAAAATTTGGCCACATGATATACGCATAAACAGCCTTCTCACTTTACAACATGCTTGAAGATTATTCCACGGGGAGTTCATTTCTACAACATGTTCAACATCGTGATAGCTAGCATGCTTGATACATTACATTTAAAATAATATAGTAGTCTTCACTTGTACCCGAGTCACCTAGCTCCTTGAGGTCGCCATCCCATCCACTTGCATGGTCTGAAATGAGGTAATATGCACATGCATGAATATAACACTCAATTAAGGCATGCCATGGCAATGCAGTACACATAATGTCTAGCACACTTGTATCACGTAGGCAGCAACTTGGTTCTCAAAATCACATTCTTCAAGTGCACCCCTAGGTTCAAGCCCTACTTCCACTCTTGTTCTCCATGCCCCATCGTCCGAGTGAGGCCTCTAACTAGAAATTATCACATTAGGCACTGGAGGAGTCTCACACGTGGCATTGGACCCACACACATCAAAACATGCCAATTATACTCGATCTGTTGTCATTTACATTTTCATGCAAGATAACAAAAATGTAGACCATAGCAAGGCACTTACCCAACTAGAATCTCAGCTTTCTATCCTTTCTAATAGGACTTCCTTCTAAATTTTCCCTTTCCTTCAGAATTTTCTCCTTTTCTCACACCTTGGAGAGCCCCATGTTGGTTATCATCCTTGCACATGGACATTCAATGTCCAAGTCAACTGTGGCCTCTACTTAATTCTTCCTTCCTTCCCTCCTAGGGCCTCAAAACAAGACACCGGGTGTCACAAGTGATGGTACAAAAACAATCTATCCAAAAAGAAGAAAGAGTAATGGTACACAAACAGAAATTGCATACTAAAAATCCATCTAGAATTTGCATTGCGCAATGAATCTTTCTTTTCTTTTTCTTTTTTTCTTTTTTTTTTTGTTAATGCTGGACTACAATGAGCCTTATCAAATATCTGTTCGGATAACATTAGCCTCTAGAGAACAGCTGCAGCACATAGACATATTAACAAATTAGGTAGTTAGATTGAGATACACTGCTTCTGAAGCTATATCATCATGATAGGTAGGTTACATATCTCTAGCAACAGATTTCATCGTGCTATGATTCCATTTTTTATTACATTGTACAAACAGAGAAATCTAGAAGTCGAAGCTCTCTGAAATGATCTGCAGGGAAAGGGTTATCGAAATGGGAAAATGCGAGTGACTAATATTCCATATATTCTTTCTTCTATCAGATATTCCACATGTTCCATTTTATGTTTGTAATATGTTTCTCACTTAATTTGATTTACTGGAAGTGTTTACTTAGGATGCTGAGTGCAAAATATTTCTAAAAGCAAATAATAGCACTTTCTGCAGATGCCAAATTTGAGTGCAGTAGCATTTTGATCTCTCTAGAACTTAAAGAAGCCGTAATACTCGCATAGATGTATACTTTTAAGATGAAAAGTTGTATACTGTCATTTCCCTTCCGCAGCATCTATAAGGGTTCACGATGAGACTAAGAGTCATTGTTTAGTTCGATGAGCATCAAAACATATGATGGGTATTTCATCTGTTGTTCACATCATCGAAGACAACCCACATTCCTATAAAGACCAATTATCTCTTGGGGAACTTTTGTTTACTAGTATATTTGTATGTTGAATAGGTGTTTTAAATTTTAATTACATTCTCAGGTACCTAGTTCTGAAGAGCATTGGAAATGATGGGTGCTGATCCATGAAGCATTCCCTTGTTTTAATTAACATCATCGTCGATCGCAACAACAATAAGCCTTAATCCTACTAGGTGGGACACCTACATGAATTCTAACTCACTCGTTCATCTCTATTTAAGACCATAAGAGGTCTAATTTTTTGCAACAGAATGTTATTGACACAAAGAGATCAAAGTGGTGAGACGAATGTCGTATCTTATTAATGTAACTGGCGAGTGGTATCCATGAACAATCTATTACATATTGGATCAATGGAAAAACTGGGAGGAACAGAAATCGAACCCCATGAATTCCAATCAGAAAATTCTCAAAGAAATGCAACTGCTAAACCAACAAGGACAAGGCGCCGTGGCTGGAATACAGCAATGCTTGAAACTCCACTGACGGACTCAGTGTCCGCCGACACCGCCGCTGAAGGATTTACCGCCGCCGCCGGTCCTTCCGGTGACATACCCGGTGCTTCGCTCGGCGTAGTAGCTCCAATTACATACCCAGCAGCTGCCAAACACAAAGCCGGAAATCAAAATTTAGCAAAATTATCGTCCTAAAATTGTATGAATATCGATGGAGAGTAAGAGCTGAACCGGAGCAGAAGGCATCGGGCGGGGGAGCGGTGACGGCGCAAACAGAGGTGAGATTTAGGGCCTTGGCGAGGCTGATCTGGACGCCGAAGCTGCCGGCTTTGGACAGCAGTTGGCAGAGGCAAATGGGCCGGGTGGCCACCAGGGCCGCCAGCTCCCCGCAGCACCCTTTCTCCGGCTGGGTGGTATTGCTGTCGGCCTCCACGTAGCTCAGGCAATCCGATATGTTGAGCAGATACCCGGTGCAATCCGCCGGCGTTGGACCGGGTGCGGGTGGCGGCCCGGCCGCCTCCGCCACCAGTGCTGTAGCTACTAGCAAGGCGGCGGCGGCTGCCACGACCGCCGTTGTTTGCCGGATGGTCGCCATTTTCGCCCGGATTTGGGGGGGGGGGCCTGGAACAGTGTGTGGAGGTTTACTGTACTTTGGGATGCGGAAGGACTAAGGAGTGAATTGGTTTGGGGTTTGCAGCACATGGTTCATGATATGGCATGGGGCCAGAATCTTGGACCGAAAGGGGGTATCACGAAAGTGACTTTTGTTTCAATAATTTGATTTGATTTCCTAATTTTTATCTGTCTGAATATTAATAGTGGGATGTTCTGATCACATAAATATAATAATATTCATTCCGTTTTCACTTTGTGTAACTCTTACTTACATAACTATATCTGAATTATTTTTAAATTAACAGAAACCCTAGACCCCTAGTTTTGATAAATGGTAATTAAATGACATGTGAAAATAATTAATTTAATAATAATTTCTCCCGCCAGAAGGACTACGTCTACATCACCATTTCAGAACTGAGATCTCATTGTCATTGGATCCTAAAAAGGGAATGGCCGCCTCAGCCTCGGCATGGGTTGCTCTGTCCCAAGTCAATCCACCCCTTTGCCATCCCGCAAGGTTTGGATTTTTGGCTCCGCCGCTACACCCATCTCCATTCTCTCTGTCACTCTCTTCTCCTCGTTGCACCCCGCCGCCATCTCTCTCTGCGATTTCCACCTTCTTCAGGTACCCCCATCTCTCTCTCTCTCTCTCTCTCTCTCTCTCTCTCCATGTCATTACAAGCATACATATTTCGCAAATTCCTGCATATGGTCAGGAGCAATGGTTCAATCAATGAGATGCGGTACTTTTCAAACCAAAGTTCTAGAATGATCTGACTGGTTTTGAAGTAGATTTTACAGGAGTGATATCAATTCATCAATATTTTCCAGTTTGGGCGAAGAAACCCACCAGATTATAAGAAGTCTATTTTATGGGCACAACAAAACTGGTTCGAAGCACTCTTGTTCTTCGTGTACTGTAACTTGTAAGCCTCCACAACAAGCTTCAGAGGGGGTATGTGAAGGAGCCAGGGAGGGATTAGAGTTTATTCTTTGGTGTGGAATAAGGAAAAATATATATGGCAAGGGAAAATGACTTGGAAACTGTATAAACCAATCAAGAAATCTAGCGACCCTTTCAGAAAATATTTTTTGGTTTTTTATTTTAATTTTATAATCAAATATGTCTGAATATCTTATGTTTCAAATAACCATAAGTTCATAACATTCATTTAAAAAAAAATGAAAAACATCAAAGTTAAAGGTAAAAAACAGAAAATGTTTTCTACAGCTGAACAAGTCCTAATACTTTCAACGGGATCTTCTCTTATATTGATTTTTATGGGTAGAGTGTTTTGTACTTCCTGCTTGAAGTATTACGTTTTGCGGGTTGTATCTCCAACCACCCTTTTACTTCAATGGCATTTCTGTTTTCTTGCACTTGACCAATTGATTACAATTTGCTCAAGCTATTCTTTGGAAAATGGTGGTTTTGTCGAAATGGTAACTTGGGGTACATCCATCCATGTAAACCTGAGAAACTCAAGACGCGTTCTTACGGGAGAAGAAGAAAAAATATTAAAGAAAAAGGAACAGAAGCTTGTTGATAAACATCCAGGAATAGGGTCTGATACAGTCCATGATATTCACCTTTGAAGCTAAGAAGAAATCCTATAGTCTTAAAACTCTTAATCTTGAAACTGCCAGACTGAACTCATTTTGGGTTTTACTAAACTAAAAGTTAACTTGCTGATAGCATAATTGTGTATTCTGCATTCTGTTTTCTTCCTCCAAAGACCTTGTAAAAATGCTAGATTTTCAGCACTTCTTAGGCCTTACTGTTAGGTTTCTATAGGATTATCTATTTGTAACAATGCTATCTTCCCTTGTTTTGTTCTCCCATTTCTCTGAGTCTTAAGTGGTAATTTAATGTAATTTATTTCCTGTGGCTGTTCAAAGATATTCCTTTTTATTCTTTTGCATCTCCAAGTTCAACCCAATGGAGCATTACCCAACTTGATCTCCTTACTTCAACCTTAAAGCTGCGGCAAAGCCACTGCAAACCATTTTTAAATTCCAGATCTCACTTTTAAAACCTTATACATGGTAATTTGAGCCATGACTTGTTCATATGTCATGTATATATAATATAGTTTGAATGATATGGTGTTTCACTATTTAGATGTCATTTGGGTTAATGGGTTCTCCTGATAATTATTGTTTTACAAATACGATCCTCACAAAGCTGGGAGCCTGATGCATTGAGAATGCGCTTTTATGGCGGTTGTGTGCTTCATAATCTGCATCTTATTGACACATACTTACCATTGGAAAAGCAATCTGTTTTAACCCAAATGCAGTATAATCATATGCATGCTGATTGTTCTTAATGTTGTTTCATTGAAATTAATCGTCAATCTAAGTTACATATGATCAAGTCAAGATTAATGAATACGCTCAGTCACCTTTATTGTGTGGTTGGGTATTACTGAAAGCAAAGTCAATCAATGTTGAATATCCTTAGATACATGAAATGTTTTGTTTACCTGTTGGCTCCCTTGCATGGCAATGCTACCCTCAACTTTATAGATTTCTGTTGCTGCATCTGCACTTTCTTTCTATATTCTCTCTATAGCTGTTTCCATTTCTCGTTTGTGTCATACTATTATGGCATGCTTCAGTCCATGAATTTGCTGAACCTAACAAAGAAATTCTCAAGTATATTTTTCCAAATGTTAAAAGACAAGGCTAAGTTCTTCCGTGAAATTTAATTGAACTCAACAACCAATAGCTAAGGATATAAAAAGCAAATAGAAACTTGAGAATTGAGTTCAAGTGTCATTTTATGTTACCAAAACCTTGATTAGTATTTAGAATACAAAAGTATTAATGAGACCATTCATAAATCTGCTATTTAAAGATGCTTTGTCTACTGAGATTTCAGGCAACATTATTGAAGTTACTTGGCTCAACAGGTTTAGGATGAAAGCAAAACCAGTTCAAGAAAGAGACTCACCGTGTATTCAAGGTTCTGCAGATATGGTAATAAGTGCAAGTGAAGAATTGCAGAGGTGAAATAATGCTTGAATTCCTCTGTGTGTGTTTGTATGTGTGTGTGTATTTTCCGTAATAGGTGTACTGTGATTCATTTGATTTCTGACTCAAGTGATTGTAGGTATGCTGTAGTTACTGGATCGAACAAGGGTATTGGCCTTGAGACCGTTCGGCAGCTTGCAATGTCAGGAGTGATGGTTGTGTTAACAGCCAGGGATGAGAAGAGGGGTGTGGAGTCTGTAGCCTCGCTCAATGAATTGGGTTTGTCTAATGTCATTTTCCATCTACTGGATGTTCTAAACCCAGATAGCATTGCATCCTTGGCTGAGTTCATAGAAAAGCAATTTGGAAGGCTTGATATTTTGGTAAGATAAATATTTGATTTTTCTTTTTCTTTTTTCTCATTGATGGGTATTTGCAAAGTTGATGGCCCATGAAACACATCAGGCACACACAGTAAAGTCCCTTGCACCTGGCTGTTTTTGATTCAAGGTTCAAATTTGGGCTACTCTCTTACATACCACGGCCCTAAATCTCCTGCTTTGTTTTCCTATCTAAACCATAATCATCAATCAGTATAGACCCTTAAAATTTTGGTGACAAATTCTCAGATGAATCAGGAGACAATCAACTATCATTCGTCTAGCCAGCTTTTTAGCAATTAATATTCAAATTACACTCCAATCTGTTGTATGCATGTGTAATATTGCAAGTGAGTTCATCCATATACAAGATTCAATGTATAAGATAATGAATCTGTACATGAGACATGTCTATCCTTGGTATACTCCATAGATGCATTGGTAGGTATGGAGATATACATGCATCCCTGTTGGGACATGTGTAACAAGGCATCCTAACATTACTCTTCCCGTACACCTTCAATCTGAATATTTATCATCAGATGCATTCATACTTCCAAATGCACTTGGATGACTTGGAAGCTGCAAAGCAAAATTGTAGATTAGATTCCTTAATTCCACAACGCATTCATTCTATAGCGGAGCAAGTAATGTATGCTATGGTCTGTAGGTAAACAATGCTGGAGCTTCTGGAGTGATAGTTGATGAGGATCGCTTAATTGCCCTTAATATAGATCCTGCAACTTGGGTAAGCTTTAGCTGAGGATCTGTTGTTATGTTTCTACTGAATAACAGCAAGACAGAAAAAATTCTTACCACAGTCTACAGCTCTCAGGCAAAGCAACCAACTTGGTTCAAGATGTGATAAAAACGACCACTGAGAAGGCAGAAGAATGCTTGAATACCAATTATTATGGCTGCAAGGGAGTGACGGAAGCTCTTCTTCCACTGCTTAAGCTTTCCGCAACAGGAGCAAATATAGTGAATGTCTCTTCCCTCCGGGGTGAGTTAAGGGTAAGCATCTTCATATTGATCATCAAATTCATTTTCCTGTAAGCAGTTACAGGGTTCACATTTAGTTAGATGAGTTCATGAGAATGAGATGCAAGGCTACGTGCATGTCATGACCTAGGAAGGATTAAGGTGGCTCTTCAGTCCCTGTCCCTATCCAACATGCAGCGAATGCCAATATGTGGAACATGCTCTAGCACGTGTTGCAAAATCCTCCAAACGCGTCTTTAATTATTGTCTCCATTCAACTTTTCAAAAGTCAAGCATGGCATCTACAGATGACTCTTCCAACAATATGACTTCAAATCCTGAACACTAGGCCACTTTGTTGTGATGTTTTGGTGAATATAGAGTTTTCTCAAATGATGACTTATGGACTTTGTCTTCTACTCCAAGATACAGTCATGGAAAGTAGAGTGTTGTTATCTTTCATATAATAAATGAAACTTTTAATTGTTTTAAAAAAAAATAGATATTTGATTCTGTTTCATAGATATCTGTAAACCTTGCATCTTAAACCATAAGATGTTTTTACTTTCAACACCGTTCTTGTGTGTGACTAAACTGTATAATGGTCTTGCTTTGTTTCTTTCCTGTGCTGGAACATCTATTACCTTCATGTGGATATTGGAAATGTGATTTCTACTTCTACAACATATTACTTAATTAAGCAAATTGTGTATGGCTGCAACATTATATCATATTCCCATTGTAATGCTACTAGTGGAAATTGTATTCGGATTTTCTGATGAATTCTCCTTGCTGTGCAGCGGGTTCCCAATGAGCAGATTAGAAATATACTTGCAGACATAGACACACTGACGGAGGACAAAATTGATAAAATAGTAGAAAAATTTTTGCATGATCTGAAAGAAGATGCAGTCGAAGCTAATGGGTGGCAGAAAATGCTTCCTGCTTACAGCGTATCCAAGGTCGCATTAAACGCCTATACTAGAGTTCTTGCCAAGAAGTACCCTGAAATGCGAATAAACTGTGTCCATCCCGGGTACGTTAATACAGACATCAATTGGCATACAGGGCTGCTGACAGTGGAAGAGGGAGCAGAAGGTTCGGTCATGCTGGCTCTTCTGCAAGCAGGAGGTCCAACCGGTTGCTATTTTGATCGCACTAGAGTGGCCGAGTTTTGACTGCAAGGTTCGATTGCGTTTGCTCTTCTGCTTGTTTAAAGTCCTACTGACTGCCATTCTGATCATACTAGAGTAACCATCTTGTAGCCAAGGCCTCTTTGCGATTCTAGCCCTCATGGATGTCGCCTGTTCAACATCTTTTGCCGTGCCGGACGTATGATGTCTCTTGGTGGACATTTTTAGGTCTGATCCTGTCTGAACAAAGTTTGGAACAAGAAATTTGCGTGATGAAAGGAAAACAAACTTTGTTATATGCTTTTTGTTGAGAAGGTCTTTTGAGAGATGTCGTATCTGTTTACCATCCAGTTAGGATTCCTTGAAAGAAATGTTCTTATTGTTTGACAATGAAGACATAAATCTCTTCAAAATCTTTCAAATTTTTCGGACGCTGTCAAGCGCGGAGCCACTTTGAGGCCCAGCGGGGGCAACTGGCCCACTGGGCCAGAAAAAGTTTTGGTTTGTAAGTATTTAGAAAAATAATATTTTATATTAATAAATCAAACACTCAAATAATTTTTCATAAGTTGTCTTTTAAAAGGCGTCCATAAACTTAAACTCCACCATAAACAATACCAAATAAAATCTTAATTATATTTTAATACCATCGTTGTAAAGTTTTCTCTATAATCTTTTTGTTAGTTTTAGTATTCTAAAAATTGTCTACATAATGTTAGTAAATACATAAAATTAAATCATAAAATATTTTGTAAATGAGAAAAACTAGGACTAAAAAGTCCAATTAAAAATTAAGACAATTTTCACGTTAAAAAATCAAAATAATTCATTTCAACTCAGTTCAATGAATTTGGTGATTAGTTAGAATATAATATAAACAAAAATATCGCATTTTGCTTATACTGTTATCTTTTTAAAACAAATAATTGTGAACAAGGAGGTGGTGATTTTTTTGTGAAATAATAGTTCAGTAATTTTTTTAAAAAAAAAGATAGATTTCAAATTCATGTTTGAGATGTTAATAGTGCACACAATCAAACTCGAAACAACTATGAAGACTTAATAAATCAATAGCAAAATATTGAGATAGTTTTCTTCAAGCAATCAGAACAAATACAGTGTGATTATCGAATTCGTTTGAATGCATCAGTTGATTGTGCTTGACTTCTTCCACATCAAAGACTAGCCTTTCGTGGTCATAACGAGTCTAAATATTCAAATAATCAAGGCAATTTTCTTAAACAATTGCAATTTATAGCCAATCATAATAAGAAGATTAAGGTTGCTCCTTTGAAAAATATTCTTGAAAATCTCAAGTTAATATCACTTAATGTTCAGAATGATATTGTAAGAGGTCATTATGTAGCATTATCAAAATATAAAAATTCATAAATAATAATTGTAAAAAAGTTTTTTGTATTTTAATATTATTATCATTGTCTTATTTTTAAAAATATATTTTTTGTATTTAAATTCACCCTATTAAACCAAAATTCTAGCTCTACCCTTTACACTCTTATCTCCTCCCACTTTTAAATGTCTCTAAATGGATTATATTTCTTTTTGTCTTTTCGGTCATTATATAGATCTATAGTTTTATTTTTTGTACGGTTGAAGATTAAATTGCTTGCTCGGTATTTCAATTTTTGTATTATTGTTGTAATAATCAATCTTATGGGAATCGAACCAAATTGGCCTACCAAACTAATTAAACCAATAATTGGTTGAAAAGAAAACCGATTAGACAATTCATTTCATGAGAACAAATAATTATGTAAAAAATAAATTATTTTTTGCATGAAACGTGATTGAATAATTGAACATGCAATCTTAATTTTATTTATTTATATCAAATATTAGAAAATATAATAATAATTTTGGATATTTAAAAAAACTTTATGTATATTATTTGAGTACCATCTATCATTTTGCTAGTATATGAATAATTTTGTTAATTTTTATTTATAATTTTAAATTTTATTTTACTTTCATCGTAAATCTGTGTCAACGTTATACAAATTTTCTAATATTGTTATTTTACTTTCATTACAAATCTATGATGTATCATCTGATAAATTTTATTTTTAAAATTTTGTAATCATAATTTTTATTACTATATGTTTATTTATTTCATAAAAAATATCTCCCAAATTAACCTAGTATAACTATTAAACTGTGAATTTGTTCTCTTATTGATTTGACATTTTGAGCTAATTTTTTACTTTAGTACACAATTAAGTAAGTAATAATTTTTTGTTCAAAATAGAGCTAAAAAAAGCTTTTATTTACCAATTTTGAAAACCCTTAAACTTTTTCTTATTATTAATAAGTCGACCATACTAATTTCATTGGACCCACCCCAATGGTAAGCTCGTAACTCGGTATTGGGGCTGATCCCTAGACTTAATATTGGTCCAATGTCAGCCCAACAATGTCCCCATCCCATCAACATCAGTTTAGCAGTATCCTTCTTCCTATCAACACTATACCAAAATTCTCGCGCCGACAACAAGTCTCGATTACCTTAAGATCCTTGACTCTTTACTCTCTCACAATAATCGATGACACACAAGATATTTTTTTTCTCTCCTATATAAGTTAGCTGACCACCGGTCAAAATAGGCTTTTTTTAGTCTTACAACAAGTCTACTACTTTGAGCTCTTACTTATTTGAGTGTTGAAGTATTTGTAGATGCCACCTTCCTCTCTCGTCGTGTGAATCGCCATTGTCTCAAGCTATTTGTCTGATTATTTTTTTGAGCCTGAAAGAACAATAAAAAATATAATTTTAGTAAAGTGAGATGATACAAATTTTGCTCTTCATGAATATTGAATTCATCGATTAGATTTTAGTATGCTGGATAAATGTTTTTTATGAGAATAAAAGACTTACTCTAAAGAGTAAATAATCTTTTATTTTCACATATATGGTCACGCACCTCAATATAGATAATTCATTAAAAAAGATAAGATAATAATAAAATGTATTCGTTAAAGAGCACTCCCCGAATTGACAAAAAAAAGTTCCGTCAATTGTCAAACTTGTATAGATCCATTAACATATATATATATATATAAAACATAATATAACACAATATTATCTTTATTATTTAATGAATAAATCCATTCAATTATCATGCTTGGTCGGTACATTTATTATACGTAGCTAATATCAATCAAATTATTATAACGGGTACGGATTCCCGAATATAGCCCAAAACCGACCCATTTGGGCCACGTTCAAAAAGTGCGATCCGACCGAGCCGGCGGTTCGTTTGCCCAAAAAAGTGAACCGACTATTGCCCGCATAGGAATATAGAGAGAAACGCAAGCGTAGGAGACAACTAGGGCTCGAAGTAGAGTTCCATTGTTCGGTCTCCCACTGAAGAATCAACACTTCACGTTCCTCTCTACCTGACGGTTATCTATTTGCGCCTGTACATATATACATATATGCATATAATTGCATGTTTTTCCGTTTCGAAATCAATAATTTCTGGTCGGCAACCGAGTTCCATCTGCACTTGTTTATCGTCACGGAAATTTGCCGTCCGAGGTTACTCTCTCTCTCTCTCAGATAGCTCGTTTTCGGTAATGCTTCTATGTATTTTCGTATGTTGTTATAATGTTTTCCTTTTTGTTCGGGTTTATTTCATAGGTTCCGGTGTCCTTTCGTTGCGTTTTTCTACGAGAGTGTAGTTTTAGGCTTTGAATAGAACTCTTGGGTTGTAGACGAATAATGCATAAGGACTATTGGTTTTTAACTTCAGGCATAGAGGGGAAGATAATAGCAACTGCGTATCGTATTTGTAGTTAGTGCTTGTCAAGAAGTTGGGAGATTCAAATGTTTATTGTGTTTATAAATTTTTAGAACTTAGATAACAATTATTTTTCTCAGCAGTTTTCTGTTTCTGTCGTAAGCCAGTAGAGGTTTTTCCCCTTCAATTAGTGCTGTATTGTGTTGTGTACGCACAAGATTAATATTTTTTTTTTCTTGTGCAATGAGTGCAAGTTTTCTTAATATTTGGCTGTTAGCTGACACAAGTTGATTGCATAACTTATTGAATGGAGACAATGAAGAGAGATTATCTCTTAGCGTGGGCAATAACCTTCCTGCAAAACTCTGTTGTTTGCTTCAAAATCCTATCTAGCATAATTATAAGTTGTTCTATTTAAACCATTTCTTTCACCAGAGTGACCCGAGACCATATTGACAATGATAAGTATGTTATAACAGGTATATCTACAAGTGTTTTCCATGTGGTGTTCTAAAATTCAAATTCACACAGTAAGTAGATAAACGAAAATGAAGGTATGGGGTTCATGATGAATTTTTATCATGCATAGAGCAACATGTATTTGAGTTTAAATATCTTCAATCCACAGCTAAGAAGCACCAATGTGAATGAGGATATGGATTGGGGGAACAATGTTTTGGAACACATAAGGATATCATGAAAAATATTATTTTCTCTATATTTTAGCAGTAATGTTTATGAACATAACCAAATACCACTAAAAATATATGTAAAAAATACTACTAATCAATTATGAAGATACCATTCAATTCATAGATCAAAACTATTATAGAAATCACACCATTCCAACACAGATAAGATTAAGCCATAATAATGATGACATAAATACTCTCTCAAAAGAAATATTGAAATAATAATATTTTTTTGTCGTGCTTGTGTTTAGGGTTGTGTTAGGATGATTTTACCATTGGAATTGTGATTCTTGCTAAAGTTGTGTTCGCTGAAGGTGACAAGGGACGAAGATTGTTGCATTGAAAAAAAAAAGAGGGAGAGGGGGGGGGGGAAGGAATAAGATAGGGAGTGATACAGAGGTAGGGAGACAGTATAAAACCTACTCATATTTGCCATTACTGGATGATTGTCGTTCAAATGAAATTAGGTGTCATTTTTTGTGTTTTTTATTCTTTTCGAGTTACTACATTGGTAGATTTTATCCCTCCCCAACTAAATTTTGAAATTCAATTCATACAATGTCCTCTGGTGGGCCTAACCATTGACACATGCTCTCGTGTGTTTGATACATGCTAACTGTTTCATTGTAAATTAGTGAGAGATTTGATTGCCGTTCACTATGAAATTCTAGTACTGTTTTGTCAGGGATCTGGACTGGACTTAGGATTTTTTAGTGAATTTGGAAGAAAACAAGGGAGAAAGAATCGAAAGGGAGATAGAAATAAGAACTGAGACTAAGATCAGAAGAGAGGAAAATGAGGGAGAAACAGAGAGAATTGTAGAGAGAGAAGCACTCAATCTGTTATTATTCAATATCCTCCAAAAGATCATCTCAAGTTGCTTATATAGCCACTCTTACAGTTAATTCTTACAGTTACAATTTGTAACTGAAAGTATTACAGCTATCCATTCTAAAACATAAATGTAACTGAAAAAATACAAGTTGTAACAGAAAAACATAATGCAGTAATTGCAGCAAGCTTTAATGACCATTATACCCTAGGATCACGACAATCCCCCCTCGAAAGATTTTTTGTCCCCAAGAAATCACAGTAATTGGCCATTATTTATGCAAGAACCGTCATCGTGATTTTTTTTTTCTAATGCCTGCTTTCACTATCTGATTCATCCTTCTTAGACTGTTCCATCACCTTCTCTTTTTCCTCCCTCTTTCCTTTTTCCTCTTTTTCTCTCTCCTTCTTGGCCTTTTCCCCTTCTCTCTTATGTTCCTTTTCTTGAGAATGTAAGAGGTGGTCCTAAAAGATCTCCTTAGCTAATTTCTCTTCTCCAATTGGACAATATTGATAATCTTCTCACGCTGCCTGTGAAGTTTAGCTTCTTCATCCTCTGCATGTCTTATTTCAGTCTGAAGAAACTTCAAACTTCCAACTAAGACTTCAATAGTTTCATGAAGTTCTCTTTTCCTAGACCTAAGCCTCTCAATATCCTCAATATCCTGATTGCATAGGAAGAGACGAAAATGTTCCACAGGTTCCACATAGCTGAAACATGACCTCCATATCTAGGGGTGCAAATGAGCTGAGTTGTTCAAGCTCGGCTCGATGTTCGACTTGATGAAAGTTTGTTCATTAAGGTAAGCAAGATGAGCTTGAGCCTAACTTTGAAGCTCGATTTGTAAACAAGCTAACCTTGAGTTCAGTAAAGTTCAGCTCGTTAACTCGCGAGTTGGCTTGAATAGAAACTCATGAGTTGGCTCGATTATAAGCTCATGTGCTGTCTCGAATAGAGGCTTGCGAGCTAACTCGCTTATAAGATCGTGAGCTGGCTCGAGTAGAAGCTCGCGAGTTGGCTCGTAAATAGACTTGTTTATAAATACATTAATAAAATTATTTATAATTTTATAAAAATATATTTAACATAAAATTATCAAACTTTACTTTATTATAATAATATCATAATAAGAATGTGTTGATAAAAAAAATTTGTTGTGACTTAAAAATTAATCAACTAATGTATGAGTTTAATAGAATAATTATCATTTTAATCAAGTAAGGAAATGTTTTGTTGACTAACAACTAATAAATATTGTACTCTACTTATTTTTTTTTAATCAAGTAAAACCTAAATATTTAAGTGATTAATCGTTTATATACTTGTCTTACTCGAATATATGATGGAATAACATTAATTTAATAACCAAATAGTTAATTGACTAAGTGATACATTAGTTAAATAACTTTGTTGTGTTGTAATTTTGATTATATTTGTATTTTGAAAATAACTAGACAAGTAATTTGATTATCTTTTTGTACAGTAAATGATATTATGCTTATTGTAATTTGTGAAATTATTATTAATTAATTATCATGTCGATGCTATATTTGTTGATTATCAGGTTTGTAAAATGTAAACCCTAGGGTATAGAAGCTTAGAAATCAAGACTCAAGAGAGATAGTAAAAGAGAAATGTACTGTAGGAATTTGGTTCATTAAAGTATATCAACCAACTTACAAAGATGCAATACATAGACTGTATTTATACAGTCTTATAACCGACAGAAAGACTACTGCCACAAGCATAAAACAGAAACTAAAACAACAACCCTATCAGAATTAATGAAACAAATATAAAGAGAATGCTATCTGAATACTACATTCTCTTCAACACTCCCCTTCAAATCATGCTCCTGCACTTGCTCTTCAGTAGAAAATGTTCTGTGGAATGCTGTCATTGCTGTTACTCGCTGAGTACCAGTACTGATAGGAGACCAGGCAAGATTAAGCTTACTGCATAACACCTGAAATCTATCCCTTGGTAAACTCTTGGTTAAAATATCAGCCACCTGGTCAGACGTAGGAACATAGCGAATTTCTACGTCACCTTGTTCAACCTTTTCCCTCACAAAATGCACATCAACACCAACATGCTTCGTTCGCGAGTGGAAGATAGGGTTTTCAGCCATGCTTTTTGCTGCTAAGTTGTCACACCATAGAACTGGAGTAGAACTAATCGGATAACCTAACTCAGCAAACAAAGACTTAAGCCATAAAATTTCCATTACTCCCAAAGCAACAGATCTGTACTCAGCTTCCCCTACAGAACGAGCAACAACTGACTGCTTTTTAAAGCCCCAAACGATAAGATTTTGACCAAGATAGACACAAAAGCCACTAGTACTTCTTCGAGTGACTTTACACCTAGCATGATCAGCATCAGTAAATACTGTGAGATGCAAATTTCTAGGAGTAGATGAGAAAAATAAACCAATACCAGTTGTACTCTTGATATACCGAAGCAATCTTTTGCAAGCCAACCAGTGTTGACTCTTAGGTTTGGAAGAAAACTGACTCAACTTATTTACAGCAAATGCAAGGTCAGGTCTTGTATATGTCAAGTATTGAAGAGAGCTTATAATAGTTCAATACAAGGCTGGATTGTGAAAATCTGCACCTTCATTGGTTAAGGAAATTCCAGCATTCATAGGTGTGTCACAAGGCTTACAATCGGCTATACCAGCCTTCTTCAATAAATCCAGAACATATTTAGTTTGAGTAAGGAAAAGACCACTGGCATTTCTATAGGCTTCAAATCCTAGAAAATAGTTGACAGCTCCTAGAGTTTTCAAGGCAAATTGACAATCAAGATCATGAATACACTGCTGAAGAGCATCCGGACTAGAGCCAGTAAGAAGGATATCATCAACATATACAAGCACAAATAGTACATAATCAACAGTCCACTTGATGAACAAAGAAGCATCTGCAATTGAACGAACAAAACCCCAGCTAATTAACGCTTCTTTCAGCTTATTATACCAAGCTCGAGGAGCTTGTTTCAACCCATATAGGGACTTAATCAACCAACAAACATGTGCAGGCTTTGAGACATTCACAAACCCTTTTGGTTGAGCCATATATACCGTTTCTGCCAAGTCACCATTCAAAAATGCATTGTTCACATCTACTTGCTGAATTTCATAACCAAATGACACAGCTAGAGAAAACAATACCCGAATTGTGGGTGCCTTAACCACTAGACTAAATGTTTCAACATAGTCAATGCAAGGATTTTGTAAGGAACCTTTAACAACAAGTCTGGCTTTATACTTTAAAACAGACCCATCAGGTTTAAATTTTACCCGGAAAATCCATTTGTTTCCAACCAAATTCATATCAGCTGTATAAGGAACCAATTCCCAAGTGTGATTCTGTTGCAGAGCATTGTACTCTGCTTCCATGGCTTTAGCCCATCGTGAGTCTAATAGAGCCTCACTAACTGATGTTGGCTCAAGGGAACTCACTAAAACATGAGGAGATGTGGGAACAAGTTGCCTAGACATAAACCAAGTAAGCATAGGATGAACTGATGGAGCTGGAGGAGGTTTAGTTTTAGTAACCCGGGATACTGGTGGAGCGAGGGTGTATGAGGAATAGAAGATAACAAAGGTGATGTCGTGGTTGCAGGCAAATTGTCTGTTATATGTAGAACTGGATCCGAGGAAGTAGTACCTACGGGACACTGACCAGATACAGAAGGAGAAACAATAGGAGAGATAATAGGATGAAGAAACTCTGTGGTAGGATTGTGAGGATTAAAGTTTGTAGATGATTCATCAGTGTGAGGAGAAGAAGAAAATATAGTTGGAAAAGGAAAGTCTTGTTCGTTAAACTGAACATGACGAGTAGTGTAAATGCGACCTGAGGGATGCAGACATCTGTAACCAACTTGAATAGAACTGTATCCAATAAAGATACACTTAGTTGAATGAAACTCAAACTTATGTTTGTTATAAGGTCGCAGCAAGGGAAAACAGGCACAGCCAAATGGCTTAAGCAAATGATAGTTAGGAGGTTTTTGATACAACAACTCAAAAGGAACCTGAGATTGAAGAGATGCAGAAGGTAGAAGGTTAATCACATGAACAGCAGTGAGGAAAGCTTCTACCCAAAACTTTAGAGGCATTTTAGCATGAGCTAATAGAGTCAAGCCCATTTAAGTTATATGCCTATGTTTTCTCTCAGTAATTCCATTTTGTTGATGAGTGTGAGGGCAGGAAAACCTAGGTTGAATGCCATTATGATGAAGATAGGGTAAACAAGCCCGATATTCCCCTCCATTATCGGTTTGCAATGCCTGAAGTTTAGTTTGAAATTGATTCTCAGCCAACTTATCAAAGGTACTGAAAACTAATAAAACATCTAATTTGAGCTTTAAAGGGTATAACCAAGTGTATCGAGTATAAGTATCTACAAAAATGATGTAATACTGAAAACCTTCCATAGACAACATGGGTGCTGGTCCCCAGAGATCGGAATAAACCAGCTGTAAGGGACGAACAGCGGTAATGTCGTGAGAAGCAAACGGAAGTTGATGTAATTTGCCTATTTTGCAAGAATCACAAAAGGACAAACTGGAAAATGAACAAGAAATTCTAATTTTATTCAACACTTGTTGTAATACATTCAAAGAGGGATGTCCCAATCGATTATGCCAAGCTTGACTACTACTAGTGTTTTGAGCTACACAAGCATCTTTGGACGTTTCATGAACAAATGAATTTCGTCCTTTACATGTACTGAAAACATTACATAAATTGGATGAAAAATCAGCTGAAGAAACAGAAATTTGCTCTAAAGAACGGGCTGGAGTGCTGGTTGCAGCAAAGCATGATGCTGGAACTAGCTGATATAACCCATCCTTAAGTTGGCTCCGTAAAAGAACTCCCCCGGATCCTTTGTCCTTAATAAAACATACATTAGAATGAAATTCAGCAACCACATTATGATCTTGAGTTAGTTGAGAAACACTAAGAAGATTTTTATGTATACTAGGAACATGAAGAACATTAGGAATACAAAGAAATGAATTTGAAGTAGTATTTAACATTCCTGAACCAACATGAGTAATTGGCAACTGCTTACCATTGCCTATGGTAACTTTTTCTCCACCATGATAAGGCGAGTGGACAGACAGATTATTTAGGTTAGAAGTAATATGATTTGTGGCTCCTGAGTCCACAAACCAAGCTGGATCAGAAAGAGACGATTGAGGAGAATTAAACTGAGAAGATTGGTATGAAAGAAACTGATCCGAAGATCCATGAGGCAGTGAGCCTGTTATTGAGCTAGTATCATTAGCGTAGGCTCCATTAGGATCACTAAAAGCTGCCATGTAAGCACCTGAATCAAATTGATTTCCAGGATTAAAATTTCCACTAGATCTTCCACCAGTAAAATTTCCAGTAGGCTGATTCTGATTATTCACTCGAGTAAAGTTAGGATCAAACCGGTAATAGCACTTATCAACATAATGTCCTGGCTTACCACACAGCTAGAGATGGCAAAATGGGCTTGGCCCGACGGGCTGGCCCGTTGGGGCTCGGCCCGGCACCGAGCTAGGGCCAGCATTTTGCTGGCCCATTTAAGGCCGGGCTGATTTGGCTCGGCGGGCCAAATGGTGGCAGGCCGGGCTAGCCCGCTAATCAGCCACACCCCCCCCCAACCACAAAACAGCCCTTTGTCGCCTGCGCTCTATCGCCCGCGCCCCTCGCTCTCAGCCTCGCCTCTCGCCCTCTGTCTCTGTCTCGCCCTCGCCCTCACCCTCACCCTCACCCTCGTCCCGCCCTCGCCCTCGCCCGCGCCCCGTGCTCGCCCTCTGTCTCGCCCGCGCCCCTCGCTCGCCCTCTGTCTCACCCTCGCCCTCGCCCTCGTCTCACCCTCTGTCTCGCCCTCGCCCTCGTCTCGCCCTTTGTCTCGCCCTCGCCCCTCAGTCGCCCTCGCTCGTCCTCTGTCGCCTGCGCCCCTCGCTCTCAGTCTCGCCCCTCGCCCTCTCTCGCTCTGGGCTGGCCCGTTTGGCCCGCGGGCCCGTGTAGGGTCGGGCTAGGGCCAGCAATCTGCTGGCCTGTTTTTAAGCGGGCCGATTTGGCCCGGCCCGTTTGCCATCTCTACACACAGCTGACAGTAGAATTTTCTATTTGAAAACCTGCCTCGACCTCTACCTCCTCTAAACCCTAAACCTCCTCCTCGTTGTGTATTTCTGCCTCGACTAAAACCAAAATTTCCATTACTTTGATGTGTTGCCACATTAACATTCATGTTAGAAGACATGGACTCAAACTGTAGAGACGGTTGAGGCACATTTTTAGCAGCCAATCTTTGTTCATGCATAAGCAACAAATATTGAACATTTTCCAGATCTATCTCATCCATCTGATATGTTATTAAACTCACCACAGTATCATAATCTTGATCGAGACCATTTAGAATTGCGAGAAGCACTTCATTATCACCAAGTGGTTCTCCTATGGCGGCTAGAGAATGACTTATGGTCTTGATTTTCAAGACATAGTCATTGATTGATAAATTTTCCTTTTTAACAGACCTCAACTGTTGTTTTAACTGGAAGGATTTTGCTATTGTTTGTCTAGCATATAATTTCTCAAGATAGAGCCATACCTCGGCAGATGATTCACATTGAATCACCTGCGCTAATACTTCCTCGGTGATTGTAGAGAAAAGCCATCCGAGAAGCAGCTGGTCGGATCTAAGCTAGTTAACATATTCTGGATTCACCTCTAAGTTCGTTGCTGCATTGTCGCTTGTGGAGTCACTTATGTATTTCGAAGGAGGAGACGCTTTATTCAAGTATGACACTAGATCGAAGGCGCGGACAGTGGCTAAGATTTGAGCCTTCCAAAATATATAGTTCTTGGAATTGAGTTTCAGAGGAATGAAACTAAAGGCTTTTGACACTGTTGTGAAATCGAACTGAGATATGGACGAAGCACTTGAGGTAGATCGAATAGGAGGAGAGGTAGAGGAAGAACGACTCTCATGAATAAACGCCATTAGCTGGTTATCGTCTCTGATACCATGTAAAATGTAAACCCTAGGGTATAGAAGCTTAGAAATCAAGACTCGAGAGAGATAGTAAAAGAGAAATGTACTGTAGCAATTTGGTTCATTAAAGTATATCAACCAACTTACAAAGATGCAATACATAGACTGTATTTATACAGTCTTATAACCGATAGAAAGACTACCGCCACAAGCATAAAACAGAAACTAAAACAGCAACCCTATCAGAATTAATGAAACAAATATAAAGAGAATGCTATCTGAATACAACATTCTCTTCAACAAGGTTGGGTTCATTTAGGTATATTTGTTGATTATCATATTGATAAACAACAACAACAACATATCCAGCCGTTATCCCACTATGTGGGGTTGGCTACATGAATTCTAGACTTCTATGTGGGTTACATCCCAACAGATAGTTTGTCTAGAATTCATATTTGGATCCGACTAGGTTTTACGCTGGCTGTCGGCTACCTAACACAACCCTCCTCCTTTATCCGGGCTTGGGACCGGCAGTGGATAATATCCTCTGGCGGAGTAATGATGAAATGAAGTTTGAACACCATCTTCACATGGAGAAATTTCATGAGATGGTGGTGAAGATAATTGATATAGTTGTGTTCCATAACTTAGTTAACATGGTGAAACCAACAAGTACAATATGGAAACACAACAAATTGATTATCATATTGATATTTGCTTTTATTGTACATCAGTTTATTAGGTTTTTTTAAAATAAAACTTTGATAAATTCCAACCCGAGCCCAATCTCGAGTTGGGGCTCGCTCAAGCCTAAGTCGAGCTCGATCTCAAGCTATGCTAATTGAGCTCGAGCTTGAGCCTGTGATAAAATTTGTCGAGTTGAACCAAGCTAACCGAAGCTCGGCTCAGTTGCACCCCTATCCATATCTAGATTTAAACCATCTGTAATGATTTTCTGGAGTCCGAAGGTCTAAAATTCCTAGTATTGAGATCTCATCAGCCTGACAATTAGTTTCCTTGGAACCAATATAAGAGTGTTCCAGTCTGATTTGCCCAATCAGATCGTATATGACTGCATGTGGAGTGTCAAAAACGTGATCCAGCCTAGAAGAGATGCCAAGGGCACGCGTGAAAGATCTCTTCATCGCGACTTTCACCTCTAGCATGATTTATAGCCGGAATATCTAATGAATTGTTAGAATGTACAATAATACCCCAGCCTTCCCCTTGTGTACTCCCACCCTAATAGCCAACCTATACTCCCGCCTTAGTACCCCAACTACTGGTACGTGACATGAATCAATGTCTTTTACTAATTCAGATTGTTCCTTAGCTTCCTATAAGTTAGAAGTCTGAGGAAGGACTCCAAGGACTCCAGCACCAGTATCCGTACAGATGAATGCTCTTTCAGTTGGAATTGCCTGATCCAATTCAGAAAATTCATCAGCTTCTTTGTTCTTGCAGACCGGAGGTATTAGGTAGGATTCCAGTTCTTGCTAGAATTGGTTCTGCAGTGGATCTTGGTGGAAAATCCACTCGTAGAGTGACCAAAATTCATCAGCTTCTTAGTTCTTGCAGACCGGAGGTATTATGTAGGATTCCAGCTCTTGCTAGAATTAGTTCTGCAGTGGATCTTGGTGGAAAATCCACTGGAACATCTTTGAAACCTTATTCAAAAAGTCGTCCAGCTTTTGGCCAAAATTAGTGAGTTCTTCCTTAATTCCTTTCTCTAGCATCTGCACACTTCTTTCTAATGTCTGCACACTTTCTCTTGTTGCAGCACTTTCTTCTCGGCAGCCACTCACCTCTGCCTGAGTCTGCTAGTCTTGAGGACACCATCTCCAACTACTTCATGTGGATGCCTTCTGCCATCACCTTTGCTCGCCTTCAATAAGAATTGCCTGAATCAACTGCCTCTTGAAATCGATCAACTCTAAATCCGCCTTCCTGAATCGCCTACTTCACAATTCAGCAACCGAGGATCGGCTGCTCAGGATCCACTGCTAAGGATCACCTAGATCAATCAGCCAAGAATCGTCTGCTCTTATACCAAATGTCAGGGATCTAGACCTGACTTAGGATTTTTTAGTGAATTTGGAAGAAATCGTGGGAGAGAGAATCAAAAGAGAGAGAGAAATCAGAAGAACTGAGAGTAAGATCGGAAGAGAGGAAGATGAAGGAGAAAACAGAGAGAAATTAGGGAGAGAATTGCAGAGAGAGAAGCATTCAATCTGTTATTACTCGATATCCTCCACTCGATATCCTCCAAAAGATCATATCAAGTAGCTTATATAGCCACTCTTACAGTTAATTCTTTCAGTTACAATTTGTAACTGAAAGTATTACAGCTATCCATTCTAAAACAGAAATGTAACTGAAAAAATACAAGTGGTAACAGAAAAATATAAAGCAGTGATTGCAGCAAGCTTTAATGACCATCATACCCTAGGATCGTGACATGTTTCTTAAGCTTTTATTGCCATTCAATACTATATGAGGCCAATGACAAATCATTAGCCTTCACATGTGTATGTGTTTGTATGGGCCTGGTTGGATTAGATTTTAGTGATTGCTCCCAATCTATTTAAGCATACCAAACAGTGATGTGGGATTTGGGTGTCTAACTCTGATCCTGTTCTGCTAAACTGATCTTTGTTGTTATGGTGATTACATTTGTTCAATCCTCCTTTCTGTTACATTTTGTTGTTGAGAATCAATGGGAAATGATAAAATGCCAAAAAGCTGATTGCAGACCTTTTAACATTTGGGACATTTAAGGTAGAAACCTCAGATCACACAGCTTCTATGACTTAATTAGGATGGTCAATATAAATTTTTGATCTTGAGTTTTCTTGGAAGCAGAACAAGCAGAGAGGTCTTTAAAAGGAATTAAAAATATAGAAGTGTGTTTAATTTTTGGTGTTCGGCTATGGCTCTGGGTCCATGAAAGATTAATTAGACTTTAGGGTTTCTTATGCTTGCACACCACTTCTTAGTAATCAAGTTGAGCAGTATAACTTTTTCTCTTTATGAAGTATTTAACTTAATTAAGTTGTTTAATCATGAAGTGCTTATTTGTGTGGCAATATGAGTCTAATAAGTTTGACTGATTAAAATTCTGCAGTTTGGGACCACTTTGTTTCAGATGAAAAGCTTAGCAAATCAATATTGTTGGCATGCTGATCAAAATATGTATAAATTAATAATTTGTTGGTGTACGGCATGGGTGTTGCAGATCTTTAGTGGTCGGGAATGATTTGTGGTGTTGAATTGAGTATAATATGGACGTTGAACTGATTGCTGTGGAAGATGCAAACATAGGGAACACTGCCATTGCTGATGATGAAGATGCTGAACTTAACAGTAGGGACATGAATACAGATGGAAATTCTATGGCTCAGGATGAGGATGAGGATACTGAGCCACATCTGGGTATGGAATTTGATTCTGAAGATGCTGCGAAGACTTTCTATGATGAGTATGCAAGGCATGTAGGTTTTAGCACCCGTATCAGACAGTGTAAACGTTCCAAGTCTGGGGGAGCAATTAATGCCAGGGAGTTTATGTGCACCAGAGATGGCTTAAAAAGGAGGACTGGTGATAACTGTGATGCAATGTTAAGAATAGAATTAAAGGATCAAAATAAATGGGTTGTGACGAAATTTATGAAAGAGCATAGCCACTCTACAGTGAGTCCTAGTAAGGTGCATTACCTGCGACCCCGTAGGCTTTTTGCCGGTGCAGGAAAAGACATGGAAGAAAGTGAGCAAGGAGTGGGAATTGTCCCAAGTGGTGTTATGTATGTGTCCATGGATGGAAACTATTCACAGACAAATCATGGAGCTAGGAGTGCTTCTCCTGCAGAATCAAATCTTAAGAACACAGGGCCAGTGAGTTATGCTGCTAAACCTACTAGTCTAAGGAGGACACTAGGAAGGGATGCTCAGAATCTGCTTGATTATTTTAAGAAAATGCAGGCTGAGAATCCTGGTTTCTACTATGCTATACAACTTGATGATGACAATCGCATGGCCAATGTATTTTGGGCAGATGCAAGGTCAAGATCTGCTTATAGTCATTTTGGGGACACTGTTACATTGGACACTGTGTACAAAGTGAACCATTATAAGGTACCATTTGTTCCATTCACAGGGATAAACCATCATGGCCATACAGTTTTGTTTGGTTGTGCATTGCTCCTAGATGAATCTGAGGCTACATTCACATGGCTGTTCAAGACATTTCTTGCTGCAATGAGAGATCAAGCCCCTGTTTCTGTTATCACAAACCAGGACAAAGTCATACAGGGAGCGCTTAAGCAGGTGTTTCCTAAGACCCGTCACTGTATTAATAAATGGGATGTGTTAAGAGAAGGCCAGCAAAGGTTGGCCCACATATGTCGAGCACATATTAATTTTCAGGTGGAACTGTATAATTGTATCAACTTGACCGAAACAGTTGAGGAATTTGAATTGTCTTGGGATTCTATCCTTGATAAATATGATCTCAGGAGGAATGATTGGCTTCAGTCATTATATAATGTACGAGAACAATGGGTTCCAGTGTATTTCCGGAATTCCTTTTTTGCTGCTATTTCTCCAAACCGAGGATTCCAAAGTTCCTTTTTTGATGGTTATGTAAATCAACAGACAACTTTACCTATGTTCTTTAGGCAGTATGAAAGAGCTCTAGAGCATTCATTTGAAAAGGAAATAGAAGCAGATTTTGACACAATTTGCACCACACCAGTCCTGAGGACACCGTCACCTATGGAGAAACAAGCAGCAAATCTCTACACCAGGAAAATATTTGCAAAATTTCAAGATGAGCTAGTTGAGACCTTTGTGTATACTGCAAATAGGATTGAGGGCAATGGGTCTATCAGTACCTACAGGGTTGCAAAATTTGAGGATGACAGAAAAGCATATATTGTCACATTGAATGGCCCAGAGATGAGAGCAAATTGTAGCTGCCAGATGTTTGAGTATTCAGGCATTCTTTGCAGACATATTTTGACAGTTTTCACTGTTACCAATGTGCTTACACTTCCATCTCACTATATATTGAAACGTTGGACTAGAAATGCTAAATGTGGAGTTGGATCTGATGAACGCATTGATCAACTACAAAGCCAGGAATCACTAATATCACGGTACAACAATCTTTGTAGAGAGGCAATCAAATATGCAGATGAAGGGGCTACTGCTCCAGAGACCTTTAAGATGGCTATGGGTGCTCTTAGGGAAGGTGTAAAAAAGGTGGCTGCTGTCAAAAAGAATGTAGCAAAAGTTGCACCTCCTAGCAAACAGGTTAGTGGGGTCAGTTCTGATGACAGGAGGACCTCCACTTCAGCTTCAGACATGACCCCTTTACTTTGGCCGCGACAAGATGAAATCACTCGTCACTTTAATCTTAATGATGCTAGCATTCCTACTCAATCAGTTGCTGATTTGAATTTTCCCCACTTGGCCCCTGTTTCTGTCCAACGCGATGATGGTCATTCTGATAAGATGGTAAGGTTGGAATTTATTTGATATCGTTTGTCCAATCTATCACTGATTCCCACTAAGGAACATGGATTTTTTTGTCTTGCCTTTTCTTTTAGGTGGTTCTTCCTTGTCTGAAGTCAATGACTTGGGCAATGGAGAATAAGAATTCAACACCTGCAAATAGAGTAGCCATTCTCAATCTGAAGGTATGCATGTTAGGTCTTCGGTTATGGTACTACATGTGATTCTATTTTTGACACCTGCATATACCTAATGTTTTCTCGTTTGGATATTTTACTGTAACTCTTAGTAAATGAAACCATAAACATCTATTGGTTGGTGCTGCATGTACAAAGAGGTAAGTGTTAGGTAGTAAATCAATTGCTTATTCCTTTTGGAGTGAAGGGGAACTTGGTCCCTCTCTCTTGTTTGGGCAACATAAGCTGGTATGTCCTTCTCTTGCAGTTGGATAACAGGGAGATAATAAATTCATTTATAGCCAACTTTTGGAATTTGTCAAACAACTTTTGAATTAGGAAGTTGCTGTGTAGGTATAAGCTTTTATTTCCATTGTCCTGGATATGGCAGCATTCCTTTTGGTGCCCTTTCCTATGTTTCTTCTTGAGATTATAGAAAAAGTTGGTCCCTATCAACCAGCTCTACTTCAGAAGAGCTTAAGTTGATACATAACATACAAGTTGTTTGCTGTTTTCTACCATATTTCATCTCCTGTTTAGAGATAAAATTGGTGTGTGATTATCCAGCTCAACTTTGGTAGAGCTTAATTTGATGAATGACATATAGAGGGCATCTTAATACAAGAAATGTATTGATGTTCTCAACATTTGTTTGGTTCATTCTCTTCCTATTAGAAAATTTTCACTGGTGTGCTTCAGAATCATTAGATAACTTGGAGCTACCTTTGCCCTTAGTATTATATTAATCAGAAGCCATCAAAAGATGCCCCACCCATGTGTAATCCAAAGAATAATCATATAGCTATACAACCAATCACTCCAAGGGCTCCACAAAAATGTAAAGGGGAAATTACATTTGGTACTCCTGAGGTTTGGTGTAAATGTTGGCTGTACCCTTGACAACGAGAAAATATGGGTAACCACTACTGTGCAAACTATGTTGTGATTAACCCCCTGTCGTTTGTTAACCCCAGGTAATTTTTTTTAAATGACCAAAATGCCCTTGTATTTTAAATCTCTCTCTCTCTCTCTCTCTCTCTCTCTCTCTCTCTCTCCGGCAGCAACCCTGTTGTGGAACGGGTTGCGAGAAGCCCATCGCTGATTCTTGCCCCTGAATCTGTGCAAGCTTGATGTTCTGGTGGTAGATTACGTAGTTGCTGGGTTGTCTGCAAACCTAACAGGATTTGATCTGGGAAATACTAAAGATTCCAGCTTTTGACAAGAGTCTTGGAATCCATTAAACCTTGCCTCTTTTCATGGTCAAGGATATGATAGGAGTCTTTACACTTTAACCTGACCTACTGGCTGGAGCTTCAATAAACTCTACAAGATAGAAAGTGGCAAAACCTTGTTGGATGATCTCATCATATCCATCAAATTAGCAGCTGATTTTTTATTTTATTATGCCTGCTCAAAGTAATACAAAGCTACCAGCTCATTGTCATATGCAGTTTATACTGTTTAAAACTTGGCTCTTTATATTATCTGGCCATGGAATTGGCAATTGCCAAGAATTGATATTTGATTTTTTTTTTTTTTTCTTTGCAGTTGCAAGATTATAGCAGGGCAACATTAGGGGAATCAGAGGTTAAGTTTCAGCTCTCAAGGGTCAATTTAGAGCCAATGTTGAGATCCATGGCCTACATGAGTGAGCAACTATCTACCCCGGGTAATAGGGTTGCTGTCGTAAATCTGAAGGTATAAAACCAGATTTTATCCATCTTTCACATTAAAGGTCAATGGTGCTTATTTATAGGATATACCCTTTTACTTTTGCTATTTATGTTTTTTTACCCGTTTTGTCCTTTCTTTAATTGTCTATTAGTGGAAATTCTTGTATTAATCAATAACAGGCCATCATGACATTGATTCTTCATCTAAAAGGAAAAGTATATTTTCTATGATTTTGCTTGTTTGACTGTATTACAAGTCTGTCTATTTGTTAGAGTAGAACACACTACAATTTAGATGAGAACTGGAGCTTCAGTTCAAGAATTAAGTAATTAATGCCAATCAGTAGTTTTTTGTTATAAACAAGATTATGACTAAATTAGGCATGTACTTGTAATATGCCTATGGAAAGCTTGCATTTAGAAAGCACCATTATCACTTCCTCACAAAATTTATCTCTCTCGAATCATTCTTTATATTTGATCGGTGAACATTTGTCTTCATTCTCCACTTCGAGATCATGGTGGTGATTCTGGAAGTCAAACTGTGTTGCATCTTTTAGAATGTTCCAATGATTAATTTTTAAGTTGATGTAGGCATTCTCTTAATGCTAAATCTCGTTTCCTCCCTTGACACCTCTAACTTGGACATTAATTCATCCTACCTTTTCAGCTTCAAGATACTGAGACAACTTCAGGAGAATCAGAGGTTAAATTTCAGGTGTCAAGAGATACATTAGGTGCCATGTTGAGATCAATGTCCTATATTCGTGAGCAGCTGTTGAATGTGGTAAGCTATGCATAAGTACTTGTATTGAAGATTTGAATCTGATTCTTGTATGAAAATATTGCAATCTCTTTCCTATTGGTTGTTATGTCTATTTTATTTCCCTTCCCACCTAGTGTCTGCAACTAATTAGAAAGAACTATATGCTCTTGAAGTTTGGATTGTCTGGAAGAGGAAGTAAAAATGGAAATATGAACGTGTTGACAAGGGGTGATTTTTATTTCGACAATTTTGCTTTAATAAAAAAGCTTGATATCAGCTCCAATGTCTTTCTTTCTCTGCTTTGTGCTGGATGTTACATCTCACTTCCAATATCCTAATAATCTGTTGAAACTAGCCCCTTCACAGTCTTCAATACGTATTAAATCTGAATGATCTGCATGATGCAGTCCAATCAATTCACAACCTTGCTGCTTTCAGACCATTATCTCATCTTCTACAATGCTCCTGGCCCTATGTAATTTACTGTGCATTTCCTGCTACCGATGAGACTTCTGCCCCCCAAAATTGAGGCTGCAGTGTGTACATCCAGCCATGGAGCTCTCTGTTGTTCCTTATAGAATTGAGGGAATTCTAAGGGCTACTTTTAATGTAACAAAACTAGTATTCAAGAAGTCTTCTTGAAACACCTCTCTTTAAAGTGTGTTTTCACGTCCTAATTTGAGAATTTTTTTTGAATATCCTTTTTTTTATAAAAAACTTTTTCTCGTAAAGGCCTTCACCAACCCTTACGAATTCCATCTTGCTTTCAAAACCTTCATTCATTTGACCTTCCATTCTCATTATTTAAGGAGGTTTACCTCTAGTGGCCTCACCTTTCCACCTAAACTCTTGTGCTTCATTTAGTTTATAAAGGTGGGGTCTCTATGTGGACACTTATTTTTACGGATTGAACCTAGTTTAATTTGTAACTTGTATTAAAAAGTCCAAATTTGTTATTCATTTTGAAATGCCAAATTTAAAAAAAAAGAAATGTTCAAGCATCAAATCTTTAGAAATTCTTAGAATAAACTTTTAAATCACTACAACTCAAGATATGAATGTAAGGGTCGTCTATTTCTACCAAAATGAAATGACATGTCCTAAATGAAAATTTAGTTCATACAACAGGTTTAGCATGCTTGATACATTTTGATATCATCAAAATAACACCTATACATACTTCAAATTCATCACTTAAAACACACACAACATCTAAAAAACATGGCATGTCACAAAAAAAAAATAATGAAGCTTTCAAACTACGCTTGAAGAGCTTCCTTTCCCTTAGAATCACTCGTCTTGTTTGGAACATTTGAATATTCCATGAGATAAACCCAAGTTATAAGATAAACCTTCTGAGGAATCCTCCCAAAAAAAAAATTATATAAAATGTGTGCATGAAAGAGGATGCAAATTTTTACTCCACGATGCCACTTGTGATAGTGTCGACATGCTTCCAAGAGCTTTGTCGACCAGCGTCCTAAGCATCTCTTGGAAGGTCCTTGACCACATCACCTCGGGCCAAAGCGGCATAGAGTAAAATGTCATGGCCATACGTGATCATGAATGCAAATGAAAAGCCAAACATAATACATTTTTAAAACTGATTTTTCATGCAATATGAAAAGGCCACGAAGTAGGAGTTTTGGAGGTGGGAGAACCTCACCTTGGGGTTGCTTTGGAGAAGATTTTTGCTTGCTCTTCCTAGCTTTCCAATCTTTCCTTAGTCACCTTGGTGGAAACAACTTCTTCCCTTCACTAGTTTTCTATCTTCTTTTCTTCCTTCTCTATTCTTATTTATTTTCTCTTCTCTCCTGCACTTGCTTCAACTTACTCGAGTGGAAACCCATTCTATAATGAATTTGCTATTTATTGAGGTTGAATCAGGCCAGGAGAAGAAGAATTGTCATCTGGTTTCACCATTGTCTAGGCCTCCACAGGGAGGAGTATCCCAATTTCTTTATTAGCTTCAACAACTATACATGCCCCGCCATGTGGCATGGATCTGTGGCAATGGGAGTCCTTATCAAGAAGACCACTTGTGCATTGAGGATAACTTGAGACAACCCAGGATCTTCTGATCATGAGGTGGTGTTAAGTATTCTCACCTTATTGATGCTGCTTGGGCAATAGGTTCTACTTTTGAGGATTTCGCGTGACGATGGTTTTACCTTTGAGGAGGTTCACATTCCAATGTTTGGGAGATGGGTTCTACCTATGAGGTTTGCATGTTTGTGAAGCTGGACACTTTGGCTTAGAGAATATAGTAAGCTCTCACTGTGGTGAAGCAAGACCTTGGGGGATACTGGTATCTAACCACTAGTCTCTAACTCTTGCTAGGCATCTTGAGGGAAACACAATTTTGAGTATCATCAGTCAGCAAAATGTACCTACCACAATGTGATGTGTTGCTGGTTTAAAGGTGGGGGTGGGGTAATACTACTGAAAAATATGATTTAGGGCATTCCCTAGATCACAAGTTTCACCTGGCAACCTACTTGAGATACTGGTACTGATCTTCTCTAGGGGGGCCCTTTCAGTAGTCTTTCCTTGTGCATACTGCATACTAAATTGACGATCTTTTTGAAATGTTGTTCAAACATATTATTAATCCATTTGGTGGGTGCTGCAAAGTTCAAAGGAGTTCCTTTTGAATGGGTTTTAGCCAGAAATTCATGCATATCTTACCTGCTACCTTATTTGGAAGACTTCTTATGCCATAAATTCAAGGTATCCCTCCTTGCTAGTTACAAACCAGTGGTATAAAAGCACATACATGCATTTTTTGGGATCAGAGATTTATGTTAAAGCTTCTCTTAGATATATTGTTCATCAATCTAAATTGAGAACAATGTTTTAGTGGTTCTAGCACAGTTTTGGTGGACTTATATATTGTTACAGGTTTTTCAACATTTAGGCCATTGCTAAACTGTCTTGGTAGGTGATATAGAACCTTGAACTTCTGATACAGTACCAATACGTATAAGCAAGATCTTGATTTAGCACCTGGGTGTTAGATATAAATTGATTACATGACTGGGTCTTGAGGTTTTCCACGAAAGGGTCATCTTTTGTATGCCTCATAAGAAATCCCTTGTCCATATTGTGTTATTGGTTTTACTTTAACATGAAATTGATAGGGCTGTTAACTAGATTAGTTGGAATGATAATACAAAACCAACCCAACTAGGCAAATCCATGTTGTACATAAATATATCAAATTGTGAAAAGATATTTTTTACTAGTTATTGTCATTGATGAGATTGCTGACAGTGCATTTAACACAGTCTATTCTCACTTATGGTATTTTGGAGCACCACTAGTAGCTTGGATTCTCTAATATGTCAATTAAAAAGTAACCTATTATGCAGCAGTGTTGGGGAGAATATGGTCCTGGAGACATTTCATCCATCAGGCCAAGTTCAATGTTTTTGATAAGCTATACTTTCTTTCGAATACTTTAAAATCTATTAGGACATTTAAATCCATGGCCAAGCATTGGTTTGTTTGGTTGACAATGTTTACATAAGCATATGCCACATTGGAGGGATGTTGATATTGTACTGGCACATGACTAATTTCAAAGTCAATGGTTACTCAAAAAGAGAATCAATTTGGTTCTGAATGGGAGCAAGAATATGGTATATCTACTAGAAAAATGGCATAATCCAGGTGCACTTAGGTGATTCTAGATGTTTCCTATTTTCTAGATTTTTAGATGATCCTTAGAGACGAGATGCTAGATAGTTTGTCATATGCTTTCTGGTTTTGAAGTTTCCTTACACCCAGGTTCATGTTAAATACATTTCTCAGTATTTTTCATCTTATTCTAGTTGAGCCATTGATGCATTATTGCCTCGTTCACTTGATATTCCCATGTGAAAATTCAATGCTTCCTACACTTCAATGTGTTGTATTTTGTATTATTTTTCTCATGAGGAAAGGAGTAGGGAAATCAATTGAGAATAGAAAGCTTTGAACTATTTAGGATTGCTACAGGAAGTGCCATTTTATTAATGGAATATACTAATATAGCCTTAGGATCACATATCAAGTTTGTGTATCTGAATCAGACTGACTTCATGTAGTTGGTTCTCTAGCATTGTATCTTCCTGAACAATGAGGATTGTGTTGTACAATAACCTCCTATCAGGATTTGTAACTCAGGTTTGTGCTTTTAATTCATTCACTGCATTTTTATAATAAAAAAATGGAGAATCTTACAATATCCTAATAAGAACTGGGAAGCACATATTATTTGTTTGTCTTACCAATATCTAACATGCATCAGACATGGATGCACATGGACAAGCCATGATATGTATCAGACATGTTTTCTCGGTATTATTTTTCTTTTCACACACTCAATTGGCACACCTATTTTGAGTTTGACATGCCTTGTGATAAGGCACAATTCCTGATTTGAACTTTTTTTTACAAGTTATTTAGGGTAGAATCTAAAAAATGGCACACCTATTTAAAAGATGTTTTTGTCATCGTTACTATATATTGATTGGTATCTTCATATTATCCGTGCTTTTTATATATTATATTTATAGAGATTGTTATTTGTTGATGAGCAATAGATTTTTTCTTTTTCAATGTTTCTTTGTATGCATATGAAGTAAGAATCATAGATTCTGCAAATATATCTGTTCAAACAAAATAAACCAAATAGTGAAAAAGATGAATGAATGGAACGTTCAGAAAACTGGAGTAAGAGTATCAAACAGGAAAAGTGAGAGGTTAAGGGGTCATTTTAAATAGAAGGGGTCATTTTAAAATGTTTAATTGAGGTTAACCGATGGCAGGGGAAAATTGTAACATAACATTAAGCCTCAAGAGGTACTGCGTGTTATTTCCCCTTTAGTGAGACCTTTAATGCTAAGGTTTGCTAGGTTTGTGGGGGTAAGAAAGGATGATGGCACATCTTTTCTTCCATTTTTTATTTGTCATAGTTGGCCAACTCCCCAAAATACCCACATAGATTGATCCAAGAATCAGTTTGTAGTAGTAATACATGCTTCCCTCCGTCATATTTCAATTAAGGAAATATATTTTGAGTAGTGTAGATAAATGCTATCACGTAACTCTTCTAGACCCGCATTTGCAGTGTTTCAGTCTTATTTTTGCTAATTCCACTTCAAATTTCCACCATACTTATTTAATATAAGAATCCTGGCAAAATGGTTGGCCTACAGCTTACATTTTCTTGGCATCGACAGGCTGAATTACAATCGGAAACTCCATCAAAAAAGCCAAGGAAGTAGATGCCAGTGCCTGTTCTGCAACACGGTGTCTGATCGTGTAAGGCGCTGGATGGTGTTTGCCTGTTTCGTTTGTCTACACTGTTCAGTCAACAGCCGGTCATTTTAAGTTGCGTAGCATCTCTTGGCTATCCATGTAAGCCTGGTACTTGCATATTTGTACATGTATCTTTATAAAAGCAAAGAACCCTGGCATGAGAGTTTCATGATTGGGGTGTAAATGTATGGTTTGCATTTGGGGAAAGAGAAGTCAGTTGATGTATGCTTTCTCTAGATTTTCTTTCTTTGCGGGGAAGTGATGGTAAATCTGGTGATGTGCGCTAGGCTCCGCCTGTTATGTGCATATAATTTAAGGGAAGAGCTCTGGTTTCCGTAACTTTGTAATTAGCTGCATTTTGTATATTTGTGGAGTACTTTTGCCGATTGATTTTAGCAGTTTGGGGTTGGGTTGTTACCGAGAAACTGGTCTGATTTTTGTTGTCAGATTCACACGATGTTCATAGCAAGCAGTTTTGGTATTTTCATTCCTCGAGTCCTGGGAAGGCCTTTCTTTTCATAATATGCTTTAAAAATCCTGTTGTGTGGCCAAAATGTGAAAAAAGTACCTATAATGGGGCAATTTTTGCTGCTTTTGTGTATGGAGCATTTTGTAGATAAAAATGGTCAATCTTATTGAACGCCCAAAAGGTTTTTTAATTATTTTACAGCACGGGCTATATAGATCCCAAACGGGGAACTTAAATGAGACGGGATGGGCCTTGCTTGGCCCAAGTGGGTACCAGACTGAGACATCTTTTGGGTCACGTTGGGTTGCTTTACCGGGCCAGAAGAATAGTTTGATGGGAAGTATCAAGATCGAAAAGGGCTTTTTCCAGGACGAACATGGGCCCAATCCTGTAACCACGCTGCCCCTCGGTCCTAATTCGGGCGATGTTCTTGGCGACTTCTGGTCCAAGCGGTTATTTTCTATATGTAGCCCAACAATCACTAGACTTGCACTTGTATTCATGGCCTTATGCCAACCACAAAATCCATCAACTGCAACTTTAATGCAAGTTCAAAATCAAAAGCATCATTAAAATTAGTACACAGTAGCTAATCTACAGTGTAGAATGCGTTCGCAAATTTATATTTTCTAACCTACTGGGGAATCCAAACAAATTCATAGCTACCTAATGGCCTTTCCACAAGTCAAACTCTCATCACGTCCAATTCATGTTGACCCTTGCTAATTCTCAGACACGTGGGTAAAGAATATTATCCTCTTTACATCACTAATCCACCTGCAATACTTGGCAATATTGGAGTTCAAAGAATTTTACCCACATCATAAACATAAAAGGTTTCTGAGATGGACGCACACCAGCAGGCAGTTCATGTCCTCTTTGGATCACACACTGCTCTTATAACCGGATTCGTAGAACTATCACACTTGACCTTTCCCCAATCCGGTTCTCCAAGACGAGAGAACATTTGATACAATTTTACACCCAAGACGTGCCTAAACTTACAAGCTCCTGTAGTCAATTACGGTCACTTCATCCTCTGGTGCATCAAGGTCTTGATAACTGCATCCATGAACACACAAAGGGTAAATAAGGTAAGTAATAGATGCACACTAACTTCCAAAGGAAAATTAATTGTTCCCATGTTTTGGGTCAGAAGAAACTGTAATCTGTGGATCAGATCCCATTAGTTTGGTCCATCATATTATTACTGCACCTCTACCTGTAAAACAGTAAATCTTCCCCAAGAATTTTTATATGCAAAATGAATTAGAAAAAAATGTGACACATTATCGCATCATTACAGAGAATCTGCTTCAAGGGTGAGATTGAAGTGTGCATTTCAAGAGAAAACAGTGTAAGATACAATGCATGCTGTCCAGGGCCAAAAAGTGAACAGAACAGCATGCAGGTTGTTATAAGCTGATGACTTCAGGTAAAATCTAACACAAAACTATGCCTTCTCCTGATTTCTTGATGAAACACAGCATTGTCTTCCCTCTTTAGATGAATTTCTTTTGCAGAAACTAATGCTTAGAAAGAAGTAACATATGTAAAAGTGTTTTTTTTTTTTAAATAATCCTGCACACGTCCAAAGAAAAAGGGATGAATCTAAGTAAAGGAAAATTGGGAACCGAACATTCATTCCATCCAAAACTAGGAGATTACTTGTCTGAACATACAGAAGACAAAAACAGAGCAGAAGAAAATGAAACAAAAATAAATGCAAGCATTTTAATGTACATCTGCAACTGTGCACAATTTTACCATATGAGCAACATAAACTTCAGGAAAAGAATAAAGCCATGTTATGAATTATTTTAGCTACTCAACCAACTGATATTAAAAAATAAGATGAAAAAAGCCCAAAAGTTTCATGTCAGGGATTTTATGCTTGAACTTACCTTCTTAGACGACGAGGATCCTGTCGAAATCCTTGAGGCAAAGTAATGATTGGGGCTGGCCCACTCAATTGAGGACCAGACCTCCCACTTCTACCACCACCTTCAAAAGGAGCTGGCCCCCCTTGCTCTCGTAGCATCCGCATAGCAACTTCAGGGGGAGCAGGGACAAATGGTCCCAATGGACTGTTATTGTGACCATATATGAGTTCTAATGATGAAAAGTGAAGAGCTTCAACTACTATCACAAAATTAACTGAACTTACCCAGCACCAGGAACAGGCATAAGTACAGGAGGAGGTGGCATATCTGAAGAGAAAGGAGGGCCAACATGCATCCCTTGTCCACCAAAGGAATCAAACATTTGATCATCAGGATTCCCACCATCATTATTGGACTGGAAATCCATGGACTGCGGCTTCTCAGACCTATCATATCTTTCATTCCCATTGTCTCGATTGTCACGCTCTCTACGGCCACCTCTCTCATCTTTCAGTCGATTATCTAGACCTGGCCTACGCCTCTGAATCTTCTCCTTCTGCATATACATATGCATACATGTTTGGTTAAAGTTTCTGCAGATATTGTCATGACCATATTCATAACAACAGAGATCAAAGAAACTATGGATTTACCACTATACACAGGACAATGAGGTTAAAGCATCATTCAAAATTGCAGAACATCATATGCACATTACAGGAACGCAAAGAAATCTAAAATAGACAAAAGCTATTCCACATGCAAACTATCATCCAAGGATAACCAAGCAACATATGAAGAACTGAAATGACAAGTAAAAATACTTAATGGCCATTTGACAAAGCTTTCAGTTTTCAATTTGTTATTTTCAGTTATTAGGTTTCTTTTTAGTTTTAACTCTCACTTAGAAAAATGAAAACTTAAACATAGTGTTTGATAACTTTGTTTTACTTACAATTTTATGTTTGCTTTTTTTTTTTTATTTGTGCATGTTCTCTCTGCACTCATCTGTTGCCAATCACCAAAGGTCATCAGACTGTTCTGATGGGTCGCCAACAACTCAAATTGTTGCTGGAAATACAACAATTAAAATTTATAAGGCGGGAAGCCCAAACTGAGGTTGAGCCCGACAAGGAACTCAATCTGCAAGCCGGGAGGAAGTGGCCGGTTACTTGTTCGAGGGTGAGTTCACACCGCTGTCTGGGGGAACTCGTGCCTCTGTCTGGGGGAGAGATCACTTGGCATGTGTCTCCCGGATAAGCAATTATTGGACTTGAACAAGCAGCATAAGGTTGAAGTGGGAGAGTGATGTGTGACTTCCTGAAGGAAGCTCCACTGTCCGGAAGAGTGATGCTGCAAGGCAGTACACAGTCAGAAGGCAAGTGAGGATTCCTTTTGTGCGGGCCCTCAGATGCTTAAGTCAAAAAAAGTCATATTGGTGCTATGAGCAAGCAGGTAAAATGTTGTCTGGGAGTGGTAATGTGTGTCCCTCCAAAAGAAGATGAAAGGTCAGATCCCCTAAAATGAAGGGGAAGGGGGTATTTATACCCCTCCAAATGTTGGTAGTGGGACATGTGGCACACATGCACGAGATGTGCAAGGAGTTGTCCCGAGTTAAGCATGAATTAGGCCCGGAGTTGCTGGCATGACTCCCAGGGCCTCCTGATTGTAGGGAAGAAAAAGCAGCTTCAAGATCACAGGAGAAGCAGCTCAAACTCTCCACCTCCAATTTACACACGTAAGCACCATACTGTAACCCCCCCCCCCCCTTGATGAAACCAAGCAACATGTTATTGAGAATTTGCATACTGCAAAGGCTTAAGATAAAGCTACTAACAGTACTATTACACTACAGTGCTTGCCCCTTCCCTCTGTGGTGGCAGTCTAATTTTAAGACCACCTTCCGAAGCTCGCTGTAGCCCGATGGTAAGACTCCCCGGAAGCCTTCTGGGAGGCAATTGCTGGTAACCCTCCGCTGACTTTCTGGGGACATCAAACCGCCAGCGATGAGGGGTGGGAAAGAAAAGGAAAACAAAATGAAAATTGTGATAACACCTTTTTTTTTCTCGTTTTTAAAATTTTAGAAAACGAAAATGAATAATTCATCAACATGTTCAGTTTTTGTTGTAAAACAGTGATAGAAACTGTACATTTTTTCTGCAACTTTAACGTCAAACATATTACACCACTCAGACACCAGAAGGTGGGGAGGAAATGAATTAACAGTTTTTACAGTTAAATTGCATGCAGACTCTATATGGCAAGTCTTTATCCAACTTCAAGTACAATACTAGTCATTTTATAGATCACAGCTTGTTATTAGGGTTCACCCCATAGGCAGAGCCACACGTGGATGAGTGTGGGCAATTGCACCCACTCAATTTTGTGGAAAATATAGGTAGTGTATGAAGATTGATTTTTCCCAAAATTGCCATGTGGGTCAATTTAAAAATTTATAAATAACTAAAAAGAGAAAGTGAGGTCTTGTATGATATTTTAAAATGTCTTAAGGGGAAAGGGATGAATTTAGAAGTCTTTCTAATTCATAGCAATCATTCGATTTTGCATCTATTTTGCATTTGATGAGAAATATATATTGGAAATAACTAATGAATTATCACTAGCACTGCAAAGGAAAAAAAAATATATTATTAAGGCCATTAAACTTGTTGAGATCTAAAAATAATCAGTCACATTGAGAAATAGATGAAAATCTTTATTTGATGAAGTTTGCTCAGTTTGCAAACATCATGTTATCAATATTCCCAACATAGATGGCATGTTTGTAATGGAAGGGCGGTAAAAAAATAATGCTAAACAATTACAATTTAAACCCATACCATATTGAGCTATTTTATACAATTAAAAGAATACAACTTCAAGCACTCAATGAATGATTAGCCCAAATAAAAATTTTAAATTGTTTCTTTGCATAACATGTTTACCTTCAATAGGAGTCACTCCAACCCTACGACACAACCTCATTTCTATTCTTATCCTTTGTAGTCTAGTTGCACATCCACCATAGCATCCTCATCTTCATATCACTCAGATTTTGCGCATGTTAGTATTTTACTACCTAACATTCTATGCCAGACAGCAGAACTAGTCTTGCAGTCATCAGATAAAATTTACATTTTAGCTCTAATGTGACTTTTACAATTGCATAATGTTAGAATCTCAGAGTAAAGATAGCAGGCAAGACAGCTGTTACAGCTGTTAAGTATATGGTTATTAGGTACTTTACTACCTAACATAATGTTAGAATCCGAAAATGCAAGTAGTTATTTTTGCCTGCACTTTCTAAGCATAATTGCTGCTATTTTTATATATAAAATACTGAATGCTTTATCCATTTTAACCACCCAGCGTTGATTCTGAGTAACATTTTTATCTCTCCATCTTTTGGACAATTAATCTAATACATCTAAAACTGATCTTTTCTTGTGCTGACTTGATCTTCAATTCTCACCATAATGTTTATAATATTATTTTTCCTAAACTTTTATCCCCATATGTTGAGTGTTCAATCTACAAAAATCTAAGGAAGCCCTTGGATGATAAGGTCTCTCTCCAAATCTTGAACTTAGTATTTACACCTTTCTCTTCTCCACCAAGATAATATAGTGCAAATAGCATACACTGAGGCACCTCTTCTTAAATATATGTTAGCGAGTTCATGCATCACTAGAGAAAAGAGAAGGGCTCAATACAAATACTAGATATAATCCAAATGTAAGTAATTTAAAGTCTCAGTATCCCTTCTCAACAAGAAATGAAATCAATTTCCAGAAACTGTAGTTTCTCATTAGCTAGGTCCCTATATAAGTTTCACAACTTTGAATCTCCTTGTTCTTGTAAATAGGCATTGAAATGCTCCTTCTCCATTGGTTCATTTTCTTCAATTCAAAGATCAATATTGACTAATTTCATTAAATATAAAATGTCTCCTATCGAGATATACAACTCTAAATAAATTACTGTTTCACTTTTCTCCATCTCCTTCTCTTAACACATGTTATAAAAAAAATAATAAAAACTCTCCTTTTTTTAGCATATTTTCCAATAATCAAGATTGGAATTATTTCTGTATTTCTAACATTTGAACACATTTTTTACATTTTCTATGGGAAATGAAAACTACAGATTTTATAGAAAATTGGAGATAGAAAACTAGAAATCATTTTCACAGCAAAACAACCCCAAGAGTATTTGTTAATACTGAGATTGTTGATCTCAATTTGGTGTTGCCCTTTTTCAGCAAAAGAATGTTCTTGATTAATTACCTAAGAAAGGGATGTTAGAAGCTAAGCCTGTTGATATTTCCATAGATCAAAATAGTAAACTTGTAACATATAAAGGTCTATAGAATGACCTAGGTTGATATTAAAGGCTGGGATGTCAATGATTTGACTACTACTAGACTGAATGCACTTTTGCCAGAAATGTTGTGTCAGGACCCTAGGTTTCGAATCTAGGGTTTCTAGTTGACAGTCATGGAAGAAGAGAGAGAGAGAATAGTTAGAGAGAAAATGAGAAAACTTGAAATCAATTCATTCATAATGTCTTGGTACAAAGTGGCATAGCCTTATATATGGCTATCCACAGCAGTTGATTGGTTACATTGTGACAGAATCTACTAACAGTTTATTACAATTGCAGTAGTTTATTACAACTACTGCAACTGGTAGAATTCATTAGATGCCATAAGGGCTTACCTAGGGGCAAATTATTGTATTAGAGCCTTGGTCATACATGAATCCAAAGATGCACAAATGCAAATTAGCAATCCTCACTTGACCAAAGGTCTATGGAAACATATGATATCTTAGTTGGAGGTAACTTCGTATCATATAAGATTAAGAATAGATACTGGTAGGTCAATTTAGTAATGAATTTGAGCATAGTCGTAGCACATACCACATGTGAGTTGAGATAGAAAAGTATATTTCTGCGGAGCTCAAAGTCCAACCAATCGTCTATGGAGTTAATATGCAGTAATCATGCAATAGTCCACAGCACTCCCGATTGAATGTTTTATTAAAGGACTAATAAGCACATTTGATTGTCATTTAATTGGAAATCTATTATAAAACATCATCAATATCAAAAGTAGATTTGTTTCCCAGAGCTGTAAGGAGAGCTAAAGTGTTGTAACAAGCTTGGAACATAGACGTTCATGCTCCAGGTTGAGGGAAAAGTGTAATAGATATTTATGTAATTAGGTGTATTATTAAGAATCTATGTCTAATATCTGTTTATTACGTTTTCTTGATACAAACACAAATAGAGACATAGTGTTTTTCCATTTGTGTAACTTTACTGCAACAAGCAAGTCAGGTTGTGGAATTAGAAAGACTGGTAGCTGTGGTTTGGTCCCCACAATTCAGACATAATCCCAGGGAACAAGAGTTTGATTCCTAAACAGCTTTCTATACTCAAGCCATTCTTGTAGATCAGTAGTACCAGGGAAAAACAGATGGATGTGGTTTCAATCTGGTAAATAAGCACTTTTCTGTTTACTCTTCATACAAGGCTCTGAACGATGAAGGTAGAGACTTGTTTCCCAGGAAACTTATAAGGTAAAAAGTTCCTCCAAGGGTGGCTCATTTTGTACAGCCAATCTTCAGCTCCATCTTCACGTTTGGTGATTTTAAGAAGGGGTGTTAGGTTGTGGTGAAGGTGGTATCAGTGTAAAGGGGGCAACAAAAGGTTAGTTGATCATTTACCATCACATTTTACTATGGCCCAGGATATTTAGAATTTGTTTTCCTACTGTGGAAGGATCCACCACCAGAGGATTTTTTTTTTATTCTTGAAGCTGATTTTAGAATTGATCTTATGTATTTAGAGATTCTTTTTTATGTAATGTGGCATATGTGATGAGGAAGAAATTTGGGAGCTTTTGGGTACGAAAGATCAAGAATTTGGGTCAATGGAACTGCTCTCATTTCACTGCTTTGTTGCTTAAGCAAGATTTGGTTAGTTTTAGTTAAATGAAGTCACTTCTATTTTGTGGATGAGTTGTTAAAAATATTTTGCTGGAAACAATTAGGTCCTTTTTTTTTCTGGTAGGACACTATACCCCCAGATGGTGATGCGGTCACCAATCAAGACCCAACCCAAGGCCAACCCAACCAAACCGGAATAGTAGCGCTAGAACAATAGCACTGAAACAGTAACAAACAGTATTTTAATATTTCATATGTTTTAGGATTCTACTTGATTTAGGATTCAACTTCATGTTTCTACTTGATTTAAAATTCTACTTCATGTTTAATTAGGGTTTTATTTTTATTAAGATTCTAGTTGAATTTTACTTAGGAATTATTTCTATTAGAATTTTAATTGACCTTTACTTTGGATTTATCTCTATTAGGATTCTAGTTGAATTTTATTTATAAATATTAGATGGATTTGAATTAGCCAAACACTATAAATATGCCTAGAATTTAGAGTTTGTAATCAAATTTTTCTCAATACAAATTTTAGCAACCTATTTGGTTTTCTTAACAAAACAGTATTGTTTTTGCGTTTTCTTGAAAGTCACGCTTCGACCATTGAAGTTTGTTCTTTCAAGGGTTTATTTCAGTGTATTTTTTTGCACACGCGCGCTACACACTACGTCAGGTGGTATCAGAGTGGTTAATCAACTAATCAGATGGCCAATTTTGAAGGTAACGGTAGCAACCAGCCTCGTGAAGGTGATCAGGGGTTATCCGCGATTTGGAGAGCAATCGAAGAATAACGGGAAATAACTCGTACCATCCAGCAACAATTGAAGCAAATCAACAACCAATTGGGCAGTTTATTATGAGTTGATGATGACAAGAACCTAAATAATGGGGTGACTCAAGTCAGAGCAGGAAGACCACCCATTAATAATGACCTTGTTAATCCTAGAAGACCAATGATTGAAGATAGCGATGAAGAGGATGATCTTGGTCGAGCAATAGCTAACCCTGGTGGTAGAGGGGTTAGGAGGAATACGCACCATCACAACCATTGGGGCAATGATGAGTATAAACTAAAAAATGGCTTTTCGGGGAGTTTGGAGCTTGATCTCGAACATTATGTTGTCCCAGCAACCTCAACGTTTGCAAACTCAGGTCTAGTTTATGCTGCTAACATGACAGAAACTCTAAAGTTGTTGACTCATACTGGGGTATTTTCCAGTCCCGAGGGCTCAGGCATTGCTTCGCAATCCAAGGATGGTTGTGTTTCTTCTTATTGACTTGCGACTATAAAGGAGAAGGAGGCCATGGCAGCAGGTCCTTCTACAGTTTATTCAGGCTCTGACATAGTTGAATCGAAGGCAATAGGAGCATATTCACCCTTGCAAAAGCAAGATGGTCATAAGGGTCTCTTTGTGGATATGGGTGTTGGATCTCCCAGCCTAGTTAACTCGAGTAGTGCAACTGCTTTTAGTATTAATCTGAAACTAGATTCTGAAACTAAGAATATTGTAGCAGTTGTTGCTATAGCTGATCAAGTGCTTAGACCAAAGAAGGATTCAAGCATCAATATTTTAAGTGATGGAGAGACTGCTAGTAGTCATGGAACAAGCCTCTATTCGAAACAGTTACAAAAGAATGCTTCTCAAGATAAAAAAAATCTACAGATGAATTCAAAAGCTGTTGAGGAGTCAAAATCGAGAAAGCTGATGAGATGAGAAAGACCTGTGATAAGATCTACCATATTAGAGAAGCGTTCAAGATGGAATGCTCAACGTCCTCAATCTAACAATAATAATACAATGGAGGTAGAGGGCAACAAACATGGAGATGGTTGAACCCATGCCAACGAAGATAGGGCTAAGAGGGGAGGAATGTCTTTGCTCATGTTCCCTTAGCAGAAAAGTTTAAGCGGTTCAGGAAGATGTCAAGCAAAAGTTGCACAAATAAGAAGGAAAAGGCGATAGCTAACAAGCACAGGAAACACAAGATATTTGAGGTTGGAGATGAAGTTATGATATTCTTGAAGAATGAACAGATTACAACAGGAAAGCAGAACAAGCTTAAGCCAAAGAAGTATGGTCCTTACAAGATTACAAAGAAAATCAATAATAATGCTTATGTTGTGGATTTGCCAAATCATATGGGTATTTCCAAACATTCAATGTGGCTAATCTCTCTTTGTACTTATTGGACGTGGATTTGTCCTACTCGAATCAAAATTTGAGGTCGAATTTTTTTTCAAGTGGAGGTGAATGATACAGTCATCAATCAAGACCCGGCCCAAGGCCTACCCGACCAAACCGAAACAGTAGCGCTAGAACAGTAGCAAACAATATTTTAATACTTCATATGTTTTAGAATTCTGCTTGATTTAAGATTCTCCTTTATGTTTCTACTTGATTTAAGATTCTACTTCATGTTTGATTAGAGTTTTATTTTTATTAAGATTCTAGTTAAATTTTACTTAGGATTTATTTCTATTAGAATTCTAGTTGACTTTTACTTGGGATTTATTTTTATTAGAATTCTAGTTGAATTTTATTTATAAATATTAGATGGATTTGGATTAGCCAAACACTATAAATATGCCTAGAATCTAGAGTTTGTAATCAAGTTTTTTTCAAAACAAATTTCAGCAACTTATTTGGCTTTTTTTAACAAAACAGTCTTGTTTTTGCGTTTTCTTGAAAGCCAAGTTTCAACCATTGAAGTTTGTTCTTTCAAAGGTTTATTTTAGTGTGTTTTTTTCACACATGCGCTACACGTTACGTCAGATGGTGACTACATCAGTTGCAGGTTAACATAATAAGCATCTCCAAAAAAAATGTCCATTAATTAGACTAGGCAATAAGAATGTGTGAATATTAGGAACAATTTTGAGACATGATGGTGCACTAACCCACATACAAATGAATATTAAAGTCAAATTATAGTTTGAAAAGTCTTACCAGCATAGAAGGCTGCATAACAGGTGTCCCACCAGGTGCATCTGCATCACTGTGAGGATATGAAGGTAGGTATTAGTGCTCTCAAGAAGAATTCACACTGTGAAGACAAGTAAAATGCTCATCAGAAGCAATACATACTTCATGTAGTTCTGAAAATACAGATCTTCGCGCACTTTAGAAGTGAGCTCCATCACAAGATCTGGATGTTTCAGCTTTAAATGCTTATGGACAAACTCAGCAGCATGGAACAGTTTTGTGCAACCCTTAGCCCCACAGCCATACTTCCACCCATATTTCTCATCCCTAATTTTTCGAACATAGGGGTCTAAAGCCTCAACAGCAGCAGCATCAATCTTTTCCTTTGCAGTCATTATTTCCAAAGGATCCTGGCCCTTCAACCTCTCTTGCCAACGAGAATCTAGTTTTTTTTCCCACTCAGCCCCATTATTTGGTGCATCAGAACTCTTGCCATCTACCCTTACATGCCGCAGACCCTTTGGTTCACTTGTTTCAATTAATCCATAGTAATCCATTCCATGAATGCGCCAAAGATATGTAATAAGGGTATCCAATAGTTCAGTGCCCTCCAGGCCTTTGACAGAGGTTAAACCACGCACTATAATAACCGGGCCACTAGAACCATGCAACTTGTCCCTGGTCATTCTGTCATTGTCAACCCTAGATAATATATTGTCCTCAATTCCTTTTTCTGTGTCAAGCTTTCTTACTAGTGCCTGTGCTTGTTCAACGTCAACTTGGATCCGCCTGGGTTCAGAGCTGATAGGGTGAGCCTTGGGAGCTGTTGAAAGAAGATCAGTTTCTTTATCTGGAGCCCTTCCATGCCGCCTTCTTTTGCCATTAACGTCTGCTTCATCATCAGAGTTTGGATCACTTGTCTGTCCTGATTTGTTTGGAGATGAGGTACTGACACCAGGACCCCTGCTTCATTGAAGGAAATGTCATTAGTACTGAAGCATGACAGAGAAATAAGACATTAGGTAGATAGTCTCCACATGCATGCATAATGTGCATGAGAGCAGATCTTACAAATCCAGCGTTCCACTCTGCAAATCAAGCAAAAAGTCCTTTGCCATCTTTCGTGCATTTTCATTCCTCCTACAGACATAGTAACAGATCCATGAGTAAATATCATGACAACCAATATAACTTTTACATGACAACAACCAGACAACGGAAAATCCAGTGAATGTAAACCAAATTCCTTTAACCCTAATTAATCCAGTCAATAACTTCTTGAATAAAATGAACCCCACCTTTCTATCACTGTTAGTAAATTTGTGGGATGATACTTGTCTTTCAACCTACACGAAAAAAAGAGAAAACGAGTACAATTAAAAATATGAACAATCAAAACAGAACCAAAAAAGAAACATAAATATACCATTCTTCATCTTTATGAGCATCAAAAAAAGCTCGCTTCTGGGTCGATATGTACTCTGCTTTGTATTCTTGGTATCTGTTAAAGGAAAGGTCAGATAAAGCACCAAGTTAACATCATAATCAAACACCTATAACTATTAAGTTATCATTCCCTGTACCTTCGCTCTGCTTCTGCAGGTAGAATGTCATCTTCAAGCTCCTGAATGAACTGCTTATAAGACATCAAGCCTTCTCTGGAAGATGAAACTTTGGTATTAAATTGTTGTCTTCATAATGCTGTATCAATCCAGTACTTGTCCAAAAATAAACTCCAGTAGTTGCATATACATACATGAATATGCAAACTCTCAGAACAAATTAAGAATACAAAATCACAAGACATACAACTGCAGAATATCTCCTTTATCTTTGTGTGTGTGTGTTTGAGTTTTGGTTGGTTTGGTGGTCAGGGGGTTAATGCAAATTATGAATGGATAAATGGCAACCAACCAACACAAGGAAAGTGGATCATGAAACCACTATTACTCACAACCAGAGGAATAAGAAATACAATCAAATATATGGTGTACTCAAATAGAGTGAAATTCTTTTTATGTAAACGATCAACTTCAATGTATTAGAAATTTAGAATAAACACTGTCAGATAAATTTAATGAACTTAAGAGCATACGTGCATTAAGGATCAAGAGGCTTCATGTTTGAATACCAAAATCATTTAGCATATGTGTGTGTGTGTATCAACATCCTGTAACTTCTCATTAAGCATCCATCTTGAATAGCAGGTTTACTAATGCCGAATAGTGTTGCTAGATTGCAAGATACCCAGCACATATCAAACAATTAGGTTCAACACACATCCCCACCAATACAAACCAAAGATTGAATTGGATTTTGCTTTGAAATGCAACCTAAATCGCATGTATTGTACAATACAATATGACTCACAATTCATAGTTCAGAAATTAGGCCATATTAGATGACTTGATGATAGCAGTGGTGATAGTGACATTAATCTTGAAGGGAGGAAAATTAGATATAAAATTAGTAACCTTTTTCTCATCATTTCAAGACTTTGTGACTTATGATTTATGAGTTTAAGACTTATCTAAGACTTATGGTTAATTTTGGAACCCTTGATAGCTTTTACCACAATACATACCTTGATTCAAAGACCATGATGCTGAATTTCTATCCGCTCAAATAATTTCTTGTCAAGCAAATAATCCATGATACAATACTTGCGCTACATAGGTGATAGATAATGTTGTTCTAACTACCCAGCAATCTATACATTCATAAGATCAAAAGTTGTCAACAAAAAAAATGGTTGGAAAATCAATGGGCAGACAGAGATGGAGACAGAGACAGAAAAGATGTGGTATAACCAAATTAGAACCTCTTGGGGAACTTCTTGGTTCCTAGTTAGGATTCCAATGCTATTAGATTTCCTCATAAGAGAAAAGGCTGTTCCATCCTTACAAGTGCAATGAGAGGCTTCTCAATTTTTTTAGAGTCAAGAACTTTTGGTCCCTCATTTGGATGGAGCCACAGAAGGTCGTTTACTTGGACCAAATCTATGGTCAATCCTTTTTGGTCACACAAAACAATTTTTTGATTTCAAGTGACTAGGAGAACACTTCTTGTACATCTGCAAAGTGGGATCGCCTAGATAAGTGTCCAATTATTTACCTGTTTTATTAGGTCCACCGCAATTTCAAGTTTGGACATATGCTACTGAGAGAAGTTGAATTTATGGACTCTGTTAAAAATTGGCAGATTAGCATTCTGTGAGGGAAATCCCTAGCTACCATTTGGCAAAGAAACGTAAAATGATTTGAAATCATGGAATAGAGATGTCTTCAGTAATGGTCAAAGTTCATACAATACTTGGAAAAATTAAAGCCTGAACAAAAAAAGAAAATTTGGGGACTATTTTAGGATGACTTTTTAGCTAGGGTTATTTGAAAAGTGAAATATTATTTATTTAGGTAGAGTTTATTAAAATGAGTAAGATAAGATTGTATCAAAATAAAGTTTGAATACTTTCCAGACTAAGATATGGAATGGTCAAGATAAAACCGGGAAGCATTCCAAGATTTTTATCAAACTGTTTGTTAAATTTTTTGGAATGCACTGGGGGACACATGCGTCATTTTTTCTTATCTGTAAAGTCCAAGATATGCTTATCTTGAGGGGGAGAGAGAGAAGCATATCTGAAAAATGTCAAATAAGAAGTCACATGACTTCTTTTTCAAGGGTCGCCAGATAAGTTTAACAAACACATTGAAAAAGATAAAAGTCTAAAATGTTTTCCATATCTTATCTTTTCCAGTCTATATCTTGGTTAAGAAACACTACCTTATAAGGAAGTTAGTTGGAAACAAACTAGAGATCCATGTTTCTCAAGAAGGGAGATAGAAACACCAATTTTTCCATAAAATTGTTAACGTGGGAAGAAGTTCATGGTGAGGATGTAATCACCAATGGAATAGGTGATTAAAGTAAATTTTTTCCCCCCACCCAAAGAGTGGCATCTTAATTGGGGGAAGAAGAAGAAGCTTAAGAAAGAAGAAGGATAAGAAGCAAAGCAGAGAGAGAGAGAGGAAATCAATATCTTTGTATTTGTTGGCCGAGATTAGAAGATCCAAATGAAGAAGGATTCAAAGTTAAAAAGAAGTGTGATAGAGGTTGAGGATAAAGGAAGAATCAACACACGAGTATAGTTTAAATCAGATAGATAATCCTAAAGTTTTTTTTAGTTATATTTTAAGTTGTAAAGTTTGTTGTTAAGTGTGGTATATCTCCTAAATTTTCTCCTACTTTATAGGAGAAAAACTAGGATGTAACCTGTATTTATTCTCACACGCATTTAATAGAAATTAAGCAAGCATTCATGCTCTCCTAAGCTTGTTTCAGCATTCAATAATCAAAAGCATGAATTTTCTGAATACAGTTTATTACCTATTTATAGACAAAATCTAATCCTAACTATAGCATAAGTATGAAATTATATCTAAACTATAATTAAAGATAAATCTGCCTAACAGGTAATAGGATAAAACCCAACTAAAAGATAACAATCGAAAGCCTAAACCAACTATAACTCTAAAACCTTAAAAATCAAAACAAAATCAGATAAATCAATCGACATGAAACAACAAACAAAGATAATGTGAAGCCTCGCCAATTCAGATGCAAGCAAGACTTTTAAGTGTTTACCTCTGTGTATTCCCCATGTTGGGAGCATCAATGTAACCACCCCGACCTGGATCCCAGTCTGCAGAATACCCAATATTCTCTCGATTAAACTGACAGAGAGAGAATACCAATAAACATGAAATAACGGCATAAAATAAGCAAGTACATACTCAAACTTCTGAACATATAATGCAATTTAATCAATAAGCAATGTTTAAAGAAGAAGAAGAAGAAGAAGCAACTATTTATAGTTCCACAAACACAAAATAACCCCTAAAATGAGACAACAACCAGTGTTGATCCAGTAGACGCCTTTGAAGAGTTGTGCCATACTTACAGAATGACTACGAAATTACAATGAAATTGTAATGACCCAAGTGCCATGCTACTCTTTGACCATGTATAGTATTTGCAAAAACCAGGAGCTCCGATTATGAATAATCAAATGAAGCAATAAATAGATTGTAGAAAACAATTACAACAATATTCAATCTGAAACCTGAATTTTAGAACATTTTATGATTATCGTAAAAGCATAAAATACCAGATGAACCACTTGGATAGCCACCAAATGAACGGCCAAAAGAGCGACCATGAGGTCTTTCATCAGCATAACCAGGTCTTCCCCCTAGCTCACGATCATATGGATAATCATATCCAAACCTGTATATTTGCCATTCAATATCACAAAATACAGTAAGGAAGAAGAGCGGGAATAATTTGGATAGGAGAGAGACAGATAGAACAGAGATGCACATAGCATAAAAGATAGAGTGAGCAATAACAAATAGACTGAAAATTTAAAATAGAGTGAGCAATAACAAATAGCCTAAGATAAAATGCACAGAAAACATGACAATGAAACTATAAAAACTCTCCAGATATGTCCAATGTAGCATGAGAAAGGTGCAGTTGAGCATATGACAGGATTTTGCAAATAACTTCTTCTCAATAAATATGTGTTTTGGGTGCAGCCATGAAATGAGAAATTTGAACAACCAGAACAGGAACAAAAGCAATTCACAAAAGTATAATATAGCAGAAAAGAGATTCAAGTAAAGTATAAGACAGCATGAAAATACATACCAGACAATATGAGTAACTGACTAATAACAGAACCCTAATAAAAACCATAACTCCAGAAAAGCATCCCTAGAGAAGATGTTAAAAGAAAAGACCCCCTGTTATCTAGTAATTAATTTATTTTTCCAATTGCCCAAAGAAGAAGATCCAATCTCAATGAATAAAGCAACAAATTGAGAACAAAAAGAATCTACAATGGTAGCATGGATGAATCTGGCCATACTTGGGACTTCTATTTATTTAACACGTTAAAATAAAATAAAAACCACAAACATAAAAATAACTTCAGTAGTGTCTCCAAGAAGAACGTGTAAAAAGTTCAAAAAAATATCCATATTGAACTCAAGGCATGCAATAACAAAATGCAACATTAAGTCACCAAAACAGCACCCCCATACTTGCAACCATCTTTCTTAGGCTTCTATATATCATCTATGATCTCCAGATGTAAGAAGTGGAGAAAAAAGGAAAAAGAAAATTATATTTTCATAGGCCCAAGTTAAATAGAGGTTTTTCCTTAGTTTCTCATCTTCCTTGACTGTGTTTCATTTACTTCAACAATGTTTTGTTGAAGCTGTTCAAGTCTCCATTTTCTTTAAGATTATATTATTCTAGTAAGAAAAAGTCAAACTACACTCAACATCCAATGATCAACATTCTATAGGTGTGATCAATATTTATATAGACACCACAGTGGCTGAGTTTTCATCATACAAAGAAAGATTCAAATTCAAGTCTTGTATATTACCTACCAAAATAATGTATGAAACTATCATCACACTTCTAATCCATAGAAATCATCCAACAAGAGGAGTAGATTGGAGAATATATTCATATCTGTTAGCATGTGAAAAAAAAAAATTGCCACTTTCATTCAGGCTATGTTTGGGAGAGTTTTTGTGATGAAATGGAATCAAATAGAATGAGAATGAATGAAATGAAAATTAAGTGAAATGGAATTGAAAATCTTTTCTCCTCGTTTGGGAGAGGAGGGGATGAAAAGCAATGGAAAATACTTTCTCCTCATTTGAGATAGCTATGGAAATGTACAGAATGGTACATTGTTCTACAACAAATGTCAATTTTACCCTCATAATAGATACATAAAAAGGATGCCTATAAAAGCATTGGGGATAGTTCTGTCCACTTGTAATAACACATCTTCCAGTCCATTCTCCCCCAATTTGGGGGAGACAAAAAATGTTGATTTGAAGAAGATTGGATGGAAAGGGTTCCCATGCAATTTCCTTCCATTCCATTACTAATAAGCTTCCCAAATAAGGTGAACCTCTTGCCGTCCCTTGGCATACCATCCTTTCTAAATGATACAAGTTACAAAAAAATAACAGATCAAACAATATACGTATCCAGAGTTTGTGACAAGATTTTAGAGCAATGAGTACCAGTTAATTTACTGATCCTCTAATTAAATTTATGGCTTATACCAGTCAATTTTGTGATAATCATACAGAAACATATCATCTAAAAAGCAGATCAAAATTACCATGATACTCTGGGGGGAGGAGGGAAAAAACCATAAATTTTTACACTCGCAATATTAAATACCATGCATGCTTGTCTAGCAGGGGATCTTTCGGGGACTATGACCAGAAAGAAAACTTTATCACTAAGAATTCTTCAAATTCCGTCTTTTTTCCTTGTGATAAACAAATATTGTTACTCTTGTTTTCGCATTAATTGAAAGAAATATTTTGATATCGGAATCAAGTGAATTAACTAGCCGGAATTGCTCACTTACCTTCTGTCGCCAGGACCGTAACCTCCCCTAGGGCTTCCACGCCGGCCGTCATAACCACCGTCGTCCCGCCGCGACCGCTTGAAGGGCGGAAGCGGAGGGGAACGCCGCGAAGGGGAGGATCCGCGACGGTCGCGGTAAGGGGGAGGAGGGCTAGGGCTAGCCCGACGCTTGAAATCCCTCTCCCTGGGCGGAGGCGAACGGTGTCGATCGTAATAGTCTCCGCCGCCACGGCGGTTGGGCGGGCGGTCCGGGTCCCTGTCGTCCCTTCTCTCCTTCGAATCCCTATCCCGTCGCCTCGATGCCGGTAGAGGTGGTGGCGGCGGCGGTGGCGGCGGCGGAGACGACTCGACATCCTCGGCAGATTTATCGTCCTTGCTACGCTCTCGTTGGCGGTCCAAAGAATCGACGGACATGTTGATCACTTCGGCCATCGATGATGGTGGCGGAACCCTAGAAAACGGAGATAGAATGCGGATGCTCGCGACACTCGGTCTGGGATTTGTAGAGCAAACGCAAATCAATAGAAATAAAATAGACATACATGCAAGGCTGATTAGTTTCAACTTTGCATAATTACCTGAAAAATTGAAGGGTTAAATACATAAAAGAAATACCACTATTTTTCGTGTTTTCAAATTTAAAATTATCTTTCAGTTCTCATTGTCATTTTTTAAGTTATAATAAATTAGACGATATTTCACACGATGCGCGAATTTTCTTATAAATAGATAATAGTGATATTTATATTATATTTTTTATAAATATTTTTTGTATTAATTTTAAATTGTATTAAATATAATTTTGCTTGGAATATATTGTATAATTTGTTAGCTTTGTAGATTAGTGTGAAATATATTTTGTTGTTTTATTCTTATTGTTTTATATTTTTTTAAATTTCAATATTTTTTTTGTAATATTTGAATTAAGTTTATGAAAATAAATAGTATACTTTCAATTAAAAATTTGTTTTAATAGATATAAAATAAACCTAATACAGTTATAACTATGTTTTTTTTTTCAATTAGTTTTTAATATAGTACCATTGTTGTTTTAGTTATACATCATTCAATGTTTTCATAGTAAGTAAATATATATAATAATGTGTGACTGTTGACATGCATTTTGTTAATAAATGTTGAAGTTTAAAGATTTGTTATGTTCTGATTATAATAAGTTGAAATATCATAAATAATAAGAAATGCCATATATTTTTATTATTCACTATGATCACTTAGATAGTTACAAAAGATATAAATAATATACAAATCCTAACACTGTAGATAATCTGCTAACTAAATTGAAAATTTTAATTTTAAGTAGAAAGTATAAAAGAGATACAGATTGTATTAACATGTAACATATGGGTGTAATTGTAATGCCCCGTTTTCTTAAGCGCGTTATAATTTTGAACAATAAATTTTTTTCTTTTAAACTTAAAACTCAATCATATCATTCCTCATATTTATCCCAAAATTTTCATATATTTATCTCAAAAGAGAATCATCATAAACATTAAATTGCGGAAATTAGAATCGAACCTAACATCTTAACATTAATCATAAATCAATTATTACATTCTCATTAACTATAAATAAGGTTATACATCATCATTAACTATAAATGAAACTATACATCATCATTTCTTAAAACGTTCAGAATTCAAAGTAACAGAACTTAAACACATGGGCTATACAACATACATTCAACTCATCGTACAACTCATCATACACTTTGCTAAGTGTCATTTCATGTCTCATTTATCCTCGTTTCTGTTACAATCTTTATCTGGAACATTTGAATATTCTAAAGGCAAAGCCCAAGTTAGATGATGAATCATCTAAGTAAGGGAACAATAAACATATTTCGTGTATAAATGCAAAATGTCATTTTCCATTTCCTTTTGGTTTGAGCTGACCGTACCTTATTGTTATTCTCCATTTTCACAGTCTCCTTACCAGACCGAGGTGTATTGGTGCACCCTTGATAGAGCAGCGGTCCCGCCCCGTACTCTCAAACCCTTATGCAATGCATGATCAATAATATCATCGTGTACATATGCACCTTTCATCATAACATGTAAATGCAATCTACATGACACATTCACATCAAAACATAATAACATGATAAAACCATTTGCATAAAATTGGGTTTTGGGAAAATCACTTACAAACCAAGCATTTTCATAAAACTAAATACAGTTAAGAAGTATCATTTATCTTGCAAAAAGATAATTTTGCCCCTAACATAATTTTGCCTCAAAATTTGTATCGGACTTCCAATCATACTCAATTATGAACCTTAACATATCATGTGCATCATAATTACTTAAGAAAATCAAATTTATAATGTTCTCTAATTTTTCTAATTTCTCCTATTTTCTCTTATTATTTCTTTCAAATTATGAAATAAATAGTTTTTCATAAAATTTTCTCAATTTCTCTTCACAATAATTCCTAAAACAATATTCCTAAGCCCCATAAATTTCCTCATAATTTTCAGAATTCATATTCTATTTATGTCTTATTTTTTCTTTGATTTTCAAGCATCTAATACCTCGAAAATTCATAATAAATACTAATCATGTATTTATCTTCCAATTTCACCATAAAAAATCCTAAGATATCATTCTCATATTTGTGGAATTTTTGAAGAAATTTTCAAAGATAATTCACCTTCCCGCTGAGCGATTCGGTATTATTCAATATTACGATGAAATCTCGATTTACATATCCAACAATGCCTTCTGCCATAAATTTTCACACAAACTATTAAACCCAACCTATAGGATTTTTCTAGAAATTTTTTGGTATTTTTCTCTCTCTCTCTCTCTCTCTCTCTTTTTTCTCTTTTTCAAATCTATTTCTCACTCTCAAATATTTATTTCTTACAACCTTCCTCTTTCTAATATAAGTTCTCAAACATTTCAAGTTTCCTCTATTTATAGAAGGTTGAGTTAAACTTAGCATAATTGTAGTGACCCACTATCTTTAATTATTTTATCATATTTCTTAATTATTTTTCACTAAATCTCATCCATAATTTTTAATTATTCATCCACACCCTACTTTGTCTCCCACATTTATCAATTATTTCACCTATTATCTTTGATTATTTGTCCACATCCTATTTTGTTTCCCACATTTCTCAATTATTTCACTCATTATCTTTAATTATTTTGTCACATTTCTTAATTATTTCTCACTAAATCTTGCCCATAATCTTTAATTATTTGTCCACACCTTACTTTGTCTCCCACACTTCCCCATTAATTCATCCATTATCTTTGATTATTTGTCCACATCCTATTTTATCTCCCACATTTCTCAATTATTTCATCTATTATCTTTAATTATTTTGTCACATTTCTTAATTATTTCTCATTAAATCTCACCCATAATCTTTAATTATTTGTTCACACCCTACTTTGTCTCCTACATTTCTCAATTATTTCACTCACTATCTTTAATTATTTTGTTACCTTAATTATTTTCCATTAAATCTTATTTTGAATAGATTATTCTTTCATTTATTAATTTTAAGCCCATTTTCTTAGTCCATTAATTTTAAACCCATTTACTTAACCTTTTCTTTTTCAACTTAGCCAACTAACTCTAAGCCCATTTACTTAACATTTCATTTTTCAACTTAACCCACTAACTCTAAGCCTATTAATTTTCTCAACTAAAATCTCTAATAGATATCAAAAAATATTTTAATATAATAAAAATTAATTATTATTATTCTCAAAATACTAGAATATTACAGTAATTGTCACATATTTATACATTTGAACCCATACAGATAATACAATTGTTATAATATTTGGCTTATTTACAAACCATCGTTGCTAAGGCGTCAGTACTGCCATTATACCCAGCATCTCATCCACACATAGGTTTTTCATCATAAAAGTTTAAATAATAATAGACTAACAACAAATTTAGATAATGATTTATAATGGAAGAGTATATAGTTCAATATGTTTATTAAAAATACTTAATAAAACTTACAATTAAACTGAATGTGTAATCACATGTTATTAAATTACAAAACATTTCTCATAAAAGTTATAATACTCTATCTTATATGATATATGATTCGAGTAGATTAATTTACTGATTTTGTATATGATTCGAGTAGATTAATTTTCTGATTTTGTTTTTGTTTCTATTTTGTTGTTCATCTTCGTCTTGATTGTCCTAGTCCAAGTCCACTTTGTCATTCATTTTTTATTCTGAAATATTTGAAATTTTCAAGTGATGTTGGTGTTAGTGTTGTGTGCCCTTATGCTAGATTTGGACGACATCTATAATGGCTTATTTTTATGCATTCATTTTGTATTTGTATAAATTAATAAAAGTCAATATTTTATTCATTTATAATTTTCTCCAATCAATTATATAAATGAGTCCCTAAATCTTCTGTGTAAAAATATTATTCTCAAGGTGTTGAGATTGTGTGATAGGATTCTCTAGTAATGTGATTTCTTAAATTATTCTTAGTTTTTAGATTGTTTGGATAGGGAATCCGATTAATCGAGTATGGACTAGCACAAGGTTACTACCTTGTTCGATACGGGGATACCGATGAGACAGTGGTGTGTCATATGTCATATGACATAAGATATCTCTAGTAGATATATGGGTGGTCGTTGGGGAACGATCAACCGAATGTGACACCAATGACTTATCACATGGCATGGTGGATAATGATTGAGTTATCAAGTTGCGATGGTGTGTTGATCCTTAAACTTGAATTTACAAGGTTGTTTTGTGTATTGGTGTGCGATATTTGTTAATAAGTCGAACCATTTAATTAAAATGTGGGAACATTCATCTATTTGATTCCGTATTGCTAATATATGGAGACAGGTGTTAGAAATAAGACCCGCTGCCGTCATCGGTATTTGATGAGGTAAATGTCTTATGCGATCTACTATTGATGTAGCGGAACAGTCCATGGCCAAAGCAGATTGAAAGTCAGCAAAGGTGTTTTCTGATGTGTCATATAGTCACATTAATAAAGTATGATACATAGTTACTGAGTTTGTGAATTTGTCACTTAATGACTCTCATTCAATCAGAACGTTAGGTGATTAATTATTATAGCACACGATAATCGTCAACTGTAATAGGTTCATTTGAAATAAGATTTCACTGCCACCTATAACATTATAAACCGCTACTAGGCACTATTCAATAACTCGAAACGTCATATGGATTTAGAGAAGTTCCGGTGATAGGTAAAGGGTTGACCGATACCGAAAATGATTTCGGTGTTATTTGATTGCTAATGGATAGTGAAGCTAGAAAGTCACACACCATATAATGTTACATTTGGTATCAACACTGTAACACCTCGTTTTTCCAAGCATGTTATAACTTAGAAAATTTCAAGTTTTTTTTTTTTTTTTAAGAAACAATCTTCACACGCTTAATACAATTATTATAGAATTCTCAAAATTCCCATCTATCTATATAGCATAAGATTCATCATACATTACATACGGTAGACTAGATATTTTATCAATAGCGAAAGCAAGAATCAACCATAAACTTTAACATTAATCATAAATCAAGTTATACATCAATAACTTTCAAAACATTTATAATTTAAAATAACATAACTTAAATACATAGGCTACATATAGCCAAAACAAAGTGCACTTGCTAAGTGTCATTACATGTTTATTCCATGCTCGTTTCTGTTATGTTTTCATCTGGAATGTTTGAATATTTAATGGACAAAGTTTAGGTTAGACGATAAATAATTTAAATAAAGAGACATAATCTTACTATTTCGTGCATGTATGCAAAGATGCAAAATGTTATCATTCTTTTGTTTGAGCCGATGAGACATTAACCACACTTTATTGCTACTATCAATTTTTACAACCTTCTTACCAAGCCGAGGTGTGTGGGGGGCACCCGTTATAGAGCAGCAATGCCTGTCTGTACTCTCAAACATATGCAATGCGTGATCAATGGTATAATCGTGGGCATATGCATATTACATTATAACATGTAAATACAATCTATAAGATAAACTCACATCAAGGCATGCCAACATGTAGAAAACAAGTTAAGAAATATAATGCTTATGTAATGTATGTTGTCTTTAGGACATACTATTTCCATAGCACAAAATATTCGTAGACCAAATCCTTGCATAAAATAGGCTAACGTTTGGATAGAATCGCTTACAAGTTAAAACCATTTGTATGAAACTAAATCAAGTTTTGGGTGGAACTACTCACTTTGAACGCATATCAAAATACCTCAGTTCTCGTGCCCAACATCGATTTTTGTGCCAAGCCTAAATAATCTTACTATTACTCAATTTTGAGGTTTAACGTACCCTGGCTATCATATTTATTTAAGAATATCAATATTCTAAATTTTTTATTTTTCTCATAATTTTTCTTCATTTTCTTCATATTTTTCTTTTATAATTCTAAAATAAATACCTCCTCAAACATTTTTTCAAATTTTCTAACACCATAATTCATAAAATAATTTTTCAAAAATTTTAAAATAAAATTCAAAAAATACTAGATCTCATGCACCTTCACGTGCCCTGTGGGTGTACTGCGAGTGAAGACTAGCGTGTATACCTCACACGCCAGTCGTCTTCTCCGATTCTGGCCACCAGCGATCACTGGTTTTTGCTCATATTTTATTCTACACCTTAAGCCGATCACGATGGTATCCTTTTTGGCTTGAAACAGTCACCAGAAGGCTTCTAAACGACCTATTTAATGCTCGGCTCAAGCGTCTGTCGACTTTTTCGGCCAACCTTCAAAACCCCGTAAAAGTCACACCAAACACTCCAAAAAAAAGCTAAAAATATACAAGAAACAAAAGCCCTTTAATCTTATCCCTCGATTCAGCCTCTAAAGCTACAAATTTTTTAGCTTGACTTCGATGAAGAAACCATCGGCCATAACCCCTATTTATACCCGATTTTTAGCCAATACGAGCCATTCCTTGTCAAATCCGAGCATTTAATGCTCTAATACACCTTTAGATCACCTTAACTAGTCATGATTTGCTTCGGACACCTTATTCTTAATTTTTCAGCGACTTACAGTCACTTTGCCATACTGCCATCAAATCACGTCCGATCTTATTACCTGCCCCACATTTGTCTCCCCATGCCCTGTAGCTTATGCTGGGCCCTATGGCGACCCTCCCTGATAGTGGTAGGTGGCCGGCCAGCGGTGGCAATGGCTGGTCGGCAGTAGCAATGGCTGGTTTGTGAAAAATTGCACTTTGACCCCTATTAACTTCTAAATTCCATTTGAGCCTTCCAATGCAACCCTTTAAGTTTATAAAAACTTCACAACGAATCCCTAAATTTTCTTTTTCACATTTTTTCCCTCAAGTTTCGTTTTACCTCATTCAGTCAAGATTCAAAAAATTATATTTAAGCCCGAAAGTATGAAAAAATTATGCTATGCTTTAAAAATTTCACAAATCTCAAAATACTTTTATTTGAGTATTTTTTAGGGTATTACAAATATCATGTACTCAAAATGTATCTGGAAGTGATTGGTCAAATGTTGACAATTGGCTCATACTAATAATGCATACTAAATTGCATGATTTATGCATTATTAGAAGGGGGCGAACATGAGAAGGAATTAAATTATAAGAAGAAAAAGAAAAATAAGGACGAGGGATTGAATAAAAGAAAATGAGGTAGCGCATTTGCTTTATCTCTTTCTCATTTTGCGTGCATGTATATTTTTCTTTCTGCTTTATATGAAAATATTATGTTATTATAAAAATTAGAAATGTGAAAGTCACGCGTATAATTTTGAGATGTGAGCACTGATGGTACGTGAAACCTCTGTGTCTAGCACATGAATATGTGACCATAATGATACCATTCGACATACTAGGTGTGGACCGACTAGAACCACCACATATTGAGATGGATTTAATATGAGTACATAAATCGTTTATGTACTCCATCATTATATCGAACAACAGGTATGCATTTATTTATATTCAATTGTTGAATATGCATGTTATTTAAATACCTAAATCATATATAACGTGTATATTATATTCCGCTACGTGTATCTAATATATGATAAAAAATTTATTTTTACTCATAGAGTCGTACATCTGATTCCCTTCAACTGGAATCTTGCAATTTTTTTAATTGAAAATTTTGTAAATAACTTTTTTTTATTAAGTAATATGAGTTTAATAAATAAAGAAAATAATTATCTCAAACCCTTCAAGTTCTTGAAGCTAGTATCCTTTACTTTCTTTGACCTGCAATTGATGATTAGTAATGTACATTTTTAAAATAAATTATTCCTATCATAATCTTTTTTTTATAAAATCTTGAGTAAAGTATATTGATACATTTTTTACTTGTTGGTAGTTGTAGTTTGATTATAATTTTTCATCTTGTTCATAAAAATTCAAAATGGTATAGTTTCCCAGTCTTTCATTTAAATTATAATAATTGATTTTTATTTTGAACACAAATATTTTTCTTGAAAAATTTTAGATTTGCATCGACATAGTTAAACTCTGTGTACCTAATATGTTTAAAAGTTTATTAGTATAAATGTCTAGAAATCTTTACGTTTCTTTATTGAATAACACAAATGTTGTATTTCCAATGTTGTCAACTATTCTAAGATGTATCTTGTACCTGAAATATCACGATTAATTTATTTTATTTTAAAAAGTAGTTTAATTAGAAAATTGGTTTAATTTTATTTTTCTTTTTACTTGATCAATGGATATTTGCATTATTTACTGCACCCATTGCATATATATGCACCATTATTGAACATTAACTTCTTGTTATAAATATTGCATAAAATATAACACCGGCCAATAAATGTTTCAACATCCGTTACTTTTATTCGGACTACAAAAGTATGTTACTTAGAATATAATAAAGATAATAATAAAATTATAATTATTTTGAATGGTGTTTTGAATTATAGCAATTAACTTGTCTATTTCATCTACAAATTTAAAGTATTATATTCAATAATTTTTTACCTATTATTCAATAGTCCATTCCATCATCAAAACTTATGAAATTGTCTATTTTTTTTGTGAACATTTGCTACTCTAATAGAACTCGGAGGTTTTCTTTATTTTCAATAACTTGAATTTCATATATAGTTGTAGAAAACATGTGATTTAAATGTGATACAACATCTCAAGTTATTTAAGTAAGTCCACAGAGGAATGAAATTATGACGTGGTAAGAGGTTAACCTATAATATAATTATAATAGTTATAGGTAAAATATATGAAATGTACCTTTCAATAATTGCTTTGACTAGTGACACTTTTACAATGATATAATTTTTTGTTGTGCCTGTTGAGAACAATATGAAGACTCTTGTTGATAGCAAAAAGTTAATAATGTTATTTGTATAATAAATTTTAATAACATTTAAATGTAAGGCATCAATTTTTTAAAAAATTAACAGTAAAGTTCATATATTTGTTTGTACTTGTAATATTATCTATCTTGAAAATTTTTAATTATTGTAGAAGTGACAATAATGATGAAAGAATCGTGTTTATCATTATAGAAACTAAAATCAAAGGGTTATGTTAGTTTTTCCCACAATGTCGCTTTCCTTATAATTACCCTGACGTCACAAAATTTTCATGATACTAAATTAGTTATAGGCAAATATCTGTATAGAAAAAAAAAATATAGCATAACAACATGTTTGCAATATTATAAAACTCGATTTTTGAAATGTTTGAAAAATTAAAATCTTATTAATCTGCAAGTACATGGAGTTCATAATTTGCAATGTTTCTTATTATGCCAACATGGTCGTTGTTACCGACTCCCACCAAGCAACCAATGATATATATAATTTGTGCACGGAATTATAATTGATAGTTGTTTTTTAAATATTGGTAATTATAAAATATTTTTATTTTTTTTTAATTTCTTATACCCATTAGTGTTGTGTTGTCATTGACCTTTGCATACATATTTTTTTGAGTTATGAAGTGAAATACATGTCTTGAAATTTGAATAACTTCGTCGTGTAAATTTCTCACATATGCTATAACAATTAAATAAATCACGTATTCATTAAGAAGTGGTTGATATTGTCTTGTTGTTGCAACAACTTTGAAGTTTTTTATTACAAATATAAAGGCTGCAATCAGTAGATGGTTGTATTTGTTTATTTGATTTTTATAGATTGTTGCGTGCATTCTATTGTCACGCAATTTCAATAAAAAAAACTTTAGTTTTTGTTTGTAAACATTTTACAATTCTTACAATAAATCCAAAATTATATGATTGGTAATTGCTAATTTGCCTTTTCATCGATGAAAATCACGTCCAAGCAAAGTAAATCATTTTTACTCTAAGATTGATTAATCACCATTTTCTTGATATTTTAATTTTTATTATCCAATAATCTCTTGTTAGTTTCAAATCTTGAATAATAATAAATATTTTATGAATATGAAGTGTAAAGTTTAGGTAGAATAAAAAATTATTAAATTTATATTATATTATATAAATTTAATAATATTCGTGAATACGAAGCGTTACTTAGATGTGTAAAGTTCAAGTCTAATAAAAAATTATCAGACTTAATAATATTATTATTAGATTAGATAGATTCAATATACACACCTATTTACATTCAAATAATGTACATATAATTAATTAATAAAATAAATAATTTAAAAATATAGAAATCATCCCAAAATTATAAAAATGAAATACTCATCAAAAAAGATTTACTTGAACAACTTTTTATTTTCTTCCTGTATGTAAACCGTAACTAATTAAGTAGATGGTATATTTTGTATCAATCTTTCAAATGAGTTATTGATATTACCGACATAAAATAAAGAAGAAAAATAAAAGTAATATTAAAGCATACCATACTCATATATGCAAACGATATAGGCTTAGTTTGACTAGGTTTTTATTTTTGAAACTTTTAAACTAAGTAGTGTTTAAGTTGATAATGTATTTGGATAAATGTACTTTTAAACTAATAGTTAATAATTATGTATTTGGTTTGAAAGAGCTGATAAACTATTACAACTTAATAAAAATACAAAAATAAACATGTTATTAAATGATGTGAAATTTTATTATTAGATATTGATATATTATACATGATTATTAAAAATATATGAATACAATATTATTATATGTATTATATATGTTATATGTATATATAAATGTTTATTGTTGTTATATCTACACACACATACACACACAAACGATAATGGGGAAAATGGGAGGCGAAGCATGAATAGAGACGAGCAGTGGCCGATGGGGTGATGGACAGTCGGCGATGGCCAACGATGGGGAACTTGAAGTAGATTTGGGTGACAAATGGCCTGTGACAAAGAAGACAATGGGAGTAGCGGTGGGGAAGATAGCGGCTAATGGGGGCAATTCCTGATCGAAAGTAATTGGTGGGGGTTACGATGGTCGATGGTGGCGATTGGAAGAGCTGAAGAAGGAGAATGTGGGAGACAGAGGTTACAAAAAAGGCATGGCTAGAAATTAACAAAAATATAAGAGTAAAATAGTAAAACAGTTTGTCAACCAAACTTGTAAATAAGTATCGTTTTGCAAAAATTATTTCCTAATAACTTTTGCAAAGCTCTGGTGAGGTGCATCCAATCACCTTACCAGTTTTTTCTTAACAAATAAACTATCGATACAGCTTATAAGCGGTCAAACCACTTTGCCAAACTAAGTAATATAATCGACAATTTAAATGCCTTCAATTAATATGTAAAAAAAGTTGTGTGTGTCTATATGTATATATATACATGCGCGCAACTTTACTACTTATCTCAATTTACATAGAAGTGGATAGTAACTACCTAATAGTTATTTTTGACCCACGAGCTCTTTATGAGTGGATTTGTTAAATTCATAACTTGGATTTTGATCGATATTTATTACATATCTACGTATTATAGTGACATAATTTATAATTAAAAGCAAACCATACTCATATATCCATGTGTGTTTATTCAATGGGATGATTTGTTAATTATATACGTCGAATAAATTTATTACCCCAACTTATCAAAAAGAAATATTATTACCCCTATTATATAATAATAGAGAGGGTCTAAACTTGTTCACAAGACACACGTCAAGTAATTGAATAACGATAAGTTAGGATTTATATTAATAAGTTGTGAGTTTAATTTATTATTTTGTGTAATGAGATAAATATTTTATTTGTGATTTATCTCCTCTATTAAAATCGACAACGCGAATAATAAGGACAATCATTTCAAAAAAAAAGTCTAAACTTGGGAAAGAATAATAAAAAATGAAGTAGGCTTGTTTGGGTCGGGCTACACCGAATACCAAAGCCCAATTAGTTGTCGCGCTGAACCGTGGGCGGGGTCCATTCATCAAAACCCTAGTTTTGTTGATATATAATATAGGAAGGACTGCATTTTCTTCATTCGCTTCAGGGTTTTGCTTCTCCGCCGTCGAAATCTCAGGTTCTGCAGTGCTCTCCATCAGCAACCAAAAATGGTCGCCTCCAAGAAAACTGTAATATTTCCCTTTCCGAGCGTTCTCACTGGTTCTGTTTGGTTACCGAGAAAATGTATTCGAAATCAAGGATCCTGGGCTTTCAATTACCGACACTTATATTTTTAGATCTTGGCGATCAGTTAGACAAGTTGCGAACAACTAACAGTATTTTTGCTTAGCGAATTCGCGGCGTTATGTTACTGAGAATCAATGCTTTGTTGACAGCTAAACAAGCAGCTTAGTTTTGAGCTTTACTTCGGATTTTTAGTTTTTCCTTTTCTTTTCTGTTCTTTTTAATTCCAGAAGAAGACTCACGAGAGCATCAACAGTCGGCTTGCTCTCGTGATGAAGAGCGGAAAGTATACGCTAGGCTACAAGACCGTTCTTGAGTCTCTCAGGAGCTCCAAAGGTAATGTTTTGTTGGCTTTATTTGTTTATTTGTATTCTAGATCTAGTTCATTTCTGCTGCAGAAGATGGATGAATCAGCCCTTACATCACATCCTGTTTGGCTTACTTGCAAGATGGGGGTTCAGAGAAGCACAAATCGGATTCAAATATCCGTCTAAGACGGAGTGTTGTAAAACAGAGTGGCTTTATTTGTCTTCTTTGAGCAATGCTCTCGCAGTTAGCTGAATTTTGTGTTTACTGTAAATAACGGTTTGGTTGTTTAGGTTCAGAGAAAATAAGTCATTGTACTTGTTTCATTGCATTGACCGATAATAAGTTGTGGTCCCTGCTTCAGAGTCGCATGTTTTTTAGGGTACTATTGTTAATCCAGGCACTTAGTTCGCTGGATCAGAAAAATGCTAATTTCCTTTGTAACAAGCCAGTGTTGTACAATTTGATCACAAGCTTTAATCCCTCCTCCCCCCAAGCGCGTCAATTGTCTTAACTAGAATATAAAAGGAAAAAAAATGAATCTTTTACCAATTTCCGTTTTTTATTTAATTTCACAGCAAAACTGGTTATCATCTCCAACAACTGCCCCCCTCTTAGGAAATCTGAGATCGAGTACTATGCAATGTTGGCCAAGGTTGGAGTTCACCACTACAACGGGAGTGAGTTTCTTACCTCTATTACTTGGCTAGCTGTTTTACCCATTGATGATTCCTTTTCTGTTTCCCTTTTGGTGTGTCTTACATATAAATATATATATATTTGCTGCAAATAAATTGGTATCTTATCAAGTATGAGGTGTGCTTGTTATACCACCGTGTTTTATCTTTTCTTTATGTTTGAAAATTTCTATTGTAGCTTCGAAGAGGTCGTTTTAGCTTTTGAGAATGTTCTAACTTCTTGTTGACACATTAGTGCTTTTCAATATTTTATATTTCGAGTGCATGCATGTTTGTTTTACAGCCACTTGCACCATTCTCCAACATGGGTGCATGTAATTCTGCAATGGTTAAACTGAACATAAGGTCTTTGCTTGTGGAAATGTATAAGATCATATAGCTTTGATGAAATTTTCCTAAACTTTCCATTTTAAACTGAATTATCTGTATGGGGCATTTATCTAGATTAATCATGCAGCATCATCCTTGTCAAGTGTTAATAACTACTGCTGCATGTGTCTTCCTACAAATTAAAGCTCGTGAGTTAATTAAAAAGTAAGACTTGAATTGTGAATATGGTTGATAAACATGTTCTTCAAACTGTTTATGCTGATTTTCTTTGTTGCCAAGGGAGACCGGGTTCTGCTCTGCCCCATCACCCAGAGATAAAGTCTGATCCCTTAGGTAGAAAGGAAATAGAGAAACTAGAAAAGGCTTTTGATACAATTAAAAGGAACACTCTCAAATGTACCTTGATCAATTTTTAACGATTTGGTTGAAAGTTTTCCAGAAACCTTTTCTTGTGATATTTTTCCTGAGCTGTAATTACATTTGATTTAAAAATTGAACTTATTCATAGATGTGAGATAGGTTTGAAGTAGCCCGATTTTGCTCTGTATGGCTTCCTGACTGAAAGCCCAATATCGTTCATTCAGTTATCTTCAAAGTTCAAATATTTTAGATAGTTTCAGAATAAATGTAGTTTCTTAAAGGCTCTTGTTTACCCTCAAATAAAACTAGTATACCTCCAGGTTGCAATTTTGAGCAATTCATTATTTAATAATTCAGTATCCTCTATGTTTGGTTCCATTTACAAGTTCAAAGCTGCTTGCTTTGGAGATAAACTTCTGATGTGTCCTTTTATGGTCAGTTCCCTAAAAAAATAGTATTGTGTCTTTTTGAAGTTTTCTTCTTCTTTTCTCTTTCTCTGTCGGCTAAATTTATAGGTAGTTCTTGAAATTATAACGCCTGTCTAATAGAACAAGGAAATGATCTGAAAGAGGGTTGGTTTTTACTCCTATTTGAACTTAGGGTGTGTTTGATAGCATTTAGTTGGAAAATAAAACATTTTCCAACTTGCATGGAAAACAAAAACCATCTCCCCCTAGATGGAATTTTTCATGGAAAATAGGCCAAAACATGTTTTAATGGTTGTACCATGGAATTCAATTCTATGGAAAATGTAGTGTGTCAAATAGCAAAGAGGGAATTCAATTCCTTGGATGTGACATTTTCCACGGAAGTTCCATGCTATCAAACACACCCTTATTTCTCCTCTCTGGATAATTGCTAAAACTGCAATCTATAGTGCAACTTTTTTGCATGTGGTCTCTGTGGCTTTGTGAATAAGGATGAGAAATACAAACGCCTTGTGTGTAAAAGGTCATACTGATGCAATTGCATCTTTTCCATATTTCTGGCATTGATAGTATATTTGGCCCAAATTCTACAATTACTTGGTGAATTCTGATTTGTGTTTAGCCCAGTTCTGTTTCCTAGCGAGGGTGAGTCTTGGTTGCAACAAGGTTGCCCCATTGTGACTAGAAGGTCACAAGTTGGAGTTACAGAAACAGTTTCTTTGAAAAGTAAAGGGTAAAGCTGTGGATGAAAATAATTCTCTCCTGACTCTTGTAAAGCAGGGAACTTTGTGCATTAGGGATGCATGAGCATTGTTGCCTCTACTTCTTGCAAATTTATTCAATTTTTGAGTTAAGTGACTCAATATAAAAAGTTCAAACAACAAAAATGTGGCTAGCCTGTATAAAAATTTGGCTTATTGGGATGTTATTGTTTCCAAACAAGTACCATAACTGGCCTTTAAAATCTGGAATGCTGGGGACATCATTTATGGATGGGCTTTTATAATCTTTAAGGGGTTACCTTTCTAAACTGCATTTGGAATTTTGTTATGTCAGACAATGTGGACCTGGGGACTGCCTGTGGGAAATACTTCAGAGTTTGCTGCCTCAGCGTAATTGACCCAGGTAAGAATTATATTTTTATTTGAGCCTTACAGAAGATTCGTCAATGGATAGAAATTAATGGAAATCTAGAAGTCATGTAACCAACCCAACTTAGTGGGATAAAAGCTTGGAATGTTGTTGTTTATACCATGTGATTTGAGTTGATAATGTAATATTCTGCCTTTCAGGTGACTCTGATATTATAAAGAGCATGCCCGCTGATCATTGAGGACAAACTTGGTGGTGAAGGCTCTAGAGTAATTTTGATCCAAGTGATGAAAATTGTTGGTTGTTTCTCTATAAGAAGTGTGGTTAATGTAGATGATACCTGTTCTCTGTTTCTGTTAAAGATTATTTTGCCGAAATTCTTAATGATTTTAAGTCGATACTTCATCTAAGATCTCCTAAATAGCTTTTAAAATATCATATTTTTCGGGTTGTTTGTTGTGGGAAAAGATGGCGTGATATTGATAGCCAGATCTTGCAATTTGGAAGCAAGTGGCAACCTCTTCCCTCTGATGAGAAGGTGCTTACTGGCTTCTATTTACAATTTTTTGCCTAGTATATTGGTTCCTTTTTCAGAAGCTTGTTTGTGTTCTCATTTTAATCAAATGGTACCTTTGAAAATGAAAGCTGTCTTTAGATCCATTGTCACTCTCTAGGGTGCAAGGAAATGGAAATGTGGAAACAATTTTCTTTTAGAAATGTAGGAAACGAAAATGTAGGGTAAATTATACATGGGTTTTTTTTTAAATATAATTTTATATATAAAAAAATATATAAAATAGTTCAAACATAATACAAATAAATAGAATTTTGTTTTTAAATCAATATTAAATCAAATATAGAGTTGATAAGATCAAATTTTACTAAATCAAATTGAGTTGATTATCCAAATCAAATCAATTAAAAGTAATGCTGGAAACTTTCCTATGTTTAACTCATAGGTCATGTCACTTTTCTATTCCACCAAATCAAACTCCAGTGGAGCGTTCCTTTTTCACTTCAAAAACTGATTGTTCATCTCACCTTGCAGAAATAAATAAAATGATTGGTTAATTTTGATTCCTATTCCATTCTTCAATCATTGACCTTACAAGGTTAATCAATATTAAACTATCTTTCTCATTTCATGTCAAAGAAATCTGGAGCAAACAATAATTGTTAAAAGAAAACAATTACATGGGAAAATATTAAGAAAATGAAAGTGCATAGTGCAAATTTTGGAGTACAATGCATTATTTGGGAGGGGGTGTTCACTTAGAGTGACAGGTGGAGAGAAGGAGAATGAAACAAAAGCGAGAATAAAAATGAATCAGAACTGAAAGCGAGAGGGGCGAGAAGGAATGACCACGACTGAGGATGAGAGAACTAGAAATTGAAGCAATGGGCTTGATCTTTGGTGAACTGCAGTGAGGGAGCACCAGAGCAGCAAGAAGGGACGTGGGATTCGAAAAGTAATCGCTGAAAGAAGAAGAAGAAGAAGAATACTGAAAAGAAAATAGGAAAGAGATAAAAAGGAGACTGAATAAGAATAATGGAAAGAAAATAGGGACGGTAATTCCGGGGATTCCTGCCTGATCTATGCGGTATATAAATTATATAAATTTATATAAATTCTGAAATAACCTGAAACTTTTTATAAATTACAAAAACAAATCAAAAATTTTTTTGGTAATTAATTAAAATAATATATATATATATATATATATATATTGAAGGGTTGTGAATGGAATGGAATGGGTGCTTTTGGATCAAAATTTTCCTCAAATTAATGTTGGGTCCTTTGCATGATGAGTAGTGTTTGCTTTCTGGTGTTGGACTCTTGGTCTTCTTGCATTATTGAACCTAAAATCATGGCACATATCAAACATATTTCTCTTCAATTGAACCATCATCATGCCTCAATCTCATCCTCAAAAGGCTACCACATCATGCATGCCTAGTTTGAAAGTAAACAAACAGGCAAAGCCGCCACAAAAAGCTCCAGTCTCAACAAGTAATAATAATTCCCAGTTTTACAGCATGCGAATGGTCATGTCACATGTAAATCATCACTTTTCTTAACAAAAGTTCTATTTATTTATTCATTTTGTTGTTGTTGTTGTTTAATAACAGTATCCTACTCTTCCAAAATGGCAAATCTTAAATGCATAAAATATAAATGATTTTTCTTTTAAATTTATTGCGAGTTTGTTGGAAGAACAATGTGATGTGCAGCCTGCCAACGCCATGCCATCTATTTGTGTTATTCTCTCTGTTCAAGTGATGGCTGGCTGGCAAGGTAGGTAGTGCATATGAAACTCGAGGTCAATCCGTACACTGCAATCATGGCGCAAAAAGATATTTACTGTGGTAGTACTTAAATTATGCGAGCATGAAAATGGTACCATAACTTTGTCAGGACACAAATTTAAACAAATTAATCTACTTTGCGAGATGTAGACGCGCCCATAGAATAGTACTAAAAACATCAAATTATTCTCGTTCGAGTTGTAAATTTACAGAATTTATCATTATTCTCCCCTTTTATTTCTTTTTATGATCATCGATATAATCGTCAATTGTCATCGTCTTTGTCTTCTCTCACCTCGCCAACCATTACTGCATTCTCCATCTACTAAGAACACAACTATAATCGACGAGACGACAGTGACTCAGCAAGATAAAGGCAACAATGATTGACGATTACACCGACGATTATGAAAAAAGACAGAGAGGAGAGAGCAATAAACAGTAACAAATTTTATAAATTTACAATTTGGGTGAGGGTATTTTGATTTTTTGACACCTTTCGATAAGTCATTCAATGCATTTGTTAAGTAAAGTAGCACTACTCTATTTAAACACATAATATATAGTAATTTTAAAAATAAAACTATAATTTATATTTTTATTACAATTATGTGTCGAAATTTATATATTTGGCTTGGTTTATGATATTATGTGACACTTTATAATGTAATATTATAACTATATTATTATTAAATGTATTGTGAGTTAGTGAATTAGTCATCCATTAAACTCTTGTTAACAATCTAGGTGTTAGTTATTTATATAATAATAATAATAATAATAACATATAAGTTGAAAAAACATAAAATAAATATATTTGTACATTTTATAAATATATATATAAATTCAAAATGTGAAGATTTAGATTATAATTTAGTAAAATTTACCCAAATAAATTATCTATTTTAGTATACAGAGGTGTCTGAATATTATATATTTTGCTTAAAAAACACCTTTAAAAAATGGACTCTAGTAGACCAATAATTATTATTTTATTATTGCACAAAACTCATACTTTATTAAAATGAAAAAAAAAATTAAATTCAACCATCAAGTGGGACTTATTTATTTAATTTTTTATTTTTTAAATTATGTGTACATGACACGAAGACTCTTGAGGATAAATATAAGATATGAAATATTATATATTTAATAAATACAATGACGAAAACACTTTATAAATAAATACAAATACGTGTATTATTATATATAATAAGTAGCAAAGTTAAGGCGTTACAATGCCACGTGGACAAGAGAAGAGTCGAGTGGGCTGGCTGCGTAGGGCCTACGCGTTCATTCGCCTCAATATAATAAACGTATAAAGTGGGCCCCCACACACATACGTCTCCCGAAGAAATCAATTTCCCCTCTCTCTCTCTCTCTCTCTCTCTCTCCGTTTTTTTTTGTGCATGGAAGCAGCCAAAGCTTCCACCGCTCGCTCTCTCTCTTTCCCTGAAAAGGCGATCTTTCCATCTCCCTCCCTCTCCCTCTCTCTCTGGCGTTAGATATTCTGGCTGTTCTTTCAAAAGCGTTTTCTGTGAGATTCACCGCCTGCCGTACCGTCCGGTACAAACTTAACGCCCGACAGGTACTCAGTTCTTTCTTATTTTGGTCTATCGGATTGATTTCACTTGAATTCGATCGGTTTACTTGTGCTATATCGGTTCGGGAATTTTAGGTTCGTTTCTGCTTACTTGCTTGATTTGTATTGCTTCCCGGACGTGATCTCTCTTTCTACATATTTCCAAAGGGTTACTATCACTTGTTTTGCTTTGTTCTGGACTTGAATTCGACTCATTGATTTTCAGTTTCCTCTCTCTCTCTCTCTCTCTCTACACTTATGGAGCGTTGCATTTACTCTTGTTATGTTGATCACGGAGATTCGTGTATCCACCGTTATCTGCTTATGTATGTGAATTTCGATAAGCTCTATTGATTGTTTGCTCGAGGGAGTCCATTGATCAGTACTCAATGAGATTTCTCATTTGGGGTTTCTGTTTTTAGGCTTAAATTTGATTGTCTGCAACTTTTCAATTTGTTCCCCTTCTTCTATATTTCTCAGAGACGCTTCTTGCTTCAAAACCTTTGGCTACCCAGAACATACTGTTTGCTAAGGAAATCCAAGACATCTTTTTTTGGTAGTAACTTAGCGGCTTTGGTTTTTTTAAATGTGGAGTGTTTATTCTTTTTTTTTTTTGGATTTTGTTTATATAGTGGTTTGTTTAGTGCTTAATATAATTGTGCTTTATTGTGAATATTAATATAGAATTCTGTCTCCTGAGTTCTCTCCGAGATTGTGGCCGGAGAAGTGTTTTACTTCTTGGTCATGCCTGATACATTCCCTTCTATATGGAATCTATGCCTGCATATGTTTTATGTTTTATATTTGTTTGCCTGATTCGTTACATAACCGTCTTAACGAATTCTTAACTAAATTCCATATCATGGTGTCTGGTTGTTCACAGTTTTGGCTGTTTTTTTCTTTTGTAAGAGAAAATCTTGGATGGTTTTAATTTTTCTTGTTTTGCCGTTTCTTTTTTCTAATTTCTGGTTCATATTGTTATATGTGTCCTTATCCCGGGTATCTAGGCATATATATAGCTGCAGCGAAAACTTTGGCTCTATGTGGTAATTAGTTATCAAGGAAAAATTTGAAATTCATGATTGAGTAGCTTGTTGCTAGAATTAGGTTAACACTTTGTGTTGGAATTCTATAAATGAATTGTACTTGTGCAGCTATTTTATCTTTCCATTTCTAAGAGGGCGCATGATATGGTTTAGCAATTATATCTTTTGCACTTTTTTCCCCTCTTTCTCTCTTTTTGATCTCTTTAGTTTCCGAGAACTTGAATTTCTTGGGGTCAAGTCTTTTGTTGTATTTCTCATATACGCAGAACACCTTTCTTTTCAGGAAGAAGCCCATGCTGAACCAAGTGGAACTTTAAGAAAAATTCAGGATTAATGGGGGCTACAAGCTCTAAAATAGAAGAAGATAAGGCTTTGCAACTATGCCGTGAGAGGAAGAAGTTTGTGAGAGAAGCACTTGATGGCAGGTGCTCCTTGGCAGCTACTCATGTTGGATATATAAAGATGCTAAGAATTGTGGGAACTGCTCTAAGGAAGTTTGCAGAGCCTGAAGCTCCAAATGGATCTTTTTCGTACACTTCTGTTAGTGCAACTCAAGAACCACCTGTGAGAACTGAGAGGTCCCCATCTCAGCTATCATTATTTTCTCAAACAGTGTCACTTAATGTAGATGCAACTGAAAGCATGTCTCCATCTCGTTCTTCGCCTACTTTTGGTCAGTATCAGGTCAATCACATGCAATTTATGGGGAGTGTTTCAGAGAAAGTTGAAGAAAAGCCTTCTACACCAATTATGGGGTCCATAGCTTCTTCAAATATCTTGCAGAGGAACAAACTGCACTCTACTGAGTTACCTGAGACACCATCAACAGAAACCACTCCATTCCCTGCAGAAACTCCACCATGGGATTACTTCGGTCTTTCCCACCCAATTGACAATCAGTTCTCTTCACAGGATAGAAGAGGATTGAACTTGGACCAAGAGTTGGATAATGCCAATATCTCTAGCGAAATGAGAGAGGAAGAGGGAATTTCTGAGTCTGAAGTTGATGAAAACAAGGATCATTATCCTGGAAGGGAAAATTCTCAGGAGGACTCAGAAGATGAATTTGATGAGCCTTCTACTGATACACTGGTTAGGAGTTTTGAAAATATTAATATGGCACTGAATCACAGTGCTTCTAGTGCTTCACCAGTCATTCCAGCTGCTAAAAGTCTGGAGTCAGAAACTGAGTTTTTGGATGGACAGATACGTAACTCTCCTGATTTGTCACCATTGATAACCATGCCTTCAAGTGTTGGAGTTCCCAATGATATAAGGAGAGTACTGGAAAATGTAGATGGCCCAGAAAATGAGGTTACTCCGAAAGATTTCTTTTCAAGCATGAAAGAAATTGAAAATCTCTTTATCAAAGCTTCTGAGTGTGGGTTAGAAGTGCCACGGATGCTTGAAGCAAATAAGTTTCATTTCCGCCCAACTTCAGCGGGGAAAGAACGTAAGCTCTTTCTCTCTCCCTCTCCCTCCCTCCCTCCCTCCCTCCCTGTGTTGCTTCTTGAATGGCTAATGGCTTCTTTTATGGCTCTGGTTCTCTAATTTGACCACAAATATATATGTAATTTGAAAAATTTTGAGGGTGAGGTTCAGGAATATTTTCTATTATATCTTATGATACTAGAAGTGCTTATTGATTTTGTCACCCTACATTGTTGAGAAATGGATGTTCGACAGAAACAAAGGAAGAATAAAATACTCTGGGCTTAATTGTTTGTGAAATTAGAAGGTTTAATGGATTTAATGAGGCCATAATAGTTAGTGGTTCTAAATGTGTGCGTGAGAGGAATAATTATGAACCGAAAATAATTGCTACCAAATATGATAATAATAGTCAGGTCTTTGAATTTCGTAAGGGGGTTAGGTGATGTGGATATTGGGGAGTTTAGAACAGTAGACTGCTGAGATGTTACATTGAAAATCTCTTTTGCCTCATCTTCATGGGATGGCTAATCATAAATATTGGGGAGCTTTGCCTCATCTTTAGGTTCAGGAAGGTATATCTCTCCAGCTAGGCCCTGACAAATTCAAGGGAGTGTTTATTACATGGTTGAATAATATATAAGATTTCTGCAGTTTCTGTTTTCTGGTTCCCTGGTAACTTAGATTATTTTGGTTTGTATATCTTTGTATGTGACAGTGCTTATATGGAAGCATCTGGAAGCAAATGAGTACATGTATTCTGACCAACAAAATCCAGACAAGCAAACAAAATTAAAAAAGAAGTTAACAAAATTGGGATTAATTTTAGGTTCAAGATTCTGAAGGCTTTGACCAGAATTAATCTAATGCAGGTCTGTCAACAACTTTGACATTCTTCAAGAATTGTCTCTCTTGTGGGGAAGATCTTGACCAGGTCCAGGAAGGTATATCTCTCCATCTTGATGTTAGATCTGTTAACTGTCATTTTGAGCTTGTAGTCTATTCTGAAATCTTCATATTGTTGTAAGCATGCTTAGTAACTTTCTTGATGTTGCTGAACATTTTATGGAAGACAGGCGATACACAAGGAATGACTACATTACCTTATTTATAAATGCAACATTAAATTTTCTTGAAATTTGTTCAAAGTTCCATCAGCTATCCAAAGTATTGGCCTATTTTGGATTTAAACAAATGTTATACCTAACAAGCTTTCATTTATAAATTGAGATGTGTAAAGAGCTATGAACGATAGAAGAATCCTTAGGGGTCCATGTAAAGGAAATAATACTAATGTTTGTCACTTCATTGTTCCATGCACTAGTTTATCCAACAACTCAGCATTTGCAAATACTTTGAACTCCTCTTAGATTGTTCTCGGTCACATTGATTTACAAAAGGAATTGAAAGTAAGAGTCTTGGATGTAACTCAGTTACCAACAAGGTATATGTGAAAACAATTTTCCCTTGTAATTAACGGGTTGTATTTGAGGATCGAGGGAGCTAATAAAGGAAGTCCTCAATGACACCTAGGTACTTACACTAAGAGCCATAGTGCCTGCTGTATGACACATATTACTCTATTGGTATAGATGAATAAGTTTGGTTTGAGCTTGTTTATATTCATTTATTAAGTAAACAAATGAATTTGAACAAAAAATCTCGGCTCATTTAATAAATGAGCCAAGTCTGAACAAAGGCTTGTTCAGCTCGTTTATGTTTATAGACAAACTTGCTTTATGTTTGTGAACAAGCTCATCATAATTCATTTAAAGATTGTTTATTGTTCATTTAAAATATTATGCACTTGTATTTTATATATTATGTGAAAATTGAATATATTCTTCATTACTTCATTTGTACAAAATACAAGTCCTCTTATAGAGATGAGGAATGTACAACATAGTGTCAGCTCCCAAGGATCTGACTAACAATTCCTTCGTCCAGTGGGCTGTCCGAAGGAAGAAGGAAAGACGATAGGGAGAGAAATCAGGGGGAAGAGAGAACATACGAGAGAGAGGGAGAGAATGAGAGAGAGAATGTGTCAGAATTCTGTTAGAATATATCATACCCATCCGTGGCAAGGTTCAGCTAAATATATAGCTGAATATCTTGCCCATATGCGGCTAACCGCTTACAGCCAGAGAATGTACAACCTGCCTAAGCAACAACAAACTTGTACCGCCCTTTACTGCATACTCTATATTGCTAATTGTTATTTCTCCCTCCTATTACATTTAATTATTCTATCTCCCCCTCCTACTACGTGGATCACTTCCTCCTATTACATTTAATTATTCTATCTCCCCCTCCTACTACGTGGATCATGACACATAGGAAGGATTTACAAAGGTTAAACAATAGGAAAGATTTGACTATACACAAATAGGAAGTTTCCTAAACAATTTAGGAAAGTTTCCTAAATTCTGATTTAGAAATTTCCAAAAACTAAAGATATGATTGGCTTCTAAGGATAGCTTGACTAACAACTCTCTTTGAGATGCTAGCCAAGTTTCCTTATTTCTTTCTTCGGGAACCAACACTCCCTCTCAAGCTTGTGAATAGATATCCACCATTCCCAGTTTGCCTACCAACTCTACAAACCTTTTAGTGGGGCATCCCATTTGTCAAAAGATCAACTAGCTGTTTTTCTGAGGGGACATATGGTACATTGATCAAGCTAGCTTCCAACTTCTCTTTTATGAAGTGTCTTTCTATCTCCATATGGTTGGTTCTATTGTGTTGCAAAGGATTATGTGCAATACTTATAATTGATTTGTTATCACTACACAACTTGACTGGTCCACTGCTAGCAATCTTTAGGTCTTCTAGAATAATTCTTAGCCACCTCAATTCACACAGCCCTAGAGCCATGGCCCTAAATTCGGCCTCAACACTAGATCTAGCTACTATACTTTGCTTCTTACTTCTCTAGGGCACCAAATTCCCCCATAAGAACACACAATACCCTATTGTGGAGCGTCTATCAGTTAAAACCCTGCATAATTTGCATCTGTATACCCTGTAATATCCAAGTCATTGCCTGATTTGAACAAAATCCCTTTGCCAGAAGTAGTTTTCAGAAAATATAGGATTCTCCTTACTGTTGGGAAAATCGGGCAATTTTCCCCAAAATCAAAAGCACCGTAAATAATATCTGACAAAAACAATTGAATATAAAAATAAATAGAACACCAGAAATTAACGAAGTTTGACCAATTTGGCCTAAGTCCTCGAACACCACTAAAATATTTCACTAACTTCAAAGAGATAAATACAAATTGTGAAGAAAGAGAAATACACAATTGTTTGGGATGATTTTACAAAAAGGGGGTTGGGGGGAAGGTTCCTTTTATAATAGAAAGAGACCTTCCCAAACCCACTGCCAATCGATGTGGGATAATGGGAGGGAGCCAAAAGCTAACAAATCTCCACCTTGGCAAATCTCCCAAATCCCAACCAAATTCCTCAAAAATCTCTCCATAGAAGCTATGATTAGTAGTGTCTTCAAATACGCTATGAAGCGCCAACTTCAAATACTAAGGATATTAATCAAGTCCAAACAATGTTGGAACTTGATTGCTGTCACAATCTTAGTCATCATATTAGCAGGATTTTCAATAGTTAAGATCTTTTGAATCTATATCTCTCATTCTAGAATTTCCTGTACAAAGTGATATCTTACGTCAATGTGCTTCATCCTTGCATGATAAACTTGGTTCTTTGCTAAGTGAATAGCACTCTGACTGTTACAATGTACCTTATATACTTCTGACCAATTCCCAATTCATCAAGCAACCCATAAAGCCAAATTGCTTCCTTTAAAGCCTCTGTAACTACCATGTACTATGTTTCTGTGGTAGACAGAACAACTGTAGACTGTAAAGTAGACTTCCAACTGACTAGTGCCTTTGCTAAAGTGAACACATAACCAGTCGTAGATCGACGTTTATCCATATCACTAGCATAGTCGGAATCATAATAATTAACTATGTAATTACCCATTTTCTCATCCCGCTCAAATACTAAGCCAACATCTACGGTGTTCAGAATATACCGTAGAATCCATTTCACAGCTTGTTAATGTTCATTTCCAGGATCATGCATATACTTGCTCACAACTCCAACTGCTTGTGAAATATCGGGCCTTGTACACACCATATCATACATCAAGTTACCAACAACCGTTGCATACGGAACTTTTGACATATACTCCCGTTTCGCAGCACTCTTCGGAGATAAAGATGCACTAAGTTTGAAATGAGGAGCTAACGGGGTACTCACAGGTTTTGACTTTTCATTCGTGCCAAAACGTTGTAGTACTTTCTTTAGATATGTTCTCTGAGTCAAACAAAGTCTTCCTCTTTTCCTATCGTTGATTATCTCCATGCCGAGAATCTTCTTGGTTTCACCCAAATCTTTCATTTCGAACTCCTTATTCAACTGAGCCTTCATTTTTTCAATTTCTTCACTATTTTTGGAAGCTATCAACATATCATCAACATACATGAGAAGATATAAAAAAAGATCCATCTTGTAGCTTGCACAAATAAACACAGTTATCATATTTGCTTTTTGTGTACTTCTGCCCCAACATAAACTTGTCAAATCGCTTATACCACTGCCTCGGAGATTGTTTTAATACGTACAATGATTTGTTTAGTTTGCAAACCCAATTTTCTTTATCGGCAACTCTGAATTCTTCTGGCTGAGTCATAGATTTCCTCTTCTAAGTCACTGTGTAGAAACGCGGTTTTCACATCCATCTAAACTAGGTCCAAATTCAATTGTATTACTAAGGCTAACAAAATTCTAATAAAGGAATGTTTCACAACTGGAGAAAAAACTTCATTATAATCAATACCCTTTATCTAAGCATAGCCTTTAGTCACCAACCTTGCCTTGTAGTGGACATCATTCTTGTCAGGAAATCCATCTTTCTTTGCATATACCCATTTGCATCCAATTGCTTTCTTTCCCTTAGGTAAGCTGGCTAGCCTCCATGTCACATTCTTCTAAAGGGACTGCATTTCTTCATTCATAGCTTTCCTCCATTTTTCATTTTCTGAACTTTGGACAACTTCATTGTAAGTGGTAGGAATATCATCATTTACAATTGAAGATGCATAGGCCACCAAATCAACAAAATAAGTAGGTTTTCGAATCTCCAGTTGTGTCCTTCCTGTTGCTATTGATTCTTGTTGCTATGGAGGTTCTTGGGTCGGAACCTCTTCATCTAATGACTTCTCTGCCGCAGGAGTGTCTCCACCTGATTTGCTATTCACTGTTGGGTCAATCATTCTTTCAAACTCCACCTACTTTGGAGTATTCTCCACCTACTGTGGTTCATTTGTTACCTTTTTTAACATAGTAGATTCATCAAAAGTAACATCCCTACTAAAGATTATTTTATTCGATTCCAAACACCAAAGCCGATATCCCTTTATTCCAGAAGTGATCCCTATGAACAATGCTTTCTTTGCTCTTGGATCCAACTTGGATTCCTTAACATGATAGTATACAGTGGAACCAAATACATGTAAGGAATTATAATCATTAGTAGGTTTTCCAGACCATACCTCAAAATGTGTTTTTCCACAAATAGTAGTTGATGGCAACCGATTAATGAGATGACTCGCATATGTCACAATCTCAGCCCAAAATTGTTTGCCCAACCCAACATTGGACAACATACATTGAACTTTCTCCAACAACGCTCGGTTCATGCGCTCTGCCACCCCATTTTGTTGCGGTGTATCTCTGACTGTAAAGTGTTGAACAATACCTTCATCTTGGTAGATCTTGTCAAATGGATCATTTCTATACTCACCACCATTGTCTGTTCTGAGTCGTTTGATATTTCTGCCAGTTTGAGTTTCCACCATATTTTTCAATTTAAGAAAACATCCCAACACTTCATCCTTTTTCTTTAAAGAATACACCCATACTCTTCGAGAATAATCATCAACAAATATAACATAATAGTGCTTGCCTCCCATAAATGCTGTCTTGGATGGTCTCCACACATATGAGTAAACATAATCCAGAATACCCTTGGTATCATGGATTGTAGTGCCAAATTTTACTCTCGTCTGCTTCCCCTTGATACAGTGCTCACAAAAGTCTAATTTGCAGGTCTTGACGCCTTCCAATAATCCTTGCTTGGCTAAAATTTGCAAAGATTTTTCACCTACATGTCCCAAACACATATGCCATAGTTTGGTTGTTTCTGTATCCCTATTATCATCGGAAGCTACTGCTGCTATAGTCCCAATAATTACCATGATAGTAATACAAGTTATTCTTCTTTCGTATACCTTTCATTATTACAAGTGCACTATAGATCACCTTCATAACTCCATTTTCTGCAGTTACCTTCAATCCCTTAGATTCTAATGTTCCCATAGAAATGACATTCTTTGTCAAACTCAACACATATCTCACATTTGTTAGTTTTCTGGTTGATCCATCATGATTCCTCAAATGGATTATGCCAACTCTGATTGTTTCACAAGGTGTGTCGTCTGCTGTGTAAACAACTCCTCCATCAAGTTCTTGGAAGTCAAAGAACCAGTCTCGATTGGGACACATATGGTGGCTGCAACCCGAATCCAAAAGCCAGGCACCAGAATAGCTTGTCGAAAACGTAAGAACTAGTGAAAGGTCTGAATTCTCATCATCAAATTTAGCAACATTTGAGACGGCATTTCCTTTGTCAGATTTGCCTTTAGTTTTTAACTTTGGATAGTCCTTCTTCCAATGACCTTTCTCCCAACAAAAGACACTCATCTTTGTTCGGTCTGGATTTCGAATTGGATTTCCCTCTCCTTCCTTTCTTTTGATTATGCAAACGACCTCTTATAGTCAATGCTTCTAATGAGCCATGCGTTGCTACCTTTTTATCTTTCCTTCTCAACTCATAGCTATACAAAGTAGCACAAACTTCACTAAGAGACACCTGAACCTTCCCGTGAAGCAGAGTAGTTTCAAGAAATTCAAATTCCTCGAGAAGAGATCCCAACAGCATCAAAGCCAAATCCTCATCTTTGAACGTTTCATCCAAATTCATCAAATCAGCTACCAACTGATTAAAGGTAGTGATATGATCATTTATTGTGGTACCAAGAACATAAGTAAAGCGAAATAATCTCTTTTTCATGTAGAGCTTATTCTGACTGCTTTTCTTCAAAAAATTTTCCTCCAATGCCTTTCATAGTGTATGTTGTGTTTCCATATTGTACTTGTTGGTTTCACCATGTCAACTAAGTTATGGAACACAACTATATCAATTATCCTCATTCACCACCATCTCATGAAATTTCTCCATGTGAAGATAGTGTTCAAACTTCATTTCATCATTACTCCGCTAGGGGATATTATCCACTGCCGGTCCCAAGCCTGGATAAAGGAGGAGGGTTGCGTTAGGTAGCCGACAGCCAGCGTAAAACCTAGTCGGATCCAAATATGAATTCTAGACAAACTATCTGTTGGGATGTAACCCACATAGAAGTCTAGAATTCATGTAGTCAACCCCACATAGTGGGATAACGGCTGGATATGTTGTTGTTGCCTTCCATAGTGTATTGGTAGAATTTTACTTCAAAAATGCATACTTCTGCTCTCTGGACAGGTATGATTGAATTGTACCACACACCAATCGATTGATGGTCTTCTATTCTTTTTCTTCAATATCATTTAGTTTCTTTTCTTCAATGGCGATATCTAGACCTTGTTGAAAGAGAGCGTCTAGAATCTCTCATTGCCACATGCTGAAATGACCCGAACCGTCAAACACCTCTATTGCAATTCTTGTATTCGCCAAATTTCTCGCCCAAGTGGATGAAGAAGAAGCTCCTAGTGTGGATTGTTCTGAACTCTTTTTGCTTGCCATTTCTGCCTTCTTTGTCATCTTCTATATTCAATAGTTATCAAAGCGGAACAATTCAAGAAAATCTTTTCTGATGTGGAAGATCAAACGCAGCTACAACCGCAGAGCATTGTAGAAGAAATCAATCTAATTCATTGTATATAAAACTGATACAAGAGCTTTCTTATAGTCGTACACTCTTGAACCCTAAAGACTCCTACTTCAATACCACTCCCTAATATCTCTCCTAATTTGTAGGAAGATATCATATTACAAAAAAACAATAAAATAGAAAATAAGAAACTGATAATATACATGGATAAATATTAAGAGAAGATAAAGATAAAAATCTCCCTTTAATAGATTGGACTCTTAGGACTGCTATCGCTAACACTCCCCCTCAAGCTGGGGAATGTATATCACTCATCCCTAGCTTGGATACTAGGTCTTCAAACTGTGCGGTAGGCAATCCTTTTGTTAGAATATCAGCCACTTGACACCTTGATGGCACATATGAGATATTAAGGAGACCTGAATCAAGCTTTTCTTTAAGGAAATGACGATCAATCTCAATATGTTTTGTCCGGTCATGTTGAACCGGATTATGAGCTATACTGATCGCTGACTGGTTATCACATAGCAACTTAATGGGTCTCTGTACTGGAATTTTTAGATCTTCTAATACTATCTGCAACCATAGAAGTTCGCATACTCCTAGAGTCATAGCTCAAAACTCAGCTTCTGCACTTGATCTTGCTACAACTCCTTGCTTCTTGCTTCTCCAAGATACCAAATTACCCCCTAGGAACACACAATACCCGGAGGGATTATGCATAAATTGACTTACAAGGCTCACTGCAAAAGCTATATCAGGTCTAGTATGTGAGAGATAAATCAGCCTACCCACCAGACGTTGAAACCTCCCTTTATCTATCACCTTATCTTTGGTATTTGCTTGCAACTTTAGGTTTGGATCCACTGGTATGCTAGATCCTTTTCCTCCTAGAAGCCCTGTTTCTATAAGTAAGTCCATAATATACTTTCTTTGTGACAAGAATATGCCATCTTTTGAGTATGCAACCTCAATGCCCAAGAAATATTTCAGCACCCCGAGTTCTTTAATTTCAAATTCTTTAGCCAAGTTCTGCTTTAAGATTACCTGTTCAGCAATATCATTACCAGTAACCACAATATCATCCACATATACAAGTAAAACTGTCATCAGATCACCATGATGCTTGATAAAGAGAGTATGATCCCCCCTGCTTTGATGATATCCCATAGATAGCATAGCTTTAGAAAACCGGCCGAACCAAGCACGTGGAGATTGCTTTAGCCCATAGAGAGCCTTTTTAAGGCTACATACTTTTCCTTCCCCTTCCTGGTGAAAACCAGGAGGTAGTTCCATATATATCTCCTTCTCTAAATCCCCATGCAAGAATGCATTTTTCACATCAAATTGCTGGAGTTGCCACCCATGTATTGCTGCCAATGAAATAAGAACCCGAACAGAAGTCATCTTTGCAACCGGGGCAAAAGTTTCAAGGTAATCGATGCCATAGGATTGGGTGTAGCCCTTGGCAACCAACCTTGCCTTGTATCGGTCAAGAGTACCATCAGCTTTGAATTTCACATTAAATATCCACCGGCAGCCAACCAGCTTAACACCTTTGGGTTTGGCCACGAGATCCCAAGTATGATTTTTGTTAAGTGCCCTCATCTCCTCTAGCATAGCTTCTTTCCACTTAGGGTTCTTTAGAGCTTCTTCTACTGATGTTGGGATAACAATAGCATCCAATGAAGAGAGAAATCCTCGGTGGGTAGATGATAGGCGATGATAGGATAAATAATTGGACATAGGATGTTGAGTGCATGATCTAATTCCCTTCCGGAGAGCGATAGGAAGATCAAGGTCAGTAGGTTCGGGGCATGGACTGCACTCTGCTGGAGCATCATCTTCACTTGATGTAGGTTCCAAGGCTGGACAAGGGATTGATGATTGGATAGGCTGTTGAGTAGAGATGTGCTGTCTTCTTTTGTAAACAAATGGAGAACCCTTGTACCGAATTGGAGATGGCTGGGAAATGACATGGACTGGTTGATGGTCACTGCTAGACATTGGGAATAGAGGCTGGTTCATGATGGATGGGCAGTGAAGTTCCAAAGGACTGGTTTCTACCAAGGGAACAGAAGTTTCAGAGGCTGGATTTTTGCTGAAATTAGGCTCCCCCTGACTGCTGGTTTGAGACGGGGCAAAGTATGACTCATTTTCATGGAATGTAACATCCTTAGACACATAGAACTTCCTTAGGGTAGGATAGTAGCATTTGTATCCCTTTTGAGTAGAAGAATAGCCTAGGAAGACACACCTATGAGCCCTTGGGTCAAACTTGTCCTGGTGGTTTTTAGGAATGTGAACAAAACATACACACCCGAAGACTTTAAGTGGCAATTGAGAATGCAAAGAAAAATCAGGATAGAAGGAGGCTAATTTTTGGAGAGGACTTTGATGTTTTAGGACCCTAGATGGCACTCTATTTATCACATAAGTTGCTGTTAGCACAGCCTCCCCCCAAAACTGTTTTGGAACTTGATGATGATGAAGAAGCGTGCGGGTGACATTGAGAAGGTGTCTCATCCATCTCTCGACCACTCCATTTTGTTGGGGGGTGTCCACACAAGATGATTCATGAATAATGCCTTCTTTTTGGAAAAATAGATGCAAGGGATTGTTAAAATAATCCTTTGCATTATCAGTCCGGAATTGTTGAATAGATGTGCCAAATTGAGTGAGAATCATTTTGCAAAAGTGTTGTAAAGTAGACCCAATGGCAGATTTGTCTTTTAAAAGGTACACCCAACACATTCTAGTGCAATCATCAATGAAGGTGATGAACCACCTAGCTCCCGAACAGTTTGAAATTTTAGATGGTCCCCAAACATCCGAATGGACTAAGAAGAATGGTTTAGAAGATAATTTATTGCTGATAGGGTAAGACACTCGATGGTGCTTTGCCATGACACACACATCACATTGAAAATCACTAGGCTCTAGGTTTCTAAACAAACTAGGGAACATGTTCTTTAATAAAATGAAAGGAGGATGGCCTAATCTAAGATGGTGGAGCCAAATTGAGGAGAAATCAGTAGACGTTTCAGTGGAGTATGCCATCCCAAGCCTTCTTCTTTTTGTGTTAGGATTCTCCCCTTGCAAAATGTACAACCCATTATACTCTTTAGCCACACCAATCATCTTCCCCGTGTCCTTGGCCTGAAACTTGCACAAATGAGAAGAAAAAACAGCATAGCAGTTTAGATCTTTGGTTAATTGATGGATAGAAATTAGATTGGTAGTCAAATTTGGGACATAAAGAGCATGACTAAGGGTTAAAGAAGGGCTGATTTGAATGGTACCTGTTCCGGTAATAGGGACTGATACACCATTTGCAATGGTGATTTGTTTGGCAGTGGTGAAGGGCTCATAGGTCTCAAAAAATTTTGGATTAGGTGTCATGTGATCCGTGGCTCCCGAATCAAGGATCCATATGTTATCCCTATCAATTTTTGAAGCTGAAAAAGAACAATTGGTTAGAGATATACCTTGCTGATCAGTGGAGCATGAAGCTCCATCTTGGAAAGTTCTTAGGAAGGCTTTTAGTTTGCTGAGTTCTTCAGCATTTAACAGCTTTAGATCAGCCTCTGTTGGCTCTTTTGGCTCTTCTTTTCCACCCTTTTCTTCCAGATCCTTGCTTGAAAGATAACTTTGAGATCTCATATTCTTGAATCCTCCAATCTTCTTCAACACAACCTCCTTTCCATGTAATTTAAAACAAGTTTCCCTGGTATGCCGGGGCTTCTTGCAATGAGTACACCATTGTCCTTCTCGACTTGTATTCCTTGTTTGGGTGACTGATCTCCCAAACCTCATCCCATCTCCCTCTTTGTTTTTGATAAAGAGGGCTGATCCTTCAGGACTATAATCAGTAAGCATCGCACTTCTTCTATTTTCCTCACTTCGAACGATGGAAAAAACCTCATTTAGGCTAGGAAGTTTGTCCTTACCTAGGACTTGTACCCGAACTTGATCAAACTCTTGATTCAAGCCAGCTAGGAACTCTACAATTCGATCTCTCTCCATAATCTGATGAAGGGCAGCAGCATCTGTTTTGCACACCATTTTAATTGCTTGATACTGATCGAGTTCCAGCCATAAGCCCCTCATTTGGTTGAAGTATTCAGTCACTGTTAGTGGCCCTTGTTTAGTGGAGTTGATCTTTGTTTTTACCTCAAAGATCACTGATGCATCTCTAACCTTGGAGAAGGTTTGTTGGACGGTTTCCCATACTTCCTTGGCTGTGTTTAGGAACATATAGTTCCTACTTATGTCTGGCTGCATTGTACTCCACAGCCATGACAGAATTCTTGAGTCTTCCACATCCCATGCTATGAAGGATGGGTCTTCTTCTTTTGGTGGATCTGCTGTCAAGTGACGTCCTTTGCTTCGGCCCTTGAGGAGAGTTTTGACCAGTTGAGCCCACTGAAGATAATTCCTACCATCTAATCGGTAGGATTGATGAAGAGTTGGCAATTCGGCAGCCATAGGAGTAGAGTCTACCGGATTTAGATCTCCGATTATGCTAGGAGAAGGAATGGAGGATGCAGGGGATGTCTCTGTCATACTGTCAAAGGCTTCCGGGAAGAATGAAAAAATCTGCAATGAAGGCAGGCGCAATGGAAGGAGGAAGCACTCAGCAACGAAAGATTTTGGCACCAGGGATGGGCTAGAGAGACGCTGGCGATCAGATCTGGAGCAGCCAGAGGCGAAAGGGCTGCGAACGCTCCTTCACGCGCCGGTGTGTGGAGTCGGAAGCGAACTGACAGCGGCACGTGGGGAGGCGCGTGGGGGCGCGTGAGAACTCCGATGGCAGTGGTTCTCCGGTGGTCGGCCGATCTGAGGATGGCGAACCCAATAGTGGTGGCGGTGCTGGAAGGCGATGGCCGGACAGACGCGTTTCTTATGTGAACAGTGACGGTGATGGTGATGAACAGTAACTGTGCAATGAAGACACTTAAAGTTGTGCAATGAAGGCACTAGGGTTTACTGTATCAGCCTATTAACGAGGCTCTGATGCCATGTAGAAGAAATCAATCTAATTCATTGTATATAAAACTGATACAAGAGCTTTCTTATAGTCGTACACTCTTGAACCCTAAAGACTCCTACTTCAATACCACTCCCTAATATCTCTCCTAATTTGTAGGAAGATATCATATTACAAAAAAACAATAAAATAGAAAATAAGAAACTGATAATATACATGGATAAATATTAAGAGAAGATAAAGATAAAAATCTCCCTTTAATAGATTGGACTCTTAGGACTGCTATCGCTAACAAGCATACTAAGAAAAAAATGGCCAAAAAAGGATATTTTCTGATGTGGAAGATCAGACTCAGCTGCAACCGCAAAACATACTAAGAAACCTTGGATTTTGATACCCATTGTCGGGAAAATCAGGCATTTTTCCTCAAAATCAAAAGCACCTTAAATAATACCCAACAAAAACTATTGAATATAAAAATAAATAGAACACCAGAACTTAACGAGGTTCGACCAATTTGGCCTACGTCCTCAGACACCATCAAAATATTTCACTAACTTCAAAGAGATAAATACAAATTGTGAAGAAAGAGAAATACACAAGTGTTTGGGATGATTTTACCGCGGGGGGGGGGGGGGGGGGAAGGTTCCTTTTATAATAGAAAGAGACCCTCCCAAACCCACTGCCAACCGATGTGGGATAATGGGAGGGAGCCAAAAGCTAACATTTACTGTCTGCATATGTTCCTCTGTAGGACTGTGCATGAATTGTCTCACCAAGCTAACAACAAATGCAATAACTGGTCAAGTGTGTGACAAATAGATTAGTCGCCTCACCAGTCTTTGATATTTTCCTTTGTCCACCTATTGACAATTAGAATTTTCCCCCAACTTGATGTTGGGTTCTACTGGATACTTGCTCTTTTACCTCCCAGCAATCCTGTTTCCTTTAACAAATCCAATATATACTTCATTTGTGACAGAAAAATCCCTTCTTTAGAGTAGGCCATCTCTATTCCCAAACAATACTTCAATGCCCCAAGGTCTTTGATCTCAAATGTTCTAGCAAGACTCTCTTTTAATTGTTTATGCTCTTCAAAATCATTCCTAGTCACTATAATGTCATCTACATAGACCAGTAAAGTTGTCATTCTTCCCTCCATCGAATGTTTAATGAAGAGAGTATGATCTGCTCTACTTTGATGATATCCTATCTATTTCATAACCTTAGAGAACCTATCAAACCATGCCCTCGGTGACTGTTTGAGCCCATAGAATGCCTTCTTTAGTTTGCATACCTTTCATGCAACTCCTTTGTCAAATCTTGGTGGTGGCTCCATAAGTACTTCTTCTTCTAAGTCTCCATGCAAAAAGGCATTCTTGACATTAAATTGCTATAATTGTCATCCATAACATGTTGCTAGGGCTAAGAGGATTCTTACTGTTATCATCTTTGCCACAGGTGCAAAGGTCTCTAGGTAGTTGATGCCATAGGTTTGGGTGTACTCTTTAGCAACTAACCGAGCCTTATACCTTTCTAGAGTGCCATCTAGCATTATACTTTAGATTAAAGACCCACCTGTAGCCCACAGGTTTGATTCCTTTTGGTTTAGACACCATTTCCCAAGTCTGATTCTTTTCCAAGGCTTTTATCTCCTCCTGCATTGCTTGTATCCAATTCTGATCCTTTAAAGCCTCATCAACTGTCTTAGGAATAACAATGGTATCCAAAGAGGTGAAGAAACTTCTATGCTTTGGGGACGTACGATGATAAGAGAGATAATTAGCCAATGGATGTTGTGTACAACTCCTGATTCCTTTTCTAATAGCAATAGGAAGATCCAAGCCATTAGGAATAGGATTAGAAGGACTAAAGGGATGGGAGATTTTAGTACCTGAACTTGGAGGAGATGCTGGTCCAAGTTGAGGATCCGAAATAGGATAAGTTCTTCTCTTGAAGACATATGGGGAGCCTTTAAACTTGACTGAGGATGGCAACATTGGTAGTGTCTGTGCTTCTTGGGGTTCTGGTATGTCCTATTCACCCAAGGGAGAAGTAAATGAGTTAGGTACAACAGGGTGCAACTCAAGAGACAAATCTAAGATAGGAAAATCACCACCTTGGTCACCACTAGGAACATGACCCTTGGTGACCAAGACTAGAGGACACAAAAAATGACTGAGTTTCAACAAATGTAATATCCTTGGACACAGAGAATTTTCTAGTGAGAGCATGATAACACTTATATTTTTTTTGTGTAGGGGAATAACTAAGAAATATGCACTCTTACTTGATCATACTTAGCATTAAAACCAGTAAAAAACTCAACAATTATGTCCCTCTCAAATATAGAAGTAAGCATAGTTGCATCTTCACTACACACCATCTTAATATCTTGATAGTGATCTAATTCCAACCAATATCCATTCATCTTATTATAATAATTAGCTACTGTCAAAGACCCATGCTTTGTATTACTTATCTTTGTTTTAATTTCAAAGATAATAGAAGCATCTTGACCTTAGCATAAGTACGTTTCACAATGTCTCAAATCTCTTTACATATAGTTCTTGCTTACCTCAAGCTGCATTGAACTCCAAAGCCAAGACATAATTATTGAATCCTCAATATCCCATGCAGGAAAGACCAGATCCCGGGCCTTGGGGGCAGGCTCAGTTAGATGAGCTATCTTCCCTCGACCTTTCAAGAACATCCACACAAGCTAAGACCACTGTAGATAGTTTCTACCATCGAGGTAGTAGGAATGATGCATTCCCGACAATTCACTAGTTTCTACCATCGAGGTAGTAGGAGTGGTTTTTGAAATTTCTGACATGGTGGAGGAGATTAATGGCTGATAAACTGGAATCAAACCAAAAACAATACTGTGGCAATGAAGGCACACGGTCTTTTGATCGGATTAAGAAGATAATGAAGGTAGATCACTATGGCTTTGATACCATGTGAAAACTGAATATATTCTTCATTACTTCATTTGTACAAAATACAAGTCCTCTTATAGAGATGAGGAATGTACAATGTAGGAAGGATTTACAAAGGCTAAACAATAGGAAAGATTTAACTATATACAAATAGGAAGTTTCCTAAACAATATTGGAAAGGTTCCTAAAGACTGATTTAGAAATTTCCAAAAGCTGAAGATATGATTGGCTTCTAAATTAAGGATAGCTTGACTAACAACTCTCTTTGAGATGCTAGCCAAGTTTCCTTATTTCTTTCTTCAGGAACCAACATATTATAGCACATGTAATGTATTATATGTAAATAATTATATAATTATTTGTTTCTTTTCATAAACAATTTCTTTCTCTTTTTCTTTTCTTTTTTTCCAATGAAGTTATTTTTCTTCTGAATACACTTGTGTATTGTTCATGAACAATAAATGAGCCTGAAAATGACAAACTCATTTATTAGGTTCATTTATTGTAAATGTTCAAGCTTGAAATGAGGCTCATTTAAGTTAAATGAACCAAACACGAACATGAAAATATATAAATGAATCGAGCTTGAAGACATTCATAAGTAAACAAGCAAAGCCCTAACAAAGCCCAACTTGACTTGTTTACACTCCTGGTGGTGGTGGTGGTGTGTTGGGGGGGGGGTGGGGGGTTGTGTTTTCCATAAAGATTTTTTCACCCAAGATGAAGGAAATACTGGAAAACAGTTTATATTCCTTTTTCTTCTTTAAGTAGGCACTATGAACATCTCTGTACCCATATAAATAAAGATACAAGAAAGCATGCAAACAAAGATGCACTCACCATATCAATGGTAGCTAAAACACACATGATATGGACACCCACCCACACACACACACACATGTTTTTGCAAAAAAAAAAAATGATAAGCATCTTTATTCTTTTATAGTCCTCTTCAGTCTCCTCTTTCTCATTCACTTTATTCAAACTTTCTAGTAATATGACATGATGAGCATGCATGCATTCATTAGAATTTTTCACGTTTGCCTGATTTTATGTCCAATTGATTATTGTTGATTAGTCATCTGATTTTTTCCCCCTTTTTCGGTTGTCCACCTAGAGCAAGCTCAAACTTCGGTGAAGTATTTAACTTGGCATCGTACAACATCATTACACTTCTCTTCATCCATGGATCCTAGTGGCACAATAGATGATATCGATGACCTCAGCAGTAGTGCATTTGATAATTTCTGTATGACCTCAGGAAGTCATGCGTCTACATTAGACAGATTATATGCATGGGAGAGAAAGCTTTATGATGAAGTCAAGGTACTTGTTTTTCATTCAATAACGAATGGTATTTAAACATTACCTTTTGACTCAGCTTCAACTTCCAGATTTCCTCATTTTAATGGGGGATATTATTTTGGTCTAGTGTTTGCTACCTCTCCTGTACAATTTTTCAAGTTCATTTGTTTTGCTATGTTTTATTGAGAAACATGTTTTTGTTATGTTGAAGCCTGCCAGTCCACAATGATCTCTCTTTCTTTCTCTCTCTCTCTCTCTCTCTGTGTAAAGTCAAAGTGGCTGAAGCTAATTCTGGAGTCAATTGGCATGCTTTTGAACATTTAATGTAGCCTTTCTTATGTTTTTGGCTAGATGATCTGAAAACATGAACATGAAGACTGATAATCTTTTGGGATTCACCAATTTCTGTTCTGACTTCTGGGCCATGATTATCATACTAATGCATGTGATGAGTAACACATGGTTATTATTGCTGCATTTGGGGTGGAGAATAATGGTTGTAGTGGAGTGCCTCCTGCATGCTTTGCCCACGGGGTTGGGGGGGGGGGTGTTGGGCTAAAGGAGGTGGCGTTGCAGTGATGCAGTGCCATCATGACTGTGATTAGATGTAAAATGACATATCTGACATTCCAATCTCTAAATTGAGTATTGCCATAATAGTGATATAAATATTCAATTTCTTCTGTAAATGGGCATGCTATTGACTGTCCACCATTTTGTGGAAATATATCAAAATTTATTTGTGGAATTTGATTTTGTATTTTTCCCTCTGTAATTCTCAGTTCCAGGTGCCCAAAACAACTTAATATGGTATAAAGATATATCCTCGTAAATGTAATTCATTAATGTCCGAGGCCCCTGCCTGGGCCTTTTATTGGTTTACAACATTGTGACTCATAGTGTGACTAAATTCCCATAAAGGGTGTCCCAAGTGGATGAGGAGGCCCTGCTTTTTGAGCATCGGTGGAGGGTTATTTTTGTACATCCTTACCATTGCTTGTAGATAGGAGGTACCTGAATGTCACGACCCTAGGCTATAGAAGGGATAATTGTGTAAATTGGGGGGGGGGGGTTGCACTATTGTTGTTGTAGATTGGTTAGAAATGGCTGGGGCCTCGTTGTTGTAAATTAGTTAGAAGCGTGGCTATTACAGGGTTGTTAGGGTTTCAGTTACTGTAACTGAAGGTAGCTAATGAACCCTATAAGAGGGTGGTTGTACAAGAAATGAGGCATGCAATTGAAGAGTGAATTTTTCTCCCTTCTCGATTCTCTTAGTTTCTCTCTCTAAATTCTCTCTTACTTCTCAATTCACAGAATTAACCCTTGTCAAATCCTAGTGCTATCAGAGCTGGTGGTCTTGGCTGGCGAAGTGGGTTTGTTAAGCGAGTTCAATGGAATAGGCACGGTCAGACCCAAAGGTTCGGACCGAAGCGGGAATCAGACGACATGGGATAAGGCGATGGTAGGTGGGTTCGTTGATTTGGGTAATTTGAGCGTACTAGAGAGTCGCTTTGACAACTGGAGATAGCAGTCGGAATGGCAAAAGGAACAAGAACGAGACAATTGGAGGCCCAATTGGATGAGATGGAGACGGGCCTTTGCCAAACTCAAAAACAATTAAGAGGGTCAGTTTGAGTTGGCGGAACTTGGCCTCTACTAGACTCAAGAGGAGGTGAGTAGGGGTGGAGCCGAGAATGCGGTGATGAAGGATATGATGATGTCGATTGAGAAGAGCGTGAAGGCTGAGATCACCGAAATTCGGGGAAACGGGGGGACATTTCCAATCTCAAGGAGTTTTCAAGGTTTGAGCAGCAGTTGAGTATTGTCCTAAGTTTGTTTTTGAGGCTACCGAATGTGAGTTTGCCCACTGATTTTCCTCCAAGAACAATCACTGCTCCGATCTTGATAGGAGCAAGGAATCGCAGGCATACTTCCGATCTTGTGGAGATAGAGGATCGATTAGAATCCATGGCAGGGGCTTCCAACCGAGGGGGATATACGACCCAGGGTAATATGCCAATGTCAAGGCTGGAAATACCGGCATTCAATGGGGGCAAGCTGCATTGGTGGTTCTCACACTGTGAATGGTTTTCCCACTATTATGGCATGGTCGACAATCAAAAGGTGAATCTGGCTGCGACATACCTTAATGACATCACAAATGCATGGTTTCAAGGGTGGAGCGGTGGAAGATCTGAATTGAATTGGCAAGAGTTTGCAGAAGAATTTTGTGCTCGTTTTGGGGAAAGGGCTATGACCAATGTGGTGGAAGAGTTTAGCAAATTAAAACAGGAGGGTGTAGTAGATGACTACCTCATCAAGTTTGAAGAATTGAGGTCGTTGCTCATGTTTTCACACCCGACTTTAGAGGAACCTTACTTTGTGTCAAGTTTCATCAGCAGCTTAAACGATGAACTGTGACCGACAGTAAAGATGATGCAGCCAGCCACTGTTAAGCAAGCTGCAGAGAAGGCCAGGCTCCAGGAGTTAGCACTTGAGGCGATCTTTAGGAAGCACCGAATGTTGACTAAGAATTTCGGGGGAAGTAGTGCTTAGATCAGTAGCAGTGGGAGTTATAAATCAGTCAATCAGGCTGTGCAAAAGGGGGGTTTGATGACTGAGGGATCATCAAATGTGACTCCAGTGAAGGCTTTTTCGATGGAACAGAAGAGACAACTTAGGTTGTGCTTCAGGTGCGGCGAAAAATATGTTCCCGGCCACCAATGCTGGTGACAACTACTGCAGATGGAAGGGAGAGACGAAGAAGTGGAAGATGAAGAAGAGGCTGTCATGGAAGAAGAGGAAGAGGCTGAAGTAAAGGAAGTAGGGGAGGAAGATGGTGAAATCTCGTTACATGCTCTTCAAGGCTGTCCATCGGGCAAGATAATCAAGGTTAAGGGGCAGCATGGGAAGAGGAAGCTGATTGTCCTAATTGACAATGGGAGCACCCACAGTTTTTTGAACGAGGCTATTGCTAAGGAGTTGAATAGCCCAACATCAGCCACGTTTCCTTTAGCTGTTACAGTGGCCAACGGCAGTAAGATGTTTATCAAGCTGAAGTGCCCGAGTTTTACATGGGTGATGCAAGGTCAAGAGTTCACTGCTGAACTTAGACTCTTGAAATTAGGAGGCTGTGACATAGTTCTCGGGATGGGTTGGATGTGGACAGTCAGCCCCCTAGTGTTTGATTTTAATAATCTGGAGGTGACATTTGAGGTAGGGAGAAAGAAGGTGACACTGATAGGGAGCTTAGATGTTGGAGAATGCAAGTTGATCACGGGGAAAAAGATGCAAAAATTATTGCAGCAGGAAGGGAATTCTGAGGCACAATTATATTCCCTATATGCCATGGAGTTGGGGGAAGACAGCAAGGGTGACCAAGTGATTGGCGAGTACTCCACCTGTGAATGTATCTACCTTACTCACACTTTCATAGGTACACTCCCAAGACTCTTTACAATTACTGTTGATTGAGTTTAAGGATATCTACACTTTCAGAGGTACACTCCCAATACTCTTTACAATTACTATTGGTTGATTTTAAGGATATCTTTGCTGAACCCTCCACCTTACCCCCTAAACGATTTTTTTGACCACTCCATACACCTTAAGCCTAATGCTGAACCTGTAAACGTTAGATCTTATAGGTACCCCCTGTCCAGAAAAATGAAATAGAAAAATTGGTTAAAAAAATGCTATCCAAATTCGTCATACAACTCAGTCAAAGTCCCTTTGCTTCCCCTGTTTTGTTTGTTAAGAAAAAAGATGGGACTTGGCGTTTTTGTATGGATTACCACCAACTTAACGCCATCGCTATCTAGAACAAGTTCCCAATCCCTATTATTGAAGACTTACTCGATGAACTAGGTTCAACCACTATTTTTTCTAAGTTGGACCTGCGAGCCAGGTATTATCAAATCTGAATGAACCCTGATGACATCTCGAAAATTGCCTTTCAAACCCATCAAGGTTTATAAAAGTTCACTGTTATGCCCTTTAGATTAACTAACGCACCTGCAACCTTTCAATCCTTGATGAACCACATATTTGAACTCTATTTGAGAAAATTCATCCTAGTCTTTCTCAATGATATTCTCATCTACAGCCCTACCTATGAACAACATTTAGATCATTTGAGAACAGTGTTTGAAATCCTGCGATTCAACCAATTGTATGTAAAGTTGTCCAAGTGTACTTTCTCTACTAAGCAGGTAGAGTATTTGGGCCATATTATATCAGGAGAAGGGGTGCAAATAGATCCAAAGAAGATTGAATCCATGGTTGAATGGCCACAACCAAGGACCGCACCGCAAAGGAGTTGAGGGGATTTCTGGGCCTTACGGTCTACTACAAGAAACTTATTCGAGGCTATGGCATTATCAGTAGGCCCCTGACTAATTTGCTAAGAAAATATGGCTTCCAATGGAACCCAGATGCAGAGGCTTTCCAAAAACTGAAGGGAGCCATGACTAAGGCACCCGTATTGGCTTTACCCGATTTCTCGAAAACGTTTATTCTGGAGACTGATGTGTGGATACGGCGTGTTGGTACAAGAGGGCAGGCCCTTGGCTTACATTAGTTAGGCCTTAGTCCCACGACATGTGGGATTGAGCATATACGACAAGGATGTAACTGCTTTTGTGTTGGCCTGCGAGGTGTGCCAACGCTGCAAGCATGAGCAGGTTGCTTACCTGGGGTTGCTGCAGCCATTGGCTATTCTGGATCAGGCTTGGGAGCAGATTTCCATGGATTCCGTGGAGGGGTTGCCTAAGTCCGAGGGGAGAAATGTCATATTAGTCGTGGTAGATAGGTTGACTAAATTTGCCCATTTCATAAGCTTGTCCCTTCCCTTTACAAATCAAGAAGTGGCACGCACGCTGCTGGATTCCATAGTTAAAATTCATGGGCTGCCCCTATCTATTGTATTGGACAGAGATAAAATTTTCACCAGCACTTTTTGGCCGGAGATGTTTTGAAATCTAGGAGTCAAGTTGCACATGTCGTCGGCCTATCACCCCAAAACTAATGGGCAAACGGAATGGGTCAACCAACGTTTGGAGAATTATCTCAGGTGTGTTTGTTTTTTGAGGCCTAAGAGCTGGAATAAGTGGCTGTCACTCGCTCAATGGTGGTACAATTTGAGTTATCATAGTTCCATCAAGCAGACCCCTTTTGAAGCCTTATTTGGATTCAAACGCCCGTTATTACCTGCTGCCATACGATCCTTAGACACTGGAAGGGCAGTGGATCATTATTTACAGCAACAGCAGGAGGTGTTGCAGGTGATTAAAAAAGAATTGGCTATTGCTCAGAACAGAATGAAGCAAATGGTGGATAGACGGAGGAGTGAGGGGGAGTTTGATATTGGGGACATGGGGTATTTGAAGGTCAAGCGGTTTCAACAGCACATTTTTTCTCCTACACCGGCATCCAAGTTAAGTCCTAAGTACCACGGACCTTTCAGAATTGAAGCTAAAGTGGGAAACATGGTCTTTCGCCTTCAGCTGCCCCCTGAAGTGCAGATTCATCCAGATTTTCATGTGTCCTTGCTGAAAAGGTCTATTGGACCCCTGGATACTACCAGTTTGGAACTTCCCCTTCCATCTGAGGACTTAGAAGAGAATGTGGAACCATTGGCAATTCTTGACAAGCAGGTTGACTACAATGCTTCGGTGCCCCTAACCCGAGTCTTGGTGCAGTGGTCTCATTTACACCCCGACCACACCTCATGGGAGTACCTTTCTGATTTACTCAAACAATTTCCTAAGAGTGGCTCAGTTGTTATAATTTCTTGGGGACAAGAAAATTCTCGGGGGGGGGGGGGGGGGCGGGGAGGGGAGTTGTCATGACCCTAGGCTATAGGAGGGATAATTGTGTAAATTGGGGGGGCTGCCATTGTTATAGATTGGTTAGAAACGGCTGGGGGTTGCCTCGTTGTTGTAAGTCAGTTAGAAGCTGTTGTAAATCAGTTGGAAGTGTGGCTGTTACAGGGTTGTTAGGGTTTCAGTCACTGCAACTGAAGGTAGCTGATGAACCCTATAAGAGGGTGGTTGTACAAGAAAGGAGGCATGGAATTGAAGATGAATTTTTCTCCCTTCCCAATTCTCTCAATTCTCTTTCAATCCCTCTTACTTCTCAATTCATGGAGTTAACCCTTGTCAGATCCAAGGATCTGACACTGAACTTGAACTTGTGACTTTAGTCACAATGGAGCATCTTACTGTTACTGTCAAGGCTCACTTTGAGTCCGATAAAAATTCCCATACCAATAATAATTGTAAGTTTATACCTTATAAGCAAAATGATTTACACAACTACCCATATACTGGGTAAAGCAGTAATGGATTACCCTGTAACAGGAATATGGTCTGCCAGAAGTTCAATTGTAGTATCAAAATTTCAATGGAGAATTGATTATATTTTTGCTTTGAGTTTTGAATTCTAGAACCTCAATCAATATGTTTTATGTTGCATTCTTTAGTTTTGTGCATTTCTAAGTTCACCAGAAATCAAAAGGTTATCTGCTTAGCTTGAATAGCTCCTGTATTTCATATTAGTTCTTTTGGTCTACTATGAACCAGCTGACATCATAAGTTGAAAAGGTGATTATTTGGAATGATATCTGCCTCTTGAAATCTGGGAACTAACTTTACTTGTCATCACGTAGTTTTGAAATATTACAGTGTATGTGCAGTCACTAATTAGGGTATCCTGAATAATTTTGTACTTTCAGGCCAGTGAGTTGGTCAGAAAGGAGTATGACCTAAAGTGTAAACTTCTAAGACAACTAGAATCTAAGGGGGAATTTTCCAGTGGGGAACCTTCTAGCAGGAAATTTTCCATCAGGATTGATAAAACCCGAGCTGCTGTCAAAGATCTACACTCAAGAATCAGGGTTGCAATTCACAGAATTGACTCAATTTCAAAGAAAATCGAGGAGCTAAGAGACACAGAGCTGCAGCCACAGCTTGAGGAGTTGATACAAGGGTATGTGGTTTTTAATCCATTTTGTGTAGTGTTTCAATATTTTGGCTAACGGGAGATGGAATGTCTACAGAATTTTATTTGTCATTGGGGTTACTTGACGCACTAACAAAATTTTGTTCTGTTCTAAAACAGATGAATCTCATAATACTTGGTCCAAAACCCTCTGTTTAATAGCATGTATAAACCATGGTTTATATTTAGATGTGAATCTTGATAATAATTTGAATCTCAGTTATTCAAAACTAGAAGCAAATAAATAAACGAAAGACGTATACAAATTTTGTGCCCATAGCAACTCCTTCAGTGACCACCTGAGATCAATGTCCAGCTTCATCCAAAGCATAGCCATCCTAGTCATCAGGGATCCTGCTGCAAGAATACATTATACTGATCCAATATTATCCTTCCCCTAGTGATACCAGCAAGATAATCCCTTACTAGAGAAGCCCAATCCGTCCTACATTTTCTTGAAGATGAGCTGAGATTTTTTATAATGTTAACCTGTGAAACTTAACAGAAGACAAATGTGTTTCCAAAATCTCCAAGAAATTGACCCTATTGAATAAAATATGCCATATAGAAGATAATTGAAGCGGTGGTTGGTGGCTAAGATTAAATCTGTTGACTAGGGTAAATTCATGTTATTGAGAGCTTAATGAGCACAGGAAAATGGCTACTATATGCTTTTATGCACTATTGTTATGCACATTGAAGCATTAATGGATTTACACAAATATTCTTGGTTACTTGTGAATTTAGTTCACTAAATGGGCACTGGACGCTGCAATTTTTGCTCACAGACTTGGGTCTCTTGATTCTCCACTACCAAAAAGCCTATGCATCATTACTTGACAAGTTTAAGATCAGGATTTGTCCTTTTTGCCTCAGAAACAAGTTATGAGCATCTTTTTCTTTATTTACTTTCCCAAATTAAGAAGGCTTATGTGGTCAATGTGATCATTTTTGTCTTTAAATTTTAGCAAGAACGAGTAATCTGATAGACAACCATTCATTAATGGACAACAAAGATGTCTCTGTGCTAATCTGGCAATGCTTTTGTGCACAATATAGTATCAGCAAGGAAATATGCATATGTACGCTTACATGCAAACGTGTGAACATGACTTCATATTATATATGCATGCATTCTTTTTTATTTGTGTAAGTTGTGCATATAATTAACCATGTGACTGACTTATAAATATATCAGGTTAAAACGGATGTGGGAAGGGATGTCCGAGTGCCACGCCCTTCAGTTCCAAATTATTTCAGACACATGCAATAACGGAAACATCAAAATCTCCCTACAATCGGAAGCACACCGAGAGATTACCATCCATCTTGAAAGTGAACTGAGCTTGCTGATTTCAAGTTTTACAAATTGGATTGGTGCTCAGAAAACATATGTGAAGACTATGAATGACTGGCTTTTGAAATGTGTGTGTCTTCCACAGCAATCTTCCAAGAGGAAAAGGAGGATGCAACTCCCACCAGTACGAAATTATGGCCCACCCATATACGTCACATGTAGTGTTTGGTTGGACTTGCTCGATACACTTCCCACCAAGGACGTTGTGGATTCTGTGAAGGGCTTAACCACAGCAGTAACCAACCTGTTACCTCGTCAAAAGAAGCAAGGGAAGGGTATGAATCCTCAGTCATCATTCCAGCAGGCTGGCAGCAACAGTGAGATACCAATTAATTTGTCGGAAAACAAAGCTTCAGAGGATTGGGTAACAGGTTCTCATCGTTTTCAGTCAAGTTTGGTGGGTTTTATAGGTCAGTTAAAAAACTTTGCCGGGTCTTCTTTTAATATGTTTAGTGAACTTGAAAGGGCCATTCAAGAAGCTAAGGTTAGTTACAATCAGTTCAAGTCACAACCGTGAATGGCTTTTAACTACCCTAGAGAGGGAAACAAACCAAAAGAATAAGGAAAGAAGAGATAGGATATAGAGAAGCAACAAGCACCGCAGACAGTGGCCATAGATTGGAGAAATATTGATCAATTACCAAGTGGGAGGAAGTTACTCCTGGAATTTGTGCATTGGGTAAGAAAATAAATAAATGAGTACTTCATTGGAGGTTCCCCCATTTTCATTTTGGCAGCAAATAAGGGGAGCTGGTTATAGTTGGCAATTACTGCAAGGTGAAAATTTTAAATGGAATGCTTGGTTTTGGTTGTAGGGTAAATCTGTTCTTTATTTGTTTATCGTGAACCCTGTACAGCTTATCTGAACATAAGAATGTAGAATCGAAGGTTATAAATATATATTATATGGATAATGTCTATAGTTCCAGTCGTCTGGCTAATTTTAAATTAAATGCTATTTTTTAGTCAGGAATTGGTGCATATCATACTGCCTGTGGTTCAGCGCAAGCGCATGCCTTACGGTGCAAAGGGTTTATAGGTGGTATAAGTAGTGGTTTCAACCCTGAATTTATTTGTTTCAACCAGAAAGATCACTGTGACTCTGAGTTGGCTATGACTTTTGGGTGCTGTGTTATGATCTGAGGCACAATTGAAACAAATATAGCTTTTATTGTGCATAATCTTTCATGCAATTTATCGACAATTGACCATTTCTAAGGCCGAAATGGTAGTTGGAATCTTGTGTGTGCTTTGCCTTGGGTTACCTTTTCTCGTCCTGAACTGTAATAATGGAATCCTGGAATGTAAGACTTGAAAATTCTTCACTTGCAGACTGAAACTTTAAAATTCTCAAGCTTGAAATGTAGTTTTTGTGCTATGTCTTGGCAGTATTTTCTTTCATTGGCAGAGAAGAAGTTATGTCAATTAGGGATAACATAATAACATGCGTGAAGTGAAACTCTACTATAGAGAATCAGGGGCGGAGGGGGCCATGGCCCACGGTCGCCCCCCCCTAAACTTTAAAAATTTTCCCATACACCCCAAACATCTAAAATTTTACTATATACTCCCAAAACTTTTGAAAGTTTTGCAATTGGCATAATTAAATTTCAGTGTGCCCTAAAATGATTACATCTTGTGCACGAGCTAAGAATGTTAACTGCACTATAATTGGATATTAAATGCATACGGATGGAAATATATTAAATGATTTACACAATCTCCAATTCTTTTTTATTTATATATTAAGTTTTTAAATCCTTTAACAATATATATGGATCTTTAATACAATTAACAGAATAGGCTTTAGTGGCAAAAGAACATTAATTTTTTATTCGAGCAAAGATCAAATCTTCATAAAAGTGAGAGTCGGCTTAAGGTATAGGCCAGTGAAACCTATGCTTAGGGCCCTCAATAAATTTTTTTTGTCAACTTCAATAGTAAAAATATTTAAATATTTTAATATTAAAAATATTATTTACCCAAAAGGGGCCAATAAATTTGTAATGATAAATATTTTAGTATTAAAAATAAAAAATATTATTGTTAAAAAAATCAAAGAATCAAATATTTTTAATTATACTTGATTGTATCATAGATACAAGTCATAAAGAACAAATATTTTTTATATTGAGATTTGTAGATATTTTAATAAATCCGATAAAAATATAAAAGTATTTTATAAATTTTTTAAAAGTTAATAATAACGTTGGTCAAGATATTTTTAATGTACTTAAAAGTAATATAAAAAATTTTGAACTTGATATAAATAATGTGAGAGGGTAAAAATATGATAATGGATCTAATATAAAAGGTAAATAACAAAGTGTGTAAAAAAGATTATTAGATATAAATTCAAGAGCATTTTATACACCATTGATTGTTATAATCTTAATTTAATTCTTTGTGATATGAAAAATTCATGTATTGGTGTTATAACATTTTTTGGAGTCACACAATACATCTACACATTATTTTCTTCTTCTACAAAAAGATGAAACTTTTACAATATCATATTTTAAATAAAAACACTACTTGCGATACTAAATTTTATAAAAAATATAATTTTTTTTCTAAATACATGGATAACTTATAAAATATTATTAACCATTCATATTATTGTAGTTTCAGTGAAAAAAAAAATTAAAAATTAAAATTAATAAAATCTTACTTAAAGTTCAACTGTCACAAGAAAAATTAAGTAATTTAACTATATTGTTAATTAAAAAAGATTTACTTTTTAAATTAGAATACAAAAATTTAATTTGTAAATTTATATATTAAAAATAAGAAAATAAAATTTTCATATTTTTTATGATTTTTAAAAAGCCTCCACATTTTAAATGGCCTAGCCCCCCAACTCCCATAGGCTGGCCTGAGTGAGTTTACACTCTTAATACATCAATTTTTGTGTATTGACCTAATGTGCAAGGTTTCTTGGTTATTGCATGTGATGGTTTCATGCCTTACATGATGGTATACAGACATATAACAAAATTTTAAAGTGAATTAGGTTGTGTTATATTTATTTTTTAATTTTTAGTTTTGAGTTTTAAATTTATTTTTAGTTTTTTGTTTTGCTAGTTTGTTTTTAAAAAATTGAAAATGAGTTCTCTTTGTCATTTTGAAAAAATATTTTTCAAAACAGAAAATTAGAAAACGAGTTCTATTTGAAATTTTGAAAATAAATTTTTAATAATATTTTACTTAATAAATTTGATAATTCAGTAAATTAAAAATATTTAATGTTAATATATTATTAAAAAAATATATACATTTTAAAGTTAATGAATTTTGTAATATTTTTTCCCATTACAATAATAAAATATGAATAAATAAATAAATGTGTTTTGAGTTTAAAATTTATTTTGAATGAAAATACTTAAAATAACTTTTTGTTATTTTGAGTTTTTTTTATAATTTTTTTTGTTTTTAAAAATATATTTTTAAAAATAACAAATAAAATATATTTTTATTATTTTAAAAAATTAAAAATTAAAAATAACTTAAAAATAGTAAAGAGCACGCAGACTTTTGCAATCATTTTTAATTTTTACCTTTCTTTTGAAAGAAAAACAAAAAATGACACTCAGTGGGCGTTTTTGTTTCCAAAAAAGTGAGCAGGATTTATGCTTCCATATATTTATATACATACATATTTTTTGTTTGAGTAGTTAGCGACTCATTTTATCAACTTAACCTTTATTCACACTGCATATGCATTCATCATCAATTTAATATGAAACATGAACTTTTCCTAAAAGATTAAATTTGACACAGACACAACACATTTTTACAACAAACAAAACAAGGAATAATAAAATGCCACCAATTAAATTAGACAGTCTTCAATTTTTTGGAATACTCTGTTTTTAAGTATATCTGTAGATTATACATTCATAAGAAGATTAGGTTTATCTTCTTCTTCTTCTTCTTCAATCCCAAGACCAAGAGTGGTGAGTGGTTAGGTAAATGAGATCAAAACATTCTAAAAGTTTGGTTTTGGTCTTTATTATTATTTTTATAGAAATCCATATATTCTCCAAGCCGGCCTTTCGGCATATCAGATTCTGCCTAACCTAACCTCAGCTTCTAATTGATACCAGTTTTTGGTCTAATCCCATGGTCGGATTTCGATGGAGACCACCATAATTCTTTAATTCTTAAGTTATAGAAGAACAATACTAAGATAAAAACGAATAATTAATTAATTAGCTCCCAAATGAAATGATATATAACAATATAAGTAAGCAACCAGAAGTGAACCAATATGAATATAAAATATTTTAAACAGGAAAATGTAATAAACAGTTCGATTATGTATGTAACTAATTAAATCAATCTATATCTTCTGCTTCTACCATATCTTCACACTGTAATCGCACTCTTTGGACACAATCTTCGACGACGCCGTCAAGTTATCCACCGTCACCCCGCACTTAACCTTAACGGTAATCTTCCATGTCTTAACGGCACCGACCTTGATCTTCACCGGCGCTTCCAGGTTAAGCCTAAATGGCACCTTCCGTTGCTTCTGATCCGCCACTAACGCCGACAGATCGCCCGTCCCCAGGAGAACGTTGGAGCCCCTTAACACCGTCTGAAACACCGTGAAGTTCTTCGACGGCTGGTAAAAGACCGGCAAAGCTCCGTTAGAGAGCTCGACGTCGGAGTAATAGACGGTGACTGAGCTTCCCTTCTCGTAGTAGATGCCGATCTTGTCGTTAGGGTTTTGGGCTCTCACAGTGACGTCGAATTCCGGCGAGAGCGATGAAGGAGACGTCAGGTTGAAGCCTCGGATCGAGACGTCCTCAACAGAGTAGCTGGGGGATTTTGGACGGAAGAAGAGGTAGAGGACGCCGGCGACGGCGGCGAGGACCACGAGCACGGCGAGAATGCAGCACAAGCAACGGCAGCAGGAGCCGCGGCGGGGTTTCTTGCGGTAGCGGCGGGCGTTTTCCGGCGGCGGGTAGCGGTAGATCTGGTCTTTGGGGATCTGAACGACGTACGCTCCGGGCGGTGGGGGGACAGGCTTTGCCGGCGGCGGTTGGGAGGGCCTGTATGAGCCGAGGGACTGGCTGTCAGAGAACGTCGCTGAGGATTCGTCAGAGGAGGGTGGAGAGTATCTGGGGTGCACTCGATCGGCCGCCATAGTTGGCACTGCCAGGGACGTCTAACGTTAGAAATTTGCAGACGGAAGGAACGAGATAGATTGTGATTTATAATTAAATGTAGAAAGAAAGAGAGAGAGAGAGAGAGACGTGACAATTTGTTTATAGTGCTGTGAAACCGTGTGAGAATTGAGGCGCTGGCTTTCCATCGACGGATCGGTGCGACATCGACTCACTGATTGCTTGTCCCCCACCCCCTAAAGGCCTTGACCTTACTTAAAAGTTGGGTGTAAATGCATTTTCGACATTTAATTATTATATTTTTAAGTGAATTCGTTTTATTAATTTACATTATTGTCCTTCCTTGTCTCCCGTTCCCCTGTACTCGGGAGAGGAATGCAGGCGTGAACAAGGCTTGAAATGACATGACAGCTAAGCCTTGCCATATCACAGACGCTAATTGCGAGAACGCCGCCGCTGGAAACAAACAAACAATCGCCGATAACGAAAGTCTTCCATTAGCCTAACTATTAGCTTTGATCTTCAAATTAACACGAAGATGTGCAGTAATTTCCTAACTAAAGCGGTTGATTTCGAAATTCGATCGCTCTAATAAATCGAAAATTACACCCAAAAAAAGAAGGAAGAAGTACTTTCGTAGTTTCCTATCGCTTACCGTCGAAGACGCAGCAGGACGTACCGATCGAAGAAGAAGCATTAATGGAGAACAAATCTAAAGGAGGAGATGTAAAGGAAGAAAGGCGATCGAGCTAATTTAATTACCTGAAATCAGAGGAAGGAGAAACCGATCAAACGCTTCAGTACCGCCGGCGGCAGTAGATCGTGTATGAAGAGCCAAACTCTTGAGTTGAGCGATGTAGAGAGAGAACGAGCGAGCCACCGACTTGTACAAATGGATTTGCAGAGTTGTTAGGAAAGAATGATTGGGAAGGAGTGCTTAGTGCATACAGGTACAGTCGATTCTTCGATGTCAAGAAGAAACGGCAAAGGAATCGCCTTTGTCATTATATCTCAACGGACTACGAGCAGACAAGGCACTGGCACGATGCAAAAGAGGAGGAGAAACCTCGTGGACCGGCATGGGCTTCCCAGGCCCAGTCATCTCGAATTTGGGCCGGTCCGGGCCCGAGCCTAACTTATTGGGCCATCGGCCCATATTTTTGGATCAAGCATCAGAGCCTAATGCAAGATTATGAATATGCGTTGTGTTTTATCATGTCATATTATTTATAATGTTTAAAGTAATATTATAAACACAGAGTTATTGGTGGATAAGTAAACAAAATAATAGAAAAATATGTTATTTATTCCACAAAAGTTAATAATTTATAATTTAAATTAAATATAATGGTACCCCTAATAATATTCGTTGTCTTCGAATGACTATCCTTACGCCGTTTTCGCTGAAAAATGTGTATTTATTGTCTTATATTCTTGTTTCTCGTAATATTCAATAAAATTAAGTGACTCATTAATAATTATACATTAAGAAGAAAAATACCTATCAAATTGATTTATAATTACCAAAGTATTGTGTTTGCTGATATTTTTCAATAAAAGTTTCATTAGCACATTATATTATATATGAATATATTTGGTTTGGCTTGAAATAAAAATATATTCAACTGACTTGAAATAAATTATTATTTAAAATTTTGTATTTTCTTACACATACATTAATACTTTTTATGCATCTACTATTTTGTCCACATTATCTATTATGTACGAAAATGTTTTGGAGGTGTCATTTGGGCATTTCTGAAACATTTTCTATATTGAAATGCCGATAAATACTAAAAAATATTTCTACAATTTTAAAAAACTTTCGAGACCATTTCATAATATTAGAAAAATATAAAAAATGTGTTTTCATTTTGAAAATGCGTTACTGTCCACAAATAAGTTATAAATTGATTTTTTTTGCTATAACTCAAAATTTTTAATTTTATTATTTGTTTTTAAAAGTATATACATTTTAAAATTTATTGTTTGTATTATGTTTGATTTTTTTTAATTTATTAATTATGGATTTTATGTTTATTTTTTATATTAAAATTATATTTACAAAAATGCCCTTATATTTTTTCATTTACACATTTTTTGCATTTCCGTTTCTTATCTTTTTAAAAAATATTATTTTTTCGTTTTCGTTTCGTATCATATCTATTTTTTATTTCTATTTTTGTACGACTCAACAAGGTATCACATTGAATCTACCACTTTTTTTTTTTCTTTCTTCAGTCTTATATATGTTAACATAAACATAGTTTTCTTTACAAAATGAATGTATTTATATATTTTGAAGTTACCACCTTGTGTTCATTCACTTAACAATGAATGAATATGCTCTTAGGATGACCAAAAAATAAAGAAAAACTAAATGTTATCTAAGGTTGTTGTTTGGAGGGAGTAAAGTTAAATATAAAGTTTTAAGTTTAAATAGCAGGCTCTCGTCGATTAATTAGATATTCGTTCATTGTATGGTTCATACGTTAAGATATAAAAGAATCAATTATATCAATTGAGGAAATTTATTTTGATCTTAAGGACAATTATTTTCGACAAAGGAAAGAGTGGAAAAAATAATAATTTGAGGACTTGCTTAATTGTAGAAAATATTTTTAATTTTAGTTTTATGGAAACTTTTAATCTATAATTAGAAAAATATATTTTTAATTTTTAATTTTATACTATAAATTAAAAATATCAAAAGGTATTTTTAAAATAAATACCATTATTTTTTAAAATAGAAAATGTTAAAAAATATCTAATTATAAATTAAAATTTAAAAATAATTTTTACAACTAGGTTATATAAAATTTATTTAAAATTATCTTTAGTTTAAATTAAAATTATTTTTCTATCCTTGATTTGGTTAAATTATCTTTAGTTTAAAGTTATTTAAAATTTTAAGTTATATAGTTTTTTAAGTTAATGAAGTGTTTAAATAAAATGGGTTTTTAAATTATTAATTTGAAAGATATATTTGGTGAAAGAAAATTTTATAAATTGTGAGAAGTTCTAAAATGATCAAAAAGAGCATATTATTTATTTATGTAAATAAATTCATTAAAAAATAATTATAATGAAAAAATATAACATATATTGTGATTTAAATTTATACTTAATTAATATATTATAAATTATATATTATCTATAAATATCTTTTATAAAGTTTTATATTATACACATATATAACCATATTCATAACTCCACTACCAACAATAGGGTTGCTTGAGGACGATGCGCAATCATTGGCAATGTTAGAGAGAGAAAGAGTTTGATGGAACTCATTTTCCATGGATTTTGTTGTCGATAGAATTAGAGATTTTGAATAAAACCCATTGCCGTGATGGGATCTACATCAGGTGACTATTGCCACTTTATCTTATTTCTTTCAAGATTGCTATTTCTTTTACTTCATCTAATAATGATTAATGGTAGGCAACAAATGACAATGATGCTAGAGATGAATGCAATGAGGACAAAGATGAATGGCATGAGGAAGGAGAAGAGATATGAGAAGAAAGAGGTACGAGGTCTTGCACGAATTTGGGTTAGGGATTTGGGACATGATTGGAAATCTTTAATTTGTTTGATGATAGAATAGTTTGTTAATTTGGTCAAAATCAATTTTTTCTCTTTAATTTTTAAAAACCCTTATCCTATAATTTTAAGTTAACTAATGTTTTAGCCCCTTAGAGCATAGGTCGAGTGATCGAATGAATAATATGTTGATATCAATTTTATGAGTTGCGAATTCGATTCTCGTCCTGTGGAAGGGTCAAAGGTTCAACCTACGATTTATCTCTCTTGATGTAATCAATGACACGAGCACTGGAGCCCACGCAAAGACGATTATCTCAAGTTAACTAATGTTTTGGTCATCCTAATGGATAACTTTACCAAAAAGATAAAAAAAAAAAAAAAAAACTTAATCATAGTTTAAGAAATGGTATTGACTAATTTTAAGTCTAACCAGACACCCTCAAAGACACACCTCAAGAAGTAGTAGAACGGTCAAGATATGACCCATCAAAAAAAGAAAGTTCCAATCTATGATGAACATGTAGTGATAAAAAATTAAGATAATTTAATTATTTAAAAAAAATATATTATAGATATGGAAAATCAATATAATGGATCAAGTATTTTGGTAAAAGTGTAGCAAATTTGAATAACGATTATGTGTTTCTAATGCACAATATAAATTATAAAAAATAAATCATGAAGTAAAAATTACTAGTGAGCTATAATTCATAAAATCTAGCCCATATAATAAAATTAAAATTTGAAAATTTATTGTTATTATACAAAAAAAGAACAGTTTGGTTGCCTCCTATTGCCAAGAAATGAGATATAGTTGAGAATATTAACATAAAGATGCGTCTAAAGATCTTAGAGGTCTAATTTGTTTGCTTGGACACTCCTTTGTCACAAATAATGTTAATTAAATCTCAAATAATTAAAATTAAACTAATAAGTTAAAATACATTATTTAAATTCTAACTAAAGGTTAAATTAATCAAATATAAAATAAAAACAAAAAAACACAAAATAGCTTATTGGTTGGTGATGGTCCAATAACTTGATGGGTTATAACAAGTGAACCTCCTTATCAATTGAGATTAATATTTCTAAATCAACAATTGATAGAGAACAAAAATCTCGAGAAAAGATGATGGGAGATGGAAAACATGTAAAAGAAAGAGGAAACAGATTCTAAATCTGATATTACCAAGTAATTGTTGACTATGTCTCGTATATATTTGTTTCTCCATATATCGTTTTCCTTTTTTGCCATTATTGAGGACACAACTTGCTTCACTCGTCTTGATTTTTTCTCGATTTTGCATTGTATGACCAATAATTTTTCTTTCCTCTTTTTATTATTGTTCTTTTTGTTATTTTTTCTCATATTTCTTTTCCCATTAAGTGCATGTTTGAAACCCTTAGTCTTGACAAACAAGAAATCTAAGTTGTCGGAACTCAATGTTAAGTGACATCAATGGCCCAGATGTTATTTTATTCATATATTTTTGTTTTAATTAATAATTTAATTAATTTAGCTAATATTATTTTAACTTAATTAGGTTTAATTAGTTAAAATTTAGTTAACATATTTTTGTGAAGAAATAAGTATTCAAGCACAAAAAACTAAACCATAGGTAACCCTTAAACCCATTTCAAATCCGGGTATCCATTTAAATAACCAAAACTATAGGACTTTGGGTGCAACTTACCCACTTCATTAACTACCCTTAAAGATTAACATAATTATAAAGATATATACTCTAGTTCGTGAAATTATAAAATCTTCTATTAATATTTGGATTTAATATCAACCAATACCAATACTACTACACAATGATTGTTAAATTTTATAAAATGCGAAAAAACCGTCTTATTTCAATTTTTATCCATCTTCTCTCTCAAGGCTAGTCTTGAGGGTATATTTTGAAAGCAATTGCCCAAGGCCCCTACCAGGGCCGATTTTGGGCCTAAACAGGAGGACCAATCTCATAAATAATGAAAAGAATGCAAGAAGTTTATATAAAATAATGAACATAAAGCAGCGTTCTTTGCCTTATACACTCTCAATTATAAGACAATTTCCTGGCTTGGACCCATCTCATACTGTAGTAACTCATTAATTATGTTGTAATGAAAAGAATGGTCTGGGCCCATCTCAAGAAGGCGGAGATATTATAATGGAAAGAAAAAGTCGAGGAAGCCCTATATAAAATTTTACGACCCCACATATATATATAATAAATATATAATATACATAAATTTTAGGGCCCATATACAATTTTACTTAGCCCCTCAAATCTCAGGGCCAACCCTGTTCTCTCTTCGACAATATACCTACCATTACTACTCATCTAGGGATGGTCACGAATCAATTTGATTATGATTATATCCATAATTGTAATGATGATTTTACATTTGTAATTATAATTGTATCTATATATAATTGACGAATTAACCATATCTGTAATTTTTATTGGTAAACAATTTAATAAATTAATTAATTAATTATTTTTTATTAAATTGTAAAATGGGCAACCAACACATAAAAAATACATAAAATTGACAACTAAAATTGCAAATGCACATTTAAGTTAGACTTAGATTAATGATAACACAAATTAAAATTGGCCTAAAAAATTTAATAATTGAAATAAAAATATTAAAATAATTGCATATTTTATGGAAATGATTTTGCTATTTTTAGGATATTATTATAACATTTGTGTTTATTTCTTTAATTGTAATTAATGATTTTTTTTTCATTTCTTTAATTATAATTATCTCCGAATCCGCATCCGTACGTTATACAGATTTTAACTATATCCATCGACAAACTTGATTATGAATTCTTTAAAAAATTAATTGATTCATGCATGCCCGTCAACAGAGCCCCCCCGCCCCATGCAATCGATCGATCTTTACAATATATATAATTAATATATAGGCTTCACTGATGAAAACCTGCGTATAATTGCACAAAACCACTTTTGGCCACTGCCGGCTGCCGGTCGGCGGTGCCGTCGCCATCTTCACCGAACATCCTAAAGCCCAGATCAGTGGGTTATGATTATATATATATGAAGCCAAGTTTGGTGGTGAACAAGCTGCAATCGCCGAGATTAATGTGAGGGACTACAGCTGACTGAGGTGCTTCGATTCGTTTCAACAACGGACTAATTCCATTGATTTGTTTCCTTGAGATTATATAATCCAATTTAAACTATATATATTGATTTGTTTCCTGTATTTGAGTTTAATTAGCAAGTCGATCGAGGTTGCTTGATTTCAACGTACGTAGTACGTACTGCCGTTGATTAATTTGTTTCCTTGAGATTTCCGATTCCAAGCTATTGATTTGTTTCTTTTATTTGGTTTCAGCAAATAGCAAATAGAGAGGCTGCTTGCATGCGTGCATGCGTGATTTTATCATATTGCCATTGAGATTTGTTCCCTTTATTTGATTCCTGAGGTAACTTAATAAATAAGGCATTGAATGAATGGTGGCACCTAGTCATTAAAATATTGTTTTCTGGTCATTAATTATACTAGGTTGTCTCAAATCAATTATATATATAATAATGGTAAATTTAAAATAATAATAATAATAATCAAATTTTACATATTATTTATGAGCTTTATAACCTTATCATGATGTGGTGGTTGCAAAGCACAAGACAGTTTCTCTTACAGGAAAGGAAGTCACAATTCAGCTGTATGATAAGGCAAGCTAGCAATCAAGCTGCTTAACCAGGAAAATCAAACAGCTAGCATATATAAGAAGATTCCAATCAATCAAAGCCTATGATTGAACTCCATTATAAAATACCCACATCGATCGTGTAGTGTGAAAAGAGGATAATGATTGATGTATCGAAAAGCGCTCTCACTTGGGGTACGTAGCAGAAGCAGAAGTAACCTTTGTTCCAGGAAAATGATTTGAATTGAATATTATAAAGAAGAATAAAATTATAATTTTACTTATATTAGTTATTGACCAATACAACAAAAATATATCATGGTCTATTCTTTTTTGTCGTGTACATAATAACATCTCTAAGTCTTATAACTTTTATTATTATTATTATTATTTTCTATTTTTTAAATGTTTTCGAAGAAGAAGTCTTTAGAAAACATTTCAAAACGTGGGTATAATAAAGCAGCAAACCTCATATGTTTTATTATTTCTGAAACTGATAGCCCTACAAGCCAACACACGATAAAGCATGGTGGCACCTAGCTAGCAAAAGGATGACTCCGGCCATGGCAAAGTTATCGAAGGCCGGGAGGAGGGTGGATCACAGCAAACTGGGCTTTACAGTTTCTGGGTATATATATATATATGCTTCTATAGACTCTGAAACGAAAGGACGACTAGTCTGGACTATGGACGTTCATTTTGGGACCTTCTACCTAGTACCAAAATGAGCCATCTGGCTTGGGGAGTTCATCGCTTGCCTCTCCTGCTCCTGGCAAGTCCACAGAGAAGTCAACTGGTGCAAGATTGAATGGAGATCCCAGCATAATGCTTAAGTTGTCATAGGTGTCGGCCTCAAATGGGGGATTCAGAACATTGTACTGCTCGAAGCCACCTTGCTGCTGGGGAAGCACCTGAGTAGGAAGCCCATGCCCAGTATTAGCTTGTTCGAACACACTGTTGCTGCCCATCACAGCCCCCTGGCCATGGAAGTAGTTGTTAAATGTGATATTGGGCAGGGGAAGAACAACCTGATCCTTGCTAACTGAGTTGTTTCCTGCATGATTATCATCATAGGAGCTAAAAAGGTCATTGATCAGTTTCTGGGCATTTTTTGTAAGACCAAGTCCTGATAGATCAAAGGCAGGCTGCTGCAGGGGGTGAACTGGCAGAGGAGGAGCTGGCTGGGGCCGGACAAGAGGCGGGGAGTAGGAAATTGGTTGGTTTGGCGGCACAAAGTTTGAAGGCTTGCGTCCATACGGGCAAGTCAACTGATGAACGTCTCTCAAGGTCTGGTTATGAAAGCTACTGCAAAGTTGACTGCGAGGACATTGAGGGAACTCACATGTGTAGACCTGTTTCGGATCCACATGAGGATTCAGATCACCGCTTGGCTTCCTCTTCCTGGCAGAATCTGAGTTGGTGGTGATCCCATTCTTGATCGGATGGAATCGCTTCTGAACAGGCAACACACCTCTCTTTTTCTTTTTCTTTTTCTCTTTACCTTTGTTTAAGTACTCCAGCAATCCAATGCCGCTGGGCTTCAGCTGCTGGACATCAAAGGTTGATTCTTCATCAGACCCATCATCATCATCATCATCATCGACGTCAAACTCACTGCAATCGCTAAAAACCAAAGACCCGCCAACATCTCCGAATGACAAAGGGGGGTACAAGCCAGGGTACGCCTCTCGGGCCAAAGCTTCCTCTTGATTGATAATGGCAAGCCAGGTGACACTCTCTTTGGCCGTCATCTTCTCTTGCAAGCACTTAGATTGCCTCACAAGCCTTCGGATCTTAGCAATGTCAGGGGAAATATGCCTGATGACCGCGGTCAGAACACCCACCTTCCACGCCTTCTTCAAATCATGTGGCTTCTTATAAGGCGGGGGACCTTGATGCTCTGCCGGCAATTCCAGTTCCAACCACCACTCCTCCTTCCCAGTGGGCCACCACGGCGGCGCAACACCTCTCTCCAACGGGAAACGCCTCTGGGGGGGGTTACAATTCTGCATCAGAGCCGAGAGCAGAGAACCAAGAGTTGTGTCTTGAAGCTCCATCAAACTGTGAGAGGCACGACTACCAAATTTCAAGCCCTCGTTCTTCCCGATGATTCCATTCTCTGCTTGGAATTTTGATATTGCAGCAGGGCCATTGCGATGAAACCTCACTTTTTCCTTCCACCACTCCCGAAGATTGTCAGAAGCTCCACTCACCGGTTTCCCCGTCTCCGGAACAATCCCGTAAATGAACCCTTGCGCTTTACAGACTTCCATCAACTTCAGCATGTACTTCAGGATTTGACCTTGGGCCCTCGACATCTTCTTCCTTCTTGCTTGTTCGTCGGCCAGTTGTTGCATGGCACCATCAACAACTTCATTGTCTTTCTTACGCTCCTTGAGCCGCTTCAGTTTCATCCTATCCTTCCACATCCTCCTCCGAAGCTCGTCTATTTCAATGTCTTCATCGCTGCAGTCACCACCCGCTGCTAGATCTGCTTCATCATGAGGCATGTCTTCGTCAGAGAGGAGGACGGGAAAGAAATCTAGGTCAAGCAATTCCATATCGTCAAGTACTTCCATCATGCAGCAAATCCTGAAACAAAAATTACGAACCGGATTACGCCAAAAATAACAAAACCACTGTTAGAACGAATCAAAAAATATGTAGCAAACAATTAAGAGGAAATCATACGACGGATAGAAACATGTATGGAAAAACACGCGGAATTCACATAAAGGAGAACCATGTATGGAAAAACTAGGTGAAAATATCCTTCCAAATTAGCAAAGGCGCCAAGACATGTGAAGATCACGATTCACAGACAAGAAGTTTATCTGAAATGTAGACGAGAGTAAGAAGAATATCATTAAAAGCCCAGTTCAAAGCAATCCTGAAACTCATCACCTTCTTGAAATCATATCAGAATGCATAACCGACTAATAGGAAATGGTCCAGATCCATTCATCCTCCAATTTCACGGGAAAATAACCTTAAAAAAAAATTAACATTCCTCCGATAACCGAAAAAAGAAACGATAAGCAGTAGACTGGTTAGATTTCCGGCCAGAACTAGATACGACGGCGACCAAAAAAAATTAAACAGAAAATAAGAAAGGATCGACATAACAACTGCAAGTACGTAGCCAGAGAGCAGGAAGGACAAACCGGCGGAGAAAACGATTTTCCGGAAGCAACAATAACAAAACCAAACTTACAAGAGATAAAAGTAGAAGTATGAGAGACGGCTTTGATCCTGACCTTGCAGACGTCAACAACTCGAAACCTGCAGAAACCAAACAAAACAAAACAAGAGATCAGTTCCGAGGCGCAAAACTCAGCATCTGGACAGGAAAGAAAACTCGAATCCGATAGAAAGATAACTAGGGAGAATTTTAAAACAACTTGTAGCGGAGAAATGATTCAGATACTTGCCTGGCCTGACTGCAGTCGCCTCTCCCTCTTCGTTCTCGAGAACGTCGAGAACGAAGATTGAAAGAGGAAGAGAAAGGTGGTGGTGGCGGTGGCGATGGTGTGATGTTGACAGTGGCTTTACCCCCTATTTATAGCGGGTGAAAAAGGTCCGATTTCGTAAAAAAGGCCATTTTCTGGAAATGAATTATTTTCATTTTTGAGAAATAAAAAAATCGAAAATACATCCGTCCGTTTCCAGGGAGGCGTTTGGTAAACGTTGGGCTCACTCCAATCCTGCTTGCTTCCTACTGCTGCAATTATAACCCCCCGCATCCACCTGTCCAGTGTCCAGCCGCCCAGCCGCCACCGCCCACTCCCTCCCTCCTTCAATTAACCTTCTTACTGCCTTAATTACGTCACCTTTCCATTTTACGCATGGAGCGTGTTTAATCACGTGGTGCAAAGCAGTTTTGCGATTTCTCTATATTTCTTCCCATAATATATGTAATAATGTAAATAAATGGAACGGCTGGATTACATTAGATTTTAGAAATTTATTAGTAACGGATAGCCTAGCTAGCTAGCTACGTACTTAATTATTGTGTCGCTTAATTAAATTGTTAATCATAAAAGTAGTCTGTCCATGTGAAGTTCATTCATTAACTAGCTATACTTTTTACTTGTTGATTAGCTAGTACTAGTCGCGAAAATTTTATTTAGTTAGTGAATCATATCATTTGTGTAACACTTTGTAGTTACCCACTTGTTAACTATACATTCATCTGAGTCTTATGTTTTAATTTGTTACAAAATGACGATGATAATGATGGATTACATATTTTACGATTCACTTTTTATTTTCTTTTCTTTGTACCTACTTTCTAATATCATTCAATATTATGGCGTAATACTTGCAACAAACTCAGTGGTAACATTGACGTCAATAAACAACGTATGTTACTTTTACAGGTTGAGTAAATGACTCCCTTAATAGCTACGACGGTATTTGCGGGTTGCTAAAAAAGTCAAACGCATTAATAACACGACGATGGTGGTGACTCAGATGAATGAGTCGATAAATATTACATAAAAAGGGATGCAAACGGTTTCCTTCCATCGGCATATTCGACATCTGTCAAAACTCATTAATTGAAAATCGTGTATGCATGAATCGGCATGATTCTGTTCGAGATTACATTGTTGAAACTTATCAAGAATGGTGACGATGGTATCGACAACGTTTGTTGAGTGGATCGATGAAATTCAAGCGTGTACAACGTGTAAATTTTTTATTTCAATAATTATTTTTTTATATTTATCAATATTAAAATGTCAAACTTATCATAAACATGACCAAAATGCCAATTTCATTTATGAATAAATTGATAAATACTATTTCCATGTAAAATGTAGGATTTTTCTAACATTTGCTAACGTGCCTCACTTTTTATTATTCATGAATTTATCAATTTATATTAATTATGAATTATAAAAGGAAAGGAGTTTATATTCACAGATGATAGTGTTGATATGATATATGAAGAACTTCAAGCATAAGGCACAAACATGTCCTTTAAGTTGAGACTTATAGCCATTTATTCTCCCTGAACTTGAATAAAAACCTATCATGTCATTCAAGTTCTAATTTTAAACATATTACACCCTTGAGTTAGTGTGTAAGTTACACGTGCGGTTGAGGTGCATGAAGGTACCACCATCATATTTTTTTTCCTTATTCCCAACACTGGTGACCTCTTGCCTCTCTCGTCACTGGTAACCTCTCGCCTTCCTCATGCTAGTAGATACGACCATCTTCCTTAATGACGGTCATTAGGGTTGTTGATCAAAAGGAATAAGGAAGAAGAATGTCAATCGCCATGGTTGAGAAAAAGCAAATCGATCGGCCATGGTAATGAAGAGGCAACTCGATTGATGGCGGCATAAACCCATAAGGCCATGATCGATTGGACCATTCCATCAGCCATTAGCGACTCGCGAACAATGCGAGTCGTAGAGACCCACAACAACGAACCTCCATGATGGTGATGGTAGTACAAGGAAGGCGAGCGACCAACCGACCACTCACCTTCCACGTTGCCAGCCAGGTTTGCCGCAAGACCAAGGTCGCCAACTCTAACCTCCACTATGTCGTTTGTTGTTCGCCCTACCTCTTCTCTTGCAGTTGAGATACATGGTGCATTCTCATTGGTCTGGTCAATATGGGGCCCACATTAGATTGCGTGCATAACTCACGCGTTATGCTTGCTAGATTCATGTGTGTGATTATTACAAAATTAAAAGTTGAGAAACATAATAAATTTAAAATTAAAATTTGAAATGCACAATAAATTTAATTTGAAGTTGAGGAATCCAATGACCTTTTATCCAAAGTTGAGGGGAAAACTTCACAAATAGCAGAAGCTGTGATTCGGTGTAGTCGTAGAAGTCTGATTTTGTGCACCTACTTAAACGTAGTTACATGTTGGGCCATCTCCAACGCGGGCGCCATATCCTCGCTAAGTTAAAATATGAGGAGGAAATCATTGGAAAATATTTCTAATGGGCCTTCTTATCCAGCGATTTCCTCCCCAAATTTTTATGAAGCTTCAAAACGCTCCCTACAGTTGATGAGTGAAAATTTACTCCTTACATTTCTCCAATGGCTCTCTGTTGCATCTGAAATTTGAAAAAGACTCCAACAACTCTCAATTGCATCTAAAAATTGAAGAAGATGCCGGCGACGAGCAATAGCAGCAGTGGGACGAGCAACAATAGCAGCGGTGACCATGATGGAGAAGAATGAGCACTGGCAACTAGATCTGGCTACCAACGGTAGAAAAGATCCAGATTCGACATTAGAGAAGAACCAGACCTAACTACCGGCGACGGTGAAAAAGTTCTTCCTCCAGCAATGGCAGCTCCCTCCTCCAGCATCCAACGACTCCCTTTTTCAAACTAGGTTTGTGATTTATATGGACTAGATTGATTTGTGTATGTATATATTTGAACAAGGAACATAAATTGTTTTGGAATTTATGTGGAATTGTTTGGAGAATTTTTTTTGTATATTTATTTATTGATTTGTGTATTTAATTATTGATTTATGTATTTAATTATTGATTTTGTGTATATGTATATTTGATTATTTTGTGTATTTAATTCATTATTAATTTTATTTATGTGTGTATATGATTATTTTGTATATTTAGTTATTAATTTGTGTATTTAATTATTGATTTTGTATATGTGTTAAAATTATAAATAAAATAAAATAAATAGAATTAAAGTTTATAAAAATAAATAAATGAAATAGAAAGTGAAATAGAGAATAGAATAAAGAGTGTGGGTTGGAGCACACACAAGTTTTGAATCAAGTTAAAAATTTAGATTGATTTGTTTATAATATTGTAGAGAGCGGGATAGGAATGTTGGTTGGAGATAGCCTTATCTTCATAAATTTGAAGGGTAAATTCGTCAATTTGTTAGAGTTCAAGTTTTCTCAATTTTCTATCAAAATTGATATTGTTAATGGGAAATTCTATCGACGGCCCGATAAATTACTCTTCACAGGTCGATCAACTAAAATTTCTTTTTTACTCTTTACAGCCACAAGAATTACTCTTTACAGCTCATAAATTTTCAAATATGCCCTCACAGCCACAACCACACCATTTCTCACATTCCTCAAACAAACCCTAATAATCGTCGACCATTGTTTTGCGAGGAAGAAGAAATCCAAAGACTACAAGATCATGTACGCCTTCTCTTCACAGTTGTATTTCTTCAATAATTGCACATGGCAGCATTGCCATCTGCCGCGATAGCAGCCACCATCACCGCCGAGGTGGGGGGGTTTCGGTGTGGGGGAGGGGGTTTTGGGGGTTTCAGAAACCCTCGCACTGCTAGGTGCGAAAGGTTCTGAAACCTGCACACCTCGCGGTGCGGGGGTTTCTCAAACCCCCGCACCGCGAGGTTCGGGGGTCTGAACCCGATTTGGGTTTCTTAAACCCGAGTTGGAGAAACTCGAACCGGTATTTATTTTTTATTTTTTATAGTTTTGTGCCTTTTAATTTTTTTAAATTTTTTTAAAATATCATTGATTTCATATTATTCTCACATGTTATTTTTCATATTAATTATATTTTTACACTTCACTTTTTAATAAATCCAATTGTTGTTAATCATATTATAAACAATTTTATTTGTTAGACATTTAATATAACATTCTTATATGAATTAAATTAATTTTGTAATAGATTATTATTATTTTAAAAATGAATGATATGGTACATTCATTTATAGGTATGACATGTACGCGAGGGAGAGGAGTAGAGGGAGCTCGCCCATCTTCATCTCGTCAGCATCTGATAGCTTCCACAAGGAAGAGAAGGGTAGAGGGTCATGATGGTCATTCTGTAGATATATCTATCTCAGAGTCAGTGATGCACATTTCTGAGCAACCATGTATGGACTCATCACCTCCTAATGCTCCGAAGTAGCCATCTACTAGTGCTCAAGAGCAGCCATCTACTACTGTTCCAGACGATATTGCTGGACCATTTTTGGGAGGCCCTGAAGATCCATCCGTTTTAAAGAGTTTTAAAAATCATGTTACTGTTAGCATATGGGCTGGAGAGGTAAGCGATTATGAAAATAATTTTATATTTAAATTAATTATTATAATTTTATTAATTATTTTATTATTTTTGTGTAACAGGAAAGAGGTGTATTGAAGTGCAATAGCCATAGACAAAGAATTCTTGATTAGCCATTGGCAAATTAGCAACGTATTCATGATGTTGTCATAAGATTTCGATTGACACCTTTGATAGAATGCATGTATCGATTTGGGAATCCTACAGTCGTGTCAGCCTTTTTAGAGAGATGACAGCTAGAGATTAGCCCATTTCATCTACCATTTTGTGAGATGACAGCCACATTAGATGACGTTGCTACTATTCTGAAGATACCAGTTGCTAGCCGCCCTTTATCAGTCCCTCATTTGACAGGTAATGAAGCTCAGAACTTACTATGTCGTTTACTTGAGGTCTCAGTAGTAGAAGCAACAAGCCAGATAGAGGAGACTCGGGGACCGTAGGTGAAATTAGATTGGCTGAGAAGAACGTTTATGAACATACCAGATTCAGCTTCGGATGAAGAGATCTACAATACTAGTAGGGCATATTTGTTATTTTTATTAGGTTGTACATTATTTGTGAATAAGAGTGGTGCAATACCTCATATTGGAATAAGGTTGCCATGTAATTTCGAGGAGCTTGGGATATCGAAAAGTAGGTTTGATAGTAAAATAAATCACCGAATCAACTGTAGGGAATGTCTCAAGACTGAGATTTCAAAGGAAAATTGTATGTCATTGCTAAGTATCCCAAGATAGGATTTTTAGTATCAAAAGAAATTGGATTGGAGTTAATTTTCGATACAGCTTCAGTTCAGGCTGAAAACTGAATTGCGGGTAGGGAACGCCTCAGAATTTAGATGTTTAAAAGAAATGATATATTAGATTATAGTTGTTTTTAATAAAAGATATTATAGTTTATCATGTTAAAAAAAAACCAGAATTGCAGCAAGAGGTATGGCCGTCATAGCTACCACCGTCTGTTAAATCAGCAAGCAGGGCATGAGCGAGCCTGGTATGGACGTGGGGGTGGTCTTTAGCTCACGTTACCCTTTGTGATTGGTTGAAAGAGGCTCGGATTTAGCTATAAATAGTCGAGTTTTTTTCGAGGGTTTGTATCAAAGATTTTACTTCGGATTTCTCACATTTGGGAGCGAATCAAAAGTCAGGGATAACGGGCTTTTGTTCCCTAGGTTGTGAGAAGCAATTCTGAAAATTTTGAGAGTTTTTGGAGTAGTATAGGGGTTGTTTTTGCATATATATATTCAGCCGCCTATATATATACATACATATTGCGTGAGTGTTTAAATCGGGTTGTAGAGTGATCGATTGAAGGATCTAATAAGGGGATTTTGGGTGTGAGGCTATGGGAAACTAGCCTAGAAATTTTCGTGTCAATTGGAGTTTGAATCGGAGGTCAATTTGGTTCACTGAAATTCGGTGGCAAGCGACTTGGGCCGATTGTTTTCGGCCAAATCGGAAGGCTTCCCGTAGTATTTTTCGATAAAGAAGGGTACCATTGGGATCGACTAAGGGAGAGGAGCAGGCTGGTGTCATTAGTTCGATTTTCTAGTGTGACAGCGCCGAAGAAGATGATCGGAGGTACTTTCTATATTTTTTAAAATGCTAAAAATATAGGAAATTCGAGAAAAAATAGAATTAAAAGAAATAAAATTCTGAAAACATATCCATAAATTCAATAAAAAGGAATAGTTTATTTTGATGAATTTTTATCTAGAAAATTTATTGAGGATATAATTATTTTGTATTTTCAAAAGGAAAGGTAAATGGAAAATAAATATGAAGGATTTTTATAAAATTCTGAAAAAATTCTAGAAGGATAAGGAATTTATTTTATGAGTTTTGGTGTTTTTTTATGAAGGATATTCGAAGGAAATCAATGAGAAATAAATTTTCTCAAGGAAAATTAATTATGAAAATTTTAGAAAATAGGAGGAAAATCTGGAAAATTTCTAGAAAATTTCATAGGCTTATAAATATTGTTTTATTAATTCTTGTGGATAAAATTTTGAAAAAATGCTCTAAGAGGTATTTATTTGGAATTATCAAGAGAAAATTGGGAGGAAATTAGAGAAAATTGGGAAAATAGATATTGATTTTCTTTTGAATACACATGATGTCTAGGGTATCATTGAAGCTCAAGGTTGAACAATAGTGCGCCTAACACGAGAATCGAGGTCGGGCATGCATTTCGAGGAATCTTAAACTTAGCTCCAAGGTGAGTGGTTTTACCGAAAAAACTTGTTTGTGGCATGTGAATGGTTTACTGTGAGTTGTTCAATCCAATTCTTGTTACTTTTGATCACTTTTGATTTATAGTGAACAGTTGGTTTCGTGCGATGGTTCGTCCAAATGATTATTTACACATGCATTGAATTTCGTAGGGTAAATTGTATATATTGAAATGCTGATTTTATGTTATGCATGTTATGACTTTCGGCATTGGCATGTTATGGGTTGACCATGTGGGACGTGGGTTGTTAACCTGTGACGTGACGCTTGAGTGACAACACTCGGGATGTGTGCCGAGGATTAATGCTATGTAACCTACTTAGGACGGGACTAAGACGGACTTCACCCTACGGTACTCAAGTGGCGGGGTTGAGAGTGGACACCACCTCGGTTGTTGGCTCAAGTGGCGGAGCTGAGAGTGGACACCACCCCAGATTCCTTTGAGCAATAGCATTAATACCGAGGTGTCGTTGATTAACAATGACAATGGGGTGATTACCAGGTCGAGATTGTCCCTTTTAAACAGGATTGTGTTTGCCAATGAGTTAATGTGGTCGTATCGCCTTTTGAGAGATTGCATTTTCTCCGGTTAGGGCTAAGTGCTATGTGGGATTCTCTTAGTGTTATGCCAGAGAAATTGGGGGGAGAAATTAAAATATTTTTAAAAAAGCAAAGGAAATTAACGGCAGTGTGTCACAAGCTCACGGTAAAATGCCACAAGCTCGCGGCACAGTGCCGCAAGCTAGCGGCATGCGCCTTAGCTAGCGGCACAGTGCCACAAGCTAGCGGCGAGCTTGAATGTGCATGCGGCACAACGCCACAAGCTAGCGGCGAGCTCGAATGTGCACGCGGCACAACGCCACAAGCTAGCGGCACAATGCCACAAGCTAGCGGCACAGTGCTGCAAGCTAGCGGCAAGCTTGAATGTACTCGCAGTATAATGCCGCAAGCTAATGGTAAGTTTGAATTGTGCTTGCGGCAAAGAGATAGGCTCGCCGCGCATTTCTCAGACCTCAAAGCCTTCACGGCAACCTCCGGCAATGTGTGCCTTCTGGGGAAACTAAGGGCTCCATCCAGGAGATGCCACGTGTCAACACTAGGTACCCTTGAAAATCGCGCCCTATAAATACCCAACTAGAAGACAATGAACGGGACTTCCAACTTCCGTAAAACTGGTCACTTTGAATACACTTTTACTATTTTCGTGAATAGTCATTGGGATTCGAGACTGACTTTGGCATCGGAGGGTCTTTGCGGGAAAGATTCCCGCAAGCCCTCTAACACATTTTTTGAGCATCAACCGGGTCAAATCCTTGCGGCGAACCTAGCGGCGAAGGTAAAGTCTTGCGGCGAACCTAGCGGCGAAGGTAAAACCTAGCGGCGAAGCTTGTGGCAAAGCTAGCGGCGAAGCTTGTGGCGAACCTAGCGGCGAAGCTTATGGCAAAACCTTATGGCAAAGGCTAGTGGCAAGAGCTTGTGGCAAGGGCTTGTGGACAAGGCTAGTGGCAAAGGTTTGTGGCAAAGGCTAGTGGCAAGAGCTAGTGGCAAGGGCTTGTGGCAAAGGCTAGTGGCAAGAGCTTGTGGCCAAGGCTAGTGGCAAGGGCTTGCGGCAAAGGCTAGTGGCAAGAGCTTGTGGCAAAGGCTAGCGGCAAAGACTTGAGACGAATCCTTGTGGCGAGCATCCTAACAGCAAACTCCCTCGTGACAGCATCTCTAACGGCAACCCAACTTCACCCAACATCAAGCTCAAGTGGACCCCACACATCACAAATTTTAATTGTTGTATTTTGGCAACAACACTTAGGCTGGGGCATGTTAGGATTTGTCGGTTTTATATATGATTTTGCATATCTTCATGAAAATATTTTTGAACTCTCACTTAGATGATTCAACATCTAATTTGGACTATGTCCCTAAAATATTCAAATGTTCTAGGTGAAAGCAGTTGCACTAAAGGAAATAGCATTATCGAGATGTAGCTAATAGTTACATATTAGATCTTTTGTAGGTCTTTATGTATGTACGAGATATTCAGATGTTATGTAATATTTTGATGATGTCGTGTTAAACATCAATGGTACAAACTTTATGAATAAAAGAATTTCGATTATGTATATTCGAGGTTTCGATTCTGCTTCCGCTGATGTGATTGATATTACCTGTCTTAGTCTAATAATTATTAAATTTGATATGTTGAGAAGGTATAATCGGGATTGTCGGGAAACAATTATGTCGAGGGTATGTATATCGAGAGACTTATGTTGTGTGTATGATGTTGAAAAAACAAATATTCCCGAAATCTTGAGTTAATGCACGCTTGGGCTTTTTCCCTATCATCCAACAGAGTGTACTCTCATCACATTGTTATTAAATTGTATTTTGTTAAATATTTTTTTTTAAAAAATTAGTAATTTGATTTAAAAATATATTAAATATTATTAATATTTAATATCATAATAGTTATTATTAAATTAAAAAATAAATAATAAAATTTTATAATAGTTAAACATATATGTAAAGTAAAATAAATAAAATTAAAATTTATTGATAAACAAATGAAATAGGGATCAAATAGAAAAGAGAATATGGAGTGTTATAATTTTTGAGACAAAATCAGAATAGAGAGTAAATTATAGAAAGTGGAATAAGGAGACTTGCTGGAGATAGGCTTTAGCCATCAAAGATTTGGAAAAAAAAAAAAAAAAAACATGTTTAAGATTACTTCATGTTAACAAGATCAGCCAACCAAATGGCTCTTGATACAACTAAACATATTCCTCGATTTACCTCCCTCGTCATGACCCAGGGGTGGGTCGGCGAAGGGCACGAGTGATGGCTTGTAATCCAAAAAAAAAAGAAAGGATCATTTCATCCATTAATCCTACAAATCAAGGACTATACCACATAAAACAAATATCAAAACAAGTTAAAATTAGAGTTGGATGGAATTCTCATCACTCCAATGCTTGAAACAGGATTGCTCTGTTTCCCTCGTCTGAAGTATACAACTGAACTGCTTATCCACAACAAACCTAAAATAATTCCCTACGTAGTGGTTCACAAAATGAATCAGACACAACAGTGATCCAACAAGTAATTTTGATATAAAATGAATAGAATACCAATAAATTCATTTCCCTTATATTTATGTTTCCTCCAAGCAAAATAACTAGAAATGCATATGTATATAAAAAAAATAATAATTGCAAATGCATAGAGTCCAAAACCCCTCGAAATAATTTCTATTCCAAACATACATACACTTAACTGGAAATGCAGATGCATAGTAATAAAAATAAAAACAAAATAAATATAGACGAAACCACCAAAAAGATTGATTTTTTTTTTTGTTTTGAATTTACTATCAACAAGATCTGATCCAAAAAGAAGTTAAAAGTGAAAAAAAAAACATGGAAAAGAGAAGAATAATGTATCGGTAGTAGCAAGGTGAGGCAAGACAAGGCCGCGATGAGAGGGTCGGCGACAATCACCACGTCTTCGAAGGTGGAGGAACAGATGACTAGAGGTGCAGAGAAAAATGGAGAGAGACGATCGGGAGAGAGGGTAAAGGAGGGGAAATGAGGGATGAGGAATGTGGGCATTGGGTTACACGCGAAAATTAATAAAAGGATAATGCTACACAGACGAACAAGTTGACGCACGGGTTGACGAACCCAAGTTATCACTAGATTTTAGTGTCAAAATCTCGCGATAACTTGGGTTTCAATTTGAGTTAATTTTATATTTACCCGCCCATTTTCAAACCCATTATCTCTCTCTCTCTCTCTCTCAAAACCATCATCTTACTCTATCTCTCCCCCACTCTTTCTCTCTTAAAATCTCCCTTCCCCAAAATCCACCTCCGTGGGTGCAGCGTCCGCCCCCTACACAGCTCTCGCACCTCCGCCGCCTTCAACCCCGCCACCACTTCTCGCATCGCAGTCGCCCAAAGATGGCGCCACCGCCGTCTCCCTCGCCAACACCTCCAGTTATCGCCCTCCGTTTGCACAACCCATCTCCCCTGCCAACACCGCAAACACTGTTCGTCATCGCTATCGCCGTCGCCGTCACCCCTCCCCGGCCACTAACCACCGTCGCCCGCCCCCCACACTGCTTCTCACACCGTCTCGCCCCCACCCACCATCGCGAACAACTGCCGCCCAAACTTCAGCCACTTTCTCTCTCTCTCTCTCTCTCTTTCTCTCTCATCCTCGACCTTGAGGGAGGAACGCGCCACCACTGCTCCCATCACTGTCGCCCAAGGATGGCGTCGCCTCCGTTGCCCCTCCTGTAACACCCCATTTTCCTAGCGCGTTATAACTCAGGTCAATTCTGGGATAATTATTTTTATACTACTAAAATTAAGACTAAACCATATCATTACTCTTATACATTCCAAAATTCCATTCATTTATCTCCAAAGAGAATTATCATAAACATTAAATGCGGAAGCTAGAATTGAACCTAATATCATAACATTAATAAAAAATCAGCTCTTACATCACGAGAACATAAATTTCTCAACATGACTTAATCATAAATTCTCAACTAATATTAACCCTAGTTAGGGTTCTACGTCATCATTCATCAAAACGTTTAGAATTCGAAGTAGTAGAACTTAAATACATGAGCTACATAACATACAACTGATCATATAACTCGTCATGCACTTTGCTAAGTGTCTTTTCATGCCTCATTCATCATCGTTTCTGCTACAATCTTCATCTGAAACGTTTGAATATTTCAGGGGCAAAGCCCAACTTAGATGATGAATCATTTAAGTAAGGGAACAAAACATTTAATGCTCATGTATGTATGCAATGCACATAATATCATAACTCTCATGTTTGGGTCGACTGCACCTTAAGATTATCCGGTATTTTTCCAGTCTCCCTGCCAGACTGAGGTGTATGGGTGTACCCTTGGCAAAGTAACGGAGTTAGTACCTAATTCCAAACCCATGCAACGTATGACCGTGAATCTCATCATACTCATATGCATATTTCATAAATCAAACATGTAAATGCAATCTAAATGACATAATCACAACAAGGCATGACAACATGATAAGATCATAAAATTAAATCTAGTTGGGAAGTACCATTTACCTTCTCAATCTTATCGGGCTATCTCGATATTCGTACCTTACCTCGAAATGCATGCATCACCTCGATTTGCGTGCTGGCCTCAAAATTAGCACAAGTCACTTAAGACTCAAAGCATCCTAATCACCATATTTATTTAAAGAGGTATTAAAACTTATTTTCCATAATTTCTTCTATTTTCTTTATTTTTATCTCTATTTATGCTTATTTTTCCTCAATAAATTCAAACTAAACATTTCTCAAATATTTTCTCAAATATTTAATTATGAAAAATTCATAAAATAATATTCATAAATTTCTAAAATTTACTAAGAAATTTTACTTACTTTAACTTAGTTTTTTAGCTTCCTCGATATGCGTGTCATATCCTTGAAACACGTGTCCGATCAATTTTCTTACCAAAATCTCCGAAATATTAATAAATCTCAAATTCTTATTTTTCTAGGATTTTCTAGCATTTTCCCAAGATTTTTCTCTTATTTTTTTTTCTTTTCTTTTCTTTTCTTTTTTTTCCTCCTACTGTTCATCTTCTTCCTTCTGTTCTTCTTCTTCGCCGCACCCGCGCACAGTGCTTGCCCGCATGGCTGCCTCACGGCCTTCCTCCACCACGCACTGCCGCCTTCGGCCGCCATCACTTCCCGCTTGCGCCGCCCAGCATCGCCGCGTCGCTGCTCGCCTCCTACGCGCGGCCTGCGCGCTGCTGCGAAGGCTGCCATGGCCGAGCTTTGCTCGGCTGCCATGGCTGCGGCCATGGTCGGCTGCACTAACACCGGTCACCTCCACGCCTCCTGCAACCTCGCTGGTCACCGTCGCTGCCCGCTGGTGCGCCGCCTAGCTCCGTTGCCACACTGCCATGGCGTTTGAAGCTTCGGCCATGGCTGCTTGATGCCATGGCCGAATTCGGCCAACTCTCCCTCTTTCTCGCGAACTCTCTTCTCTCGCGATAGCCCTCTCTGCTCTCGATCATGCTCTCTCTCACAGCTCTCGGTCTCTCCTTTGCTTCTCTGATTTTCAGCAAATGGCCTCTCTTCAATTTCACGCACACACACATGTACACACAACAAATATATGTATATTTTTATATATATTTACATTACATAATCAAATAATCATAGCCAATCCCTAATCCTCTCTAATCCTTATCCTTATATCCAATATCTCATCCCAATGTTTTAATTGGCTGTCCCTTAATTACAACAAATTTAACCCCTCACACATGAATGTTATCTCTTGGTGTCTGCCATCTATTGTATACTTATATATACTACTCTAATATATTTATGAGAAAATACACATTTAACCCTCATATCTCATTCTTATTATCTTTGAGAATTTCTCAATTTACAAATACACCCTCAAACGTCCAATAATTTTGCGTTACGATACAATAAATTCAAAATTAATAATTCAAAATTTACTCGATAAGGACGATTTCGTTCCTGTGCCCTCACCGGACCCTTGTTTCATCCCAAAACCACTCTAGGGTTTATCCTTATGCAAAACCAAAACCCCTTCAGGGTTCTATTTATTTTTTTGAAGTCTTCTACGATAATTCGATTTTTTAGCCTGAATTGAAGCTGTATTTTAACTGTATCGAAAATTGTCTCAATTTTAAATTTTTTTAACACCATAAATCCTATTTCGAGACGCTCATTGAAATCATATAATTTTTCTTAGACAATTACATTCCAAGGCATTCCCTTTAGTTGATTCGGCACTTATAACTGTAAGAAATTATACTTAAGTCCAATTCTTTTGATAATTTCACCTATGACCCACGTTAAAATTACTTTTAAACTCTCTTGAAAAAATCTAGGATATTACACTTCCCCTGGGCCGCACTAGTCGAACCACCCAAACTTCACCCACTTTCTGTTATGTTTTTTTATTTATTTAAGAAATATAATTTTAATATAAAAGAAGAGATGATTTTAAGATATAATTGATACTGTTGCAATAAGTTGGTATTTAAAGTGATCGTAAATGAGAAAATAAATTATTTAATTACTTGGGTGATCTTATTATATATATATATATTAATATTAACATTTTTAATGACAACTATCAAGATTACTGTTGTTATATTAAGTTATAAAATAATAAAAAAATATATTTAATTATATTAGATTTGATCTTAAAAATATTAATTTTACTCCAATCTTATTTTACATTGATTTAAGTAATTTACCAAGTTATAATTTTATCAATCTTATTTTACACTGATTTATATTACTCCAAAATTTTACCAAGTAATTTTACTTTAATCTGATTTAAGTAAAATATTAATCTTATTTTACACAAATGTTATAATTTTATAAGTAAATAATTTAAATTAACTAATTTAATTAATACCGTCAAATTGAAGAAAAATTAATAACAGATGAAATAAGGGAAAATAACACAACTAATATTTTTTACTCAATTGTCAAATATACAATCAAAATAAATTATGTTCTTTTATAATTCAAAATAAATTATATTTTTTAATTTTCATTTCAACAACTAAATTACCATAAAGAAAACAACATAAGCAAAAAAAACAACAGTAGAAAAAAAATAAAATATTTAAATATATATAAATGTATATATGTACATATAAATATATCTGTAAATATATATAAACATATAACAACAGCTGTGATGGGGCCTGACGGTGGCAGTCCGAGCGATGCGGGAGGAGTTGACGGCAAGCGACAATGTGAGAGCGGTGTGTTGAAGAGGAAGGGACATTGCAACTTGTAGAGATTTGAGAAAGAGAATGGGGGAAATAAAGTGGGTTTGAGAAAGGGTGGGAGGGGGGAGACACTACAAGTTTGTAATTCACAGGAGTTTGAGAGAAAGAATGAGAGAGAGATAAAGTGGGCTTGAGATGAGGGAGACACTGCAAGTTTGAGAGAGAGAAAGGGGGAGAGATAGAGTGGGTTTGAGAGATGGTGGTTTTGAAGGAGAGAGAGAGAAAAAAAAATGAAACAGAGTGAGAAGAACTAAGAGTGACAGAGAGAGTGAAATCTAAGGGTTAATTTGTAATTTTGACTAAAAGATTAATTTGTAATTCAAAAGGGTTTGTCAATTTGTTAATTAAGTTGTTCGTATATGTAGCATTATTCTTAATAAAATCAATTTTGACAAAAAATATTGAGAGAACGTGACCCCCGACAAATTGAAGAATTTGCCCTTCAAATTGACGAAAGTAAACGTGCACCTCGTAGTCGTAGCACTGTGAATGGCCACGTGGAAGTCCAAGGAATTGACACCTTGCAATATGATCTTATCCAGTAAGTTCAATTTATTTATTTCGGTGGATTACCTTAGAGAAAATGGCTGATGGGGGATGACATGACAGCTGCCCCCCACGGGAGATTTATGATCATTTCCTCAGCCTTGTGACTTGTCGCCTTCCCATGCCATTGTCAGCTCAACGATCTGTCACCGTCTTGTTATATTAACATTTTTTTATTTTGAGTTATTTTCACATATATATATTTTTTATATATTTCAAATTCATTTTTTAAAAAATATATTTTAAGATGAAGTTATTTTGGACCCAATGAAGAAAACAATATCATTAAAATTCAAAATCATAAAAAATAAATAACGAAAAATGTCTACAAATTTGGTTTAAACCACAAAAGATTAAACTAGAATTTACCCAAAAATTAAATTAGGCTTTGTTGCATATAGTTTGTATTATTAAATAAATAAATTTAATTTATTTGATACAAGTATCTATTTAGAGAGTTGGGTTGCAAGCAACCCTTATTACAAGTAGATAATCTATTTATCAAATATTTTGCTAACCTAAAAATATTAATAATAATTAATTAAAAATTAGAGCGATTAGAGAGTTAAGAATTTTTTTTCCTTTTAATCTCTAAGCTCGATTTTAGATAAAGAAATAGGGAGATTTTGAGGACTTCGACAATGGCATAATTGAAGAATATATATATATATATATATATGTCTGTAAGAGTGACCACTGACCGGCATGGCGAGCGTCGAGCGAGCCAGAGTGGGCTCTCTTTTTAACGCTCCCTTGCAAAGGGAACTGAGCCAGTGGGTTCAGTTTTAAAGTGCAGCCAGCTCCGACCTACCACACCCTCGTTGAAGAGCTTCGCTGGTAGGGTTTTGCTTGCTCTCCACCGGTACTCTGTCTCTGCTCTGCTCGGTGCTTGGTCCTCGTTTACCTTTAGATGCCTTTTCGTGCTCTACAATCCTGATGCCTTACTGTTTGAAAGCGTTTTTGGTTGTTTTCCCCCAATTTGTTCGTTTCCGTTGAAAATCCCTGCAATGTTGGTTGCGGTACTGTAGAAGTGTTGATTTTTTGGCGGGTTTGCCTCCGACCTCTGCTAATTTGTCTATTTTCCTTGCTTTGCCTCTCTGCGTTTCAGGAAGATTGCAGCGCCGTTTTCAAGCAGCACCTTCTCTAACATTTTAGGTAAATTTCTTTCCCTTGAACGGGTGCGTGTGCGTTTTTTCTTTTCTTGACATGCATGACGTCCTCTGGCTTGGTGTTCACTTGAAGCTGTTTTCAGAAGTTCGTCTGCTTTTAATTCTAAAGCTCCTTGTTCTGTTAGCAGTCTTGCTCTACTTGCTTTTGCCTTCTTTTACTTTTTTGCTTTTTGGCGTACTTTTTGTGTTTTTCTCTCCTTCGTCTTATATTTTAAGATCTACTTTTTGGGAACGTGGTACTGGTATCCGTCAAAAATCATTTCATTGTTTTGGGTATGTTGGGACTCGCTTTGACTGAATTCCCTAGCTTCTTCTCGCTATGACGTTTCAGACGTTCTTATACGAGTTCTCTTGTGTGCTTCTCTAGTGGGTTACCGGTCTTTTCTGATTTAGGCATTTCCTTTGCAAGTCTTTTCCTCGTTAGCTTCTGCTGATACCTTTAGGTCTGTTTGCCATTTCCTTTTGTGGAGGGAGTTTCTTGGAATCTAGCCTCTTGTGAATTTCTTTATTTATTTTTTGTTTAATCTATGTCTTAAGTCATGTAGATGTATTCCCATGCACAAGATTTTATGTGTATAAGAATTAGTTTTATGGGCCTTCGAGCGTTTGTGATCATTAGTGCAAATATATTATATTTCCTTCCTTTTGTCAAGCAACTGGAATTATATGAGGATGAATCAATGGCAATTATTATAATTTATGGCATTAAAGATTTTTAAGGTTTAGCTGAGGCTTAGCCCATGACCCCACTGTTTGTAAGGGGTGAGATAATGTAATGTGGCTGGAGAATCCACTGCTTCCTTTATCATCCAGAGGCCTTATTTTTAACCTATGTTTTGCTCGTGATGATGAATCTTATCTCATTACCTTCAGGGTAAGCTTGATCATACATTAAACATGCAGTCATTGATTCTCTTGAATAAAGCATATACTTTCAGAGAATGAGAACAAGCTTAATCAGGCCAATGATACCAAATAATTCTCTATGTGGTAATTGAGAGGTTGTTCATGTGATCAAGAGTGACCATTAATTATTGTTATTATTTTCCATACGCATAAAAAAGACAAGCTGTTTTTGGTCTGCTTTATATGGGATAGTGGTACCTGTATGCTTTTTGTTGTGTGTTAAGAATTCTTATGCCTGAAGCAAGTAACTAGGGTCAGGATGCCCTAGTTAGAAGTTAAGGTCTCTTACAAGGTGTCAAAAGGAGTTAAATATTTTGCTAGTGCGATCCCTGCTTAACAGGTTTATCAGATTGCTGTTTGCAGCTTCTTTGAATGTTAACAAACAATACTATCTTATATGTGGTAAGTTTGAGCTATATTGTCTTCAAGGTTCAATTACAAGCTAATTTCTTACCTGCCCTTAAGAATTTAAACCTCACCATAGTTATTAAATGTTGTAAAATTTTGTACTCTCCTTCAACCTGACATGGCTCATATGACTTCTAATGCTCCAAATTAGAGTTGTTAATCTCATTAGCTAATGTTCTCTCCTCTCTGATTATATCTATCTCTTTATGATTTGCTATGAGATTGAATATTTGCATTCTACATCTTTTGCTTTCTCATTGTTTGTTTTTCCTTGTCCTGTGTGCTTCAGTAGATGCTCCCATTGGCATCTTGTAGCTTCTCAAATGTTGTTCTTATACTCTAAAATGTTGGTTAAACATGTAGTTTTAATGGTCTCAACCTTTTTATTTGTGCAAGTTTGGAGGATTTAATACCATACTATTACTATTAGTATTTTGAGTTATTAGTTTGTAATGTCTTATTTGCTTCTAGTGGTTTTTTTACGAGGTGTTGATTTTGTTGTCAAAACATGTTGAACATTATTGGCTGAATTGGAGCTGTTACATGCACATCACCTTCATTGAGATCTGTCTGAATCTTTTGAATTGTTGTACTCTATGCTAGCAGGCCAGCCAGCTCATATTTGGAGTTTTGTGATCCATTTTATGAAATGCCTGTTTATATCACATGACCTGTGCCTGTCCTTCCAGGTTTAAGTGTCCTTAGTGGTACCTTTTACCTTGACCTTTTTAAATGTTAAATCATTTGTATTAGATTAGTTGATTGTCTCAGGTGAGCAGTTATGTCAGGGATGTATTCAGTAGTTCATTTAGTTTTCTGTTAGTTGGTTAGTTATAACAGGCAAAGCCGTTGGTTTATTAGGTCTTGTTTGGTCCGCCCTTATGTTCTATAAATAAGGGGTTGGAGGCCATTAGTTCTTATTCGGTTTTTTATTCTATCTTGGGAAATCTGTGCGAGTATGTGCTGTGTAAGAGGAAGTTATTGAGTGGTTTGTAATCTGCTGTTATCTCTGTATAGCCTGGGTATAGGGTTGTGAGAGAGAGTTTGTTTTCAGTACATGTAATCGTTCTCGAGATTCAAGATAGTGGAGAAGAGGCCCAAGGCAGTCTGGATGTAGGTTTCCTAAAGGGAACTGAACTAGGATAAATCTCGTGTCTTCTTGTTTGTGTGTTCTTCTATTTTGGCTGCTTTCATATTCTGTTTTTCCTTTTCTTTTGTGTGTGAGGTATTTCCGATTATCTTGAGGGTAGAGTGTTTGATTAAGTGAGGCAGAAGACTGGGACAACATTAAGCTTCTCCTTTTTCTGCCTGAATTTCATAGAATTGTCAATTTTCGTTTTCTCTTTTTTTTTGGGCATAAATTCTCATGAGGGTAATGTTTTTTTTTTATAATTACCGTTCTGTCATGGCTTGCAGATTATTAATTAGATGTAATTTCTTTTATACAGCCTCTTTAGACAGTTCTGACAATTTTGAGATCTTTATTAGTTGTTTATACTTTAGGATCTGGTGATGGATGCACAAGATGGAAATGGTGCACCAGAAGTGTTGCCACCTCCCCCACCTGTTCCACCCGATACAGTTCCATTGGAAGCCGAACCAGAGCATGCCCCTGCAACGATGAAAAAGAAGGCTGTACGCGTCCCAATAGGTAGACGTGGTCTTGGATCCAAGGGGCAAAAGATTCCTCTTCTAACTAATCACTTCAAAGTGAATGTGACAAATGTTGATGGGCACTTCTTTCACTATAGTGTATGATCGATACCTTTCTTTCTAATATGGATTTGTAATTTTAGCTCATGGTGCAGTAGAAAGCACACAAATCATTAATATTCACCTTGTTTTGTGTCTTCTCTGCAAAAAAGGTTTCGGTTTTTTATGAAGATGGTCGCCCTGTAGATGGCAAGGGTGTTGGAAGAAGAGTGATTGACAGAGTGCAGGAAACATATGACACAGAGCTAGCAGGAAAGGACTTAGCATATGATGGGGAGAAGAGCTTGTTTACAGTTGGTCCACTTCCTCGGAAGAAAATGGAATTCACTGTTGTGATTGAGGATGTTTCTTCAAATAGGTATAGAGTGCAATGCTATGACTTTGTTTTTGCATCTTCTTATTATTATTGTTTTCCCTGTTCATATAAAGATGTGTTTGGTTTTATTCTTTTATTTCTTTTGGTGTACAGAAACAATGGTAATTGCAATCCCAGTAGTCCTAATGAGAATGATCGAAAGAGGCAGCGACGCCCATACCAATCAAAAACGTTTAAAGTAGAGATAAGCTTTGCTGCTCAAATTCCTATGCAGGCCATTGCAAATGCATTACGTGGTCAGGAGTCAGAGAACTTTCAAGAAGCTGTAAGAGTTCTGGATATAATCCTGAGACAGCATGCAGCAAAACAGTAAGTGATATCATTTTGATTAGAAGTTTATAGGGATTGACTTGTGCACCTTTCTAACTAAACCAGGTTCATTGCAGGGGTTGTCTCCTTGTTCGTCAATCTTTCTTCCATAATGATCCAAGGAACTTTGCAGATGTTGGAGGTGGGGTCCTTGGCTGCAGAGGATTCCATTCTAGTTTCCGGACCACCCAGGGTGGCATGTCTCTAAACATGGGTAGGACACTGACACATGTTTGCATTTTCCTTATTTTCTTCTTCCACTCACTACAATTTACTTTCTTATCAAATCTTATCATGTTTACCACATTCTGTGCCTTTCACTTTTCAGATGTATCTACCACCATGATAATTCAACCTGGGCCAGTAGTTGATTTTCTGATTGCAAATCAGAATGTGAAAGATCCTTTTTCAATTGATTGGGCTAAGGTAGCGTGACCTTACCTTAATGTTGTTGCTATGATACCTTTTCTTCCCTTTTTCTCCTTAATGTCATTGATTCTTTTGTGTACTATTAGGCCAAACGCACACTCAAGAATTTGAGGATAAAGATACATCCTTCCAATGCAGAGTACAGAATAACTGGACTGAGTGAGAATCCTTGCAAAGAGCAGATGTATGCTTTCCTCCTTTTATTTCTCTTTTTCTTTTCTGAAGAAATAGCAGTGTGACTTCCCAATATTGTTGCATCTACAAAGTATCTTTTCTGTCCTTAAGTTTATTACTATTAATAGTTAATTATAGATTGAAGGTGTCTATGACTCTATAATGTCATTTTTTGGTTTCATATTGTAGGTTTTCATTGAAGCAAAGGGCAAGAGATGATGAAGGCGAAGCTCAGGCACTTGAATTGACTGTTTATGATTATTTCATGAATTACCGTCATATAGAGTTGCGTTATTCTGGCGACTTGCCATGCATTAATGTTGGGAAGCCAAAGCGCCCTACGTACTTCCCTCTTGAGGTGATCTAATGAGATGTACTTCCATTTAGGTAAAAAGATGTGACACAGTTTTGGCATCTGATATCTGGTCTTGTGCTTTGCTTTCAGTTATGCTCTTTGGTTTCCTTACAACGTTACACAAAAGCTCTAACCACTTTCCAAAGAGCTTCACTAGTGGAAAAATCAAGGCAAAAGCCTCAAGAAAGGATGCGAGTATTGAGTGATGTAGGTGTCAACCCCAAATTTATATGATGTTTACTGTTCTGTTGTGCTGAGGCTTTTATTGGTTTTGACAGGCTCTAAAAGTGAATAATTATGATGCTGAGCCTATGCTTCGATCTTGTGGCATTTCAATCAGCACTAACTTCACTCAAGTTGAAGGTCGTGTCCTCCCACCACCAAGGGTATTTGAATAATTTTATTTGTGAAAGTGTTTGTGGTTTGTCTTTCTGTTTGCTTGATGTATCATATCTTCTGATTTTTCACCTTAAGCCACTACTGGATTTTAGACTGAGCATAGTTTTATCCTGTTGCAGTTGAAATTTGGAAATGGAGAAGAGTTCTTTCCTCGGAATGGACGATGGAATATTAACAATAAGGTTCTCCTTAATTCTGCTTATTTTTTAATTTTTTTTTCCTTATGTGAACCTATCAACTGTGACTTAAATTCTGGGACTTTTGCAATACTATCTTTTCTGGGGTTAGAAACTAGTAGAGCCAACAAAGATTGAGCGCTGGGCTGTCGTGAACTTTTCGGCTCGCTGTGATGTACGTGGCCTAGTTAGAGACTTGATCAGAATTGGAGAAACAAAAGGAATTGTATGTGTTTTGTCTCTTGAAAATCACATGTTTAGTTCTATATTATTCAGAGTATAGATTTTTATTTGTGTTTTTTCTGTAGCATATTGAGCCTCCATTCGATGTGTTTGATGAGCAACCACAATATAGACGTGCCCCACCTCCTATTAGAGTGGAAAAGATGTTTGAACAAATACAGTCAAAACTTCCGGGGGCTCCTCAATTTCTTCTTTGTCTGCTTCCAGATAGGAAGAACTGTGATATATATGGTTTGATTGATTTGATTTATTCATTTAATACTGCTGTGATCTTTTTTAGTGTTTAATGTAATTCCATTTGTCTGTAAGGTCCGTGGAAGCGAAAGAATCTTGCTGACTTTGGAATTGTGACTCAATGCTTGGCACCAACAAGGGTCAACGACCAATATCTTACAAATGTTATCCTTAAGATTAATGCAAAGGTGAGATCCTGGGACAAAATGAAACTTTACTTAATTCTAAACCATTCGTCTGTTACCTTTCGGTTTTTAAGTTTGATTCAAATTTTCACTGTCTTCTCACTTTATTGCAGCTCGGTGGATTGAATTCAGTGTTAGCTATTGAACATTCTTCCTCTATTCCCTTGATCTCCAAAGTTCCTACTCTAATTCTTGGGATGGATGTATCGCATGGCTCACCTGGTCATTCTGATATACCCTCAATTGCTGCGGTAATACGTTTCTGCTTATTTCCCTCTGCCTTTTTTGTATCACTATGTTTCTTGAAGGTAGATTTTTCCCTTAGTACTTTCAATACATAATAGTGCTTGCAAGCTATACGGAACATAGCATAGTTCATGGCAGTTTGCTGTCAATCTCCACCACAGATCAATAAAGAAAAGAAAGAAAGAAAGAAAGACAGAAAAAGGAAAAGAAATAACAAATATCTCTTTTCTTGTTTTAACCTTCTTTGTATCCAGTTTCTTTATGATTAGCATTCCTTTTGTTGTTCAAATTTGCAGGTAGTGAGTTCCCGTCAGTGGCCACTGATTTCTCGTTATAGGGCATCTGTCCGTTCACAGTCTCCCAAGGTTGAGATGATGGCTTCACTATTTAAGCGTGTCTCTGACACTGAAGATGATGGGATTATTAGGTAGAAATTTTTTGTGTTTGATTCTATTTTTTAGCCATTAGATGTGAGGTAGCAAGCTTTTGTGTAACTTAATTACTGAGTTGATTGTTCAAATTAGTAGGGCAATTGATTTGCCAATGCCTTTCTCCTGTGAGTTATTCCTATTTGTAATTCTGTTTTAGCCATTATGTTTATGAGCTAGCATGCATTCACTGTATCTTAGTTCTAGTTTTTTTTGACTCTTGGGTTGGGTGGTGCTGTTTATTTGTGAATACCTTTCAGATGTGCATGTGTTTAATTTCTAGAAGTAGTTCTTTGACTATCAGTAACCTTTTTGAGAGCCAAAATCAGATTTTCTTTTTTCATTCCAGGGAGCTGCTACTGGATTTCTATGTGAGTTCAGGGAAACGGAAGCCTGAACAGATCATCATATTCAGGTAACTGTTTTTCTGCTTGTCTAGTCAGAATTGTTTTGCCCATAACATACCTGGGTTATCATTTGCTCTCTGCTCTTACTTTGTAGGTGAGTAATGAGAAAATGGTTGTGCAGGAAAGAAATCAGTAAAACTTGTTATGCTTGAGAAAGAAAAATCTATTTAGCCTGAATATAAAATCACAGAAGCAATAAAAAAGTGGAAAGGAATTTACAGTTCACAGTAAAGATATTAATATTTTAGAAGCAACTATTCGGGAAAAGAAATGTAGAAGCAACTGTAGAATTGTGACTTGAGATGATGTTAATTGAAGAATACCCTCCCGTTGATACAATTTTACAATGCCTAGTGACTTGATATGATATTAATTGGACAATACCTTCCAGTTGATGCAATTTTGCATTACCTTCCTATACCTTACTGGTTAATTCTACACACTACAAGCTTTGCTATAGAACATAATACTACACTGATTTTTTTTAATCAAAGACCCCCTAAGGTATTATTGAGATTTGGATTAGTGATTACTGAACAAGATTTGGAATCTTCTTTCTTGGATATTCTTTTCTCCTCGTCTCCCATTTTTTCCCTTCTCTTCTCCCTTCCCATATCTCTCATGTTCTGTTTCTTCTCTGATATCTTCCTCTTCAGAGATATATCTTATTCTTTCTTCCCTCATCTTTTTGTTTTTCTGCAAATGACTTAAGTTTTCCTTTTTTCTTATATTGCTGAGAAACTCTAGCTCTTCCACCTATTTTGCATTGTTGGCTTTGTTCTGGCCATTTACAATAATTATAGTGGGCTGGTGGTACTGAATTCTAGGGCATATATAATATATTCTGTAATGCAAACTCTTCAATGTGGATGTTATCCACACTAAGAATAATGCTAAAGGACAAGTGAGTGCCAAATGACAAGGAAAGATGTGATTTGTTGTGATATGCAGAATGAAGTGGATTTGTTTAATTGGAAAAATATTGAGTTGAATTGACCTGTGAATCTTCTCCTTTCCCCTGCAACTTGTAATCTGCTGTCTTTTTCGTTTTCAAATTCATGTATATTCTAATAATAATGTTGTGGCTTTTCTAGAGATGGAGTCAGTGAATCCCAGTTCAACCAAGTTCTCAACATTGAACTTGATCAGATCATTGAGGTTTTTGTCCAACCTGTCTCTGTCAATATGCTATTCCATCTTCTTTCCTTGGTTTCATGAAAAGAAAAGGTTGCATTTATCATTTTCTTCTCTAATTTGTTTTCTTTCATGCAGGCTTGCAAGTTTCTTGATGAGAACTGGTCACCAAAATTTGTTGTTATTGTTGCACAGAAAAACCATCACACAAAATTTTTCCAGTCTGGATCTCCAGACAATGTTCCACCAGGTTAGCACTTAAAAAAATCATGGAAACATTCAATTATTGGACTGGACAAATAAAAAATAAACATTCTAATGTTATGCAGGTACTGTCATAGATAACAAAATATGTCATCCACGGAACAATGACTTCTACTTGTGCGCACATGCTGGAATGATTGTGAGTATTTCCAGACTTCTAACATTATTCAAAGTTCTAGTTGTTTCTTTTTTTTTTGTCTGATTTATTTTATCATGAGTAAGTGCTCTGTCAATGAACTGGAATGACCTAGCGTTATGCAGTATTTTACTTGTAATTGTGACATTTTATTATATTTTTAAAATTTGTGTTTTGGCTTTTGAGATCCCTATCTAGTTAATTATGTGATGTTCTTTGCGAATTTGCTTATAAGGTATCACAATTTTTAATATTTTGACATCATTTCTCTTTGTACAATCTTTAGTTTTTGTGGAATATAGATATTGATGCTTGGAGGATGTAGTTCTTCCTATTGAAGGTGTTGACAATGAGCTTCTTTTTCCACTTCAACCAGTCTCAGTCATTTAAATTTTTGTTTGGAATGGATGGTTAGTTTTAGGAGTCGTTCAAAGTAGTGAAAATTATAGGGGGATCAAGAAAATGTGGCATTCTATGAAACCTTGGTAGAGTAAGGTGAGAAAACAATCTTTGAAAACTGATCTATGCCTGGTTGGCCAACAAGGGAAGACTGGTGTGAAGGGATCTGGAGACAAACTCAAATATTTGCATATGGTATTTATTGACTTGAATAAAAAAAGCATATGACGGAGTTCACAGAGAAGTATTTTTGAAAGTTCTATAAGGTAAAGACATGTATCACTTCGTGGAAATGTGTTTTAGGGCTTGTGGAGTAAATGTTGAGGTTATTTCAGTTACAATGGGATTGAACCAAGGACTATATTGAGCCCTTGCTTTTTGCTTTTGTGATGGATGAACTCTAAGCATATCCAAAAAGAGGTGCCCTTGAGTATATTACTTGTGGATGCTATTGTTCTGGTGGATTGAGTCTAAACAATGTGTGTGTATGTGTGCGTATAAAGCTTGAATTATGCAGACACACATCACATAATATGGTCTAAAGATTTTGAGTTTAGCAAATTGAGAATCAAATATATCTTGGTCATTATTTAAAATAAGGGGCAGACTGATGTTGCTCGTAAAATCAAGGCAGTATGGTTGAAGTGGAGAAGTGTGCTCAGTATTTTATGTGATCGTTAAATCCCTTTAAAGCTAGAAGGGAAGTTTTATGAAACACCTTTAAGACCATTTTTGTTGTATAGCTCAGAATATTGGACAATTAATTCTATGTTTATACCTATAGGCTTATATTTCCATACTCAAATCTCTGCTTCACATCACCAGTTGCCACAGAACCATGCTGTGCAACTACCGTAGCTTTTCTGGATGGTATAGTTATCAGTAAAGAAACAAATTGAAACAAATTAATCGCAACAAAAATAATTTCAGTGTCCTCAGTTTCCGAAGCTCGTTATACCATTCCCTAGATCTCATTTTTTGGAAAAATAAAATAATCCCTTTGTATATTAGTCACTAGTATTATCATGGTAAAAACATTCCAGCCTACTGTCATGATGAGTCATTTGGCCTCTAGAATTTCAGTCCTTGATAGTATATTCTCAACTCTAGAACCTTTGAAGTTCTCATTCTTCACTTTTTTAAGTTTTTCAATCATTTGATTTCGCAAATTATGCCTAGTATCTCTAAATATTGGTTTCCTCTTAAATTATGGAACTGTAAATTCTCTTTCTGTCTACTTGGTTCTTTTTCCATCTTGAAAATTTGGAGCTTGTGGTGCTGACTCCTGAAGGATAGAAATCAGCTAGGGATTGGGTTGGCAGAAAAAAAATTTGACAATAGAAGTAGGATTCAAATTTGGTTTAAAGTGAATTTCAATTGGTGAGGTGTTGGATTATCCAGAGAAAGAGAGTAGAAAAGCCTAAGACCATGAGGTTGTTAAGACAATTTATTTTATATAGAAAGAAGTTTCGAATATTTTAGCCTTTGCCTACATTTTTGGTTCTCTATTGACCTAGTGGATTAAGGCATGCAATTGTTGTTGTTGACCTTTTGCTATGCCTTGTTTGGTTTATTCATTCATTCATCTAAGCCCAAAAATTCAGGAAGCAAACCACTTTGTATTTAAGTCTAAAGAAGTATTTTACTGGCAGGAGAAAAAAAAGAAAAAAGATTGTCTAATTTTTAGATGTGTAAAGCTACTTCCATGAGTTTTGAAAAGTTCAGGCCCCGTTATTTAGGGAGAGGGACTTCATGAGTAACTACTCTGGTAATGTATGTTTCTTTTCTTGGTGATCCAATATGCCAAACTTTAGTTCTTTGGTGTATTCTTAAAATCACTCAAGTGGGATAAAGGTTTGCGATTGCTGTTGCCTGATGCCGATGCATCTTTTCTTTGAAGGGGACTACGAGACCAACACATTACCATGTGCTGTTAGATCAAGTTGGTTTTTCAGCTGATGAACTCCAGGAACTAGTACATTCCCTGTCCTACGTGTAAGTAGAATTTACCTAAGCGAGTCGGCATTATCAGTTCATTCAAATTTTAAGAGCTGTTAAGACTGTACAACTATCGAATTATTAAGTTTCATTTGTTGCAGGTACCAGAGAAGCACAACTGCCATCTCTGTTGGTAATTATGATTGTTTTTTTATTCTCTCTTGTGAACATACCTTCTTGTTGAAGCAGAAATATTCAAATATCAAGAGAGGCTGCTCGTAGCCTTGCCACTCCTCTCATTTTATGAGTCTAGTTATTGGCTTTAATCGAAATGAGTGGTGATTCAGCCAGCAATCTTATTGCAATTTCTCTTGAATCCTTCATCCTCAAATCAATCTTCTATTTTGTGCTTGCAGTTGCTCCAGTATGTTACGCCCACTTGGCGGCCACCCAGGTGGGGACATTTATGAAGTTCGAGGACACATCTGAGACCTCGTCGAGTCACGGAGGAATGACGTCGGCAGGAGCTGTTCCTGTACCTCAGCTACCCAAATTGCAGGAGAATGTTTGCAGTTCCATGTTCTTCGTTTAAAAGGCCGGCCTGCCCCAAATCCGAGATGGTGTGTGTGTGTGTGTGTGTGTGTGTGTGTGTGTGTGTGTTGGAGACTTTGGCTGTATATATATATATAACCTTGCATTTGCCATTTGGTGTGGGGCTGTGACCTTTCTCCATGGTGTATTTGTTTTGGCTATTGTCTGTTTTGTTATCCTTTTTATGGATGGCTGGAGCCTTGTGAAGAATCCCCCTTGGTACTTGAGGGAGGGTGTTTTTGTGCTTGGCCTTGGATTTAAAGGTGTTTTATATATATATATATATATATATAGTTGCAGCTGTTGATCAAAAATCACTTACAATTTATGTATTTCTTTTCTTTATAAAAAATAGGTATATTCAAGATGTAACATCGTATTAGTTCATTGTCGTATCATATCATTAAATCGAATATTTTCAAGATGGCCCATGCCAGGAATCCAAACCTAAACCCAAGCCATAGTCGCCGGCCACTACTATAAAAGCCTTGCCGTTCATAGTCGGCCTCAAGCTCCCTGGCCTTCTCAGCAACAGGAACCCTACTTTTGAAGCCGACTCTGTAGCCGAAGCGATGGTAATCGTCTCCCACTCTGATATGCTTGTTTTCTTACTGTCGAGAAAGTGCCAAAACCTTGTTACGTCGATTAGTTTATATCTGAGAAAACTTCAGTCTACAGTAGAGATTATATATATATGTTTGACAAATTTATGCCAGCTTTCTTGAATTATCAGAGTAGTTTCTTAGTAATCGTTGGTCGATGGCTGTTTATAGTATTTGATGTTGAAGAAAGACCTATGAATTTCGTCTGTACTTTAGGATCGCAAGCTCAAAATGCGTTGAATAGTTGCTTATACGCCTCTGGATGCGTGACATCGTCTTGCAAGTTTTATTCAAATTGAACGAGGCAGTGTGCTTTTAACGGCGTGGTTGATCTTAATATTTTTGGCTCGGTGCTGTATTTACATATATTCGAAAGTTACCTTCATACTTCCATATAATGTGAAGAATAGGTTGATTTTTGTTTAAATATTTTGAATTCATACCTGCCCACTCCTGTCTGTTGTAGTTGGCCGTTTGGTTTCTCATGTGTGTAAGGGTTCTTAACGCTTTTCCTCTTATCATATCTAAAGAAATATTATTTTTTTAGGGGGTGTTTGTTAATCAAGATATGAGATAGAAAAATCAAGATATGAGATGCATCTCGAACTTCTATCATTTCCAACGTGTTTGTTAAACTTATCTGATAATTCTTGAAAAAAACATTAATTACCTCTTATCTTGATCTTTTAAGATATGCTTATCTCTCCCCCCTCAAGATAAGCATATCTTGGTCTTTATAGATAAGAAAAAAAAGACATTTGTGTTCCGTAGTGCATTTTAAAAACTTTAACAAACAGATTGATAAAAATTTTAGAATACTTTACAGCCTTATCTTGATTATTCCATATCTTGATTCAGAATGTATTTCAACCTTATCTTGATGTCTCTTATCTTACTCATTTTAACAACATTCCTGGTGTTGTTCAAAGAATTATTTGGAAAATTATTTCAAAGAAATCTTGCTTATGCGGTGGAGGTTACTTTAAGTGAAAAAGGGATGGAGCTTTCCTTAACCTGTAGATGGAGCTTTATAGTTAACATGGCAGTGATTTATCCACGGTATCATTATGGCGTTGGATATGGACTTGACACTCAATTATCCAAGTATGTTGGGAAGTTCAACTCAGGATATTGTGTTTTAGGCTTCCATAATTACGATTATGTGCAAAAATTGTTTCATTAATGCCGAGTTGCATTTTTAGAATTCAGATGGAATTAGAATTTTATGGTTAGATTCTAAACTTCCATTTTTTTTTTCTGCTCAAAATTGTAATTTCATTTATAGCTGTAAATTAATAATAAATCTTGGCATATTTCTTTCTTACCTTTGTGTGACACCTCGTGTTTTATTTAAGGAAGAACAAGAAGGGAAGAAGAGATCAGCCATAGGAAGGAAGAAATAGGTTGCATGAGCCACAATTGACCATAAGTCAATTGAGAGGTTAATTGTCAACTGATTGAGTTGACAACAGACCATCAATCATCTGTTGCATTGACTGTCAAAAAATGATGGATCATATCTATATTTTGGAAAAATTATAGAAAACCCGATGGGATTACTGATCGGGTTACTGAAATAGAGCAAAAAGATAATTTTACCCTCACACTCTGCTCTCTCATTCCCCCTCTCATGGATTGCCCCCGCCCTTGCTGCTCTCGTCTCTCTTGTCATGATTGTCGCCTCGTCCCTGCCGTTGCCTCGTCGCCGTGTCTCACTGCCCTCACTGCTTTGCCATTGCCACCCCACCTCAACTCGTCGACAGTTACGCATCATCGTCGGCAAGGCGAGGCGACAATAGCAGCGAGGTGAAGGCAACGACGAGACGACAACTATGGTAGGGGAGACGAGAGCAGTAGGAGTGGGGGCAGTGTCCCGTTTTGTAAATTTGTAAAATAGGCGGGGGCAAAATCATCTTTTTGCCCCCTTTTTTGTGAGTGGCTCGGAAGGTTCGACGGCCTTGTAGAACGACTCCTGTAATTTGAACGTGTTTTAAGTTTTACTGACAGGATTCCAAAGATAAAAATTTTATTAAATTTGTTTAAGGCTTGTGGGAGTTGTGGTTAGCGTCTAAGTAAGGGATTAAGGCTAATTAAAATAGTTAAACTGAACGTCCAACATTTTGGACAATGGAAGAATGTGGCAGAAGAATGGAGAGCGTTCTATTCTAGATGAAGGTAGTAAGTAGTAGGTGGCTAAGTAAGTATCACACGAGAGGAGAATGCCACCTAGAAGCGATCAAAATGCCAGCATGCAAATTGTCATATGCAGGTTGATTCAATGTATTCATGGTAAGAACGTCGGATTGGTATAGGAGAAATTTTTAATAATGTTAGGTTAAAATTTATATTCTCATGTTTGATATAATTTTTATTTAAAAAATAATATTTTTAAAATTTATTTTTAATCAACTTTTTTATAAAAAGATTTTCATTGAAAATCTTAAATTCTCATTACCTTGAAAAAGTTTTTAACAAATAAAAAGTTTAAAACACTTCTTATCCTCTTATAATTTCATAACTTTTTTACGATTATCTTCACTATAATTTCCTTCTTATAAACATATATATTATGTATATATATATACATAATGTGTAAAAATATATTTTTTTAATTTCTTAAAAGATTATGAGTCTCAATATTTTATATATTAAAAAAATATATATTATTTTTAAATAAAAAATTAAATAAGGGTAAAATCTAACCAAATATAAAATTACAAAAATTTTAAAAATATTCTCAAAAATCATAAATCTCAATAATCTAAATATTTCTTCCCTACTAAACACCCCCTAAGAAGATTGTGCTGGGGCTACAATGCCAAGGTTGTAAACATGTGTCGCAGCACCCAATCAAGGTTAGTTCTCAAATTTCCATCAACGAACGTGTTCAAATCAAGGAGTTCCCTCCTGTTATGGGTTCCCTTTTTTTTTTTTTTTATGTGAGTTATATTATTATTAATGTTATTGCTCTTGAGGTGCAAACATTTTGAGATCGGTGGAGATAAGAAAGGAAGGGAACTTCTCCATTTTAATGGCATTATCGGCCGTCTACAGATTATTGCTTTTGCTTTATAATAATTAATCCAAAACAAATGAAACATAACATATTTCTAACTCTTTTCTTAAAAAAATTATTTTTAACCATTCAAATAAAATAATTACACCCTATAATCACTTTTTTTCCAAGTGAAGTATCTAAACTAAAAATATAACGGGATCAAAACTTAATTAAAATAACAAATTTATAAAATTAGTTGGCAAATTTAAAATTGAAAAAATGACTATAAATACAATTAATTTATTTGAGTGATTAAAACTCTATGTTTTTTTTAGAAAATCGATTAAAAGTAAATTTTTTATTTAAGACTGGTTACTTATTTTTATTTTATCTGATTTATTGAACAGTTTTGAGGACTTTTGCCAGTTTACACACGGGGTTAATTAATCTGAGCTTGCCGTGCACTTGATCAGGTTCAGCCATGTTCCATATGTTTATAGAACTCTTTTTTAGCTCTTCAACTCATAAAAAAAAAAAAAAAATCAGCAACTGAAAAAGGATTTTAGATCATAATTTACCAATAACACTACAATAATTTAGATAGGCAGTCCACCTTGTCAATCGAAATTCCCCTAAATGCCGGGAGACGAGCATACTTCACTTTATATGCTAACTATTATAAATAATTACTACGTACTCATTAGTTAACCAATACAAAAAAATAAAATAAAATAGTGACGCTGCATTATTTAGGCTGAAATAAGCAAAATAGTTAACAAAAATAAAGTTGTACTTTTAAGAGTTTAATATCTGCCATTTGCGGGCAATGGGCAATCTGATTTTTGTTGCTGCTGCTGCCATCTTTACCCAAAAATGATGCATTCGGCCAACTAATTCCGGATCCGTTGATTTATTTTAATAAATTTTCAAATATAATTTTATACTTTTTTATGTTTAATGAGATTAATTAAACCACCACCCATTTACATACAACCCTAGAAGTAACCATACCACTGTCGTCCCAATCGGCCACCAAAAATCCAATCAAATATGAACGAAAACCGAATGCTGAACTTAAAATTCGGCAATAACGTTCGTTATCAACAACGGTTTTAGGCGGGTCTGGCCGGACACTGAAATACAACCGATTTGATTTGCACACCGCCACAGTTGCCCTGCCCCTGCAGCAACCGCACATGCCTGCTCCGACTCCTCAAATCCCCAATCTCTTCCCCCCCCCCCCCCCCCAAAAAAAAAAAAAAAAAAAACAAAAACAAAACCCCGATACTAAATGACAATTATTAAATTAAACATCTAAAATATTCAATGCCTGCTTATCTGAACAAGCAAGTTCCGAAAGCCTGCAAAACATAAATAACAAAGGCTGAAGCAGCAAGCACCCTATTTATTCAAAACCAGAGTGCAACAAACCAATTTTTTGCAGTAATAACAGGAACCAGTTAGCACTCTTAACTCATAACGAAAGTTATGTTAAAAGAGTGGTAGAAAATGGAATCATCACCAGAGGCATAACTTAGTTGATGATGATTAACTGAACGGAAAAATTTTGCTAGTTCAACCCCCATATTATCTTGAAACACACTGATTCATGGACCAACAACCATTGGTACAAGCCTCTTTTGAAGACAATCCAACTAACATTCTTCAGAAAGAATTTCTCAGAATTGATGAATAAACTTCAGTACAGTTTACTCGAATGAATCATCAGATCACCTAATAACCATTAGTAATTTGGAACCAAATGCTTACCTCCTAAAGTCAGGAAAGTTCCGTGCGAAGATCATATTCACGGATGGGCAAACCCCCGGCTACAAGGACAACAGACCATCAAGCTCTTTGCCAGCTTCCCCTGCCTTATGAAAGCCAACCCTCTCACAGCAAGTAGATAATAGAATGAGAACACGTATGTATGGAAAATTCTACATAATGAGTTTTTGAGGACAGACAAGAACCACTTTAAAAAATCGGTATCCATGGGAAAATTAAATTCTCCTTTTCTTTTCTGACAGGGAAAATCCCCTGGCCAATGCACCAAGTAAAACACCATTTCGATCCACCCAACCTGGATCTTATTTCAAGGACCAATAAACAGAAGGGGTCATTGCATCAAAGACAGATTGGAAACTATGACATAATTTTTTCCTCTCCAAACTCTCAAATTTGTTTTCTTCTACGAAATTTTGAGTTCCACCCAAGAAGATCAGATCTATAGCATCGATGTGATGAAAATATGAATCAATAGACAGTTCTCCCTGATACCAAAGATATTGATCTCGTGCTGCTTGAAAGCATACACGCAAAACCAACCAGGATTTAAACTCATCTGTCAAAATTTGAGTCCTTTTAAGAACCATGGACAAGGAAAGGAAAGGAAACACAAAGATGCAGGAATATATTCTCACCAATTCATGTAGGACGAAGAAAGGCGAGAACCAAAAAAGAATAAAAACAAATCAGAGGGGAGAAAAAACAAAATCCTTACAAAATGTCATTATCATTTACACGTGTGCTACCTAATGTAACCAGCAATATATTTACAGAAAAAAAAGTAACCTGCAATAACAACAATTATAAGATAACTCATACAATAAGTTAAATGTGAGATTATCCTCTCTGCCAAGTTGATTCCGTAACATAGCATGTCAGAAGGAGTATAAAAATAAAAGGATGGCATTTGCTTTTGACTCGGTGCATAACTTCTTAAAGCACTTGAGACAAAATAATATGACAAGCAATCTAAACAACTGCTATAGGGAGTGATATGAAATCATAAGAAAAAAATTCAGGCAATGAATATCATAAAAAAATGGAAATTTCATCCCTACCATGCAGCAAAAGGAAATCACCAAGTGCATTAGTGAATATGGAAAACGAGTACTGATTAGCTACTTAAAAAGTTCTGGATAGGCACAGTATTCCCCATAGGAGAACTACCTGCTCCCAACACTTTTTCAGAAACAAATATGTTGGAACGAAAATACTACATAGTTTTGAAAACATTCAAGGAACAAAGTACTTGAACAGAAATCGAAATACAGATTTCTTTAGGGAAACAGTAACTTTTTGCTACAGTAAAAAGACGTCGTTTGCATGAGAGCCGGGAACTTCAGAGGAATCACCAGAGTCCAAAACTAAAAGTTTGATGCTATGAAGGATCTGCACAATGAATAGGTAGAAACATAAAAAACCTAAGTTTAAGAAGGAAAAACATTTTGTGATAAAAAAAACGCAAAGTAACAAATGTAACTAACTGAAGGTAAAACCTCATACCTTTGATAAGTAAAAATAACTTTTCTCATTTATCCAACTATGGTTGAAAGTCAAGAATTTTTGCAAGATGAATGGAATTATTATCATATGTACGTTATTTAGCAAGTGGCCATGAAAAAGTAGACTAACATTTACTATACATGGGGAAATAAACTGAATTTGAAAGTGGCAGAGGACACATTTTGAAGCAACATTAGGACATACATAATTAAAATAAATTCTTGAGCCAGAGAAAAATGAACCTGAATTTGGTCCCAGCAACTAGCTTCATGAAAATGGACGTAAAATACAATCAACACAGAGAAAATATAACCACTTAAAGTAAATGTCAAACTAGCAAGACAATGATAGTAGAATTATAGGATCTCAGCTTACTACTGCCTTGTTGACCCAAAGCACAGAAGCACAAAAGGACCAACTTGTTCTATTTGTTTGAGACAGTAGGACCTAAATTCAATTACACAAATAAATAAACCCCAAGACAAGTTAAGACTTCAATAAGTTCTAGACTAACCCCTATGCATGGCCATTTTCTTGAGTTGTGATGGATTTGAAAAGTTTAAACCATATGGTGCTAGGAGTAAGGGTTAGCCAGTCCACGCAACAAATTAACTCTTTAACTTAAAAATTGTGTAAAATTCAGGCATGAAAACTATAAGGTGAACTATATAAAATCTTTAATGATAACAGAAATGCCTCGTCATGCAGAGCACTTGATTAGAGGATTGGGTATCATCTTTTACTAAGATCAGGGATCCTGAAAGTCAAACACAGGTCAAACATCCAAGATCAAAAATTCAACTAAGTGCAGGATAAAAAGGTAGCATATTGATAGTTTCTAATACAAGAATCTAGCTTAGCCATCAGAATCCCACAGCCAACCAAAAATAGGTGTTTATTGAAGGAGTGACTGCTTCAGCCTTGATCTTATATTGCATTAGCAAATAATCATCAACCAGTGCAATCCACAGGTTACAAAATATGCATTACCAATTGTTCAGATATTAGACATGACACAAATGCTACACATGTATTTCTTCCAACTCCTACATGCATTTAGGCTTTAATTTTAACACTCACTGGCCACAATTAATCAATGAGAAGAACCAACTCCAAAATATAACTGAAACTACATCATACAACTCAGGAGGTGCGTATTTAACAGGAGTATATGCCATTAAACTCTTTTAACTTTGGGCTATATGAATAACCATCCAAAAGCCAAGTATGGTGCACAAACACATTCTAACATTTAAATAAAATGTCCATTGCGTAATAATTTAAATGATGATATTATTTACTTGTGGACAGCTGTTAGCTAAAATTTAGTTAGGGAAACATAAAGAACATTGGATGAGTGACTACAAAATTTCCTTTATTATAAATTGTAAGTTTGTTCTTCACCAGACATCAAACAAATTACATATGGGTTTTACATTTCCGATCATAAAGATTAGATTATCCAACTATCACTATTAAAAATATCTCTAGAATCATGCAAGTGGAAGCAGAAGCAAAATACCATATAGGAAATATTTTACATGTTTATATATTCTATTTTCTCAAAAGCTCATTACTTATGTTGGGAAAGATAAAAAATCAAGTTTTTGACGTTACAAATTGCTACATTTTTAAATTGTCGCAAAGTTACAAATTCCTACTCCGTCTTTTGGAAGGATTACTCCTTGGGATACCAATTTCAATTAAAATTAATATCCAAAAATACTCAATAAGTAGTGCCCATTTTGGGGGGACGCTACTAGACTGGCCAATAAATAATATACAAGTTACATCAGAACCATAAATCTTTCACAGAATAGAGCAACACAAGCAAGTTTTAGTAGAGGATAAGACTCACTATTGACATGATGCTGACAGGCATAGCTTACTAGGTGGCCTAAAATTTTCCAAACTTCAGAACATCAAAATTAATACAAAGCAAACATAGCATAATAACCATAACTGGGAAATTCACCATTATATTAACTTAGCTTTAGTATGGGAAAAAAGCTAGGAAGACACGGAATCATTTTGAATAATTGAGTGACAGGTGAAGCAAGAGAGGAAAAAAAAAACATTAGTTGGCATGCGAAACAGACAACGTCTAAACTACAGTAAATCAAAACCTTTACAGTTTACTCTTCTTCCAGATAAGTAATAAGACATCAACCGCTTACATAAAGCACATGACCCAGAGCTATCTTCTACACAGAGTGTTCATTCTGCTTGGTGATGCGCATCAATGACATTGTGACACCAAAGACAGTAATAATGGACTAACAAAATTTATTGACAAGAGATTTCTCTACAAATTGATTATAGAATTTGTAAGTCTCTATACTATTCCAGTTCCAACTAAATGTTTAACACAATAAATTGTTATGTGCTGCTTCAGATGAAAAATCAATGACTAACACAGCTACCTGCCACAGATTTACCTCTAACTTGAAAAGATTAGCCGATTGCAGTTGGGGCTGTTTTGAAGACCCAAATGAACATTACTTCAAATACAAAAGCTAATACAAATCAACCAGATGTCACCCGTTTATTTTTGAGGGGTGGGGGGATTGTTTCTAGTAAAGCATTTTATCATCCCCTCACCTATCAGCCCAGCCCTATCCCACCCACATATATCTTCAACTGTATTTTTTAACAGAAATGAAAAACAATGATGCTACACAACTAGATACATTCCAAAACACTAGATAATCAAAACATCAAGATTTCAACCTTACAAATATTCGACAATGCATTCCTTTAGACTACATTCATTGACCCTTACAACAAAAACCATAATTCCCTACTCTGTACCACGCACACACATCAACTCATGACAATAATTTGACATTGAAATATGGGGCATGCCGTGATTTGATAAATTGTTTCCAATAGCTTAATATTGTTGTTCATCAATTAGTCATATTACCTGCATTCTATTTGATGTTGGAGATTAGGATGCGACCACAAAACTAGTCAGAGTTTAACCAAAAAACAAGAGCAAGATACCATGAAAAATAGAAATAAACGGCATTTCGTATGCCTGTTTACTTACCTAGTGACCGTGACCCATGTAAGGCCCACCGCCTAGCTGTGGCCTACCACCACCTTGCCCCAGCTGCGGGTTCTGATAGCCACCCTGCATCCCTTGCTGATTTCCATAGCTGGCACCAGGCTGATTCCCGTATCCTGGATTGTTCATTACTGGAGGAACGCCTTGGTTCACTGGTGCCGCAAGCCCACCAAGCAGGTTAGTAATGCCTAACCCAGCTCCCTGACTAGCAAGCAGGGCAGTCAAGGCCTGGCCGAGTGCGGGGTTCAATGCTGGCGCTGCAACAGCAGGATTATAACCAACCGAAGGCCCTGATGGGGCCATCAAGTGTCCAGGTCCTCCAGTTCCTGGAACAGACGTATATTTACTCTTTTCTTTCCTTGAAGTGTGAGGATGGAACTGCTGCTGCTGATGCTGTGGCTGAAAAAAGGGCTTGTTCGGCTTAGGACCATCAATTGCCTTCTGGCAGTGCAAGGTGTGGCCTTCAAAGGTCTTGTGGGGTTCTTCCAAGGCCTTCTTTGCGCTCTCGACCGATTTGTACACAAAAAGACAGAACCCCTTAGGTTTCCCAGTTTGCTTGTCTAGCCCCAAAGGTCCCTCCTCAATCTCTCCATATTTGCGGAAGTACTCGAGCAGCTTCTGGGGATCAAGTTCCGCTGCCACATTGCTCACGAATATCTTCCTCTGAGTATACTCAGAGACAGGCGGGGCGGTAGGTGGAGGAGCGGGGACCGGCCCGGCTGAGGCCAACTGGCACGAGGTCATCCGATTGCCGATCTTCTTCTGAGGCTGTTTGAGGGCCTTCCGAGCCCCAGTCCGGTGTTTGAAGAGAATGAAGCCATAGCCTTTAGATTTACCAGATACTTTATCAACAACGGCCTTGCAATCCTCGATCTCACCGTACTTGCCAAAAACATTAGTTAGGGTTTCGGCGTTGGTGTCCCAGCCGAGTCCGTGTACGAAGATCTTGCGGTGGGACGGGTCGGCGTCGGCGACCCTCTGGACACTATCGATCAAGTCTGGGTGCTTCGCAACCGCCTCTCTCACCAGAGCCACCAGCTGATCCTTCCCAAACGGCTCCAGAAGCTTCTCCACCGGCTCTTCCTCCAATTCCTCCTCATCTTCCTTCTCACCGCCGTTCGAATCGGGGGCTTCTTGCTCGGCGGAAGCGGCGGCGTTTCCCTGACCCTCTTCTTCTTCTTCCTCCTCCTCCTCTCCCCCTTCCTCATCTCCGCCCTCCTGTTCGTCCTCTTCCATGTTTTGAGCTTGATCTTCCTGAGGTTCTTGCTTTACCGGTTCCGGATCTTCCTCTTGTTGTTCTGGAACCTGTTCTGGTTCAACTTCAGCTTCAGCTTTAACCTGGGATTGGGGCTGCTCGGGTTCGGAGGGTCGGATCTTTCGCTTCTTGGCCATGTCGGTGGTTGAAGAGATCGGAGATTAGGGTTTTCTTTGAATTGGGAGGCTAGGGTTTGCAGTCTGAGAGCCCCGTCGATGGTTCTGTCCCTTTATATATAATCTACCGGGGCAGGGGGAGGTGGAAGATATTAACACCTGGATGCAAAGAACAAGTGTTTCTACTTTTACTTCATGGGCCTGTATTGGGAGTCCGGCCCGCACCCAGCCCATTCTCTTCCTTTGAAGCCCACCACTTCAACACATAATTACCACTTAATTTACTTTATTTCTTCATTTTTTTGTTAACTCTTTGCATTAAGTTATAATTTTCTCATTTAAACCTTGTAAGTAAAAGAATTTACATGTCTTGATTTTATAAACATATTATTGAAGATTAATCAAATGTTTGATTTTGTTCATGTTTTGTGGTATATATAAACAAAAGTTGCAAAATTTTCAAAACATATTATACGTGGTGGTATTTGACAGCCTAAAAATTTTAGGCGTCCCATCATGGAACTTAGACAATTAAGGTTGCGTTCTCTTTATTGTTTTCAAGTCATTTTTAGTTTTCAATTTTCTAAAATAATGAAAACGCGTTCTCTTTACTGTTTTTAAAAATACATTTTTGAAAACAAAAAAAAAATTGTAAAGAAAACTCAAAACAACAAAAAGTTGTTTTGAGTGTTTTCATTCAAAACAAATTCTAAATTCAAAACACATTTATTTTTGTATTTATTCATATTTTACTATTATAATGGAAAAAAATATTACAAAATTCATTAACTTTAAAATGTATATATATTTTTAATAATATATTAACATTAAATATTTTTAATTTACTGAATAATTAAATTTTTTTGTATAAAATATTATTAAAAAATTATTTTCAAAATGACAAAGAGAACGCGTTTTCTGATTTTTTGTTTTGAAAAATAGTTTTTCAAAATGACAAAGAGAACATGTTTTCAATTTTCTAAAAACAGACTACCAAAATAAAAAACTAAAAATAAATTCAAAACTCAAAATTGAAAATTGAAAAGCAAAGAGAACGTAGCCTAAATCTTTCCATGAAATCCAAATAAAGAGATAAGAGAAAAGAAAGAGATAAAAATTCATTGGCGATGAAAACTTATCGTTAGATAAATATATAGAGAAAGATAGATATATACACACACATATACAAAAAAGAAAGATAGAAAGAGATATCCACTCTGAAAGAAACTCTATTGCCACCTCCTTCACGGTTGGTTGAGCATGGAAAAGAAACCTCAATGCACATTTTACCCTAATGTTGGCCAGGCCCGGCCCTGAAAGGGGGCAATCAGTGCGATTGCCCCGGGCCCATTATCCAGGGGGGCTCATAATTCAGGGCCGAAGGATTTGAAGTCCATGTGCTGGACTTCAAATCCTAAGAAGACGGATTTGAAGTCCGCTTCAACGGACTTTATTTTTCAGCGGACTTTATTTTTCAGCGGACTTGAACTTCAAGTTCGCTTCAGTTCAAGTGGATTTGAAGTCCGCTGAAATGGACTTGGATTTTGAAACGGACTTGAACTTCAAGTCCGCTTCAACTTAAGTGGATTTGAAGTCCGCTGAAGCGGACTTAGATTTTTCAGCGGACTTCAAGCGGATTTGAAGTCTGCTTTTTTCAGCGGACTTCAAGTCCACTTCAGTGAATCAGCAGACTTGAAATCCGCCAGCTTCAGTTTTTCACGTCCGCTTTTAAAATTGAAAAAGTTTGCGTCCACACTTTTTTCAGCTACTTCACGTCCACTTTTGAAATCGAAGAAGTCCACTTCCACACTTCTTTCAGCAACTTCACGTCCGCTTTTGAAATTGAAGAAGTCTGCTTCCACTTTTGGTTTAAAGTCTCTGAAGAGTCTTTGGCGCTGATTTGTGATTTTAAGTGCACTGAAGTCTGCTTTTGTGATTGTGATTTTAATTCTGCTTTTAAAGTTCGAAAAGTGCTGGGCGTGCGAGGAGTTTCTCAAATTTCAGGTTATATTGTTCTTTATTTATTCTTTAAAGTATTAAAATTGTATTGGATTTCCTTGTATTGTTTCTATTTTCAAGTAACAATGCTTAGTAAGAAACACTCATCTGGAAGTCAAAAAAGAAAAAGAAAAAGACAAAGAGAAAAATTAACTCAATCTCAAAAAGGAGCTCTAGATAAATTTTTTCAAAACAAAACACATAGTTCACTTGATAACTCAACTGAAGATTTAGTCAACGAATCTGAGCAGCAAAATCATGTTGAAGAATTTGTAGGAATTGATAATGATTTAGTCAATGAATCTGAACAACAAAATCATGTGGAAGAATTTGTAGGAACTGAGAATGATTTTAATGCACATGTAGGTGACTTAGGTGAAGATGAACATGTTTAGAATGAAGATTTTGATCATCTTTGTAATAATAAAGACATTAAACTTGAGGGTATAGAACCAAGTTTTCCTTTAGACATTTTTAATCCAAGAACTTGGGATAATCTAGATGAAAAAATGAGAGCTTTACTTGTGGAAAAAGGTCCTACAAGAGATAATAATATCAAATTTCCTTTGGATGAAAACTTTAGACATTTTTCCTCGACTTATTACATGAGAAAGTTACCAAATGGAGAGACTCATGATAGAAAATGGCTAGTATACTAAAAGGAATTGGATAAGGTATTTTGTTTTTGCTGTAAGTTGTTTAAGACAATGTGTTGTAGAAGCCAATTAGCAAACGAAGGGCTTAGAGATTGGAAACATCTTAGTGAGAGAGTTAAACAACATGAAAACAACATTGAACACATAACTAACATGAGTTCTTGGATTGAATTACATAACAGATTGAAAAAAAATGAAACAATTGATAAAGGCTTACAAGAACAAATTAGGAGAGAAAAGGAACACTGGAAACATGTTTTGGTAAGAATAATTTCTGTTGTTAAATGTCTTGCTAAAAATAATATTGCATTTCGTGGAACAAAAGAGAGAATTTATGAAGAAAATAATGGTAATTTTTTAGGTATATTGGAAATGGTTGCAAAATTTGATCCAATAATGCGAGAACATTTTCGACGAATTCAAAATGATGAGATTCACTATCACTATCTTAGCCATAAGATTCAAAATGAATTAATAGCTTTATTGGCTTCAAAAGTCAGAAGTGCAATAATTGAGAAAATCAAACAAGCAAAATATTTTTCAGTAATACTTGATTGCACTCCTGATTCAAATCACAAGGAACAAATGACTTTGATAATACGGTGTGTGGATGTATCAAGCAGTCCAGTAAAAATAGAAGAATACTTTTTAGAGTTTTTAATTGTGAAAGATACATCAGGATTAGGACTTTTTAATGAATTGCAATCTGTCCTAGAGTCCCTTGGCCTTAAAATTGATTATGTTAGAGGACAGGGTTATGATAATGGCTCTAATATGAAAAGAAAACATCAAGGTGTACAAAGAAGATTACTTGAAATAAATCCTAGAGCTTTGTTCATGCCATGTGGTTGTCATTCTCTTAATTTAACACTATGTGATATGGCAAACTGTTGTGTGAAAGCGAAATCCTTTTTTGGGGTGGTTTAACGCATTTATTGTGTTTTTGCTAATTCTACAAAGCGTTGGAAGATTTTACAAAATCATGTAGATGGTTTAACTCTCAAAACATTGTCAACTACACGTTGGGAAAGTCGTGTAGATAGTGTTAAAACAATAAGAACCCAAGCTGCTCAAATAAAAGAAGCTTTATTTGAAGTAGCAAAAACTAGTGAAGATGCTAAAACAAAAAGTGAAGCTGAAAGTTTAACAACACATGAACTGAAAAATTTTGAGTTTTTATTAGACATGGTTACTTGGCATGATATTTTATTGAAAATTAACTTAGTCAGTAAAAAGTTACAATCTAAAGATATGTGCATTGATGCTGCTTTAAAAAATTTGGAAGGGCTCATTTCTTTTTTTGAGAGTTATAGAGAAAATGGATTTGCATTTGCTATGATTGAAGCTAAAACTATTGCTTGTGATATGGGGATTGAACCTGAATTTCCTAAAAAACGTCAAAGTCATAGAAAGAAACAATTTGATGAGAATGCCAATGATGAGATAATACAATCAGTTGAAGAATCATTTAGAGTCAATTATTTTATGTGTATAGTGGATATGGCTCTTTCTTCATTAAGAAGTAGATTTGAACAAATGCAAACATATGATGCTATTTTTGGGTTCTTGTTTAATTCAAAGAAGTTAACTTCATTGAGTGATGAGGAATTGAAAAATTGTTGTGTGAAGCTTGAAACTATTTTAAGAAATGGTGAGTCTTCTGATGTTGATGCAAGTGATTTATTTTCAGAGTTACAAGTACTTCAATATCTTTTACCATCAGCAGTAAACACAACATTTGAAATTGTAGAGTTTGTAAAAGATATGGACTGTTTTCCAAATGTTTTGATTGCCTATAGAATATTATTGACTGTACCTATGACTGTAGCATCTGTAGAAAGAAGTTTTTCTAAATTAAAATTATTGAAATCTTACTTGAGGTCTACCATGTCACAAGAAAGGCTAAATGGGTTCGCAATATTATCCATTGAAAAAGAGATGTTAGAAAAACTTGAATTTGAAAGCATTATTGAGGATTTTGCTTCTCAAAATGCAAGAAGAAAATCATTTAAATAATACTTTTTTAGTTGTGATTTTGTTGTTTTTCACCTTATTTTGCTGAGGATTCAAAGAGATTCAAGTAGGCTGCTGCAGTTTGTTTTGGCTATTGAGAATGTAAAGATATTTTTGTTTTGCTAGTTGCTAATTCTAAAGATGCAAAGAGATTTCAAATATATTGATGTTATTTTGTTTTAACTATTCAGCATGTAGAGAAATTTTTTTTTTTTTGCTAGATGAAAGAGAATTTATTTTACTGGATGAAAAAGAGCTTATTGAATTGGTATAAGTATTTATCTTGTTTATATATTGTAGCCTTTTATTCTAAATTTGAATATATTGAAGTGTGAATCAATACAATTTATTTGGCTCAAATGTTAAATTTTTAATTAATTTGGACATGTTAGATCTTGATTGAAAAACAAGAATGAGTTTATCATTATGTTTAAATATATATATATATGGGGACCTAATTTTTACTTTTGCCCCGGGCCCTAAAAGATTCAGGACCAGCCCTGATGTTGGCAATGGATGTTCAATTTTACATGTTACCAATAAATTGACCCAAAGGAAGATTTTTTGTTTGATATGTTATTATTATTAATGTTTGATTACTACACCAATATATCACTTACAAGTTAATATTTTGTCCAAAAACAAAATTATCAATGGAGTGCCCGGTATCTTGAGATGGGATTTGCCTTTATTTTAATTTATTTTTATTTTGAGACTTATATAAGCTTGTTTTGTTTGTTTGTTGTTCTTTGTTCAGAATTCACTCGTGCTAATATCACTGCCACCATCAATTATATTCCTATGTTAAATGGCTCTAACTTTAAGTCATGGCAAGAGAACCACAAGATAGTTCTCAGAATCATGGATCTTGACTTTGCAATAAGGGTTAATTCTCTCGCACCTCTTATAGATACGAGTACCTCTCATCAAAGGAGGGAGATGAAAAAGTGGAAGAGATTGAATTGCATGTGCATGATGATCATGAAGAAGGCCATTCTGCAATCATTCAAGGGCACAATATCTGGAAAGATCAACACGACTAAGGATTTCTTTGCGGACATTGAAAAAAGGTTTGCCAATAATGAAAAGGCTGCAATTGGTACACTCTTGATAAACCTAATTTCAATGAGGTATAAGGGCAAAGGCAATATCAGAGAGTACATCATGGAGATGTCTCATCTTGCTTTTAAGTTGAAAGCACTTAAGCTTGAACTCTTGGAGGAATTGCTGGTGCATCTGATTTTGATTTCACTTCCAACACAATTTAACCAATTTAAGGTGACCTACAACTGTCAGAAAAAGACTTGGTCTCTGATTAAGTATCTCACACTATGTTCAAGAAGAGGAAAGGCTAAAGTAAGATAAGGTAAAAAGTGTTTACTTAGCCTCAACCTCTAAGAACAAAGCAAGGAAAATGAAGAAGGATACAGAAGTTGTAGGTATAGCACCTCACAAGAAACAACAAAAGAAACCGACTAACTCAGTTAGTAAAGGTTGTCTCTTTTGTGGAGTTGAAGGGTATCAGAAGAAGTATTACACCAACTATCATGCATGGCGTGCTAAGAAATGTATGATTCTTAATTTGGTTTGTTCTGAGATTAATTTAACTTTGGTACCTAGACACACATGGTGGATAGATTCTGGTGCAACAACTCACATCAGTGTGTCTATGCAAGGTTACCTGAGTTACCGAAAATCAAATGATGCTGAAAGATACATCTATGTGGACGATGGCAAGACGGTTCAAGTTGAGGCAATAGGAAAATTTAAATTATTGTTAAAGACATTTTTTATTTGGATCTTGATGAAACATTTATTGTATCGTCTTTTAGATAGAATTTGATTTCCGTTTCTGCTTTAGACAAATCTAGTTTTTCTTGTTCATTTTGGAAATGGAAATTTTGGTTTGTTTCATGATTCAAAATTAGTTGGTTCCGATTCTTTGTCAGGCTATAATAATCTTTATTCAATTGATACAATAACTTCATATAATGAGTCCCTACGATTAAGTTAGTTGTGTTACGACACAAGAGATTAGGTCATATCTCCAAATGGAGAATAGAGAGACTCATGTTAGATGAAATTCTATATCCGTTAGATTTCACAAATTTTGATGTTTGTGTTAACTGTATAAAAAAAAAAAACAAACCAACAAAATGAGATTTAAAGCCAACAGGACTGTGGACGTCTTAGAACTTATACATACAGATATTTGTGGGTCATTTCTTACGGTTGCTTGGAATGGTCAACAATATTTTATAACGTTCATAAATGATTTTTCTAGATATGGCTACATATAACTCATTCATGAAAAGTCACAGTCATTGGACGTGTTAAAAAATTATAAGGCTGAAGTTGAGAACCAACTCAACAAAAGGATCAAAAGTGTTAGATCTGATCGTGGTGGTGTGTACTATGGTAGATATGACGGTTCAAGTGAACAACGTCCAGGCCCGTTTGCTAAGTTCCTAGAGGAATGCGGTATCGTCCCACAGTACACCACTTCAAGTTTGCCCACTATGAATGGTGTAGCTGAAAGGAGAAACAAGACACTTAAGGACATGGTGATGAGTATGATTAGTCATTCTACCTTTCTGGAATCACTCTAGGAAGAAGCACTTAAGATTGTAACATATATCCTTAACAGAGTTCCAACTAAAACGACTGCTAAAACCCCTTATGAACTTTGGACAGACATGAAGCTTAGTCTAAAGCACTTGCACATTTGGGGATGTCTAGTTGAGGTTAAGCCTTATAGGCCGAATGAAATAAAACTAGACTCAAGGACGATGAGTTATTATTTTATTGGATACTTTGAAAGATCCAGGGGATACGAGTTTTATGATCCCATGACTAAGTCAATTTTCGAGTTAGGAAATGTCTGGTTCTTTGAGGATGTTGAGTTTGCAGGGGGAGATGCAAGTAGGGACATTATTTTTGAAGAGAAATATGTTGATATTCCCACATGTGTTATTGGTATAGATCAGGATTTCATTCTTAACCTTATTCAAGACACAATAGATCAAGACAATGTTGGAGAACGTCCCATTCAAGAAATTATTCCAGAAGAACAAACTCTACCACGTCAAGAACCTATGTCATTAAAAAGATCCACTAGAGAGAGGAGAAGTGCCATGTCATATGACTACATTGTATTTCTTCAAGAACATAAGGCGGACATCAGAGTGATGGAAGATGATTCGTTCAACTTTCATCAAGCCATGGAAAGTTCTAACTCTTAAAAGTGGATTGATGCCATGAATAAGGAAATTAAGTCTATGAAAGACAATCATGTGTGGGATCTTATCCCATTGCCAGAAGGTGCGAAATCCATTGGTTACAAATGGATATTTAAGACCAAAAGAGATTCGAAAGGCGATGTAGAAAGGTACAAGGCTTATCTTGTCGTAAAGGGCTTTACACAAAAAGAAGGCATTGACTATAAAGAGACCTTCTGTCCAGTATTTTTGAAAGACACTTTCAGAATTATAATGGCATTGGTGGTGCATTTCAATTTTGAGTGACACCAGATGGATGTGAAGACAGTGTTTTTCAATGGTAACATTGATGAGACGATCTATATGGTGTAGTCAGAAAAAATTGTGTCAGGAAACCCAAAGAATATGGTTTGCAAACTTAAGAAATCCATCTTTGGACTCAAATAGGCATCTCGACAATGGTATTTTAAGTTTCATCAAGTGATCATCTCGTTTGGTTTTGAGATGAATTTGGTCGATGATTGTATATACCATAAGTTCTGTGGGAGCAAACATATTTTTTTGGTTTTATATATTGATGACATCTTGCTTGCTAGCAACGATATAGGCTTATTGCATGAAACCAAGAGATTTCTATCTAAGAATTTTGAGATGAAAAATCTTAGTGATGCCTTTTTTGTATTGGGCATCAGATACATCGGGATCGCTCTTGGGGTCTTCTTGGATTATCACAAAAGGGTTCTATCAAAAATGTTCTTAAAAGGTATAGCATGTAAAATTGCAAACCAGGTGATACCTATGTGGCTAAGGGAGACAAGTTTAATCTCAATTAGTGCCCTAAGAATGATTTTGAGGAAAATGAAATGCAGAAGATTCCCTACGCCTCAGTAATAGGGAGTCTAATGTATGCTCAAGTTTGTACATACTCGGATATTGCGTACGTTACTAGGATGTTGGGAAAATATTTAAGCAATCCAAGAGTAGATATTGGAAAATAGCTAAACTGGTCTTGCAGTGCTTACAGAGAATAAAAGACTACATACTCACGTATTGGAGGTCAAGTCAACTTGAGATCGTTGGGCATATTAACTCCGATTTTGCTAGATGCCAAGATAGTATGAAATCTAAGTCGGGCTATGTCTACCTGCTTGCTAGAGGTGTTATCTCTTAGAAGAGTGCTAAACAGTCATAGCCACTTCTACCATGGCAGTAGAATTTATAGTATGTTATGAGGCGTCCAATCACGAAATATGGCTACAGAATTTTATCACGGGGCTGCGCATAATAGATGGTGTTGAAAGACCACTCAAATTATGTTGTGACAATAAGTCACAAATTCTGTATTCCAACAACAGAAGCTCGACGATCAAAGCATATATGCATAAAGTTCCTAATTGTTAAAAAAGAGTTCAAAGTAAACAGTTGTCTATAGAGCATATTCGAACAAACTCCATGGTTGCGGATCCGCTTACTAAGGAATTGCCACCCAAAATGTTTCATGAGCACACTACTCGTATAGGTGTCATGTCAATTGATGATATCCAAGTTTAGTGGGAGTTTGTAATTTCAGATGCTTTTATGATATAGATATATTTTCAGTTATTTCAGTTTATAGATATGTTGAGGTTATTTTATGTAGCAATAAAATTTCACTTTATTTACACTTAGATTTTAGTATGGTTTGATCTCACTAAGGTTTAAGGGTGGACTAGTTGGAAACAGGCATGTTAAGATCACATTATATGAAATTTTCATGCTACACATCCACATCATGATCTATGTCATTCAATTGTATCAGGATACGTAACCATTAATGGGTTAAGTTACAACAGCTATAACAAAGGTCGCTTTGATCCTATGTTAGTATAATTAATGGACGAGATTGGTTAGAGATACATTTCGATAATGATAGCAAGTTGAGCATATTAGGTTATTTTTGCAAAGCATAATTATGAGGTTACACATATGGCCAAAATGAGAGATTGTTTGATATTTAATTCAACGTTGGGCTTATATGTGAATAATTATGCATTGTGGAATGTCAAACAATGTTAAGCCCAATTAAAAGTGATCTATTAAGTTTTGGGTTATTTGGGTTTTAATGTATCTGATAGGATGTGAGCCTTTAACGTGTAAAGACCTAAATGTTAATTTTTATTTTCTTGATAGGCTAAAATAAAAATACCAAAAGATAATAGGGAAGTTATCTATATATAAATAGCGATTAAGGTCCCTAGATCACACGAATCATTTTTTACTATTTCTATATCCCATCATCAGAGACAGGTTGCAAAAAGAAAGTTAAAGGGTTTTCTAAAAATCGTGTTGATCTGAAAAGCTAATTGTATGACTCTAGAGAAAATAATCTTTATGGATTTATCTACGCTTCTGCCTATTATTTTATTTATTCTTGGTGGTTTGACATTAATGTTTTTGGGATTTTGGTGATGGTTTTTCATAAAGGTTTATTTCTCTCCAACAATGGATACTTGCCATTAAGCGCCAACAATTAAAAGAAAGCGAAAAGGGAAAGAGATCAGAGCAAAAAAAGTATAAAATATCTTAAATTAATATGAAGATAATTATTGTATTATATTGTTTGATTAATGAGAAAATGTGTTTGATGAAAAATCAATCTTAAAATGAAAAATCAAATATGTTAATCTCATATTTCGAAATAAGTTTGGTTGATTTCGAAATATGCATGAATGGTTTTAGCTCGAATATTCAAAATTTGAAAATTCTAAAGTTTGTGTATAACGAAACATATGTTTTTGTTAGTAATGTTTCGAAACTTGATAAGTATGTTTTGAAACTTCTTATAATATATATGTATTTTCTTTAAATATTCATGTTTCGAAACTTGCATCTCATGTTTCAAAATCTCTGTCATTTTTTTACAATAGTTCAAAAAAAAATTGAAATACATTTTTAATGAAATTTTTCCTTTTGTATCTAAAAGCTTCTCAAGCTGTTAAAACCATTCTTGTGAAAGTTATTTCAAATTCAAAAAGATAATTTTTACAAATCTTGGTAGGTAAGAGTTTTTTCTTTGCATTAAATGTTGTCCTAGTTTGTAGGACCAGCTGTAAGTTCAGAGATTTCAAAACATGGGGTACATGTTTCGAAATCTTAGTGCAAATTGAGATGTTTCGAAACCTCATATGTTGTGTTTCGAAACATGTCCTCAATCTTCGTGAAAACTTGTCTCTAATGGCTATAAATGGCCAAAATTTTGTGTCCTGATATAAATAGTGTTTGAAGATAGAGGACAAACAGAAAAGAATAAAAATATTTATTGAAGCATCAAATTATCTTTTTTCAATCAATCTTGTGCATTGAATGTGAAAAGAAATAGCAAGTGAATTCAAGTGGCATATTTACTCCTAGGCTTTCCTTGTCTAAAGGTTTGGTAAGATGGTGGTATAGTCATTGATAAGAAGTTATTGTTACAAATTGTTTTGGGCTATAAGATTTAAATCCATTATTTTTATCAATTGTCAAGAGTTTTGAGTTTAGGCTTAAAAACTCATTATATATAAAGATTTTAGGGTGAATATTGGTAAAACCCTTGTTTATCTTGACTGATAGAGTTGGGATTGAAAATCCTTCAAGTGGAAAAACTTGAAGGTAGTGGACTAGACTGAGTGTCGAACCACTATATATCTTAGGTGCACTCGATTTATTGTTTAATTTACTTATAACTCATTGCTCAAAATTTCAAAAAGAATCGTTTTCAAAGATAAAAGCAAATGTCCTTTTGAACATAAGTATTTATACACATACCATTGATATCAATCATTAATCTCAAACATCTTTTGGTATACTCTTTCTCAAGGAAACTACATGTGTTTAAGTTGTTATTTCGAATTATAAGCTAAAAGATTTTGAAACAGAAAAGTATATTTCGAAACATATATTGTATATTTCAAAACTTGTAAAACAAAAAGGTATATTTTGAAACATATATCATATATTTTAAAACCTTCAAAAATAGAAAAGTTTATTTCGAAACATACATCATATATTTCGAAATATAGTACTCCTTCATTAATCAGAGTTTTCAAAAGAAGAAAACTTATATATAATCCAATTCACCCCCCATCTTGGGATAAATTTATCGTCATTGGAAATAACAATAATATGGTTAATTTACTTAGATTTATAAATTACAAGAAAGATGCATGTCAATTTTAAAAGGCACGTAGGTGGTCAATAATTTTTTATCAAAGATTAGGTGTTAGATGAATTTACCCTAAAATATTTCATTATCAAGTTTTTGTAAAAAGAGTACAAAAATAAATATTATATCCATATTCCATAAAAATGTTAAAAAATTGCCCATGATCTATAAGTCATAATAAATATGATACCCATAAATCTTGAAACTTCATATATTTCACAACAAAATGTAGCTTTATTCATTAAGATTTCAAGATGTAAAAGATACTCTCACTTTGAAAAGAATTGAATAATTTGATTTTTCTCTCTTTACCCACTTATCTTAACGATGGATAAAAAATAACAAGATATTTTTTTTTTGTGGTTGGGGTTGAGAGATAACTAAACTTCTATTTATAGATTAAGATATAGCCTCTCATCAAGGTTTATCAAGAGTTGTATATATTTTCAAAACCAAATAGGATTTTAGTACTCAATTATTTTATTAAAACTTTTATTTATCTCATCAAATAAAAATAAACATATCTGATAAAATATACCTCAATTATCATGTGAAGCACATATAATTCTTATCTTCTCTTACTTGGCTCATATGATATTACTTTCATGATTTAATATAAATAATGTAATGTACAAATTTCATACTAAAATTTTTCTTTACTTTGGCTATAACGTTATATCATTATTGAGTTAAAATATTAATGTGAGTTATGGTAATTGTCTATCAAATTTTCCAACATAGTCTCTTTGATGTAACACAACACTAAATTTTAACTTAACATGACATTTAATGAAGATAATCAAAACGGTCAAATTTTAATGTCTTTTCTTATAACTTATAAGACTATTATTGTCAATATTACTTTATGACAATTATGTATATAAATAGAAAACAAAAAATATCATAAACACATAAATGAGCTCAAAATATCAAATGTATAAACTTAATATAGTTATAATACAATATTTGTCTAAAAATACCCATTACTTCAACATATTCATTAAATGTTTTGAGCAGTAGTCCTTTTGTTAGAGAATCTACAATCATAAAATTGGTGCAAATGTATTCAATCGACATTATTTTTTTTAAGTTATTCTTTAACATTCAAATATTTTATTTTCCTATGCTTAACCCCCTTAAATTACTTGTCGTTTTTAGAGAATAAAACTATTGCAAAGTTATCATAATAAATTTTTAGTGACTTAGCAATACTGTCGACAACTTGAAGTCTTGAAATAAAGTTTCACAATCATAAACCATGAATTGTGCGCTCAAAGCATGCCACAAACTCAACCTCCATAGTGGATGGAGCAATAACAAACTATTTCGCACTTTTCCATGAAATTGTTTTTTCATCTAATAAAAGCAGGTAGCCAAATGTAGATTTTCTTATATCAATACATTCGACAAAATCTGAATCTTAATATCCAATCACTTTAAGATAATCGAATCTCATATAAGTGAGCATATGATCATGCATTCCTTGAAAGTATCTAAGAACTATCTTTGCAGTTTTCTAGTGATCTAAACCTGGGTTACTTTGATATCTACCAAGCATGGGCATTCCGATAGCAAAACTAATGTTTGTTTTGGTGTAAGTTTGAGCATACATTAAATTATCAACTGTAGATGTATAAGGAATATTTTTTGTTTGCTCTTGTTCTATTTCATTTTTCAAGCATTGCATAATGTTAAATTTATCCCCATTTTGAATTGGAATACCCCTACTGAACATTTATTCATATTAAATTTCTTTAGAATTTTATTAATATAAATTTTTTGAGACAATCCTCGTGATCTATCACAAAATATTTCTATTCCTATCAAGTATAGTTTACCTCTCACATATCTTTCATCATGGAATATTTCTATTCCTATCACATAGGTTGCATTTCTCATATCTTTCATTTCAAAATTATTAAAGAGATATTTATTGGTTTTATGTCACAAACCAAAGTCATTAACATCTAACAATATGTTATCAACATACATGATTAAAAAAATAAATTTACTCCCACTGACCTTCATATATATACACCAATCAACAGTGTTTTATATATTGAAAGCCAGAAGAAGTTATGGTATTATTAAACTTAAGATACCATTAACGAAAAGCTTGTTTAAATCTTTATATTGATTTATTTAATTTACACACTATATGTTTATTTTCTTTTAATTGAAAAGCCCTCAAGTTGATACATATAAACATTTTTCTCCAAATTTTTATTAAGAAATACAGTTCTAACATCTATCTAAAATAATTTTAAATCATAATGATTATAAGAGAATCTTTTGTAGAGATTGGTGAAAAATTCTCTTATAATCAATGCCAATCACATTGAGTAAAATATTTGGCAACAAATCTAATTATATATCATTTGACATTGCCTTTTGAGTCATGTTTGGTCTCAAAAACCCTCTTTCATCCAACTTTTTTACATTTTCCAGGCAATTTAATGAGATCACAGACTTGATTTTGATAAATAGATTTTAACTTTTCTTTCATGGCATTTAACCATTTTGTAGAATCATCACATTCTATTGATTGCGTGAATGAAATTGGATCATTATCAATTTTTAAGTCAAGTTATAACTCTTGTAAATAAACCACATACTTATCGAAAATAATAGATCTCCTTTTTTGTTTTTAGATCTTTTTAAAGATATTGCTTGTGGTTCAACTACCATCAGTTTATTATTGACATTTTTATCATGGAGTGTTAGATCATTCATTTCTTATTTTTGACTATTATTTGGTTGAATTAAAACTTGAGAAACAACAATCGTATCAATTTTAAGCATATGAACTTCTACCTTGATTTCTTGAATACTAACATCATGCATTCTTTTACTCCCATGAATGTCACCATTTTCAATGAACCTAACATTTCCAAATTCAATAATTCTACTACTGTGACTAGAACAATAAAATTTATACCCTTTAGACTTTTCCAAATAACCATTGGTTATTCTAAAGTTTATTTTTTTTCATGTAGATTGTAAATTCTTACTTCTGTTGTACAATCTTAAACATGTAAGTGCCTTAAACTGGTTTCTTACTTGTATATAGTTTAAAAGAAGTCTTCAGAATTATCTTACAATAAATCTTATTTAGCAAATACATGACAATTTTTAATGTATACATCCACAAATATATAGATAAAGAAGAGTAATTCATGCCCCCATGGCATAGGTTGAGCAGTTAAGCAAGTGATATGTCGGTGTTAGTCCGGTGAGTCGCGAGTTCAATTCTCACCGTGCACAGTGAGGCGAAGCCTCACACCTATGATTTACCTCCCCTGGAGTAATCAAGGTCACAAGCATCGGGGGCAGCGCAAGGGTGGTCATCCCAAGAAGAGTAATTTATCATACCCTTAACTGTTTTTATTAAGGTACGATTACATCTTTCTGTAACACCATTTTGTTGTGGTATACTTGACATTGTGTACTGGGTACGAATACCATGTCTTTCAAAAAATTTGACAAATAGACATGAACATTGATATGATTCATCAAACTTTCCATAATATTCACCATTTACTTTATAATTTTTACTTTTTTATCTAATTGTATTCTCTTTAATATGCACCTCAAGTGCACCAATTGATTGAGATTTATCATGCAATAGATAAATATAATTATAATGTAAAAAATCATCAATAAAGCTTATAAAATATTTTTCTCCATTAAAAAATGAAGCAACAAAATGTCCACAAATGTCAGTGTGTATAATTTCAAGAAACCGTGTGCTTCTTTTGACTCATTTCTTAGTGTTTTTGTTTGTCTGTGTTTAATATAATCAATACACACTTCAAGATCAATAAAATTTAAATGTAAAAAAGTTTCATTATCTACTAATTTTTGTATCATATTTTTAAATATTTGACCAAAATGTTTAAGCTACAAGTAAGCATGATTCTCATCAATTGAACTGCGTTTAGTGCTAACATTATGATGCAAGACTATTAAATAAAAATATTATCAAGTTTAAATTTGTAAAGACCATCACATAACATTTCAAAACCAGTAAAACTACTATATTTAAATAAACTAAAAGATCTAGAACTGAATTTAAAAGAAAATCCCGCTACATCAAATTTTTTATAAATAAACCAAATTACGAGAAAATAGAGGCACATAAAGATTATCAAATAAATTCAAATAATATTTGATATCTAAAATTAAATAGTAAGTGTATTGGCCTTCAATAGGAGTTTTTTTATTCCCCCATGAACACAAGATTTTCATTTGGTTTTATGGTTCAAATCGTAAGGTATCCATGCATCATATTAGAAATATGAATAGTGGAACCAAAATTAATCCATTAAGTATTATGATGAATTTCAATAAAATTTGGTTTAAAACATACTAAAACACAAACCTTACCTTTCTTTTTGAACTAATATTTACATTTCAAATAATATTTCTTGTAGTGTCCACAGTTATTACAAAATTGACACTTAATGGTCCATATTCCTTCTTGTGAGCACCCTTAGAAGATTCATTCAAGTTGTGAAACTATTTCTTCTTGTTATTTCCACTTTTTTTAATAATTTTTTCGAGTATTTTGATGACTCAGGAGATGAACATAATGAGCTATTTGATTTTTTTAACCTTGTCTCCTATTAAACAAGCATGCTAGTCAATTAATTTACATTCCATTTGCTCTTTATGGTGTTGTAATTTATTTGAAATGATCCATATTACTTAAGAGACAAATAATTAAGTATGATCTGTACTAATAAGTATTCATCTATATTCATTCCCAAAGTCTTTAATTGTTGTTAAACTCGTCATTTCAAGAACATATTCATGCATGGTATGAGAACCATAATATGTCATGGTGGTCAAAAGTACTCATTAATGTATTAACAAAAGACTTATCAGTAGTTTAAGTACGCTCTTCCACAAATTTGTTAAATTCCTTAGTATCATCAGTTTTAGGAAGAGTTGTATCTAAGTTGTTTGCAACTATCATCCGCATAAACATCAAGCTTAATTTGTTCGATCTTTCTCACGCTTTATGGGAAGCCTTTTCATCATCGCTACTTTTGACAATAATAGTAACTAGTTTCTCAGCTCAAAATGCCAAATCAAGATCCAAAACACCTAATTGAAACTGGACTTACTCGTTCAAATATGATAAATTCAACTCGTTAAATAAAGGAATAGATGAAACATGCGAATGCATTGAAATAGGTATAAATACTACAAATAAAATTAAAGTACTCATATATTAATGCTTCGAGACATAAAATTTCATATGAGTTTAGATTTAGATATATAACATAAATAAGTATAAGGTACGTCAAAGTTCTTCTTTAGGTGATATTAAGATGTACTAAAATAAAACAATCATTAGTAATCATATATACACTAATTAAATCTATGTTGTTATCTTTAGATATGCAAAAGTAAAACTCATAGAACATATACTAATCACCACATTTATGTTTGTCAATTATAAGAACAGATAATTAATCTTTCAGCTAATCTTGAAGTGTCTTATAATGCAAACTTCAATTTACTCATAAATAAATATCATGTATAATCTTAATGCCTCATCAAACATAAAGTTTTGTGGACAATTGAAAACAATTTATAACTTAAAATTTATTCACTTTAAAAATTTGGCCACTTTGGTGACTAATAAATTATTTATAATATAAATTTTAAATTATAAATATTTTTCATAATTCCCATTTTTTTAAATGGGTTGGTTAATTGGATCATATAAACCCAATCCAAATTCACATGAATCTAGTTGGATCCGATTGTAGCAATCGAATCTAAACTTGTCAATGGATCGGGCTAACCAGTTGAATCAGGTTGGTGACCCGCATTCCTCATAAAGAGCCCTGGGGTTTTTATCTTTTTACTTCTTTAAACACCATCGTCATTTGTAACATTTCGTATTGAGTGATATGAATGATCAAAACAACTTACCATGATAGGCCTACGCGAACTTCCCAGGGGATCACCCATCCTTGAGCTTCCCCAACTCAAGTACGCTTAATCCGAGAGTTCTTTACCTACATTTAACCCAAAGGGTATCAAACTGGTGTTACTTATTTCCTTACTTATCCTCGATATATACTACAATTCTCTAGCCTCTTAGGGTATTATACCATTGCCTTTACCCTCTTCTTCCATTCTGCAATGTCATTGTCGGCGACTAAATAAACAACCAAATCCTCAACTAAACAAATGTTGGTCACCGGTGACTAACACAATAAAGGGGAAAACTATCGCAACATGTTGACATGGACACCATTGTTGCATTCTTCGTACATCGTAATTGGAGAAGAATATAGTATCAAGGCAAAGGCCAAAGGTCGATTGCCAACCAGTTACGACGGCCATGGCAAGCACAAAAACCCACAGCCATGGTGAACACAAGACTCGTGATCGGTTGGTGACTATAGAAACAAATAGCCACGACTTGCGACGACACAATGAAGGTAATAAGCCACGATTGGTCGTGACACAATGAAGATAATAAGCCACGGTTGGTCGTGACAAGATGAAGATGTAAGGCCATGGCCAGAAAAGACAGAGAATTGCACCTCAACACCACCCTTAGCTGTTACTCGGCACCAACCTTTTCGGCGATTTCCAACATTTGACAATGAGTCTTTTCAATTGTTATCTCCTTCATCTCTATTCTTATGTATAGATTTATTCACGCAAAAACATAAATCATATGACTTTAATTAGAAAAAAATGAGTTTGTAAACTATTGCTTTAATACCACATGTAAGTCATAATATTGCTCGTAAAGAAACAATAACATCATACCCATAAATCTTCAAACTTCATGTATTTCACAAGAAAACGTACTTTGATCCATTAAGACTTTAACATGTAAAAAGCATTCCCAATTGATGAAAAGAACTGAAGAATTTAATTTCTCTCCTTTCACCTCTTAATCTTAATAATGGATGAAAAAAAACACAATAATTTTTTTTTTTTTTTGTGATTGGGGTAGAAAGATGACTAAACTCCTATTTATACGTTAAGATATAGCATCCCATCAAAACTTTTCAAGAGTTGTATATATTTTTGAAACTAAATAAAATTTTAGTACTCAATTATCTTTTTAAATCTTTTATTTATCTAATCAAAACAAAACAATCATATATGATAAAATATTCTTCAATTATCATGTGAACTACAAATAATTCTTATATAGTCTGCTTATTTTTTGGAACCAATGATGATTTGGCCTAAGAATTTGGAGATAAATTATAAATTAGGATTTGCATATATTATAATTATTCTTAATCGCCATACCAAATCTACTCAAACAATAAAATTAATGTTTTAATTTAGTTTTAAGCATTAGTTTAGATAATATAAGTTATATATATATTTTTTTATTTTTAATATAAATTGCGATTGGTGTAAAATTTTGTAGGAGTTTCTATAAAACGAATGGGTAAGAGAGTATTAATCATTGAGTTGCGGGTTAAGTTGAGTCAAATAAGTCTCAACTTTAAAATTGAGTGTTTGATAATGGTTCAAATTTCTAAACTCAACTCATTTAGTTAAGTTTAGATAACTAAACTCAATCTTATCTTGAGGTTAGGGTGAGTTATAAAATTTTCTTTAATATATATTTTAAAAAAAATTAATATTTCAAAAATAATAAAATTCTTACGTAAAATCTTTGGAGTCAATCGATATTTTTATCCCTTTTTCTGTCTCATATTCCTTTTTATTATGGTTGAGTTAGTTAACACCAAATATCTTTATCTATATATTTAGTTTCCAACGTCACGTTTTTTGTACTCATCATCAAGGTGCTCGTTATCAAGCATTCGCGATCGATCATTTAGGTGAGGTCCTATTCTAAAATTCCAAAATTACCCTCCTTATTAGTTTTGCATTTATCTTTATCCTTCTTATGTAAAGTAATAATATTTTTTTCTTCTATTACTAAATGCATAACTGTCACACGATTTCTACACGACCTAAAAAAAATTATTGCATTAGTGTTACATTTAAAAGTTGGATTAGTTTTTCTATTTCTTTTATTTCTATAAACCTCAATTCTAAACACAGCATTAAACAAGTAAGATTTTTTAATTTACTAATACTCATTGAAGTAATTAATTAAATTTGAAATCATTAAAATGCCTGGTTTTCTGAAAAATAAAAATAAAAAAAAAGCAAAAGGGTAATTAAACGGCTGCGCTTTCCTCAGCGTCCCGGCTGCCCGGCACGTTGAAGTGTCGATCTCGTAAATAGAGGGGAAACTGGGGCCATTTTCACAAGTTCTACAGTGTTGCCATTGTCCTTCCTCTCTATCCACCTGCACTTCTCAGTTCTCCCAACTACACATTTTCATCGCCAAATCTTCAGCAAAGCTTTGTCTTCGGTTTGGGGTTTTCATCAATGGGAAACGCAAACGGAAGAGAAGATGGACCTGACGGCAGTGATCCGTCGGAAACATCCAACGGCGAGTTAGGATTCGGTCCCTCGGACGCTCACCCTCCGCACCCCGGACGTGTGGCTTCCTCTGATTCGATGGCCAACTCGCCGCCGGAGAGCCCCGGCCGCTCTCGATCTCCTCTCATGTTCGCTCCTCAGGTTATTTCTGTTCCCTCCGCTTTTCGACTGGTAACTTGAACGATTTGATTACAATATCGGAATCTTAGTTCCGTTGGTTTTTTAGATTTCCTGATCTAATGGTTGGCTTTGATTTGTCGTGTTGGTCGCTATTTCGCTTTATGAATATGCTTTCCATGTGGATGACTAATCTGATTAACTATTCGGCAAGGCTGGTTGGCAGCCGGCCTGTCTCTTCTGCTATATTATTATTTAGCTCGAATGTGGAAGATCGTGGTTATTTCCTCTTTTAGTGGGAATCTGCATAGGATCAGCATCATGGATTTTTGTTTTTTCAGTAGAATAGGACCTTGACCCCCACAACGTGGAAGGAAGGCTTGTGATTGTGGTTGTGGTAAAATAGGAAGTTGCAAGCTAATTGCTGCAGCTCGACACTTTTGGCATTAACAAGGTTAAAAGAGTTTAAGTTCTTGATTTGATTGTATCATCTAATGGGATAAACGTTAGCTCATGGTGTTGGTCGAAGAATGAATGAGGTTGATTGCAATGCACATGGGTCTGCTGGAACGTAGATGGATATGCTTTAAGGGATAATATAGTCATTCTCAGATACTCGTTAGAAAGTCTGGAAGCTGGAAGGAGTATCATAAAATGAGGGAATGACTAACCTTTTGCCTCTGTGTTTCCCAAACATATCAGCTATTGATGTTTATTCATACATTATTTTGCCTATTCTTTATGGGTCATGCGGCCTATTTGTGGTTTTCCAGGTGCTTCCTTTTCTTTACAAATTGAGATATATATGAAAATTGTTGATGTCTTGCTGGAATATGAACATGTGGGCTATTATCATTCTTTATGCATTTAAACTTATCTATGGGAAATTCATGTTTCTTTGTGGTCCTGCAAGCACTCATGTGATTGGATGGTCCTTTAAACTAAAAATTTGTCAGCAGATGGTACATCAACTCATATGGACCTTGTTTGGATAACCGATCAATTTGTTTTCTTACAGAACTTCTTAGTTGATATCTTTTGCATTTAGTCCATGCCAACTTTTTCTGTGATCTAAAAATTACTTACACCTAACCGAAAAAAAAAAAAAAAAACTTAGGAGAGTTGCAGAATCCAATTATTTAGTTTTGCCAAAACTCAATGAAACTTGAAGTTGCTTCTTTATTTGGAGTGCAGGCTAATGTCACATCTTGCATTGGTTGGAGATGGAATGCCATATTGAGTGTATAAGGTCCTGAGAGAGCCATACCTAATTACAATTGTTTTTGGGATGTGAGCCCATGGCGCTAAGTCGTTATGGAGCCCTATAAGGCACAAGCTATTACCCATGCTATATTTGTAACTTTTGGGAATTTGTGGAAGTTAGGACACTTTTTTGTCAATCTTGTAATCACTTGGGTGCAGCCTGGTCTTCATGAGAAGTTTGTCCGAACATGTGGTGGCATGATGGTAAATGAAGTAAACAAGAGATGTAATGACTAATGAGATAGAGAAGACAGGGTGAGGATAAAAAATATATGAGAAAAGTTATTTGTATATTGATATACAGAGAGAGCTTACTGAATATTCAATTTTTAGTTATCTCAAAATCACAATTCATCCTTCTCTGCTGAGGCCAGTTTATTGGCCCTATAAAGCCCTAATAACAAGTAATACCACATCAATTACTCCTAACAACTATGTTGTCAACTTACTGCACAAAAATTTATCTTGCAATTGACATTAACTTAGTGTTCTTGATTAATAAAATGCAATTAATGATGAATCAAATCATCCAGTTGGATTTATAGTAAACCAGTAATTGCTGAAGTTAAAATGTTATACATTTAAAACAACTTACATATTATAGTATTTAGTTACTCCCGGAGGGGGGGGGGAGGTATTTAAAAAGATAAAAACTAATTTTTCTATCTACTAGAATCCTTTGAACTCTTCTTTTTTTTGTTGATTTTTTTTTTTTTTTGGGGGGGGGGGGTTGAAATTGGCGTTTCAGTTTCTGAATTAAAGGAAATTGAGCTGTTGCTCCTTTGATAAGTGCATGGATTAGATTAGCTAAACCTCTGAAACTTGTCTGCCATGCCCATGTAGCTCCAGTTCCAGACACTCTCATGAGAGCTTTTCAGCTGTCAGAAGCTAAGTTTGATGGCGATTCTTACATTGTTGTATACTCTACATGAGTTGGATCGAGTCAAAGTTTTGAACTGCCTTCGTTGTTGCTGTCATGTGTATCAATTAGGAACTGTTTATAAATAACCTCTGAAACTTGTTTGCCATGTCCCCTTAGCTCCAGTTCTGAACAGTGGCCCTAGTTGAATGACAGATCTAGATTGCTTCAGCTGCGAGGAGCTGAAGTTTGATGACAGTTCTTATATTCTTGAATAAATTAAACCATGTTAAAAACTTGGATGCAATGCTCTAATCGTTTTCATCTTTTTGTTGTTTTTTCCTACGTTACACAGAAACGGAAATGGGAAACATTTCTGATATGAAACAGAAACGTGGAAACGGACATTCTTCTAAAAAAAGGGCATAAATAGGGTCCGAAACGGGAACGAGAAACGTTTCGGAAATGGGGAAACGACTCCGAGCCATTTCCATGCAACCTTGGTTTTTTCCCTATTTAAGTTTGTATATTCGACATGAGTTAGATGGAGTCGGAATTTGGACTTTCATTATCATCTCATGAATCATCAAATAGAACTGTTATAAATCACTTTGCGGGAGCAGTATTTAAATTCAAAGCTGTAATTCTCAATTGGTAGCTCCCAAACTGAGACACCTGTGCTTTTGCTGTTCTTTAAGGTTCCTGTGGCTCCTTTACAAAGGAATGATGTTCCTCCCTTTTTGAGTCAAATGTGGCGGGATGAATCTCAGGGATTTGTTGATCATCCTCCTGAGGGAGGAGTACCTACTCTAATAACTTGGAACTATGGTGGCAGTGATGTTGCTGTGGAAGGATCTTGGGACAACTGGGCATCAAGGTGAACTCTAGTCACTGTTAAATATACTATATATAAACACATTTTAGATATCAATTTATTGTGTTAAGTGTAAATAACATATTCTATTGCTGACCAATGAACTGTGTGGTAAAATTATGAATTACTCTCAAGCTATAGTATTCACTCACAGGAAGACGCTGCAAAAATCAGGTAAAGATCACTCCATTCTTTTGGTCCTGCCACCAGGTACATACCACTACAAGTTCATTGTGGATGGAGAGCAGAGATATATTCCAGATCTTCCTTTTGCAGCTGATGAGATGGGCCATGTTTGCAATCTTATTGATATCAATGTAAGTAGGCCTTTTGTGTATACCTCTATGTATCCATAAATGCCTGTGACATGCATGCATAAGTTTTTTCCCTTTTGAGCCAGTGGTGTTGTATATATGCTTAAGTTTGTGCATCTAAAATTGAGCTGTATCACCTGACAAGGAAAGTCATGAATATGTTTCTAATCTTTTTGTGATTCTTTGGGTTCCCTTCTTTTGTGTATGGCTAGTGCAGTTATAATTTTGCCTGGTGAAGTTTAGTTATTGGCAACTGAAGCTAGCAATGCCCTACTTGCCTAAAAAGGTGGCAAGTCCAAATCTATCAACAAAAATTTTGAACTCTATGGAATTTGGTCTAACTGGTCATTGTAACTTATCAAGTTGTATATTTAACTATACACTGGCCTTGCAGCTGATAATTGAAATCTTGCTTGTCCAAAGATTCAAGCATGCAGCTACATTTTTAAACGGACACCTTTTTTTTGGCTAGATGATAAATAAACCCACAAAGGGGCAAGCAGGCACCTGTTATCAGAGGCTTGGACCGAAATTTCTTCAGCTAGAAGAAAGGAAGAGAATATTATGTAGTTTTAGTCTTCGTTAATCAAGGTGTTGAAAGGCGTTGCTAAATGTTGATGTAACCTTTTGCATCATATATGCAAATTGGTTGCTCTTATACTTGAAACTGTGTCTCACCATCTGCAGGTGAGCTTTTAGCACAAATTACTGTCCCTGAAACATTTTGTAACATTATGAACTGCATAAGAATTATATTACTTAATGTTTTCAAGCTGTGTTTCACTTCGTAGTTGTTCAGAACAGGTGCTCTTGAGCATTTGCTCCAATCCCATTAGATTCTATTATAAGATTGGAGTCTTCGTTGACACTCATTATGTAAGAAATAGTTGACAGTATACATACATGTAGGTTCTCATGATTATTGAGAGTTCCATCCACTCAAGTTACTTAAGTTGGCTCGTTATGTATTTTCCCATTTATTCAGGATTCAGGCAATTCTCTTTAAGTCTAGGCTTTTGCACACATAAACACCCAAGAGAGCCATATAACTAACCAAAAAAAGGCAGCTGATAGACAAACAGTTTCTCTCGCCAGTAGCAATAACTATTTATAAGGGGTAGAATAGGTATGAGAAAGCAAAGGCTTGACAATTTATTGGGTTAACTTGTCATGGCCCTAGGTTTTCCTAGGGTCTAGAATGGGATTTTGGAGGAAATTGAAGAAGAAAGAACAAAATGGAGGGAGAAAGCAGAACAGATGGAGGGAGAAATCAAGAAGAAAGGGGGAGGGTTCAGACAAAATAGAGAGGGGAAGATAAGAATTGAGAGGGAACATAAAGGATTCATTCAATCAATAGCTACCTATTCTCTCTTCAACAACCTATTTATAGGTTGTTTACATCTATGCAGTTATTACCAAACTAACAAACTAACAACGTACAACTAAAAGAAGGTACAAACAAGAAACAATTACAACTAATGCCCTTGAGGTGATGACAATTCCCCCATTTTTGAGAGGTTTTTTGTCTCCAAGAAACTTATTACAACTATGCCTTCGTTGTCACCCGATTCATGCCGATTCTTCTCCTTCATAGTCGTTCTCTACTCCTTCCATGTTCAATGACTATCCTTGGCATCAGTGACCAGGGCTGAATTTACTTCCACATTTATAACATAATCCTAATTTCCTTCTCTACTCCATGTCAGTTAATTTGGCTGCATCAGGGCTTGGGTAAACCTTCAAATTCACATTTACTTGATTCCCCCCCTCCAATGGTTGATAGAACATAGGTTGAGTTACTGTTGCAATCATGTTTTTATTGAAAATCGCTTCCAATGCAAGCTCCTGTAACTTTGCCTTCTCAGCATCCTGTTTCACCGTCACAAGTTGCAGCATCTTGACCATCGGCCTCAACTCCTCCTTAAGGCCGCTAGTGAAGCTAAACACTAAATATTGCTCCGTTAGTGCTAGTTGTGAACTCCACATCAAGGACCTTAACTCCTCAAACCGAATTTGATAGTCAGCCACTGATCCCTTGTCTCAACTTATTAAATTCTTCAACCACATCCATTATAGAATTTTCCCCAAAACGTTCAAACAGGTCTTCAGCAAATTCAGCCCAACTAACCTCAACTTTCCTTGTCTGAAGCCAACATTGATGCCATGAATCAGCTGTATCATTAAAATAGGCTGTCGCCAAATTGACTTTCTACCATTCTGCTACATTGTAAATTGAAAAAATCTCTCACATCTACGAATCTACCACCTCGGTTTTAATCTTTCAAAAATCGGTATTTCTAGTCTTGGAGTGGGAGTGCAAGTAGAGGGTTGATAATTACCACTGTTGGGTCTAAGAATGGAGGTTAATTTGTTGCATTCTTGAAACTCTAAGGAGATTGTCATCGCCGGATAGGATTTGATCAGGAATAGACCTTGTTGGGGATTCCGATCCTGCGGGTCGGGGAAGAATTACGTCACCAGGCAGGGCTGGATCGGCAACTGTCCTCGGTGGGAAATTTGCTGATAAGCGGAATTGAGGCAACAATGTCGACACCATGTTAAGCATGCTGTCTATTCTTTGGCCGAATTGATCTATTGTCTCCTGGTGCCTTTCCAATTCCTTCTGCATACTCTCTCGAGATGTAGTGAGATCCTCTCGCACGTTATCCCTTATGGCTGATATGTCCTCCCTATTGTGGTTCAAAGCCTCTTCAGTTCACATCATCCCTAGTTCCAACGCCTCCATTCTTTACTCAAGTTGTTTCATTCTTGTGCCTTCCGCCATTTCACTTCCTTCAAGGGTCTTTTCTAATCTTCTTACCAGGACCAATAGTGAACTGCGATCTCCTATGATTGCTTAACTTGAATCTTATAATGCAACAACCCTAAGGCAAAGGATCAGTCACCTTTCTCAATTTCAATCAAGATCGCTTCTTGAACCTACGCCCACTTTGGGCCTTCCTTCTCGCTGAAATCTCAGTTACAATCTCTGGGGATCCACACTCACCCAGACCTATTCCGTTGCCTGGAGTCACACCAAGAATCGTCAATTTTTCTCTTTTGGCCTGCTTTGCCTTAAATTCCTAACCAAGAAAGTCGGAATTTGCTTGAATGTTAAGTGGCAATTAACACCCAAGACTCGCTGGAAATCAGTCACTTGCTCTACGTCGCCTTCAAATCAAATTCGAGCTGCCATTCACAATTGGAATCGCCACAATTGAGAGTCACCGATTGTTGGACTTGCTTGCTTGCGCTCGCCTACCCAAGTCGTGACCAATTGAAATCGTTGGAGTCTTGAATTTGCAGGAATCGCCTGAACTCACTGCTCGACTGATTCCAAATTGCTGGCCTGTTAACGTCCAGGAGTTGTTGATCTGGCCAACTTCAATCCCTTCCAAGAAACGAGTGGCTTCTGATTCACAAGTGACTATCCCCTTCGTTGCAGCTTCTTGAAATCGCCTTCTATCAGCTTTTGAGGAAAGCCTTGCTCTGATGCCAAATGTCATGGCCCTAGGTTTTCCTAGGGTTTAGAATGGGATTTTGGAGGAAATTGAAGAGGAAAGAATGGAATGGAGGGAGAAAACAAAACAGAAAGAGGGAGAAATCGAGAAGAAAGGGGGAGGGTTCATATGAAATAGAGAGGGGAAGATAAGAATTGAGAGGGAACATAATGGATTCATTCAATCAATAGCTACCTATTCTCTATTCAATAGCCTATTTATAGGCTGTTTACATCCATGCAGTTATTATCAAACTAACAAACTAATAACATACAACTAAAAGAAGGTACAAACAAGAAATGATTACAACTAATGCCCTTGGGGTCATGACATAACTGTGCTCAAGGGGCATTCTACCATTTCTGACATGGCAGTAAGAGGTATTATATCATAAGGAATCATGGGCTAAAATATAAAAAATGAGGAATTGAAGAAGGCATGCTTGTGAAAAAGAATGCCATCAGCAGTGTGGAATGTGTGTTGCAGGGTATGGCATGAAGGGACTGGCAAAAGTCTGCGCCAATTGAAGTCCTTGGCAACTTTGGTGCTAGGTTTGCAGTTTGTCTTCATGTTCACTCCAACAAGGTGTGGCGTTGCAGTAATGACTTTGTAGAACGAAGGCTTATGCAGCTATTAGTCTGCGCCAATTGAAGTCCTTGGCAGCTTTGGTGCTAGCTTTGCAGTTTGTCTTCGTGTTCACTCCAACAAGGTGTGGGGTTCCAGTAATGACTTTGTAGAACGAAGGCTTATGCAGCTATTAGTTGAGCTAGACACATTAAAGTTGAACTGGTGCCCAAATGCAATCCATCTTAGATGGATTGGCATTTGGCAGCAGTCAACAATATAATTCTGCAGAGAGGTGATGCTGCTGATGCCAGCTAATTGGAGATGCTTCATAGGCTATTGTAGTGTGTGTATTGGTGTTCAGGGCCAATCTCCTTATCTACTTATCACTGAATGAGCTTTCAGCTCTGTACATGTGCGTCTTTGAGCTTAAAATTCTGCTCTAAAGTCATTTTCGAATAATATATCTCTAATCTATGTATATTCTAAGCTCCCCTTTCACATGAGCTGTCGTGACTTCATACAAATAAACGAGCAGACATCAATGACAGAAACAAGATAGGTTGCTTGGTCTCTCTCTCTCACATTTTCTTTTTAGCTTTTTGGTGGTGATAGGGGGTTCTGGGGGAGGTGGTTGTTTGGATGATATTTCATGCAAGGTAGCCTAAATTCTTTCATTTTGCTCCCATGCAGGATTATGTGCCAGAGATCACCGAAAGTGTAACGGAGTTTCAGGCTCCACCTTCACCGGACTCGAGCTACAGTCGAGCTTTTCCAGGGGAGGAAGATTTTGGCAAGGACCCTGTCGTAGTTCCTCCCCAGCTGCATCTAACCATCCTTGGCACACCAAATTCGGATGAAGCAGCTTCTTCTTCAAAGCCCCAACATGTTGTGCTTAACCACCTCTTTATCGAAAAAGGATGGGCATCCCAGTCAGTTGTTGCTCTTGGTTTGACCCATAGGTTCCAGTCCAAGTACGTGACCGTTGTGCTCTATAAACCACTCAAAAGGTGAATCCTCAACCTACAGGCTATAAGCTTCATAAAGAACCGAACCTGCGGTGCATCTCACCAATACTATGAATATAACTGCTTAAGGTTTTTGACTCTTATGGACATGCAGCTCTTTTTATATTGTACATACTGTTCTCTGAATTCCGAGGGTTTTTTTTTCGGTTAGTGGAATATATTATCGTCTCGTGTGGTGTAATCTCCTCGATCTCTTGAGTAAGCTGCCAAAAACCATGTGTTTCTTTTCTGCCTCCATTTGACTTCGAGCCTGGCTATTGGCTAAGATGAAGCAAAACGAGAGTATATGTGAAACTTGTTAAGTGCTCCCCCCTCCTGTCTCGTGGCCCAGGAAATTGTTCCTTTTTGGTGAGGGATGCTTCTAGAGCTTTCTTAGAAGGTTCTCATTTTTTGCTTGGAGGGCTTTCTTTAAAAGCTGACTAGTTGAGGCTTCTTCGCAGTTCAGAAAATATTTTTTATTTATTAATTTTAATTATAAATTTTTATTAAATGGTTTGAGTTTTCAATAAGAAAATAGAAACTTCAATTTTCTTTTTTAATCCGTCAACTTTATATTATGAATCGAAAAATATAAAGAGATGTTTTTTTTTAAAAAAAATTAAATATAAATGTTATTACTTTAGAATATAAAATATTATAGTCTATTTTAATTATGAAATTAGAATTAAAAATTAAAAATGCATTTAGTAACTGAATGGGCCCTCAGCTTTTCCACTGAGATGAAAGAGTTTTAGTATATTTTTTTTTTTCAAATCATGATTTGTTGTCTGAATAGGTAACAAATCATAAGGCTTGGCCAAAATTTTTGGCTAACATAACACTGCCCAATTTGTTGGGGGTAGCACTTTTGACTTAAAAGGTATGAAAAAATAAGAAAAATAGCCGGCAGCTAGAATGTTGTTTTATGGTAAAGATAGAGAAACACAAGAATTTGTTGACTCTTGGTAATCTCACCATCCTCCTTTATTTAATTCTTGATTCCTTGATGGCCTCCCCATTTATTTATTTATTTATTTTTTTAGTTTTAATTCAACGGGTGGTGGACCCACCCACCGACTTTCTGATTATAGTCCAAATCTCGATTTACGAAGCCACTGATTTCTTAATTAAAACCCAAATATCAAATATCAATTTGGTTGGTGAAGGAGTTGAGATTTGGCCTGAATTTGTTTGTTTTCCTTATATACTTTTATTACGTCTTAAAGAGTTAAAAGATGTATTAATCAAGATATTTTAAAAAGATAAATTATAAATGCGTAAAATTTTTTGAATATAAATTTGTGATTGTGTGAGATTTTCTATTAAAAAATTAAATGAATACTATTAATAAAATTAAAGTGTTGTTTGGTGGCGTTAAAAAAGTATTTATTATAATGGTTAATATAATGTTAAACTTAAAAATGAATTTATTTAATAATGTTAAAATATAATAATTTATTTTACTATAATAACCAAATTACATCTAAACTCTAAACTCTAAATTAAAATACAATAAACTATTTCACTCTACACCTTTTTATGTTTTGGTTCAGCACAATTAGATGGTTCAAATGAGAGTACCCTTTATTTACGGGACACTTTTACACAGCCCCACAGTCTTATTGAGAGGTTTATCGAAAGACAAAAAAATTATAAAAATATTCTCACTGAAATTGCACATTTTCTTCCCTTGCCCCTACCCCTGCCCCCTCTCTCTCCTTCCATGATCACCTCCAATAAGTGTCAATTGCTGCTGCAAGGCAACGAGGCGATGCAGCAGTAGTTGGCACTTGCTAGAGACGACCATGAAAGAGGAGAGAGAAGATGGGGGTAAGGAAAACAAATTTATAATTTAAATAAAAATATTTATGTTATTTTGCACCCTTCGATTAGTCTCTCAATACGACTGTTGGATGGTAGATTAATCCTTGTTTATGAAGCTTGGCATTTGAGCTGTAATGACAAATATAATGGTGTCGATATTCACTAAAAATAAAAACATAGCCCAATGGGGGTGTAGACCAAATGTTGGAAGTACAAAGTTTAGAAAATATTCAATATCACAGTCTAATCACGTCTCCCTACGTAACATAAGTTATTATGAAGACATATATGCATGACCACGTGTAGTCATTGATATATTCAGAAATATGAATATACTTCGTTTCCTAATTAAGCAAAGACGAATTTGATTTCATTTGGTCACTATTTAGTAGGATTCAAGACCTCTATGGTTTAAGCAACTAACAGGAATTTAGGAGTTTGTTTGGGGACCCTGCTGCTGATTCATAGAAATCTTAGCTTGTTATGATGTATACATGCTTTTCTAAATAAATCAACTGAAATTTCATCATAACTTAACCACCCCAGTTCTCTCAGGCACTGGTATAAGTAGGTAAGTGGTACTAAAAGCAGGCTTGCTTTACAAGCAACAAATTACATATATACCACGTAAGACCATAAAATGGTTGTTGGCACCTTCCAGACCCCAGCACGGAGATATAAGTGGAAGCAGAAGAAAACAACTAATAACCACTGCATCAGTATAGCAAAAGATAGGAGGTACAATACAGTACAATAAAGATCTCCCAAAAGCACGGTTTAGAATTGCTTCTCCTACAGAGCATTGAGCAGCTTTTGGAGTTCCATCATCTAGTAGTATATTATTATAGCTGCCACTTCAAGTTCTAGTAGCCTAGCCTTGAAAACCAGAGATGACTTGGGGCAAAAGCCATACAAAAATTTGTAAAACTACGGGACATAAAAGGAAAGAGAACATAGAAAAGTTCTAACAAAATTAGCCACCCATAACCAAAACATAAAATTTTGTCCCAATTGTTCTAGGTTCATAACAAAATACCATATGAAAATAGAAAATTCCGGAGGAAGAAAGGATACTAACAATCCAAACTAAAGCAAGAGACGAAGAAGACAAAACAGATATTTAAAGGCAGCATTACAAAACAATGAAAACAGTGAAATGGACAAACGACAGAACAGACCTAAAATACCAAACGACGGAACACGTCCTAACCAGAAATAGAGATCCACTCATCCTTATCTGCCATGTTTCCCTTTTGTTTCTTCTCAGATATTAGCGCTGGATTCCTTATCCTCATTTGGCCATCATGACCTTGACAAACTCCTCATAGTTGATCTGTCCATCACCATCCACATCAGCCTCGCGAATCATCTCATCAACTTCCTCATCTGTGAGTTTTTCACCAAGGTTTGTCATAACATGGCGGAGCTCAGCAGCAGAAATAAAACCATTCTGGTCCTTGTCAAAAACCCTAAAAGCTTCCTTGAGCTCCTCCTCAGAGTCGGTATCTTTCATCTTTCGGGCCATCAAGTTGAGGAACTCCGGGAAATCAATAGTTCCATTTCCATCAGCATCAACCTCATTGATCATGTCCTGAAGCTCAGCTTCTGTTGGGTTCTGTCCCAACGAACGCATCACTGTTCCAAGCTCCTTAGTAGTGATGCAGCCTGCAATGATACGTGAAAACAACTTAGTTATGCCAACAATTATTAAAGTGCAACGGCTACAGCTTTATCACTTTCATATTGCTCCCACATCTAGATGCCAATAGGACATAGAAAGGGAGTTAGGGAGGCAGAATGGGGAGGCTATAAACTGTAGCATAACATATCCTGTCGGCAAGACACGTAACACCCAAGATGTACAGGTTAACTGAAAAAAATAGGCAAAATACATATTTTACCCCTTGTATTCGTACGTTTTTTTTTTTTTTTCGATTTACACTCAAACTTTTTGTTATTTCAATTACACCCCCAAACTATGCATTTCAAGTTAATTGCATCCCTCAATTTTTTGTTGTTTCAATTGCACCTTAGAACTATACTTAATTCATTGTTCTTAGCAAATTTATCGAGGTGTTCAATTAACTCGAAATTGCATAGTTCAATAGGGTAATTGAAACAACAAAAAGTTCAAAGGTGTAATTGACTTGAAATTGTATACTTCAAGGGCGTAATAAACAATAAAACGTTCGAGTGTTTAAATAAAAAAAAAAACGTATAAGTACAGGGGTTAAAAATATGTGTGTGGCCGAAAAAAGCACAACTACATCTCCAGTACCGACATATGCGAGGGACTATAAGTTGTGGCATAATATATCCTGTCAGCAAGAACAGAACAAAAAAGAAAAACATGCAACTCCATCTCCTGTAACGAACAAAAACGGCATATGCGACACAAACAACCAATACAGCAATTTATACCAGAAAGAATACCTCGTAATTTGACAAACAAAGACAATTATCCAGTTCAATTTGATTACATGCATAAGTTATCATATACAGATTTACACTACGAATTACTATATAATGGGGAGCGACTACAGCAATAAGCTAGAGGCATATGGTAGTTGGTCCACTGACACAGAAACACTATGAAGGAACAACTGCCCCAAGACATCTGCACTCCGCAGTATATTAGGACAGCACATAATTGGAGCGTACGCTTCTAGAAAAAAAAAAAATTCTCAATTAGGAACATGCTTCACATGTACAGTTATATGAATTTTTTTGCTTCCAAATCATCCATCCATTAATCCAATGGTCATAACCTGAAGAAAGACGAAAATCATCGAAAAGCACTACACATCCACGTGCAAAAAGAGGACTAAACCATCAACCGGAGAAAGCCACAAGCAGATAATTAACCGGGAATCCGGAAAATTTCTTGATATAGGTCATGTAATGAAACAAATCCAACAAACCAACCCCAAAATTCCATATTACGGACGTATGATGCAGACCATACACAAGAAAGTGAGATATCAGAACAGAAATTCCGAAGAGTCGAGGAGCATGCAAAAAACTGTCGCAAGAAAATCGACAAAACAACAATCAATGAATCAATCAGCTAGCTACAGAAAAGCCACCGAATCCGATCGGATTTGGCGACGATGCAACAGCAGAATCAAAGAGCCCTAAAATAACAAAAATAGAAAGTATCTATGAAGCGAATCGGCAAGAGTCAACCGACAGATCTGAACAAAGGAGATCGAGCAAGAAAAAGTAGTCATAGTAATTGCATGTATATATTTATGAAGAAAGAGAGGGAAGAGAGGGTGAAGGAAGGGGGGGGGGGAATCAGACCATCGCCGTCCTTGTCGAAGAGGCTGAAGGCCTCCTTGAATTCGGAGATCTGATCGTCGGTGAGCTGATCGGCCATTCTTGTGTTCTCAATCGCAAGAGAGAAAAAAAGGCAAAAGGGGAAATCTCAAGGAAAGAGACCAAGGAAAATTTGATCCGCTTGGGCTTTTGGCGAACCGGAGACACGGAGAGAGAGAGAGGAGAGAGAGGGCCGTTTATATAGGGAGAGAGAGAGGTGGTCCAACTGTCCAAGCCCAAGCGCCCCCCCCCTCTCTCTCTCTCTCTTCGACTGCTTTTTACCATTTAGCCCCTCTCTCCTATTTTGTTTGATTTTTTTTCTTTTTCAATAAATGATCTCTGTGGGCGTAAACAAGAGCCATTAGCTTTAAATTTTACTAAATTGTAGCGAGTAATTTTATATTTTAAGATTATTTTTATTAATAATTTTTTTAAAAAGTACACATCTACAAAAATACTTAATATTTTTTGATTAAATATTATGCAATTTTATAAAATTTTAACAATGCTCTGACTTATGTAAATTTAATTTGAAGGATTATTTAATATAATTTATAGTTGATGTAATTTTAAAAATAATAAAATTATTTTTAATTCGAACTGAAAAAAGTTTTATTATTTTTAAAATTTAATCGAAGACATTTAAGACATTTGGTAACATGAAGAACAAAAAATAAGTAGAGACTGAAAATAGTTAACCTTTTTTTTTTAAAAAAAAGAAATATTACTTCTTATATTTGAATCAGATTTCAAGAGACTAATTCATCCTTAATAATGAAACAAAATAAAAATAAAAAATTTAAATCTATTTTAATTTAACAAAAGCCTATTTACTTTATTGCTATTTAATAATTTTGTATCCCATCCATAACAAAAGTATATTATTACATTATGACTCCCTCAAACAAATAATTTACATTTCATTTCATTTAAACTAATAAAGCAACATCCCCTGCATGGATGGAAATATGGCTGGACATAGTTCAGGGTAAAATGGGAATATCAATCTATACATAACTTGTTCATTGCTTGACTCATGTTAATGATAGATTGCGCTATTCGTACAGAAGGAGTTCACAGAATCCCTTTACAGGCGCGATAAATCGCAATATATCGCGATTGTTCACCCTCTTCTCTCTCTCTCCCCGCTCGCCTTGCCCTCACCTGCAACCTTGCCGCTGCCTTGCCTCCTGTTGTAGCAGCAATCTCACCGCCTCACTACCTCTCGCCGCCTCGCCTCCTTGTTGTCTCTTGTCACCTTGCCTCGCCTCACCTCTGTGCTTTGCTGCCTCACCTCACCACTATAACCTCCAGCAACCGATGACCACCCAAACCAACCAAGGTGCAGTAGGCGGCGACGATCAACAAGCAGCGAGGGGGAGGCGTAGAGGTGAGGCGAGAGAGAGACAAAGGAGAGGAGAGAGGTAATTTCGTTATTTTATTATTCTATAAAGCTTTCTGTACATCCCCTACCATACAAATAGCTTTATCCTGTTAATGATAGCCCTCAAATCCTTAACATGAGGTAAGCAAAGAACAATTTATGTATATTCTTTTGCTTGAATGTTATCCAGAAAAGAGAGTCTCAAAAGGAAGTTTCAGACGAACTAGTACCTCCAACAATAAACAAACCACCCCAAGAATCCAATACAAATCACAAGATGAAGCAGGGCTAGGTCTAGATGACACAATAGAAATCACTAATTACTGCAGAAATTGGCAACATTAATTTACAAGGTAGGATCTGCAAAACCCACCAACTATTCACCTGGAAAGCATGGTTCACCTAGATCCTTCTGAAAACATATATACGCAGGCTGCAAAAAGATCTCGTCGTCACAATAGACGAGTCAGAAGAGCTTCGGGAATACAGATACATGTAACAGCTCAATTCAAAGTAAAGCATAGCAGAACCCTTCAAAGAATTAATTGAGCAAAGGGTAGCAAGGGAACGATGCTTTTAACACTGTCCACTCGTCGTTTGAAAGCCAAAGTTCCAAGTTCCTTCATGCCAAACATTCAAGAAGTTACAAGGAGGCGATACACATTGATTTCTTGCTGTTTAAAGTAGCGGCCATCCTCTTCATCCACCAGGACAAGATTTAGATAGTATTTGACACTGAATTTGTTGTTGATGTTGCGATAAGTAGGTGTTAGTTCATAAGGACTCAAGAAAAGTCTGACAGGAATTGACTCTCCTGTAAATCACAATGCAGATAAGCAAAATGTGAGATCATTCCCTCTCGATGGTCCACCGCCAAGCACAGGAGTAAAGAAGGAATGTAAATGTATGCCGACTCATGGAAGTGAATGATTTTCACAGTTTTCCCACTGTAAAACATGGCCCTGGCTACAAAATCACAAATTCATGGTAGACTTGGCTTTCCAGAACTATCAGAGTACAATTGGCAAGTGAAAAGCACAAGGGAGTGAAACAGTAATTGGTATGTTCCCGTACCCAAAAGAGGATTCCCCCCCCCCCCCCCCTCCTCTTCAAACAAGTGAACTATCTGAAAGTATAGTGACGTAATCAATTGCTATATAAAATTAATGTGATGGTGCTACTTTTTTTTTTTTATGCTGCGATCAGGAAATTTGTTTTTCTGGCTCATGCTGCTTATATTCAAAACACAAGAATAAATTGAGGACTAATAGGTTTAGAGCATCTGGCCCTATTTGATCAAGTAACAAAGAAAGGGATGATAGATCAAAACAAGTTTTAGAATTTCTAAATAAGTCATCTTTACATTAATGATCAATAAGAAAATGATAAACGCATAATTCAAGGAACGCTGTTTTGTTTTATGTATGAATAAATGACAAGAATATGGCTTTCAATTCAAACTAAACACGGCCTGTTTATTGCAGCATGTTATATTTACTGTCACTTCTCTAATGTGTCTATATTCAGATAATTGGAATAAGTCTCACTAATCTACAAAGTTGATACACAATACAAATCTTCAGAAAGTAAAAATCAACTACATCAGCAATAGCTTCTCAATTTTTTTTTTTAACTTCCAATTTCTTTCATTCTCACTCTCCTCTTTCACACAAATATATATTTGGTGAATATGAATTGTATCAACAAAATGCAGCTTCAGTTGCCGCCACTAGATTCAATGTAAATTTCATGGTCACCTTGATCTATTAGTACCCATACACAAGATAGGGGCATAAACCTTCCAGCGAAGGAGTGGTGAACGAACAGTCCTTCTTAGAGTTTGAGCAGCGTAAAGTGTCAGAGATAACATTTACGTTTGTCATTTGTGCTTGCAGCAAACAGCAGAAAAATTGGGTTTAACTAGACGCTAAAGCTGACTGTTGTGATTGACAAAGGCACAACCATAATTAAGAAAATAGTAACACAAAAGATGTGGGAGAATCAGATCACATGTTCCCTCCAAAGCATCTCAATGAGAAACAAACGCGTTGAAGAATTATCATCAACAGATCGACATTATATGTTTAATATGAATTGTGTTACAAAATAGGTTGCAGAAGCATGTATTGCGTGAAATCAAATGTACCTCTAACAGGTGCACCATCCATCAGCTCATATTTTGCAAGGGTCTCTGTGTCAACATATGTATTAGGCCCTGCTCCTGTCGACTCCCTACGCCTGATTTCAAGCTCCATAATTTTTATCTTGATTCTCACAAGAAGAAAGTATATTTTGCCGATAATAACATCTTTCAAATGATACCTAAACATTAAATTTCACATTAGTAATTGTGAAGATTTTCTCCAACTCTTAATGGGTGGAGAGTGCATCAAATGAGCTTCTTGGACTTACTTGCTTTTATTGTATTCAAACTCAATGTGCAGGCAATCCTCAATTCCAACCTCCATCTACAGACAGTACCAGCACATAAGGATATGGATTTTAACTGTAATTTTTCCATGAAATTTAAATGAGTGATGAGTCCTAGAACAAAATTGATTTACTAGTTTCTGCAACAAATGTAATTAGGAAAACAAAGCCAAAAGGAAGTGAAATTGCTGCATTACTGAAAGAACGCAAATTTTCAAGTCCTTTTGGAAACATCACTACAATCTGAAACGCTTTCACCACCTATTGACCCACATAAGAAGCATGGACAACACAGCAGTGTCATGTACCTACTGTTGATGGGGGTTGTACCTTGTATTGGCAGTTATACCCGGGTGTTCTAGAAGCTAGCTATAGTAATTGTACTTAGTAGGTAGCTGCTTATGGTTGTACTTACCTTTGAATTTGGCAGCCCCGTTGGCGCCAACCGCTGCTGCTGGGATCAGCATATAAGAACTGATCCAGCCTAATACAAGGCATCGAAGAATATTTTGAGACAATTATCTGTTTTTCTGCTCAATTCTCCTTCTCTCTCGATCCTTCTCTCTCTCGTACTCTCTGTTCTTCCCCCCTTCTCTCTGCAATTCTTCCCAATTCCCTCTAATTTTCTACCCTAATTCTCACCAATTGGTTGAGAATTCACTGTCCAATTTCAGGATCTGATAATTTGGTATCAGAGCACATCCTCGCCTGATGATTCCCACCTACAATCTCAATTCCGATGGCGGACGACACGCAGATGAAGAACTTTGAATCCCAGTGTCATGTACCTAAGGTTTAGCCTAGGATTGGATCAACAATCAAAAGGATCTGATGGAATAGACTCAAGAACAGAACATTGGAGAGGAAAAATGGACAGAAATGGGAGGAGGATGTAGTGAGAAATGAGGGAGAGCAGTAGAGAGAAACAAGAGGGAGAATGGAGAGAATTGTAGAGAGAGAATCAGATTTTCATTTAATCAATTCAAGCATATTTCTCTCCTCTTATAATTGGCTTTTTTATAGGCATAGTAGCTAACTGCTTAACTAATTTCTAATAGCATCCTAACAGCACCCATGTGCTTATAACAACTTATAAAAATATCCTAACAAACCATTGCAACCCTATTACAATGATGCCCTTCTATTATTCCTTGGGTAATGATAATTTTCCCCCTCCTTGATAGAGTTCTTGTCCCCAAGAACTTTAGCAATTAGTCACTGCTCTTACCCAATACTAGCTCTCTCAATCTGTTTCATTCCTTTTTCCTTCTTTCTCCTTCTAGGCCTCATCTTCATTCTTAGGTTTCCAAGATCAATTCTAGGCCTAAGTTGACCCAAAACTTCCACAGGGAAAACTTCATCGAGTTCAAGCCCAATACAACCACTCCTGATTATAGTTATCCAATCAAGCTTGGTCTCCAATCTATGGACATGATCAACCATTGATTCATCCCTCAATGCAGTAGACAACAACTTGGATTTGCTAGTGGAAGTAAAAATCAACACAACAGCGGGAGCCTACCTCCCTTGGTTTTTCCCCAGCTACCATTGGCATCCAAAATTCCTCACCACTTTGAATCTGTTGTAGGCGGAGAGAACTACTTTCAAAGTCATAACTCATAGAAGATTTCCCTTGAATAAAAGAGAAATTAGCATCTCTCTTTTCCATGAGGTGTGACCTACCAACCCTCCTTAGGCACATCCAAATGTATTAACTCTTCCCTTGGCTGCAAAACAACCTTAACTACTTTTTCTATCAGAATTTCCTGTTTTCATGTCGGCAGTCCAACAACCTCTTCTTCTTTGTTTATGTTGGACTTTTCCTCTATATGAACTTCTTTTTCAAAAATATTCGATGGTACCTTTGCATCTACTGTCCTACCCACCTGATTGTTATCGATTCCCTTTGGATAATGCCATTCACCACCAATACCATTTCCAATATTTTAGTCATCCTTCTTGTTATTGTTGCTGAAATCATAATACTTCTTTTTCAGCCCAAAATCTAAAGTAAGAAATGAATCGTCCTTCCATAATCTTGACTTCTTCGACTGCTCCATTTTAAGGAAGTCATCTTTATTAAAACTCTCGCAATAATCATCGAAGTATTCAACGGAGAAGTTGTAATGATACTTCTTGATCAGTATCATCGCAAACTTTTGCAGCTCCTTGCGGAACATGTGGCCAAATTCCTTGCACTCTTCACGAATTCCAGTGCTTGTTCCTTTGTCCTTTTGGCTAGACTCATTCTCAAACTTCCTTCCCTATGTTTGATTCTTTTGGCTACACTGCTCCTCATCCCTGTTGCTGCCAACTGAGAATGCAGCCTTCTTTGGCTGCCATTGAGGCTCCATTCCAACTGAAAATGAAGCATTCTTCTGTTACAATTAAGGTTCCAATGATCTCCTACGTGCATTACTCCCCTTAGCCGATTTTTCACAATCAGCATACTTTGAAGACCAAGGAGCTATATACATACTGCTCTTCTTCGCCTCTCCAATTCAAACAAAGTTAACTAGAATTCAAAGTTGAAATTACGCTTTGTTTACCTTACTAGTAGAGGTGTGCACGGTGCGGTTTGGACGGTTTAGAAGGGATTTAATATGCCAAACCGCATGCACAGTTTGGCATTAAACTAGACCGCGCAATCTGGTTTGGTGTGCATAAACCACACCAGACCACATCTCATTTTGCGGTGCGGTTTCCGCGGTTTGGTGCTTCTTTATTGTTTCATTTGGTGCTTCCTCTATTAACTTGTAAATTTTTAATTAAAACATAAAAATCAATGCATAAAATCATAGTTTTTAAATTCTTATAGTATCTTGGAATTTAAAACTAAAATAAGTTACAATCTAATAAAAAATGCAAACTTAAAAGTTTAAAATCTACAACATAACCACATGTCCATAATATAAAAATAACACAAAAATCCACAATATAATTCATGGTCAAGCAAGCATATATTTTTATTTTTTAAATTATTAGATATTTTTAATTTTTTTATTAATACACTAATTAGTCGGTTTGGTTTTAACCGAACCAAAAAAACTGCAAATCACATGGTTTGAGAATTTCTCAAACCGTGCCGAATCGCACCCCCAAAAAACCGCACGGTTTGGTGCAGGCGGTTTCCGCAGTTTGACGGTTTTTTTGCACACCCCTACTTGCTAGCAACCTAGAATTCGATTGGAATCACCTCCTGTTACGCTTGTAGAAATTCGAACACTGACTACTGGCTTCACCACTAGAATCGGTTGGGCTCGAATCTGCTTTTCCTTTCACGTTCGGCCTCAGCTATCAGCCCAAGCTCAATCTCCGTAACCTTAGGAAAGTGATCAGTGGGTAGTTATCAGAACTTGTAGTTCCGTGGACTCATTAGACTCTAGAATTCGTTGCTCAATCAATTCACCGGAGCTGCCAAAAACACCGTCGGACCCACTAGGTCAAGTCACCTTCAAGCCTTCTCAACCTGGACCTTAACTATGGAAATTGATTTCTCTGCCTTCAACTCAAATCAAAATCGCAGCCAAAGAACAACTACTACCCAATCACCGTCCAAGGCTCCTAGCACAATTTGCAATCACTTCTGATTCCAAAATCACTAGAATTCACTGTCAGTTCAATTGTTACACCCACTCCCGAGTCCAAATCATAGCACCCACTATATGGAGACACCCCAAAGTCCAACCCACTACATTGCGGTTAACATCGACACCTACCATGGATTGGTGTTCGTTGTGACTACAGAATTTTTTTAGAATTTAATCTGAGAGATGCTCACCCGCTCTGATCTGCTACCGGATCGCGAAATGCTTTGGGGTCGCCTCCTTGAACCACATCTATAATAGCCGAAATTCTGGATTTTGTCGCAGCAAGGAAAGTTTGCCGGACTGCTCAATCACCTTCGTTCACTGCTGCTCCAAAAATCAAACAAGCTTCCAGATCGCTAGAATTCTGCGTGATCCCTGGAATTCTCCATTGGAATCGTTTAGGCAACTCGCCTTCCTTGAGCGATTCTGATGCAACCAGCGAAATTCTCCAAAATTGAGAATTGATGGTTGCAGTTTCTTCAAAATTCTCCGGCAAACAGCTCCGAGAATGGGAAGGCCTTGCTCGTCTAGGAGTTTTGATCAACTGGAACTCCCCTAGGAGTCGTCATTATCACGCCTGTCTCCACTACTCGCCTTCCTACTCCAGCTGCCCAATCAGATTTGTCTAATGGCCTGATGCTACTTCGTTTTTTAGTTTCGACTCTAGATCGCCTAACTCCACCACGTTTCGGACTTAATCGACTCTATACAACGTCTTGATAATTGCTTGAATTATAGTGCTTATGAAATCATTTCTGGAATTCTTCTTCGCCTTCAGTCGAGAATTGTAGGCTCTACTTCAAATGGGCTTGTTTACTTCACAATCGAATTAGACAACTACTGAATTTTAGAACTCACAGTTGAGGAACGACTGCTTTGGTACAAATTTGTCATGTACCTAGGGTTTAGCCTAGGATTGGATCGACAATCAAAAGGATCTGATGGAATAGATTCAAGAACAGAACATTGGAGAGGAAAAATGGACAGAAATGAGGGAGAGCAGTAGAGAGAAACAAGAGGGAGAATGGAGAGAATTGTAGAGAGAGAATCAGATTTTCATTTAATCAATTCAAGCATATTTCTCTTATCTTACAATTGGCCTTTTTATAGGCATAGTAGCTAGCTGCTTAACTAATTTCTAACAGCACTCATGTGCTTCTAACAAGTTGTAAAAATATTCTAACAAACCATTGCAACCCTATTACAATGATGCCCTTCTATTATTCCTTGGGTCATGACACTCAGCTACAACAATTCAACTCAACAACCTCTGATATGCAGGCTAGGGTTGATTCCTTGGGGATTGGATAGAACAGGAACCATGAGGCAATCATTTCGATGGATTAGAAGTTGGAGAATTCGATGGATGGGCTAAAGAAGAGGTTGGATGGCTTCATGTTGATGTTTTCCAAATTGCTCCAAGTAAGTCTCTCTCCTGAATTTCCACCTAGGGAGAGATCGGGCCCACTCCTATCTGAGGATGGAGTGATCCATAGAGCTGTCGGATCCTCTAGATTTGAGGTAGAATAGGCAGTGGTTGGGGAGAATGTAATGGAGAGAAGGCAGGAAGTGCAGACTGCCACTAATCGGCCCTGTTTTCCTATGCCTAAGATGGAGATTCCCCTGTTTGACGGTCAAAACTTGAGGTGGTGGGTGAGAAGATATGAGAGAAATGTTCGCCCTATACAATATTCCAGACTAGTAGAAAGTCACATTGGCTTCTACTTTATCTCAATGACGTTGGGGATGCCTGGTTCCAAGGCTAGATTGGGGTTAGAGATGGTTGTCAATGGGTAGAGTTTGTGGAAGATCTGTGTGAGAGGTTTAGTGACCGGAGTATGATGGATGTGGTGGAGGAGTTCAACAAATTGAGACAGGAAACTTCAATGCAGGTCTATCAGCTTAAATTTGAGGAGATTAAGTCCCTTTGTTGACCCTTAACCCTCACTTGACTGAGGCCTACTTCATCTCAAGCTTCATCAATAGCTTGAGTGAAGAATTAAGGCCAATGGTGAAGATGTTGCAGCCACAGACAATTAAACAGGCAACTGAGAGTGCTAGGTTGCAGGACCTTACGATTGAGGCTCTAATGAAGAAGCAGAGGCTGCAGGCAAAAGGGGTGAGTTCCAATACTTTACTACAAGGAAGTAAAGCAATAAAGAGACAGTCAAGAGTAGCCAAAACTCTAGAAGTATGATTGTTACATCCACTGCTATTTCAAATCAGTCATTGGGAGGAAGCATTGTTGAGCAAAGGAGACAACCCGGACTATGCTTTTGGTGTGGGGATAAATATGTACCAGGGCATCAGTGCAAGAGACAGTTAAGGAGAAAAAGAAGTAGAAGCAGGGGAAGAGATACCAACGGCTACAACTGAGTTAGAAGAAGAGGATAATGGGGAGATTTCCTTGCATGCCCTAAGGGGTTTAACCAATAGCAAAATCATTAAGGTGGAAGGAAAGGTGCACAGTTGCAAGCTAATGGTCCTGATTGATAGTGGGAGTACCCATAGCTTTTTGGATGAGAGCACAAGTTAGGCTGCAAACTCACTAGCACACAGCCCTTGTCAGTGACTCTGGCCAATGGCAGCAAAGTTCTTAGCAAGTCTGCTTGTATTGGCTTACGATGGGAGATGAATGGGGAAGAGTTTGAAACTGATCTAAGGCTGTTGAAATTAAGGGGATGTTGTAACGCCCCACTTTTCCCAAGCGTTAAATAACTTAGGAATTTCGGGAATAATTTTTTTTTTCTCAATATAATCAGTTCCCAACAATCTCGATCTACCTTCTCAACATACTAAAGTAATAATCAATAAGCTAAAACAGGTAATCATCATAAATGCAGAAGCTTAAAATCGAAACCTGATATGGTACATAATCAATTTCACTTTATAACAGTATAAGAATCCGTACCATACATTAACATCATATCCTCAATACAGAAATATATAAATACATTGTTATATCTCAACTCATTAAAACATGAGTTAAAACGTATCCGGATAGACAAATTTCTGGAACTTCTTGCTGAATCCATCGGCCACGCCATCACGTGCCATCATATCTCAACCTACTCCTTACCTAAACTGTAAGTCTTAACTGGAACGTTGAATGTTCCAGGGGCATAACCCATTAGAAGATGAAACTTCTAGTGAGGGTCCAAAACATATATATGGATGCATGATGCAATAATATGAACAACATTTGCCCCTTAATGTAACTTCCCAGGCCCACTAGCTTGGCACAGAATCCTAGGCAAATCCCAAACCTCTGCAGGATAAGCCTAACGTTATTCCATCATTGCCCTAGGGGAATTACGGCTACACTCTGGGGCGACATCCCATTCCCATGCACAAATATTAACATGACAATAATATCGTGTCATACAATTATTACGACTTTCCATGCAATATGACAAAATGAATCATATCTTTCATAAATATCATGCATAATAAACAATCATACCATATGGGATAGGACAACTCACCTTTGCCCAAAAGATCAAGATACCTCAAGAAGCGCGCAATCACATATGGTATGATTCATCACATATGGGATAGGACAACTCGATATGCGTGCCCATCATCGATTCTCGTGCCAACTCTCAAAAGTTGCACCAATCACATCATCTTGATCACCTCAACCATAAAAATGATATTTTATTACTAAATATCTCAAAATTCTATTTTCTCCTATTTTCCTTCATTTTCTCTCATTTTTTCTTCTAAAAAATCCCAATAAATACATCGTGACTATTTTCTCAGATTTATCTTCACAACAATTCATCATATGCTATGTACTTCAAGGGAAAAATACTAGACTTACCCAGATGGTGCGTTTTCACGCAAAACGAGGCTCTTTGATGCTAGAATCGAGACATCGAGAACTCCAAATCCAAATCTTTTTTTACAGGACCTAGATCTCGATTTTAGAGGAATTTAGCAATTTTTTTCAGAATTTTTAGAGCTCGGACGTGCCCTCACTTGCCCATACAAGTTGCTCCACGCGCCTCCAGTTGCGGGCCCCAGCTGGCGCGTGTCCCACACGCGCCGGTCGTTTTCTTCCTCCAGATTCCAGCCAGCACGCGACGCCTTTGGTTTAATGGCCATATCTCCTTCATCCGACCTCCGATTGACCCCCTGTTTGAACCTATGGCTTCGTCTTTTCGCCCTCTACAAGATGACACCAAAAAATCCCACAAATGGAGCCATTTTCAGACTGCTCAAGCACGTTTTTCGACGAAGCTCATTTTTCCAACTAGCCTTCGGATCTCACTCATCTCTCAAGCAAAATGGCTCAAATTGCACAGGAATGAAGCTTAGGATATGGGCAACAAAAGCCCCTTATCCGCTGCTCTCAATTTTTGCCCAAACTCTCGGATCTGAGAGTTTAATTTTTTCTATATTTCGGCATCTCTAAATACCTCTATTTATAGGAAATTTCGGGCCCTTAAACGACGGATCTCGCTTCATTCAAGGCCTTTAATGTTCCCTCTTACCCTTAACAAGTCCAAAATTCACCGAAAGAGCTCCAATCTTGCCATTTCAATGGCCAAACTTTCGGCCGAAAGTTGACCCGATTTTGACGCCATTTTGGCCATTTGTTGACCAAGAAGCTTGTCTTGGCCTTGCCCAGAGGCCCCCCAGCCACTGCCTTGGGTCTCCCATGGCTGATTTCAGTGATTGGAAGATTGGTCGGCCATAGATGCTTTGGAGCTTTTTCTTGAAATTACACTTTGGCCCCTAAAATTTTGACTTTCTTCCTTTGGTCCATTTTACAAAGCCCCTCAACTTTTCATAATTGCCATTAAGACCCTCAAGTCCTAAAACATTCATTTGACCCCCGAAGATTTCAAGAAAATGTCGTTTCGACCTCCCTCTGGCAATTTCAAAAAGATTATACTTAGGCCTAAATCTTTGTTTTGGCCCTAAACCCTCTCGTTTCTTCCTGAAACCTTTGAAGGGTTGTTCCTCATGAAAAATCGAAACCCCCTCAAGCTTCCATTGACTTCCTGGAAATCATCTATAACAATTCGGTATTGCAACCTAATTAGCAGTTGCATTTTAGCTGTACCGAAAATTGTTTCCGATCCGATTTCTTTTGGCACCATAAATCCTATCTCGAGACGCTCGTTAGTGCCACATAATTTTTCTTTGGCATCTTGGCTCCAGGGCACTCTCTAAAGTCGATTCGGTCATCATACAGTAATAAATTACCCTTATACCCTTAATTTATCCTTAAATTCTATTTTTGCCTCAAGATAAATTACCCTTGAGTTCTTTAGAATTTCTCGGGTATTACAGATGTGACATAGTTTTGGGGGTGACTTGATTAAGATCGTTAGCCCCATCAGCTTTGATTTCAACAAAATGCAGGTGACTTTTGAAAAGAATGGGAGAAAAATTACTCTTTCAGGCAGTCTGGAAACTAGTATATGTAAGATGATTACTGGAAAAAAGTTAAAAAAGACAAGAGTAAGCTGTCCCAAGTAGCACAACTGTTCTCTATTCATGCCATGGATAATATGGAGGGAAATCAGGAGCAAGGTGGTGAACTAATGTTGACTGTCAGGAGCCAACTTCAGTCCAATTGGGAGGTACATGAACTTGACTCTCTTAACATGCTATTAGTTGAGTTTGAGGACCTATTTGTAGAGCTTGATGCCTTACCTCCTAAAAGACCACTTGACGATGCCATTTCTCTCAAACCCAACATTGAACCTGTCAATATAAGATCATACCAATACCCTGCCATTCAAAAGACTGAGATTGAAAAACTGGTGAGGGACATGCTTCAAAAATCCATTATTAGAACCAACCAAAATCCCTTTGCCTCAACTGTATTACTTGTCAAAAAGAAAGATGGCTTATGGCGATTTTGTGTTAACTATTGTCAACTAAACGCCATTACTGTCAAGAACAAGCTCCCTATCCCAGTTGTTGAAGACCTATTAGATGAACTAAAGCATGCTGCAGTTTTCACCAAACTAGACCTCAGATCTGGTTATCACCAAATCAGAATGAAACAAGAGGATATCCTCAAAACAACCTTTAAAACACATCATAGTCATTATGAATTTACAGTAATGCCTTTTGGACTCACCAATGCCCCTGCCACGTTTCAGACCCTAATGAACCAAATTTTTTAACCTTACCTACAAGAATCATCCTAGTTTTCTTTGATGATATTGTTAGCGAGTATTTAATGCAAGGCAGCAGCAAGAAATGGAAGCTTCCTAATTCAGCCGATATCTAAGGATTACGATTGGTTGTTCTTTTAGTCAATCAATTAGTCTCTTATATCTTTCTATTCTTAGTTGATCTTGTGCCAAGGATAGGATCATCTAAAATAGGAATGTAAATCTGTATATAGCCTTTTGTTTCTTTATTTATAGTTTCTAAAAATAGGTTCTTGTATACCAGTTAGAATCTTCCTAAAATTAGCAGGAAGATGATTGTTATTTATTGTACTCATGTGCTTCTTGATTGAATAAGATTAAAAAGACCATTCATTTTTTTAGTTGACATGGTATCAGAGCCAAGACAATAGCTTTCCGATATGTGAAACTATTGTGGCCGTTTCCTCCTTGGTTCAACTTGATCCCTTCCTTCTTTCTTCAGTCCAGCTTGAATCATGTATAATACTCAAACCCTTGAGACTACCGATTCCAACAATACGAGAGTGGCTGAACCTTCAATGACCAGCAACAATGGCGGAAATACTAGTGGGGATTTGCCAAGCCTTCAGATAGCTTACCGTTTAAATGGTAAGAATTATTTGAAGTGGTCTCAATTGGTTCGGACCATTCTTAAGGGCAAAGGGAGGCTTAGTCACCTAGAAGGGACTGGCCCTAAGACCGATGACCCAAGGTTTGTTACAGGGGACGAAGAAGACTCTTTAATAATGTCATGGTTATGGAATTCTATGGTCCCTAAAATCAGCGACACGGTGATGTTCCTATCGACGTCAAGGGAGATTTGGGAGGCTATCAAGTTGACATATTCCAAGATCAAAGATGCTGCCCAGATCTATGAGATCCGAACTAAAGTGGTAGCAACAAAGCAAGGTACTAGATCAATCACAGAATATGCCAATCTTCTGCAAACTATGTGGTAGGAATTAGACCATTACCAATGTCAAAAGATGACATGCAGCGAAGATGCTGCATTACACAAGAGGTTTGTTGAAAATGAAAGGATATATGATCTTCTAGCTGGGCTAAATACTGATTTTGATGCTGTGAGAATTCAGATTCTTGGAAAAGAAGATTTACCGTCCCTCAATGAAGTTATTTCTATAGTTCGGGCAGAAAAAGGAAGGAGAGGTGTTATGTTAGAAACCAATCCAATAGAAACTTCGGCTCTATTGTCTCTAAAAGGTCAGGCCCAAAACAAAGGAAAGGATGAGAAGAAGCCCTTTGATAGAGATAACCTATGGTGCACCTATTGCAAAAAGCCTAGGCACACCATAGAGAAGTGTTGGAAACTTCATGGGCGGCCTAATAAGGGAGGATCTTCAGGAAAGAATTCTGGCTAGGTGTATATGGCAGCCAGCAGTAACCCACAACCTCAAAATCAAAAGGAACCCGAGCAAGAAAATGTCCCAGAGCTAAATCAAATGGAAATTGACAAGCTGAGAAAACTATTGGAATCCCTCGGAAAAGGTACAAAAACTGAGGGTGTAGCCTCTCTTGCTCTCACAGGTATCTCTCCCATATCTTATAGCCTATATGCTTCAGAAAATAATTCCCCTACCTCATGGATCTTAGATTCTGGTGCCACTGATCACATGACACCAATTTCAACCCATTTCAGTTCTTATATTCCTTGTCCTAGTTCCAGAAAAATCACCTTAGCAGATGGTTCTTCAACCACTGTGGCAGGCCAAGGTGATGTGATTCTTAGTCAGCACCTCACCCTTAAAAATGTGTTGCACGTCCCTAAACTTTTTGCTAACCTAGTATCTGTTCATAAACTTGTTTCAGACTCTAATTGCAATATCATATTTTGTGCAACCCATTGCGAGATGCAGAAGCAAGGCACGAGGAGGAGGATTGGACTTGCTAAAGAGAAAGCAGGCCTATTTTTTTTTTAGGAACCTAGAGAGCAGGGAGGACAAGGGAAAGATCAGATCATATCATGTTTAGCTCAGTCTAATAAAAACCAACTGTGGTTGCATCACTACAGATTAGGTCATCCATCTTTTTTCCTTCTCAAAAACATGTTTCCAGATTTATTCAAGGGTCTAAGTACTGCTGTCTTTCATTGTTCTGTATGTGAAATGGCTAAGCATCGGAGATCCACGTTTACTTCCTCAAATAAAAGGTCTTGTTCACCTTTTTCCCTTATTCATAGTGACATCTGGGGTCCCTCATCTATGTCTAATATCTCTGGAGCAAAGTGGTTTGTAGTGTTTATTGATGATTATACTTGAACCTCATGGCTATATCTTTTAAAAACTAAGGCTGATGTAAGTAATGTGATTCCCACATTCTTCAACATGATTAAAAATCAGTTTGGAGTGAGCATTAAGAGGATTAGATCAGATAATGCTAGAGATTTTTTCAATCATTCCCTATCTGATTTTTTCCTAAAACAGGGAGTCATACATGAATCATCTTGTCCCTACACTCCCCAACAAAATGGGGTGGTTGAAAGGAAAATTGGGTACATTCTAAATGTTACTCGGGCACTTCTCTTTCATCATAATGTCCCCAAACATTATTGGGGGGAAGCTGCTCTAATAGCCACATTCCTTATCAACCGCTTACCATCTCAGCTTCTGGGGTTTTGTAGTCCAATCCAATTGCTCACTAAGTCATTCCCTAATTGTCGTATGATCAGTCCAAGTCTGCAGCCTAGGGTGTTCGGGTGTAGTGCCTTTGTTCATATTCCTTCCGTTAGCAGGGGTAAGCTAGACCCAAGAGCTGTAAAATGTAGATTTATTGGGTACTCAGCCACTCAAAAAGGTTACAAGTGTTATCACCCTTCTACAAAAAAATTCTTTGTGTCAGCCGATGTCACCTTTACAGAAGAAGAGTCCTATTTCCATCAATCCGATCATTTATCTCTTGACCCAAATCAGTCTATGGTTCCTACTCCCACTTGCCCAAATCAACCTTTGTTTCCTTTACTGGCTGCTAAGCCAGAGAGCACCCAAAAAACAGGAGTGACAGAATCATTCCCGAAATCCCCTCGACCATTACAGGTTTACTCAAGAAGAAAAGGTGCTGAAATTCCTATACCAGATCCAGCATCCTCCTCCACAGAGCCTACTCTTGCAGATGACAGAGCTAATGATTCTATCAACTCAACCTTAGGTAACATCCTCACGGAATCTCCAACTGCTGTTAACAACAGCCCTGAAAGTCCCAATCTTGTGACCCTTGAATCTGCTGATCTCCCTAATGATTTGGATTGGCCTATTGCTCTTCGCAAGGGAACTAGAGCCTGCACCAAACATCCATTACATTTGTTTCTTTCCTATTCAAAATTATCCTCTCCTCACAAAGCTTTTCTCACTACCCTGCATACTACCTTTGTTCCAAAGACGTTTTCTGAAGCAATAGGACATAAGTAGTGGAGAGAAGCCATGGAAGTAGAGATGGCAGCCCTACAGAAAAACCAGACCTGGAAAATTGTTGATCTACCTGAAGGAAAGCACCCTGTAGGCTGCCGATGGATTTATACTGTCAAGTACAAAGCTGATGGCTCCCTAGACCGCTATAAGGCTAGATTAGTGGCCAAAGGGTATACTCAGGTATATGGTATTGATTATTTAGACACCTTTGCTCCTGTTGTGAAATTAAATGCAGTTCGGGTCCTTCTATCCTTAGCAATTAACCTTGGCTGGAAATTACACCAATATGATGTCAAAAATGCTTTTTTACATGGGGACCTTGAAGAGGAAGTGTACATGGACATTCCTCCGGGATATCAGCTTCCTAATCAGGAAAAGAAGGTGTGTAAATTGAATAAAGCCCTATATGGATTAAAACAATCACCACGTGCATGGTTTGGTCGTTTTACAAAAGCAATGGTTGCTCAAGGGTTCAAGCAAAGCCAAGGAGATCATACTCTATTTGTGAAGCATTCGGTTTCAGGGGGAGTCACTATACTTATTGTTTATGTTGATGATATTGTGGTTACAGGGAGTGATGAAACAGAAATGCAACGGCTCCGAGAATGCCTAATTCAAGAGTTTGAAATTAAAGACCTGGGGAGACTAAAGTATTTCTTGGGTATAGAAGTGGCTCATTCGGAAAAAGGTATCTTTATTTCTCAGCAAAAATATATCATCGACTTATTAAATGAAACAGGGATGCTAGGATGCAAAGCTGTGGACACCCCAATTGATCCAAATCACAAGTTAGGAGAAGCTCTAGGAGAAAATGCAGTGGATATAGGGCCTTATCAAAGGCTGGTTGGGAAACTCATCTACTTAGCTCACACTAGGCTGGACATCGCCTATGCGGCTGGAGTAGTCAGTCAATTTATGCACAGTCCGAGAGAACCTCATTTGAAACCAGTCTATAGGATACTTCACTATCTTAAAGGAGCGCCTAGCAAGGGAATTCTGTTTAAAAAAGGTGATGATTTGACTCTTGAAGCTTATACTGATGTAGACTATGCAGGTTCAATGGTGGATAGGAGATCAACTTCAGGTTATTGCACTTTCCTAGGAGGGAATATTGTGACATGGAGGAGTAAAAAACAGAATGTTGTAGCCCCATCTAGCGTTGAGGCAGAATTCCGGTCTATGGCTTTGGGTATTTGTGAGCTGTTATGGCTAAAAATTATTTTGGAGGACTTAAAAATTCAATGGCAAGGTCCTATGAAGCTCTATTGTGATAACAAATCTGCGATTAGTATAGCCCATAACCCAGTTCAACATAACAGAACCAAGCACATTGAAGTGGACAGACATTTTATCAAAGAAAAATTGGACAATGGTTTGATTTGCACTCCTTATGTCTCCTCTAGTGATCAAGTAGCGGATATTCTTACAAAGGGATTACCTCCAATGGTATTTCGAAGACTTTCTAGCAAGATTAGGATGGATGATATCCATTCCAATTCTGAGGAGGAGTGTTAGCGAGTATTTAATGCAAGGCAGCAGCAAGAAATGGAAGCTTCCTAATTCAGCCGATATCTAAGGATTACGATTGGTTGTTCTTTTAGTCAATCAATTAGTCTCTTATATCTTTCTATTCTTAGTTGATCTTGTGCCTAGGATAGGATCATCTAAAATAGGAATGTAAATCTGTATATAGCCTTTTGTTTCTTTATTTATAGTTTCTAAAAATAGGTTCTTGTATAGCAGTTAGAATATTCCTAAAATTAGCAGGAAGATGATTGTTATTTATTGTACTCGTGTGCTTCTTGATTGAATAAGATTAAAAAGGCCATTCATTTTTTCAGTTGACAGATATTCTTGTGTATAGCCCCTCTTTTGCACAACACCTTGACTACTTGAGAACTACGCTTGAGATCCTCAGACTAAACCAATTGTATGTTAAGAGGTTAAAATGTGCCTTTGCCCGAAAGAAGGTGGAGTATCTTGGACACATTATCTCAGGTTCTGGGGTGAGCACATACCCAAAGAAGGTGGTTGCCATGATCTTGTTGTCAAGGCCTATCACTGTTAAGACCTTGAGGGGATTTCTTGGGTTAACAGGCTATTACAAGAGATTTGTGAAGAATTATGGGGTTATCAGCAGGCCTCTAACCGATTTGTTGAAGAAAGATAGTTTCAATTGGAACCTCAAGGCTGAGGAAGCATAAACTGCACACTCAATTGCAAAAAAAATGGGATGGCTAAACTTATGGGGCTCGATTATATCATGATTATCATCCAATACGAAAAGAGGAAGGACAATGTTGCTACAGATGCATTATTCTGTTGTTTTGAAGAAGAGACACCTATAGCCATTACCTCAATTGCCCCTGATTGGTACCAAGAAGTAACAACCAATTATGAAGAGGATGAATGGTCTAAAGAGTTGTTGGAGTAGCTGATCATTGACCCTTCAGGTAGGTCGGGCTTTACACTATCCAACGAGCTGATGAGATTGAAGGGTCGTTGCACAACCGCGCCAAAACACTAACTCTTGGTGGATCAATACAAGGGTTTTACATTTAAAAGGCATTTTCAACACATAAAATAGCACAACGGAAGCATAAAACATAAACAAAGGATACAAAAAACGACCTTATATGACTCGATAAACATCATTCACATGCAAAACAGAAAAGTCCATGCCATAGGGGGATTTTTGGTATACCTCTTAGATGAAGTTCAGTACTGGATATCCACGCGATGTCTGCCTTCTTTCTCTGTCCAGCAAGCTCTCTCGTCCCTGTAAGCGTCCGGGTGACTAGCCCGCCTCCACAAGCGTAGAGGACCTAGTCAGTTCACACCCAAGTCACCACAGAACCCTCCAACGGAGCCATGCTAGGACCCTCTCGATGGAGGTGACTTGAAGCTCTTAAGCGGTCCCTTCCTAGGTTACTCCTTGCCTGTCCAGCAACCTCTCTATGAAGGGAGAAGATGATGAGGATGCTACACCATCTGGGCTTGGAGCAAGAACGAGCTGAAGCCCCAATAATGGAGGAGAAGAAAGTGGCAGACAACAAGCAGAAGAAGAACAAGGAAGAGAAGAAGGTGGAGAGCAGCTCACACATTCGGGCAGCCTCCTCAATCCACCAAATCCCTTTCCCCTCTGCACCACTACTGTCCACGCCTCTCTCTTCTCCCATGCCCTTCTCCATCATTTGGATCAGAGCATTAATTGCTTTGATGCGACAAACCAACCGAGCATTAATGACAAACGGTCGACTGCATGAGGCACCCGGTCGATCGCTTGAAGTGGCTGACCTTCCTCATGCACCAGTCGACAACATCCCATTGGTTGACCGCTCCATGCACTAGTCAACTGGTTCCATCTACTATGCTTCAACTTTGTCTAATGGCACTTAAGCCCTGTTATCCAATAGCAATCTCCCATATCCAACATCACTGTCCCATAGTGACGAGGAACACACTAATAGCAACAGATCACTAATCCGCTACATTACTCAATATGCGTGTGACTTTCTAGGTTCACAACTATGTCGCAATCAGGACACGTCAACTCCTTGACATGGGCCGATCCCATCGACCTACTAAGAGAATTTCTCCAAATTCCTAGAGCACCCCGAAAGATCCTAAGTATCCTCTAGTTAGGACTTAAGACGATCCTAATGACAATGAAGTCCAACTTCATATGAAGCTATTAAGGCTCCTCAATTACCATGCACTATAGTCCTTCCATTGACCAACATCCTAACCGAGTGAGAGCCATGGACTAATTAAATTCATAGGACTCGGTTATTGCATCTGATCTAATAAGGTGTGATTATGGTAGCATGTCAAATCCAATCCGACATTGGAACTCTTTCCAATCTCATGTTCACCCTAGCTAAGAGATTTCCAATCACCAACACAGATAACACAGGACGTATGCCTCCATCCAATATAGGTCAATGGATCCCATCAGCGAATATCTATCTCTATACACCACTGTACATAAAGAGCATTCCCACCTCTTACACTAGATGGTGTCGCTCAACGACAAATCCCAAACACCAGTGCACAAGGCACTATGTCGCATCTAATCTAAGGACTAGATACACAATCAAGAGCTAGCAACAAATCATTAATCCTCAAGCCATTTGATCTGTCGCAGGCGTCACATTTAGTGAATGTTCTCCCAACACCCACCCATATGTCTATTATATGCATCTCATGCAATGTAGCATGTGACTCACCACCCCATTCTCATTAGCATCCCATGCTAACAATGGTAGTAGCCCATGTGTCAGTCCACTAATCGATAAATCATATTCCCCTTCTAATAAATCTAAGGACCGAAATACCTTTAAGAAATCTTGAACTAGAGATCTAAGTCACACAGTCTCAACACCTTAAGAGTAGGAACTCTACCAAGAAATCTAAGGACTCATTCATAAAGTGAGATGGAGAGGTATGAATGAAGATATGACATTTTATTAATATCAAGAATCTATCAGTAATGCCACTCACTTACATCTCATGAAGTGTAAATCTAGCATTTAGTGCACTATCACTAATAGAGATATCACGACAGGTAAGTGATTGGAGACTATGACCAACTCAAAGGTAAGAATCTACAATCCTTGCATGGATCTCCCTTGGGTGGACACTTATGGATGTAGAACACCTACCACAAGGTAAAACAACTCTTCTATTGGCCATAGTTGAAGAAGTTTGTGATGGCTTGTGATGTGCGCAAAAAGTGCAAGCATGAAATAGTTCCAGCAGCCTTGGGTCTATTGCAGCCCTTGGCCACTCCTGTGCAAAGCATGGACCAATGTGTCCATGGATTTTGTGGAAGGGTTACTCAAATCAGAGGGTAAGGATTGTATCTTGGTGATAATGGACCATTTTACAAAGTTTGTTCATTCCTAAGCCTTTCCCACCCCTTTACTACTCATGAAGTGCCCCAGATCTTCTTAGACCAAGTGGTAAAGCTACATGGGACCCCTAAGTCCATAGTGTCTGACCAAGACAAGGTATTTATGAGCCTACTATGGCAAGAGTTGTTGAAATCCTTGGGAACTAAACTGCACATGTCCACTGCATATCACCCCGAGATAGATGGGCAAACTGAACGGGTTAATCAGTGCCTAGAGACTTACCTTTGCTACCTTTGTTTCCTATAGCCTAGAAGTTGGCACAAGTGGCTCTCCTTACGATGTGAACCCCACGAAGGAAGGTGAGACCCGATGCTTAAAATGATTCCTTTGCCAATGATCATTCTAAAATAGATTCGTAAATAACAAAAGAAACAACCTTGACCCGTTATCTATAAAGAGATAAGAACCAAAGGTATAAGAAGGTTAGGTTTGATGCCACACTCAAGGTATAAGAGAATGATTGTGAGTGATAAGAGAATGATGAACGCCGCAAGATGAAATCTTAGTAAGTTCTAAATAGTTTGTTGAAGAACCAAAGAGAAAACTCTCACTATTATTATTGTTCAAAAATTGAATTCCCCTCAGAGTTACATTGGTTTATATAGCCGAACACCAAGCCTAAAATGGAAGGAAAAATTCAAATCCTAGGCATAGTAAGAAAACAAAATAAGGGAAGAGGTCAAATATTCAACCATTCCTTTCATGTGCCCAAATCTTGTCAATCAATCTCAACCACCACAATTGACAATCACCCATTCAATCAATCAGCCACCAAAATTGACAATCACCCATTCAATTAATCAGCCACCAAATCTTGTTGCTAGAATAATTAAAGTGCCAATTTGACATGGTAAACGACGAAATTTGGCCACAAAACTAGTGGGCTCAAGGGCTTTAGCCCAAGAGTTCTGCTTAGTGGCTCGTTTCTGCTTGGAAAACACATTATTCATCCAATTCTGTCACGGTTGACAAAATTGATAATGCCTTGATTGTTTTCTTCATAACATCACTCCATATTACTTTAAGAAACTTGGATAACATTGACAAAGCATTGGCCATCTTGAATACTTAATTCGAGCAGATTAGAGTCTTGAACAAAGCCTGAATTTGAAATGTGCTCAATTAGCCCATTTAATGCTTCCTTCATTTTCTTGGTTCTTGCTCTTGTTATTAGACCTCCATGGATGCTCAACAGGTCTTGTGAGGCTTTAGCAACCTGACTTGCATCATTCCTTGACTCAATGGTGGTATAATTCCTGTCACCGCAACTCTATTAAGATATCACCTTTTGAGGCCTTGTATGGGTACACACCTCCCCTACTACCTGCCATTATGGAACCCATTACAGTGGCAACTATGGACACTTACCTACAACAATGACAGAATATTCTACAACTGTTAAGGAAGGAGTTGGCAACTGCTCAAAACTGGATGAAGCAGTTTGTTGACAGGAGGAGTGAAAGAGAATTTGCAGTGGGTGATGAGGTGTATTTGAAGCTAAAACACTCCCATCAAAAGGCTCTTTCTCAAGGACAAGTCTCTAAATTAAGCCCAAAGTTCTACGGCCCATTCCCTATTATTGCAAGATTTGGGACTGTTGCCTACAAACTCCAGCTGCCTACTAATTTCCAAATTCACCCGATATTTCATGTCTCATTGCTCAAGAAGTCAATGGGAACACAACCGGTTAGTCCCTCATTACCCTCCTTTGTTCAGGACACTTCCCTTAATATGGAGCCAATTGCCATTTTGGACAAGAGGGTCATCTACAAACATGGAGCCCCTTTGACTCAAGTATTGGTGAAATGGTCTAATCTTTATCTAGATAATAAGACTTGGGAGTACCTTCCAGCATGACTGACATAGTTTCCTCAAGCTACACACATTCTCTCCATTTCTTGAGGACAAGAAATTTTTTAAGAGAGGGAAATTTGTCATGTACCTACCGTTGATGGGGCTTGTACCTTGTATTGGTAGTTATACCTGAGTGTTCTAGAAGCTAGCTTTATTAATTGTACTTTGTAGGCTGCCTATGGTTGTACTTAACTTTGAATTTGGCAGCCCTGTTGGCGCCAACCCCTGGTGCTGGGATCAGTATATAAGAACTGATCGAGCCTAATACAAGGCATCAAAGAATATTTTGAGACAATTCTCTGTTTTCCCACTCAATTCTCCTTCTCTCTCGATCCTTCTCTCTCTTGCACTCTCTGTTCTTCCCTCTCTCTGTGAAATTCTTCCCAATTCCCTCTAATTTTCTATCCTAATTCTCACCAATCGGTTGAGAAACTGTCAGATTTCAGGATCCGACAAGCAGTTACATTCCAACAGAGTAAGTCCATATTAACAGGGGATCTAACCAAAAGGGCATACCCCATTTCGAGGGTTAGAGGAGGGTCACTTTTGTAAGCAATTTTACCTTACTTTGCAAAGAGGTTGTCTCCATAACTCGAACCCATGACCTTCTAATCACAAAGGAACAACCACTAGCTAACCATAAGTATGAAATCACATGTGCACCTATGTGTAGTATATAGGTCTATAAACATCTCTAAAATTTGATTTGAGCAATAATAAACTAAACTAGACAGCTTACAGCTTCCAATCCGAAGTTAATTAACAAAGTTGCAGAGCAGTCTCCAACTAGACTGCAAATTTGAAAAACTTCCCATCAATCTAATAGTTCTTTATTCATAACTAAATATTTGGGTTTTTGATAATTTTCAAGTGGCTAAGCAACAATCTAATGATTTCTCCAGTTTGAAGTAAGCTCTGCCGAACCAAAACTCTCACAATTAACCAGGGATGGATTTATTAAAAAATATTAATAAGTGCACATAAATTAGTTAAAGATAAATCAACATGGTGATCAAGGCCCAATTTAAGCCATGTGCTACTTGTGATAAATGTATGTCCCAGCAAAGAAGCAACATGTAGCAACAAATTTTTTATGGTGTTGATAATGTTAAAGAGCAGTAACAACCTGAAACTTATCACTTTTGGAGAGCAAAAGGAAAATCGCTGTAGAACTGAAGATTTCTCCAAGTAAGAAACAATGGAAATAACAGACTAATCAATGTGTACGGACCTTTATGCTGTTGTTGACAGATGGAAGTGGAGTATAATTCCTAACCTGATGCAGAAACATAATATCCATCAAATACAAGTGATGGACATCGATATATAATGACTGGGAACACTTGAGGAGCAAATAAAATAAGATAGCTCGTACTAATCATGGCATGATATACTCTCGAATCTAGCAGCTTACATAACATTCCAGTATACATATTAAGAATATCAGGGGAAGCAGTATAACAGAAATCTGATGTAGACCAAAGTAGTCAGAAGACAGAAAAATACAAGCAAGAAAATTTAGTTATCAAAATTTACTAATCAAAGAAAAAAAGGCAAGATAGAAAATTTAGTCAAAAAATTTGTAATTGAGAACTATTTACCTTGGGAGGGTAATTTGATAGATGAGACTGTGGGAGCACCATCTGGGATGGCCTTTTTTTCTGTGGAATGCATTTGACTACTGAAAGTCTCATCTATAGGAAGCTTATTGTTGTTAACTGCTGTTTGTGCAAGTACACTAGGGGTTTACACGTTACATATTGGTACATTATCAATTCGCAACAAGCCTAAGGCGTTTGATTTTGACCTCTTTTGGGTTGGATTGGATTGGATTTTCCTCAAGGTTGTGGCCAGTCTTCATTTTTTATGGAAAGACGGTGGGTAAAAGGTGGAGGAAATCTTGGCATTTGGCAGGCCTTTGTTTGATGGGAGCATTTTGAGGGAGTGGAATAGGAGATCATTTTAGGGAATGGAGGAGACTATTTAGGACTGCCGGGCTGTTTGGTATGCTACGTAAGAAATGGTATTGCCACATGACGCGAAAATACCTTGTTTGGAACCAAAAGTGAAGAGGGATAAAATAATCCCAGGACTAAACAATCCCATGCCTGTGGGACAAAATAAAACCATCCCCCAGCTGGTATTAACAAATCCAGCCATTGTGGGATACAAATTTTGCCTTTGTTAGACAACTTTACCCCTCTGCTATATAAATCATCTTTCCTTCTGTTTCTTCATTTATTGCATCATTAGATCTACCCATTTTCTTCTCTCTTCATTTCTCTTCTCCACCCAATCTGCAACTGTATTGCGATCTCTTCTTCATCAACATCAACATCATTTTCTTCTTCCTCTGCTCCTCGACAAGTCACCCTCTCTTCCATTCTTCTTCCACCGCCACCACCAACATCCACAGCCATCATCTCTGCTTTTCTTCCATCACCACAATGAATGCCACTGTCCAGTTACAATTTCCAGATTCCAATTTCTGCCATCACTGCCACTGTACCAGCACCTCCGACCACCGTTTCAGATCCCTCTCCCTACTTTTTCTCTCTTGTTTTTCTCCAGATCTGCCTTCCTCAAAGGCCTCAGGCTGCCATTGGCCACCACACCACTGATCTCTCACCGCCATTGCTTTTGATTCCTGTCACCTTCTCTTTGTTTCACGTCGGTGAGAACTGAGTACCATTTACCACTTTCCCTTTTTATTTATAAAATTTGTATAAAAAATATAATATATCTATATTTTATATATAATATTTTAATAACAAAATATATTTTTGTAATCAAAATATATTTTATATAATTTAAAAATACTTTTTATAATTATAATATATTTGGACAAATGGTCAAATGACTAGTAAGAGCTCAATCACAATTTGATATGTCAAACATGGAATAGTTATTATTTCAGGTAATACCTCCTTAACCAAACGTGAACTAGTAATATTTAATCCCATCACTAATTTATCTCATTACTAGTTAATCCGCATACCAAACAGCCCGTAAGAACCTTTCTTATTGTTTTATGTAGCTGGCTTAGGGAGAGTATGTCCATGTTTGGATTAATTTCCAGTTTTTTCAAATTCTTTTTGAGTTGTAATAGTTGGATCATGTTTTGGTTGCAGAGGCCTTCTTTTTGGCTTTACATTGATATTCTCGCATGTTATCATATCTTGACCCAGACTTTTTAATGCTCTCTTGATTTCCCATTCAGGCTTATCAAAATTAGACACAGATATATTAATAATCTGCATGTACCTCAAAAATTTTCCAATCAGAGCCCTTGATTATACTAAAATTCTCTATAGTCATGAGTATCAGGAAATGTAAAGTATTAAGTTCCACCTCAATCAGTAGTTGCTAAAAAATTATTTCTCACCTGGAGAATTTATTTGTAACCAATGTAGAAGAAATTACACTTTTGGGGGGTAACAATTGAAAAGATGCAATAACCTGTTATTGAAATAGCCAATCAAGATATAAGGGTGATTTGAGTAATTTAAGAGACGAGAGTTCCTGACTAAAAAAATTCAAATCCTGTGGTTTGTAAGGCTGTTCAATGACCCAAACTTGAGCTATACATTTTATAAGAATAGTCCTTTAGAATTTTAGAATTGATATTCTTATGTACCGAGTAAAAAGACACATGAAGATCACTTTTGAATGTCCATGATTGCATAAACTACATTACTCCTAACCATTGTATTTTTCCCTTTGGTAAGTAGGATTAGTGGCTTCCAATAATTTTTTCTTTTTTGTCAACATTATTTTTTCCATGTCTCCTGTGGGCCAGAATTTGGTAGACAAATGCATATTATGTTATTCACAACCAAGGAATGCAAAATATTAGATTGCTCATCTGGGTCAAGGATAGTAACTGACTTCCAAAGTCCAATCTGCCAGACCATACTTAAAATTGCATGATAGTTATAATCCATGTCATCTACATAAACTTGGAAGACCTAAAATGGAGACAGAAGAGAATTTGTACATGCGCTTACATATAAAGTTTCTGAGCGTTTCTGAGCTTGCTGTATATTGTATTTTTGTTTTTTCATTTTGGGTCATAACCATAACCATACTCTTAACACACTTAAACCATGAACTTTTATCTAAAATGTTCACAATGGCTATTGGTTACCGATACAACCCTTCTCCTATTTCTGAGGTTGTACCCAATGGAAAAGAATATAGAACATTGAATGTGGACGAATCTCATCTGTATTATGAAATTTCAACTCAAAAATTTAAATCCTTTTTTTGCTTTAAGTCACCATCATCTGTTTATCATCTACTAAATACATTATTTATTCCCTGCTGAAAAAACATGAAGTACATGAATACTCATTTCATTCCTCCCCCCACCCAGAGGAATAAAAAAAAAGAAAGAAATTTAACTAACTCACAGCCATCAAGTTCAAGCATTGTGAGAACTTAAATATAAGATTGACATACACAATTACAACATAATGGATGAATTGCATGTTATTTCAATAAAAAGATGGTTTCAACCAGATTCAAGCTGATGGTTTTAAATATCATAGAGCAACTCGAATTCACCTAAACATATAGAAAAGGATTACCACAAAATCCTGGTATGCTACAATGTTGCTGAAAATGTTTCGACTGACAGTCACCTTTAAAATGTACCTGCAGGTTTTTTAAAAGCAGATGCGTACATTAAGTTGTGTAGTAGAAAGAATTTCCTTTCAGTTCATGACCCTTAAACTTCAAGACAAGCCATGAGAAGAACTCATTTCGCTGGGAAGTAGTATTTTTAAGAGCCAAAGGATATCAGGACAAAATTGATGATTAGACAAGTCTTACAGACTAAAACAATCTCATCAACTAAAAACATAGAGAAGTCTTTAAACTTCAAAATTGTAAAGCTCAAGATAAAATTAAGAAGAAAGATAACTTGAGTATCAAGTGAACAAGAGTTTGCTGGATGATTTAGGCCAAGAGCCCTTGGTAGCAACAATAGTGTTGAGAAGATCACGGGTTCAAGCTGTGGAAACAACCTACTCACAGAGCAAGGGTACGGTTTCATACAAAGACAATCCTTCCCCGACCCTTGACAAGCAGGGGAGCCTTGTGCACTAGGGAAGCCTTTTTTCTTTTTGAGCTAAAAGGAGGGGCAGATTAACTGAGTGGCAAGGAAAAAAAAAAAAAACAGCTGTGAAGAATGGTTAACAGTAAGGTTAAAAAAATCAATTTCCAATTATCATTGTTTTTAGGAAAATGCTTTTAGATTCAAATTTTAGAATTTAGACAATAAAGAATTCAAAGTTATGCTTTGTGTTTACATTCAGTGTATGTGCAAGGTACATGGGCTGCAGCCACAGCAATCAACTAAAATCACAGAATAAGAACCAACAAGAAGACTAGATAAATAGTATCATGTCATAACATCTCTATTGGAATAAGATTAGGTGTGAGCTAATAATATGGATATCAAGAAACTCAATCATTTGAATGACTCCAAATTGCCCTGCACTACAGGTACAAATCTTCTCAGTTTCAACTCAATCAATCTCAATTTTTTATATTGAACAGAGTCGTCCAAAGCTTTTGCTTATGGCCATACAGATGTTACTTAAATGATGATCTTAGATATTAGATGCACCCTGTCATGCTCTCTTTCTAAGCTAAACCAATTGTGTTAACATTGCCTGGTACCAAATGCAAGCATTCCAGACATATGGAAAAATGATATTGCATCTAATTGTGCAGGACTACCATATACTAAGCACTAAGATTATCATATAAATCCAGTAACACCATAAATTCCTGCCCCTCAAGGAGGGCACATTTCTTTTTTCTATTGGTTGTAGGACGCACACCATAGGTAATATGCCCTCCAAGCATACAATATCATAATGAAATCTCACCATTAATAACAGATTTAATACAGGTGAAAAAAATATCTAGCAAAAAAAAAAAAGAGAGCTGTAAAACATATTCTGTATCATGCAAAGGATAATCCACCTCAAATCAAGCAAATTTCAAATTTATAAATAATATACAAATAGATGATGGATTATAGGGGTCAGAACGCACAAGTAACCAAGTGAAACACTGGTAAGGAAGCAAGCATGCCAACTGATGCAATCTCCAATTAAGAAACAAACTTAAACAGAATCAATTAACTAAGGTATTCTTCAGATCATTGAAAAATAATAATTAGTTAACTGATTTCAGATGGTTGAAATGGTTACTCCACCTAAGCCGTACGTTGGCTCCATTGTACGATTCATATAGCATCTCAACAGTAGAAAATTCGAAAGGATATGTTTTCCTTTCATACAAGTCTCCAGGAACATCTAATTCACACACTGCAAAAGAAATCATGAAAGATTAGGAGCCATCTGTTGCCAATATTCTACAAGCATCTGGTCAAAGAAAATATCGGGGTGAAAAGAGATTGTAACTAGAAATTATGCTGACAGAAGATTGTATAACTGATATAAATTATAAATTTTTTGTAAAATCAATTCTAGATAATAAATGAAATACTTTTTCTGGAATCCACTTACCAAGAGATGTGAAATCATAGAAGTTTCCTGTATCAAAGTACAGTTCTGCAAAAGGGAAAGATCAAATATGGTTTCAACAGAAGGCATTTTCCTTAATCCCTTATCAATTACTATAAAAGAAATTAGTAGAAAAAAAGAAAAGATAATCTCAGACACAAAAACATAATAAAAGAAGTACAGAAAATATTTCAGCACATTAGTAGTAAAGTCTTCCTATTGTGGTTACTCCTGCCTTACTTGGAAAATGAGAAAAAAGATAGGAAAATAGGACCAAAATGAAATATATATCCATATATCCTTTGGAGCAAATTAAGCGGACCTATCTGGCCAAGGAGTTCAATTTTCACGCCAGTATGTTCAACCTTCTTCCCGTGTGGCTCAATAAGAACCTGAACATGGAAACTATAAGCAATCATATCCATCTTACAGTGTGATCTGGAGAAAAGACTTCCACAAACAAGCTTGAAAAAGTCAATAACAGTTATTCAGTGCACCTATTACCTTGCCTATGATGTTTTCTTGACTTTTGAAGAGAGGAACCATAACCGTTTGACCATTTTCCTTCCTCCAAGGAACCTAGAAATACAAAACAATAAAAGGAAATATATTAACTTAAACCAAAACTAAAAGATAGACAAAATAATAGGATCCATAAGAGCACTTTACGTGAGATCGTGTAACAAGAAAGACAAAGCTATCTATCAAATCCTAGAACTCTATATACTTTGTAACCTGTAACTAGATATAAAGTTAAATAGAATCAGCTCTAACGTCTAAATATTTTATTACCACTGCCTCAGGCCAATATTCTTTTTGGAGCGCATAGTTGTCTTACACATCTATGAAAATAGAGACACCTTGACAAGGGAATAATACTCGTGTTACCCATGTTGGTCCTGACATTTCTTGTCTCTATTGAATGTGTCTCTATGACTTCTATTGTCCATGATATGAAAATAATTTTTCTAACTAAAAAAGGTATCTGATACTTATCAAGTACTTTTAGTCTTGATACCGTGAAGTTTGAATTTGAGCATTTCTAGCGTAAAGTTAACCGGTACTTGCAAGGAAAACAGAAAATACCATGACTTTCTTACTAGGAAATTATGTGGTAAAAATCTTTTGGCTGTAATTCATATTCTTGAGCTTGTGAATGCATTGCAATTTGAACTACAATCAAGTCAATTCATGATGTATAACACAATATGCAAGTTGTTGAGGCATAAAATCTGAGCTGCCAATATTGGTTAAACTTGGTTGCATTTTGTCAAGCTAGTGTGCTGCAAATCTAGAACTGAGATCCTGAGAGTTCCACTTCATGCCACTAGAGAGCTCAAGTAGCAAATGTGTTTTGAGGGTTTTATAAAGATATATACAATTCTACTTCTTAAGTCAAGAGCAACTCAATAATCACTAGACAAAAACCAAACCCAACAATTTTGGCAACTCAGAAAGTCAGTGTTACTATGGCATTTAGATAAATTGGGAAGTCTACATATGCTAGAGGTCAAGCTTAAATATGGATGCAATGTGACCAGGAAAACATTATAGAGAGAATGAAACAGTGCTATCTTGATGCTCAAATGATTATAGAGACCAAAGAGTCTTGAGGTAACAATTGATGCAAATCATCAAGCTCTATGTGCACGACCACCAACATTACAAGCCTTAACCGAAACTACTATTTCAGATAATTCTTGAAGAAATAAAAGAATTGGAATGTAAAAAAAACTATTCCCACTAAGCTTGGTCCCATACACGCTGCTAACAGTGAAGTTACAATGACAACAAGAACTATATCAGGGAAAACAAGACAAGCTGTCTTCAACTTTTGGATTGAAGCCAGCCAAGTTGAAATAATGGCTAAAATTCAATCAAGATCCTCAACTTCCAACTAATTAACTTCTAAGCCTCAAAGTTCACGCACTGATATATTGCATATCAAGTACAATGCTAATGACCACCTCCATCGGAAACTGTTGAACAGTCGGAGATACCCAGAAATAGGAATTTAAAACTATCTGGAGTGCTTCCCGAAAGTCATCCTAATGCAATTACTCTTATTCCCTACACAACATATAGAGCACCTTCCAGAATCATCCTAGTATAGTAACTCCATTGCCCTACACAACCCCAACATTGATTCCCGCCTGCTTGCCAAATCCCAGCATGATTCACATCAAACAGTAAACACATTTTACATTTTGTGTGCATGAAGATTGGAGATTACCTGCTTGCGAGTCGCTTCGTCATTTAATGAGATTGTGACGTTACAAGGTGCATTGAAAGCTCCAATCAGGAAATTCTGAACAGTAGTTTAGCCAACAACCGAACCAAATCATACGTTATACACGATAAAAGGTTCGATGAATATATATAATTCCTGAATGAGGTTACCATGATCTGATAGCGAAATCTGTATGTGTAGTCGTATGAAGCACTTCAGAGCATGAAATCAAATTGACAGACGACACGAATGCTGCTGAAATTGCAGTAGAACCAGAAGCTTCTTCTGCTACTCCGACAGCAGTTAGCTCAATTTTCGCGTTGGAGAGAGAATGTGAGAAACGTTGTTGGCTTGTCGTCACGAGGCTCGCGACGGAACTGCAACCTGTCCCAAGTTTGCTTAAATATACCGTTCTTTATACATGTGTGCGCGCGTGTGTACGAGAGAGAGAGATAGTAAATTGCACGGCTAACCCCTGACCTTTAGGGCTATTGCACAAAGTCCCCTCAAGTTATGTAATTACATTATTACCCTTAACGCTACTGTCTAACTTAATCTAAAAATAACCATTTTTGTTAAAAAAGCTGATTTTATCTTTAACATAAATAATCATTTTTGGCAAACCTTTTCCAACAACTTACTTCTCCATCTCTCCGTTTCTTGTTATTCTTTTATTTATTTATTTATTTTTTTAAATAAAGACAATCATCGATACAATCATATAACCTTAAAAATACTTAGTCTTTTAAACTAGAAAAAATCTAGATGAACCATAATTATACATTAGACTCCAACCAAACCAAACCAAAAGGATAAGATGACGACAAAAGTTTTTTTACATGTGTTTGATAATAGTAACTCATGTAGAACCGGTAATCATCAAGTTTTTTTAATAACTTAAATTATTATACTTATAAATTTATTTATTTCTCTCTCTTATTTATTTTATGAATTCTTCTTATCCTTTTTGAAGAAAATGACGGGTATTAACTATAAAAAAGAGGGTAACTTAATTTTTGTAAAAGATACAATTACATCTATATAGCATTTTTTTATTGTCTTAAAAAGAAAAATTCGATGTAAATGTAATTTATTATAAATCACATATATTTTACGTAATAAACATAGATTTAAGAGATAATAGTGGATGTGACATTATATTTTTCACTGTAGGTGCCATTATTTTTGCAATGATAAGTTAGGAGAAGCATGTGCACGTGAATGTGATTAATGAAATAAATTACAGCCGCTCAAACATATGGGTTACATCACATGGAGCCTGCATAAGTTTCCATTTCCCATTTGATGAGTTCATTAGACTTTAGTTTCCAAAATGCCATCATGAATCCACATTGATTGAAGTATCTCAAAGGATCAATATCAAATGGATGTAAAAGTGGAACGGATCTTTACAGAGTGCCAATTACAAGCTTTTACAGTTTACTTGTGATACGCAGACAAAAAAATAAAAAAATTAATTAAATTAATTTATCAATCTAAATAGATGGAACTAGAAGAAGATGTGTGAAATGCTCATAGCCCAAACGGCCCCAAAGTGCTGTGGCCATAGCCACGACCTGTCACAGGTTGCGGCCATCGCCTCAGCGGTAGCCTTAACCTGCAACCGTAAATGATCCACAACATCAAGGGTTTGCAGTCCCTCCGTCCATTTAGGTGTGCAAAAGATTTAATGCACCACTGAAGTATTTTTTTGAATATGAGAGGATTTTACACAACACGTAAATCGAATAACTCTTACAATTGAAAATTATTTTAAGAAAAGGATAAGTAATCATTCATAAGAAATTCTATCTTCAAAAGGGCAAGATAAACGTCATCCATAAGAGACAAACATTATCTATAACAATCGTAGTTCCAACCAATAACCAAGATAGGCATTATCTATAAGAATCATAATGCTGCATTACTTCAGATTACTCCATATCTCTCTATAAATAGGGAAACACTCATTTTAAAAAAGATACGTCTTTGATACTGTCGTAAATACTGCTCTTAGACTTTTATTACTCTTAGTGTCTGACTTAAATATCAGAGTGTTTGCATGAGAACCTTCTTACACTTTTTGATTGTTTTCATCCTTGCCGACTCAAGTAAATTGACAACGATGTTTCCAATCATATAAATTTATTGTTATATCTTGGCAACAACAATTGGTGTTATCTATAAGAACTCGTACGAAAAACTAATAAATTTATCTACAATGGCCCAAACCAAGAGTACTACCAATCAACAACAACAAGATGGAATAGAAGTTCAATCAAATGGACCACATGAGACTCTTTCTCAGTAGATGGAGCACCCCTAGGGCTTGATGACGACTTCTCCCCAAGGAGAGCTGACGACTCTTCCCTAGGCCCAACTAGAAGCTCACCCCCAGGGCTTGATGACCATTGCTCCCTAGGGACAACTGACAACTCCTTCCTAGGCCCAACCAGGAGCTCACTTTTAGGGCCTAATGATAGCTCTTCCCCAAGTGCAACTAATAGCTTTTTCCCAGGAACATCTGACGGCTTATTCCCAAGCCTAGCCAAGAGCTTACCTCTGGGGCTTGATGACAACTATTTCCTAAGTGCAGTTGACTGCTTTTTCCAGACCTAGCCAGGAGCTCACCCCTAAAGCCTAATGACGGCTCTTCTCCAAAGCCAGCCAAATGCTCACCCCCAAGGCCTATTGGGAGTTCATCCCCAAGGCCAGCATGTGATACAACCTTAGGGTCAGCCGGGATTTCACTCCCAAGGCCAACTAGGATTCCATTTCCAAGGCCAATAAGGAATTTACCTCCAAAACCTTTGGGATGCTTGTCCTATAGAATTCGTAGACCTATCTGGGCAGACTTTTTCCATGGTACCATGGGTGGAATATGTGACACCAACATGAGGAAGGAATGCAAATACTATGAGAAGTCACTAGCTTATTGCAAAATATAGCCTCATAAATGACACTGCCATCAACTCTAAAGAAATTGGCGTCCAGTTTAGTCCCTAGTCCAAAGGCACAAGAATGATGTTCTGAGACCACATTGAAACCCCAAGGAACTTGGTCACATCCCATTCTTTCTCGAAAAACTAAGGAACATGATTCTTCTATTTCCCAAAAGCATAATAGAGAAAGAGGGAAAGTGCCGAAAAAATGCAAAGGCACTCAAAAGGATAGTCAGAAAAGAAAATACCTTACGATTGTTGAAAGTATGTCCATTGACGAGGAGCAAGATTTGTCAAAAGGCCTTGTGAAACATAGCAATGAAATGGAGGAGCACTAGTTGTCATTTAGTGCTCGTGAAACAGTGATATGGAAAGAATGATTGAAAAAGTCTTAAGAGCATAATAAGTTACTACCCACACTAGAAGACTGGTCTAGGAAAAGAATCCCTTTTGCCAGGTCCATCATGGAGAAGCCTTTGTCGAATAAGTTCAAAATGCCTAAGATGAATGCATACTTGGGCAAAGGCGATTCTCACGATCATATTCAAAACTATGAGTCCCTTATGATACTACATGGATGGGAAGATAAAATTATATGTTGAGCCTTTCCTTTGACTTTGATAAATCACTCTCAAACATGGTATAACAATTTGCCTGAAAACTCAATATCCACTTTCGAATAGTTGAGATTTGAGTTTATTAAGGCATTCATCATCAACAGTCAAAAGAAAAAGGATGCAACATATCTTCTTAGTATTAGACAAAGCAGTAAAGAAACCTTGTGCCAATATGTTGACAGATTTTGCAATACAACATTGGAAGTGCGAGATTTGCAAGTAGGGGTAGTCGTGGCGGTTATGTTGCATGGAACCTGATCTACATTACTACAAAAATCTTTAACTAAAGAACCACCAATTACTCTAACAGATTTGTTTGTAAGGGTAAATAAATATATTTAGCAATCAGAAGTAATGCAAACAATTGGAAGAAATGAAGAAAAAGACTTCGACGAAGAGATAAGCAAGAGGAAATAGAAGGTCAAAAGATATTTTGAATCCAATTTACAAAATATACTCTACTCACACTATCACACTCTCATATTGACTGCACTCTCACCCTGCAATTAAAACACAATAAAACTTTTATATTTTTTTTCTTTATTTAGGTGAAAGGTTTATACTCGTCAATGTACGAGTGCAGTTGTAGTCCAAATTTAAATTTGTATTTTCTGGATGAGTTCAGGTCATCCACTGAGAGATTTATTTATGGCAAAAGAAAAAGAATGTCACACACACACACACACATTTGGATGAATTGACAACATGTTTTTTTTTATGGATTTTCAAATAACAGATGCTAGGAAATAAAACAAAGCAGAAATTAAAATAAACACTGAATGTAAAAATATAGAATTAGATAAGATTTGAGTTAAGGCAATTTCAACACCAACCCATTGATCCCCAATTTTTAGCAGAAAAGATTAGCAACATTAATTTAATTTCAGATATGAGGGTTTGTTATTAAATGCAATTAGAGATTATGATAGTTTTAGTTTAAGCAATCCCCATACATGATATGTGGGATTCTAGTTTAAGCAACTACTATAAATTCAATTGTAATTAATATATAAAATAACTAAATTAATCATCTGAGTTTGGGTATGATAGCGTTTTCAGTTCTAGTAACTCTCATTCGTGGCATGAAAGCTCTAAGTTAGGCTTACGTTCCAATCCAAACCTAGTGATTTCTCAATTTAAAAATACACACTAATATTGAAATTTAAATAAATATCACTCATTTAAAGCGCAGCTTTTTTTGGGAATCATTGGCTTTGAACACTGTTCTTGTCTTAACCAAAAATTGGATTTAGCTACTCATCTCCATTTAAAAATTAATTAACAGGAATTTAAATGGCATAATTTAAATAACAAAATTTAAATGACAGGAATTAAAATAGCAGAAATTAACCGGCCATTTAGGCGGTGGATAATTAAATGACAAGAATTAAAATTATAGAAATTAACCAGCTATTTAGACGATGAATAATAAAGTAACAATAAATGACATAAGAATTCAAGAGAATAAAGAAAAAAAGTAAGATCATAAGAGAAAAGAAAAGAGAAAAGAAAAGAAAACAAGAACAATTCTCAAAGAGAATTTCTAAGAAAACAACTAAACTTTGATTTAAGAATAATAATTCTCCTTACAAATGTAATCAAGTGAGCTATTTATAGCCCACAAGATGCAACACAAAACATACAATTTCAATTATTTAACTAGACATAATTATATCTAATGGACACTCACATACTTAAAGTTAAATGAAATTTAGTTATAATACACATCTAAAGTTAAATAGATTTTAATTAAAATACACACCTAATAAAGCACTCATAAAGTTAAATGGATTTTAGCTATAATACACATCTAATAAAGCACTCATAAAATAAATATAAAAAAATAAATTTCTACAATTGAGTTTTTGATCTTTATTAGGATTTAAAAAGAATGCTTGGGCTTTATCCAAATGATGTCTTCCATGAGCTTGCTCAAGTTGGGCCTTAAACATATGTTGGGCCTTAGGCCTTCAATTTAATGAACATGTGTTGGGTTTTAATTCTTCATGGGTTGGGTTTGAATTCTTCATTCTTCAATCCAATTTAAATCTCCAAGCCCACATTCTTCATGCCTACAAACAAGCAATCAAGTGTTATTAAATTATATATTATGTATATATTTATATAATATATTATATGGTATATTATATACTTATATATTATATAGATACTCCATGCATGCACTCCATTGAGTATATGTATTATGTTATAATATATATATATTATATTTACATGTTTATTATAATATATTATATATTATATATAGATATATATTACACATAACTATTCAATTAAATCAATTTAAAATCAAAACGAGGGTTATAATTATAACAAAATTTTACAAAATTAACCACTAATCACATATCCTGGTAACCGTTAAAGGAAAATGTAATATCCTAAATTATTATGAGATTCACTTATTTGGAAGGTATATGATATTTGTAAACTCGATAAAATGTAATTTGGGGTTTTAAGCCTAAGTGGAGTTTTTGAAAATTTAAGGCAAGGGAACTAAGTGTAATTTTCCCCAAACTAAGGAAATTTGTTAGGGGGACCATATTTCAAGGGACATTTGAAAATATTAAAAAAGTACAAGAACTCAAATGAAAAGAAAGGTAAAATTGTCAAAGTGAAAATACTTAGAAATTTTGGGCAAAAGTATAATTTCAAGAAATCTATAACGAGATTGTTGGAGTAATCGAACTAAACAAATGGACAATTAAGGGCTATGATTAAGTACAAATCCCCAAAGGCCCAAGTGGCAAAAGATGGCAAAGGATAATGATGGGCTTATGTTTTGAGAAGACACATGGCATAAAGCGATACGTTGAGAATCTATATAAATAAAGGCATTGGGAAGGAAGATTTAAGCATTTCAAAAGAGAGGGAAGTGAGGATATTATAAGAGGGATATTTTGAAAAAAAAAGAGTAGAGGTTTAGTCGAAAAGCAAAGGGGAAATAACCTTGTCGATTTTTTCGGGCCTACACCGAAGTACATGCCAAACTTGTCGAAAATTGTAAGGTAAGTACAATCTAAGCTTATATTCCTGTAGAGGATGAAGAAAGAGAGCTATAAGAAAAAACGAGAATCGAATCGGGGTCAAAATGACCAAGATATGGCTGAAAAACAGAATACACAAAAGGTTGCTTGAAAATAACTGGCAGAGCGTGCACCCATGCGCTGGGAATGGGCTGCGTGTGAAGCCCCTCCCGACAATGCGTGAGGGCGCGTGGGGCTTCCAAAAATCCTGCAAAAAATATAAAAAATTGATAAAATAAAATGGAACAATATTATGTAAAAATTTTGGGTACTTACTTTGCAAAAAATCTCAATTTATGCAGTAAACAACCTTCGTTTGTGTGCAAATAGTACTTTCCATTGAATCTAAAGGTGAGTGATTTTCTAAAAAGTCTTTTCTACATGTTGGACATGTTGTTAAACATGATGATGGTGATTTCATGTGCATAACACGCCTTTGTTGGTAAGATGTTCTTTTCTGATATTTTCATGTATCATTACGTGTGGCTTGTGACTAGTTGTGACTATCATGGGTGAATGAAAACTTCACTTGGTCATATTGTGAGGCTGTGTTACATGATATCTTGAGTAAGGGTGATTGCAACACCCTAGCGTCACTTTCACCTGGAGTATGCATATTTGCATTTTGCATTTACACACACAAAATTAATTTTGAATCCTCACCTAGATTTAATAATCTAATTTGGGTGTTTCATACCATTGAAATATTCAAATATTCCAGGTTTATCAAGCATACCAAGTTTAAGCTCAAGAGAAAGGGGGAAGGTTGTGCAAGTTTAATTAATCTATTGTATCGTTTTCTCATGGATTTTGTAATAATTTCACAAGAGATGTATTCTAACTTTAAACTCCATGTTATCTTATTGTGTGAGGACTTGGTTGTAACATTAGAAAGCCAAATTAAATGATCATGTGTGCGAATAAACGTTTAGCGAAAGTCCCTAAATATTTTAGGTTACGATCTTAGTTGTATTTTTATGGAATTTTCATCACGCTCATGTAAGCAGGGGCGGATGTAGGGGGGCTGGCACGGGCTTCAGCCCATAGGGCCCCCCTACATTCGCCCCTGCCTGTAAGTGTTGTATTTATTCTGTACTATGTGTCTTAATTTGGGTGGGGCATTATAAAACATGCCTCATTAAATTCCTCAATAAGGCTGATAAGCCTATGGGGGAAAAAGTGATGCCTTCTACCAATTCCACAACACTCAAGGCCACTCCACTGATAAATGCCAAGACTTGAAGAATCAAATAGAGACACTAGTCATGAATGAGGAACTGGTAGAATTTGTGGACATAGGATGCCAAAGGAAAGAACACACTGATTGTCATGAAGGTCAGAGGCACAATTTAAGGCAAGGAGAGCAATAAAGAAACAAAAGATTTTTTTGATAGATTCAAGAAACATGTTTCATCGTGCAAAGGCTGAAAGCTCGCAAAGGAATCCACATAACCCGCATGAGAAAAATATCATAGGTAGGATTAAATGTATGTATGTCATGCATGAATAAAATAGACTTTCATCTTATGGTAGTTCCTTTTTTGTGTATTTTGTTCTTCAAGACAATGAACGGATTGAAAAAGGACAGAAACTCCAGTAGACAATCAAAGCCTTGAATTGAAGTTAAAGGTGAGAGAGCGGCCCAAAAATCGAAGCACAAAGGCTCAAGAATGGTTCAAAAAATGAAGCGTGAAGGCATAAGAACAATCCAAAAATCAAAGCACGAATGTGCAAGAACGATCAATCATAACCTAAATTTGAGAAGTGCAAAATGTGTGAGATCTGATTAAGACTGAAAATGCAGAAGTGCATGTTCATTGTCAAAGAACTTAAGAGTAAGGGAACAAGCACAACGACTGTCCCACGATCATAAAGGACTAGGGAGAGGGCGCGACACCTCGTCAAAGCCAAAAGATCACGGAACAATGATGCAATCTCCCTCAATGGAAAGCCTTATGATGAAACTTGTCGCCCACAATAGACTAGGGAGCCACATTACATAAGGTTCTTACTTCGTCCCAACCTTACCTACGTCATCACTTAAATACAATTTGGAGATCTACGTAGGACTAAAAGTTGAGAGACGCTTCGCCTAAGCTCCATACATATTTAACGGTTTAGCCCTAAGAGCTCCTCCCTAAAAGTCCGCAAGGGTAATTGGTTACAGTCAACTAAAACTGGATTCCACATAGTGGATAGGTTTGACACCAACGAAAGATGAAGGAGAATGTGTGAAAAAACCAGTAAAGAAGAGCTGCTCTTCTCCCTAGGAAACCTAGAAAAAAGAGTAGAAAACAATTAATGTCATAGTACAAAAAGAAAAATAAAATAAAAAAATTAATTAAATCAATTTATCAACTCTGTTGCCTCGATAAATACCTAAAATGGGATAAATTGGGTTTTTCAAAAAATTAATATTTTTAGCTCTTGTTGAAAAACTCTTAAAATGTGATCTTAGTTAAATGGTGATTGTAACAATGATATGACTAATAAGATCAAGCAAGCACGAGAACACAAGGAATTTTTTATAGAGTTTCGAACTCTTACGATCCTATTTTTCTTTCCCAAGACTAAGCTTGAGGGTATCGCTAGGAAAAAGATAACCCTAACTTTTGATTGGACCTAGAATCAAACATACAATCTCTTGCCTAATCAAGAACAACCACTACCACATAGTTAGCAAAAACCCCTCACACAACAATTGAATAAAAATAACAAACTTACAATCAAGGGAAAAAATCAAACAAGTCACCTCTTGAGAGTTTCACCAGCCAATAGCACTTCCAGTACTTAAATTTTCTCACTATTGTTTGAATGTTGGATTGTCCAGGCCCAATCCAACCCCTCCCTCTCGGCCCAATCTGGCCCATCCCTCATGACCCAATCTAGCCCATCCCTCATGCCCCAATCTCGACCCAATCCAGCCTGCCTCTCATGGCCCAATCTTGGCCCCATATTGCCCCTACACCAGCCTGCAATAACATCATTGCAGCCTTTACTGGGTATTCGTGCGTCGGCCCCAGATCCCATCTTCATTAATGATGGGTCTCATCCATATTAATGAGGTTCCCATCGACACCATGCTACCACCTGAGAACCTCTATCGGCGTCGGACACTCAGTCTCATCACCTGCAAACGCACGACGCATGTATGCAGAAAGACATCTCATCTTTCTATATGATATAGCTCTCTTCAAAATCATGGTATGTTCTGTCTTCTGATCTACTGACACACCGCTATTTCTTTACTCTCTTACTCACTCGAGCATCAGAGTGCTTGCAAGTGCCAGCCACCCCCCAGACGGACCCGTCGCTGGAGCCCGTTTCCTACTGTAGTGATCCCGTCTCCGACCGCTCCCTTTGGTCAGGAAAGAACATCTAGTGCCCACCTTGAGAGGCTGTGGACCGTCCGGGCCCAATTCGACCCCTTCTTCTCGGCCTAGTTTGGCCCATCTCCTATGACCCAATCGCAACCCACATCTGGGCCTAATTTGGGCCATCCCTCATGGCCTAATCTCGACCCAATCTAGCTCGTCCCTCATGGCCCAATCTCGGCCCCATCTTGGCCTTGCGCCAACCTACAACAACATCATTGTAGCCTCTACTGGATATTTGCATGCCCACCCCAGATTTCATCCTCATTAATGACGGGTCCTATCCAAATTAATGAGGATTAATGAGGGTCCGGTCAACACCATACTATCACTTGGGAACCTCCATTAGCGCCAGATACTCAGTCCTATCACCTGCAAACGCACAACGCATGCATGTAGGAGGACATCTCCTTTACCATTGCGATCCCATTTCTGACCGCTCTCTTGGTCAGGAATGAACATCTGGTGCCTACCTTGGGGGGTTGTGGACCGTTTGGGCCCAATCTGACCCCTCCCTCTCGATCCAGTCTGGCCCATCCCTCATGGCCCAATCTTAACCCACCTCTCGGGCTAATCTGCCTTATCCCTTATAGCCCAATCTCGGCCTCATTCTGGCGTTGTGCCAGCCTGCAACAACATCATTACAACCTCTACTAGGTATCCGCGCGCCCGCCTCAGATCCCATCCTCATTAATGACAAGTCTCATCCACATTAATGAGGGTCCCGTCGACACCATGCTACCACTTGGGAATCTCCACCGGCACCGAATACTCAGTCCCATCACTTTCAAGCACACGACTCATGCATGCAGAAGGACATCTCCTTTTTCTATATAAGTCAACTCTCTTTAGAGCCAAGGTATGTCCTGTCATTTGACCTACTAATACACCATTATTTCTTTACTCTCTTATTCACTCGAGCGTCGAAGTGCTTGCAAGTGTCAGCTGCCTACCAGACGAACTCGTTGCCGGAGCCTGCTCCCTACCGTTGCGATCCTGTCTCCAACCGCTCCTTTTGGTCAAGAAAGAACAAATTTTATTTTCAATAATTTGGTCTTTATATATGGCCTTCATACTCGCCTCATATTTATACAAGCGTCTTTTGTTAACTAACTATTACAAAGAGGGGTATGGAGCATTTTTGAAATTCAAAGATCCATTTAGCTTTTTCAAGTTGTAATTGGAACATTTCAACATTTGTTGGGATCTTGGCTTACAAACATATTAGAAAAATAATTTTGTACAAAATAAAAATCAACCTCAGAAAGTCAATGAGACAACCTCATAACAAGATTAATCATAAGCTTTTCAAAAACAAAAAGGCAAGAGGGATAGAGAACCAAATTAGAATCTACAAAAACAAAGTCAAAAGCACATTTTCTCAAAAAAAGATTTAACTTTTTGCATTGATAAATCAAGCCATGATTTTGAGGTACAGGATAAAAACATATTGTAAATAAATGTATAATTGGCGTGCAATAAAAAGAGACAAAAAGCAATGTACATACAGAAATGATCGTTAAACTTCAGTCGACCTAAGTCGTCCAATAGGTTAATGCCCAACTTCGGTCAAAGGATTGGTCGACCTAAGTCAAGAAGCCAACATTTTGGCCTATTTCGATTGACCTAAAGCACAACTTCAATCCACCAAAGTTGTCTAGTAGCCAAGGCCAAACTCTCTAGCCAACTTTGATCGACCGAAACTAAATTTCAGTCGACCTAAATGGCATACGAGAAGATTCAAATATTTTGCCTCACTCTAGTTGACTTATGCTATAATCTTAGTCGACCTAAGATACATAGATACAAAAAATAAGATTTTTACTTCACAAAAGGCTAATAAAATACTTACCCTTGACTTTAACAAACCCAAATGGACGGAACAAGAAGAAGGCGCACGAAATCCTCGTGGCTGAAAGGGCCCACGGCCGTAGCATGAGGCCCTTAAAGGCCCCCAATCATAGCCACAACTCGCAGTGGTGGCCACGACCTGTTGCCTCAACTGCAGCCTTAACCTGCGATTGTAAAGGATCCGCAACGCGAAGGGCTCGCGATCCTTTCGTCCATCAAGGTGCACAAGAAGATTTGGTGCATCGCCGAAGTATTTTCCTGAATACGAGGGGGTCTCACACAACGCGTAAACCGGATAACTCCGATAATTGAAAATCCTTCCAATAAATGGATAGACAATTATCCATAAGAAATTATATCCTCAAAAGGGCAAAATAAATGTCATTTATAAAAGATATATGTTATCCATAACAATCTTAATTTCAACCAAATTGGGAATAATCAAGATAAGCATTATTTACAAAAATTCTAGTATTGGATTACTTCATATTACTCAATATTCCCCTATAAATAGACGTGTTCTCATTTCAAAAAATGTACGTGTAAAATTGACATAAATACTATTTTTAAACTTTTATTACTCTCAGTGTTTGACTTAAGTATCAAAGTATTTGCACAAAAACTCTTACGCGCCCTCTGACTGTTTTCTTCCTTACAAACTTAAAAACAGTTTGACAATGACATTTTTAATTAAATAAATTTATTATTATATTTTAAAAACAATAACTTACATTACTGGCAAGGCAACCAAGGAAAATTCTACAGAGCTAGAAAGAACTTACCGACGGACTTACAAAAAGACCATGATTTGACAAAATTACCCCTCACGTTTTGTTAATATTTCAAAATAACCACTAAAACCCTGAAGCCCCCTTCCTCTTGGCTCTTTCAATTCCCACTCGAAACCCCCTTCTTCTCATCCTTTCAACGGGTGCCCGAAGATCATCAAAGAGTTTGACAAACAGCTACAAGCAAGCTGCAAAAGTGCAAAATCATCGAAGAGTTTGAACTTCAAAGAGAGCCTGAGAAAATTGAGAAATAACCCAAGAAATATGCACCAAAGGAAATAAATATAAGGTGTTCATGCCAAGTTCCAGAGGAATCCAAACTCAAATCAAACAAGTTGCGAACTGTTTTCTCTTCTTCCTTGGCGAGAAAGTCGGAAAGAAAATTGAAGCAAAAAACAGAGAGAGCCAAAATCAAAAAGTAAGGGAAACCCAGAAGAGATAGATACCAATGATGCAAACCCATCAACTAAAACTCGACAAAGAGATCAAAAATCGAAAATGAATGGTCTGAGAAAAAGGCGATGTGGAGGGGAATAAGAGAGCAAGAGGAATCTGTGATGTCTGTCTTACCATGGAAAAAGGTCTCGATAAGTCCTAAAAATTTTCCTGCAAGCGCTTCTAAGCTAACCAATATCTCGCGATATTTTATCAATCAAAATATCGCGAAATATCACTTCGGTAAACCCGTCAGTAAACGTGTTTGGCCCTGTAAAAGAACTCGACAACTAATTGCCCCAATGCCCATCCATTGGGGTTTCAATAGAGCATCATTTCACATGAATTTTTTTATTATATATTATATATTTTTATAATACATATTATTAATTAATTTATATATAACAATATATTTGAAATACTCAATATTATCTAATACCAATGCCATATTGTACCAAAGACAAATCTAATGTCCTGTTTAATACAATATTTACAGCTATGAGAAAAACAAACATCTCTTGGCCATTGCTTTTCAATTTAAATGATGCCTTTGCTGCAGTGAAATAGCAAAGGCATATTGAAGAGATGAAGCTTAACAAATAACAAGGATCAAGAGTCAAAATCAAGAACCATCAATCAAATTGGCAACCACACCACACCGATTTAGTGGACTGAGAATTGAGATATAGTCAAATTTCATCGTCCCAATCAAGACAGCAAATGGGGTGTATAAAGAAAAATAAAAAAGAAAAGAAAACACTCCTATAATTGACTTAGATATATGGACAAGTCATGGTTTGGCCAATAACAGGAAACTCCAATCCAACCTCTGTCATAGACCCACCCTGTATTATGTTCATCATCTTCATTTATTACAGAAGCTAAATAGAACAAAGTGGAAAAATGAACCATTGTAAAGTAGACGAGGTCCTAGATACAGAAAAGCAAACCAAAAAGAAAGAAAAATGGAATGGGTATCTTCTTTATGCTTGCTACTGACAAATCTTAGTGTTTTGATGCATCTTCAACTCCAAATACCTCGGTGTAACAAATGGGGCAAGCCTGAGAAAGAAAGCGAGCATCAGTAGTTTGCTAATTTTTTTCAGTTTTTTTCTTTCTACCAAATAATTTGGAACTTCAGAAGCTTACCTTGTTGATGCGAAGCCATGTGGCGCCACAACCAGCATGGTAGACATGTTTGCAAGGAAGAATCATCTGCTGGTCACCTCGTTTGTATTCCATCTGGCATATTACGCACCTGTTTTATGGTAAGGAAATGTCGGGGAGTGAGATCATGAGATCTATACAAACCATTAATCCAGAAAAAAAATCAAAATCTATAAGATAGTTGCAAAAACAAATTAATGGAAATCATCTCTTTTACTCAGCACGATAGACATATAAACTCCATAACCTCCACAAAGATTAATGCTGCTGCTCGTGGCAACAAGTTGCCCACATAACAGTACTGCCTGGACCAAGATATCATCGTTTTTATAAAGGAATATACAAATAAACCTAAAGATCATTCCACATTTAGCAAATTTTACAATATAGGAGAGAGAATATAAAAACAGGATCATTTTACATCATTATTATATTTAAGTCCCTTAAATGAACTGCCTACCACGTTGCTTTCCTTAACAAATGACTAACCAAAACTTGGTAACTCTAAAAATCTCAAGGATTTTAGAATTTCAAAAAGAAAAATCTCATGCTACAGAAAAATCAAAAGACAGCGTAGGTGTGTGTCTTTATTTTATTTTATTTGTTTGTTCAACCAATCCATTCTTTTGAATGGAATTGGTATTCAGTTAAGACTTCAGTGAAGAATGACAACTCAACAAGGAGTAGAAGGGAATCAGCAAATGAAGAATGATATTGGGCTTGGGTTGGGGGTTGAGGGGGAGAGGGAGAAAGAGAGCTTGACAGTTCTTCCAAAGAATTTAACTTTGAAGCATATTAAAACCATATTTTTGGATTACAACAGTTGCCATAGTTATAGGCTAAACCTCTTAAAATTAATCCTATCTAATATACTAACCTAACACTAATTTAAAGTCCATCATAAAAGAATCCGTTAAAATTCAAAATACAAAGAATCCTAATCTCTAAAATTCCTAAATAAAGGAAATCCTAATACAACTAAAACCCTGAACTAAATAGAACCCTTTATCTCCTAATTGGGTGGCAGATTTTTCCAAGTTTCTGCATTACTAAAAAATATTAAAATTAAAAGTTAAAACTGAATAATGCGGATACCAATCTATTAGGATTTAGCATTGAACAAAACTTATGTTTTAATTGAGTCAAATTTATGGAAAGTAAAGGGTACAAAGAATGTGAATTATCTCGGGAATGTTAGAATAGCTGCTGATTGAGGAATGAAGTTCAGCAATTGTATCCTGCGGGGTGTTTGAATAGACTCTGAAGAGTTCAAACAGATGTGTTTCAATAAAAAGAAAGCTGTTCTTATTCAAATGCAGCTCTGCAGGTTGTTCAAATGAAGTCAAGATCCCGAGAGCTAAAATTTGATATGGAATTCTATTCAACAAAAGCCTTTTACATGAGATCTCCTACTGCCATACAACAACAGGGTGGGCAATTCTCATGAAAGGTTTCTTCGAAACAACAGTGTTTAATCTTTTGAAGAGACTGCTTCTATTCTGTTATTGTCAAGCAGAATAGCAACAAGAATCAACAGCATGGGTAGCAGTTAATTGAAGTTGTCTAGTGAGATAAAGCCTTCGATCTTAAGTTGTGGTGTATAGCAACTAGATCGGGTTGTAAGTGTAGCACTTTTGTTTCTGCCTTTTTGTTGTTTGTATCCACCAGTGGATCTTCATGATTTTTCTCCTAGATCTAGAGCTACCACATAAAACACTGCACGCTCTACCTTTTTTAAAAAGGTTTATATAGGGCAGAGTTCATACAGACCACCATAATTATTTCAATTGTATCAAAATTTCTCTCTAATATTGATTGGCTTATTCCCAACTGGTGTCAGAGCTTGCCTATGATATACTGATTGAACGGAGCGCCCCCCCCCCCCCCAAAAAAAAAAAAAAAAAAACAATCTAACCAATAATTAAAATGCTAGTAAACCTTTGATAATATTATAAAATAGTAAGTGATGAAAAAACACAATGCACCAGTCATTTCAATATGTAAGTAGGACCTCAGCACTAGGAAATTGAGAGAAATAGCAGGTAATGGGGTAAAGAATCCCAAAATCTACCTCTCATCTCTTAACTTCTTTCTTTTGAAGAAGCTATACTTGAACTTTCTTACAGGAAGCAAGGAGATAAGGTCTTGGGAGAGACCTCGACTTTGAGTTCCTACTGTCTCACCCAACTCAAGTAATTCCTGCAAGCATAATACCATATAGTTGGTACCTTCAAAATCAAATATCCAAGGGATTGTGATACAACTAATATGTTTATCATCTTTTAATTTTCAGAATTATTAGTTTAACAAGCAACATGATTTGCCTTAAAGGAAACTATATACTTGTTATTCAAATATCAAAACGGAAAAAAGAAAAAAGCCAAACATTAGAAACTGAATTGCCACATCTAAATCCAAGGGTGGGCAACAGCCACGAAAACACCACTTTAGTATACTAAATTAAACAGTAAATCTTGCTCATATATGGAAGATATTTTTTATAACACAGAGAAGACAACAATTTAATGAATCAAACCTCATAAGTCATGTTGTCAGGGTCAACATTGTCTTGCCACATAACCTGCATTAATCCACAAACAAGGTAAAATGAATTAATCAATTAAAATTAGCATCCAAACTCAAACTTAATACTGTGGGAATGCATTTATTACAATTAAGAAGATCCAGAGGTCAAAACTTGAAACTGACAATTCTAAAAATGTGAAAAGACCAGCATTAGGGAAAAAGTAGTTAATTAACAATAAATAATAATCTTGGTAGAGTAAACACCCCCTCTCTCCCCCCCCTCCCCCCCCCCCAAAAAAAAAAAAAAGGATTTGTTTTAGCTGATAGAGATTTGAACTACCACAGTATTACAGATAATTAAAAAGTGAGGTAAAAAACACAAACATATATGTGAGCAACAGTATTCCAATCCAACTATTTGAGCATAAAAGTTTAGTGGAGTACATTTGGTAGCCGGATGAAATACCATAGCACTCTGAATAAGTAAAAAAGCAAGGGAAAACACGTACATGCACAATGATCCAAGGGATCAACAACCTAAAAGTCAAACAAGGTTTATCAATATACAATTGTCACTCTTATGGCGACAAATATTTGTTATACATGATAAACTGGCTTTATCCTTTGTGTCTAGGTTGTTTGAAGCAAAACCATGGGTTTTTCACACACAAAGGCGTTAAGATTGCACAATACTACCAATGAAAGAGCAGCACACCTGATAATCATGAGCATTATGATTACCTCGAGGACCTGAAATAGAAGAGAAAATTACTTTCTTGTGAGACATGGCATGTTGCTAAAATCAGCAAGCAAATATCTGGCGATGAGATATCACAAAACAGCAGCAGCAACATCCAAGAAATCACTACTAGGAAATAAATGAAAAATTTCCCACCATTATATCCACCATTTCCCTCCATGCAACTTGTTTCTCTTTGGCTATCCAAAAATGTTTTCCTTATATTAAAGTTCAATACATAACAACATAATTTGATACATAATTCCATTATATTTATTCCATAAGTATCCTGCTACGTGCAGATTGTTGAAGTATGGACAACAAATGTGAATGTCCATGTTAAGTCAAAAAAACACTGGTAAATTTTGGAACTAGAATAAAAACTGCACACATGAGAAAACACTAGTTGCATCTTTCAACAACATTGGCCCTTTTGAAGAGGCTAATTATAGCACGAGTGGGGTACATCCTTTTGATGTGCCAGCACCATTAGACTGCTAATGAGTATAATGCAAAGTGCCTTGTGCCATAAATCAATCATAAATGGGTACCAGAAAGCCTTTATGAGTTATCCTCTGGATAGCCATCATTAGAGTTTAGCGCAATTTTCTACATCGGTCCACTTTAAGGTGGGGATGGTCTAAGACTTAGGTCTTAGTTGGACAGCTGGTGCAGCTATAGACCCCTACCAAGCAGTGTCTAGACCTCTTGTTGTTATTGATAATAAAGAGATGGGCATGACAGCATGTTTTTCACTTTCTTTTTGGGAACGTGTACTCTTAAAGTTTCACACAAAATTTTCAGGACTGGGAAATTGACTCTTGTTCAGGTTCAGCCTTTCTATTTCAGAATTGTCCCATGACTGGGCAGGGGATAGACAGATGAGGGCAGCCCCCATATCCAGGGAGAGACATTTACTGTTCACTTTTTTATGGTGCCTTTTGTGATAAATGAATTTCTGGCCAGCCTTGGAAAGCAATGCTCCTTTGTGACTAGAAAGGCATGGGTTCGAGTTATAGCAACATCCTCTTTGCAAAAAAAAAACAAGGCTAGGGATGCGTTAAAAAGAATAACTCCCCCCAACCCTCGTAAAGCAGGGAGCCCTGTGCACTTGGGATGCCCTGGGAAAGCACTACAAAACACAAGTGCTTCTCAATCATCATAGAGTAGTTCTTCATCTGCTCAGTTGCCCTTGGTACAATTCGTATCTTATCACTGATAACCTGAGAAAATGAAAGCAAGTTGAGTTGCACACATGTTATTTCTGAAGATGCTGCAGTGACAAGTAGGTACTAGGTAGGTCATCTTCTGCTTCATCGCATAGTAGCAGAAGACAGTTGGGGCTTCGCATTCTTGATTCCAGGATTACAGTAGAGTTATAACAGTCTCTGACAGGTGAAGAGAGCTTTTTTTTTTTTTTTAAGCATCATATTCTTTTCTTCTCCATTCTGTGCTTGAGTGGGGACATCCTTTTAGGTTTCTCTATCTCTGTGCAGTGTTTGGACGGTTTCCTCTACTTGTACCTGGATAGCAAGAACCCCTAGTTTTCTAACATTTTTTTATATAGGATCCACCCCCATAAAGCCTTTTTTAATTCTACTTGCTAGTTTTCTATTTACACAAAGTCCGGCCAACCAAAGGACTTCTTAAGAACTAGAGTTGGAAGTGCATTTAAGAAAATCAAATGTGCTTATGAAAATATAGATACAAAAAGTCAAACTAGTGGAAAAAATACTACAACAATCAAACTTGGTCATGGTGGAAAGAATATCACCGTGTTTTTTTACCCTTTTTCTTGGTTTTGTTAGGATTGGATGTGAACAAAAAACAATATAGGAGGAACACAATTCAAAGCAGAAGTCATAAAAATAGCAGGCAAATCACCTACTGATTCCCAATTTAAGCAAGTTAAGGAAGACTCCAACAACAGGACACAGGATGAGGAACATCACTAAGCAAATTAAAAGCCTTAAAATTAGGAAATTCAAGACCAGTATGAAACTCAGAACTTACATTCTACATGGCTAGGATTCACATTTATGCCTGAATTCTCTTCCAATTGTGTACGTACATGTGCAGTCTGTTCAGTAGTCATTGGTACAGAAGTTTCAAAATGTCCATCATATTCATCCATTGCTGGTGCGTGATCATTGAATACACAATCGTGGCTATGATCATAATATGAAACGCTCCCTGGTTCAGATAACCCAAATTTGTAGAAACTTGAATGCATTGAAGGATAAGTGCTCTCCTGAAAGAATAGGACAGAATAAATCCAATGCCGTGTGAAATTAGAGTAATCATGCACTTGATTTTATTTTGAATGCCAAAAATTTTTAGGAATACAGAGTCAGAAAATGCTGCCATATGCTTCAATTATTGGTATGTGCTAGATAGACAAGGCAAATGATAGGTACTTTTCTGATAACAGTAAATAATAGGCATAATTAAGTCCATATACACATTTATCTTGCCAAACCAAAGAACATAAACCAAGGGGAACAAACACCATCAAAAATAATAGGTACCTGAACATGTAGTGCATCAGCAAAAATGAAATTCACATGTTCATATGCAAGGCCTTCAAAGAAATTGATAAAGCTACCAGCTGAATTATAAGGAAAGCTAGCGTTTACATAGTTAGCTTCCACTTGCAGGTTCCAACTCATTTTGGATATGTCTTCTGCAAAACATGACTACAGAAAATCAAGAAGACAGCCACTTTTAACTTGAGAAAACATTGAAATTAATGAAAACAAGCCGCGGACCTAAACCAGACAGACCCAGAAATTCAAGGCTTCAGATCCGCACTGGACAATCGGGAAGCAGGTCAATGCAGTTCCTTTTATATATTTCTGCAAGTACTTAAGTGAAAACACCTGCAAGAGAATTATTGATTTAGAATGAGCGTTCAGAAGTTAATGGTCGAAATTTAATCCAGACACATGCATTCTTCCAAATATATAATATAAATCCCACCCATGATCTAAATTCAATAATAGGATTCAAACAGTACTTGGGTGGGTCAGAAGATATCGCAGAAAAAGGAAAGCGTTTTTAGTCACGACAACTGAATCTCTGGGAAACAGAACGAGGGGAGGAAAAGAATAGGGTTCCAATCCCCGCCCATCAGCACCACATTTGATAAATTACAGCAACTTTCAGCCAATTTCAACAGAGAAGGGGGTAGAAACCTAAAGAGAATGTGTAGAATCAGTCTTGTTTTAGTTTCGTTTAATAGCCTATTAGCGTACATTTTTCTCAGCGGCCAAACGGGTTGCAACTTGCAAGACCAGTTCAAATAGGAAAAGGAATCCACATTTCACATCAAAACAAACACCTCCAATCACATCACTTCCATCAAGCATTTCATACCTCAGAACTTGAAAGGAAAAAAAAAAATGGAAGGATTTCCGTCGTTATGACTGGACAATTTCTAAAAATCAAAGAGAAAGGGAAATTGTCCAAATCGATCGGTCCGATCCATGAAGCCACATAAAAAGGGAAAACAGAAGAAGAAGATGAAGATGAAGAAGAAGAAGAAGAATATTGATTGCAGGAGACGGGGAGATTGAAGAACCGACATTGAAGGGCTTTTCGGAATGGCAAGCTTTTTCTTTACTTCAGAAACTCCCTCGCGGACCCGAACTCCACGTCAGAGAGACAATCGTGGCTCTGAGCGCTCTCTCTCTCTCTCTATCCCTCCCCTCAAGAGTGTGTGAGTGAAGCTTTTATGCGAGGGTTTGTGCAGACACGCGAACTCCGTTTTAAGGGGCAACGATACGCTGCGTCGAAGTTGCCCTGTGAAGCGTGCACCTCTCCCTCTCTCGGTTTGTGCAGACACGCTAACTCCGTTTCAAGGGGCAACGATATGCTGCGCCGACGTTGGCCCGTGAAGCGTGCACCTCTCACTCTATCGAGCGCATAGATACTTTTTTTTTTTTTAATTTTAATAAATTATAATTTATAGACACTGATGACATATTGAAAATAAAACTTATAAAGAGTGGCAAATAATCATATTTCATACTTTAGTAAAATTTAATTAATAATAGTGTTATTACAGACAATTATCTAATTATTATTCGTAGAGTTAGAACATCTCTAAAGAGGAGTGTCATTTTAGAGTGCTAAATTATCTATTTACAACTTTGAATAGTGTTATAACACTTCTAAAAAATAAATCTGCTCCAATGACAAGTACCAAAATAAAAATATCATTAATATTTTAAATTCAAATAATCAATATTTTATAATAAAAGTTAAAATAGACCAATTAGAAATGACGGTTGGAGTTTACATCTCTTCTTTTTTCTTTCTTCAGAGGTTACAAAAATGACACCTCAAGAGGGTTATTGCCATTTTACAACCCCAATATGACACCCCTATTAAGTGGTTAATTTTTAATCTGGGGTATCATTTTGACGGTTATGAAAATGACACCCCATATGTCACTCTCTATTAGAGATGCTCTTAGGAATTGGTAATCATAGTTGAAAACTGCAAATTTCCAGTAATTACAAAAAGTAAAATAAGTTATGTGAATAATAAAATAAATAAGTTGTAATGGGCACGTCCCCCTAATGTCTTCTCAAATTAAAATAACTGTATTTGCTTTAATCCATTCCATTTGTCAAATGTGGGTACTTTCAATGTTGTAAGCAGGATTAGGATTAGGATTAGGATTAGGATTAGGATTTGCTTTGAAATTTGAAATTTTACCACATAATAAATTAAGTAAAAGAAAGAAAATTGTGTATAATAAGATTGAGAAATTATTTATTTATTTATTTATTGAGTCGTTGGAATAAAGGGGAGGGGAGGTTGAGCCATCAGCTCATGTGGGACCAAATGTGGTCAACCGGGAACCGATGAAAAGACAGAGGCAGCCGATTACTTGTCCTTCACTTCTTCTTCTTCTTCTTCTTCTCACATATGTTCTTGGCTTCTTTGAGTTGATCAACTACTTAGATCCACCTGTTCTCCCTTCCCCCACCCTTTTCAGTTTTCACATGGTGGGAGAACAGACACACAACACACATAGATAGATACCAACTAGTAAAAGCTTTTTTTCTTTTTTTACCTGATTCTCTCACTCAGCAGCTGCTAAGTACAAGAATTCATAAAAACATACAATCAACGGCTTGTGTGTTTTATACAAGAAAAAAAGAGTTTTCATATAGGGATAGAATAGAATTTTTTTTTTCTTTTTGGGGGGTGGGAGAGAGAGAGAGAGAGAGAGATTGAGTGTTCTTACAGAAGCTAATCCTAAAGAGTGAGTAGAGATAATGGTTGGGCTTTGGTATGGAAAAAGGAGGGAAAGACGAACAAAACCATCTTAATCTTAGTTGAGAAAAAAAAGGAAAAAGTAAAAGTGGTGGGGTGGTGGTGTCGGTTGAAGTTTGTTAGGGAATCAAATGATTCTCGAACTCTACCCCACCCCCACAAAGACAGACACAAAACACATTCATTCTTCGTTTTGATGAAGAGACCGGTTAGGGTTGCGTTTGCTTAGCTGTTTGATCAATATACATCAGATCAGACCATGTGGACCAGCAGCAAGGCAGGCCAACGCCTCTTTCTTCACGAATGGGCTCTACTAAAGTACATGCCAAAAAGTGTAAAGCTAATCTCATCATTGTTGTACTCCACGCCACATACCCACCTATCACCCCCATGCAACAATGCCCTTTCATAATTCATTTATTCCAATATCAACCCAAATTAATGTGATTCAATTGGTTTGATTAGAGTTTCTTTTTGCTTTTTAAATAACTTAGTTCGATTCTAATTTTATTTTTTAACTCAATTAAATCAATTCTTGATTCAAAATTTTAGACTCAATCACGATTAGTTTAGATTCAAGTTTATATAAAATGCCATGTGGGTAGGCAGCCATGGATGGAGAGGGAGGGGGGGAAGGAGGAACATGCGATAAATTAAAATGATTGAGGATGAGGATGAGGATGAGGATGAAACAGTCCAGCGTGCAAAGCGTAGGAGGAATCACATTATTATGTTGTCCATTCCTTTTGTCAGCACACAATACATTGGCATCAGCCCCAAGCAAAGCACCCAACTTGAAAGGCCTAAACTCTAAAGCATTATATTTTTGCCTTTTTCTTTTCTAACTCTCTTCTGTTGCAAATATAAAAGCCTCTAATACTTGAACCCAAGTAATAATATATCTGATCATGAAGTCTAGGTCAGTGACATACATTTCTACCATTATACAACAAATTGATCAAAACCAAAACCAATGAAAAAACATGACATTACTTTATGACAGATAATAAAAGAGGGGAGAACAACAAAAAACCTGTAAGTTGAAGATGTAATAACAGAGATCTTGAAAATTTACTCTATTTGAAAGAGGAGAAGAAGCTAACTGTGTCCTTCAGAGATTTGATGAAATCGTCAACATCCTCTTTTGTGTTGTATAAGTGAAGACTAGCTCGTGCGCTCGCATTCACTCCCAAGTAGCGATGGAGGGGCTGGGCACAGTGGTGACCCGATCTAATGGCTACTCCGTGCTGGAAAAATTACACTTCTTGTCAAGATGCCATTTTGGGCAAGTACTTTAGAAAGAATCTACCACATTAGAAAATATGCATAAACCTCGCTGTCAGAAGAGCATATATGTTTCTATAGATAATACCTGCTGATCCAGAAAAGTTGCAATATCTGTTGGGTGAATATCTTCTATGTTGAATGAACAAAGAGCAGCTCGCTGGACAGTTTGTGAAGGCATGGGACCATAGATGTGGATGTTAGGAATCGTACGTAGGCTTTCATATAGGTAATTGGACATCTCTACCTACATAAATAAAACAGAGGACCCAGGTTAAAAATACGTGCATAGACCAATTGTGGATAGATTCTCCTGTGTAACATCTAAAAAGACACAAAATTCTTCCCCCACCCCTGCAGGAAGAGAGAGAGAGATATGTCTGTATTGCAGGGAAGGCGTCCCGGGGAGGCTCCCCACTTTGCAAGAGTCAGGGGAGGCTTATTTTTTGTATGTAGCCTTATCCTTACTTTGTAAAAATAATTGTTTTCACAACTCAAACCAGAGAACCAGAGACCTTTCAGTTTTAAAGGAGAAATCTTATGGTTATTACCAAGGTTTGCTGCTCTGCTGAAACATTGAAATGATGCCATAAATTGATGAATTGAGTAATGGGACATAAAGGCCGTTCCAATATCTTGGAAAGTTGGAAGGGCATATATTATTCTATTCATGCAAGTTTTTGGTCTCATATCGTGCTATACAGTAGGAGCAAAATGGCTCAGCAACTAGCAATAATGAATCAGAAAAAAGTATTTGTCCCCCTCTCCAAAACCTTCTCTATATCAAATCTTATAAGCACCTTTTTTTTTTTTTTACTAGTTTCAATGGTGTTTTCCATTTTGAAGTGTTTCCCCCAAAGTTCAAACTACATCAATTTTGCAGGGTAAACCCACGAGAGAGAAGTTGGGGCCACATTCCTAACAAGAAAAAATTCACATGTTACCATCATTATGGGATACTCCCAATCTCTAGAATTTCAAACCACTAGAATGACAGTAGGCATTCTCTTCATTCCCAACAAAGGTTACTAGCCTGTAGTTAGCCAGTGCCAGCAGCATTGCATAAATCTGGCCTTGAGCCTTACAAACCCACTAAATTTAACAAGTTGAAGTCCAATCTGACCATTATATGATGTTCATTCCAAGACCCAACACTAAAACTTAAACCCATTCACATAGGTGGCAGACTGCAACTATCATAGTTCACCATGACTCATCAACCAACCAAGGATAAAAGTGCCAAGATACATTTTAAAACAAGGTCGGGCAAACATTAGAGATGGAGGAAAGGTAATTCCATGCATACATTGGTCCCATGTACAAAATTATATTGTGCATAAGTTTCATTCAATCAAATGACAATTGTAAAAACCTTGTGTGATCTCCAATTGTGGCCAACCACTATTGCTAGCATCTTATTTCAGCATTTTTTAAAATATACCAATTCAACTCTTATCTCAGTCAACAATTCTACAATTGTTACCCATAAAATGACATCTTAAAATGCTTGAAAGGATTTGAGCCATATACAAGATAGTGCAAGACAGTGGAACCAAAGGTTACCTCGTAATCATGAATCTTCTGCATGCCAATTCCAGACAAATAATCAATTGCTGCTCCCAACCCAATTGCTTCCCCAATTGCAGGTGTTCCAGCCTCAAATCTGACTCAATTAAAATGAGAAGCTAACAAGATTATCATTTAACATCTAGTATATTGATCAAAGAACACAAATTGGGGGGAAATTTGGCAAACACGATCAGAAAATATCCATTGCATAATCAAAATACCTAACCTCCTAGAATTTAAAATTGAATTAGGAACCAATGAAGGAATAATCAAAATCAGCTACAGAAATTATATGACAAAGGATTCTCGGGGATAACCTTGGAAGAACATTTTTATTTAGCTTTCTGTTTTCTTTAGCACAGAGTTGTTTGGTTCAGTGTTTTTTGTCTTTTTCCTTTTAAGCTTTTTAATATAGTAACATAAAAGAAAAAGGGGGAAAAAACAAATTTTTAAGATTTTTTTTTTTTTTTGTTTTATCGGCACTAACAGAACAACTACTCCATTTTCTGAAATATTCTTTTCCAAGTTTGCTATCAATCAAATCATAAAATACAAAATTACACATTTAAAACCCAAATAATCCACTACAAAAAAGTTGAATAAGAAACTAACTTGTTTTTTATTTATTATTAGGGTAAATTGCATACGCACCCTGTGGTTTAACACGTTTTCAATGATCACTCCAGTACTTCAAAATTGCCCCGGAAGCCCCTATGCTTTCAATTCTTTGCAAACACACCCTCCATAAATTATAGCAACTAACACCTGTCAATTTTAAGTCAATCAACGTAGTTTTGCTTTTTATATCTTTAATTAAATTATATAAAATTCAAGTTAACTGAAAACAAAATCAAAAAATCAAAAGAAGAAGAAAAAGAGTAGTCGGCTGAAAGCCTTTTATAGTGGACGACTCTCCTCTTCTTCTTCTTCTTCTTCTTCTTCTTCTATCTCTCTCTCACCACAACATAACCCACTGCAGCCAAGTTCAATCTTTGAACCCTCTAGAACAAATGGAGGGAGAGAGACGATTTCGCACAATCAATCTCACCTTGAACACAATTTTGCACAATAGGGTTTCAATCAAATGGGTTTCTTCTTCTTCGATCTAGGGATCTTCAATGGGTTTGATCGAATTAGAGATGGGTTCATCTTTTTTTTTGTTTTTAATCTTCTTCAATCTGGGTTTGAATATTGTGAAGAGTGAACTGATCTGGGTTCGTTCTTGATCTGGAGCGAACCCAAATTGATTCAGTGATTGGAACGAATCTAGATTGATTTGACAAATTGATCTTGGTTCGTCTTCGTCTTCGTGTGTTCATTCTAATTCATCTTCTTCTTTTTCTTCTTCTTTGATCTGGGTTCAATTTGAAATTGAAGATTGATCATACTGGTTCGATCGAATCAAAGATGGGTTTGTATTTCTCTTCTTCTTCTTTGATCTAGGTTTGAAGATCAAACCAAATGGGCTTGTTCCGAAGATGGGTTCAATCGAACCAAAGAGGGATTCTTCTTCTTCTTCCTCTCTCTCTGTGCATTGGTTCTTTGGAACCCATAGCTGATGGGTCATCCACCAGCAACAAGTTCACTGCAGACTGGAATGGTTCAACTGGCAATTCTATTTTATTTTTCTGTTTATTTTGTATTTTATTTAAATTTAGTCTTTATGTAAATAATTTAATTGATATATACAGTGTAAAACTACCTCTGCTTTGGGCTTGTAATAGATGGTATTAGCCCTAAAAATTGACACAGGGGGTGTGTTTGCCAAAGAATCAAAAGCACAAGGGCTTCCAAGGTCAATTTTAAAGTACAAGGGGTGTCATTGAAGACGCGTCAAACCACAGTATGTATGCAATTTGCCATTATTATATCCATCCAAGATGTAGAATTATTCTAGGCCTTAGTCTCTCGAAATAGTTAACTTCCTTTCTGTCAAAATATCCCAAGATCCTCCTATTTTAGGCAATGTACAGTTAGGAGAATAGGCAGCTTCTAAATCTCTTTGATTAGGTTGATTGATTGCAGATTCTTAGGTGTTTCCTAGTTTAGAGATGTGATTAGTTTTCCTTTTCTGTATATATATATATATACAGCATGAACAGTCCTTTGATGAATCAATTAAGAGGAATTAACTTTCTCCGCACAAGGTTTCTTTGAACTTTTACAAAAGCATGCACTTTTGCTAAAAAAAACTACTCCCCAACAAGCACTTAATATCTAACACCTGCACATGAACCATCTCCTCTGAACCATGGAGACAAATGTGAACCTTCATGTGAGAAAATGTACATGTAATTACTGACTGCAATATGATAGATTATTGAAGATAATCTATCTTGGTTCACTGAAAATGGAGAGAATTACAACTGAAAAATTTAAGTAAATGAAAAGGAAAGTGAACTTTCGAGAGGTCCACACTCCCAATATCTCCACTACTCCAAAAAATTCCTCTCTATTCTACTATCTTTCCTATTTATATGTTGTTCCAGCTATGCTCCTCTAACCAATTCTGTTGTCCGCACATGCCACCTACTTTGCTCTACCCATATTGCTCTTTAACCACTTTTGTTACTTTCTCCCTTTCCCTTATTATTATTCTACCCCTGCTTATTCCGTCATTGGTAACGGAATTGTATGGGTCTTCTATCAATGCCTCCCTCCATATAACTCACCTTGTCCTCAAGGTGGAAATCAGGGAATTGTTGCTGGAGCATGACATAGGGTTCCCAAGTGGCTTCTAAAGGTGGCAGCCCTTTCCACTGAATGAGTACATCCAAGCCTCTTAGGTTCTTACCCATTCTCAGCCTTACTCCAATAACTGCCTCCGGTTCCACTAACATGTCTAGTTCTTCACTGAGCTGGCTAGGTATATCAGTTAGGGCGGTGAGTATTCTGTTGGCCTTGCGTAATTGGGACACATGGAAGATGGGATGAATGCTGCAAGTCGCAGGCAAGGACAGCTTGTAATCGACTTGCCCAATCTTCTTCTCCACAGCGAATGGGCCATAAAATCGAGGTGCTAGCTTCTCATGAGGACGTGCAGCCAGCAACTTGCGGCGATAGGGCAGATCTTCAAGTAAACCATGTCTCCCACTTCAAACTGAACATCTCGCCTTTTCCGATCTGCCCCTTCCTTCATCTGAGCTTGAGCCCACAGCAATTGAGCCTTTAGTTCGTCCAACATCTGATCCCTTGCAACCAGCTGCGGTTCCACTGCCAATACCGGGGTAGAACCCCTTTCGAACCTCAATAACCCCGATGGCTCCCGTCCATAAACCACTTGGCAGGGAGTAAGTTTGGAAGCCATGTGGTAAGAAGTGTTATACCATAACTCTACCCATGGCAGCTAGCTGAACCAAGCCCTTGATTTTCTTGACGCAAAGCATCGTAGGTAGGTTTCTAGTGTCCTGTTTAGTACTTCCGTTTGCCCATCTGATTGGGGGTGGTAAGCCGTACTTCTGCATAGCTTCGTGCCCTAGAGGCGAAATAATTCTTCCCAAAAATGGCTCATGAAGACCTTGTCCCTATCAGACACAATAGATCGAGGCACTCCATGTAGGCGTATCACCTCCTTCACAAAAATCGCAGCCACATTGCTAGTAGTAAAAGGGTGTTTGAGTCCTATGAAATGTCCATATTTGCTCAATCTATCCACCACAACCAATATCGTGTCCATATTTTTGGATCTAGGCAACCCTTCAATAAAATCCATAGCTATATTTTCCCATACCTGACCTGGAATAGGGAGTGGCTGCATAAGGCCTCCCGATGATAAGACTTGGTATTTGTGCTGCTAGCAGATGGCACATTGGTTCACATAGCGATGGATATCCCCCTTCATTCCAACCCAGTACACATTCGCTGCTATCCTCTTGTATGTTTTCAAGAACCCTGAATGCCTACCCGAACTCCCATTGTGCCCCTCTTGGATATGGAATCAAAGTCGATCCCTTAGGCAAGTATAATCTGCCCTTGAATAAGAGCTGATTATTGGCCCACTGATAGTCGAACTTGGCCGACGGATCTCGCTGTATTTCTGGGATCAATTTTTGCAAATCCACATCTGCCTCCACTTCCTTGGCCAGTTGTTCAAGTTGAATAACCTTAGGAACTGTTATTGCAAAAAGATCGGCTGAGTGATTGATCTTAAAGAGGGCATATGCTGCCTTGTTCTCCCACCAAGGCCGATATTGGATGTCAAATTAATAGCCCATTAGTTTCATCAACCATTTTTGGTGTTCGGGACTCACCAATCTTTGCTCCATTAGAAACTTCAAGCTCCTTTGATCGGTGCGTATGATAAACTTCTGGCCCAATAAATAGTGCCTCCATTTTTGGACAGCGAACACTATTGCCATCAACTCTTGCTCATACACCAACTTGTTGCGGCCGTTAGGATTAAGTGCATGGCTGTAAAAGGCAATGGGGCGATGCTCTTGTATCAAAACAGCCCCTAAACCTGATCCGGACGCATTCGTTTCCACCTCAAACTGTTTAGTGAAATCTGATAATGCCAGCACCGATAAAAAGGTCATAACTTCCTTCAATTTCTAAAAAGCCTCCTCAGCTGTTTCATCCCAACCGAACCCCTTCTTTCGTAGTTTTTCTTCGTGGAAAGGCCAAGCCAACTTCCCATAATCTTTCACAAACCGTCTATAGCACCCTGTTAGCCCCAAAAACCCTCATAATTCCTTTACCAACCCCGGCCTTGGCCACTCAAGCATGGCCTTAACTTTGGACTGGTCAACAGCCACACCTTTGCATGAGATGACACGGCCCAAGTACTCCACTTCCTGTTGTCCAAACTGACATTTTTTTCTGCTTGCGTAGAGTTGGTTTTCAGCCAACACCTTCAGCACCTCCTTCAAATGCTGCTCATGTGCCCCAAGTCCTTGCTAAATACCAAAATATCATTAAAAAAAACCAACATGGATCGTCTCAATTGACCTTTAAAGATCTCATTCATGAGGGACTGAAATGTTGTCAGTGCATTGGTCAGCCCAAAGGGCATGACCAGACACTCGTAGTGCCCCTCGTGAGTACGGAATACCTTCTTTGGCACATCTTCTTCCTTAACACTAATCTAATGGTAACCGGCCTTCAAGTCCAGCTTTGAAAACACCGTGGCCCCATGCAGTTCATCTAACAACTCATCAATCACTGGAATAGAAAATTTATCCGACACCGTTACTTTTTTCAAGGCTCGATAATCTACACAAAATCTCCATCCCTCGTCCTTTTTAACCAACAAAACAGGGCTGGAAAAGGGACTAGTATTAGGTCTAATAATCCTTGCAGCAAGCATCTCTCGTACTAGCCTCTCAATTTCAATTTTTTTAACATAGGGGTAGCAATAGGGCCTTACGCTTACCGAGGCAGCTCCCGGCTGTAAGTTAATAGCATGTTCTCGTGTTCTTCTTGGTGGCAGCCCCTCGGGATCATTAAATACTTCACTGAACTTGGCCAGCACCTACTGGATACCGCCCTGTGTGACAGTAGTGAACTCCCCACAATCTGCCGAAAGACACCCTAACTCAAGAAGCACACCCTCCCCGCTGTCCTTTAGTGCTTTCATCATGGCCTTTAATGTGACAAGGGTTTTGCTTAAACTTGGATCCCCTTGCAACGTAACCATCATCCCTCCTGCATTGAATCTCATAGTTAAGGACTTCCAATCAACTTGTACCTTGCCCAAGGTTGCCAACCATTTCATTCCTAGGATGAAATCTGAGCTGCCCAAGTCCAAGGGAAGAAAGTCCTCAGTTATCTCCAAGTTTTGAAGAGAAAGAAGTACCCCCTTACAGATTCTGGTGCCCTGCACAGCAATCCCCATACCCATGATCACTCTGTAGCCTGCTATCTCTGACCTTGGCAACCTCAGTGTTTGTACCAGCTCAGCTGCAATGAAGTTATGAGTAGCCCCGCTGTCAATAAGTACCGCGACCTCTTGGCCAGCAATCTGCCCTTGCACCTTCATGGTTTGGGGTGGGGTAAGCCCCACCACTGAATTCATAGACAATTCTATCACCTCTCCCTTAGCCTCCTGCACCTCCCATTCACCCCTTCCTTCCGTCTCCTCTTCCTTCTCTTCGTCATAAATCACCATGACTTGCAACTCCATGTTTTTGCAACGATGCCCAATAGAATATTTCTCATCACATCTAAAGCACAGCCCCTTCTCCCTTTTGGCCTTCAAATCTGCCTCACTAAGTCTCTTGAAAGGTGGATTACTCCCCTTACCGGCAACCGGATTCCGGTGTAGCACAACCGCATTGGCTATTGCTAACTTTAGCGATGTTGGTGGGGCAACCATGTTCACGGATCGGTGGTGGTTCGAAAATGGGTTGAAGTGAGTCGTTCCCCTATTCTGACCACTTCCTAAGGAGCTTCCTCTGACGACCATGTTTCTTTCCTCAATTCGTTGAGCCACTTCCATTAGCTAATCCAATCCATTCGACCTTAGCATTCTCAGTTCCGCTCTAATTTCCGACTTCAACCCATTAATGAATTGGCCCTCCAACAAGGCCTCTGGCATGCCTTCGAGAGGTGAAGCCAATGTCTCGAAGCAAAGGCGGTACTCTTTAACTGATCCCCACTGCCTAAGGGCGAGGAATCTCTCTTCCAGGGTCCCCTCATGCGTGGACCTAAATCGGTTTCTTAGCATCACTTTTAGTTCTTCCCAACTCCGCACTTGCCTCCGCCTTTGTTACCATGAAACCATGCGAGTGCTGGCCCATCAAAACAGAGGGTTGTTGATTCCAACTTCTCCAGCTCCATCAATTGGTTGACGATGAAATACCTTTCAGCCTTGAAAATCCAAGCATTTGGATCCTCTCCCTCGAAGATAGGCATTTCCAGGCGCCTCCCTTTGTAATCAGACCTTCTTGTCCCTTCAACTCCATCATCTCCATCGGCTCTGCCCATTCTCACTTCTAGCATTCCCTCCATGAACGAAGAGGAACCCCGTGGCAGCAAGGTCCCCTCCCGCTTCCTTTTTCTCCCTCGCTCCTGTCCATCCCATTGCGCCATTAGGAGAGCGAACTAATCCATCATCGTGGCCATATTTTTCTCAATTCCACTCACCTTCTGCACTTCCAAATTCAGCGAGTCAAGCCCACTGTACAACCCATCTATCCACCCTTCCAAGTCTCCTACTCGATCACTAAGGTTCACCATGGGGATCGACTTTGCTGCTCTGATACCAAATGATAGATTATTGAAGATAATCTATCTTGCTTCACTGAAAATGGAGAGAATTACAACTGAAAAATTTAAGCAAATGAAAAGGAAAGTAGACTTTCAAGAGGTCCACACTCTCCCAATATCTCCACTACTCCAAAAAATTCCGCTCTATTCTACTTTCTTTCCTATTTATATGTTGTTCCAACTATGCTCCTCTAACCGATTCTATTGTCCGCACCTGCTACCTGCTTTGCTCTACCCATATTGCCCTTTAACCACTTTTGTTGCTTTCTCCCTTTCCTTTATCACTATTCTGCCCTTGCTTATTCCGTCTTTAGTAACGGAATTGTATGGGTCTTCTATCACAATACAGGTGTTTATGGAAGAGTGGCAAAATCAAAGGATCTAGTATAGTACACAAAGTTGGAGTTGATGGTAAAAGTTCACAAGGGTACCAGGGGTTGGTGGTAATGGTGAATTATCAGTGGAAAGGAACTGCAAATAGACAAATAAGAGGAATCAAATTAAAGGGTAAATCACATGTGAAGGAGTCAGTATACCATCTGGTGGCAGTAGAGACAAGACAAAATAAAGGACTGAGGTCAACTGAACAGAGACACACCATACATTTGGCAGAGATTGTTTGACTTCTGGTGAGTTATAAGGTGAGGAAACCACATTGATCATCATCATCACAAACTCAGTCTCATTAACTGAAGTTGGCTACATTAATTCTTGGTCTCCAATCTTTGTATAGATTCATGCTGAATGATCAAAAAAAAATTTAAAATTTTCATCATTCCACAAAAGAGGGCTCAAGGCAGCTGTGCACTGCCTCATTCATGTTTCCGGCAGATTTCTGCACCTAACAGATTCCTACACCATTTGCACTACTTTATCTGTAAAAACAAGTCCAAGTATTACTTTTACAATATCAAAGAGAAGACAAAAGTGGATACTTCAGAAATTTATCATAAAGCTTATTTGTCACTTCTCTGTAACTTTACGTTCATCTAATTTATAGAAGAATTGAATAGCGTGGTTATACTTCAGTATTTACTATGTTCCAGAATCTTCTTGTGATTCCACACTCCAAACACAGATTGGAGACTTAGCCACAGTGATTTGGTATCAAACTATGCATTGAACAGATAGAAGCACATCCAAAAAGTTTGGCAGCTAAGACACATTTGATATTTGACCAAGTTTGGAATCTAAGGCACAAGCTTCTCTCTTCTTTTCATTTCCTTCTTTCAAGTTCAGATTGGCTGAACTAGGTCTATATCATAGGGTCATCCCACAAAGCTTTCCAACTTAAAAAATGGAACCTGCATCTCTCAATTGTGTGATTATTTACTTTATTTCATATGTATCATCAATGGCTGAAGAACAATCAATTGAGATAATTGAACAAGCAACTCATTAGGCATTTATCATAAAAAAAAAAAAGAAAAAGAAAAAGGCAACTCATTAGGTAAATCTCTGCCCTCAACAAAGGCAGGTTTTTGTGAAGTTATTGAAGGAAAAATCTTCCACGTTGCAATCCTGTGATTTGCTAAAACCATTTACTTGGAGAAAGCTTGGAGCACCTCTGCTTCAGGTCATAGCAATTTTGCTTATTACAAGACATGCATGTGTGCTCTTTCAGAATCTATTACAGAAAGGTAAACCTCTAGCTCTGTTATTTTGCTTTATGTTTCCTATGCAACCACAATGCTTACTTATGGTTTGTGACCTTTACTTCTTATCAAACTCAACACATAGCTTTATAAGCCATAACCTATCTTAAAATCGTTAACTATCAGCTTAGTTATCCCCAACCAAATTTTCCCAGACAAACTTGAATTAAAAACATTTCCGTGGTACTGGAAAAACATCCTGCGTCACATAACCAACCAAATGTGCAAGGAAAAGGAAAAAAAATATATACTAACATTGTCCCCCTACCTTTGCTGTTTCTACAAACTTTAACTCATTAAACAAAGTAGCCATTCACCTGGATGGAGGTTCAGCATAAGTAGAATGATCCAAATACACATCAGAAATCATTTCTCCGCCACCTGTTAAATAAACAGCACCAAAGAAGAAAAACGGGAGATATTCTGAGAAAAAAATTTGTGTTGCTATGACTTCATGTCTGTGATATGCTGATCAAATTTGCAAGTATTAGTTTAGGTTCAAATAAAAGGAAAGCTAGGCTCACCTAAGAAAGGAGGCATGGCAGACAACAACTCACTCTTACCATATAAGAACCCAATGCCTGTAGGCCCACACATCTGAAGCATTTTATTTTTTAATTCCATATGCACGCCAATAAGGCATAAATACTAGCAGATAGGGCAATAACCCAACCTTGTGAGAAGAAGCAACAAGAAAATCAGCATTTAGGCTCTGCACATCAACCACCATATGAGGAACACTTTGACAAGCATCTACCAGCACTTTTGCCCCAACATCATGTGCCCAGCCCACAATCTCATCAACGGGAAGAATAGAAGCTACAGTAGAATAAATAAAAACAAATTAATCGTGTTGATCTTCAGTCACTATCCAAATGACACAGAAAATATGTCTGAAATTTTCCGCCAAAGAAAATTCACGCTCATGTCAGATTACACTTAAGTAAAGTTGCTATTACAATGATCTAAAAGAATTACCAGGATTGAGAAAGTTCAGTATACAAATAGTAATAATCTTTGAGTGCTACTGTCTATGTGAATGCAAAATTACAACATACAGATAGATGAAGTTTTCCCGGCAGCCAACAACTGTCCCCTTATTCTGGTGCACAAACAAAGGCAGCTGAATTTAATTTCAAATATGTATCACAAAATATCCTCATTGAACATGAAACTTGTAATCCACTAAAAGAATGACTTCCAAGACATGAGGGGACCAAAAGTTGGAGAGTATAATGCCTGTATTCCAAAAGTCCAACTCTAGAGCCTAGACCTTCCAGTCATGTACCTTCAACTCTCAAGATACTAAAGCTTGATAATTCATCCCCTTTAAGTTCTCTAATTTAAAATTGGTAAGTCACACAATTACTATTAATGACAAATCACCCAACTACTATGAATGACAAAATGCAATTCTTTAGGTAAACTCCTGCCGCAATGTCATCTGTAGGGATAGTTATTTCAGATTTTAAAATCTGAATCTATCAACTTCCATTATCTAATCCAAGGTTTCTTGTTCCTGTGAAGAATAATCAACATCCAATCTGAATTGGGCTCCATTATATTCAAGTCAATCAACCAGGTGTCACTGGAATAACAATAATAACGAAAATATCAATGTCAACCCAAACTTGTGTCACAACCTGCTAGTCAATTAGGGGCAGTCATAGTATTTTTACAGCAATGTTCTAGGAGTAATTGGATATTATCTACAATTAGTTTACAGTTATGGAACATTGAGGAGGTAGTGGAGTGATTTAAGAGCAGTTATTAGTAGCGGAGGAGTGGTAACTGCCCCAAATAACTATTGGTTAGCTTTCTATATAAAGCTGTAACCCCACAGTACCGATCAAGATTTTGAATCATTAAGAAGAATATTGAATTCTCTCTGTTCTCCCTCAAGTTATGTCCTTTTTCTCCCTCATTTCTCTCAGATTTCCCCTCATTCCTATCAGTTCTCCATAATTTCAGTTTGTCCTCCCCAATATTCTGTTTGTTTCCCCCTCAATTCTTGCTATTTCTCCCTCAATTTCCAATTCTATCTTCTAAGGAAGCATCAATTAGGACTAGGGTCCTAAAATTTGGTATCAGAGCTATCTGGTTCTTGGCTAGATCTAGTCATTTCCTACTAGACTTTGGGAGGGGCGCAGGAGAAGCTGATTTCTAGAAGAGGATTAGAGGCAATTACAGAATTACTAGAAGCAATTACAGACACTGTTCAGAGTGAATTTTGAAGAATTTGAACTGTGTAGATGGCCGAATGAACTCTTGAGAGAATTCAGTCGTTGGAGAAAGTATTCAAGGAAGAGTTAAATAAAAAGTTGGATGACTTAATGATATTGATTTCAAAGAGATTTCAGGCCAGTCTACCAATAGAATTTCTTTCAAGTTCTACTGCAGAATTTATCAAGCAGGCGCTGGGGTCCTTCCTTAGATTTCTGACTTACAAGAAGTTGAGGAACATCCTGAATTGGATGCCAAGAAAGAAATGGCAGTTGCAGGAAAAATCACTGTGACACCATTGGAAGAGATATCGGTTGAAGATGGACCCTTGGGGTACACCAGCAAGCAGGCAGCAAAAGATGTTGTGACATTGGAGAAGGTTACGATTACATCAACTCCGGATCTTGAGGATTTCAAGCTTGCTATTCTTGACAGAATGGGTACCCCTCCATTACCTGAGGTCAATGCAAAGCTAGTAATGTAGGATTCACTGGATAGAGCCAGCGAGGAGGAGGAAAAAGAAGTTAACATATGTCCTTGACTGGTAACAAACTTGGCTGATCATTTAGGCACCATCAAGGATCCTGCACCCTACAGTCTAAGAAGGATGAATTAGATAGTAAAAGTAGGGACTAGATGAAGAAGTGAGGCCAGAAGCTAAGATTTCTTAGGGACAAGAAATCTTTTTAAGGGCCGAATGTCACAACCTGCTAGTTAATTAGGGGTAGTTGTAGTGTTTTTACTATTATGTTCTAGGAGTAATTGGGTATTATCTACAATTAATTTACAGTTACGGAACAATGAGGAGGTAGAGGAGTGATTTAGGAACAGTTATTGATAGTGGAGAAATGGTAACTTCCACCAACAACTGTTTCTTAGCTTTCTATATAAAGTTGTAACCCACACAATGTCGATCATGTTTTTGAATCATTAAGAAGAATATTGAATTCTTTCTGTTCTCCCTCAAGTTCTGTCTATTTTCTCTCTCATTTCTCTCAGATTTTCCACTCATTCCTCTTAGTTCTCCCTAATATTCTATCTGTTTCCCCCTCAATTATTGTTATATCTCCCTCAATTTTCAGTTCTATCTTCTAAGGAAGCATCAGTTAGGAGCAGGGTCTTGGCAATACAACGTTGAAAAGGAGAATCATTTTTCTTAGCTCTTCCCATCTCAAAACATGGTGAAGGTAATTAGCTACATTCCTAGCCAATCCTCCATAACCTAAAAAAGCAACCTTTAAAATGAGTAATAAACCTTGCCTTATGTAATAAATTTTGTCAAGCAGCCACTTGGTTCAACAACTTACAAAGATTTGCCTCTTGGTTCAACAACTTACATACTAGCCCACTCCTTTCACTAGTTAACTTGAAAGCACTTAAAATAGCTTGTTTGTCTTTATCTTTGTTCTATTAGGTTGTAACACACATACAATTAATAACTATAGCAATTCATCAAAGAGAGTATCTGTACAATTATTATTTCACTTAGGAAAAGATCTCATGTTAAAGTTTCAATGCAAGGCTCAGCAGATTAACAAAAGTCAAAATTGTTAAAATTTAAGTGTCCCCTTCCTGTCATCAAGAGAAGCCAATAATTGATAACAAATACCAATACTCACTGACACCAGCCTACAACTAATCAATAACACCATGACCTCCGCCCCATATGTGTGATAATGGCATTGCAGAAGATAAAGCCATAAGTAGACTAAACATGATTGGCTAGCTAAAATCCATGCAACCCTACCTACAGAGATGAAGTGTTGTTATATATTTTCCAACACCCCGTCGAAGACAAATACAACATCTTCTTGTGTGCCTCAGATAAGCACAAAGGGAAAGGAAATAGTAAATGTGTGTGTATAACATAAATTAGGGGTTTCACATACCAAGCATGTTTGAGACATGATGAATGACCACAATTTTTGTCTTCCTTGATAACATCCCTCTTAACTTTTCTGTATCTGGAAATTCATCCTCATTTAAACTGACAAACTTTAAAACAGCACCAGTTTTCTGAGCCGCAAGTTGCCAAGGAACGATAGCACTATGATGCTCAGCAATAGTGAGTATAACCTGCAAGATATTATAATGTAACCCAGCCTTTTAGCATGGCTCGGTTTTAGTGAACCTGTCTGAAAATTTTCAGTTGTAGAATTAAGCTGGAAAAGGAGATCTCATAAAATTAAAAGAAAAAGAAAAACAACAACAACAACATATCCAGCCTTTATCCCACTATGTGGGGTCGGCTACATGAATTCTAGACTTCCATGTATTTCTATCGTTTGTCATATCTTCATTTAGATCCATATACTTCATATCGAACTTTAATGTCTCTCCCAAAGTCTTCTTGGGTCTACCTCTACCTCTTTTTGTGACTAATTGTTCCATTTCATCAACTCTCCTCACAGGAGCGTCTCTTAGTCTCCTTCTCACATGACCAAACCATCTTAGTCTATTCTCTCTCATCTTCTCCTCGATTGGCACTACTCCTACCTTATTACGAATAACTTCATTTCTAATTTTATCATTTCTTGTATGTCTGCACATCCATCTTAACATTCTCATCTCCGTTACACTCGTCTTTTGCTCATGCTGGTATTTGACTGCCCAACATTCTGAGCCATACAGCAAAACTGGTCTTATAGCTCTTCTATAAAATTTTCCTTTCAATTTTAATGGGATTTTACCATCACATAACACTCCCGATGCATTTCTCCATTTTAGCCAACCTGCCTTAATTCTATGTGCGACATCCTCGTGAATTTCTCCATCTTTTTGAATCACTGATCCCAAATATCGAAAATGGTCTTTTCTTTGTAAGATTTGGACTTCTAATTTTATTATAACATCATCCACTCTTGTATTTTTACTAAATTTGCATTCCATATATTCTGTTTTCTTTCTACTTAATTTAAATCCCTTAGATTCTAAATTGTTTCTCCACAACTCAAGCTTAGTGTTCACTCCTTCTTTTGTTTCATCCACCAACACTATGTCGTCTGCAAATAGCATACACCATGGCACATCTGTCTGAATATCTTTAGTGAGTTCATCCATTACTAAGGCAAATAAGTATGGACTTAGTGCAGAACCTTGATGCAGTCCTATTGTAGTTGTAAATGGTTCAGTATCCCCTCCGCATGTTCTGACCCTTGTCTTTATACCATGATACATGTCCTTAAGGGCTTGTATATAGGCTATTTTGACTCCTTTCTTTTCTAAAACGCTCCATAATACTTCTCTAGGGACCCTATCATAGGACTTTTCTAGATCTATAAAAGAAAAAGAAAAGAAGTAGAAAATAGCGACTAAAAGATCCATGGTGAGACATGACATTTCATAACCTACTTATGTAAAATGAATGCCGTTTCATAAATAAGGCGAAGGTCATCTTTTTCAAAAACAAACATAAGATAGACCTTAGTATTTTGACTTAAAATGATAGAGGATTTGTTGTTGGTAATAGACAGGAATAAATAACTCAACGAAATCAGTAATCAGCCATGGTACATGTAGCACTTGAATAGGAAATTTGTTCTTTCCTTTCTTTTTATTCTTCTTTTTTCTTATTTTGGTTTTGCAGGTGGCGGGATACACCATCAGTAGGTTCTGGACCTCCTGGTGATCCGAAATAACTGAGGGAAATGGAAATATACACAAAGAGAGACTACCTCATCTCCTGGTCTTAAATTCAGAAGGCCCCAAGAATAGGCTACTAGATTGATAGCTTCAGTAGCATTTCTTGTGAACACAATCTCTCTGGAATCAGCTGCATTGATGAAAGCTGCTACCTTTTTTCTTGCCAACTCAAATTCATCTGTTGCCTTCGCACTGAATCAAGAAATATTAAGAATGCACCAACACCGTCAGGTACTTCCTTTTTCTGTTTGAAGTATAAAACAAGAACACGTTTATGGGGCATATAAGGAGGATGCCACCTAATATTTTATACCTCAAAAAATGAATTCCACGGTGCACATTAGAATTGTAAGCTTCGTAATAGTTCTGTAAAGCCTTCACGACGATAGTGGGCTTCTGAGAAGTGGCGGCGTTATCCAGATAGACGAGCTTGGAGCCATTGACCTCCTGTAAGAAACCATGTCTACTTTCGATAAATGACCGTACAATGTAATAACGGCAATAGGAAATAAGTTTTAACACATTGGAATCAAAAGATAATCTATGCAAGTGGGACAGAGAGACAGGAAGCCGCCGCGCAGCATCTTTAGAAAGGGCAAATTATACTTGACGTGTATACTTATATATTTCCACAGCAACAGAAAAACAGAGTCGTTTTGAGGATAGGATTATAGCAGTTGAAGAAATTGAAAACAACAACAAGAAGAAGAAGGGTAATGAAATTCAGAAGATGAGGTTGATTGAGTGATCCACATACCTGGTGAAGAATAGGAAAATGGGGACGGGTCGAGTGACCGAGAGAAAGCGGTCCAAGTTTGGGATTGTCTTCGCTGATGAGTGAAGAGGAAGAAGAGGGAGAAGCAGCCGATACAACTAGAGAAAATCTTCTTCTACGATTACGAAGCGCAAACAATGGAGGAGGAGTTGAGGAGGGGCGAGTGGGGAGATGATTAGGGTTTCGGATGACTTTACTGAAAGACGAAGGGGAAGGGAATTTGAGGACAACAACGCCTTCGGCTACTGCCGTTGCCATCGTCATATCCTTTCTGGATTACAGCAGGGCTGAAGGCGGGGCGGAAGAAGGAGGAGAAAGGTGTGATAGAATGAAGGTGGAGAAAGAATGAATCTAATAAAAATGGGTCAATTTGAGTTTAAAGTAATTACGTAAAAATGACTTGTCCTCCAAAGACATGAAGCGGCTTGTTTGGAAGAACAATACATCCACACCGAGGCTATACTTTGAAGTATATTTAAATGCATAAATGGTCAAAATATCTTTATAAAAAATATAAATTTGCTTTTGTCGCTTTCTCTCTTTCTCCATCTTCCCACGATTGCCCGTTCCAATTGTTAGTTGCCATCTTCCTCTTGTTTTCTTGTCTCGCACCAATCGTCACTTCATCTTTTCTCATGCAGACCATCGTGATTCTTCTATCTCTTTAATGATTGACACAAGGTGAAGGCAACAACCAATAATTACATAAGATGATTGTGAAAAGAAAGAGAGAAAGATAAGAAAGGAGACAAATAAACAAGGGCAAGGGAAACGGATTTGCAAATTTTGTGAAAATATTTTGATCATTCCCGCACTTAAAAATTGTTCAACATATAAGTCTTAATGTACAAGTAATAGCATGATCATGTGTGGAAACCTATTGGAAAATAATATTGATCGCCTCACCTTCCACTTCCTCCATGCAATTGCTTGCAAGACATTGTTTTAATTTTAATTTGTTTTTGAATTTTTTTGAGGTATAAACATGATTTTTTTATTCTAAAAATATTAAGATAAAAAGTCTTGTATGAGAGAAATAGTATATCTTAAGGGGGTGTTTGTTAAAATGACCAAGATAAAGTGGTATCAAGATAAGATTGGGATGCTTTTCGGACCAAGATATGGAATGGTCAAGATAAGGCCGGGAAGCATTCCAAGATTTCTATCAGACTGTTTGTTAAATTTTTTAAAATCCACTGGTAAGTGTATTTTTTCTTTCCATGTGTTTGTTAATACATATGATAAGCACCAAGATAAGGATTTTTTACCAAAATATCCCTATTACCAAATTCATTCAAAATTATTTGTTAACATCAACAAGTAGTTATTTCAAAAATAAATATCATGCTCTCTTATAATAATATAGCAAAATCAACCATTGGCAAATAAGATAGAAATATAAAATAAAATTTTGTATTAAAAATTTAATATTTAACAATAAACCAAAATAGTCATTCTGTGCCTCTACCAAACAATTAGTTAATCATATCAAAACCAAATAGCCATTACATGTCTTTACCAAATAGTTAATATCCCAACTTATTGCAAATAACTAAGGATATAGCTAATTATATCAAAATCAAAATAGCCATTAAGTGTCTTTACCAAACAGTTAATATCCCAATCCTATTGCAAATAACTAAGGACATAGTTAATCATATCAATCCTCGCAGCAGGAGCAATAATGCAGAAATGATCAAGTAATTCCGACTTTCTTCCAATTTCACTGGCAACCATAAACCTCTCATTTATGTTTGCAAATGGGATAACATCCAGAAATTTGGCTAATTCTTCCCTTTGTAATGATCTCTTTCCTAATTTGTCACCAATTGAGCACAAACTTTTCTCCATTGTCTTTGATAGCTTGTTAATAGAATCACTGACAATTGAAAGCTCATCTGAAGAGTTATCTGCTCCCATCCTCTTCTTCTTCTTACTCCCACTCTTGCTAGAATTAGGGATAGTCTCCGTTGATGCAGCTTCCTCTCCTTGCTCTTCCAAATTGTTAACCTCGTCCTCCCCTAGTTGTTGTTCTTGATGATTATTCAAGTCTTGGAGTATTTCAGCAGGTGACTGGGCATACTCCCCAGTGGCTCTATCTTTTCCCCAAATTTCCACCCAATCATCATAGTACGGCATGGATTTACCTCTCACATACTTCACATATTTGTCTTTCTGCAAATTTAAAATTAAATATTTGTCATCAATATGAAATTTTTTTCTAAATCAAATAAATAATAACAAAATTAGTAAAATAAAATTTAATAAATTAATCATTACCTTTTCAAACTCGGCCCATACCTCTTCACTGTCACATTCAATCATCTTTAGTCTATCATTCCAACCAAATCCAGTGTTATTCATCAAAGTTTGAAGACAATTGTAAAACCTCTTCCAAGTATCCATCTTTGAAGTGATATGCGGTACAGCTTTCAAGTCTGTATTGGGGAAAATAGCCTTTAACCTAACTTGTAGTTCAGCCAAGTAACCACATTTCCACTGGTTATCTTGCTTGAACTTAAGATCCTGACTTAACTCTTTTAACAAACTTAACAGAGTTCGTTCTTCATTTACCCTCCACGACCTCCTAGACCTACTGCCTTCTCCACCATTATCAGTATGAGAAGTACCTCTAGATTTTCTTACATTTTTTCCTTTAGAATTCGTTGAGTTATCTATGCTTTCCATCTCTGTTTAAAACAATGATTAAAGAAACGCTTATAAATTTTATGGTTAAAAAATGCAGAAAGATAGAAACAAATAAATTATATTACAAATAAGTAAAAATTTCAAATTTGACAAACTTAAAATTATAAGAAGAACAATGAGTTTTTTTTAGTGCATGCATAATTTAATTCTACAATTCACAAATAACAAAACTTATACAAAAAATTCAATTCTATAGTTCATTGCAAAACACTCCATATTTGCATGGTACACATAAAAAAAAAAAATTGTTCAATTCTGCATGTCACACAATACATAATTCATTAAACAACAAAAAAATTACTCAATTCTGCCTAGATGTGTACTCATTCCGCATTTCTTGGGCTTTATGCAACCGCCATGTTGTCCACTCTGTGGTTGGTTCAACAACATTTACATTATCATCAATGTCAGTATTCAACTCATTATAGATATCTTCTGCATATTCATCAACTAATGTTCCCATCTCCTTATAAATGAAATTTTGTAAAATACAGCAAACAATAATAATTTTGTTCACTGTTTCGGTAGAGTAGTAAGATCCATAGCCTAATATTTTCCAACGATTTTTTAAACTACCGAAAGCTCTCTCAACTACACTGTGTGCTTGAGAATGTCTCCAATTGAAGTACTCCTCATGATTTGAAGGAGGAGGATGTTCACTTCCGAAGGTTCCTAAGTGATATCGATGGCCCTTAAATGGTGACAAAAAACCAGGTCCATTTGTATAGCCAAAATCAACTAAATAATATTTTCCTGTAAATGTTAAAAAAATTAATTAATTAGTTAAATATCTAATAACTTACAAATTTTGAAGATAAGTTTTCACGTAATTTACCAGTTGGAACTTTGAAGCCATTTGGTTTTGTTATTGCATCTCTCAAAACCCTACTGTCAGCTGCTGAACCTTCTCATCCTGGGTAAACGTACACAAACCTGCCAAATCTATCAACTACTCCAAGCACATTGGTGGAAATTTCACCTTTTCTATTTCTGTAACGAGTCTTTTTATCTTCAGACACTATTACTTTAATATGCGTGCCATCTAGTGCACCTAAACAACCCTATACGAAATGCAAATGTTTTAACGTTAATATATAATTAATGTGTAATTTCGAAGCTAATTCAAAATTACTATAAATGATTATCTCAAAAAACTTCCAAGGCATTTCCAAGCAGTTTGTTGATACTGGTTCAGGATCCACAATCATCATTGGGTAAAGTTTTAAGATGGCAGACAAAACTTTATGAAAAACTTTACTAATGGTTTGCCCTGGTCTAGTCCAATCAGTGCTTTGGTATCTATTTTTCATACAATGCGCACAAATATTGAGAAAAACAGCTACCATCTCTTCTATTGTGACGAACCTAGTTTCTTTTAAACCAACATGCCTCAACAAATTACATAATAGACCAAAAGTTCTCATATCCATTCTTATAGTGCATATTGTTGTTGTGTCATTGTGGAGCAACTTGTTAAGTTGTTCCATCTGTGACTTCATTCTAATGTAAATTAGATTTCTACTAGGATTTCTTACTTTACAGGAGATAGGTTCATCCAAACTAAATTCTAATACTTTTGCAACAGCTATAACAACACTTGCTATAGATTTAAGCAACCAACATATTATAATTATCAATCATAACAATCCCTCAGGATCATCATCAATGTCCCAAGAGTCCTCGTCTCATTCAATATCAAACTCCTCAAGATCCATATTATCCATTACAACTACAAATGAAAAAAAAAAGAGTTAAATAAGAACTTTTGGCCAAAGAACGTTAGTTTTCAACACATAAATGATTATTCTTAAACAATCAAATACTAAAGAAGAGGTCACATTATGGATTGAAAATGTTATATAAAAATTAAATGCTATATTGTTTGTTTTTGCAAAATGTATATATCTTATGTGATGTTAAAAAATTATACCCTATTTTTTAACTTTTTATTGTAATAGCTAGAAAAATGCTTTAGAAATGTACAACCTCAATTTTTAGATTCTTTTGTGTTGGTTATTTTAGTATGCATGTTTGTCATGTTATTTTGAGATAGATAATATTATAGATGTAGACTCTTTGTAATCACTATTTCCATCATGAAGAAACTTTCACTAGAATGGTTAATTGACATAATCTACAATTATTAGTGAAGGAAAAAAATGCAAGAACAATTAATATGGGAATATGTCAAAGTGCTATGATAATGCTAAAATCAGCAAAAACAGTAAAGTGGATGAATGTAATTTACCTTTAGAAGGGTATGTATGTAATTTACCTTTATCTATAAAATGTCAGATAAATTTATCTGACCTCCCCTCTCAGATAAATTTATCTGACAAAAGTAAGATAAGTGGTCACGTGAGCCCCTTTCCAGAAAAATCAGATAAGTTTAACAAACACACTGAAAAAAATAAATATCCGAAATGCTTCCCATATCTAACCTTATCCCTCACATATCTTGGTTAACAAACACCCCCTAAAAATATAGAATGATTAGAGAAATTCAAACCATGCGTGTTTAGTGGTATGTATGACCCACTATAATTAGATTAATCTAGTTATTATTGAAAGTGGTAATAAATTTGCCTGTTCGTCATTTCAAATAATACCATTTTATTCCAAAGATAACTAAAGGCTATGATCAATAATAATGATTATTTCCATCCTAAATAACAACTTGCTATTTATGTACTTACGAAGAAATAAAAGCTTATTATTGATCAAAACATTATTGAACATTGTTTATACATTATCTAAAATAATTTATTTGAACATCAATAATATTTTAACACACTTCTGTAGTATTACATCATACTATATGTTTAATTAATACAAGCATTTAATATATTAATACACCGAATACCACTCTAAACTAATATTTCCAACAAAATATTGAGTAAGTTCATTTATTAAGTAATATAAAAGCACAAAACAGAGATTTATAATACCATCATGTACCCTAAATCGAAACTATCTTTATAGAACGTCTATTGCTATCCCATTTTTTTGCTAAAAGTAATGTATGTGACATCGAGTACCAATTTTAGTGTCCATGAAATAAAACAGTCCTTCCAGATGGATGGTTCGAATTGTTTACCTCTGAAGCGGAACCAACCAAAAATTTTTCATACATACATGCAATATGTAAACAAAAAAACAAAAACCCTCTCTGCCAAGAATCACTCACTCGGATATGGAAAAAGTATTTTGTGCTTCTGATGCATCGCGCAAGCCTGGGAAGGGAAAAAAACACGATCTACCGGCGCCTGGAGGAAGGAAGCAGGCTATCGTAGAGCCGTTCCATTCGAGACGTGATGGTGAGCTTGTACGTAGTTTGAAGACCAGGCTTCCCCAGATCCACAATATCCTGTCTCAAGCTGCAGTTTTTAAAACCCTATTGAATTAGCTCCCCTTTTTTTATACCAAACAATAAAAGACGATATAAAACCCAAAAAGAAGCAGTTGCAGGGAAATACTGTAAAATTATAAAGAAACAAAGGGCACCCAAACGAACCATAGCCATTCCCCAGTTGCCTTGGCATGCCTCTCCACAGCACCACAGAGGCGGTCAAGACTGTACAAAACCAATCCATACATGCATTCAGCGTCCTTTTCCTGCAAAATTCAAGACCAGCAATTTGAGACGGTTTTACCATTCCTCCTTGCAAATGGCTCATTCCGTTAGCCATGTAGATGGGGCACCATTGCAAGCCAACGAGTTATTGGCTTTGGAAACTGAACAAAAGAAACACAGGTATTTGAAGCACTTTAAACGTTATACAGCTTACAGTTAATGGGTGCTCTAAAGCAATGGACGTGTCATCCTGTATTTTAAAAATGTTAAATCATATGTAGAGGTAGCTAACGTTAATAGACAAGTTGTCAACTGTGTGCCACTTAGCCAAGCATCCGCTATGTAGGCTGAGAGGGCTCTCATATTACGGTTATTTAATATCTTTGAGGTTCCTAAAACAAGCATTAGGATACTAACAAACCGATAAAAGAGGGAAACTGATTACATCCTTGTCAACCCATCTAATAATTCTCTCTTTCTCACAACCGTGCAATTAGAAAATGCACTAATAAAGATAACCTACGGTTGTGCATGAATCCGTACATGGGAGAAAACTTTAGATGAAAAATGACAGCCAGTTTAAAGAAACTCTGCGAAGCTTGTATTTGCTTCAGAACATGATTGGTCTTTTACACTTCTGTCATATATTTAAAAGCTTATAGATCTTATAAGGGCAATAATGTTTTACACAATTTGTAAATGGCTAAAAAGTGGAGTTTGAGGAAAAGAGTATGTTTTCTGACCAGTCCTTGATCTAAGCAAATTTGGAACTGCATAATCCTTCTCTCAACCTCCGCAATTAGAAGTCGTCTCTGGAGTCTAGCAATCCTTCCCCTACCTTCTGCTCTAGTATCCTGAAACAAAACAAGGAGAAATCAGATAAAGAGTCTAGCTGATGGCAAAAAAATGAACAATTATGCACAGTAGCAACTGCCAACTGAGCACACTACTATTCCAACTCACAGCCAATCAAACCACCCATTAGATTCATCATCCAGCCACAAATAAGATGAAACAAAATAAAAATATTGACATGAAACTATACACAACATCAAAGTGATTTCAATTCCTCAAATATGACTTTATACAAATTAAAAGATGACATGAGGTTAATGGAGTTAAATTTACATATTAAGATATATACGCTCAAAACTTGTCTTTTGATCTTCGGAGTTAAGTTAACGAGTGAATCATATAATAAGAGATCCAAATATGCACTCCCTGCTTTAGTCATACATACAACCCTCTCAGCATATGCCGCCTACTTAAATCACAGCTTTGTATCATACTACATTCCATAAATAACAGGAACACCAAGAACTAACCTGTTTTAACCAGGCACGAACCAGCATGAGCAGAAGAAGGGAGAGAAAAAATGCAGGTAAAGCAGCAAGGATAGCAAAATTGATCTCGTTGGCCCTGAGAATCTGGTTTAGTTCAAGCATTGCCCTGTTGGACATGAAAATAAGGAGATTAATTAGATGACTTCAAATAGGAAAGAGATTTGACTTCTAATAAGGCACAAATCTTTTTCACTCACGTCTCAATATCCAGTTTTAGCTTCTGAACCTGTCATAACAAAAGCTTCTTCTCAGATAAGCAAACTAGAAATCACTGACTGCCTGACAAGTATATTACCTGGATAAGCAAAGCACGAGCAAGCTCTCCCCCAACAAGACTCTGAATTGGATGCATAAGTTCCTTCTCATACCTTACAATGATAATATATCAAGCCTTTATCCCAATACACGGGGTTGGCTACATGAATTCTAACTCATCAATCATTTAGAAAAACATGCAAACATCATTTTAAAAACCTAGCTCGCCAAAAAAATATCAGCAAGCTCAACTTGCACGTGTATGTGCAAGTGAACATATTTGTGGAAAAATGTGCACAACGGCCACACTCAGATGCACTTATGCACACACAAGCAAGTACCATAGTATGTACAGCTATTATAAAATGTCTCTACTGAATTGTAAGAACTGAAATTTATTGCACACAGATTACATTGGAAGAGTTACCATTTAGAACCACGTTCACTGTGCACCCCAAATAGCATATACAGTAATAGAAAACTGTGGTCATAAATCATCTCAAGCCATCAGGTTTCTGTCATTTCTTTCAGCAAATGTGACATGCATGCATGTACTGGCTATTAGACTACGATAACTCTTCAAACATTGAGTGGGTTAAGCCTTTCTTTTTCTCCAACAGACCAAACATTCTGCAGAGAATAAGAGGCCCAAGGTGGAAGAAATATAATAAAGGAAAATCTAAAATCTTATGTTCATCTTTTGAGACTGTTGGCAAGATAATTAGGAGTGGACACCTTGGTTATGGTTAATGTTTCAGACAGGTGTCAAAAAGTTAGAAGTTCAACATTGGACTGCACAATTTAAAAAGTTAAGCCTTACAAGATGTTGGGGTTGATATGAAATTTTTAAATTGACCACAAGCCTTAGATTAGAGCATGAACTACATAACACCATGAAGAAACCTAACAATATAATTTTGGACAGCTTCAAAGCTAGTGAAAACATTCAAAGAAGATTTTGAAGGTCAATGGGGTTCCCAAGTCACATTCACGTGCAGTGGCAGAGCCAGAACTTTGGGAAGGGCGGGCTAGATTTTCTTGACAAGTTTGTCAATAAAACAACTCCACAAGAATTTCTAACTATATTATATGAAACCAAAACTTTTAAGTGAAGTTGTTGACTAATTCATGGGATTATGAGAAAATTGGATTATGATTTCTTGGTCTAATCTTCCTAATCTAGCACAAATTCTATCTTCAGTATTTAGAAAGAAATTGGACAGATTTAGATAGTTCCCATTCTTCTTTTCTGTATCTTTAAATTTTGTATAGTGTACAGCATATCCTTCCTTATTGTTTATCTTTCCTATGTTGTATTCTTCTTCCCTATTAATAGGGGATATAATATTCAGCTCAACGAATTGAGAGAAGTATTATTCTCTGTGTCAGATCCTTACAGATCTGACAGTGATTCTCAAGAATTCGATGAAGGATTCTAGAGAATAAGGGAAACCAATAGGAAAAGAGAGAGAGATGAGAAAATTGAGAGAGAGAAGACTGAAATGAAGGAGAAATTCAGAATGATTTCAAATTCAATTTCTGGATGCCTCATTACATGGGAGCAGGTCCTTATATACTGGATCCTACATCCAAACTCCCGCCAAAAGCAAACCTTATTTACATTGATACCCCTTCGAGAATTAGCTAACAAACTCCTAACTATCTTCACGTGCAATCCCTGCCACTTGCACTATATACTCCCGCCTCTAAGTATTTAGACCATGACAAAGTCCCCTTTGCTTGAGACATTTCTTGTCCTCAAGAAATGCTAAGTAGACTAGATGCTTGAGAAAATTGCCTAAGTAAATCAGGCAAGTATCCCCAAGTGCTGTCTTGGTGGAGATTGGACTGCTTCATCAGCACCTGTATGATGGGAGCTCCATGCTTGTATAGGACTCTCTGGTCTAGTATGGAATTGGGCTCTGTTGTAACATCCGCATCCTTAGTTGGGGTAGGCTGGAGGCCACTTGATGTGTTCCCACAGATCTCTCGAGTAAAGAGACGTGGAAGACTGGATGGATTTTTTATTCCTTGGGTAGCTGTAGTTTGTATGCCACATTTCCAACCTTAGCTACAATTGGGTAGGGTCCATAATACCTGGGGCTTAACTTGGTCACTTGCCCTTGAGCAATTGCCTTGAGATGGACTGCCCTGAGCTTCAGATACACCCTTTCCCCTAGCTCAAACTCCCTTTCACTCCTCCTACATGCATATTGCTTCATGCGGTTCTGAGCCAAAGTTAGCTCCTCCTTAAGTTGTTGTAACACTCTTTGCCTCTTAACTAGGTATGCCTCCAAGTGGCCGCTGTGGTCTGTTCTCCTACAGCTGGAAGTAGTGGAGGCTTGTAACCAAGCAGTGTTTCAAAAGGTGATCTCTTAATTGATGCATGATGGTTAGAATTGTACCACCATTGTGCAAGTGAGATCCACTTATGCCAACCCTTAGAATGCAAAAAGCATAAACACTACAGATAACTCTCCACACACTGATTGACTCGTTTAATCTAGCCATCCATTTGAGGATGGTAGGTTGTAGACATCTTGAGCTTCATCCCCCAAGGATTTCATCAACTCTTGCCAAAATAGAATGGTGAAAATTTTATCCCTATATGAAATTATTGCATTTGGAACCCATGTAGCCTCACCACTTGATCCAAGAAAACCCTAGCAATGTCTTGGGTAGTATAAGGGTGAATGAGACCAAGGAAATGTGCAAACTTATTGAACTGGTCTACCACAACCAGAATACAGTCCCTTCCTTCTGATTTAGGTAAGCCCTCAATAAAGTCCATAGTTATACTCTCTCAAGCCTATACAAGGATAGGTAAAGGCTGTAATAAGCCTGGTTGAGCTATTTGTTACGGTAGCTAGCTAAGTAGTCGTTGTAATTAGGCTACCCTTGCTTATATGGTTGCTTATAATACTTAGACCTTGTTTGGCATAGCTGGAGGAATGTTCCAGCATGTTGTTAGAAGGTTATAAGAGCAAGTGGGCAAGTTGAGGCAACCATTTTTGGCGCCCAAACTCAGCTCAGATCAGTATAAACAATGTTGATCCGTGCCAAGCTGCATATATTAAATGAAATTGGAAATCAGTTTCCCTTCCAATTCTCTTTCCCCCTCAGTTTTTCTTATCTCTTCCTCTATTTCTCAATTCTTCCCCCCTACGACTCTCAGTTTCCGCAACCATAATTCTCAAACCATTGAGAATTTTCCTTGTTAGGTTGATAATCTGACAAATTGGTATCAGAGCAAGATCCTACCCGGAATTCGCGAAGTGATCGAGCAATGGTTGACAGTACCAAGATGCGACAGATGGAGGCACAATTGCAGCAAGTTTCGGCGTCAATGGCCGAGATGCAAGGAAGAATGGATACGATGGAAGAGAGGGTCAGATTGACAGTGGATCGAAAGTTGGACGCATTGGCTAATAGGCTTAGGGGAGATATGTGTACAAATTAGGGAGGAAATGCAAGAAGTAAGGGATCAAGGGAACCTGTTGCATGATCAACTATAACAATTCATGAGGATGTTTGCGGGTCAATCACAAGTGAGGATCTCCCTTGATTTTCCACCCAAGGAACAATCAGAACCAATTCTACCAGGAATTGGTGCCCGTAATGTGGAATTGTCAGTATCGGAGGGAGAACCGACAATTGTGGAAGAGTTGGTGTTGGAGAGGAGGCAAGAGATGCCAAGTCGCTCGCATCAAACTAGATTTCCGGTACCTAAGTTGGAATTGCCGGTGTTCAAAGCTATGAATTGGTGCCAAAAACCGTAATGTGGAATTGTTAGGATCGGAGGGAGAACCGACTACTGTGGAAGAGTTGGCACCAGAGAGGAGGCAAGAGATGCCAAGTCGCTCGCATCAAACTAGATTTTCGGTACCTAAGTTGGAATTACCGGTGTTCAAAGTTGTGAAATCACAGTGCTGGTTAAGGTGATGCAAGAAATTATTTGAGATCCATCGTTTAACAAAAAACCAGAGGGTGGCCCTAGCTGCAGCGTACCTCCATGATGTAGGGACATATGGTTCCAAGGATGGTCCACAGTGAGGGAGAGTTATAATTGGGACGACTTCGCACAAGGGTTGTGTGAGAGGTTTGGGGAGCAAGGCAAATGGGATGTGGTGCAGGAATTCAACCGCCTAAGACAAGAAGGGACGATGTTGGAATATCAAGCGAAGTTCGAGGAGCTTAAATTCATGATGTTGAACAGGAACCCCTACCTAAACGAGGAGTGTTGTGTATCAAGGTTGGTCACCTTCTACCAACCTTGATACCGGGCATCCCCAGCATCATCGAGGTAAGCAGCTGCCAAAGCCACTCTATGTCCCTCCAATACATTATAGCAACCAAATATACGCTCACATCTTCTTACCCACCATCTGGGATTACTCCCATCAAACAGGGGTACCTTCAATTTAGGCATGGGGTACCTTTAATTTAGGCATAGGGAACCCTTACTGATTGGGTACAACTGATCCCTCTCGCCTTTGATCCCCCTCAATTTCTTCTCTACTTCCCAAAGCCACCTCAATTTCAGAGGGCCCTGTATTCATACTCCTTACTCCCTAACTAGTTAGGACCGATTCTGTTCTTTCTCTATGAGAAAAATCAGGTGATAAACTTACCTGATTTTGGCGTGTAAACAAAACCATGAAATTCTGAAGTCAGTCCCGAATTTGAGTTCCAACTTCCTCCCTCATCCCATCTATCCTCCGCTCCAAACCCCCCAAGGAGGTATCCATCGCCATGATCACTTCATGTTTCTGATTGGATCCAATTTCTAGTAATTCCACTCGAGCTTGCAGATTAGTAATCGTAGACTGGAATTGCTATACTTATGACTCAAGATTCTTCATCCGAGTCCCCTCTGCCATCGCCAATCCTACTAAATTACTTTGGCCTGGACCTTGCTCTGATACCAAATTGTCAAATCCTTTAGAGATCTGACAATGATTCTCAAGAATTCGGTGGAGAATTCTAAAGAATAAGGGAAACTGATAGAAAAGAGTGTTGGGTGTTTGCATGGAGAATTATTTCTAGAAGATGAAGAATAGAACCTGTTAGAATGAAGATGATGTGCGGCTGGATTTTTTCTAAGTTAGATTAGTTAACTTAGTGGTTATATTATGAGGGATATTTTAGTCTTTTGCATAGGCTAAGTAGTTAGCCTTGTAATTACTGCTCCTATGGCTTATAAATAGGAGGCGAGAGGCTGAAAGTCGAATATAACAAATCATTCTATTGATTTCTCTGAATGCAAGTGATTTTGTCGAGAGAGAGAGAAAGGTTTAGAGAGAAAGTTTGTCTTGATATTTTTTTGTATAGAAGGCAGTGAACTTGTGTGAGAAGGAAGGAGAGTTCTTGTAATCTTATTCAAGCGATTTCTAGTGGATTTGGCTCTCAAGATCAAGGTTGGATGTAGGATTGCATATTGCAATCCGAACCAGGATAAATCAGCGCTTCTTGATTGGTTTGATTGTTCTTTTACATTATTTTCTTTGTTGTTTTCATTTCCAGTTTTATATTCTCTGTTGTGGGTTTGATTTACGCGTGAGGAGTGAAGAGAGATTGGCAAAATAAAGTGTTGAATTGGGTTTCTAAGAGCTCCTAATCATAACAAAGAGAGAGAGAGAGATGAGATAATTGAGAGAGAGAGAAGACTGAAATGAAGGAGAAATTCAAAATGATTTCAAATTCAATTTTTGGATGCCTCATTACATGGGAGCGGGTCCTTATATACTGGATCCCGCGTCCATATTCCCGCCAAAAGCAAACCTTATTTACATTGATACCCCTTCTAGAATTAGCTAACAAACTCCTAACTGTCTACACGTGCAATCCCTACCACTTGCACTATATACTCCCAGCTCTAAGTATTTAGACCATGACACTTTGTTCTTCTTACATCTTTTGATTTATTTTCTACATGGTATCAGAGCCTATTCTCTTGAATCATTCTTTGTGAGACATCACTACCATAGTTGTACCCTGTTTTTCCCATCACTATGTTTTTGTTGTAATCCCGTATGATGTCTGAAATTTCTAAGACGATTTCTCCCATCTCAATAGGAAAAGCTAGGCCAATCGAACAACGAACCAATGGTGCCCCTACTAGTGAGCTGCCAAGAATGAACCATTCATACCACCTAGATGGTGGGAATTACCTTCAATGATCTCTGTTTGTGAGGACGTTTCTAAAGGATCAAGGGAAGATTGCTCACCTTACTACTCCAATACCTAAAGTCTCGAATGTAGCATTTGTTTCTTGGGATGTAGAAGATTCAATGCTGATGTCATGGCTTTGGAGTTCAATGCTACCCGAGGTAACCAAACACTATATATTTTTATCTACAACTAAGGACATATGGGATATAGTTAAGAAAACCTATTATAAGGTGTAAGATGCATCAATTGTCTATGAAATAAAAACAAAAATCAGTAGCACAAAGCAAGGATCTCTGTTTGTGACTAATTACTACAATAGGATAAATGGTTTTTGGGTTGAATTAGACTATTATCGAGACATTAAAATGAAATGTAGCGAAGATGTTGTTAATCTAACCTCTATGCTAGAAAGAGAAAGAATAGTGGAATTCTTGGCTGAGCTTAATTCTAAGTTTGATTTGGTAAGAGCACAGATCCTTAGCAGGGAAAAGATGTCATCTTTAAATGAGGTGTTTTTTATAGTACATAGTGAGGAGCATAGAAGAGCGGCTATCTTTAATGATCATAGTTTGGAAGGGTCAGCAATGGTGTCTAACAAGGTGTGTAGGGATCATGGACTAAGACACATCAAGGAAGAGATGTGTTTTCCTCTAAGCAAAACAAGGAGGGCTTGTGGCTTTCCTACTATAAGAAGCCAAAACACACAAGGGAGACATGCTTTAAATTGCATGGAAAAGAGGTTGTTTTGAACAAAATGAGAGGATTTAAGAATCAACAACCTAAGAGTCAAGCAAAGGTGTATCTTACAACTAGAGAACTGAAGGAACCAACTGAGAAAGTTGATTCTACTATCTCCTCAAATTTGGGAGAATTAAACGCAGAAGAAATCAATAAGCTAAAATCCTTCTTAAAGACTCTTCAACGAGAATCATGATATCTAGCCCAAGCAGGTATATGCTTTAATTATGAATTCTCTATTGCCTCACACACTGCTAGGAATGAGCTATAAATATTGGATTCTGGAGCTACTGATCACATGACTCCTAACCTAAGCATGTTTGAGACATATAAACCAGTAACCAGCTCCAAAAGAATTACAGTAGCTAATGGCCATATGTTTCCTATAGCCGAACAAGGAAGTATGCGTTTGAACCCTTCACTTCCTGTCCAACATGTGCTTCGTGTGCCTAGTACTCCAACCAATTTACTTTCAATTCATAAATTCACTCAAGATCTTAATTGCCGTGTGATTTTTTCTCCTCAGACTCGTGTATTTCAGGATCTGACCATAGGGAAGATGATTGGTGTTGCTAAGGCACAAAATGGGTTGTGCTACTTACAAAGGAATTGTGAACCATTTGTAGGAGCTCAACCTATTCTAGCCTGCTCTTCTCAATCTACCTTTACCAAGACTGATGTCTGGCTTCAACATCTTAGATTAGGACATCCTCTTTTTCATCAGTTACAGTTAAAGACTATGTTTCCTATTATGTTTCAAGGTTTAGAAGTAACTAATTTTCATTGTGATGTGTTTGAGATTTCTAAACATCATTAGGTGCCTTATGCTATTAGTAATAAAACTACCAGTTTTGTTTAAATCCTCCCTATTTGTTTTGTAACATATTTGAACTTGTATTTTCTATCCTATCCCTGTATTTTAGAAGCAAACCGTGGCCTCGCTCACGTATAAATACTCATTCTAAACTCAATACAAAGTGAGAAAACAAGTGCTTCATTAGTCTCCAATTATACCTAAGGTATTCCTACTAAGGTTATTTAATCTGTTCAGTTTTTCTGCAATAATTTTACTTGTTATTATGGGGTTGGTATTTAACTTTTATAATTTTATGAATTTGCATCTAGCTCTTTACAGGTACATATTGAAAAAAAAAAAAAGTGTACCATAAGCAATTTGAATAAATGTGCGCCTCATGTGCCTGAGGCTCTGGCTTCACCTTGTGCCTTGTGCCTCATGCCTCGCGCCCTAGGCCCTAAGCACTAATTTGCTTCTCAATGTGCCTGGCACCTTTGACAACTATGGACGGCAGACCACCGGATCTCAGGACTGCTTTTCTTTGTTGCACAACCAGACTTAGCTGATAATGCAGAGAATAAATAAAATAAAAATATTTAAAGAAGACATATACCATACTCCAACCAATTCTTGAATTCTGATCCTTTACTTTAGGGGTGGCTGGATATATTCCAACAATTTAACAGGTATTAATTATGATTTAAAATATATAACACTGGTCATTCACATGCTACTTACACCTCATCAATTCATTAATAAATAGCCATCTCAAGCGATATAAAGTCCCACCTGGCCATAACTATTTCAAGCATTTCCTGGTCTGATGCATTCTCAGGAAACTTTTGACCTTTTGTCTGCTCACTGAAAGCCAACAACATTCTGCAATCCAACAAAACTTTTTTCATGCAGTTAGATTTTAATCATGTAGAGATCAGATACGCCACCTCAAATCAATAGATGCAAGCATACAACAAAAAATCTAATTCACAAGGATGCTTTATGCCCTTAGAATCTTGGGATGGATAACATCCAAGTATGCCAAGACCTTCAAGGTGCTCTTTCAGAGTGATTGTAAACACCACTTTGAAAATAAAAATTTCTGCTGGGAAAGGTAGTGGGATTACATGTCTAAACTCATATACAAATATCCAGTCTAATAATCAGATTAACAGTTTTAGTTATTTGTCTTCATAAGTTCCTACTTTCAATTGATAGTTCAAACCAAAAATTACTTCCTCAAAAAGAGATATTTTCTCTGGTTAATAAGACCAATTCTTTTATTGATTTTTATTTTATTTACTATTATTATTTTGGTTGTCAAAAGCCTTTCTTTTACATGGAAACAGTAAAATACCATTTGCCAGTAGAATACCAATACCACATTTAGAACTCTTTCTAAAACATCTTGAACACAGTAAAGAATTAGTCTTGTGAGGTTGTAAATGAACTTTGATCGCAGAAACTATGTTTATTTGCAACTCCTAAAGGATAATGTTAAACTTCTTCGTGTGTGATTTGGAATGATTAGCTCTATGTGTTGTGATCTCCACTGTCTGTCTATCCTTCCTGAGTGCCAGTCCTCTTATTTATATAGGGCCATTTATAATATGGGGATCCCCAGTATCCTCAGTTGTTTAAAGATTTATGTCATGCATGCACGATCAGCTATTCAGCTTCTATTATCCTTTGCTTAACCAACCTGTGCAGAGAGTTTGCAGTTAACTGCACTTCTTCAAGCTCCATCACACCTTTGTGCCTCCTTCTGAATGTCTCAAAAATTTCATCTCTTATTGACAGAAGCTGATGAAATTGGAGTAAAATCCAGGTAAATTCAGAGGGTTAATCCTCCAAACTCTTAACAAAATGCAATATATAGAAAGATTTTGACGAAACAGAAATAACCGGAGGACAGACAAAAGGTAAACTGTAACAAATACGTAATTATCAGAATGCCTAGGAAATGTAACAATGTTTTGTCAGCTAGGACAGGAGACCTACGCAATTGGTCCTATAATTTCCAAAAAGAGAATGAAATACATTATTTCTGAGAAATATGCTGTTGTATAAGACTTGGACTAAACAACTTCAATAATTTTAAGAACTGGTAAAATTTTTAATCCAAGTAAATATATAATACTAATCAATATGAGAAGAATGCACGTGCATTCCCACTTCATTGATTACAAATGCAAAAGAACTAGTCAAACAATAAAAAATTTCCAAAGATGCATCAAAGAAAAAAATAACTTATAGAACATGTGCTGAAAAAAAAACCATACAGATACCACACCAGATTGAGCTAATTATTTCGTATTTAAAAAGTTTTACCCTACTGATCTAACTTTAGCTCAAGCTGTGCTTTGCACTAGAATATTCAGTTTCTTCTCTAAGAAAGTATTGGGCTATTTGCTATGCTAACTTTGCTTGCTTATATTATCTAGAACACTTGTGTTCCACAGGATATTGTTCTTGAGATTTTCATATTTTTAGAATTTTTCCATTGTTGGAGTTTACATTGATCTTAGAATTAATTCACACCAGTGAATAGAACCTACCTTGTACAAGTGGTTATTGCGTTTGTTAAATTAAGGCATTGGACAAGCAAACTAATTCTGTCAAAGCATGCAGGGTACCTCAAATGATAACGAGGTTGCTAAGTCATTTTGAAGGGAAAAAGGCATATATGAGGTTTCATTAACTTAACTGCTTGGCAAAATTATTAACACCCAACCTGTCACATACCTATACTTAAATTTCATTCACAATTTAATGTCCTCATCATCATGACCTATTTCTCAAGTCTCTGCCAAACATCTATAGAGGTGAAATTGATATATCATACTATTTAAATAATTTATCAGCAGAAAAGTTAAACCTTAAAGCCAGCAAGACATTTAAGACATGATTTAGAACTTGAAGGTACTGTTAGTGAAAATAGTTTGAGAAATCATACCGGTTGCTCTACATGGCCATTCCAAAAGTTAATAGTTGAGTCCTTGGCTTCACGGATCCATCTATCAATGTCAGAACTTCCCATCAATCTGCTATGCTTTAGGAGCCATATTGAACAGAATGAAATGCCAACAACCCCACATGTATAACGCATCCAATTTAAAGTCACTTTCCTTGGCTTCCGGTGTTTGGCAACCTAGGAGAAGAGAAGGCTCAATAATATAAGTTTCATGTTAAAACATTGTCTCGAGTGTAGGATAAGAAGATCAATGAAAGCAGTGCATTTGAGGGCCAATGAAGAATTAAATAGGAGTTTATATCTCAATTTGTAATTAGTTTTTTTTTGGGGGGGGGGGGGTTAAACTGTACTGTAAATATGTTTATGTATTCATTATTGGGATCTTCGCCTACTCTATAAATAAGATAAATAGGTGGACTGAAATGATCATTCTGATCATTCAATTTCTTCTCTTTCTGAATACGAGAACTGATGTGAGAGGAAAGACTTGAAAATAGGGAAGTTTTTTGTAATCTCGGGTTGAAGGCAGTGTGTGTTCTTGTGATAGAAAGAGAGGAGAGGGTTTTTGTGGATTACTTGTACTGTTCTTCATCAAGATCATAGTGGATTGCTCTCTCGAAAGGCTGGATGTAGGACTGATTTTGATCAGTTCGAAGCAGGATAAACCCTTGTCTCTTCTTGTGGTTTGATGGTTTCATTTCTGTTTTCATTCATTTAAATTCTATTCTTGTTTTTCAGTTTATTATTTCTGTTGTTTGGTTCTGATTTCGGGTGAAGAGTGGTTAAATTCTTGTCTAAGAAAACAGATCCAGTGCTCCTAGGATTAACATTTCCAAATGCATCTCACTTCAGTCAAGAATTCAAAGTCACATGGGAGAAATTTGTAAACAAGAAGATGCATGCATCCCAAAGAGATTGAACTGTAGGAGAGAGATGGAGGTTGCTGGAAGCAGTCTATGAAGACATACAAGAAACAACATAGCAAACCTTTATCTCATTACGTGAGGTTGGTTAAAACTGGTTCTAGGGTCCAAGCATTGATTTGAGATGTTTTAGATGAAGGATCCTCCAAGGAGCTTTGTTAGGCTTAGTTTGGCATAGTTTGATGTTTTATGAAACAAGGGCATTTTCTGTCAGTCTACATAACGTCTAAAATGTAGCATGTGTCCTAGGGTACTTTGCTAATTCTACTTATGTGTTTAGGTTTTATTCATTCTCTTTTCCTAGTCTTGATATCAGTAGCTTCAGTTTTTGTTAGCTTTCCTAATGGGAAAAGGATTTTCCTAATCCTAATAGGAATGGTATACTAGAGCTCTATGAATACCAGCAATGTAGTCTCTCTTTTTTAGTAGTTAATGGAACAAATATCTACAGTTTTCTCTAAGCATGTTATGCCCTCTTTGAGTAGTGTGATGCAATTCTAACCCCGGGTATGATACCTATGGGACCCCAAGTGTGATGCCCGGAAGCTATTTCTCCCTCTTTTCCCTGTTTTTCAACCCCAGAAATTCACTGTTTCAAACTTTTTTTTACCTCTAAATTGCCCACAAATCTGTTACATGTCTAAACACTAGCCTTTTTCAACAATTTTCTCTAGCCTTCCAACACCAAATAAGCCTCCAATCGGTAGGTATTCTCATAATGCCAGGTATGTCCTATCATTAAACAGCATATATCTCTTACATCTTCCATGCTACCTCTCTTCCTTATCTCACTTTATTTATTTATTACTATTTTAATAAAATTAACATTATAACTTATTATATCGGCACATCACTGTAATTACAAATAGGATAAAAATTATCTATTCTATGGACATATTTTCCCAAAAAAGTGAGGGAAGCCTTAAAAAATATGAAAAATGGCAAAGCGGTTGCACTAGATAATATTCCAACAAAGGCATGGAAATGCATGAGAGAAACGACATTTTATGGTTAATCAAACTATTCGATATGATCCTTAAATCAATGAGGATGCCTAATGAATGGAGAAAGAGCATATTATTCTCCATTTACAGTAGACTGAAAATTGTAAAAAATTACAAAAGGAATCAAGCTAATGAGCCACACTCAAACTTTGGGAGAGCCTATTAAAGAAAAGAAAGCAAGGTTTCTAAAAATCAATTTGCTTGCATACCAATTAAGTCAACAGTGGAAGCTGTATACCCACTAAGGTGCCCAATGAAAAGGTCCAAAGATAAACCAAAAAAAATCACCTATGATGTTTATATTCATCTCAGAACAGCTTTAGGAAACAAGAAGACACACTTCAGGGATGCATCTAGATTTTGGAGATACTGCAAAATTGTCAACTCCAGCAACATTTTTAAGTATCAAGTGTTAATATAGAAAACTATTTAAGTCAGTCTCTCTTCTGTATGCAAGCAAAAAAAGGTAATAGAATCATTTAACTTTGCGCTGCAGCATTGTTTGAAAGCTTGGGAGATAGAGCTTAAGACAACCAGGCTTCCAGGGATCCCAGTTCTAGTACATGACATTTATGTTTTATCAAGATCCTTTTGAGAACAATTCTTAGTAATAAAACATAACCACAAAACTCTCAATAAAATGGGAAAGTTTGAATATAGAGAATCTTACAAGATGTGTTAAGCAAGAATCCAGTTTGTGTAGATTTTGATAAATTAAATCAATAGCATCTCTAATCTCACAATCTGACAATTGAGAATCTTCATGGCTAACTCCTGGCAGTTTCTCAAAGATTAGAGGGGAAATGTGGCTTTCATCAATGGAAGAATCACTCTGCAAAATCATTACACAGAAGCAACAGCGTAATTTAGTATAAAGGAACCAATAAAAGAAGTTCAACAATTCTTTTGATGTTTTGCATACTGCAGAAGGGAAAAATTAAAAGTTAGAGAAGAAAACATGACAGAAAATTGCCACTGAACAAGAAAAACACAAATTAAGTAGGTTATAGGTGTGGAGAATGACCTGGTGTATTGCATGAAGATGGCCAATAGATGCTTCCAATTTGGAAAAAAGATCATTAATAGTGACAAACAAAAAGGGTAATGATTTCTCAGGATCCTTTACAAATTCCTCTCCAAATCTGTCAACCTCTTTGTACACCTACATGAACAATCCAGAAATTAATATTAAGTTACATTAATTTATATGAATAAACAGGAGGTTAAGAATGTATGACATCTACAAAATCCATGCACGGTACTGTATGGCTAGGCTAGCTAGGTTGACTAGTAACCGTGTGCCCATTATGTCTACAATATTTTTCCCACATTTGCGATTTTGGATAGAGCCATGTATGGATCTGTGTCCCCTATTTATGTCTGAATATGTCAAATTCAGAACATTGCTGCAACAACTGAACAAATTAAATCTCAACATATAAAATATATACACATGTCATTTGTCAAATTCAACTGTGTCACAGGCATCATTGACAAATAGTCCCGATGCAACACAACAGCAAGCAACATTTCCTAAAACATGAGGACACACTCACATGATAAACAAGAAAGAATTCTTAAGCCTAAGTCCAATTAAGTTGGCCTGTGAAAGTGCTACAAAAGTAGGACCAAAGAATTTTATGATGTGCATTGTGCACATTATTAGTATATAAATCTAGCATGTTCAACTCAAAGATATACTTTTGACTTGCATGTAGCAAGTGTACAGTTTTTTATTAAGTATATTGTTAACTTAGATCTCACCTCTCACTATGATCACTCAATCACCCAAAACACTCCCTGACAATCTCTCTGTTCCGCAACACAACAATAGAACAGAAAACTAACAAGAAATAATCAAGTATAGAAAACAACACGAGAATTTATCCTAGTTCAGTCTCGAATGAGACCTACATCCAGATTACCTTTGTCCTTAGCTTTCTCCACTATCTTTGAATAATAATACACAATTACATGTGCCACAACCCCAACTCTCTCACAGCCCATAAACCTGAAAGCTATACAAAGTTGTAAACCCGAAAGATATTCCCTCTTTCACACAACACATACTCGCACAAGATAGATTATAAAACACAACTGAAAGTAACACTAAAAGCCTACCTCTGGGCCCCTATTTATAAGCTATAGAGGCGAGAGAAACCTCCTGACCGATTGCCCCTAAATGGCAGTTAAAACAAAACCCGATCAGCCTTCTAGAAACATTCCCTCCTAGAAGAACTAATAAAGGAAATAAAACATGACACCTCTCTTACACTACAAGCCCTAATCTAGTACAAATGTATTTTAACAAATTCTCCACCCATTTCACTTGATTAGGCTTCTCCTAGTTCTTGCAATCTTCAGTTACCTGCTTGTCCCAAATGTAGAATCTTCAAACAATGCTGAAGCTTGGTTGATGGAACTGTTTTTGTAAAAATGTCTATTGCATTATTTTCACTTACCACTTTAGATAAGAAAACAGATTCATTTTCAATCATTTCCCTTATAAAATGGAGTCTCACATCTATATGTTTTGTCCTCTCATGGTATGCCTAATTCTTTGATAGATGTATGGCACTTTGACTATCACAAAACAAAGTGGCCTTAACTTCTAAACCTAGGAGTTCACTCACTAGTCCCTTAAGCCACATAGCCTCTTTAAAAGTTTCCGAAAGAGCTATGTATTCTGCCTCGATTGCAGATAATGCTACTAAATGTTGGAGACTTGATTTCCAACTAACTGCGGAGTTCCATAACTTAAATACCCATCCGATTGTGGACCTCCTTTTGTCTATATCAGTAGCATAGTTTGCATCTGAATACCCTAGAATACTAGGTTGGTCTCCTATCTTGGCACCACCATAGGTTAGGACATGACTTAGGGTTCCAGTTAAATATTTAAACATCCATTTAACTGATGTCCAGTGATCTTTCCTTGGATTGGCCATAAAATGGCTCACAACACTCATAGGATAAGCTAGATCTAGTCGAGTGCATACCATACCTTCCTACCACACTTGAGGATGGAATATGACTCATTTCCTTTCTTTCTTCCTCATTCTTAGGGGATTGGACAGAGGACAACTTAAAGTGTGGTGCAAAAGGCACACTAATTGCCTTTGCATTTGACATTCTAAACTTGGATAAAATCTTGGCTAAGTAGGACTTTTGAGATAGGTATATCCTCCTATGTTGTGTATCTCTAGAAATTTCTATTCCTAGAATTTTCTTAGCTTCACCTAACTCTTTCATTTTAAATTCAGCTTTCAACATTTGTTTGAGAAGCTGGATTTCTTGATAGGATTGACTTGCAATGAGCATGTCAATCACATATAATAGTAAATACACTAAAATGCTAGGTGTAACATGCTTGTAATACACACAACTATCATAGGAATTTCTAGAATACCCTTGGCTTACCATTACTGTATCAAATTTAAGGTACCATTGCCTTGGGGACTACTTAAGTCCATATAGGGACTTCTTAAGCAAGCATACCATTTCCACCTCTCCCTTAGCTTCAAAACCCCTTGGTTGATCCATTAGAATTTTCTCCTCTAGGTCCCCATGGAAGAAAGTAGTTGTTACATCCATCTAGTTTTAGATCTAAGTGGGTTGTTATGGCTAATAGAACTCTTATAGATGTATGTCTCACTACTGGGGAGAATACCTCAATAAAATCAATACCTTAAACTTGTGTAAACCCCCTAGCAACCAACTAATAGAAGACCCATACAATTCCGTTACCAAAGACAAAATAAGCAGGGGCAAAATAGTGATAAAGGAAAGGGAGAAAATAACAAAGGTGGTTAAAGGGTAATATGGGTAGAGCAAAGCAAGTGGCATGTGCGGACAACAGAAACGGTTAGAGGAGGGTAGCTGGAACAACATATAAATAGGAAAGATAATAGAATACCCGCGGGGGGGGGGGGGGGATTTTTTGGAATAGTGAGGAGAGTGTGGACCTCTCAAAAGTTCACTTTCTTTTCATTTACTTAATTTTCCAGTTGTATTTCTCTCTATTTTTAGTAAATCAAGATAGATTATCTTCAATAATCTATCATTTGGTATCAAAGCAGCAAAATTGATTCTCATGGTGAACCTTACTGAGCGAGTAGGAGACTTAGAAGGGCGGATAGATGGGTTGTACAGTGGGCTAGACTCGCTGAAGTCGAAAGTGTAGAAGGTGAGTGGAATCGAGAAAAATAAGGTCACGATGATGGATTAGTTCGCTCTCCTGATGGCACAATGGGATGAACAGGAGCTAGGGAGAAAAGGGAAGGGATAGAGTTGCCGTCGGGTTCCTCTTCGTTCATAGAGAGAACGTCGGAAGTGAGTATGGGAAGAGGTGAAGGGGATGATGGAGTCGAAGGGGTAGGAAGGTTTATTTACAAGGGGAAGCGCTTGGAAATGCCGATCTTCAATGGAGAGGATCCAGATGGTTGGAATTTCAGGGTTGAAAGGTATTTCATCGTCAACCAGTTGACGGAACTGGAGAAGTTGGAATCAACAACCCTTTGTTTTGAAGGGCCAACGCTCGCATGGTTTCAATGGGAAAAGAGAAGGCGTCAAGTGCGGAGTTGGGAAGAACTGAAAGCGATGCTAAGAAGCCAATTTAGGTCCACACATGAGGGGACCTTGGAGGAGAGATTCCTTGCCCTTAGGCAATGGGGCTCCGTTAAAGAGTATCGCCTTTGCTTCGAGACATTGGCTTCATCTCTTGAAGGCATGTCGAAGGCCTTGCTGGAGGGCCCATTCATTAATGGGTTGAAGCCGAAAATCAAAGCGGAACTGAGAGTGCTAAGGCCGAATGGATTGGATCAACCAATGGAAGTGTGGCCCAACAAATTGAGGAAAGAAACATGGTCGTCGGGGGAGGCTCTTTAGGAAGTGGTCAAAATTGGGGATCGACTCACATCAACCCACTTTTCGAACCACCACCGATCGGTGAGTACGATTGCCCAATTAGCGGCGCCAAAGTCAGCAACAACCAATGCGGTTATGCTGCACTGGAATCTGACTGCCAGTAAGGGGGGTAATCTGCCTTTCAAGAGACTTAGTGAGGCGGACTTAAAGGCCAAAAGGGAGAAGGGGTTGTGCTTTAGATGTGATGAGAAATATTCTATTAGGCATGGCTACAAAAATAAGGAGTTACAAGTTATGGTGATATATGACGAAGAGAAGGAAGAGCAGGGGGAAGAAGAGGAGACGAAAGGAGGGGGTGAATGGGAGGTGCAGGAGGCTAAGGGAGAGGTGATAGAATTGTTTATGAATTTGGTGGTGGGACTTACCCCACCCCAAACCATGAAGGTGTGAGGGTAGATTGTTAGCCAAGAGGTCGTGGTACTTATAGACAGCGGGGCTGCTCAAAACTTCACTACAGTTGAGCTGGTACAAACACTAAGACTGCCAAGGTCAGAGACAGCAAGCTACGGAGTGATCGTGGGTACGGGGATTATTGTGCAAGGCGCCGGAATCTATAAGAGGGTACTTCCTTCTCTTCAAAACTTCGAGATAACCGAGGACTTTCTTCCCTTGGAGCTAGGTAACTCGGATGTCATCCTAGGAATGAAATGGTTGGCAACCTTGGGCAAGGTACAGGTTGAATGGAAATCCCTAACTATGAGATTCAATGCAGGAGGAATGATTGTTCCGTTGCAAGGGGATCCAAGTTTAAGCAAAACCCTTGTCACATCAAAAGCCATGATGAAAGCGCTAAAGGATAGCAGGGAGGGTGTGCTTCTTGAATTAGGGTGTTTGTCAGCAGACTGTGGGGAGTTTAATGCCGTCACACAGGGTGGTATCCAGTAGATGTTGGCAGAGTTCAGTGAAGTATTTAATGACCCAGAAGGGCTGCCACCAAAAAGGACACGAGAACATGCTATCAACTTACAGCTGGGAGTTGCCCCGGTAAGCGTAAGGCCCTATCGCTACCCCTATGTTCAAAAAAATGAAATTGAGAGACTAATACGAGAGATGCTCGTTGCAGGGATTATTAGACCTAGTACTAGTCTCTTTCCTAGCCCTGTTTTGGTGGTTAAAAAGGACGGGGGATGGAGATTTTGTATAGATTACCAAGCATTGAATAAAGTAACGGTGCCGAAAAAATTTCCTATTCCAATGATTGATGAGTTGTTAGATGAACTGCATGAGCCCACGGTGTTTTCAAAGCTGGACTTGAAGGCTGGATACCATCATATTAGAGTTAAGGAAGAAGATGTGCCGAAGACGACATTTCGTACTCACAAAGGGCATTACGAGTTTTTGGTCATACTTTTCGGGCTGACCAATGTATCAGCAACATTTCAGTCCCTCATGAATGAGATTTTCAAAGGTCAGTTGCGACGATCTGTGTTGGTTTTTTTTTTTATGATATTTTGATATTTAACAGTGACTTGGAGGCACATGAGCTGCATTTGAAGGAGGTGTTGAAGGTGCTGGCTGAAAAACAACTCTACGCAAACAGAAAAAAATGCTAGTTTGGACAGCAGGAAGTGGAGTACTTGAGCCATGTCATCTCACGCGAAGGGGTGGCTACTGACCAGTCCAAAGTTAAGGCCATGCTTAAGGGGCCAAGGCTGAGGTCGATAAAGGAATTACGAGGGTTTTTGGGGCTGATAGGGTATTATAGACGGTTTGTGAAAGATTATGGGAAGTTGGCTTGGCCTCTCAGTCTCATAGAAAACGACGAAAAAATGGGTTCAGTGTTGGGATGAAACAGCTGAGAAGGCTTCCAAAAATTGAAAGAAGCTATGACTTCATTACCAATGCTGGTATTATCTGATTTCACTAAACAGTTTGTGGTGGAAACAAATGTGTTACTGTTTTGCCTAAAGTAATTGAATGCTGGATTTAATGAAGAAATTAGGAAGATATGAAGATGTTTTGGCAACAGTTAGTTAATAGGACATAAATGTAACTAATTGTTTTATTAAGGGTAGATTTGACTTTTAGACTTAGTTATTTTTCCCTTAGGAAGTTCCGCCCCCTTTAGTCTATAAATAGATGGGTGTAGAGGTTAGCCGGGAGTAGGAAACATTCATATCTTTCATTCCTTGTGTTCGGATATAGTGAGAGGCGAGAGTAAGAGCTGTGTGATTCTAGTTCTTGTTGTCTTCATTAGAGTATTGTATTCGAGAGGCAAGGTGAAGTGAAAGTCGGGTATTCTTGTACTGGTTTCTATTTCGTTTCTAGTGGATTGTTTGCTTCTCAGATTGCTAGATGTAATGCCATGAAAATGGCATGAACCAAGGTATATCTTTTGTGTTGCAATCTGGTTTGATTTCTTTACTTTTAATTTTGTTTTCATTATCTACTTTCAGTCTTCAATCTTGTTTGAATTTGGTGAGGTTCTTGAGTGATTCTTGAGAGATCATAGTCTCGGTTTCAACAATTTGGTATCAGAGCTTTAGGTCATTTTAATCAAGAAACATCAAGAAACCTATAGAATCTTTAGAAATCTATAGACGAGTTGTCTTCCATGGCTTCCGCAACCCCAGCCGCCCGGTATGATATTGAAAAATTTGATGGCACAAATGATTTTGGACTTTGGAGGAATAAGATGAAAGCCTTGATGGGAAATTTAGGGTTAAAGGAAACTTTAGCACCCCAAAAACCTTTCCCAGAAACTGCTACTGCCGAACAAAGATTAGAAGCCAATAATCGTAGGCAAGAAATTAGTGAAAGAGCTTTCAACACCCTAATCTTGAGTTTAGGAGATTAAGTCCTAAGAGAAGTGTCTAAAATGAAAACTGCCGAGGATTTGTGGGCCAAACTAGAAAGCCTATATATGACTAAATCCCTTTCAAGTAGGCTGTATCTGAAAGCAAAATTTTTTACTTTCAAAATGCAAGAAGGGCAGAAGCTTCAAAATCATATTGATGAATTTAACAAATTGTGTCTTGATTTGGAAAACTTAAGTATATCATATGAAGAAGAAGATAAGGCCATAATTCTATTGCATTCACTGCCTAAGTCATATGAGCATTTTGTAGACATTTTAAAGCATGGAAGAGATATCATATCTTTAGAAGATGTTATAGGTGCCCTTAATTCTAAAGATTTACAACAGAAAGTAGAATCTAAGAAAACTGTTGGTGATGCCCTTTCAACTAGATATAGATCTGAAAAGAAAGACCCTAAAGCTAAAGGAAAGTCTAGATCGAAGTCTAGAAATGGCAAGAAAACATTTAAATGTTTTCATTGTCATGAGAAAGGACATATAAAGAAAAACTGTCCTAAAAGGAAGCAAAAGTTTTCTGATAAAGGTAAATCTAAGTTTTCTAACTCAACTCGTGAGTTAGACTATGACAGTTCGGATGTTCTTGCAATTTCAAGACATTCGGATGAAGTGGTATGGGTTTTGAATTCCGGATGTTCCTTCCATATGTCACCTCACATAGAATGGTTCTTGAATTATAAAGACATGAGTGGGGGAAAGGTTCTTCTCGGTAATAACCAAGAATGTGGAATAAAGGGGATCGGGGATATTAAGCTAAAGATGTTTGATGGATCAATCAGAACTTTGACATCTGTTAGGTATGTCCCAGAACTTAAAAGAAACCTGATTTCCCTAGAAGAACTAGCTAAAAATGGCTACAGTTATAGTGGCTATGGAGATATTCTTAAAGTAGCTAAAGGATCTCTTATATGTATGAAGGCAGTCCTTAAAAATGGAATATTTGTTATGATAGCTTCCACAGTATGTGGAGATGCAGTCATAAGGAAAGAAAAGACCTATGAACTATCAAAACTATGGCATTTTAGGATGGCTCATATAAGTATTCAAGGGCTTAAAGAATTAGCTAACCAAGGGATCTTAGGTTCTGGAAAAATGACAGATTTAGATACATGTGAAACTTGCATCTATGGAAAATCTGTGAAATCAAAATTCCCTAAGAAAGCATTGCATATCATTAAAGGTCCTTTAGAATATGTCCATTCGGACTTATGGGGCCCTAGTCAAACTCCAACTCATGGTGGAGCTAGGTATTTTCTTTCTATTATAGATGACTATTCAAGAATGGTTTGGGTTTCTGTTTTAAAAACAAAAGATAACACCTTTGATACTTTTAAAACCTGGAAAATCATGATTGAAAATCAAAAGGGTGGGAAATTAAAAGTCATTAGGACTAATAATGGCTTAAAATTTTGTAATAAAGAATTCACCCAATTGTGTAATGAAAATGGCATCTTAAGACATCTTACTGCCCCTTGAAATCCTAAGCAAAATGGCCTGGCCGAACGCATGAATAGGACCCTCCTCGAGAGGGTAAGATGTATGCTATTCCATGCTAGGCTTTCAAAAGCATTTTGGGGAGAGGCTGTTGTTTCAACAGCCTATTTAATAAACAGGTCACCTTCATCAGCCTTAGAGTTTAAGACTCCTTATGAAATATGGTATAATCATAAGACAAACCTAGATTACCTTAGGGTATTTGGGTGTATTGTTTATGCACATATAAAACAAGGAAAATTAGAGCCTAGGGCTAAGAAGTGTGCGTTTATTGGTTATCCTTTAGGAGTTAAGGGGTATAAGTTGTGGAATTTAGAAAAAGACATGCCTAGAACCATGATAAGTAGAGATGTAACCTTTAATGAAAATTCATTCATCGATCTAGAAAATAAAAATGAGGAAAGTGATGGGAAAGACAAAGTTGTAAATTTTGAACAGCAGGAACAAGATGCTGTCATTATTCAAAATTCTCCTCAAGAACCTTTCCAGGATCAGCCAAGTGCTGGTGAAAAATCCTCAAGCCAAGATAATCTTGATAGATCTATAGAAGTTAGGGATTCATCCAACTATGATGAAGATCAGCACATGGACAGTGCTGGTTCATCTAGTACAATAGGAGATCCTGTTGGAGATAGATATAATGTAGGCAGGGATAGATAGAGGAGAGTAAGTAGGCCTCCAGTGAGATATGGATACTCGGATCTAGTAGCATATGCACTCTTTAGTGCAGAAGAAACAGCAGGAGAAGAACCACAAACCTATGAAGAAGCAGTAAGTTCTAAGGAAGCTCAGAAATGGCAAAAAGCCATGGAAACTGAGATGGAATCCTTAAGAAAAAATGGAACATGGGTGTTAGTGGACAGACCCCTTGGGAAAAAGAATTGTAGGCTGTAGGTGGTTGTTTAAAGTAAAAGAAGGAGCTGGAGATAGCCTCAAACCTAAATATAAAGCTAGGTTAGTAGCTAGGGGTTTCACCCAAGTAGCAGGAAGTGTTTTCACTAGTTGTAAGGCACACTTTTATAAGAATTCTGCTAACTATGACAACCCATCTAGACCTTTATCTAGAGCAAATGGATGTTACCACAGCATTCCTTCATGGCGAATTAGAGGATGAAATTCTAATGTATCAGCCTAGAGGTTTTGAAGTTAGGGGAAAAGAAGACAAGGTTTGCTTGTTGAGGAAGTCCTTATATGGACTAAAACAGTCCCCTAGGCAGTGGTACAAGAAATTTGATTATTTTATGTTAAGTCAAGGGTTTATAAGAAGTTCTTTTGATTGTTGTGTTTATCTTAAACATATTTCCACTAAAATAGCAATTTATCTCTTGCTGTATGTAGATGACATGCTCATAGCAAGTCAATCAACAGCTGAAATTCAAAGTTTAAAACTTAAACTCAAGTCAGTTTTTGAGATGAAAGAACTTGGTGAAGCCAAGAAGATTTTAGGAATGGAAATATATAGAGATAGGAAGAATAAAACTCTTCAGCTATCCCAGAAAGCTTACTTACAGAAAATTATGAGAAAATTTCATATGTTAGATGCAAAAGTAGTAAATATACCATTTGCTCAACATTTTAAACTTTCTCATGCTCAATCTCCAACAGATGAAAAGAATTTATCAGAAATTAAGAGAATTCCCTACTCTAATGCTGTTGGCAGCATTATGTATGCAATGGTGTGTTCTAGGCCTGATTTAGCACATGCCATGAGTGTGATAAGTAGATTTATGGCAAATCCAGGGAAAGAACATTGGACAACAGTTAAATGGGTATTTAGATATCTAAAAGGATCAATTGGCAAGGTTCTGATTTATGGTGGAGCTGATGACTTTAAAAAGCCAAGCATTATAGGATATTCTGATGCAGATTATGCTTCAGATTTAGATAGGAGAAGATTTACAACTGGTTATGTTTTTCAATTGTGGAAGTCTACAATTAGCTGGAAATCTAACCTCCAATCAGTTGTAGCACTTTCAACAACAGAATTTGAGTATATTGTTGTAACAGAGGCTGTTAAAGAGTCTTTATGGCTGAAAGGTTTGATTAGTGAACTTCTAGGATATGATGTGAGGGTTATCTTAAAGTGTGATAGTCAAAGTGTCATATATTTGGCCAAAAATCAGAGTCATCATAAAAGAACAAAACACATTGACATTAGATATCATTTTATAAGAGAAGTCCTTGAGAGAAAGGAGGTAGAGCTTATAAAAGTTGCTAGAAGTGAAAATGCTGTAGATATTTTCACTAAGGCTGTCCCATTGTCCAAATTACTTCATTGCTTAATGTTGTTACAGTTTGATATGTTTTCAGGTTATTCAAGAAGTAAGCAGGGCTAGAAGGGTGAAATTTCAAGATTACTTAAAGCAAAATGGTGGAGATTTGTTACTGTTTTGCCTAAAGTAATTGAATGCTGGATTTAATGAAGAAATCAGGAAGATATGAAGATGTTTTGGCAGCAGTTAGTTAATAGGACATAAATGTAACTAATTGTTTTATTAAGGGTAGATTTGACTTTTAGAGTTAGTTATTTTTCCCTTAGGAAGTTCCGCCCCCTTTAGTCTATAAATAGATGGGTGCAGAGGTTAGCCGGGAGTAGAAAACATTCATATCTTTCATTCCTTGTGTTCGGATACAGTGAGAGGCGAGAGTAAGAGCTGTGTGATTCTAGTTCTTGTTGTCTTCATTAGAGTATTGTATTCGAGAGGCAAGGAAGAGTGAAAGTCGGGTATTCTTGTACTGGTTTCTATTTTGTTTCTAGTGGATTGTTTGCTTCTTGGATTGCTGGATGTAGTGCCATGAAAATGGCATGAACCAGGGTATATCTTCTGTGTTGCAATCTGGTTTGATTTCTTTACTTTTAATTTTGTTTTCATTATCTACTTTCAGTCTTCAATCTTGTTTGAATTCGGTGAGGTTCTTGAGAGATCATAGTCTCGGTTTCAACAAAATGCATCCGGATCAAGTCTAGGGGCTGTTTTAACACAAGAGCATTGCCCCATTGCCTTTTGCAGCCATGCACTTAATCCTAACAGCTGCAACAAGTTGGTGCATGAGTGGGAGTTCATGGTAATAGTGTTTGTTGTCCAAAAATGGAGACATTATTTGTTGGGCTGGAAGTTTATCATACGCACAGATCAGAGGAGCTTGAAGTTTCTAATGGTGCAAAGATTGGCGAGTCCCGAACACCAAAAATGGTTGTTGAAACTGATGGGCTATCAGTTTGACATCCAAGCTTATGGGTTTACATCCACTATCTTTGAATAACAATACATGATTACATGTGCCACAACCCCAACTCTCTCACAACCCATAAACCTTAAAGTTATAAAGAGTTGTAAACCCAAAAGATATCCCCTCTTTCACATAGCACATACTCGCACAAGATAGATTGTAAAACACAACTGAAAGCAGCACTAAAAGCCTACCTCTCGAACCCTATTTATAAGCTATAGAGGCGAGAGAAACCTCCTGACCGACTGCCCCTAAATGGCAGTTAAAACAAAACCCGGTCAGCCTTCTAGAAACATTCCCTCGTAGAAGAACTAATACAGGAAATAAAACATGACATCTCTCTTACATTACAAGCCCTAATCTAGTACAAATGTATTTTAACATATATAGCAAATATTTAGTTTAATTACAATCAAGAACAATAGTGAACTACCTCAACATACTCCTAGTTATATATGTTGGAAGTACAACATAAGATCATAATGCAATTCCAGCACATGACTTAAACTTGTGAAATTACCAACTAAGAATCAAGTGAGCCTTGGTAACAACAATAAAGTTACTCCTTTATAACAAGAATAGCATGGGTTTAAATTGTGGAAATAGCCTTTTTACAAAGCAAGGGAATTAAAAAACAGCACCCACCCCCAAAAAACAAAATTGGCAAGGTGGGAAGGCTCGCGTGGAAAGCCGTTTATCTGGCACAGAATGTACCAAATAGTGGTGGTGGTGGTTTGGGGGGGGGGGAACTTTTGAACTTGCTGTGATTGTTATAGCGGCACTATTTCTTCCATGCTATATGCATTACATCGCTCAATGTGTGATTGTTAAAGCAGCACTATTTCTTCCATGCTATATGCATTACATCGCTCAATGTGTGATTGTTAAAGCAGCACTATTTCTTCCATGCTATATGCATTACATCGCTCAATGTGCACGGTATTGCTCTCTCTCTCTCTCTCTCTCTCTCTCTCTCTCTCTCTCTCTCTCACGCACGCACTCTCAGGCAATCACAATACAAAACTGGAATGCGAGATAAAAAGTAATTATACAGCAGATAAATAAAATCAACAAAATTGAACCGCACACCTGTGCCAGAAAAGTAGCTAGGAAATATCTTAAGCTAGTTAGGACAGATATCCTCTCAGCTATAAGAGCAGAAGCAGAAAGCGAGAGATGTTGCATGCCAAAACCTTCAGCAATAGATTCGCGAATCAGCTGGGCTGTCCCCTTGACAAAAGCCCTAGGTCCCCTCTCAAAAATCATGAAGTACACTTTCCGAGCATTTGATTCCTGAAATCAGAGAACCCGTCCAGCTAGAAATCAAATTTTGAGATCACATTGACAAAATATCCACTGTTTAATGAGCTGTACTCCAAACCTCTGCTTTAGATTGCCAAAAATGTAAGTTCTTCTGGATGCTATGCAAATCTGAAAATATATGCTCCAAGATATCTTCCAGAACATCAAAAATTCCAGAAGCCTCAGATGTGTCCCTGCGCCCATTCAAAACGTTCCTACTAAGTGACAATGCGGAAATGGAAACAGTTACACCAAGATAAAGAGGCTGCGTGGTACATACAGAGACGAGTCGAGCGAAATGGAAGGCAACGGAAGAGGGAGATGGGGCTTGCGTCGGCGTGATCGATCGGGAGCGGTGCGGCGGTAGGGATTCGGAATTTTGCCGAGAAAATTCGAGGGAGAGGGAAAGAAAGTGGAGATTCGGTTCCATATATAGTTGGAATAGAGTGAGAAGAAGGCATTGAGGTCGGTGGACTCGCGCTTGGCCGGTGGAACCGCCATCTTCAAAGTGCAATGACCCGCCCAAAGTGTCACAGTTTGCTTGCTTGCCGCAGCCTCTGGCTTTATGGCATTCTGCTCGACTTCGTACGAACAAACAACAAAGAGAAAAGGAAACAGGAAATAACGAGGGTTTATTTTTAGGAAAATGCTATTTGTACAGGAAATTTTTTACAGAAAACTTATCGAAACGATATATCGTGGTATATTGACATCAAAATATCACAATTTTTTCATGATATTTTGATCTGTTCATCCCCTTCTTCTTCTCCCCCCTTTCCTTACCGTTGCAACTTCACCTCCACCTGCTCTTGTCGTCGCCTCCCCTCGCCGCGCCAACGCCTCGCCTCGCCGCACCATCGCCTTGCCTCGCCTTGCTGCACCACCACCTCGCCTCGCCGCTGCAACCTCCGCCGCCTCGCCCCGTCGCCTTTGCCGCCTCATCGCAGCGCCTCGGCTGCCTTGCCGCCTTACCTCGCCTCGCCGCTGCCGCCGGGACTGATGGTGTGAGAGGGAGAGCGAAAGAGAGAGAGAGAAAAGGGGAGAGAGATGATATTGGGTATTTGAGTCATTTAGGTCATTTATTACAAGGATAAAATGGTTATTTTATTGCTTCTGTAAGAATTCTGTACAAATAGCATGACTCTTATTTTTATATTACAATTCATAAAAATAAATTAAAAAAACAAAACATCCACTGATATTTCATCGAAAAATAATAATATTGTAAATTTTAAAGTGTAGAATTAATAATTTTAAAAGTTTTTTTTAGAATTGATAATATCATAATAATTGAGTTAAAATTTGATAAATAGGACCGTATTTTTTCTCACTGTCTCACTTTCTCAGTTTCATTCTCTCTCTCTGCGCTCTGCCGCAGCCGCTTTTGAGGCTTTGTTTCTCGAGAAGTCTCCTACTTTTGCTCACGAGTTGCCATTTCCCGATCAACTTTGGTCTCTCGCTGTCTCTCGATTTCTCTCCGGCGATTCCCGGATCTCTCTATCTCTCATCATCGGAAGATAAGCAGTCTTTATGATTGGATCCTTGATCCCTTTCTCGCCATTCACGCTGTCGGTTAGGGTTGGGTCCCCTCTCCTTCGCTGCTTTCCTTTTCCATTTCCAAGTCCAATTTTGAAATTCCAATATCCCGGAGCTTTTGTTTCGCTTAGATCTGGGACTTACTTTTTGCCGGCTCCAGTCGCTGATTGATTTCTCTTTCTACTTTTTTTCTTTTTTTGAGCCTTGTTTTGTAATCAATTGATTTTCTCTTGTTTTCCTTCTCCGTTGCAAAGAAATGCTGACCTAGTTCCGATTTCATCAAATATTATCCTTGTTGGGTCGAAATATTTGGGGGTTTTGGGGTCGCAGCTTCTTCACCTGAATCCAGGTGGGAAGTAAAATCCGCGTTTGGTTAGGAGGAATCTTGGCTTGGCGATTGAGATCCGGAAAAGTTTTGTTTCAGTCCTGCAACTTCCATCAGTGTTCCATTCATCAGGTATATTTTCCGTCACTTTCCCGAGAGTCCCCTTATCTACGCCATCATATCGAGCTACAAATTTATATCATAGCAAAATAGGAATGTTTTTTATTCAGTTGCAATTTCAGAAACGTTTGCTTCGGCTTTTCTTGGCAATATGCTGAACCAGATTTCGCTTTCCGAAGCAACCCTAGAATTCATGCTTGTGCCCTCTACATGTTTGATATATATGTAATTCAGCTTCAGCCTGTTATGAATAAATAATTGAATATCCAGAGTCGCGTTCCCCCATGGAAGAAAAGATGGAAACAAACAATGGCGGTCCTCTTCTGCAATGGACCCAATGGCAACTGCTCGATTCGATTCTCCCCACAGGCGGCTTCGCCCATTCCTTTGGTCTCGAAGCAGCAATTCAAGCGCGAATGGTATCTTCCACTGAAGATCTTCGAACTTACGTGATCCACGCATTAGACAACACGGGAAGCCTTCTTCTCCCCTTCGTTTACTCTGCAACCATCTCCCCGGATCTGCAAACTTGGCTCAATCTCGACAGAGTCTTGGACGCAACTTTGACAAATGAAGTGGGCCGGAAAGCGTCGATGGCGCAAGGCTCGGCGCTCATGAGAGTGGCGGCGGCGGCCGTGTTCTCGGAGCTTCCCTCTCTGAAGCCGATGAGAGACGCGTCTCTTGCTCGCGGCGTCTCTTTCCACCACGCTCCCGTCTTCGGGCTCGTGTGCGGGCTGCTCGGCTTCGATTGCGAAACTGCTCAGAGGGCTTACATGTTTGTGACAATGAGAGACATAATCTCGGCAGCGACCAGGCTGAATCTTGTAGGGCCGCTTGCCGCGGCGGTGTTGCAGCATCAACTGGCCGTTGATGCGGAGGATATGTTGAAGAGATGGATGAACCGCACGGTTGAGGATTCATGCCAAACTGCTCCTTTGCTCGACACGGTTCAAGGCTGCCATAGTTACTTGTTCTCCAGGTTGTTTTGTTCCTGAATCAGTTGACGGCGTTGTAACGGTAAGATTGATTCTTTGTGAGGGAAGCTCCCTACTACCAAAAATGGGTAAGACTTTCTAAGCTCAATGTTAGGAAATGCAAAGTCTCCTCCCAAAAGTGAGTAGGTCCTCTAGTTTCCAATCTAGCCAATCTAATAATGAATTACAATTGAATGAATTTAAGAGATAGATCTCTTAATTACAATGAAGCTCATAATATAAATTCAAAGGCTTAGGTGGTGTTCTCTTTGTGTTTTAATTTTTTGTTTTGAGTTTTGAATTCATTTTGAATTTTGTGTTTTGAATATCTGTTTTGAGATTTTTAAAACGCTTTCTTTTTATCATTCTAAAAAATTATTTCTTAAAATGAAAAACTAGAAAACGCATTTACTTTATAATTTTGAAAATTATTTTATGTTTTTTTTTTTATTTCTGTCTTTTTCTTCCCTTTCCTTTTTTCATTCTCTAGCACTGCATCTTCTCCGGCCGACAGTTCTGTCGTCAGCGACCATCGATCAGAGCCTACCATCAGAAACTCCAAACCAAGAGGCTTAACATACCCAAAAACCAACAAGATCCAACGAACAATTCTTCGTAGATCTAAGATCGATGGCGGCGGCTTTCAATAGAACCAACAAGATCGACGGTGGCAGCTTTCAGCGATGGCGAGCGAGGTTGATGGTGGCTTTAGCGATGGCAGGCGAGGTCGATGGTGGCTTCAGCAGTGGCGAGCGAGGTCGATGGTCGATGCTTGCGAGAGAGAGAGAGCAGATAGGAGAGTGGCAGCGACGTCGATGGCGAGGCGGTCGACGGCCAATGCTTGCGAAAAGGAGAGCAAAGAAGAAAGTGGCAGCAACGGAGATGGCGAGGCGGTCGACGGCTGATGCTTGCGAGAGAGAGAGCAAAGAGGAGAGTGGCAGCGATGGAGGTGGCGAGGCCGTTGATGCTTGCGAGAGAGAGAGAACTAAGAGGAGAGAGAGCAAAGAGAGCAATTATGTTGAGAATTTGGGGGGTTAGGGGGGGTTGAGTGTTTTTCGTGTTTTTGAGTTTTCAGTGTATTTTCACTGAAAACGTTCAAAACAACAAAATTGTTGTTTTGGGTTTTCTTTACAAATTTTTTAATTGTTTTTAAAAATATATTTTTGAAAATAACAAAGTAAATGTGTTTTCAGTAATTTGAAAAATTAAAAACTCAAAACGGGTTGAAAATGCTAAAGAGAACAAGTCCTTAGTTGTTAAGAGATAAATTCATTAATTTGTTCTCTTGCAGCTTCAATTTCTATTTATAGTTTTCTGATCGTTGAAACATTGATTAGTCGTTAATGGAACTTGAGTTGCATTTAATGTCTGAAAAATAGTCGTTTTAATTTATTAGAAAAGAAACTATCAACAGACATTAGATCGGTTAATTGTTTCCATTGAAACATTTAAAATTTCAAATTGACTTTTAAAAAACTTTTCAACATTTTAGAAAGGAGCTCGACTTATTAAAAGGTCGATAGTTTTAAACAATAAGTTGATAGTTAATGTAAAAGTCAACGTATACAATTATTATCAACTGAATTTGAATTAAAAATATTTGGACTGAGATCATAAAATTTCTCTCTTGACAAATTATGGGAACGGCGAGATATAATTCAAAGAAGTTAACAATTTTGTCTTGATCTTTTTAAATGAAGTATATGATTTAAAAGAATTTTCTTAAAATATTATCATACACCAAGTTAATTGATTTTATAAGAATATATCATGAATTTTAAATTTTAATTATTCAATAAATAGTCATTAAGGAATTTACATAAATTTGAAAATATTGAGACAGGATCCTTAGATAAAAGAGTAATTTTTCATTTTCAAGCATATATGTATATATTTATATAATTTGAAAATTCAAATGATATTAAAATATTTTTTAAAAAATATATATAATGGATCAAAAACATAACAACGAGTATTACATACATAATATTGAATTAGAAAACAAAAAGTATTATATTAAGTCATACATAATATATTCATTGATTTACATAATATATATACATACACGATACATTCATATAACATAAATCAATACATATAAAAAATGATATTTTATTCTTGTATTTAATTTTGATAATGAAAAATAATGAGTTTTGCATTTGTACTCTAATTCAAATTATGAAAATTATTTTGGTTTCAAAGTTTCAATGAAAATTAATTTCAAACACTTGGCTAAAATGCAAATTATTTGTCTCAAATTTATTTTGATATGGATTGAAAAAATAAGAGCAAAATGTTTTAAAATGCAAAGGGAGGTTGTCGACCAATCAAAAACATGTTTTTGATACTTTGTTGTTGACCATTCCTGCATAAAAAAATGTCAATCATTTTTCACATAATGTTGATTGTTTTTGGCATAGTGTCGACAATTATTTAAAGTTGTGAATTATCATGTTGATCAATTCTTTAAATTTGTCAACCATTTTTGTTGCATAAACATCCAACAACTAGTTCTTATGCATATTAAATGCACTCCAACTATTTTCAATGACCATATTTTTTGAAACTCTCCTCTTTAATTATAAATAGAGGGTTGATAGTTCATTTAAAACTCAGAATAATTTATTATAAGCATTACTTGTCCATTCACTCAAGAGCTCAATTTGTATTTAATATTTTTCTATTTTCAAGGCTTTACTCTTAATTTGTATGTTATCATTAAAATCTTGTGTTATTTGTGTTTTGAGAGATTCTATAACTAATGATTTAAACTTTTAGACACTCGCATTGTAAATCATTTATAATTCATAACAAGTGTGCTAGAGGGTCTACATCTATTGTAGAAATATTGTAATTTTTAGTTATAGTAACTAGGAGACTTACTTGTGTCAAGTAGTAGGTATTAATGGAGTTTTAAAAATCCTAGTGTGAAGCTAAGAGAGTATATTAGGTCATTTAGCTGAATCACTATAAATTTATGTGTCCCTTTATTACTTTAATTTGGGCTATTAACATCAAAAAGTCAAATCTTTTCATGTTTTTGTGATTTTATCCAAAAAAAAAATTTTGACAATAAAGATCCAATTTGAAAAATTTAGTGTAATTTTGTCCAATAGTCAAAATTGATTAGAGAGGAGTGTGGCTTTGCCCAAGTGGCATGCCACCTATCAATTTGAGTGGGCCTTATGTTGATTGTTGTTGAAAAAAAATAAAAAATGAAAGTCAAATTAAGTGAGTCAGGACCCATTTTCTCTTTCTATATCGGTTTGCCTTGCCTTTACACAGTCGTCGCCTTCTTCCTCTACCGCTAGTTGCCCCTTTCTCCTACGTTCTTCATTGTCATGGCTGCGACCTTGTGTCTTCCCCATGGCTAATAGTCTGTCAGTTTTGCCATAACCGTGACCTTGAGTCTTTCCCATGGCCGATGATCAATCAGTTTCGGCATAGCCACGAATGTGCATTTTCCCCATGGCCAACTTCACATCGATCTTCTTCCTTATGGCCGACAGTTGATCGATCCAAGCGCACAGTGATCCTCGATGACGGTGGCTGACTCCTCGTAGGTTGTGGCTCGCCGTCGTGAATGTGCCATGGTTGTAACGGTGGTGATAAGTTGTTGTGACCGCTTTTACCTCGGCGATTCATCGCGACTGTGGCCAAAGTCGATGTCTGCCATGGCCAACGATCTGCATCTCGCCTTGGGCTCTGGCTTGCCGTGGTTGTCTTCTCGTCGCCAATGGTGTTTGTTGTTACCATGACTTTTGATCTTCTCCCAATTTCGTCTTTTGTCTTTTCATTCGGTCGGCCCCTTTGTCTTTTTAGAGGCTATGACGGGTCTTGACAGTTATCCAGTTAAATGTTTTAATTTGATTTTTTTAATTTTTTTTCAACAACAATCAATGTGGGGCCACCAGGGCAAAGCCACACTCCTCTTTAATCAATTTTGACCATTGGATAAAATTGCACCAAATTTTTCAAATCGGGTCTTTATTGTCAAAATTAAAAGTTTTGGATAAAATTGTAAAAACGCAAAAAGATTTGACTTTTTGGTGCTAATAGCTCTTTAATTTTTGTTTTATTCATTATCCTGATCATTTTCTTAAAATTGGCATTGTTGATTTTAAATCTTGTTTTCACAGCCAAAAAGAAAATTCAAATTCAATTAATTTTTTGAAAATAACCCAATTTACTATACTATTATATCATTGCTATAGTATTATATCAGATAATATATATGCATACATAATATAATATAAAACTAAAATAAATACATATAGAGAAATAAGTCGGATGGTTGTTGCCTGTTTGCAGTCATTGATCGAAGATCTAACTTAGCCAAATTCTTTTGTGTTTGTGAATCAACAACGGCATCGCAATCGAAGTTGTGAATTAATTCATGTTACACCATGGAAACAATATCACCGAGCATGTAACCGTCAATTCATGCTTGTGAATTGACGACAGTTCAACTCAATTTGTGTTTATGAATCAGTGACAACACTAAGAAATTAAAGTTGTGAATTGACGATAGCATGGAGTAATTAGAGTTGTGAATCAATTTTTGTTGGATAGAAACGACGACACAGAGCACGAAAATGTCAATTCGTGTTTGTGAATCGACGATGACATCAAGCAATCGAAGTTGTGAATTGACGATGACATTGAACACCGAGCAACTAAGTGGCAAAGGAGGAATGATGAGAAGAGGACAATCACATAAAGAGAAATTAGGGTAACCCTATTAATATATGCTGGTAATCTGTTCATGGACAAAAAACACTTTTACAAATCAGAAATGTATTTTTAATATTTTTTAACTTATTACAAAAATAGTTCTAAAATATTTTTGAAATTATAAAAATAATTCAAAAATATTTTTTCAGCATTTTAGAATTTGTAAAACAACAAAAATTTTAAAAATACCAAAACAGTGCCTCCAAACCAATTCCATGCATCACAAATCACTTTATCAGCTGTATTTTATAGTTGTGAGCAAAGATCTTGCCAGTCACAAATGGAAAAATGTTTTTATTTTAATAACCACCTTAACATTAGGATTTAGATTCAATGAATTTTAGCTTATGGGAACTTCTATGTTACCCTCATGCACCAATATTTAAAGATGTTTTTATATTATTTATAGTATAAAGGTTTCATTTATGTATTAAGTTTTTATGTTATATAATACATCATTTAAATTATACAAAAATACCTTTATAATAGCCACCGACATATTTAGTGAAACATTTACGTATAAATGAAGAGAAACATAATACCCTACATGTCAAACATACCAAGCACTAAATCTCTTAGTCGAATATATATTTTAATTCTTATATTTATATATTTTTTTATTTAGATATTTGATTTTTTTTAAAATACCTATTAATTATATAATTTTAAGACAATTACACTCATAAACTTTTTATTATTTCAATTACATATTTGATTAGAGGATAAATATATAATAATATTTTTTGGACTTTATTTGTTTGGAGGGTCCAAAATAAATTGCAAACAAGATAATTTCAACGTTCAAAAATTATGTAAAAAAGATAAATATTATATAAAAAAATTATAATTCTAGTAGATAATGAAATATTAGAATAAGTATTATTTATAAGAATCTTAATTCTAGTGGATCCTAAAATGTCAAAATAATCATTATTTACAATAATTATAATTCTAGTATATCTCAGAATATCTGAATAAACATTATTCATAAGAATCTTAATGTTAATAGATTTCAAAATATTAAGATAAATATTATTCAGAAAAATCTAATATTATGCGATTTGAGAAAACTCTATCTTTCTCTATAGGTAAATGAATATTTATTTTAAAAGAGGTGTATATTTAATACTTATTTCAATATAATTTTTAAGTATTTAGATTCTGATTTAAGTATCGAAATATTAGCGCATAGACTTTCCTGTATTCTTTAATTAATTTCTTTTCCTTTTTCAGTTAAAAAAATCATTCTTGTGCTCCATCAACAACAATAATAATTTCTAAATTATGTATATAAAATAAAAACTAACAGGCTCATACTTCAAAATAAAATTAATTTTTAATAATCATAGTAAATATTAAATAAATCTTAAACAGACAAAATAATTCATAAATTATGTATACTTATTTTAAGTTAAATCAAAAGTTATCAGACTTATATCTTAAAACAAAAATAATCCTTAATAACGATGAAAATACACTGAATAACTCTTAAGCACCTTTAATAAATCATAAACTATACATGCTTAAATAAATTAATTAAAAATTAACGAGACTCGTACCTTGCTTAATTCCTAACAACTTGGAAGTGAAAATACCTTTATCGGGATGATTATTTTACGTAGTCTCTGATACTCATATTCTCAATTACGTTAGAGAAGATAAATAGTAAGTTGAGCTTTTGATTCTTAGATAAAACAAAAATTGAACTCGTAATCTATAAAATATCACGTCGGCCACCTCCTTCTTTATTGATGGGACGTATATCTTCCATATGCTAATATTACGTCTGCATATGGACACATATACATTCCACCAATCACGATAGGACAACTGCACTCCCAAGCTCCAAACGCCTTCAGTCACCACGAGTAGCACCAGACTTCACCCCAGCCGTGTCCACAGCCACATATATACACCGTGCAATGGGATACGTGGCAATAGAAGCACCCCAGGACGCCACGTAGCAGCTGATCTGTTGCCTAATCATCAGCCCCGAGGTGATAGGCATGAAGTGAGTGAGTCGGTGCAGCAAACGCTGATTCATGGAACCTGTTTATCATCGTGAGGTCAGGTCGTCGCCACGTTGATGCCATGCAGATTAATAAAGATTTTATATTATTATTGTATATACGTGGCTTATGCAAAGTTGGCCATGGCTGCCAACTCCTTCAATTGTCTTCCAACAATTCATTTAATAATGAGCTCATATATATATATATATTATTACACATATATACAAGCTTACCATTTTTGCTAGTTAAATTTTCTTAATTGTTTGATTAGGAGGGTATATTTGGCTCAACTTGAATTATAAGTTTTTTCTCAAAATTTTAGAATTGATAGTACTTGTAAAGAGTTTATAAATTATAAGAATTTATTTGATGAAATATTTTATCCTTTTATTTCTTCTACTTTAAAGAAAATATTACTAAAAAAACTCATAATTAAGTCAAGTTTGGTAGATTAAAAATAATTTGCTAAAGAATTTATATGTTATATTTGACGAAAATATAAACTAAACGAAGTATTCTATTTGAAAAAACTTATAATTTAAAAGAGAGAATAATCAACAAAAATGAGATAAGGGTCTTGATATTATGATTACGAGAATTGTCATAAATTTAGAGTGAGAAACAGAGAGATTGTTTAGAAATAGGGGATCTAACCAAAACAATCAAGGGCAGACTTGTTAGTGAGTATAATCAAGTTAGGGTTAGTGTTCAATGGGCTCGTTTATTCAGTTAAATTAGACTATTCTTTGGTTGTATAATTGTATTGGGCGGATCCAAATTAAATTAATCAAAACACTTAAATGAAAACAATAAATTTTACATCTTTTTGTATCGAAAACACTATTCTTAAATAAGTAACGGATAACGACATGCAAAATGTAATTTTAAAAATGCAACCAATAGAATATATCTACTTTTCTTCCGTTAATTATTGACCTTTTAGCACCCACCCAATAGAAATTTACTAAGTTGATCTTCGACAACTACTCCGATCTCACGTTATGTATTTTTATAGTTATACAAATTTTTTTCAAGTCTCCAATTATTTCGCGATGCAATTATTTGTCGTATTCATCAATCGACAACATCTTAACTTAATAAAATTATATCTAAAACAAACGTCATACTTTAATGTCTCTATTTAAATCAAATTGAATCTTAATATAAATACTTTAACGCCTCTATTTAAATCAAACTGAATTTTAATATAAATACAAAAGATTATACTAATAATGTACTTGGGAATCATCTACCAAATCAAACGTGGCCTAAATGACATTAATTAATAATTTCCATTAAATAAGCTACTCTATCCATGCCAATATCTAATCCAATAAATACTAAATTTATTAGTCAATGAGATCCAATGATGTTCAGGGCTCATTAAACTAATGAGTTATTTGACTTAATTATCATAACATAATAATGATAGCCTAAGGTGACCATACACATATAAATAGGACCGTGTTTTCTCTCTCTTTCGCACTTTCTTAGTCTCTCTCTCTCTCTCTCTCTTTCTGAGCTCTGCCGCAGCCGCTTCTGAGTCTTTGTTTCTCGAAGTCTCCTACCTGTGCTTTCGAGTTGCCATTTCCCGATCAACTTTGGTCTATCGCTGTCTCTCGATTTCTCTCCGGCGATGGCCGGATCCCTCTCTCTCATCATCGGAAGAGAAGCAGCCTTTGTGATTGGATCCTCACTTCCCTTTCTCGCCGATCACGGTGTCGGTTAGGGTTGGATCCCCTCTCCTTCGCTCCGTTCCTTTTTCCATTTCCAATTTTGAAATTTCAATATCCCGGAGCTTTTGTTTCGCTTAGATCTGAGACTTGCTTTTTGCGGCTGCAGTCGCTGATTGTTTTTTCTCTCTTCTTTTTCTTTTTGTAGTCCCCTTCCTTTTTTCGTTTCTAGGAAATCGGAAACCAGTTTCGGATTTCTAGTTGGAAGCCTGGTGGAATCAGCTTGAATTCTGAAGGATAATATCGCTCTTTGGAATTACAAGTTTCAATTACTCGTTCTGTGGTAATTTTCTGGTTTTGGGTTACCCCACCGCTTTTCAGCTCGAGCGGTGTGGTGGTACTTATCCGAAGACATGTCGGTTTGGACTTCTCTGGGAGGAGGAACAGTGGACATCATGATGATGAGTACCTGTTAATTTTGTTCCAGTTCTACAACTCCTATCAGTCACTATTCAGGTATATTGAGTTCACTTTCTAAAATCCTCTTATTCTATATACATTTATATAATACGAAACAGGAAATATGTATTATCTACTTGCAATTCCAGAAATGTTCATCACTGCTTTTTTTGGCAATAAGCTGAACCAGATTTTACTTTCCGAAGCAACCGAAGAAACGAAGTACAGAGTAAAAGAGTATCTTTACATACCTACAGACTGACCAAAGCACGGTCTACTGCTGGTAATTTATAGTTTAATTCTGTTTGGCTTGGTTATCTTGTACTTGAATTTTTTATGTTTTAACTTTTTGCTAATTTATACTCGTATGAGGCCCTGTATTTCCCATTTGGTGTGCATAGGTGATACTGGGCTTGACATTTAAAGCATCTAGTTTTAGTTACCAACCACAAAAAAATGATTTGTGTTGCCCATATTTCCTCGTGTTTCTTCGAGTGTAATTGATGTCAATAGGGATATATGTTCTTCTACTTCTTTTTTATTTTTTTCCAGTGAACTGGTTTCTTACTGACTTGATATGAATGCTATTTTTACGGCAAGTATCAATGATCGCCTTTCGGTTTTGCTGGATCCTCCTATTTAGGTACTGCTAAGTGTATCTTGTATTTCTGATTTTTCGTAGCATCTTTTTTATGCAGCAATATGAGTGAGAACGAGGACGAGATTTTGTCCAATGATGGTGTGGATTCACCACCGATTGAAGGAAGTGCCAGTGGAGGAAGCCGCAATCATCTGAAGAAAGGTCCCTGGACAGCTGCGGAAGATGCAATTTTGGTGGATTATGTTAAGAGACATGGAGAAGGAAATTGGAATGCTGTCCAGAAGAATACTGGACTCGCTCGCTGTGGAAAAAGTTGTCGCTTGCGTTGGACAAATCACTTAAGACCGGATCTGAAGAAAGGCGCAATCACCAAAGAGGAAGAGCGGCGCATCGTTGAACTACATGCAAAGATGGGGAACAAATGGGCCCGCATATCTGCAGAGGTGTGTTTTAATATTTTAATATGATTTCTCTTTTAGTGAAATATCAGTTTTTGTGTTCAAGTATGTTGGACATGAACATTCTACTCAAGTTTAACCCTGTACAACTTTTGAAAGAGGTATTTTTTCTTGATGAAAGTATTTCTATGAGCTTTGAATAAGAGCATTGGTTCAAAAATGATTTTGGCGGACTTTATCAATCGAGTAACATCTTAATTTGTTCTGTGCATCTCTTTTTCCTTTTGAATGCGATGGAATAAGTTTGAGATACCACATTCTATCTTTTGTGCTGACCCCAAACTCAAAATAGAATTCATGTACAGACAAGAAGTGCTGGGGTTGTCATAGCATCAAATGCACTGAGGAGCATCTTTTCCCCCCCTTCTATTACAAGCTCGTTTATAGGGAGTGCTTGCTTTTTTGCTCATCTATCTTATTCGGTAGATGTCAGTCCACAAACGTAGCATAATGAGTAGGTTGGCAAAATTAAGCACTTATTTTGCACCGTTTGAGTCATGAACCTCCCCTACATTCTTTTCCTCCTGAAAATAAAACTGTTGAGATAGACAGTAACATGTTGCGTAATTAGTTCATGGTTTCAAACAGGTTGCATGGTTCAATATCACATGCTCCCATAGTGCATGGTTATATGGTTTTCTAGTAACACCTTGGATTAGTAGTAAACTTTGCTTTTCAGGTTAATTAAGTGTTTTCTCTCATATGATCACCTGAACAGATTGTGTGGAGAATAAATAATCTATAGTGCCTTTATTATGAGTGCAATCTTGCCAATGGTATTCTGTAAGAACTGTTATTTCCCATTAGTCATATTGTGTAATAAGTATTTCCTCGGAATATCTTGATTATTTTTTGCTTGTGGTACTTGGAAAGTTTATCTGTCTTCTTAATACATAATATGCAATGCTCTTGTATTGGGGCTAACATGTCACAACATTTTTTCATTGCATTCTATCCCATTCAGAAGGATGCAAAAAAACTTAGAATATTCAGGGCTGGTCCCACCCCGACTCTAATGGGACTAATTTGAGGAGCCCTTAGTTAGTTACGACCAGATAGGGGTGGAAAGTGTAAAATTGGTTGGGATTGGGGAAAAAGGACGGGGAATATTGATCCGTGCCTTGACCATAACCCTAAAGCCAACCAATTATATGCCATACATATAGTTTTCCTATACTATACTTCATGCATACTCTGTGTGTTCAGGTGAGTGTGTGCAGTGTGCACATGACATAAATGAATAGAGCTGGGGTACTTGGTAGTTGGTATTGTGCATGACACCTTGATTCCTTCTCCTTTTGTGTGTGTGTGTGTACCATATAAGAAGGGGCACTGTTTTGGGAACACATTAGAGGCATCATAAATGCATGCCTTATTTCCTCTGTGTCATAGGCATGGAGTTGTAGTTTAGTACCATAGTACCAACATAGCTTTTGAAAAGCTAGAATTAGTATTTAGAGGTAGTCAATAGATTTTCCATCGCTTTTGCATAAAACACCAATCTAAAACCATTCTCCCCCTCAGATTCTCAGAAGTGAGGATGAACCCGAGAGTAGCTGTCTGGGCAAACATGGCCATCTTTACAGGGATTGCCAGTCACCATAGAGCAGCCCTTTCTTCCTTTCTTGCAAAGGGCTTCATAGAAAGAGGGAACAGAAAACATATATCCTTTTGATGGATTCCAAACCAATTGATCCTCCCCCTTGTGCAACCACAGGATGATCTTTTACTTGAATCTTTGAGATATTGAACAATTGTAAATCCATTTGAGATGTTGAAATCAAATCAGAATACCATTTTTTAGTAGGTAAAGCCGCACAACAAAATGTTTTAAGGTTTTTAGTACGAGGACTAATTGAGGTCCTCTTAGAGGAGCTGCTATGCTGAGTTGGCATAGGGTGCTAAGAGTAGTACTTTTACCCAGTGGAGTGTAAGAAGTGTTTGGAGATGAGTTTGCAGGAAGATCCCTTTTTGGGTATATATTATAGGGGTCAAACATTAGTATAGACCTGGAAAGGGAGATGGTTTATGGAGTTATCAGAGTGAGAGAAGGGGGAAGGATGGTGTAAAATAATAGTCCAAACTCATCAATGTAGAGGAGAAGGTGACTATTATGTTTAAGCTAATTGAACAAGGGAATGTGGTTGTTCGATGGGAAACTCCTTTTGATAGTCTGAAGTGAGGAGGAGTGCTCTGACAAAGCCTTTAGCCTTAGTCTCCAATCTGCTAATCTTTGAAAATCTTTTTTTTTTAATTAGAAAATCATTAGAAATCTTGGATGAAAGGAAATGCGTAAAACATGCCTCAACCTAGGTTGTTGGAGTCATTGTTTACTGGAGGTAAGCAAGTTATGGAGATCATTTGTGCCAGAACCTGGGTGCTCTGCATAGGAAAAAGAGAGCACTTGGATGGCCTTAAGTGTGCAAGTGTGAGTGCTGAGTTGGAGCCTTGCTGTTGACCAAGTGGAGGTGGTGTTGTGAGCATCTTATAGGTGAACGGAGCATTTGGGTGGGTGGAAGTTCATTTTCCTAGTCAAGGAGTTATCACTGGTGCTGTTGTAATGTGCAGGCAATTTGGAGCACTTTGGCAGACACTTCTGTAGCTGAGCTGTTGAAGAGGTGTTACAGTGTCGAGCAAAGCACTTGGGCATGGTTTCCATGGTTAGAAGCAAGGAATGTGTTGCAAGTGGTCCTTATAATGATTGCTGTTGCCACTAGTGCGGTACTATGGCTCAATAGCAGGTTGAATCCTAAATGGAAAGACCACGAGACTTTCGTTTTAGCAATAGTCACACTGCCACTGCCTTTCTTAAATTATAATCCACACTTTTCTAATAATGAATTTTAAGATTCTTAAATAGGAGAAGAAATAGTTAGCACTTCCCATGACTGATCAGTATGTGACTGATTGTAGTTGTTACGCAGTTACTGTTATCTGTAGTTAAACTCTTAAATGACAATCAAGGTTTACTGAAATTTACATTGATTCAGGCCACAGCCAATATACTAGTACCAGACCAAATAGAACCAACCAGTCTTCAGCTCCTCTTTTACATGAAAATCCATCAATTGGCATGCAAGTGTCCATAAAAAGTTTTGATAAAACTTCATCATCGTAACCATGATATAGTAGATTGATTTTTTTATGCATATGTTCATGCGGTGTAGGTGGTATATCTGGTGCTGTACCCTCATACTTGTCAGTAGTGACCAACGTATGTAACTCAAGCGAGACAAATTAGTGACATTAACAATCATATAATGCAGCTTTGACGAATGCTGATTGCCTTGTGATATTGGCTGCCAAATATATAAAACATCATTTTTCTTGGTTTTTTCTGTTCAACTGCTTTACTAATTTCATTCTTCATTTTTCAGTTGCCTGGACGCACAGATAATGAGATAAAGAACTACTGGAATACTAGAATCAAGAGACTACAACGTGCTGGCTTACCTATTTATCCTCCTGATGTATGTAAAGAATTGCAGGAGAATCAACAAGGTCTGCACACAGGCGCATATCCAACTGGGGAGACACACCACCTGGATCTCTTGCCAGTGAATAGCTTTGAGATTCCTGCTGTGGAGTTCAAGCATTTGGAAATTAATCAACAACTGCGTTCGCCATCACTTCTTGATATTCCTACAACTGGCTTGCTTGATGTTCCAGCAAACAGCTTACTGGCACAAGGTCTTGTTTCTTCCCAGAGCAAAGGCTTGATGTTACCAATGCTGCATCCACTAAAGCGTCTTCGGGAATCAGAGTGCCTGTTTGCTGGTGTCAATAATAGTGTTAATGGTGGTTTCCCAGCACTCTATCAATCTCAACATGGTGGCTGTAAGAAAATTGCTCGATCCTTTGGGTTTTCTGCTGCCAACCACCTATCATCCTCATCTGGACTTCCTTGCAGCTTTGCTCTTTTAAATGGCAACTCCTTTGCTTCTGAGCCCATCACTATGGCTTCGAAGTTGGAGCTCCCTTCGATCCAACATTCACATACTCAAGGATGTAGCTGGGGAACTCCATCGTCTCCGCTGCCACCCCTTGAGTCTTACGAAACTCTGATCAAGTCTCCTACAACTGAGCAGACACGTCCAGATTTTCTTTCTGGGCGGAACAGTGGCCTGTTGGAAGCAGTACTTTATGAATCTCAAACTTGGAAAAGCGCACAGAACGGTTCTTTCTACAAGACTCCCAGTATTTCTGTTTCAAGGAACAGTTCTCACAACCAGACTTCCAGTGTTTCTCTTGTGGCCAGTGCTGATGTAGACGGGTGGTCATCACACAATCTCAGCGACGCAGGATGGGAAATATGTAACGACCCTATCTCTCCTCTTGGTCGTTCTGCTGCATCAGTATTTGGAGAGTGTACCCCTCTCAGTGGAACCACCTTCAGTGAGCCTCATTCAGTCGAGACCTTTCCAGGTGAGTACTCATGTATTACATTAATTAGCTATGTCGGATGAAGTAAAGTTTGACACGTACTTATAAAGAGATGTCGTCTGTGTTCCTTAGAAGGAAGCAAAGTGAAGCAAGAAGCAGTTGACTGGGTTACTACAGACTCTATAGTGGATGATGAAATTGCAAATCAGTTGCTGTTCTCGAGGCCTGATCTCTTGCTTGCTTCAAACTGGGTTGGTTACAAAAGCGGGCAAAGTAGGGAACCTTCCGTTCTGAAGGATGCCATCGGGTCACTTCTCAGCGAAGATTTCGGCCTTGACTGAAGCAAAACGGCATCGTATTCCCCTTATCTGAACAAAAATGCGTGCAAATGTGTCTGCAGCATGGGGATAACATGTAGTACACCGCGTGTGAACTCTCTAAAAATCACTGAAAAGTCCTGGAGGTCAAGCGCTTTGGGCGTTCCCTCCTCTTTCCTGTGCCAGACTTGAAGGTGCTATTTTCAGATAACTCGGTTCTCCTTTGGATGGTTGCTTGTTCAGATATGAAAGCGTGTTTGAGGGACAATGTCTGTGGAAGTCGGTCATGTTTGTATGTTTTGTGTGCTTCTGGTCTTTGGTATATTGGGTTTTTAAGAACCGTGGTAGAAAATAAGGCATCATGGGTGCCAAATTGCGACTGTTTTTTAGTTTTTTAATATGAACTGGTACTGGATGCATGAGATCCTGGCTATATTTGATCAATTTTCTTCCGTGGATCTGGAATATTTTTTGTTTTTTTTGGGCAAGCAAAATGATGATCAATTTTGGGCTGATGGATGAATTCCTTATTTTGTTTTTTTTTTTTTAGGGGTATATTGGAAACTAATGGATGAATTGAAAGTTGTGGTAGGTATGGAAGTCTTTGCCTCTTTGAAAGATGTTCACATTCCTAGTTAGTTTGATCGCTATGTATATAACTAGAGGAAAAAGATTTCTCAAGGTATCCAATTTTAGTTGGGCCGAGGACGGCAAGCAGCAGCTTCTATTAGCCATGTCCCATGTTGTCGAGCCGGGGTTTGACGAAGGGAAATCTACCTGCCATAGGTTTTGAGATGCAAACAACAGAAATACTATCACCTCTTAGTTAGTTAGCCCAAGTGTGTTGGGAAGGAGCCCCACTAGATGAGAGGACTTCCCTACAAGCGTTGAATGTCGTGCCATGAGTAAAGGGTGGAAGAGGCATCAGAGAGACGGGAAACACCCTGACCGTGGACGGCATGAACTGCACTCAACCACCCTGAGGATGTGCAGGGAGGAGGGAGGGAGGGATGGTAAGGGTCGTTTATTTACCTTTTTGAACACTTATTTTAATAACTTGTATATTTTTTAAATTTTAAATCAATAATTAAAAACTCACTGGCATGGAATCCTTAGACATGGCGGAGATTTGAGTAGAAGAAGGCCCATGTTATGATTAGCTCCAAAACCCCCACTTCCCTTGCAAATTATTTTGGGTTAAATGTAAATAGAGTTAACTAACGTATTTACATCCCTAATCCAATGCTATGCTAATGGCACAAGAACACGTGTGGGTATGGTGGCATCCACATTTCCAACTCCTCTAGAATTTTAAAACATTACTTTAATATGAAAATGCTTTAATTCAGTAAGGTCAATAATTTATCTGCTCAGTTATGATGTTATTATGCATACAATAATATGTTAGACAAATAAACTGATTTAACATATTACAAACATCTAATAGTATTTAGATTAATGCAAAAAATAGTTCATGGATCACCTTCGATCATTGTTGTTCTTTTATGTTTTTTATTGGTTTTGGCACTTCCAATCTCTAGAATATCCTGAATGATTGTGTAGGATGAAGAAAAAATGATGATAGAGCTTAGGGACCAAACCTCTAATTTATATAACGTTCTTCCATTAAGAACGTGTACCCATTACCACTTTACAACTCAATTAATGAGCTAACATAGCTGAAAATGTTAAGACCATCATTAATCAAAGAATTTTACATTCTCTCACTTAGTCTATATATTTAACTTGATGTCTTAATTTAATCTCATTGATTGTCGTTTCTCAAGAAATAAATACATAAATCATAACGGTAACTTCTCTAACAATGAGTATTACCTTCCATGTATTACAATGTATTTATTTTCTCAAGAATTATACTTCATGTGGCAACATTACTTAATGAATAAACCTTATGTTTATTTCTTAGTCCTATACAAATGTATTTTTTTCAAATAAATTGAGGTGCACATGAATATGAGAAAATATCACAATAAATAAGAATTCCATCCAAATATCAAATGTACACAATTACATTGTGGAACTATAATATCCCGGAAATTGAGAAATAAATAATGAATATTAATTTGGTGTTTGAAGTCATTACGAAATATTTGAGGAATTAAGGGAAAATAAATGTTTATGTTGTTTTGAAGAAATAGGGAATCAAAGGTAGCTAATTAAATTATTTGGTAGTGGTTAATCACTATTAATTATCGTAATTGTGGTGATTATTATATATTTGTGGGTTAAAAGGGAATATTAATTTATTTGGGTGTTTGGAGATGTAAGAAAATATTTATTTATGTTATTTTTAGAAAATAATTACTTAATTAGGGAGTATTTAGGAAAAGATTAAAATAAAATTATTTGGGTGAATTTTTGGAAAGTTGGAGTGTAAGTGTAATAAGAGGAAAATTAGAGTCTGGGGCGTATGAGCAATTAAAGGAAATTAGGGATTTTGAAATGTGATTTGTGGAAGTGGACGCAAATCACTTTAAATATAATTGCTGCAGATATACGTATGAGGGAGCAGCTGGCGTGAGCGGCTACGCGTGCTCGTGTACAGGCAGGGAACGCCGGATCGAATTCGCGCGCGAGGCTGGGGGATTTTGGCATTTTATTTGGCCGGGGGGGCCGAAATGACAAGGCAGTGGCAGCGTGGCGGCTATTGGCTGCGCCACGTGGCGCGCTCTCAGCCGCCCATTTCCTTGCGCGGACTGCCTTCGTTTTTTCTTCATTTTAAGGCCGATTTTGGCCATTTCTGAAGCAGGAAGTAGAGAAGAAATTAAGGGAAGAAGGCACGCCAGTGGGGAATTTTGGGGAAAAAATGCAAGATTTAATGTGGTTTAAACGAGATTTAATTAACTAGGTAAGTAAATAATTATGTATTAAACATTTTGTACAGTTAGAATTTCATTTTGGATCCAATTTTGTTAATTTTGGGAGTTCATTCTATTTTACAGCGTGTATTATTTTGGTGGCATTTAAGCGTAAAAACGTTGTGATCAGGTTAAACGAGGCAAGCTCCCTCTACCCTTGCAATCTCTTTCCATTTGGTGAACCCCTCGTCTTCCTTTAATTTGTTTCGATTTCGCGTATTAATTATACGAATCAAGGATTTTATTAGTGTGATTTAATTTAAATTAAATATGAGTCGCGTTGGGGTTTTATTTGCGGTATGCCTACATGGGTAAAAATGTATTAAAAGCATTATATGAGTACGAATTTTACACGGTTAGATTTAATTAATGTGAGCCATGGTATTATTAATCGCTATTAAACGTTTTACTTCGCAGCGAAAGTGCAAGAAAGGTAGGAAACAGCTGTGTAAAGGCAAGTTCCTAATTCTTTCCTCCTGTTCTTTAATTTCCGTGAGAAACTCCGTGATTTCTCGTATTTTATACCATCCCTTACTTTAATTCGGTGCCTGACATTACTTATTGAGGATTATTCATTTTTTTTAATTTAAATTAAATCCGAGATTTTTGGAGTTTTATTTATTGTGTGTCTACGGGGGTTTGTACCACCTCAATTCCTTTCGGAATGATGTCGAACCCAACTTAGGGACTAGGTTCATAGATGTGCGAGATTACTTACGGTTTTCTCGAGTTTATTTATGGTTTGGATAAAGCTATCGAGCAGTAGGGCAGGGGTCAGCTGTTTGGTGACGTTGGGATAGACTATTGTACGACTTTGAAGTGGACCGTCTGGTGGACACTCCTAGTCACTGACAGTTGACCCGTGTCGGGCATTGTTGATTAGCTTTACCATTATGTGACTTACTGCACGTTTCGATATATTGTTCTATCGTTCATGGTTTGATATGCACATGGGTACGGGATGCATGTTGGGATATTTATGTATTGAGCATGCTTGGACACGAGCATTCTAGCTTAGTTAGGTTGCATTTGGCACTGGCATATGCATGGTGTGTGGTTTACTATGTGGGTGGAGCATGGCCTGATGCCTGGATGTATGGGCGCCAGTGTATCATGTTGATGCTCACTATGCCATTGCATTTTTATGTGTATTGCATGGTTACTGGTAGTTATTAGTTCTCAGACGGGAGGACTGTAACGCCCCACTTTTCCCAAGCGTGCGTTAATTCGAGATTTCGAGAAAATTTAAATCAAACACCTCATAAATCCCTTGATAGCCATCAAAACCGTTTTCCCGACAATCTCGATCGTACCTTCTTAGTATAACAAAAACAAACTAAGACAGGCATCATCAATTATATCAGCGGAAGCAAGATCGAAACCTCAGATATATACATATCACTAACAATTTTTTTTTTTTTACAATAACTGAATCGATGTTTCACATAAAAATACGTTACATAATCTCTGAACATTGAAAACATAGACAAAACCAACTGCTACATCCTGACGACATTCTTTCTCTTGACGCCACTGCTTTCACCTGGAACGTTTGAATATTCCAGGGACATAGTCCAAATTAGATGCTGAATCATCTAAGTGAGAGTTCAAAAACGTTTTCATGAATGTATGCAGAATCGTGTACACAAAATCGATAAATCTCAACATGCACCAGCCTAAGAGAATCCCAACGCATTTAACCCTAACCGGGGAAAACGCAATCTCTCTAAGGCGACATGACCAAATCGACCCATTGGCAAACCGATCCTGCTAAAGAGGGACAACCTCGACACATGAACCCAGGAATCACCCCACGGTCATTGTCAGGCTTTACGCTCCCACCCAAGCATTCCGAAACACAACCCTAGCCCCAAGAGTGTCACGTCAGCACTATCCCCGGAATCGACGTCACCTCGGCATTAATGCTACTGCTCAAAGGATCCTGGGGTGGTGTCCACTCGCAGCCCCGCCACTTGAGCCAACAACTGGGGTGGTGTCCACTCGCAGCCCCGCCACTTGGGTCCCGTAGGGTGAAGTCCATCTCAGCCCCGTCCCAAGTGGTCACCAAGCATTAATCCAGGTACGCATCCCGAGTGCTATCACTCTGGGCTTCGTCACAGGTTAACAACCCACATACCACATGAACGACACAAAACAAGCCAATGGTCGAAAACATGACATGCATCGCTTAAATCAACGCTTAAAATCAACATTTAATGCACGTGTAAATAATCATTTGACATTTCATCACAAGAATCCAAAGGCAAAACAGGGTTTGAGGATGAACACTCACCTTTAGACGAATTCCAATTGTCAAGCGCGGTCAGTCCCGATTTGTGAGCCTGTCTCGATCTGCGTGCCTGACCTTGATTTGCGCGCCTAGTCTCGTTTCTCGCACCTGACGCTCTTGTACTTCAACCTCGAGCCTCTAGTCATTACATTTGTTCAAAATCACATCAATATCATTTTTTCCAATTTTCCATAATTTCTTCCTATTTTCCTTATTTTTCTCCTCAAAAATTCTAATAAATACCTACTCAAAATTTTTCCTTGATTTTTCTTCACAACAATTCATAAATAATTAATTCCTATCTCCCAAAATTTTATAAGGGTTTTCCAATACCTTTTCCTATTTTTCATAAGCCTTTTTCACTTTGAAAATTGCAAAATGACCATTTTCTCCAATAATTTTCTAAATTTTCTTGCACCATAATACATAAAATAATTTTCTAAAAATAATAAAAAAAATTTCAAAAATACCTGATGTCTCAAGCGCCCTCACGCGCGGCGCGTGGGTTGCTCGGTTTGAACTGGCGCGTGCCAGTCACGCGCCAGTCGTCTTCAACCTTAGGCCGGTCGCCGGCCGGTGCTCTGATGACCGTGAAACCGGTACCCCCCGATAGCCCTTTGAGATCCTAGCCCCACCAAAATCAGGCCGAAAGGCCACCGAAAAGTGGTTCAAACGGCCGTTTACAGGTGGCGGTAGGCGGACCGCCTCAAGCCCTCGGCCAAGCTCGAATCACCCTCAAACCTTTACCAAAATGCCTCAAACCACTCCCAAAATGATCCTCACCTCCTGGAGACCAAAAGCCCTCTATCCACTCTCCAAAACTCGTTCGAAATCGAGCTCGATTTGTGCTTCTAAGATCGACCGAACCCTCGGCTATTTATAGCCCAAAAACGACCCCACGTGGCCGATTTTCCGGCCATTTCTTTCCCCTCACGCCACCAGGACACCCTAGGCCACCCCCTTGACAAGACTTGACGGCCAAATGGCCGGATTTTTCGGCCAAATCGTGCGGCCAGACTGCCATGCGCGATCCAACTTTCTGAAAATTGCAGTTAGGCCCCTGACATTTTTCTTTTTGCATTTTGGTCCTTTTCCTCAAGCCCCTGACCTTTCTAAGACTATCACTAAGACCCTCAAGATTAGTATTTCCCATTTCACCCTTGAAACATCCGAAAAATTACCATTTAGACCTCCCTCGGGCATTTTTAGAAAATTACACTTTGGCCCGACTGATTTATTTGACCTCAAATCCATTCGATTCAACCCGAAACTACTTAAGGGTTGTTCTACACATCGAATACTATTCCCTGACACTCTCCGTGGACTTTTTGGATATTGTTTATAGCAATTCGGTAATACGACCTAAATGGGCAGCTGTATTTTGCTGTACCGAAAACTGTTCCCGATCTTCTTTATTTCACCACTAAAAATCTTAATTTTAATATCTCGTCGATGTTATACCATTTTCTTGGGCTATCTAGGGTCCGAGGTACTCCCGTTGGCTAATTTGGTCGTCCAAAACTGGGTTAGTGTGCCCTAAAGTCTCATTTTTCTCAAATTTCTAATTTTGCCCTTTGCCAAATATCATTTTATCCTCAAAAATTTTCTCGGGTGTTACAAGGACTGTTCTGAGGGAGCCTATGGCTCGGGTGTCAAGAGTACCGACACAAACACATGGGTGACGGGAGCACCGACCCGGGATCGCGCGCACAGGTTTGTGGAGATATTTGTTGCCTTTCAGGGCAGCGGCAGGTTGGTATGGGACTTGGGTGCCGTGTGTCTTGTGTGGGCCCCAAGGACCGGTATGTGCTTTTATTATGCTCTACTATTGTGTTGTAGCGTCTCATGGGTTGTGTGTACTTGGGGGTTTATTTTGGGAAGAGTTTTTTGGTTATGTTCAGCCTTCTGCCTTTATTTTCTTTATGCTTGCTGAGTCTCTCGACTCACTTTACTTTCCATCATTCTAGGTAGCGTTAGCGTGGGCCCGAGCAAGGGGGTCAGTTTCTAATGGCAGAGTCGGTATGGTGTACAGGCAGTCCCGTCAATCCCCATCAACTCTGATGTCTGAGTAAGATCTACTCTATTATTTTCGATTGTGTCAGGTCATTTCTCGTGTCTCGTGTATGTTGGCACATGAGTCTATATTCCTTTATTGATCTTGTGACCGCTGTGCTAGCGGGGTACCCGTAGTGCATGCATGTATATAGATTAGCTGCCGCTGTTTTCATTCTTTTGTATGCATGCCAGGGTTATTTTTATCTTGTGTTCCATTCTTTCTCCTTCCGTAAGCGTTCCTGTTTGGGTAATCTTGGTGGTTGGGGATATCCGGGCGGGGGTGCTTACAGGAACCAAGTCCCATCTTATCAACATGATCCTTGAATTTTAATGGTGGCATGTCTTTAATCAAAAGATCAACAATCATCAACTTAGTACTAACGTGCTCAAAGTTGTTAAAATCGAGATTTTAACTGGGATTGTAAGGGCATTTATAAAATTGAATCATAAAATCGTAAAATTTTATAAAAAAATAAAAATACCTTTTAATTTATATAAATATATGTTTATAATGACAAATTCTTTATTATAAATGAAATAGATGCACCTATTTCAAAATTATTTCATCCATTAATTTCAAAAATACTAAATAATATGAAATTTTTAAATATTAAATTCATCATTCATTCATCCATAATTAAAATTTCAAATAATAAACATTACCATCATCATCAACAAACATTGTTAAAAATAAATAAAAATACTAACTCATAAAAATAATAAATATTATTAAACTTCTACATACACTAATTGAATTACCAATACCAAAGAGGTATATTTGTTTCTTACTAATCATCAATCTTAATATAAAATTAAACTCACTCATGATCTGATAGTGACATGTTTAAGATTAATTCTTTGAATCTGTACTTACTTGTACGTGTAGATAACATCACAAATGAGAATGTGCACATACAAGTATAGCTGCACAACACACTCACTCAGCACATCAATTGCACGCAACATAGAGCTCAACACACAGCACACACACGATATTTGATTACTGGACTTAACAAAACATAGTCACTCTCACTCACAACTCATTCACATACTTGGGTTGGGTTTGATTTTTTGAATTATCAAGGTGAACGAAAGAAGAAAAAAGGACAAAATAAAATCGACAACGATTAGGGTTTACAGAAAGACACAACAAGCGAATGCAGCAGGCACACAGACACAATGTTGTTTAGGGTTTGTAGAAGAACCAAAATAGGAGATTGACAACGATTGTATATATATATATGTTGGTTAGGGACAAAAATATTTTTGTTTCTAACCTCAAAATTATGGGCAAAACTAAACTTGGTAAACTCGTAAACTCGGATCGGTAAACTCGTAAACTTGGGTCTGATTCTATAAAACTCAATCCTATAAGGTAGTTAACTCGTTTTATACCTCATGACTCGTAAACTTATAAAATCGTACGAGTTGACTCGTGATTTTAACAACAATGGACATACTCAATGACCACTTTCTTTTCTTTAACTTGTTCTCTTACTACTAAGTACTTAATGTCGATGTATTTACTTCTATTTTCACTTTTGTTGTTCTTAGCTATAAAGACAACAACTGAATTATCATAGAAAATTCTTAATGGCTTAGAAATAAAATCCATAACCTTAAGCCTAGATATGAAACTCTTGATCCATACACCGTGTGAAATAGCCTTAAAACAAGAGACGAACTTGACTTTCATATGGAAGTAGTAGTTAGGGTCTGCTTGACACTCCATGATACAACTCCATCGACCATCATAAAAATGTATCATGATGTTAATTTACATGAATTAAAACAGCTAGCAAAGTCAAAATTTGAGTAGCCATGTAACGCCCAGCTTTCTCGGGCGCGTTATAATTTAGGACAATTCTGGAATAATAATTTTTTTTTTCTTTCAAACTTAAAGTTAAATCATATCATTCCTCATATCTATCCCACAATTTTCATACATTTTCTCGAAAGAGAATCATTAATAGAGTCACTTGAAGTGAGACTTCACTACCACCTATACTATCTTGAACCGTTGCTAGGTAATATACAGAAACTCTCGGATCGTCATTAGGATATGGAGAAATTTCGATGATGGATCAAGGGGTTTACCGATACCAAAAATAGTTTTGGTGCTATCTGATTGTTAGTGGGTAGTGAACCTAGAAAGTCACATACCATATAGTATTGCGTTTGGTATCGACATTGTGTGCCCAAAACATCTCAAGGATTGACTAGTAAAAAGTTGATCAGTAAGCTATGAGAGTCAACTATTGCCTTTTTGAGAGTCGACTCCTAGGGGTAGTAAGAGTCGACTTTCCCAGCTAGGAAAGTCAATTCTCGAGGCTGGTGAGGGTGAGCAGTGAAATTGAAGGCAAATTAAATTGAACCAGAGAGAGTTAATTAAATATGTATATATATATATATAACTGCTTGCTTCTATCTCTCAGACTCTTAAACTCTCTGGAATTTTCTGCTTATGCTTTCTTCCATTTATGCTTCTTATTAATTTCAGGTGCATGATTGTCACGCTGAAAAATTGAGACACGGGTACTAAGGATACAAGAAACTTCTGTGTCTAGCACGAGAAAAGGTGACTGAAACGATACCATACTACATACTAGGTGTGGATGGACTAGGACCACCACAACTTGAGGTGGAATCAGTTCTAGTACATAAACAATTTCTATACTCCATCCTTACATCGGATTACAGGTACACATTTATTTATATTCATTTGATGAATATGCATGTTGCTTTAAAATTCAAGCAGTGTATGGCGTATGTTTTATTCCACTGCGTGTATTTGATACATGGTAAAATTTTATTTTTGCCTGTACCGCCATATATGTGATTTTATTTACCTGGCTATCTCTTGCAGAGCATTAGTACTTTTTTCATGACATCGCTTAAGTGCTTCGTACTCACTGAGTGGGACAATCTGAGTAACTGTCCTTGAGGCTCTTGGAATTTCAATCGAAAAAATCTCTCGCAGTCTTAGTTTAGGAGGGTTGTCAACGTCAAGACCGTCCTTGTCGCACATGTTGCCTGCAACTTGAGACCGTGTGAGAACCATAGTAGTATTCTTAGGCTTTTTGGATGTTTCCCACAAATGACACTAATTATGAACTCGAACACAACAATGAATTTTTAGAGTGGAAACATCCTCATTGTGTTGCCTAAGGCTGTAAGAAAAAAAATAGTCAGAGGGCGTGGGGAGATCCCTACACAAGCACTCTGATGTTTAAGTTAGACATTGAAGATGTAGAAAACCCAAGAGCAATATTCACTCAGTGAGTATGAAGCTTAAGTGTTTTGTACTCAATGAGTGGGACAATTTGAGTAACTGTCCCTGAGGCTCTTGGAATTTCAATCGGAACAATCTCTCGTAGTCTCAGGTTAGGAGGGTTGTCAACATTAGGACCCTCCTTGTCGTACATGTTGCCTACAACTTAAGACTGTGTGAGAACCATAGTAGTATTCTTAGGCTTTTTGGATGTTTCCCACAAACAACGCTAATTATTCACTTGAACACAACAATGAATTTGTAGAGTGGAAACATCTTCATTGTGTTGCCTGAGGCTGCAAGAAAAAGAATAGTCAGAGGGCGTGAGAACATCCTCATTTAGTTTGTGGAAACATCCTCATTTGTAGAGTGGAAACATCTTCATTTAGTTTTTAATTTTCTAAAACAATGAAAATGAGTTTAGTTTGTCATTTTCAAAAACAAGAAAAAAATTTGTAAAACAAACCCAAAACAAAAATGTTATTTTGGTTGTTTTCAGCCAAAACAATATCTAAGTCCAAAACATGGTAAACACAATCCATTTTTCATGTTTTGGATCTAAAAAAGAAAGAGAAAAAAAGAAAAGAAAGAAAGAAAAATATTCTTAAATTTCAAAAATAAAATTATATATTTATTTAAAATTTAAAAAATATAGTATATCTACATTATAATTAAAAATATAGGATAACATATAATATATTATTAAGTATATTACACATATTATATATAATAATATTTAATATAAATTATCACTAGATGTCAATAATTTATATATTATTTTAATAGTAAAATTTTATTAAAAATAGTTAGTTTTATCATTTAATAATCAAATTCATTGAATAAAATATCATAAAATATTTTTTTTTCAAAATTTTAAAGTAAATTTTTTTTTCTGTTTTAAGAAATAATTTTTTAAAATGACAAAAAGAATACGTTTTCAATTTTCTAAAAATAGATTCTCAAAATAAAAAATTAAAAATAAATTTAAAACTTAAAACTAAAAATTGAAAAGGCAAAGAGAGCGCAGACTTAGTTTTTGATACTTAAAAGGTAACTTTTCTTGCAAATGTAATGCATATTCATTAAATACTAATATGTTACCTTGTGCCCCTTCAATTTTAAGTTAAAAAAAAAACATTTATCTATTCTCTATCTCAAATTCTCACTCAAAATTTAAAGTTATCCGTCTTTTCTAAGTTAGGTTGGAAGTTAAAAGTTAGTTTTTTCTTTGGCTAAATGTTGAATGTTGATTTTTTTTTTTCATTTGAATAAATTATTTCTTATTATAATTCCACAAGAATATTATAAACAACAGGTCCAAGCATTAAAATTAAATATTTAAATAACAATTCAACAACTATATTATAAATATCTAAAAGAGATACGGGCTATTTTTTCTCGTGTCTTACTTATCAATTTATTTGATTATGTATTGATATATTTTATATTTATATTATTTGACTGACCTACCAACTCATTAAGCCCTTTATTGCATGAGGTAAAAAGACCCCACGACCAAGGGAAAAAGGGGCAATGAGCGACAACAACTGCCTTGCACCAAAGGGGATAGTTTCCAAGCCATCTCCATTTATCTCTATTTACTCTATTTTTCTTTTTCTCTAATTTCATGTCTATATAAATACATTTCATGAGAAAAAAATTCTAAAAACAAAAATACATAAATGTTTTTGCATAATTGACTTGTTTACGAGGAAAATTAGGAGTCTTATAAAATGGAAAATTAGGGAATGGTATCCCATTTGAAAGAGTTGAAACAAATATACGAGATGAGATAAATAGAGAAAAATAGGAAAAGAAGAAAAAAAGATAAGAGAATTAGTGAATGGAAGAAGAAACTTCCAATAACATAATCATGGAGAAGTTGAGAAGCTAGGAAGAGCGAGTAAGATTTTCTACAAAGAGATCCAATGCGAGTTTCTCATACTCATAAACTCTTATTTCTTGATTTTTTCTTATATGCATGAAAAATTGATTTTAAAAATGTACTATGTTTGACTTTTCATTTGCATCTATGATTATATATGCCCATGCTATTTTGTTTTATGCTTGTTAGATTCAAGGTAACGTGGTTGGGGACCTTCCATGATGCGCTTTGGGCATCAATTGAGAAAACTTTTGGAAGCTTGCGGACATTGTCGCAAATGACATCACAAAGTAAAAAATTTCATTTTTTTTATGTACACATTTTACATAAATGTTTATTTTGGAAGTGTTCTCCACTTAGAAAGTTCATCTTCTAACTTGTGCTTATCCCTTAGAATATTAAATGCTCTAGATTAGGCAAGCGGTTTGAAGGGAAAAGAAGTTCTTGAAACGAATGTTTTGAAAACTTTATTGTTTTTGTGGCATGTCATGTTTATAGATATTACATGTGTTTTTATGTGACACACTAAAAGCATATATATCTTTTATTTTAGTGATATCATGTGTATTAAACATGTCAAACCCGTTATATGAATTAAATTTTCTTTTAAGGCATGCCATTTTATTTTGGTGGGTACATACGATTTTTACGTTTATATCTTGAGTTATAGTGACATAAACATTTATTTTAAGGGTTTCTAAAGATTTTGAGTTGGGACATTTCAATTTTTTTTTTTTTAAAGTCGATGGTGTGGAATGAATCGAAAGTTTGGACTCTTTAATATGAGTTATGAATTAAATTATGTTCGATCCATAAAAATGAGTGAGCACACAAAGATTTTGCCTTGATAAACTAAATCAAACACACAAATTTTGGTAGAAAGTCGAGACCACTAGAAGTAAACTTCTTTAAACTTCACTAAAGAAAATAGTATGTAATAAATTTGGAAAAAAATAAATAATAAAAATGATAAAATGTCAAACGAATAAAGATTTTAAAAACAAGAAGTAAATTTTAAGAGTTAGTAAATAGTCTTTGGGAGAAACTAATGTTAAACTCGTGTGATGCACTAGAGATGTAATCAAAATAGATTTATAAATTTAAAAATAAAAAACTTAACTCGTTATTTTAAACGACTCTAGCAAAATCGATAATTATATATTTTTTTCTTTTAATACTCAACCTTTTATCAAAATTTAAATTTCATTAATTATCCGTTATACAATGTGTTAATGGAGAACACCCTTAATTCAATGTGCTCAAAAAATAATTAACGCATTAAGTAGGTTGTCATATTTTCTCATTTGTCCTTCCACAAGATTCTTGGCACTTAGCATTGTCTTTACCAATTACCTCTCCAATTATATCTTTAATAAAATTATTTTTTTTTTATCAATTATAAGGGCATAAATAATTACATAATTAACTTTATACTTATCAAATAATTCCTTTTTGTCAAGTTCAACTGCACTTAATATCAGCAAATGATCTAAAAATAAAATTTTGTATTAAAAAACTTTCATCCATAACATTTACAGCAACAGTGTTTGACATTAAGTTTAACTTGTACTTGTGACTTATAGTTTTGTATTTTATATTGTTATATCAAAGTATAAAATTAAGCATAAAATATAATTGTCTTTCACAAATCAATGTTTTGAAAGATCGAACCAGTTAACATGCTTGATTATTACATGAATCATTACACCCTATAAATTTGATTACAAAATCTATATAAATAATTAACAATAAATTTGTAAGGAAAAAAAAAAAAACACGTTCATCTATGAAAATCACTTTAATGGCAATGTTATAAGTTTATGACTTATCTTCAAAGCATGGAATCTCTCACAATCTCACGACTCGAACCTTCAACGTACATTGCGTTTTGTTAGTGTTGATTTTATTGACAAAATTAACTCTTTCATTCATATTTTGAAAAGTTACTTTAAAAAAACTTTTATTAAATTACACAACGTTATATAAAATGAAAAATCTTGACATAAACTTCCTATGTATACACAAAAACTATTACATTGGGACAATAAATTATTAAATATTTACATTAAATTAATAGTAGTGATTAATTAATTATTAAAGTAAAACCACTTATTATATTATATGTTTATTTATAAATTATAAATTGTAAATATAAATTAAAACTTCTAAACGTAAGAAAGTATGGATTTTTTCAACGCTAATTAAAAATTCTCTTGAAATTTTTAATTTCTACTCTTGAAAGTTAATTTCTACAATGATGACAAAATATTGAAAATATGAATTTTAACTTTTTTTTCTTTCACAATACATTAATTTTCTTCTATGGTCTTGAAAATATGATATATTAAATCTTAATTAGCATTGAAATTGTGATATCTTAAATCTTAATTAGTATTGAAAAACTCATACATTAGTCTTGCATTAAATTAAAGGTAATGATTAATTAATTATTAAAGTAAAACTATTTATTATTTATTTATTTATTTATAAATTATAAATATAAATATAAATTAAAACTCCTAAGGAAGCATGGGTTTTTCAATGTTGATTAAAAATTTTCTTAAAATTTTTAATTTCTGATCTTGAGATTTAATTTCTGCAATGGTAACAAAACTTTAAAAATATGAATTTTGACTTATTTATCTTTTACTATGCATTAATTTTATTTTATAGTCTTGAAAATGTGATATCTTAAATTCTAATTAGTATAAAAAAATTCATGCATTAATCTTGAAAATGTGATATCTCAAATTTTAATTAGTATTGAAAAACTCATGTAGTAGTCTTGCTTTAAATTAAAGGCAGTGATAAATTAATTATTAAAATAAAATTATTTATTCTAATATATATTTAATTAAAAATTATAAATATAATATAAATTAAAACTCATAAATGTGGGGAAGCATGGGTTTTGCAATGCTAATTAAAAATTCACTTGAAATTTTTAATTTTTGATATTAAAATTTAATCTTTACAATGATAAAAAAACTTTAAAAATATGAATTTTGACTTATAAATATAAATTAAAACTCCTAAACGTGAGGAAGCATGGGTTTTCCAATGTTAACTTAAAATTCTATTGAAATTTTTAATTTCTGATCTTGAAATTTAATTTCTGTAATGATAACAAAACTTTGAAAATATGAATTTTGACTTATTTTTTCTTTCACTATACATTAATTTTTTTTCATAGTCTTGAAAATGTGATATTTTAAATCTTAATTAGTATTACAAAATTCATACATTAATTTTGAAAATGTTATATCTTAAATCTTAATTAGCATTGAAAAACTTATGCATTAGTCTTGAAAATAGAGGAAAAATAATTCATATTTTCAAGATTATAGAAGAAAATTAATGTATAATTATTAATTCATTTAACTATGCAAGTTTTTCTATGAGATTACTACCATGTAATGCATGAGTTTGTGGTACGTTCATCAATGCTAATTAAGATATATTACATTTTCAAGACTAATACATGGATTTTTCAATACTAATATATTTATAAATGAATATAATATAATAAATAGTTTTATTTTAATAATTAATTAATCACTATATTTAATTTAATGCAAGTTTTTGAAGAAAAACATATCACTATTGATTGCCACTTGGCAAAATATTTTGGCAGACTATCATACTTTAATATTATAATAAGAAATAATTTTCTTATAATTATTAATATAAAATTAATAATTAATTAATCACTACATTTGATTTGATTCAAGTTTTGGAGAAAAAAATAATTCACGATTAATGGTCACTTGGTAAAATACTTATAAAATTTTTCATTTATTATGTTATATTTATTTATGAATAAATATTGTAAAATTTATAATATATACACTCAAAGGCGTTCGTTACATATATAAAAATATATATAACTATATGCAACTTGGTGCAATGACTATCTTACTTTTATATATATAAAGATATATATATATATTTAAAGATGAAATTTATTTTTTATGAATTAATTAATAGTTTAAGTTATATATTGATATTCCACATAAATAATATTTATTTTTAATTGATTGAGGGATTAATTGATGAGACGATATGACAAAAAATATTTATTTTTAATTAATTAATTGCATTGAAAAATTCATGCAAATTTAATGCAAATTTTAGAGGCAAAAAACAGTTTGGAAGATTTTTGAAGGGAACAAATATTTACAAACTATTAAACTTTAATATATTATAAAGATTTATTAATGTATGAAACGTATTGAATTATTAATTCCACAAATCTTTATTTGGAGAAACTGTGTGAATCAATTTTGTGCAATGATTATCTTACTTTTATATATATAAAGATGTTTAAAAAGAAAATTTCAAATTATGATGGAAAAGCATGTTCTAAAGAAGTATTTTAAAGTATCTCAAACTTAATTGAAATATAGGAAAAATTGAGATAATCACACCTAATAAATAAATAACATTAGATAGCAATAGTATATAATTAGGTGGAAATTGCAAAAAATAACCCCTCCTCAAATAGAAAATTCATTTTTAGCCCCTTTTTGACAAAAAAACGTTTTTACCATCCTACAAACAAATAGTTAAAAAAAATAGCCACTTTACCACTTTTCACCCCAACTTTTGACTTTTTAACTCTCCACTTTAATTAAAAATTAAGAATAAAAATAAAGACAATATATTACAAAACTACCCTCAATACAAAACAAACAAAAGTGTTGAATTTCTATTTTACCCCATAGGGAAGCCCGAGAAATCCCCCATAATTATAATAATAAATTTTTAACTATTAAAATATTATTATTATTTCTCGATATGAATTCTTATTTTTTAATAATTTAATAACTGGATAGATTTTGAACTCACAGTGAGTCCCCCATCTCTTTTTTATTATTAAATATATATGTATTGTTACATATAAATAAAATTAATTAAATAATAATAATTGAAAATTTTAAATATATATGTATTATTAAATAAATTACTGAAAAATTGTTATTCAATGATTCTTATATTATTTTTCAATTGTAATAATAAATTTTCAACTATTAAATTATTATTATTTTCAAATAAATACTATTATTTTTAATAATAATAATTATTTTTTTAAAAAAATTTAATAACTGGTTGAGTCTCGAACCCACGCTCGGTTGCCTCCCTTCATTTTTTTATTATTAAATATATATGTAATAATATTACATATACAATAAATAAAATGGATTAAATAAAAATAATTGAAAAATATATGTATTATCAAAGAATTAAAAAATTGTTATTTAGTTATTATTAAAATAATTTTTTTGATCTTTTTTTTTTCTTGGCCATGGGATTTTTTCAAGTTATCCAATAGTAAAAAAAATAAATTATTGTTTAAAAATTTTACTTGTATTTTTGGGTAAATTTTATAACCATTATATCAATTTAATCCAATGTTATTAGTGGTTAAAACGCTTAATCATGTATTGGTTGTATTTTATTATCATTCCATTGGTGTTCATTGTGAATTATAAATTCAATTAAACCAAAAAATATAAAAATACATAATTTTTTATTGGGTAATTTTGAAAAATCCCATAGACCAAAAAAAAAAAAAGATCAAAAAATTAATTTTTATTAAAAAATTAGGTTTTGTAGCCCCACAAAACCCAGGCCAGGCTTTGTGGCCCCATAAAGCCTGATTTCTTTTATTAAAATAGTTTTTTTGATCTATTTTTTTTCTTTTCTTGGCCATGAGATTTTTTAAAGTTATGCAACGGTTCCAAAAATAAATTAATATTTAAAAATTATACTTATATTTTTGGATAAATTTTATAATCATTATATCAATTTAATTCAATGTTGTTAGTAGTTAGAACACTTAAACATGTATTGGTTGTATGTGTTTTATTATCATTCCATTATTGTTTATTGTGAATTATAAACTCAATCAAGCCAAAAAATGTAAAATGACATAATTTTTTATTGGGTAACTTTAAAAAATCCCATGGCGAAAAAAAAAAAGGATCAAAAAATCTATTTTTATTAAAAAATCAGGTTTTATGGCCCCACAAAGCTCGATTTCTTTTATTAAAATGGATTTTTTGATACTTTTTTTTTCTTTTCTAGGCCATGGTATTTTTCCAAGTTATCCAATAGTCCCAAAAATAAATTTTTGTTTAAAATTTATACTTGTATTTTTGGGTAAATTTTATAATCATTACATCAATTTAATACAATGTTGTTACTAGTAATAACACTTAATCATGTATTAGTTGTGTTTTATTATCATTCTATTGTTATTTCTTGTGAATTATAAATTTAATCAAGTCAAAAAATGTAAAAATACATTATTTTTTCTCGGGTAACTTTAAAAAATCCCATGGCCCAAAAAAAAAAAAAGATAAAAAATTCATTTTTATTAAAAAATCAGGTTTCTTAGCCCCACAAAACCTGGGTCCACCAAACCCGGGCCGGGTTTTGTGGGCGCATAAAACCCGATTTTTTTTTTATTAAAATGTTTATTTTATCCTTTTTTTTCTTTTCTTGGCCATGGGATTTTTCCAACTTATTCAATAGTTCCAAAAATAAATTATTGTTTAAAAATTATACGTTTATTTTTAGATAAATTCTATAATCATTAAATCAATTTAATCCAATGTTATTAGTAGTTAGAACACTTAATCATGTATTAATTGTGTTTTATTTTCATTCCATTGTTATTTCGTGTGAATTATAAATTTAATCAAGTTAAAAAAGGTAAAAATACATTATTTTTTATTTGATAACTTTGAAATATCCCATGGCCAAAAAAAATATATCAAAAAATCTATTTTTATTAAAAAATCAAGTTTCATGACCCCACAAAACCTGGGTCCACAAAACCTGGGCCAGGTTTTGTGGCCCCAACAAGCTCGATTTTTTTTTATTAAAAAGGTTATTTTTATCCTTTTTTTTTCTTAGCCATGAGATTTTTCCAAGTTATTCAATAGTCCCAAAATTAAATTATTGTTTAAAAATTATACTTTTATTTTTGGATAAATTTTATAATCATTACATCAATTTAATCCAATGTTGTTAGTAGGTAGAACACTTCATCATGTATTGGTTGTGTTTTATTATCATTCCATTGTTATTTCTTGTGAATTATAAATTTAATCAAGTCAAAAAAATGTAAAAATACATTATTTTTCATTGGGTAACTTTGAAAAATCCAATGGCCAAAAAAAAAAAAAAATCAAAAAATCTATTTTTATAAAAAAATGAAGTTTCATGGCCCCACAAAATCTCGGCCCACTAAACCCGGCCGGGTTTTGTGGCCCCATAAAGCCCGATTTTTTTATTAAAATGGTCATTTTTATCTTTTTTTTTTCTTTTCTTGACTAGGGAATTTTTCCAAGTTATTCAATAGTCCAAAAAATAAATTATTTGTGGCCCCAATAAGCCCGATTTTTTTTATTAAAATGGTTATTTTTATTTTGTTTTCTTGGCCAGGGGATTTTTCCAAATTATTCAATAGTCCCAAAAATAAATTATTGTTTAAAATTATACTTTTATTTTTGGATAAATTTCATAATCATTACATCAATTTAATCCAATATTGTTAGTAATTAGAACACTTAATCATGTATTGATTGTGTTTTATTATCATTCCATTGTTATTTCTTGTGAATTATAAATTTAATCAAGTCAAAAAATGTAAAAATACATTATTGTTTATTGGGTAACTTTGAAAAATCCCATGGCCCAAACAAAAAAAAAAGATCAAAAAATCAATTTTTATTAAAAAATCATGTTTCATGGCCCCACAAAACCAGGGCTGGGTTTTTTGGCCCAACAAAACTCGGGCCAGGTTTTTTGGCCCCACAAAGCCCGATTTTTTTTATTAAAATGGTTATTTTTATCCTTTTGTTTTCTTTTCTTGGCCATGGGATTTTTCCAAGTTATTCAATAGTCCCAAAAATAAATTATTGTTTAAAAATTATACTTTTATTTTTGGATAAATTTTATAATCATTACATCAATTTAATCCAATGTTGTTAGTAATTAGAACACTTAATCATGTATTGGTTGTGTTTTATTATAATTCCTTTATTATTTCTTGTGAATTATAAATTTAATCAAGTAACAAAATGTAAAAATACATTATTCTTTATTGGGTAACTTTGAAAAATCCCATGGCCTAAAAAAAAAAAGATCAAAAAGTCCATTTTTATTAAAAAATAAGGTTTCATGGTCCCACAAAACCCGGACAGGGTTTTGTGGCCCCACAAAGTTTGATTTTTTTTAATTAAAATTATTATTTTTATCTTTTTCTTTTCTTTTCTTGGCCTTGAGATTTTTCCAAGTTAATCAATAGTCTCAAAAATAAATTATTGTTTAAAAATTATGTAATACCCCATGTTCGTATAACGTTGCCACGTAATTTCGATGAGTTTAAAATACCAAAAAATTGGCTTGATAGCAGTTATAAGTACAAAACTGACTGCAGGGAATGCCTCTGAGTGAAATTGTCTAAGAAAAATTATATGGTCTCGATGAGTGTATCGAGATAAGATTTTTGGTATCAAAAGAAATTAGATCGGGAACAGTTTTTGGTACAGTTAAAATACAGCTACCATGTAGGCTGAAAAACCAAATCGTTGTAGGAGGCTCCCGAAAAATAAACGGAACCCTAGGGGGCCTCCGGTTTTACTTAACGAGCAACGCTTTAGTGGTTTCGGGATGAAACGACAGCTCGGTAAGGCACTGGGGCAAAATCATCCTTTTTAACTAGGCTTCAAGTTATTAATTGTGTTTTCGGTATCGTAATGTCAATTAATTCAGTACTTGAGGATATTATTGTAATTAGATAATTATTCTAATGAATTTAAGATAAAATTTGGGGTTAATGCATAATTTTTATATATATTAAATGTAATATACAATATATAGTATATATATATATACTAATATGCGTGTGCGTGTGTGTGCAAAGGCCAGCTTCTGTGGCCGAGATTTTGGCTGCAATTGGAGAGATTTGGCAGCCATCCTCTGCAAAATTTTCATGGCAGTGAGATTTGAGGGATTAGAGCAAGATTTGTGATTAAGTGATGTGCATGGTGGGCAAGCTTGCAACAGTGCTATATATATATATATATAAATGTATACGGATGGAGTGGTGGCCAAGGCGCTGTGGCTATAAATTGGATGCATTTGGCCAAATTCAAAGCAGCAAGAGAGTGGGAGAGGTAGAGAGAGCTCGAGAGAGAAGGCGAGAGAGAGAGAGAGAGAGAGAGACAGAGCAAGCAGGAAGGGAGGGGCCGAATTCGGCCATGGCAGCAAGTGGGCAACGCGGCTAACATTGCAGAGGAGGCCAATTGCGACGAGGAGGCAACGCGGGCTGTCAATGGCGCCCTTGGCAGTGGCCGGCAAGGCCGGTAAAGGCAATGAAGGCCCGAGAGGCGTCTGGAAGCAGCAACCCGCGGCCATGACAGCCATGGCCACGAGCTCACCGAGCTGGAGCAGCTGCCGTGGTGATGGCAGCAAGGTGCGGCGGCGATGACTGCTCGCAGAGGCTGGCGTGGAGCAGCTGGAGGCGTCGGTGGTGGCCGTTGGGGCGGCTGTGATGGTCGACGGAGCAAGGCCGTGCTCGGGCATGGCCGTCACGAAGAAGAAGAACGAGCAGATGAGTTGTAGGAGAAGGTAGGAAGGAAGAAGAAGGAAGGAAGGAAGAAAGGAGAAGAAGAAAAAAAGAGAAGAAAGAAAAGAAGAAATTGTGGCATGGTGGTTGGAGCAAGGTGCAGGTGCGCGGGAGGCGCAGGTCGTGCGGGAGAAGAGGAAGAAGAAGAAGGAGGGAGGGAAGAAAAGAAAAGAAAAGAAAAGAAGAAAAATAGGAAAAAATATCAAAAAATGTCAAAAAAAAAATGAAATAGCTGTTTATTAATATTTTGGAGCTCTTGGCAAGAAAAGCGACCCAAGTACGTGTTTCAAGGACAGGGCACGCATACCGAGAAAGTCGGAGATGCTAAGTTAAGGTAAGTAAATTTTTTTAGAAAATTTCAGAAATTCAAGAATATTATTTTATGAATTTTCGTAGTGAAATATTTGAGCAAATATTTTAGAAATATTTAGTTTGAAATTATTGAGGAAAATAGGAAGAAATAGAAAGAAAATTAAAGAAAATACCAAAATTATGAAAAAATAGGTTTTAATGTTTATTTAAATAATTATGGTGATTATGATACTTTGAGACTAAAGTTGAAGAGATTCGTGTAAATTTTGAGGTTGGCATGTAAATCGAGGCAAGACACGGATATCGAGATAGCCCGATAAGCTTGAGAAGGTAAGTGGTACTTCCTCGAAAATGTTTTCATCATATTGTCATGCCCTGATATGTATTTATCACATAGAATGCATACATGACTATGAAATGCATGAATACACGTTGATATCATTGATCACACGCATATGAGGCCGTAGGGAGTACGAACTGGCACTGCTGCCTTACCAAGGGTGCACCCATACACCCCGACTTCGAAAGAGGTGACCGTTAAAATGGTGGGTAGCATGAGGGGTGCAGTTGACACCTACGATGAAAGACATTGCATACACACATGACATAGCATTATGTACCCTTACTTAGATGATTCATCATCTAATTTGGGCTTTGCCCCTGGAATATTCAAATGTTTCAGGTGGAGATTGTAGCAGATACGAGGATAAATTAGGCATAAAATGACACTTAGCAGAGTGCATGAGCAATGAAATGTATGTAACGTAGCCCCTGTATTTAAGTTCTGCTACTTTAGATTTTGAATGTTTTAAGGAATGTGGAAGATGTAAGAATTATTTATGATTAATGTTAAGATATCAGGTTTTGATCATTGCTTCCGCATTTGATATGTATAATGATTCTCTTTCGAGAAAATGTATGAGAATTCTGGGACGGACTCGAGGAATGGTGTGGCTTAGCTTTAGTGTTTGAAAGAAAAAAAAAAAATTTATTATCCCGGAATTGTCCCAAGTTTATAATGCGCCCAAAAAGCGGGGCGTTACAAATTATACTTTTATTTTTGGATAAATTTTATAATCATTACATCAATTTAATCCAATGTTGTTAGTAGTTAGAATACTTAATCATGTATTGATTGTGTTTTATTATCATTCAATTGTTATTTCTTGTGAATTATAAATTTAATCAAGTCAAAAAAGGTAAAAATACATTATTTTTTATTGGGTAACTTTGAAATATCCCATGGCAAAAAAAAAAAAAAAATCAAAAAATCTATTTTTATTAAAAAATCAAGTTTCATGGCCCCACAAAACCCGAGCCCACAAAGCCCGATTTTTTTTATTAAAATGGTTTTTTCATATTTTTTTCTTTTTTTGGCCATGGGATTTTACCAAGTTATCCAATAATACCAAAAATAAATTATTATTTAAAAATTATACTTGTATTTTTGGTTAAATTTTATAATCATTATATCAATTTAATCCAATATTGTTAGTAGTTAGAACACTTAATCATGTATTGGTTGTGTTTTATTATCATCACATTGTTGTTTATTGTGAATTATAAATTCAATTATGCTAAAAAATGTAAAAATACATCATTTTTTATTGGGTAACTTTGAAAAATCCCATGGCCCAAAAAAAAAAAAGATCAAAAAGTCCATTTTTATTAAAAAATCAGGTTTTGTGGCCCCACAAAGCCCGATTGTTTTTATTAAAATGGTTATTTTTATCATTTTTTTTCTTTTCTTGGCCATGAGATTTTTTCAAGTTATTCAATAGTCTCAAAAATAAATTATTGTTTAAAAATTATACATTTATATTTGGATAAATTTTATAATCATTACATCAATTTAATCCAATGTTGTTGGTAGTTAGAACACTTAATCATGTATTGATTGTGTTTTATTATCATTCTATTGTTATTTCTTGTGAATTATAAATTTAATCAAGTCAAAAAATGTAAAAATACATTATTTTTTATTGGGTAACTTTGAAATATCCCATGGAAAAAAAACAAAGATAAAAAAATCCATTTTTATTAAAAAATCAAGTTTCATGGCCCCACAAAACCCGGACCGTGTTTTGTGGCCCCACAAAGCCTGATTTTTTTTTATTAAAATGGTTATTTTTATCCTTTTTTTTTCTTTTCTTAGCCATGGGATTTTTCTAAGTTATTCAATAGTCTCAAAAATAAATTATTGTTTAAAAATTATACTTTTTTTTTGGATAAATTTTATAATCATTACATCAATTTAATCCAATGTTGTTAGTAGTTAGAACACTTAATCATGTATTGGTTGTGTTTTATTATAATTCCATTGTTATTTCTTGTGAATTACAAATTTAATCAAGTCAAAAAATGTAAAAATACATTATTCTTTATTGGGTAATTTTGAAAAATTCCATGGCCCAAACAAGAAAAAAAAAGATTAAAAAATCCATTTTTATTAAGAAATCAGGTTTCATGGCCCCACAAAACCCGAGCCAGGTTTTTTGGCCCCACAAAGCCCGATTTTTTTATTAAAATTTTTATATTTATCCTTTTTTTTTCTTTTCTTGGCCATGGGATTTTTCCAAGTTATTCAATAGTTCCAAAAAAAAATTATTGTTGAAAAATTATATTTTTATTTTTGGATAAATTTTATAATCATTACATCAATTTAATCCAATGTTGTTAGTAGTTAGAACACTTAATCATGTATGATTGTGTTTTATTATCATTCCATTGTTATTTCTTGTGAATTATAAATTTAATCATGTCAAAAAAGATAAAAATACATTATTTTTTATTGGGTAACTTTGAAATATCCCATGGCCAAAAAAAAAAAAATCAAAAAATCCATTTTTATTAAAAAATCAGATTTCGTGGCCCCACAAAACCTGAGCCCACAAAACTCGGGCCGGGTTTTGTGGCCCCAAAAAGCTCGATTTTCTTTATTAAAATGGTTATTTTGATATTTTTTTCTTTTTTTGCCATGGAATTTTTCCAAGTTATCCAATAGTACCAAAAATAAATTATTATTTAAAAATTATACTTGTATTTTTGGGTAAATTTTATAATCATTATATCAATTTAATCCAATATTGTTAGTAGTTAGAACACTTAATCATGTATTGGTTGTGTTTTATTATCATCACATTGTTGTTTATTGTGAATTATAAATTCAATTAAGCCAAAAAATGTAAAAATATATCATTTTTTATTGGGTAACTTTGAAAAATCTCATGGCCCGAAAAAAAAAATCAAAAAAATCTATTTTTATTAAAAAATCAGGTTTTGTGGCCCCACAAGACCCGATTGTTTTTATTATAATGGTTATTTTTATCCTTTTTTTTCTTTTCTTGGCCATGAGATTTTTCCAAGTTATTAAATAGTCCCAAAAATAAATTATTGTTTAAAAATTATACTTTTATTTTTAGATAAATTTTATAATCATTACATCAATTTAATCCAATGTTGTTGGTGTTAGAACACTTAATCATGTATTGGTTGTGTTTTATTATTATTTCATTGTTATTTCTTGTAAATTATAAATTTAATCAAGTCAAAAAATGTAAAAATACATTTTTTTTTATTGGGTAACTTTGAAAAATCCCATGGCCCAAAAAAAAAAAAAAAAAGATCAAAAAATTCATTTTTATAAAAAAATCAGGTTTCATGGCCCCACAAAACTCGGGCCGGGTTTTGTGGCCCCATAAAGCCTGATTTTTTTTTATTAAAATGGTTACTTTTATCCTTTTTTTTTCTTTTCTTGGCCGTGGGTTTTTTCCAAGTTATTCAATAGTCCCAAAAATAAATTATTGTTTAAAAATTATATTTTTATTTTTGGATAAATTTTGTAATCATTACATCAATTTAATTCAATGTTGTTAGTAGTGAGAATACTTAATTATGTATTGGTTGTGTTTTAATATCATTCCATTGTTATTTCTTGTGAATTATAAATTTAATCAAGTCAAATAATGTAAAAATACATTATTTTTTATTGGAGTAACTTTGAAAAATCCCATTGCCAAAAAAAAAAAATGAAAAATTTATTTTTATTAAAAAATCAGGTTTCATGGCCCTACAAAACCCGGGCCCACAAAACCCGGGCTGGGTTTTGTGGTCCCACAAAACCCGATGACGTTGTGCATTTTTGAAAAATTATTTTTTCATGGAAATCAGTATAGATCTGGAATAATATCTATCAAAATATGTTTTATTTACAACCATAAATATACTACATAGCCTTTATAAGCAATGTGATCACAAAACAAAACAAATAGAAATGAAATCAATCCTTAGAGATTCAGTTAGTGAAATTTTTTGTTAGAGAGAGAATCTTGTTGAATGAGATTTCAATGAGATTGTTGTGATTGATGAAGATTGTTAAATGACCCAACAAGCCAAAAATTGAATGTATAATGAATGACTGAGTTTGGATGGTTTGACAATGGAGAGAAAGAGAGTAACGTGAACGTTGGAAGTTGAAAGAGAAGAGAAAGGCAATATAAAAGAGACAAGGGTATTTTAGTAAATGAAGATAAGGACAATGTGGGCTTTTTAATTTAAAATCTCATTAAGGGTATTTTAGACATCTCATATAAAAGTGGGTATAGAGTGCAATTAGTTTGTTTGATTTGTCAAAAATGTTTTTTTACTAGAAAGTGGTTAAAAACAATTTTTTAAATTTCTTTTAGGTTATTTATGAATTTCTCTCTATAATTAAATCCAAATATAAGATGACTTCTATCACGTAAGATGACAAGTAGTATATATCCTATTTGACTTAGATAACCAAACACCAACAATTAAGGCATTGTCATTGGAAGAGGAGACCCCTTTCCCTTTGGCCTTTGCAAGCAAAGGAAGAACCAACAAAGGAAGAGCCACATAAAGCCTATTTTTATACAAGCATGCATAACAATTAACAAGTGAAAAAAAAGGGATCGGATCTAATAATAACAATTAACAAAATAATCAAATGAATGGAAAAAGAAATCACCAAAAACATAGTTTTTGTTTTGACTGAGCGTATAATACTTATAAGTCTCTGAATTCAAATCTTCCTATCGAAATTGAATAATGACGAATTTGAAAGCTCTTGTCCAAAATTCAGATCGATAAAATATTCACAATTGCATGAAGTTAGAAACATCTGTAAAATAATTTTTTTTAAAAATAAAGTACTATTCTAAATAGAAATAATATGTTTATATAACTCAGAAACAAGATCCAATTGTTCAAATTAAAACACTACAAGAATAGAGAAATTAGTCAAAAAATCATGAAGATTGAACCACGGGATACTTCAGATCGACTATTTGGTCATAATCATATTTTTCTCCCTTTTTCTTCTCTCTTACTACTACTCTATACGACCATAATTACAAAAAAAAAGTTTGGGTCAAGAAAATAGCTTCTAAAATAGGCTTTTGTCCACCAAATTTGGGCTTTTCTTCGCATAGGAAAAGAGCCCAACCCAACATGCATTACTTTGATGGTATGTGAATAAATGACACAATATTGCTATTATAATAAATAAAAGAATTTTGTTAAAGAAAAATATTCCTAACATATGAATTTTTTATTTTGTGAGAATAAGAGAACATATTGATCTTATAAATAATTATTTAGTTACATTTTACAGAGATCTTAAGTTATATCAAAACTCACTCTATGTAATAATAAAATATTGCATCGAAACCAACAAAAGACACTCAAAAGATATTTCTTAGCATTAATTTGGGAATGTTTCATAATGGGTGATGCCACACCCAAAATGCTTAGATATCAAAAAAAATAAAAAGAAAAAAAAATGAGGAGACCCAAACTTCTACTAATAAGATTACCAGAAAAGGAGAAGAAATAAAAAAAAAAAAAAAGATGATGAATTCATCAACCTTTAGGAGAAATAATTTATTTGAATTAACAGACAAAAAATTAACTATCATAGTAGTGTAAAAGTTAACCACAATTACATAATAAAAAATAAAATTAATAAGTCCTTAAAAAGAAAAATGATGAAATAGAATAAATATTGAAAAGCATGTAAAAAAATAAATCATAAAAAAAAACTTAGACGTTTGTGATTTGGGTTATTAGTCGAAACTTAATCCTGTGGCATCCATCTATTTCTTCTTCCCTATTGGTTTTCTTCTTCTATTCCATGATCTTCTCTCCCACCCTTCTCTCTCTCTAAACTATAATCAAGATGACAAATACTTTTATTTCTTTTTTTTGATGATTCAGATGTCCAGATTTCGCTAGCGTCGGCGAGAATGTCCATATGGCAGAAAGGTGCTGATGGAACCTTCATTAATGTGGATGGGATCTGTCATTAATGATGAAAGGATCTGTCATTAATAAGAATGAGATTTGGGGTGAACGCGCGAAAATCCAGGCGCAGCTATAATGATGTTGTTGCGAGAGGGTTAGGATGGGACTGGCATGGGTCAGCCAAATGGGTCGAGAAAATGGGTCTGAAGGTCCAACCAAGGTGGCCCTTGGCCTACCGATATACTACGACATACGCCCCTTCAATACTGCGAGTTGACGGGCTGAGCCGACGAGCTATAGTGATCGCTGGGAACTCGCTCAAAACATAGCTGGGAGCTTACCCAAATACGCTGATGAGTCAGGGGCGTTACCGGGAGCTCATTTGGTCCTGACATTTGAGCCCGGGCTCTAACATTATACGAGCTCGCTTTAATGAGTTCGGTCTGATGTTTACTGGGCCTCGAGTATTTGGGCCGGATCACTGCATTAAGTCCAGCTCACATAGAGTAAAGCGAGAAATACTCGTAACATTAAGCCCCCCAGCTTGCAGTGCGATCTTCGAGCTGGGAGCTGACACATACCTGACTACTTCGGCCATCAATACGTCTTTTCAGCTTTCCACCGAATCGTTTCAAATTGCATTGTTTCGTGCAGCATGTCTTGTTTGAGGCGCATTTAATGCACATATTTCCTATAACTGCCAATCATCATGTCCCTAGTCCCTACGCTTTTGCGCACCACTATTAGATCTGGGGAAGCTTGTCAGTCTCTTCATCCAACGGTGGGTGTCCTGAGTTAAAAAAGAAAGGAAAGAAAAAATGTTACATTGCTCCTTCTTGACCGCCTTATTTCAAAACTTTCCCTTGCTCTTGCATTCTTTTGACTGGAGATTCCATCGTCGTCAGTCCCGAAGTTCCTTTGCCCTAGCTTCTCAACTAGTTCTCATTCCCGATCGTTGCAGCAACTGGCTTAAGAACAGTAAGTTCCTCATGTTTCCTTAATGTATTTCGACTCTGTTTTCATTCTTTTCGTCGTTTCTGCCTCTGCGCCCCGCCACTTGGTGATGGCGGTGCGACTTATGGGAATAGGCTTTGCCTATCTAAGGGGGTTCGATGAACTTAGAAACTTCAGTCCCTTTTTCCTTTCGAGTCACGCACTGTTGCGAGGCGCATGACTTGACAGGTAAAAGGTGTCTATAGGAACTTTGGTTCGATGTTCTGATATATATATATTTTTTAGATGTCGACATCTGGTCAGAAGCGCTGCGATCACAGGGTAGAGAGTGATGACACCTCTAGCTTTTCGGAGCAAAGAGGAGTGATGCTACCGTGGACTGTCCAGGACGTGGCTACAGTGTAATACTCAAGTATCATTTTCCAATACTCGAGTAATGTTGACTGCACTCTCTGTGCTACAGTATAATACTTGAGTATTATTTTCTAAAACTCGAGTATTGTTGACTGCAAGTCTAATACTTGATTATAAAGCTCAAATACTGTATTACTTTTTCATCTAAACCTTAAGTACTAAATCATTTGTCTTCTAAACATCAAGAATTTGATTGCATTTATTTAAACATCAAGCACTCGAGTATTGTTAAAGCATTTTGTACTGTAGTTTACAGTAGCTTTAGTTATAGCTTTGTGCCTTGTTTTAAGTTAAGTTGTAGGCGCACTTTTGTTATCGTACATAAACAACAAAGCTAGCTGATTGTTGTTATGTTTTTCATTCTCAAATCTGATTTACAAAGTTAGTACAATCTCTTCTCTCCTTGTCTGATTGTTATTTTCTCTTCTGCTGAATCATCTCTCATAGGGTTTCTTTACTTATCACATGGTATTAGAGCCTTCAACGTAAGTCATGGCTTTCGATTCAAATCACAGTACCTCCTATTTGATTCCTCGTTCATCTTCCTCTCTTTCTTCGGCTTCGCATACTGGTTTTAGTACAGTTGTGAAAGCGTTGAACTATGTACCAATCAAGCTCGACAACAGGAACTACATCTTTTGGAAAGGCTCAAGTTCTAGCTACTATTCGAGCGTTCAATCTGGTTCAATTTCTAAACAATTCGACACCTCATCCAAAGTTTATTAGGGATCCAGACAGTGGCGATGCTGAAGCTACAAAATTGAATGACAACTACATGGATTGGCTACGGTCAGACTAGCTTCTTCTTGGCTGGCTTTTCTCGACTATTGACATAGATGTCCTGGTAGAGGTGATTTATTGTGAATCATCTGTTGAAGTATGGTCTACCTTAGAGAAATTATATTCTATACAAATTATTGCGAAATCTTTTCGATTAAAGCAACAATCATGTTAAGTAAAGGAGTCTCTATCTGTTAATGACTATATTTCAAAGATCAAAACAATAGGCCATGCTTTTGCAGCCATAGGAGAACCTCTTTTTGATAAGGAGCTATTATTAGCTATCTTAAATGGCTTAGATCATGATTATGGGACTGTTGTTAGTCTCGTAACATATCAGATGAATGAAATAGACCTAGAAAAGGTGCAATACACACAAAATGTACCACATTTGACAATTGCTTTTGATTCATCTATGTCATCTTCAATGTCAGTTAACATTGCTTCTTATTCAGCAAAAAATAGAACTAGATCTATTCCAAACACTAGAGGAGGTTATAATAATCAAGGAGGTTAATTTGGCTCTAGAGGAGGTAGAAGGAGAGGTAGATCAAATGGAAAAAGAATTTATTGTCAGCTTTGCGGGAAACCAGGGCATTTTGTGGATAAATGCTATCATAGATTTGATAAAAAAATTTATCAGAGTCCTGGTCCTAATTTTGGAAGAGGAAGTTTAGTTAGTCAGAACGATTTTCATGATTCTCAAGCATACCTAGCTTTTGTTTAGGACTCTAGTGAAGGCTACATGACTGATTTAGGTTCATATCATGGCACTGCTCATGGTATCACACCTCAACCATCTAAACCTTCATTTTTACCTTATGATCAATCTGATCCTTCTTGGTTTGTGGACTCTGGAGCCACAAATCACATTACATCTAATGTTAACAATTTGTCCAATCATTCACCTTATCATGGCAATGACAAAGTCACAATTGGTAATGGTAAGTCTTTACCTATCTCTGCTATTGGTACTACACAAATTTCTTCCATTTCTACTCCTAAATCTTTTGTCTCTTTGCCTCATGTTCTTCATGTTCCTCACATGAAGAAAAATTTGATTAGTGTTTCTCAATTAACTAGAGATAATAATGTTGTTACTGAATTTAATTCCTATTCATGTGTTGTCAAGGACAAGGATTCCAAATAGGTGTTACTTCAAGGATATCTTAGGAATGGACTCTACCGACTAAATTCAGCTTTTGTTCTAGCTGCATCCAGTTCTTCTGTTCATTCTATTGAGTCTACCTTTCTTTCTAATGTAATAAATAGTATAAAAATACATGTAATAAGCACTCATGTCCATTGATCTCTATTTACTCTATTTTTCTTTCTCTCATGTCTATATAAATACATTTCATGAGAAAAAAAATTCTAAAAACTAAAATAAATAATTTTTTTTGCATAATTGAAACTTGTTTACGAGGAAAATTATGAGTCTTATAAAATGGGAAATTAGGGAATAGTATCCCATTTGAAAGAGTTGAAACAAATATACGAGATGAGATAAAATAGAGAAAAATAGAAAATGAAGGAAAAAGGATAGAGAATTAGTGAATGGAAGAAGAAACTTCCAATAACATATTCATAGAGAAGTTGAGAAGCTAGGAAGAGCGAGTAAGATTTTCTCCAAAGAGATCCAATATGAGTTTCTCTTACTCATAAACTCTTATTTCTTGATTTCTTCTTGTATGCATGAAAAATTGATTTTAAAAGTGTATTACGTTTGGCTTTTCATTTGCATCCATGCTTACGTATGCCTACGCTATTTTGTTTTATGTCTCTTAGATTCAAGGTGACGTCGTTGGGGACCTTCTATGATGTGCTTTGGGCATCAATTGAGAAAACTTTTGGAAACATGACGACATTGTAGCAAATGACATCACAAAGTAGAAAATTACATTTTTTTTATGTACACATTTTACATAAATGTTTATTTTGGAATTGTTCTTCACTTAGAAGATTCATCTTTTAACTTGTGTTTATCCCTTGAAATATTAAACGTTCTAGATTAGGCAAGCAGTTTGAAGGGAAAAGAAGTTCTTGAAACGAATGTTTTGACAACTTCATTGTTTTTGTGGCATGGCATGTTTATAGATGCTACATGTGTTTTTATGTGATGTACTAAAAGCATATATATTTTTTATTTTAGTGATATCAAATGTATTAAACATGACAAACCTGTTATACGAATTAAGTTTTCTTTTAAGGCACATTATTTTATTTTGCTAGATACAAATGATTTTTACCTTTATATCTGGAGTTGTAGTGACTTAAACATTTATTTTAAGGGTTTGTAAAGATTTTGAGTTGGGACACTCGAAAAGTTTTTTTTCTTTTAAAGTCGATGGTGTGGAATGAATTGAAAGTTTGGACTCTTTAATATGAGTTTTAAATTAAATTATTTTTGATCCATAAAAATAAGTGTGTACACAAAGATTCTGCCTTGATAAACTAAAGCAAACACAAGAATTTCGGTAGAAAGTCGAGACTACTAGAAGTAAACTTCCTTAAACTTCACTAAAGAAAATAGTCTCTAATAAATTTAAAATAAATAAATAATAAAAAAGGTAAAATGTCAGAGGAATAAAAATTTTAAAAACAAGAAGTAAATTGTAAGAGTTAGTAAATAGTCTTTAGGAGAAATGTTTAGAAGGAAAATTTCAAATTATGATGGAAAAACATGTTCTAAAGAAGAAATATTTTAAAGTATCTCAAACTTAATTGAAATATAGGAAAAATTGAGATAATCACACGTAATAAATAAATAACATTAGATAGTAATAGTATACAATTAAATCCAAATATAAGATGACTTCTTTCATGTTAGATGACAAGTAGTGTATATCCTATTTGACTTAGATAACCAAACACCAACAATTAAGGCGTTGTCATCGGAAGATAAGGCCCTTTCCCTTTGGCCTTTGCAAGCAAAGGAAGAGCCATATAAAGCCTATTTTTATATAAGTGGGCATAACAATTAACAAATGGAAAAAAGGGATCTAATAATAACAATTAACAAAATAATAGAATGGATGGAAGGAGAAATCACCAAAAACATAGTTTTTGTTTTGACTGAGCGTATAATACTTACAAGTCTCCGAATTCAAATCTTCCTATCGAGATTGAATAATGACGAGTCTGGAAGCTCCTGTCCAAAATTCAAATCGATAGCTTCAGATTGATAAAATATTCACAATTGCATGAAGTTAGAAACATCTATAAAATAGTTTTCTCTCAAAAATAAAATACTGTTCTGAATAGAAATAATATGTTTACAGAACTTAAAAACAAGATCTAACCGTTCAGATTAAAACTCTACAAGAATAGAGAAGTTAGTCAAGAAATCGCAAAGATTGAACCATGGGATACTTCAGATCGACTGTTTGGTCATAATCATATTTTTCTCTCTTTTTCTTCTCTCTTACTACTACTCAATAGTTCCATAATTACAAAAAAAAAGTTTGGGTCAAGAAAATAACTTCTAAAATAGGTTTTTGTCCACCAAATTTGAGCTTTTCTCCATATAGGAAGCGAGCCCAACCTGACATGCATTACTTTGATGTTATGTGAATAAATGACACAATATTGCTATTATAATAAATAAAAAAAATTTGTTAAAGAAAAATATTCCTAACATTTGAGTTTTTTATTTTGTGAGAAAAAGAGAACATATTGATCTTATAAATAATTATTTAGTTACATTTTACAGAGATCTTAAGTTGTATCAAAACTCACTCTATGTAATAAAATATTGCATCGAAACCAACAAAAGACACTCAAAAGATATTTCTTAGCATTCATTTGGGAATGTTTCATAATGGGTGATGCCACACCCAAAATGCTTAGATATCAAAAAAATAAAAAGAAAAAGGAAAATGAGGAGACCCAAACTTCTACTAATAAGATTACCAGAAAAGGAAAAAAAAAAGAAAAGAAGAAGATGATGAATTCATCAATCTTTAGGAGAAATAATTTATTTGAATTAGCAGATAAAAAATTAAATATCATAATAGTGCAAAAGTTAACCACAATTATGTACTAAAAAATAAAATTAATAAGTCTTTAGAGAGAAAAATGATGAAATAGAATAAATATTGAAAAGTATGTAAAAAAATAAATAGTCAAAAAAAACTTAGATGTTTGTGATTTGGGTTATTAGTCGAAACTTAAACTTATGGCATTCATCTATTTCTTCTTTCCTATTAATTTTCTTTTTCTATTCCATCATCTTCTCTCCCACCCTTCTCTTTCTCTCTAGACTATAACCAAGACGACAAGTCTTTTTTTTTTTATGACTCAAGTGTCTAGACTTCGCTCGCCTAATTCTGGAAGAAATTGATCTTCCTCACTGATTCGATCTCCAAGTAAATCGAATGCGATCGTAAATTTATACACTCTCAAGCGGATACGCAGTCAGTCCACACTAAATGAGATTTTTTTATCTTCACTAAGAGTTAATTTTCTGTCACTCTTAAGATAACTTTAGAACTTTACCACTTGCGCTATGCTCTGAGGGGGATGACAAATATTTTCTTGTGGGTTTTGCACCTATTGGTGATAAGATTTTTTTTTGAAATGTATCATTGAATGTTGTTACTGACCAACAATCTATGAATCAGAACCCAGAGTCGGCCCTACTATAAGGCCTGATAGGCGGCTGCCTAAGGCCCCCAATTGTGAAATGCCTCACTTTTCAAATTTTATAATTTTTATATTTTTTATTTTTAATAATAAATACTTTATTAAAAAATTAAATTCAAAATTTTATTTTTTATATATTTTTTCTTTGTTTTGTAACTTTGTTTTTTTTTTTTTTACTTTAACTTTTATTTTTGGGTGTATAACATATGTTGTTTTTTAAGTTTTGTATTCTTGTGTGGGTATTTTTTTGGATTTAATTTATTGATTGTTGTGTCATGATTTTTTATTAATAGCTAAGCTAGCTGTCTTTTTTTTTTTTATTACTTTTCAACCAACATTTATTTCCAACCATTTTTATTTAACATAGATAATTTGAGATGAAGTCTAATATAAATTTATAATACATTTTTCATGAGTCTAATGTAAATTTTAAAAAAAATCATTAGGTTATTTTTAATATTTAATTGAATTACTCATCTAATTTATAACTAATAATTGTAATGATTGAATTAATGTAGGTCTACTAATAATATTTTTTTACCCATAGTATGAATTTGATGTTGAATACAAATTTAGTAAAATTAAACGATGTTTTCAATTTTTATTTTAAAAATTAATAAATAAAAATAAAAAATGACATCAATTATGTAATTGATTGAAATAAAAAATTAATAAATTTTGTAGTGGATTGAAATTCAATTTTTTTAATTTAATTACATAATGAAATTTTATTGAAAAAATATGTATTATTTGTTTTTTATAAAAAAATTAATGCTTTTGAAAAAATCTCAATTTTTTTTTCACTTAGAGCTCTCAAATTGGTTGGGTCGGCTCTCCTAGAACCTACCAAGAACAGACCGTCGTTAGTGACTTTTACACCCATAGCTGATGGGTTTCAACAATGGGCCAAGGGTTGGCTAAAATTGTTGCAATAATATTTTTTATTTTAATCTTGATTTAATTAAAATTTATTTTAACTTAATTAATATTTAACTAAAATAATTTATTTTAATTTGTCTAATCAACTTAAATTATGAGTCTAGGTGTTTTTATCTTCACTAAAAAGCTAAACCACATAGATTAATATAAGCATTTTCAAAACATAAAAGATAACGGCAAAACTACAAGAAGTCTAGGTGTTTTTAATCCCCAAAACTAAAATATCAACTACTAAGAAACTTTCTCAAATTTTAGAACAATTAAATAACATTCTAATAACATTTATAGTAAAGACTAATGTGGGTTTTAAGTATAAAAGTATAAATATGTATTCAACTCTTTTATAGTGTTAAGTTAAAGGGTAAGAAAATAAGATTTCGATAATAACAAAAATATTTTGATGATATAAATATAGTTTATCAACTCGTGAAGTAAAAGAGGTGTTTTTCTTGTCTATGTATTTTAAGTTGACTAATGGTTTAGCCTAAGTCAGCTGAAGCCTGGCAAAATATTGCTATTTGATCATATGTAAGTTCGATCGACTTAAGTATAACTTAAGTTGACCGAAGTTAACCAGAATTTTGATCTCTTGTCTTAGGTTGACCTAACTTTCGACCAAAATAATGCTTTTGATCAACTGAAATTCAACGGTCGTCTCTGTTGTACTTAGTTCTCTGCATTTTTTCTGTTGCACACTCTAAGGTATTTTTATACAAAATATTTTTTACCTTTTATCTTAAAATCATATTTTGATTTCCTCATGCAAAAAGGTAAAATATCTTTTTGAATAAAACGTGTTTTAACTTTACTTTTGCAGATCTTGATTTTCTTGTCTTTTAATTTATATGATCTTTTCGTCTCAAAATGCTTATAGCTAATTTTGATATTAGGTTGTCTCTTCAATTTTATTTGATTGACTTTTTGTACAATATATTTGTTCTGAAATGTTTGTAAACGAAGATACCAATAGATGCTGATATACTTTAGTTGCAGCCTGAAAAAGTTGAAGAATTTTTTAATTTTAAAATTGCTCTTTGCCCCTCTTTGTAACAGTTAGTTCTTTAGAAATGTTTATATACTAGGGAATACCCGTGCCTAAAGGCACGGTGTATATTTATTAACGTTGTATAATAAAATATAAAAAAATTAAATTAAAAAATAATTTATAATTTAAATAAATTAAATTAAAAATTAAATATCAAACAATAAAAAAAATATAATTTGTGAATATAAATATCAAATATAAAAAAATTATATTGAAAATTTAATTCCAAAATTTGTATACATATAAAAAGAGTGTGCGTGTGAGAATGTGATGGTTTTGGGGGGGAAACATAGCTTGATCTTAGCCATTGATGAAAAATCAAAACCCATCTCAACCATTGAAATGTTATACAATTCAAAAATCTTCTTACTTTATTATATAGATATAATATATATACAAACACACATGACTGCGATCATGACAATGAGTGGTCAAGAACTCTAGTGTTCTTTGACCCCTATGGGTTAGGAATTTTTGGTCAGAGAATACGTTTTTTTTTTATGTTATTTTAATTAAAAAAAATTTAATATAATAAAATAAACTTTGATAGTAAATTAAATATTAAACTTAGTAAATTAAACTTTGATAGTAAAAAAAAAAATTCTCTTATTATAAAGCAAGAAGATTTTTGACCAATTTCTATTAAACTTTAATATTTGACAAATTTCTATTAACTAATTTCTAGTAAATTAATTTCTATTAAACTTTAATATTCTTTTTTAGTAAAATAAAAAATATTAAATTTATAAATATTATTTATAATTATTCATTATTATTGATTATTCATATATAATTATTCATTATTATAAATATTATTCATTATTATAAATATTCATAATATAATTATTATTAGTCATTTTATAAACAATTTATAAATTTTTAAATGACAAAAGAAATAAATATTTTAATTATTTAATATAAATATAAATAATAATATTTCAACAGATAACAAAGTCATTTGTTGTTAGTGTCTTTTTCGATTTTAAAATTTTCAATTGTTGTAGAAAGCAACAATTTTTTACAGTAATTAAAAATATTTTTACATTAATTAATTTACACTAAACTAAATTAACACACTAAATTAACACACACACGTGTATATCTATATAATACACTAAATTACACAAAACACTATATTTGTTTACATAAATATCAAATGTACACAAATTTGTTTACATAATTATATAGTGTTTACATAAACACTATATAATTACACTAAATATCAAATGTACACAAAACATAAAACACTATAAAAAATACACAAAATAATATGATGAAATGTACATAAATTAACACACATATTTGTTTACATAAACTAAACTAAATTAAATTAACACTAAATTAATTTATACTAAACTAAGACTAAATTAAATTAAATTAATACTAAATAAATTTACACTAAACTAAATTAACACACATAATCAAATATATATTAACACGCGCGCGCGCGCACACACGTGTAATACACTAAATTAAAACATAAAACAGTAAACTAAACTAAATAAATTAAATAAAACAGTAAATCTATATAATACACTAAATTAATAATTTTAAAATATTAAATATACACAAAACACAAAATAGTAAATTAACACACACACGTGTATATCTACTTACTTACTTAAACAATAAACATTATAATAACATTTAATTAATAAAAAAAATAATTCATACAAAAATTTAGTTAACAGTTTACTATGATTTCTCAAATAACATTATAATAAACAAAAATCATCTATACATATATTACATAAAATAAATAATACCAATAAAATATTAGAATCACACCAACATAATCTTTAATGTGCTGTTTGAAAAACTAAACAGCACATATCTCCAACTACTAAACACAGAGAGAAGGAAGATGGTGTGTAAACATAATCTCACTTCTTTCAAAACGGGAAGAGGGAGTGTAAACATAATCTCACTATAACGTAAGAGCACCTTCCAAAACTAATGGCCAAAGATGTATGTCGCACCCAAATAGCAGAACCGTGGAAGGATAAGGCCTTTTTGTTTCCAGCAAAGTTCTGTATGAAATTATTGCACTTATAGTGAGATTATGTTTACACAACAAATTCATTTATAAGTGCAATAATTTCATAGATAAGTCGCACCCAAAAAAGCTTATGCGTGAAGAGCTCGGTATTGGAGTCCATAGACTTCTCATTGGGCGAAGAAAATGAGGGCAGGATCTGTGCAAACATATACATGTACACAGCAAACATCACACACGCACACACACAACAGATACATATACACAACAAACATCACAAACACACACACACGCCGTTGCACACACCCATATATCTATAGATATATACACACAGAGAACACACACATATACATAATATATACATAGATACACACACAACACACACATACATGTACACAACAAACACACACACACACACAGCAAACATCACAAACCTCCCGCGCCTCTGCTACTTCTGGCCGCCAAGCGTGGCCGCATCCGACCACGCCTCCTACCGCCGCACCCAGCTGCTGCATCAGCTCTCCACCACGAGCCCACCCCGCTCGCTGCATCGTCTGCCGCCTCTGGCCGCTCGCTGCAATCGGCCCCACCCTCGCCCACTGCTATATGCTCCCGCGCCTCTGCTACTTCTGGCCGCCAAGCGTGGCCGCATCCGACCACGCCTCCGACCGCCGCACCCAGCCGCTGCATCAGCTCTCCACCGTGAGCCCACCCCGCTCGCTGCATCGTCCGCCGCCTCTGGCCGCTCGCTGCAATCGGCCCCACCCTCGCCCACTGCTATATGTATATGAGAGGGGCTGGAAAGGGGGATGGGCGAGTGGGAGAGAGAGAGAGAGAAAGAGAGAGGGGGCTGGAGACGGGAATGGCTGGGTGGGAGGGAGTGAGAGAAAGACAAAGGAAAAGAGAAAGTGAGATGTTAGCTTAGGCGGGAAAATTTTTAATCCCAACCATCAAATCTTTTGAAAACTCATCTCAACCATCTAAAAATATCCCCCTCACATTTGTCTCCCAATTTCAAAAACCATCCTCCCTTATTATATAGATATATATATATATATATAGGGTGAGTATGGAAGTTAATCAAGATAGAACAAATTATGGTAGAGTATTCAAATAAGAGTGAGGAAATTCAAGTGCTAGAAATGTGTTGGCTTATGAAATTCTCAACCTTGGTGACTTGTTTAAAATTGTCTCTAGTTGTAAGTTTGTTATTCTTACTCACTTGTTGTATGAAAGATTTACATTTACTAATTGTGTGCTAGTGGTTCTTACTTAGGCAAGAGATTGTATATTAATTTTAGGTCCAATTAAAAGATAGTATTATATTTTTACTAGTGATACTTTCAAACTCAATCTTGAGAAAAAGAATTAGACTTTTAAGTGCAGAATTTTTATAAAATTTTTTTTTATTTTTGTGGGTACTTGATTTTATTGTCCTTATTCATATTGCAATTACCATTTAACAATATCACATTTTAAGAGTTTTCAACAAAAGTTAAAATTATCAATTTTTGAAAAACTTAATTCACTCATTTTTTTTTTGGCATTTTTCATAAAATAAGAGAGCTAATTTGACCCGCAACTCAAAACAAAAGAAATAATTTGATGGTTGATTTGAGTTTCTTTTTGGTTTTTGATTCGAATTTTTTTTTTTCTAGAAATTCAAAAGCTGAGATGAAACTGGAATTTGGGTTTTCTTGAGAACCCAAAATTACTTTTCAAAATCAAAACCAATTTAAATTTGAACCAAAACCCAAATCAAGGAGAAGATTTGAGTTGGATCTTCTTCATTTTTTTTTTTTTTAATTTCTTATGATTAAAGAGAAAGGAGAAACCCTATTATAGTTTGATCTAACATGAGTTTAACTAATTGTGTAATGACAAAATTTTTGTTCTTGTCCATGCCTCATTAGTCAAAAATTTTTAAGTTCATACTCACCCCAAATGGACCACCTTTGTAGGATGCAGATATACCAATTTCCTAACCACCCTGTCCCTGTCCTTGTATTAATGAGGGTACGTAAATCCCAACAGGTTTCAGTAAAATTATCATCTCTAGTTTCTCCCTTTCAGCATTCTTATTGCTCCTTCCTCTTTCTATCTAAAAATACAGTTAGAATAACATAGCACGTTCACAGGTGATAGACCATACCTCAGTTGGACAAACTATGGAAGATTTTGAGTTGGACAAAGAGCAACCAGCATCATCTAGCTAATAGCATACATTTAGGACACAAAGGAAGGAAGATTTCAGAGTTTAGATAAAAGGGCACCAGCATCATCTAATATCATAAATTTACACAATAAAGGTCGTAAATTTATGCATCATCTAGTAGCATAAATTTTTGGATGGGATAGCAATATTTGACCGGTAAAAATGAAAAGCAGCGCCAAGCGTATGGGGAGAGAGAGAGAGAGCATGACAAAGGGTCCAATTAACACTATTGTGGATGGAGCAAATTCCAATGGACTTAATTACTTTGGTATAAATCTCACATCAAATAAGAAAATAATAAGAAATCTTGAAAGCAAAGCAAATTAATGAACAAGTAACCATAGACTAAATGTTCTTCCAAGGCAATGAAATTCAGAAAGTAAATAGTAACTTGTTTCTTATTAGTTAAAAAAGAAATAAATAATTCAATGTCCATTAACTTAGTTATTTCTTAATGAATTCAAGATAAAAAAAAAAAACACTTTGTTAGCATGGAAAGATCACCTCCATTTTTTGCAAGCATGAGTTAATTTAATGCACAACACCAATCACATGGATGAAAGGCTGCGAAAGATAATTAATAGATCTAAGAGTTAAAAGCAAACACGGGAGGGTGGGGGGAGAGGAGAAATGAAATGGCTCTCGGATGCTTTTCCACTATGAATGACCACATCACAAACACAGCAGCATCATAAGAACCAACACAATTTTAAACCCAAGCACAATTTCTGGTCTTTCTTTTCTCTTTCCTTCATTTATTCTGCTTTTTTTCTTTTTCAAATTCTCTCTGCCCCTACAGAGAAGGAGAAGAAACAAACTGTCTGGGTAAACTAAAGAGGTCTTTCTCCTCGAAAGGAGAAGACCACTCCCGCGAACCAGAAGCAGACATTTCAGCTGGAGATACTCCATCTTGAAATCCTGCCAGGGCAACGCCACCACTGTTTGTCAATGCAGGTCCCAAAGCAGTCCTAGCACTCAGTTGAGCAGTGTACGGGTCATATATATTAGCGTTGCTTTGCATAATGGAAGTCACGCCCTGCCACGTTCCACTTGGCTTCGAACCAGATGATCTCAGATCCAAACTCCAGTCGATGTTGGTATAGTCAAGTTGTACCATTGAGCGACCAGTGTTCCAGTCTACGGGAGATGATGATCCAGATGAGCCATTTGAGCCCATCGAAGAGAAAAGTCCAAGAGAGGAAGCTGCTGCAAGTGTTGGCGAGGAACCCATTCTACCCAAGAAACCACTTCCACGGCTAACCCCCAGGGTATCCACCGCATTATTGTTGTTGGACATCAATTGCTGATTTTGATAATGAAGTTGGTTGTACATCTGATTTGAACTCAAATTGTTGGCACCAAGACTTCTTGTGCTCGGAATATGCGGCACCAATCCACTAGGTTTTAATACTACATTGTTTGGATACCAGCCAGAGGCCGTCCCAGGAGGAGACGAGCTTATGCTTGTGGCTGGAGCCTGTTTTGCATTTGCTGATTGGGGTCGCTGCATCACTATAACTGGTTCCTTCACCGATCCCAGCTGAAGATTCTTCAAATCGCTTCCAAGTGCCACATATCGGCCTTCTGTCTTAGCCGGCGGAGGCGTTGTCTGCAAAGAAGATGCCAAAGAATAGGAGGCAGATGAATTTGATGCCCCATTTGCCCACCTTTTCTCTACGGGTATTGTGATTTGTTGAGGAGGTTTTGTCCATTCCAAACTGGGCAGAACTTTCCTTGAAGACTGCACATTTTTACCACCTGATTCTGCAGGTGGTCCCACTGTAACTGCTGTTCTTGTGTAATTGAAATCTTTCTCATCCCGCATCTGTTGTACAGTGCTAGATGGAACTGACTTAGGTTGAGCCCTTGTTGAGTTCTGATTACCAGATACTGAAAGCTTGCTGATGCTTACAGTAGGTGGATCGCCAGTTTCTTCAGGCTTTGGTAGGCTAGAAGCTGGGTCTTCCTTCTGAGTTCTCAAAGTTTCTTCTGCCTTCTTGATATCACCTTCACAGCCAACAATAGCTCTCTCAACCTCTTGCCTAGAGCATTTATATCTAATCTCCAGGTCTGCAATACGAGCTAGCTCTTCTGAGATGTCTATTTTTAGATTGCCTCCATCAAGGTTATGTTCCTTGAGCAGCATATCTGCTTCTTCACCCTCATCAAATAGCCATGCCACTGATTCCTCTATTTTTCCTTCATTCAAAATAAGAGCCATGGTTGCTTTTTCTGAAGAAAACCCCATTGCAACGAGCCGCTGGGCAAGCACTTCCAGCTTTCTTGACATGAGAAATCCACTACACCGCTCATGCAATTCCTGAGCTCTCCTCTCTTTTTGACGCTGATGTTTCCTCTCATTCTTTTGACGGATTTTCTCTCTCTTGTCATTATCAGCTCCTGGTATCGGCTCCTGACGGAGAGGGGGATTAGACGCTTTATCTTTATGGTCTTCTGATTCACCAGACCAACTACCATTGTTGGAAACTGTGTCATACTCTGTCCCAGTTCCAAGTGAGTTCCCAGAATGATCGTCAGTCTCATCAATATTCCGGAAACGTCCATTTACATGAAGAGGTGAAGCAGAAGAAGATGGTGTTGTCTCAAGAGTGTGGAATTTTCCCAAAAGCGGATTGTATCCACTGACTGGGACTCCACTACCTCCGTTACCATGCCCTGAGGGCTTGGGAGAGGACTTCTGTGGTTCCTTGCCAGCCTTTTTGTCCTTGGTCTTTGATCTAGATGAGGAAGACATGTTTCTTGAAATCAAATTATATCTGCAAATATTCAAATTATTAAGAAACCATTCAGTTCAAGATAACTTCAACACCAATATCAAACCATTAGTATTCTATGTCCATGAATGTTTAGAGCCAAGAACAGAAGGTAAAAAAAAAAAGAGCAGAATAGCATTGGTGCAAGAGAGAAATAGCAAGAGAAGGAGATAGTAACATGGGGGAAGTGGTGCGATCTATTAGTAATAAGTGGGTGCATACAGTTCCATAAGTTATCTTGAACCAAAAGAAATTGACAGGATCCATAATGGATATAAGTTATAATTCAAACGTAATTGCAATTTCTTCATGAGATGTGTCATCTTTAGAATATGACTCCTCCCCACTGAAAGAGAAGCTATCAAATAGATGAATACCTAAAGTTGGAACGAAAATAATTGAATTTTTATCAGACAAAAACATAGTGCATCAAGCTAAGCTGAGTAAACAGGACAATCAGGTTGGAGCAATTATTTGGAACCCAAAAGGAGATACTAAATTTTCTTTCGTGAGACAATGGAAACCCTTAGTGAAGTGAAGCAACCAAATCAAAGTATAAGGCACCAAGTGAAGCCTGCTTCAGTGGCATTTATTTCCTAAACTGTACAGTACATCTGCAAACAGCTAAGCCAAGGGTAATATGCTCTATAGTGAATGTCCCTTTACCCTTTTGCTCCTTCCATTCTATGCTTGCAAGACACATTTCCATTAATTGATGTGCTCTATTATCTCTTTTCTGTTTCAACTATGACTTTCCCATTGTTCATCACTTGAGATCTACAAAGCTCATCAGCGCTTTCCGTACACCAAACCCGAAATAATAATAATAAACACAAATGAAGTAAAAGCCAAAAAAACAAAAATCCAACCCAATATAAGGTAAAAAGAAGAAACAGCATAACATATTTATTGCCCTGCGCTAGAAATTTAAATAGCATCAAAATTTCCTTTTACTTTTAATATTGTCAGCAGATATGGCAGATATGGTTTCCAATATTATAGATTATAATTGATTTATTTATTTATAAGGAATGTAGATTGTGTATCTTGTAGATTTAGATTGATTGTTTCTATTAATTGTTGTATCCTAAAGTTATTTAGGTTTCCTAATTTAGTTTCTTTCTTTAAATGTTTTAGGCAACTTCCTAATTCTAATAGGAAGCTGGTGTATAAATCAAATCAGCCTCTTTTGAGGTGATTAAGATGATAAGGAAGAATTTGATTATCCTTCTTTCGTGACATGGTATCAGAGCCATAGAAGCGCTAACCCAGCTTCGATCATAGCTTGTTCTTCCAATCTTCCTTTGTCAGATCGTCCCTTCTTCTTCTCCTTCTCATCATCATGTCTATTACGCATGATCCTATACCCGAATCTGGAGATTCCAGCCATGCAACTGAGGTTCCATCTACTGAAACTCAGTTTACTGGGACTCATGGTAGTGGTATAGGGGGAGAATTACAAAACCTTCAAGTAGCTTACCGGTTGAACGGTAAAAACTACTTGAAATGGTCCCAACTAATCCGCACCTTTCTTAAAGGGAAAGGGAAAGGGCAACTCAGCCACTTGTTGGGAACAGATCCTAAGGAGACAGATCCAGCATTTGGAGCATGGGATGAAGAAGACTCCTTGGTGATGTCTTGGCTCTGGAACTCAATGGCTCTAGAAATCAGTGACACGGTCATGTTCTTGATTACGGCTAAGGATATTTGGGATGCCATAAATCTCACCTACTCTAAAGTTCGCGATGCAGCGTAGATATATGAAATAAGAGCAAAGGCAGCAGCAACCAAACAGGGAACAAGGACCATCATTGAGCATGCTAACCAGTTGCAAACACTATGGCAAGAACTTGACCACTACCAGTGCTTGAAGATGAAGTGTAGTGAGGATGCAGCCCTACACAAACGATTTGTGGAGAAAGAGAGAATCTATGATTTTCTAGCTAGCCTCAACCTCGAATTTGATGCGGTAAGAGTACAAATCCTCAGTAAGGAGGATTTGCCTTCCTTGAATGAAGTTATATCTTTGATTAAAGCAGAAGAAGGAAGAAGGGGTGTCATGCTAGAAACCCCTTCTGGAGAAGGTTCTGCCCTAATCTCCTTGAAGGCTAATAATCCAGGTAGAGGACCTAGAGAAGAAAAGAAATCAGTAGATAAGGACTCCTTGTGGTGTACTTTCTGCAAAAAACCTAGGCATACCATAGATAAGTGCTGGAAGCTACATGGGAAACCACCTAAGGGAGGAGTGCTAGAAGCTACATGGGAAACCACCTAAGGGAGGACTGGTGAGAAGTTCAATGCAGGGACAGGGGTACATGGCCAATTCCTAGTCATCTGAACCAGGAGATTCAGAACAAGGAGAGGTCCAGGAGCTAAAAAAATCAGAAATTGATCGGCTGAGAAGTTTCTTGGGATCCCTTGACAAGAAGACTGACAAGGGCACATGTTCTCTTGCTATCACAGGTAATACTTCTTCTTCTTATTCCCTACAAGCTTCAGAAATTATGTACCAGAATTCTTGGGTCTTAGATTCTGGTGCCTCGAATCACATGACTCCTTTTCCTCATCTATTTATCTCCTATTACCCATGTCCTAGTTCTAGAAAAATCACAATGGCAGATGGTTCTCTCACCACTGTTGCAGGCCAAGGGAATATTTTCCTTAATGAAAATCTTACTTTAAAAAATGTTCTTCATGTCCCTAAGCTGTTCACCAACCTAATATCTATCCAAAAACTCATTGAGGACACTAACTGTCATGTCTTGTTTCATTCAAATATCTGTGAGATTCAGGAGCAGGGCATGAAAAGGATGATTGGGCTTGTTAGGGCTAGAGAAGGACTCTACTATCTTGAGGAACTTGATGGGCAGGACAAACAAGGAGTTTTCTCTCAGGTGTCATGCCTGGTTCAGTCCAATTCAGATTAGTTTTTGTTACACCATTATAGGCTTGGTCATCCTTCTTTTCATACCCTTAAGTTGATGTTTCCTGATTTAGCTAGAAATCTAGAAATAAAAAATTTTCATTGGGATGTGTGTGAGTTTGCAAAACATAGAAGAGTGTCTTTTCCCTTGTCAAATAAAAAATCTGATTCTCCTTTCCCTCTAATCCATAGTGATATTTGGGGTCCATCAAATGTTCCCAACATTTATGGGGCAAGATGGTTTGTTATATTTGTTGATGATTGTACTAGGGTTGTTTGACTTTATTTGCTGAAAATAAAATCTGAAGTTAGCCAAATTTTTCCAACATTCTATAACATGATTCAAAACCAATTTGGTGTAGGGATAAAGAGATTTCAATCTGACAATGCTAAAGACTTTTTTAATCAATCCCTCTCACTGTTTTTTCAGAAAAAAAGGTATTATACATGAATCCTCTTGTCTCTGTACTCCCCAACAGAATGGGGTGGCAGAGAGGAAAAACGAACACCTATTAACTGTGGTTAGAGCTCTTCTTTTTCATCATGATGTCCCTAAATCCTATTGGAGGGAAGTAGCACTTACTGCCACTACTCTCATTAATAGGCTTCCCTCAAAAAGCCCAGCATTTCGTAGTCCAATTCAACTCCTAATTGATTATTTTCCAGATTTTCACACAACTAGTCATTGGCAACCCAAGATATTCGGGTGCACCGCTTATGTCCATATACCTACTGTCAATAGAGGAAAGTTGGACCCTCGTGCCCTAAAATGTGTGTTCACAGGGTATTCTCCAACCCAGAAAGGGTATCGTTGCTATCATCCCTCTACCAGAAAGTTTTTTGTGTCTGTTGATATGACATTTGCTGAGAATGAGCCTTACTTTAAAAATTCTACTGCTCAAGAACAGCGGAATATCCTTTCATTCTCTCAAACTAGGATGTGTTATCATCTCTTCAACCATCTACTATCTACAGGAATCTCTAGGACTAACATCAGGAGAAAAGTCCCCAAATACTCCTAGACCACTGCAAGTATACTCAAGGAGGCAGAGGCCGGAACCTAGTCCCATGCAAGTCTCAGCATCCACTTCTGACTCTACCCCACTTACAGATGAGAAAGGCACTAACAAATTAGTCTCTTCTTTGGAATCCTCTCTAGGTAATTCTATCTCTAACTTCCCATTTGTTTTTGTTGACCCTATTTCCACAACTGATACATCTCACAGTGATCTTGATTGGCCTATTGCTCTTCGAAAAGGGATAAGAACCTGCACTAAACATCCCCTACATCTCTTCCTCTCATATTCTAAACTCTCCTCAACCCAAAAAACCTTTCTTAGCAATCTTCATACCGTTCCCATTCCAAAAACTTTTTCTGAAGCCATAAGGGATAAGCATTGGAAGGATGCCATGGAAGCTGAGATGGCTTCCCTTGACAAAAATCAGACGTGGGATTTAGTCTCATTGCCTAAGGGGAAGCATCCGGTGGGGTGTAAATGGGTTTATACTATGAAATACAAATCTGATGGGACCTTTGACCGATACAAGGCAAGATTGGTGGCCAAGGGATATACACAGGTATATAGAGTGGATTACTTAGACACCTTTGCTCCCGTAGCTAAGCTCAACACAGTTAGAGTGATTCTCTCATTGGCAGCTAACCTAGATTGGTCTTTACATCAATTTAATGTAAAGAATGCATTTTTGCACGGAACACTCGAGGAGGAAGTCTACATGGAAATACCACCAGGGTATTCTACCACTACAAAAGACCCTGTTGTTTATCGCCTCAAGAAAGCTCTCTATGGCTTAAAACAGTCACCCAGGACGTGGTTTGGAAAGTTTACCGGTGTGATGCTTCGTATGGGGTACCGGCAAAATCAGGGAGATCACACTCTTTTTTTTCACCACTCGGCCACAAAGGGAGTCACAGTTCTGCTCATTTACATGGATGACATAGTAGTCACCGGTAACAATGAAGAGGGCATACAACAGTTACGGGAATGTTTGACAAAATAGTTTGAAATTAAAGATTTGGGGAGGTTGAAATATTTTTTGGAGATAGAGGTGGCTCATTCTACATAAGGTATTTTTATCTCTCAACAAAAATATGTAGTGGATCTCCTCAGAGAAACAAGGCTTCTCGGTTGCAAAGCAGTGGAAAACCCCATTGATCCCAATCATAATCTAAGTGAGGCATTAGAGGATGATTTGGTTGATAAAGAGGCCTACCAAAGGCTAGTTGGGAAATTGATATACTTGGCTCATACTCGGTCAGACATAGCATATGCCGTGGGAGTTGTCAGCCAATTCATGCATACCCCAAGGGAATCTCATCTTAAAGCTGTCTATAGAATCCTACACTATTTGAAGGGCACACCTGGGAAGGGCATTCTATTTAAAAAAGGAGAAGCTATGTTACTAGAAGCATACACAAATGCTGATTATGCAGGATCCATGGTGGATAGAAGATCAACGTCTGGCTATTGTACCTTCTTGGGGGGGTAACTTGGTCACATGGAGGAGCAAGAAACAAAATGTGGTTGCTCGGTCTAGTGCTGAAGCCGAGTTTCAATCCATGGCCCTAGGTATGTGTGAGCTATTATGGTTAAAAATATTATTGGAGGATCTCAAGGTTGGGTGGACAAAACCTATGAGACTCTATTGTGATAACAAATCAGCCATTAGTATCGCACATAATCCAGTTCAACATGATAGAACAAAACATGTTGAAGTGGATAGACATTTTATAAAAGAGAAATTGGATAGTGGGCTGATTTCTACGCCTGATATCTCCTCGGGAGATCAGCTTGCAGATATGCTAACCAAAGGCTTTCTAGCAGCCATGTTTAAAAAGATGACAAGCAAGATTGGGATGACAGATATCCACTCCCAATCTTGAGGGGGAGTGCCAGCAGATATGGTTTCCAATATTATAGATTATGATTGATTGATTTATTTATAAGGAATGTAGATTGTGTATCTTGTAGATTTAGATTGATTGTTTCTATTAATTGTTGTATCCTAAAGTTATGTAGGTTTCCTAATTTAGTTTCTTTCTTTAAATGTTTTAGGCAACTTCCTAATTCTAATAGGAAGCTGGTGCATAAAATAAATCAGCCTCTTTGGAGGTGATTAAGACGATAAGGAAGAATTTGATTATCCTTCTTTCATGACAAATATCATGAAGCACCCTCCTATTGTAGCACTGAACATTCCGCTTCCTTTTATTCTTTTTGGTTTTTTGCACACATTGTCAGCTAATGACCATATTCAAAGAAGTTAACACCTGAACTTTAAGCATTGCATGTAAGCCTTTATGCACATATATGCTTGCTGAAGAAACTGATAAATTAAGTTGTAAAATCAAATGCTGAATTAATGTTCAATGAAAATTCTATCTCCACTTCTTTTTTTTGAGCGTGGCAAAGGCTACGTCCAACCAAGTCACTTAAAAAAAGAAAAGGTTACCATGTTTACCAATACAAATCCAATAGGAATTAACTTTAAGAGTTTGATTGATGGATATGAAGCTACAAATAGGGATGGTTAGCAAACTAGAATTCATGTAGCAAACCCACCTAATAGGATTAAGACTTGATATATTGTTGTTGTTGTTGTCTAATGAGGCGTGAACAAGAGAGAAACTGGAGTGAGCCATTACAAACACTAAATTAAGGATAAAAGCACCCAAAGGTATTTTAGCAGACAAATAAAAAGCTATAAAATGGAATAACAGAAAAAAAAAAAAAAATCCATGTAAAACACTTTGAAAGGTATACTGCATTGAAGCTAAATATAGGTTTCAGAATTCGGATGTTGACTAACACTGGCGGCGCAAGTATATGCATTAATATCTAAAAATCAAGATAACACCCACACAGTTACAAAGATTGCATGTTGATCTAACACGTATCAAACATGGGAAAGAGTCAAGGTGACACGTCAAGGATATGTCTGTCCGGAATCGAACACGTATTGCAATTAAATAAAGAATTTCCTAAGGCCGAAATCATAAAGAACATAAAATCCTCCCCCAATTTAAGCCATAAATATTTGATCAAACATCAGAAAAATTCTCAAAGCTTTCTTCTTTTCTCCAATCTACCAACTATCCTCCCTCCCTCGTTGGCAGTGACATCTTCAATCAGAATCGCCACTAGCCATCTAATCATGAACTCCCCAACCAAACTTTCCTCTCTCCTTTTCATTGGAAAATTTTCACCCTGCAGACTCTTTGATAACAATCTCTCAGAATTGTTGATCAACGTCCTATCCATCTATCATCCTCCGTATGATGCAATGTAAGTTTCTCTTGCTATATTTCCATTGCTGTCCCCACTATTCCTCTCTTCCCTCCTCTCAATTTTTGCTTCCCCTGTCTCTATCCGCCTCCATCTGCTTCTATTACTATCTCCTGGCTGACAAATGAAGAGTTCATCTCTATCTGTTAACTGCAGCATGAGCATTTGTTGAATATTTTTGTGAATCTACTTACAGTTGCTTGAATTTCGTGTTTCACACTTTATTTTTTGTTTGGTTTTTGATTCCTTTTGAGAACATCAGATGTCCATTTTTTATTATGTTTGCAGTATTATAATCAAAATTTGGAGGATGATCAACTATTTTTGACAAATAACAAAACACGCTTTTTATTTCTGCAGAGGATTATTTTTTCCCTTTTTATTATCATGTGGTTGGATCATTAAGTAAATATTTCAACTTTGTTTATTCATGCAATGATGACTAAATTATGACTACTGTTCTTTACATCGTGTGTTCATGCTAAATTAATAGGATCTTTTCAACATTTTTCATTATTTGGTTACTAATTCTTAATAAAAATCGCCAAGCATAAACAGATAAACTAAAAAAAATTAGCTTTTTTACCATATCCCCTGTTGTACCTGTATCCTCATTTTTCTCTGTTGTCATATCTTGTATCCGTATTCATGTTTGTACCCATATTAATGCTTCTTAACTAGAAATCATGAAATTAAATGACTACCTTATATACAGGTAAAGATTTTTTCGTCAAAAGGAAGGATATCCCCTAGAAAGAAAGACACTTCCCAAAAATTTAATAATTTAAAGTTACCTGATTGATAACTAGAAGTGCCACAACATAAAGGAAGTTTGATAACATAAAGAGCATATGATTCCCATGCCTCGGTGACAATACACTAGGTTAATATTGATCCTTTTTTCCCAACGTGTTTGCCATCACCAGGACCACAACTCACACCAGAATTAAGTAGCAAATTCAAGAGTCACTGACTAAATACAACAATAACACATATTCTAAAGAATCATGATAGTCCTGGCACACCTGTAACATTTTCATCTTTAGGTGGCTCAGTTTTACTTCAATTGCAACCCATAAACTAAAACAATTAGGTACTTCTCGTTTCCACTGAAAGTACTGAAATGAAAAGTAAAAAAATGTAACAAAATGCAGGACCAGTTCCCCAATAAAAATCAAACCAAGAACCCCACGATGTAATGAGAGTTGTTCTACTCATTGGCTGCTGAGCATTTACAGGCAAGTACAACTCCTCCATGGATAAATGCATGTGAATAGTCAAGGAAGGCACAGATGTCCGAGAGTCATAAAAAATATAACAACTTATTCAAGCAGCAGAAGTTTAAAACACCCAAATCCCTATTGGCGCAATAGCAGTTACCTTGAAAAGCTATTGAAAGCGCATTCACATTTAACCTCTCACGGACAACCGATTTGGCTGGAAGAAATCCGTCTATTAGAACACCATAATGTTCAGGTCACAAATGGACATGAAATCCGAAAGAAAAAAAAAAAAACCAATCGAAACCCTTTTCTCCCCCACTCGACTCAGGCAACAGCAATTCACTCGAGATCTACCGAAGTTTCTGTGTCTCCCGAACCCAGAAACCAAAGGAGCGGACCAATTCGATTAAAAAAATAACATAAATCAAATTTGGAAAATCAATTCAATCAAAACCCCCAAACATCACGAATCCAAAATTCCCAAAAAGTCTGTCGGTGCATCACCGAAGAAACATAGATGTATGCACCAATAGAGGAAGAGGAAGAGAAAGGCTTGTACCTATTGTGGAGAGGTGGAGCGATCTCGATACCGTCCTGCGTCTCAACGGCGATTGATCGTTCGGTTGACGAAATTTCAGAGCAAAAGGGAGAATGAGATTGTGAGTCTAAAACTTTAGTCGACAAAATTAGGGTTTGCCTCCCAATGTCAATTTCGGTTCAATGAATACATACATACATACATACATACATACATGCATGCATACAAACAGGGGCGGATTCAGGAATTTAGGTTAGGGGGGGCTGAAATTTAAAAAATTAATGTAATAAAATTTTTTTGTAATCAAAAAGTCAGTACAACATTAAACTTGTGCTCGACAAGATTTTAAAACAAGAAATTCATTAAACTTATGTTAAATTGATTTTGCTCATTATGAATTGAAATATTTTTACTAGTATAATCATCTCTCTTTCTAAAAAAAGATAATAATATTTTTCCTTTGTTATTGTTCCATTCTAAATTCTAAAGATATACAAACAAAAAATAACATAATTTAATAATCTAATAATTAAAATATTTAATTCAAAATTTGAGGCAAATAAAAATTTAATACAACAACTATATTTCTAGAGTTTAAACAAAAAAAGACAAAAGCATCGTCGATTCAAATATTCAATAACAGATTCACAATAACAAATTTTAACTTCCAATAACAAATTTCAGATTTCCAACCAAGCCAATTTCTAAGTTCCTAACTAAATGCAGTAGTCAAATAAGTAAGCAGACACAAAATTAGCAAAAAATTACTTACTTAAAACTTGAAAAAAGATAGCGATATCAACAACAAAGCAAACATAAAAAAAAAAAATGGGCAAAAAATAAAATAAAAAACTATCTACATTTAGCTATCAATCGAGGGAATCAAACAACTGAAAGAATAGAAAACATACCTGGGCAGCTGGGCTGGAATGAAGCAAATCTGGAAGCTTGGGGGGGGGGGGTAAAACGAAGACCTGAATCAGAGGCAAGGGCAGCGAGCAAGAAGGCGAAGCCGACTGGCCGAGCGAGCGTGAGGGCGAGGGAGAGGGCGAGGGAGAGCAAGAGAGAGGGAATCAGGCAGAGAGCGAGGGCGAGAGGCAGTGAGAGCGAACGAGAGCGAGAGAAAGGCAGCGAGAGTCGGAGGGCGAGCGAGAGCAAAAGAGGCAGAGAGCGAGGGCGAGAGGCAGCGAGGGCGAGCAACAGCAAGAGAGGCGGAGAGCGAGGGCGAGCGAGAGCAAGAGAAAGAGGGCAAGGCCGCGAGGGCGAGGGCGAGCGAGAGAGGCAGAGGGCGAGGCCGCGAGGGCGAGGGCGAGGGCGAGCGAGAGAGGCAGAGGGCGAGGCCGCGAGGGCGAGGCCGCGAGGGCGAGGGCGAGCGAGAGAGGCAGAGGGCGAGGCCGCGCGGGCGAGGGCGAGCGAGAGAGGCAGAGGGCGAGGCCGCGAGGGCGAGGGCGAGCGAGAGAGGCAGAGGGCGAGGGCGAGCGAGAGAGGCAGAGAGCGAGCTGAGCGAGGGCAAGCGAGAGGCGAGAGCAAGAGGGGCCGAGGGCGAGCAAGAGAGATGAAGAAAGCGAGGGGCCGAGGGCGAGCAAGAGAGATGCAGAGAGCGAGGGCCAGCGAAAGCGAACGCCCGACGCCGGACGAGAAAGAGAGAGGAGGCAGAGAGCGAGACGAGAGGCGGCGCCGCGGCGAGGCTGAGAGTCTGAGAGAGAGCGACAGTGAGGTCGGGAGAGGAAGAAGAAGCGCACTGGAGAAGAGAAGGGTTCCAGAGGAGGGCTAGGGTGGGCTGGGGGTTTGGCCGGTGGGTTGGGGTGGGCTGGAGGTGGGCTGGGGTCAAATAAGGCTAAAATTTAGCCTATCAAATCCATTTTTCTTGTGGGCTGCCCTGGGCTTCAGCCCAGGGCAGCTCACACGTAAATCCGCCCATGCATACAAAAAAAAAAAGAAATGGGATGGTTACAAATAACGGAACCTATACGACGTCGTCTCTCTACCTCTTTATCCATTTATGATTTACCTCCCTTTTCTGCTTTTATTAATTTCCATTTTTTATTTTTATCTTGCTTTTGATTGTTATTTTGTAATCTAAAATTTAATTTTCTGAAATTTTTTTATGCTGATAATAATTTCGATTAATTTACGAATTTCTATTGAATTATAATTCTAACTTCATAGTATTTACAAGTTAGAATTTAATTCTAATTATTCTGAAAATAAAATTAAATAATTAATCTTATCATTAAAAATGTTCTCTTTTTTATTAAAAACGTTATTACTAAAAATATTATAAATAAAATTTCAAAAATTATTTTTTAAGAAGATAAAAAAAATATTTTATCTGAAGTATTTATTTTTAAATATAAATTAATAATTTTAAAATTCTAAACACATTATACTCTATGTCTAATTTTTATAAAAAATTGGGAAATATGTGATGGGTTGAATTGACAAATCACCACTATCACGTGCTGTCTAAATTATAATGAGTGGTATGTTTTTTTATACATTTATTATAAAAATAATATTTATTTTATTTTAATATGTTTTTAACATTCTATAAAAATCAAAATTGAATACACAAGCATCAAGAGATGCTAGTCAAGTTGTTTACTTCGTTTTGTTCGGTGTGGGCGCATGACGATGATCCAACAAAAATTTGCAAAAAGTCAATTTCACCCCTAGTTTTTGGATTTTTATCATTTTAGCCCCCATAACTTTTTCTTGAGAAGTCTAAAAATAAATTTAAATAAAAAATATTTTGAAAGCTAAATTAAGAAAATTTTAAACTCAAATTAAATTTTTTTTGAGAATGTTTAAAATTTGAAGATACGAGGTTAATAATACTCCAAATTAATCACGTGATATAGCGATGAATTTGTAATTTTCTTCTATTAGAAAGGCTTAATAAAATTTGACTAATTTGATGCAATACGTACATATGATGTCTGATGTGATGCGGTCCGACTCACGGCTCCAAGATCTGAAGCTTTTGGCGGTTGTACGTATCTGTACGTAAGCGAGGGAAACAGAGCGCGCCTACATTACGCGTGAGAGCAGAGAATCGGGGCCCGGATTTGTTCGGCAGCTATGAACCTGATTGGATAACCGACAACAGGTCCGGGGCTTTGTAATTGCGGGGAGTGCATTGCTCCCGGCTGGCTGCGGTCAAAGAAAAACGCCCAACGCAAAGGAAAGTCGGTGAGAGGCCTTTATGAGCAACGGGAGACTAATCCGCCGATTTGCCTTTCGTCTTCGTCTTCAGCTTCCTTGAATTCGATTCACCGAGTAAGAACTCATCCGATTGTCTTCTACATATGCGTGTTAGTGTATCTGTGGGTTGGATGTTCGTGTTTGTTTTTGGCGGAGGTTAGGTTTTTATTTTATTTTATTGGAATTGAACGATTTGGTGCTGTGTTTTATGATTTCGGTTAGATCGATGGCAATTGGATGAGCGCGGAGTGCTTGATGGTTGTGGCTGTTGAGTTTTGGGCGTTTGAACTTTAGAAGAGAACGAACTAATTCTGGCTGTCTATTCGGGACACCAGAGATGGATTTGATATCTAGTTGCAAGGTACGCCAATTTTGCACTTTCGTGTCCCTAGATTTTAGTTCTCGGATTAAGCATATGCTGATTATGATTCATTCTGTATTCCCATGTAATGTGCCGGTGAAGCGTGTTTTGAATTTGTTAGCATCTCATATTGTAGGTGTTACTAGCTTAATTCAGTTGTCACTGCATACGTGCTTGTACAGAAGTGTAACTATGAAGGAAATACAAACGATTTGATACTTGTTTAGTATTCCCTAAGTAACAAAGCGTGAACTAACTAGGGAATTGAAGAAACCTATAATACTCCAAAGCTGAGAAACGGAAAGAACTAAAAACATAAAGTAAATTAATTTGAGAACTGGTGCATCAAATTAATTTGAGATGTGGTGCATCATCCATTTTTCTATTACATGAAAGCAATAAGGTATTTTGGGTTGAACTAAATAATTTGGAGATAGTGCATTGATCTTGTTGGTGTCAATCAGCCCGGTGATATGGATCACAGTTTCTCTTGTATGTCTTCCTTAAGTATATTCTTGTGGACAGGTTATTGGTATTTCATTATTTCTTGCTCAAGTTGAAGGTAATTCAGTATTATGTGATTGCCTGTATTGATGTATCTAGTTTTTTTTTGTTCTTCTCCTGTAATTGTTTCTGAACCTTTAGCTGGGGTGCCCCCTTTTATGTATTTTATTGGGAAAATCGTTCCATTTTAATTGATTGTCCTGCTTGTTTTTAAGAGTCTCCATGACATGTAAATTCCTGCTCTTGGAGATGTATACATAGCAGTAACCTGGTAGTTGTTGAGATTTTTTTGGTGAATATATTCTGATTTTCTGAGTTTTCTATTGGATATGATGGATTAATGTCCCAGGATTCAATTTACATTGGTACAAGATGGTTTCCAACCATTGACTATCATCTTTTCTGGCCTTTGTATGTGGCTTTTGAATCTTTTTTTTTTTGTGTGGTTTTATTGATGCAATTTTTGATTTAGTTGATGTGATGCAGAGGATGCTGCTTCTATTGTTTGATTATTTTTCTTGTCATAATAGGCTTCTCATTTGTTACCCTATTTATGCATTTATTCTTCATGTTATTTTCATGTATGACTACTGTTATGTACTTTTTGGTTTCAATGTGGTCATGCTATCCATGTTTTCTCTTAGGTCAAATTGGCATATTTTAGAATAAAGGAGCTGAAAGATGTTCTCTCTCAATTGGGTCTTTCAAAGCAGGGAAAGAAGCAGGTTTGATATCTAGAATGGTCTGTTTATGTTGATTTGGGCTTACTGTTTGCTTTCTTTTTCTTTCTTTGGTATCTTTTTAACTCAATCAAATTCTCGGTCTCTTGTGAGTTTCAAGATTGCTGGATGCAATGATTGCAACCAATCTTCTATCATCCGTTTTGCTCTATACTCTTTGGTGGAGTTATATTTCCTTGACTATTCAATTTCAATTTCTTTGCTCTTGTAATTCAACACTTAGAAGAGTGTAGATGTGTTCTTTGCAATGCAGTATGATTTTACTATGTTGGCAAAGCCCATGGGTTGTCGCTATATCATTGCGGAATATCCTTTTCCAATTTTGTTGTTTGTCATCCACTTTAGGGCTATGAATGTGTGTTTGAGATTCATCACTTCGTGTTAAGATCAACCATTTTTCCTGTGCTGAAATTTTCTTGTGCATATATTGAAACTTTAAGTTGGCAAATTACCTTCCTTCTTCCTCCGTCTCTCTCTCCCTCTCTCTCATACTGCATTATTTGACATGTGTCCTTATTACTAGAATCTAGTATTGCAACATGCATCAGTTTAACTGAATGAATCTGCCATTCCTTTTGGATGTGCATCAGGCAGTCTGCGAGGTTAATATAGATTCAATATAAAATATTGTCTAATGGATAATTTGGCCTCTCTTTAGAATATGTCATTTGCAATTCTTTTGTCAGAATTGTCAATCATTCCTCATCAAGTATTTATAACTATTTGTAAATTGCTCAATTTTGTCGGCTTTTGTGTTGGTATATCATGAATGCATTCTAATTTTATCTTTTTGCAATTGGATCTGTAGGATCTTGTAGACCGGATATTAGGCATTCTCTCCGATGAGCGAGGTAATTGGTATTATTCTTTTGGTTTCTTTCTATTGCCGCACTTCATGTATATAAACAATTTTTTTGGGTACTAGTCCTATAATTCTTTGATACAGCTAAGTTAGTTATTTCATCTTCACTTTTGCTGTCCAAGTGATCACTGGTGGTGTTGGTGTTAATGTTATAGATCCACTTCTTCCATCAGGTTGTGAGAAGTGAATAAATAGAGAATGTCTTCTTCACCAGACTTGGCTTTGTATTATTGGTTTTTGGGGTTTTGTTTTTATCATTGTTTTTTTTTTGGCTAAGAGAGGGGGTTACATGGTTTCTTTCATTTCAGGAGTTTTTAATTTTACAGAGACAGTGCTTTTCTTTGTTTTCGTTTTTCTTTGTGCATGCATATTTAAAATTTTTAACTGGCCCATATACTGTTTTCCCGACTTGTGTAGAATTTAAACACATCAAATTGGTAAATTGAAATTAATTATGGAGGGATTTTTGTATATCCGAAAATTACATTCCAGAACAAATGGAGTTGCTGACCTCTGTTTGGTTCCTAATAATGCATATATTTGCCCACCAACGGGACTGACAAACTCTGTGGAGAACACAGTAACAGTTAAGGTAATATTTTAAACAGCATTGAATTTGGAGAGTGCTCAAATTCACTATATATTTGATCGGGTGTGCTGCAGTTTCAGTGATTAGACTCACTTCAAGGTTGGAATTTCATTTAAAAAAAAGAATCAGAAGGTTTGATTGGGAAAAAGAAAAAAAGAAACTTAGAATGATAGATCTCGCTCAGAAAATGTAGAACTCCAACCTCTCTATTTCTCGCTTATTAAATCCTGGTTGTCATGTCTTGATGACCAAAAACAAGGCAAAGGATGGAACATGTTACCAGGAAATCTTTTAGGTATTGAATGATGTTCCCAATTGTGCTATTCCCTTTAACCCAATGAAAGTAATAAAGAATCCATGTCTTGATGATCTCAAAATGATGGAATGAGTGAGTCATGGAATGGAAGTCTGTTCTGCCTCTCAGTTCTTCAATAGTGACATGCTTTAAATGATGACCTGTATACTGTGTAATTTTGTGTAAAACGGATTTTAGGTAGTGTTTGTACAGTAATTTTTGTTTGAAACATTCTTTAATGATGCTTCTGGATTCCTTTCCAAACATTGCAAGTGTGAGCACGTCCGTCCTCTGCTGGAATCTGGCATGTACTCATATGTTCAATCACTGGTTTGTGTTTTGTTGTCTTTCAGTTGCATTAATCCCAGGGTAATCTCTAGAGTTCAATTTTTTTGGAGTGACATTTTGGACATAACAGGTTATATACCTTTGAGTAACTGCATCTTTCTTGTCATTGCTGCGCAGTTTCTGGCATATGGGCAAAGAAAAATGCTGTTGGGAAGGAAGAACTTGCAAAGCTTGTTGATGACATTTACAGGTGTGCTCTTTCTGTCAGATTCTTGCACTTACTTTACATAGTAAGCTATGAAAATGCTTTCTCCCTGGTAGATCATAATCTTTGTGGTTTAGAGTCTGTAGTGAGCATATCAAACTGAAGCTGTGTCTATAGCTGTAGAGTATTTTCTCATTCTGTAATGTAAATGGCTCAAGACTTATTTGTATACATCGTGAACCTGCATAACATTTGGGTCTCCCCAGAAAAATGCAGGTTTCTGGGGCTACAGACCTAGCATCAAAAGGACATGGTTCTTCTGACAGTAGAAATATGAGGCTCAAGCAGGAACCTGAAGATTCTTATCAAATGGAAAAAATTCGTTGCCTCTGTGGAAGTTTGTTGCAAAATGATACAATGATTAAGGTCATATAAATATCTTAACTCTTTTTCCTGTTTAAGTTTGTCTATTATCTCTCCTATCCTATTTTTCCCAGACGCCCTTTCCTTGTTCCTGTTCTCACAACCCGTTTATGTGTACCCTGGGAGGTGCAGTATTGCTTCTGAATCTTTTATTAACTTGTGGGTGAGTTTATTCTTCAAGCAGAACTTGTATTTGCTTCTATCTCTGATTACCGTGCAAGTAATGATTCTATCCGTGAATCCTTTTTGATGATTTTTGCATCATTATGGGGATCACCTTCTGTAGTATCTAGTGGAATGGTGTATATATGTAATTATCTGTATTTTAAAAAAAAATGAAATACACTTGTAGCTGTTGAAAATGTACTTTCCATCTTAGTAGATACTGTTAATTGTAATCTTCTTGGAGATTACAAAGAATTTTCTTGGACACAAGTCTTTCCTCTCACACACTGCACTTGAAACTAGAGAATGAGAATGAATCATGACGCACACACACCCCATGCCCTCTATTTGTAGAGTAGGCGGATATCCCAATGAAGATATAACCATATTTATAGTTTAACCCCCCCCCCCAAAAAAAAAAAAAAGAAAAAAAAAAGAAAAAGAAAAAGAAAAAGAAAAAAATCACTAATTACAGATTGGGATATAAACTCTTGTTTAATTCTTCATTGGCCCTCAAATGCATTGCTTTCACTAATCTTCTTATCCTATACGTGAGACAACATTTTAACAGCTACCATTACTAGGGTTAGTACTTACCCTCGCATGGGATATAATGTTGCCCAAGTACTCCACCTATTCCTGTGCAAATGCACATTTTGACTCCTTAACATACAGTTTATTGAACCTAAGGACCTCAAAGGTAGTTTTTAGGTGATCAAGGTGTTTGGCAAATGAGAGGTTATAGATTAGGATAAACAACAACAACATATCCAGCCGTTATCCCACCATGTGGGGTTGGCTACATGAATTCTAGACTTCTATGTAGGTTACATCCCAACAGATAGTTTGTCTAGAATTCATATTTGGATCCGACTAAATTTTACGCTGACTGTCGGCTACCTAACGCAACTCTCCTCCTTTATCCGGGCTTGGGACTGGCAGTGGATAATATCCCCTGGCGGAGTAATGATGAAATGAAATTTGAACACCATCTTCACATGGAGAAATTTCATGAGATGGTGGTGAATGAAGATAATTGATATAGTTGTGTTCCATAACTTAGTTGACATGGTGAAACCAACAAGTACAATATGAAAACACAACAGTAGGTTATAGATTAGGATATCGTAAAAAAATGCTAGGATGAATTTGCCCAAATAGGGTTCAAAAATCTGATTCATCAATGCCTGAAAGGTACCTGGGGTATTGGTGAGACCAAAAGGCATAACTATGAATTTGTAGTGCCCTTGGTGGGTTTTGAAAGCTACTTTGGGAATGTCTTTAGACCTCATGTGAATCTGATGGTAGCCTGATCTAAGGTCTAACTTGGTAAAAACAGTGGCATGTTTAGCTCATCAAGTAAGTTCTCACAATTGATATAGGAAACTTGTCTTTGATGGTTATGGCATTTAGTTGACAATAGTCAACACAAAACCTCCATGAACCATCTTTCTTTTTGACAAGTAATACGGGTGATGCAAAGGGGTTGTGGCTAGGTTGAATGATAGACTTTTGTAGCATGTCTTTGATGAGCCTTTCAATTTCAGTTTTCTATCTAGGTGAGTAACGATAGGATCTTGCATTAACAAGCTCTGTGCTGGGTTTAAGATTTATAGCATGATCATAGGGTCTCTCGAGTGGCAGGGAGTTAGGTTCAATAAAGAGGTCCCTAAACTAAATTAAAAGCATGTTAAGAGAGTCAATTTCACGTACCTTCCTTTGGTCTTGGGAGTGGCTATTCACAGTCGCTGATAACTCTCCCTCTTTCTCCGAGTTGTCTCCTGCAGGTTCCATGGCTTGAATATAGAAAGGCTGGCCCACGAGGGAAAACTTACTCTTAAACATCCTTTGTAGCTTCTTTCTTGAAATCATCTTCCATACTCTCGATTCATGGCTACCCATGAGGGTCCTTCTTCTTCCATCTTCTCAAAAGTCACCTCTATCTTATGAAAATCGAAATTGATTGGGCTTACCCCCTTCATCCAATCTACCCCAAGCACCACATCACAACTCCCTAACTTGAGTAACCTCAAGTCAGCCATGAAATCCTCTCCATTCATCTCCCAACAGAACCCCTTGCATGATGACTGATTTAGGACCTTGTTGCCATTAGCTATAGTTACTGAGAGGGGATTGGAATTAGTGATCTCACACCCTAGCTTCCTCGCCATAGCTTCATCCAAGAGGTTGTGGGTACTTCCACTACCAATGAGTACCATTAAGGGGCAATTGTTGGCTCTATCCTCCACCTTAATAATCTTGTTGTTGGCCACCCCTTTTAATGCATGCAATGAAATCTCTCTTCTATCCTCCCCTTCAATCTTCGAAGGCTCCCCTCCTTCCTCTTCTTCGTCTTCTTCTCCTTCCAACAATAGCAACTGTCTTTTACACCTATGCCCGAGAAAGTATTTGTCTCCGCACCTATAACACAATCCAGCTTGACTTCCCTATTCCATCAATTTCCCTGGTTGTAGGAATAGGGGTTGTAGATGGTAACGCCAAGACACCTCTACTACCATGCCCTACATCTATTCCCCATACTTTGTTTTTGACCTGCCAGCCACCAGTGATTACCTCTTTCACTTGACCCCTCTGCTTCTTCATCAAAGCCTCGATGGTCATTTCTTGTAACTTTGCACTTTCAGTTGCTTTCTTGACTGTTTGAGGCTACATCATTTTCACTATTGGCCTTACTTCATCCCCTAGGCCATTAATAAAACTTGACACAAAATACTCCTCAGATAAATGGGGATTATGCACCACAGGGACCTTAGCTCTTCGAACTTGAGCTGGTAGGCTTGCACTGTCCCTTCTTGTTTGAGTTTATTAAACTCTTCAATTACATCCCTCATGCTCTTATCCCCAAATCTGTCACAGAGATCATCAGCAGATACACTCTAGGGGCTTTCTTCCTTCACTATAATCCACTCTTGAAATCATGTGTTTCCCATATTATTCAAGTAAGCAAAAGCCAGAGTAATCTTTTGTTGTTCCTGTACTTGATATAGGGAGAACATCCTTTCATACCTCCTTATCCACCATCTCGGATTCTCCCCATCAAAGAGTGGAATCTCTAGTTTTGACACCAGGAAGCTCGTCTAATTACGATTAGCCTGGGCTCTGGGCCACCTCTCCATTGTATTCTCCCCTACAATCTCTGGCTCCAACTCAAACTCCAATGATCCTATTGGTCGGTGCTCCATTCCCACTCCAGGAAGGATTGGTTTCGACCTTTCCCTAGGAGGAAACTCAGCGAAGAGTCTTACCAATTGTTGAGATGCAAACATCTTCATGAACTGGTGCATCTACTCCATCATTTGTTCCCATAGCAGAGTACTCTGTTCCTGGTTCTCTTCATGCCACCTCTCCATTGCTCAGTTAATTTGATTATCCACCCTTGTTTCGACAGAAGATTCCAGGGTCCCCATCCTCGTTTGCATTTTTGCCATCGTTGTAATGACATGTTGCAACTGAGACTCCATTCGTTTCATCCTCGTTCCATCAGCCATGGCAATGAATTTTCAAGGATCTGATCGTCGCCCAAGAGTGTTGCTCTGATACCAAAATGTCAGCTTCCTAAGGATCTGATGATAATTCTCTATTAGTAAAAGGATCGAGAGGGATAACGCAAGACAATTTAGGGAGAGAAGAATATTGAAATGAGGGAGGAAGAAAGAATTGAGAGGGAGAATTCAGAATGAACGTGAATTTTCATATCCATCCATGGAAAGGGATCAGCTATATTTATAGCTGATTCTAACCTCACCCGTGTGTAGGTAATCGCTTACATGTGCTGGGAATGTACAAGCTGCCAATGCAGCAAGAAACATAGTACAACCCCCTATAGCATACTTAATACAACTCCTCAACTACTTCGTTGGTATATGACCGCACCTTGAAGCTCTTGCTTCAAGAGCAGCAATTTCTCAGCTGTGATTTAGGGTTCCTACCAATTGATTTTTATCAAAACAAGGTGGTTATTGCAGTTGCAGCAGTGATATGCAGTAGATTTTGAAGAATTTGGGCTGGCTAAATGAACTCTTAAGATAATTCAGTCACTAGAGAAAGTATTTAAGGAAGAGTTAAATAAAAAGTTGGACAACTTAATGATTATTAGTCTGTTATTAAAGGCCCAAAGTGCACACGGGTGTTGGAGCCTGAGGCGCAAGGTAAGGCGTGCACTTGGTGGAACTAAACACATGCTAACTAAAAAAAAAAGAAAAAAAAATATATGTCATAGTTGAAGAATAAGGTATTAAATACGTCCAAACTCCTAATAATATATTCACAAACATGTTATCAAGAAAATTAAAAAATTCAACATATATTAACTAAGAAAAATATTAATACAAGTTACATATATGTAAATTTCAACAAAGCACGTCCTATCATATTTCAGCAATTGGAATTGGTATTTTATTTATTGTTGTGATTTTTAATAGAATCCAATTCTAATAGGAAAAGAAAACTTTTCAAATTCCAATTCCAATTATAACTAAATACTAATTGGAATTGGTATTTTGTTTATTGCTATGATTTTTAATAGAATCCAATCCTAATAAGAAAATGAAACTTTTCAGATTCCAATTCCAATTATAACTAAATACTAATTAGAATTGGTATTTACTTATTGGAATTGGTTTTTTATTTATTGCTGTGGTTTTTAATAAAATCCAATCTAATAGGAAAAGAAAACTTTTTGGATTCCAATTTCAATTATAACTAAATACTAAATAAACAATAAATCAAGAGACTCTCAAACTTATGTTACAAATTCTTTTAACTTTTGTGATGCTTATTCTGTAATATTTGTCTGACACCTTAAGATATTGGCTTTCCACTATTGTTTCATGTTGATGTCCTGGAAAACTGAAATGTTGCAGCTGTTTTGACTAAAAAGATAGTATTTTGTACCTTCTTTTTCTCTATGATTAAGATGTGATTTTGGGTCCATCCCCGTTCCGGCAAAACAAAAAATAATTGTGCATGTGCACATTGCAACCCACTTCTGTTGGGCTCCTTGTGCCCCCAGATGGTGACCGAAATTCAAAATTTTCCATTGCCTTAAACGTTGAGTTTGTAGAAATATAAAGCAGTCTGTCAGGTCACCATATTTGCTTGATCTACAAAGTTCAATAGCATCTGATGCAGGACAATTCTATGGTTTATAAAATGTCATAAAAAATGTTTACACACCCTTCCATATGCCTTATTGAGATTTGATCCTTTTGGGGTGCCACATTGACACAAGGATTTATGTTTTCTGTCGGTCCTTTTGTCTATTGCTGCTTTGGGTGTTCTTTAAAAAGGCTTTGCTTTACTTTTCAAGCCTCTAAATTTCAGATATTCTTTTTTCCCCCTCCTTTGGCAGTGTGAGGACCCGAAGTGCCATGTATGGCAACATATTGGTTGTGTTATTATTCCAGAGAAGCCTATGGAAGTTGTTCAACCAGCTCTTCCCGAGATTTTTTATTGTGAACTCTGCAGACTCAATCGGGCAGACCCGTATGTAATGCCATCATTTGTTACTTTTTGTGCTTGTATTTGAATGCACCATTTATAATTCCCATATGTAAACTGTGTTTGGTATTTTGTATTTTCTCTACTTCTACTTATGGAGTTGATGGTTTTGAAACAAGATTTGTTTTGTTGCTGCTATTACTGTTTAATTGTTTCTAGTTATTCTTTTCTGAGTAGTGTGGCATCAGTAGTGTCGCTTCTTCTTTAACCATAATCCTAGTCAATCCTAGTCAGCTTTTTTCTTTTTGTTAACCAGAATCCTAGTGAGGTTTTTTCTTTTTGTTTACTTTAAGAGGATACTGTCACTTGTTACAAAAAATAATACCTAGCAAAAAAGTAAATAAATAAAAATAAACAAGTTCTATAATGGGTTTCAATAATCTGTTTTTTCAGTCCTTTACCTTAGCAAAGAATAAAGAAAGTAGTTTTCTGGTTTTCAATTTGTTTGATGGATTCATGGTATCTTCTTCATTTGGTTCGTTGGTCATGATCTTAACAGATAATTTGTCTGTCATTGTATCTATTAATTCTTGCTTGCTCTTACCCTTTTTAAACTTCAATGAAGCTTTTTTTGTGCATATATTTTCTCCACTTATGATATCTCTTGTAAACCTGATTAGTTCTTGTATCCTAAATACTTATCTTGATGGGTTCGGTATAGTATATTTTTCTGTTCCGCTATCCTCAAGCCAATCAAGTGTGAATGAGGAAGTTTCTGAATCTTCTAGTTTGTTTGATGCAGCTTTTTGCTTACAATGGAACAACCTCTTCGTCCTGTTAAGTTGACACCTATAAATTCCCCAACAGATGGGTAAGTGCTTGATTTATATGTAAATTTACACTCAATGGAGACACGTTTTTCTTTATAACTAGATGTCTCGCTCAAGTACCCTCTCCCAAATTTCATCATGTGGCTCTTTTGTTTTCATATTTTCATCAACCATTACTCAAATTTTGATGGATAAAGGTGCATTTTCTTAGAAGACTACAACTAGGGATGATACCCTGTTGTCTTGACCTTGAGGGACATGGATCTTGCTCTGTTTTTACATCATCTAGTGCATGTATTCTTGAATGGGTGATAATACTGGATCTGTTTGTCAAAGAAGATAATGTTGTTTCTTTTCGTGTGCGCGCGTGTCCTTTCTTCCTTTAATAGCATACATTGATTGACACCTGGTGATGATTGAGAAAGATTTTCCTGTTTCATTGTTCTCCTACGTGAAACTCAGAAGCTGCACATTCCATGTGTATCATTTTTCTCTTACTTGTAAGCTTTTGTAGTCCTTGATTGGTAATAGGCTACGATGTGATGCACAGATTAGGAGAATATTCATGCTCTTCTCTATTACCCCCTTTTAATTCTTTTTAGACGGTATTTTCTTTGTTCATTCCCCTTTCTTCCTTGAAAGCATAATATATCCTTATTTTCTCATTAATATGTGAAAGCATGGTGTTTGGTCATCCAGATTCCTGTGTGTACTTTTTAATTCTTAATCAATAGCCATGCTTGTCTAATTCTGTCTTCGAGTTTTCATCTGTTATGATTAATTTTTGCTTACAAAATTCTGCCTCTAGTACTTACGTGTTACGATTAATTTTTGCTTACAAAATTTTCAGTACAAACCCAATGCAGAGCATTGAAAGAACTTTTCACCTTTCAAGGACAGAAAAGGACTTGTTGTTGAAACCCGAATGTGATCTCCAGGTAGGTTGCTTTATTACTGAAGTTGATGAAGAAACTGGTTTCCTATCCATGTATCAAAATCTTTATTCGTAATTTTGATATAGGCTTGGTGTATGCTTCTCAACGACAAGGTTCCATTTAGGATGCAGTGGCCACAGTGTCCAGACCTAAAGGTCAATGGTATGCCATGCTAACTTAAAGTTCCACTCAGGAAGTTTGCAAGCTCTATTACTGTGATATTTGCTCTAAAATTTCATTATTAGGATTACCAATTTCTGATCTTGCAGTTGTGTAAAGTGTTTAGCTGTTAAAATTTATCTAGCAATATAAATTTTAATGGTTCCCAAGTCCAAGATAGAGGGGCACAGAACCAAAACCTGCAATTTGTCAATGTTATGTAATCTAGGAGTCCTTGTGACGATACAGAAATTGGGATTACACATTCTGCCTACCAAAGACCTTACTCGATCATATTCAGGGTCTTTTTTATTTTATTTATTATTATAAGCTGTTGGATTTATGTAGTTTTACGATATTTTAGTAGTTAATCATATTCTGAAAAGTTACCATGACCAAGGGCTTTTTCATGTTCCATGACCATGAGTTACTTTTGTTGGTGATGATCGTTTCTCTTTTATTAAATTGTCTGCAGTTATTGCATGCAGTGTTCTAAAACGCGTTAGGCGCTAGTCGGGCGCCAGGCTGGGGCCTAGCGCCTAGGGCGCCTAGGCAGGGTCTAGGCGGGATTAGGCGGATTAGGAAAATTGTTAGTTTTTTTTATTTTTTTTAATTTTGTGATGTGTCTTGATGTTATTTTTAATTAAATTAAAGTTGAAATAGGTATAAAAATATATATCTAACATATAAATAAAAAATATATATATCTAGCATATAAATAGAAATAAAAATATATATATTTAACATAAAAAAGGAAATATATATATAACATAAAAACAACAACAACAACATATCCAGCCTTTATCCCACTATGTGGGGTCGGCTACATGAATTCTAGACTTCCATGTATTTCTATCGTTTGTCATATCTTCATTTAGATCTATATACTTCATATCGAACTTTAATGTCTCTCCCAAAGTCTTTTTGGGTCTACCTCTACCTCTTTTTGTGATTAATTGTTCCATTTCATCAACTCTCCTCACAGGAGCGTCTCTTAGTCTCCTTCTCACATGACCAAACCATCTTAGTCTAGTCTCTCTCATCTTCTCCTCGATTGGCACTACTCCTACCTTATTACGAATAACTTCATTTCTAATTTTATCCTTTCTTGTATGTCCGCACATCCATCTTAACATCCTCATCTCTGCTACACTCGTCTTTTGCTCATGCTGGTATTTGACTGCCCAACATTCTGAGCCATACAGCAAGACTGGTCTTATAGCTCTCCTATAAAATTTTCCTTTCAATTTTAATGGGATTTTACCATCACATAACACTCCCGATGCATTTCTCCATTTTAGCCAACCTGCCTTAATTCTATGTGCGACATCCTCGTGAATTTCTCCATCTTTTTGAATCACTGATCCCAAATATCGAAAATTGTCTTTTCTTTGTAAGATTTGGTCTTCTAATTTTATTATAATATCATCCACTCTTGCATTTTTACTAAATTTGCATTCCATATATTCTGTTTTCTTTCTACTTAATTTAAATCCCTTAGATTCTAAATTGTTTCTCCACAACTCAAGTTTAGTGTTCACTCCTTCTTTTGTTTCATCCACCAACACTATGTCGTCTGCAAATAGCATACACCATGGCACATCTGTCTGAATATCTTTAGTGAGTTCATCCATTACTAAGGCAAATAAGTATGGACTTAGTGCAGAACCTTGATGCAATCCTATTGTAGTTATAAATGGTTCAGTATCCCCTCCGCATGTTCTGACCCTTGTCTCTACACCATGATACATGTCCTTAAGGGCTTGTATATAGGCTATTTTGACTCCTTTCTTCTCTAAAACCCTCCATAATACTTCTCTAGGGACCCTATCATAGGCCTTTTCTAGATCTATAAACACCATATGTAGGTCCTTCTGATGATCCCGATACCTTTCCATTAGACGCCTCAATAAATATATAGCTTCCATTGTTGATCTGCCAGGCATGAAACCAAACTGATTTTCTGACACATTTGTTTCTTTTCTAAGCCTCTGCTCTATTACTCTCTCCCAGAGTTTCATGGTATGACTCATTAACTTAATTCCTCTATAATTTTCACAGTTTTGAACATCTCCTTTGTTCTTGTATATAGGAACCAAAGTACTCTTCCTCCACTCATCTGGCATCTTTTTTGATTTAAGGATCGCGTTAAATAGTTGCGTTAGCCAGGAGATGCCCTCTTCTCCCATGCATTTTCATGCTTCTATTGGTATATTATCTGGTCCCACTGCCTTATGATTTTTCATCTTTTTTAAAGCTTGCCTTATTTCATTTGAACTTATGCGTCGATAGAATGTGTAGCTCACATTCCCTTCGGAGTTACTAAGATGTCCCAACCTAACTCTTGTGTCACCACCATCATTGAATAATTTTGTGAAATACTCCTTCCATCTCTCCTTAATCGCTCCCTCATTTACTAAAACATTTTGATTGTCATCTTTTATGCATTTCACTTGATTTAAATCCCGTGTTTTTCTTTCTCTTGCTTTAGCTAATTTATATATATCCCTTTCTCCATCTTTTGTATCAAGTCGTTTATATAGATTCTCATATGCTTTTGACCTTGCTTCACTAACAGCTCTTTTTGCTACCCTTTTTGCTTCTTTATAATTTTTTTGATTTTCTTCATTGTTGCATTGATATACCGCCTTATAGCAAGTTTTCTTATTTTTAATTTTCAATTGTACATCTTCATTCCACCACCAAGACTCCTTAAGGTTAGGGGCTCTACCATTTGTCTCTCCAAGGACTACCTTTGCCGTGCTTCTCAGAGCATTAGCCATTTCTTTCCACATTTGGTTTGTCTGTCTTTCTCCATTCCATTCCCTTCTACCCTTTAATTTTTCTTTGAAGATTAGTTGTTTCTCCCCTTTTAAATTCCACCACCTGATTCTTGGATTTTGTTTTATGTGATTTTTTCTCTTCCAATTTCTTACTTGGACGTCAAGTACTAGAAGTCTATGTTGAGTAGTCAAACACTCTCCCGGTATTACCTTACAATCCCTACAACATAACCGATCCTCTTGTCTCATGAGGAAGTAATCTATTTGGGTGCTTGAGGTGATATTTTTATATGTGATTAAGTGTTCGTCCCGTTTTTTGAACCTCGTATTGGTTATAATGAGCCCATATGCCATAGCAAAATCTAGGATAGATTTACCCTCATTATTATTCTCCCCGAATCCATACCCTCCATGTGCCTCTCTATATCCGTTTCCGTCTCTACCCACATGCCCATTTAAGTCACCTCCTATAATCACTTTCTCTCCTCTTGGTATCATTTGTATGAGTCCCTCTAGATCCTCCCAGAATTTTGCTTTTATCTCATCACCTAACCCCGCTTGTGGTGCATATGTACTAAAGATATTCATAGTTATTCTTCCTAGACTAATCTTCACCATAATAATCCTATCCCCTATTCTCTTTACATCCACTACCTCATCTATTAATCTTTTATCCATAATAATCCCCACTCCATTTTTCGCTCGATCAGTTCCTGTGTACCATAGTTTATATCCAGCTTCTGATAAAGTTTTTGCTTTTTTCCCTACCCATCTCGTCTCTTGAAGGCACATAATATTAATTTTTCTCCTAATCATCACATCCACCACTTCCATAGCTTTGCCTGTTAATGTTCCTATGTTCCATGACCCAATCCTTAATCTATGATTTTGTTTTTGTCCTTGACTTTGGATTTGATTTTGTTTTTGGCCTTGACATTGAATTTGATTTTGTTTTTTATTTTGATTTTGGTTCTGATTTTGATTTTGGTTTTGATTTTGATTTTGATTTTGATTTTGGACTAACTTCTTTACTCACATCCGTCCAAGCAAATGCGGGAACCCTTGCTCATTTATCACTACATCCGGGCGCCGATGCAGCGGCCCTAGCTCACTTGTCACTACACGGGGGCAGTGTAGCGCGTCGCTATGAAGGGTTACGCCCACGCCCAAACGATTTTTCATAATTTGTCTAGAGTTCATGTTTTGGATCCGACTAAGTTTTACGTTGGCTGTCGGCTACCTAACACAACCCTCCTCCTTTATCCGGGCTTGGGACCGGCAGTGGATAACATCCCCAGGCGGAGTTAAATATATATATATAACATATAAATAAAAAATAAAATCAAATAACATAAAACCTAACACCCAATAACACAGCGAGAGAGAGAGGTCGGAAACGGAAGTGGAAGCGGAAGCAGAGGCGGAGATGGAGCTTGCTGCATTTGTTGCTTGCTTGCAAGTTGCAAATATTAATTTTTTAAATACATTAATAATAATAATTAATAAATATTGAATAACAAATAATCAAATAAGAATATAAATACTAAATTAAATAACAGAAAAATTAAAAAAAAAAAACAAAAGTGGGAGAGGCAACAGCAAGATTGAAGAAGGTAATACACTAGCAAAAAACAAAAGCGTTGCTGCTGCTTGCTTATTGCTGGCTATTACTTACCGAAGGAGGCGGAGGCCCGGAGGGTGAGTGAAGATTGAAGAAGATGAAGGCTGAAGCTGCTGCCACTGAAGAGCAAGAGACGGTGGCGACGGCGAGTGAAGAAGGTGAAGGCTGCAAGAGCAAGAGACAAGCAGAGTGTGGCGTGGCAGTGTACAAGCACGAGACGGTGGCGACGGGCCGACGGCGACTCTGCAACTACAAGAGGATACGGTGGCGGTGTGCGTGAGAACGAGAGAGGCGACGGTGACGGCGATTCAGCAATAGACTGTCGGTGGCTGCACGCACGAGAGAGAAGGGGAAATCGACGAGGGAAAGGGGTAGCGGGTAAGTAACCAAAACCCTAATCGATTTATACCAGGTGCTTCACGCGGCCCAGGCGGCTGATTTGGCCGCCTTGGCCAGACGGTTAACGCGGCTAGGCGTTCGCCTTGGCCGCCTAGGCGCCGCCCGGTACCGATTAGCCGGGCTGGCGCCTAAGGTGGCCGATTTGGCCAAAATCGCGGCGGCCAGCGGCCGCCTAGCGCCTCGGCTCCGCCTAGGCGGCCGCCTAGGCCGCGTTTTAGAACACTGATTGCATGAGCATTAGTCATGGTACGATTAAGGAAAATCTGGCAGCCTCTAATATATTTAGACAATTTCTGTCTGGCAGAGTTGTAAAACTTTACTTGTGTTTGTCCTCGGAGGAGGATGACTTAACTCTCTCTCCTCATCTGCCTATAGAGGCTGCAAGGTATTACGCCCATGGTATATATCATATCTGGCACAGTAGAGTTTCTTTGAGCCACTTATTCTGTATACCTACTCAAATCAACCAAAGCATCCAAAAACTTTCCTTATAATTGAACACAGAATGATCAGCCTGACTTCTGAAATTCAGGCCAAATTAGTCCTCTTTGTCCATTCAATCTTTCTTCTTGTTTTCTACCCATTGAGGATGTGAACGTATGATGTCCACTTGTTTGAAAGAAAACAGGAGGAAAAAGAAAAAGAAAAGAAGATAATACACTAGCAGAAAACTAAAATTGCAAACCCATGAAATCACCTTTTCTTTTGCACTGATCATGACCTCTCCAATGCTGCCTCACATCAAATATGGTATTATCCTCATCCCATGGGGAAGAAGGTCAGCCAAAAAGCTTGCATAGATTTTCCCAAGCACAACTGCTGCTCTAGCATAGGCAACATGCACAGATGGCAAGCTACTGATAATAAAAGAGCACAGCAAATCTGGCCCCAGTATCTCTGGGAATATCAAAATGCAGCCAGTAGATAAATTCCCTTGCATTTGCAGACATGTTACCCCAATTAGAAAGCAATTGATCCATTTGTTCCAAAATATACTGAGTGGGCATTGCAGCATCTATGCAGTATTCATACCAACGGATATCGGGCTCACATCATTGTCAAAAATGTCACATGGCATGTCAAATGTTTAACTTCTTGGTGATGTCAAAGCTTGTTTGGACTCACCATATTATGTCTGATAATGTTGTGTTGGTAGCAATTGGGTCTATATAAAGGTTGAAAGTTTGAATTTAAATGCTGTTCTGAGTGCTTTTTATGAACGTTTGGTGTTGAGTGATGCTTGCTATTTAGTGACTATTAATTTTTTTAATCATGTATTATATTTGTGACATACTTATGAAATACTGGCCTTATTATGTTTGATGAATAATTACTGACTGTTGAATTTTTATCATTATTTATGTCTGTGGTGTAATAGTATATATTAATGAAATAGTGTTTACTTTGTAACTAAATTAGAAATTGTATCTTTGTTATTCTCTTGTTATTTGGTTTTTGTATATATGTGGCTGCATAGCTAATGAATGATTACATAGCTAATAAATGGAAATATATATATATATATATATGTAACTTTGGGTCGTATTCAATGTATCTGTGTCCTAGTCTTCTCTAAGTCACTATTTCCCATGTACTTGTAAATATTCATAACAGGACATTTTTAATGGATTGTGGGCTCCAGGTGTTTTTGAAGGGGGGTCATTCCATCCATCAAAATAAAGATCTCGTGGCACACATCTAACCTAGCTTGACACACTTACATGCTGATGATTATTTAAAAAAAAAAAAAATTGTTAAAACTCAAAACCGTTGTCTTTCATCCCTTGACTATTCCAGGCTTTTTGAACATTTCTTTGCTAGATTGGATATTTTTACACACTTAGGGGACGTTTGTTAATTAAGATATGGGATGGAAAAGCCAAGATATGGATACATCACGGACTTCTATCATTTTCAACATGTTTGTTAAGCTTATTTGAAAATTTTTGGAAAAATCATTAAGTACCCCTTATCTTTGATCTTTCAAGATATGCTTCTCTCCCCCCCCATCTCTCAAGATAAGTATATCTTGATCTTTATAGATAAGAAAAAAAAGATATTTGTGTCCTTTAGTACATTTTAAAAAATTTAACAAACGGCTTAATAAAAATCTTGGAATGCTTTCCAGCCTTATTTTGATTGAATCATGCTAGATGTACATCATTTTTGTACATCTTGGGCTACACAAAGGGGTATTATGAACAAAATACCCCTCGCCTCACGCACCTCTATGCATCTCATGAGGGAGTTTTTGTCATTGGTACACTTTTGTGTAGCCCAAGGTGTACACAAAGGTGTACCAATAGCATTTTTCATCTTGATCATTCCATATCTTGATCCGGAATGCATTCCAACCTTATCTTGATGCCTCTTATCTTGCTCATTTTAACAAATGCCCCCTTAATGAATAGATACACTGAAAGCATGCATAGCTAACCACCTACACTCACACTCAAACTCAAACTCAAACGTTTTAATTATTTATTGGTTTGTTTTGGATAATCATGAGTTCTTGCATGAATTACAGGTATCTCAGTGCGGACAATTAATAGACCTGGACCACAATTGCTTGGCGCCAATGGTCGTGATGATGGCTCTAATGTGAGTCACTCCCCCGTCATTAAGAAAAGTTTTCTTGTAGCTGTTGATCCCCCTGTTGGCTTTTGTTATGCTTAAACAAACTCTCTCTCTCTCTCTCTCCCCCTTGCTATGACCTGAAAGATCTGCCTGTCTAAATGGTGTTTTCTAGTTTTGTTTTCTTTCTTAGTTTACATTTTATTGTTTTGTAGATCACACAAACTGTTGGAGATGGAGTTTATAAAATTTCCTTAACAGGATGTGACTCTAGAATTTTCTGTTTTGGGGTCAGAATTGTAAAGCGGCGTACTGTCCATCAGGTAGCTTCAACTCATCCAATAATTACTGACATATGTAATGCTCAAGCATAGGCCTGCCCCTTAGGACCTTATCTGTGCAAAAAGTTGTTACATTATCACTAGTTATATTTTATGTAATCTAGTTACTGTCAAATTTTGATTGCTGTCAATTGTCACCAATCCCACAGTTATTCTGTAGCTGGAAATTTTTCTTGTAGTTCTGTGTGGCAAAAATTTGCATTTGGAGTGCTTTTCCTGGCTGTATCATGTTTCGTGTGTTTTTTTTTTTGGGGTTGTATCTACTTCTGTCTGCGGTAGCTGGAATCATTTATACTGGCACAAGAATTTAACCGAAATTGTCATGTTTTGCAAGTCTCTACTTCCATTCCTGAACTCAATGTAAATTGAGGGAGCAATGACATGATGTTGATATTGCAGCAGAGGTCATTTGTAATTATCTTGAAATAAGTTGATGTATGCTATCTTGTTTGACCTCCATGGATTTATGGTGTGATGCAAGAGATTCATAATTTACTGTTCCCTCCCATGGATTCCTGATGTAGTTTTGGATACCATTCCAGAACTTAATTATGGAATGTTTTGAATTTATTGTTTATGTATGTGGATGTTCTGCTTCCATCTTGTATTGTTGATAGAAGTAGGACCTGTTACTAAATTGTGGGGTCTATATGATCTGGAAATGTGTGATTTTATGAGGTTATTTGATCTTGGTAGATGTGTCATTGTAGCAATCTGGGATCAAACTGTTTCTGCATCTGTGATGGTTTTTTGGAGGTCATATTAGTTCTGTTTTTATATAGGATGTAAGATATCTTGTCTGCGAGGTGGAAATTAATAGGTACTAACAATTACCTAGCTAATGTGTTTCTTTATATTCATCATAATTGTGCCTGCATCCTTAACCCATTTTCTATTATTATCTGTTTTTTTTTAATATTTTAGGCACTTGTCATCACAAAAGAAAATGCACTTACTGCAGTTAGATCTAATTTGCTCTTTCTCCATGAAATAAAATGTTCATTTTTGTTGTAATGTTGTGCTTTGTTCACTAGGTTATCAGCTTAATACCCAAGGAGTCTGATGGGGAGCAATTTGAAGATGCTCTTGCTCGTGTTCGCCGTTGTGTTGGTGGTGGAACTGCAATGGAAAATGCAGACAGTGACAGTGATCTGGAAATTGTTGCTGATTCAATTCCTGTCAACTTACGTTGTCCTGTAAGTAATTTGCACTCATGTAGATATAAGGTTTTTTCACTTTATATTTGTGTATCAATTATTATGATAGTTGAGAGCAATACTAGGATGTGTGAAACCCTTGGAAGTCCTCCTTGTTTCATTTCTGTTCAGAGGCTGAATCCCAAGTAATTTGCACTCATGTAGATATAAGGTTTTTTCACTTTATATTTGTGTATCAATTATTATGATAGTTGAGAGCAATACTAGGATGTGTGAAACCCTTGGAAGTCCTCCTTGTTCCATTTCTGTTCAGAGGCTGAATCCCTAGGGATTAAGGCTTGGTTGTTATATGATGCTGGAGCAGACCCTTTGTTTATTACTGTTTTTATTTTTTTATTGGTTTCGTTGTGGTTTGTATTTAATTTATTAGGTTTTGGAAACTTTTTTAGAATTTGGGAACTTTTCATTATATTAGCTTTAATAAGTAGTCATGTGACTTTTAATATAGATGAATTCCTAAGACGGGAAGGATTCCTTTGTGATCAAGGACTAGTATTTAATTATTGCTGTAACCCTAGTACACATAGCCTTTTTAAGACAACATTGTAGGCAGTTATTTTACTCTAAATTCAACTTTTGAGGTTTTATAAAACCTAATTTTAATATCTTTGCTCCAGATTTGATCTTTGCTGTTTTGCCCAATTTTTGCACTAGTTTCTGCTGATTTTTCCTTCCAAACTGCATCATGTTGCTTTGTTGCTGGAGAACAAAGCATTTTGAAATTCTGTGACTATATTGACATCTTCATATGAAATTTATGTTGAGTTCTGAATTTAGAAAATGTTATGGATTGTGTTGTTAAATTAGTTGTCACAACCTGAACTCTAGAGCCATGACTGGCAAATATCCCTGTGAGGGATTTGGGCCCACTAGGAGCTTGCAAGCCTGGAAAAAGACCCAACTATCACACACGTCATAATACATGAAATACCTCATATGATGATGTGTGTGTGTATGAAAGAAACAATACAACATTTGTACATCAACCACCTCATAGGTCATGCCAAAAGAATACATAATTATTTATCTTTAGTCCATTATAAGTGAAAAACAGTGATATTTGCCATGGTCAACAAAATAAAACAAAACAATGTCAGATTGTACATCCAGGAGTGGCACTAAAGACGCTTGCCAAAATAAGGAGACAGAATGCATGGGGCAACCTACCAAAGAAATTGGTTACATGGCTGGAAGCACGTACAATTCCAACATGGATCTATCTAATATGATGTACAATAACCATACAAACCTAAAGATATCAGTGAGCAGATAACCTATGCTAGGATGCTGGTGAACAAGCAATTGCAAGGGTGAGAAAAAGATACGGGTGCAGCAAGCAAGGAAGAAGGGTTAAGCATGTGTTCAAATACTTATATATAAAAAAATGGGTTATATATATATATATTTAGGGCAAGTATTTAAGGTATAGATATGCTGAAAAATATGATGTCTGTAAAGGGAGTAAACTTAGTAGAAATAGAAATCAATAATGGATAAATTGACGCTAGACCTCTGGTTTGGGTCATTTATGCAGGGGAGCCCTGTGGTTTATCTTTCATTCTGAGTCATCCCCTTGGTTAGTTTTGGGCACTCATGGAGTTAATTAAAACCAAACCAATTTGAATTTAACAAAAGATTCTCCGTTAGTTCTTGTAACATTATGTTTGTTCTTAAACATTCTTTATGGCGTGCTAATTGTGTCATGCAAAACATATTTATTATGGAAATTGTCAAATCAAATAGTCCTATCCTAATTAATCATGTACAATTGATTGGACATGTTTCCATTTAAGTTACTCATTCACTTCTTCCCAAAAAACAACAGGAACTTTGTATTAGTTTTTTCCCCTGTTCTTCCTTAAAGAAAAGATGCTAATATCTAATGTGATAGTGACATTATATTCATGTTTCATTTAGTGTTTGGATGGATATGGCTATGGATTAAAGATGGTGGGATGTTTATAATTCGTGTAGCTAGCCCTATCTGTTTCTTCTTGTCACCGTTCAATTTTATTTGTTTTGATGTAGAGGAGAACTCTAGCGAGGATGATGCATTCTCAAAGTGTTAATTCTATGAGTTGTTCAAAGTTCTACACTTTAAAAAAAAAAAATTGGCATGCATATATGTTTTTGGACTGAATTTTTTCCTTATGCACATTTTCTATAGATGAGTGGCTCTAGAATGAAAGTTGCTGGAAGATTCAAACCTTGTGTTCACATGGCCTGTTTCGATCTTGATGTTTTTGTGGCGATGAACCAACGATCTAGGAAGGTAAGCATCTGAAAACAATGTTACATATGTTTTGCATATTCTTTGTATCCAGCTTTAACTTTTTAGATCATGTTTGAGCCTGTTTGTATACATAAGAATGGACTTTGTGTGTCTGCAGTGGCAATGCCCCATTTGTCTCAAGAACTACTCTCTGGAGAATATCATTATTGACCCATATTTCAATCGCATCACATATAAGGTATTTCACACCATGTTAGATCCATCAGTGATCTTTGGACACATTTTGCTTATGCTTGGTTGTAATTTGTGACACAGATGCGAAATTGTGGAGAAGATGTGACAGAGATTGAGGTGAAGCCTGATGGTTCCTGGCGTGCAAAGGCAGATGGTGACCGGAGGGATCTTGGAGATCTTGGGCTTTGGCACTTCCCTGATGGTACACTTTATGCCCCTACAGATGATGATGTTGACCCTAAATCAGACGCCTTTAAGAACATCAAACAAGAAGGTGTTTCTGATGGACATTCTAGTTTAAAACTTGGAATCAAGAAGAACTGCTATGGTTATTGGGAAGTCAGCAAACCTGAAGATATTCATGGACTTTCTTCCAGTTACAAATTAGGGAAGCTTGAGAACAACAGTCAGAATGTAATCCCTATGAGTAGTAGTGCAAATGGAAGTGGTAGAGATGGTGAAGATCCTAGTGTCAACCAGGACGGTGGTGGAAATTTTGATTTTTCCAACAATGGGATTGAACTTGAGTCCATCCCTCTTAATATTGAACAGACTTATGGATTTTCTAGTCAAATTGTGGCTCCATTGGGGGATGCAGAAGTTATTGTTCTTAGTGATTCGGAAGAAGAAAATGATGCCATGATTTCTTCTGGACCTGTCTACAAGAACGTTGGAATTGATACTGGTGGAGTCACATTTCCTCCTCCACATGGAAATCTTGATCCATATCCTGAGGACCCGGCTCTTGGTTCTGGTGCTAGTTCATGCCTGGGCCTTTTCAATACTAATGATGATGAATATCCTGCATCATTCTGGTCTCTACCTCCAGGTACTCAGGCAGGCTCCAACTTCCAGTTGTTTGCTTCAGATGCAGATGTCTCAGATGCCTTGGTTGATCTGCAGAATGGCCCCATTAACTGTCCTCCCTCTACCAATGGCTACACATTAATGGCAGAAGCTCCCATGGGTTCTGCTGCTCATCCCCCATCATCTTCTGTTGGTCGCTCAAATGCTGATTTAAATGATGGTTTAGTTGATAATCCCTTGCCATATGGTGGGGATGATCCCCCTCTGCAATTATTTCTCCCTTCAAGGCCTTCTGATACATCAATTCAACCTATTTTGAGAGATCAGTCTGATATCCGTTCTGAAGATTGGATTACTCTGAGTCTTGGGGGAGGTAGCATTAGTCATGGCGGTGAACGTACAACTGCCAATGGATTAAATTCACAGCAGCAATTACAGTCCAATGAAAGGGCCATAGATTCTTTAGCAGACACTGGTATGCCCCTCTGTTCTTCCTGCTTTGGTTTTGTTTTTCTGCCGGTCTATTTTTTTTCTCTTTTCCTTTATATCTTGATTAATCTTCTTGTTCTTTGAGAATATTTATTTTGCTGCAGTTTTAGAATATGTTGCGATTCCATCTAGTGGGATTTAGGCTTGTGACCTGTTGTTTAAGAATATGCATTTGCACTGACATCATGGAAATTTAACTCCATGTTATTTCTTTTGAGGCATTCTGTTGTTTGCCAAGCTTTACCCTTTGGGATCAGCAACTGCTGCAAAATTTTAGGGCCTGTTCTCTTTGGCGTTTTCAAGCCGTTTTCTGTTTTCAATTTTTCAAAACACTGAAAACGTGTTCTCTTTGTTATTTTTAAAAACGTGTTTTCAAAAACAACTAAAAATTTTGTAAAGAAAACTCAAACTCAACAACATTTTGTTGTTTTAGTTGTTTACAAGAAAATTCACTCAAAAGTAGAAAACATGGAAAACAGCCTCCCCCCCCCCCCAAATCTCGATGTTCTCTCTCTCTCCTCTCTACTCTCTCAAGCATGGGCCATCGACCGCCCCGCCATCTCCACCGCTACCATGAGCCACATCTCTCCTCGCCATCTCTCCATCGGCCGTCGACCTCGCTCATCACCGCCAAAAGCCTCCATCGACTGCCCCCGTGCTGACCCACATCTCTCATCTCTCTCCTTTCTTCTCTTATTTCTCATCTTTTTTGTTCACGCCATGGCAGAAACCAGATCCGATCGGTGTCACCGACGAGCATAGGCCTTGCTTCCTTCTCCATCGTGGGTCATTGTCTTGGTCGTCATCGTTGTTCTTCGTTGTCGTTCGCCAATCGAAGGTTTAAAGCCACTGCCATGGCTGACTGGTTGAGCTGCTCCTTCTCGGCTATGGCGTTGGTCTCCTCCCCCCTTTTCTTTCGAACAACCACCTTTGTGACCACTGTTTAGGAAGAAAGTCGGCGGCTAGAGCCACCGCGATGATGGGTGAAGAAGGAGATGGGGCGATCGGCCATGGCATTGGTCCTCCCCCCTTTCTTTTCTCATCTCTGTTTGTGATTTGTTTTTTTTTTTTCTTGTGTTATTTGATTTTTATTTTATTTTATTTAAATATTAATTGAATATATGATATGATTTTTTTGTATTAATTTTTTTTAATGATATTTTTAAGATTTTGATTTTTTGTTTTATTTTATTTGAATTTTATTTTATAGTTTAAAGTATTTGAATCAAATTTATAATTGATTAATAAATGTTTACAATTTATTTTGAATTAAATTCTTTAAATAAAATATCATAATAACAAAAAAGAAATTGTTTTTAAAATTTCAAAGTAAACGCATTTTCTAATTTTCTATTTTAGGAAATAGTTTTTCAAAATGATAAAAAGAATGTGTTTTTAAAAATCTCAAAACAGATACCCAAAACATAAAACTCAAAATAAATTCAAAACTCAAAACTCAAAAATGAAACACAAAGAGAACACCACTTTAGTTTTTTATTGTTTCTTTTGTTTCCATTCTTTTCTTAAACCATTCATAAGTTTTTACCTGAGCGTTAACATATTTTAATTCAATTACACTTGATGCAGGTTCTTTGCTTCTTGGTATGGATGACAACACATCTGGGAAGACAAGTAGAGAAAGATCAGACAGCCCCTTCTCATTTCCCCGCCAACGACGTTCTGTGAGACCAAGATTATACCTTTCGATTAACTCAGACTCTGACTAGAGTAATTGGATGGTGCTTGCCAGGGATAAGTGCCCTCTGCTATCATAAGAAATTCTCGAGAAGGACAATGGTGTTGGACTAGGGTTCCTGTCTCTTGATATGATGCCTTGCCCCTAGGTTCTGTATCATTCCTGGCCGCCATATTCCCCTTTCGCCCCAAAAGATACTTGCATACTGTATATTAAACACTCGAAATAAATGGAAAGAGGAAGGAAAATGTTGGACATCCTCTGGTTGGAAGAATTTAGTTGCTGCAGTTATTTGGTTATTCCATCTGGTTTTACCGTCAAGTTGCAGTTTGTATCCGTAAACTGAAGAAAGCAGAGAAACGATTTTGTTGATGCGAATGTTTCAGCTTCTGCAAGGCATGCACTGCGGGGCAGATTTTGTCCAAGGAATTTCTGCTCATGTGTGCTGCGCTGGCTGGCTCCTGGAGCTTTCTACAGGTGAGGTGTATGTTTCATTGTGGATTTGTTTTATTATTTTAAATGCTATAATTTATATACTTTCAAACTATTTAACAAAATATTATTCTTTCTACCAAATCGCTGAAGTAGTCTTAAGTAAAAATGGTCATGCTACTTGTACATCAAGGGTTACATCTTGAGCTATACACATGCCACAAATGATTATAATATTCATTGCGTCTCACCACATTGTCTCACCGCCTTTGGTGAGAGATATTTTAATTATGTGCCTTACTGCCTCACACTGTTTCACTGTCTCGTCTCAACGTCTTGGGTGAGGGGTATCATTTTAACTACATTGTGTGATCTAAGATGTGGTCCAAGGAGTACAAATAGCATTTTTTCTAATAAAAAAGGGCAGTCCCAGGGGTGGTTAGCTTTTGGATCTTTTCTTTTTCATTTTACAGTAACTCGCGACTGCGAGTAGCGAGTTTCTTAACTAGCTGGTCCAAGTGGCAAATTACATCCAATGTAAAATTGCCATGCAGGACAGCATTGGCTTTCCAACGCAGCCAAAAGTATAATTTTTTTTTTAAAATAGTTTGGGAATATTAGTATTTTGTTGATTTTCTTAAATTGTAGTATTTTTTTAAAAAGAAAAAACCTTCCTTTTTACTGCTGCGCATTATCAGCTTTGAGCATCAAGTTTGATGTGTTTCTGATTATTTCTTTGCTCCCCTTGTCCCTCTCTGTCTGTGTCTCTGAACAGGGCTGGTGAAATCTTCTCTTGCGGTGACAAATTGCAGGTTCTTGCTGGTAAATTGTACAACAGTTTTATATATGTATAATTGAACCTTAGGTGTTGGGCGAGCGGGTTCCCGTAAAGTACCTCATGCACCTTTCTATTTTTTTGGTTTCAATTTTACTTTGTTTTTTTGGTTTCATTTGAAGAGAAAGGAAATAGCCTGTACATGTTACCCTAACAGGTTGTATTAATTTATAGATAGAAATATAATCATCCATTGGATTTTGTGGAGCTGTTCTTACGAAGTGGCGTTGGCCGGTGCGTGACTTTCGGGTGTTCTGAAATGAGATTTTTCTATTTTGGTCTATCAGTGATCGATGAGCCCCCCCTCCTTGGAACGCATCCCATATCGTCTCTGAGCTGAGGTGGGCTGGGTAAGGAGGAGGCTAAGAGGGTGTCTGGCTTACCAGTTTGATCACTTACCGCTTATAAGTTACATAGTTTATTTTTTTATGCGTTTGAGAACATTTAAAAGTTAAAATATTTTCAAAATTTTAAGTTATTTTATGAGTATTTGAGATAAACTTTTCCTATTATACCAGTGTTATTGATTTATCCTCAAATAAAAAATATATTTTCAATCTTTATCCTTCTTTTATCTCTTTGCGTTCTCTGTCGTTGCAATTGCCAGGCTCATCTTCAGCTACTGCCTCTGGCCAAATTCATCTCTGTAGCTGTTGAGATCGTCGGCCTCCATTTGCCTCCATTGTTATCGCCCCAGCCCTTCATATTAAATTAATATATTTATTATTTTTATTAAAAATTAGTATTTTTATAAATTTTATTTATATTATTTAACTTTTTTTTTTGGTCAAGCTTTGATAATTTATCAGTTCTTTTAAACTAAATACATAATTTAAAAGTATATTTATTTAAATATATTATTAATTTAAAATTTACAAAATTTATAAATTTTACACAATTTAAAAACTAAATTGATTATAAGAATGGTAAGTCAAACAGCCTGTAAATGTTATGAGGTAAGAAGAAGACAAGTTCTGATTGGAGTTCCGGTTTGAACTTTGAAGGAGATAACAGTAACAACAACAACAATAATAATAATATTCAATAATAATCCAAATATATTCCTCCTATTTCTCTCCCGTCACGGTCAAAGGAAAGGAGAGATCATTCTCTTTTTAAGGGCAAGGATGGATAAAACGCCGCCTCCCTCCTCCCTCCTCCCTCCCTCAATAATGACTATAATGTCTTGTCTTCCAAACACTTGGGGTGCTGGATTACAAAAGGACGAAAAGGGAGGTGGAGGGAATGTAGGAGAGGAGACGAATATATGAGCACGTGGGAAAGGGGGTGGAGTAGTATGCAGAAGATAATAAAATGGGCATAACAGCGGTCAAGCACAGAAGGTGGTACTGGTGGGTTGGGAGCCTTGAGAGTTGAAGTGAAGTAAAGTAGTATTTTTTTTTTTTTTTTTTGGGTGGGGTTGGGGGAGGGAGAGAAAGTGAAAGAGAGACGACGACTTACGACTACTTAGTGAATAGTGAATAATAAGGGGAGGGGGGACGTGATTTGTTGGGAAAGGGGGAAGGTCAAAGAGAGACGACTATTACATAGTGAATAGTGAATAATAATAATAATAATAATACTAATATGAATGAAGTGGGACATAGATACCCTTTTTCTATAAATAAATAAAGCCCAAGCCCAAGCCGATGCCGATGCCGATGCCGATCCCTTCCCTCCCTTTCAAACCCAAATACATCATCACCATTCAAAACTTGTAGGCGCACGGCACACACGCCGCTTTTAATTCAATTCAATTCATTTCCCAGTAATAGAAAAATGTAAAATATTGTTTTCCTCGTAAGAAGATAAATATAATAATAAATATAAAAATAATATATTGACCGCCGCTTTGAATGGAAAGACGAAAGACGTATCATCAGCCTGCGATTATGTCAAGAAAGAATACATTTAATTTTATTTTTATTTATTTTATTGAACTTAATATTATCGTAAAATTTGATCTACATAATAAATAAATAAATAAAAATTATAATAATTTAATAATTCTCCCAGCAGAATTATCTTTTCATCCATTTATTTATTTATTTATCCATGCCTAGATAGATAGATAGAGATAGAGATAGAGATAGAGATAGAGCGTTGATGTTTGGCGGTGGGTGGGTGGGGAAGAGGTGTGAGGATGAATTTCAAAGCGGACGGCAATGGCTTTGACCCGGGGAATGCTCTCTTTTTAACTCTTCTTCTTCTTCATCTTCATCTTCTTCTTCTTCTTCTTCTTCTTATTCCCAATCCCAATCAAAGTCTTCAACCGAACTCCACCCAATCATTCAATCAATTTTTAATAATTCAACGATGATCATCACCACTGACCTAATAACCCAATTGCCACACATGCATCTCCGCCCTCCTCCTTTGATTCACTGCTTCCTCCTCTACAACTTCTTCTCCTTAGGCCACCACTGAAACCCACAAAGTCGACATAGATAGATAAGAGAGATAGAGAGAGAGAGAGAGTTTCGGCATACATGGGAAACTGTTGGGGAAGCCCAACCAAGTGCGCCCACGCTTCTTCCAACCAATTCTTTGGTAAATTTTCGTCTTTCTCATCTTCCCTCTCTTCTCCTTCCTTTCCTATTTCCTTCAATTCATCTGTTTGTGTCTTGTGTAATAATACATGTCATGTATGTATGGTCTAGACAGATCAAGCCTCTACTTTCCTCTTCTGATTTCTGTTTCTTTTCCTTTCCTTTCTCATATATGAGTTCACTGTTCACTCTGTATCTTTATACTATCTATTCTGCAAAGAAGAACTGAATATATTTCTGCTTCGTCCGTATTCCTTATACAGATTGCTGCTCAATCCATGGAATACACATATCTTTTCTTCACCTTGTCGATTCTTTAAATTTTGGGTTTAATTCCTTCTCTTTTGTCCCCTTTCTTGTTTCTCTACTCAATATAAATTCAGCTGCACCAAAATTTCTGCTTCAACCACGACTGGAGCAGTCATTGACATTGCTCAACCTATCTTCACGATATTGAACTAGGCCTGATTTCAGTGTTAATTTTTTACCAATTGTGTAACTGCTGGCTGGCCAAAACTGAAGTTCATGTGAATGCATCCAAGTACAGTTCTAGATGTTCTGCTACTATCTTGCTAGTCCATGTTTGCAGGCCTTCAAATGATGACTTAATCTTACTGTTTGTAATGGACTTTCCCCTTGTATACTGTTCTGTTTCTGATGCGGTGTTGGTATTTCAAAATCAGCTCCTGATGACTTGCACGGCAGCATTTCACTTATGAAGCTGAAAATTTTATATATTGCAATTTTTGGCTTTTGGTTTTACTGCATGAACTTGTAGCCCCAAATCTTTTAGATTTTGTGTGATTTTTCTCGTCTTTTTCATCTAGAGGCAACGATGCTCCCTAGCAACGCCAAACAGGACTCAACCCTATCTGGCCAGCAAAAATTTTCGGGAAGTTTAAACAAAGCTCTCATAGCATCCAATAGTGATATATCTATCTCCAACAACCTAAAGTCCTTTAGTTTCAGCGAACTCAAGAATGCCACCAAAAACTTCCGCTCAGATAATCTGCTTGGTGAGGGAGGGTTTGGATGTGTCTTTAAAGGATGGATTGATGACAACACTTTTACTTCCAGCAAAACTGGAACTGGGATTGTAGTTGCCGTTAAAAAACTCAAGGCAGTAAGCTATCAAGGTCACAGGGAATGGCTTGTAAGTTTCACAAGACTAGTTAATTTTCCTTTTTTTTTTCTTTTTTTTTTTAGTACCCTTGCTGGCTGTTGTATGTATAAAATCTGTTCAACCCTTTGAAATTTGGCAGACAGAAGTAAACTACTTGAGCCAGCTTCGCCATGAAAATCTTGTGAAGCTCATTGGGTATTGCTCAGAGTCCAATCACAGACTTTTAGTTTATGAATTCATGCCGAAGGGAAGCTTGGAAAATCATTTATTCACAAGTAAGTTAATTTCCTTGCCTCTTGTTCTTTTCCTCCCTAGGAAATTCTTGTGATATCAATTCTTTTAGTCGAAACAGGAACCCTATGAAAGTGACAAAAGTCTTAAAAGAGTGAATTGGCCATAACTGCAAGCAATATTACTGGTGCAATAGGTGATTAACTAATGGTGTGACAAAGGTTCTGAAAGTGTACGTGTAGATACTCTGTCAAAGTTTCTGGTGGTGTAAACTCCCAATTTTTGTGAGCTGGTTGGTAACTCTTTCTGAAATTGGAGCAATTGAGTATCTTAAAAGGGTGGGCTTCACATCAAGAAAGACGATTCTTTTTCAATCACTAATATTTGCAGCAGGCCAAGTGTGTCAACCACTAATCTTTCTAGCAAAACACATTGATAACACGTTTCATTTGCCATCAGCTATATTTCTATCTTACTTTTCTTGTTGAAGGGAAAGGCAAGATTGTATCTATGTTTTTGTAGAAAATGAGAATTTCTACCTGCAGTTTTCCAGAACATACGGGCTTTGGTTGTTCACATTGCCTGATGCTAACTGGATCATAACCGGCATTAACTCTCTTCCAGGAAAGCTAATAGACAACCTTGAATAGTTAGATGGGGTTTGATTTGCTAAACCTTAAAGCAAAATCTTATGATATTTCATGTTTACCTACCGTAGAATTAGTTTAACTGAAACATGGGTAGATCATAAGCATACTTCTGATCAAGATCCATGCCTTGGGTTGATGGTGGAAGTATTTGAGCTTAAACATCTTTCTTTTCTGGATGGAGTAGTTGTTTTCCTTCCTTTCTTTTACGTTCTTCCCCCCACATTAACTACATCTGCAAAGGAGAAAATTCTGCAATCATGATGTCCGTTCTTTTACATGGCCAATGTTTAACATATGTTGAATTGCTCTTTTAGCCATCTTTATGGTGTGCATGAATATTTTCTGGGCAGAGTCTCGATTCTTGTTTATTTCTATCTGCAGAAGGTGTTCGACCTATTCCTTGGGCAACACGAATGAATATTGCTGTTGATGTTGCACGTGGACTGTCCTTTTTACATAGTTTGGACACCAATGTAATCTACCGTGACTTGAAGGCTTCAAACATTCTACTTGATTTGGTATGCTAAAGTTTGAGTTCATGGATTCATCAATATACAATTGCCGCCTTTTAATTTTGCAATTGGTTTCTGTGCAGAGTGGACGTTTGATAAATTTGTGTAGGTTTTGTTTTTCTTTTTGGGTAAACTTTTGTAGGATTTCAGTGCAAGGCTTTCAGATTTTGGCTTGGCAAGAGCTGGTCCTACTGGAGACAATACTCATGTTTCCACCAGAGTAGTGGGAACTTTGGGCTATGCTGCACCAGAATATGTAGCAACAGGTTTTGATCTTCTATACTTCTTAATGCACTTCCATAAATCAGACTGGTGGGGTATCTGCTGCTCACCCAAGCCAGGCCAGCCAGCCCCCTGCTTGGCCCTTTCTTCCGGTGGGCCGGGCCAAGTTCGACCCTTTTTTGAATTGGGTCATGTCAGCCCAACCCATATTAGAAAGAAAAGAAGGGGGGCGGGGGGAACACAGCCCCTGGGCCCTTAATACAGGCTGAGAGGATTGGGCCACGTGCAGTGCCGGCCTTGGCCCTAGTGGGTCAGATTACTAGGCCTAATGGATCAGCCCATGTAAATTAAAAAAAAAATCTTTTTTTAGAAAGTAATTTGCAATTATTTTAAAATACAAAATTCGTTATAAAATATAAATAAAAAATATTTCAAACATATTTTTATTTGTTTACAAAAATTTAAATAAACTTCCAACCATTTTGAAAGTTTATATTTTTCCAATTTTGAAATATAAATTGTCAATTTTTTTGATTTTGCATGGTCCAACCTTTCTAACATCATATGCTAAAAGTGCCTGCAAAAGTATACCCTTAGCCCAACATGACCCTATATTCTTGGGTCAAGCTGGTATGGCCCACTTGCTACAGTAACAGACCGTGCTAGGTTGGGCTACTTTGAGGGTAGGTTGGCCCAACCTGTTTGACACCTCTACTATGAGAGCGAGGGGCTGGAGTGTGTGAAAGCAGTTTTTGAACTTAATTTTATTAGCCTTCAGGATTTCCTAAACTGCCTCTACTGTGAAGTCCTTGAACGTTTTTGGGTGAAAGTTGCAAATAGTTGGACAGTAGTAGAGGTGTTGAACAGGGCCCAGCACATCCTGGGTCATGGCCTGTGCTGGAACGAGCCAAGCACAGCCCAAAATGTATGGGTCATCTTGCAGCCTTGTAAAGATTCAATTTCAAACAAGGTAAATTTTTGTAAAGATTCAAATATTTTTGTACATTATTAGAAGTTATTCTGTTCAATACAACAAATTGTATTATTCAAAGTATTATTTTTAGTTTATAACTTTTTTAAAAAATAAAATCAAACTGAAGCTGGATGATCACAAGAAGCTATTGACCTTAAATAAAGGATTAAATTGGATTATTATATCCTCCTCATTCTTCTGCATTGGTGGTGGGTGCAGGTCACTTGACTCCAAAGAGTGATGTGTACAGTTACGGAGTCGTGTTACTGGAGTTGCTATCTGGAAGGCGAGCATTGGACGAGGAGAAAGCTGGATGTGTGGAAGAAATATTGGCCGACTGGGTAAAGCCTTTCCTAAGTGACAACAGAGGGGTTTTCAGAATCATGGACACGAGGCTAGGGGGCCAGTATTCCAAGAAGGGAGCCCAAGCTGCAGCTTCTCTTGCATTACAGTGCCTGGATGCAGAACCCAAAAACAGGCCAACCATGAGCTATATTGTATCTGCACTGGAACAACTCCAGACATCGTCGAAGGATGTCTGGAAGACGCCCCGAGAAGGAAAGGTACAACAGCATCAGCATCATAGATCGATATATGCGGGAAAGGGGAACTTAAGATAAAATGCAGCTGTAAAATATGTGAGGTACTCTCTTCTCTTTGTACAATGCAGAGGGAGGGCTATGAAGAAATCTTGAAACTTTCTGAGAATAAATTTACTACTGATGTCTGGTAGATGTGTATAGAGGGATGCATAGAATCTGGTATGCAGGAGAGTTACCCAGTTTTTTTGTTTTTTTGGGGAGGGTGGTGGTTTTGGCACACATTTATAATATCTATCTGTCTGCAACGACTTGATCATCTCTCTGCCTTCAAATCCTTCCTTTTGTACACAATGAAGACTTCTTGTTGACGAGATTTTGCAGTGGACTTCACAAGTTGAATTTGATATTTTGAGGGCATTGATTGTTTGAATGCATTCATCACAGAACAGAACCACCCTTTCCCTTTATTTGCAACTATCTGTTGAGACGGGGAGATTCGTTTTCCATTCGCTCTATCTTGCATGCAGGCCAAGACTGAGCAAGATAACATCATGGTCCTTCACCAGATTTAAGAAACGTTACACACGAAACTTAAACAAAAGAGGTTGTTTAATCTCATAGTCTTATAGTGGTGAGAAGTTAGTTTCAACCGTTGACCTCGTAAAGTACTATTCATCCTGCGATGTGCGATCAGAATAATGAATATTTTGGAAACCCCATCCTCTCTCATAATCATTTTTGGGCAAAATCGCTTTCAGAAATTCCTAATGCCACTTTCCCGATTTCTTCAAAAACCGCAAACTAACCCGTGTGCTACTGCTTACTAGAAAGAAAGCTTAGGTAATAAACCCAAAATTTCAGTTACTTTTTATGGTATTACACTTCCTATCGGACTCCATATAAGGAAAAATCAAATTAAAAGAATTCAGCATATGAGTCGTGTTGCACACAGACAGTGGCCTTCTGGTGTTTCCTTTGTCTAGGCCTCTTATCTTACCATAATCGGTAGTAGACAGGATTGGATTTGCCACACGAAAGAAAGATTGAATTGTTAAGCAAATTGTCAAAATATTCTTTTGGCACCCAAATCAATAACATCTTTTCAGATCCCATAATCTGTGAGCAGTGGCAATTGATACACTAACCCCAAAAATAAAAATAAAAAAGCACAGGGAGAAGAGCATGGCAAGAGGAATCAGAAAGAAGGGCAACAAATTCTTCATCAATCGGCATCCATTTCCTCTAAAGCTGCCTTGGCTGCAGCCTTGGCTTGCTCCAAAAGATCTTCTGGCACCTGAACAATGACGACCAACTATTATTAGCCAAAACGTTCATGCAGATACCAACTATATGCCATTCTCGTTGCGTGTGATAAGAGGACAATTCTTCTTGTAGTGGTAATTGCTATATTGTCAGCTGGACATCATGGATTCTGAAAATGTAGTCCTAACACTGCAGGTCCAACCTTTAACACCTTGATGTCACAGAACCCCCGTGGACTAGGCTTCCTGTATATACAATATATGCTTGTGTGCGTGTGGGTTCATATACACAAACCAGATTCTTCTTTTTTGCAATTATACAGTTAACAAATAAATCCCCCCTCTTCCATGGTTCTCTCATACAATGTAATCCACTCTTTGAGCCTCTGAATTACAGAAAAAACCAACCAAAAATGGAAAAAGGAGAATGCAATACAAACTTCTTCACATGAAAGTGAGATTCATCACTTAGCAGGAAAAAAAAGACAAAAAACAAAAAAGTAGGGAGATTTATCCAATATTTAATATTGTATATAAGTGGTATGGAAGATCAAGTCCCCAGTTTCAGTTAGCCAAAATTCTTGACTATGAACTGGAAGCATTTGATGTAAAAAAATCCTTGTTTGTAATATTGAATCAAATGAACTAAGGATGTGCTCAGACCACAACTGTATGAAAGAAATAGTTACTGAAAGCAGATTGGAGTTAATTAATCCAGTGAAGATGGGATGTATACCTTCTCATGTTGGCGCTTTGATTCATCACAGACCCAGCTCATTTCCAATTCAAAGGCCTTATCCTTGGCCTCATCATGTACCTTATAAATGCTGCAAATTTGGAATGAAGCAATTTCAAAAATTAAACTAAAAATAATGCACAGACATGTGAATCTGCCAGAGGAGCATAAGACCAGAACTACCATAATATAGAACCTGAAACATGTCGCACCGGTATGTTCTTTTCCATTCCAAAAAATCCACTTTTACCCCAGTCAACTTTACTAGTATGAAAAAATTGCAGAATTGAGTGCTAGCTATCTGTTTAGTGACCTACTTGGAGGTGTCAGTGCCTTCCACATTGCAGCTGACACTAGCCCCATCTGTAAAATGGGGTATTTAAGTTCAACATTATTCCAACCTTCCTACATTCTTATGAAAGGTCTTCAATGGTCAAGTTTAACTTGAGATTCAAATATAATAAAGGAAGAGTTTTCTGTTTGCATTAGAAGTCTTGCCAGCTATTTAGCAGGTGGAAACCCCCTTCCTTTTACCAATCCACCCAAAAACCTACCTCAACTGTAAGCAAACTCAATCTCATTGCATTACCACTCTGTCCAAGACCAGACCTGTCCCCACCAGTTCTTGGTAATGCAGAAGCTACTGGAAATAATGTAGAGGAAATGGATAGAAATGAAAGGCTTTGCAATCATTTGTCAAGAGATTTCTAACATTAATATGAAATGACAGCACAATACAAAGCTGATGATAAAAGAATTTATATTGTCATTGTCATACTAGTAGAGTCTCCACTTCTGTGAGAAGATTACTTGCTCATAAAATTGAATAGATGAGAAGTTTTTTTTTTTCTCATAAAAATTTTTAATTTATAAAATGAGTATGAAAAAGGGATAGAATTCATATATAAAGCAAAGCAACAAATTTCCTCCCAAAGCACTTAAAAGACTACTAACATCAATACATCTAACTAATAGCTCAAAGCAAACCTCAATAAAAACACAAAAATAAAAAACAGCTTACAGACCAAGCAAAAAAATAAAAAACAGGTTATAGACTAGAACACATGGCACTGGGTAAACACATGGTAGATAAGATTAGATAGAAACCACTCACATCTTAGCTACTTCAATCACACCTTCCCTGCATGTCATTTCTGAAAGCTTCAATTTTTCAATTTCTCTGTTTTGCAATATAGTTAAACAAAAAAGTCCCAGAAACATGTTAGTATGAGGAGAAATACAAACAATTCAGTGTTATGAGATTGATCTAATGATGGAAACATGCAATACACTACACAATTATGACAACTCAGAGAATATAAGACCACCAAAACCAACATCCACTGCTAGATGATGTTTCATACTTGAGATAATAGGATCTGTGCTAGCATTTTTATGTTAAATGATTAGAACTATGGTCAGAGATACAATTTTCATTAAACCAGTTTGTCATGGGTTCTGAATGATTTATGTTCTATGTTAAGAACAGAGATTCTTCAACAAATTCCATTTCCTATAGATTAGTCCAAAACAGTAGGTAATGGAAATCATTCATCTTATATTCTAAATAAAATTAGCCAACTTTTTGAGTCAAGTCAATTCAGATTTTTACAATTTTTTATTATTTATTTGTTTGTTGCATAAAAAAGCTTTTTGAATTTCTGGTCAAAAGAGATTTCCCTAATGAAAGAGCTTTTAAGGATGCCCAGCCCCATATCCTTTTCTTTCCCAAATTTTTACAAATAAGCTTTTTTTTATATACAATTACATTTTTTTTGGAACTTACATTTCAAAAGTAAGAGGTTACTCATTTTAGTTGGATATGAAAAACATTTATTGTTCAAAAGGAAATAAATAGCAAACAACTTACGTTTTAGCAGCCTGCTTTCCTTTCCCAATTGCAGCACCAAAGTACCTCTATCACAAATTTTTAGATAATATGTTAAATTAGAATGTATTGAGCAACATAACAATAAAAGAAACACCTAGTATATAACCCATATAGAAATGAAAGTTAAAAACAGTCATTAACAAAAGCTGCTACAAGCACAGATGAAGAAGCAAAACAAAAAGACTATTCGCAAGAATTACATTGGCATTTTGTGAAAGATCAACTCACATATGAAATGCCAGAAGGTTCAATCATGTATAATTGGGGTCCATCTCTGTCATAACCTCCAAGAATTACTCCACAGCCAAATGGTCTGCGAACATCAACCGTGATTTTCAAAACAGACCCAACAGATGTAAGTGTCTTTCTTTCTCTCTTCCTTCTTTTTTTTTTTTTTCTGGCAGGGGCAGGAAGGATGCTCACTACTAAACGTCATTAAATATACAGATTCCCTTACCTGAGCCACCAATAGAGCGTGCAGAGATGGACATAACTAGCAACACGATCAGCGAGTTCCTTCACTGGAATAGGCTCGCCATAGACACTGCAAACCAAAATAACATAAATTTTCATTAAAAAAAACTACAAAAAAGTGCAAAGTTAGTTGCATTTATAGCAGTTTGGTTACTTGATAACACATAGGTCCTTGACAACCACTATATTCTCACTAGTAAGACAGAACATTCAGTATGGGAAAAAAAACAAATGACCTCATTTTTAGTTCTAAATCTCCAGAAGGATAACAAACTTCCCACTCAACCAAAGGTATAACTGAAGCAAATCAAGTAAATGTTTAGACTTTCACACAAATTGTTTAAAAATAATATTAACATAGAATAATCTCTACATCATAAGTCGTAGTCCACAAACCTTTCATAATTTGTTGCTTCAGACTTTGCTCGTGCAACTATTTGCCTCCCATCTGCTGCTAATCCAGCAACTGACTGCATTTAATGACATAATCCAAGATGAGCTCAACCATATGAGAAGACAAAAATAAATAAATAACAAAGGCACTAAGACAGCTCGATACACACGTGACCAAAATAATCATAAGAACAAATACATAGCCAAGAGTGAAATAAAAAAAAAAAGCGGCTTAATACATACGGGAGTCGTTGGATGATTAAGAAATGTGGCCCTTAGTCCCTTAACTAAAATGTTGCATGTTCCATCCTTCAACTATTTGTTTTCGTTCCCTTTAGTCCTTTGGTTAACTGAGACTTAACGATTGAATTAACAATGACACGTAAGATGAAATCTTTAGTGCTTGTCAAATTAATTTTTTTAGGCTGAATACATAAGAGGTCCCTAGACTACTAAAAAAAATGTGGTCTTTAGCCCTCAACTAAAATATTGGCATATTCCCTCCTTCCCCATTTTTTTTTGTTCCTTTTAATCCTTCAGTTAACTGAGAGTTAACGGCTGAATTAATGGTGATAAGTAAGATGAAACCTCTTGAACACATGAGATTAATTTGACAAATTCTTTTTTGTCAAAATGAGTTCTTTTTAGTTTTCTATACTAATTTGGATATTTAGAAAACACGGTTACCGAAAAAATTCCCCAAATCATCTTCATCTCCTTCTCTCACACAAGTTACACAAAAGAAATTTAAATATCTCTCTTTTTGAACATATCTTTCAATTTTCTATATTGGAAATTAGCTTTCTGTATTTCTAACATTTGAATGCATTTTCAGATTTTCTAAGGAAAATAAAAACTAAAAAGTTTATAAAAAATTGAAGATGGAAAACTTGAAATCATTTTCTACAACTAAGAATCCCCTTAGTATCTCTAGGTCAGTCTTGAGGTTTGTCCTTCAGAATCAGATCCCTTGGCCAGGTCCAAGACTTGGCATTCTCTGTTTCTCTTTCTATTTTTTCTTACAAAGCCATAATTTCATTTTTTTTCTCTTTTTTTCCGGTCTGCTCCCTTCTTTTCTGGCTCTCATTGTCAATACATTCTTTCCATCATTTTTCTTGTTAGTATCCCAGACATATTTTGATTTTGCATCATGGATTTGTTACTTTCAGTTTAGTCAGCATCCTGCATTTGTTGCTGCAGTCTGGAGTTTAATTTCTCTCTTTCCAAAAGTGATGACCAACTCCAATTATATAATCTTTGTTGCAAAACTGAAAAATTGACGACTATGACATTCTTTAATATGCCACTCCGAACAACTACAGTAAGTATTGTAAAATCTCACAATTACACTATTAAATTATAAGTTACATAGATTTGGAGTTTCTTCGCTATGCAGTTCCGAAGTAAGATGAAAAGGGCAGAGCAGGAAAGTCAGTTCCTTACAGAAAAGATGGTTAAGGCTCTTAACAATCTAAATGGTGATAAAGCTACAGCCACAATGGACATTTTGTTACTTTTATTCAGCACTGAAAGGGCAGTCGAATGGTGATATGATGGCTACGGCTCACACATTCAGTGCCTCAAACAGTTTAAGATGACTATATGCCTCCTTCCTTGCTCTTTTCACAAGGAAGGCTTTGATGTTTCAGAGCAATGAGCAAAGTTTGGATCATCTACATCATCACTGCCAAGGTTCTGAATTCGGCCCAAGGCATTGGAGAATATCATCTCTGATTCACAAAACAATAAGGGGAAGAAAAGTATTTATGTTTTTTGGCTGCTAATAAGTGCATGGACTTGAGGTTTAACAGTTCCAACTTCTGGGCTTTTCCATGAGTTGCACGTTAAGAAAGGCTTCAATCTTGTATGCTGGGACTTCTTGGTCTACTTGATAGCTCTGGTGGACTCCGGGGATCAGTGGTTTAGATGGGTTCGCTTTCATGTGGGCAGTAGGAGATTTCGGCTCAGTAAGGTCGCAGACAGCCTTTTTGAAAATTGAATAAGGTTGCAATATATCAAAATGGCAGTAGATGTCACTACCCCATCCATCTAGCTTTTTCATTCTGGGAATTTAGCTGTCTATTACCTAATCTAAAGTTGAAAATCATTTAGGCACCGCTAGTAACGTTATTGAGGCGATCAATAATTCAAAAAGGTAATCTATGAGATTAAAGTGTACAAACGGATCTTACGCAACGTTATGAGTATTTACTGAACCTCACCAAATAGATTTATGCACAAATATAACAGTAGAAAACATATACCATGCCAGAATGACGATGGACAGAGTGAATTCTGCGATTGGAACCGGGCAGCATCATTTTGGACGCAATAAGCTTCTCCACACCCTGAAATGAGCCCCCAGATGCCATACAACCAACGAATTAAACACACCCACAAAGACACCAAACCCTAAAATCAGAGATACAAATAAAGCATTCTCCTCAATCAAATTGGGAACAGGTGCTTTACCATAACAATACCGTCCTTGCATTTTATGCCGACCACGGTCCTGTCCAAACACAACCAATCACTTCCCCAATCCAAAATACAAAAGAAATTTCCCGGGTGTGAACGTCAATGGAGAGATGGAGGGAGAGAGAACTGACCCGCTGTTATCGACGGCTTTGGCGGCGTATTCGATCTGGAAAACGCGACCGTCGGGAGAGAAGGTGGTGACGGAGAGATCGTAGCCGGTTCCGATGCTGCTCATTCTTGCTTCTTCGCCTTCTGCTTCTACTGATTTCCGCTTTGTTTTTCACTCGATCGGCGTTTTATACGAAATCAGATTCGCAAGCCACGTTTCTTCCGTCTCAAGACAGTGAGTGAACGCATCGCGCATAAATGGGGGACCCGGACCCGGAACCGGAACCGGAACCGGACCGGCCCGAATACCATTGGAGCGATTTGCCCCCTTGGGGCCGGGGGAACTAATTGTAAGTACGCTCGTTTGTTGTAATTTAATTAGAGGAATTATAACTTATATTTTCTCAAATTATAATTTTTAAAATTTATAATAAATTGTGAACCTGTTTATTGTAACTTATCAAAAGTTGTAAATAAATAGTTGTGGTGTTTGATAATATAAGCTGTAAAATAATTTATTTTTATATAATTGTCTATAATATCCTTAATAATTATAGAATGATAATTTAAAAATTAATTAGTGTATATATATAAGTTTCAAGTGTTATAAAAAAATTAATTAGTGTATAGAGAGAGAAAGAGATGACGAGAGAAAATAAGAGATCTGAAAATGGAGATGATAGTAGAGAAAATAAACGCTTGATTGCGTGCATAAGAGGGTCATTCTTTGTTAAAAACAAGGATAAAATTGTCACAAAAATGTGACTATTTAATCAAAAATTGTAGAAACTAAGGTACCCCAACTTTGAAAAAGTCAGATTCTATTCTTTCTAAAAGTTAATAGAAGCTATAAGCAATAATTTTAAAAGTTGAAACAAACATTACATTCCCACTTTTTTGAAACTAGAAGATAAAAATTACAGCTTTTAAGCTGCAACAAATAGGCTCGTAGTGAGATATATCCCACCGTAATTTACAAATAAATAATTTTACAAAAATAATAAACCACATTGAGAATTAAAAATTGTATTAGTTAATAAAAAATAAAATAAAAAATATATAAAAAGGCGTCGCTGCCTTCAAGTGCGGAGAATAAACTCAAATGATTAATAATACAACGTAATATCTTTTAATTTGATAAAAAATTAAGAAAATTATTGTAATAAATCATCTAAAATAACGTCATCAATTCTTTTTCTTTTATAATTGTAAGTTTTATAACAAATATATAAAATAATCAAGTCCCACGACGAGGGTTGACTCCCACATAATATATTTAACTAGAATTTAAGTAAAATATGGAATTTCTAGCATATGGTTAAAAATTATTTTACATGTTTATTTTTATATTTGATATAAAAGATAATATTATGAATTTGTGACTATCAATATTGAGTATTTTTTTAGATATAAAATTTTGAAAATCTTACGCATAAAACTAATAAAAGCAGTTATAATCTTATACTAAACAGATTTTTTGCCCTGAGTTAGACTTAGTTTGGAGCCTAAATCCAACCCATATGAGAAGGTTTCAAAATAAAGTTAACACTCGATTCATTAGGAGAGAGCCCAATCCACGTGTAATATCTCATATCGAGCGATAAAAAATATTAGAACAACTTACTCTAATAGACCTACGCGAACTTTCCAGGGGGTCACCTATACTTGAGATTCTCAAACTCAAGCACGTTTAACCCAAGAGTTCTTTACCTACATTCAGCCCAAAAAGTATCTAGTTGGTGTTGTTTCCTTCTTTATTTATTCTCGATATATACTACATTTCTCTAGACTCTTGGGGTATTACATTCTCCCCCATTTGAGCACATGACGTTATTGTCATGCGATTTTACAATTAGTCACAGATCTTCTCCCCTTTGGAGGCTGTCATCCTAGAAATCTGCCAGAAGTCGCTCTTTGTACAGCCCTCGCACCACTCCCCGTCCTCATTGGACTACCTTCACCAAGGGTCGACTCTGATACCACTTATAACATCTCACATTGATCGATAAGAAGGACTGGAACAACTTACCCTAATGGGCTAACGCGAACTTCCCAGGGGGTCACCCATCCCTAAGCTTCCCGAGCTCAAGCACGTTTAACTCGGGAGTTATTTGCCTATATTCAGCCCAAAAGGTATCTAGGTAGTGTTGTTTTTTTCTTTACTTATCCTCAATATATACTACCTTTCTCTGGGCTCTTGGGGTATTACACCAGGAGTCACCCTCAATTGAGGACTTTTTTTTCCATTAATCATTTCTTCTACTGTTATTACATTGATAGCTTCGTATCTCCATATCCATTTCTTGCCATGTATCAAGACTAACTTGAGTGTTGAAAAATCTTTTCAAACATGGCCCTAAACACCCCTAATCTCATGTTTTTACAAATGTAAGAGCATATTCGTCAATTCCAACTATCGCAACATTCTCCATTGACCCAAGCATTGATAGTGGCATGGTGCATAATTCCAACGTCATCCCCTGATCTCAAGTAATCATTTGTTTAGGCTACCAAATATGAGTAGCAAATATGAATGCTTTTTGCAATACATTATCTCCTATAATATAAGATTTTTGCAATATTTTATCATTCTGAAGTTGCTCTTGTCCCCTTAGCCTCCTCCCATCACTTAAGGAATGCTTTAAGTCCTTTTATCAAACTATACATAATAGTATTCCTCTCGGATGCTTACCTTCCAAACAACAACCATAACAAGACAACTCTAAAATTGTACACATTGCCTTGGCGAATTGGACCTGCTTAGTGTGTTGTAAAACAATGATATTTCAAATGGTCCATAGAGTGCCTTTCTCCCATATTGGTAGGATATAAGGCTTTTATCATCTTTATATACTCATGGACTCTACTTGGGCTCGTGAGAGCTGTTGGAGAGTTAGGCCTCGTGCGCATGAGAACAAGCCAGTCCAAGGCAAAATCATTGATTTACCCCTCCGGTGCACGAGTTACACCACACATTGCAACTTTTTGTTTGATTTTCTTTTTCTTTTTCTTGCCTTACCCAAAAACCCTTTGAATTGATCTTCAACAATTGAGGAAGACCAAGTCTTTGCTGACCAAGTCTCGCATTTACTTCTTATCCTTGAATTGGTCTTGTACTTATCTTCTTTAGCCGATTATCCCTTTAATGTACACCTTCCTACGCCTATAAAAGGTAGCCCTTGTTGTACTTGTGAACCACAACCAAAGCTTGCTTTTCTTTTCCGTTGGTGTTCTTTCTCTTGTGCATTCCTTTCTTGCTTCTCATTTTTTGTTAGCGATCTTCTTCCTGTTCGTTCATTTGCTGCTACTGTAAGTCTATTGTTGGGTTGTTACTTTGTATCTTGCTCTCATTTTCTTCCAAATACCATGAGTGTACGTGGGTTTAGAAGAGTTTATTGTATCCTAAGGGTATCCACCGGAGCCTTTGCACCGTTCGTTTAGGGGTGGACAATATCCTTAAGGACAGTGACATTTACTGTCACGCCTTGAGTTTCAATAGTTTACTATCCACGTTTGTCCATTTTCTATCAACAATCTTAAGGATATTTAATGGATGCTTCTTTCCATATTGTCGCCATCAACCGTGCAACCACTAATCCTTCACATGTCGCCAACGCTATTACTGTCGATCATGTTGCTGCCTCTGTTGGTGGTACAACTGCCTTTGTCAGTGCTACGTACTACTACCTCTGTTGATGCTACTGCGACCCACTATGCCGCTGCCACCAACCATGTCATCAACCATGTTGGTGGATCATCGTCGTTTGTTGCTCTTTCTGTGCTTATTTCCATCCCATATTTGCAATATGTAAAGTCGTTTCCCGGCGTGTCCAAAATCAAGCTATTCGATGGAAACAATTTCAAAAGATGGCAACAACAAGTATATTAAATCCTTGATGTACATGATGTGGCATATGCACTTAGTGAATCCAAGCCTAATGAAGCTAGTGTTGATGCTAAGCTGGTGGATAATTGCACGTATGCAAATAAGCTATGTAGACACACGATAATCAGTACATTGTTTAATGAATTATTTGATGTCTACTATCCTTACAAGGAAGCGAATAAAATTTGGGATTCCATGAATGCTAAGTATACAGCTGAATATGTGGGCAAAAAAAAGTTCATGATTGGAAAATTCTACCGATAGGAAATGGTGGATGACAAGGAAATCAAGGTTCAAATCAACGAGTACCACAAGCTTTTAGAAAACTTGAAAGCTGAAAACATCATGTTGCGAGAAAAATTTATAACCAGCCTACTCATTGAAAAATTACCAAAATCATGGAACAACTACAAGAACCAACTCAAGCACAAGGAACTGTCACTCAAAGACCTAGTCGTACACATCATTATTGAAGAAACAAATCGCAAAGAGCTACAATCCGCAAAGGAAAAAGAGATGGCATGCAAGGCTAACTTGGTATAAGGTAAGTCTCAAAATCCCATCAAAAGGCATGAATATAAAAATAAAACTAATTATAGGCCTAAAGCGACTAACCTCAATTTTAAGAAAAATAAATGTTCTTGCTTTGTTTGTGGAAAACTAGGGCACCATTCACCTTAATGTAGGAAGAGAGTGACAAATGATAAACCTACCCAGCCAAAAACAAATTTGGTTGAAACAGATAATATTATTGTTGCGATTATTTCTCAAGCAAACATTGTGGTCAATGTGAAAGATTAGGTGGTGGACTCTAGGGCTACCAGGCACATATGTGCAAATAAAAATACATCTTCCTCTTACATTCCAGTAGGAGAAGGAGAAGAAACAATCTACCTTGGTGATTCGAGAACTACATCAATTCTTGAAAAAATGAAGATACTTCTCAAACTCACATATGGCAAAACTCTAGATTTGATTGATGTATTTCATGTTCCAAACATTAGAGCTAAACTGGTTCTTGTATCTTTGTTAAGCAAGGTTGGAGTTAAAGTGTCATTTCTGACAAGATTGTAATAAACAAAAATAATATGTTTGTGGAGGTTATTGTGATTAGATCTTTTTGTGCTTAGTGTCTGTAAAATAATTAATGAGAATGCTACTTCTTTTGCTTATATGCTTGACTCTGTTGATTCATGGTATAGTAGACTGGGACATGTTAGCAATTCATATATTAAGAAATGCAAATATTATAATTAATTTATGGAGTTAATGACTCATGCATGAATAAATGTGACATTTGTGTTGAAGCTAAGTAAACTAGAAAACCATGCATTTAAGTTGAAAGAGAATCTAAATTATTAAATTTGATACATACTAACTTAAAGAGACTTGAAACAAACTATAACTAGAGGTGGCAAGAGATATTACATAACATTTATTGATGATTGCTCTAGATATACTAATGTGTTAGATATGAGCCCTAAAGACCAGTTCTAGTGACACAAAGGGACTCGATCTTGTAATTCTTTAAATATTATTTAAATGGCAAGTTTATGTTTTTATTTAAATTGCAATATGGTTTAAATTATAAAAACATATATCCATTAGTATAATAAGAAGTGGATACCATTCTTAAGAGTTAAGAATACGAGTTACGGATAATCCACAATTTGTTATACTATAAACATGTTCCTGGCCATAGAATTCCTATCATGGATGATAGCAACTCGTAAAGGCCAGCACATTGTCTTCCTCCTTGTTTCAGTATGAGATACTGGAAGATAAGGTTGGTGAGTCTCGTGCCATTCTGTATGAGCTATAGAAGGAAGATAAGTGGGTGCTCGTTACAAGAACGAGTTCACTGAACGGGACTGTTAACATTAAATCACATGGGTTATTTCTCACGGGTCAATGATTTAATGTTAGCTGCGATTTTACAACTAGTCCTTAGACCTGAGATGACATGGATATCTGTGTATTGGTGGATTAGGATATCAGCGATATTATATGGTTGTTCTAATCAAGGATAATCATACGTATCTATGTGCCTGATTCAGTGATACATGAGGTATGTGTGCATCAGACATGGAATCTATCACCTCGAGATTTATGAGGAAGATATCCTATGCGATCCAGTAATCACTTGACGATAAATCCTTGGCCGAGGTAATATGACGATGGAATTTGTTCCATACGAGTTGTGTCATAATTTGTCAAGATTGATTTTGGATTTGGTCATATGACAAGATTAAGAGATTCGACCTACTGACCATGATCTCATATCTTGTCGGGATATAGGATGATAGAAGGACCGTATTGTATGGTAACGTAGTAAAATGTTCACAATACCCGCTTCACAATAAATTGGGTAATCATGATATATTGCTAGATGTCACTCATGATTTACAAGAATTAATTGTTGATTATTCTTGTTGCCAATTTATTTGTGAACCCAGAAAGTCCCACCCAAAAGAAATTACTTTCAAAGAGAAGAATAAATAATAGTGTATTTATTTATTGGATAAATAAGAATAATTAAATAATTATATTATGAATATAATTATTTGGTTATTAATTGGGTTAAGCCTTTTGCTAGTACATTAGGCTTGGCCCAATGGCATTATTGGATTCAAATAATTACTATTGGATTGGGCTTGGCCCAATTACATTAAATGGAATGGACTTGAGAAGCCCAACCCATTTAATGAAGAATGGTTTATTAATTGGAACTATAAATAGCTTCAATCTCTTATTTTCTCTCATAAGTTGCACTTGGATCATTTTGAGAGTTGAGAGAGATTTGGAAGAATAGTTCTTGAATCCAAGAGGTAAGTAAGAAATTTTGTGAAAAATTTCTTTTACTTATTTTTCTCTTTGATATTCTTGAATAGAAGTGATTTCGGGTGGACCGACTCGGCATCCTACACTTGGAGGATTATACGGCGGGAAATCCAACGGTGAAATAAGATTTCATCCAAGAGGTATTTTTCGTTTATGCCTTCGTTTTATTAAACCATAATTTCTGAAAAACGGGATACCTCCAAAATAAATTTTAATTTCCGCTGCACATATGATAAGATCTATGTAACTGAACAGTGGTATCAGAGCCATCGTTTTTCAGTTTTATGGTTTTATTCATGTGATTATTGGACATAGAATTGGTATTTTTAAAAAAAAAATAAAACAATTTTGGATGAGATCCAAAGAAGAGTTGCATGCCGGTAGCGTTTTAAAACTGATTTAACACTGTTGGACAGTGCTGGAATCAGATTTAGCGTAGCTGGAAGTGTCGGAATCTATTCCGAGACGGATGGGCAGTGTCGGGGGTGACCCGAGGGCACTAGGCGCACATGGGTGCGCCTGGATGCGCATCTGGGCGCGCTGGGCGCGCCCGGATGCGCGTCTGGGCGCGCATGGCGCGCGCAGAGGCGCGCTGGGCGCGCCCAGACGCGCGCCCAAGCGCGCAGGCGCGGGCTGGGCCCGCGCCTGCTGCCCGCGTGCGCGGGCAAGTGCGCGGGCAGGGCCCGCGCACCAGCGCCGCGCGCGCTGGTGGTGCGCGGGCCCGCCCGCGCACTGCGCGCACAGTGGGGGGCCAACCCCCCCCTTTGTCGGCCGCCCACGGCCGCATATATATATATAAATATATATATTATATATATTTTATTATTTTAAAAATAAATAAATAAATAAAAATAAATTAAAATAAATAATAATAATTGTTATTATTATTTGTTTTATTTATTTATTTTATTTATTTGTTTTAGTTAAAATAATAATAAATAAAATAAATAATAATAATTGTTATTATTATTTGTTTTATTTATTTGTTTTATTTAAAATAATAATAATAATGAATAAAATAAATAATAATAATTGTTATTATTATTTTATTTATTTATTTATTTTATTATTTACAAAAATACCAATGTATAATTAGTTATACAATTGTCCAATAATCATATGATTGCTTATAATATGCTTTTAATTGTTAATAGCATGTTGTGGATGCCTTGTTGCATATCGGTATTGGTCATGGACTTAGGACACTACATGGATGATGTATGTGCGATGTGGATGTATGGATTATTTTATTTAACGGCCTGCGTGCCGGAGGTAGCCGTCTTTTTCATGACGGTTGTAAAATAATTATTTATTGCTTTTAATTTTATTGTAAAAATAGTTTATAGTAAATTGTAAAAGCAATGGATTCACACCAATCGAGGCACGGCTTGGAGTGAAGTCGTTGATGGCAAAATAATCAAGAAAACGAAGACCCTATGTGAAAGGGTTATGCTTGTAATAGTTATAGGCGTTTTCTTATTTATACACCCACGAATGCACCGCATAATTCCAATGGCTGGAATTGCGCTTAGAATGCATGATTGAGTCCATGACCATATCGACTAAATTTATGCAATGTTTATTTACATAGTTGATGTATGTTAAAACGTTGCATGTGAAAAGTGAGACCAATTAATTAAAAAATCTCCCATATTTATAAAATTAAATTGTAACCGGTTGGACCTTAAGAGTTAAGACAATCTAATCGGGGCTCTCCATCACAGTAGAAATTGGGGTTTTTAATTCGTGTGTTGATCGGCTATGGATACATAGGGGTTGCACATTGATTAAAATACTTTAATTTCTATTTAAAACATTTGATGAGATGGGGATGCACAAATATCGTGACCCAAGAAACTATTATGTGAGGCAATCGATATTCAACTGTGCAGACTTGTCAGCGTGATGGTATGATTTAACTATGTTCAATTGCCAAGAAACTATTATGTGAGGTACATTGGACTGGGAGCCGAAACAAAATATTTGGGTCGTACATAAGATGTACTGGACAAGCGTTGTCCACTTATTGAATTTATTATTCCAAGAATCTATTATGTGAGGAGTAATAAATTTAATAAGAATCCAAATACCCACTAGAATTCATACCAATGTGAATTCGCTTTTTCCTTTAAATGGGAGTAAGGAATTTGAAAAACTTAGTGGGAGGTACTGTTTGATTTAAAGACCAAAACCAGATAGTTAAGAAAACAAGATATCTAATAATCTACTTATTTTCTGCAGATACATCAAATGGCTGCACTAAATGCACTTTCTAAATTTAATGACGCAAACCGGCTAACTGGACCAAATTTCAACGACTGGCTTCTAAATTTGAAATTGATTACAAACTTGGAAAAAATCACATATATCTTGGAAACGCCTATCCCTGAGCCAACTGCTGAACACATTACTCAGGAGGAACGAGATACACTCCATAAGTGGCAAGATGATGATCTTGTCGCTAAGAGTTATATCTTGCTTACTATGAGTCAAGAGTTACAGCGGCAGCATAATAAGATGCCAAGTGCGTATTCGATTATTGCTCGTTTACAAGAGTTGTATGGTGAGCGAAGTCGAAGTGCTAGATATGAGATATCTAAATCAATCTTTCGAGCAAAGATGTCTGCTGGAGGATTAGTTGGAGACCATGTTCTCAAAATGATCTCCTGGATGGATAAACTGAATGAATTAGATGCTCCAATGCATGAAAATCTTCAAATAGATGCAATTCTTCAGTCTTTGCCAGATTCGTATGGGGGTTTTATTTCAAACTTCTATATGAATAAGATTGAGTGTACCCCGGCGGAACTTATGAATATGTTGATAACGGCCCAGGGTACCATGAAAACAGGCATTGTGATGGCTGTGTCCTCTACTAGTAAGACTAGAAAGGGGAAAGGTAAAAAGAAGGTCACCCAAGCAACTAAAGTGATTGAAAAGAAGAAGGGAAAAACTGTTGCCAAAGGAAAATGTTTCCATTGTGGCAAAGATGGACATTGGAAAAGGAACTGTAAAGATTACCTTAGTTCCTTGAAGAAGGAAGCGACAGGTATGATGATAGTTCATGAGTATTTTTCCATTGCTTACTCTTCTACTCTATGGATTCTAGATTCTGGAGCGACAACTCATGTTTGTGCATCTATACAGGATCTGGAACAAAGTAGAAGGCTTGCAGATAATGAGATTGTGCTAAAGGTAGCAAATGGGGCAAGAGTTGCAGCCACAGCTATCGGCACTGTATCTTTAATTTTATCACATGAACATAGTTTAGTTTTAAATAATTGTTTGTGTGTACCTGGAGCTTTTAAGAACATTATTTCTATTCCTGTATTGGTGAAAGAAAATTATGAATTTTCTTTTAAGAATAATGTTTGTGAAATTTATTTTAGAAATAAATTGATTGCTACTGGTAATTTTGTCAATAGTCTTTACATTTTGAATGTGACTGTTGACAATAGTGAAGATTTGCATGTATCAAATAAAAATAAGAGACCACGTGATAACCCAAATTCTAAAATTCTGTGGCATTACAGATTGGGTCATATAGGGGATGACAGAATCACTAAGTTGGAGAAAGATGGGCTTTTGGGTCCATTAGGTTCTGAACCATATCCAACTTGTGAATCTTGTATCCTTGGAAAGATGACCAAATTGCCTTTTACCGGGCAAGGTGTAAGGGTCACAGAATTGTTAGGACTTATACATTCGGATGTGTGTGGGCCTATTAATATAATAGCCCGAGGTGGTTATCAATACTTCATAACTTTTACAGATGATATGTCTAGATATGGATATGTTTATCTCATGAGACATAAATCTGAATCTTTTGAAATGTTCAAAGATTTTAAAGCTGAAGTAGAAAATCAAACTGGTAAAAAGATAAAGGCCTTACGATCAGATCGTGGAGGCGAGTATCTTAGTAACGAGTTTGAAGATTTTCTTAAAGTCTCAGGTATTATTTCACAACGGACCCCACCAGGAACGCCTCAACTGAATGGAGTTTCAGAGAGGAGGAATCGGACTTTATTAGATATGGTCCGAAGTATGTTAAGTTGTACAGACTTACCTTTGTTTCTATGGGGACACGCCCTTCTTACTGCAATATATATCTTAAACAGAGTTTCTTCCAAGTCAGTTCCTACAACACCACATGAGATATGGTTTGATAGGAAGCCCAGTCTTAAACATGTTAAGATTTGGGGATGTACAGCTTTTGTGAAAAAGCTTAAATCAGAGAAACTTGAGACACGATCTTTAAAGGGTAGTTTCGTGGGTTATCCTAAAGATTCCTTAGGATATGAGTTCTATATTCCTGAACTGCAGCAAGTAGTTGTAAGCAGGAATGCCATTTTTCTTGAAAAAGAGTTTATTCAAGAAAGAGGTAATGAAAGGAAAATAGAACTTGGTGAAGGGTTCACCGAGCTTGAAACTATTCCACGAGATGTTCAAATACCAATTGAGGAGCCAGGGTCGAGTGTTGCACCTCCCATTAGAAGAAGTGAGAGGATACCCCATCAACCTGAGAGATATGGTTTTCTAAATGAACAAGAGTTGTTCCTTGTAGGAGACAATGATCACTCAGATGATCCTACCACTTATCAAGAGGCGATATCAGATATCGACTCGAAAAAATGGCTTGAAGCCATGAAATCTGAAATGGATTCCATGTATGAGAACCAAGTCTGGACTCTTGTAGATCCACCAGAAGGTATAGTACCTATTGGATGTAAATGGGTCTTCAAGAAGAAGATAGGTTCAGATGGAAAGGTAGAGACCTATAAAGCAAGACTTGTGGCAAAAGGTTATCGACAAAGACAAGGAATTGACTATGAAGAAACCTTTTCTCCAGTCGTCATGCTTAAATCCATCAGAATTTTACTAGCCATTGCTGCTCATTATGACTATGAGATTTGGCAAATGGATGTGAAAACAGCCTTCTTAAATGGTTATATAGATCAGGAAATCTATATGGAACAACCTGAAGGCTTCACACCTAAAGTTAACACAGGAAAGGTATGCAAGCTTAAGAGATCTATTTATGGTCTTAAGCAAGCATCCAGAAGTTGGAACATCCGTTTTGATGATGAAGTGAAATCGTTTGGTTTCATTCAAAACGTTGATGAACCATGTGTTTATAAAAAGGCTAGTGGGAGTGCAATAGCATTTTTGGTCTTATATGTGGATGATATCTTACTCATTGGGAATGATGTAGGATTATTGTCAACAATAAAGGTTTGGTTGTCAAGTAAGTTCTCCATGAAAGATTTGGGAGAAGCAGCTTATATTCTCGGTATACGGATCTATAGAGATAGAACCAAGAGATTGATAGGACTCTCCCAAAATAAGTACATAGAAAGAGTGTTGAAGAGGTTCAACATGGAGGATTCCAAAAGAGGACTGTTGCCCTTTAGACATGGAATCCACCTCTCTCGTGATATGTGCCCCAAGACACAAGAAGAGAGAGAACGCATGTCTAGGATTCCTTATGCTTCAGCAATAGGAAGCCTAATGTATGCAATGCTATGTACTAGGCCTGATATTGCTCATGCTGTAAGTGTTACAAGCAGATATCAGTCTAATCCAGGTGAGCAACACTGGATTGCCGTTAAGAATATCCTTAAGTACTTGAAAAGAACTAAGGATTTGATCCTTACTTATGGTAAAGGAGAACTGAAAGTGGAAGGTTACACAGATTCTGATTTTCAATCAGATGTTGATGATAGAAAGTCTATCTCTGGATATGTGTTTACTTGTAATGGAGGAGTATTCAGTTGGAAGAGTTCCAAACAGAATACGACTGCCGATTCTACAACAGAAGCCGAGTATATTGCAGCATCGGATGCTGCAAAGGAAGCAGTCTGGGTTAAAAAGTTTGTGACAGAACTTGGAGTGGTTCCTTCTATAAAGTCTGCCGTGCCCTTGTTTTGCGACAACAATGGAGCCATAGCGCAAGCTAAGGAACCGAGGTCTCACCAGAAGTCCAAACATATTGAAAGACGCTTCCATCTCATTAGAGAGATCATTGGTAGAGGAGATGTTAATGTGCAGAGAATAGATACATCAGAAAATGCAGCAGATCCACTGACTAAGGCCATGAACCAGAAGCAACTAGATTTTCATCTAGAAAGGTGGGGTATGAGATATCACACTGAATGGTCTTAGTGCTAGTGGGAGATTGTTAGATATGAGCCCTAAAGACCAGTTCTAGTGACACAAAGGGACTCGATCTTGTAATTCTTTAAATATTATTTAAATGGCAAGTTTATGTTTTTATTTAAATTGCAATATGGTTTAAATTATAAAAACATATATCCATTAGTATAATAAGAAGTGGATACCATTCTTAAGAGTTAAGAATACGAGTTACGGATAATCCACAATTTGTTATACTATAAACATGTTCCTGGCCATAGAATTCCTATCATGGATGATAGCAACTCGTAAAGGCCAGCACATTGTCTTCCTCCTTGTTTCAGTATGAGATACTGGAAGATAAGGTTGGTGAGTCTCGTGCCATTCTGTATGAGCTATAGAAGGAAGATAAGTGGGTGCTCGTTACAAGAACGAGTTCACTGAACGGGACTGTTAACATTAAATCACATGGGTTATTTCTCACGGGTCAATGATTTAATGTTAGCTGCGATTTTACAACTAGTCCTTAGACCTGAGATGACATGGATATCTGTGTATTGGTGGATTAGGATATCAGCGATATTATATGGTTGTTCTAATCAAGGATAATCATACGTATCTATGTGCCTGATTCAGTGATACATGAGGTATGTGTGCATCAGACATGGAATCTATCACCTCGAGATTTATGAGGAAGATATCCTATGCGATCCAGTAATCACTTGACGATAAATCCTTGGCCGAGGTAATATGACGATGGAATTTGTTCCATACGAGTTGTGTCATAATTTGTCAAGATTGATTTTGGATTTGGTCATATGACAAGATTAAGAGATTCGACCTACTGACCATGATCTCATATCTTGTCGGGATATAGGATGATAGAAGGACCGTATTGTTCCTTAGCTTGCGCTATGGCTCCATTGTTGTCGCAAAACAAGGGGACGACAGACTTTATAGAAGGAACCACTCCAAGTTCTGTCACAAACTTTTTGACCCAGACTGTTTCCTTTGCAGCATCCGATGCTGCAATATACTCGGCTTCTGTTGTAGAATCGGCAGTCGTATCCTGTTTGGAACTCTTCCAACTGAATACTCATCCGTTGCAGGTACACACATATCCAGAGATAGACTTTCTATCATCAACATCTGATTGAAAATCAGAATCTGTGTAACCTTCCACTTTCAGTTCTCCTTCACCATAAGTAAGGATCAAATCCTTAGTTCTTTTCAAATATTTAAGGATATTCTTAACGGCAATCCAGTGTTGCTCACCTGAATTAGACTGATATCTGCTTGTAACACTTACAGCATGAGCAATATCAGGCCTAGTACATAGCATTGCATACATTAGGCTTCCTATTGCAGAAGCATAAGGAATCCTAGACATGCGTTCTCTCTCTTCTTGTGTCTTGGGGCACATATCACGAGAGAGGTGGATTCCATGTCTAAAGGGCAACAGTCCTCTTTTGGAATCTTCCATGTTGAACCTCTTCAACACTCTTTCTATGTACTTATTTTGGGAGAGTCCTATCAATCTCTTGGTTCTATCTCTATAGATCCGTATACCGAGAATATAGGCTGCTTCTCCCAAATCTTTCATGGAGAACTTACTTGACAACCAGACCTTTATTTTTGACAACAACCCTACATCATTCCCAATGAGTAAGATATCATCTACATATAAGACCAAAAATGCTATTGCACTCCCACTAGCCTTTTTATAAACACAGGGTTCATCAATGTTTTGAATGAAACCAAACGATTTGACTTCATCATCAAAACGAATGTTCCAACTTCTGGATGCTTGCTTAAGACCATAAATGGATCTCTTAAGCTTGCATACCTTCCCTGTGTTAACTTTAGGTGTGAAGCCTTCAGGTTGTTCCATATAGATTTCCTGATGTATATAACCATTTAAGAAGGCTGTTTTCACATCCATTTGCCAAATCTCATAGTCATAATGAGCAGCAATGGCTAGTAAAATTCTGATGGATTTAAGCATGACGACTGGAGAAAAGGTTTCTTCATAGTCAATCCCTTGTCTTTGTTGATAACCTTTTGCCACAAGTCTCGCTTTATATGGTTTAAATTATTAAACATATATATATCCATTAGTATAATAAGAAGTGGATACCATTCTTAAGTGTTAAGAATACGAGTTACGGATAATCCACAATTTGTTATACTATAAACATGTTCCTGGCCATAGAATTCCTATCATGGATGATAGCAACTCGTAAAGGCCAGCACATTGTCTTCCTCCTTGTTTCAGTATGAGATACTGAAAGATAAGGTTGGTGAGTCTCGTGCCATTCTGTATGAGCTATAGAAGGAAGATAAGTGGGTGCTCGTTACAAGAATGAGTTCACTGAACGGGATTGTTAACATTAAATCACATGGGTTATTTCTCACGGGTCAATGATTTAATGTTAGCTGCGATTTTACAACTAGTCCTTAGACCTGAGATGACATGGATATCTGTGTATTGGTGGATTAGGATATCAGTGATATTATGTGGTTGTTCTAATCAAGGATAATCATACGTATCTATGTGCCTGATTCAGTGATACATGAGGTATGTGTGCATTAGACATGGAATCTATCACCTCGAGATTTATGAGGAAGATATCCTATGCGATCCAGTAATCACTTGACGATAAATCCTTGGCCGAGGTAATATGACGATGGAATTTGTTCCATACGGGTTGTGTCATAATTTGTCAAGATTGATTTTGGATTTGGTCATATGACAAGATTAAGAGATTCGACCTACTGACCATGATCTCATATCTTGTCGGGATATAGGATGATAGAAGGACCGTATTGTATGGTAACGTAGTAAAATGTTCACAATACCCGCTTCACAATAAATTGGGTAATCATGATATATTGCTAGATGTCACTCATGATTTACAAGAATTAATTGTTGATTATTCTTGTTGCCAATTTATTTGTGAACCCAGAAAGTCCCACCCAAAAGAAATTACTTTCAAAGAGAAGAATAAATAATAGTGTATTTATTTATTGGATAAATAAGAATAATTAAATAATTATATTATGAATATAATTATTTGGTTATTAATTGGGTTAAGCCTTTTGCTAGTACATTAGGCTTGGCCCAATGGCATTATTGGATTCAAATAATTACTATTGGATTGGGCTTGGCCCAATTACATTAAATGGAATGGACTTGAGAAGCCCAACCCATTTAATGAAGAATGGTTTATTAATTGGAACTATAAATAGCTTCAATCTCTTATTTTCTCTCATAAGTTGCACTTGGATCATTTTGAGAGTTGAGAGAGATTTGGAAGAATAGTTCTTGAATCCAAGAGGTAAGTAAGAAATTTTGTGAAAAATTTCTTTTACTTATCTTTCTCTTTGATATTCTTGAATAGAAGTGATTTCGGGTGGACCGACTCGGCATCCTACACTTGGAGGATTATACGGCGGGAAATCCAACGGTGAAATAAGATTTCATCCAAGAGGTATTTTTCGTTTATGCCTTCGTTTTATTAAACCATAATTTCTGAAAAACGGGATACCTCCAAAATAAATTTTAATTTCCGCTGCACATATGATAAGATCTATGTAACTGAACAGTGGTATCAGAGCCATCGTTTTTCAGTTTTATGGTTTTATTCATGTGATTATTGGACATAGAATTGGTATTTTTTAAAAAAAAATAAAACAATTTTGGATGAGATCCAAAGAAGAGTTGCATGCCGGTAGCGTTTTAAAACTGATTTAACACTGTTGGACAGTGCTGGAATCAGATTTAGCGTAGCTGGAAGTGTCGGAATCTATTCCGAGACGGATGGGCAGTGTCGGGGGTGACCCGAGGGCACTAGGCGCACATGGGTGCGCCTGGATGCGCATCTGGGCGCGCTGGGCGCGCCCGGATGCGCGTCTGGGCGCGCATGGCGCGCGCAGAGGCGCGCTGGGCGCGCCCAGACGCGCGCCCAAGCGCGCAGGCGCGGGCTGGGCCCGCGCCTGCTGCCCGCGTGCGCGGGCAAGTGCGCGGGCAGGGCCCGCGCACCAGCGCCGCGCGCGCTGGTGGTGCGCGGGCCCGCCCGCGCACTGCGCGCACAGTGGGGGGCCAACCCCCCCCTTTGTCGGCCGCCCACGGCCGCATATATATATATAAATATATATATTATATATATTTTATTATTTTAAAAATAAATAAATAAATAAAAATAAATTAAAATAAATAATAATAATTGTTATTATTATTTGTTTTATTTATTTATTTTATTTATTTGTTTTAGTTAAAATAATAATAAATAAAATAAATAATAATAATTGTTATTATTATTTGTTTTATTTATTTGTTTTATTTAAAATAATAATAATAATGAATAAAATAAATAATAATAATTGTTATTATTATTTTATTTATTTATTTATTTTATTATTTACAAAAATACCAATGTATAATTAGTTATACAATTGTCCAATAATCATATGATTGCTTATAATATGCTTTTAATTGTTAATAGCATGTTGTGGATGCCTTGTTGCATATCGGTATTGGTCATGGACTTAGGACACTACATGGATGATGTATGTGCGATGTGGATGTATGGATTATTTTATTTAACGGCCTGCGTGCCGGAGGTAGCCGTCTTTTTCATGACGGTTGTAAAATAATTATTTATTGCTTTTAATTTTATTGTAAAAATAGTTTATAGTAAATTGTAAAAGCAATGGATTCACACCAATCGAGGCACGGCTTGGAGTGAAGTCGTTGATGGCAAAATAATCAAGAAAACGAAGACCCTATGTGAAAGGGTTATGCTTGTAATAGTTATAGGCGTTTTCTTATTTATACACCCACGAATGCACCGCATAATTCCAATGGCTGGAATTGCGCTTAGAATGCATGATTGAGTCCATGACCATATCGACTAAATTTATGCAATGTTTATTTACATAGTTGATGTATGTTAAAACGTTGCATGTGAAAAGTGAGACCAATTAATTAAAAAATCTCCCATATTTATAAAATTAAATTGTAACCGGTTGGACCTTAAGAGTTAAGACAATCTAATCGGGGCTCTCCATCACAGTAGAAATTGGGGTTTTTAATTCGTGTGTTGATCGGCTATGGATACATAGGGGTTGCACATTGATTAAAATACTTTAATTTCTATTTAAAACATTTGATGAGATGGGGATGCACAAATATCGTGACCCAAGAAACTATTATGTGAGGCAATCGATATTCAACTGTGCAGACTTGTCAGCGTGATGGTATGATTTAACTATGTTCAATTGCCAAGAAACTATTATGTGAGGTACATTGGACTGGGAGCCGAAACAAAATATTTGGGTCGTACATAAGATGTACTGGACAAGCGTTGTCCACTTATTGAATTTATTATTCCAAGAATCTATTATGTGAGGAGTAATAAATTTAATAAGAATCCAAATACCCACTAGAATTCATACCAATGTGAATTCGCTTTTTCCTTTAAATGGGAGTAAGGAATTTGAAAAACTTAGTGGGAGGTACTGTTTGATTTAAAGACCAAAATCAGATAGTTAAGAAAACAAGATATCTAATAATCTACTTATTTTCTGCAGATACATCAAATGGCTGCACTAAATGCACTTTCTAAATTTAATGACGCAAACCGGCTAACTGGACCAAATTTCAACGACTGGCTTCTAAATTTGAAATTGATTACAAACTTGGAAAAAATCACATATATCTTGGAAACGCCTATCCCTGAGCCAACTGCTGAACACATTACTCAGGAGGAACGAGATACACTCCATAAGTGGCAAGATGATGATCTTGTCGCTAAGAGTTATATCTTGCTTACTATGAGTCAAGAGTTACAGCGGCAGCATAATAAGATGCCAAGTGCGTATTCGATTATTGCTCGTTTACAAGAGTTGTATGGTGAGCGAAGTCGAAGTGCTAGATATGAGATATCTAAATCAATCTTTCGAGCAAAGATGTCTGCTGGAGGATTAGTTGGAGACCATGTTCTCAAAATGATCTCCTGGATGGATAAACTGAATGAATTAGATGCTCCAATGCATGAAAATCTTCAAATAGATGCAATTCTTCAGTCTTTGCCAGATTCGTATGGGGGTTTTATTTCAAACTTCTATATGAATAAAATTGAGTATACCCCGGCGGAACTTATGAATATGTTGATAACGGCCCAGGGTACCATGAAAACAGGCATTGTGATGGCTGTGTCCTCTACTAGTAAGACTAGAAAGGGGAAAGGTAAAAAGAAGGTCACCCAAGCAACTAAAGTGATTGAAAAGAAGAAGGGAAAAACTGTTGCCAAAGGAAAATGTTTCCATTGTGGCAAAGATGGACATTGGAAAAGGAACTGTAAAGATTACCTTAGTTCCTTGAAGAAGGAAGCGACAGGTATGATGATAGTTCATGAGTATTTTTCCATTGCTTACTCTTCTACTCTATGGATTCTAGATTCTGGAGCGACAACTCATGTTTGTGCATCTATACAGGATCTGGAACAAAGTAGAAGGCTTGCAGATAATGAGATTGTGCTAAAGGTAGCAAATGGGGCAAGAGTTGCAGCCACAGCTATCGGCACTGTATCTTTAATTTTATCACATGAACATAGTTTAGTTTTAAATAATTGTTTGTGTGTACCTGGAGCTTTTAAGAACATTATTTCTATTCCTGTATTGGTGAAAGAAAATTATGAATTTTCTTTTAAGAATAATGTTTGTGAAATTTATTTTAGAAATAAATTGATTGCTACTGGTAATTTTGTCAATAGTCTTTACATTTTGAATGTGACTGTTGACAATAGTGAAGATTTGCATGTATCAAATAAAAATAAGAGACCACGTGATAACCCAAATTCTAAAATTCTGTGGCATTACAGATTGGGTCATATAGGGGATGACAGAATCACTAAGTTGGAGAAAGATGGGCTTTTGGGTCCATTAGGCTCTGATACCACTGTTCAGTTACATAGATCTTATCATATGTGCAGCGGAAATTAAAATTTATTTTGGAGGTATCCCGTTTTATTATTTTATTTATTTATTCATTATTATTATTTACAAAAATACCAATGTATAATTAGTTATACAATTGTCCAATAATCATATGATTGCTTATAATATGCTTTTAATTGTTAATAGCATGTTGTGGATGCCTTGTTGCATATCGGTATTGGTCATGGACTTAGGACACTACATGGATGATGTATGTGCGATGTGGATGTATGGATTATTTTATTTAACGGCCTGCGTGCCGGAGGTAGCCGTCTTTTTCATGACGGTTGTAAAATAATTATTTATTGCTTTTAATTTTATTGTAAAAATAGTTTATAGTAAATTGTAAAAGCAATGGATTCACACCAATCGAGGCACGGCTTGGAGTGAAGTCGTTGATGGCAAAATAATCAAGAAAACGAAGACCCTATGTGAAAGGGTTATGCTTGTAATAGTTATAGGCGTTTTCTTATTTATACACCCACGAATGCACCGCATAATTCCAATGGCTGGAATTGCGCTTAGAATGCATGATTGAGTCCATGACCATATCGACTAAATTTATGCAATGTTTATTTACATAGTTGATGTATGTTAAAACGTTGCATGTGAAAAGTGAGACCAATTAATTAAAAAATCTCCCATATTTATAAAATTAAATTGTAACCGGTTGGACCTTAAGAGTTAAGACAATCTAATCGGGGCTCTCCATCAAGGTAGAAATTGGGGTTTTTTAATTCGTGTGTTGATCGGCTATGGATACATAGGGGTTGCACATTGATTAAAATACTTTAATTTCTATTTAAAACATTTGATGAGATGGGGATGCACAAATATCGTGACCCAAGAAACTATTATGTGAGGCAATCGATATTCAACTGTGCAGACTTGTCAGCGTGATGGTATGATTTAACTATGTTCAATTGCCAAGAAACTATTATGTGAGGTACATTGGACTGGGAGCCGAAACAAAATATTTGGGTCGTACATAAGATGTACTGGACAAGCGTTGTCCACTTATTGAATTTATTATTCCAAGAATCTATTATGTGAGGAGTAATAAATTTAATAAGAATCCAAATACCCACTAGAATTCATACCAATGTGAATTCGCTTTTTCCTTTAAATGGGAGTAAGGAATTTGAAAAACTTAGTGGGAGGTACTGTTTGATTTAAAGACCAAAATCAGATAGTTAAGAAAACAAGATATCTAATAATCTACTTATTTTCTGCAGATACATCAAATGGCTGCACTAAATGCACTTTCTAAATTTAATGACGCAAACCGGCTAACTGGACCAAATTTCAACGACTGGCTTCTAAATTTGAAATTGATTACAAACTTGGAAAAAATCACATATATCTTGGAAACGCCTATCCCTGAGCCAACTGCTGAACACATTACTCAGGAGGAACGAGATACACTCCATAAGTGGCAAGATGATGATCTTGTCGCTAAGAGTTATATCTTGCTTACTATGAGTCAAGAGTTACAGCGGCAGCATAATAAGATGCCAAGTGCGTATTCGATTATTGCTCGTTTACAAGAGTTGTATGGTGAGCGAAGTCGAAGTGCTAGATATGAGATATCTAAATCAATCTTTCGAGCAAAGATGTCTGCTGGAGGATTAGTTGGAGACCATGTTCTCAAAATGATCTCCTGGATGGATAAACTGAATGAATTAGATGCTCCAATGCATGAAAATCTTCAAATAGATGCAATTCTTCAGTCTTTGCCAGATTCGTATGGGGGTTTTATTTCAAACTTCTATATGAATAAGATTGAGTGTACCCCGGCGGAACTTATGAATATGTTGATAACGGCCCAGGGTACCATGAAAACAGGCATTGTGATGGCTGTGTCCTCTACTAGTAAGACTAGAAAGGGGAAAGGTAAAAAGAAGGTCACCCAAGCAACTAAAGTGATTGAAAAGAAGAAGGGAAAAACTGTTGCCAAAGGAAAATGTTTCCATTGTGGCAAAGATGGACATTGGAAAAGGAACTGTAAAGATTACCTTAGTTCCTTGAAGAAGGAAGCGACAGGTATGATGATAGTTCATGAGTATTTTTCCATTGCTTACTCTTCTACTCTATGGATTCTAGATTCTGGAGCGACAACTCATGTTTGTGCATCTATACAGGATCTGGAACAAAGTAGAAGGCTTGCAGATAATGAGATTGTGCTAAAGGTAGCAAATGGGGCAAGAGTTGCAGCCACAGCTATCGGCACTGTATCTTTAATTTTATCACATGAACATAGTTTAGTTTTAAATAATTGTTTGTGTGTACCTGGAGCTTTTAAGAACATTATTTCTATTCCTGTATTGGTGAAAGAAAATTATGAATTTTCTTTTAAGAATAATGTTTGTGAAATTTATTTTAGAAATAAATTGATTGCTACTGGTAATTTTGTCAATAGTCTTTACATTTTGAATGTGACTGTTGACAATAGTGAAGATTTGCATGTATCAAATAAAAATAAGAGACCACGTGATAACCCAAATTCTAAAATTCTGTGGCATTACAGATTGGGTCATATAGGGGATGACAGAATCACTAAGTTGGAGAAAGATGGGCTTTTGGGTCCATTAGGTTCTGAACCATATCCAACTTGTGAATCTTGTATCCTTGGAAAGATGACCAAATTGCCTTTTACCGGGCAAGGTGTAAGGGTCACAGAATTGTTAGGACTTATACATTCGGATGTGTGTGGGCCTATTAATATAATAGCCCGAGGTGGTTATCAATACTTCATAACTTTTACAGATGATATGTCTAGATATGGATATGTTTATCTCATGAGACATAAATCTGAATCTTTTGAAATGTTCAAAGATTTTAAAGCTGAAGTAGAAAATCAAACTGGTAAAAAGATAAAGGCCTTACGATCAGATCGTGGAGGCGAGTATCTTAGTAACGAGTTTGAAGATTTTCTTAAAGTCTCAGGTATTATTTCACAACGGACCCCACCAGGAACGCCTCAACTGAATGGAGTTTCAGAGAGGAGGAATCGGACTTTATTAGATATGGTCCGAAGTATGTTAAGTTGTACAGACTTACCTTTGTTTCTATGGGGACACGCCCTTCTTACTGCAATATATATCTTAAACAGAGTTTCTTCCAAGTCAGTTCCTACAACACCACATGAGATATGGTTTGATAGGAAGCCCAGTCTTAAACATGTTAAGATTTGGGGATGTACAGCTTTTGTGAAAAAGCTTAAATCAGAGAAACTTGAGACACGATCTTTAAAGGGTAGTTTCGTGGGTTATCCTAAAGATTCCTTAGGATATGAGTTCTATATTCCTGAACTGCAGCAAGTAGTTGTAAGCAGGAATGCCATTTTTCTTGAAAAAGAGTTTATTCAAGAAAGAGGTAATGAAAGGAAAATAGAACTTGGTGAAGGGTTCACCGAGCTTGAAACTATTCCACGAGATGTTCAAATACCAATTGAGGAGCCAGGGTCGAGTGTTGCACCTCCCATTAGAAGAAGTGAGAGGATACCCCATCAACCTGAGAGATATGGTTTTCTAAATGAACAAGAGTTGTTCCTTGTAGGAGACAATGATCACTCAGATGATCCTACCACTTATCAAGAGGCGATATCAGATATCGACTCGAAAAAATGGCTTGAAGCCATGAAATCTGAAATGGATTCCATGTATGAGAACCAAGTCTGGACTCTTGTAGATCCACCAGAAGGTATAGTACCTATTGGATGTAAATGGGTCTTCAAGAAGAAGATAGGTTCAGATGGAAAGGTAGAGACCTATAAAGCAAGACTTGTGGCAAAAGGTTATCGACAAAGACAAGGAATTGACTATGAAGAAACCTTTTCTCCAGTCGTCATGCTTAAATCCATCAGAATTTTACTAGCCATTGCTGCTCATTATGACTATGAGATTTGGCAAATGGATGTGAAAACAGCCTTCTTAAATGGTTATATAGATCAGGAAATCTATATGGAACAACCTGAAGGCTTCACACCTAAAGTTAACACAGGAAAGGTATGCAAGCTTAAGAGATCTATTTATGGTCTTAAGCAAGCATCCAGAAGTTGGAACATCCGTTTTGATGATGAAGTGAAATCGTTTGGTTTCATTCAAAACGTTGATGAACCATGTGTTTATAAAAAGGCTAGTGGGAGTGCAATAGCATTTTTGGTCTTATATGTGGATGATATCTTACTCATTGGGAATGATGTAGGATTATTGTCAACAATAAAGGTTTGGTTGTCAAGTAAGTTCTCCATGAAAGATTTGGGAGAAGCAGCTTATATTCTCGGTATACGGATCTATAGAGATAGAACCAAGAGATTGATAGGACTCTCCCAAAATAAGTACATAGAAAGAGTGTTGAAGAGGTTCAACATGGAGGATTCCAAAAGAGGACTGTTGCCCTTTAGACATGGAATCCACCTCTCTCGTGATATGTGCCCCAAGACACAAGAAGAGAGAGAACGCATGTCTAGGATTCCTTATGCTTCAGCAATAGGAAGCCTAATGTATGCAATGCTATGTACTAGGCCTGATATTGCTCATGCTGTAAGTGTTACAAGCAGATATCAGTCTAATCCAGGTGAGCAACACTGGATTGCCGTTAAGAATATCCTTAAGTACTTGAAAAGAACTAAGGATTTGATCCTTACTTATGGTAAAGGAGAACTGAAAGTGGAAGGTTACACAGATTCTGATTTTCAATCAGATGTTGATGATAGAAAGTCTATCTCTGGATATGTGTTTACTTGTAATGGAGGAGTATTCAGTTGGAAGAGTTCCAAACAGAATACGACTGCCGATTCTACAACAGAAGCCGAGTATATTGCAGCATCGGATGCTGCAAAGGAAGCAGTCTGGGTTAAAAAGTTTGTGACAGAACTTGGAGTGGTTCCTTCTATAAAGTCTGCCGTGCCCTTGTTTTGCGACAACAATGGAGCCATAGCGCAAGCTAAGGAACCGAGGTCTCACCAGAAGTCCAAACATATTGAAAGACGCTTCCATCTCATTAGAGAGATCATTGGTAGAGGAGATGTTAATGTGCAGAGAATAGATACATCAGAAAATGCAGCAGATCCACTGACTAAGGCCATGAACCAGAAGCAACTAGATTTTCATCTAGAAAGGTGGGGTATGAGATATCACACTGAATGGTCTTAGTGCTAGTGGGAGATTGTTAGATATGAGCCCTAAAGACCAGTTCTAGTGACACAAAGGGACTCGATCTTGTAATTCTTTAAATATTATTTAAATGGCAAGTTTATGTTTTTATTTAAATTGCAATATGGTTTAAATTATAAAAACATATATCCATTAGTATAATAAGAAGTGGATACCATTCTTAAGAGTTAAGAATACGAGTTACGGATAATCCACAATTTGTTATACTATAAACATGTTCCTGGCCATAGAATTCCTATCATGGATGATAGCAACTCGTAAAGGCCAGCACATTGTCTTCCTCCTTGTTTCAGTATGAGATACTGGAAGATAAGGTTGGTGAGTCTCGTGCCATTCTGTATGAGCTATAGAAGGAAGATAAGTGGGTGCTCGTTACAAGAACGAGTTCACTGAACGGGACTGTTAACATTAAATCACATGGGTTATTTCTCACGGGTCAATGATTTAATGTTAGCTGCGATTTTACAACTAGTCCTTAGACCTGAGATGACATGGATATCTGTGTATTGGTGGATTAGGATATCAGCGATATTATATGGTTGTTCTAATCAAGGATAATCATACGTATCTATGTGCCTGATTCAGTGATACATGAGGTATGTGTGCATCAGACATGGAATCTATCACCTCGAGATTTATGAGGAAGATATCCTATGCGATCCAGTAATCACTTGACGATAAATCCTTGGCCGAGGTAATATGACGATGGAATTTGTTCCATACGAGTTGTGTCATAATTTGTCAAGATTGATTTTGGATTTGGTCATATGACAAGATTAAGAGATTCGACCTACTGACCATGATCTCATATCTTGTCGGGATATAGGATGATAGAAGGACCGTATTGTATGGTAACGTAGTAAAATGTTCACAATACCCGCTTCACAATAAATTGGGTAATCATGATATATTGCTAGATGTCACTCATGATTTACAAGAATTAATTGTTGATTATTCTTGTTGCCAATTTATTTGTGAACCCAGAAAGTCCCACCCAAAAGAAATTACTTTCAAAGAGAAGAATAAATAATAGTGTATTTATTTATTGGATAAATAAGAATAATTAAATAATTATATTATGAATATAATTATTTGGTTATTAATTGGGTTAAGCCTTTTGCTAGTACATTAGGCTTGACCCAATGGCATTATTGGATTCAAATAATTACTATTGGATTGGGCTTGGCCCAATTACATTAAATGGAATGGACTTGAGAAGCCCAACCCATTTAATGAAGAATGGTTTATTAATTGGAACTATAAATAGCTTCAATCTCTTATTTTCTCTCATAAGTTGCACTTGGATCATTTTGAGAGTTGAGAGAGATTTGGAAGAATAGTTCTTGAATCCAAGAGGTAAGTAAGAAATTTTGTGAAAAATTTCTTTTACTTATCTTTCTCTTTGATATTCTTGAATAGAAGTGATTTCGGGTGGACCGACTCGGCATCCTACACTTGGAGGATTATACGGCGGGAAATCCAACGGTGAAATAAGATTTCATCCAAGAGGTATTTTTCGTTTATGCCTTCGTTTTATTAAACCATAATTTCTGAAAAACGGGATACCTCCAAAATAAATTTTAATTTCCGCTGCACATATGATAAGATCTATGTAATTGAACAGTGAAAATAAAAATAAAATAAAAATTTTAAAAATACCAATTCTATGTCCAATAATCACATTTATTAAACCATAATTTCTGAAAAACGGGATACCTCCAAAATAAATTTTAATTTCCGCTGCACATATGATAAGATCTATGTAATTGAACAGTGGTATCAGAGCCATCGTTTTTCAGTTTTATGGTTTTATTCATGTGATTATTGGACATAGAATTGGTATTTTTAAAATTTTTATTTTATTTTTATTTTTATTTTTAAAAAAAAATTGGCCGTTGGCCGACAGGGGGGGAGCCCCCCCCCACTGCGCGCGCATAGTGCGCGCACTGTGCGCGCACTGCGCGCGCTGGTGCGCGGGCGGGGCCCGCGCACCCACCAGCGCGCGGCGCTGGTGCGCGGGCCCTGCCCGCGCACCTGCCCGCGCGCGGGCCAGCAGGCGCGGGCCTAGCCCGCGCCTTGCGCGGCTGGGCGCGCCCATGCGCGCCCAGCGCACCCAGCGCGCGCGTCTGGGCGCGCCCATGCGCGCCCAGCACGCACCAAGCGTGCTGGCTGCCTCCCGGGATGCACCCGACACTGCCCGTCCGTCCCGGAACAAATTCCGACACTTCTAGTTGTGCTAAATCTGATTTCAGCACTGTCCAACAGTGTTAAATCAGTTTTAGAACGCTGCCGGCATGCAACTCTTTTTCGGATCTCATCCAAAATTGTTTTATTTTTTAAAATACCAATTCTATGTCCAATAATCACATGAATAAAACCATAAAACTGAAAAACGATGGCTCTGATACCACTGTTGAGTTACATAGATCTTATCATATGCGCAGCGGAAATTAAAATTTAATTTGGAGGTATCCCGTTTTTCAGAAATTATGGTTTAATAAAACGAAGGCATAAACGAAAAATACCTCTTTGATGAAATCTTATTTCACCGTTAGATTTCCGCCGTATAATCCTCCAAGTGTAGGATGCAGAGTCGGTCCACCCGAAATCACTTCTATTCAAGAATATCAAAGAGAGAAGATAAGTAGAAGAAATTTTTCACAAAAATTTCTAACTTACCTCTTGGATTCAAGAACACTTTTCCAAAATTCTCTCAACATTCAAGTGAATCAAGAAGACACTAAATGAGAGATAATAAGAGTTTGGAGCTATTTATAGTTCCAATTAAAAAACTATTCTTCATTAAATGGGTTGGGCTTCTCAAGCCCATTCCATTTAATGCAATTGGGCCAAGCCCAATCCAATGGAATTTATTTGAATCCAATAGTGCCATTGGGCCAAGCCTAATGTACTAGCAAAAGGCCCAACCCAATCTATGATTAAATAATTACATTCATAATATAATTATTTAATTATTCTTATTTATCCAATAAATAAATGCACTATAATTAGTAATTATAAAATTACTAATTTATTTATTTTCTCTTTGAAAGTAATTTCTTTTGGGTGGGACTTTCTGGGTCCACAAATAAATTGGCAACAAGAATAATCAACAATTAATTCTCGTAAATCATGAGTGACATCTAGCAATATATCATGATTACCCAATTTATTGTGAAGCGGGTATTGTGAACCTTTTACTACGTTACCATACAATACGGTCCTTCTATCATCCTATATCCCGACAAGATATGAGATCATGGTCAGTAGGTCGAATCTCTTAATCTTGTCATATGACCAAATCCAAAATCAATCTTGACAAATTATGACACAACCCGTATGGAACAAATTCCATCGTCATATTACCTCGGCCAAGGATTTATCGTCAAGTGATTACTGGATCGCATAGGATATCTTCCTCATAAATCTCGAGGTGATAGATTCCATGTCTAATGCACACATACCTCATGTATCACTGAATCAGGCACATAGATACGTATGATTATCCTTGATTAGAACAACCACATAATATCACTGATATCCTAATCCACCAATACACAGATATCCATGTCATCTCAGGTCTAAGGACTAGTTGTAAAATCGCAGCTAACATTAAATCATTGACCCGTGAGAAATAACCCATGTGATTTAATGTTAACAATCCCGTTCAGTGAACTCATTCTTGTAACGAGCACCCACTTATCTTCCTTCTATAGCTCATACAGAATGGCACGAGACTCACCAACCTTATCTTTCAGTATCTCATACTGAAACAAGGAGGAAGACAATGTGCTGGCCTTTACGAGTTGCTATCATCCATGATAGGAATTCTATGGCCAGGAACATGTTTATAGTATAACAAATTGTGGATTATCCGTAACTCGTATTCTTAACACTTAAGAATGGTATCCACTTCTTATTATACTAATGGATATATATATGTTTAATAATTTAAACCATATTGCAATTTAAATAAAAACATAAACTTGCCATTTAAATAATATTTAAAGAATTACAAGATCGAGTCCCTTTGTGTCACTAGAACTGGTCTTTAGGGCTCATATCTAACAATCTCCCACTAGCACTAAGACCATTCAGTGTGATATCTCATACCCCACCTTTCTAGATGAAAATCTAGTTGCTTCTGGTTCATGGCCTTAGTCAGTGGATCTGCTGCATTTTCTGATGTATCTATTCTCTGCACATTAACATCTCCTCTACCAATGATCTCTCTAATGAGATGGAAGCGTCTTTCAATATGTTTGGACTTCTGGTGAGACCTCGGTTCCTTAGCTTGCGCTATGGCTCCATTGTTGTCGCAAAACAAGGGCACGGCAGACTTTATAGAAGGAACCACTCCAAGTTCTGTCACAAACTTTTTAACCCAGACTGCTTCCTTTGCAGCATCCGATGCTGCAATATACTCGGCTTCTGTTGTAGAATCGGCAGTCGTATTCTGTTTGGAACTCTTCCAACTGAATACTCCTCCATTACAAGTAAACACATATCCAGAGATAGACTTTCTATCATCAACATCTGATTGAAAATCAGAATCTGTGTAACCTTCCACTTTCAGTTCTCCTTTACCATAAGTAAGGATCAAATCCTTAGTTCTTTTCAAGTACTTAAGGATATTCTTAACGGCAATCCAGTGTTGCTCACCTGGATTAGACTGATATCTGCCCACGGCCGCATATATATATATAAATATATATATTATATATATTTTATTATTTTAAAAATAAATAAATAAATAAAAATAAATTAAAATAAATAATAATAATTGTTATTATTATTTGTTTTATTTATTTATTTTATTTATTTGTTTTAGTTAAAATAATAATAAATAAAATAAATAATAATAATTGTTATTATTATTTGTTTTATTTATTTGTTTTATTTAAAATAATAATAATAATGAATAAAATAAATAATAATAATTGTTATTATTATTTTATTTATTTATTTATTTTATTATTTACAAAAATACCAATGTATAATTAGTTATACAATTGTCCAATAATCATATGATTGCTTATAATATGCTTTTAATTGTTAATAGCATGTTGTGGATGCCTTGTTGCATATCGGTATTGGTCATGGACTTAGGACACTACATGGATGATGTATGTGCGATGTGGATGTATGGATTATTTTATTTAACGGCCTGCGTGCCGGAGGTAGCCGTCTTTTTCATGACGGTTGTAAAATAATTATTTATTGCTTTTAATTTTATTGTAAAAATAGTTTATAGTAAATTGTAAAAGCAATGGATTCACACCAATCGAGGCACGGCTTGGAGTGAAGTCGTTGATGGCAAAATAATCAAGAAAACGAAGACCCTATGTGAAAGGGTTATGCTTGTAATAGTTATAGGCGTTTTCTTATTTATACACCCACGAATGCACCGCATAATTCCAATGGCTGGAATTGCGCTTAGAATGCATGATTGAGTCCATGACCATATCGACTAAAGATAAATAAGAATAATTAAATAATTATATTATGAATATAATTATTTGGTTATTAATTGGGTTAAGCCTTTTGCTAGTACATTAGGCTTGGCCCAATGGCATTATTGGATTCAAATAATTACTATTGGATTGGGCTTGGCCCAATTACATTAAATGGAATGGACTTGAGAAGCCCAACCCATTTAATGAAGAATGGTTTATTAATTGGAACTATAAATAGCTTCAATCTCTTATTTTCTCTCATAAGTTGCACTTGGATCATTTTGAGAGTTGAGAGAGATTTGGAAGAATAGTTCTTGAATCCAAGAGGTAAGTAAGAAATTTTGTGAAAAATTTCTTTTACTTATTTTTCTCTTTGATATTCTTGAATAGAAGTGATTTCGGGTGGACCGACTCGGCATCCTACACTTGGAGGATTATACGGCGGGAAATCCAACGGTGAAATAAGATTTCATCCAAGAGGTATTTTTCGTTTATGCCTTCGTTTTATTAAACCATAATTTCTGAAAAACGGGATACCTCCAAAATAAATTTTAATTTCCGCTGCACATATGATAAGATCTATGTAACTGAACATAATGTGTATTTGCTCATAAACAAAGACGAGGTTTTTAGTGTAATATCCCATGTTTAGATAAGGTTGCCACGTAATTTCAATGAGTTTAGAACACCGAAAATTTGATTTTATAGCAATTTCAGGTACTGAATCAACTGCAGGGAATGCCTCGGAGTGAAATGGTCTAAGGAAAATTATATGGTCTCGACGAGCGTATCGAGATAGGTTTTATGGCATTGAAAGAAATCGAATTTGGAACAGTTTTCGGTACAGTTAAAACACAGCTATCATTTGGGCTGCAAAACCGAATCGTTGTAGGAAATTCTCGAAAAATCAACGGAACCCTAGGGGGGCTCCGATTTTGCGTAATAAGCAACCCTTCAGTAGTTTCGGAATAAATCGACAGCCCGAAGAGGACGTTGGGGCGAAATCGCCTATATCAAGTAAAATTTAAGTTATTAATTATGAAATTTTGGTATTAAAATGCAAATTAATTTGGGATTTAAGGGCCTGATTGCAATTAGAGAATTGCACAAGTGTAATAGGAATAAAATTTAGGGTTTAATAAGTAAATCTATTTAATTTAAAGTGTAATAAAATAATTATATATATATATAGGTATGCACGTGTGTGCGTGGCCAGCTTCTGAGAAGCTTTAATGGCCGTGATTTTTGGCTGCAAATGGAGAGATCGTGCCAGCGAGACTTGAGGAAATGGCAGTGCGATTTGAGCAGCTGGATTTAAGGAAGATATGGCAGCAAGATGGAGCAATTAATATGATGTACCATGGAGTAGCGGCCAAGGCGGTGGAAGCTATAAATTGGGATGCATCTTGGCCGATTTGGAAGCAACAAGGGAAATCAGAATGGGAGTTGTGGCCGAGAGCATCAAAGCAAGGGGGAGAGAGAGAGAGCGAGTGAGAGAGTGAGAAAGCTGGAAGAAGGTAGGCCGCGGCCATGGCAGCCGCGGCAGTGAGCTGGTCGCGAAGCAGAGGAAGCTGGGGTGGTGGGTTGCGGCAAAGAACGACCTCCTGGTTGTGGCGTGGCGATCAACGGAGGTCGTGGAGGTGCTGAACGGCCGAGGTCAGCCATGGCAGCACGTACTAGGGCAGCTACAGACAGCCATGGCCGACGCGAGTTGGAGCTTCAGCTCGCGGTGGTGGCTCCGGCAGGAACGGCGGCTCGCGGTGGCGAGCGTGGGGCAGTCAACAACATCGGTGGTGGTCGTTGGGGCGGCCGTGATGGCGGGCGGAGCTTGAACCGCGGCCATGGAAGCCGCGAAGCTGCGTTGCAGCAGCTAGGTCGCAACGCAGCCGGCGTCGGGGGCGGTATGGCAACCTCCGGGAAGGCCGTGGAAGACCGGCGAGGACGGCCGCGGCCGGAGAAGGCGAAGGCAGGGCTGGGATCGCGGCGGCTGGGCGGGGCTGGTTCGCGCGCGCAGAGGCTGTGCGAAGAAGAAGAACAGAGGAAGGAAGAGAAGAAGAAGAGAAGAAGAAGAAGAAGAAGAAGAAGAGAAAAAAAAGAGAAAAAGAAAAGAAAAAGAAGAAAAAAATGGAAAAAAATTCTAGGAAAAATCTCAAAAGATAGGATTTGGTGATTTATTATTATTCCAGAGATTTTGGCAAAGAAAAATTGTTCGGGCACGCATTTCGGGAATATGGCAGGTATATCGAGGAAACTAAAGATGCTAAGTTAAGGTGAGTAAAATTTTTTAGAAAATTTTAGAAATTCAAGAATATTATTTTATGAATTTTTGTAGTGAAATATTTGAGAAAATATTTTAGAAATATTTAGTTTGGATTTATTGAGTAAAAAATAGGAAGAAATAGAGAGAAAATTATAGGAAATGCCAGAAATTATGGAAAAATAGGTTTTAATATTTATTTAAATAATTATGGTGATTAGAATGCTTTGAGGCTAAAGTTGAAGAGATTCGTGCAAATTTTGAGGTTGGCACACAAATTGAGGCAAGGCACAGATATCGAGATAGCTCGATAAGCTTGAGAAAGTAAGTGGTACTTTCTCGAAAATGTTTTCATCATATTGACATGCCCTGATATGTATCCATCACGTAGAATGCATACATGACTATGAAATGCATGAATACATGTTGATATCATTGATCACACGCATATGAGGTCGTAGGGAGTACGAACTGGCACCGCTGCCTTACCAAGGGTGCACCCATACACCCCGGCTTCGAAAGAGGTGGTCGCTAAAATGGTAGGTAGCATGAGGGGTGCAGTTGACACCTACGATGAAAGACATTGCATACACACATGACATAGCATTGTGTACCCTTACTTAGATAATTCATCATCTAACTTGGGTTCGCCCCTGGAACATTCAACGTTCCAGTTGGGACTTGCAGTGATGACACCGAGGTTGGAGATGTGTAATAACGCGAGACGTCAAGAAACGAGGAAATGAGCCATGTTATGTTGTAATATGAATAGGCTGAGAATTAAGTACATTTGTTTTATTTTCAGAAGTTTATAACTTTGTAATAAATGTTATGTCTAGTTATTCATGTATGTATTGCCATGAGCAGGTTCGATTCAACTTCCGGTTTATAAAATTGTATTTATCTCTAGTGTGTAAATTAAGCACTAGATAGGTCTTAGGGAATTTCGGGAGTAATGTAATTTAGAAAAAAAAAAAAATAAGACCAAATTTCCTAAGACATAACACGCCCTGAGAAAGTGGGCTGTTACATTTAGCATGTTTCTTTTCTATGAGGTAGAAGTAGAAAATCAATTAAATAGGAAAATTAAAAGAGTTAGATCAAATAGAGGGGGCGAAAACGTAATGATAAATGGTTTTTGTGAGAAGGAATGAATTATACATGAATTTACTTCTCCCCTTGAATCTAATGGTGTAGCTGGAAGGAAAAATAGAACACTAAAAGAAATAATGAATGCTATGCTAATTAGTTTTAATGCACCTGATAATCTTTGGGGTGAAGCTATTTTATCGGCATGCCATTACAAAATAAAATTTCGTATAAGAAATCTGGCGAGACACCCTATGAGTTATGGAAGAGTTACTTTCCTAATTTGAAATATTTAAAAGTGTGAGTGTGTCTTGCCAAGATTATGCTTCCTAAACCTAAGAAGAAAAAAATAAGCTTTAAAACATTTGATTGTTTGTTTATTGGTTATACTAATCATAGTACTGCATATAGATTTATAGTATTGAAAAATGATGTACTTGAATACAACACTGTTGTTGAAACAAAAAAGGTTGAATTTTTTGAAAACATTTTTCTTTTGAAAATTGATACAATTTCTACTTCACCTTTTGAAAGGGTTGATTTATAAAATGTTGAGTATGATTTAAGAAGAAGTAAAAGACCAAAAAAAGTCTTCTTTTGAGAATGATTTTTGTACATATTTTGTTGATAATGATCGTTTAACTTATTCTGAAGTTGTAACTTATACTGAAAGTCAATTTTGAAAAAATGCTATTCAAAGTGAGATTTTAGTCTATTTTACAAAATCAAACTTGGGTTTTGACTGATTTACCTCCAAGGGTAAAGCTTATGGGGTGTAAGTGGATATTTAAAAGAAAATTTAATCCCGATGGATTTATTGATAAATATAAAGCGATATTGGATGCAAAAGGGTTTATTAATTAAAAAACAAACCATTGATTATTTTGATACGTTTGCGCCAGTTACTCGAATTTCATCTATTCGTGTTTTAATTACTTTAGTCTTTGTTTATAACCTTATTATTCGCCAAATGGATGTTAAAACTAATTTTCTAAAAGGTGATTTAAAATATGAGATTTATATGATTCAGCTTGAAGGCTCTGTCGCGCCTGTTGAAGAGAATAAAGTTTGTAAACTACTTAAGTCTTTATATGGCTTAAAGCAAGCTTCTAAACAATGGTATGAAAAATTTGATTTTACTTTAATCTCAAATGGATTTTTCTCTTTTGAATTAGATAAATATGTATATACAAAATGTGTTGATAATGATTATGTGACCATTAATTTATATGTTGATGATATGCTCATTTTTGGGACTTGCTTTAAAATTATAAATGAAACCAAACATTTTTTAGCTTCTAAGTTTGATATGAAAGATATGAGAAAAGCTAATGTAATTTTAGGTGTTAAAACCATAAGATGTAATAGTGGCCTAATGCCAACTCAAGAGCATTATGTTGAGAGGCTACTAAAAAAATTTAGACATTTTGATGTCCAACCTGTGAGCACTCCTTGTGATGCTAATACCCATTTAATTAAAAATAAATGTGATAGTGTAACTCAGTCTAAATATGCTCAGATTATTGGGAGTGATGCATTTGATGAACTTTACTAGATTTGATATAGCTTATGCTGTGTGTAAACTAAGTAGATATACACAAGGTCCCAATCGTGATCATTGGTCTACATTAGTTTGACTAATGAGATATTTGAGAGGTACCATGAATTATGGTATTTTATATAGTGGATTTTCTAATGTATTAGAAGGATATAGTGATGCTAACTGGATATCTGATTCACATGAGATAAAATCCACTAGTGGTTATGTGTTCACCTTTAGTGGGGGTGCAATGTCTTGGAAATCAACCAAGCAAACTATTATTGTAGATCCACCACAAAATCTGAGTTTATAGCTTTGGAGTTGGCTGGTAATGAGGATGAATAGTTGAAAAACTTCTTAGCAGATATTTCATTAGGAATAAAATTGACACCTTCAGTGTCAATGCACTATGATTACCAAGTGGCAATAGCCATTGCAAAGAACAAAACTTTCAATGGTAAAAATCGACATATTCAATTGAGACATAATGTGATAAAACAACTACTTAAAGATGAAATTATTTCCATAGATTATGCGAAGTCAGGAGTGAATTTGGCTGATCCTATGACTAAACCTCTTGGTAGGAAATTAATATTAGAAACATCAAGGGGAATGAGATTAAAGCTAACTTGAAATGTTGACAATGATAATAACCCAACCTATGTGATTGGAGATCCTATGAAGTAGGTTCATATGGGTAATAACAAGTCATTTGTCAACATTGTGCTGCACTATATAAAATTTAAATCCCACCTATGATGTGTGAGTAGTGCTTAGACTGCATATCCTTGAGGATGAACATAACTCTTAATGAATTACATATCTCTTATGGGTGGTGTATTATATTGCAGTATACACTTGATGTAATCACTTATATGAGTGTGGAATGAGGCTGCTGCTATGAGATTTGTGGCAGAATCTCTAAAGCACTCATGAAATCACTAGGCAAGCACATGGCCTATAAGCGCAAAATCGCACTGAGTAACAAGAATCGAAGGGGTGTAATATGATTGGTGTGAATCATAATTTACAAGAATGTTTCTTAGTTCATAGAAACTATAAGTTTCACCAGTGACTATGTAAATTATATGCCATTCTTTCTAGACTTGGTTCATAGTCGAAATGTTTGAGGTGTTACACTCAAGTGCTTAACCCAACAACAATCATTCTTCTAATTTGAACCCATTTGAAAGATGTGGGGGATTGTTGTAAAATAATGATATTTCAAATGGTTCATAGAGTGCCTTTGTCCCACTTTAGTAGGATAGAAAGCTTTTATCATCTTTATATATGCATGAACTCTACTTGGGCTCATGAGAGTTGTTGGAGAGTTGGGTCTAGAGCGCATGAGAACGAGCTAGTCCAAGGCAAAATCGTTGATTTGCCCTCCCCTGCGCGCGAGTTAGACCACACATTGCAACCTTTTGTTCTATTTTCTTTTTCTTTTTCTTGCCTTACTCGAAAACCCTTTGAATTGGTCTTCAACAATTGAGGAAGACCATGTCTTTGCTGAGCAAGTCTCTCCCGTTTACTTCTTATCCTTCAATTGGTCTTCCACTTATCTTCTTCGGCCTATTGTCCCTCCAACATACACCTATGAAAGTCAGCCCTTGCTGCACTTGTGAACCACGACCAAAGCTTGCTTTTTCCTTATGTTGGTGCTCTTCCTCCTGTACGTTCCTTTCCTGCTTCTCATTTCTATTAGTGCTCTTCTTCCTGTTCATTCCTTTGCTGCTATTGTAAGTCTGTTGCTGGGTTGTTACTTTGTATCTTGCTCTCATTTTCTTCCCAAATACAATGAGTGCACATGGGTTTGGAAGAGCTCGTTGTACTCTGAGGGGTATCCATTGAAGCCTTTGCATTGTTCGTTCAGGGGTGGAAAATATCCTTAAGGACAGTGACAGTGACAGTGACAGTGACGTTTACTGTCATGCCTCGAGTTTCAATAGTTTACTATCCACCTCTGTCCATTTTCTACCAACAGGTTGTTGGCTGGATGACAAAATAGAACATTTCCTTAGTCTGAATCAAATGAATAGTGCAATTCAATCCTTTATTTGATGTCCTAAAACTTTTATGCCATTCTTTTTTAAGCAATAGGAGAAGTATGATCATCCAGATTTAACTGAACAATAAGAGGGCTGATAGCCCCATCTTTCCAGAGTCCAACTATTTGCGACTGAAAAGGTCAGCTTTCACATTAGAAGCAGTTTAACAAATGATGGAAGGCTAATAAAAAAATTCTGAAACTGCTTGTGAACCACCAGCCGGCAGATACCCACCTCTTTGATTTATGGAACTGCATTAATAAAGTGTACAGATAGATCAAAACCTGTACTTAGGACTTCAGGTGCAGCATAACCCAAATATAGAACTGCTATGGCAATGCCATAAATGTTACCTCCAATGGGAGCACCTGTTGCCAAGCCAAAATCTGAAAAGTTTGTATTGAAATCCTGCAAAAATGTACCCAAGAAGAAAAAACAATCCAATACAAATTTATGAAAGGTCCAAAATGCATAGTAGAATTGTTCATTGATGAATTCATGAACTCATAGTTCCGAATTTTTTAACATACCAAGTTTAGTAGAATGTTTGAAGCCAGCGAGTTATGGAAGAGGATATCGATCCCCAAACTATGTAAAAAAGATAATCCACACGCAACATCAGCAGCAATATGCATCTGGGTTGCCCAAGGAATAGGTTGACTGCCTTCTGCAGAAAGAAATAAACAATGATGCAGAGGACTCTGCCACCAAATATGCACACACTGGAAAGATGGCTGAAAGAAGAATTCTTCATATGTGAACATGGGCTATGCATGGAATTTTGGAATATATAAGAGAATGGAGATCATAGTTGCAGAAAATTTCTCCTTTGAAAAATGTAGGTGGGTGAAGCAGCAAAAGAACATAAAAGAAAGAAAGGAAACAACCATTCCAACCAGAAATTCTACTAGTCCAGCCACCTTTCTATATTGTCATTCCGAGCTTCGTAAGCTAAAAGAAAGATAACTGAAAGATTTGTGTAAGCTCAAATACTTCCCCCATCAACCCAAGGCATGGCCCTCAATCAGAAGCATGATTATGCTTATATCACAAGATTCAAGGTAGTTCACTAGCATCCTGGAGGAGGGTTTATGTCAGGTATCATCCAGTTAGTATCCCCTTAAAGGCAATGTGTTTATGAACAAGGCAGATCCAAGTAACAGGATATAACTGAAGCCCATAGGTTTTTCAAAATTGCAGATAGAAATTCTCATTTTCTACGAAAACACAGGTACAATTCATTCCTTTGCCTTGAACAAGAAAAGTAGATAGAAATGTAGCTGATTGGAAATGAACACTTCATCACTGGGTTTAACTAGACAGAAAAAAACAGAAAACTATCAGAAGGAACACTTGTGACTTGGCCTGCTGCAAAGATTAGTGGTTGAAAAAGACTCGTTTTTCTTGATATGAAGCCCACCTCTTTAAGATAATCAAATTGCTCCAATCTTTAAAAGGGTTCTCTGCCAGCTCATAATATTGGGAATTTAATTTTATCATTAGTTTCCAAGCTTCCCTTTCCCATGAATTCATAAACTAGAATTCTGTGATGCTGGCTCAAGACTGTATGAAAATAAAACTTTTTGATAGCAACTAAAATCCAGATTCCAATGTTGCTGGAAGTTGAAGTGTCATCATCAATCCATCCTTCAAAGACACACCCAACCCTTCCCTTACCAAGCAGATTAACTGAGAAGTTTTTGGTGGCTTTCTTGGGAAGGAATTTAGGTTGTTGGAGATAGATGTCAGTATTGGATTAGCTGTCTGTTTAAACTTCCTGAGAATGTTTGCTGGGCAGATAGGGTTGAGTCCTGTCTGGTCTTTCCAGGGGGCATCCTTGCATCTAGACGAAAAAGATGAGAAAGCTTACACAAAATCAATAAGATTTTAGGGCTATAAGTTCACGGAGTAGAACCAAAAGCCAAACTTGCAATATGTAAAATTGTGAGCTCCATATCAAGTTTATCAGGAACTGGTTCCAAAATAGAAACACCAAATTGGAAATGGCACAGCCAGGAGTTACAGCATCATACAAGGAGAGGAGAATCCATTACAAGCAGGCAGAACTGTAAGATAAGTCATCATTTGAAGGCCTGCAGCAAACATGGATCACAGCATCCAAAAGCATTACTTCAATAGGTCGAGAAATATATATATATATATATATATATACATGTCAATGACTGTTCTAAATTTGTAGGTTTTTTTCCCTTGTTTTCCTTTTGCATTGTAATTTTTTGAAGATTTTTTGCTCTTTGCTTATCAAAAAACTAAACCATAAATAAGAAAAAATCAAACTGAGATGCCCAATTTTGATCGATTAATATTCACGCTTCGTTCGGTTTTAGGCCGAGACATTTCAAGTCGTAAAAATGTTAGAATTTAAATTTAATAAGATAATTAAGGGTGTATATAATTTAATCTAAGTCATTAAATCAAACTGAATCTGATTTTGTTTAAAATTAAAAAAATTAATTTAGTTTATAAATTTTGAAAATTGTGATGCAATAAACCTGAAACCAAGTCACAGATTGTAATATATTATATAATATTTATTATATGTTTGTTAACTGTAGAATAGTAATTATAAAGCTATTACAAGTGTTAAATAAAAAAATCAGGAAATTACATGACACATATGCTTAGAAGAAAAATCAGAAAGTAGTAGAAATTTATGTAATTTAGGATAATTAGTATTTATCTACATAAAAATAGAAACAAAAAAATGAATATGATACTAAATCCGGAAACCAGAAAATGTAATTTTTTTAAAAAATAATAAATAAAGATATAGAAAAAATACATCAATAAAAAAATTATAAATTTTATGTTAGGAATGAAAGAAATTAACTTTTTACTGTCTTTTTATTTATTTATTTTTTATTTTAAATCTGCGGCTTACATTTATTTATAGAGCCGCTGGTGCCGAAGTTACTCTCATTTCATAGCAATTAGCGTCTTTCTCACTCGAAGCCTCTTTCTGCTTCGATCCAAGACCTAGAAGAGAGTTCCTTCCCGATTCTCTGCGCTATATCCAAGCGCTCAGACAATGGGTTCCGGTGATTCTCTCTCTCTCCAACCGTTCGATTAGTTTTCCTTGAACACTTACGCTAGGTTTTCGTATTTAATTTCGTGGAAAATTGAAGGAAGAACGAGTAATTCATGTCACGGCCATCGTGGTGTTCTATATCAATTTGGCACGCCATTGTCCGGTTTTCGCCGGCGCGATTTCGAATTAGTTTATTTTTGATTTTCTTGTATCGGATTAGTCCTGGAATAGTTCTGTAGTCTGTGTTTGAGACCGGACCATGGATAGTGGGTTTGGATGTTCACTGAAGTTGATTCAGTCGGTCGTTATCGGTGTGCGAATCATTTTGAACATTTCTTCCTTCTTTCCCGATGATTTACTTTGATTTCCGTGATTATGTAAAAAAACCAAACTACCTAACCGGTCTTTTATAATTCTCAGCAATTGGAATCTAGTATAATGGCAAGCTGGCTTTAATCCCGCCGAGTCTCATTTAGAATTTGTGTTGAAATTAATTGCCCCTCTTGCTCTCATAGAGAAACTCATGTGCACTTTGTGAACAGTTCAGTCTCCCTGGTCCTCTGCTCTTATATTTGTGATATTTCAAGGTCATCTTTGATTTTTTATCTAATGATTCCAATGTTTCTGTAAAATGTTATGCTGGATCATGGATTTGTTTGCAGATGCAGATATGGAGGATTATGGGTTTGAGTACTCGGACGAGGAGCCTGAAGAGCAGGATGTTGACATTGAAAACCAATATTACAACTCAAAAGGTAAAGTAATAATCAATTTCGAGCCTCTAATGTTGCTTACTGAAATGATCTATTCAGCTATGATCTTCGTTGTTCATCATATATATTCATTCCTTGGTTTTCCCTTTTCTTTTGTCGCATATCATGCTTTTAACTGCCATTAGTGGGCCTCTTTGGAGTGTAACTATTAGAACAAATTCCAGATATCTTGTTAAAATACGGGGGTCAAGGATAAATTCAGGTCATTCACGTTGAAGGGTTTTGTGGGGGCTGTTGACCATATAGTTTCTGTCACACTTAATTAAGCACTTCAGGGTGTTTTTTGTTTTTTATAAATCCTGTGCATTGATGATACTGTGCAATCAACTTTAGGATTCAGAAGTGCAAAGATCTTGGAATCAATTTGTCCTCCAAGTCACATTGTTGTAAGTTGAGGAAGCACAAAACATGGACCCAGTTCGATTGTTCAATATCTAAGTTTAGGTGTTTGTAACATATGAATGGGTATTGGCATAGAACATTTGTTGTACCTTTTGTTGAGGACTGCTCTCCCATGGTTGTGCAGAATTGGATCCACTACAAAATTTCACAAGCTCAGCATACATCTTAGAATCAACTCTTAAGGTCTTGCATCCCAATCTACATACTTAGTATTTCTTGTTTACCAAACCACTTTCCTAGAAACTGTTGACTGTGCCTCTCGTGACTTTGCTTTATGAAAGGTTTGTTTACAGGCCTTCAACAAATTCTGGTACCCCTTATGGGAGTTGCTAAGCTTGAACCTTGATACTAGTGGGTGCCTCATCATTGAACCCTTTCATATTTACTATATACCCGTTCTTGCGCTCACCATCTTATATATACCAAAAAACCTTCATATGACTACATTAAGGTTTCATTTTTCAAGTAGAAGCAGTTTGGCATGGAGTAGTAAATTTGAAAACCGACTAGTGTTGTGAAACCAATAATATTTATTTGGAGATTGTGCTTAATGCTTACCAAAACCACTATCTTTGATCTCTCTATTGAAGCCATCTATGAAGCATGGACATGAACATGGATATGGACATGGATGCAAACACTAACACAAACATGAATACGGACACAGGGACACGAGACATGGAATATGATACTTTTCAAGAAAGTAGGGCACGCCATTGTCAAGATACTCTAATTAATAAAATAATTATTCATATTTCTAAAACATAATAAATTATCAAAAGATTCAAAACTATATTTCAAACTCACAAATATGCATTTAAAGTATATAAGCCAAAGTCCCAAATGCATAACTCCAATCTAATTAGCAATCAACTCACAGTCCAATCACCTTTGTCCCTCACAATCTAGTCGATGTTCAAAGAGCAAGAAAGTAGAAGCGTGAAGTGTATGAAAACTAAATGTTCATGCAATCAAAACATGGAAAAACAAAAAAAATTACGTAGTTACCAAGTTGTAAAACTGAAGAGTAAAATAAAACTCTTTACTTTTTAGTATTTGAAGCATTTGCATAAGGGACACGCATGTCCTACAATTGTCCCCTCCACTATCCTACTAAATTTTTTTATGGAATTGTTGGACAAGCCACATGGGCGTTCGATACGTGTCGGAGGATGTTGGAGTGTCCAACACGCCGGCGACACTAATACGACAACCCCTAGGAAGTGTTCGTGCTTTATAGGAAGCCATGTATCTCTGTACGTGAATTGAGAAGAAGAGAAATGAAGGGGATGGGGAAAGAAGAAAAGGAAGCTTGAGGTTTTCAATAAAGCTTTGTTGATGAACCGGCTTTGGAAATTCTTACTCTCTTTAGCATCACAAAAAAGAAAGGTGTCAGTGTCACTTGCAAAGGTGAGAGATATAGGGTTTCTAAAATAATTAGGAAGAAATCGAAAAAGAGAGAGAAATAAGAAAGAACAGAGAGAAAGAGTGAAAGATGAGGGAAAAAACAAAGAGAAATCAGGGTGAGAATTGAAGAGAGAGAAGAATTCAATCTGTTATTATTTAAACATTTCCTCAAAATAGTTTTGAGTAGCTTATATAGCTACTCTTATAGACAGTTCTTTCAGTTACATATTGTAACTGAAAGTTTACAGTTGTCAATTGGCATAATAGAAATGTAATTGAAAAGTTTATAGCAATTGTAACAAGCTAAATTACTGTTATAACCCGAGGACCTTGACAATCTCCCCTCCTTCAAAGGTTTTTTATCCCCAAGAAATCACAGTAATTGGCCACTATTTTTGCGAGAACCATCCCAGTAATCTTTCTTGTGTCTTTTATGCCTACTTTCACTATCTAATTCATCCTTCTTAGACCGTTCCTTCGCCTTCTCTTTTCCCTTCCTCTTTTCTTTTTCCTCTCTTTCTTTCTCCTTCTTGGCCTTTTCCTCTTCTTTCTTTCTCCTTCTTTTGCCTTTTCCTGCAATTGTAAGATAAGAAAAATTGTGCAGATGTTAGAGAGAGGAGTTAAGGAAGAATTTTCTAGTTTTAGCCAAAGGTTGGATAGCTTCTGAAAATGTTTTCAAAAATGCCTTAGGCCAGCCTACTAGTGGATTTTCCTCTACAAAAGATTAGTTGGGAGGCTCATTTATTTGTCACATACCAGGTCAGACATAGCATATGCAGTGGGGGTTGTTAGCTAGTTCATGCACAATTCTAAGGAAGTACACTTGCAAGTAGTGCATCGAATTTTGCATTACCTAAAGGGTACACCGTGTAAGGGAATTTTGTTCAAAAAAGGGCATGAACTAACTCTTGAAGCCTACACGAATGCTAACTATGGAGGGTCAATAGTTGATAGGAGGTCAATATCTAGGTATTGCACATTTCTAGGGGGAAATATTGTGATTTGGAGCAGTAAAAAGCAGATTGTTGTGGTAAGGTCTAGTGCAAGGCTGAATTCAGGTCAATGGCCCTTGAGATTTGTGAGTTGTTATGGGTAAAAATACTTCTAAAGGATCTAGAAGTCACGTGGTAGGCTCCTATGAAGGTATATTGTGATAATAAGTCAGTTATTAATATTGCACACAATCTGGTGCGACATCATTGTACTAAACATGTGGAAGTTGACAGGTATTTCATAAAGGAGAGGCTTGAAAGTGGTCTAATTTGTACACCATTTATGTCTACAGGAAATCAGCTTGCAAACTTACTCACTAAAGGTCTTTCAGGGACAGTTTTTCAAAGGATAACAAGTAAGCTCGGAATGGGGGATATCCATTTACCAGCTTGAGGGGAGTGTTGGGAGATGAGGAGTATTTTTTTTTTTCTGTTTATTAGGTTTATCCGAATTATTGTTTCATCCTTTAATTGTTGGTTGTTTTTTCAGTTAGTCTTATCTGGTAGTGGACTGAGTCATGGTCCTCATCTTTTTGTTTGGTTTCAGATTAGGTGGTTAGATAGTGGTTTCTACTTTTGAGGAAGTGGGTAGTTTGTCTCCAAAACTGTATATATTGATTCCTTCTTTGCTGGAAATAATATACGATTTTTCTTGCCTAAGTTATAACAGGCTCCTAGCAAGTATTGGAGCCAGATTGGCCCTCAGTGGAAAATCCGCCAGCAGGCTCGCATTAGGTAATCTGGAGAACAGGGTCAAGATCGTGTTTAGTTGTTGCCCAAACCTAGAAAATTCCTCCCGAAGATGGGAGAAATCTTCTCTCAAGTTTCTCTCCACCGTCATTGTATTTGCTCAACCTCGACTCACTTCTTCTTGGGTTTGGCAAAGGCTAAGCTCCATCGTTTCTAATCTCTCCTCGATGTGCTCCTGGTTTTGTCGAATGCCCAGCACCATTGCATCCAACCGCGACTCCAACTATTTCATCTGTGTCCCTTTCGCCATCATTGGGGCTACCCAACTTGTCGGAATAGTTGATGGCGGTAGTCGGTCGTCTTCGCCCAGGTGATCTCCAATGCACCGATCCTAATCGGTGTACACTTCTGTCCGAAACTGCACAGAATTCTGATTGCTCAGAATCTGCTACTCACTGGAATGTCCGAATTGATTGGTCGGGAATCCTCAGGCTCTGATACCAAATTGAGAGAAAGGGTTCTGGAGGTAATTTTCCAGAAATTAATGGAAATTGCTAGAAGAGAAATTGAGAGAGAGAGAGAGGGAATTCAGAGGGAAAGATTAAAGTAATCCATTGCCGAATCCCAAGGGAAAGATTAAAGTAATCCATTGCCGAATCCCATCCTCAAGCCGTGGTTCTTTATATTAGCCTCACAGCTATCCACATGCATCCATGTGCAGCACAACAGAAATGTAACCGCCTTTAGCTATTGGATAATTCTCCATAACAGAAATATAAAGGAAAGAAAAGGCAAAATTACAATAGCTACCCTTGGCACGTGACCAGAAGATTAGTTTTGGGTAGAAAGGATACTTCATCTATCAAGTACACAGATTTTGACACTGATGTCTGGGACCAGGTTGCTGGAAGTATTCAGACAGCATTGTGCTAAGTATTTGGAGATAATTCCTATGAGTTTGCTGGGAGATTCTTCACAGCTAAATAGGTCTGCTGTCAAACTTTTGACTCATAGGGGAGACAAGATTGAGCTTTGCCACGAGCTGCGATTACCCTTTGTGAATTGGGTTGTTGCAAATCAGAAATCATCTTTCAAATGTTATGAAATATCATATGGTTATCGGAAAGCAATTTGGTCTCGGGCTGGAATAAAGGTAGAGCATAGGCAGCAAGTGGCAGAGCTTTTGTCTTTTCTGGGCTCCTTGCATCCTCAGTCATCCATAAGAACTTCAAACGGGGTGGTTAAAAGACGACAAGTTAGACAGGTACTCAGTCTTGCAGAAGCTACTGTATAGGTTGCAGACAGTAGGACTAAGGTTATGTGCAGTTGCAGACGCGGCCCTTCTTGGGCTACGAGGTGCCCTTCCTGCTGACAAATTTACATGCAAGGCACTTGATAAATTGTCAGAGCTCTTCATCTATTTAGGAGAGTGAAAAATTGAGAAACGTGTTCGTTGATGCCCTTATGCCACTGAGGGATATCACAATGATTTGTTTTTTTAGATATATTCAAGGAAGGAGAATAATCTTGCATTACTAGTGGAGTGGACAATGCTTGCTATTGGTGGTCGCTACGACTACCTGCTTTATCAAACGTGGACTAGTTTGGGGTCAGCTTTACCCTTGAGATAATAATTCAGCATTCTTTTGTGGATATCAGACCATTTAGAAATGATGGAAGCATTAGTGTACTAGTTTGTTCTAGAGGAGGTGTTGGTTTTCTAGAAGAGTGCATGGAACTAGTTGTCGAGCTGTGGGAGCAGATCATTAAGGCTGAACAGAGGGACTGCCATACAGCTGGGAAGATGTTGAAAGAAAAGGTTGCTGCCAGACTACTTGTTGCTACAACTCACTTGCATAATTTCTGTATGAAGGTCCAAGAAATTACTGGGACTTACAGATCAGTGGGAAAAGAGAGCCTTCGCATGGACATCTGTGATGGCTACATTTTACAAGTGCAGGAAAAGCAAAAGAGAAGGAACATAAAAGCAAAGAGGAATAGGCCTAGAAGGAGAAAGAAAGAAAAGAAAGATTAAGCAAATAGATGGGAATTAGATGAAGAAACAGCGGTTCAGTGGTAATAAGTTTTTTGGGGACAAGAAATCTCTCAAAGAGAGGGGGGGTTGTCACAACCCCAGGGTTATAGAAGTAAGTGTTTCATATACATGTATTTTCCCTTGGATTGTACCTTAGACTGTTGTAATATTGTACCTTCAGTTTGTTACTAACTGAAAGGCTATCACAGCCTATATATAGGCTGAATTAGAGGAGAATAAGAAGTTTGTGGAATGAATGAACTTGAATTCTGTCTGTTTCCCTAATTTCTCTGATCTCTCTCCCATTTCCCTCTGAATTCTCCCTCCTCCTGGTTTCTCCCTCTCGTTCTATTCTATTATTCCCAATTTCTTCCAATTATCCTATTAAAACCCTAGGCAAACCCTAGGAATGTAACATCAAGACCCTAGGGTTAATACAGTAATTGCTGTAAACTTTTCAGTTACATTTCTGTTGTGCCAATTGACAGCTGTAAACTGTCAGTTACATATTGTCAGGTTCCTAAACCTGACTTAGGGTTTCTGAAGTAATTAGGAAGAAATCGAGAAAGAGAGAGAAACAGAAAGGACAGAGAGAAAGAGCTGAGAGAGAGAGAGAGAGAGAGAGAGTCCTGGACCTGACAATTGGCACATGGTTGTCCTCTCCATTACCAACACAAAAAGTAGATTTTTAATCCTCCTGTTTCACTTATAGGAGTGTTTTCAGACAAATGTTCCATAATTAGGATGAATAAAAAGGGGAATGGGGGTCTTCTTGCCTCAACTTCTGTAGCTGCAAAAGAAATTTGTTTGAGCTCGATTAGAGATGAGTAAAATAATGGAGGGGGTGGAGAAGCAAGATCCATCTCCGCCATTGAATGGTTCTCTTTTGGTCTTCTATCTACCTTGACTGCCTGTGTGATTAAGCAATTTTAACAATTCTCTATACTGGTCCACAAATATATCCTTAAAGTTAACTCCGCCCCCACTTCTCCCCCTCCCACCCACCCACACACACACAAACCCCACTGGAGCATGTTTTTAGGTGACTATGCTTGAAACTGTTTGTTTCTTCTTATGTAGCTAATTTTCTCCATGTTTTTGTAATAGGTTTGGTTGAGACTGACCCAGAAGGAGCACTTGCTGGTTTTGCTGAAGTAGTTCGGATGGAACCTGAGAAGGCTGAGTGGTGAGCCACTTAGAATTCACAATTTTATTGCTAAAACACATAAGAGGGAAACTCAAATTTAGAATCATTATATGACTGTGATACATATTATGCCTTTATGTGTCAGGAACATATTTTTATATTATGCCTTTATGTGTCAGGAACATATTTTTATATTATGCCTTTATGTGTCAGGAACATATTTTTATATTATGCATTTATGTGTCAGGAACATATATTTTTGCCCCCAGAAAACAAGATAAGTTATCATGATTTTTAGTTTTAGTTTTTTGGTTTCCTTTGATGATGCAGGACATGGATATCATCATGTTCATAGTGTTACTGCTGTGAAGTTTTCTTCCGCTCCTCCTGCATATGCTTCTTCATCCCTGATTCCATGTAACATAGGTTGATATATTGCCTTTGACTCGTGTTTTCATATTATGAAGAACTGGGGTGCTGGAGGTTTGATATGAGATCTAGGATGGTTCTACCTCTGAATAGGGGTTCCTTTTTGTCACCTATGTTGGGCATAAGGATGTTATACAGAATCCATCTTTATTTTTATAAAACATTTGCTGAAATTAATGGGTGTTATTTTTCATAAGAAATTCATGACATAATCATATCTTAATTGTGCGGTACCTTTATATGTGAATATGTTATATTTGTAATGTATAATATGCTGATACCAGCAAACTGTTTTTCCTTCAACTTTCTGAAGCCTATTTTAATATGGACAATTAACAGAATGCTATTTTTAGCTGAAATTAATGTGGACCATTAATTGGAAATATTTGACATGGGACCCTGTTGACCCATCTTCTTTTAATTGTTTCCTCTTTGGCATTTCATTTTAGAGTGAAATTTTCTTGCTACTTGCCTGTTTCTTGGGGAGGAAAGGAGTCCAGTTTCAATTATTAAGTCTACCTTAAACATTCTCTTATAGGAATGTGACTGTGCATTTGATACCAAAACATGCAGGTGTCCTGTGTATATGAACATGAAATGATGCTTATGCATCTAATATGGCTTCCATGTAACAGGATACTACCTTATGGTTAAAGGCCTGCAGTATGCTTGCACGTTCTATATGTCAAATTTATTTACTTTTATCACTGTTTATAACTGGAGGGCTATCTTTTTCTTTCAGGGGATTCAAAGCTTTAAAGCAGACTGTGAAGCTCTACTATAAATTGGGGAAGTATAAAGAAATGATGGACTCTTACAGGGTGATGCTAACATATATCAAATCAGCTGTGACACGAAACTACAGTGAGAAATGCATAAACAATATTATGGATTTTGTTTCTGGATCAGCTAGTCAGAACTTTAGTCTCTTGCAAGAGTTTTATCAGACCACCTTAAAGGCACTAGAAGAAGCAAAAAATGAGGTCAGAATTTTACTCTTTATTTGCAACAAGCCTTGAGAGGGGCAAAAAACAATGATGTCAATAATGTCCTCATTTGCACAGAGGCTTTGGTTTAAGACAAATCTAAAGCTCTGCAAGATTTGGTTTGATATGGGTGAATATGGAAGAATGAGCAAGGTAATTTCTAGTTTAGTTTATGGCTTTTTCCTATTTTACTAATTTTACCATGAAAAATGAATCGTTGGAGCTAATCAGATTTTGAAGGAACTGCACAAATCTTGTCAAAAAGAAGATGGCACAGATGATCAAAAGAAGGGAACACAATTGCTGGAGGTGTATGCAATTGAGATTCAAATGTACACTGAGACGAAGAATAATAAGAAACTCAAGGTAAGAAATTTTTTGTGTTTTCTTACCTGCTTTCTCTCCACAATCCCTCCCAATTCTGCCTATTAAGAAGATGCAGTATTTTTGTTATTCGGGCTCATATGTTGGTTGTAAGAGGAAAATTATGTACATTTGATTCTTTATTGGTTATGCTCTCATTGGTCTGGCTTATAATAGTGACCTTTTGTGCTTGAGATTTGTGTAGTGTTATTTCCCTTCTGTACCAACGAATCATTTACTTGCTATGAGAAGGACTAAATACTTTGGACCTCTAAAATAACAATTGAAGAGCATATGGTAAAGGTAGAAAGACTGGCAAGACTAGTGAGACATACCAATGTGGTTATACCCTCATCAAATATATGCATACACAGAGATAGTTGTATACATCTACAAGACCTGCATAGTGCATATAGAAATCTAGCTGACAAGTCTATCTTCCAGCATTCAGAAGCAGTGTTTTATGTCATGAAGAATTTAGCATGGACAGTTGGTTTTGGCATTAATTTGTGAGATTTGCTATAGCATCAAGGACCAAGATTCCTTTATTAGACATGGTGTCAGCTGACAAACTTTGTTTGAGGCAGCTCTACCTAAATGATGTACCAGTCATGATTTGCCATCTTTACATAACTTGCTAACAAACTATTGTTTAGACACTTTTTACATAGCCACCAATGGTGCCACAATGGCAGAAGACTCTTGCCATCAAAATCTGTAACTCCTGGAATAGCTATTTGAATCATGTTGCAAGAGTGTAGGAGAAAGAGAGAAAGGGAGAAAGGAAGCATCAGCAGCCTTCTGCACTTTATCAAATCAAGTAGGGGAAGGCTGACATTGTATATCTTTTTCTTCTTTTTTTGTACAGCAGCTTGAGGCAGTTGCTATTGTTCAGGCTCTCAATTTACCTTGAGTGGGAGCATGACAGGCCTAATGTAGCAATAAATAGGATTAATTTGGCAGTTATTATTATTATTATTTTTGGAATAGGTTGGATTTTACTTTTGACCACTTCAAAATTCTATGTACTGTTGAACTGGGATGAAAAATGGGGGAACTGGAAATCCTGCAATAAACGGCTGGTGACTGCACTATGATTCTGAGAACTCAACAAGTTTGTGAAAAGCATGGGCCTGGCCAATGAAGGAGGCCTTGACCAGAAGCTATTCTTAAGTTAAATGACAAAAGGCTCATTTAAGGTGCCCATTTTTCCTCTTGTGCTCCTCTCTCAACAACATATCAAGTCTTAGCCTTACCATGTGGTGTCAGCCACTTAAATTCTAGCTTGCCAGTGATCTCTATTTATGGTCCTATCTTTTGCAAGGCCCTCCTAACTCATATTGTACCAAAGAGTGTCTCAGGGAGTTTTCTTGGTCTTCCTCCTCTATTTCTTTTGCTAAAAACTTGTTCCATTTTATCACTCCTTGCAGAGGCCTCTATTGGTCTTTTTCTTACACGACCCAATTATCTCAATCATGTCCCATGCATCCAATCTTTAATAGGAGCCACTCCGACCTTATTATGAATTTCATTTTTAATTTTATCTTTTCTTCTATGGTTGCACTTCCATCTTAACATCCTCATATCTGTTATGCTTATATTTTACATATTGGTGTGTTTTACTACCTTATATTCTGTGCTATACAACGAAGTTAGTCTTATAGCTATCTTATAAAATATTCTTTTTTGCTTTAATGGAATCTTACTATCACATGAAATGTAGTATGCATTTTTCATTTTAACCATGTCACCTTAGTTCTGTGGGCAAAATCCTCATTAGTTCTTTCATCCCATCTTTTTGAATGATTGATCTAAGATATCTGAACTGACATGTTCTTGGTATGACTTGATCCTCTAGCTTTTTCATTACATCATCTACGCTTACATTTTTATTAAACTTATTTTCCATATACTTAGTTTTCAATGCGTGTATAGATGATGTCAATTATGTATATAAGTTGTTAGTTGAATAAAGTTAAAAATAACTTTTGATATCAATACTTGTGGCATTTATGAACCTGAACTCTGCTGTGATAAGCATCTCGTTGCTGCAACTGTTCTTAAAACCTTGTTGCAAATTAGGCAATTGGTTAGCTGAGTGAAGAACTGATTTAGGAAAGTGGTACCAGGGTGAAATTTTTTGTTAGGCTTGTATTCAGAATGACCTATATTTTGCCCCTTTCCATATGGGTTGTTGACATGCCAGTTCCATTGCTCTATGTGATTAATTCTTGAATGATCATATATTATAATTTACTATGATGTTGGATTTGGGTTACACATTTGATGATTCTGTGAAAGCTTATTTGTATTTAAAGATTCCTACAATTCTATAATTTATAGTTTCTATATCCTGTAGTATATATTTGTCTATTGAGCTTTTCCATAAATTGATTAACGCAGCAACTATACCAAAGGGCCCTTTCAATCAAGTCAGCAATACCCCATCCTAGAATCATGGGAATTATTCGAGAGTGTGGTGGAAAAATGCACATGGCAGAACGTCAGTGGGCTGATGCAGCTACGGATTTCTTTGAAGCTTTTAAGAACTATGATGAAGCTGGGAACCAGAGACGTATCCAGTGCCTAAAGTATGTATGCAATCTTGTTATTTCCATGCCTGTGTGAGAGTTAAACTCTATTTGTTTGTGTGTGGGTAACACAATCTCACACATGCTGTAAAAGGTTATTTAATTTATGTGAACTTATAGTTCTAATTAAATGTTATGTTAATGGAAACAAAGAAAAAATTACCTCTTCTTAAAGTAACAGCTTGAGGCCATAGCAATCAAGGAAAATGTCACAACCTAATCCAACATCAGTAGTCTACTGGGGAAGTCTTGGGTATAAAACTTGGTCCCATGAACCCAAGGAGCACTTTTGGGTGAGGACCTGTGGCGGTACAGATAATCTATGACATAACTAAGAAAATTTGATGATAAGAGTTACAAGATTGAATTTTGTGGTTAGTTCAAATAATATTTCAGTGTCTGATTTTTCTACAAAATACAGCATTATGTTGAAGATAATGATGATTTGTATAAACAATATTGGCACTGTCACCTTCTGCTAACTGTATCCTTATTCTCTGATGCCTCAACCTATCTCTTTTATTGCTACTCTTCCATTATCTTCTATTCCATATCCCATATAAATACCGTGATAAGGTGCTAGCCTAAGATTTCCTGCAGATTTCCATACAGGTGTCTTAACTTGTTCATCCAGCCCATTCCTGATATATTGCTCCTTATAAATCAAACTCCACTTGACTTGCTAAATCTTGTTCATCCAGCTTATTCCTGATACATTGCTCCCTATATAATCAAGCTCCTCTAGTTATATGATGAATCCTGGAACCAGATACTTATCCCAGTGCCTGAAGTACACCTGCGATTTCATTACTTCCATGCTTGTGTGTGAGTTCTGTTTGTGTTTGTGTGTGAGCAATACATTTTTCTCTTTCTATAAATGCTTATTTGATTTATATGAAATTATGGTTCTAATTAAATACTATGTCATCAAAAAGTGAGAAAAATTTACCTCTGCTTAAACTTACAGCTTGATACCATGGAGAACAAGGAAAATTTGTGATTTAACGATAGAACAACGAACCAGAATGAAAAGTAGAATTAATTCAATGATGGAGATTTCTGAATTAAATAGTCAAAATACTATTTCAGTGGTCTGATTTTGTACAACAATCTAACATGTTGCAGATTGTAATGATGATTATTATAAACGCTACCAGCACTATCTGGCTGCTAACTGAACCCTTGCGATTCTGATGCCTCAGCCTTGCTATTTCTAAAGTACTTCTGCTAAATCTTCTAGTCCACCTTTATTTGCATATTAATCCTATGTTAAGGTGTCTTGTCAAAAAAAAACTCCTATGATAAGGTGTTGGTCTAAGGTTCCCTGCTGATTCATCCAGCCATTACTGATAGATTGCTGCCACTTGGAGGCTAGATGGACTCTGCTTAGGCACCCTGAAGAAGTTGAGGTCTCCCTCATGTTTTCCAGAGGGATTGAAAGTGGTAATCTGAATTTCTAAAAGAAGGTGAGAGCAGCATATTGATGGAATAAGGCCATTATTAAGGTTGTGAAGTGAAAATGTAGCCAACTTTTAAGGTGCTCTAATTTTTCACTGTTTCCTCAGTTAACATTGTGATTGAATTGGGGTTCCTGCAAAGAAACCATTCATTTACTTAGCAAGTTGTCATTGATATTGCGAATTTCTATCATAAGTCTCAGTTGATTGTGAATCTCTCAGTACAACTGAGCAAAGAGAGATCACGTGTACAAATGAAAAATAGTCATGTCATTCTGGTTAAAAAGACCCAAAAGGGAACTGGTATATACAAAGAAATGCATTCTTTGATGGCGTGTGATGACAATTTCTGTTTTTGCCTCTCTTTTGGTTGTTCAAGGTATGTTTTCCAACTAAATACTTAACATGTGGCTCCTTTTGTGTGCTTTACTTGATGAATCTGGGGCATCTATTAAAATCCCAGTTTCCCTTCTATATTCCTGAAATTGCCCGCTGCTTGTTCAATTCTGCAGATAAGTTTACTGATTAAAAACTTAGATTTGACTAATTTTTCTGACCCCTTCCCCTTGGCAGATATTTGGTTCTGGCAAATATGTTGATGGAATCCGAAGTTAACCCATTTGACGGTCAAGAGGCAAAGCCGTAAGTTCTTTGAAAGATCCAGTGTAGAAGTTGTTCATGTATTCTGCATTTTTTTTTGGTTTAACATGCAACCCCCCGGGTCTTCAGATATAAAAATGACCCAGAGGTTTTGGCGATGACTAATCTGATAGCTGCATATCAACGGAATGAGATATTGGAATTTGAGAAAATCCTCAAGGTATGGCTAGTGGACACTGTTGTCACCATCTTGCCTATTTCAATTGTAGCTTTCAATTATCTAGTCCTCACCAATCTCTTCCAAATTTAAGTAAATGTTTGGATTTTGTCAGACAAATAGAAGGACAATAATGGATGATCCTTTTATCCGAAATTACATTGAAGATCTCTTGAAGAATGTCAGGACCCAAGTGTTGCTTAAGCTCATAAAACCTTACACAAGGATTCGTATCCCCTTCATATCAAAGGTAATGACTAGAGTTTGCAGTTAAAAAACAATGTTTTTCTTTATGTTCCTTCAACAGATGCACTGATAGTATATTGCCTTTTCTTAACTTCTCTTTCTCCCTGAAGATGTTATTATATTACTTCTTGCTATACATGTGATAATTGTTACCCATTTTAAAATGGTATCTGATTAATTGAAAGAAGCCTCATGGTGCGTGAGCATGACCACTGCTAATACTAGCTTCCTGAACTTGTTTGAACTGCAGGAGCTTAACGTTCCAGAGAAAGATGTTGAAGAATTGTTGGTTTCTCTAATCCTGGATAATCGAATCCATGGGCACATCGATCAAGTCAACCGGCTATTAGAGCGCGGTGACAGGTGTGATTTTCTGTACCTTGCAATTTGATCTTTCTTCTACACTTGAATTGCTACCAAAACTGGGGTTCCTCATCTCTTATTGAGCATTGAGAATGATGTGGTGCAGGTCAAAGGGTATGAAGAAGTACACAGCCATAGATAAATGGAACACACAGCTCAAATCCCTCTATCAAACGATCGGCAACCGGGTATCTTGAGATTGATCTATAAAGACACAGGAATGATTCTACCATCTTTATTGAGAAGAAAGTGGTCCTAGGACACTTGAGATTTTGCTGTCATGGTTGATTCCCATAGAATGTGTACCTACCTTTTTTGTTAAAGCATTTGAATCTCAGTTGATTGTATAAGCTGTGGGTTAAGATAATTAACCAACTAGCTCTTAGTGTCATGTCACATAATTTTGTTTTTGCTCTGCAATTGTTGATATCTAGGTGGGGATCTTGTCTTGGGGCTCTTTGTACTTGAAGCTGGAAAATGTTTCTGATCTCTCATTTTACAGTACGTGGATGGTATTCGGCATGAAATGCAAGTTGTGCTTGATGATCTATCTAAATCAATCTAGCTGACTCACCCAGGCTAGATGTGGGCAGGTCTTTTTGGGGTGGGTGGGTGGGGGCTAATTTAATTATTTCACTAGAATGATATAATTGCTAAAAATGATTTTGGTGGTGTGATTAGTGTTGACATATTAAAATATTAATTGAGGTAGAGGAGAGGCCCGCAGGTGTTGTTGGGGTCTCATTTTTTTTTTTTTTGGGGGGGGGGGGTTGGTTTATCATTAATTATTTACTATTTTGGGTTTCGGTCTTACATGCATAATAAAGTGGGAATTATGATGGGTCCCACTGAGTTGGGGGGACTAATTTTCCTTTTACCTACCTGTCATCACTGGTTTTCTGTTTGTGATAATTTGAACTCCCTTATTTTTGCCCTAAAGTGCCTTTTTTCTTTTTATTGATTTGATGTATGTTGGATGAATTTGTCGAATTTTAATATTTATTAATGATATAAGTATGTAAAAACTTCAACCTGGGTGGTTACAAGTAATTTTCCAAGGAAAAGAATGTGTAATAATTTAAAATTGGAGCCCATGTTCGTCAGGATAGATTGGAGTGGTTTTTTTTTTTTTTAAATATTTTGTTGTATAAAACACTCCAATCTATTTCATATTCTCCTCAAGGCTTTTAAAATATTTCACATTTTATCTGAAAATAAAATATACTTTTGCACCTTCACTACAATAATTAACATTACTCACATTAAAATTGTTAATCAATGAAAACAATTTAAATAACAATAAAATAAAATAACAGATGGCCCTTCAATTATTTTGTATTTTATTTTGTTCTGCTTAGCATCCAAACAATAGCTACGTTGGGATATTACTTAAACTGAGTTATCATTAATCTGTGTTGGTGTTGGCACCATCCAACCAAGAATACATATACAACTGATAGCGACACTGACACTGGAAGAAGAAGATGATGATGATGATGATGAAATGGCATTGATTGGAGTAGCTTTTCGTTACTTAATGACTTGTTCATTGCAACTTTGACTCTTTTTATTTTGTGTTAGTTTATATATATATATACATATTCGAAATCTTTCATCATCAATTAACATAAAAAGCTAATCAGAAACGCCTCTAAGTAGGAGGAGAGATTTGGCTTAATCAATTTAGAGGCGACGACAATGGCAGGAGGCGGTGGAATGTCCAGATAACTATGGAAATCTTTCCGTCTTCTCTACCCTCCAAAATGGTCCCCCCACTCATTCCCCATGCAGTTGTTGTATATGCATATAATATATATATATATAGAGAGAGAGAGAGAGGGTAATTATTATATACTATTATTGAAGAGCATGTGAGTGGGGAAATGGGTGAAGATGATGATGTCGCTGTTGGTAATACTTGTCAGCTCTGTATGTGTACGTCATACGTTGCCTCACCACCGTACAAAATGAGGCAGGAAAACACGTGGACCAGATTCATCTCCTTAATTTAATTAATACCTTATTTTTGTACTCACATATACAAAAACATGAATATCATTTCCTGTTTGTCTGAGTGGAAATTTAATTTGGCCAGTCTCCAAGGAAAGTGTTGGAGTTGCCTTCCTTCTTCGTCTGGTTTTGCTTCTGCGGCAGACACTTTTGGCCCAATCCCGCTTCCAAGAGCTGCTTTTCTGGCTCCTAATTCATGAATTGAATTGATTTGGTCGTAGATCGGATACCCACCATTAAATCTTTCCCCTTATCCACTCTATAACAGTAAGTGTTCAAGTATATCATCTTTTTTTCCCTTGTAAAGTGCCTTTTTATTATTATTTTTATGTTTGCTTGTTCTCGTACACATCTGGGTTCTATACTATTATTACTATTATACACACACACACACACACGATAGATACTTGCATGCCTTAAATTTTGTCTCTGCAGAATCTTTGTGCTCTGAATTTGATCAAATCTGAACTGGGTTTCGTGTACTTTTGCTTTCTCCTTTTTGGGTTTCTCCTTCGGGGCTTGATTCTGAGAGAATTGGAGGTGGGTGACCTGTGAAGGAACCAGGGTTGGGCAGATTTGAACCGGTTTGGGCAATATGTACGACGATATTTACCCTTTATTTGCTTTACTTTTTGGGGTTGGGTTTATTCCAATCTTTCATTTGGATATTCCTTGTGGGGGAGTTAGGTTGGAGTGCTGCTTCCAACTTCATTTCTACTCTGGAATTCCTTCTTGCTTAATGATGTTAGTACCAATTTACGAGTGGTTGCCAGTCTTGGGATTCCTTTGTTTGTTTAATTGGGTCCTTTATTGGATGGTGGAGGTCTGTAAATTACTCAATTTTTAGTTCAGTTGCCAAATTGCTGTAGATTATCACTGTCCAGTCCCCACTATTTTTTGGTTATTGTTAGACCTTTAGCTCCTCCAGATAGTTTAGGAAATTGGATCCATAGCTTTCTTGGTTGATCATGTTGAGCTGGTATAGTAAGGAAACTGGATCTTCTAAAGCAATCGTGCTTGTTTCTATTTAGCTTGTATTGTTTTGGAAGATGGATCCAAAGCTTTCTTGCTAGTTTTCACATACCCTATCATATATAATAAATTTTTTCATCCATTCAAACATATTATTATTCATCCTGTCTCTCTCTCTCTCTCGGTTGCTCTGAGGTTGAAACTGAAACTCTTCTCACTGGTTGGGTGTACGCTTGTTTTTGGTTAAATCAATGATGTGGGTATTTTTGTTGCCTAAATGATAGGATTGTGTTCTGTCTTGCTAAAGAGTTGGAGCTATTATATGTGTAATTGAAGTTGCTGCTATTGTTTGTTAACCAACTCCAGCATAATTCACGTGTGGGGCATGATTTATTTCTGTTGATTAGAAATTTTAATTATACATTTTAAAATAAGAGTGGTTTGTTTGGTGAAAGCAATGATTCAAACGTTTTTTAAACATATATTCCAGAACTTGACATTTGGCCTAATACGTTTGACTTTTCTTCTCCTTCAAATTGGGTTTAATGCATGTTTCTCTATGCACTTCAGGGAGAATTTTAGAAGCATCCAGAATTGTAATTATAAGAGGATTTCCTCCTGTAGATCAAGAATGAATCAACCTAAAATGAAGCGTCTAGTAGGTAAATATGAGGTCGGGAGGACAATAGGTGAAGGAACATTTGCAAAAGTGAAGTTTGCAAGGAATACTGAGACTGGGGAACCTGTAGCCCTCAAGATTCTTGACAAGGAGAAAGTTCTTAAGCATAAAATGGCTGAACAGGTTTCTCCTTGTTTACCTTTCTAAATCTTTGAACTTGTCTTTTACTTTCCTTTCTATGATTAATTGTCTTTAGATAGGTTTTACCATTTAGCTATTTAGTTATTTAGTTTGTTCCAATGTTTATTCAAAAAATGGAACGGGTTCTACCCTATTTCATGGCTTCTGATGTTCTCATTTACTTAACAGTTACTGCACTTAATACTCTTTCATCTTTGCTTGGACTTTGTTGAAGTTTTAATCCAACCATATCTGTTTACTTGCATGTAATGCAGATAAAGCGAGAAATAGCAACAATGAAGCTGATACAACATCCAAATGTTGTTCGCTTATTTGAGGTGCCTCACCAATTCATTTTGAGTTCTCCATTTGACTGCTATATTTGTAAACTTTCTATTTGTGTTGTTAGGTACTTGCTTCGTACTTATTAGCTGTGGGTTTGTAGTGTCTCCAGTATGTTATAAACTTAACAAGTGACAAATTTTCCTGAAACTTATCGTCACTGATCATGCACTGTCTTTAAGGAAATTATGTTTAACTCCAACTTTAGTCTTTTGCTGGCTGCATACATTCATCTCAGTTTGCAGTTACATATTCTCTCCAAATAAGCCTTCTATTGGACATTAGCAGAAATAGTTGTAATCTGTTAAAATGGAGCATCATTTTTCTTGGTCAGGTGATTTAGTTTAAGCACTATCAGAGTTTCAAGAGGACTAATGTTGTGGATTCAATAATGAACAAGTCCATCATGTTAATCTGTCTTCCAGAAACATCATGAGCACTAATTATTCCTCAAAGTTGTACAAGTTTTAGGAATGTGACAGCATGAAATATTTCCATTGTTTGGATGACCACACAGAATAAGAGCTTCAGAATTTTTTTTTTTTTTTTTTTTTGCTCCTGTTGGATTTATTTGCTAACATCTGGAAATTTAAGAAAGGCATTGTGAATCTCTCATCAATGCCAAAATTCCAGCTTTATCTTTTTTGTATTACGTCATTAACATGTTTGTTCTGTTCAGTATTCCTAAACTCGTAGGAAAAAAAATGACATGTTTTCATGCCCCTCTTTTCTTGGTGCCTTAGTGTTTATCATCAGAGGAAAAGTTAATATGGTTATGTGCAGAAAAGTGCAAAGTCGCATGTTGAGAAAACCTCCAGCCCCCAAAAATAGGCACTTGTCATTGCAGCCTGAAATATCTGACCTGACATTTTGGGATCTTTTTGGATTTAGAGCCATGTACAATGACTCCAACTCTTGCCTTCCCATTCTTCTATATAGATTAGTAGGGTTAATTCAGGTGTGGTCAGATATCTCATTCTTGCACAGTAGGGATGTGGAGCAAGATTTCACAAGGAATTGCTTCCTGCAAAGCATTGCAAAAATGATCTTCTTCTTAGTCCTGTTTAAGTCAGTAGTTGAAAGTTGAAAGTTGAAACTCCCCATCCCTATGTCCAATTCAGTAATAAGCTAATTTTGGGTTGGCTTGAATTTAAATGCATACAGTTGTGATAAAGGCGCTTATCTGTTAAGTGTGATCATAATGCATAAAGGAGTTTATCCATTAAGTATGTTTATAACTCATAATTGTGTGCTTCTTGTGCTAGCTCTGCAGTTCTAGACGGGTGGATGTATTTATTCTTTTGTGGAACTGATTTATACAAGCCAGCTGCCAGTTGTAATCACAAGTTCTAGAGTACACATCCAAACAAGCAGTTTGAACTTCCTAATAGCAATTTTTTCAAAGAAAAGAAGCAATGTTGAAGCATTATTAAAGATTAAACTGTTATATATCCACATAATTGAATTATGAACGGCTGATTACTTTTTCCAGTCGATGGCATACATTGGATGAAAAATTTAGTTAATCACAGTTCAACTTAACTACATACTAAGATATTCAGTTCCATTTAATTTATCTTGATTAGATTTTATAATCTAATAATATATTTTCTCCTACGAAAATAACATCTTTCAGCTCATATTTTTTCTTTTTTTTTTTATCAAGATGTAAATATGTACAAAGATTAAAATGTACAGTATACTCTGGGCATACTCGGGACAAAGAGAAACACCAAGACTATAGCCCTTGAGTAAGAGACTTGTACTGGATTAAAACATGGGGATGCAAAGAAAACATAGCTTTGCATACGAAGGTTTTAATCTTATAGGAAATGCTCTCACAACAAGGTTTAACATTCTCAAAAACAACACGATTTCTAGCTTCCCAAATGTGGTAGACCGTGACTGCCAAAGCCATCTTTTTAACCCGGCTCAGCCAGGAAGACCCTTTAGCTTGATGCTGCAACCACTTTAACGCTCTTGGCAGCGAAGACATAGCACGAGTAAGGCCAAGCCAAGTCTTGATCGAGCTCCAAATGTCCAAGCTAACCTGATACTGAAAGAAAATATGACCCACAGACTCATTAGCAACACCACACATAGGGCATGAACGATTGATATCAAGGAACAAATGCCTATCTTTCGTGAGAATTTTCACCTTGGTACACAGCCACAAAATGAAAGCATGTTTGGGAATAAGGTTGGACTTCCACACCATCGAAGCCCACATAGCTCTCTGCCCCTTGGGCCTAAAATAATCATACGCTGCCTTGTTGCTAAAGGACCCACTTTTGTTCCACCCTACAAAAATAGACAATGCACCATTGAGGGAACCTCCATCATGTAATAGAGTGTCCCTGATACTCAGCAACTTTTTGAATAAAGAGAAATCATCCTCTCTGTGCTCCCTCTCCCATATGGATGCTGCCCCTAAATACTGATGGCCTATCCATTTCACCCAAAGAGAGTCCTTCTTGGAGTGAATGTTCCATGATAACTTGGATAGCGGCCTAGTGTCCCAGCATATTTTTCTTTCTTGCTATAGCTCTTCTTCTTGTTAATTGCTAGATAATAAGGTCTCAATTGTTACTGTAAAATAATTTGTGAAATGTCTATGAATTTGTTATCTCATGTAACAACCTTTTCTGTCTCCAGGTGATGGGGAGCAAGACCAAGATATTCATTGTTTTGGAGTTTGTAACTGGTGGAGAACTCTTTGACAAAATTGTAAGTCAATCTACCCTGCATCTGAGTGCGTGTTGTCATCGTCTCTGATTCTTGAATAGTTAGATAAATATAAAAACAAAGCAGAAAAGTGGAGATAAATATAGAACAAAGCAGAAAAGTGAACAAACCATGGACATGAACCTGGGTGCAGGTTTCCCTCATACATACATGTTTAACTGCGAGATCTGAGCAATTCTTTGTCCATCAAAAGTAGGACATGGCTAGATTTTTCTTAAACATGTGGTCTTATGTTGCAAATAGTCTACAACATCATGAGAGAATATATACTTTTATGAAGGTAAACCATGGACGAATGCGAGAAGATGAAGCACGAAGGTATTTCCAACAGCTTATAAATGCTGTTGATTACTGTCATAGCAGGGGTGTCTACCATAGAGATCTAAAGGTACTTATGTTACTTGCACACACATTGGCAGTTACAGTTCAATTTATATTCCATATGGGCTTAATTACCCCGTGGTTCTTGTTGCAGCCAGAAAACTTGCTGTTGGATGCTTATGGAAACCTGAAAGTTTCTGATTTTGGATTAAGTGCTTTGTCCCAGCAAGTCAGGGTAATTATGAACTAATTTGTCCGAGTGTGCAAAGCATTTTTTGGTTTTCCTAATCAATTATTTTATATTGTTAGCACAGATACACAACATGGCAAAAGTTCTGAAAAAGTTTTATATTTTTGCTTGATAAGATTTGGATGATGGGACCTCCATTATGTATGTTTCTTCTTCAAAATGCATTAGTTAACAATTGGAAACTGCCTGTTAAATATGGAATGCAGGCAGTAGGATAGATAAAAATTCTCAGTAATAAAAATTGATTTTCCTAATTGCATTATATATTCACAAAAAAAGAACCTCTATCATATAATCACTGATGCACAAATCAGTTTGATGCCAATTCATTTATGACACTTGAGTGATTATCCGACAACTTAGAGTATTTAGGTCAAGGGAGGGTACCCTTTAATTTATTTTTATTTTGAAATTTTTTATTGCCATTTAGATTGTTGATTTGATTTAATGGGATTACAGCTTGCTCTTTTGTTTTCCCCTGTTCCATAGGCAGTATTATCCTTGAATCCTTCCATTATTATTTCCTTATCATGGATAAAGAAATTCCCTTCAATTTTATCACAATGTCAGTCCTGAGAGCATGTTAATAAAATGTTGGAAATGCAAATGTTAGTTTGTGAATGTTGTCCTGTTAGCATTTTAGCTGGGGGAACCACAATAAACCAGGCACAGAAATCAACAAGCTTTATTGTCGTTATATAGTACTGTACTCGTTTCAATGCCATAACCCAACATCCTAGGCTGAGGCAGGGCCTAGGCCTCCAGTTGCATAGGACTCCCAAGGTTTGTAGATTGGAAGCTAGAGATACAGGTTTTGTTGTGGCCTTAGGGGATGTTTAGCTTACCTTTTTTTTGGGAGCTTTTAAGTTGTGTAAAGCTTAAAAGCTGAGTAGCGTTTAAGCTAATAATGTGTTTGGATTAATGTGCTTTTAAGTTATTAGTTAATGATTATGTGTTTGGTTTGAAAGAGCTGATAAGCTATTAGAACTTGATAAAAAGACGAAAAGAGACATGTTGAATGATGTAAAATTTTACCATTAGATGTTGATAAATTATACACAATTATTAAAAAATATATTAATACAATATATATACACCTTTTATTTTTCTGTTTCAAATATATTACCATTAGATTAATATATATACAATATATATATATACACACTTACAAGTAAAAGCTTTGATGTAGATAAATATATATATATATATATATGTACACACACATAGCGATCGGGGATGCCACCGATGATGGAGTCGGCAATGGCCGATGGGGATGGGTCTGGAGGCGGCGATGGCGAGGAGGAGTTGGAGGGAGGCGATGATGGCGAAGGCAGTAGATGAAGGAGATGGGTAGATGGGAAATATGGAATTTGTGTGAGGGCAAATTCATCTTTGGCTTGGTCAACGCCAAAAGTCCCTACCAACATTTTTGGAAAAGCTTGGGGAGGGGGGGAGCTTTTGAAAAACACTGCTGGAAGAGCTTTTAAGCTCTAAAGCATTTAGTTGTTGGAAACATCCAAACACTTTAACAAAATAAGCTTGACAGCTTATAAGCTAAATGAATAGCTTATAATTAGCTTATAAGCGGTCAAACCGGTAAGCCAAACACCCTCTTATTCTTCCCTCGAGAAGCTTGGACTTGACCAATATTAAAAGAGAACGTCCAACCTGTAACCTCTATACTGCCATGGTCCCCACCACTAAGGCATGGTGTAATTATCACTTTAATTGCTTTACGCAAATTCATGGAGTGTCAGGTCATAACTGATTGCTCATGTTCCTTGGACTTTAGCAATAACGTTTCTAACCTCCATGAATAAGGATTTCAAGCCATCAAAAATGGACTGATAAAAAAGATTGGGACTTTTCCTCCACTGCCTCTCTTTGTTTCTCTCTAGTGATTGCCTAGCTCTCTCCAAGCATGCTTGATGCCTAATGTGTTTCCCTGTTCAGCATTACAACCCTTTATGGTGGTTTGCAGCAACAACTGCAAGTGTAGGTCTGACTCAAGTAGGAGCTCAAACTGCCATATAAGCAATGACCTGCTATGATGACTTCTTGTTGGAGATCGAGATTAAGTAGAAGAAGCCGAGATAAGGAGCATTCGAATAGAAGGATAATTTGCTAATTATCAGGTTATCAAGAAGCGAAAAAATAGGAGATAAGAAGATGAGTTCAACTTAAGATATTGTATACTATTTATCTGTAAATTAGTAGCTTGTATTGTCTATCTCTAGGAGTAAAAGTAGGAGGTTATGAACTGTATTTATATGGCATCTGATCAATGCAAACATTAGAGTTTTGGTTGATTTTCATTCTTCCTCAAATATACAATTGTTTATTTTTCTGTTCACTTTTTTTTTTTTCCTCTCTCTCGATCCATCACTAAGTTACTTTTCTATTATTTCTCTTCTTGTTTCAGAAGTGATCCTGTACCAGTATGACTTGTGCAAAAGAATCATAGTTTCACTTAGTCCATTAAAAAACTCTGTAAGACTACATGGTTGCTGGCTCTCCACTATTTAAACATTGTAAAATAAGAAGAAACAACAATGAGCAATTTATGTAATTCATAATGCGGGAGGAGAGGGCTGGCTGAGGCCATTGCTTGGGGGTTGGCTGAGGTCTGGCAACTTACAGTTGCTTAAGCTCACACACTGAGAGGAAGGGAGATTGGGCTACCTTGATCAGGGTTGCCTGACCTAGAGCCCATATTTATGGAAGAAAAGAAGCAAAACAATTGGGGGGTTGTGGCTAAGGCACCGCCCCCATGTGGCTCATCATCCTTGGAGGCCTCAGAAAATCCCTGTTGATTCATTAGGGGGCTCCCTGAGGTAGCGCCCATATTTCTCAATGGCAACCTCCACTTCTGTGTTTTGGTTGGAAAGTTACCAAGGCAACTCCATTCCTTTATCCTCTTGGGTTGCCTGGGCAGCACTCTTATATTTCTGAAGAGAGAAGCCTCAAGGGCTTGCCCACCTTTTTTGTATCCTTTCCTTCTTTGTTAGGGTTGCCTTGAGCGACCACCCCTCTTAGTTCTTTCTTATTATTTTTGCTTTTTGAGTTTTCTCTCTTGGGACTGTGTTAGCTGATTTGAATGACATAATTCGAGTGAAAACTGTTGGTGACACTGCTGCAAATAGGCAAGCTTTTGCCTTTGATTTCCTAGTCTTCTTCTCCTTATGTGCTTTTATTTGTACCATAGTAGGATTAGCAGAAAGTGCAGGTACCTCATAGTCCTCTTCCACTGCCTCCCAGAGATCTAGGGCCTCCAAATAGGTCTCCATGCGCACTGTCCACATCTGGTTGTTGAAATCCATAATGATTTGAAGAAGATTTGTAGGAGATTGAGGTGAGAGATTCAGATTGAGATCTCTATATTTAGAAGGTTTAGGCTGATTCCTTGGACTGATTTCTTGAATCAAATCTTATGTTTCCTTTTTTTGTTCTCTATGTACATTATAAATAGGAACCAAGTATGTAAAGGTAAAATAGACTAATTGAATACAAGTCTCTTCCATTTTTCTCATTGTCTACATGGTATCAGAGCCCAAATCGATCCTAAAACCCTAGCAGCCATGGCCGCCAGCCATGAATCTCTCCAATCGGTCACCCAGGAGGGAGAATCAGAGATGATCCCCTCCATGGGTTTGAGTGGGTTTGAAAACTCGTCAATTTGTCTTACTGTAGAGAAGTTGAATGGGAAGAATTACCGAGAATGGGCCCAATCCATCAAGCTGGTCATCGACGGCAAAGGCAAATTGGGCTTCCTTACCGGCGAAATCAAACAACCATCTTCCAAGGAGGTAGCGGCTTTCCAGAAATGGCGGTCAGAGAATTCCCTCATCACCTGTTATTTGATCAACTCCATGCGACCAGCGATCGGCAAGACATACATGTTCCTGCCAACAGCGAAGGATGTGTGGGAAGCAGTTCGCGAGACCTACTCCGACGCCGAGAATGCCTCTCAAATCTTCGAGATAAAGTCTCGGCTGTGGCAGATGAAGCAAGGAGAAAGAGAAGTGACAGAATATTACACGGAGATGCTCGGCTTATGGCAAGAGCTGGACCTTAGCTGTGAAGAATCTTGGGAGTGCTCGAGTGATAGTGTTCGCTTCAAGAAGAAGATGGAGAACGAGAGGGTGTACGAGTTTTTGGCTGGGCTTAACCGAGAGCTCGACGATGTGAGAAGCCGAGTCTTGGGTCGTCGGCCATTACCCTCCATTCGGGAGGTCTTCTCTGAGATTTGACGAGAAGAAAGCAAGCGGAAGGTGATGTTGAGGGAGAAGAGTATGGCTGGGCTTGAATCTTCAGCCCTTGTATCGCGTGGGAGTATGGCTGGGACTGAATCTTCAGCCCATGTGTCGCGTGGGCCTTCATCTGGGCTGAAACAAAATAAAAGGGTTTTTTGTGACCATTGTAAGAAATCAAGCCATACCAAAGATACTTGCTGGGTTTTACATGGAAAGCCTGCTGATTGGAAGCCCCGGCAGCCCAATAAACCTCATGGGTACCAAGTCTTGACTGAACAACAAATAGAATCAGCCCATCCTACTCGGTTAGCCCCAACTGGGGGCTTTAACTCCGAATAACTTGAGAAGTTGTATGCTCTTTTTTCGACCTTTCAAGCCTCGGGTCCGTCTTCTATGCCTTCTTCATCAAGTTCCTTAGCCCATAAAGGTACTTTTTTAAATGCTCTTAGCACTACTTCGCGCTGTACTCCCTGGATTATTGATTCTGGCGCATCCGATCATATGACTGATTCCCATCATTTATTTTCCACATACTCACCTTGTGCCGGCAACTTGAAAGTAAAAATTGCAGATGGTACTTTATCCCCGGTTGCTGGCAAGGGGAGTATCCGTATCTCTGAATTTATTACTTTGGAATCTGTCCTTCATGTTCCTAACTTGTCTTGCAATCTGTTGTCTGTTAGTCAGCTAACCAACCAATCTCATTGCTCAGCTATTTTTTTATCTTCCCATTGTGTCTTTCAGGAGCTATCATCGGGGAAGACGATTGGCAGTGCTAAGGAATGCGAGGGACTCTACTACTTTGATGAGGGTCACATGAGTAAACAGTGTCATTCTTCTTTTTGTAATTCTGCATCTAGTCCTAGAGACAGTGACCTATTGTTATGGCATAAACGAATGGGTCATCCAAGTTTTCAATATCTAAAACGGTTGTTTCCTTCACTTTGTTCGAATAAAAATCTTTTGGATTTACAATGTGAAGTCTGTGAACTTGCAAAACATCATCGCACTACTTTCCCTTCCAGTCCTTATAAACCATCTCTGCCTTTTACTTTGATTCACAGTGACCTTTGGGGGCCTTCTCGTGTCCCCAATAGGACCCACACAAAATGGTTTATTACCTTTATTGATGATCATTCTCGTCTTTGTTGGGTGTATTTACTACATGATAAATCTGAGGTTAGTTCTGTCTTCATGAACTTCTACACTATGATTTACACCCAATTTCACACAAAAATTCAAATTCTTCGTATTGATAATGGCACTGAGTACTTCAATCGTTTTTTGGGCCCCTATCTTCAAACCAACGGTATTGTTCACCAGAGTTCTTGTGTTCACACCCCCCAACAAAATGGGGTTGCTGAACGGAAGAATCGGCATATTCTTGAGGTCGCTCGTGCCCTCTTATTCACTTCTCACATGAAAAATAATTTTTGGGGTGATGCCATTCTGACTGCTGCATTCCTCATCAACCGAATGCCAAGTCGAATTCTCTCATTTGCTACCCCTCTCCAAAAATTTCAGGAGATCTTCCCTAATTCTCGGCTCTATTCATCTCTCCCACTCCGTGTTTTTGGGTCCACCGTGTTTGTCCACATTCATGCTTCCCAACGTCTCAAGTTGGACCCCAGAGCCCTCAAATGTATCTTCCTTGGTTACTCTCCTACTCAGAAGGGTTACAAGTGTTACGATCCTCTTTCACATAAATTATATGTCAGTCTGGATGTCACATTTTTTGAGGATACTCCCTACTACTCGCTTCAGGGGGAGTCCTTGAGTAAAGCTCGTCCCTCAGACACCGACTTTGATGTTGCGTTTTTTGAGTCTGAGTCTGCTCCCTATGATGTACCATCTCCATCTCCTTCTTTGTCCAACACAGACGAAATCTTGAACTCAGGGGGAGATGTGGAAGAACAAAAAGGCAAGGAGCCACTTGTCTACTCAAGGAGACCCAAATTAAAGCCCGGTGAGACTCTCGCATCCGAAGCATCAAAAGAGTTTGAACCAGTGATAGCTCCAAATAATCATGAGCCACACTCCAATCTTGACCAGGTAAAAAATCTTGATGACCTACCCATTGCTCTCAGAAAACAAACTCGTTCATGTACTCTCCATCCTATCTCCAAATTTGTATCTTACAATGCTCTTTCTGCCAAGTATCGTGCTTTTACGTTTAACCTTGACAGAACCCAGATTCCTAAGAATATTCAAGAAGCCTTGGAGATTCCAAAATGGAGAGAAGCAGTAATGGAAGAAATAAGGGCATTAGAAAAAAATGGAACTTGGGAGGTGATGACGTTGCCAAGGGGGAAGAAACCAGTGGGCTGCAAGTGGGTATTCACGGTGAAGTACAAGGCAGATGGCACAGTAGAGCGGTACAAAGCCCGCCTAGTTGCAAAGGGGTTTACCCAAACATATGGTATTGACTACACCGAGACATTTGCACCAGTAGCCAAGCTGAATACTATACGAGTTCTCTTGTCCTTGGCAGCAAACCTAGATTGGCCACTGCATCAGTTTGACATCAAGAATGCTTTTCTGAATGGTGAGCTCGAGGAAGAAGTATTCATGACATTACCTCCAGGATTTTACAAGGAGGGAAAAGAAGCCAGAGTATGTAGATTGAAGAAATCTCTATATGGGCTCAAACAATCACCAAGAGCGTGGTTTGATAGATTTGCGAAGGTAATCAAGAATCAAGGATATCAACAGGGGCAGTCAGATCATACTATGTTCTTTAAATTATCCAATGATGGTAGGAGGACCATTCTGATTGTGTATGTGGATGACATCATACTCACTGGAAATAATATAGAAGAGGTGGAGAGGTTGAAGAAGGTCTTAGCCACAGAATTTGAAGTAAAAAACCTAGGTCAAATGCAATATTTTCTGGGAATGGAAGTCGCCAGATCAAAGAAGGGAATTAGTGTCTCTCAGAGAAAGTACATTCTTGACCTTTTGACCGAGACTGGTATGCTTGGTTGCAAGCCAAGCAATACCCCGATTGAGGTAGGAAAAAGGATGGAAGATAGTGGAAAACCTGTGGATAGAGAAAGATACCAGAGGCTTGTAGGTAGATTGATCTACCTATCTCACACTAGACCTGACATCGCTTTCGCCGTAAGTGTTGTCAGTCAACATATGCATTCACCAAAGGAAAGCCACCTGGAAGCAGTGTATAAGATTCTCAGATATCTGAAGGGTTCACCGGGGCGGGGTCTATTCTTTAAGAAAGGAGACAGTAAAAAGATAGAAATCTATACAGATGCGGATTGGGCAGGCTCAGCAGAAGACAGAAGATCTACCACTGGCTATTGTACTTATGTTTGGGGAAATCTAGTAACATGGAGAAGTAAGAAGCAGAACGTAGTAGCCAGAAGTAGTGCTGAAGCTAAATTCAGAGCTGTTGCTCAAGGGATGTGTGAAGGGCTATGGTTACAAAAGCTTTTGGAGGAACTACATATCACAGTAGAGGTTCCCATCAAACTCTACTGCGACAACAAAGTTGCTATCAGTATTTCCCATAATCCAGTCCAGCACGACAGGACTAAACATATAGAAGTCGACAGACATTTCATAAAGGAGAAATTGAGAAAGGAATAATCTGCATGACCTATATTCCTATTAGAGAACAATTGGCAGATATATTCACTAAGGGGTTACAGAGATCTAGTTTTGAAGAGTTTATCTGCAAGTTGGACATGATCAACATCTATGATCCAACTTGAGGGGGAGTGTTGAAATCCATAATGATTTGAAGAAGATTTGTAGGAGATTGAGGTGAGAGATTCAGATTGAGATCTCTATATTTAGAAGGTTTAGGCTGATTCCTTGGACTGATTTCTTGAATCAAATCTTATGTTTCCTTTTTTTGTTCTCTATGTACATTATAAATAGGAACCAAGTATGTAAAGGTAAAATAGACTAATTGAATACAAGTCTCTTCCATTTTTCTCATTGTCTACAAGTTGGTGCCATCAAACACCTGTGGAGCAATTGTAGTCAGGTTGGATTCAGACTCCATGGATGCACAGGTCCCTTAAAGAAAAGAGCTCTGATACCACTGTTGCAATTTGAAAGGAAAGAACACAGATAGAGAGAGAAAAATGTGCAGCACAAATGTGAGGAATAAGATGCATAAAAATCAAATAACTTCTGAAATCCTTACAGAATAAATAGTGGACAGAAAATTCAAATCACTAAGATCATGGCTAGAAGTTATCCCATGACTAAGATCATGGCTAGAAGTTATCCCATGATCACAGCAAACAACTAACCACTTCCTAGAAAAGTGGAACTAACTTGACTTACTCAAATGCAAAGTAAAACAGAAACAAAACACTTTAAATCCACATCAGCATGCACTCCTAAACATGTCAGCTAACAGACTGCCTTGCCAAATTCTATATTTTCTGCAGGGACACCTTCCATTGTGCGTTGTGAGTCTCCATCTTTTCTCTTCCATGCAGCTACCTCAACCTTCTTAGTTTTCAGGTTCAAGACATTCTGTCAAAAGAATGCCTTGGTTATTCTCAAAACTACTCACCAGTGGTAACCCTTGAACTTTGCCACAGTAATTATGTTAAGAAAAAGCCCTGTTGGTTAGCAAGAGCCATCACTACTTGAGCACTCTTCGATATATCCTGTAACAAGACTCCCCTTTATTTCTCTCTCTGAGGACTCATTCTCAGTCCAAGATTTTGAGACTAACTCCTTCCATTTCCTATTAAGTGCACTTAATTTTATCTCTTTATGCACCCAAATGCATTATCTTAAACAAATATATATTAAATTTGTGCATCTGTTGACTTCAGTGCCTTCAGAATTCATTTCTGTTTGTTTTATTCTGCGTTAAGTGGTATAAGATTTGATTACCCAACAAGCGGTATCAGAGCTGAATACCTATTAACACTTGAGGTTACAGATTGATTTTATGTAAGAGATGGTGGTTTTGCCTCCTCAATTCAAAATCTGATAGAATGTCAAACACTGTCAAATGTTTGAGCAGTCTGAGACTGCCTTTTGAAATATTCTAGTTTAAGTGTTTTCTACTTTTAAGAGGTATAGATCACATTGGTTCTTTGGTGTTTCCTGTTGTATGAGTACTTAATTTTGAGTAAGTTAATTTTTTATGTTATTTTCTTTTTCATTTACAATTCTATTGACTTGTTTTGACATCTACTAGAGGAGTTCGCTTGTTATCCTTATTTCCTAAGGTTGATATGTCAGGATGATGGCCTTCTCCATACTACTTGTGGAACTCCAAATTATGTTGCACCTGAGGTAAGGATTTCTCTGAATTATGTTAACTTGATACCTAGTTGTGCAGCTTTTATGCATGGCCCTTCTGTGTTGTCTTTCTATATAGGTCCTTAATGATCGAGGCTATGATGGGGCAACTGCAGACTTGTGGTCATGTGGAGTCATACTCTTTGTATTGCTCGCAGGTTACTTGCCTTTTGATGATTCTAATCTTATGAACCTGTATAAAAAAGTGAGCATTGTACTAATTTCATGGCACTGTTCAACCATTTTCTCCATCATCCTTTTCTCATTTTCTTTTTGTGTGTTTGCAGATTTCTGCTGCTGAATTTACATGCCCCCCTTGGCTCTCTTTTGGAGCCATGAAGTTGATAACTCAAATCTTGGATCCAAACCCTATGACTGTATGTTCTTTACTTCAAATTTTAAGGGCATTCTTGCAGATTCATTTATGACAACATTTTAAACTTTTTTATGCTGTTGAGCAACTGAATTAAGTAGTAAAACCTAGTTATAGTCAGTTAGGAAGTGAAAGATTTAAGTCGGAACCTTTTAGATTTTTTGGTGACCAAGATTGATGTAAGAATTAGAGTAGTTCTATATCAAATCTTTGTAGCAATATATGAGATCATTTTGTAGATGTTGATGGTATTGATGTGGAATGGTTGCTTAACCCACATGTAAAATGTATATATTTGCATTGATGCAAAATGAAAAATGTTGGAGCACCAAATATGTTACTACCCTAGGTGTTAACATAATCATTCTTACCGTGATCAAAACCTTGCTCATAACTCCCAAATCCAGGGGAGGGATTATCTTTGTAATGATATATTGAAGCACTTTTATTTAAGAGTCATCCTAAGGTCTCATAACACAATGGTGAGTTTTTATTTTTTTATTTTTTTTGGCTGCAAAGGAACTCCTGAAATTTTGAAAAGATAGCTATTTATCTTGTGGCATCAGCTTGAATTGGAGGGTTTCATGAGTGTCTTTCTTCTATTTTCTAGTTTAGTGTTATTGCATTTCAAGTTTAAACTGGTTGTTATCAACAGTGTATTCGCCTGTTTGGATTTGCAGGTTGCAACACCCTGCCCCAACCCCCCAACACCCCCCCCCCCAAAAAAAAAAAAAAAAAAAAATGAATAAATAAAGAAAGAAACCACAACTACCAGCACAAAAGTTATCTAACAACTTATCTTCATAGGAGATTGAATTCCTTGTTGAGCTCAATCATTTCATCAGCTTAGGCCTCAGTTTTTTTAGTTAAGCATCTGTAAACCCAACTTTGTCCTACCTGGTGGTGTAATTTGATGTTGTGAAATTATCAACTTGGACCTGCTTGGATAATAATAATGCTTTTGTGCCATATTGTCTGCTGGAAGTGCTGCTTAAATACTGGAACTTAATATGCTGTTTAAAACACAGTTGGTTTGCTGTTTAACCTGTATCTTAGTGTTCCTTGCCCAGGAACTTGTCAAGTCTTAAACCGTATAGTTGCTGGTTTACATTTACAAAGTAATGGTTAAGGATTTATTTTCTTCTCATAACTTCCTGTCTTAATATCCTGTGGCAGCGCATCACTATACCTCAAATTTTGGAAGATGAATGGTTTAAAAAAGATTATAAGCCTCCTGTGTTTGAGGAAAATGAAAATACAAATGTGGATGATGTTGAAGCTGTTTTCAAGGATTCAGAAGTAAGTCCCTTAAATTCTTAGTAAGATTTTACTGGTAATTTAAAACATAGAAGCCCAACTTGTTTTTATCGTCATAATGGTCATTCTGAATGTGCTTTAAATTCTGCAACAGGAACACCATGTGACAGAGAAAAAGGAAGAGCAGCCAGCAGCGATGAATGCATTTGAGTTGATTTCTATGTCAAAAGGGCTCAATCTTGGGAACTTGTTTGATGTAGAGCAGGTTTGAAACTTTTACAAGCTTCCTATATGTACTTCTGGTTTATTCTTTTTCATTGTTTGTACTTCCTCTTAAGTTGGATTTCTGGATGCACTAAGCAGTGTGCTATTTCTTTGTTCCTTCAGATGAAGTAAAGGTAAATGGCTATTGATATGGCTTTCCTGACAAGTCATAACTTTTAAGCTTTTAAACAAGTTGGAGATTAATAATTCAGTATGCTACAAGAGCTGAAAAAAATGTTTTGTGCTCAAATCTCACTGCCAACCCAATATTTAAATAGATACTAGTGTTTGGCCTAGTCATGAGGAATTTTGCCCACACATGAACGAGGGTGTTGAGTGTGTACATATTAATACAAAAGATATAATTATCCCTTTCTCTCCCAAATAGCTGAAGCTTTTAAATGGCTTGGTGGTCAATAATTTAATATACCATCAGAACGGGGAAAATATCCTCTGTTCAAATTTCATCAGCAATTTAATATTTAAATAGTTGAATGTGTTTGGCTAATTATGAAGGATAGTTTAACCACACATGACAAGGTCTGTTGTCAAGTATAAACATTAATCTAAAAGATAATGTTTCCCCTCTTTCTAACATTTTAACCTTTTGATTGAATAGGTGATAAAAAAATTAAGAATAACAATGTTGTCTATTGCCATTTTGATGAACAGGTTTTCCTTCTTATTTTACTTTAATTTGAGCATTCCTTGTTTTCTTTTCTTTGTCTTATTTCTGTTTTTGCTTGAGCCTCCTGCAAAATTTTTGAAGTATTGAATTCATTGTTAACTCCCAAAAGAGTCAGGAAATTCATCTGTGTGTTACACAAAGAATTGAACCTGGCTAGTTGGCTGTGGAACTGTGGATGTCCAACCTATCTGCAATTTGATTTTTGATAAGTTTGAAGTAATTAACTTAGATAATTGGTTTAATTTCTTTATTTTGAGCCTGGCCCTCATCTTTGAATTGAAATTATAGGAAGTGTATGAATAGAGTAAATGCCTATGCACTATTATTGTTGAAACCATGTTAAAAGATCTGCTACAATTTGGTTGATGTTGTGTGTGTACATTTTTATGCAGTTAAGCCATTGTATAGATTTGAAGTGCTCTCTTCGTGATTGTTGGAGCTTAGCTTTAGAAATCAATTAGTTAAAATTTTATGGTGGGTCCATCACTTTAACAAACACCAAAATATGTATTTCATGAATTCTTTATTTGTTTACCTGCTCAATGGCAAAATGAATTGTTGTCATGTTGCAGTATTTTTGTACGGATTGCTGATGCCACTTTTACAGGGATTTAAGAGGGAGACGAGGTTCACATCTAAATGTCCTGCTAACGAGATAATCAGCAAGATTGAAGAAGCTGCAAAACCTCTTGGTTTTGATGTTCACAAGAAAAACTACAAGGTGACTGAAGTTGACCAAATATACTTCAATATTGAAGTTGTAGTTTTGAACTTGGGTGTTGTGTTTTTAAGTTTTAAAGAATGCTCTGAAAAAGGTATCCTAACCCTGAGAACCAAGCAAGACAAAATAAATGACAATGACAAGAATGAAATGGATTAAAATAACATATTTCTCTTATATTTCCCATCCAGATGAGGCTTGAAAATGTGAAAGCTGGGAGAAAAGGAAACCTTAATGTTGCCACTGAGGTATGTGAAAAATGAAAGCTTAATCGATTGATCAGCAGTTCACTTTAAGGGCAGTTATCATTGCATGATCTCTTGTTCAATCAGGTATTTCAAGTGGCACCATCCCTTCATATGGTTGAGGTGCGGAAAGCGAAGGGAGACACTTTGGAATTCCATAAGGTACTGTTCTACACCGAGTTTTTCACATGATAATTTGTCCATTGCTCTCTCTAGCCTTATCCTTCAGACATATTTATGAAAGAGAATTGATGCATCTTGCACCTTGTATTGTTCATGACATTGGTTCGTATTATGTGACTCTCCTATTGCATGAAATTTTACTGTTAAAATTATATTGCACTAGAGGTCCACAGTGTTAACTATTACCTTAATGTAGTCTTATTCTCGATTCAATGGCCCCTTTTTCTCCTCGGTTTAGCTTTTATCATGCATCTCCTGCATATTGGCCATGAGTCCTTGAACATTCGTACATCTTTATACCCGACTGATTGAACAAGTTCTTATGGTTTTTGGTAAAAATCAATCCTTCCAGGTAATTCTGTAGTTGACCACTGCTATCTTTTCGACCATTTTTAGTTTTCCAGTAGGTATCAGGTCGACATGGCCAAGTACAATTTTGGTACAACTGTGATGTCAATAGCAGGAAGGCCCCTATACTCTTAATTAAAGTTGATAATCGAAAAATAAGTTTTCATTTTGTTCCCTCACGGCTTCCCTTGTCTTCGACTTACAGTTCTACAAAAATCTTTCGACCTGCCTGGAGGATGTGGTGTGGAAAACCGAGGAGGACATGCAAGAGACGAGTTAAAGCAGTGCTCAACCTTAAGAAGGCGGCCTTCTTAACTATTTCCCTGGGTAGTACCTTGCTCACAACTCTTACTCTAGCTGTTTTCCTTATTTCTTCTCTAGGGACTTTTTCCTCTCATCCCATAGAGAGAGAGAGCGACAGTCATGGCTTCACCAATTGTTTCTGTTTTTGTTGGAATAGAATTCTTCAATTGTGCAGTTTGTAGTATGTGATGATGTGATCAACCCAGGGGATTCCTGGCTCTCAGTATAGGAGGGTAAAAGAAGGCTTGTTTCCATATTTTCTTCATGAACATATATCATCAATAATTTTCTTTTATATAGTGTTTTCCTTTTATAATTTTCCTTTCGAGATGTTATCACTCCAAGTCATAATTATATTACCTTGGCCAATATGTCTGGTTGAGAGAGAGAGAGAGAGAGAGAGAGAGCAATACAATAGAATACAAAACAACACATGGCAAGTACCATAAAAGTAAACCAAAACCATGATCCAGGCTAGCATGTCGTATAGCCTGGACCATGATGAATGCCATTACCACAGCTATAAAAGCACACTCTTTGGTCTACCCCCATTCCCATTCTGATCTCAGCAAGCCCACAAGAAAGCTCCCATGGCAAATTTCCTCTTCTGGCTGACATCACCCATCAATGGCATCCCGTACTCGGCTAGCAGCCGGTCGAGTTTCCACTCCGGCATCGCCTCGTATTCGGCTCGCTTGTACCTCGGATAGTGCAGCGGCATCTGAAAGTGCCCGTTTGCGCCTCCGCCGGCGGTTCCAAATTTTTCCGGTGGCCTATATGACTCCATGCCCATGCCGCCGCCTCCACTCATTTCTTTGCACATATTTGCTTCTATCGTAAACCTCCTGCAAACCACTTGCATTTAACACTATAGCCCATTTATAGGGATGGCCAGAGAGAGAGAGAGAGAGAGAGAGAGAGAGAGACCTAACTTTGCAAGCATCGTCAAGGTTATCTTGCAATTAATATTTGGAGAAAGCAAACTTGATGAAAAGATAACATTTTTTTTTTTTTTTTGAGGGGGGTGGGGTATCTGCAATAAAGCACCCAACTGACTTAACAAGAAATCAAAACAGATAAAAGGTGTGGCAGTGGCAGAAGCCTACAACCACTTCTTGACAACATGAATGGTTGGCTCTCCGCCCCTAGGGTATAGTTTTGTTGACAGAGAAAGTACACTTTGGCACGTTGTTTTTTGAGTCCTGGGTTCAGTATTCGAGTCATGTTCGAGGGAAAAGTTCAATAGTCAGAGTAATCTTAAAAGTTAAAAATTATTTGTTGTCCTCATATTTGTTATGGGATTAGGGATCAAATTGGCCACTAAGTCCTTTGATTTACATCTCCTGCTGATATCGTGGGACTGAATAGCGAGGAGTAATCGTGATGGTATGTTAACCAAAAAAAAAAATGGTTGGCTCTAATGACAAGAGTAGGCGGTGGATATGTTTAAAGTCTCAAGTTCGAAATTTCTGAAGACGTTATATGAAAATCAAACTATAATTTATATGAAAGGGGGTTGGGGTGAGGCTCACCTCTCTCAAGAATAGTGGAGTGTGAGTTATGATACTTGAGTTATCAAAAAAAAAAAAAAAACTCTTTATTAAAGATAAATTTTAAAATAAAAATTCTATTCTTGTACACTAAAAACGTTGTTCTGCCAATCAAAACAAATTAAAAAACAGTAAAACTATAAGAAAGAACAAAAAACATGAAATCATTTGAGGATACAGATATACCCTCTACTTATATACAGAAACATTATATAAATACGATATTTTTAATAAGAATTGTGTATTTACATATTGTATGGTTTATAAGACAAGTTTTACAGTTAATATAGAATTAAAGCAGGTTTGCATTAGACTGGTAAATTGTGTGTATATGGGTGAGGGACAATAAATGCCAACCTTTCTCGATCAATTCAATAGGAACTTCTTGGGGCTGGGGGTCCACCATGATCACTTAGAACCACTAGCTAGCTCCCTATATTCAATGCAGTTGCAGGCCTTGTAAGGAAATAGATTTAGGTTGGGAGATGTTATATAATAAAAAATAATTTTTATAAATTAATGTGACGTATCAAGATCTCTTGTATGGTGTGACCTATTAACATAAATATATAAGATATTAAAGTAGAATATTATTAAAATATTAAATTTAAATATTTAAATAACATGTACAAAGCAACACTCAATATGTAATATCTAGCTAATCTCCAGCGAGTAGCTGATGGGCTTGCGAGACTAGATAATGTGTGACATTGGTTATCTCTTATTCAGGTTTTTGTTTTTGGCGTCTAATTAAATCATTATGTTTACGTTCTCTTTATTATTTTTAAGTTATTTTTAATTTTTAATTTTTTAAAATAATGAAAACGAGTTCTTTTTGCTATTTTTAAAAATATATTTTTGAAAAAAAAATTATAAAAAAAATTCAAAACAACAAAAAAATATTTTAAGTGTTTTCATCTAAAATAAACTCTAAATTCAAAACACATTTATTTATGTATTTATTCATATTTTACTATTATAATGGAAAAAAATATTACAAAATTTATTAATTTTAAAATATATATATTTTGTTAATAATATATTAACATTAAATATTTCTAATTTACTGAATAATCAAACTTTTTTGTATAAAATATTATAAAAAATTATTTTCAAAATTTTAAAAAAAACGCGTTTTCTAATTTTTTATTCTGAGAAATAGTTTTTCAAAATAACAAAGAGAACGTATTTTCAATTTTCTAAAAACAGACTAACAAAACAGAAAATTGAAAATGAATTCAAAACTTAAAACTAAAAATTGAAAAATAAAGAGAACGCAGCCTAAATTGCTTGTGAGTCTATAAGCAAAGTGGGTAGAGAATATAAGTTTCGTTACATATAATTGTAAATAGAAGAGAACAAGCAGAGTAGATGTCATAGAATGCTCCAACTAATGGAATCAATAGTTGGCATGAGCATAAGAGAAACTAAGGTTGCGTTCTCTTTACTGTTTTCAAATCATTTTTATTTTTTAATTTTCTACAATAATTAAAACGCGTTCTCTTTACTGTTTTTAAAAACGTATTTTTGAAAATAAAAAAAAATATAAAAAAAACTCAAAACAACAAAAAGTTATTTTGAATATTTTCATTCAAAATAAACTCTAAACTCAAAACATATTTATTTATTTATTTATTCATATTTTATTATTATAATAGAAAAAATATTACAAAATTCATTAACTTTAAAATATATATATATATTTTAAATAATTTATAAGCATTAAATATTTTTAATTTACTGAATAATTAAATTTATTGAATAAAATATCATTAAAAAGTTATTTTCAAAATTTCAAAGAGAACGCGTTTTCTAATTTTCTGTTTTGAGAAATAATTTTTCAAAATAACAAAGAGAATGCGTTTTCAATTTTCTAAAAATAAACTATCAAAACAGAAAATTGAAAATGAATTTAAAATTCAAAACTGAAAATTAAAAAGTAAAGAGAATGCAGCCTAATACTCTACTTATTTGCACATTAGGGCTCGATCGGGACAAGGATGCATATTTTTTTCTTTATTTTTGTAATATGGGACATATAAACTCTCAACCTCATTAATTTTCATGATCTTATGTTTACAACCCTGTCCACATGAGTTAAACAAAGTTTCATTGTATGGTAGGCGAGATCTAACAACAACTACAAGGGGAGCATAGACTCCATTACGCAACAAATTGGGTGGAACACTACATCAACCACATTTATAGTACCATGTGTAGTGAAAAATTTGGCTCCCAAGAATCTAGTTAGAAAATGTCTTTCTCACGCAATTAACGAGACTTGAATTTGTATCAAACAATAATTAAATATGACAGAACTAGAATTTTTATCAAACAATAAAAATTCTTCATAATAATTTCATAATTTTTTTCAGACAATAATTTTTATTTTTATCAAACAATAAAAATAAATAATTAAATATATTTTAATTAATACTATGAATTGTTCATAATTAAAGCAAACTGATGATCTCAAGCACGCGTATGACACAACTAGAACCACCGTCTTTAATTATTCTACATCTCCACTCAGTTGTCTCATGTTTGAGCTACTGTAATCTTCAATGTACCCCCAAACAAAAATAGCACCATTTCCTTGCTTGCAGCACTTTCGGTTTTTCAAGAGCTGCAAAACAAAATTATATACCAAATATAAGTACATATATATATATATATATGTTGACAAAAAGGGGCAAATAATTAAAGGTTACACTTTTTTTTAGGTATGGAAGCAATCTTTATACACTAAACTTACCCATAATATACTCATCCTTATTAAATAATAAGGGAAGTAGAGTTTTAGTAATATGCATGAGGAGGCGGGGCCAATGATGAGGGTGGCGGTGGTGATTTGTAGTAATACGATGAGGGTGATGGTGAAAATGGTGGAGGTGGAGACTTGTAATGGTATGGAGGGGGAGGCAAGGGTGATGGTGGGGGAGGAGGCGTGTACATGTAGGGAGGTGGAGGTGAAGGTGATGGAGGTGGTGGTGAATTGTAAACGTATGGAGGAGGGGGTGATAAAGATGGAGGAGGTGGAGACTTGTATGCATATGGTGGAGGTGGTGAAGATGACGGAGGTGGCGGTGACTTGTAAACATATGGGGGAGGGGGTGATGGGGACGGAGGAGGTGGAGACTTGTATGCATATGGTGGAGATGGTGAAGATGAAGGAGGTGGCGGTGAGTTGTAAACGTATGGGGGAGGGGGTAGAGTTTTGTATATATATGGTGAGGGTGGCGAAGGTGAAGAAGGTGGCGGTGGCTTGTATACGTATGGAGGAGGTGGAGACTTGTATACATATGGTGGAGGTGGTGAAGATGAAGGAGGTGACGGTGACTTGTAAACGTATGGGGAAGGGGGTGGCAAGGACTGAGGAGGTGGAGATTTGTATATATATGGTGGGGGTGACGAAGGTGAAGGAGGTGGTGGTAACTTATATACATATGGAGGAGGTGGAGACTTGTATACATATGGTGGAGGTGGGAAAGGTGAAGGAGGTGGCGGTGACTTGTATATGTATAGAAGAGGTGGAGACTTGTACGTGTATGGTGGAGGTAGGGAAGGTGAAGGAGGTGGCGGTGACTTGTAAACGTATGGGGGAAGAGGTGGCAGGGACGAAAAAGGTGGAGATTTGTATACATATGGTGGGGGTGGGAAAGGTGAAGGAGATGGCGGTGACTTATAAACATATGGAGGAGGGGGTGATGGAGATGGAGGTGGCGGTGACTTGTATACGTATGGTGGAGGTGGGGAAGGTGAAGGCAGTGGTGGTGACTTATAAATGTATGGAGGAAGAGGTGATAGAAACGGAGGAGCTAGGTGGGGACTTGTATATATATGGTGGAGGTGGAGAAGGTGAAGGAGGTGACGGTGCCTTATAAATGTAGGGGGGAGGGGGTAAAGAGGACAGAGGAGGTGGAGATTTGTATACATATGATGGCGGTGGGAAAGATGAAGGAGGTGGCGGTGACATATAAGCATATGGGGGAGGGGGTGATGGGGATGGGGATGGAGGAGGTAGAGATTTGTATATATATGGTGGAGGTGGGGAAGGTGAAGGAGGTGGCGGTGACATATAAGCATATGGGGGAGGGGGTGATGGGGATGGGGATGGAGGAGGTAGAGATTTGTATATATATGGTGGAGGTGGGGAAGGTGAAGGAGGTGGCGGTGACTTATAAATGTATGGAGGAGATGGAGAAGGAGAAGGAAGAGGCGGAGACTTGTACACATATGGAGGAGAAGGTGATGGTGAAGACTTGTAAACGTAAGGTGGAGGAGGTGAGGGCGATGGTGGCGGTGGTGACTCATAGTAGTAAGGAAGTGACAGGGGTGATTTGTAAGGGGAAGGGACATTGTGCTCATGTAGTGGAAGTGGCGACCAATACTTGTAGTCAGCTGCTACATGCGTAGCTAACCAGCATAATATTGCCAGAGCACGCAGTGCCGTCAACGGCCAAAAAGCGGCCATTTCCAGCAACTCAACGTATATCCGGCCACCGGAAACTCTGACAATAGGTAAAAACCTCTTAGCTAGGCTGCTTCCATACTTGCAGATGGCACCCTTTTATATATATAGTGATCCATATTAATTCGATCCAGGTGCAGGTGCAGGTGCAGCATATTATTTGTTTGTTAATTAATGGTGTCTGAGTTGAGCTTAATTTACTTTCGTCTTCTCTTTGTGAATATAAAACAATTAATCCTATCATTTTCACGCAACAACTCGATCATGGGTTGGCACTAACTTACATTTTCTGCATCGGCCAAGAAACAGTCAATATGGTGAACACAATACGTGTGTGTGTGTGTGTGTGTGAGAGAGAGAGAGAGAGAGAGAAAGAGAGAGATTAATAATTTGTTAAATTAAGATCCATGCACGCATTAACATAAATATACATCGTTAATGTTAACATTAGAGAAAACAAAGCATGCATTACTTTCGTAAACTGTCTTTTTCATTGTGATCATATATACGTTAATCCTAATTAATCTTTGAATTCTTCAACTGCTTGATCGTCTCTAACATTGTCTTTCTTGGTGATTGAATTTTTCAACCACGATCGAGGATAATCTACATATATATATATGTATGTATGAATTAGTAGTGACTGGTTTTGTCCATTGCCGTCCGCAGGAAAGAGTTTGGAGACAGCTGCATGCCTGCATTGACCAGTACCGATGACCGGCGAGATTAATTTGAATGAGGGCATTTGGCATCATTATGGGTCAATTCGATATAGGTTCAGGCAACCATGTCCCCAATATGGATAAAAATTGTACCCTTTTAGTCAGTCAGGTAGGGATATTAATTATGCAGGCCATTATATATTATTAAAACGAACATGATTGATCAGGAAAAAAAAACCCAGCAAGTTTAATGACATGAATGATTCGATGAATGAACTGTAATATATCTTCAAAGTCATTAGTTAGTAGATACAATCCAGTCTAGCTCATCTTTTCTCCACTACTCCAGAGTCATATATATATGCTTGGCAATGAAGCTGAGAATTAGCTAGGATATATACTGTTTATAAAAGGATTATGGGTTCTTGAATACCAGTACTGTTGCAGATATAAGTTGTTTATATTTGCAGATATAAGTTGTTTATATAATGCAGGTTGCTTTGCTCCAAATAAGGGTATGGTTTTGTTGAGTTTGCCGATGAAACAGAAGGAAATCGTGCTAGCTAGGACTTAGATGAATGGTGTCTATTGCTCAACGCGGCCAATGCGAATTTGTGCAGCATCACCAAGCTGGAGGACTACCACTGTCCAACTGCAATATATATATATATATATATATGCAGCATTATGAGGTAGATCGAGAGAGTAGAGTACATATATATATATATATAGATATATAATGGTCTGTCTTAATTATATATAGAAGAAGATGCATGGTTGGAAGTCTGTAACTAATGCTATTTAGTCGGGTTAATGCTCATCATGCATGCACGGACATTGTTCTTAATTATATATAGATGTCCATATCGTGCACAACATGTTAGTTAATAAGTTATAATAGGATATATATATATATATAATTAAACCAGCCAAATATATGTGTGATATTGGCTGTCTTTTGAGGATGAAACAGTAAAATGCCAAAATTAAAAAAAGAAAAGAAAACTGGGGATGGTCAACTGCTATTTGCAGCCTGTACACCCCACCACACTGAAATAATCCATCACCGTGATGACTCTGGGACGAGTTCGGTAGGGGACGAGTGATAGCGTGTAATCTAAAAAAAAAAATTTATCTCTTAGAAGCCCGATCTTTCTAATATTTTATTCTAATTTACATATCTGAAAATCAAAACGAGGTTTGGAAATTATTTTTCTATATTAGAACCCTGATTGAAACCTAGATCCCAGTTGTTATACAAAGGAAAAAATAGTTAGGGGAAAGTAAACGACAAGGGGGAAAGAAAGAGAGATGTAATGATAATTTTATATATATAATATTCCTCATATAGATAAATTATATTTAACTTCCTTGATATTTGAGCTATTTGTAAATAAATTCCTACAGTTTAGAAATATCTTTGAAACTAGTTATTTACTTTTTTTTTTTTACAAACTCCCTTCTATTTAATTTAATAATTCAAAATAAGTTATATTTGATATTGGATTTTGATACAATTATTAGGTTAAGATTGGGTTGTATTTTTTATCATTTTGAAAATTGAACTTAAATAACTAAAATTAAAATAACAATGTAATAACTAAAAGAATGTAGCACACTTGATTTAAAATAGTTCAACTATATAGCTTACTTTACTATCAATAATTTTACAAACATATACCAAGAATATTTTACTATACCTTGTAGATTTTAAAGGACGCAGCTACACAACCTTTATAATTGGATTTTTACAACACAATTGACTTTTTACACTTAGTTGAGTTAAAATTAATACAGAGCCTTTCAAAGGATCAGGTATAACCTTTTACAAGTTTTACAAATATTGTAAAAAGATTTCTCAAGAAAAAAAAATAAAATGAAACAATAAGCACTTAAACTTTCTATTGAACAAGAGAGTTCTAAGATTTGAATAAAGATCATTTTCTTAAAAATCTCACAAAAAGATTTAGAAAATCAACTCATAAAAAGCAAAAATATTTTGAAAAAGATCGCTGTAAGCTTTCAAAGGTAGTTCTTGAATTTATATTTAGTTCTTATAACATTCTTCAAGCTAGACATGGCCACGGTTCATGAACCGCCGGTTCCGGTTCATGAACCGCCGGTTCCGGTTCAAGAAATCTTTGAACCTGAACCGAACCGCCCAAGGGCGGTTTGGGACGGTTCGGTTCCGGTTCCGGTTCGTGCCGGTTCGGTCAACGGTTTGGACCGGTTCGGTCAACGGTTTGAGCCGGTTCGGTCAACGGTTCCGGTTCCGGTTCAAACTGAATTTTTTTAATTTTTTTTAAATATTGTTGTATTCAATTTTGGTCCTTGTTCCGTTGTTCGGTTCGGTTTGGTTTCGATTTTTAATTGTTAAATGTAATTGTAAATATAGATATTCTCAACCATATTTTTAATAAAAAACACTACTAAAAATTGAAGAAATATAAGTAATAATTTCATTAAAAATAATTAAAACAACTAAACAAGTATGTAATACAAGTAATTAATTTTTATAAATGTGAAAAATAAAAAATAAAAAATAGAAATGAAAAATAATTACAACAAACCGCCGGTTCGGAACCGGCGGTTCGGAACCGGTTCTGAACCGGCGGTTCGGAACTGGCGGTTCCGGTTCGCGAAACCTCGAACCGGAACCGAACCGAATTTCGCCGGTTCGGTCCGGTTCCGGTTCCGGTTCCGGTTCGGCCGGTTCCGGGTCCGGTTCCGGCCGGTCCGGTTCCGGTTCGAACCGCCGGTTCGGTTCAATTTTGGCCATGTCTACTTCAAGCTATGTCATTTCCTATTTATAGATTTCTTGCATTGAATGTTAGCTAACATGGTAAGTGACAATTGAAATATTTCAATTGTCTAACAATTGTCACTTTTTGTCTCTTTAAGCATTAAACAACATATATAAATTCATAAAAGTACACATATGTTGTCTGAAATGCATTTAATAAACTAAAAAGATGAAACTATCAATCATTCAATGCGTCAAATGACTATATTTTTCAAAATCAGAGAGTCAATACTCAATTATCATCTAGGCTTGCTCGACTAATATACAATCTCACTCGATTGAATATATGATATTATCGATTATATGAAGAGTTTACTCAAGTATGACAAAGTTATACCTCGACTAATACAGAAATCACATAAACTTGCATTATTTACTTGATTATAGAGATAAGATTACTCAACTAATATACTTCTTTACTTGAGTACAAACACTTGATACTAGATTATCGTTAAGACCAAAAACTTAGCCAGCATCCCACTTATTTTTACTCGATTAAAAAGATTATTTATTTGAGTATGAAATTATATTAGTCTATAATCAAGAAAGTTTTATTCGATTAAAAAGATATTAAGAAGTTTTGATATTAAAATACTTGATTATTAGAAATGATTCACTCGAATGCAAAAGATTGATACTCTATTAAAAAGAACTCCTTACTCGATTAAATTCAAGATAGCAAAAAGTTGCCTAATGCACTCAAGTATAGGTTTTTTATAGTTGATTATAAAATATTTGTACTTGATTAAACTAATACAAGCAATCAATTAATTTGAAAAGTAAGCTAAGCATTTACTCAATTGGATTTCAAACACACTCAATTGAAAAATATTTTCAAAAAATTTACTTGATTAACAAAAGCTTTACTAGATGTGCTCTCACAAGTCTATACTTGACTATTTTGAAAATATACTATTATTAAACTTAAAAGTGTTTCAAAATATTTTGAAAATCATTAATAAATCAATTTTATTGAAAATATATTTTCTAAAAACTATTTTCTAGATAAATCAAAATTAACAAATTTTACTAAAAATTTATTTTTCAAAACTATTTTCTTAATAAATCAAAAAAAAAGTATCTTAACAGATTTAAACTATGAAAAATTAAAGCAAATCATAATACGCATATGTGTAAATGATCAAAATCGTAGGAACCCAAATGGGCTTTTAACTTAACATAATAGGACCATCAAAATATTTTTGAACTATAAGGGTTTTGTTATTAGCAACTTAAACTATAAGAGTTTATGTTTAATTCACCAAAAATTTATACTTGAAAAAGATGGTGTATTTGAGATAAGGCATGCGATGGACATCTTGAAAAATATTTTTTAAATTAAACTAGAATAGATTATTTATCTACATTTTAAATCACAATTAATGCTCAAACCCACCCACACAATAGTTTCCAATTCGTACATTTTAAATGGTTTGAGTTATACTAACTAAGAAAAAGATAATAAAAAAAAAAATTGTATCAAATACAAAATAAACTAAGTAATTAACTATCTTTATTTCAATAATACAAGTATGTAACAATTATCGATAGCCAAAACATAGATGTCTGATAGAAAAAAAGAGAATGCTACTTTGCTTGAGAAGCTTACCGATTGATTGACAAAAGTTAGACAAAATGATAAAAATGTCCCTCACCTATTTGTAAAATTGCTTTCTTTTTCTTTCTATGGTCGTCTTCTCTTTCATTTATTTCTTATTTCTATGGCTGTCTCCAATAACCCTCTTGGCGAGACAACGATGAGGAGAGGCAATGAGGGTTGTTGGAGACAGTCATAAGATGTCAAGAAAGATAAGGGGACCAAAGAAAAAAATAGAAAATAATTTTGTAAATGGGTGAGAGAGATTTTTGCCATTTTAATTAAATTTTGTCAACCAAAATGGACCGTTAGACTTTTCAGAGTGCGATTTAACAATTTGGGCCGATTTGATTTTTTCTTGCGAACCCTAACTTGGGAGTACCACCGTGTGTTTAGATGAAACTTTAGGGACCAATCAAGAAAAAGATGAAACTTCGAGGGTGGATAGTCTTACTTACCCCTTTTGTTGCCACGTGCAGGGCAGGAAACGGCGTCGTCTCGCTTTCAGCCGCCACCCCAACCTTCTTCGAGTTCGCAGGATCGTCCAGACGGCGCTGCAAAAAGAAAGGAAAGAAGAAGACGAAGACGAAGAAGAAGAGAGTGAAGGAAGATGATGAGCGCGCCGCCGACTCATACGTTTCATCACCACCCGTCAGCAGCAGCGATGCCCACTGTGGCGTCGCAACCCTATCATCAGCCTGCCACTCTCGAAGAGGTTCGAACCCTTTGGATTGGCGATTTACAGTACTGGGTCGACGAGTCCTACCTCCATTCCTGTTTTTCTCACACCGGAGAGGTTTTTCTTTCTCTCTCTCTCTCTCTCTCTCTTTCTGTCACATTCTCTGTATGTATGATCCGTGTACTTGTTTTGCCTTCTTCGTGGTTTCGCTTGAGTGATTTAGGGCTTATCTAGTTCATTAGGGCGAGCTAAATGCAATTTTGATAATCAATAGAAGTGATTTGGGGTATGGGTTTCAGTATGTTGATGGGATTGGGGATATAAATGTTATGATACTAACTAATGCCCACAAAAACAAACGCGGGACCTACCAAAATGAAATAACTAAGCTAATATGAATTGAACTAGACTTGACCGAATTGCTTAAACGGTCTGAAGCTTCGGTTCCACAACTGAGATGTGATTCGAAAAATTATATATATATATATATATATATATATATAACACAGCAAGATCGGTTCTAGAATATCACTGTTTGTCAAAATTTGATGCGCTTTTCCGTAGTGAGTAATAAATTCTCAAGTCTCGAGCAACATAAGAATAGAGACTTCAATAAGTACATATTATTGTCTCCTACAAAGTTTATGAGATGCAGAATGCAGAATGTAATTTTATTTTGAATTCATCCTGGTTCGTATTATTTTAGTACAGATATAAATCTTGCTAAAGTTATTTTGGACCTTAGATTGTTGGAATTAATGCACGGATCATACTCTTAACAGATTTCAAACACTTAGTTTAAATGGCTTGATGTTTATGTAGGATCTTTGTGTTTTTTGGTTTGGGGGGGGGGGGGGGTTGGGTGGGTGTTGGAATACAGTTTAATTGGAATTGTGTTTGTGTTTGTGTTGGTTCTTATTTGGGGAAAAGATATTATTGAAGATGTGGACATTTAACTATAGTGGAAAGAGATTTCTATTGCTACCATTATACCATTGGCTATCCACTTGTATTTAAATTATTAAACATTAGTTGCATAGTTATATTTCCAGGAAATTCATATTTATCTCCAATATGAGTTTTGAGAAACAGAAAATAAATAGTAGTTTTCACTTTCAAGCACCTGAATATATCTAACAGTCAGAGAAAATGGGCTTTGTGTCAGGTGGTTTCAATAAAGATAATACGTAACAAGATCACTGGCCAGCCAGAGGGCTATGGATTTGTGGAATTTGTTTCACATGCAGCGGCTGAAAGGATATTGCAGACATACAGTGGCACACAAATGCCTGGAACGGAGCAAACTTTCAGACTAAATTGGGCTTCCTTTGGCATTGGAGAAAGACGTCCTGATGGGCCTGAGCACTCTATCTTTGTGGGCGATTTAGCACCTGATGTTACGGATTACTTGTTGCAAGAAACATTTCGAACTCACTACCCATCGGTTAGAGGTGCCAAAGTTGTGACTGATCCAAATACAGGGCGCTCAAAAGGATATGGTTTCGTTAAGTTTGCTGATGAAACAGAAAGAAATCGTGCTATGACTGAAATGAATGGTATCTATTGCTCAACAAGGCCAATGCGAATTAGTGCAGCAACACCAAAGAAGACCACTGTCCAACAGCAGTATGCAACAACAAGAGGTAGTGATCAGTTTTATTGAAATAGAACCAATTCTATCTTGCATATTGTTTTTTTAATTGCATATGGAAATTAAGAGTGATAGGGAAGACTAAAGAAAACTTGATGGGAAACGCTTAAACATGATATAGAATGTAATAGCCTTATAGAGGTTACGGTCATGGACAAGATGGTTGGAGGTCTATAATTTATGTAGTTGACTCTACTTAGTCGGATTAAAGCTTGTGATTGCTGTTCTTTTTAGGCATAGGAATGTCCATATCTTGTAAGTGTGTGTTAATTTATAGGATATGGATTGAATAAGTCAATATATGCCTGACATTGGTTGTCTTTTTGAGGATGAAAGAGTGACCCATGCTAATATGTTGCATCAGATATTAGTGGTTGTTTGGTAGTGCAACCACTAAGAGTTTCTCAATGCAGTAACTTTCCATCCTCCCTTTCAATGTTCTTAAATGCAACTTACTTTGAAAAATACTGTTATGTTGTTGTCTTGAGTATAGGATAAAGTCATTCTTAGAAGATCAGTGAAGGCAGTGCACATAAGTGGCTATTGAAGATTTAGATAGGAAATTGCATCTCATGTGAAATTAGTGAAAGTTATGGGGTTAAACTATAATTATCTAAAGTCTTCATTGGGATGTCCGCCCAGGGAAAGGGGTAGCTGGGTGAGTGCAATTTTCTCATTCTATTGTATCGAGTGGATATTCATTCTGAGAGAAAGGCTAGTGAGCAAGATAGCTTTGTAATCTTGGGGAATGAGTGTTGGATATACTCAGGAATAGGAGAAATTACTCATGTTGTTGTACTGATCATTCTTGGTAATAAAGAAGGCTGCTCTTGGTTGGTGTTTGGACGCTGGATGTAGGGTTGCAACCGTTGCAATCTGAACTAGGATATATCGCTCGTCTCTTCTTGTGGTTTGGTTGTTTCTTTCTCTGGTTTTCATTCCTCTAAATCTGTTTTTTTCAATTTCAGTCTTTTATTTCTGTTGTTTGGTTTGATTTTGGGTGAGGAGTGTGAGAGATTGGCACTTGTAAACATTGTTTGAGTTATCAAAAGAGCTCCTAATCATAACAAATACACACACAAAACGTAGAAGTAAAAGTTTTATGTTAGCAGCTTCAAATCAGATCTCGATATGTTCACAATTTGCACCTACACATTTTGGAAGGTTATGTGTATCTAAGGGCCCATTTGATAACCATTTCGTTTCCAGTTTTCTATTTTTTGTTTTCAATTTTGTTTCCATTATTTTGAAAACAAAAACAGAAAATGGATTTTGATTGCTTGTTTTTATTTTAAAAAAACTTGGAATTTTCTGGAAAATTGAAAACAACTGAAAATGTGTTTACACATTTTTCTATTTTGTCTTCATTGGTTTCCCCTCCATTAACCCCCCCTGTTGCCAGTGTCCTTAGTTGTCAGGATGCGAGGGACCCCCATGGGTGTCATTGGCAACTCTGGGAAGTGCTCTAGGAGTTACCAAGTGACCTCCAGGTGAGTTCTAGGAGTTCTATGGCTCCAAAGGAGCCACCCAACCACACTACCAGTAGTGGGCTCATCAGAGTCTAACAAAGTTGCCTAAGAGCCACTGTGACCAACACTGGCATGTTTGCTAGAGTCCAGCAAAGCCACCATAAGGAAAAGAAAAGAAAAAAAAAGAAATGAAAACAAGGCAAAGTTATCAAATAACATGTTCAATTTTCCTTTTCAAAATGTAGACAAACTAAAATGAAAATCGGAAACAAAAGGTTCTGTCCAATGGGCCCTCTAAACTATTAGTATTCTGATAATATGACAATATAATGTTATACTGCTATATAATATTGCTATTCTGATAATAGGAAGATATAATATAGTCCATTATATAACTGAATCTATTGATAATCGGCACTGGACATGTTTGGCGTACACATTGAATGCATTAATAAGCATATGGAAATGTGTCTAGACATTTTAAATCTTGGACTATAAATGATTGAAGTTTCAGTTGCATAATTTTTTTTCATTTTTTTATTGTTTGCTGTAGTACAGTTTCTCTAGATTGAATGTGCAGCAGTAATTTTACAGTTTTTGTTTTCCTGGCAGCTATATATCCACCTCCAGTTTATAATCCAGCAGTGCCAGCAGTTTCAATTGATAATGATATTAACAACACTACAGTAAGTGCAAAATTAACGAATCATATCTATATGTACATTCCTAAGAATCTGAAGAGGGGATCTCTCTCAATCTCAATTTGAGACTCGCCCCCTATGAGGGAGGTTCAGGTTACCTAACCCTTAACTAACCATATCTATATGTTCTTATTTCCATAATTATCTTTTCTAAGTTTACAAGAATGTTTTTATATTTGCAGGTTTTTATTGGTAACTTGGACCCCAGTATCACAGAAGAGGAATTAAAACAAATATTTCTTCAATTTGGGGAAATTATCTATGTGAAGATTCCTACAACCAAAGGATGTGGTTTTGTGCAATTTGCTTCCAGGTTGGTTGGGCTTGTAAATCACCTACTTGTTTCATAAGTTAAAAATTATTCCCTTACAAGAGACTCTTCTTTTTTTGGATGGGGAGGCTGTTGTTTGTCAGTAGCATCATATGTATGCCATATGTATGTGACCTTCACTGTTACTTTGGCCATTTAATGTTTGAGCTAGATATTAACTTCTGATCTAATCCATTTTTTCTCATTATACCTTGCTTTGCAGATAATATTTGTGAACTCTCTCTCTCTCCTCATGTTTTATTCTATTTCCTTTTACTTCTCAATACAGGACATCTGCTGAAGAAGCAATTCAGAGGATGCAGGGAACTGTGATTGGTCAGCAAGTAGTCCGCCTTTCCTGGGGCAGGAGCCCAACAGCTAAACAGGTGAATCTTCTTATTTGAGTGCTGCATTACACAGTATATTCTCTTTCTGGGATTTTATCCATGAGAGATTTGGCTAAAGAACTATGTATTTTCTGTATGTACATCTTCATTATCCAACTGTAATCTGGCAGTCATCATTGTTAGGTAATTCTCTAAGGTTGCTTTCTGAGTTAGACACGGAAAAGACACATAACCATGTATACAGGGGTTTTTTGTTTCCTGTTTCTGATGAGACAGACAGAGAGAAAAATGCAGTTGAATTTAATTTTCTTTATCTTCAGTCAGAGATTTCAATTTGGTAACAGGGGGCCTTGGTGGGAATGGCATCTGGGTGTGGCTGGGTTCTGCTCGCCCCATAATCGCTCCATGCCCTAGTGGGTATAAATTTTAAAGTTTAAACCCCATTTCATCCCCAACGGGGGAACAGGGATCCTTGAAGCAGCCCCATGCCCCCAACAACAATAAAAAAAGCCATTATAATGCAGTTTTTTGCAACAATAATAAATAAAATTGCTCTCAAATTGCAACAATTATAAGCAAAATGTTGCTTTCAAATTACTGCATATATCTGTAGAGCTCTCTGCTTACATGCTGTAAGCAGAGCACAGCTTACAGCAAGCAAGCAAAGTACTTACAGCTGAAAGCTTGCTATAAGCCTTGCGAGGCTTATGGCAAGCCCTGGAAGGCTTCAGCAAGAAAGTCCAACCGGACTTGCTTCCTGTAAGCCTCACAAGGCTTGCAGGAAGCCGTCCAAGCCTGCACAAATTTCACAATTTTCATTATGAGTAGCAATGGGCAAGTTTGCACAATTTTCAGTGCGCACACTCACTTAGCAAATTTTTAAAGCTACAACAGTAACCATATAATAAGTAGAACATGTCATGAATCTAGGTAAAGTGGGTTATGGGTATGTATTAATAATATATATTATAGGATAACAAAATTTAAATATTATATATAAGGGTCAAGTCAGGGTGGGTTGGGGCATAAAAATCCCCCCGGGTTGGTCCCTGATTAAATTGATTCAAGAAATCCCCGAATCCGGTTAATGATCATTGACCCTGTGCTGATATCCCAGTGAGCTTGGGCCAGGGCCAATTTGCCATCCCTAAGTCTTAGGAGGTTTCTGTGATTGATCCATGGGCTTGAGGTAGGGGGATCCATTATCCCTCTTTGTGTTTGTTATAGTGACAGGACTTTTAATCCAGGATTGAAGAAGGCTGAGAAGGAAGGTTGGCTTAAGGCCTTTGAGAGAGTGGAGTGGGTTCAAAAGTTTCAATGTTGAATCTTCTATTTGTGGATAACATCTTCTATTCTGTGGGGCTTTCGAAGAGTTAAGATTTTGAGAAGAATCATATTATTCTTTGAAGTGGTCTTGGAATTTATTATCCCATCACTGATGTGGTTGATATTGATGTGTGTTAGGAACCCTAATGTTCTATAAAGGGATTCCTTATTCTTTTTCCTATTCTTTTTTATGGCAGTTAGTGGGTGGTTGTCCCTTCATGTAGCTGTTTGGGTTGTACCCTGTAAATTGGCTTGGCACCAACCAAACAGTGCCTTAGGATTGGTATATAAGCAACTAACCCAGCCTAATGAGAATTATCCAGAATTTTCAATCAATTTCGGATCTTTCTCTCTCTCTCTCAATTTCTTTCCCTCCCAAACCTTTTTTTCTCTCTTGCTCCCTCCTGTTCTCTCATTTTATCACCCTAATTCTGTCCCAATTCTCATCGATTGAAGAGAGTTGGTCCTGTCAAGTTCAAGATCCTGACAATGTGTTAGCAGCCATCTTAGTTTGTAAGTTTGATGCTATTTTTTGGTTTATTTCTGGGCTTCCATAAAGAGAAGGTTGTTTTAGGATGGGTTAGTTACTTAGTAGAAAGGTTTGGAAAGAGGGTGGCTTCTTCGAGGCCACATTTATCTAAAGGAAGTAGGATAACATTGACAATAGTACCCTTTCAACCCTTTCAGTGTCTATGATTCTTTTTTTTTTTATTCTTGTATCTGTTGGTAATAGCTTATAGAACCCTCAGAAAGACTCTTTGTGAGTATTGAGGATGAGTTTAAATACCATTTTCATGTTGTTGGATGGAGTTTGTTTGCCAATTGTTGGAGGTGGTTGGGCATTGGAAAGCTTGGCCTCTTCAATTAATCTCTTTTCATCAAGTGCCTTTAGAGGTTCCTTGTGGAGCAGGTGGCAAGTACAGTTATTTTTGAACAAGGTGTTTTGCGGCAGTGTTAGTCATTGGACTACATGTTTGGTTTGTGTGGACTGTGGATGGAGACCAAGTCATGCTGTTTTAAGTGGGGTAGTTGTAGTGTGGATTTTGGCTTGGTTAGTGTGCTTGCAAGTCCTTTCTTGACCTTTTGTGTGAGCTTCTTTGCTGGATAAGCATCATTTGGTTCTTGCAATTTGGAAGTAATTTTGAGGGTTAAAATTAATTATATGATAGTAATTTTTTGGGGCATGTTTCAACATTGTTTACTTTTGATCAGAAGGAGAATGAGTGAATCTAGCGTTCATTTGGGGAGGGTTATTCAATGTGCCTTTCTTCTCTGAAACGTTTGTCTTGGGTCCACTTTTATTTCAGATAACGAGGCAGATTTTTTCTTATCCCCCGGGATGAAGAGTGGCTAGTCTATAAGCCGCCTTCTTCATTTCCTAGTGGTTAGGGATGTTTGGTATTTTTTTTCTTCTATTTTACATGTATTTTGGGTAATGCCATCTAATTGTGTTGGATTTTGGCTTTAGAGTTAACTCAGCTTGGTGGCTTGGGTTTGCATTATTTATCACACATTATATTGTGATGTGGAGCCTCCAGCTCATGTGAAATAGTTAACTTTCATGGCACAGAATTGATATTTCTGATCTCTTTAAGGATTGGCAATTTTTATTCTGGTCTTAAAAGATTATTTATTTATACTTATTAGTCTTGACAAAATCGTGACACTCAATTGCAGGAGGTACCTGGTGTTTGGGGTCAGCAAGTAGATCCAAATCAATGGAGCAGTGCCTATTACGGCTATGGACAAGGTTATGATGCATATGGTTATGGGACTGCTCATGATCCTTCATTATATTCCTATGGTGCGTACTCTGGTTACTTGCAGTACCCTCAACAGGTATGACATCTACTTTGGCCTGAGCATATACTGTGGTTGCAGATTGTGATGCGGGACAGCAATGAATCACAGAAAGTTGAAGACAGCTAATTGATTAATCAATTAAGAAGAAGGAAAAAAAGAAGAAGAAGAAGAAGAAGAGAAAAGTGGGGGGGGAGAGAGAGAGAGAGACAAGAAGGGGAAATCATATTATTCAATTGTCTACATCTGAATAAAAGGGTACATTACGTTGCCTATTTATAGGCAAATAAAAGATAAACTTTCTAAAGATAATGACTAACGAAAATATGATTATAATTTCTAAATCAAATATAACTCTATCTAATCCCTAAATCAAATAAAATTCTGTCATCTGAACAATTATGATAAATCAAAAGAGAATAAGTAGAAAAATATCCCTATCAGATTGTCACACTATAGAAGATATGGTGATAACAATTTGTAGTAAAATGATTTATCTTCCCTGTTGGAGCAAGTGAAGCAGGAATGTGTTACAGTGTACGCTCAAAATTCTCTGCGGTAGTGTTAGCAAATTAAATGTTAGCTGGGATCGGATATAGTTTATCATGCTTGACATAAGTAACTAAAAAATATCTCTAGGATCGTTATGGATGCTTGATATCCCACCAAAATTGCCATTTCTAGCTCCCCTTTTGCTGCAGTTGATTCATTTATTCGCAAAATTAATGGATTTTTTTTTTTTTGGTGTTTGGGGGGGGGGGGGGGGAGGATCATGTCAGATTGCACAAAAAGTTTTGGAACAAAATGAAACGTATTTTGGAAAGAGCGAATCCTGTCCCTGGACTTGCAAAAATATGAAGTGGTAGGATATTGGCATTTTTATAATAACACAGATCTATAGAAAAATACAATATTCTTCTTCTTTATTCACTTTTGCATATATATTTTCATAGTAATTGATTAAACAAGGCCAATTTCTTTTCTTCACAATTTGGTGATCCGTCCATAATGTGAGAGAAAACACTCTACTGGGTCCTCTATCATTGTCATCGAGATCCTTCTCAAATGCTGAAACTCTTAATTGCTTATCTGCTCTAAAGCCCACTAGCTTGTTCTATTATGCTAAGTCTGACCCTGGTTTGGGGTCCACTCTAGGTTTATGGGTTGTATGTTCAGCAATTTCTTAACTTGCATTGTAATTAGGAATTTCTGGTCTGTTTGGTGTTTCCTTCAAGGGAGGGGGGCTGGCAAGGAGGGAGGAAAATATTTCACTCCTAGGAGGAAGAATGAGTAGCGAGGCTGTACCTCATCTTTATCTGTTTATTCCGATTTCTCAAAATACTAACCTCCATTAGCTATCTGATTAGGGCTAATATCAAAACCTAGAGGGAAAACATCTTCAAGATTATAGGCTGGACTTTTCCAAAGGCTTTGCAAGATTGGTTCAGATGTGCTGTCTGCTCCTAATTTTTTTTTTTTTTTGGGGCTAAAATGATCGGGGAATTGGTTGTTTCTGGAAATCATCATTAATTGAACCTAATGAATATCCTTACTGGTTCATTTCAGGTTGAAGGTTCGCAAGACATGGTAACAATGGCTGGTGCTGTACCAGCTGCAGAACAGAGAGAGGAATATGATCCCTTGGCTACACCCGATGTTGACAAGTAAAACTATACATCGCTTAACTGGGTTGCATAATGGTTCCTTAACTTCTAACTGGAATAATCCATTCTTTCATCTGTAGGTTGAATGGCGCATACCTTGCCGTCCATGGAAGTGCCATTTTGGGCCGGCCAATGTGGCAGAGAACCTCATCACTATCACAAGCATAGAGCCCTACACTAGCACCCTATTTGTATATTGATCTCCATTCTGGGGTTCTATCGTGCTAGCGAGAAGAGTTCTAAACCAAGCACGATATGTTGATATGCAGCAAAGATGTCTTCGCAGAGAGGAACCGCAGGACGTTAAGCTTCTCTACATGATCTTTGGCTCATTGTTGAAGCTAAACTGCTTGGACTTGCTTGGAGGTTAAGTTCTGTAACAAATTTTTCCATTTCCAGATTATTGCGACCTTATGATTTGCAGTCTAATAGGAGGCCCTTTTAAATGCATACCAACTGTTAACGTTCCACTTTTCAAATATATAATAATGCTAAATTCAAGTTAATATCCCACACGAGCGTTATGAAAATTCTTATTAATAAAAATGAAAGATCGAACATGAAAGTTAGTTAAAATTAGATAATAAGGATTTTTGTTATAAAATCTTTAACACAAGTAGAATTGTAACATACCTTCCCAAAGGTTAACAAACAATTTTTTATCATCATGACAATTTCTTTATACAACATTTGTAGTACATTATTTGAGATATATACATAATGAACCTATATCCATCTATAATTAATAAAAATGACAAGAAAGTCCAAAGATTATAATAGTTCCTTTTTAAACAAGGATTCGTAGTACAAAAATAACAAAAAATTAAATTAAACTTTGGCTATCGTTTTGTCTTTCCTCTTACTTGTCTTTGGGGTATCTGATATGATTAAAATACTTGGAACATTGAATATTTTAAGGATATGAAATACTCAAATTAGATAATTACATTTAAGGGAGAAGGTTTAGGAAAGAAAATGCATGCGTGTGTGTACAATAAATGAAACATTGTAGTGAGTGATTCAAAAAGGGAAACAATGTGTGCATATGCAATTATGTAAAAACATCAAGAAGTCTTCCCTTTTCATCAGTCATCATGCCAGCCCCACCTTTAGGCTTTGCCTTATCTCTAGGCACATGATTGAGGTCCAAACTCCTTAGCCCCGTCTCTAGGCACGGGATTGTTCCTCTATCACCATGATGACCTACCAACTAGCCACAAAACGCACGATGCATGCAAAATAGAAAAAGATATGTTTGAAACAAAGGAAACATGAGATATAAGGCACAAACCACACACAAATGAAATCAAGAATGATCAAGATGAAGCAAGAAACATACAAGAACTACTCATCTTAATTTCTTACCCTTCGGTAGTATTGTTCACAACACGATTACCGTTCACAGAGGGTTGTTTTTGCAAAAAACATAACTTTTGATGAACCAAATATCAAATATTTTTATATAGAGTTGTAGGGAGTTAAAAAAAGGGTAAAGTTGGGAAAATTTCAAGGAAAGAGGGCCCCCACACATGCCTTCATGTGCCATGGGAAATTGGCCCACGCGCCTTCACTTGCAACTCCTTTCCGGCACGTGTATTACACGCGACGCCCTTATATTTCGCGACAACTTTGTGTAATTTTCGTATTTCGACTATAACTCCCTCGTTTGAACTCCGATTCGACCTCCATTTTTTCCTACATGCTCCTCTTTCATCCCCATAGTTCTGAAAGGTGCGAGGTGCAAAGGGTCTTGGAGCTTTGATGCGCGAGGCGCACGAGGCTCGGCTCGCCTTTGCAAAGCGAGACGCACATTTTAGAAAAAAATTCAAAATCTTGTAAAATCATAAAAAAATTATCAAAGTATCAATAATAACACATGCATATCATTAATGATTCATTATCTTCAAATTTTAAACTAACATCATCAAAGTTGATTCATTCATCATGTAAATTCTAAACTAGAAACATCATCAAAGTTCAAACTTAAAGTCTCAAACTTAAACAAGTATCAATCATCATGCAAAGTTCTAAATAAACATATAAACACTACAAGTTCACAATCAAGAAAATATTTTCATTTTGAAAAATGCTATTTTTCTGAGTCTGGAAGATTAGCGTATTATAAGGAGACATATAAGAAATATTTTTATTTTAAAAAACTATCTCCCGGTATTTTGATAGCTAATATTCATTGTTGTTAAAATAATTTTTAATAAATTTTTTAAGAAATAGTAGGTATGTATTTTGGGGGTGATAAAATTGCTAAATCTCGAGTTTGTACTAAAATAAAAATTCTATTTTCTTATTGTAATGGATTTTAATTTTTTAAATATTTTTATTGAATCCAAATGTGGGGTATTTTCTTATTTATATTTATGTATTAAAGTAAATGAAAGGTAAAATATAAATAAAAGAAAATGTGGATATGTTGTATGTTGTAATGTATACAAGCTGGATCAAGAAGAGGGGAGGAATTGGGTTGCCTAAGTTTTAATTAAAAGCAATTTCATGAGGCGCGCCCTCGCCTCGGCGCCTCACTGTGCAAGGCAAAGGCCTCATTGAAATTGCCTCGCCTCGGCCCAGGCGAGGTGCAAAATTGGCGCCTTAAAGCGCCTTGTGCCTAGGCGCGCTTTTAACAACTATGTTCATCTCTCTACAAGAGCATAAAGTTAGATTGAGTTTACCTTATGGGTTTTTTTGACTGTTTTGGCCTCAACTTTGGCGGCCAGTTTCTTTTTTATTCTTGGTTGAAATTTCTCTTGATAAGAATCATGGAGGGCCAACTAACAATAACACAATCGGATCAGTCAATCGAGTCAACCGTGTTGGAATTGGATGAATAGTATTTCTTTTTTGATTATAATTCTTGTTTAGTAAGTTATTTACTTATTTTCTATATTAGGATTGAGTTAGTTTTATTATTCCAACTTATAGTTAGATTTGGATTAGGTTAGTTTTATTAGTCCGACTTGTAGTTGGATTGGGTTACTATTGTTATTCCTACTTCTATTTGGAGTGGGCTAACTAAACCCATTAGATTTAGGATTTAGTTTATGACTCGGATTTGGATTTTTATTAGTTTTCAACTAGAATTAAGATTTATTTTTTTTTACCTATTTAAAGGCTTTTTCTATTGTGAAAAAAAGAGGAAAGAAGATTATGAATTGAATTTGAGAGATTTCTCTTTTCTATATTGTTCTTCAATGAACATAGCTTTGAACTTATCAAAGCAATGATTTCTTTGTGGCATTCAAATCCTGAACTTATCAAAGATCTGGGCAGTCTTTGTGGCGTTCAATAACACAATTCTTGGTTCTTGTTTTCGCATATCAATGGGTTTAGATTTTAACATAATCTAGGTTCTTGGTTCGTGAATCAACGGGTCGATAATTCTTTGCCTTATATCCGGTTTTAGCTTTTCTGTGGTTCGTTTCAATCTTTTGTGGGTTCCTTTGGTTTTGTTCCATCGCGGTTTCACATCAGTTGATATCAGAGTTTCAGATCGCATATCATCTCTCATTTTCCCTAGATTTCTCTCCTTTCTTTATCTCTCTATCATCTTTTTTTGATTTGTAAATCTTATTCCCCAAGGCTTTATATTTATAGAGTATCTTGGTGAATGACATTATGCCATGTGTTGCCTTGATCTTTGTGCATAATTATTACTATTCATGTGCATCAAATGAGATAATGCCACTTGTATTACCTTGGTTTGTGTGCCTTATCTCTATCTAACCGCTAGTTCGTTCAGTTCGTTACTTTAACGGTCTAATTTTAGAATTTTAAGAATTACATCTTGGCTCGAATTTTTGAGTAATTTTACTTAGACCCCTTGCCACTTGGTCCTCGAATCATCCCAAAATTTCCCTTATGCCCCTGAAAAAGGGTTTATTATGCCAATACTCTAAGGTTTTAGTAAATTACACTTTTACCCAAACTTTAATAATTATGATTTTGCCCATGGCTCAAAAACTGTATTTTTATCTCAGAACTTTCATAATCATTTGAAATATCTTATTTCCTCAAATATTTGAATCTAAAAATCTCAGGTATTACATCTTCCCCTCCTTAAAGTAAATTTCGTCCTCGAAATTTCACATTACCTCTCAAATCGTGGTGTTTCCAGAACACCTTTTCCAAGAGATATTATTTATTTCCTCAAACCCTCACACTAGGGTGAATGATTTATTTGGCTTGGTGTGCTTTGTTCAATATGGTTTGCCTCAACCTTTGGCCTCAGGCTTATAAATTCGACTTAGAAATCGGAATAGTCTATCCAAAATCGAATGTTAGGGTTTTTGACCCATTCTCGATTGTTAACACATGACCACGTCTTCAAGTTTTCTAAAATAGCTTGTCAGATTTGTTCCAACAGAAGAGAGCGAATCATCAGACCAAAAACGTAAATAGACGTTCTCTTAGAAATCACATCCACTGTCAATAGGCTAAAAACCTCCACCAATCCCCACTCCCGGGCTATCAAAACAGGCTCATCCTTGCATCAGCCACTTGTCCCTACTCCCGAGCATGTAATGTGTTGTAAGCTTGCCTAGGAAATGTGTTTTCCCATAATAACATGTAATGAGATTATGATTCCCATACTTGGCCTTTGGGGAAGAGAAATTTTACTCTAGTTACCGACCTGACATTCAGTTTAGTATACAGATTGTTGTACACCTTATCAATTGTGAGCAATTGGCTCTGATTTGATTATTCTGAATTTTTCCATTGTTAACGTAGATATTGATGCAGTAATGGGCATGTTTTGGCGGCATTATGTGAAAAGTTCGAGATCTTCGTGATTTCTTGAGGTACTTGTTCTTTCAGAGGAATTTGAATATAGGATAACTATAGTGGATAGGGTTTTTTGAAGGATTGTGGTTGTGTGATCTAGTACCACTTTGAGAGTGTGAACATAGTGGTTGATGCAGGGATGAGCTTGCTTTGATAGCATGTTCTGATAACCTGAGGGTAGGGATTGGTGGAGGCTTTTAGCCAATTGACAATGGAATTGGTTCTTGAGAAAATGTCTATTTACGTCGTTAACCTGGCGATTCACTCTCGTCTGATGAACAGATCTGACAAGCTATTCTAGAAGACTCGAAGGTGTGGTCATGTGAGGAATGGGTCAAAAACTTTAACATTCGATTTTGGATGGAATATTCTGATTTCTAAGTTGAATTTATGTGCCTGAGGCTAAAGGTTGAGGCAAACCATATTGAACGAAGCACACCAAGCCAAATAAATCATTCACCCTAGTATGAGGGTTTGAGGAAAAAAATAATATCTCTTGGGAAAGGTGTTCTAGAGACACCACGATTTGAGAAGCGATGTGAAATTTCAAGGATGAAATTTACTTTAAGGAGGGGAGGATGTAATACCCAAGATTTTTGGATTCAAATGTTTGAGGAAATAAGACATTTCTAATGATTATGAAAATTCTGAGATAAAAGTACAGTTTCTGAACTAGGGGTAAAATCGTAATTATTGAAGTTCTGGTAAAAACATAATTTACTAAAACCCTGGATTATTGGCATAATAAACCCTTTCCCCAGGGGCATAAGGGAAATTTTAGGACGACCCAGGGATGAAGTGACAAGGGGTCTAAGTGCAATTACCCAAAAAGTTTGAGCTAAGGTGTAATTCTTGAAACCCCAAAACTAGATCGTTAAAGTAACGAAATGACGATTAGATAGAGATAAGGCACAGAAACCAAGGCAAAACAAGTGGCACTATCTCATTTGATGCACATGAATGATAATAATTATGTACAAAGATCAATGTGACATGTGGCATAATGCCATTCACCAAGATACTCTATAAATATAAGGCCTTGGGGAGTAAGATTTACAAATCAAAAGAAGGGGATAAAGAACTTAAAGAAAGGAGAGAAATCTAAAAAAAAGGAAAGAGAAATTCCAACCAAGAATGAAAACGAAATCGGCTGCTAGAGTTCAGACCAAAATAGTCAAAAGACCCGTAAGGTAAGCTCAATATAACTTTATACTCTTGTTAAGGGATGAAAGAGGAGCATGTAGGAAAAAATATGGGGCGAATCAGAGATCAAACGAGGGAGTTATGGCCGAAGTACAAAAACTGCACAAAGTTGTCGTGAAATATAAAGGCGACACGTGTATTACACGTGCCGGGAAGGGGCTGCAAGTGAAGGTGCGTGAGCCACTTTCCTAAGGCACGTGAGGGTGCATATGGGGCCCCCTTGGCCTGAAATTTTTTAGCTTTACTTCTTTTTTAACTCCCTACAATCCTATACAAAAATAATTGATGCTTGGTTCACTGAAACTTATGTTTTCTGCAAAAACGACCCTCTGTGAACAGTAGCTGTGCTATGAATAGTACTACTGAAGGGTAAGAAACCAAGGTGAGTGGTTCTTGTGCATGTAAATTGTTTTTGCATGTACTTTTCTTCATCTTGATCTTTCTTGATTTCATTTGTGTGTGGTTTGTGACTTATATCTCATGTTTTCTTTGTTCTAAGCATATCTCTTTCTATTTTGCACACATCACAACATTTGTGGCTTGTTGGTGGGTCATCATGGTGTTCGGGGAACGATCCCGTGCCTAGAGATGAGGCCAACCCTAGAGGTGGGGCTGACATGATGAATGGCGAAGAGAGAAGATTTCTTGATGTTTTTACATGATTGCATATGCACGCATTGTTTCCTTTCTTGAATCACTCACTGCGATGTTTCCTTTCTTGCACACACATGCATGTATCTTCTTTCCCGAACCATCTCACTTAGATATAATTATCTAACTTGGGGGTGTTTTATACTCTTGAAATATTTAATGTTCTAGGTATAATAGACGTGCTAGATACTTTAGGTTCCAGTTCGGGCAAGGGCAAGGAGGTGGTGGACGTTTAGTTTAAGTCCTTTTGAAACCTTGTACATGTATTTGTAGTACAACTGTTGTATTGTAAATAGCAATTATGATACTTAAATTACAAGATGTACGGGTGTATGTATGAAGCTTCTATAACTTTACAAGGGTGTGAGATAGCAGTTACGATACTTAAATTACAAGATGTACGGGTGTATGTATGAAGCTTCTATAACTTTATAAGGGTGTGAGATGTATGTTTGGAATTTGTAAGAGACAATACAACTACTACGAAGGTGCATGTGTGCACTCGTTTGTTCTATGGACTTGATTTAAGGTAACATTATGGAAATCTTAGCCATTTAAGCATTTTAGGTTCGATCTTTACCTCCGCTAATAAATAATTTCTCATAACATCCAAGTGGTGTATATAGCTTGTAGTAGTTGTATTTAACTTCTTAATATATCAAAACGGGGCGTTACAGTAAACTTCATCTTGGTGAATGAATTCCATGATTTGCAACCAAGAAGACCACACTTGTATTTTAGCACTATTGCACTTGAGCATGAAGAAAGAATGGTGAATTTTTATGATAAGTTGGGATTCGCATCAATAGGTCATGAGTTTGATTTCTTGTTTTGCACAATAAGGTAAAGTCTTCATTTGTGATTTACCTTCTCTACCAAAATTAAGAGCACGAGTAACAAGAGACTGCGTAAGGACGGTAATTCTAAAAATGATAAATTTTTATTTAACAGTTAAAACCTCCCAAACCAATAAGTTTTTTGCAGCTTTATGGGTACCGTTTCCCACTGGAAATAAGCTTTAAAGATAAATGTGCATTTTCACAAGCTAAAGGAGCACAATAAACTACACGCAGCTATATTTGGGCACTAGGGGCATTTGAGCCTTGATACCTCTTCTTTAAGCCCAATGTGATGAGAAGTAGGTTAAGATAATCGAACCGGTAAGCTGATTTCAACAGCTGCAATTTGTAATCGTTCCAGGGGGGCGTTCTAAACCAGAAGTCTGTAAGAAAACTTCTTCTGACAACTCCCTTCTCGTGTGTGAATGCATCAAAAGAGAATTTTCCATGGTACCTTCCGAATCCGCTTTCACCAGTTCCTCCAAATGGGACAGTATCAGCTGCGTACTGGAACATTAGAGAGCATAGAAGATGGACGTTTAATCAGGCACAAGCCAAAAAAAATAAAAAATAAAAAATAAAATAAAAAGATAAGTTCATGATTAGTTTATATATAACTAAGCAAAAAATGTAAATAATTAAATGAATTTTTATTCATTTAATGTGGGTTTTGTAAGCTCAATTCTGCATAGCAAACTAAGAGTTCTTCCGGTGAGATGGCCATAGAATGAACAAGCAGCTTGTGCTGTTTCTTCATATAAGAAATAAGAAGAATTTCAGACAATTGCTTTGATACATATCCTTTATATTCGTAATTATAATGTTGGAATATATATGCACCATAGATAGGTATTAAAGCACGCATATAAGTTGGTAATACCATACTTGAATAATAGCATCGTTGAGCGTGAAGCTCCCTGACGAAGTCTCATAAATGAGCCGTCTGCTAAGCTCTTCATTTTTGGTGAAGGCATAGATACTAAGAGGCTTGGGCCTTGATTGTATGAATTCAATACTATCTTCAATCTTCTCCAACTGCATGCCAAAACCAGAATCATATATTTTAAACCATAACTTTTTTACACTGCAGAAACCGAAAGCTAAGCCTTCTGTCTGGAACCGGGATTTTCAATAGGTCAAAGGAAAGCCTAAGAAAATTGCATCAACTTAACTGCATGTAGTACTTTTATGTGCACATAAGAACATTATTTTCATTTCTTTTGCCTTCCGTTCTAGAAGTCCTAGTTCTAAACACAGTGCAAGTCATTTATGGAAGAAAGATTAAGAAAATAATGAACATTGTAGCAGATATAGAATTATGAAAGGCAATATACAATATATATATATATATTTATGGAGACACGGTTTACTGTAATTATTGGAAGCAATGGTCCAAATATTTCTTCTGACATGATGGTAGCATCGAGTGGGGGATCAACCAAAATTGTTGGCTCGATAAACCTGCATACAGGTATAATATTGTGCAGAAATTGATTAATGGTATTACCTCACCATAATGAAAATATTGCAAACCATTGAAAATTGAAAGCAAGTCAAATAAGGATTCAAGAAACAATGGTACAAGTTGCATATTTTGAACCAGATGTAAAGCACATTGCCTGAGCTCAATTCTTTTGAGCTGTTAGGAAGCATGATATAAAACTTAGGAAACCCATCAAACAATCTCTGAAACAAAACGGATGCGCTAACAACCTTTGCTGCAGTAAAAAAATAAAGTATATAACTTACAGTTCATCTTCGTCAAGTGAACCCCCGTAAACAATAGAAGCTTTGACCATAGGCTCATCTAATAGAGCTTTCAATCTTAAGAAGTGGTGCTTGTTGATTATTCTTGATATACTGTTTGACTCTTTCGGGTTTTCTCCAAACAATTTCTTGATCATGGCCTTAATTTGTTCAACCTAAACAGACAACAAACAAAATCAAGCTCGAAGTAATGCTGCTTGTACACAGAAAATTTCAAAACTAGACGAAGTGCCACTTCTTGAAATTTGTTTATACCAAAGTGGGAATGAATGCTTTTTCTCCAAGGATATAATCAATTCCTATGCATACTTGACCAGCACAGGTACCAAATTTACCAGCAACAATTCGTTTTACCGCCACCTAGGGATGAAGTAGCAAAATTCAACAAGAAAGTCTCCTCCCCTTTATCAGTTCTCTACTTTACACTAATCAACTATAAGGTAGATTGGATAATAAAAATGCAAAGACATTGTGAAAATTCAATCCAATCTGTTATCTGGAAAAGCTTGAAACAAATTTATGAAAATCATTTCATAATGTTATTAAATAAAAATACTTATGCAGTACTTCTCTATCCCAAGAACCAGATATTGAATCAACCACTGCAGGGCACTTCCCACCCAACTCCAAAATGACAGGCGTAAGATGCTTTGCAGCTGCAGCCATAACAATTTTTGCCACTCGTGCACTACCTATACAAGTAGTTTCACTACTTTTTAAATGGGAATAAAATTTGAAAAAAAGAAGAAACAAAAACTTAGATAATGCAAGTTGAACAGAAGAAAAAACAAGTCGAAAAAAAGTCTAGACCTGTAAAGAGAATCTTGTCCCATTTCAGTTGCAAGAGTCGATCACCAACAGAAGGGCCACCTTGAATAACCCTCACAGCTTCGCTGTCTAGGTAAGTATGGATGGTATTAGCTAGAACTGAAGAACATGCAGGAGCTAGATCTGAAGGTTTTATAACCACTCCATTTCCAGCAGCGATTGCTCCAATCAATGGTTCCAGCGACAAGCCTTCATAGATAGCCAAGAACAATAATTTAGTCACGGTTACATGCATGTATCATTGCTTATAGAACACATTCCCATTGCAGCATAAGGCCCACTGATCCACTATTCCAGTCATTCTTGGCTTCTCTTGTATGTAAAAAGCAAGAGATTGCCTTAGCTAGGAAGCAACTCATGTGCAAGCTTATGGATGAATAGGGACGTTCTTTTGTCCAGTTAGTGTAAGAGAAACATAAAACAAGGTGCTTAGTAAGATTTTGGTTGGCATGGAAAACTTTCTTTTGCTGGAAAACACATTTCTTTGGGCGTTTGATAGAGTTGGAAAATGAGGGCGGAATTTTAATTACATGGAATTACAATTCTCACCCCACACCTAGGAATTCCAATTCCTTGATTTCAAGGAAAATATTCACTTTTTGAACTAAAATAGAATTCGAATTCCATGGAATTAAAAAGCTGTTTGATAGAATTTCCTAGAATTTAGATGGAAAATGAATTCCACCCTCATTTTCCATGTCTATCAAACGCACCCTTAGTGTATTCTTTTCCCATAAAGGTGTTTTAGTTATTATAGGTACGTGGGAAAACAGAAGAAGAAAGAGCAACATTCAGGTAGCATTTTGAAAGGCGCCAGAGTCTCCTACGAGATTCAAGGGTTTATTGGGTGTCCCTCCGTAGTGCACGAGGCTCTCTACTTTATGAGGTTCATGGGAGAGTCGTACTTGTACGTAGCTTACTCCATGTTGTTTTGCCCAGAGGCTGTTTCCAAACCTCAAAGTAATAACTTTGCAGCCACAAAGGAGAAGTCTCACAGTTGTAATAAGGCTCGCTCTCATTCAGAGGTAGCTAAATATGCATAAATATAGTGCAATAGGATCATAGAATTTCCAGGTGACCTTACCTAAATAAATGAAAGAGAAACAACATAATAAGCTGAATAATGTTCTGCAAGCAGAAAAGAGAAAGAAAAACATAAAGGAGCAGAACAAATAAACTAACACGGCCAACCTTTCAACTAAAGCAATATTATCTCACAAGGACCTCAAACTGCATGTTTTACCAGTTATGAGAAAGCAAAAGTATACAAGAATGACTTTTTCCCATCAATTTTCAGAATGCAAAACCATTTACAAAAATTGCTGAGACCTGTATGAGAAGTTTTTGGATCAAGGTGGCCCCAAAACTGGCACATAGTGCTGTATCCGATTTTGAGTTAAATTCATTATGAACATGGCTACGGATATAGATGCTTTTAGGAAAATTTTTATCCAGTTCACAAGAAGCATCCCCATATGATCTACTTATGCCTTATTTGTATAGCTTTCTTTAAGTAAGTTCTCTGTATGCAGATGGCTAATCTGTGTCCTTTTTACCTGTAGAGTTTGAGAAGCTCCCATGCAACATGTTGCATCAATGCGAAGAAGAATTGGAACATTTAGTTAGTCCATTCTACTGAACAAATATGAGAAGATAGAATAGGCTGATGACCATACAAGAAGACATACATGATGTAGCTTATTAATTGAATAAGTTGGTCTTGTAGACTTGGACAATTATATACATAAAAATGATGTAGCTTATTAATTGAATAATTTTTATACAATTATATAAGGACCTTACAAGAAAAGTACTCGGGCACAGAGAGTTCAAATAAAAATGGTGAGGAGTGGAGGTAGAAAACAAGAGAAAGAGATTGGTATCGTTGTCTTACCAAAGGGAAAATTCCAAGATGAGATAATAAGGACAAGGCCAAGAGGCTCAGGAACCAATTCTGCTGATGATGGAAATGCAACTACAGGCAACGTAACCTGTCAATCAGCAAAAGACGTACTGGTTGATAACCAAAATATTTCCCACATCTAATCCAGTAAAAATGGTAAAAGAATTTCTCATTAGTAGTTAAACTGCAAATCAAACCCAACAGAGCTCCATTAACCAAACCTGTGTGGCCGTGCTCTTTAGAAAATGTATATCTAATAAGGCCATTGAAGCTTTAAGCTAGTTTGCGCCTTCATATTCATTTACATAGTTACTTGGCAGTATTTCATAGTAAATCTTCTTCAAGCAGAAGTCAATTACAGAAAGGCAGAAATATAGATATGAAGGTCCAGAATTTTGCATCAGTTGCCAATTAGAAGTTGGTTAACAGGGTGTTTCAGCAACGTTTACCAGGTACAAAATGCTGCCTCGTGAAATGTAGGAGAAGAGAAAATACAGGGATAAGGAAGAAAAAGAGAAAAAGAAACAATTTACCTTTTTCCTTGACATCCATTGCTTTAAGCATCCCAAAGCATAATTCACAGATTTGATCAACGTTCCTATCTGCAAAAGCCAGACAACCAAAAACTATAACAACAATACCCATGAAATAAGGATAGAAGGAAAGATAATGCTTTATCAGCAAAAAGAGAAAAAAAAAGTTAAAAGAAATGTTCTTTTTTATTAAAAAAATTTCCCCTTCTCAAATGTGTTGTATAGCATGCTTCTGAATAAAAGAGGCGTGCACCAATATAAGGTTAATTTGGCCGTTTCCGTAAACTTGAAAATGCCTGAGTAGGTCCATGTACTAGGGTACTAATAACTTTGGCAGCTGGATGTATGTGACTTGAGGAGGAATTAGAATTATTCCATAGGTCTTTGCCCATACATGTTCAGGTTGGAATAAGCAAGTAGGTCAGGTGATATGTCTTTCATTGTCCCATGGAAGTCAATTCATATCGGAAAAATACATTTGTTTACTCCCCTTACCACCAGCCCAGCAATTGCGCACACGCACAGAGAGAGAGAGAGAGAGAGAGTTGAGGTTATTACAGGGAAAAAATAACATGAGATGTACTGTACATGATAGACCAAATCACTTTATCAATAAATGACAGATTTATGAATCAGTGATAGATTTATGAATCACTTTACACTCAATTTGTAAAGGATGACGTTGCTACTCTTTGGATTATATAATAATATATATAAAATAATAAAAGTATCCCTCCTCACTCATCCTGTAGGATGAGGTGTAATTTAGTCATGCACATCACAATCTTAGATGATGAATATTTTTGTTATTTTATATATAATTTAAGGAATATTAATAACATTTTCCATGTGTAAAATGGGAGAGCATGGTGGCAATATACCAGACAAAATTTAAGAGACCATTTAAGCTTGACAACCTGGAGATATAAGAGTCAACAACGTACCAGTAGAGCAGAGCAGAGCAGAGCAGATTCCCAATTCCTATCATTCTATTGTCTCCTACTAGTCGGACCGAGAAGAGTCCAAATAGAAGCAAAATTATACGCACCCCTATAGCATTAAATACAAACGCACCTCATCTCGGTAGGCCTCGGCAGGATGCTTGCCGATGTCCTGTTTCAGAGCTTCGAAAATGTCGTCCTCTCTCTCCTCGAGCAGAGCCAGAAGAGCCTTGAGCTGCGACCTTCTCCAGCTCTCTTCCTTGGTCTTCCCGGAGCTGTACGCGTCCCTGACTTCCTTCACTTGCCTCTCCAAATCATGCTCCGTCGCTTCCATTTTGCCAATTACGAGCAACCACTGGACGCAACTTCCAACGCCATGCTGCTGTTCATGCTTAATGTTCAACTACCATCATGTCCTATGTGGTTGGCGCTTCTTAATAATCAAAGCGATAATGACGGCGCTCTGCTTGCTCTTTTTCTCTCAATTTCTTCAAGTCCTTTCGATTTCTCTGTTTATCAATATTCCACCCCCCCCCCCCCCCCAAAAAAAAAAGAAAAAAAGATCCGTCATAAGTGGTATTAGAGTCAATTTAATATATTACCATCCGTTTGCGATGAGATGAGCTGAAAGTCGATTTTAGCCGCTCGGCTGTGCACAAAAAGCCCGAATCCTAACTGGAAACGGCTTTTGAGCAAACCAAACTCTTAGCTATTTTATACATAAATTATAAATATCATAGAGATAAAATATCTAATTAATAATGAAAAATTACATCTTCAAAATTTGTGATGCCATGAGCCTTTTGAACTTTCAGTTTAGGTGCACAATCACAATACAAAAAATGCACTATAGCTCCAATCCAAATGCCCACTCAACTGATAAGAATACTCACAATATAGATGCCCCGTATTTTTTCTGTTTCTTAGTGTGTCCCAAACTTTAAGTAAGGATCTCTATTTATAGATGACAAAACCTTATCTGATAAGATTTAGGAAATGAAGATCCATTGAAATTCAAATTTCAAAATTATCTCACTTAGAGATAATTTTATTTTAGGGTGAAAGTTTATCTCATTTAATTAGGTAGACTTATCTTGATCACATTTAAACATTAATTAAAAATTATCAATTACCTACATCTCCCACTCGAGCATGATGGGTCAACTAATACTCAAAATATGATCATAACCTTTCTTGTCAAATTAGAGTTCCATATGATAAAATGGGTCGTGCAACCTGCGAGATATAATTGTATATAGGTATTCATAATTGTTTAAATATGATAAAGATATCACAATTATTTGGCTAGAGAATACATGTACTCATGAAAACGGTTAACACTTCTTCTTGTACTCATATTAATCCATTTTGGATCAATCACTCTCCCAAAAATGTTCCATGTGTTGAATCTTGTCCACAACTATAAGAAACATACCAAAGTAGCATTTACTGACCCATTACTTCATAATATAATCAAGAATTCCAAAAGGCACAATATAAGACATTCACAAAAAATGTCTTAAGGGACTCACACAGTGAGAATAAGGGATGTCTCAATTTGTACTCACTTCCCTTATTGGTCGTACTTATAAGCACATGTATGAATTACATGTTATGGTGATTTCCTCCCACTAAAGGGCGTATGTCACGTCTATCACCATACGAATCTCTTTTCAATCACACCTCTCACATGCGCTAGATTCGGCTCATATCAAACTTACATGATTGTGGAATTATCATGTTCGGCTATTACAAAAATAGTCTCATCTTAGTAACCATCCAAGGAAACACCAATATTATGTGTATGGTATACTCTAGTATACTTGCTCCAAAAATATTGTGTCTCATCTTTACTCACTACAAAAGTGATAAAGGTGATCATTTGTGTATGGGAACTGATCATTGTTTGATTGACATACTCATGCTAGCTCTTGATTTTTTTAGTCCAAGCACAATTGAAAAATTTTAGACAATACCTCAATTTATTAAATAAATGAAGAGTCACATATGTAATAAAGAAATGAATTACAATCTGTGTAAACCTAAAGATCTAATATGATCTTTATAGGAATCTCTAGTGATAGGCTTTGTAAGAGGATCATCAACCATTCTATGTGTAGAGATATATTGTAAGACCATTTCTTTTTTCGTTATAATGTCTCTTTCAAAATTATACTTTGTTTCAATGTGCTTGGACTTCTTGTGAGATTTTGAATCTTTGGAATATGCAATCGAAGCCTGGTTGTTGCACTAGAGTGTAACAGGTATTTCATTGTCAGGAGTGACCCCAAGGTCGATTGGAAATCTCCTCAACCACATTGCTTCTTGTATTGTAGCTAAACATGCAATGAATTTAGCTTTCATTGTCAATAGAGCCGTGCATGTCTGTTTCTTACTATTTCAAGATATAACACATCAACTAAGCAAAAATGTATATCTTGAAGTTGATTTGCGTTCATCCAAGTCTCCACCCTAGTTAGCATCTATGTAGCTAGTTAAATGCATATGTCCACCTTGATAATAGAGGCAATAGTCTACTGTCCCTCTTAAGTATGCAATAATCCTTTTGATTACATTCCAGTTTTAGGTCCTGGATTTAATTGGTATCTACTTACCAATCTGACCGCATAACAAATATCTGGTCTGGTGCACATAATGACATACATCAAACTTCTAATGGCACTTGAGTATGGTGTGTTTTTCATTTGAGATTCCTCTGTAGGAGTCGAGGGACACATTTTTAGGCTCAGAGTTTGTCCCTTAGCTATTGGAGTGTCCATGGGTTTACATTTGCTCATATTGAAACGATTAAGAATTTTTTCAATATAAGATTCTTGAGACAATGCTAGGAGTTTTCTTGAACGATCCCTATCGATCTTAACTCCAAAAATATAAGCAGCCTTACTCATATCCTTCATCTCAAAATTAGAACCCAACCAACTTTTGATAGCTAAGAGAAACTTTATGTTATTTCTAGCCAACAAGATATCGTTCACATATAATGTTAGAATCACAAAGAAATATTTTGACATAAACATAGTGATCTTGTTGAATTATTACAAATCCATTAACAACAATTGCTTGATGGAATCGTATATACCACTGTCAAGAAGACTGCTTAAGGCCATTGATAGTTTTTTTCAATTTGCAAACCATTGCTTCTTAGCCTTTCTTGAAGATACTTTCAGGTTGATCCATGTAGATTTCCTTTTCTAATTCTCCATGGAGGAAAGCAGTTTTTACATTTATTTGATGTAATTTAGGGTCCATATGTGCAACAATGGCTAGAATTAGACATATAGATGCCATACTTTCAATAGGAGAGAACATTTATTCATAGTCTATACCTTTTTGTTGAGTATAACCTTTCGCAACAAGACGAGCTCTAAATCTATCTATCGTCCCATCTGTCTTTCATTTGATCCTTAAGACACATTTATTGCAAATGGCTCTATGGTTAGGCGGAAGATCAACCAAGTCCCTGACATGGTTTGATTTCAAAGACGCTATCTCATCTTCCATTGCACTCATCTATTTTGCTTTGTTCAGGGATTTCATGGCCTGTTTAAAATTGTTAGGCTCATCAAGATCGTGAAGAGCTACCATAAAAGCTTCCCCCTCGATCTCAAAATGACGACGGGAAATGCTTTTTTGACTACTCCTCATTACTAATTCCTTCTAAGGAATTGTCTCATGTGTGTCACTCACACTTAGATCAAGAGTTAATGTTGCATTATGCTCTTCTTTAGATCCAATTGGAGGCACACTTAGTTCAGGAACTCCTAACTCGTATAGTTGGGAATCCCTATCGACCTCACCTTTTCTAAGAAAATCATTTTCCAAAAACGTAACATCTTGTGATTCAATTTCAGTAATACTCCTACCTTCATTTTCTCCAATGAATACATATCCTTTGGAGTGTTTTGATTGTCTCACAAAGATATACTTTTTACCCCTAAATCCTAATTTTTCAAAATTGTGTGAAGGGTTATGAACAAATGCTACTGACCCCAGGGTCTTAGATTTGTTAGGTCAGGCTTTCTTTCTATTCATAACTCATACAGAGTATTATTCACTGATTTGGAGGGCACTCGATCAAGAATGTAGACAATAGTTAATAGTGTATCTCCCTAATACGAAATTAGTAGATTTGCTTGCGCCATCATCGATCTAACCATTTCTAAAAAAGTTATGTTCCTTCTCTTAGCAACATTATTTTGTTATGGAATATATGGGATAGTTAATTGTCTCTCAATCCCCTTTTCATCACATAACTCTCTAAAGAGGTCAGATAGTTTTGATCGTTTTTCCTATATGATTCTCCACCAAATTAGTGTATCGTTTGAAACATTCCAATGCTTCAGATTTGTGAGAAATCAAATAAACATATCCATAATGCGTGAAATCATCTATAGAAATAATGAAATATGAGGCCCTAGCCTCGCCCTCACACTCATTGTACCACAGATGTTAGAGTGGATGAGCTGCAATGGAAAATCAACTCTTTTGCCTTTTTCCAAATGATTTTCTCATTATTTTACCAACTAGGCAATATTCACATGTGGGCAAGTCAACTTTAGTGAGTGGGCCTAAAAGGCCTTTTCGAGCTAGCCTATTCATTCTTTCTTGCCCAATACAACCCAGCCTGGCATGCTAAACATTCACATTTACATCCATATTTTAATGAGATGTAACAAAAGAGCAGGCTTGATTACAATTACAAAAATCACAATCCATAACCATAAAACCATTCAAAAGAAAAGCATAGCCATAGTAAATTGTTTTTTAAAAAAAATCCATACTCGTGTAGAAATTTAATCTGGAACCTAAATTAAGAAAGACTGTAACGAAAATCAAATTTCACTGGAAATCTGGAGCAAACAAGACATCATAAATAAGTAGAGTCTGTCCAGCACAAAGTTGGAATTGACAAGTACCTAGGCCTTTGACTTCGATTTTCGCATTATTCCCCACAAATATCCATCTTGATTTCTCGGGTATCCAACGATATTCCATTAAAGCTCCACGGTCTCTAACTACATGGTCAGTTACTACTGAGTCTACAATCCACAAAGGACAAGTGTCAGCTATCATCACACAACTAGAGACTAAAGCAACATGAGTGGAATGAAACACTACCTTTTTTGGCTCAACACAATCCCAAGCGAAATGGCCCTTTTGACCACAATTGTAGCATTTAACTTTTAAGACGTCCTTCTTTCTCCTTGCTTTCCTTTTTGGCGTGAGTTGGCCTTAGGTTTATCCTGGTCCGATGTTTTAGCCTTCTTGCCTTGAGAACTTATTCCTTTCCACTTTCTTTTATGACAGGAATTCTTGGAGTTTGATTCAACAACATATGCCTGATTGGAAATTCCAACAGCTTGCAAACGCTTATCTTCCAACTCCAAATGACATGCTATATTATCAAACATTTTGATGTTATCACTATGCGTCATGTTTACTTTCATATGTTCTTAAGTAGAAGGGAGAGATCTGATAACAACTTGAACCTGTTGCTTGTCATTGAGATTATGTCTTGTTGATTGAAGTTCTCTAATCATATTTGACATCGCTGTGAGATTATCTCTCATATTATGATTTGTGCACATCTTATAAATGTTAAATTTGATCGTGAGAATCCTCTGCCTTGATAGCAAGGTATTGTCATATTTTTCTCTTATGACATTCCATATATCTCTAGCAGTTTCATACTGTTCAAATTGACAAAGAATGTCATCTTGCATATAGCTCAACAATGTAATGTGAGTTAAGGTGTTTTTCCTTTTCTAGGCATTATATGCTTCTAGATCTCTCTGATGTTGGGTTGTATTCCCACCATCAGGTTGAACCATGACATTAGTCAAAGTCTCAATGACTTCGATTTCTTCCAGTACAAATTGCACCTTTCGATGCCACATGTCATAATTGCCTCCGGATAATTTTTCACCCCCGTTGAATTCTGCAATAATACTCTTGGTTGCAGTAGACATGATAACTGATCAAGGGACATGACAATCCATGATCTAGCATATAATATCACAACATCATGATTGCAACAAAACCAATCAAGAATAGAATAATGTCACATATATATTGGAATCGAAAGGTCGCCAATGCTTCCAATCATCATCCTTATACACATGTTTGACTATTCTATAATTAATTATAATTTGCGCAATCCACAAAATATGCCACATCATATAAATATTTGCAATCATAAACAATTATCATGACAAAAAACACACAAATGTCATAACATTACTAATTACAAAAATTAATATTCTAGAATTGGATACCTAACTGTTGGGAAAATCAGGCAATTTTTCCCAAATTCAATTTCACCGAGAACAAAACCAAATATAGGTGAATAGTGCGTAAACAATTGAATCAAAAATTGCATAAGGAAAAATCCTAGAAAAGACTGGAGGGGTCGTAAGTGGTCCCACTTAAAATCCAAACTCTTTAGATAGATTTTTTCTAAACATGTATTGAATAGCACAATATATCACTAACACCACTTCAAATATACCCGACAAAACTATAGAATATGGAAACAAATAGAATACTAGAATTGGATATGCCAAAACAATAAGATCTACTCATATCTATATGCCATATCATATTTTCTCATATACATGTTCAATTTCAACATAAATATTTGCAACGAAGGCAATTATCATGATAAAATTAAAACATATAATAATTTTTCATGATTTTGCAAAAGAATTAAAGTGTACATACCACCCTAGTATGTATTCTAGGTTTAGACAAAATTCACATAAAATTCACCTAGAATATTTAATTCATGCATGTGTACTATAGAACATGTCATAGAGATAATATCACTAATTGTAAAAAGAAAAATTAGAATCATAGTGCATATCATAAAGATAACATTACTAATTTTCAAAAAGAATTAGTATTCCAAAAAAATTGGATATATCAAAAAGAAATTCTAGATACGCGTTTTGGGAAAAATTGTTGTTGGATCTAGATTTGGATTGCATATTTTGCTTCATGGATCACTTGATGGATCGGGTCAACCTGATCCTGATCTAACTCAGTAGGTTGACCCAACACATAATGGGTTAAACCCCATTTTTTCCCAACACATCAGTTAGGGTTTCTACTCCTTGAACTAGTCGCCTTCTTCTTCTTCCTTTTGCCCCTGCTTCTCCACCGTTGGCCACCTCTCCATCTTTTTCTCCCTTCATCGCCGACTACTTTAGTCGCCAACTTGCTGTCTTTAATGGCAGCCACAAAAGCAACCACTTCGAAAATGGAAGAGAGAGGGGAGAAGAGAACCTGAAATCACGACAAGAACCATCATGAAGCTTAAAAAAAATGACAACCATGGCAAAGGCATAATTTGGTGACATCCATGGCCACAATAAGAAGCTGGAACCGATGGCTCAACACCCACGGCCATGGCCAATTTCCAACTATGGTCGGCGACGCCGATGCCACCCTACGCTCGCCAGCAACACGATTGGCCGTGATGTATGCGACCACCCATTTATGTCGAAGACGACAGTGGATAGCAACACAACCGTGGAGATTGCACAAAAGACCATATCATGGTAGACCTAGATGAGATGATCCATCTTATTCACTGCGACGAACATCGCTGTCGGGGAAACAACCTTAGTCTTCGCGATCGGATGACGTTGTTCCATCCAACCGACCGTGATGTACTCGGCCGCCAATGTTAGAGCCTCGACCATGGTGAGATGAGCAACAAGTAGACAAAGAATGAACAACAAATTTCTAAAATCGTAACTCTGATACCATTTGTTAGCTATTTTATGCATAAATTGTAAATATCACAAAGATAAAATACTTGATTAATAGCGAAAAATCGAATCTTCAAAATTTATCGTGCCACGAGCCTTCTTAGACTTTTTAGGTCAAATGCATAATCACAATACGAAAAGTGCACTCTAGTCATAATTCAAATACCTATTCAACTGATAAGAACACTTATAATATAGATGCTGTGTATTTTCTGTGTTTCTTAGTGTGTCCCAAACTTTATGTTGGGACTTCTATTTATAGATGAGACAACCTTATCTGATAAGATTTAGAAGATAAAGATAAATCAGAATTCAAATTTTGAAATTATCTCACTTAGAGATAATTATATTTTAAGATGAAAACTTATCTCATGTAATTAGATTGACTCATCTTAATCGTATTTAAATATTAATTAATAATAATCAATTATCTACACAAACAAAAACAGTGACTAAGAACATGCCCCATCCCCCATGAAGGTGTGTGTATATTTGCACCCAACTTCCAACTGTTACTGTTTCTTCATAAATGCATTTGATACAAGACAACAGACAAGTGTGTGTGTGTGGTTGCGCTCTAAACATATGGTGCCTGTTGACAAATGCCAAAGGACAGACTTAATTTCCAAAAACTGTAGATCATGTGATATACATGCAATTCCCTTTCAGCTGGGTTGTTGCCAAAAAGCCAGGCCCAGCATTTGTGACGGACTATGCCAACGCATGCATGTCGGCGACGACGCAGAATTGAAATTAAGAAAGATCAAAATTATTATTACAATTTTGCATAATTTTTTTTATATATATTATTATTTCGGACGCCATGGGCTGTTGCCACCCTCGCCACGGCAGCAGGCAGCTCCTTACACCATCACTTCACATGCCATCTTCAATTTCATTAGCAAGTAGAGTCCCATTAGTATTCACTGACTGACTCTTGATTGTTGTTAGGTGCCCTACATGTCCTTGTCTAGCTAGCTGGAGCTAGCACTAAAAGTCCAGAGTTTTAAGCGTGTATAAATAAAAGAAATTAATGGAAGGGAGCGAGATGAAAACAGGACGTACGGGTTCCTTCACTCAAAATGAACTCTTTTCTTATTGTTTAAGAAGGTATAGTACGGAATTCAAGGATTATTTTATATTTCCCTTCTCCTGATCTTCTTCTAAAATACTTGTCAAATAAGGTGATTGTATTCTCTTTCTTTTATCTTCAGATCTTTCATTCCCCCTCCATCCCGACATATTCTTTGTTCCCCCTCTTCGTCCCTAGACCGTACCAGTCCAACTTCGGCCTTCCATCTTATTTTTAGCCCACGGCCCAATCTCGATCTTCAATCTTATCTTCTTATTTTCAGCCCATAATTCAATCTCGGCTTAAACTTGATTTTTGGCTCTACGCCAACTTACAATAGCATGATTACAACAGCATGTTGGATATTTTAGCATCTGTTTAAGATCTCATTCTCATTAATGATAGATCACATCCTCATTAATAACAGATTCCATCCACATTAATGAGAGTCTCGTTGACATCATGCTATCGTCTGGGAATCTCCATCGATGCCGGATATTCAGTTCCATCCACCTGCAAACACACGATACATGCATATAGGAGGACCTCTCATCTTATAGATAACCCGGCTCTCTTTAGAGCCCAAGTATGTTATTTTTCTAACCTACCCATATTCTGCCATTTTACTCCCTCACTCACTCGAGTGTCGAAGTGCTTGTAGATGCCAGTTGCCTCCTGACGAATTGATCACTGGAGCTTGCCCCTTGTCGTTGCAGGCCTGTCTCCGACTATTCCTTGGGTTAGAAAGTAACATCTGACGCCCACCGTAGGGTTTGATAAAACTTACATAACCCATAATCTCATTAGAAGTGCCTGAATCTAGGAGCTAAACACCATCGACCACCTTGCACAAAACCTAGTTGCACCAACGATTGCCTAGCTTATGTAAAGCACTGCGACAAATGCCAGAGGTTCACGAGCGCACATCATTCCCCGCCAAAAGAGCTCTGTAACCTCAGCAACCCCTGGTTATTCCACAAATGGGGGATAGACATCCTCGGGCCTTTCCCGCTCATCGCCAATAGCTCAAGTTCATAGTGGTGAAAATCGACTATTTCACCAGATGGATTGAAGCCGAGCTCTGGCTACTATCACCGTTGAAAGGATCAGGAAATTTATCTGAAAGAACATTGTCAGTCGATATAGCTTCCCCGGGGTGCTGAGTTCAGACAACGGTACCTAGTTTATCAACAACAAATTCCAAGAATTCTGCCAAGAGCTCGACATCCACCATATCTTCACTTTAGTCGAGTACCTGCAGACCAACGCCCAAGCGGAAGCCGCCAACAAAGTCATCTTGGCCGAACTAAAAAAATGACTCAATCACGCCAAAGGCGCATGGCCAGAGGAATTCCCTTTGGTGCTGTGGTTATATCACACCATGACTCAAACCTCAATTATGGAAACACTCTTTCGACTCATCTACGAGTCGAAGGCCATGATTCCAGTAGAGATTGGAGTACCCAGCTCCAAGTGACAACATTTTCAAGAAGACACCAACAATAAAAAACAACGAGCTGACCTTGATCTTATCCAAGAGATTTGGGACCAGACCCATATTCATGAACAAACCGTTAAGCCAAGGGCAGCTCAAAAGTACAACAAAAAAGTCTGACCCAGAAGTTTTCAAGAGGTAGACCTGATCCTAAGGAAGGTCGAAGGCCCAAGGAAGCAACTTGGGCAAGGGAGGCTCGGTGCCACCTGGAAGGGTCTTTACCGAATCACTAACAATCTCGGCAACGAAGCCTATCACTTGGTCGAGCTCTTAGGGCCACCTTTCCCAAGGTTATGGAATGCCGCTAACCTGCGAAAATATTATAGCTAAGTAACTGTCTTTACTGTGTCATTCAGCTAAGAACAATTTCATTCACTCATTGTTTACTGCATCCTTACACGGGTTGTAATACCCTATATTACATGGTATTAGAAATAAATAATTTTTGATTATTTTGAAAGGATCTCGAGTGGTCCAGGAAGCCCGAAAGTCGATTTCAGAAAATTAATTAATAAAATTGTTGAATTGGCAACAGAAAGTGCCCCGGGACTTGGATGTCTAGGGAAGAGAGCAAGAGATTGATGAGTGTCTCGAGGTGAGAATAGTGACGTTAGAAGCAGTTCGATTGAGAATAATTTTTGGAATAAATTCTGTATAAATCCGAATGGATGTAAGTACCGAATAGTTGTAAGTGATCTCCGAGAAGCTGAGGGGACCCTAGGGATGGTCTGATTTTGCGAGCAAGACAACCCTAAGGTATATTTAGGTGGAATAAAGGTTCCATGCAGGCGCAGTGATAAAATCGAAATTCTCAAGTAAATGTCAGTAATTAAATTTTGAGAAATCAAGTTATTGTGTGAATTTGATGCATTTAATTTAAAGCTTGGAGGGTTCAAGTGTGATTAAATGAAATCCTTAAGTAGAATTATGAGAATTAGAGGGATTAAATGGGTAAATTATAATTAGATATTTTACAGGGGGCGTGAGCTTGCTGGGCAAGCTTCCAACAGTGCCCCATTCTCTCCTAAATGTGAAATCGGAGGCAGAGAAGGAGGGAGGCCGAGAGGTTAGAGCTTTGTCCGAGCATGTGGAAGAGATGAGTGATTGAGAGAGAGCGAGAGAGAGAGAGCAATGCGAGATCGAGAGAGAGAGGCGGAGGGCGGTTGCTGGCCGGTTCCAGCGGCGGAGGCAACAGCGGCCATGGCCGCGGCAATGGAGGTTGAAGGAAACAAGCTTGGTAGCCAATGGTGGCAGCAAGCACGCGGTGGCGCAAGGAGGTCCCGACGGTGGCCGGAGGCAGCGGCAAAGGCTGGTTGCAGCAGAGACAGCCGTCAGCCATGGCAGCAACGCGCGCAGGGGAGGCCAGCGCTGGTAGCGGGCTCGCGGCGGTCGGCGGCGGCCGGCAATGGCGACGTTGGCAGCAGCGGTGGACGGCGGGGCCAGGCTAGGCGGCAGCCAGCGCTCGATGAGGAAGAAGAAGGTGCAGGTCGCGCGCGCGGGAGAAGAAGAACAGAGGAAGGAGAAGAAAAAAAAAAAAAGAAAAAAAAAAGAAAAGAAAATAAAAATAAAAATAAAAAAATTTTGGAAAAAGGGGGGAAATAGTTAGAAAATTTCAAAAAATTAGAGAAAAATTCTGAAAATTAATTTGGGCCACGAGAAGCGTTCCAGAGGGTAAAAAATGGGATTCGGGCCCAAAATGGCAGTCTGAGAGGCGATGCCAGCGTAGGCGTTTGATCGATTTTCTCTTATAGATTGATTGAGGTAATTTTATATTTTCTTTTAAGTTAAGTTCATTATGTGAGATAATGTAATGTGAAGGGGTGGTTGGTTTGTGCTTGTGGTTGGGTGGTTTGGAAATTTTTGTTAAGTGATGTTTAAGGTGTTTGGCAATAAGCGAAGGTCCTAGTTCGGTTTAATTTTTGATATTGTGGGGGTTTTGTGTGATTGGTATCTAGGTTCAACCGGGGGAGGCAATGATCTTAGAAGAGCTCGGAGTTCGGGCTGGCGTTCTCTCCCAATGCAGAGTTGAGACTTCGAACCAGGTAAGGGATGACCCAAGTGTGGGGGTCTTGCTTGCATTTGTAAGTGCTTCTTTATGAGTTGCATGTAGTGACAAACATTTGCATGATATGTAGTCTAGTGTACCTATGGCCAGATGGAGGATTAGTGGTGGGAAGGGTTGGTCGAAGTCTTAATCTATTGAGATTATGAGGGCATGAAAGACTACCTATTTGCATTGCATTTTTCATTACATGCTCTCTCATGCTTCATTTACTTATGCATTGCACCCTTATTGAGTCTTTATGATTCATGAGGTTTTACCTCGTATTGTAGAAGTGCAAGCCCAGTTGCAAGCAGGGATGATGCCGAGAGGCTGTGGTGGCAACTAGCGATGTTGCTCGAGTTTGTATATTATATTATCTATTGTATGTATTCATGTGGTGATATGTATATATACCCTTGTGGGTGATTGTGAAATTGCTTGATGTATATGACTTTAGTTGGCGAAGCCGAGTTTCGGGTCAGGTAAGGATAAAAAAAGTATGTTCCTATAAATCTCCAGTACTCAGCAGATGTGTAATGTATTATTATTTTGTGCCTGAGTCACATTTGGCTTGTTGTGAGATGAGCTGAAGAAAGGTGAAGCTCACTCGGGTTTCAGGTCCCATTCCTCTGTGCTTCCTTTTATGTTTTGGGACCGATTTTTTGAGTGGAGCGAAAGGAAGGACGAAACTTAGTTCCCACCTAGGGTGTTTCCTATTGAAACATAATCCAACCATTTAGTTGTTGGTTTGTCGTGTGAGTAATTCGATTGATTATTCACCAGTAGCGCCCGTAAGTGGGAGCAGGTCGTTACACGGGTCCAAGCCCAAAATGTCATCTTATGCCTTTTCAACATTTGGTATTTATCAGGCTTTCACCTATATGATTACACGATTACTCATCGTTAATAAAATTGGTTATTCAGTTAGAACATTTCCTATTTTGAAGACTATCTAGGCATAGGTAGACCTCGAGCCTTCTCGGTCTCCCTTGAACGGACCTCGAGTAAGCTTAGTCCCTCTCTAAATCTAGCCTCATATCAAACAGGTATAAGTAGACCTCGAGTCTTCTTGATCTTGCCTCAAAGGATCGAGAGTAAGCTTGATCCCTCTCTAAATCTAGTTTTGAATCAAACAGGCACCGACAGACCTCAAGTCATCTCGGTCTCGCCAAGCTATGCTGCCAGAACAAACCGACGTGGTACCAGAACAAACTGATGCTGTCAGTTCGCCCCCAAGGGCTCGGGTTTATCTTGGCCTGTAGACCTTGGGGAATTCCCCTGTTCAAACAAAGTCTTGTATCAAACAGGTGCCGACAGTCCTCGAGTCATCTCGGTCTTGCCAAGCCGTGCTACCAGAACAAACTGATGCTGTCAGTCCGTCCCCAAGCTCCCTGGTCTATCTCGGCGGGCGGACCTCAGGGAATTCCCTCATTCAAACAAAGCCTTGTATCAAACAGGCGCTGACAGACCTCAAGTGATCTCGGTCTCGCCAAGTCGTGCTACTGGAACAAACCGGCGCGATCAATCCACCCCCAAGTGCCCAGGTCTATCCCGGCAAGTGGACCTTAGAGAATTCCCCCATTTAAACAAAGCCTTGTATCAAACAGGCGCCGATAGATCTCAAGTCATCTCGGTTTCACCAAGTCGTGCTGCCGAAACAAACCAACGCAGTCAGTTGGCCCCTAAGTGTCCTAATCTATCTCGGCGGGTAGATCTCGAGGAATTCCCTTGTTCAAACAAAGTCTTATATCAAACAGGCACCGACAGACCTCGAGTAATCTTAGTCTTACTAAGCCGTGCTCCCAGAACAAACTGATGCAGTCTGTCTGCCCCCAAGCGCCCGGGTCTATCACGGCAGAAAATTTCAGGGAATTCTCCTGTTCAAACAAAGCCTTGTATCAAACAGGCACCGATAGACCTTGAGTCTTCTCGGTCTCCCCCTGACCTTGAGTTGTAACGCCCCACTTTTTCCAAGCGTGCGTTAACCCATTGATTTCGGGAATATTTTGTTTTTCAACATACACTCAGCTTAAATTATTCCCAACAATCCCATTCTACTTTCTCTTTATATCAAACTTAAAATGAATAAGGTAAGACAGGTAATCATCGCATATGTAGAAACAAGATCGAAACCTCAAATAACCATAAATTCCTCATTTATGACCAAGTAACGTATCGATGTTCAACATGACATTATCAAAATAATACATAACATCTGAATATCACAACACATGGTTAAAGACTTACTAAACTTCCAAAACATAAATGACGGCTACATCTCGATGACATTTTTTCCCTTGGCGTCGTTGCTTTCACTTGAATCATTTGAATATTTCAGGGACATAGTTCAAATTAGATGCGGAAACATTTAAGTGAGAGTTTAAAACATTTTTGTGAATATATGCAAGACTATGAACAATAGACATATCTCAACATGTCCCAACTTAAGAAAATCTCACACAGCGCTTAACCCATACCACGAGAAAAGAGCAATCTCTCTAAAAGTAACATTATCACATCGATGCATTGGCATAACACAATCCTACCTTAAGATGAGCAACATCAACGCATCTCTTTGACATTTCGGGAACAATCGTTATCACTCCCGACACGGGAGGGTTAATATCAACCTAGGAACCCGACTCACCACAATCACGTCAGAGATTACGTTTCCATTCAAAAGCATCCTAGAACACTACTCATGTCCAACACATAAGAAAATGCCATAACCACAACGTGTAAGATGCATTACATAAAACGACATTTCAAGGCACGTATTTCAATGCATACGTAAATAAACATTTTGGATGAACCATCCACATTAAATCAATCACTCACATGCCAAAACTATTGCATGAAACAAAATTAAGTATAGGGTCGAACCACCGGCAATAAACCAAGTTTTAAGTAGAACACTTACCTTGAACGTATTCAGAATACCTCGGTTCTCGTGCCCAATCTCAATTTTCGTGTCGGGCCTCAATAATCTTATTATTACTCAACCTCGAGCCTCAGTGACCCTAGACATCATATTCATTCAAAAGAATATCAACATCTACTTTTTTTTTTTTTTTATAATTTTCTCATAATTTCTCATCATTTTCTCCCTATTTTCTCCTCAAAAATTCTAAAATAAATACCTCTTCAAGGTTTTTCCCAAATTTTTCTCTACCATAATTCATAAAATATTTTTTAATAATATTAAAAAATTTAGAAAATACCTTGTCCCCACGTGTTCTCATGCACTAGCCATGTGTCGGTCGTCTTTTTAGGCAAGGCTCTCGCCGTCGGTGACCGAAATTTTAACCTGACCACACCACCTGGTAAATCTCTTCAAGTCAGTTCCAACTACACCTTCTATTGCTTGAAAGGACCACCGAAAATGCTCCAATTGACGATCAAAGCCTCAGCTCCGGGAAGTCCCGTGTTTTTTGGCCAAGCTCCATATCCACCCGATTTCATTCCAAAACGCTTCAAACTTTCTAGAATCTTTCCGCTTGACTCAAGGATCAAAAGCCCCTTATTGGTTTCCCTCGAATCAGCCTCAAACTTGAGCAACTTGATGCTCCAGTTTTAGCCGAAACCCTCATCTATTTATAGGCAAAATCTGACTTCCATTCGGTCAATCAATAGCCATAGCTTCACTTACACATCTTCTTGGCCAAAGATGGCCATGCCTTGGCAAGAGATTGCCATCCCATTGCCAGATTTTAGCCTATGTGCGGTGGTAGGTCCAGCCATGCTTGCTGCAGCATTTTCAAAAATTGCACTTTGACCCCCTTGTAAATTTCTTTTGCATTTTGGCTCTTTTCCTCAAGTCCTTAGACTTTGATATTTGACCACATGAACCCCTAAGTTGCATGCATTTCAATTGGCCCAAAAAATTGGAAAAATATCATTTTCACCATTTTTTCAACTAGAATTAAAAATTACACTTAGGCCCCAAATATCTATTTCAATCGCAAATCTTTTTGTTTATTCTCAAAACCACTTAAGAGTCATTCTATCTACAAAATTAGAGCCTCCTCAGGGTTCTGTGGATTTCTCGAAAGCCCTTTACCATCATTCAATTTTTTAGGCTATGATTTAGTTATATCCGGAACTGTCTCTGTTTCGATTGTTTTCAACTTCATGACTGCTTCACTACCCTGCACATTTATTTATCAAAACAACAACCAAATTTATCAAACTTTAATTCTCTTGTTAAAGCAGGTATAGGGTGATTATACTCGCCAGTGTGCGAGTGTGCGTGTAGTACAATTTTAAATTTATAATTCGGTGAGTCCGAGTCGGTTCACAGGGAAATTATTTTGGATGAAAATAGAAATGACTGAATATTTGATTTTAAGAGGTGATTAAGATAATCTAAAGAAAATGATTAAAACTAAATTAACACTGAATTTAAGTAGCTTAGGTCAAGGCAATTTCAATGTCAAATCCAATTAATTCTCAATTTAATAGAATAGATCAATAATATTCATCTAAATTAAGTTTTACAAATCTGTCAGTAATTTTAGTTCAAGATAATGTTAATTCTTGTTTAAGCAATCTCCATACATGGCATGAAAATTCTAAATTAAGCAATTATCATAAATTGAATTATATCTCACAGACAGAATTTATAGGTACAGATTAATCATTTGAGCTTGGATATAAAAATATTTCCAAGTTTAGCAATCTCCATACGTGGCATGAAAATTCTAAGTTAGGCTTATACTCCAATCTAAACTCAAAGATACACTATACGCACACTGCTCAACTTAAATCAGATTAATATTACACATTTGAAGTGCAGCTTTCTTTGGGAATCATTGGCGTTGGACATTGTCCTTGCCTTAACTCAAGATTAGATTTAGCTACTCATATTCATTTTTAAAATAAATTAGCAGGAATTTAAATGACGAGAATTAAAATACAATATTTGAAAGACTATTTTTTAACCGACCATATAGGCGGTATATAATGAAAAGACAATAATTGAAAGACTATTTTTTAACCGACCATATAGGCGGTATATAATGAAAAGACAATAATTAAAAGACTATTTTTTAACCGACCATATAGGCGGTATATAATGAAAAGACAATAATTGAAAGACTATTTTTTTAACCGACCATATAGGCGGTATATAATGAAAAGACAATATGAATAACATAATACAACTATATGGAAACAAAGGTTAAAGATTTAAGAGAGAAATTCTAAGAACAAAACTATATAGAAACTAAAGTTGAAAATTTGAGAGAGAAATCTTAAGATCACAACTATACTTTCATTTTAAGAAAATCCAATCCTTACAAATGCACCCTAAGTGCTCTATTTATAGGCTAGAAAATGTAATAGAAACTATTCAATTATATAATTTAATAATACAAAATATCTAATTAATGATGTAAGCGATGATGTCACTCTAACCCATGATGTAAGCAATGATGTCACTCAACCCATGATGTAAGTAATGATGTCAGCAATTTGTGGGACTTGGGCTTTCTTTGTGTTGGGCTTGGGCTTGGGCTTGGGCCTTTTTTGTGTTGGGCTTGAGCTTGGGCTTTCTTTGTGTTGGGCTTGAGCTTGGACTTCATAATATTATAATATTATATATTATATATTATATTTATATTTTTTTTTATATTTTATATATTTTTATATTAATATTTTTAAACTTGCATGTAATCACAAAATGCATAATAATATTCAATTTAAACCATTTTAAGATTAAAATAATGGTGAAATTATAATAAAAATTTTACAAAATTGATTGCTAATCACACCCCCCAACTTAAACATTGCTATTCCCATAGCAATTAGACTTTATACTGGCCAGATTTATTCACAATAATCACATGAATATAAAAATTTTAAATTCGAAACCGAAATACATAAAACAGAACAAGCTATCTGTCATATAATCGAATATTCTAAATCAGATTTCGGTCAAAGGTTATACAATCTTAGGAACGGCAATTAGGATGATCATCATTCTACCTTATTCCCTCGAAGTTTTGACTTTAAACCTTACCGTGAATTTTTCCTCCAATAAAAACGATTCCTTAGGTATACACACAAGGGGGTGCACCGTTATAAGAGTAAATGCAAAACAAGTTCAAACTCGGTGTCATCCCAAATACAAAAAACTTATTTTCATGAAAGAACATGGAAATTAACATAGTTTCATGACTGGAATAATGCCATAGATAAATAACTTTTGAATTTAAACAGAATTCCCTACTCCGAACTCGAATCCTGAGATCACATGATTTATAGAATCAAGAGGGACCAGACTGGGTTGTAATGGGGCTATGAGGTTAATACTGGTTGTTGAAGAAAAGGGTAAAATGTGCAAAGGGCGTGTCGGGATTTTTTTTTTTAGACTAATCTCAAACTGGATATAATGTTTTTTTCAGCATTTATTTTGAAACACTTATGCTGAATAACTAAGAGAACTTCCCTTTTTTTTTTTTCTTCTTTTTTTTTCTTTTTTATATGAAAACACCGAGATAGACTGATTCCTAGAAATACACCAGGTTAGACAAACTTCATATGATTACAAGTTAGACGAAGGTAAGGAAAGAAATTGTGCTAAGAACAGCTCAAATGGGCTAACAAGGGAGGTTAATGTAAAGAAAGAAAAAGGTTAATAGGCCCAAATTTAAAGAAATTGACCCCCCTATCATGCTTTTACAAAACGATGTTACTCAGTCAACTAATTCAGAGTTTGAAACTAGCTAATTTCATCCACTATTATACTAGACACTCAAAGCAAATTGATGTTTTGAAGCTATTGAAAAGATGAGATAAACAATAAAGCGCATTTAGAGTAAGTGTTATTTCACTCAGAATTAACGATTATTAGGCTCAAACACTCACTCGGGTAATAGTCTCCACTTCTGTTGAGGGATTATGCAGTGTGCTAATCATCTAATTACCATTGCTTTTGACTTTATGACCGATAAACCAATTTTCAATTATTGAACACCCGATGCATGCAAATCACTTATTCTAATTCCATACATATACGTTTTCAAATAAGAAATTAATGCATTCATGGATCATATTGCAAATTCAACTGGCTATTAGTGTATAATTCCAAAGCTTTAGGGATAGCATTATTTAAAGCACACACACATTTTTTTTTTAATTCACACAACTACAAGCATGCAATTGCAAATTCATAGTTAAACATAGACCAGATAATTCATAAATATACCTTACTCCCCCAAACTTGAATTGCAGTAATAAAATAGGGTTGTTAGGAATACCTGTAACTCCATAAGTCCATAGATTTACTGTGAATTGCTAAAACAAACAAATGAGCATACCATATATATATTTTTATATTTTCACACCTAAATAAAAATTTCATGCAAGTCATAAGATAAACAAAATGTGTCTCAAGAGTACAAAAAGTACTCCTTACTCAGCCATCTTATCATAGACTCGCCTAACAACATTCCACAGTTTTTTTTTTAAAACACAAGAAAAGAAATTTCGTACAAGTCATAGGAGATGCGTCTCAAGAGTACAAAAAATACTCCTTACTCAGCCATCTTATCATAGACTTGCCTTACAGGGATAATTCTAAATTAATCGAACCTTTTTGCCACTTGTTTCTGATTGCCTTAGACCAATCTATCCGAAGCTCATAAGGATAGTGCTATGGAACATAAGCGTATAATTTCTCTAGCAGCTCCTCAATGGTGGATGCAGAAATAAGAATCTTTCTTGCTGAAAGAGAAATGAACTTTTGTTTCACAGCCTGATCAAGAAAAGAGAGCAACCCATCGAAAAAATGGTTAACGTTTAAAAGTCCAATGGGTTTGGTATGCAAATTGCTCTTGGCCCAAGAGATTATACAGAAGATTTCTTCAAGTGTACCAAAACCTCCTGGTAAAGCAATGAAAGCGTCTGACTGATAAATCTTACAAACCATGCGCTCAGACACAGAAGTCGTTTCTATAAGTTAACCGCGTGTAATCCCAGAAATACGTGGTTCAGCTAAAGGGATTGGCATTACACCTACTACATATGATTTTCCAAAATGTGCAGCTTGTGAAACATAACCATTCAATCCACGACTTCCCCCTCCATATACCAAATTAATCTTTTTCTCTCCTAATTTTTAGCCTAGTTCGCTTGCTGCAAATGAGTAACAAATATCACTCCCAAGTTGAGAGCCACAAAGTACACATATGGTTTTGATTCAACGAACTAACTGGCCTTCCATGTTTGTTCTTTATGTATGCCCTGAAAATAGAACTGGTTAAAGAGGTTTGGTGATCAGAAGTAGCTACATAGAAATTAATAAATAAACATAAATAAAAATCATGCGTATATACAAGTAGTTGTGATTGTGGCTCACATCTTCCTCTGGTTTTACGTCCAGAAACGGCTTAAACACCTTCTATGAAGTGGGGATAGGCTTCCCATCCAATTTTCTTATAAATTGGCAAACAGGGTCAATTATAGTCAGATTCTCAAGACTATAGCGTTGGTGGTCACTTCTAAATTGGGTTCATAAAGAAAGAAGTTCTCGTTGCACTACTCCACACGGATGCGTCTCAAGAGTCAATCAGATATCATCCAAAGACTCCTTACTTAGCCTATCCTTTATGAAAATAATTTTATTTTCTCGATTTATGGAAGTAAACCCCACAGATTTGCATCGTGTGTTACAAGTCCATCGAGCACATTTGTGACAACCATTTAATCTTTTCGCTCTTCTTTTTTTTCGAAAAACTATTCTTTCCCAATCCTGGAAAGTGCTTAAAACTAGATGAAGTTTCGCCAAGAAATCGAACTTTTGCTTCAATCAACCAGCAAATATCCTCAGGGATATTTTTAGACATCAACATCCTAAGTCTTTCACACCTAGTGGCATAAATCTTTTTCAAATCATTTTGTGGGAGAGATGGATAGTACTTGCGAATTTTTAAGAGCACAAGCTCCATTTTTCTTTAAACAGAACTATAGTAAGAGAAAAGTAAAACAAAATAATGAACCTTACAAAAGGAACGAGAGTACCTGATCGGAGAACAACACAAAGGAGAGAAGACTAAGCTCAAAGAAGTGTGGCTTGCCTCATGCAGACACAGGGTCTCTTATAGAGCTGTGAAAGTCACCATTTCAACAACCACACTTGGCTCGAGGCATGCCACAAGTGTAGGGTCACGTCTGGCGTCTCATTTTTCAACATTCGGCGTTTCTTTTTCTTTATAGAGCAGTGTGTTGTTTACTTTATAGGGCAGTGTGTTGCTCTGCCCAAAAAAAACAAAAGTGGTTTCATCAGCGTTAAGTCTGTCTCCCTCTTATATCTTTATATATATATTTTTAAAAAAAGTAAAAAAAAATTTATTTTATTATTCTTTAATAATTTTTTTAAAGATTTTTGTAGTTTTTTTTTTCTTAAAAAGGTCCCAATAAAATCACATATACCACACAAAACAATTCCGTAAGTACACCTTACCCCCCAACTTGAATTGCATATTGTCCTCAATTGGCAATAATAGAAAAGATAGAGGTTAGTCATACTTGATTGTCATCAATGCATGAATATGTAGTGTTTTCTTCACCCTAAATAGCTACAGGGGTTGTTATTAATCTCCTGGACCTAGAGATATCCATTTAACCTAAATGGAAATGTGGTCTTTTAACGTCAGATTCTCAGACGATACGAAACCTCTTTTACTCATCTGATGGTGGATCCCCTAAATCCACACTTCCTTCGTCTTCTTCATAACTATACTGATAAGGTCTCAACCTATGACCATTGACCTTAAGGCATTTCCCTGACTCTTGATTTTCAATTTCAAAAGCCCCATATTTTGAGATGGACTTGATTTTAAATGGGCCAACCCATCTTGACTTTAATTTTCCCGGGAATAAATGCAATCGAGAATCATACAAGAGTACCTGTTGCCCAACATGAAAGTTTTTCCTAATGATGCGTCAGTCATGCAACTCTTTCATGCGAAGCTTGGCCAGTCATGCATTTTCAAATGCATCGTTTCGCATTTCATCAAGCTTATTTAATTGGAGCTTCCTAGAGAGGCCTGCTTCGGTCAAACTCTTGTTGATTCTTTGAATTGCCCAATATGCTCTATGTTCAATTTCCACGGGTAGATGACAAGGTTTACCATACACTAATCTATATGGAGACATTCCCAGGATCGTTTTATATGCAGTCCTATATGCCCAAAGAACGTCCACTAATCTCAAAGACCAATCTTTGCGATTGGTGGCAACGGTCTTTTCTAAGATATGTTTAATCTCCCTATTAGCTAGCTCGGCCTGACCACTGGTTTGGGGATGGTACGACGTGGAAATCTTGTGCAACACACCATATTTTTTCATAAGACCTGCCACGACCTTGTTACAAAAATGGGAACCCCCATCACTAATGATCGCTCGTGGCATCCCAAACCAACTGAAAATGTTCTCCCTTAAAAATTTCACCACAATCCTATGGTCATTGCTCCTTGTCGGGATTGCCTCGACCCATTTGGACACATAGTCGACAGCAAGTAAGATATACTCATGCCCAAACGAACTAACAAATGGACCCATAAAGTCTATACCCCAGCAGTCGAAGACTTCTAACACCTGGATTGGTTGTAATGGCAACATGTTTCTCTTGGATAGACTGCCTAGTCTTTGACATTGATCACAACTTGAGCAAAATCTGTACACATCCTTAAATAGTGTTGGCCAATAAAATCCACTTTATAGAATTTTCGCAACTGTTTTCTTGATGGAAAAATTGCCTCCACAAGCAAGAGTGTGACAAAATTTAATGACACTTTGTTGTTCATGATTGGAGATGCATCTGGGGATAATTTGGTCAGGACAGTACTTGAACAAATATGGGTCATCCCAGAAAAATGTCACCACCTTCCTGAAAAATTTTTGTTTATCTAGTTTGGACCAATAATCTGGGATCTGTCTAGTGACTAGATAATTTGCTATGTCAGCATACCATGGAAAGGTGAGTGGTTCAGTTTGAGTGTTTGTTTGAAACAATTGTTCGTCAGGAAAGGAATCTTGGATTGGGTTTTGAAATTGATTAAGATTTTGGCATGGTAGACGAGACAAGTGATCGGCCACCACATTTTCTACCCCTTTTTTTTTTGTCTCTGATCTCGATATGAAATTCTTGTAACAATAAGATCCATCTAAGGAGACGGGGTTTTGCATCCTGCTTTGTTAATAAATATTTAAGAGTATCATGGTCAGTAAAAACAATCACCAGTGACCCCACGAGGTAAGATCGGAATTTGTCTAGGGCGTAGACAACTGCTAGTAACTCTTTCTCTGTCGTGGTGTAGTTCTTTTGGGCCTCATTAAGAGTTTTGCTAGCGTAATATATCACATAAGGTTTCTTGTCTTTCCTTTGCCCTAACACAGCTCCTATCGCGTATTCACTGGCGTAACACATCAACTCGAATGGTAGGGACCAATCAGGGGACTGAATGATGGGTGCAGTAACGAGTGAGTTTTTTAATTTCTCAAAAGCAGTTTGACACTTACTGGTCCACTCAAAGGGTATGTCTAGGGCTAAAAGGCGACATAAAGGTTTGGCTATGGCACTGAATGAAGCAATAAAGCGCTTATAAAAACCAGCATGGCCAAGAAAGACCTAACATCCCTCACATTCTTTGGGGCGGGTAATTTTTGAATTAATTCAATCTTAAACTGATCGACCTCAATACCCTTAGAAGAAACAATGTGTCCTAAGACACTTCCTTGAGTGACCATGAAGTGTCACTTCTCCCAATTTAGCACTAAATGAGTTTCCTTGCATCGCTCCAAGACTCTCTCTAAATTTTTCAGACAACTGCTAAAGTTGTCTCCATACACTGAGAAGTCATCCATGAAGACTTCTACCACATTCTCTACCAATTCACTGAAAATGCTCATCACACATCTTTGAAATGTTACAGGGGCATTGCACAGACTGAATGACATTCGTTTGTAAGAAAATGTCCCAAATGGACACGTGAATGTGGTCTTCTGCTGATCCTCTAACGCAATTTCAATTTGATTATACCCAGAGTACCCATCTAAGAAACAGTAGAAGGCATGTCCCGTTATTCTCTCTAAAACCTGATCCAGAAATGGAAGCGAAAAATGATCCTTCCTTGTCACAGAGTTGAGCTTCCTATAATCAATACACATACGCCATCCGGTCTGGATGCACGTAGGGATGAGCTCATTGTTCTCATTTGCTATCACAGTAACTCCTGACTTCTTAGGTACAACTTGAGTCGGACTGACCCATTTGGAATCAGAGATTGGGTAGATGATACCTGCATCTAACAGTTTAAGAACCTCTCCCTGGATAACTTCTTTCATGTTCGGGTTTAGAGGCCTTTGCATTTGCCTTACAGGTTTTGCATTTTCCTCTAAGAAGATCCTATGGGTGCAGGTGAGGGGGCTAATGCCATGTAGGTCAGAGATGGACCATCTTATAGTTTTTTTGTGCATTCTGAGGAGATCTAGTAATGCTTCCTCTTAATGCAATTCTAGGCTTGATGAAATCACTACTGGCAAAGACTCTCTTTCACCTAAGAATGCGTACTTAAGGTGATTTGGCAATGGTTTTCCCTCAAGTTGGGGTGGGTGGACAAAAGATGGTGGGGTTTCATTCCTAGGTATTTTCAATGGCTCTGGGCCAGGCATCAACTGTGTGATCACCCTGGCTGACTTAACGTCAGGCTCTATCTCTTCCAAAGTTTGCTCCTCTAAATTTTAAATAACTTGCTCACAAAGAGCCTTCTCAAAATATTCTTCACTTAAAGTCTGGATTAAATCAACCTCCTCCAATTCCATTTCGTCATTTGGTTGCTTGGCTACCTTGAAAACATTCATCTCCACCGTCATATTCCCAAATGATAGTTTCATGATCCCATTCCTACAATTGATGATAGCATTCGAAGTAGCGAGGAATGGTCTCCCTAGGATAACAGGAATAGGCGACTGAGGACCCTGGTGGGGCTGGGTATCTAAGACAATGAAGTCCATTGGGAAATAAAATTTGTCCACTTGGATTAGGACATCCTCCATAATCCCATGAGGAACTTTTACTGATCGGTTGGCCAATTGAAGAGTGACTCTATTGGGCTTGAGTTCTCCCAAACCTAGCTGCTGATAGACACTAAAGGGCAATAGGTTGACACTAGCCCCTAGGTCAAGAAGTGCTTGGTCGACTTTTTGGCTTCCAATTATGCAAGTAATGGTAGGACATCCTGGGTCCTTGTACTTTGGAGGGGTCTTAAATTGAAGGATATCACTCATTTGTTCTGTCAGGAATGCTTTTTCTCGCATATTGATTTTTCTTTTGACTGTATAGAGATCCTTCAAAAACTTAGCATACGAAGGTGTTTGCTTAATTGCATCTAATAAAGGAATGTTTATCCTTACCTATTTGAACACCTCATATATGTCTGCATTTGTTTTATCTCTTTTTGATTGGGCCAATTTTTGAGGAAAGGGTGGACTTGGTTCAAATTTGGATCTCTCTTCAACACTCTTCCCTTTTTCCTTTTTCTTTCTCTCTTGCTCTCTTTCTTCCTCCTCGGATTTTTTCTTACATTCTCCACTTCCTTCATTCACTTCCTCAACATGCCCTTGGCCTTTCTTACTAGTGGTAGGCCACTCTGTCCTAGGGTCCTCGGGTTTCTGAATTATTTTTCCACTCCTAAGGATAGTGACAAACTGAACTTGCTCATGATTCTTACTAGATGACTCTTCGACCCTATGGGCTTGACCTACGGGGTTCGGACTTGGTTGTGAGGGAAACTTCCCTGGTTCTCTAACACTCAAGGTCTGAGTCAACTTAGTCAGTTGACTTCTCATGTCTTCTAGAGCCCTATTTGTTTGTTCTTGAAACTTGGTTACTTGGGTATTGGTTCCTATTTGACCTTGCATGAATTGTTGTAGGGTGTCCTCTAGAGACCTCCTATGAGGAGGTTGATACGCACCAGATGACCCTTGGTTTGGTTGGTAAGACTGTGGCTGTGAGGGGAATGGTGCATGGGGTTGGGTTGTAGAATCATTTCTCCATGAAAAATTAGGGTGATTACGGGAGTTAGGGTGGTATGTATTGGAATTAGGATTATACCCTGAGTAGTTCCCACCCTGATTCTGATTTTGAAAAGGCCTACCCTCAGTGTGACGTGGTTGTGCTCCAGATGCTTGGCCATATAGGACCTCTTTAAAAGTAGGAATGGTAGGAGAATCTTCTGTCATATGGCTATTCGTCTCACAGACCACGCAAAGGACTTCTACCTCATGGACGACCTTGTTTTTTTTCAACTCTAATTCTTCCATCTTCTTTGTTAATGCTGTTAACCGGGCATTGATGTTATCACTTTCACTTATTTGAAATTTTCCTCGAGGCTGCGGACTGACATGTTCTCTTGAGTCTTCCAAAGACAATGGACTTACCTCCCAATTCCTAGTATTCTCAGCTAAAGTGTCGAAAAAGTGAAAAGCATCTTCGGGTGTCTTCTCATAAAATTCACCATTGCACATAGTCGATACTAACATCTTAAGGTTGGGGGTCAAGGCATCATGAAAAAAACTAACCACCCGCCACTGCTCAAAAGCATGATGTGGGCAAGTAAGAAGTAGATCTTTAAAACGATCCCAAGCCTGAGCAAATGACTCGGTGGGTTTACAAGCAAAGTTCATCATTTGTCTTTAAAGAGATGCTGTCCTATTGGCTGGAAAGTATTTCTTTAAAAATTTAGTTTGCATTTCTCTCCATGTTCCTATTGATCTCAACTCTAATGTGTTCAACCACATTTTAGCTTTTTCTTTTAATGAAAATGAGAACAGTTTTAGCCTCACAGTATCCTCATTGACATTCTGATCGACACAAGTGCCGCAGACCTCTTCAAATTCTCTCATGTGAGTGTACGGATTTTCCGAATCCATACCATGAAAAGTAGGTAACATCTGAATAGTACCCGGTTTAAAGTTGAATGCAAGAGGGAGTAGTTTCCCTCGGAGGGTGCAAATAGTCCCTAAGAGGTCGAACCATTTCATCTCCCAAGGGATCTTGATCAGCATAATCACCCCCTTCAGCAGACATGTTATCATTTTGTTGAGACATTAGAGATTGTGAATGGACTTCTTGTTTTAACACTCTACCCGATAATATTTTTAAACTTGCATGCAATCACAAAATGCATAATAATATTCAATTTAAACCATTTTAAGATCAAAATAAAGGTGAAATTATAATAAAAATTTTACAAAATTGATCGCTAATCACTTCATAAATCTTGTCTTGTGATGCTTGTTGATGTGTCCTTTTCTTTAGAGATTTAAGTTCCAGGGCATTCCTTGCCGTCTATTCGATGACTTATTTTACTATCAAACCAATTTTTTGGTATTTCAAACTTATTTAAATTACGTGGCAACCTCATGCCAACATGGGGTATTACACGAGTCATCTCAATCTCATCATAATCAAGCCTTGCTTCAAACAAGCACAAGTAGATCTCAAGCTACCTTTACGCCAGCAGACCTCACCTAACGCTTACGTCGGTTAGGATATTCGATATCCGAATGAGTACTATAAAGAAAAAAGGTAATAGGAGTTACAAGGTACTTAGGAAATTCCTCATTTTATTACTCATACTTTGTGTAATACAAGTGTTAGTAGACCATGAGCCACCTCGGTCTCGCTGAGCCACACCCCAAAATAGGCAGATTCAACAACCTCAGCTCACTTGGTACTCACGTCAGTCAAAGTATTCAAACGCTAAAGGAAAGAAAGAACAGAAACTACATGGTATTCAAAAAATTCTTCGTTTCATTGCTTCATTTCATTGCAAGATACATCAAAAGTAAAAAATCCTTCACTTCGTTACATTCACAACAACCGACTTACAACTCTACAAAGATACAACCATGCAAAACAACTATTATCACTACAAGACTAGTCCTATGCCTTATGCGTAATCCACCTGCAACACAACAAGGCCAACCCGACTATAGAACATTCTCCATCCATGCCATTAGTAGAGCCTCCTCACAACATCTCTCAGTAAGTCTGTGCCTCTGCAGAAGCCTTACCATGAATCAATGTTGGTAACATAGGTAAAACTAACATGATCTCGAGTAGATGGCTCAAATTAATTGGAAGTCTTCTTGGCTACACCCTGGCTGAGGTACAACCCATAGACCACATCATAATGATGTAGATTTATGTGAAGGCAAGGGCCCCGGCGCAAGCTCTAAGAAATGCAACCACATTGGCGTGATGGTCGCAAACCTTGTAACTTGAATTTCCAAGGAAGGGAAGAGAGCCAGAGCGGTAGAGGGCGAACTCCTCAAGGCCAATGAATGGCCAACCCTTGTACCGTTCCCACTCAAAACCACCAACCGCAATATCGCTCTCAGTCAAAACCACCAATTCTAGCACTACTTCTGCCCAAACACGCCTAACCTTGGCTATCGGTACATCATCTAAACTTGCAACATCACCGTCGAACACACTGTCAGGGGCCGACAGGGGCTCGACTTTATTCAACATTCTCCTCCCTCAAACCCCAAGATTTCCCAAAAGGAAGCAAATAACCAAACACAATTGCAAGATACATGAAATAAGGGTGGAATCCTCTCTTTTATAGGCATAGTGGGGAACATCTAGTGTCATCCACCCTCACATATAATCGTGCCACTTATCCCGGCATTAATGCCCCGTATCTAGCAGCCGAAGAACCGCCATTGCAATAGGGCCACATACCCAAGTAGTTAGTACCCTAGCTTAGGGAAGCAGTGCACCTCGCGTGGGAAAACGTCCCCTCACCTTTGTCCCGCATTAGAAAACGTAGTTTCTTCTTCATAACCACGCACTTTGGACTCTGTGTCACATGTGCACTCCAAACACTACACCTGAAATACCTCCCTTAGGCAACCCGAGAAAGACCAAACATAGAACATGTCCACTTCATACCCCACTTCCTAACCTGTCGACTCTGGTCTACCTCTAGGTGCCTGGGTCTACCTCGACGAGCAGGCCTCGGGGTTACCCTGATCTTGAAAAGTCAATCGTAAAGAAAATAATGAAAAAAGTACAGGAGCAAAAGCATACCCAAAAATATCTCTTTTATTAAATAATGAAGTAAAGTACCCAACCATTTACATAATACGATAAGCGAAAAGAGTAAAAAGGCCACCCTAAGGATTGATAACAGGCTTATCCGGCTAGGTGACAATCGAGACCTCACCAAGTTGCCCGTTGGCTTCTCCCGGCTGACCCCCCACCTTTTGCGCCTCCTCCAAAGCTTCGCCCTGAACGACTGGACCCTTTGAATCCAAGTCCACAAGTTGACGACCATCCACGATCTCCTTAAAAGGACCACAATTAGTGAGATTCGCCTCAGGGTAGAGTAGCCGAGCTTGCGCCAACGCTGTGTTGAAGCCTTTGAGATACTGCCTAAGGGTCTCTCTCCTCAAACCTTTTAGCACGGCTTCCAGACGGACGACATCTTGTTTCATCTCTAAATCCAAACTCTTTCTTTCAGCTCCTTCATTTTCTGTCTAGCTGCATCTCTCTGATCGATCACCCTTTGGAAATCAGACTTCGCCCTCATAGCCTCCACCTCGACCGTCACAACCCGGTTATAAAGGCCATCTATCTCGGTCCCCAACCATGCCTCAACCCCCTCATCCGTGGTCTCCCAGGCCTTATTGGCCTGTCGCCTCACCACCCCTAATTTCCTTTTGGCCTCCAACCTCTCACCCTCTCACAGCTTTGCCATAGTCAACAACGATTAGGTAGCACCAGTAGCTCGGAGAAGCTGCATTTGAACCCACTGGAATGACTCAAAGTACCCCAAGGAAGCGTGTCTCTCTTGATCGACATCTGAGAGGAGGTGATCCACGACAAACTTCCCCGTCTGGAAGGCATGGCTCTAGAGGCTTTGGGGATCGGCCTTGGCATCGTCACAACCCCACAAGATCGATCTCGGGTGGCACATCAATTGAGAGGGTGCCAGCTTGCCCCCAGCTTGGCCTGAGCCAGGAGCGTCGATGATTTGATTTGAGCCAAGGGGTTAGGAACATCGGTAGCCGACCTAGAGCTTGAAGAGCTTGGTGCATCAGCAACTCGGTTTAAGGGGTTGGGCACATCAGAAGCTTGACGCGAGTTTGAAGGAATCAGTTCATTATTTACTCGGCATCTCTTCCGTTGTAGAGGAGCCTCCTCCACCTCCGCTGCCTTGCCAGATGGAGGAGAAGGGATGGTTTCAACAACCATGGAAATCAGTTGAATAAGGACAAGGCCTTTTGATTTTGCAGCAACATCTTTTTCCGTGACAACTGTAGCCCTAGAACTTGGTTGGGACCTCTTTTCTACCACACGCCTCGTCGCTGCATCCGCTGTCAAATGAGTGTTACTCACCCTGAAACAAGAAGCCCCAATATGAGCCATGGTAAGTGAAAATCGAACAAAAATGACAACAACAACAACTTACCCATTTATTCGAATAAAGCCTTAGGATTGACCCTGAATTCAACGAGCTTCGTAGACTTAAGCTGGGGAGAGCATGTGAATACATCCGCTAGTGCTTGGCCCTTCAGACTTAGGCCCTTGTACTCCACATCTATAGGGAGGCTCGACTCTGATTGCCAACATAGCAGATACTTTTCCTTGCCAAATCTATCCAGGAAAAAGCTGGGCTCGTCCTCTTTCTAGCCCATCTTGAAAACGCTATGCTCAAAATGCTTAAGGGAAGAGCTGAAAGCCTTCAGCAACACCTTCCCCATACATTCAGTCAAGGAAATCCACCTGCCCTTACCGACCCCCTTTCAGTGATAGTAGAAGAAAAAGGCCCTCTGACAAGCTTGCAACCAAGAAACTCGACCAACATCTCAAAACCACAAATGAAGCCCTAACCATTTGAGTGCAGTTGCATCGGGGCAACATTCATCGCTTGTAAAATCGAGCCCTGGAACTTGGTCAAGGGGAGCCACAAACGTAGTTTCAAGAAGAGCACATCGTATATATAGACGAACCTGGTATCTGAAATCGAATGACAAACTAGTTCTTCCCTCCCATAGAGGCGGCAAACAAACTTTTTCTCCCTATCCTCGATCCAAGAGAAGGAGAATGCCCTCCTCATCACCTCCACAGATGAGTCAGTGGTATATTTTGATGCAATCTTGGCAACCTTTTTGCTTACCCAATCGTATGGGTGAGCGGAGTTCGAAGTCGAGACGACCATTAACGCATAAACTAGCACACCACCTAATTGATTGAAAAGCCTGATAGTGGGAAAATTCGTACGCAAGGGGAGGCAAGATAGGCGAATAATTTAAAGGTGAATGTGAGAAATATTCACACACGAAAGGAACACATATTAATAGGAGTCATACAAGACACCTAACAGACAAGCAACTGCTAAAGCGGCCAATGCGATCCCACCACGTACCCCGCAATTAATACCCTGACCAGCTTGCCCCACCTAGGATAACAGACCGCTCCACGCCTATATGCGACACCTCACATTCTTGTACATAAGCCTCGATTCTCGAGACCTACGAGCAGTTAAGTAAAGGCTCCAAAGTGACACTCCAAACTCAAAATCAAAGACTCGACTAGATAGCTTGGTAAGCTGCTAAGCCCCCATACCAAATAAAGCTCGACAAAACAACTACAAGCTTGAATTCCCTAACGCAAGCATCCTACCCAAGGTGGGGGGGAGGGGGCTAAGAGGCCTACCAACTTGAACCTGCCCCACAGACACCAGACCCAGGCATAACAGGTCCATAAGGGTAGTAGGATCACAGAGGATGAATGAGACAAGCACATGAGAAAAGATAACAAAAATAGAGCATCACAAAAGAGAAGAAAAAGAAATAGTTTATTACGAAATAAGGAGCACGAGGTTACAGGACTTATATGCCATAACCACGAAAAACCTAAGCTATTATACAGATTGTCATAGAATCACAACTCAACTTGACTCCCCTCTGCCGGGTCCATAAGACAACCGTCCTTGATTTCTTTGAAATGACCAAAGGCTGAGAGATCCAACTCCGAGAAAATAGCTCAGACATGGGACAAATCCATTTTGTACCCCTTTCTTTTGGACTTAGCTACCTTAAGCTTGCCCTTGCCATCTTGGACCGAGCAACTACTAGCTTAGCCTTTGCCTTCATTTCCTTCTCGGTCACCTCGGCTTTGGCTACTGCCACTTCTGCCTTCAGCCTTATCAACTCTGCATCGGCAGCATCAAGTTGGCTTTGAAGAATGCCAATTGTACGTTCGGCCTTGTCGGCCTACTTCTTTGCCTTAGTAGTGGCCCCCCCCACGGCCTTCTTAGCTTCCCCTTTCATCAATTCCCAGGCCCGATCCAATTTCTCCTCGTAGTTCACCTTCATCTTGGTGAGCTAGGTCACAGTACCTACCTCAAGCAATTGATAATTGGTAGCAAGATAGAGCACTTGAAGCTCGACCTAGTGGAACACAACTGGTTGCCCAAGATCCAATAACCTCCTTTGCTCCAACAATGGATCAAGATAAGTATCAATAAAAAGGTTTCTCTGGAATTTGGGGTCCCAAAACGAAATTGAGTAGCTTTCGAGCCTAGCAGAACTCGAGCCACCAGATGGTTGGGTCTCCTCCTTAGAACTTTTCTGTCGCTTTTTGTGTCGAGCCAGCTCCTAAAAAATGATAGGCTTTCCTGGACTAAAGATTGAAGCCTTGTGGCAACAATCATAGGAAGGGGCTATGCGACAGAGGAAACCAACATTGGCGCAACTGGGGCCTTCTCGGTTGCCTTGTCCACCAGCTTAGAGCTCGACATAGTTTCATTTTTCTCTTTACGGAGTATCTCCAACTCTTCCTTAAGCTCTTTCTTACGAAATGTCAGTGCCATTGGCCCTGTAAGAAAGAATACACAGACATGAGAGGGAGCAAAGAGATAAATTGCTCATGTGATTTGCAAACCCCCACAACGCCCCGACACAGATCTATAGTAACAAAAGGATTCCAAATTCGGGGAGTTACCTGATTAAAGCAGTGAGCGAAATGAGAGCGCAAATAGGAAGCATAATCTCGATTGAAGGCCTCAAAGACGAAAGAAGGGCATTGGGAGCTCGCGAAATTGCAGGAATTCGAAGATTAGAGGAAATATAAGGAGTAGAAGCCCTGGATTGAAGGGACCTTTATAAAGGCCATCGAACAACGCATCTGATGGTTGGGAGCCATTCGTCATTGATCTTTTGCTATGAAACCGCAACCTGTCACGCATTAAGAGGCTATTGATTGCCTATTTACAATGCCCCACCTCTCGAGCGTAGCATCTCGAATCTCAAAACCACACACACCACAAATCAAAGCGTGAAAGGGTTGCCTCGCCGTAGGAACCAAGCCCACTTCAAGTATCCTTAAGACCCACATTTGCCCAAGTAAAGATGCACATCGACTCAGTCATCTATCCCAACAGAGTACTAATGCCAACCCATTTCTCGAGCTTGGCTAGAAGCAACAAAATCTGTCCAGCTCACCATTCTCTAGCTCGAACGCTCACTTCTCAAGCATTTGACCTAGGGGGCTATGGACCGTATTGGCCCAATCTTGGCCTACAACCTTATCTTTAGCCTACAGCCCAATCTCAGCCTTCAACCTTATCTTCAGCTCACAGCCCAATCTTAGCCTAAGCTCGATCCTAGCTCTGCGCTAGCCTGTAGTAGCATCATTACAATCAAATGTTGGGTATTCCCATGCCTACTCGAGATCCCATCCTCATTAATGGAATATCTCTTCCTTATTAATGGCAGTTCTCATTCACATTAATGAGGGTCCCATTGACACCATGCTATCATGTGGAAACCTCAATCGACACCAGATACCCAGTCTCATCCCCCTTGCAAACACATGATGCATGCATACAGGAGGACGTCTCCTCCTATATATAACCCGGCTCTCTTTAGAGCCCAAATATGTTCTCTTTCTAACCTACCCATGCTTTGTCATTTTACTCCCTTACTCACTTGAGTGTCGGAGTGCTTGCAGGTGCTACTCGCCTCCAGACGAACCAGTCGCTAAAGCTCACCCCTTGCCGTTGTAGGGCTGCCTCTGACTATTCCTTAGGCCAAGAAGCAATAGTCCCCTCAATACATTGAAGATAATCTAACATGGCCTAGAAAATTTTTACACGTACGAAACAAGAGTAACAGCCTTGTGACTAAGGTATAAGGACACGTGCTGGCCCATGCCCCCTGGAAATTATGCCCACCATTGTATTAAACAACATTAAAAAAGAAAGAAGAAGAAGAAGAAGAAGAAGAAGAAGAAGAAGAAGAAGAAGAAGAAGAAGACGAGAATTAATAATGAAGCTGAAAGCGAAAGGCCCTAGTCCTTTGCTTTCTAGGTTACTTCATCTGCTTGTTACGTTAATTAATCAATTAATGAAAGAAATCTCTTTCTCTCTCTCTTTCTCTCTCTCGCTTTATATATATATATGAATGTATATATCTGTATCTATAGCTAGCTAGCTCGCTAGTTATTTAGCTAGTAGAATGCTTGTGCAATTGCAGGAAGGAATCGGGTTGTGGTTAATTTGCATGCATGCACTTGTGCAATTTTTGATTGTTGTTAATTAGTTAAACTAATTTCCATTAGTTAGAAACAAAATTTTTGTTTATGTTTTTTTTTTTCTCCTTTCTTCTATATATAAGTTCTATTTTCCATTCATCAATAGAGTTGAGGCATTCATTTCATAACATGGTATCAGAGCTATTGGTGTTCGTCTCTTCTCTTCGTGATATGACCATTGCAACTTTGATTGTTCTGTAAGTTTCATTTCTTTCTTTCTGATATTTTCTGTTGTTTTTCCTTTGCTTCGTCAATAGCGACCATGGCCTCCAGACTCAATCCTATTGAAGATCCTTCCCCATCGTATTATCTTCATCATTCTGAGAATCATAGCTCTGTGATTGTTACTGTAGAGCTTATATCCACAAATTTCACTTCTTAGAAACGCTCGTTCTTGCTTGCCGTTTCTATTAGGAATGAGCAGGGGTTCTTAGATGGTTCTATAGCTAAACCAGATCTAGAAGATCCTTTCTCCTTGACATGGATACAATGCAACAATCTAATTGTGGCATGGTTGTTGTGTTCTATTTTATCGCTGATTGTTTCAATGGTGTTTTACATGGAGGATGCACATCTCATTTGGAATACATTACTTTAAAGGTTTTCTCAACCTGATGAATCTAGAATTTATCATCTACAACATCTCTTATGCACTATTAATCAAGGTAGGAAGTCTGTTGACTCTTATTTTACTAAACTCAATGGAGTACATGAAGAATTACGAAATTTTAGACCTTTACCACATTGTGTGTGTGGTTTATGTAACAAAGCATGTTTTTAGAAGTTTGTTGATGCTCAACTCAAAGATTACGTGTTTAGGCTTCTTAACGGACTAAATGAGTTATATCAGGCTTTGCATACTCAAATAATTTTTATGCAGCCTTTTCCTACACTAGATCAGGTCTATAATATGGTGCTCAGAAAAGAAACACAAAGGAGTTTTTGTATTCAAACACAAAATTTGACTGAAATGTCTACAATGACTGTTAAGATAGGGGATAAGTCTAAGGTTGTATGCTCATATTGTGGTAAACTTACTCATATGAGATATAAATGCTACAAATTTAATGGTTTTCCATTTGGCTTTAAGTTTACAGAACAAAAGACTTTTGGTGCTAATTCAAATCACGAATCAGTTAATCAAGTTTTCAGTGAACAACCAAAGATGAATGCTGATTAGGAGCCTGTGGATCAAGCTGTACAATTAAGTTTCTCTAAAGAACAAGTTCAAAAACTTATGGCATTGTTCAATGATCATTCCTTGCTTGATTCACAGCCTAAATCAACCAATTGCCCTACATATTTAGCCAACTTTACAAGTATACATTCAATTTTTTTTGCAGTAAATTCCACCACATTTCATAATTTGTTGCAAACAAAATTTGTTGTTTCCCCATGGATCATTGATACCGGAGCAACAAATCACATTATTTGTTCTTTGACTCTTTTTTATTTATATGTTCCACTTCAAAATGCCTTTGTTTATTTGCCTAATGGTATGAAAGTTCAAGTTACACATATTGGCACAATTATCTTGAACTCTCATATCATTTTACACAATGTCCTTCTGGTTCCAACCTTTACATTCAATCTCTTGTCAGCTAGTAAGCTCACTTCAACCAAGAAAGATTTGCTCATTGTTCTTTCTAATTGATGTGTTATTCAGGACATCATGGGTGACGATTGGCATAACTAAGCTCTGAGATGGTCTTTTTTACTTGCAGCCTCTTTTTTAACCTACAATGATTCATGTTGTTGCTCATGTTGCCTTTTGTTCCAATAAAATCGCTTGTAATGTTTCCTCAAATGTATGGAATCACAAGCTAGGACATATCTCTAGTAAAAACTTTCATACTTTGTAGTTCGTTGTACGCATTTTGTCACTTGTAGACAATTCTTGTTTAACTTGTCCTAAAGCAAAGTTGAAACGTTCTCCTTTTCCTATTCATACTGATTGTTCTACTATTTTCTTTGATCTAGTGCATATGGATATATGGGGTCTATATTCCCAACCTGATATTACTGGAAATCATTATTTTTTTACCGTTGTTGATGATTTTTCGAGATGTTCTTGGTTGTTCTTACTGAAAACAAAATCAGAGGTCCCTGAAGTACTCCAACAATTTTATTATTTGATCCTTAATCAATTTCACAAGCCCATTAAAGCCATTAGAACTGATAACGGACTTGAATTCTCTTTGCCTACCTTTTATACTTTAAAAGAGATTTTACATCAAACAAGCTGCATATATACACCCCAACAGAATGGGGTGGTGGAACGAAAACATCAAACTATCTTGAACATTGATAGAGCCCTTTTGTTTCATGCTTCCTTACCTATAAAATTCTGGGGTGATGCCATGCTTACTACTACTTATCTTATAAACATAACTCCATCCCCTATTTTAGACAATAAGACACCCTATGAAATGCTCTTCAATAAACCCCCTGGTTATAGTCATCTTAGATCATTGTATGGTTTAAAGCAGTCTTTCCAGAAGCTGATAGCTAAGGGGAAGATCCATATAAACTTCTTCAAGAAGATCCCCATTAAGAAATGCATTATTAACATCAAGTTGAGAAAGATACCAGTTATTGAGTGTTTACTGTTGAAACCTATATGCATCATGTTTCGAAACCTCATTTCCAAAGAGGCATGTTTCGAAACCTCTGACATTCTGTCAGCAGATTTATTTGAAAACCAAGATGCATGTGTTTTGTAACTTTGCATTTTAATATGCTTCTCACATCAATTGTTTAATGCATTCTCCATGATGAGGAGATTCAAATTTGAATGTGTAAGTGGAGACCATTGTTTATTCTTAATGCCCATAAGATTCCTTAGAATCTGTCTCCCACTATCTGCTATCTCTAAGTGCATGTATAGCTGGAAATGCTATATGTTTCGAAACATGGGGAGTATGTTTCGAAACCTACTTAGTATGTTTCGAAACCTACTTTGTTGTCTTGTCTCTAACGGCTATAAATGGCCAGATTTCTATCTCTTGGTATAAATAGCAGGTATTTGAAGACAAGAACAAGAAGATTGAGCAAGAACAAGATACAAAGAGAGAACACACACTAGAGACACACACACAAGCACAAATGATCTAAATCCGTTTGACAAGCATTCAACGAAGATCCATTCATTCATTGGTGTGCATTGTGATGTGAAAAAGGAGAAGCAAGTGCAAACAACGAGCATCATCCTCTAGCTCTCCTCACCTCAAGTTAAGAGGTTTGTACAACAATGTGGTAAGGCATTTATTGCACTTTGGGTTGTAAAGATAAATTTGATTATCTTGTAAATGTTGTAAATGTTTGAGTTTAGCCTAAAACTCATTTGATGTAAAGGTTTGAGTTGAGCCTAAAACTCACTTGGTGCTAGCTTTGAGTTGAACCCGTAAAAACTCACTTTGTAAGGTTTTGGGGTGAACTGAGGTAAAACTCTTGTTGTGGTTGATCACTAAGTAAAAGTGATTGGGATTGCAAAATCCTTCAAGTGGGTAAGCTTGAAGGTAGTGGAGTAGGCGAGTGCCGAACCACTATAAATCTTGTGTGCAAGTGTTCTTTAACTTTCGCATTTCATTATTGCACATGCTCTCATTAGATTTGTTATCAAAGGCTAAAATAGTTTTCTTGAGTATAAACTTATACACATACATTCAAAACATATCTTTGATAAACAAACATCTTTGGTATACTCTTATTTATGTATATCATCTTTACCAAAGATCATTAGTTTGAAAAACAAGTCAAAAGATTTCAAACTAAGCAAAACAGTGAAGTAGATTTCGAAACATACATTTCATATTTCGAAACTTGTAAAACAGTGAAGTATATTTCGAAACATATATAGTAGGTTTCGAAACCTACTTAACAGAAATATTTATTTCGAAACATATAGCTTATATTTCGAAACCTATTATTCTACCATCAATCAAAGTTTTAAATTATCGAAAAACTTACCTAATCCCAATTCACCCCCCTCTTGGGATATATTTACCATCATTAGGAACCAACATTTACTTCACTGTGGATTTATTCAATCAAAGTCAAATTACTCTTTGTTCACTAAACATATGAGAGAAAATATTATTGTTTTATTGGTTTATGTTGATGACATTATTATAGCAAGCAACAAAATTGTTCTTATTGAAGATCTGAAGAAATACTTGAGCTCCCACTTTAAGCTTAAAGATTTAGGTGAACTAAAATATTTCCTTGGGCTTGAAGTAACTAGATCCAAGCATGGAATCTCACTATCTCAAAAAAAGTATACTCTTGAGTTGTTGGGAAGACTATGGTCGTTTGGGAGCAAAACCAAGTAGTACAATGATGGAGGTAAATCATAAGCTGGTACATACTGATATTGACTTGTTACAAGATCCAACAATATATAGGCAACTTGTAGAGAAGTTGTTATACCTAACTCTAACAAGACTTAATATTAGCTATGATGTTCATATTTTAACTTAGTTCATGGACAAAGCAGCAACAATACATTTGAATGCTACATACAGAGTTTTAAGATATCTTAAGTAACTAGAGGGATAAGGTATACTTATGTCATCATTTTTTGATTTCGTCCTAAAAGCATATTCAGATAGTGATTGGGGAGGGTGCAATGAAACAAGAAAATCCTTGACAGAATTTTGTATTTTTCTTGGAGATACTTTGGTTAGTTGGAAGTTAAAGAAACAACAGATAGTGGCAAGAAGTTCTGTTGAAGCAGAGTATAGGGCAATGGTTGTGACTATATGTGAGGTTATGTGGTTGATTTATTTGTTAAATGACTTCAAAATTCATCATGAGGGATCAGTGCATTTATATTGTGATAATGTTTCAACATTACTTATCTCCAAGAATCCAATGTTTCAAGAAAGAACAAAGCATATTGAGCTGGATTGTCATTTTGTTAGAGAAAATGTGCTTCTAGGAGTGATAAAGCCGTTGCATTTGAAGACTAATCTCCAGTTATTAGACATGTTTACAAAGGCGTTGCATCCATCTCAATTTCATAGTTTGCTGGTCAAGAAGAGCATTCATAACATACATGCTCGTTTTGAGGGGGAGTGTTAAGAAGGAAAAAGTTATTAAATCAGTTTTTGATTATTGTTAATTAGCTAAACTAATTTCGGTTAGTTAGATTGGTTAGAAACATAATTTTTATTTTTTTTCCCTCCTTTCTTCTGTATATAAGTTCTATTTTCCATTCATCAATAGAGTTGAGGCATTCATTTCATAACACTAGGGTTTAATTAACTTGGATGGATTGATGGATGGACAGTAAAAACATGTCAAAAGTCTTCGTCGGGTAAGGCTGTTGTGCTTGCTTCATTTGGGGGCCATAATGATATGAATGCTTCGCAATAAAGTAAAGACAAAGCTAAGGCCTAAGCCTAAGCCAAAGCCAAAGCTGCCACTATGCATGCACATTAATTCTGTTAACTGGGGTCTCGCTCACTAGGCCCACTGAAAAAAAAATAATATATACTTTTATAAAGTGCCATGTGTGTGCGTGTAGGGTTAAAATAAGAAAAAATTGAAATTGAAGACAGAGGAAGAACAATGAGAATAGGGTTGCTATCGAGCAGAGTCGAGTCGAGTTTTGGTAAGCTCTGCTTGGGCTCGGCATACCTAAACTCAAACTCGAGCTCGAGTTGAGCCTGAAAGCTTGGCTCGAGCTCAAGCTCGGTTTGGGCTTGGCTCATCAATTTGGTTGATGAGTCAAGCTCGGGCTCACCATAGAGAGGAGGAAGAGTAGCAAAGAGGGAGAAGCGTGCAACGGAGGCGAAGATAGAGGATGAGCGACAATCAGCAACAAAAGGCAAGGCAGTGACGAGAAGTAAGGCGGTAGCGAAAGGCCAAGCTGTGGCAAGGGGAAGGCAGCTAAGGGAAGAGGGCTGGAAAAAAAAAGAGCAACAGATGGAAGGGAAGGGAAGGGAAGAAGAAAAGAGCGAGAGGAAGAGAAAAGTGGGTTTCCTCTTGAGCAGAGAGAGGGTTTCTTAGGGAAAGAAAAGTAATATAATATGTATATACATATGTATGTTAAATAATATATTTATAAAACATATATCTAATATATAATTTAATAAATGATATAATAATAATATGTATGTATATATATGCATGTTAAATAATATATTTATAAAATATATATCTAATATATTATACATACATATATTATTATATCTAATTGTGAACTTTTAATCAAATCTGTTCACGAGGCTCTAATCAAGCCAACTCGCAAGTTAATGAGTCGAGCTTTACTGAGCTTAAGTTCGGCTCATTTACAAATCGAGTTTTAAAATTAGGCTCAAACTCAGCTCATTTATCTTAACAAACAAAATCGAAAAAGCTTTTATCGAGCCTAAACAACTCAGCTTATTTACAACCCTAATTGAGAACCACGATGAGAAGCAGAGCCACATAGAGAAATAAAAGGAAAAGATTTTTTGATTTTGAAAATTTTTTGGCAAGATTAAGCAGTTATTTCAATTTCAATCTTGATGAAATTTTGGTACGTTGACGTGTTCCCTGAGTTTTACAAGGTGAACATTTCTAATCGTCGTTACAATTCTTTTCGCATATTTTTCATATATTCAGTTTGTTTGGTTAGATTTATTAATTTTTCTTTTGTTTGGATGTCAAGAATTTGATTCTTGAGATTTGATTATCGAGATACGCTTTTAGTTGAGTTAGTGAAGAACTTTTGTATTTCCATTATTTCATAGTGGAAGGTTGAGTGGCTTGTGCTTGTGGTTTTTTCTCTTCCCGGCAAGATAGTTTTTCACATAAAAATATCTAGTGTTGATTGTGTGTTTGGTATAATTCTTGGTTTATTGTTTCTTTATACTGGTTTCTCTCAACAAGTGGTATCAAACCCAAATTACAAGATTTTATACCTTGTGTTAAGTATGGAAATTATTATAAGTAAATGATTAATCTAAATGGTTCAAATTATCATATTTGGAAAGGAAAGATGAAATATCTTCTTTATGTAAAAGATTATTATTTTCTAGTGTTTTCAATTGAGAACCCAAAAAACAAAATTGTTGAATAATAGAATTTGTTTCATCAACAAGTTTGTGAATACACTAGACAGTGGGTAGATGATAATATTTTGAACCATATTAATGGAGAGACACGTACTTGCACCATGTGGAACGACCTTGGGGGAGCTTTAGGCTCAAAAAATAGAGAACAATAAGTTATTTTTTATCAAGCAAATGACAAACTTTGAGGTATCAAAATGGAATTGCTATAACTGATTACTTGAATACATTCTAAGGAATGAATGAGAATCAAGTTTGATGATGAGGTACAGAGATTATGGATACTTTGGTACTTTACCGGACTCATGAAAATTTTCCAAATGTCTTTATCTAACTTAACCTTAGATGGTAAGATCGCAATAGATTTTCTTAAAAGTAGTGTTCTGAATAAAGAGATGAGAAGGAAGTCATAAGTTAGGGTTCCTATTCACAATCAAAAGTGCTAGTTAATTTACAGATACTAGGGGTAGAAGTCAAGGCAAGTGTTTGAAGAACAAAGACGAAATTAGTGACATTCAAAAAATATGCCAACATTGAGTGTCACCATTGTGGTAAGAAATGTCCCATTAAGAGATTTTGTTGAAAACTCAAGAAAGAGAATGAGAAGAACAAAGGCAAGGAAGACAAGAAAGATGACAGGGGTGATGAAACATATGTTACAACCACCACATAGTAATTTCTTATTGTCATTAATGATAATAGTGTGAACCTGACAAATCATGAGTCTAATTGGGTGATTCATAATGGTGCTACCATTCATGCTACATCTAAGAAGGTTTTTCCCTCATCAGTTCCTACAATAATCTCAAAATGTCCATAATGGTGTACACCCTCCCAAGCAATACTTCCTACAAAATGTTCATTTGAATTAGGAAGTTGACTCATTTTTTTCCCTCATCAGTTCCTACAATAATCTCATCAAATAAGAGAACTATAAAGGTTTTATATACAAGAAAACAACTCAAATAAAAATTAAGTGAATAACTTACAATCACTTTAGCAAAATCTGCATCAAGTGGCTTCCCATTATTGTGTTATCTATGGGTTTCTAAAAATTCCTATGCTCGAGATGGTTCAACCCTATCTTTAGTCTACAATAGAAAATATTTATGATAGGAAAATTGAGAAACGTTTGGACTCTTTCTAAGTATTCTTGGCTTACTTTACTACAATCCAACAATCTTTTACTCTTATTATCCATTAAAATCCACTAAACCAGAAAAAAAAGGATAAACTCAACTTAATCATACTAAGTGACCATTCAAATAGAATTCAAATTTTATAGCATAGAAAGTAAACAGAAAAAAAAAATCAAATTCATTATAAGTATATAAACTTCACAAACATGAAAATGCTAGACAATGCAACTAATGACACAAATAAAGGAACATTAATTTTAATGCAACTATTTAAACAGAGGTACATAGAATTGAGTCTCTTAATGGTTAAATCATATTAACATAAAATATAATGATAATAATCTCTAAAAAATATAATGATAACAAAACCAAATCATAATGATAATAAGCTCTAACCAATTGCACCAAACAACCATCCACACAACGATTCAATTGAAAGACAAAAGACAGCTGCAGTGTTCATCCAATAGGCAACAAATCATAATGATAACAGTGCAATCTTCAATTAGAACAGCTTCATAGAATATAACGAGAGAGAGAGAGAGGGGGGGGGGGGGGGGGAGAGACCTAAAGATATAATCGATCAAATCTCAACTCCCTGATATCAAACAAACACAAAACTCTGTTTGGATGCTGAGAAAATGAAAGAAAAATGAAGAAAAACAAATTAAGAAAGACCTTACCTTCTAAGGCTGATGGTAGAGGCTATAAAGGCGACGAAAATGGTGGAGGTTGCAATGACGTCGAATGACGGGATGCAGCGACGGCAATGGACGGTAGATGTGATTATGATTGTAGATGGTGGAGGTTGCAACGGCAGATGGCAGATGTGGCAACGGTGGTTGATGACGAAGGCAAAGAAAGATGGCAGTGAAAAAGAACGGTGACAAAGAAAGATGGTGGAGGCGATAGCGATAAAGGTAACCGGTGGCTACAAAGCATAATTCACAGATTTGATCAACGTTCCTATCTGCAAAAGCCAGACAACCAAAAACTGTAACAACAATACCCATGAAAAAAGGATAGAAGGAAAGATAACGCTTTATCAGCAAAAAGGAAAAAAAAAGTTAAAAAGTAATGTTCTTTTTTCTTAAAAAAATTTCCCCTTCTCAAATGTGTTGTATAGCATGCTTCTGAATAAAAGAGGCGTGCACCAATATAAGGTTAATTTGGCCGTTTGCGTAAACTTGAAATGCCTGAGTAGGTCCATGTACTAGGATACTAATAACTTGGCTGCTGGATGTATGTGATTTGAGGGGGAATTAGAATTATTCCATAGGTCTTTGGCCATACATGTTCAGTTTGGAATAAGCAAGTAGATCAGGTGATATGTCTTTCATTGTCCTATGGAAGTCATTTCATATCGGAAAAATACATTTGTTTACTCCCCTTACCACCAGCCCAGCAATTGCATGCACAGAGAGAGAGAGAGGACCCCAGAGTTGAGGTTATTGCATGAATAAAATAACTTGAGATGTACTATACATGATAGACCAAATCACTTTATCAAGAAATGACAGATTTATGAATCTCTTGACACTCAATGTGTAAAAGCGGGAGAGCATGGTGGCAATATACCAGACAAAATTTAAGAGACCGTTTAAGCTTGACAACCTCGAGATACAAGAGCCAGCAACGTACCAGTAGTGCAGAGCAGAGCATATTTCCAATTCCTATCATTCTATTATCTCCTACTAGTCGGACCGAGAAGAGTCCAAATAGAAGCAAAATTATACGCACCCTTATAGCATGAAATACAAGCGCGCACCTCATCTCGGTAGGCCTCGGCAGGATGCTTGCCGATGTCCTGTTTCAGAGCTTCGAAAATGTCGTCCTCTCTCTCCTCGAGCAGAGCCTTGAGCTGCGATCTTCTCCAGCTCTCTTCCTTGGTCTTCCCGGAGCTGTACGCGTCCCTGACTTCCTTCACTTGCCTCTCCAAATCATGCTCCGTCGCTTCCATTTTGCCAATTACGAGCAACCACTGGACGCAACTTCCAACGCCATGCTGCTATTTATGCTTAATGTTCAACTACCATCATGTCCTATGTGGTTGGCGCTTCTTAATAATCAAAGCGATAATGACGGCGCTCTGCTTGCTCTTTTTCTCTCAATTTCTTCAAGTTCTTTCGATTTCTCTGTTTATCAATATTCAATCCGTCCAAACCCATCCCCCCCCCCCCCCCCAAAAAAAAAAAAAGATCCATTATAAGTGGTATTAGAGTCAATTTAATATATTATCATCCATTTTGCGATGAGATGAGGTGAAAGCCAAATTTAGCCTCTGGGCTGTGCACAAATAGCCAGAATTCTTACTGGAAACGGCTTCTGAACAAACCAAACTGTTAGCAAATTTATGCATAAATTATAAATATCACAAAAATAAAATATTTAGTTAATAGAGAAAAACTGAATCTTCAAAATTAGTTGTGCCACGAGTCTCCTTGAACTTTCAAGTCAGGTGCATAATCACATTATGAAAAGTACACTCAACCCACAATCCAAATACCCACTCAACCAGGGGTGGAGCCAATGTAGGCCCAGTAAGAGCCTTGTTCCGCCATTGATTTTGGCCTATACTCAGGCTCGGGTATAAAATCTAAAACCCTCCCTCAATCCCTCTCTCGCTCAAGCTCTCGCCGCCTGCCCCCTCTGGCCGCTGCCCTTCTCCCTCTCTCGCTCTCGCTCGCTGTCGGTTGCGGGCTTCCCCTCTGTCGCTCTCACTTGCTCTGGCCTCCATCTGGCGACTCAGACTATCCAACCATCGCTGAGGTGAGGTCGTTGACTCACTCCGCTCGCCCTCCTCTCGCCTCCTCGGTCTACGGTCGCTCTCGCTCTCCTAGCTCAATCCATCACGGTCAGTCGCTCTTGCTTGCTAGTTGCTGCCTCTTTTTGGGCCTTTGGCTCCATCGCTCGCCGGCTCGCCCCTCAGGGCTCCAACCCTCCGTCGCTGATCACTCGCTGGAGCTAGACGTTGCTTGCCTCTTCGACTCCAGCTCTCTATCCCTCTCGCTTAATCAGTGAGTAGCAAGGTCTCACCAATTTTTGTCTCAAAAAAGTATTTTTTTTTTTCATTTTTTAAATTAAGGTATTGATTAAATTATGTTAATTTTTTGTATATTTATATTATTATATTATTTTTTATTTTTTATTTTTTTTAATAAATTTTGCCCTCATTAAAAAATATTGCTAGCTTCGCCCCTGCACTCAACTGATAAGAACACTCACAATATCACTCACAATATAGATTGTATCTTTGTGTTTTTCAGTGTGTCCCAAATCTTATGCAATGATCTCTATTTATAGATGAGAAAGCATTCTTTGATAAGATTTAAGAGATAAAGATCAACCGGAATTCAAATTTCGAAATTATCTCACTTAGAGATAATTTCGTTTTAGGATCAAATTATCTCACTTAGAGATAATTATATTTTAGAATGAGAACTTATCTCATCTAATTAGATTGACTTATCTTGATCGCATTTAAACATTAATTGACAATTATCAATAATTATAAATTATCTACATCTCTCACTCAAGCATGATCGGTCAACTAATACCCAAAATATGAATATAACCTTTCTTATCAAATTAGAGTTTCATACGGTAAAATAGGTCATGCAACCTGCGAGATATAATTGAGAAAAATATTTATCAAAGAGCATTTCGCTCTAATTTGAAGAAACCTCTCGTTGTGCCCCGACTTAACATTATCTCACTCCCTCAATGAGAAATTACTACTTCATATATACGTATTCAAATTTGTTCAAATATCACAAAAATATCACAATTGTCCGGCTGGAGAATACATGCATATATTCATGAAAACGGTTAAGACTTCTTGTACTCATATTAATCCATTGTGGATCAATTGCTCTCCCAAAAATGTTTCAAAGTTGAATCTTGTCCACAACTATAGGAAACATACCAAAGTGGCATTTACTGACTCATTACTTCATAATATAGTCAAGAATTCCAAAAGGAACAATATAAGACATTCACAAAAAATGTTTAAAGGGACTCACACAATGAGAATGAGGGATGTCTCAATTTGTACTCATTTCCCTTATTGGTCGTACTTATAAGCACATATACTATGAATTACATGTTATGGTGATTTCCTCCCACTAAGGGCGTATGTCACTCCTATCACCATATGGATCTCTTTTCAATTGCACCTCTCACTATGCGTTGGATCCGGTTCATATTAGACTTACATGATTGTGGAATTATCATGTTTGGCTATTACAAAAATAACCTCATCTTAGTAACCATCCAAGGAGACACCAATATTAAGAGTATGGTACACTCTAGTATACTTGCTCCAAAAATATTGTGTCTCATCTCTACTCACTACAAAAGTGATAGGGGTGATCATTTGTGTAAGGGAACCAATCCTTGTCTGATTAACATACTCATGCTAGCTCTTGATTCTTTTAGTCCAAGCACAATTGAAAAATTTTAGACAATACTTCAATTTATTAAATAAATGAAGAGTCACATATGCAATAAGAAATGAATTACAATCTACATAAACCTAAAGATCTAACATGATCTTTATAGGAATCTCTAGTGATAGGCTTTGTAAAAGGATCAACAACCATTATAAGTGTAGAGATATATTGTAAGACCACTTCTTTTTTCGTTATAATGTCTCTCACAAAGTTACACTTTGTTTCAATGTGCTTGGACTTCTTGTGATATTTCGAATCTTTAGAATATGCAATTGAAGCTTGGCTATCGCAGTGGAGTGTAACATATCTTGCATTGTCAGGAGTGACCACAAGGTCGATTAAAAATCTCCTTAACCACACTACTTCTTGTACTGTAGCTGAACATGCAATGAATTCAGCTTCTATTGTTGACAGAGCCGTGCATGTTTGTTTCCTACTACTCCAAGATATAGCACCTCAACTGAGCAAAAACACATATCCTGAAGTTGATTTGCCTTCATCCAAGTCTCCACCCTTGTTAGCATCTGTGTAGCTAGTTAAATGCATATATCCACCCTGATAATATAGGCAATAGTCTACAATCCCTCTTAAGTATGCAAGAATCCTTTTGACTGCATTCCAGTGCTTGGGTTCTTGATTTGATTGGTATCTACTTACCAATCTGATCGCATAACAAATATCTGGTATGATGCACATCATGACATACATCAAACTTCTAATGGCACTTGAGTATGGTGTGTTTTCATTTGAGATTCCTCTGTAGAACTCGAGGGACACATTTTTAGGCTCAAAGTTTGTCCCTTAGCTATTAGAATGTCCATGAGTTTACATCTTTCATATTGAAATGATTAAAAAAAATTTCATTATAAGATTCTTGAGACAATGCTAGGAGTTTTCTTGAACGATCCCTATAGATCTTAACTCCAAGAATATAAGTAGCCTCACCCATATCCTTCATCTTAAAATTGAAACCCAACCAACTTTTGATAGCTAAGAGAAACTCTATGTTATTTCTAGCCAGCAAGATATCATTTACATATAATGTTAGAATCACAAAGAAATCTTTTGACATTTTGACATAAACACAGTGATCTTGTCGAATTATTACAAATCCATTAACAATAATTGTTTGATGGAATCCTATATACCACTGTCGAGAAGACTGCTTAAGGCTATAGATAGTTTTTTTCAATTTGCAAACCTTTGCTTCTTGGCCTTTCTTGATGAAACCTTCAGGTTGATCCGTATAGATTTCCTCCTTTAATTCTCCATAGAGGAAAGCAATCTTTGCATCCATTTGATATAATTCAAGGTCCATATGTGCGATGATGGCTAGAATGAAACGTATAGACACCATCCTTACAATAGGAGAGAACATTTATTCATATTTATACCTTCTTGTTGAGTATAGCCTTTCACAACAAGATGACCTCTAAATCTTTGTATCATCCCATCCACCTTTCATTTGATCCTTAAGACCCATTTATTGCAAATGGCTCTATGGTCAGGCAGAAGATCAACAAAGTCCCAGACAGGGTTTGATTTCATAGACTCTATCTCATCTTCAATTGCACTCATCCATTTTTCTTTATTTAGGGATTTTATAGCCTATTCAAAATTGTTAGGCTCATCAAGATCGTGAGGAGCTGTCATAAAAGCTTCCCCTTCAATCTCAAAATGACGACGGACATTGCTTTTCTAACTACTCCTCATTACTAAGTCCATCTGAGGAATTGTCTCACATGTGTCACTCCCACTTAGATCAAGAGTTGATGTCTCATTATACTTTTCGTTAAATCCAATTGGAGGCACACTTAGTTTAGGATCTCCTAACTCGTATAGTTGGAAATCCCTGTTGACCTCACCCCTTCTAGGAAAATCATTTTTCAAAAATGTAACATCTTATGATTCAATTTCAGTTATACTCCCATCTTCATTTTCTCTAATGAATACATATCCTTTGGAGTGTTCTGTGTGTCTCACAAAGATATATATACTTTTTACCCCTCAATCCTAATTTTTCAAAAATTGTGTGAAGGGTTATGAACAAATGATACTGACCCCAGAGTCTTAGATTTGTTAGGTCAGGCTTTCCTCCTGTTCATAACTCATACGAAAAATTATTCACTGATTTGGAGGGCACTCGGTCAAGTATGTAGGCAACAGTCAATAGTGCATCTCCCTAATACGAAATTAATAGATTTGCTTGCGCCATCATTGATCTAACCATTTCCAAAATGGTTATGTTCCTTCTCTCAACAACACCATTTTGTTGCGAAATATATGAGATAGTCAATTGTCTTTCAATCCTCTTTTCATCACATAACTCTCTAAAGAGGTCGAATAGATATTCATGCCCACGATTAGTTCTTAAAGTTTTGATTGTTTTTCCTATTTGATTCTCCACCAAATTAGTGTATCGTTTGAAACTTTCCAATGCTTCAGATTTGTAAGAAATCAAATAAACATATCCATAACGCATGAATTCATCTATAAAAGTGATGAAATGCCTCGCCCTCACACTCATTGGACCAGAGATGTCAGAATGGATGAGCTGCAATGGAAAATCAGCTTTTTTGCCTTTTTCCAAGTGATTTTCTCATTATTTTACCAACTAGGCAATATTCACATGTGGGCAAGTCAACTTTAGTGAGTAGGCCTAAAAGGCCTTCTTGAGCTAGCCTATTCATTCCTTTTCTTCCCAATACAACCTACCCTAGCATGCTAAACATTCACATTTAGATCCATATTTTCATGAGATGTAACAAAAGTGCAAGCTTGATTGTAATTATAAAAATCACAATCCATAACCATAAAGCCATTCGAAAGAAAAACAGAACCATAGTAAATTGTTTCTAAAACCAAATCCATATATACTCATGTAGAAATTTAATCTGAAACCTAAACTAAGAAAGACTGTAACGGAAATCAAATTTTGCTGAAAATCTGGAGCAAACAAGACATCATAAATAAGTAGAGTCCATCCACCACGAAGTTGGAGTTGACAAGTACCTAGGCCTTTGACTTCGACTCTTACATTATTCCCCACAAATATCCATCTTGATTTCTCAGGCATCCAACGATATTCCATTAAAGTGCTACGGTCTGTAACTACGTGGTTAGTTATTGCTGAGTCTACAATCCATAAAGGACAAGTGTCAACCATCATGACACAACTAGAGACTAAAGCAACAAGAGTGGAATGAAACACTATCTTTTTCGGCTCAACACAATCCTGAGCAAAATGGCCCTTTTGACCACAATTGTAACATTTAACGTTCGATATGTCCTTCTTTCCGCCTTGCTTTCCTTTTTGGCATAATTTGGCCTTAGGTTTATCTTGGTCCGATGTTTTGGCCTTCTTGCCTTGAGAACTTATTCATTTCCACTTTCTTTTATGAAAGGACTTCTTGGAGTTTGATTCGACAACATATGCCTGATTGAAAATTCTAGCAGCCTGCAGACGCTCATCTTCCAACTCCAAATGACGCACTATGTCATCAAACATTCTGATGTTATCATTATGCATCATGTTTACTTTCATATGTTCCCAAGTAGAAGAGAGAGATCTGATAATAGCTTGAACCTACTACTCGTCAATGAGATTATGTCTCACTTATTGAAATTCTCTAATCATATTTGACATCGCCCTGAGATTGTCTCTCATATTATGATTTGGACGCATCTTATAATTGTTAAATTTGATTGTGAGAATCCTTTGCCTTGATAGCAAGGTATTCCCATATTTTTCTCTTATGACATTCCACATATCTCTAGTAGTTTCATACTGTTCAGATTGACAAAGAATGTCATCTTGCATACAGCTTAGCAACGTAATGTGAGCTAAGGTGTATTTTTCTTTTCCAAGCATTATATGTTTCTAAATCTCTCTGATGTTGGGTCGTATTCCCCTCATCAGGCTGAACCATGACATTAGTTAAAGTCTCTGTGATTTCGATTTCTTCCAATATGAATTGCACATTTCGATGCCGCATGTCATAATTGCCTCCGGATAATAGTCAATCCATGAGCTAGCATATAATATCACAACATCATGATTGTAACAAAACCAATCGAGAATATAATAATGTCACATATATATTGGAATCGAAAGGTCGTCAATGCTTTCAATCATCATCCATATATAGATGTTTGACTATTATATAATTAATTATAATTTATGCAATCCACAAAATATGTCACATCATATGAATATTTGCAATCATAAACAATAATCATGACAAAAACACACATAAATGTCGTAACATTACTAATTAGAAAAATTAATATTCTAAAATCACTACAAAAAATCCAGCTTTAGCGACAAAAAAATGTCGCTAAAACTAAAAATTTCATCACTAAATTATTTAGCAATGGATAGATTTAGCGATAGGGAATTTTTTCGTCACTAATTAGTGAAGGACTGTTTCCGTCGTTGATTCAAAAAAGAAAATTAAATGTAAATAAAATAATAATTAAATAAAATTTGTACATAAATTTTAATAATTAATAATTTATTTTAATTAACTAAAATAACTAACTCACCAACAATATTTATATCATTATATTTGTATTTCTAATTTTAAAATTATATTTACTAAATTACTAACTTGACAACAATATTTATAACATTATATTTGTACTTCATATTTTAAAATAAAAATAAGAACTAATTAAAATACAAATATTAAGATTTTTATTTAAAATTATTATAATATATTTAATAAAGAACTACTTAAAAAAATTTACAAATAAATTGTATATTTATTTTATTTTTTATATATAATTAATATCTTATTAAAAAATTGATATAATAATTTTTTATTCCTAATTTACACATTTTCTAATAATTTGTCATTTAAATGATTAATAATATATACACAATGTACAACAATATATACTAAATATGCAATTATATAAATACAAAATAAACAATAATATACATGCAATAAATATAAATAACAAAGAAATTAAAATTAACAATTAATCATTAATTAAAGTAACTAACGGATATATTAATCAAGTAACAACTAATTATTATAAATTAATAGCTAAAAATGATATGTTGCGATCATTTTATTTGTTTAACATATCAGTTAAAACGAAACAATCTATAATTGACATGGATATTTTTTATCTAAAAAATGTTCAAAGATGTATTTAAAAGTTAAAATAACAAAATAATAAAAATATAATGCACAAAGAAAAAAAACTACCTTATAAATTTTGATGATACTCGTATCTTTTAAAAGAAACCTCTATAACCAAAAAAAAAAAATTAAACAAAACTTTGAAAGTGAGGTTGAGAGTGCAGAAGGGGTGAGGAGAAGGGGAAGAGATGGGAGATAGAGAGTGCAAAGGGATTTATATAGAGGGCGAAAAAATTCAAAAGGAGGGGAAAAAATTCAAAGGGGGAGAAAGAAGGCACGAGGGGATTATTAATGGGCATCTTACCATCACTAAATGCTGGAGGAAGGGGGCGCAGGGGGATAGAGACGGGCATCTTCTCGTAGCTGTTTAGCAACCCCGTGTGCCCCTCATTCCCTATGTTTAGCTACGGACATCTTCCCATTACTAAACGGTAAGGGGAAATGGGGGCGCGGGGGGTTAGTATGGGCATATGCCCATCTCTGTTTGGACTGTTTGATTTTTAAACAAATTTTAAAAATTTAAAAAAATACATTCAAATATTTTTTTAAAAAATCATAAAATATAAATAATATAGATAGAGAAAAATATATTTTATATTCAATAATAAACATAAAATAATGGATTATGCTAGATATCCCAGAACTCTTACATGGAGTTTTATAGGAATTTTTTTTTTCTCGTCATTTATGCCAACCCCCCCTCCGAACTTTTTTTTTCTTTCTCGTCATTTATGCCAACCCCTCCCCCCCCCCCCCCCCCCAATTTCTCCCGCCCACTCACTGACCCGCTTGCTCACTGAAATTCCCCCCCCCCCACCCTCCCTCTCCCTCTTCCTCTTCCTCTTTCCCTCTTTCCCCATGACCCCTTTCCTCCCATCTCCGTCGTTCGCCAGAACCCCATCTTTGCCCAGCCCCAACGTCGTCGTCGTCCCCTCCCCTCTCCGCCGTTCGCCCCCTCCCCGCTCGACCCTGCCCCGCCGTCGACGCCCCCCTCCGCTGTCGCCGCCACCCCCTCAATTTCCAGCCTTCGTTTGTTGTTTCTGGTTGCTAACGAACCCTGTTTGGATCTTTTCAGAACAATTTAAATTTTACAGAATGGGATCAAGCAGGTGAAACAAATGTCCACTGCAACATACAACAAGGTGAAGGTGGTAGCTCCATTGCTAATATTGCTAATAATGCGCAGAGGAGATTAAAGTCTTATGACAGTTTGTAATTATTCAAGTGAGTTTTATTAAAATTGATTCGTAAGTTTAAAGGAGAGAGTGGATGTCGATCCCACTACATTAATTAATGGGGGCTCATCCGATATGTGATGCACAGAGGGCTAAGCGTATATGGCATGGGGGCCGGTGGGGGGATCTGATTGCAGAAGAAACATTGCACTTTTGGCACAGGACAGGAGAGAATGTGGGTGGGTGAGGGATGGGGAGGATTTGTTAGTCGTTGGCATGTTGTGTAATATATAGCCAGCCTTATGGAGTTTGAATTTCAAATTTGCAATTGATACAAGAAGATGAAGCCAAAAGGCAAGGCAGACATGGCCGTTTGTTTCCTTTGCCCACTTCCACTGTTCCACATTGTTTTGTTTTTCTATGTATATGGTTTTTGCTGGCACTTCCAACGGATGGCTGCAAATGTGACCAAGTGGTTAATGGAAACTTGGAAATGCAAGCAAAAGTATTTTAGTATGGAAAAGTGGTAGTAATACCAATAACAATACCCGCTTATTAAACATTTTTTGTGTTTTTGTTCACTCTTTTTCTTTCCTTGTGGAATAAGAGTAAGAGTGGTAGGCAGAAAATGTTTAAGAAAGTTTGGTTAGCATTACTCTTTCTTTCGGTCAATCTCAGTCTTAAATCAATAAAAAAATAATACAACCCTTCTTAGCCATCACGTACATATAGGCCATGAAAAGTGCTACTCACTTGTTATAGAAATGATTAATTAGATGTTAAAAGTAAAATATATTAAATGTACCTTAATAAGTGTTCACTGTCAACAAAATCCTTATTTCAAATGTTAGTCTTTTGGTGAATGTAAAAAAAATTTACCAAATGGAAGTTATTAAAGGCACGATGACAAGAATAGATTAAATACTAAAAAATCAAATCCCATTATAAAATTAAAGTATAAGGCACTGCATGAAGATCAATCAACCCCACGGTGGGGGCGTTGATGGTCAGAAATCTAGGGAGTGGCGGTGACAGCGGGGCTGGGCTGACACTACAAGAAAAAACAGTTTTAGTGACGGGTTTTGTGACGGGAATGCTCCCGTCACTAATTTGTGACGGGTTTAGTGATGGAAAGCCGTCACTAATGTGGTTTAGTGACGGTCAGAAATTACCGTCACAATTTTGTGACGGGATGGTGTATCCCGTCACAAAATAGTGACAGAAAATGCTCCCCCGTCGCAAATCAGTGACGGGAACAAGGTTTCCCGTCGCAGTTTTGTGACGGGGCGTCAGTCCCGTCGCAGATCTGCGACGGGACTGACTCGTCCCGTCGCAATCTGCGACGGGAATGGTCAATCCCGTCGCAATTCTGCGACGGGACTGACGCCCCGTCACAAAACTGCGACGGGACGAGTCAGTCCCGTCGCAGATCTGCGACGGGACTGACGCCCCGTCGCAGATTGCGACGGGACGAGTCAGTCCCGTCGCAGATCTGCGACAGGACTGACTCGTCCCGTCGCAGATTGCGACGGGACGCGTCAGTCCCGTCGCAATCCCCCCTTTAAAAAACCCCTCCCCTTCCCCATTCTCCCAGCCCCCTCCTCCCACTCACTGTCTCGCCCCCCCTCTCCTCCTCCATTTCCCATTCTCCCAGCCCCCCTCATCCCTCTCACTGTCTCGCCCCCCTCCCTTCTCACTGTCTCGCCCCCCTTCTCTCCCATTTTCTCACTATCTCCTCCATTTTCAGTTACTTCACAGTCGCTGGTTCTTCCTCTTCTTCAGTTAATTTCAGTGCTATCAAGTAAGTATTTTATAACTTTTTATTTTGTTTTACTTTTAATTATATTCTGTTAGTTTAATCATAATTTCTTTGTGTTATTAGTTGTAATTATTTTATTTTTATGTTAGTTTAGTTGCAATTATTTTATTTTTGTGTTAGTTTAGTTGTAGTTATTTTATTTTTGTATTAGTTTAGTAGTTTATTTTTATGTTAATTAGTTTAGTTTTAGTTTAATTGGTTATGTTATTTGTAATGCTTAAAAATTAAAATATTAATAATTATAATTAAATAATTAAACTACAACTAATTAATTATTTAGTTATTTTGATATGTTATTGGACTAGTAAATCCGTGCATGTGTAAATAATGTTTATTTTTTTATTTTTAAGTTTAGATATATTTTTAATGAAAAATATTATAATTTTAAATAAAATACATAAAAAAATATATACTAAAAATATATTTACTATTTAAGAAAGCATATATTTTAAAATATAAAAATTAAAAAAATATTGTTATAAAAAAATATTTAAGTGTAAAAAAATTAAAAAAATTCTATTAAAAATATAAAAGAATTCTATTTAAAATATAAAAATTAATAAATAATAAATAAAATTTTAATTAAAAAGTTTAAAACTAACATATGAAATAAATTAGATAATTATTTAAAATAAAATACTAAAATTGAAAAATAATATGAGAAATTAATTAGATAAATATTTAAATTAAAATATAAAATAAATACAATATTAAAAATAAAATACCATTGAATATATTTTTAATAAAAATTAAGGCCTAAAAATACAAAATAAAATTTTACCATGAAAAATTATTAGTTTTTATAACAATAAATTTAACCTTAATATTTTTAATAACTCAACGAAAATAAAATAAAAAATGTATCAAATCAAAATTTGAATAATTGTTTATGTAGTAAAGGAAATAAAAGTTTAAATTGCGTTAGTTTAGTTTAATAGTTAATTTATTTTTGTGTTTAGTATGTATGTTGAGTTTAATGATTATTTTATTTAAATTAGTTTAGGTTTTATTTTAATTTTTTATATTATTTGTAATGTTTAGAAATTAAAATATGAATTTTATTAATTGTTTATAAATTCTTTCTGTAGTTATTTTGTTATGTAATTGTATTAATAATATTTATTTTTTTGTTTTTAATTTAAAACACATTTTTAATTTAAAATATTGTAATTTTAAATTAAATATGTTAAAAATAAAATACTAAAAGTAAATACAATATTTATGAAAACATATATTTTGTTGCCATAAGAATAAGATTAAGTATAGACATTAAAAATTAATTTTTTTTTGTTTAAAACTTTAAAAATAATAAATAAAAGTAAAATTAGAATATTTAAAATAATGTACGAAATAAATTAGATAATTATTTTAAAAATTAAAATGAATTTAAAAAGGTATAAAATTTAATTTTTTATTTAAATGAAACACTAAAAATTAAAAATTACATGAGAAATAAATTAGATAAATATTTAAATTGAATTATTTATTTATTACAATATTAAAAATAAAATACTATTAATGAGTAATATAATTTGTTGTTATAAAATAAAATAAGTAGACTAATAGATTTTAAATTTCAAAGTGAGACATTTATAGCTAACTTAGAAAATATATTAGATACATTATTTTAACCATATTGTTCTTAATTACTCAAATCAAAATAAAATAAAAAATGTAACAATTAAAAATTATAATAATTGTTTAAGTGTTAAAGGAAATATAAATTTAAATTAGTATTTAAAAAAAATTCAATTCAAATATGTAGAGTTAAGTAAAAATATTAAAATTTATCTTAATTATTTATTATCTTAATTTATAAAAAAGATGCAAAATTTATCTCAATAAATTATTTATTATTATATTTATTTTTTGTTCATATTTATCAATTACTTATGACAGTCTGAAATGATGAAATATAATTTGGTTAGTTTTCAGGATAAAATATCTATTAGGAATCGTGCTTGTTATACAATTTTGAATTGAAAATGGAAGCTCCGTTGCATCGTCGATGGATTGATAATCGGTGTATGCCAAGAAGGGGTGGGATCACTCCTGAATTTTATGCTGGTGTTGATGAGTTTATTCAACTTGCATCTTCTCAAGAAAGTTTCATAAGGCTAGGAGTGTTGAAATGTCCTTGTATGAAATGTGAGTGTTTGAAGTTTAAACCAGTTAATGAGGTGAAAAGAGATCTTTGTAAGTATGGGTTTATGAAAGGGTATTATTATTGGACGAACCATGGGGAAGAAATGCCAATAATGCCTCAAAATGTTATTGTGAATGAATATTATAGAGAAGATAATTTTAGAAATCAGTTTAATCCGTATGAGCAAATGGTAATGGATGCAGCAGGACCGTCACATGCGCCTACTACAATGCAAGGAGCGTTTAGCGAAAGTGGTCATGATCAGTCGTACAATATTGAGGAACCACCTAATGAAAATGCAAAAGCATTTTATGAGATGTTATCTGCTGCACAATCCCCATTATACTCGAGTTGTGATGCAGAGAGTGAACTTTCTGCTGCAGTCAGAATGTTGAGCATTAAATCTGATTACAACATGTCTGAAGGTTGTTATAATGAAATCATGCAGTTTATGCAACATACAATGCCAACTGGTAATCGTGTGCCCGATGACTTTTATCATACTAAAAAATTGGTTTCTAAGCTTGGACTTGGTTGTCAGAAGATTGATTGTTGTCCAAATAGTTGTATGTTATATTATAAAGATGATCAATTTGAGAGGAGTTGTAAGTTTTGTAGTCATCCTCTTTTTAAGTCTGCAAGAAGTGGCATAGGAAAATTTAAAGAAATTCCTTTTAAGAGAATGTGGTATTTGCCCCCCATACCAAGATTGCAAAGAATCTATGCTTCAACCATTACTGCTTCGAACATGAGGTGGCATTATGAAAATCGGAGAGAGTTTGGGGTATTGTCTCACCCGTCTGACGGTGAAGCATAGAAATATTTTGATCGGACACATCCTGACTTCTCTGCTGATCCTAGAAATGTAAGGCTTGGTTTGTGTGCAGATGGGTTCACTCCATATGGTCAATCGGGTCGCCCGTACTCTTGTTGGCCAGTAATTGTGACTCCATATAATTTGCCTCCTGGATTATGTTTGAAAAGAGAGTTTATGTTTTTAACGGTTATTATTCCAGGTCCTTCAAATCCCAAGAGTAAGATAGACGTATTTTTACAGCCTTTAATTGATGAATTGAAATTGCTTTGGCACGAAGGAGTGTTGACTTATGACATATCCACAAAGCAAAATTTTATGATGAAAGCAGCTCTGTTGTGGACTGTCAATGATTTTCCTGCATATGGAATGTTATCTGGTTGGATGACATCAGGTAGATTAGCATGCCCGTATTGTATGGAAAATACAAAAGCTTTTAATCTCAAGTACGGTGGAAAAACATCATTTTTTGATTGTCACCGACAATTTTTGCTAATGGATCACCCTTTTCGAAGAAATACAACTGCATTTCGAAAAAATAAAGTTGATAATTCTTGTCCACCTCCTCGTTTAAGTGGAGAAAACATATTTGGTAGAGTATGCAATGTCCCATCTATCTTAGAACAACAAAATTGTGTTATGATCGGATATGGTGTGCAACACAATTGGACAAAAAGAAGTATTTTTTGGAATTTGCCATATTGGAAAGATAATCTTATCCGACACAATTTAGATGTCATGCACATCGAGAAGAATATTTTTGATAATCTTTTCAACACAATCATGGATGTGAAAGGTAAAACTAAAGATAATAGCAAAGCTAGAATGGACCTGAAAGAATATTGCAGGCAGAAGGAGTTGGAATTAGTAGAACGTGGTGGGGGTAAATATTGGAAACCTAAAGCTCAATATACTTTCATAAGAGAACAAAAGTTAAGTATTTTGAAATGGATAAAAGAACTTAAACTCCCTGACGGGTATGCATCTAGATTGGGCAGATGTGTTGATATGAAGAATGGAAAATTGTTTGGCTTGAAGAGTCATGATTGTCATGTTCTTATGGAGCGGTTACTTCCAACGGCATTTTCGGGATTACCAGATCGAATTTGGAGTCCAATAACTGAATTATGTCAGTTTTTCAAAGATTTATGCTCAACAACGTTAAGAACTGAACATTTGGAAATTATGGAACAAAATATCCCAATCATTCTATGCAAAATAGAGCGTGCATTTCCGCCTGGATGGTTTAACTCAATGGAACATCTCCCGATACATTTGGTTTACGAAGCAAAGGTCGGAGGGCCAATCCAATACAGATGGATGTATCCATTTGAATGGTAATAAATTTTATATTCATATAATTTATTGATTTTGTCGTATAGTTTATTATGTTCTTTTTCATAAATTAAGATAACTTTAAAATGATTTAGGTTTCTCAATACTTTAAAGAAGAAAGTTCGGAATAAGGCTCGCATAGAAGGATCTATTTGTGAGGCATATTTAATTGAAGAGACAGCCACATTTGGTTCATATTATTTTGAATCAAATATTCAATCAAGGAGGACGAGAGCTCCTCGAAATGATGATGGAGGAGAATCTTCGCATCCACAAATTTCTATCTTCAATTATCCGGGTCGTGCAGCTGGTCCAATGAAAAAAAGATGGTTGGATGTGAATGAGTTCCAAACAGCAAAGTTATATGTCTTGCTAAATACGCCAGAGGTCGAACCTTATATTGAGTAAGAACTCAAACTTAATTATATTAATATATTTATGACTTCATATTAATAATTTTGTTCATATTATGTTGATATATATATATATATTTTAATGTTTCAGCATGTACACAAACATGTTACGTGAATTATCGCCAGTAATCAGTGATGAAGAATTAAACAAACAAATCGAGGAGCATTTTTGTGTTTGGTTCCATAATCATGTAAGTTTGTAAAGTTTAAGATATTTCTTAATTTAATATTAATTATATATACATAAAGTGATGAAAATATTTTGTTAGGTGAATTTGAGTGGCGAAGTTATTGCAGACCCACTAATTCAGAGCATAGGGTGGGGGCCAACTCCCAACGTGAAACATTGGCCAATGTATTTCGTCAATGGATACAAATTTCATACTGTTGAATGGAGTCAGAGTAGGTCGACAGAAAATTATGGTGTTTGAGTGTCTGCGTCAGGAGGTGGAGCTTCACATATGAATTATTATGGAAAACTTATAGATATACTTGAGTTAGAATATGCAGGCTTACCAATAAAAAGAGTAATTTTGTTCAAATGTGAATGGTATGATCCAAGTCCACGAGGAACTAAAATTCATGATAAATATGGAATTGTAGACATTCGATCATCAAGAAGATATAGGAAATACGATCCATTCATATTTGCCCAACAAGCTGAACAAGTGTATTACTCGCCTTATCCTGATTACTGTCGTGAAAAAAATGGTTGGATGGTTGTAATTAAAACAAAGGCACGAGGTACAATAAATGCTCTTGAAGCTAACATGGAAGAGCCTTTTCAAGAGGATGAAATATTGCAACGGCCTATAATTGATGTAAATATTGACCTTGGAGGCACTTTACAAGATGATAATGGGCTAGTAGAGGAAGTTGATGTCTCCAATATTGTTGAGGAAGAAGAAAATGATATGTATGAAGAATCTGTTTCAGAAGAAGACGAGGAAGATATATTATCTGATGACAGAGATAGTGACCAGGAAGACATTGATGAATATATAGAAGAAGATGACTGATAGTTTTATGGTTTTTTTTTTGTGCATGCTAATTAATAACCTTTGTATTTTTAAAATATGAATATTTATAATTTTTGTACCTGTACTTTTAGTATGATGACTTTGATGTTAATGTAATTTTTTTTCATATATATATATAATTATCGAAATAGATGTCAGAACATTCAACACCTTCGGGTAGGGGAAGAGGTAGAAGTAGAACATCTTATAGGACCACATCTTCTCCAGATGCCAATTCTGGTTCGCAATATTCTTCTCCTGACTCCACACCTGTTGTTCAATCCACACAATTCAATCTCCAATCACCACCTCCACCACCACCCTCATAACCTTTTGCTCCCATGCCTCATCAATTTCCATATCCTGGAACCACGATGCCGCCATGGGGTTATTATGGTGTTCCACCTACTTTCTACCCACCAGATGTTGTACCACCGAGTGACCAATATGTTGGGGGAACTTCTCATATGCCAGACAGACATTCCCCATACACTTTCATGCCGACACCGCAAGGACTCAATTCATCATCTGCTTCTGCACAACACTCTGAGCCCATTCCAACTGACCCGGTTAACATCAGCCGAGGAGACGGTCGAAAACACTTATCTTGCGATGAACAGTGTAATCAGTGAGTATCGTATTTATTATTTTAAACTTATTACTTGCAATTATATTATACATTCAAATGAATAAATATATATTTTGTGTTTGACAGTTTTATCCCTGAAAGTGGCCCACCAAGCAAATTGGGAAAGATTTGGAGGGCACGATACACTGAACCGTGGATTCATTGGGATGAAGTGCCAGAAATAATACGAAGGATGTGGCTTGAAGAATTTAACGTAAGTTAATTTATAATTCTTTATTAATATAAGTTTGTATTTAAATTCTTATATATATATGTTTCTTAATTTAATGTAGAAGACGTATTTCTGGCCACCCGAGGAGAATGATCGCATATGGCTCACATGGAATAAGTCTGGTAGACGAAGTTTTAGGAGCCATTTGCATCGAATTAGAAATGGGGAAGACGAAGCAACGTGGATGGATCCCGACGTGCGTAAGGCACTTGATGCAAAGTGGGCAGAAGAAAGCAACAAAAAAATTTCCACACAAAATAAAAAAAATCGTGCTTCTGAGACCGGTGGTTCGCTCCACACTGGCGGGTCCATTCCATTCTCCTTGACTCGAAGAAGGCTGGTAATTACTTATGCTAAGTTATATATATTTTTTTATAATTTATTTAAATTATAAGTTTACTATATTATTTATTAATTTCTTATACAGGCAACTGAATTGAATCGTGAGCCCAATGAGTTTGAATTCTTCAAGAGAACCCACACCAGGAAAGATAATCAAGGAGAAGAAGTGTGGGTCGATGACAGATCTAGGGTCGTCGCTGTAAGTGTGTTTTATAAATTAAATTAAATTTTTTATTTTAAAATAATCTTTTAATTCATTTACATGAATATTTTAATTTTATAGGAAAGATATGAAAGATTGAGTGCGGATGCATCTTCATCATCCGCAAGTACCGAAGAGTCCTCATCGCCTACAGTTAATGAACACGACATCTTCTATCAAGCTGTTAGTGGTCGGAATAGAAAGGGTCGAATATACGGGCTGGGCTCCCAAGCTAATTTGTTATATCCATCTACCACCAATCGTTCTAGCCAATCATCTTCACATGTGTCACCAGAGTTTGAACAAATGAGACTTAAAGTTACCCAATTAACTGATGAGTTGCTTGAATCCCGGATTGAGAATCGGCAATTACGACAGTGGCAAGAACAAATGACAGCGTGACAGTCAGAAATGAATATGGTAATAAGTAGATTGACAAAACAATCTACTGCAGATGCTGGACCGTCGACTGTTCCAAGTGGATCTGACCCGGTAGCTGATCAAGATGAGAGTGACAATGGTGAAGATGAAAATGCTAATAATAATGATGATTGATTGTAATGGAATGTTGTAAACATTGAAGTAAACATGGGTAATCTTAATATTAATATTAAATTTTAATTTTTTTTAATGTTAAATTTGTTATATTTTTAATGTGAATGTGGGTAATATTAATTTTATTTAATGTTATTTTTAATATTTTATTTAAATTTTTTTAAAAAATTGTTGTTAAATACAATTTTTTTATTCTTATAAAAGAAAATATTAATTTTAATTTTAATTTTAATAAATATAAATTTTAATTTTATAAATTTAAAAAATATATATTTTTAATTTCATAAAAATATATTATTGATTTAAAATAATATTTATTTTATTTTTAATGTGAATGTGAGTAATATTAATTTTATTTAATGTTATTTCTAATATTTTATTTAAATTTTTTAAAAAAATTGTTATTATTTTAAATTTTTGTATTCTTATAAAAGAAAATATTAATTTTAATTTTAATAAATATAAATTTTAATTTTATAAATTTAAAAATTAAAAATATATTTTTTTAAATTAAAAATATATTATTGATTTAAAATATTAATATTAATTTAATTTTTTTCAAAATTATTTTTTTTATTTATATTAATTTTATAAAATATTAATTATTATTTTTTTTATATTTAAAAATATTTGTGACGGGTACTCCCGTCGCAAATCTGTGACGGGTAGTAACCCGTCACAGATTGATCGTTTTTTTTTTTTATTTTAAAAATTTTTGTGACGGGTAGAGCCCGTCACAGATCTGTGACGGGCAGCATTTCCCGTCACAGATCTGTGACGGCTTATCCTATCCGTCACAGATTTGTGACGGATTGTCCCCGTCACAGATCTGTGACGGGGAAGTCTCCGTCACAAATTTGTGACGGGTAGTACGTTCCCGTCACAGATCTGTGACGGGAATTATTTTCTCGTCACAGATCTGTGACGGGATGAACTTTACCCGTCACAGATCTGTGACGGGGAGAACTTCCCTGTCACAGATCTGTGACGGGACATCCGTCACAAATCTGTGACGGAAATGCTCTCCCGTCACAGATTTGCGACGGGTAGCACTAACCCCGTCACAAAAAATCTGTCACGCCCTCTTTAGTGACGGATTTTACCCCGTCACAAAACCCGTCACAGAAAAATTTAGTGGCGGATTTTATGTTTTTAGTGACGGATTTTTCCGTCACTAAAACTGAAATTTCTTGTAGTGTGAGAAGGGGAGGGGGCAAACGATAGAGATGGGAGAGGGCAACGATGGTGACGTTGGGGCTGGGCAAAGATGGGGTTATGGCGTACAACGAAGATAGGAGGAAAAGGGTCGCGAGAGAGAAGGGAAAAGAGAGAGAGGGATGGGGGGAATTTCAGTGAGTAGGCAAGAGAAATGGGGGGTTTGGCGCAAATGACGAGAAAGAAAAAGAAAATAAAAAAATTAAAACATTTCCTTGTAAAACTCTCTTTTGGAGTTCCGGGACATCTAGCATAATCCTAAAATAATATATATAAATAATATCCTACTTTCACACAATTCACAGGGTTTAACAAACAATCGATATTTCATAATCAATGATATATTGAAAGACTCCTTTAGGTCTTCTAATATCTACAGATTGACTATTTTGTTCCTATACATTCCAAAAAGAAAAAAAAAAATCTCTAAGAGTTATTTCTTGAATATGAAATAGAGTACTTGGGTTCTCCCAATAACTAAAAAATATAACATGTTTGAATCTAATTCAAATAGAAGTTTTTATAAATGAAAGAGAGTACTTAGGTTTATTAATTTTATTTTGTTGCTAATTCAAATGAAAGTCTTATAAATTATTATATTAGCGACAAAAAAATTAGTCCCTATTTTGATTTTAATTTGTAATTTTATTTTTTTATTAATTTTATAACTTAACGATTGAATATTCTGTCACTAATTTTGAATTTAATTTGAATTTTTATAAATTTTATCTGTAAATATGAAAAATTTCTTTGTCAAATGAGATTGTAAATTTAATTTAAATATTTTATGAATTTCACATTTTACCAACGGAATAATTCGGTTGCTAAAACTTATAATTTAATTTTAAATTTTTTTAATTTTATTCCGTCGCTAAAAGGTTTAAATTTTAATTTAATTTTTCTGATTTAAAGGCATATTTGTCCCGTCTCTAAATAATTTTAAATTAAATTTTAATTTAAAGAATTTAAATTTTTTTCTCAATTAGCAACAAAATATTATTCCGTTGCTAAATTATTTTAAATTAATTTTTACTTTATTTTCTTTTATCAATGAAATTATTCTATTGCTAAAAGATTTTAATTTTAATCTAAATTTTTCCCATTTAGCTACAGAATTATTTCCTCACTAAATTATTTTAAATTAAGTTTTAATTTTATTTTCTTTTAGCAACTAAATTATTTTGTTACCAAAAGATTTTAATTTTAATATAAATTTTTTCTTATTTAGCGACAGAAATATTCTATCACTAAAAAAATTAAATTAAATTTTAATTTTAATTTCTTTTAAATTATTTTTAATTAAGTTTTAATTTTATTTTCTTTTAGCAATGGAATTATTCCCTCACAAAATTAACAAATTTAATAAAAAATTATATTTTAAATTATATTTTAAAATTAAAATCACAAAAATAATTTACCGACGAGTCTTTCCATCGCTAAATTAAAAAAATTTAGCAAAGGAATAAATAGTCGCTAATCCATCATAAAAATTTAGTGATGACTATTCCGTCGCTAGCTTGTTGCTGAATTCCATAGGTAAAAAGTATTTTTCTTGTAATGAATTAGATACCTAATTGTTGGAAAAATCAGGCAATTTTTCCCAAATTCAATTTCATTGAGAACATAACCGAATATCGGTGAATAGTGTGTAAATAATTGTATCAAAAATTACATCAGGAAAAATCTCAGAAAAGACTGGAGGGGTCACAAGCGATCCCACTTAAAATCCAAATTCTTTAGACAGATTTTTCCTAGATATACATTGAATAGCACAATATATCACTAACACTACTTCAAATATACCTAACAAAACAACAAATAGAACACTAGAATTGGATATACCAAAACAATAAGATCTACTCATATCTATATGCCATATCATATTTATCTCATATGGATGTTCAATTTCAACATAAATGTTTGCAACGAATGCAATTATCATGATAAAATTAAAACATATAATAATTTTTCATGATTTTGCAAAAGAATTAAAGTATACATACCACCCTACTATGCATTCTAGGCTTAGACAAAATTCACATAAAATTCACCTAGAATATTGTGTACTACAGAACATGTCATAGAGATAACACCATTAATTGTAAAAAAAAAAAAAAATTAGAATCATAGTGCATATCATAAAGATAACATTACTAATTTTCTAAAAGAATTAGTATTCCAAAAAAAATTGGATATGTTTTCAAAAAGAAATTGTAGATATCCCCAAAAAAATTCTAATTGTTTTTCCTGCTCTTTCCTTTTTTTGGGGGGGGGGGGGGGAAACTGTTATTGGATCTAGATTTGGATCTCGAATTTGCTTCATGGATCGCTTGATGGATCGAGTCAACCTGATCTTGATATGACCCAGTGGGTCAACCCGACACATAATAGGTCAAAATCCATCTTCTTTCCCAACACATCAGTTAGAGTTTTTGCTCCTTGAACCACCATCATTGCTGCCTTCTTATTCATTTTTGCCCTTGTTTTGCCATCACTGGCAACCTCTCCATCTTCTTCTCCTTTGCCATCGGCTTGCCATCTTTAATGACGGCCACAGAGGCAACCACTTCGAGAATTGAAGAGAGAGGGGAGAAGACGGCCTGAAATTGCAACAAGGACCATCACGAAGTTTAAAAAAAAAGGGCAGCCATGGCAAAGGTGAAACGCTCCGCTTTTTCGATCGTTAAATAAATTAGTAATTTCGAGAATATTTTTTTTTTCAATATAAATCATTTTTCGACAATTTCGCTCTACCTTCCCAGCATACCAAAATAAGAATTAAAAAATTAAGACAGGTAATCATCATAAATGTGGAAGCTAAAATCATGGTACATAACCGAATTTGCTTTAATCATAACACAAGAATATGCACCATCGTATTTTTAACTACTTAAATACATAGAGACTCATTTTTCGAAGTAACAACTAAGCACCTCAGATATAATCTAATGATGCCTTAAAAACATATTAAACCGTAACAATTATACATGATCATCAATATAATATAATCTTCTAAACATGACTAAAAACATATCATGAATCTTCACAAAGATGCATATACCGGAACAATTCGTCGAACCTATCGACCACGTCATCACGTGCCGTCACATCTCAATCATCCCCTTACCATAGCTGCAAATCCTAACTGGAACGTTTGAATGTTTCAGGGGCATGACCCAATTAGAAAATGAATCTTCTAGTAAGGGTTTAATAATATGATACATGAATGCATGATGCAATAACATGAACAATCACATGCCCTAGTGTAACTTCTCTGGCCCACTTGCCCTACACGGAATCCTAGGCAGAATCCCGAACTACTTTCAGGATAATCCTAACGTTGTTCCATCATTTGCCCTTGGGAAATTACGGTTACACTATCAGGGCGACATCCCAATCCCATACGAGAGTATCAATATGCCAATAATATCATGCCATGCAAAAATCATTATCCATCGATACAACAATACATGCATAAATATGATAGGATGCTCATATAATACATATAACTTAGCCATTTTAATGACTATCATACTTAACATAGACAAAATACAACATGTATAAGGTTTTGGGAAAAACCACTCACGTTCTAAACTTCTTATTTGACCCCCAAAGTTTCAAAAAATATGTCATTTCGACCTATTTCTTGTAATTTCAAAAATTATACTTTGGCCTGAACTTATGCTTTACTTGCAAAACTCTTTTGTTTTTCCCCGAAACCACTTAAGGGTTATTTATCAGGCTCAATTTGACTCTTTTAAGGATTTCATTGACTTTTTGGAAGTCCCTTAGGCCAATTCGATTTTTTAACCCAATTCGAAATTGTACCAAAAATTATCTCTGATCCAATTTCTCTCGATGCCAAAAAATATTTCTCGAGATACTCGTCAATGTCTTATCATTTTCTTTAGATATCTCGGCTCCAAGGCACTCACTGCAATTGATTCGGTCAATTTTTTGAGCTATTTAGATACCAATAAATTTTATTTTTCTAATCAAATACTTATTCTCAAATAATATCAATTTCTTGGGTATTACAAAAGGCATGATTCGGCTACAACAAAAAGCTGGAATCGACGACTCGACACCCCCAGCCATGGCTAATTTCCATCTATGGTTTGCGACGTCGATGTCGCCCGATGCTCGCCGGCAACACGATTGGCCACAACATATGCGGTTGCCCATTCACGCCGAAGACGATGATAGCTAGATAGCAACACAGCCATGGAGATTGCACAAAAGACCTATACCATGGCAGACCCAGATGCGATGATCCATCATACTAGTCGCAATGAATGCGATTATCGGGGAAACAGCCTCAATCTTCTCGATCGGATGGCGCAATTCCATCCCACCGACCATGACGTACTCAGCTGCCAGCGACAGAGCCTCAGCCATGGCAAGATGAACAACAAGCAGACAGAGAATGAACAACAAATTTCTAAAATTGTAGCTCTGATATCATTTGTTAGATACTTTTGTATAAATTATAAATATCACAAAGATAAATGTTGGTGTTAAAGCACCCAACGACACCGTTTCACTTAGATGATTTCGGGTAGGATGGCCAAGCTGCAACCAGTGCCACCTGGCACTGGAGGGCAGCTTTGGCAACCGCCCAGACGCCCATCATCTCGATCATGCTTTGTCCTGGTGCAATCCTGTCCATCGATGCTGCCTTTTATCTGCATTAATCCGAGCCCTTCAATTGCATCGTGCGACTCCTATTTATTTACTGTGCATCGGGATTTGTAAGTAGATAGACGAGAGAGAGAGAGAGAGAGAGAGGGTTGTCGTTTGAGCTCGCGAGGAGGTCTTTCTCATTTCATGATTCAGACCATCTTCGGCTCCTTTTTGCTCTCCTCTCTGGTCTACATAGGGTAAGCCTCTGATCCCTATTTGTTATGATTTAGAGGCACGTTTGATGTATACCCAGTCTCTGTATATATGAGGGATCGTGAGATTTTGTATTCAGTGTGTTTATAAACTCTATTTTAACTTCGATAATGCAGTGAGCTCTCCATTACTGGAGCTCAACGTGAACGTAGCCCTTTTGGGTGAACCACGGTAAATCCCTCGTGTTCATTTTGTTTTCATTCTTTATTTATCTTGCTGTGTTGAATGATGGTTTCCGATTTATGTCTCTGTTGAAAAGAAAAGGCTAATTTTCAGTGATTCAAAGTGTATGTATGTGCTGGATAGTTTTCTATTTTACGCAACAATAAAATACTTGGTTAATAGCGAAAATCAAATCTTCAAAATTTGTCGTGTCACGAGCCTCCTCAAACATTTAGGTCATGTCCACAATCATAGTACGAAAAGTGCACTCTAGCCACAATTTAAATACCCACTCAACTGATAAGAAAACTTACAATATAGATGCTCTGTATTTTCTATGTTTCTTAGTATGTCTCAAACCTTATGGAGGGAGCTTTATTTATAGATGAGAAAATCTTATCTAATAAGATTTAGGAGATAAAGATAAACCGGAATTCAAATTCCAGAATTATCTCACTTGGAGATAATTTCATTTTAGGATCAAATTATCTCACATAGAGATAATTATATTTTAAGATGAGAATTATCTCATCTAATTAGATTGACTCATCTTAATTGCATTTAAATATTAATTAATAATTATGAATTATCTACACAAACAAAAACAGTGAATAAGAACATGCCCCATCCCCCATGAAGGTGTGTATATATTTGCACCCAACTTCCAACTGTTACTGTTTCTTCATAAACGCATTTGATACAAGACAAGAGACAAGTGTGTGGTTGCGCTCTAAACATATAGAGCCTGTTGACAAATGCCAAAGGACAGACTTCATTGCCAAAAAATGTGGATCATGTGATGATTCATATACATGCAATTCCCTCTCAGCTGGGTTGTTGCCAAAAAGCCAGGCCCAGCATTTGTGACGGACTATGCCCACTGATGGGAGTTGATTCACGAACGCATGCATGTCGGCGACAACGCCGAATTGAAATAAGAAAGACCAAAATTATTATTACAATTTTACATAAAATTTTATATATATTATCATTTCGGATGCCATGGACTGTTGCCACCCTCGCCACGGCAGCGGGCAGTTCCTTACGCCATCCCTTCACATGCCATCTTCAATTTCATTAGCAAGTACAGGGTACCATAAGTATTGTCTGATTGACTGTTGAGTGTTAACTGTCCTACATGTCCTTGTCTAGCTAGCTGGAGCTAGGACTAAAAGTCCAGAGTTTTAAGTGTGCATAAATAAAAGAAATTAATGGAAGTGAACGAGATGAAAAGAGGACGTACACGTTCCTTCACTCAAAATGAACTCTTTTCTTATTGTTTAAGAAGGTACAGTACGGAACTGAAGGATTGTTTTATATTTCCCTTCTCCTGATCTTCTTCTAAAATATCTGTCAAATAAGGTGATTGTATTCGCTTTCTTTTATCTTCAGATCCTTCATTCCCCCTCCATCCCCTCCATACATGGGAGATAATCTTTGTTCCCCCCCTTCGTCCCCTCAATACATTGAAGATAATCTACCATGGCCTAGACAATTTTTACACGTACGTAACAAGAGTAACAGCCTTGTGACTAAGGTATAAGGACACGTGCTGGCCCATGTCCCCTGCAAATTAAGCCCACCACTGTATTAAACAACATTAAAAGAGAGAGAAGAAGAAGAAGCAGGGGAATTAATAATGAAGCTGAAAGCGAGAGGCCCCAGTCCCTTGCTTTCTATGTTACTTCATCTGCATGTTACGTTAATTAGTCAATCAATGAAAGAAATCTCTCTCTCTCTCTCTCTTGCTTTACATATAAATATACATATACATATATATGAATGTATATATCTGTATCTGTAGCTATCTTGCTCGCTAGTTATTAGCTAGTAGAATGCTTGTGCAATTGCAGGAAGGAATCGGGTCGTGGTTAATTTGCATGCATGCACTAGTTTGATGATGAGGAGGATGATGAAATCTATGGTTTAATTAACTTGGATGGATTGATGGATGGGCAGTAAAAACATGTAAAAAGTCTTCGTGGGGTAGGGCCTCTGTGCTTGCTTCATTTGGGGGCCATAATGATATGAACGCTTCGCGATACAGTAAAGACAAAGACAAAGCCAAAGCCTAAGCCTAAGCCAAAGCCAAAGCCAAAGCCAAAGCCGCCTCAATGCATGCATGCTAATTCTGTTAAGTGGGGTCCCGATCACCGGGCCCACTGAAAAAATAAATAAATAATGTATACTTTTATAAAGTGCCGTGTGTGTGCATGCAGGGTTAAAAAAAATGAAATTGAAGATTCAGGAAGAACATTGAGTATAGGGTTGCAATGGACTTGAGCCGAGTCGAACTTCAATAAACTCTGCTCAGGCTCGGCATACCTAAACTCAGGCTCAAGCTTGAGTTGAGCCTGAAAGCTTGGCTCAAGCTCGAGTTCGAGCTTGATTTGGGCTCAACTCGTCAATTTGGTTGACAAGCCAAGCTCAAGTTTGTCTCATCAATTTGGCGGATGAGTCAAGCTCGGGCTTGCCACAGAGAAGAGGATGAGCAGCAGAGAGGGAAAAGTGTGCAGCGACAGTGGAGATGGAGGATGAGCGACGATCAACAGCAAAAGGCAAGGCAACGATAAGAAGCAAGGTGGTAGCGAAAGGCCAGGTGGTGGCAAAGGGAAAGGCAGCGAATGGAAGATAGTTGGAAAAGAAGAGCAACAGACTAAGGGAAGAAAATAGAGCACCAAGGGAAAAAGTGGGTTTCCTCTTGGGCAGAGAGAAGGTTTCTTAGGGAGAGAAAAGTGATATAATATGTATATATATATATATGTATGTTTAATAATATATTTATAAAATATATATTTCATATATAATTTAATAAATAATATAATAATAATATGTATACATACATATGTTATTATATCCAGACGTGAACTTCTAATCAGGTTTGCTCACGAGCCTCTAATCAAACTAGCTTGCGAGTTAACGAGGCCAGCTTTACTAAGCTCAATCTCGGCTCATTTACAAATCGAGTTTTAAAGTTAGACTCAAACTCGGCTCATTTATCTTAATGAACGAACTCGAATAAATTTTTATCTAGCCTGAATAGCTCGACTCATTTGCAACCCTAATTGAGAACCACTGTAAAAAGTTGAGCCATGCAGAGAAATAAAAGGACAAGGTTTTATTATTTTGAAAATTTTTTGGCAATATTAAACAGTGATTTTAGTTTCAATCTTGATAAAATTTTAGTACGTTGACGTGCTTCCTAGGCTTTACAAGGTGAACATTTTGAATCGTCGTTACAATTCTTTTCACATATTTTTCATATATTCAGTTTGTTTGGTTAGATTTATCAATTTTTCTTTGATGTGCATGTCAAGAATTTGATTCTTGAGATTTTATTATCGAGATATGCTTTTAGTTGAGTTAGTGAAAAACTTTTGTATTCCCATTATTTCATGGCAGAAGGTTGAAAAGATTGTGCTTGTGGTCTTTTCTCTCTCCCCAGGATGGTTTTTCACATAAAAATATCTGGTGTTGATTGTGTGTTTGCTATAATTCTTGGTTTATTGTTTCTTTATACGGGTTTCTCTCAACAAGTGGTATCAAAAAAAAGTTACAATATTTTATACCTTGTATTAAGTATGGAAACTAATATAAGTAAATGATTAATCTAAATGGTTCAAATTATCATATTTGGAAAGGAAAGAAGAAATATTTTCTTTATGTAAAAGATTATTATTTTCTAGTGTTTACAATTGAGAAGCCAAAAAATAAAACTGATGAATAATGGAATTTGTTTCATCAACAAGTTTGTGGATACATTAGATAGTGGGTAAATGATAATGTTTTGAACCATATTAATGGAGAGACACATGCTTGCACCATGTGGAAAGACCTCGGGCTGGGGACCTTTAGGCTAAAAAAATAGAGAACAATAAGTTATTTTTTATCGAGCAAATGATGACTTTGAGGTATCAAAATGGAATTGGTATAACTGATTACCTGAATACATTCTAAGGAATGAATGACAATCAAGTTTGATGATGAGGTACAGAGATTATGGATACTTGGTATTTTACTAGACTCATGGAAAATTTTCCAAATGTCTTTATCTAACTTAACCCTAGATGGTAAGATCATAATAGATTTGGTTAAAAGTAGTGTTCTGAATAAAGAGATGTGAAGGAAGTCATAGGTTAGGGTTCCTATTCACATTCAAAAGTGCTAGTTAATTTACATCTACTAGGGGTAGAAGTCAACGCAAGGGTTCGAAGAACAAAGATAAAATTAATGACATATTCAATAAATATGCCAACATTGAGTGTCACCATTGTGGTAAGAAATGTCCCATTAAGAGATTTTGTCGAAAACTCAAGAAAGAGAATGAGAAAAACAAGGGCAAGGAAGACAAGAAAGATGACAGAGGTGATGAAACATATGTTACAACCACCACATAGTAATTTCTTATTGTCATTAATAATAATAGTGTGAAGCTGACAAATCATGAGTCTAGTTGGGTGATTCATAATGGAGCTACCATTCATGTAACATCTCGGAATTTGGAAGACAAATAATAATTATCAATTCTGGTATTTGACGCAATTATTGAATATTTGAGGATTTAAGGGAAATGTTAATTTATATTGTTTTGAGGAAATAGGTAAATGTTGATAAAATCAAGGTGAAAGTACAATTATTAAATGGGGTGTAAGTGGGGTTTTCGAAATTTTTGGGGGCTTAGGTGTAATTTTGGGGAGTGGCTATAGGGTCTATTTAAATTTAATTGGAGACCTATATTAAATGAAGATGGATGCAGCTCGGACAATTCCACGCCGGCGCACGAGAGAGGTGGTTGCGGGTTCGAATCTGCAACCATGCGCGCAGGTGAAAGGAAAAGGCTGAATTTTATCCAACCATTAGCTGCCAAAATGATGCCATTTTGCTGATTAGGATAGGAGGCCACGTGACAACCACAGGTGGTGCACATTGGGTCACTTGTTTGCCTTGTCTAAGAAACTTCAATTTTGCTTCTTTTAAAGGCTAAATCTGGCCATTTCAAGGGCAGAATGCAAGGGGAAAACAGAGGGAAGTAGGGGGAGCTTGAGAAGCAATGAAGAAAGAGAAAAATTGGAGAGAAATTGAAGGAAAATTGGAGAGAAATTTGATCTACTTGGAGTTTAAATAGCTAGGTAAGTGGGATAAATTATTGGGAGTTTTATATGTTTAAATTGTGAATTTCTCACGGTTAGATTTGATTATTTTGAGCCGTAATCTTATTATTTTTTGTAAGATATATTACTTCGCAGCTAGAGTGCAGGAGAGACAAGAATCGACTGTTTAAAGGTAAGTTCCTATCCTTCTTTTCGTGCTCTTCGATCCCTATGCAAGTTCCTGTTGTTTCACATATTTTATTCCCCTCCTTGCTATGATTCAATTTCACGCATTAATTGTGTAACTATGCATGACAACCATTTTATGATTTGTGAGTTATTTATTGTTAAGCGGCACGGGGCTTTGTGTCGCCCCTACTTCCTTGGGGATGATGCCAAACCCGTTTAGGACTAAGTTCTTAGAGAGTCGGCTATGGTTGTGGGTACCATCCGATGTGAGTTATCGTAACTGGGGGGCTAGAGATTTGTTTGTGTGTGTTTAAAGGTGCGGAGTACAAAGCTACTGCTTGTCAACCGTTGGGTCGTGATAGTTAATCATTTGATGTATGGGCACCAATTATCTACCGTTGTGACAAGCCACAGTTGGGCCAGGAAAGCTGGTACTGCCAGTCACCCATAATTGATTTGGTGCGTATCATAGTATTGTGGCACAAGAGATTGGGTTGCTTTCATTGGGGGACATGCTTTGTGTGTATTGAGAAATGTGAGCATTGGCATAACCTGGTTGGCCTGTTAAGTGCCAACTTGTGTATGATAGGTGAGCATATGCATTTAAAACATTAGGTCTGTGTGGATTCCTATGTGGGGATAGCATGGCCTGATGCTTAGCTTATAGGGGGCCTTATCATCAAGTTTATGCTGCAGAAGCCATTGCATTTCTTATATGTTGCATTACATAGTGAGCAAGAGTGGCTATGATGGATAAGAAGGGCGCGTAAGACTGTTGGGCTAAGACCCATAGCAACGATATGTTATGACTATGTGTTATTAAAGATGGCAAGAGACGTGAAATGATGTGGTAAAGAACATGTTCCGTGGACGGGATCTACTAAGCTCGGGTGGCCAAACTCCAACTCGTGGTGATGTTAAAAGTAATGATTTAGTAGCCTATATTTGGTTGCTAGCAGGTTTGTATGTGGGGACTTGGGCGCTAGTGTGTGCATCTTATGTGGGCCCCAGGGATCGTATATGTTCAATTTACTTTATGTTTATGCATTTGGGGCTAATGCACGTACTGTACATGGCATGATATGTTGCAGCAATGGCATGAAACACATGTTGTATGTGGTTACGTAGGGTCCAGATTTGTGTAACTGTGTGGCTAGTTATGCAAGAGTGGTTATGAAATGTTATGTGTTGCAGTTTCTTATGCTAGACGCTTGGTGAGAATTGTTCTGTATCATCCAATTAATGACTCTCTCATGGATCCTCTATGCTAGTGGAAGCTTCGGGAGGCAGATTGTTACAATTCATGCTACATTTAAGAAAGATTTCTTCACATCTTATATACCAAGTGATTTTAAAGCTGTAAAAATGGGAAATGACGACATGACCAAGATTGTTGCTAAAGAAAATGTTTGTTTGGAGATGGATAATGGTTCTAAGCTTGTGTTGAGAGATGTTAAGCATGTTTCAGGCATCCACCTAAATTTGATTTCTACAAGTAGACTTGATGATAAAAGGTTCTGCAATGCCTTTAGAAATGGTCAATGGAAATTCACTAAAGATGCCTTGGTAATGGTTAGAGGCAAAAAATATTAGCACTATATTTGATGCAAGCAAGGCTCTTTAGAGACGTAGTGAATGCAGTGGAATTGTGGTATAAAAAATTTAGTCACATGAGTGAAAAATGGATGAGATGGTTGGCCAAACAGAATGTGGTAACTGCAATGGACAATGTTCTTTTGAGAAAGTGTATTCATTGTCTGGCAAACAAGTATAGAGTTGTTTTTAAGAGTTATACTCCTAGAATGAAAAATGTGTTAGATTTAGTACGCTTAAATTTTTGTGGTCTAATGACAAAAAGTTACTTGGACGTGCCTCTTATTTTGTGATATTATTGATAATCATTCAAGAAATATATGGGTTTATAACTTGAAGTCAAAAGAATCAAGTACTAGATGTGTTCAAATAGTTTTAGGTCTCAGTTGAGAAATAAACTAGGAGGAAATTGAAATACATCTAAACAAACAATGGTGGTGAAAACACTGGACTAATTGAAAACTATTGCAAAAAATAAGGGATTTGACATTAAACTACACCTCCAAAGACACCTTAATTGAGTAGCTTAGCTAAGAGGATGAATAGAACATTGATGGAGAGAATGAGATGCTTGACTTTACATGCAAATTTATCCAAAACCTTTTGGGGTGAGGCTTTAAGTACAGTTGTACGTATGTTAAATCTCTCACTATGTGTTCCGACTATGTTTAAAAGAGAGAATGGTCAAGAAAGAATATTTCCTATTATCACTTGCCACTACAACATGATTGTTTTTTAGCGACATTTGTTTTTCTTTTTTATGGCATTTGCAACTACTGCAAAGAAATTTATCAACATTTGTGATTTAGAGTACAAAGTCAATATCAATAAAAAGTATTAGAGATAAAACAACAATTGTTGGGGTAGATTTAAACAAATGCTGCTAAAAGCTAAACTCTTTTACAGCATTTATAGTGTGTGATTAGCGATATTTATAATTGTTAAAAAATTTGTCAAATAAATTCAAATGACTTATAATGGCATTTATTAATGTCAGAAATTTTTTACCATATAAAAATTTCATAATGGCATCTCTATAAATGTCAAAAACTTTAGGCTATAAAATAGTTTCATTCACCTATGTTGGCATGTACAAAAGTCATAAAATTTTGGCCATAAAATACTTTTAGTAACTTTTAGTGACATTTATAATTACCAATATAGGTCTACACATTTGGCATATTTTTTTATAATATCATTTAGCAACAATTTTGAAAAGATCAACATGGAGTCATTATAATGGCATATTTAATACAACATAGCTGCAAATAAATGTATCTCTAGCTATGTTTTCCTATGCATGCTAAAATGATACACCTGCATCCTAACTTAACTATGTATATTTTACTACATCAAAACTATAAGTGAAACTGTTGTTAAAAGATTACACTCTAATAGCACACTCTTGGATAATAGATAAGATGCAAAAAGATAGAGGAAAACATAGATATATACTCAATATCAGCTATGTCATTAATTAGTTGAACACTAACATTTTATGGCATTTTGATCTTAATGACTTGTTACAACATTTGGAGATAAAGATTAAGCAAATGACATGCATAGTTAACATCACTAACATTTTATGGCATTTTGATCTTAATGACTTGTTACAACATTTGGAGATAAAGATTAAGCAAATGACATGCATAGTTAACATCAGGACCACGACTTACATTGTCACTTCTCTTACAATATTTGCCAAAGCTAATCATTTCCTTGCCTTTATTTCAAATATTCCTAAAGATAGTTAAGTACCCAAACAATGAGAACAAAAAGAACAATAACAAACTTTCTTACCTGAATGGCTAAAGCATCTATGCCTTATGAATTTGCTTGATGAGTACTATGAACAGTGGAGTCTTTTGCCACAAAAAAAAAAAGAACAAGTTATTATCTGTAAATTTGATAACTATAAAAAGATAGCGCGCGCGCACGCACACACACTATATTATCACCTAGTTAGAACATGTTACATCACTAGAATTAGGATATTGATTCAAAAAACATGTCAATGCATGAGATATAAATAAATGTGTGGATCCAGGGTCTATCAATACTTGTACTGGGGTACTAAGAAAAATCATCATACCTTGAATTATTGTTGGGTTAGCGTTCACATCCTCCTTTGTCAAGTTAAATACACGGCCTTGACGGAATCCTTGGCTCCCTTTATTAGATCCTTGCTGACTCACTCCTTTCTTTTGTGGACAGTCCTTGGAAATATGGTCGGGTCGTTGACAATTGTAGCATACTCGTCCCTTCAAACATTCTTGGATCATGTGATCATTTACCCCGCAATCGTAACATTTTAGGGTCTCCATTCTGCATGGCCTTTCAGGATGTGATTTTTGTCATTTAGAGCAATTCCTCTTTGGCTTAAAATTCTTCCCCCATACTCCAAAATTAAACCCCTTACCCATTTTCCTGTCGTCGGGCTTTTGAGATTCCATTTGCAACGAGTTCATTCTCTTGAGATTGCTTTCCATAGTTTGGGCCTAGAGAACCACCTTTGCATATGAGTGTGGCCTGACTGAACTTAATGCCTGCTGAATTTCTAGTTTTAATCCTCCCAAGAATTTTTGGGCCTTCGCTCCCTTGTTCATATCATAAATTAACATGTATTTACTGAGCTGGGCGAAGCTATCCTCATATTGGGCTACTGTCATATGCTTACTTTGATTTAAATCCATGAATTCTCGACCTTTCTCCATCTTTTTGCATAAAGGAAAATACTTGTTAAATAATTCCTTAAAATATTCCCATCCAACGTTTAGCGTACCTTGCTCCGTAGAACCCTATAAGGTTCTCTACATAGATTTCCACCACTGATCTGCCTTGTCTTGGAACATAAAAGTGGCACAACTCAACTTTTCTTCCTCACCACATCCCAAGAAGTCAAAAATCTTTTCCATTTACTCCAGCCAATACTCATTCTTGCTAGGATCCGTTCTAGCCCTACCTTGGAATGCGGGCGAATTTAGCCTTTGAAATTGGTCAATGATATCTGGGCCCCATGAGACAGCCTGATTCCCAAGTTGCAATCCTTCCATATAAGTCAACATGTTTTCCATAATCTGCTCCGTTCGGTTGATACGAGTTCCCTCTCCTAGTTGTCTTTCTTGATGTCTTTCTTGAAAAGTGTGTTCAGGCCTGGTTCCAGACATCTCTTCTATGGAAGTTCTTAACTCTTCTTCTTGGTTTGTGCTTTGATGAAGATTTGGTGTGGCTAGTCCTAATCTTTGCGATCATCAGGTATGCATCATCTGAAAGAAATATAATCTAATTTTGATAATAAAGTATTTAAGTAACGCATGCTCTAGTTTCCATATACCATATGATGCTCTCAGTCCTAAAATACCTTTTGTATAATCCTTTTGCTTTAGTATAATCCTTTTAAATCCCTTGGACTTAGACCTTTTGTTTATATCTATACCTAATCTTAAATCTCCTTATTAGGCCTCAAATCTCTCACAAGATTATCTCTAATTTGCTTCTCATTTTTTCCATAAAGGAATTTATCAACTAATTCGTTTCATACCCTCAAGGTTCTAAGTTCCTCAAATAGTTACACACCCTGTAACATCCCGCTCGAGCGATAGGAAAGACCGGAACAACTTACCCTGATAGGCCTACACGAACTTCCCAGAGGGGTCATCCATCCCTGGATTACCCCAGGTTAAGCACGCTTAACTTGGGAGTTCTTTGCCAACATTCAACCCAAAAGGTATCCAGCTGGTGTTGTTTCCTTTCTTACACTATCCTCGATATATTCTAACTTCTCTGGGCTCTCGGAGTATTACATTCTCTCCCCCTTAAGCACATGACGTCCTCGTCATGCGACCTTACAACTGGTCCCAGATCTCCCCCCTGTGCATGGCCGATGTGGGATTCGCCTAAGATGCCTACACGCACCCCCCATAGGGGCCTCACACCCCCCTCGGGACTCAGCCTCCTTGCTGAGGTTTGCCCCACTACCACGCTCAGAGGCTCGGGGCTCGGCTCTAATACCACTTGTAACATCCTGCTCGAGCGATAGGAAGGACCGGAACAACTTACCCTGATGGCCTTACACGAACTTCCTAGGGGGGTCACCCATCCCTAGATTACCCCAGGTTAAGCACGTTTAACTTGGGAGTTCTTTGCCAACATTCAACCCAAAAGGTATCCAGCTGGTGTTGTTTCCTTTCTTACACTATCCTCGATATATTCTAACTTCTCTGGGCTCTTGGGGTATTACACACCCCTATCACCCTTGACGACCACAAATCTTAACTTGTTTCTCATGTACTTTAAATTCTTCAAATCTCCACAAGGAATTTGGGAACAAGTATACTTCTAACACTTCCTCAAACGTTCATTGGGTTAAAGTCTCGTCAAATATACATACTCGTAGATTCTCCAAACTTGTCTCTTACTCTTCTCCTCATTATTTGCAGCCTCCTATGATCCACAAATTTGTCATTATCTTAAAAGCAAAGAATCTTCAAAAGTTAAATACGGCAAACATATCTTATATTATCTATATAGCTATTATATTTTCATTTATGCATCATTCGTTTGTACAGACATAGATTTCTATGGATACAACTATTTGATTTTGCTATAGTATTTTTCCCATCCGTACATATGACACCGATCCCATCATCTATTTATATTTGTACATCTTTACAACTCCTCAAAACAAACCCTCAATAACGAAATTATTCTTCTTCCTCCGAGTCCTGTTTGGGCGGGGGTGTAAGGACTCGTTCCTCTGGTCCTTACTCAAGTGTTATGTCTGCTTCCCTGTCTCCAAATCCCACCATGTCTTCTGGCATATCACCAATATCCCGATTTATCTCCATTTCACATAGGTGATTAGTAAAAGCCATAAAGTCATTATACATTCCCTGGGTAATAAGTTAATTCCAGGGTCTTGCCATTCAGGGGTTAATAAGGAATTTAAGTATATTACTTGTAACTACTCAAAGTATGGAACCATTACACCTAGCAAAAACTACTGCAACACAGGCATAATTACATCTAAAAATTCTCCCAAGGTATTCCAAGGGTGTATGTATCTTCCTTCTGACAGGGCTGTCCACCAATCGATAATGGTACGTTGGAGTTGATTTTCAGCAATGTTTTGGTCCATTCTTTCCACAAATCCAAGAATCCTCAAAGTTAGTCTAATCAAAATCATAAACCTAAATAGGCTTCGATACCAACTATAACACCCATCTCGAACCATGACATAAGGTATGAAAAGGAACATAAATCTTACATAGGCATTATGGAAATCCCATAAAATGCAACTAGGATCGTAACCTAAGAACAGATAGGGACTTCCACCCAAATCATTTAGTTACCCACATATCCATTTCATATAGCTTTCTAACATCATAAATATGCCTTTCTTTTGCTATTTTCCTCTTATACCACATGATAACTGTTAGAGTTATGCCCCACAAGCTAATTATATTTTATGTAATTGATCATACTTTTCATTGGGATTGTTTTTCTTCAATCAATTGTTATTGCAAGACATTATGTTTTATTTGTCATTGATGGTTGTTGTCATTATTTATTGCAATATATACTTGACAAAGTCCATAAATGGAATAGGCTCATAGAATATAATCTTGCATAGAGATGACGATCATGAAACATATTCCTTATAAGTCTTGATCGTAAATGTTCGTAGTCAATAGTTATTAGGAATGGACACTAATAACTCGGATAGACTAGAACATATGATGCATGCTCAATCAACAGAATGTCTTATTTCATGGACATTGGTGTGAGGACACTAGTGCATATATGTGAGTGTTTATTATAAGAATAAGTATACTGAACTGACCTGTTACAGAATTCCTAATAGTTATTGGTTAATGTCGAATTAGAATTCTTGTATTGTAATTGTGCAGATTGATTCTTAGACTTGAGACATCATGGTAGTCTTATATTTAACTGGTTACGCCTTGGTGCTTTTTAGATTCTAAAGGAGGATGATTTCATGACTGAGGAAATCCTTAGGCAAGGTGAGGTGAAAATCAAAAGGTGTTTTGATTTCACCTATCAAGTCATAAATCTGGAATGGATATATAGTTATTGAATGATTAGGGCTTCGTCATATAACCATACCCTAAATTCAATCGGGACATTAATTGATGAAAGGATTTTACTACACGGTAATTGTAATTGAAAAGGTCCGCGTTTTTTCATCATTGGCTAGGTATTCATGGCATGTTGCTAGATGTTAACCATGATATGTAGGGATTTTAGAATTAATTTGATTAATTATAAAATTATTAATTAAAGAGTTTAATTAAGAAACTTATGAGATGTGTTTAATTAAACCAATGAGTTGGGCCCTAATGTAGTCCAATAGAGTTGGCTTCTACATCTAATCTAATACTGGACCTAAGGGGTCACACACTTAGATTGAGCCCATTCCACAATTAAAACAAAGAAGGTGAGAGAGAGTCGGCCCAATGTGATTAGGGGCCGGGCCTAAAGTGTTTAGGGTTTTCTATGGCGTGATTAGGGTTTTGAACTCTACATATATACCGCTTAAGAAGCTGAAAACTAAGAAAGATAATTTCGGTTCTCTCAAAACGTCTAGGGTTACTAACACGACCAAGGACGTTGTGGAAGGGTCGATCATGTGGAATAACTTGGAGGAGATCACACTTGCATCTCTGTGGATCGGAACGAAATGGAATCAAAGGCTGCACGGTCGCAGTTCCTAACAATAACAACGAGTTCAAAATTAAAATACATCACTTGTGTAAGTTATTACAAACTATGGTAAAATGTTACAACTACTAACTAAACTCATGCAACTTGTTCTCCTTCTCTTAAGTTCGACCCTGGAATACTTGTTGTATCTACTACACTTGGAACATTGAATATTCCAGGGGCATGAAACACCCAAATTAGACAACAACATCTAAGTGAGGGTTTAGAAATTAGTTTTGCGCGTGTAAATGCAAGAAAATGCAAAGATGAATGCTCCAGGTGGAAGTAACGTTAGCGTGTTGCAATCATCCCTGCTTGATACATCATGTGACACAACCTCACACCATGGCCAAATGAAGTCTCCATTCACCCATGATAATCACAACCAATCACAAGCCACACATAGTGATGCATGGAAATACTAAAAATGAATATGCTTACCAACAAATGTCATGTGATGCACATGAGGTCACCAACAACATGCTCAAGATATGTTCAACATGTAAATAGATTTCCAAAACCACTCACCTTAGTTTTTACATGCGTGGGCTACTATTCACCAACATCTATTTTAAATTCACTGCAGCACACGGATTTTCCATAACATAAGTACATAATATTTTTACATAAGGTTTTGGGAAATATTTTTATTCACATTTCTAGAAATTTACAGTTAAAGATAAGGGTGCACACACCCTCACATGCCACCAGAGGGAAACCCATGCTCCTACACGCACAGGCAGAGTTGGCGCGTGTAGTACGCACGCTGATCGTCTTCTCTGACGACAGCCAACGCGATAACGTCCAATCTCGATTTTTTTTTCCATTTCTCACCTTTTTTAACATCATTTTGAACCTCATTTGAACCTATGACTTCCTATTTCTGTCCTCTGCCTGCTTTTAAGTTCAAATTTAACTTGTTAGGTTTGTATAGCAATGGCAACAATACCCAAAAGGGGGGTGAATTGGGTTATTTAAAAATTTGATTAAACTTTGAAGATCTTTTTGATGAAAAATGAGATTTTAGTGCAAGTGGGGATTAATGAAATGATTGGAACAATAAATGAAATAAAAAGCACAAGCAAAAGAAAGGACACAACAATATATAGTGATTCGCCTTAAACCAAGATTAATCCACTATCTTTGTTCCTCACTAATGTTTTTCAACCAATCCACTAAAAACCTCCTGCTTAACCAAGCAAGCCCTCTAGCAACAAGTTAGGTATCAAAATCATCTTTCTTAAACAAGCAACCCCTCTAGCAATCTTGCTAGAAAAACTAAGAATAATAAAAATGAGAGAATCTAAGAGTAGACACTCTAAGTTACAAGATCTCTCAATATAAACACAAGACTTGAACAAGATAATACAAATGATAAACAAAGCCTTTAGAGAGAAAAATGAAGAACAAATGAAATAATGAGGCACTTGAAGAATAAACACTTGTAAGCTTGTAATGATCTCTCTTTGTTGTCTTGATTCATCCATTTGATCTCTATTTATATTGCATCTCGAGCCCATTCAAAAATATAGCCATTGGAGACTTGAATAGTGAAAAATCTAGTTATTGGAAGCTGTCTGTGACATAAACTGTCAACATTTGATGAAGAATTGTCGATAGTATTGAAGAATTGCCAACATTTTTTATGCAGGAGCTGTCAACATTTAAATACTAAGAGCAAGGTTTGAAATTGTCGACATTTTAACATAAACTGTCGACAGTTTGCCAAGATAAAAAATCACTGAAATTAGGGTGTTATAAAATTAATTTTGCTTCATGATACAATCCACAACATATTTACATTTCTTTAGTTTAAGTAAATGTCCACATTTTCTTTTATTTATATTTTACCTTCTATTTACTTTAATACATAAATATAAATAAGAAAGTACTCCCTATTTGGATTTAATAAAAATATCTAGAAAATCAAAATCCATAACAATTAGAAAGTAAAATTTTGATTTTAGTACAAATTCAGAATTTTTTTATTTTACCACCTCCAAAATAAATACTTTCTATTTCTTGAAAAAATCATTTTAATACCAATCAATGTTAGCTATCAAAATACCGAGAGATAGTTTTCCAAAACGAAAACATTTTCTTACATATTTCCTTATGATCCGCTAACCTTCCAAACTTAGAAAAAATATTGAAACCTTATCAAAAGGAGTTTCGAAACATGATGCATGAACTAAAGGATTTTTCAGACATTTGAATTTCAAGCTAAAACCTTTCATGCATGTTTCAAAATATGAAAAGCTTATTTTCAAATATGAGATTAACATAAATTATTTTTCATAGTTAAGATTGATTTTTCATCAAATACATTTATGTTCTAATTGGTCTTTTGCCTTGGAACAACTTTAGCTTTATGTTGACCAACGACTTCAAAACTAATTTGAAAATTATTTTAGGAGATTTTTTTTAAGACTAAATACTTGACTTTACAAATCTCCAACTAATATAGAAAATCATAAATCATTTTGGTTTTCATTTTAACAAAGTACTTGAAATTGATTTTTGTTGAAAACCATAAGCTTGACTCATGACATAGGAATAAAATAAAGTATTTTTTTTCATCATCACAACTAAACACAAGTATAAAACATCATAACTTAGAAAAATGCCAGTGAAAAAGTACGGTGACAAAGAAAGATGGCAGAGGCGATAGTGATAAAGGTAACCAGTGGCTACAAAGGCGAGGGATATGAATGGCAAGGAAAATTCAAGAAAAATGGAATAAAAAAGAAGAGATTAGGGTTTAAATCCATCTGAAACACAGAATCTCTTATAGAAACGAAATAGTTTCCATCTCTATCTACATCTTAGAGATGTAATGTTGTTAGAGACAAAAAAAAAATCCATCTCTATTTCCATCATAGAGACGAAATTTCTATTAAAGATAGAAAAAATTCGTCTCTAACTAGAAAAATATGACATTTGACAAACAAATGTCGATAGAGATGTATTTTACTAGCAATTATGACAAATTCTAATAAAGATGTATTTTCACTTGCATTAATGACAAATGTCAGTAGATATCTATTATATTTGTACCTTTAATTTTCAATAAATGTCAATTTTGTTGTACTGTGTGGATCTTTGGATGTAATGTTTTTGCTCATATTCCAAAAAATAAGAGTTCCAAACTTGATGTCAAGACAAAATAGTGTGTTTTAATTGGTTATGGCCAAGATACCTTTCACTATAGATTTTATGATCCAATTCAGAAAAAACTCGTCAAAATCTATGATGTTGTGTTTGTTAAAAATTAAACAATTGAGGATACCTAAGAGATCTACTAGAAATATCCAACCCTTTACTAGATATCTTAGTAGCTATTACATGTTGTTGACTGACATGGGAGAACCAGAGAGTCTCAAAGAAGCAATGAAAGATGAAAACAAGGAGAAATTGATTGATGCCATAAAAGATGAGTTGAAGTCTTTACATGAACAAAACCTTTGAGTTGGTGAAGTTACCTAAAGGTAAGAATTTTTTAAAGAATACGTTGATGTTCAGGGTGAAGCATAAGGGATATAGCCTACACCCACGATATGAAGCTAGATTTGTTGTCAAAATAATTGATCTAAAGAAAAGGAATTGACTTTGATGAGATCAAACAAATGGATATTAAAACTGCTAGTTTTAATTTAGATATCAAACATATGACCTTGATTTAGAGATCAAACAAATGGATGTTAAAACTTTTTTTCTTCATGGTGACATGGACGAAGAGATATACATAGAGTAGGTAAATGAATTGTTTCAAGGTTAGAGAAAAAAGGTGTAACACCCCGCCCTATACGGGCGTGCCACTATAAGGCAAATCCCGGGGTTTTTTTTTTTTTTCCCTCCAAGTTCGACACACGCGGCACCATGTACACAATCTTCACATGCAGATGAAACAATCGTCGCATACAATGGCTAGCACCCGCGATGATTAAGAACAATCTTTACATGCAGATCTTTTTCCCGAGAATTCCAGTCTTGCTCGCTTAGCTACTAATTACACAATCATAACTAAACGAAACATAAAATATATCACAGCGAAATACTTTAGTTACCAAAATGTCGTGGCCTACCACGAGTTACATACAAGGTGTCCCCTCACTAACATACATACAACGTTGCTACTAAATGATTACAACACCGACGTGCAATTGTTCATACATATAGCAAAATAAGTTCCTATGCTACCAAATGATACAACGACTATCACATAAACACCATTGGCTCACCGGCCACGTCCTTGACCTCGCAGTTGTCCCTAACTGGAACGTTTGAATGTTCCAGGGGCATAACCCAGGTTAGATGATGAAACATCTAAGTGAAAGCATGAAACAGTTTATACAATGCATGAAGGACACATGAGCATGGCATACGAAGACAACAACATGCAAGACACGTCTAGCTACAGAAATCTCCCTGACATACTCAACCTCTTGTGGAGAACACCACTCCACACACCGTTGGGGTTGACCTTGCCGCGACATACTTAATCTCTCGAGTGCCCTACCGTGGCACTCATTCACCGGATTAACCTTGTCCCATTCTCAAGTAGACCCCATCCCGTCCCACAAAAACATCGACACGAATATCAATGCCCCGATGATATGAAAATTTCACGCCATGCACTGACTCTTTTTATAATTAAAAAAATAGTTAATACAGTACACCATATGATCGATATGCAATTGATGCCATATATATAATTAAACAAAATGCCTTTACAAGCAGCCCAAATTCTGGAGGGTAAAAACCGCTCCTTTGAATTTGTTACACTCCTTCGAACACTTTTCAAGATAATGTAAAGTTAGAATCAAGCCACTCACCTCAAATTGGAAAAGTCCGAATTTTGCCTCAAAAATCGTGTAATCCTTCTTCCAACAACCCAATTGACTCCTATTTCACCATTTAAGACCTTAGGAATCAATATTCCTATTTTTCCTCAATTTTATCTATTTTTATTTATTTTTCAAACATTTCTACCTTCAGAAATTCATAAAAAATATCTAACATCAATTTTCACAAAATATTTTTTCATGATAATTCCTAAAATAATTTTACAAAAATTATGAAATTAAAACCAAGAAGAAAACCTACCTCACGCGCCACCTACGTGCTCTGTGAGTGGAAGCCACGCGCCGCCGCACAGTCATCTTCTCCGGCCTTCTTCTCCGGCTCCGGCGACCTCCTTTGCTCCAAATTTCTACAGGGGCTTGTAGATCTCTTCAAGGCGACCTCAATGGACCCTTCACCTGTCGGAAAAAGTCACCGGAAATGGGTTTAAAACCCAGTTGCAGGTCGCGGCGTCTGCAAGCTCGATTTTTCGGCCAACTCCAAAAACACTCACTTATCCTACACCAATCGACTCCAAATGCTCCAGAAATGACCCTCTCAACCCAAGGAACAAAAACCCCTTATCCCTCAAGCTCGATTCAAGTAAAAACAAAAGAAATTTTGGCCGTTTTCATTTTTGGAACCCTCGGCCAAGAACCCCCTTTTATACTCGTTTTTGACCCGATTCCCCACCATATCTTGCTCATCCTTATCCCTTAAGCCCAGATCTAGCCTTTAATCCCCTCATCTAGCCCTATTTCACGAGCTAAATCGCTTGAAAAATCCGGCCAAATTCTTGGTCCCATCCGCCATAAATTCCGGTCACGTCGCCGTCGTGCTTGGCTAATGGCCATCCTCTGAAGCTTCATCATCACCTGAAGGCCGTCCTAGCTCCCTTAGGTGAGCTTCCCGACTTCTACAGGTGACTTCCGGCGGCCAATGTGTGGTGGTCGGATTCCCATTTTGCAATTTTTGAAAAATTACATTTTAGCCCCTAGCCCACTTTTAATTGCAGTTTCTCCCTTTCTTAGATACCCCTAGACTTTCTAACACTTCCACGACGACTCTCAAGTTCTATATTTTCCATTTCCCTTTGGAATTTCTGAAAAAACTTGCCATTTCGACCTCTCTCGGACAGTTTACAAAATTTGCACTTTTACTCGAATGCTCCTAATTACGTGCTTTTGACTTCGACTCTTCGAAATCTCTTGATTTTTACCAAATATCGCCTAATTGTGCCATTTCACCTCAATCAGCTCATCTTAACTTAGTCATTCGTCTTTCGTTTAAGTTTTGAATATTGCACTTAAGCCCAAAACATTGCTAAATATCATTTTGACCCATGTCTTCCAAAAATTCTCTTAATATTTAATACCGAGTATTACAAAAGGGATTATATTTGCAAATTGAAGAAAAATCTTAATGGATTAAAATAAGCACCTAGACAATGGTACAGGAAGTTTAACTCAGTCATGGAGAAGCAAGGCTACAAGAAGACTATTTCTAACCATTGTGCTTTTATACAAAAATTCTCTAATAATGATTTTATCATTTTTTTTTATTATGTATAGACGGTATGTTGATTGTTGGGAGAAATGCTTTTAAGATTGACAACTTGAAGAAGCAATTGAGCAAGTCTTTTGCTACGAAAAACTTAGGACGAGCAAAGTAGATCTTTGGTATGCAAATCATTCAAGATAGAAATGCCAAGAAATTGCGATTGTCACAAGAGAAGTACATTGACAAAATATTCCAAAAGTTCAATATGGATAAGTCTAAAGTGTTTAGCTTCCCTCTTGCTACTTACTTAAATTGAGCACTAAACAAAGTCTTTCTACATAGCAAGAGAAAACAAAGATGAACATAGTTTCATGTGCTTCAATTGTTGATAGTTTAAAGTACTCTATGGTATGTACTCTACCAAATATAACTCACTATTCGTGTTGTTAATCAATTTCTTTCAAATCTAGGTAAAGGACATAAGACTACAATTAAATGAATTTTTAGGTATCTTCGAGGTACTAGCAGTGTATATATGTTTGTGTTTTGGTAATGATGCATCTATATTATTTAGTTATATAGATGCATATATTCATGGTTATAGGTTATGTTGACTCTTGAAAGTCTACTCTAGGGTAATTATTTTTTCAAGGTGGAGTTGATAGTTTAAATTGCAAAAATATACTGTGTTTTCTACTATTGAAACAGAGTTTATTAAACTTGTGAAGAGTTGTTATGGATGGAGAAAGTTGTTTAAAAACTTGGTTTCAAGCACAAGATAACTATAAACTATTTTGTGATAGTCAGAGTGCTATTCACCTTAGTAAGAATTCTATTTTCCAATTCTAATCTAAATATATTGATATGAGATATAATTGGATTAGGAATGTGTTGGAAATGAAACAACTATACTTTGAAAACATATATACTGATGACATTAGGTCTGATATGTTGATAAAGCTTTGTACCAAGGAAGACGTTTGAGTTTTGTCATTCTGTAGCATGAGATGACTACTTTCCCATGCATGGGGGGGAAAATTGTTAGGCCATCTCCAACGCAAGCAGAAATTACTTGCCAAGCTAAAATATGGAGAGCCAATTGTTGGAACCCACTCCAACGGTGCTTTCTCTACAACTTGTCCCTTGTAAAATATTTGTTGAGCTTCAAATTGCTTGTTATAGTTGGAGAACGAAAATCAAGCTGCCCTCCTTGCCATCTCTCTTCCCCACCCAACAGCGACAAAAGCATATTCGAATTTGGGAGAAGACAGCCGACGACAAGCAACGATGGCGGCACCTTCTTCTTGCTCAAAATCAACCTACCTTCATCACCACCCCCACCCAACAGTAGCGAACCCAGATTCAAATTTGGAAAAAGATGGCCCGCTGTAACACCTTTTTCTTGCGCAAAATCAGCCTTCCCTCCTCGCCATCTCTCTCCCCCACCTAACAGAGGCGAATGCAGATTTGAATTTAAGAGAAGACAGCCAGCAACGGTGCCTTCTTCTTGCATAAAATGAGCCTGGTTTGTGATTCAATATATATTTTGTATTTATTTTTGTATTGGATGATTGATATTTTTATGTATTTGGTTATTGATTCGTATATTTGATTATTGATTATGTGTATGTGTGTATCTAATTATATATTCTGTGTATTTAATTATTCATTTTGTGTATGTGTGTATTTAATTATTTTGTGTATTAAGTGTTCATAGATAATCCCATGTTTAGATTAAATGAATTCGCAGTCCAAAATGTGACCATTTATCTAAATTAGAGATAAATGTGTTAAATATATTTACAGTTTTTTATACAAAATTATACACTAGTGAATGATCTTACTGTAGAACCAAATCGCATAAAATTTGTAGCATATCTAATACTGTCATATTTATTATTAAATTATCAAATAAATAATAAACTTGTATAGTTGTGAAAATTGTAAGGTAAAATAAATAGAATTAAAATTTATTAATAAATAAATAAAATATGAAATGAAATAGAGAAGATAATATAGAATGTGGTTAGCACACATAGTTTTTGAGACAAAACTAGAATAGGGAGTAAATTATTTATAATATAGTAGGGAGTGAGATAGGGAGGTGGGTTGGAAATGGCCTTAAGTGGGGCCTCACCCACCCATTGAGGGTTGCTTAAAAAAATAAATAACATATATTATTATAAAGTGTTGTGTGTGTGCTTGTAGGCTTAAAATATAAAAATTGAAATTGAAAACAAGGGAAGAAAAATAGAGGAGGACTGCGGAACAACTGGGAGAAATAAAAGAAAAGGACTTTTTGATTTTGAAAACTCTTGACCAGATATAAAATTAGTATAAAATTGACTAATTAATTTGTGTTTATTTGCGACGGACACCAATTAGTGTTTAATGTTAATTATGAGTTTGCAATAATAATAATTGTTGGTTTATTGTTTATTTGCGACAGTTTCTCTCAACAAATTCCTTCTCCACATATCTTTTTCATTTCCATCTGTTCTTCCATTAATACATATAACAGATACGTTGCTAATTTTATTAACTTAATTAGTTTGCAGCTACTGTGACTGTGAGAATCAATGAGTTTGACAAGAAGAGAAAAATGATGGACAAATGATCTTCTGTGCCAGCCAACAAAAAGGCTTTATATATATATATATATATATATGCAGCATATATATAGCAAAGCATATATACTTGTAGCTCTTGAAGAAGAGAAATATATGTATATATATATATATATAATCTGGGGGTTCATCTCCAAATATATATGTCTCTGGCTCTATGCTGGCTGGCGATTCATCTTTTGATTAATTAGTTGAAAGAACTCTTCCAGTCTAAGGTTGATCAAGAAAACGTTTACTTCAATCTTAATTCATGCATCTATTCGTTCCCCCTTCGACATATACTTACACGCACATATATATATACATACATGCCATATATCTCTAGCTTCATACTCTATATCAGCAACAGAAACTGGACCCACCCCCCAACCACAAATGTTTGAATATTGCATCCATTCATCCATCATATCTACATACATGCAAACACATGGTAGCTATACCATTTGTAAGGAGATCGACTTAATTAGTTCCCAGATCATGACATGGATATATATATATGTATGTATTGATGCATACATATAATGCACATACTAAAACAGTTCTCCATATAATAATATGATAATTATACTCCATTCATTAAGTGATCCATATATATATACATATGGAAATCATTCGCGTTGAGCAATTGTGAGTAAAGCGTATGCCTTTGTCTGCTTCTAGAGAAATTCTTTTTATGGTTGTAGTATTAACACATGTGGAGTCTTCTCTACTTATTCAATATTCATGCATGGGGCCAAAAGTGTGTTGTCTTTTAGCCATGTAACCCAATATATATATATATATATAATATATATATGCTTTTTTTAAAATAAAAAAAAAAAAGAACATGTCCTAGATCTAGCCTAGCTAGAGGGAACAAAAATATGTTTAATTAAAACATGTTATAATTATATATAAATAAATAGGATAATATATATGTATTATTGTTGTTTTGTTATCAAATCTAGCTAAATTTCGAACATATAAATATAGATAGACAGACAGACAGACAGACAAACAGACAAGACACATTCTTTATTAATAAAGTAATGATATGAAGAGTGGGGATAGCACAAGCAAAAGGCCTTGAATGAGAGCTGCCATGCAAATTCTTTAATTTTATGTATATATATATTATAATTTGTGAAAATTAAAAGAAAAATTAATTAATTTTGTAGAAAGAAAGAAAGAAAGAAAGAGGGGAAGGTGGGATTGGAGTGATTACAGGAGGATGACAGATGCATAAGCAATGTGATGATATAATTAATATTTCTTTAAATGAAATCAGTTATCTTCAAATACACGTGTTGGGACATGAGAGAGGGGTTATGTGAAGTGGAAGCAAAAGTGCAAAATGCATATGCGAGAGGGAGAGGGAGAAGGAGAACTTAATTGGGCTACAACGAAAACAACCCTTCTGATCAATTTCCACGCTCTCAATCATTGGGTAATACCACTTCTTAATTTCCTTCTATATATAATATATATATGTACATGTATATATATATAAAATATCATTACCTTGAGAATGACGAAATATGGATATGAACTGTGAAACAAGACAATTAGACAAAGACAAAGATACATATATAATGAATGTATGTGTATATGTATGGAGGAGTCAAAAGAAAAGAAGACCCTCTATGTCTTGTCTCGTCGTTCATGTAAAGGCATGAGCTCCTGAACGCAGGTCCACTTCCAAACCGTTTTTCCTACTCGACCCATCAACCAACCCCTCTCTCTCTCTCTTCTCTCTCTTTCTCTCTTTATTCCCCATTTTGAAGCAAACCCCACATCCATCGCCATCATCATTATCGTTATTCCTAGCTGGCTACTCCCTCTCTCTCTCTCTCTCCCTCTCCCTCTCCCTCCCTGGATCCATCAAAGCTTCTTCTTCTCTATAAAGTCTTCACTGCTTTACATCAAATCAGTTGGGAGAAAAATAGGAAGAATTAGTTGCGTTGCAGGGACTACCCATCGATCAATGAGGAAGCCGGCGGCAGGAGATCATCAGGCCTTGAGCTCTGGGAAGGGCGGGGGCGGCGGCAAGCTGAGGAAGGGACTGTGGTCGCCGGAGGAAGACAGCAAGCTGATGAACTACATGTTGACCAACGGGCAAGGCTGCTGGAGCGACGTCGCCAGAAATGCCGGCTTGCAGAGGTGCGGCAAGAGCTGCCGCCTCCGCTGGATCAACTACTTAAGGCCTGACCTCAAAAGAGGCGCTTTCTCTCCCCAAGAAGAAGATCTCATCATCCATTTGCATTCCCTTCTCGGTAACAGGTCCTCTCTCTCTCTCTCTCTCTCTCTCTCTCTCTCTCTCTCTCCCTCTCCATATATATAAATATATAATTGTAAATATTGCATGCACATATATATAAGAAATTAATATATATTTATATATATATATATATAAATTAACACCATGAAAATCCTCAAGGGAAGTGCTCCTCTGATCTTGTCTTCATGAAAATCCTCAAGGGAAGTGCTCCTCTGATCTTGTCTTCAATTTCTTATATATATATATATATATATATATGGACACTGCTAAATGGGTTATTTGAATTAGTTGCCCGACAAAACTAAATCGGTGCTACTGAATTGATCCATATATTACTATTCTATATATATATATATATATAGGCAGCTTTTGATATTCATTGTGGTTAGAAAATCAAGTGGAGGCCATGTAGAGAAATATTTTAGTATTAAACCAATTAAATTATCATACAAAAAAGTGTAGAAACAATGATGTTACTTAATTGCATATATTGACTTCACTCACAAGCAAAAAGTTCTGTGAACAGTAGTTAGTTAGCATACTAAGTATGAAAATATTACCAAAATTATTGTTCTAGGGGCCTGTTTGGCATTAACATATATATATATATGTATGTATATAATATTCATTGATTGATCATGCCATATATTCCACGTTTGTGAACCTATTTTAAATTACAACCCATATTATATATATAGTACTAAAGTCAATTGCCATCATTAGGGCTTCTAGACCCCAAAATTATAATTTCTAATTCCAATAAAAGAACTGAACTGCTCAAATGGGATTAATTTAATTAGTACAATGCATACATACATACATACATACATCTTGGGAGAATGCCAGCTGATTGAATTTGTAGGATGATAGGGTTAAGAGGTGAAAAACAATTATTAATTACTCTCATGACATTATATGCACTTTGAATCCAACAAATAATTAAAAATGTCTGTTTTGTTTAATTAAATTAGTTGCTCTATCTTGATACAAAAACGTTTCATAAGGGTGGTAACACATCATTTCCTATATATATATGTCCATGGAGAAATAGAAAATTAGATCAATTTGCTGCACATTTTTCATCAGTTCTTCGATCTCTTGGAAGATCAGAAGATGAAATTTGAATTGGGTTTTCCTCAAATTTGTTGAGTTTGAGTTCAATTACTAGCTAGATCTTCTCTTATATATGTTGACTATATATATATATATATATATATCTTAATTCATTGTTTTGAATCTGGTGTTTTTGTTTTATAAAAGGTGGTCGCAGATTGCAACACGCTTGCCTGGGCGCACCGACAATGAGATCAAAAACTTCTGGAACTCCACGATAAAGAAGAGACTAAAGAACGCTTCATCGTCCACACCATCCCCCAACGCCAGCGACTCATCGAATTCAGAGCCCTGCCGCCCAGTCGACCTAATGCATGGCCTCATGTCCATGGGAGAACGCAGCATGATGATGGCCGCCATGTTCATGGACTCCTCTTCCTCCTCCGCCTCCGCCATGGTCATGGCGCCCCCGCCTCTCAACCATGGAAACAACCCATTCCCCATGTTTGATCAAGCTCCCAACATGGCCAATTCAAATAATGGGTTCTTCAACGTCAACCCTCCTGCCACCTTCGTGCCTCCGCCGGTGGGAATCACCGGCGATGACTTTTTTGGGGGCGGAAACAGTCTAACTGGGGGAGATGGAGACCTGTTTGTTCCTCCTCTAGAAGAGCACAACCGAGCAAAACCTGAAAATTTTTCGATCAATAGGAATGCGATGATCAATTATAACAACAACAACAACAACAACAACCACCACCCCGTAAATGGTTCAAACAACATAGAAACCATGGCCGGATTTGAGGCTTGCTGGCAAGGAGAAGAATGGGATTTGGAAGAGCTGATGAGGAACGTTTCCTCCTTCCCTTTTCTTGATTTCCAAGGTTGAATAAGTTCATAGAGTCGACAAGGATGTAAGAAAAATAATGTTTTCCTTGGTTGGTGAACAAAGACATGGATCCTTGAATCTTGGTTCTCCAACCTTGTACTGTAGTGTAATAAAGAATGTTACTAATTAATACACCAAATATATGGTAGCTAGCTATAGCTTTTTATAGATAAAAATACAAATATATATAAATATATATATATATATATATAACTCCGGGCGGGCATGATCTGTAACTGTTGTATCTATGCCTGTTACTCTCTGATATGATGTTCCTTAGGAAATTAAACTTGGGGTCCTTCTCCCCCACTACTCTCTCTGCTAGTGCCTTCTGTAATCATTCTTCCTCTGAAGAGATTAATTTGTCTAATTACTTACCCTCCTTTCCTACAAATTATATAAACAGATACATCTTAGATTAATCAGTGATTGATTGAATATTTTCATATCTTGCCATCTTCTTCCTCCATTGGGGACCGAGATTTGTGGGTTTAATCGTTTAGGTGACATGTCCACTTGGAATATGAACGGCACCAGAGAGAGGAAGAGTTCAAAGTCAGTTTCCTCTCGATTGCAGTTTGGATTTTTATATAATTTCTCTTCTCTTAACATTTTTCACTTTAGTTAGTTAGCCTTGGTGGTTGCCGGGTTGGGTTCCAACAATAATTATGATTGATTAAACCCGTGCAAATGGTCATCCTACTGAATCCCATCACCCCCCCCCCCCCCAATTCAACTAAATTCAAAATTCTATGTACATGTGGCAACGAGCCACACGAGGAGGTTACCCTAATTAATGGCAAACCGAGACTAGCTAGCTAGTTACTTGGTAAAATATATATGGTTAAACACACTTATTGTCAATGGGCATGACTTATTTGGTCACATCTCTCAATACCTTTAGATTAATTTGGTTTGGTTTGAGAGTTTAACTAAAATAAAATGCTAGCTATCTAGCTTGCTAGCTTTACTAAATTTAAAAGTGTTGAATGACTTGGAAACAAATCTTAATTATTAATTAGATATATGAACTCACCCATATATACACCGTGTATATATTATTTAGTGATGATGGTATTTGGGACCGACCACCACGTGCCACCTCTGCGACTGGACCTCGGGAATGGAACCTCGGACTTGGGGGATGTCGGACCTCGGGTGTAGGACCTGCAAGACAATGGAGGGCCGGGGCTTGGATCCCCCGGGGTGGACTCCGACGCTCAAATCAGTAGAGTAAATGCAGGTAGAAGTAAATGAAAGAGCTGTAGAGCTTAGGTATACCTGGCGAGAGTCCTTGTTTTTTATAGGCGAACCCGTTTTGGGATACCCGAGATAAGTGGGCATGACTCCCGAGAATCCCGGTCAAGTTGGAACGGGTCTTGCAGTTCGGCCCGGATTTCTCGGACTCCGTTTTGGAGTGTTGACTGGCCATGTGTCGGTCTCTCAGGTGATCCACGTGGGAGGTGGGACTATCAGCGCGTAGAGGTATTCTAGTAATTTAAGTTGATGGCACATCACTTGCCCCCCACTCCTTGAGCCGAGCTGAGAATTATGCTGGGTCGAGGAGTAGGTTACTTGACTGTTGATTTTTTCTCAAGACACACGAGAGTGTTTTTAAAGTTGAGATTAATGTGTAAAAACCTCATTTATTGCCCTAAAATTATAGATAGGGACTTTGATTGGAGGGAAGAATTCATTTTGGAGGGAAAACATGGTCATTTTGAAATTTTTTCCCCCCTTGGGTCCTCTATATAAGTCCTAAGGCCCCACCCCATAATTATTATTTCAAGACAAGCATTCATCTCCTTGAGGTTAGTCTTTCTCATCCTCCTTTGCCTTTATTTTTTCTTATTTGTTATTTATTTATTTTTTATGCGCCTTCTGTTCCTCTTTGATTTTTGTTTTTTTTTTTTTTTTTTTTTTTTAAATCTTTTCTTCTTCCTCGGCCAGGCGCCTGCCTGGCCGAGGTCGATTTGCCTGGCCGCCTCGGCCATGGCCGAGGTCGGCCTGGCACGACCTCGGCCGCGTTCGGCCTCGCCCAGGCGAGGCCGAACTCCAGCTCGGCCATGGCCGAGCGCTTGGCTCGGCCATGGCCGAGCGCTGGGCTCGGCCTGGCCGGGCTCGGCCTGGCCGGGCTCGGCCTGGCCGGGCTCGGCCTGGCCGGGCTCGGCCTGGCCGAGCTCGGCCAGGGGCGAGCCCCTTGGCCCTGGCCGATTCGGCCAGGGCCGAGGCCGGCCATGGCCGAGGTCGGCCATGGCCGAGGTCGGCCATGGCCGACCTCCCTCTCCCTTTTCTGCAACTTTTCCTTTTTTTTTTTTTTTAATAAATATATATATATATATATATATAAATATATATACAGGGCCTCCTTGGGTCGGCCATGGCCGACCCTTGAGATGCCCCTTTTCTTCATCATTTTTTTTTTTTTTTATCATTATATATATAATAATAATAATAATTTTTTTTTCTTTTTTTTTTTTTCTTTTTATACTACCTTGGGTTAGCCATGGCCAACCCTTGGCCTTTTCCTTTGTTAATGATAACAAAATAATCTTTAAAATAATGTTCAACTTGACTAACCCGTTTCCTTGGCTCTTCTTTTTCGCCGGCGTGACTCGAGATTTTCCCAAGCTAAATCGTGCCTACCGAGCTTTCCGAGGCTCCAGCCCAGTCGTGGTTGTTCTTTCTTGACCTCGGCCTTTACTCTCCTGGTCAGTGACATTTTCTTTGACTACTTCTGCTCGTTTTTTAGCATGTCTTCTTCTTCTTCTTCTGATTCCGAAAACTCTAGTACCAGCTCTAGTAGTGAGGAATCACACATCGAGTTATCCAGCCCCTCCCATGGCCCCCTTCGTAGGCCCGGGAAACTTAGGAGGCCTGAAAAAATTTCACTCCATCCCATTTTAGAGTCTCATGTGAGTAGTGATCCCAACTTAGGAAGCTTACCTGAGGATCTAACCACGGACCATTCTACCATTACTGAGAAAGAGTTGTTTCCCATCCTCCGAAAATACCACCTCATTCATGATGAATATTGGTATAGTGAACCCCGAGGTCTGAAAGCTCACCAGGCCCCCTATGGTTGCATCACCGTTTATGAGCAGGCCTTGGCTGCTGGCCTTAGATTCCCTCTCGCGACTCCTGTAGTTGAGGTGTTTGCTATTGTGGGGTTATGCCCCTCTCAGCTGACCCCCAATGGTTGTAGGTGCCTATCTTCCTTCGTTCTTTGCTGTCGAGCTCGGGACATTGAGCCCACTGCTCGACTTTTCTTTAGGATGTTCAAGATAATTTCCATTAGCAAAACTGAACCCCGATTCGCCTTTTCCCCCCTTAACCGGCGTCAGTTCATAGTCGATAACCCTACATCGGTAAAACGATGGAAGAGTAGATTTTTCTTTACTGGCTTGAAAGATCGGGGGGTCAGCTTCGGGGTGCCAGTTGAGTGGGCTTTCCAGCCCTCAAAGGTCCGTAGTCGCAAGATCACGCAAGACGAGCTTCATAATATTCAGATCTTGAGGGAGCTGAACCCTATCAGCGCTCGGGTCCTGATATGTGACCGCACCTTGTTCCTGGGGGGTTTATCCACTCACACTTGCTCCGAGCCTGATGCCACTTTGGGTAGTCATTCTTCCACTATTTTCATACCTTTCTAACTTGCTTTTCTTGCCCTTAATATCTTGTTTTTTTTTTTCGCAGCTGAGATGGTGAGCACAGCTTTTATCTGGGGGAGGAACAAAAGGAGACCCGCAGAAGACGAGGGCGCCCCAGCTCTTACGAGGGGAAAGACTGCCTTGAATGCTCCTCCAGCCGAGGAAGGAGAGTCTAGTCGTGTTAGGAGGAAGAGGACTTCCCATCCTCCGAGAGAGCTCAGGCCAGCCCCGGAGTCTCCCCCCCGCAGTCCATACCATGTTCCTGATTGGGGAGTGAAGGCCAGCGATCTCAGCCGGAACACTCAGGTGGCTAGACGTATGATTCACCACTTCGCCACTCCCGCCGATCGTCAGATGCTGGCCGAACAGTCTTCGGAGGCCGTAGAGGCCACATTGTGCCAGTATTTGGCCGGGGTAATCACCTATACTTTATCAACATCCTTCAGTCTCATCTATGTAGTCCTTACTCGTCGTGCCCATTACAGGTGGTCACCCTTGTTTCGGACCTTTCCGGACGTTTCTCTCAAGCTTCGAGGAAGACCTTGGAGCTAGACACCCAGCTGCAGGAGAGAGACGAGTTATTGGAGAGCCACAGGAAGAACTTGGATGATTTGTCCTCCCAGCGACAGGCTTCAGACCTACGTATTCAGGAGCTAGAGGCGAAGTTATCTCGGACGAGCTCCAAGCTGTCCCGAGCGAACTCCGTCATTCGCCAGTATGAGCGCAAGTATGCCGATCCTATCAAGCTTCCTGAGGTAGAGGAGTTCCTCCAGAAGAACCTGCAAGACGCTTGGACCAAGGGATTCCAAGCTCATGCGACTGAGGTGTTACGAGCCCATCCGGATTTGGATATGTCCAATGTTCGGTCTGTTGCGGAGATTGTGGACGGGATGGAGGACTCGGAGATGGCCGACGATGATGACGCACCTCCTGATGCTTGAGTCTTCTTTTTCTAGCTAGGGCCTTTTGTATTTCCTCTATTATCATGTATTGGACCATCTCGCCTCTATACGATGTCGTTTCGTTTTGATTATTTTGCTTGCAAACATATGGGCTGGGACTAGTTGAACCTTGATCCCTTCCATTGTTGACGAGGGTGAATCTGACCCTTGGTTCTCCCTAAGTCATCAATCAAGAGGATGCTGTGTTGCGATTTTTCTTTTGGCCATTAGTCCACCCTTGGGGGACAGCCTAGGGCTCGTGACCCTTGGATAAGTTTTTTCCGTGGCCATTAGTCCACTTATGAGGACGGCCTAGGGCTCGTGACCCTTGGATTTTAGCCACTCCCACGCGAAGGAGGGTGTCGACTAGAATTTTTTTCGTGGCCATTAGTCCGCTTATGAGGACGGCCTAGGGCTCGTGACCCTTGGATTTTAGCCACTCCCACGCGAAGGAGGGTGTCAGCTAGAATTTTTTCCGTGGCCATTAGTCCACTTATGAGGACGGCCTAGGGCTCGTGACCCTTGGATTTTAGCCATTCCCACGCGAGGGAGGGTGTCAGCTAGAATTTTTTCTGTGGCCATTAGTCCACCTTTGGGGGACAGCCTAGGGCTCGTGACCCTTGGATAAGTTTTTTCCGTGGCCATTAGTCCACTTATGAGGACGGCCTAGGGCTCGTGACCCTTGGATTTTAGCCACTCCCACGCGAAGGAGGGTGTCGACTAGAATTTTTTCCGTGGCCATTAGTCCACCTTTGGGGGACAGCCTAGGGCTCGTGACCCTTGGATAAGTTTTTTCCGTGGCCATTAGTCCACTTATGAGGACGGCCTAGGGCTCGTGACCCTTGGATTTTTCTTCGACGAAGTGCAATTCTTTGTGCAGTTACTATTAGATGAAGAGAATACGAAGCCTTGCCATTAGTCGTAAAGAAAAAGAGTACAAAGAGATTCGGGGAATTCCCTTGCTCATTGATAAAACTTCCTTAAGTTCTGCACATTCCAAGTATGCTTCAGGGGCTTGCCTTCCATGTCTTCTAGCCGATATGCCCCCGGACTTAGGGACTCCACCACCCGGTACGGTCCTTCCCAATTCGGAGTTAGTTTATTCATGTCCCGAGGATGACTCACGTCGAACCGTCGTAGCACAAGATCTCCTGGCATGAAGCTCCTAGCATGAACACGTCGATTGTAGTACCTAGCAATGCGCCGGTTATATGCAGCTTGTCGAATTCGTGCCAGGTCTCGGAGCTCATCCATCAAATCCAAGTTGCACCTTAGCCCTTGCTCATTAACCTCAGGATCGAAATGCTCCACTCGATAGCTCCTCACTCCAATCTCGACAGGGATGAGTGCCTCTGAACCATAACAAAGTGTGAAAGGGCATTCTCCTGTAGCCGTTCGCGGCGTGGTTCGATACGACCATAGTATACTGGGGAGCTCATCTACCCATCGACCGTCCGCCTTCTCAACCCGAGCTCGGAGTCCCTGCAGAATGGTTCTGTTCGTCAGCTCTACCTGCCCGTTTGCTTGAGGATGGGCGACCGAGGTAAAATGCTGCTTAATCCCCAACTCGCGGCACCATTCTTGCACTGATCGGTCCTCGAATTGGGTGCCATTGTCAGTTATTAGCACCCTTGGAATACCAAACCGGCAGACAATGGATTTCCAAAGGAATTGTTTTACCCTCCGGCCTGTAATAGTCGCCACAGGCTCGGCCTCCACCCACTTAGTGAAGTAATCGATGGCTGCTATCAAGTACTTGTTCTGTCCAGCCGCTGGTGGAAAAGGTCCGAGAATATCGACTCCCCACCTAGCAAACGGACAAGGCGAAGCCAGGTGGGTGAGTTCAGCTGCCGGGGTATGAACCAGGTTGGAAGTTTTCTGGCATCTCTCACAGGTCTGGACCAAATGTCCGGCGTCGCTCATCATTGTCGGCCAGTAGTACCCCTGCCGAAGCGCCTTCTGAGAAAGAGACCGAGCTCCGATGTGACTTCCGCAAATCCCTTCGTGGATTTCCCTTAGGATGTAGTCGGCTTCGACCGGCCCCACACACTTCAGCAGCGGCTGAGTGAATGATTTCTTATAAAGGTCTGATCCAACCAGTAGAAACTTGGCAGCCTGACGCTTGAGTTTTCGACTTTCTTGTTCCTCCTCCGGTAGCCATCCCTTGGTCAGATGTGCTACGATGGGGTCCATCCAACTCTCAACCCCTTCCACGCAAAGCTGCTCTGCCTCTGTCTCTATGCTCCTCTGGGGTAATGACTCCATGTAGACAGCTCGGGAATTCCTGGGAAAGGAAGAGGCAGCTATCCTCGAGAGAGCATCCGCAACTGCATTCTGTGCACGTGGGACATGATTGATTTTCACCGCCCGAAATCGCGCCATAAGATCCTTGGCTATCGCCAAGTATTGAGCCATGGCGTCCTCTCGGGCCTCGAACTCCCCTGTGACCTGCTGCACAATTAAATTCGAGTCAGAATATACCTCCATATCCCTGACTCCCATCTGTTCCGCTAGTCTGAGCCCGGCAATGAGCGCCTCGTACTCAGCCTCATTGTTAGAGGCATTGAACTCGAAGTGGAGGGCATACGGCCAAGCCTGGCCATCGGGGCCCTGGAGTAGTAATCCAGCACCACTGCCTCCGACACTGGAACTGCCATCCACAGAGAGAGTCCAAGTCTGGGAAATCCCTTCGTCCACTTCCTCTGGTAGGGTGCCCTCTACAATGAAGTCAGCCAGAGCCTGCGCCTTGATGGCCGGCCGAGGTCGATAGTCGATGTCGAAAGCACTCAGCTCCACTGCCCATTTGAGCATTCTCCCCGACAAGTCCGGTTTTCCCAGAACATGCCTCAACGGCTGACTTGATAGGACGATAATGTGGTGTGCCTCAAAGTAGGGCCTCAACTTTCGAGCGGAGATAACTAGGGCATAGGCCAACTTTTCCGTTGGAGTGTAACGAATCTCGGCTCCGGCCAACCTTTTGCTCACATAATAGACCGGCTTTTGAATTTTGTCCTCCTCCCGTACCAAAACCGAACTGACAGCCTCATCCGAGGCAGCCAGATAAATATATAGTGACTCTCCCGACTGTGGTTTAGCCAAGACTGGGGGGGAGACTAGACATTGTTTCAGTTGCTCAAACGCCTCCTGGCATTCCTCCGTCCATGCAAAATTCTGGACTCGAGTCAAAGCCTTAAAGAATGGTAATTGTCTTTCCGCAGATCTTGACAAGAACCTCCCTAGTGCTGCTATCCTCCCGGTTAGCCTCTGCACCTCCTTGATACTTCGAGGGGGAGGCATCTCAAGTATGGCCTTTATCTTCGAGGGGTTAGCCTCAATTCCCCGGTAATGCACCATGAACCCCAAGAATTTACCAGCTGTAACCCCAAAGGCACACTTGGCTGGGTTGAGCTTCATCTGATACTGACGCAAGGTTTTGAGGCACTCCTCCAAGTCGTCCGGATGCTGTTCAGCCAATAGACTCTTGACTAACATGTCATCCACGTAAGCTTCCATGTTTCGACCGAGTTGAGCCTTGAAAAGTTTGTTGACCAACCTCTGATATGTAGCTCCAGCGTTCTTCAGCCCAAAGGGCATAACTCGGTAACAATAGGTAGCCTTATCTGTAATGAAGGCGGTCTTTTCCTGATCTTCAGGGTGTAGTGGGATTTGGTGATACCCCTGGAATGCATCCAGGAAACTCATTAGCTGACACCCCGCTGTTCCGTCAATCAACGCATCAATCCTGGGCAGAGGGTAACTGTCCTTCGGGCAAGCCTTGTTAAGATCTTTAAAATCAATACAAAGCCTCCATTTTCCCGATCCCTTGGAGACAAGCACCACGTTGGCTAACCACTCCGGGTAGTTGACCTCCCGAATATGATTAGCCTCCATAAGCTTTTCCACCTCTGCCTCTATAGCTTTAGCCCGCTCCAGGGCAAACTTCCTCTTCCTTTGTCTTACCGGCATGCAATCCGAGTAGAGCCCCAAGCGATGTGTCATGATCGCTGGGTCTATCCCCGGCATATCCAGGGTAGACCATGCAAACACATCTTGGTATCGGCGTAGGAGTGAAAGGATCTCGGACCTCAAGGGCTCTTGTAACTTGGCACTGATTCGCACTGTCCGATCGAGCTCTTCCCCTAGAGGAACTTCCTCGAGCTCATCCACCGGCTCCGAAGTCTTAGGCTCCTCCGGACCTTCCAAGATGAAACTAGTAACCACAGTGGGAGGGGCAACGAAATTCTGTCCCTCCTCCCTTACGGACCTCTGCCCTGCTCCGATACTCGGGTCTCGCACCCGTTCCGTCTCTATCTGGCCCTGACCAGCTTGAGGGACCGCCTCCTGATTCGGTCCTGAGCCCAACTCTGACCCCTTGGCCATAGTGGCACTCAAGGAGGCCACGTAACATTCCCTAGCCTGTCGCTGGTCTCCTCTTACCTTGCCAATCCCTTCGGAAGTAGGGAATTTCAACACCATGTGATATGTACTCGGTACTGCCCTCAGAGCACTAAGCCCAGACCTACCAAGGATCATATTGTACGCCGAGGGCACATCTGCCACCAAAAAATCCAACGTCACCCGAGATTTATGAGGACCACTGCCGACTGTCAGGGGCAACCGGATCAAGCCTTCAGAATGGATCACCATTCCATCAAAACCCACCAATGGGACACGGACTGGCCTCAGCTGATTGAGCGTGAACCCCATCCCTAGGAATGCCCTTTTGTAGAGAATCTCTGAAGAGCTACCTGGATCTACGAGGATTCGCCTCATCTCCCACTCTCCCACTTGAGCAGTGATCACTAGAGGGTCCGAATAGTTGGGATAACTCGGAAGATCCTCCTCAGAAAAAGTGATAACCACCCCTTCCTTAACCGTGCTCTTGGGAGCAGTTGAGTGGGACCCTGGAACTGTCCCTGCCGCCAGCGTATACAAGATAAACTTCTGTCCCCCTTCCTCGGCGGGCTGCTTTCCTTCTCTCCGAGGCGGTGTTCGACTTCGCTCTCGAAAGCGATCTCGAGTAGGAGACCTCCCTCGATGCTCCGGCTTGGATTCTACCCTGCCCGAGCTCATACCTCCTCGACCCACAAAATCCCTGAGGTATCCTCGGTTGATAAGCTCTTGTATTTCTTCTTTCAGTTGGATGCAGTCCTCCGTATCATGACCGTGGTCGCGGTGAAAACGACAATACTTCTTTTTGCTTCGAGTGTTGGGTGGAGACTTCAGCGGGGGAGGACGCCGTAAATAATTCTTATCCTCCAAGGCCAGGAGAATCTCCGCTCGACTTGTATTGAGGGGAGTGTAATTCACCGGGCTTCCACGTGCACCCCCAAAACCCGGGCGATCGGGAGCTCGGGAGGGGCGATAGTCCGTCTTCTGCTCTGCCACTGGCTTTTTCTTCTCCTTCTCTTTTTCTTTCCTGTCAGGTTGTTCCGCCCGCTTCACCTTCATCACCTCCTCGGCGTTGATGTACTTATTAGCCCGGGCTAAGGCCTCTGTGAAAGTACGAGGTGGAGTCTTGGCTAAGGACTGAGCAAATGGCTCAGCTCTCAAGCCATTCTGAAGAGCCACCATTGCGATCCGCTGGTCGAACTCGTCGATACTCAATGCCTCCTCGTTGAACCTCGCCACGAAATCCCTTAGGGATTCACCCTGGTTTTGCTTGATGTTTACCAGAGCCATGGAAGACTTTCGGTGGCGCTTCAAGGGAGCGTAGTGGGCTAAGAAACAGGTCTTCAGCTCTTCCCAGCGATTGATGGAACGATGGGGAAGGCAGGAGTACCAGGTCCGGGCATGTCCTCCCAAAGTAGCCGAAAATGCCCGGCACCACATCGCGTCTGACCCCGATTGTACCAGCATGTGAGAAGAGAAAAGCTCGACGTGGTCATAGGGATCTGTGCTTCCATCATAGAGCTTAATGGAGGGGATACGAAACCTTTCTGGTGGAACCTCTGCCATGATGCCCCTACTCAAGGGTTGGTTAGAGCCGAGATGGAGCAGCTCTTCCTTTCCCTTCTTGAGTTCTTGGACTTGCTTCTCTAGGAAACGCAATCGTCTCTCCTGCGAAGTCCCTCTTTCTTGTGAGGGAGCAGAAGTGGATCCTGCCGCCTCAGAGGAGTGGATTTCCTGACCCGTCTGGCGAGATTGACGAGGCTCCCGAGCTAGAGGAGGAGACTGCTGCTCCGCCCGCTGAGAGGGCACATGAGAACGATGCTGCTCAGTCTGGTGTAGATAACCAGTCAACAACTCAGTTAGCTGTTGGACCTGGTTTTCCAACCTGGTGAGTCGGTCCTCCGGCATGGGATTGACTGGAGGTGGTGGATTCTCTCCTTGTTGCGGGGCTTCTAGATTGGCTCCGACCTGGCTGCGAGTCACGTCTCTTCGGGGGGCCATGTAATCAATTACGACAAGGAGCGAAAGTCGTTTGACACTCGTGGAAAGACCGAGGTCCGAAGTGAGGAGTTGAAGTCCGAAGTGCGAGGTAGAGAATGAAGAGGCTAGCGAGTCTGGACGTCGGCCCCACGGTGGGCGCCAAATGATGATGGTATTTGGGACCGACCACCACGTGCCACCTCTGCGACTGGACCTCGGGAATGGAACCTCGGACTTGGGGGATGTCGGACCTCGGGTGTAGGACCTGCAAGACAATGGAGGGCCGGGGCTTGGATCCCCCGGGGTGGACTCCGACGCTCAAATCAGTAGAGTAAATGCAGGTAGAAGTAAATGAAAGAGCTGTAGAGCTTAGGTATACCTGGCGAGAGTCCTTGTTTTTTATAGGCGAACCCGTTTTGGGATACCCGAGATAAGTGGGCATGACTCCCGAGAATCCCGGTCAAGTTGGAACGGGTCTTGCGGTTCGGCCAGGATTTCTCGGACTCCGTTTTGGAGTGTTGACTGGCCACGTGTCGGTCTCTCAGGTGATCCACGTGGGAGGTGGGACTATCAGCGCGTAGGGGTATTCTAGTAATTTAAGTTGATGGCACATCATTTAGAGACATTAATTTCATGACTATATATTAATTAGACTCTTTTTAAACACGTATCTACGTCAATTGGGCTACCACATATTATATAATTTGTTTATTATATATAAATAGCTAGAGAGATCCATATGCATGGCAAACTTAATTATAGGTGTAGGAGAAATTGCAGGCATGGGCATATTATATATATATATATATATATGGTAATGAATTATTAACTTTGCTTAGAAAGTGAAGAAAAACCAAGCTTGGAAAACGACTGATGGATGCTGTAGTTATGGAAGAAAAGGACGTGAGCACCACTTTGAGTTAACAACATGTATTGCTAGGATGGGCTGGCGTTCGTGTGTTCATCAGTATAGGTATAGCAATGTAATTGAAACAATGAAAAAATTTAAATTATTATATAAAAAATATTAAAATATAAAAATTAAATTAACTTAAAAATATAAATTTAATTAAGAATGTAATTAAAATAACAAAAAAATTGAACAATTATATGAAAAAATATTAAAATATAGATTTGATCAAATCATACCTACACTTAATTAGATTTTAGAAGATAATTAATATTATTAAAATAATTATGCATGTTTTTCTAACTTAGGTAGTTATCTGATTGTTGTCTTTTAACAGTGACATATATATATATAGATGGGCACCCACAGTTAATAAGAATGTTTGACATTTTTCAATTTTAATTAGAAAGAGAGAGAATGTCCCATGCATGCATGCATGCATGACCTACCATATATATATGCCCCATCTTAATTATGTATCTCATACATGCAATTGTTGGACGGGATTGCGGAATCTACAACTTTAAACCCTAAACACAGAGATATTGAAAGAGGTAATTAAATATATATATATATATATATATATACTTAAAAACAATACGCCTGAAGGAAGGTTCAATATATACTTTTAGCATGGGGACTAAACAAATTAGCTTTAACTAATTCCTTCAAAAGGAAGGTACAATAACCCTTAAAGACACTTTAAGCATATAGAAGAAAATTAATTGTAATGAAAAATATATTTGTTGAAGTATAATTAATGATGGATGAATTATTTAAGAATTTTACTACTTTGCTAGAAATAGTTATCGAGAAGCTTACCGACACATGCCAAATTGATAAAAATGTCCTTGCCCAATTATAAAATTGTTTTCCCTTCTCTTGGTCGTCTCTTCTCGTTTCTATCTCTCTTTCTCATGGTTGTTTCTAATAATCGCCTCTCGTTGTCTTGTTGTGCATCAATCGCTCTTGCATCCTCCATCTCTGTTGTGACGGTCGACACGTGAAATGCGAGATAGATAAAGAAATGCGACAAGAGACAATTGTTGGAAGCGATCATGGAAAAATGAGAGAAATGAGAAAGGATAGAAATAAAAAAAATACACCTAAAGGAAGGTACAATATATACTTTTAGTATGGAGACTAAACAAATTAGTTTTAACTAATTCCTTTGCAAGGAAGGTACAATCACGGCCAGTCTTGGGCATAGCCTAGGCAATCGCCTAAGGCCTATGCCCATTTTAATTTTTAAATTTTAAATTAATTAATAAAATAAAATTAATTAAAAATAATAAATTTAAAAATTAAAGAGACGTTAGGGGCATGCCTATTTCAAGCCATTGTAAATTTTTAATTAATCTCAATATTCTACCTTTCTTTTATCAATAATTAATTTCATGAGCATCATTATAATTTTTAATTAATCTCAATCTCTCACATTCATTTATAAATAATCAATCTCACTCCCATGCATTTAGCAGTAGCATCCATCCCCTCACAACTATTCCATATATTTTTAATTAATCTCAATCTCCCCCTTGTATGATTGTATCACAACTATTTTCATGCACCTGACAATGATCGCGACTCCATCGTCTTGCTTAGTTCCACTTATTCTCAATTTTTTATCCATCCATTGTCATTGCATCTGTCATCAATCTGCATAGGCATAGGTCCTCAATCCAACCGATTTCATAATTAGGCATTATCTTCAGTGATTCAATTTTCGTCCTCATCATCCTGTTGTGTGATTTATCAAGTATATCTTTTGATTTTTTTTATTAGCCCTTAAATTATCAATTAATTTCATGTATATATTTCAATATTTATGATCCCTCTATTATTAGTGAATCTACACTAATGGATTGACGATTGTGTCTATTGAAAAACATATGCTGGAACAAATTAATTACAATAGTTTAATTATTAATTTTTCATCTAAAAATGCTAATAGAGTAAATTTAAAGTGAAATATTATGGATTTTATATAATAAAAAAAATTTATTCATGCTAATTTTATTTTTAAATATAGTCGTAGAAGACTCCATAAAAAATTTAGCTTAAGGCCCCCAAAATCTCAGGGTCAGCGCTAGGTACAATAACCCTTAAAATGTCTTAGCATATAGAAGAAGATTAATTGTAACGAAAAATATATTTGTCGAAGTATAATGATTAGTGAATTATTTAAGAATTTTGCTACTTTGTCAGAAAGAGTTATCGAGAGTCTTACTGACACGCACCAAAATGATAAAAATGTCGTCACTCAATTACAAAATTGTTTTCCCTTCTCTTAGTCGTCTCATCTCTTCTCTATCTTTCTTTCCCATGGTTGCTTCCAATAATCGCCTCTCACTACCTTGTCGTGCATCAATCGCCCCCGTATCCTCTCTCTCTGTCATGACGGTCGATATGCGAGAAGTGAGGTAGAGAAAAAAATGCGACAAGAGACGGTTGTTGGAAGCAGCCATGGAAAAAGAAGAGAAATGAGATATGACCAAAGGAAAGAAAAATAATTTGCAATTAGATGAGGATATTTTCATTATTTTGACATGTGTCAGTAAGTCTCTCAATAACTTTATTGGACAAAGTAGCAAAATCGAGTACTTAATACATGTATTAATTCTTATGTGATTAACTATAAAAAGTGTGAAGCCTCTAAGACATGGTACAAATGATAAAACTCTCAAAAAAAATTTTAGGAGTGGTGGGGAATCAACTCTTGGTAGAGATATATCTCATTTAGTAAAGACTGACTATATGTTCACTTAAGTATGTATAAGTTTGTGATCATATTCGATTTACTCAAAGATCAAATCAAGAGGAAAGACTGATCTTTTCTAAAATTAAGCTGATGAAATCTAAAGACTTGAGCTATAAAAAAAAATATATAGGAAGTGAAGAAAAATTAATGATTAATATATAAAAAGGGTATTAATTATATCAATTACGTCCTCTTTGTGGAGGATCAACGGTCGTGTCCTACTTGTACTTGCATTCTCTGTTTGACATCCATTTCACCCAATGAATAATTGCCACGTGTTGTAATGCATTGGTAATCCCCCATTCTGATACGTGCACGTCACCGCAGCCTCAATCTTTCTGACTGACTGACTAACTGATCGGCGCAGGAGCAAGTTTCGAAGGATTTTTCAGTCCAGAAGAATTCCTCGCTGTTGGTCCGACCAATGCCACGTGGCATCCATTAACTAATGCCCCTTCATTACCTCATAATATCCGTTTTGCCCCTGGCTTCACCTCCACCTCTAACAATGCAGCCAGCTCTCTGCAACCCACACCTCTCTCTGCAACGACGCCACCCCATCCATGGCGACGGCGTCCTTCGCTCTCGCGGCCCCGGCGAACTTACTCCTCCTTCCGGCGGCACGCCGTGCATCTATTCATCCCCGGCCGCCGTTAAATCTCATTTCCATCCCTCCAATTCACAGGCTCCACTCCAGACCACACACGCTCTTCCCCAAATTCACCTCCACTAACCCTAACTACTCTTCACTCCCCGCCCCAAGCCTCCTTCTCAAGGCCTCCGCGGCGGTGTCGGACGGCCCCCAAGAGCAGCCATGGCAGGGCGCTGCAATGAAGCCGCTGCTCGCTTCCATAGCCACCGGCGTCATCCTCTGGTTTGTTCCGCAACCGGCTGGCGTCTCGCGCAATGCCTGGCAATTGTTGTCCATCTTCTTGGCCACCATAGTTGGAATCATCACGCAACCTCTGCCGCTTGGCGCGGTGGCCGTAATGGGCCTCGGCGCTTGCGTCCTCACCAAAACCTTAACGTTCGCCGCCGCCTTCTCCGCCTTCGGCGACCCCATCCCGTGGCTAATAGCGCTCGCCTTCTTCTTCGCCCGAGGCTTCATCAAGACCGGTCTTGGCAACCGCATCGCCTACCAATTCGTCTCTCTATTTGGTAGTTCGTCATTAGGGCTAGGTTACAGTTTAGTCTTCAGCGAAGCGTTGTTGGCGCCGGCGATTCCGTCTGTGTCGGCAAGAGCCGGCGGAATTTTTCTGCCGCTGGTGAAGTCTCTGTGTGTTGCTTGTGGAAGCAACGCCGGGGACGGCACGGAGAACAAGTTGGGGGCGTGGTTGATGCTGACTTGCTTCCAGACTTCGGTCATTTCGTCGTCCATGTTCCTGACGGCCATGGCGGCAAACCCTTTGAGTGCCAATTTAGCTTATAGTGCAATAAACCAGACAATTGGGTGGATGGATTGGGCCAAGGCGGCGATAGTGCCGGGATTGGTGTCGCTGATTGTGGTGCCATTGCTTCTGTATTTGGTCTATCCTCCAACGGTGAAGAGTAGCCCCGATGCGCCGAAGCTTGCGCGGGAGAAGTTGGAGAAGATGGGGCCGATGTCTCAGAGTGAGATTATAATGGCTGCAACTCTGCTACTCACGGTACTGCCCCTTGAATTTGTTCTTACTAATTGCTTCTTCTTCTTTTTTATTTCCTTCCGGTATGTTTCAGTTATTGTGTGCCAACATTGTCTAGCAGTGTGCTTTCTTTTGTTTTTGTTTCTAATATGTAAAATCCTGAATTAGACGCGGTATTGGTCATAAATATTGTTATCTGTATGAAATTCCCACAAGTTGTGCCCAAAAGGTAAATGGATGAATAAGAAATTGATACTCAAAATATACTTGTTGAGTTAGAAAAATATTAAGGGAATGCTCGTCTCACATGAGAAAAGCAACATAGCCTCTTGATGTTTATATAGGCTTACCATTTTGTGATGAGTGAGCTTATTAGACAAGAGGCTCTCTCTTGCGCGCCCGTGCCCCGGGGGGGGGGGGTGTGGGGGCTCAAATCCCAGGCCCGGAGAACCGGCCTGCGGAAATGAATGCAGCGCCGAAATGAACACCCGGGCCAAGCTATGTTTTGCTATTTCCCTTTTATTTTTTTTATCCCGGGAGATAAGACGCCCAGCCAATAACAGCAGTGCCATTTACTAACGATTCTCCTGTGAATAGCATCCCTCAGTTTCTTTGCATCACACAACTCTCACTGCACGAAATCTGCATTCTCCAAAAACATCCTGGTATTCTGCCCAGTTCTGATAGTGTTCGGCCATTGTTCTTGTTCGCTGTAAGGCTCTGGAGTACTTGTGCTAACTTCATAGCCCGTATACCGTTGTACCCTGAGAAACAGACGCCCAACCAACCTCAAGCACTCTCGGTGAGGGGACGAATCTGTTTTAAGAGCACTGTGTGTCACACAGTCCTCAGTTCTCTATCCGTGCACTATTTCAGTTCAATTTCATATTCTGTTATGCTTTTATCTTCCTTTATACTGTATTATATTCCCCACTACTACTGTTCAGTTTTATATATTGTACTGTTGTACTAATAGTTTTATGTATGTTTCATATTTGTATTGTCTAACAAGAGCTTTTCTCAAACATTTTATTTTTGTGCACCATTCATTTGCTAATTTTATGGTTGATAGACTTATCTGTCTTCTGTGGACATGGTTAATAGTTTCTGCCTGTTTTGTTTGTTATTTGGTTCGTATACATGTATATAGATCCACTCTGTAATTGGAAAGCACAGCCTTTAACTCTGACCAGTGTACTTGGTTTGCTAGTATTTCAGCTTGTGATACCTACTCCCTATATTTTGCCGTATTTTCTCTTTAAAATCATATTAAAAGTAAAATTTGTCAGACAATCCATCTAGGCATTTATTTGTGCTACATGTAAGTTCTTGGCTTTGTATTCAGGTATTTTCATTTTTTTAGGAGCTTTCCTTTTCCATTTCCTCTTTGCCACTAAAACTTGTATCCAATTCAGAGACTTTTAGACCATTAAATTTATTATTCCATAGTTTCCTACAGTTGCAGTATAGTAGTGTTCACATCACATGTAATTCATTCAACACCAATACCACCAAACTAGTTAGAGCATTTAAGACCAACAAGGATATAAGGGCCCTAGTCTTGAACATAATTTGGAATCACTTTCTGCAGTTGGGATTGGTCCTTGGCATGGTGCTGTTTTACCCTACTTTTTTTTTTCTTTATCTTTCTTAGGCTGGATTCTCCTCTTCTTCTCTCTGAACCTCCCACTTTTTGATTTATCTTGACAAAAAAACACTCGTTCATTCTTCTCATGGTAATAAAACTATGTTGTTTCTCGTCTTATGCATGAGATTGCCCTTTTCACTGACCTCTTCTCAGTATCTAGAACTTATGCTTTGTTTTCATACCTAAGTGCAGATCTGTGTTTCTCCTTTATTTGATTTGATTACTTTAGTTTATTCTATGAAGTTTCTTTGTTCTGAATGTATTATGGCCTTCTTGAATTTAATTGGTGAAGGATATTGTTAGCCTCTCTTATACGCTTCTATCCTCAATTGGAACATCAATCTACTCTCAAAATTTTCTTCCCCTCTTTTGACATAATGACAGTTACAGATCTTCTGTCATGATTTATCTTCATGGTCCTGCTCAAAATTTTCTTCTTGTTATTAGTGAAGCATCAAACGATGTCATATTAAGGTAAGGAGTTGGGGGGCCACAATCGGCAACCTCAGGCTGCCTCATGGCGCCTGATGGAGGGCCACGTGGCAACCATCCTAGCATCCAGATGGCGCCTGATTATTCTCTTCTGTGCGAAGATATATTGTGATGCATGATCTAATCGTAGCCTTCCATCTTTCCTTTCTGAAGCCCTATCTCAGCCGTTCAAATCTGCTATATAGCTCACCATCAGGATTTGGAGCGTCAGATCAACAAAAGCCAGAGAAGAAGAAAGGTAAGACCAAGAAAGAGAGAAGAAAGGAGAAGGGAAGGTGAGTGGTTCGAAAGTCTCCTCGAGGGTGCCTTGTGGCTTCCTTCGTTTTTCCCTATAAGCTCTGTACGTGTTATGTCTTTATTTTTCTGGTTCAATAGGTTAAGCCCTAATTTGTATTAGTGATTCTTGGGCATTTTTGGTTATCGAATCAGTGTTGTATAGACAGTTTTGTGTGAGCTTTTCTAAGGGTGTAATCTCCATTTCTCATATAGTACAATGAGCTTTTCACACCAGAGCTCAATGTGGACGTAACCCCGATTTGGGTGAATCACGGTAAAATCTCACTGTGTTATTTCTTCTTTCTGTTGTGCTTTCGTTTATTCCTTTTCATTATTTTTCTGTTTCTGATTGAGTCTCTGTTGATTGGGTCAAAAGTGTTTCAATGATATCAAGGTCGTGGGTGTGGCTTATTTTTCTATTTAAATACAACAAGTGGTGTCAGAGCCATTTCTTTGATACGCACTGTTTAGGTCTTTTGGTCCTTGTCGTTGTGATCAAATCTAGAGTTATTCTTCGCACTGTTGGTACTGTCTAAATCTCTAGGTTTTTTTTGAAGAGTCACGGTCAATGGGTGTTTTCTGTGTGTCTCTGTCGGTGTCTAGGGTTTTCTTAGGATACCTTCGTGCAAGGCGAAGATAACAACAATCCGATTTGAAATCGGAACATTTGATGGGAAGGGAAATTTCGGTAGTTGGAAAAAGAAGATGAGAGTTTTACTCTCTCATCATAAAGTGCTTATTGCACTAGAACCAGATGATCGAAAATGGTCTGATGAGCAAACAGCTAGGACCAATGAGATAAGGGAGGAGGCATTCAATCTAATATTCCTCCATTTGGGGGATACTGTGATCCGAAAAGTAAACGGTATGACTAACCTTCTTGATCTATGGAATAGACTTGAATCACTTTATGTTGTTGTTTATGCTCCTAATTTAGTTTATTTGAAAGGTATGCTATTCAATTTTAAAATGAATGCATCGAAATCTATAGATGACAATATAGATGAATTTACTAAACTTACATTGTTGTTAAAGGGAACTAATCAAGCCCTAGGTGATACTAGTGAGACAATGATACTATTAAATTCATTGCCTGATAATTATAATGTAGTTAAACATGCTTTACAGTACACTGATATTGTGCCTACTTTAGAACTTGTAATCTCTAGAATCAAGGCTAGGGAATTAGAACTACACACTTCTAAGAGACTTGGTAACAATCTGTTTGTTAAGGGAAAGTTCGAGAAGGGGCAAAATGGTTTTAACACTAATCAAAATGGGGGTTCGGGACCTAAGGGTAAACAAAATGGAAAGAACGGAAAACAAAAGCAAGCTAAATGGAAATGCTACCACTGTGGGAAGTTGGGTCATATTAAAAAATACTGTTCTAACTTTATCAAAAACCAGAAACAGGGGGAGAATGTAACAGTAGCTACTAGTAGCTCAAACACCTTAGCTGAAGTTTTAAATGTATCTTGTTTCACAACTGCTAATGAATGGATAATGGATTCAGGGTGCTCTTTTCATATGTGTCCAAACATAGAATGGTTTCAAAACTTTAGCACTAGAGAAACTGGAACTATTTATATGGGAAATAATCATTCATGTAGTATTAAAGGCATAGATGATTTCTCTCTGAAATTACACGATAACAAAATCAGAATGTTAACTGATGTGAGATATGTACCTGGTTTAAAAAGAAATTTGATTTCTCTTGGTACCTTAGATGAATTAGGGTTTTCCTATAAAGCTAAAAATGGTTTTCTGCATGTGTTCAAATATGATGACCTTATTCTCTCTGGTACAAAGAAATATGGTTTATATGTCTTGAATGGTTATTGTCATATACCATTTGCGTGTATAGCTAAATCTGATAGAACAGATCTTTGGCACTTGAGACTTGGCCATATGAGGCAAAAAGGGCTACAGGCACTGTCTAACCAGAGTTACCTTGGTCCAGTGTCTGTAGATTCCTTAGGCTTCTGTGAACTATGTATGCTAGGCAAGCAACACAGACTGAGTTTCCAAAAAGGAACCACCTGGCAAAGGCATGCCTAGAGTACTTGCATGCAGACCTTTGGGGTCCCTCCCAAATTCCCTCTCACGGTGGTAACAGGTATTTTTTGCCTATTATTGATGATTTCACTAGAAAGGTTTGGATATTTCTAATGAAAACTAAGGATCAAACCCTAGAAAAATTTAGAACATGGAAGACCTTAGTTGAAAACCAAACAGATAGGAAGATTAAAATACTAAGAACAAGCAATGGGTTGGAGTTCTGCAATAAGGAGTTTGATGAATTTTGCAAGACCCATGGCATACTTAGGCATAGAACAGTAAGGAACACCTCTTAGCAAAATGGAGTTGCTGAGAGGATGAACAGAACCCCATTAGAAAATGTGCCTTTTATTTACTGCTGGAATGCCTAAAACATTTTGGGGAAAAGCTCTATCTATTGCAACCCACTTAGTAAATAGGAGCCCTTCGACAGTAACCAATCTTAGGTGTCTTGAGGAAAAATGGATTAGGAGAAAAATGAACTTAAACTATCTGAGAGTTTTTGGGTGTGAAGCTTATCCTCACCAATCAGAAGGAAAATTAGATCCCAGGATCATTAAATGTGTTTTTGTTGGGTATCAAGATGGAACCAAGGGTTATAGGTTATGGGACAAACACTCAGGTGGAGTTAAAATCATTATAAACAGGGATGTAATATTTAATGAATAAGTTTTCCCATTCAAATTTAGTAACACTGAAGATGACCCCAAACCTAACACCCCAGATGATTTTGTAATAGGTGGTAGTACTCAAATTGAGGTGAAGAACAGGATCCTCCTGCTGCTTCTACCTCTCAAGCCCTCAACACTCAAGATGAGTCCCCGACTCAAGATGAAACCTCTAATCAGGATAGTGATCATGAGACTCAACCTGATGACCCTGAGGTTGAGGAGTATGACACTCTTCAACAAGACCTCAGCAGTTATCAACTGACCCGAGACAGAGTCAGGAGGTCTATCAAGCCTCCTATTAGATATGCATACTCAAACTTGGTGTTTTGTGCCTTAGTGGCAGGCATGGAAATGAGGAGCGGTAAGCCTACCAGTTATGAGGAGGTTGTCAGCTCCCATAACAGCACTAAGTGGCAACAAGCAATAGATGATGAAATGGTCTCTTTGAAGGCTAATGAGACTTGAAAATTGGTTCCAAGGCCTGATAAGCAAAAGCTTATTAAGTGTAAGTGGTTGTTCAAGCTTAAAGAAGGTATGTCTCCATTTGACCCTTTAAGATTTAAAGCAAGACTAAGTATCTAAAGGTTTTTCACAAAGGGAAGAAATAGACTACACTGAAATTTTTTCACCTGTAGTTAAATTCAAAACTATACGTATGATGCCTGCTATTGTAGTGCATTTTGACTTAGAACTTAAACAATTGGATCTCAAAACTACATTTCTACATGGTGACATTGATGAACTCATTTACATGGAACAACCAGCTGGATATATTGACATTCATCATCCTGAACATGTATGTTTGCTTAAAAAATCATTATATGGATTAAAACAATCTCCTAGGCAATAGTACAAAAAATTTGATAATTTTGCTGCTGAGATTGGTTTTAATCGAAGTAAATATGATAGTTGTTTTTACTATATACTATCTGATATCCCTGTTTACCTTCTTTTGTATGTTGATGATATCTTGATAATTAGCAAGTCTAAGTCAAAAATATGTGAATTAAAGTCTCTGTTAAATACCAATTTTGATATGAAAGATTCAGGACCTGTTAAGAATATCTTGGGAATGATAGTAGAAAGAAATAGAAGTAAAAACAGTCTGAAAATACACCAGCATGACTACTTGCTTAAAACTGTACAAAAATTTGGCATGGCTGAGTGTAAACCTGTTAATGTTCCCTTAGCTGGACATTTTATTTTGTCTAAAACTCAATGTCCATCATCGGAATCAAAAATTCTTAAAATGGAAACCATACCATATGCTAATGTGATTGGTACCATAATGTACTCAATGATAAGTACTAGGCCAAACCTTGCATTTTCTATATCACTCCTCAGTAGGTTTATGTCTAACCCTGGGAAAATTCATTGGGAAGCCTTAAAACATGTGTTGAAATATATTAATGGTTCCTTGAATGTTGGTTTAAATTTTAAGAAAAGAGGTGATACACTTTGACCTAGAGGGATTTGTAGACTCAGATTTTTTAGGAGATAGAGATTCCCGTAAGTCCACCACAGCATTCTTCTTCACCCTAGGAGGCTACTGCATCAGTTGGAAGTCTCAATTGCAGCCTTTGGTTGCTCTGTCTTCCACTGAGGCAGAATATGTGGTTGTTACTGATGCCTTCAAGGAAGCCATTTGGCTTCAAGGTCTCTTAAAGGAAATCCATCTCCTACAAGTTAAGGTCAAGGTATTTTCTGGCAGCCAGAGTGCTATTCATTTATATAAAAATCCTGTTTACCATGAAAGAACTAAACATGTGGATGTAAAGTAACATTTTGTAAGGGATCATGTAAGTGATGGAGCTGTTGCAATTCTTAAAGTGCCCACTGAGGATAATCCAGCCGACATAGGAATAAAGGTAGTGACTGCAGCTAAGTTCAAGCACTGCTTGGCCTTGCTGCATGTCGGAGTTGGTTGATTAAACAACCAACACGAGCAATGAAGATGAGAATGATAGCATGCTGCACAAATATGAGAGTGTGAGTTCATCCAAGAGTTTGATGCTTCAAGGTGGAGATTGTTATTAGTGAAGCATCAAACGATGTCGTATTAAGCTAAGGAGTTGGGGGGCCACGATCGGCAACCTCGAGCTTCCTCATGGCGCCTGATGGAGGGCCACGTGGCAACCATCCTAACATCCAGATGGCGCCTGATTATTCTCTTCCATGCGAAGATATATTGTGTTGCACGATCTAATCATAGCCTTCCATCTTACCTTTCTGAATCCCTATCCCAACCGTTCAAATTTGCTATATAGCTCACCATCGGGATTTGGAGCATCAAATCAACAAAAGCCAGAGAAGAAGAAAGGAAAGGCCGAGAAAGAGAGAAGAAAGGAGAAGGGAAGGTGAGTGGTTTGGAAGTCTCCTCGAGGGTGCCTTGTGTCTTCCTTCATTTTGCTCTGTAAGCTCTGTACATGTTATGTCTTTTTTTTTTCTGGTTCAATAGGTTAAGTCCTAATCTGTATTAGTGACCCTAATCTATATTAGTGATTCTTGGGCGTTTTTGGTTATCGAATCAGTGTTGTACAGAGAGTTTTGTGTGAGCTTTTCTGAGAGTGTAATCTCCATTTCTCGTATAGTGCAGTGAGCTCTTCTCACCAGAGCTCAACGTGGACGTAGCCAAATTTGGGGTGAACCACGGTAAAATCTCGTTGTGTTACTTCTTCTTTCTGTTGTGCTTTCATTTATGCCTTTTCATCATGTTTTCTATTTCTGATTGAGTCTCTGTTAATTGGGTCAAAAGTGTTTCAGTGATATCAAGGCCGTGTGTGTGGCTTATTTTCTGTTTAAATACAACATTCCGCTCTCAATCTTTAGCTACCATATGGAAGACATGGCTGTACAAATGCATAAACTTGTCTGGCATTGCAGTGTTTAGTGTGAGAGGTTTGAAGATGAAAAAAGAAGCATTTTGACCTATAGAGGTGGTGAATTTATTGGTCTTCTTCTTGCATGTCCAAACCATCTAAACGGCACCTTGTGCATCTTATCTTTAATAGCTGTCACCCCCAACTTTATTACAGTGTTGCAGCAGCATCTGTGAAATATACTACCTTTTAGAAAATTCAGTTGTTCATGTTGCCAAATCCAATAATGTTGATGTTCCTCAAGTACACTTTTTGGCAAATGTAACAGTACTAGGTGGCAAAAGGTCCATGTTTGTAAATATGCACAAGATTTTTAATAAGTGTTGCTGCAAATAAACTAGTTATATATGACATTGTTATTATCTCTCTTGGCACAAAAGTCATGTCATGCACTACTTCATATGCGGGCAAATGAGGTGGATATGCATCTGCTGACATGAACCATAAGGCACCATGAGACTTGTTGAATCAGTGTGTTCCTGTTATTGTGTTCCCTTCCTATATGGATTTTCATGTTCTCTCTTTTCTATTTTATCAGGTTGGATTATGGGTATTTGGTGGGGTGCTAAATATAGATGCTGTTACTGCTGCCATCCTTGGGCTAGCTATTCTCCTAATAACTGGGGTTGTCACATGGAAAGAATGCTTGTCTGAAGCAGTTGCCTGGGACACTTTAACTTGGTTTGCTGCACTCATTGCAATGGCTGGTTATCTCAACAAATATGGCCTTATCTCATGGTTCAGCCAAACTGTTGTTAAGGTTATTACTGTTACCTTCTATGCATAGTTAATTTTGCATGCCCTTGGAGAAATTCCCCACGTCCTCCTAATTTGGTATAGTCTATATCTAGACAGTTTGGTATCCCAAAAGATAGACCAAATCCGACCCTGTTGTCATCATTCAGATAAGGGTGGGCTTGTTCTGTGCAAGTTTTCATTTGGTACATTTGGTGCCAGAAAATTCTGGTTGTGTCTGAAAATTTCATGTGGTACAGCCAAATTCAGATGGTACCACAGATTGATGCTGACTTTTTCACTAAAATAATTGATTTCTCTCATGTTTTCTTTTTGATACTTATTATAATTACACAGTAGATGGTTTCTTAAACGAATTTCAGCTGAATAAATATCTTTTCTGGTTGGTCAGGTATTCCTAGCCTGTTGAAAAACCTTATTTTCTATATTAGAAGATCAGTGCTAAAGGGTTCTTCATTGTTGCTGTAGAATTGTGGGTTCCAACCATAAAATCATCTCTCTATGAATCTGAATAAGAAGCCCAATGGCGAGAACCTTGTGGGCTGAGTTACCCTTTTTTAGTCATAGATTTTCATGCTGATATATCTATATATGACCTCTTGGAGGGGCTCAATGAATGTAAATGCACCCTCTTCTCTTTTTGGAGGAAGAGTATTCTTGTCCTATAGGTTTAGATCAATTTTCACTTTCTTCACTTGTATTTCAAGATGTGGTTCTACCCCTTTTGTGATTATAGGCTCGTGGGTTCCAACCATGAAAATTCTCTCTATGTATAGGAATTAGACGCCCAATGACAAGAACCTTGTGCAGTGAGTTACCCTTAGTTATAGAATTTCATGGTAATATATCTATATGACCTACTGGAGGAGAACAATGAACGTACCTGCAGCCCCATCTCTTTTTGGAGGTCAATTACTTTTTGTCCCTCTAGGTTTACATTAATTTCACTTGGTCCACTTGTATTTCAAGATGCGGTGCTACCCGTTTGTGGTTAAGACCAAAATGGAACTGTTAGTTCCTTAGTTGAAGATAATAGCTAGACATGAGAACTTAATAAGGAAGAAACAGAAAATAGAAAGCATCATTTAACATGTTAATTTGGTGGGAAACTAATTTTGCTACTAATGCAAATAAAACTTGGAAATGAAAGAAAAATTATTTCCTCACCATGCGTTTTCTGAATGTTAAGTAGAGGAATCTGACAAAATCAATGGATCCCTGCAATAAGTTTAATTGGATATATGATTTTAGGATGTTCCGCAATTTAAATTCCATTATCTAACTACAACAATTATGCAGTTGCTCCCTTTTCGTTTCCCTTTTCAGGGAACAAAAATCTTGTATTTCTACCTTTTTAGTGGTTGAAGGAGGACTCACTTTTTGTATGACCTCCTTTCTTTCCCTTTTTTTTTTTTTTTTTTGGTTGATGAGACTTTTTTGTAGACAGATCATAGACACCTCTTGTATCTATATGCAGGGTTTGGCCACTTTGACATTTTGGTGATAGTTACTCTTTCTTAAAAGGAAAAAATAGTTAGCTAGATGTAGGGTGACTGCCCCCCTAGCTAAGCACCATGTGTATATATAGATTTTGCATTTCTACGGCTTTAAAATGATAAAACATTGATTCAAGTCTTGCCCTTTCAACCAGCCACTTCAAATAACTGTCAATCTAGTTATGATCTAATGAAGGTATGACAAGTCAGTTCTATTGGATCTGCTTTATTCCCCAAACAATTCAAATAACTGTACTGCATTGGTTTGTGGTTTGGCCTGTATAACTTGCCATCTAGTTTGGGTATAATAGCAGTGTTTCAAATCCGATGCTGAGTAGTAAGAGATTACAGTAGTTTGGGTGATCACTCCCTTTATAAATCCTTATAAACTTATAAATATAGCCTAATTTTAAGGTTCAGCAAGTGTGGAACTTAGATTATTTTGCCATGTTTATGAAGTATATAGTAACTACCATCGTTTTGCCTTGCTTCACAGTTTGTTGGCGGATTGGGTCTTTCATGGCAGCTGTCTTTTGGCGTTTTACTTGTACTCTATTTCTACTCTCACTACTTCTTTGCAAGCGGTGCTGCTCATATTGGTGCGATGTTTACAGCGTTCCTATCAGTCGCCAGCGCACTAGGCACCCCGCCATACCTGGGAGCCTTGGTGCTTGCATTCCTCTCCAACTTGATGGGTGGACTCACCCACTATGGGATCGGATCTGCACCCATCTTCTATGGTGCAAACTATGTGCCGCTTGCTAAATGGTGGGGCTATGGATTCCTCATCTCAGTAGTAAACATTATCATCTGGCTTGGAGTTGGAGGGGCTTGGTGGAAGGCCATTGGGTTGTGGTAGGGAGAGGGGTTGGCTTCAGTCATTTCACTGACCCAAAAATTTAGTAAATTGGCTGAATCTGCTATCACCTCAGTTACAATCTTCCCTTGTATATTTACTTAAACTTGTTGCGTTAGTTTTGATTCTTTATTCTAGAGATGAATTTTGGTGGGGATTTCGGGACTTTATATGCTAATGGGCCAAAGCAACTATTGAGTTTGTATTTGAAGTTCTGAAATGGAATTCAAATGTTGAGATGCATGACTTGTGATTATTTTTATTTTTTTTCGTATTAAGTAAATGACAGGGACAGGGTGACTACTTGGTTGGATGAGTGATTTGCTTAAGTTGTAGAACAGTTTTCTTGCAAAAAATAAAATAATATGTCTAAAATTAAGCCTTAGTTAGTAAAGTGAAGAATCTTGTGATGTTGACAGAAGTTAATAAAAATAGGGTGAGCCATCCCCATCACCCTTTCTAGATCCCAACTCATAGAAAAGAGATGTGTTTGGATTTTAAAACCCAAAAAAAAAAATAGATGATTGCGTAGAGATACCAAACTCTTCAAGGTATATGACTTTTATGTTAGGGATCTCCTTCTATCCATCCCCATCACCCTTTTAGAATGTTAAGATTTCAATAAAATAAGATTTGTATTATTGTAATATGATCTCAAGTTTTTACCTTAAAGTTTATTTTATGAATTTTTTTACATTTACTTAATTTATCTTAAATTTATATATATTTTTTTATTTTAAAAAGTTACATCGACAGTTGACTATCTAACACAACCTTTCTCATTTATTTAGATTTTAAACTAATAATAAACAAAAATTTATATTATTATTATTATTGTTATAATTAATAAAATCTTTTATACGCCCACATGTCTTAGGGTCTAATTTCGTTGACTCTATCATTTTTAAATTTTAAAAATAATAACAAAAATATTAAACGAAACCTTTGATTTTTATTTTTAAATTAAAGCCAGCCATCCCTCTTCAAAAGTTGTGCCCACTCCCCCACTCTTCTTGCTGGATCAGAATCCACGCAAATCATCATTTCTAAACAAAACCTAAACCACCCATTTGATGATGGGCCAAATGGGCTTAGAATATTAGCCACATAAGAAAGAGCAAATGGCATCCCTCTCATTCACGCACTCACTCCTTGGCTGCCTTCTTGTCCTTCCCGCCACCTCTAGAATATGCCTTTGCTTTTGTTTTTAGCTTTTTTGTACTATTCTTCTTTTGTGGATGAATAATCAATTAAAAGAATTTATTTTTTTTATCCTTATCCCAAAAGATTTAGTAATAAATATCAAATCATAGTTATTTATTTACCTAACTATTATTACGATAAAGATACCAATATTTGATCCTACCACTAGATCGATTGCCTACTTCATTGTAAATAAATTGACGTCTCAAGCGTGAGTAAAATTTATTTGATTATACCTATAAGCATGGTGCACTAGTAAAGTATTTGGAGTTTCACGTAGAATATTGAGATTTGAATCAGTGTTATGACTTGAAAGATAAAATTTTTGTTAGAAGATAAGTCCCACAAGAATTGCGTTGAATGTCTAGATTTGAGTGTTTATAAATTGTATTTGCATCTGAATTTATCCGATAGATGTATGGAAGAAGGCCATTCGCCTTTAGAGAATAATCGGGCAAAATTCAAACATCACATACGAATAAAAAAAATTATTTGATTACATAAAATTATTTAGTAATTTAATCAAGTTAGATTAAGTTTTAACGATAATAATTTGGTAAAACACTTAAATTTACATAATGTATCGAAAACTTGGAAGTTGAATTGGAACAAAACTGAGACTATATGTCAAATACCTTCTTTGTCATATTGGACATTAAGCTCCACTCCACGTGGATTGAAATTTAATGTCAAACGAAATTTTAAGACTCTGTTCTTTTTATTATTTTTAGATTATTTTTAATTTTTAATTTTTTAAAATAGTAAAAATATGTTTATTTTTATATTCTTAAAAACATATTTTTAAAAATAAAAAAATTAAAAACAACAGAAAGTGAAAATTTGTGTTATTTTCATCACAAATACTTTTAAAATTTTTAAAAAATAAAAAACGTTACAATAAAAGGAATGAGTTTTTAATAATTTTAAAATAAACACTAAAAATATAAAATTTAAAATAAATTTAAAATATAAAATTGAAAATTGAAACATGGAGAATAGTTGATAAATTTTTATAATTATTTATTGTTTACAATATTAAAATCAAGTAAAGACAAAACAATAAAACCCGTTGGATCATATCTTTATAAATATTTTTGGTTAAAGTTTACTTTGATTTCAGACTAAAAAGGGACGATTTGAGTCTATGGGAGGGTAAATTAAGAATTTCACTACTCCCATTAATTTTTGTCAGAGTGACGGTCTGACAGGTTGAGTGGGCCCGGTCTCTCATCATAGCCTCGTCATCTTCTTCCTCTTCTTGTTAGTAACGTGTGAATCCCCTCTGTGATGTGGAGGATACATATATTATATTTCCCTCCATCTCTCTCTCTCTCTCTCTCTCTCAACCTTGGCGTGGAATTGGAAGCCTCTTCCACATCATTTAGACTTCGATACTTCAGAGGCAGGACGGCTTCTTTCCATTTCAGAATCTCATTTTGCAGAAAAAGTGGAAGGTTCTCTCTCTCTCTCTCTCTCTCTCTCTCTCTCTCTCTCTGTGAAATTTGAAGCTCTTCCTTTACTGGGCATCTGATCCCGAATAAATCCCAATTCTAGAATAATTCAACCCTCCTTTTCTCTTCTTGCGATCAGCGGTATTGGGTTTTCCGTATCAGTTCATCTTTACTAATTTTGCAGCGGAACCAGCTGGGGCTTCTTCTCGTACCAAGTTCAACACTCGTTCATAAGCCCGGTTCACTGACGAGTTGTCTTCTTCTCTGTTATGTGTGAAGGTGATTCGAGCCCTCCCCAACCATGGGAGATAGAATTGATTCATCATCGTACCCTTCGGAGAGCAAGAGCAGAAGCCCCCTATGCGTTTTCTTTGAGGATGCCAGGTGCCCACTTGTACAACTTTTAATAAATTTATCCCATCATATTGTTAAAATTCAAATACGAATCAATTTGAAACAAATTCAAATTCTAAATATTTATCTTATCGTTAGAGAATTTATTCCTGTGTAACCGCAATTCTAACACCAATTGTCATTTCTGCACATTTTATCTGTATTATGCATTTATAAATTCTCTCCCTGTTTTCCGTTTTCTTTGATTTTCCGTGATATTTGCTTTTCCTATTCTGGCAGTGATGGGTGACACTTCTAGACCATGCAGTGCCCGGAGTCTTATTTGTACATACATTTAGTTTACCATTCCTTCTTTGATTATTTGCTTTGACACTCTTCATTTCAACAGCCCAACTTCTTTTCAGTAGTGTTTACATTTAGTTCTTGTGTTGTGTGTACGGTTTGGAACCATGAAATTGATCTCATCGATGGTAGACATGGTCCTTTAGTTATAAGAATTGTTAATTTTTTCGAACTTTGATGCTTTAAGGTAACAAAAGTCCAACTAGGTAAGTCGTTTCAGAAATGAGCAGGGTGGTGATCACTGGCTACCAGTTCTTCTGATTTCATATATCTTGCTTTCAGGATATGATACTAACTTCGATTCAAGAATCTTCCATTGGTGCTAGTATTATTAGTACCTCTTTTTTTTTTTTTTTCTTTTCTGTTTTTAAGATGCCTAGGAGTTGAGAAATACTGATTTCAATTGTTATCGCCAGACTTGTTTTCAAAATGGATGAGCTTGGCGTGGAAGTCGCAAGGATTGCAGTCCCTGCAGCAATGGCTTTGGCAGCTGACCCAATTGCTTCTTTGGTTGACACAGCATTCATTGGCCAAATAGGTATCTTCTTGACACTTTCACCAAATTATTTCTCCCACGTGTTCTTTTGGACACTAAAGGAGCTGGCATCTGCACCGTCAAATATGTACTTTCAAGTTTCAACTTTATCTGTTCAAATTGTATGGCTGAATCCATTGGGGTATAATGAAGAAAGCACTTAATCAATAGCAGATTGAGAACTTTGTACAAGCAAAATGATTTCATGCTCGTTTCTCCAGATAGCATTGATCGTGTAGCAGAACAAGTAGTAGTTGAAGGAACTACTCGAGCATAATCATGGTTGTTGTTGTCATTGTTCTACTGTAATAACTATCCATGAGTTTTTTGGATTTGCTTACCTCTAGTCTTTATGAGATTATGGTTTTCATCAAAACGGTTGACATTTTTAATTGGTAATGGATAAAATTGCACGTAACTTCCTATATGTAGCATCTCAACCTTCATCCAACAGTGCTATTTTTCTTATTCTCCTGGTCACGTTGTAAGTATTATAGTCAAACATAAAGAACTACTAAAATGCCCTAACACAACAAATATTGATAATAGGACACAGACAAGGTGTGTGAAGATGAACTTCTCACATTGTCATGGTGTTACTTCTTTCCACTGTTTATTTACTTTGCTGCGACAAAGAACAAATAGGTAATGCTCCATTATTGTCTACAGGTCCAGTTGAACTTGCTGCTGTAGGAGTTTCTATTGCTGTGTTCAATCAAGTATCAAGGATCGCAATATTTCCACTTGTAAGTGTCACAACATCTTTTGTAGCTGAGGAAGATGTTAGGACAGCGAGTCCCAACAGAGAAGAAAGTGAAAACTTGGAAGTTGGCTCAACACTTGGTGAAAAGAAAGCATTGATACAAGAGCCAGGTATGAGATTTCATCAGTACTACTAATATTTGTTCAAGTTCTGTGCCAGAATAGTTCTTTGTTTTTCTTTTTTTTATTTTAACTTGCTGTTGTCCTTTGTCATTACCAGATTCAGAATGCAAATCAAAATCACTGAGCAGTAGCTTTGATATAGTTCAACCTAAACATGCAAAAAGGCGCATCCCATCAGCTTCAACAGCGCTATTCATTGGTTCCATCCTCGGACTCTTGGAAGCCTTATTTTTAATTTATACAGCAAAACCTGTTTTAAACTTCATGGGAGTCAAATCTGTAAGTTCTGTTGAAAAACATTCAATTTTTCTTACACAGTTTTAGGCTTTTCTGTCTGCTATTTGTTATGGAAACATCTGAATGATTTCTTTTACAAAGGACTCTCCTATGCTAAAACCAGCACAAAAATACTTGACATTGAGGTCTCTTGGTGCTCCTGCTGTTCTGCTCTCACTGGCCATGCAAGGAGTTTTCCGCGGATTTAAGGACACAAAAACTCCTTTATATGCTACTGGTATGTAACCTGATAAAAACGACAGATAAACCCACTCTCACACAGAACATGTTTTGCATAGTGTTTACTTTTATTGGACCGGTCAAATAATTCCGCTTGTGTGGAGTCCTTGTTTGCAGTCATCCAAAGACAACCAGTTTTCCAACTCTTCTTGTTGGAACTGTTTTTCAGTTTTAATATTAACTCACCTCCGTATGCTGTTCAATTTAGTGGCAGGAGATGTGACAAATATAATTCTGGATGCAATATTTATGTTCGTTTTCCATCTGGGTGTCCCTGGTGCAGCCATTGCACATGTTTTGTCTCAGTAAGTTGAAATTTAATTGCTCTTCTATTGCAAGGATATGGTTCAATCCTGATATGAACTTCTTTACTATAACGTTGTCAGGAAATTTCAACACATTTCACTTTTGAATTGCCATTGTAGGTACCTAATTTCCCTTATACTTTTTTGGAAATTAGTGCAACAAGTTGATCTTTTCCCTCCTAGTCTCAAATATATGCAATTCGGTCCATTTCTTAAAAATGGTGAGAGTATTTCTTCAGCTTCTCCTTCTATAAATACTAATAACTGTTTTTGTTTTTGTACTTTTTTAACCACGGCCAATAACCTTGTCTAGACACCCACTAGATTGAGAAGTTTTTTCCCTCATTAGTTTGGTGTGTATAATTGTGTGTTGTGAAAAGGCCAAAAACACTCCTTGAATCAAAGGATTTCATTCTCCAAGTGTTTCTCCACCTTTCCTATTTTGGCTTTTAACCTTTACACTCAACCATCGCTTTTTAAATTTTCTTGAACAAGTGTAGAACCTTCATCTCTTTAAATTTTAAGCATATTAATCAATTACTTGTTAATGACATCCAGGCTTTTTGTTACTCATGAGGGTCATAGCTGTTACATTCTGCGTGACCCTGGCAGCTTCCATGGCTGCACGCCTGGGATCAACACCAATGGCTGCATTTCAGGTCTGCTTGCAAGTTTGGCTAACGACATCTCTTCTTGCTGATGGACTGGCTGTTGCCGGGCAGGTCAGAGATCACCTATTTCTGGATGCAAATACAGTAAAGGATGATTCACGTCCCTGTACCTGGATATGTGGTCAAATGGCATGTTAATTCTTGAATGGATTAAAAATGGCTTTGAAAATTGTGCACACATTTAGGAAGATGAATTTAGAAGCTCGTGTTCCGGTTGTTGGACCCCAAAATACACACGTTCTGAATCATGATAAGAAAAAATTAAGAAGCATATTGATACCTCCTATTGTCACTATATAGGACCTACAACATCAACACCCCTTCCTGTCCGAGCCTATGTCAATGGAGATATGATTTGTTTATCTGGAGCTCTCTATTTGCATCTACTTCTCTGGAAAACCTGAGTTTACTATATTGAACTTTTTTAGGCAATAATTGCAAGTGCATTTGCAAGAAAAGACAACAAACGGGCTAAAGCAACTGCAACGCGAGTTTTGCAGGTACTTAATTGGATTTGCGTTTGACAGGATGCTCGTGCATGCTCATCTAATATATTTTTCTTTTATTGAAAATGATTGTTCTATGTGATAATCTGCAGTTGGGATTGGTCCTTGGCATGGTGCTGGCTCTCATACTAGCAGTTGGGCTGCAGTTTGGAGCTAGGTTATTCACAAAAGACATCAATGTTGTTCACCTTATCCATACTGGCATCCCGGTATCTATTTTCCTTTGCAAACTGGGAAACACTGTCATTAGCTCTTGTCATGTTAAACCAACTTGTATTTGATATACCTTGACCTTCATATCAGTTTGTTGCAGCTACTCAACCAATCAACGCCCTGGCTTTTGTTTTTGATGGTGTCAATTTTGGAGCTTCTGATTTTGCATATTCTGCTTACTCTATGGTAAACCTTGTCAGCTTCTTCATATCATGAACAAACTTAGAACTTTATTAGCTTGTATTGAAACATTTCCCTTTATATATTTTGGAACCATGCTATTGGTACCTCTTAGGCTACACCTTGGGCTACACGATGCATCACAAATGACAAAAATACCCCTCGCGTCTCACCTCACCGCCTTGGGTGAGGGGTATTTTAGACATTTTAGCTACATTGTAGAACCTAAGATGGAAGCCATGATATACCAATATCATTTTCCATATATTTTGACATTAATGTTAACCTCTTCTAAGCCATTTAACATAAGGCACTTATATTGCAAAAGATTTACCCATGAAACATCTCGTTATATAGACTATAAGCAAGTCTTTCTTTCATTCTTTCTCTCTTTTTCTTTTTATCTCGCCATGTTTGAGATCTGATGAACCCTAAAGCCTCGAGTTTTTTACTACAGCTGGAGTGTAGAGTTAGACAGGGATGCAAACCAACTTTTAGGGGCAAATGTAGCACAAAGTTTGAAAATTTGAGCTGTTTTACCATACTAAAAGTTAACACGGTCAATGCTCATCTTTGTTCAGGTTCTGGTGGCTGTGGCCAGCATCCTCCTGTTGTTCATTCTCTCGTCCAGCCATGGATTCATAGGAATTTGGATTGCTCTGACTATATACATGAGTCTCAGAGTATTCGTCGGTTTTTGGAGGTACCCTCCTGACCACAAAAGTGTTCACCAAAGCATATGAGCTTTTTACTGTGGACGAACTGTCAATAGTATATATCCTTGTAAGTCTCCATGACAACAAACTCTTAACTTGCAGGATAGGGACTGGATCAGGGCCTTGGAGCTTTCTCAGGCACTGAACATGAATTTGTTGTTCCAATAGCTCCAGAAAGGCTTCATTGAGAAGCAAATCCCAGTCAAGGAAGCAGTAGTGGTGGTGTATTCCTTAGTTAACGGTTATAGGTCCATGGAAACAGCTTCTGATGGCTGTGGGGGTGTTTGGCTTAGCGATTTGACCACTTACAAGCTGCCCTATTTTTAAACGTTGTATACCTTATTTAGTTACACGTTTGTTAAAAATTAAAAAATTTAAACGCTAATTTAATAGCGTTTTAAAAAAGCTCTCCCCCCAACTTTTCTCAAAATGTTGTTATCAACTTATTTTGTTGACTAAGTATTTTATAATTTAACCCTCAAACAGCTATCATATTTCCAACCTTATGCCTCGCCTTCATCCCTTTGCCTTTTCTCTGTCGCTGCCTCCCTCTAGTATTGTCGTCGTCGTCGTCTCCTCCATCAGCCACCAGCCCCATCCTTCATCCCTGTCGCCTATCATTTTAGTCTTTTTATTAAGTCCTAATAGCTTATCAATTTTTTCAAATTAAACACATAACTATATAAATGACACCTTAAAACACATTTATTTAAATGCGTGTTATCAATTTAAATGCTAATTAGCTTTAAAACTTTACATAACTTTTAAGTAGAAAGGCTTAAAAGCCATCTTAAAAAATTGTAAGCCAAACAACTTAACAGTTTTGTACTTAGTTGATTACAATCATACAACCAATGCTCAGATACCACATGTGGAATATTTAAATAATCTAATTATATGAATTAATAGAACACCAAATATAGATGAAATATAACATAGTTGTATTTGCCATTGAATAGTGTCAACGCTCAGAATTGGTCAATCGTGATTCGTTAGCTCGTACTGATGTAATCAATTCGAAATGGAGAATGGTATGTGGTGTGATTTGGTTTATCGATTCCTCGGTCGGTCGACCCCTGCAAAATACTCCGATGCTCAAGTAAGTAAGAGAGTAAAAAGATGCAGAGTATTATCAAGTTGACAGAGAGAGCATACCCGATTCTCAAGAGAGTTGGTTGATGTATAGGAGGAGGAGATGTCCTCATGCATGCATCGTACGTCTGCAGATGATGGGACAAAATATTCGGCGCCTGCAGAGGCGCCCAGGCTACGACAAGGTGCCGATAGGACCCCAATTAATGTGGATGGGATCCATCATTAATGAGGATGGGATCTGAGGCAAGCGCGCAGAAATCTAGAAGTGGCTGTAATGATGTTGTTACAAGGACCAGGATGAGACTAGCATAGGCTAAACAAACGAGCCGAGAAGATGGAACCAGGTTGGGCCTGGATAGCCCAGTTGGGACAACACCTAGTCCACCAATGTTCTCTGGTCTGTGGTCTTCTTGTTATGTGAGCAGATCAGTTAGGCTAGCGAACTGAAGAGTCGTTAGGAGCTCGTTGGAAGCATCACCGGGAGCTTACTTGGTCTCGCAATTCAAGCTCGGGTTTCAGCGATGAGTAAGCCAACTTTGACAAGCACAACTTGGAGCCTACTGGGTTTTAGGTGTAATACCATGGGAGCCCAGAGGAGGATAGTATATATCAAGGATAAGTAAGGAAAGAAACAACACCAGTTGGATACCTTTCGAGCTAAATGCAGACAAAGAACTCCTAAATTAAGTGTGCTTGACCTGGGGAAATCCAAAAATGGGTGACCCCCCTAGGAAGTTCACGTAGGCCCATCAGGGTAAATTTTTCCAGTCCTTCTTATCACTCGATGAGGGATGATGTTACATTAGGCGATTGGGTTGGCCTGTTGGGTTGAGCCCAGTCCATAAGAAGTGGTGTGGGAAATACGCATAACACAAGCCCCCCAGCTCGCAGTGTGATCTTTGGACTAGGAGTTAACACGCACCAGCTATTTCAGCTGTTAATCCACTTTTCAGACTCTTGTCCAATCACTTCAAATCACGTTATTTCATGCAGCGCATCTTGCCTGCGAATATTTAATGCACATGTTCCCCCATTACTGTGCATAATTACACTTATGGGACCCGTGAGCTATCGTGCGACCGACGGATGGGGAGCATACCATAAGTCGTTTTGATCCGATGGCTGGGATTGATCGAGCTAAAGGTATAAATGGCAGGGAAAACCCTTACTGTTTCCCTCTTCACTTCATTTTGAATTTTCTTGCTTTTGTTTTATTCCTCGTCTCTAAACTTCCGAAGCTTCTTTCAAATACAATCGCTCAAGTGCACATCTGCCCCAAGCTTTCACACCGGTAGGAAATTCAGTGATTGATAAGTTTGTTGTGACCTTCGTCTTTTTCTTTCGTTAGGTCGTCCATCATCGGTTAGTGGTCAATTGTTCATTGGCTTTTTTCGATTCTGTCGGTATTGCCTCCATTTCTTAGGGGGACCGATTCGAATCGATTGGTTAGGTGTTCACTGAGCTTTCGAGCTTAATGACCTTAGGATTAGTCTTCCATGGAATATCGAACTTGTAGTTGCAACCCTCCCCGGCCTTAGGCGGCACCCTGTTGCAAAGCGCATGGCTTATGAAATAGGGAGTATTTTTTAGGGCTTGTCCAGTTCTTTGGGGTCTGGCCCGCGACCAGCGACCTGATTGTTCTTTTTTTTTCTTTGTAGATGTCTGATTTTGTCCGAGAAAACTTAGGTCAAAAGCGTTGCAACCGTATCATAGGAGAAGACGATACCTCGAACTCCAAAGATTGCCTTGTGATAAAGATGCATAACTTTGAGGGGATGAGCTCGCAAGCTAGAGAGTCCAATGATGCAACATCTTCCGAAGCCGACCTGGCGATCCACGAGCAGGTCACTGAAGGAAGCATGGGGCACGAGGTTTTTAAGCAGTACCCCTCCAAAGTCAAATTTCACGAGGTGTTGACCTGCGCTCAAAGGTTCTGTTTCCCAAGGGGTTGCCAAGTGTATATCCCCTCTCTGAGCTGTCATGCGACTTATCCCCTAACTAACTTCTTTGCCATTAGTCCCCAACACTTCGAGTCTGGGTTTAGGCTTCCTATTGCACCCTATCTTCTCGACCTTTTGAACGAGCTCAAGCTCACACCATTCCAATTAACCCCAAACTCTTATATCCAACTTACTTCTTTAGCTGTCATATTCCTTAGGAACGGACTTTCTCCCCCATCTCCGAAACTTATCAAATTCCTTTTCTCTTTTAAGAGTGCCAAGGACGGGTTGTACTACTTAGCAGCTTGTCCTTCTCAATACAAAATTATCCTTCCCCAGGGCAAGGCGAAGGGAAAATCCAACGTGGGCGATTACAAGTCCAATTGGTTCTTCATTTCCTGTCCTTCCCTTCTGACCCTTAAAACCTTCAGTTTTGCGTTGACTCCGGGTAAGAGCATATCAGCTCGAGTAGGTTCCTTTTTCTTCTTTTTTTTGCCTTGTATATGCACCTCGATATCTTTACTTTGTTGTGCAGATTTCAAAAGCGGGAGGCTAAGTTTGTCAACTAAGGAGACCAAAGTCCTTGACAACCTCGTTGCCACATGAACGAGCTTGGAGGATTTCGAGCTTACAGACAAACTGTTGCGGGAGTTCCAACTTGCCCCATCCATTGAGACTGAGATCATAACGAAAGAGCGTATCAAGGCTCGAAGCACGAAGCTCGTTCCTTCCTCATTTGAGCTTGTTGAGCCCAATAGCAGGGGAGAAGAAAATCAAGCTGCAAATATGGTGGACCTCGACCTTACCATGCCGAGGAGATCCGAGGCTAAGCTTGGTGCTACTTCGTCCACAACTCCGAGCTCAAGCTCGCTGGGAGGGAGGTCAAAGCAGCCACAGTAGCGGTCACGACCTCAACAGCCACAACACCCACAACAACAACAACAGCAAAAACAACAACAAGAACAACGACAACGGTCCCACCCTCAGAAACAAACATAACAACGCTCCCAATAGCAAACAGAGTAGCAAGCCCCTACTCCTCGTGATCGCAGTTCAAACGGAGCTTGCGGGAAAGAGGTCACAACGGAGGCCTAGAACGCCAGCGTTGCGGGTTCAAAAAGAAGATCTGAACAACAACGAGAGGATGACAGAAGCAAAAGGGCTAGAATCCCTGAAAATGAGGTAGCCTTGGAGGCCATGCTAGGAGGCACCTATGTTGGCGCTCTTCTGGATTGTATGCCCATGCTTTTGGGCTTGGGTGCAAGCCCCTAGACGACGCGGGGATGAAAGGGGTCCCCCTTTATGACTTCATGGCTCGTCATAGCGTCGTGGTAAATTGCACTTTTTATACCTTACTTTCTTAGTTTTGCTCTTTTTTCGAGCTGACTCTTCTTCTTCCACAGCTTTCCCTTGCTACCACGAAGCTCAAAATGCAACACCTGGACTTTGAGACGGAGCTCAATGCAGTGAGCATGTCCCTTCAGGGCGAAATAACGAAGCTAGAGGAGGAGAAAAAGACTCAAAATGCCAAGCTCCTCGTTACTCGAAGGAAGGCAGAGGAAGCAAGTCAGAAAAATAAAGACCTCGACGAGGAGCTTCATCGGGCAAAGGATACGTGGGAGTCTGCCAACTCCGAGCTCAAGCTCGCGGGGAGGGAGGTCAGAGCAGCCAGTAGCGATCACGACCTTAACAGCCACAGCACCCACAACAATAACAACAACAATAGCAAAAACAATAACAAGAACAACGACAACGGTCCCACCCTCAGAAACAAACATAACAACGCTCCCAATAGCAAACAGAGTAGCAAGCCCCTACTCCTCGTGATCGTAGTTCAAACGGAGCTTGCGGGAAAGAGGTCACAACGGAGGCCTAGAACGCCAGCGTTGCGGGTTCAAAAAGAAGATCTGAACAACAACGAGAGGACGACAGAAGCAAAAGGGCTAGAATCCCTAAAAATGAGGTAGCCTTGGAGGCCATGCTAGGAGGCACCTATGTTGGCACTCTTCTGGATTGTATGCCCATGCTTTTGGGCTCGGGTGCAAGCCCCTGGACGACGCGGGGATGAAAGGGGTCCCCCTTTATGACTTCATGGCTCGTCATAGCGTCGTGGTAAATTGCACTTTTTATACCTTACTTTCTTAGTTTTGCTCTTTTTTCGAGCTGACTCTTCTTCTTCCACAGCTTTCCCTTGCTGCCATGAAGCTCAAAACGCAACACCTGGACTTCGAGACGGAGCTCTATGCAGTGAGCATGTCCCTTCAGGGCGAAATAACGAAGCTAGAGAAGGAGAAAAAGACTCAAAATGCCAAGCTCCTCGTTACTCGAAGGGAGGCAGATGAAGCAAGTCAGAAAAATAAAGACCTCGACGAGGAGCTTCGTCGGGCAAAGGATACGTGGGAGTCTGCCAACTCCAAGCTCATCGGTGAACTGAATAAGGCCAAGGAGGAGTTGCAGATGGCCCAAGATAGGTTGAAATCGGTTGAGGCAGAGTTGGAGAAAGCCAAAGACAAGTGGAAGCAGGCCGACGATTGAGCTGACCGGTGCGAGCAAATCACGAATAAGGTCATCGATGATATCAAGGCGGAGGTGGAAGCTCGAATAGATTTAGCCTGCAAGGAAATCAAGTCTAACACCTGCTCGGCGTTCCTTTACACCTTTTAGTTGAACCATCCCAAGATGGATTTCTCCTCCTTTGGGGGACAAGTTGTCAAGGAGGTGAAAGGTACGCAGCCGAAGCTGCTGAAAATGTCGAGGTGTCCACCCCGCTGGATTTAATCGAGGTCGTTCCACCAGCTGCCAACACCGAGGTTCAATTCGCTGAAGCCACTGAAGCTGTCGCTGAAAATGTCGAGGCTTCCGAAGTCTAGCCTGTTGAAGCTGTTGCTCCCCTTAGCTAAGCCTTTTTTGCTTTTCCTTTTTGCATGACTTTGTAAACACAAACGCTCATTCAATGGAATACTTTTCTGAACCCATGTCTTTTGCTTTAAATTTCTTCACGAACTTAAACTAATCAAGCTTGCATTTTATCAAAGTCTCAACGAAATAAATGAACCAATCTTCACGATATAATTTGAAATGAGCTTTAGGAAGTTTTCGTGTATCTGGATAATCCCGAAGATATAACTTAGAAGAAGTCTTCAAGAATATGACTTGAGAGTGATAAGTCCAGATAGATCCAGAGAATTCCCAATTCGTAGATAAACAAGTTTAAAATAGGCCATTGACAATAAACATAATAACCATAAATGTGTGTCTTGTAAGGTGTGATCTTCCCTATTTCAGGCGAATTAAGACAGCCCTTAGGTAATTTATTTTGATAGGATAATATCTGGATCCTTGTCAAGGTATACGTCTAGGTAGATTGTCTTGCAATCTCAGCTGACATGCCATGGCTTTTATAAGTTTTAAGGCTTCGTCAAGGTATACGTCCAGGTAGATCGTCTTGCGATCTCAGCTAACGTACCATGACTTTTATAAGTTTTAAATGAACCAAGATGGGAACACCCGGGTGAGTCGCAGATCATGACTTAAGTCAAGACGAAAGGACCCCGGCTAGTGAACCTTGACTCGTAGTAATTTTATGAAAATGGTTACTCAGTAGATTCCAAACCATGACATCAAGTCAAGATGAATGGTCCTCAGCTCGCAAACCATGGCTTAGGGCAAGGACTAAGGTGAATACTTAGATAAGCCTCAAATCATGGCGTGTAGGCCAAGTTGAATGGGCCCCAACTCGCAAACCATAGTCATTGTACCCCAGATTTACTTCCTGCCTCTTATTTTTAACAAACAGAATGTGGATGTAATAAGATTTTGGCAGTAAACAAGACATTAATATCATGTAAATCGTATACTAAATTCATTGGTGAAGTAATGTGAGTGAAAATAAGACATCAAACGATAGTCAATATCACATGAAAGAAAGATGTTTGCTTATCGGAAATACGGTCTGAGGTGTTCAACGTTCCAAGCTCGTGGGAGAATAGCTCCATCCATGCCGGCTAAATGGTATGCTCCGTTGCTGAGGTTTTTCTTGATAACATAGGGGTCTTCCTAGTTGGGACCTAGTGTCTCGTCGCTGGCCTTGCGAGCTCCAAGAAGAACAAGGCGTAGCACAAGATCACTGACATTGTAGCACCGAACTCGAACCTTCCCATTGTAATATCTTGCTACCCGTTGTTGATAGGTCGCCACTCTTATGCGGGCTAGCTCCCTTTCCTCCTCAAGCAAATCGAGGTTTGTGGCCAATAGCTGGTCGTTGTCCTCTAGATCGAAGGTGGCTCTACGATGACTGATTACTTCACTCTCTGTCGGGATTATTGCTTCAGGCCCATAAACCATACAGAAAGGGGTTTCTCCCGTAGTGGTATGAGCTGTCGTTCGGTAGGCTCAGAGCACCGTTTGCAGCTTGTCCGCCCAAGCGTCTTTTTTGGCCTCCAACTTTGTCTTCAATATCAGCTTGATTATTTTGTTGACAGCCTCGACTTGTTCATTGGCTTGGGGGTGGTCCACAACCGTGAAGCTCTTCTAGATCCCCAACGATTCACATAACTCGACAAACTGTTCACTGGTGAATTGGGTACCATTGTCTGTAACTACCTGTTGGGAGACTCCGAACTTGTAAATAATATTGCTCCACACAAACTTTTCTACTTTTGTCGTGGATATCTGCGCGAGCTCCTTTGCTTCTGCCTATTTGGTGAAATAATCAACAGCCACTATGGCATGCTTGCATCCGCCGCAAGTTGTAGGAAGTGGCCCAATCAGGTCGATACTCCACATAGCAATGGGCCACGAGCTGCTCATCTGTTATAGATAGGTGGGCGGAGCTCGTGGTATCTTTGCAAATCTTTGGCATGTGTCGCACCTCTTCACCAAATTTATAATGTTTTACTTCATGGTAAGCCAGTAAAATCCCTGGCGAAGTGCCTTTTGAGCCAAAGATACCCCCCAGCGTGATTGCAGCAGTAACCTGCGTGGATTTCTATGAGAACTGTCTAGCAATCAAGCTCATCAATGCATTTCAATAATAGGGTTGAGACCCCTCTTTTGTAAAGCATGTCATCGTGAATGCAATATCTGGCTATCCGAGCTGGTGTTTGTTGTGCTTCTAACTTGTCACCTGGTAATTTTTCTTTTTGCAGATAGTCAACGATGGGCCTCATCCATGAATCCGACCTCAGCTCGATTACTAACATCTCACATTGTCCTTCCGTGCTCGATGTTGCTAGGAACTCTATGGGAATGGCCCCCAAGGAGTTTGCATCTCCTATTGATGCCAAGCAAGTGAGGGCATCGGCTTGAGAGTTCTGGCTCATCGGCACTTGATTCAACTTGCACTCTTCGAAGAGGCAAATTAGTTCTTGAACTTTTTGGATGTAGGCTATCATCTTTGGGACATTTGCTTGATATTCCTCTTGTATTTGATAGACTATGAGCTGGGAATCGCTGAAAACTGCTAATCGTTCTGCCTTCACTTCTTTTGTCAAACGTAGACCTGCCAATAGCACCTCGTATTCAGCCTCATTGTTGGTTGCCTTAAACCCAAATCTTAACGCATAAGGGATCTTATGTCCCGCAGGGATTATCAAGAGTACACCAGTACCAGATCCATGCTCACTGGAGGAACCATCCACAAATAATTCCCAAACCAGAATTATCGAAGAGGCGGGCTCCTCCTCCACGGGACCCGTGAACTCTGCGATGAAATCTGCCAACACCTTCCCTTTGATGGCCGACCTTGGTTTGTATTCTATATCGAACTGAGCGAGCTCAATGGCCTACTTGAGTAAATGACCGGACGAGTCAGGCTTCTGCAAGATCAGTTTCAGTGGGTACTTTGTCAATACGCCAATCTGATGGGCTTGGAAATAGGGGCGCAGTTTCCTTGAATCAACCACTAAGGAATAGACGAGCTTCTCCATGAGGGTGTACCTTGTTTCAACATCTAGTAGTATGTAGCTCACGTAATACACCGGGTACTGCACCTAGTCTTCTTCTCGCACCAGTGTCATGCTGATAGCATACTTAGATACTCCCAAGTAGACGATCAACTCCTCTCCTACCTTTGGTTTTGACATAAGGGGAGTTTGTCCCATATATTCTTTCAGTTGTTGGAAGGCATTTTCACATTCCTTCATCCACTGGAAATTTTTTGCCTGTTTCAAGACATTAAAGAATGGAATGAACTTATTAGAGGCTTTAGAGACAAACCTACTGAGGACAGCGATCTGGCCGTTAAAGCTTTGCACTTCTTTTATCTTGGTAGGCGATCTCACGTCAAGTAAAGCTCGGATCTTCTCGGGGTTGGCCTCGATCCCTCTTTCATTCACCATAAAGCCTAAAAATTTCTCAGAAGCTACACCAAATGAGCATTTGAGTGGATTCAGTTTCATCTAGTACTTCCTCAGAACCTAGAATGGCTCCTCTAGGTCGTAGATGTGGTTAGCGACCTGCCTGGACTTTACCAGCATGTCATCCATGTATACCTCTATGGTTTTTTCGATCAGATCTCTGAACATCATATTGACCAGCTATTAGTATGTTGCCCTTGCATTCCTTAATCCAAAAGGCATCACCTTGTAGCAGTATATCCCTCAATCCGTGATGAATGATATATGTTCCTCCTCTTCGGGGTTCATAGAAATCTGGTTGTACCTTGAATATTCATCCATGAAGCTGAGAAGCTGGTGGCCAGCCATTGTATCCATGAGCTGGTCAATTCTGGGGAGATGGAAATTGTCTTTTGGGCAAGCTTTGTTCAAATCTGTGAAGTTAACGCAGGTCCTCCACTTTCCATTCTTTTTCTTCACGAGGACTGGGTTTGCTACCCAAGTCGGATAATGGGCCTCCCTGATAAATTTGTTGGTCAAGAGTTTGTCTACCTCTTCTTTCAGGGCCACGTAACGCTCAGTCGTCATAGGTCTCCTCTTCTGGCGAACCGGCTTATGGTTAGGATCGATATTGAGTCGATGTAGCGTCACGTTTGGGTTTATTCCGACCATATCTTCATGGTTCCAAGCGAATACATCTAAATTAACTTTAAGAAAATCAATTAGTTGGGACTTTACCTCGACGAAGAGGCCCTGGCCCAGCTTGAGGCATCTTTCAACATCGACGTTACTGACCACAATGTCTTCCAGCTCATCTATCGGGCTGGCGGCTTGGTCGCAGTCCACCTCACACGGGTCCAGGTCGTGACTGACTCATTTGCTACTAATGACTTGTGCTTCCCCTCTAGAGACCATATTAATCTTTTTCCCTTTGAGCCCTATTTTCAATGCCTCCTCATAGCAACGTCTTGACGAATACTGCTCGCCCTTTATGTATCTGGTCCCATTTGGAGTCGAAAACTTGATTGCCAAGGCTCTAGTTGAGACAACTAGATTCAAGTCGTTCATGGCAGGCCTTCCCATGACAACGTATGCAGAGGGGCTATCGATGATAAGGAAGTCCGCCATTGCTATGGCCTGGAAATCTGATTCCCCAACCGTGAGTGGGAGTTTTATACGTCATGTCGGAATTACTGTGTCGCCAATGAAACCGTAAAGCGGCTCTAGGGATGCTATCAACTGATCTAACCCCAGTCCCATCTGGTTAAAGCACCCCATATACATGACGTTCACCGAACTGCCCATATCCACCATAATCCTTCGCACCTCCATGTTGTCAATTTGAGCTTGGATCACGAGGGCATCATTGTGTGGCCAATGCATGTCTCTAGAATCTTCCTTAGTGAAAGCAACATCGTCTGAGGCCACCTTAGCTCTCTTGGATGGTCCTTCTTAGTCGCCACAACCAACGAGTAGAAAATGACTGGCTTCCCAAACATACCGTTCGTGGGATCTATTAGAAGTCCCCGCGATATAAGGCCCCACATGAATGGTAAAAATAGTTCTTACCATGAGAGTTCAGTCTGGCTCGGGATCTGACTATGTTGGCTGCTGTGGCAGCTGATTTCTTAGTCGCACCACAAAATCACGCAAGTGACCCCTCTTGATTAACTCTTCAATCGCGTCTTTTAACGCCTAACATTCGGAGGTGACGTGCCCCACCTCATTATGATAGGCGCATAACTTATCCTTGTTTCTAAATTTGTTGGGGGTCCTTATAGGGCTAAGCTTCCCAAAATCTTCCTTGTTCCTTTCAGTGGCAAAAATCATATCCTAAGAATCTGATATGGGATTATAACTCTCATATTAGCCTTGGTGTGGAGGTCGCTCCCCTCCCCGCTCATTCCTGGACTTCTTGGCGACCTGATCAGTGGAGCTCCGCCCTTATTCTCCTTTATGATTGTCGTCATTACCTCTTTTCTTGCTCTGGCTGGCACCTTCTACTCCTTTTTTTTTTATCGCTTGGCTTTTCTTAACCAAAAGCTTCCTTCCATCTAACTTCTTTCGCAGCTCGCTCGTAGAATTCGCCCAGGTCCCCTACGGGGGACTTATTGATACTCTCGTAAAGCTTCCCATCTTTTCGGAGTCCAGCAGAGATTGCAATCAAGATACTCTCGTCCAAGGGATTTTCCACGTTATTAACCTCACATCTGAACCTCTCTATGTAATCCTTCAAGGACTTGCTGGACCGCTGGAACATGGTAGCGAGGTGACATGTTGGGGCGAGCTGTCTTCGAAGCGATCTGTATTGGTTGATGAATTTCCTCTGACACTCCTCCCAACTACAGATACTACGAGGATGAAGCCTTCTAACCATGCCCAAAACATGTCTCCTAAGGTCGTGGGAAAAGCTCGGCATTTCCCCAATGAGTTAGAAGTATCCAGGTTCATCTGGACGTTGAAAGCATCCAGGTGGTCATATGGGTCGCTATCCCCATTGTACTGAGGGATGCTTGGGATCTTAAATCTACGGAGGAGAGGCTCTAGCTCGATTTCCCTAGAGAATATGGTCCTTTCTTCGTGGCCTTCTCTTCAATCATGTGCCCCATGTCTCGCCTTCAGTTATTGGATCCTTTGCAATAGTTCCTCCACTGCAGGGTCCTAATTCGTAGATCGCCCTATGAGAGATCGCCTCTCCCATCCAGTGCCTTGCTCTGGCGAGTAGCGATCTCGCGGAAGAGGTCGTCTCCTGATTTTCACGATCTGGTGAATTACGGTGGGCAGCACAACTTGGGCTGACTCTGACTGAGTTATCCTCTCGACATGGGTCCTCGCGTCGTCGACTTCTTTCATACACTTCTCTACGGCGATCTTCACAAGGACTCACACCCGTCCTTCGTTCAGTGGGATGTATCTCTAGTTTATCATCATAGCACCACCGTTCTTCCAACCTTTGAGACTGCAAGTTTGAGGAACGGACCGATCCGGCTCTGTTGGAAATGTATGCCCTAAAGACACGTTTTGTTTAATTTATGGTAATGATGTTTCTTTTAGTCAGTTTATGGCACATATATTATTTGCATTTAATTGTTGGAAAAGTATCCATGCTATTAAGTAAGTGATTCATGTGATGGGTCGTTCTTCACAGTTAGGCATGAATCATGGGTACTTAATAAGTAAGAAAATATTACTCTTGATCTTTTGATAGAACTGGGCATTCTATCATGATAAGATCATTGTGCAATAGATCCTAATGGAGGATGGCTTGCCTTAGCCAGTAAACAGTCCGTTTACTCTAATTGTACAAGCGCATTTGGAATGCGTAGAGTGGACCTGTGATAGAAGCTAATAACAAAGTACTAATTATCATGGAGCTAGTCTATCACTGCTACTACGTGGACGAGTACTCTAATACTTGAGTATTAGTTGGTGGTCTAGTGAACCTAGAGTTATATTCTCAGATTCACTGTAGGTGAGGTCTATCAAAGATCAATAACCTTGTGAGTTGGGAGTATGGTTTCTAATTAGTTAAGACAGACTAATACAAGATAGTTTCTGTGATTCACCCCCTTATGATTGTCCAAGAATAATCAAATAATCCAGGGCCTTGGGAACGTGACTTAAGAGTGTGTGCTTCTGGATAGCTCCCAGTGATAAGCAAGTACATTCGAGTAGTCACGGATTATTGGACTAGTGATCTAAGGATGGTAGAAATCATTTAGAGAGGTGTTAGTATATTATTCCTTTCTAAATGATGGGTGTTACACAGAGGGGTATTTTCGTCATTACACTAGTAGGTCAAAGACATTGCACATGCAAAATTATTCGTGGGGTCAGTGTTACCATATGGTGATAGTTGGAACACTTAGAATGACAAAATATAGCTACTGGGTAACAGGGATATTTTGGTCATTTTAGTAGTCATGAATAATTTGTCTTTTGGTCCCTGGGGTAGCTCGATATAACTCATGTATTATTTAATACATTTGGCTTGTTGGATGAATTACATTGAGAGAATTATTTTATTCAGAATGGTCCATAATTAATTAGGCTAGAATAAAATAATAGTTCATTGGTTTTTAATTAATTAATTGGGCTAACCCAATTAGAGAATTAATTAAATGGACTTGACCCACTAGGGTTTAGCCCACTAGGGTTTTAGCCCTAGGGTTCTCCCTATATATATTCTCTCTTTGTTTATTTTTCACCCAAGTCATTTTTCTCTTCTTCACCAAGAGAGGCCACGAGTTTTGAGTCATACCTTGGAAGATCAGGAAAGCGTTCAAGATCTGATGCGAAGGAGCCGAAGGATTGCAGGACAGCCGTCGTCACCACCACGCGAAGAAACTGTCGTCCCTCCTCCTCCTATCGCACCATTTCGTCCGGTGATCCGAAGGAAAAGTAAGTTTCCTAGATTCTAATCAATACGAGGATAGTTTTTTTTTAAAAAACGCTTCCGTTGCATGTTATGAGTCCTCGTTGATGGTCCTACAGGCTCGCCGTAGGTCCTTTCTAGCTTCTCTCCTGTCTGGAGAAAGCCTTCCACCTGGAGGCTGAGGGGCTCTTACGGATGGCCCGACCTCCGCTTGGATCCGGGCCACTTGAACTTGCGTTTAGGCTAGCGCCCTAACCGCATTGGAGAACCTGATGACGGTATTCTCTAATGCTTCTTAATGTTGTTGTCAGGCCTACATCGCCTCTAACTCGGAGGTAGGGGTCACAAATTGACAGGGAACCCATGCGGGGGCACTAGGGAGAGATCCAGCCAGCAGGGGTATAGAGGCGGATGCAACTTTGCCCCAAACTGACGGAACTTCTTGTAGTTGGCGAGCACAATTGGTAGGTTGGTCGGTCATCACTTCAGAACTTTTTGTGTTTCTCGTTCTCGACATTGATATTGATCAAAATGGCCCCTTCCTCTAGCACTAAAATGTCGACGTTCGGAATTGGTTGACCATGATTCGTTAGCCCATACTGATGTAATCAATCTGAAAGGGAGAATGGTATGTGGTGTGATTTGGTTTATCGATCCGCTTGTCAATCGGCCTCTGCAAAATACTCCGACGCTTAAATAAGTAAACGAGTAAAAAGATGCAGAGTATCAGCAAGTTGGCAGAGAAAGCATACCCGGTTCTCAAGAGAGTTGGTTGATATATAGGAGGAGGAGATGTCCTCCTACATGTGTCGTACGTCTGCAAGTGATGGGACAGAATATCCGACGCCGGCAAAGGCGCCCAAGCCACGTCAAGGTGTCGATGAGACCCTAATTAATGTGGATGGGATCTACCATTAATGAGGATGGGATATGAGGCAGGCGCGCGAAAATCCAGAAGTGGTAGTAATGATGTTGTTACAAGGGCCAGAATGGGACTAGCATGGGCCAAACAAACGGGCCGAGAAAATGGGACCAGGTTAAGCCTGGACGACCCAATTGGGACAACACTTAGTCCACCATTGTTCTCTGGTCTATGGTCTTCTTGTTATGCGAGCTGATCAGTTAGGCTATTGAATTTGAAGAGTTGTTGGGAGCTCACTGGAAGCATCGTCGGGAGCTCACTTGATCCGACGATTCGAGCTCGGGTTTCAGCAATGCTTAAGCCAGCTCCGACGAGCTCAGCTTGGAGCCTACTAGGCCTTAGGCGATTGGGTTGGCCTGTTGGGTTGAGCCCAGTCCATAAGAAATGGTACGGGAAATACCCATAACAAATAGAATTTTATATGATTTGATCTAGCACTGAATCATGGTCACAAACATTGATGTCAAATCAAAACTAATCTTATACATTAAGATCTTCCTCCCATTACTTGTTAGACAATCAGTTGTTCAATAGAACACACATACAATGCGTTATCATAGGACAAAAAAAAAAAACTAACCCAAACTTATTATTTAAAGTATTAGAGAGGAGACATAGCTGTAAATAAAATATTTATCTAATAATTCTCTCATTATGGTTAATAAGATAATGACTTACACTCTACCTTAGTGCCACACTTAAATCCAAAAATTAATGTGCACATTCAATTAACAATTAGTTATACCACTATCAATAATAAGAATGTTATGCACATCTCTTGAAAAATAATCAATCATATTATCAGCTCGTTTTTAACAAAATAAAATCATTAACAATTAATGTTAGCTTTCACAAAATATTCTCAACATTCTCCTATTTGGGCAACATTAATTGCAACAGTTTGATTTTGAAAACATTTTATCATCAAATGACTCTTGGGTTGAGTAACTAATTTTGTAACATGATCATGATTTAATAAAAAATAATATGGTCGAATAGGTAACATTAAATACGATAGGAGCAAAAGAAATTTCACAACTATCAATAAGATAATAGTACTCTCATATCTAAATATAGTATCGATATGAGACAACAACATTAGGCCCAAAGCTAACACTTTACCTCCAACATAGCAAATAAATAAATAAATAAAATAAGTCAAATATAAGAGTAAAACAACAAAACTCCCACTAACCAAGTACATCAAAAGAACTTAGAACTCCCATATTGAAAACATGTCCAATAAAAACTGTGGGCCTAAATCCTTTGGTTCAAGAATCCACCAACATCAAGCTAGTACCAATATATTCTATTGTTATGCTAAGTTCAAGGGTAAGTAAATATGATTTTGAGGACCAAAAAAATTTTTTTTATGATATAAATGTATTTTTTATTCATACAAAATATAAATTTATTTTGAATTAAAAGTGAGTACAAAGAGTAATTTATTTTAAATTAAAGATGGATTGTTTTTAGACATGTTTCCTTATTTTGATCATTTATGTCTCAAAAGTTTATGTTTAAATTTTCATATCTTGATAAATGCATTTCTCACTCATATATAAAGTAAATTTACTTTGAATTAAATGAGAATTATTTTGAGACATGTTTTCTCTTACTCATGCAAAAAGTAAATTTATTTTGAATTAAAGGATAATTATTTTTAGACATGTTTTCTTATTTTAATTATTTATGTCTTAAAAGTTTATATTTGAATTTTCAAATATTGAATTAAAAGAGAATTATTTTTAGATATGTTTTTCTTACTCGTGCAAAAATTAAATTTATTTTGAATTAAAAAATATATTTTTAGACATGTTTTCTTGTTTTAATCATTTATGTCTCAAAAATTTATATTTGAATTTTCAAATCTTGATTTCTCATGCAAAAAGTAAATTTATTTTGAATTAAATGTGAGACATGTTTTCTTATTGTTTGAGAAAGTTTAAACATTTTTTAAATTTCAAACTTCATATTAACCTTTTCTTTAATGGCTAGTGTGTTTGGAAGATGTATATATATAGGATAAGTATGAAAGCTCAAGGTGTAGAACAAACTTAATAGAGCATTCAAATAAGAGTGAGAAGGTTCAAAGTGCTGGAAGAGTGTTGAAAGTGTGCTGGCTACTAGAATTCTCAACTGTTAGTGACTTATTTGCAATTGCCTCTACTAGTAAGTTTGTTATTTTTGCTCACTTATTGTGTGAGGAGATTATTTTACTCACTTGTTGTGTAAGGGGATTATACTTTCTAATAGTATGCTAATAGTTCTTGCTTAGGTAAGGGATTGTATATTGGTTCTAACTCCAATTAAAAAGTAGTGTTGATTCTCCCTAGTAGAACCTTAAACTAAGTTTTGAGATAGATGATTAGGCTCTTTAGAGCTGAATCTCTATAAATTTTTCTTATTCCTTATGGTTATGTGATTTTATTGTTATTAATCCTACTACAATCACCACATATCAAGATCAGAAATTTAAGAATTTTCAAAAAAGTTAAAATTATTAATTTCTTTGAAAAACACAATTCACTCATTTCTTGGATATTTTTTTGGGCAACATGTTATGTTCCCTTTCTTTACAAGGCCTTTGATAATCAAGTACTTTAACTTTAAATGCTTAGACCTACTAGGTATTTTATTGTTCTTAGAAAAGAACACAACAACAACATTGTCACACTAAGTATACAATGGTCTAGAAATAAAGTTAACGACATGAAATTCAAAAATAAAATTCTTCAACCACACAGTTTTAGTAGTAGCAGTGAAACATGCAACGAATTCAACATTCATGGTAGAAGAAGTAACCGTGCTCTATTTAGCACTCTTTCAAGATATTGCAACTTTAGTTAACATAAAAATGTACCCTCAAGATCCACTTGCCTATAAACAAGCTTATGCTCTTTTATCTTCTATAGATGCCTTATAACCTTTTTAGCACTTACCCAATGATCATATCATGGGTCAGAAAGATATCTACTAAGAACCCTATCAATAAAAGATATGTTTGGCCTAGTACAAATTTGAGCATACATCAAACTCCCAACTACACTAGCATAAAGAACATTCTTCATTTCTTTCCCTTTCCAAATCATTCTTGGGACAATTCTTGCTAACTTTGTCACCCTTAGCAAGCGGTACATTCCCAAGTTTGCAATTTATCATATTAAATCTCTTAAAGACACGATTAATGTATGCTTTCTAAGATAAATCCAATAAAGAACAAGATCTATCCCTGCAAATCTCAATTCTCAAGACAAAAGAAGCCTCCCGTAGGCCTTTCATATCAAAATTATTTGACAACATTTGCTTAGTCTCGGAAAACATACCAAGGTCATTACTAGCAAATAATATGTTATCAACATACGAATGAAAAAAGTGAACTTGATCACAGTAACCTTAACATAGATGCATTGATCAACTTTGCTTTCCACAAAACCTAAAGATGACACCACTTCATCAAATTTCAAATATCATTACTAGCAAGTAATATGTCATCGACATATGGAACAAAAAAAATGAACTTGATCCCATTAACCTTAACATAGATGCATTGATCAACTTTGCTTTTCACAAAACCTAAAGATGACACCACTTCATCAAATTTGAAATACCATTATTGTGAAGTTTGCTTCAAATCATAAATGGACTTCTGCAACTTACACACCAAAAGTTCATTTCCCTCTATCTCAAAACCTTCAGGGTGCCTCATATAAATATTTTCATTTAGATCTCCATTCAATAAGGTATTTTCACACCCATTTATTGGCCATAATAATTCTAAATGAATCATTGGAAGCATAGGAGAAAAGGCCTTAGTATAATCAATGGTTTCTCTCTAAGTAAACCCTTTTGTCATCAATCTTGTCTTGAAGCACTCAATCCTTCTTTTTAAGTCTTTCTTAGTCTTATCAACCCATTTTTAACCTATGGATCTACTATTTTTAGGGAGCATAACTAATTTTCAAACTCTATTATAATCCATAGATTGCATCTCCTCCTTCACAACACTAATTAATATATCAAATTGACCCACACTCTATCTTAATGCCACACTTAAATCCAAAAATTAATGCACATATTCCATTAATAATTAGTTAGATTATTATCAATAACGAAAATGCATGATTCTTATAAAATAATCGATCATATTATCAACCCGTTTTTAACAAAATAAAATAATTAACAATGAATGATAACCCACACAAAACATTCGTATCAATTTGGACAACGTATTCCACTTATGATTCTTTTCTTACACAACTTCTAAGACTTTGTTCTTCTCTCTCTCTCTCTCTCTCTCTCTCTCTCGATCTGGACACATGCTATAGCCAACAAAGCATGTATCCAAGCAAGCATGGAGATTTAAACCATTTCATGTGGCCCATCCCATGGATGCTTAATTGTTTTGCTAGTTGAATGGCAGTATCTCTTCTTTATGGATGAGATTGGTGTCCCTATAGTAAATGAGTGATTAAACTAATAAATTGATTATATTCATAAAATATCATAAAAACAGGGGACGCACACTGATGTGGTGACGAGAATGAATAGGGTGTGGGCAAAAACAGAGGCACCTATGATTAAATTAATTAACGTTCAATTTTAGTAAAGTTGAAATTAATTAGATAAATTATCATCACACTTATTATTTATTAATTAAATTATAAATTAAAAAATAAGATATAAAAAATATTTTTTATTATATTTTTTAAATTTATATAATAATTCTTAAAAAAAGAAATCATCTGACTTCTTATTTAAAATTTTTTAAACAAATTTATCTCTCTCCTTTTATGATATTATATATAATAAAATATAATTCATATACTTTTAATATATTTTTAAAAAATTAATAAGTAGTTTAATAAAAATTTTAAAATATTTTTTTTTATTTTAATAACTTTATATATTAATTTAAAAAATACTTTAATTTTACGTTGATAGAGTCTTATTTATTTATTTTTTATTTTAAGCAATGTGTTACCATAATATATTATATGTGTGTGTATATATACTTCATGTGAGACAGTGATGGGCTGTTTTATGCTTTTGGGCAGAGAGAGAGAGAGAGAGAGAAGGGGACGCTCCGTGCTCTCGCATGACGATTGTGGTCCGGTGAGGCGACACCATGCCAGCCTCAGTCTCGGCCTCGGCCTCGGCTTCGGGTCACCGCCCGGAGGAGCTGCTGGCGCGGCTCAGCTCCCCCTCCATCGACCCTAACTCTAGGCTGAAAGCCCTAAGGGAGCTCAAGAACCAGATCATCGGCAACCCCACCAAGAAGCTCTCCTACATCAAGTTCGGCGCCGTCCCCTCCGTCGTCACCATCCTCTCCTCCGCTGCTGCTGACGCCGACGTTCACCACTCCCAGTCCCTCTCTGAATCCCTCCTCGTGCAGTCCGCCGCCGCAATTGGGAGCTTCGCCTGCGGACTCGAGGCCGGCGTCGAGGCCGTTCTCGACGCCGGAGCTTTTCCTCACCTTCTCACTCTCATTTCCCATCCTAATCACAAGGTAATTTCTTCTTTCTTGGTCTCTCTCTGATGCTGATCAAAATTGGGAAAGGCAGTAAAGGGCAGAGGAAAAGGAAAAAAATTATTTTTCCCCCTTTCTCTTTTGCTAGGCCATTTTCGCTTTTCTATTGCGTGGTTGTACAGGATGAGCTAATCTATCAGTTCCTGCAAGCCAGAAATTCTATTTTTCCTACTGTTTTCGCTTCTGATCTCAAAATCTTGATTGCCTTCTCTTTGTCTCTATTTCTTTCTTTCTTCCTTCAACTTCGCACCAAAAAGCAGAATCAAGTTCCATTTCAGAGAAGACGGTGATATGTATGACCTATTATTTAGATTTGCACGTATGTAGTGTGTGAATTGGTTGTTTCGTTTCCCTTTCCCTCCATCTACGGTGTTAGTTCATTGGGGGTTGAACTGCAATGCTTTATTATTGTATAGTGTTGTATTTCTCTTTGCTCTGAAAATAGGCTATGTTATCATGAGGGTTAGAGCTTGTAATATGCGGTGGGCAAACATTGGGGATAAGATGAACTAGGATTTAGGAGGTTAGTATTCAATGCAATCATGGTTATTATGAACTTCTATAGAACATTTCTCAATTATGCGTTATGAGGTTTTGGTTTTAGAAATGTTCATCGTAAATGGAAACTTGTTTGTTCTTAGTGTATATGCTGAACTTAGGAAAAAGAATAACCATCTGAACCTTAAAATTTGAGATACGGAGTGATGAATGACAATGAAACCCAAGTAGATTGAGAGTGATGAATGCTAATGAAATGCAAAAGTGGTTAATTGAGGAGAAACTTTTAGTTTGATGAGGGAAATCTAAAAGCATTGTTTATTTATTTTTTTGTTTCCTCTTTCAACATTCAGAGATTTTTACAAAATTAAAACTCCTTACAAAATAAATCAAACTAAAATTCTCTCTAAATTATTACCCAAACTAGAAGTCCTTTCATCACATTACATACCACGTCATTCACACAATGCAGAAGAGGTAGGAGAGAACCGCTGGCCCAGTCAGCAGTTCTCTTTAGGAACTACTGGCTGAGCTAGCAGTTCGCATGGTAGCAGTTCCCATTTTTAGTGGGAACCAGCAAGCAGTGGCTCCTATTAACCGCTGTTGCATTTCCCATTAGAACCCGCTGACTAGGCCAGCAGTTTTCTGTGGGAACTGCTGACCAAGTCAGCAGCTCTTTCTTGGCTCCTGTTATGATGTGTTCTGTGACATGGCGATGGCATGTACTTTCAGTTTGGGACATCTGTTACATGTGAGGGTAGTCACGTGTAGTTATTTAGAACTATAGAAGGTTATAGAAGATTGTCTTTGGTGGGAACTTCTTCCAATTTGCACCCCTACCGGCAGATTGGGCGAAGGAGATCAATATATAAACCAACTGATCCCCCTAATTGAATCATCGAGAAGTTAATGAGAATTGTTCTCCTTCTCCCTACAACTCTCTCTCTCTCTCTTTCTCTGTTCTTCTATTGTGTCTTGCACCCTCTAATTCACATCGAATTAGGGAGGATTCATTATCAGGCTCTAGCACTGACAATTTTGGTATCAAAGTGCGGTTCTCGACAAGAGTTCTCTAAGAACCCGGATCAATGGCGAATGGTACTCGCATGAAGAACTTCAAATCTCAATTGCAGCAATTTAGTTCGACGATGTCCGATTTTCAAAACAAAGCTGATCTATTGGAGATCGAATCTACCAAGAATCATGAAGTGATTATGGCAATCGATTGGAAGTTGGACAGCTCCATGGAAGGGCTAGAGTGGAGATTGGATGGAGCCATCTCACAGATCCAGGAGGAGATGGGAGTGTAATTTAGGGATCAATTTCAACAGTTTATGGTGATGTTCACTCGCTAAAATTCAATAAAAATCTCCCCTGACTTTCCTTCTAGGGAGAGGATGGATCTGATCTTACCCAAGTATAGGGTGAGAAATATTCTCAACCATTATTAGTGCGAAGGATGTGAATTGTAGTTTGGAACATGTTCAAGATAAATTTGTGAAATTTCTTGAAGATGTTGCTTGTTTCGAATTTTTCCGTCATAAGGTACACCCAACAAGCCCTAGAATGATCATCAATAAATGTTATAGACCATCTAGAATTAGAAATATTTGAGTGTTTAGATGGTCCCCAAATATCACTGTGGATCAAATGGAAAGGTGTAGATGGTTTATAGGATTTAATGGGATGGGGGAGATCGAGAGTGTTTTGCAAGAGTACACGGCTCGCATGAGAAAATTTGATCTTTATTGATGAAAATTTTAGGGTACAAGAATTTTAAATAGGGAAAACTAGAGTGTCCTAATTGTTTATGCCACAATAAAACTTTAGCATCCGTTGTGACTATTAGACCAGCCTTATTTATTTAAGAGGCTGAAGCACCCTCTATCGAGTAGTATAGGCCATCCCTTGCCTTAGCATTGCCAAACATCCTCCCTGATGCTTGATCCTGAAATAAGCAATAGGATGGAAAGAAAGTGATACAGGAGTTCATATCTTGAGTGATCTTATTAACTGATAATAGATTGCATTGTAACCCTAGTACGTGTAGGACTGATTTTAACTTCAATTCAGAAATACACACTATTCTGAGTCCTAGGGCAGGTGAGTTTGTGCCATCGGCCATAGAAATATCAATAGAAGTGCTACAAGGAGTATATTCAGTCATTGAGGAGGCTGAACAAGCCATATGATCTGACGCACCAGTGTCCACTATCCAAACATTCTTAGGAAACCTTTTTGAAATTAGAGAGTAGGGAGAATTACCTTGCACGACAGTAGATGTCGTAGGAAGACTTAGGGAAGTTGTACCTTGATTGAGCAGCCTATGTAAGGCTTGAATCTGGTCCTCTGTTAGGTTGAGATTGGTTTCTTCCCGATTTCTGTTGGTACATTTGCTATGTAAGCAGATCGTGTAATCTCCCTCTTGTTCCGTGGCTTCCAGTTAGCTAGTTTGCCATGGATCTTCTAGCATGTTTCCTTGGTGTGATAAGGTCTTTTGCAGTGGTCACACCACTGTTTGTCCCTTCCTAGGCTCTTTGGTAGGTTCTCTCCTTGTTTAAAAATAGTAAGAACCGAATTCTGATGAGTTAAGGAAGGCTCACTTTGCTGATTGAGCATAACCTTACGTCAGCTTTCTTCCCTCGTTACTTCTGAAAAAACTTCCTTAAGTGAGTGTCACGACTTAAGGGTCCCAATTGTAATTTTTTAAAACTTTTGCAAGTGAACATGTAACTAACTGATCTGGTGATAGTGTGAGGACTGTATACCCTCACGTGAAGGCTATAACCGTTGATGCATGGCCTATAAAAGGCTTAGATGCATGAGGATGGGAATTCATTCACGGAAATAACATTGAATTCTTTCACTTCAATCTCTCTCTCTATTCTCCCTCCAAATTCTATCTTTCTTTCCCTCCTCTTCTTTCTCTATATTCTTTTATACTTCGGAAATTCAAGTCTCGATCCAAAAACTTGACAATTGGTATTAAAGTCGGTTGTCCTAGGCTATGATTTCAGATCATTGATTGATCATCAAAGGTGACTTGAACGATGGAATTCAGAATGGCTAAGGGTACACGAACGAAGCAACTGGAGAATAGGATGGAAGCGATGGAGTTCATTCTGACACAAACGCAAGACGCAGAGCAAAGAGGAGGTTCGATCCATTAGGGAAGAATTGTGGGAGGACATGGCGGCTTCCCGAGAAGGCATGATGAGAGAATTGGCCCGACAGAGGGAATCAATGGAGCAACAAATCAGCAGTGTGATCAACATGCTATCTGCTCTTTCTCAATTCCGTTTGTCGCCGGAGTTTCCCCCTCAATTAGTACCGGAGACGGGTACTTCGGGACAAGGGATACTTCCAAGGCCTCAAGGAGCAAGAGAGGATGATATTGTACATACTGAGGAGACATGCGATCAGGTAAGGGATTTGAATTCCCCTAGAATTAATCATGGACCCATACCGAGGTTAGAGATACCTCTGTTTGAAGGATCTAAACCGAGATGGTGGATTCGGAGGTGTGAGAGGTACTTCCAATTCTACAGTATCCTGGAGAACCAGCAATCACGCTGGCTTTAGCATATCTTAACGACGTAGCTGATTGTTGGTACCAAGGATGGTCAAGATCCAGAAGTATGGGGGCGAGGTGGATAGACTTTGCAGAAGAAATGTATGTCAGGTTCAAGGAGAGAAATATGACCGATATAATCGAGAAATTTAATAAGTTGAGACAAGAGGGATTGGTGACTGAGTATCAAGAGAAGGGGGAGCATCCCACATCACCCATCAAGAGGTAACTACTTCAGATAGCTTACATGAACTAATGGAAAACTTTAAGGACCTATTCCAAGAACCTAATTCCCTACCTCCCCAATGGCCCTTGGATCATGTTATACCACTTAAACCTCATACCACCCCAATTAATATTAGAGCTTATCGATACTCTCCTACACAAAAGGCAGAGATCGAAAAATAGATCTCTAGCATGCTAGCCACTTCATTCATACAACCTAGCCAAAGTTCCTTTGCATCCCCTGTTCTATTGGTAAAAAAGAAAGATGGAACTTGGAGATTTTGTGTAGACTATCCCCAACTCAACTCACACACCATCAAAAACAAATTTCAAATTCCCCTCATTGATGACCTACTTGATGAATTGGCTGGGGCCAAGGTTTTTTTTAAACTTGATTTGGGATTCGGATACCATCAAATCCGGATGAATACAACAGACATACTAGAAACTGCATTTCACACTCACCAAGGCCTCTATGAATTTGTTGTTATGCCCTTTGGGCTGACAAATGCCCCAGCCACCTTCCAAGCCCTTATGAACCAGATATTTCCTCCCTGTCTCCGAAAATTCATCCTAGTTTTCTTTAACGATATTCTCATATATAGTCCATACCTGGACCAACACTTAAACTACCTTAAAACCGCATTTGAGGTCCTTAGATGTCAAGCTAACCGTTTGTATGTCAAGCTATCCAAATGTATTTTTTACCAAAGATGAGGTGGGTTACTTGGGGCACATCATATTAGGAGGTGGAGTCAAAATCGATCCCAGCAAGCTCACAGTAATGGTGGAGTGGCCTAGACCCCGAACAGTGAGGGAATTAAGGGGATTTTTGGGATTAATAGTCTATTACCGCAAGTTCATAAGGCACTATGGGTTGATCAGCCGACCCCTGACAGAATTGCTTAAGAAGGAAGGGTTTTTCTAGAATCCTCAAGCAGAAGCAGCGTTCTTAAATCTAAAGAATGTCATGACACAAGCCCTTGTATTAGCCCTCCCAGACTTCAACAAACAATTTGTGGTAGAGACGGACGCATGTGAAAAAGGGATTGGGGCAGTCTTAATGTAGAAAGGAAGGCCTATCACTTATATCAGCCAAGCTTTGGGGCCTAAAAACTAGGGGTGGAGCGTATACGACAAAGAGTTACTGGTTGTGTTGAAGGCTATGGATAAATAGAGACACTACCTAGAGGGCAATCTGTTTATAATCAAGACAGACCATGAAAGCCTAAGGTTTTTCTCCCAACAGAGGTTGCAATCTCAGTTACAAAGGAAGGGGGTGCCTAAACTAATGGGGTTAGACTACACTATCCTCTACCGAAAAGGTAAAGAGAATATAGTAGCAGACGTACCATCCAGGAGAGAAGTTATAGAAAATGAGGGTTAATGTTATGGGATCACTGCAATGGTGCTGGAGTGGGCAAAGGAGGTGGAGCAAAGTTATGAAAACACAGAGTGGGTACAGTCCCTCTTAACCCAATTGGCCATGCAAACAGGGGAGGAAAAGGGCTATTCCCTATCATATGGTCTCATCAGATTCCAAGGGCACATGGTGATAGGGGATGACAAAGAGTTGAAGGAGAAGATTTTGAAATCCCTGCACTGCTCACCCCTAGGGGGTTACTCAGGTATCCAGGCCACCTACCACAAAGTAAGGCAATTGTTCTTTTGGTCGAGGCAAAAGAAGGATGTAGTGGATTTTGTACTAGCGTGTGAGACATGTCAAAGGTGCAAATACGAGCAAGTACCATACCCAGGTCTGCTACAACCCTTGGAAGTGCTGGATCAAGCATGGGAAGGTATCTCCATGGACTTTGTGGAGGGCTTACCCAAGTCCGAAGGTAAGGATGTGATATTAGTGATTGTTGACAGATTGACAAAGTTTGGGCACTTCCTCAGCCTAACGCACCCCTTCTCAGCACAAGAAGTGGCTCGGGTGTTCCTAGATTCAATGGTCAAGTTGCATGGAGTTCCAAAAACAATTGTGATCGACAAAGATAGGATCTTCATAGTAATTTTTGGCAGGAATTATTCAAGAAGTTGGGAGTGGGGTTGCACCTATCAACTGTTTACCACCCTCAATCCGATTGCCAAACAGAAAGGGTAAATTAGTGCTTAGAAACCTATTTGAGGTGCATGTGCTTCACCAAACCAAAGAGCTAGAACAAATGGTTATCATTGGCCCAATGGTTATCATTCCACAGTGCAATCAAGAGGAGCCCCTTTGAAGCAATGTTTGGATTCAAGCTACCTCTTCTCCCGGCTATAGCGAGCGGGACATCCAATCTAGCAACAGTGGAGAACTACTTATAGCAGGGAAAGGAAGAACTACTTATAGCAGGGAAAGGAAATGCTTTCTATCCCAAAAAGAGAGCTAACTAATGCCCAAAACAGAATGAGATAGGCTGCAGACAGGAAGAGGAGTGACAGAGAATTTGAAGTAGGAGACAAAGTGTTTCTAAAGGTGAAAAGATTCCTACAACAGCCCTTCACGTCCACCCCGATATCCAAGCTCAACCCAAAATATTTTGGGCCCTATGTTATAGAGGCTAAAGTGGGGAAGGTAGCTTACAAACTAAAGCTACCTGAAGGAATACAGGTGCACCCCATGTTCCATGTTTCTCTACTTAAGAGATCCATAGAACCAGGAGCAACCATGAGCCAACAGCTACCAAAGATCAAAGATGAACTGGAGGAACAAAGAAACCCCGAGGTATACTAGATTGGAGGGTGGTTTACCAAGGGGTACAGTTCCCCTTATTCAAGTTTTGATCCAATGGTCGCACCTCCAACCCGACCATACCACCTGGGAATACCTCCTCGAGTTACTGAAGAAGTTTCCCACAGCGACCAGCCTACTTTGAAGACTTCTTGAGGACAAGAATGTTGTTGAAGGGTAGGGCAGTGTCACGACCTAAGGATCCGAATTGTAATTTTTTAAAACTTTTGCAAGCGGACATGTAACTAACTGATCTGGTGATAGTGTGAGGATTGTATACCCTCACGTGAAGGTTGTAACCACTGATGCATGACCTATAAAAGGCTTAGATGCATGAGGATGGGAATTCATTTAAAGAAATAACATTGAATTCTTTCCCTCCAATCTCTTTCTCTCTATTCTCCCTCCAAATTCTAGCTCTCTTTCCCTCCTTTTCTCTCTCTCTATTCTCTTATACTTCGAAAATTCAAGTCTTGATCCAGAGACTTGACAGTGATGGTAGAGGCTTTGTACCCACCCAAGATCCTTCCTCTAACTTCATCCAAATCAGGGTTAAGTCCATGTAAAAAATCAAACACACGATATTTTTCAATCATCTTGCTATATTTAGCACTGTCTTCTTTGCATTCCCAATCAATAGTGTAGAATAGATCCATTTTATGCCATAGTTTGACCAAAAAATTAAAGTAATCAATGACATTTAGAGTACCTTGTTTGGTTGTTCTGATGGACGACCTAATCTCAAAACATTGGGATGAATTTTTCAAGTCGGAGTACATCTCTTGGATTGAATCCCATATTTCCTTTGTAGTGTTGTAGAATAGATAAGTCCTACCTATTTTAGGCTCCATCGAATTTATCAATCGGGCCATTATGGTGGAGTTTTCTACCTTCCAAACACCATAACTGGCTGCTGTTGTTAGTGGAGGAGGAATAGAACCGGTTAGCTATCTAGATTTTCCCTTTCCTTTCCTTTGATTACCAACATCACAGATTGAAACCATTCTCTAAAATTACTCCCATTCAATTTGTGGTGAGTAATCTGCAAAGGATGGTGATCAATTGGATTGGTGGAAAGATTTGTTGTAGCAAACGGAGGACTAAGAATGTTTGGAGAGCTTGTGGCTGATGCTTCAGTTAGGGTAGGGTTTTGGTGAGCTTCGGCTATATTCTCGTGCATAACCTTGATTCCAACGCTATGAGTAATTGTAACCTAGCTCTGATACCATGAAACAAGCCTAAAAGATAATTAGAGGCTTGAATAATTCCATAAAACACACATGAACAATATATAGAGGTTGTGTCCTACTTTTTCTCCTATAAAGTAGGAGAAGATTTATGATATCTATCTCTTAGAAAATAGGATAAATTATCTCCTAAAACTTAGGAAATAAATTTTAACTTTACAACAAGAAAACTCTAGGATTATCCAACTGTTTTAATCTTCAACCGTGAGTTATCTGTTCCTTTATCCGCATCTTCTACATTCCTTCTTAGCTTTGAAGTCTCTTTAGCTTAGGATCCTCTAATTCTATCCAACAACTTGTTTATAGCCCCACCTTTGACCAACACTTAACCCACCTAAGAACTACGTTTGAGATCCTCAAATCTAACCAGCTCTATATTAAAAGGTCGAAGTGTGTTTTTGGCCAAGGGCAGGTGGAGTACCTGGGGCACATAATCTCAGTGGAAGGGGTAAGTACAGATTCGGGGAAAGTGGAGACAATGATTGCATGGCCACGACCTACCATAGTTAAGGCCCTAAGAGGGTTCCTAGGGTTGACTGGATATTATCACCGATTTATGAAGAATTATGGAGTTATTAGTAGGCCCTTAACAGAGCTACTAAAGAAGGACAAGTTTAGCTAGGGACCTGAGGTAGAGGTAGTCTTTGCAGAATGGAAGAAGGCTTTGAGTAAGGTCCCAATCCTTAGGTTGCTTGACTTTAGTAAACCCTTCATTCTAGATATAGAACGCTTGTGGAATGTGAATTGGGGCAATCCTGATGCAGGAGGGAAGGCCATTGGCATTTCTTAGCCAAGCCTTGGGCCCCAAACACATGGGACTGAGTATCTATGAAAAGGAATTCCTAGTTGTGCTAATGGCTGTGGAAAAATGGAGACATTATTTGGAAGGGGGCCGATTCATAATCAGGACCGATCATGAGAGTTTAAAAATTTTGTTGCAACAGAAATTGCACACACTTGCAGAAGAAGGGGATGGCAAAACTAATCTGGCTAGACTACACCATACAATACAAGAAGGGAAGGGAGAACGTGACAACCAATGCCTTTTCAAGGTGCCATGAGGAAGGGAGTTCAACAGCCCCATTACTACTATGATTCTAGATTGGTACCAAGAGGTAGTGACAAGCTATGAAGGGGATGAGAAGGTTAAGGAGCTATTGGAGCAACTGGCAATGGATCCGAATGGGAAGAAGGGGTATGTACTGGTGAATGGATCGATAAGGTATCAGGGGAGGCTTGTGATTGGGAGTAGTGAGTCACCCAAGAAGAAAATTTTGCAAGCTCTACACGAGTCACCTTTGGGAGGACATTTTGGAATTTAGAATACCTACCACCGAGTCAAGCAAGTCTTCTATTGGTTCCAACTTAAGAAAGAGGTGAAAGAATTTGTCATGGCTTGTGACACCTGTAAAAGGTGTAAGCACGAAAACATGGCCTACACCGAACTATTACAACCCTTAACCACACCTGCACAAGCTTGGGACTTCATAGAAGGATTGCCTAAATTAGAGGGGGAAGATAGTATAATGGTAGTGGTTGATAGAGTCACCAAATTTGCTCATTTCATAGGACTCACCCACCACCCCTACACAGCACAGGAGATAGCTAGAACCTTCCTAGACCAAGTGGTCAAACTACATGGTACCCCTCAGTCTATAGTCTCTGATCATGAAATATTCACCAACTTGTTGTGGCAGGAATTAATGAAGGCCCTAGGCACTAAGCTAAACATGTCCATTGCCTATTGCAATCAAATGGGCAAACAAAGAGGGTGAACTAGAGTGTGGAGACTTACTTACAGTGCCTCTGTTTCCTACATCCCAAGGGGTGGCACAAGTGGTTGATACTTGCACAATGGTGGTATAATTCCAACCATCACAGCTCTCTTAAAATGTCACCTTTTGAGGCCTTATTCTGTTACAAACCGCCTATCTTATCGGCTATTGGGGGGCACACTACGGTGGCAATGGTGGAAGATTATTTGCAACAGAGGCAACAAGTCTTGCAACAATTAAACGAGTTAGCCTCGGCCCAAAACCGAATGAATCAGTTTACAGGTTGGAGGAAAAGTGAGAGGGAGTTTTCAGTAGGGGAAGAAGTTTATTTGAAGTTAAGGTACCCTCATCTCAAATCAATCACACAAAGGCAGGTAACTAAACTAAGCCCCCGATACTATGGGCCTTTTCCCATATGTGCCAAGATTGGGAAGGTTGCTTACAAAATATGACTACCCGAGGACTCTCAAATTCATTCAGTGTATGTCTGTCTTCTAAAGAAATTAGTGGGGATGCAGCAGGTAAGCCCTGCGTTTCCCCTACTTCCTAAGGAAGCCACCCCTCCTATGGAGCCATAAGCTATAATGGGAAAACATGTTATATACAAACATGGAGCCCCACTCATGCAAGTGTTAGTGAAACCGCCATGCAGACAATAATACTTGGGAGTATTTACCTGACTTACTCAATCAATTCCCTCAAACAAACAGCCTCCTCAGCATTTCTTGAGGACAAGAAATTTGGTTTTGAGAGGGGGGAGGAATTGTCATGTACTTTTAGTTTGGGAACTTTGTTGCATGTGAGGGTAGTCACGTGTAGTTAGTTACAACAAGGTTATAGAAGATTGTATTTGGTGGGAACTTCATCCAATTTGCACCCCTACTGGCAGATTGGGTGAAGGAGATCAGTATATAAACCAACTGATCCCCCGTGATTGAATCATTAAGAAGTTAATGAGAATTGTTCTCTTTCTCCCTACAATTCACCCTCTCTCTCTCTCTCTCTCTCTGTGTTCCTCTACTGTATCTTGCACCCTCTAGTTCACATCGAATTAGGAAGGATTCATTGTCAGGCTCTAGCACTGACAGGCAATAGAGTTGTATTTTGGGAAATTCTGTAGTTGGAATTTTAGTTTGGAAAGTTTTTTAGTGGAGAGTTTTAATTTCTCTGGAAAACTCCAACTTTCATGTAGTCATTGTTTAAATGAGTTGATGGAGAATCATGCATAGAGGAAAGCAATGTAAACTTGTTCCTCTAATGATACAAGTTTTTGTAGTGCGTACAGAATTTGAGGGTGCTCTATGTATGGATGCCTTGCTAAAATAACATGAATCTCTTCAAGCTTGCAGTGAAGTACGATTAGTAGAACCATACTACAAATCCATAACTAAAGAATGCTCTTTTCAAGTGCTCCCAATACCTGCACAAAGAAAGATATTTGACTATCTAACTGTATATCCCCACTATGGTGTTGATTTCTAATATTTAAGGAAAATAAAACCTTTTTTTTAAGAAAAACAAAACCTTTTTTTCCTTTCAGTTCATGTTCCTTTTTCCTTCTTTCTAATATTGAAGGGGTAAAAAAGATTGCTTTAACTTTTAACAATTAATAGAACTAATTCTTTGTTAAATGCAGCGCTCATATGTATATTATTATGCTGTAAATGTGCTTGAGTGTTACCGTGGGTTGGCACATTTCTACTTCAAGACACTAGTCCACTTTCAACTCTTCAAAATTTTCAAAAATTCTTATTAACATGCCAAGAAGTTTTTGAATTGGTAGTTCTATGGAGACATAAATTAATCTTTTACTCATAAAATGAGATCCTTACCTCTTGTTTGGACGGAGAGTATGGAGGAGGATGGGATGAGATGCTCTTATTCTTGTTTGGGAGAGTCTTAAAATGGAATGGAAGGAGAAGGGAGGGTGCATGATACCCTCTCTTCCCCATCCATACCCTAATTTTTCTTGCACCCCAATTTGAGGTGTAGCGAGAAGGAAACATATTAATAACTTCTATTGTTTTTACTATTTTGCCTTTATTATTTTTTTAAAAACTCAATATCATCATTAATCTAAAAAAATCCTATAATTATTTTTTTATAATTTAACATGATATATCTTTTCTAAATGCTCAAAATAATTTATATATATATATATAACACAATGTAAAGCTCTTTTAAGTTTAGATTTTTCGCATCCAATAATGTTGTATCTTGTAATTTATTTTGAAAGTGAAGGGTATAATTGTCACTTTGTCTTTTTTTCACTTTACCAGTCCATTCCCTTCCAATATCTTTCCAAACAAAATAAAGTTTGACTATGCTCATTTACATTTTATTCTTCCCAAACAAAGGGAGAATAAAAATTTTTACGTTATGCATTGTCCCATCTCCTACCCTTCCTCTCTCCCAATTAAATCCTTTGGGAACTCCATAGGCATGAGGAGAGAGAGTCAATAAATACTATATTCAAACCCAAAGGTCTTGAAAGTTCTTTCTTACGTTTGTTTCAAGCAACAGAAAATTGAAGGAAAAAGAAAGGATTTTGTTCACTGTAGACCAGCCATTGCACTTCAGGAATTGTATGTCATTTGAATACTTGAGGTTCTCTTACAAGTTACAACTAAATATACGAGGTTTTACTTAACACCTATATGGGGCAAAGTTTAATTGAATTGGATGGGGATGATGATGGACATCTAGACAGGGGATTGCGTTGGCTGCGTCATGTAACGCTCTTTTAAAGACAACCAAATATAAACTCTATGAATCATCATAAATTAAATTGCGCCCCCTCTCAGCTATCCTTGTGCTGATCGTAGACTGTTATTATTGATTCATTCAAAAGAGATGTTCGATCCCTCCACTCCTTATTATTTCCTAATGTGTTCTCCCATTTTTTATCTGTCCTTTCTTTTTTGGACTTTTTAGTAGAGCCAACCTCAATTGTTGATACCCTGCTCCTTTTTACCAGTTCTTATCTACGTGCTCTGCCAAGTCATTTGAATCATGTCCTTGTTCTACAGGTAGTGGACGCTGGAGCTCGTGCACTTAAAATGATTTATCAATCAAAATTGGCTCCAAAGTATGATTTTCTTCAAGAGAAGAACATGGATTTTCTTCTTTCACTGTTGAATAGTGAGAACGAAACTGTTACTGGTCTTGGTGCAAGTATCATCACGCATTGCTGTGAGACAAGTATTGAGCAGAAGGCTTTATGTGATGCTGGGGTATTAAGACGGCTTCTTAGTCTTCTCACAAGTTCTGTATGCCTTAGAGATTCTTGCTTGGAGTCTCTAGCCTCGATAATCAAGGGAAATCCTGAAGTTGTCTTGAAATTTCTGGGACCTGAAAGTGGAAGGGCATTGAGTGTGGTTACTGAGTTAATAAAGGATAAGTATCCACGGACAAGGTTGCTAGCATCCATGTGCCTGATTGTCATAAGGAACACTTCACCTTGCGTCCTGCAAGATGTAGAAACAAATACCAAATTGATGCTGATATTGCTGGAGCTTCTTGATGATCCTGGTCAAGTTGGAGATGAAGCTGCTTTTGTTTTGTCTAGTTTAATTTCAGAAAAGGAGGACCTACAAAGGTTAGCATTTGAGGAAAATGTTATTGATAGGCTTTGCAGCCATTTGGGAAGAGGCCCCTTTCAGGCCAAACGCTTTGAAGGAATATTGCTGGCATTGGCTGATCTATGCTCAAAGTTGGAAAGTTGCAGATCTAAACTTCTGTCACTGCAGGTTTGTTGTTCCTTAGAATGCATAAACTTGCCCCTGCAGTATTTATTAGTCTGTAGTAGTTTTTTTTATATGGTTTATAGATAAATTATTCTTGTTTTTGTGAGTTAGTTTCTAATTTTACTTTTTAGACTTTACATAGTCAAGCTATTGAATAATTTAACAGAACTAGCAGTATGAATCTCTGACCTAACTTGTCAAGATTGCCCAAGTGTAGAGGACCTGCTTATTAGTTCATAATGACTCGCTCAATACTTGTGGAAAAATATATATTTCCTGCAATTAATAAAATTACCAGCTACTATCAAAGCCAAGTTTAGCTACTTTTTTAAGTCTGGCATACACAACCTAACCGCTATACAACATTATTGCACCAGAACTACAAACTGCCAAGAACCTGACCAGAGCTGTGGAAGGCTCTCTGCCTGCTTCCCTCGCCCTTACTGGACCTAGCATAATGTCCATTATGCCTGTTAAATTCCTGTCCTTTTTTTTCTTTTTTTTGCTTCCTCACTCTTCTATTATTGGTTATAGATGTCATATGTCAATTAAGATTTGCGGCAGCCTTCCAAGATTTACAGAACTAAAGTTCTGTATTTGTCTTAAGTACCCCCTTGGCATATCACCTGATGATGGAGATAACTAGAATGGTGCATTTCTTTCTGAAATGAAGTACGTTTTGAGCAGTTTAGTCAGAGATTTCAAAGCAGAAGATAGGTGCTCTTTTAGATAATTTATTCTAATTTTTAATCAAATTAATGATTTGCTTATAACATTTAAGTGTAATACTAAGCCAACCCCACATTGTGGATAAAGGCTTGGCATGTTGTTATCAAAGTTCATTACTAATTGCATGAATATTACACAAGCACAGTTAATTAGTGATAATTGCAACCTTGCCGGGAAATGATACAAGCACTAACAAAAAGGTGCCCGATAAAGTAATTTATTCAAATGAATTGACATTAGTTTTGCGAATTAGCACATGCATGAATGGTTTACCGGTAACTGTTACTTTATAGGTATTGAACTTGGTAACTGATGCACTAACACATGATAGTGCCAATGTACGCGCTGCAGCTTGCATTTGCTTAAAAAGTGTGTCTCGGTCAGTCAAGGTATGCAAAATGCATAATGGTACTCTTGATCTGATTCCCAGTTGCAATTATCTTTCCTGACAGAATGTAATTCAGAATCTGAGTGCAGGTGAATTTATGAAGGAAGCCATTATCACACGCTTGGTTCAACTACTACATGATACTTCAACTACTGTCCAGGTTTAGTTTTTAATTCTTGTAAATGATAACCACCTCTGGGTAGCCATCTTTTTATCTTTTTTATTGGAATTACTTATTAGGAATTTCACTTCTTATTCTTCCTGGTTTTCTTTTACATAAAAATTAGCTTAGCCTTCCATATTTCTGTGATATATGGATTAGAAGTTTCAAAGTGATAGAACATGCTGCAGTCATATGGTCCTTTAATCAGTGAGCATCTCTTTCTTTGCTTCCACATGCTGCAGTCATATGCATGTGTTCCACATTGTCTCTCTGTAATGGAGAACAACCCAGTATACTCAAAATATGACAGTTATGAATGATTTTATGGTGAGAAACCTTCATGTCAAATTTTCTAATTTAGGATGTGGAAAATAGCACAAAGGATCTGGGGCTGGTAGATGAAGATTGAAGAAAAAGCAAATTACTTTTCAATTTTGAAGTACAATGTTTGCAGAAATTTCTGAGAACTTGAGGTCTGAGAACAGCTGCCAAGTTTTGGGTCTTGGGGTTAGATTGGCGGTCAAGAAAGAAACAGCCATATGACTAGTTGCACCAAACCAATGTGTCAAACATTTTGAACTCATAGAAATGTCCTCTAATGACTACTGGCAGTCTTTTGCATTCAAATGAAGATCAGGATAGTGAAATAAAAATTGATTTATGTGACATGTTGAGCTTTATGACATAAGCTGATCATGCAGATATGTTATCCTGAACAGCATTTGTAAAATTTCAAATGGTATTTATTGCCTTTTGCTTCAGTCTCCTGAATGTGTTGCCTCCATAATGCAATAAACTACATTTGGATGTTTAGTGCAACATACTGTGTAACTGTTTCTGCCTGGCACTCTGTTTATTGTGTAACCTTAAAATACATGTAGCAGAGACCCAATTCACTTGTGTGTAATTATTGGTCCATACAAGGAACCTTGATGGCATGTCTTACTGAAACAGGCTTGCTGGATAAGCCTGTCAAGATTAGTCACACAATCTGACAAAGCCTAGGACTGATGCCAGCCTACCAAACATGCTTGTCTTACTTCTTTGTACATTTTCACTGAGACCAAAGTTAGTGGGGTCATGAATAGCTAATTATTCCTTTGTTTTTATAGTTATTAATTTTAGCTCAATTATGCAACAAACTTAAAGAAATTTTGGATACAACAGTAATATAATAACTATGCATTAACACCTGTTTGGACTTTGTTGGAGTTATGATTATGTAACAGATCTTTCTTTTGATCATTCTTTTCCAGGTTGCGGCTCTTCGTGCCATTGGCAACATTGTGGTTGATTTTAAAACGCACAAGTCAGTATTCAAACAAAGTGGAGGATTGAAAGATCTTGTTCAGCTGTCAAAATCAATGGAATCAACTATCAGGGTAAATGCCGTATGGGCTTTGAGGAACTTGATATTCCTCACAGACAATAAGTGTAAGGAAGAGATATTCTTAGAGCTCACAGTATCAACATTAACTAGCCTAATTAATGGTAAATATCATGTTCATTGTTTGTATTAAGTGAAAGTAAAAATATTGGAAATTATATCTTTAACAACTTAGAGCTTGATTAAAATTACATTGCAGACCCTGAGCCATCTGTCCAAGAGCAAGCTTTGGCTCTTGCTCGCAATCTTGTGGATGGATGTTTGGACTGCATTGAGTATGTCTTTATGGAGGATGGACGCATATTAAATGCTGTTGGAAGGCAATTGCAGACTGCCTCAAAAGCTGAGGTTTTAGTTCAGGTTAGGAGGTTCTTTCTTTTTTCCAGTGAAAACCAAAAGAGAATTAAATTATACAAACCTTGTTTGACATGGAGGGTCATTTAAGTACCGTTGAGTTCAGTTACTTGATGAGCATTATGATGCATGGTTATTATTTGGAAAATGCTATTGGTACATCATGGCTTACACCTTGGGCTACACAATGTAGCTAAAATGTCTAAAATACCTCACACCCAAGGCGGCAAGGTGGTGAGGCGGGGGGTATTTTTGTCATTTGTGATGCATTGTGTAGCCCAAGCGGTACCAATAGCATGGTCCATTGTACTATTAGCATTCAAATAAGAAAACGTGTTATGATGATTGCTAAAATCTAAAATGCATCCCAGCATCCATGTGCTGCAAGGATTTGTTAGGATTGCCATGGCATGTTGTGTCTTGTCAACAAGGATATTCTGGGTATTTGTAATAGAGGTTATTTGTTTGTGTTGCCTCTGATAGATCTTTAAACCTGTCTCATTTAGGGAATGTATGTTCTCAGTAATGTGGCTTCTGGCAGTGAGTTCCACAAGAAAGCAGTTATGCACCAACTTTTGCGACAAATGAGTGATGGTACCCAATCAATTATAACCAAGGTTTTGCAGAGTAACGACAGCCGGTTACGTGCAGCTGCTGTCTGGACTGTAATAAATCTCATCTTTCCAAGCTGTCCTGGTGCTCGCAATCGGGTTGTAGAACTACAGAATGCTGGCGTAGCTTCTCGCTTAAAGAATATGTTTAGTGATCCCTGCTTGGATGTGATGGTAATTATTGGTCATACAAAATCAGACTTTTCTTTAACAATCATGTTTCTGCTTGTTGACTAAAATTATTTTGATTCTTTTCAGCTTCGTATAAAAACAGCGCTTGGGCAATTTATGGTGTTTGGCGATAGCTTGACATGATTATCTTTGTCAGTCATTGAACTTGGTAACAGTACAAGAGATTTTGCTGCCAACCAATTTTGTGAGCTCTTACAGCTTATAAGTTGTCGCCATCACCTTCATCGGTGCCCTGAAATCATGGTATGCAGGTGACAATTTTATGGTCCCAATAATTGTCATAGTCAATAGAGATTTTGCTCAAGACTTCTTCAAAACAAATAATATGGTTTCATCTAATGATGAATGGGGTCCTCTGTTAGAAGGTTCCTTTGTACCCCAAATCGACAGAATTTGCTGTCTTTGTCCTTGTCTTGTTAGGAGTCTCTAGTGGGGCTTAAACGCTGCACTTGCCTCTAATGGAGGGGTTACCCATTGCTACTTCTTGATAATATGACATTGAAACTTGCTGATTTAAGGATATAAAAAACAAACGATGAACCTCTTCTATACAATTGCTTTTCTATTCTAGGAGTGGATTTAATATGATTTTCCATCCTAGTTAAGTTTACATTAGAAGCCATTCATTCATGTATTGTGAATGAAGTCTCTGCTTTCACTGCAACCTTTTCCCTTTTGCAGGTTTAAGACATTAGCTCTCGATATTTTCCACCTCAAAGCAAAGCGCAGAGCTCTCTTCTGGGTACCCAGCGACCAAGTTATGTTCAAAAGCCACTGCCTTATGGTGTTCTACCTCTTGTGGTGCTCTACCTGCCAGCCAGACTCACTGTATCATATTAGCCTGTCTTTTCTTTTTTTCTTTTTTCTTTTTTCTTTTTTGTTTGTATTTTTGGTCCCTTGTTCTATACATCTTTTTGTGGGGTTGCAGATTAGTGAATTATTATGTAAACTGAGCTACCGTAATGTTGAGTTTCCACTAAAAATATTTTTTTAAAATGTCGTCATAATTTAATTGGGATAAGTTTTGCGGTGAACTTTGGTCGGGACAGTAATGTTGTTCATTTGTTAGCATTTGTAATTGGAATATTACGAGTTAAAAGTTGTGCCAAAATAGGGATAAGATTGCATGCGTGTAAACTAGACTGCAAAGCACAATTACTTAATAGGGTATATATATAGCCAGCAAGTCTTCAGCACAAAATCACATGGCCACGCACTTCTAATAACAACAGTTGAGTCATATAATTTTACCAAGCTAAGCTGGCTACATACATTCCAAATGTAGCCAGCTATTTGGGTCATGTCTTCTGTAAAGCTATTGTCTCCAATCACAATTTTAGAATGCCAATTATCTATATCAATGGTCATTATCTTATGTCAATCCAATCATCCCAAGTTTTCAAGTCACTTCCCATAGAGATCTAAATAAACTTGATGGGTTATATTTATGTACACAACTTTCATGTGCAATATACATGACACTTGCTTATTACTTGGTGAAGATACAATAATATAAATGACAGTCGTTTCAACTAAACTTTTCCATCTCTTTTTTAAGGATGAGACCTAACTGGTGAACAGCAATAGCAGAGACTAGAAGAGAAAAAATACTTGATTTCATCAGCCGATCTTCTCTGTGTTTGTGTCATCTGACGGCCAAATCACAGTCTCTATCAGTCGTTCACGCATCAACTCCAAGTTCTGTTCCGAAATCTCCTTGTATATCTCAGCATGGTCGCATTTCTACAGTTCAGTAACAGAAGAAATCATCTTCCCTATCTGATTTCCATATTGAACAAGTCAGATCAGTGTAACAAATTTAATACCTTGACCCACTTTCCATAGAGGTGAAGTCTCGTTATCATCACTCTCTCAGCGAGATCTTGCTTCTCCTATCATACAACAAGATGACAAACAGGCGCTTATATGCTTAAGATTGGAATTATATAAACGTAGCATACCATCTTTAGATGATGTCATTCTGGAAGGTACCTTTCCAAGGGAGCGAATAAAACGTCTCCCATCACCTGGTTTGTTGGTGACAACAAAACTGAAAGAATGAGAAAATGCCACGAAAATTAGAGACAATTTACCATGTCATTCAAAGTTACTGGATGCATTTCCAGCAATGGCTGGAGACTATGTGGACTCAGTCCAGGACAAAAAGTGTTTTATATACCAAATCTTGATCATATCATTAAACCACCTAAATTGTGAAGGTTGCAATCATTTTCTAGTTTCAGAATTAAGAAAGTTTGGATTAGGTTGAGCATGGGGTTTGGTTTGAATCCAAACCAAAAGTCGAGCTCAAGTTGAGGTGATGGAACCCCCATATATCAAGCACGAGAACTCAACAAAGTTACTAGTTGCAGTACACTTCACATTATGCTCTCGTGAATGAAAATATTGTTAATTTGGAAGGTTCAATTGCTTGCAATTCATCCATGTGATATACATCAGAAATGCATCAAACCTGATGAACCGCAGGCTAACTAACCACAACTCTTAACATGAATTACCTATATGAGATGCAATGAAACCATCAATTTTGATATGGCGGGATGATGATCCACTTACTCATAGAACCACCTATACTGTGTTGGGTTCATCTCATAAAGCTGGTTTAGAACAGTCCGCACTGCTTTGTAGGTAAAATAATTCAATAATTGCTGCAAGCAGAAAATAAAGATCAAATACAAAATCACTGAAATCTACAGGAAACTCGAGGTAAAAGAGACATTAATAAACAGGTTTTGTGACTTGTGTTGTGCAAATTACAGGACACGTGACCATGTATTTTTTATGTAAATACAATACCTAAGAAATATATGAGAAAAGTTGGGAAAAAAATCATTTTAGGTGTAAAGAGGGCAAAAGATATTCTCTCTGCAAAATTCAGTAGGTTATTAGCAATTCAATGTCTAGTTTCAGGAAAAATACCAAAATTACAGCCATTCGTTGAACCACCTTGAAATAGAAACATACAGGAGTACAAGCTCGGTAATAGCAGATAAGTCTTTCACACAATCAATGATCTGATCTAAGGCAACGCTGTCATGAACAACATTTCCACGTTTCTGTTGAGACAAGATAAGGCAATAATTTGTACCAATTCTTAGCAATTGACAGGTTTTGATACTTCAAGTTCTATATAAAATTGACTATTTTTCAACAAATCAAGGGAGCTATATTCATATAAACCATAAAGCACGGCTGTAGTTACTATTCATTTGCATCAAGTTGTCTTGAAGTTACTCTCCAACTTCATCACGTTCTCTAACTCTGCAAAGCATCATAATTCTAACAGCAAGTTGGAGGATTGTTAACAACTGAAACTGAAATACCTATGTTTAGAATGTGCAAGAGTTGTCCAGAGTTTGCTATACGCTTTTGTTGATTGGCTTGTATTTTTGTTAATTTGTGATTACAAGGACTATATGCTTGATCAGAAGTATACTTTGTGGACAAGTCCAGGGAATTTACTATTTGAAGATTTTTTTTTCATTACATGAAGGCAAAGTCTCCTTGTGATTGGTGGATGTACTCTATGAATACTAGATGTATTTTGGAGCCACAGCATATAGACACACAACGCATCACCTGTGTGGGAAATACTTCGATAGCTCTAGTATTTTTTGTTCTAGCATGGTCTAGAGGGTTTGAGAGAGTTTCTTGTGGAATTGTGAGAAAGCGTACAGTGGTTTAAGGGTTTAGGTTTGGATTGACTCAAGAGATTGAATTAGCTTGTATTTGTTTACCTTACGTAGTGAAAAACTTAGCTATCTCTCTGTGGAGAAGGCAAAAGGTGCCAAACCACGTAAACTTCCACAGGCATTCTTATTTATCTTCTTTGGGTTTGTGTTGTATGCATTTGTTAATTCTTTTACAAGTTGCTTGGGTCCTAGATTTTCCCCATTTTTGGTATCAGAGCTAGTTCAACCTTGGATTGTAGATGCAACAAACATGTCAAATGTTTCAGCACAGTTCACAGTGGATTAAGTTTAATGGAAAAAGCAACTCTTCATGCTATGGCAGGGAGGGGTGAAGGATCTTCTTGCTTAATAGGGCTTGGCAAACACATTGAAAGGTCCCAGTGGCAAACCTGAAAAGATGAGTGGCGATGACTAGGAGGAGTTACAAAGCAAAGCATGTAAGTACTATTCATCTTTGCATCACTGACAATATTGTGAACAATGTTAACTAATGATGATCTGAAGCAACTATTTTGGAAAAGTTCAAGGGAAAAAAACACTTTATTTGGCTAAATGTTTGACTAACAAATTCAGGTTATAGAAGGATTTATATAGACTTGGGGTGGAGGAAGGCAAAATTCTGGTGGAGAATCTGAACAAATTGGATGGTATATTAGATCAACTAAAAAGGTCGATCAGAATATTGAGGAAGAAGATAAGGCATTTCTGCTTCTGACCTCACTCCCCAACTCTTATGGTAAATGCATATAGACACTACTGTGTAGGAAAAATACAGTGACCATGGATCAAGCACAGGCAGCATTGGTGGTACATGATGCCCAAAAAAAAGAAAAGGAGAAATCCGATCAAGAATGGTGAGGCATTGATTACTCAAGGTGGAGGTCACTAGGTCAGTGGGAACATCCATCTGAACAAGGTAGGTCTATATTTGAAGTCAGAAACTTGGATGATGCAGTCAATGCTATGGATGCAAAGATTGTCTAAAGGAAAAGGAAAAGGGCAAAAGCAAGGAAGAAAAATATAATGCTGGGTGGCCTCTTGTTACAGGCAATGGTGGAGATATCTTCAGTGTCTTTGAAGGTAATGATGCATCTTCCGAAAATGGTTGGCATTTAATTTGGTGTATCACTCACGTATGCTCTCGCAAGGATTATTTTGATAGTCTACAGGAGAATGACTAGTGCACAAAAATTAGGTGACAATTCAGCAGAGGAGGGTATGGATGGGTGTTGGTGGAGTAAAAATCAAAATGTCTGATGGAGCACTGTACACTTTATAGATGGTTTTGCTTTTGTTCCAAACATGCATAGCAAATCTCATTTCTATAAGCTTGTTAAACTACCAAGGTTGTGGCTACAAGGCTGATGGTGAAGTTCTAAGAGTCGTCCATGGTTGCATTGTATGGTCTTGATAAGAGGGAACCTCAATCAAGATTTGTACCGTTTAAAAAGCAATACAATAGACCTCAAGGAGCTGGAAACAGAATGCATGCGCTAGGGATGGTAATCATCAACCACGAGTTTCCTTTGCGGTGGAGGAAATGAAGAATTATGTGAATGATTTCCAGGGTGCAGATGATTGTGAAGGGAAAAAAAAAATTTGTCAATGGTGAGGTAGAGAGATTGAGGTCTTTCTCTAGAGTCAAGTGGAACCATTGATTCAGTTGCAACTATACATGGTGCATTGGCCACTTATGTGAATCAGGCATACGACCATTCATTGATTCGAGTTTACATGTAGTTGGGGTATTGACAGGCGAATGAATTTTGTATGGTTTTCTTAAGACCACCGGTTTCTGATTGGAGACTCCACGCATGGCAAAAGTACTTGCCAGGTGGAGTTTGTTGGATTGGCTTGTATTTTTTTTTATTTGTGATTGCAAGGATTATGATTGATTGACAAGAATGCTTCGTGGGCAAGTGAAAATAATGCTTGCGTGTACTTCGAAGATTTTTTTCCCTTACAGCACCTCCTTGGATAAATGAACCGTATAAGATTTCAAATCCAAATCAAGCACAGTAACAAAGAACGGATCATCAGGAATTATGTATTGAGAGTTCTCTTACTGTTTTAACATCCTCGAAACTATCTTCATATTGTCCAGCCAACTCATTGACGATGACAAGGCTCCGATGCTTCGGCGGTTTCCTTGATTTCTTGGCTTTAACCAAGAGCTTCAACTCATGCCCTGAATCAACGAAAGAGCTGCTCAACAAATGCTTTCTAGCCGCAGAACTCCTCTGCGAAACCAAGTCTCCACCGCTCTTGTGATTCAAACTGGACGAGGGCAAAGCTTCCAAACACAAGCACGGCGAAGTATGCGAATCCACCACCGATGAACCGACCAAAGCCAAAGCCCCCATCATCCTTCAAATTCACCTAAATCAGCAGGCCAACAATGTTGCCCAGATGAAAGTTCTGAGGCAACAATGGAGAGGAACAGAAGCCACCCACTAGGGCAAATCAACAACCAGATGGTGAGCCTCCAGGAAAATGGGGGATTGAGAAATGGAGTCAAAGATTCACCAAGGTGGGTAAAGAGGGTTATAACGCGGACACCGAATGAAGAAAACGTTTGAAGGAGCGGAGATCTTTTAGGGCAAAAAACGAAAAGGGTATTTATGTGGACGGATTGTGGTGAACACGAACCAGACAATTTTTGAGGCGGAGATCTCTCCAGCCACAGACTCTTGAGCCAGCCCCGTACACCCAACGCCCAACTCATCGTCTATAGCTTTTCTTCCTTGATTGCTTCTACCAAACTGGACGGTATTCCAACTAGGTGGCTTGGCTCGCTTTGCTTTTCCACGTGTGAGAATCTTCTCGGCTCGATGACTTCCCCCAACGTGTAAAATTCTCCAACGGTCTGCCGGAAATATTTGACCGTTAAACCTACCTCCCATCTCCACGCTGCTCTCTCCGTTAAGGGAAAAAAAAAAAAAGCAATCTTTCTCCCCAACTAATTACGTAATTTATAATAAAATTTAATGGAATTTACATTACATTGTTAATTACAACCACCTTATTATCCTAAACCTTATAATAAAAAGTAATGTAAAGTAATGTATATAAGTTGATTATTTTTAATTTAAATTGTACTTATTTTTTATAATTTGAGCTATAAAATAAATATTTTAAATATCTTTACTAAAAAATTTTATCCTTACACACTTTATTCCATTTAAAACATTCTATAAAAAATAAGTATAATTTAGATTGAAAATAATTTTATTCATATAAATAAGTTTAAATTCTCACCAACTGCTATGGTGCCAGGGAGGCCCAATGCAGGCCCAGTTTGAATTTCTTCTCCATTTTTTAAATTTAAATTTAAATTTAAATTCATAAATTATATAAGATATTTAGACAAATTATACTACCAGTCCCTTAATTTTACATTTTGCGGAAAATTTATCACTGTACTTTAACTTTTTATTATCACAACTATTAAATTTTAATTATTGTTATAATTTAGTCATTCTTTCTGTATTTTATGAAATTCTATTAATAAGCACATGTGATATATAATAATATAAACTCAAAAATCACTTAATGTTAAATTTAATATAAACCCGCATCGAAATGATTTTGAAGTTTATGTTAATATATATCATATTAGTTTTCTTTAACAGAATTTTATGAAAATTCAAAAAGATGGATTGAATTGTAACAAAAATCAAAATTTAATAATTATAATGATAAAAATTAAAATACAACTATCAGTTTGTTACGAAATATAAAGTTCAAAAAATAATAGTCCAATCTATCCTAAAAAAAAATTATTACAATATATAAAATATTATTTGGTATTGTTGGGATTGAATCTAGTTTAATTTTTTTTTACAAAATAAAAATACTAACAAATTGATGTATTATTTAGTGGTAGAACTGATTAAGACTCATTAATGGTGAGTTTAAAATCATTATCTCGTATATTTTATTTAGTGAAAAAAAATATTGTCTCACTAAATATGTTTAATGATCTCATATTGATAAATAAGAATTTAAATAGATGAGAGATCGATAATGTTGATCAGAACGATCATTAGCAAAATATAACTATTATTATTAAGGAGTATAATGTCAATATTCTTGTATTAATTTTTTTTTTTTTCTTATTTCTTGATGAATCCAACTTGGTAACAAGCAAACAGTTTTTGGCTTTGGGTTTAACCACATCCAATTAAGTTTAGGCTTCTAATTAAGTTCATTAGATAAGAACAAAAGGAAGAAATATTGTTGATAATTTTCTTCATCTTTCCTTTCATTTTTTTTACCTTCAAACTAAGGACAAGAAGAGAATAAATAAGCAAAAGGGTTTTCAAGTTTGGGCACATCATTTGAAACTAAAAATTAAACATAAATCTAAGTTCTAATTGCAAAAGGAGAAGGAGATTAAAGTTTTAATAGGTCAAAATGAATTATATATTTAATCCTACTATAAAATAAACATATTTTATCGGATAACAAGTCTAGTTTTTTGTTTTTTAAAATAAATAAATAAATAAATGATAACGTCTCAAAGTCGATCATGACCCAATCCGTCCAAGAGTTGTGCTCCTGATTAGTTTTCTTCAATCTTTAGGCATTATTGTTGAGCCAACTTGCTATATTTAATTTGTACTAAAATTTTGATGATTAACAAAAATGATATATTGAGTAAATATGCTAATTATTTTTTATTAATTTATAAAATATGTATTACCAAAAAATATTATTTTTCATTAAAATTGCTTGACAAATGCATAAAAAAATTATATACAAATGTATTTTCAAATACTATTGTGAATAGTAATGCTACACTGAATCCGACTGTTGTGAATAGTATCCGACCATTGTGAATAGACGTTACAATATTTTTCAAAATACATATAAATAGTCTCAAACTCGTTTCAGATATCAATTCATTACACATATTACATATCCAAAGTACCTGAAAGTTCTCTAACACTCCCAAGCAAAAATCTAAGCAATTTGAGGTTCTCAAAATATCATTGCACATCAATTGAAGAGCCACAAGGCAAGAAGATAAAAGTTCTTTAAGTCTTCTACGACAAATCCGAACTTATCCATTTGATATTACAAATTTATTTACTTTATTTATATTTCATTTGCACTGTATAATTTGTTCTTAATCGTTTATTTATTTGCATTCAAGTGTAGACAATTACTTGTAATAATTTAAATTATTGTTGTGGATTATATATGTATCCTATAATCATTAAAATCTAAGTAAATATAGTTTTCAATATAAGTTAGAAAAAAAATCTGTGTAGTGGTTATCTATAACTCGTTGTAATCTAAGAGTGTATATAGTTTTCAATACGAGTTAGTATGAAAATCTTGGTGAGATTAGATTAGTGAAATCTCAATGATAGTCAAACCTTGAGTGAATGAAGATACCAAATCACTTAAAATTGTCTTGTGCTTCATTTATTTATTTTGTTTATATCTTATAACTTGTTAAAATCAAACACACATATACATATCTATACAAACTTAATTTGTACAAAATTAATTAACAAAAATTTTAATTAAGATAAAATTATCAAAAAATTTAAACACTCAATTCATATCTTCTTGAGTAGCTGTCCCTCGAAAGACCTACGACTCTAGTTGTTATTGGGCTTGAATTTGTTTAAGACCTACTCAACTTGCAAAAAATGAGGGCATGGCTTAACCATTCAGTATGTCCTTCAATGATCAAGTTAATCATAAGACTCAAGGATAAGTGATGCAATGATTATACAATTAATAGGATACTTTAGATAATCGTCCTTGCGCGACTCCTAATACTCGAGTTTTCGATTATGTCAGAAAAAATAAATCGCAAGTGTGAAGTTTCGTCTTACTACATAGGGTGAGAATCGAACTCACAATTCATCAAATTAATATCAATATATCACTTGTTCGACTACTTAATTTATGCCCTGAAAGTACAATTAATATGATGCTTTTGGCTCTTAAAATTTTTGCCTAAGATAGGGTACCGTGAAACTGTGAAAGGTCAAGATCGTGGAATGTTGAATTTGAACCCACGGGGCAACTTCGATGAGAAATGACGTGGGCCTACATCCAAGTTTGGGCCAAATCTTCTATAGGGGCTGGATGGGCCTCCAAGTTAAATCTTGGGCTCCGATCATGGAGACAAACCTAATTCGCGCCTAGGTTTGTGATATTCCTAGCCCTCAGGTCATCTGTGGAGAGCTATGGGGCATTTACACTTTTTCCCAATGAGTTGAGATGCTCCATCATCACATAATAATAACAATATTATTATTATTATTATTATTATTATTATTATTTGACAATGTATTTTGTTTTTACATCTTAAATAATCACCAAGTGAAATATGATATATATATATATAAATTCTATATCTCTAATTACTTTCTAATAATAACCTTATCTCTTTCATAGAGCAATACCTTCTTTCAGCTAAATTTTCTTTAATATCTTTATACCCTCTTTTACAAAAAAATTACTCTGTTTTTATAGTGAAAATAAAAGGGTAAATACATAATACTAAATATAAAAAGTGAAATCCAACAAAAAATTTAACGGCCCATTTAGTTTTGAAAAATATTTTTCGATTTTCATCTTCAATTTTAAAATATTTTGTATTTTAAAAAATAATAATATATTTTTTTAATATCATTTTAATATTTTTCAACCTAAAATGGAAAATAAAAAAAAAAGAAGTAGAAATGAGTTTTGTTTTTTGCTCGCTAGCTATGTCTAGCTGCCTACCTATGCCTATGCAGGCAACCATGCACATCCAAAGGTCATGGCTCGTGGGGGTTAATGTTAGGAGAAATATTATTTGGATATTTAAATTTAATATTAGAGTATATAAATTTATTGTAATTGTCTTTTCATGCTTTGACGATGGACTCTTGGATGACATTGCATGAGAGTCTCAATTTGAGATGGGACATATTTTAAATTGATTAGTAATGATTTTTTTTTTCTCATATCATTTTTAGGGTTGACTGAAGTTGCAATTAATGCATGGACATTTCAAACTTCTATTTTTTTTTTCAATTTTTTAGATTACGCGCTATCACTCATGCTCTTGTTATTTGATCCCACGATTCTAGCAAGAGAGATAAATTAGAGAATCCAGCAGATAGGTTTTGACCCCTAACACAATTGCAAATATAAGGGCGACAAGTATTTTTTATTTTTAGAGTCACTCCTTATCTATTGAACTATTTCCTGATCAAGACTCAAATACGGAATCTAGAGATTCAAAGGGTAATACCCTAGCGAATTCTTTTTTTGCCAATTGATCTACGCCGTCGGGGCAACTTGTGTTTTTTTTATTCTTGCCCTCAAGATGACCACTATCTTCACTATTTCTTTCTTTTGCTTAATTAGTTTGGCTTGAAGTATCTCTTAGTATAACATAAATATAGCTCTTTTTTGGTTGAGAGTCTTTTATGTTAACTCATTTTCCATGGATATTTTTCTTGGCTAGAAAGCAACTTGAAAAAGTCAGTCCATTGAATCTTATATCTTTTATAAATAAAAGTTGATTAGTCACAAGACATATATTTCCATCTTTAACATTATTTTTAATCGATACCATTGTTCTTCTTATTCATTGTACGTATCTTGCCTTCAGCAAAATGGTTAGGAATCGCTTTTCCAATGATAAAAGATCTCATTTTGTTTACCTAACTAGCACTCTCATTGTTAAGCGCTCTCTTGTTTGGTTGTAAATTCATCACTCGATGTTTATGGTAACCTCATAGGAGTTGATTGTAGGAATATGGGATACTAACCTTTCCATTCATAGTTATAGGTCCATGCTATCACTATGCTTGATCAGTTTCACTCATAGCCTTGTCTCTATAGTGATTGATTATTATTATTATTATTATTTTTTGTTTCTAAAGGGATATTATTGTCTTTTTCTCAGCCCTTCATTCTTATCACTAATCATAATAGATGGGAGGTTAGGCTAGCCTTAATATTTGTTCTCTTTAACCCTTATCCAATGTCTTAGGAGTAAGTAATGTCTATTCGATCGGATTTTAACTTGTTATGACTAGTAAATTAAGTTCGACTACTTTTTCTTCTCGCTAGCATGTTAAAGTTGAATAATACTGATAACACACTGTTATTATTATCAAATGTGTGAATTATGACCGTTAAAATTTTACATATTTTAAATCACCATGCATTTTTTTTGTTTACATGACTATAGCTCTGTTACAATACATTTACTTATTCATTGTTTTTTTTTTTTGTGATTACATACCATCACGAGCGTCCCTCACTATTTGACCTCATAATGTTAGCAGGAGAGGTAAATCAGGAACTCAGCAATCAGTTTCGATCCCTAACACACCCGTTGAACTAAGGGCAGAATGTGATTTGTACCATGTACATGTAACATGCAAGTAAAAATACATAAAAAAAACTTACTTTAAATGGATGACATTTGGCTTTTTATAGTTTACTTTTCATTTTAATAAAATTACATGTACTCTTGAAGTTTAAGGTAATTACATAAACTACTCATAACATTTGAAAAAAAATACTAGTAGTCCCCATAAGATTTAATGTTGTATTATAAATTTTTTCATTAGTTAATTATAATTAAATATTCATAAATAACTAAAATACCTTTATATTTAAAAAGTTTATCTCTCCCTCTCTTTAGTAACTTAACCATTATTGTACTCATTAGTTATCACATAAAACTATTTTCAAGCTTGTGCTTTTTTTCTTATTATTCTATTTTCTTGCTTTCTTTTATTGAGACTCAACTCCATCAGACTATTTTGCTTTCATCTAATGTAAGATAGCTCTTCTTTTATTATTTTTTTATATTTTTTGTTTTTATGATTAAATCGTGTTAGGGTTCTATCAATCCTTTTACATTTAAGTTTGAGTTTGATCAAATTCTAGTAAACTTGGGTTACAATAATTGATGCCAGATGATGACTCGTTGTTTATCTTTATTTTTTTTTAAATTAAAAAAATATGAGAAAAAAAGATAAGAACGAAAAAGAAATTAAAAGATAAAATATTTATGTTCTCTGTTTGTTTAATAATATGTGGGGATTATTGTAATTTTTAAAAAGTGACCTTAAATTTCACGAGTGATTATAATTTTTTTATCTTTATTTAAATATTTTAAATAAAAATAATATCTAATGCAAAATTTATTTTTAATTTAGAGGTATAATATTTGTTTACAAAAATGATTATCCATTTTGCAGAGCGAGAAGAAACCCCTTTGTGTTTGTGTGTATTATTATATAAAAACAAGACAAAGCTCCGGACGCCCTTTTCTCTCTTCTCCTCACCCCAGTTCACAAGTTAGGGAAATCCCGTTTGGCGCTCGAGAAAGTGAAAGAGAGAATGTTCTACAGAGGGTAAGCTGCATCTCGCGCTTGCAAATTTTCTCTCAAACTCTTCATTCTAATTTGTATCTGGGTATCTGCGGTCTTCGCAGTACTATTTGTGCGAGCATGCGCGTTTTCCATCATTCATTCTCAACAACTATAATCCATACGGAAATTTGAGATACCCAGAAGCCGAGAGTTATTTTTTCTGTATTTTTCTTTCTGTTCTTGTGCTTTAGCTCTGCCTGATTTGAAGTTCGTAAGGAATGAGAAACTTATGAGCGTCTAGGCGTAGGTTGAGGCTCGTGTGTGCGCGTGGGTCTCTCTTTTAGGGTGAAATGTAAAACTGTGGTCGATTGAGATATCTGTTGGCGTAGGCCATGTTTTGATTTCCTTCTGTTATTTGACTTCTGTGTTCTATACGGTATCGATTTCAGATGTATGAGGAAGAAGGCAAAATCGAAAATTTTACATAATGTCTGGCTACTTTGAGCTGACCATGTTTTCTTTCAATGGATTTGAGGGGTTTGTAATTCATGGGTTTAATGCGAGTTGCAAATGAATTGAATCATTCAAACTCTTAAAAGAACAGCAGTTTGAATTTAATTAGGGCCTCAGGATAGAGTCCACTTAACTCTGTAGTGATAAATGTTCTTTATATTTTGAAACTGTGACCAGGTAGATGGAAATAAAATATTTGAGTCTGATATGGGGCTATAACTTATTTTCGTTCAATTATTTAGTTACATATGTAGATAGTTGGAGGCAGTACTGACAGATGTGTGACGTGTGTTTCTTTTCTGGGTCTATGGGTATGAAGTAGCTATGGGGATGTTGGAGATGGGCGTGAAATCTTTCCAAAACGGCAGCGGTTGATTGATCAGAGTCCTTCATTCTATGGGACTTCTTCGGGTTCGAGTTTTATGTACAATCCTCCTGGTTATTCTTATATTGGCCAGCCACCTCCATTCCCAGTAGTTCGGCTTCGTGGCCTTCCATTTGATTGCACGGAAGCTGATATTGCAGATTTCTTCCGTGGCCTTGACATTGTCGATGTTCTTTTCGTCCGCAAGAATTCCAAATTTACTGGGGAAGCTTTCTGTGTCTTGGCATATCCTCTTCAAATTGACTTTGCTCTGCAGAGGAACAGGCAGAATATTGGCAGAAGGTATGTTGAGGTGTTCAGAAGCACAAGGCAGGAATATTATAAGGCCATAACAAATGAAGTATCAGATTTGCGTGGTGGTTCCCCTCACCGAAGTGTGCCTAGAGCAAAATCATTTGATGATGGAAAGGATTCTGCTGAACACACAGGGGTACTGAGATTGAGGGGATTGCCATTCTCAGCTGGAAAGGACGACATTGTGGACTTCTTTAAGGATTTTGAGCTTTCAGTAGACTTGGTTCACATTACATCTAATTCTGAAGGAAGACGAACTGGAGAAGCTTTTGTGGAATTTGCAAGTGCAGAAGATTCAAAAGCTGCAATGGCAAAAGATAGGATGACACTTGGGAATCGCTATATAGAGCTTTTCCCTTCATCACATGAGGAGTTGGAGGCAGCAGTTTCAAGGGGCCGGTGACTATTTTTTATTGACTTTGTCTTTTCTTTGTTCTCTACTAGTTATTATCTTTACTGTGATGTGGTTAACTATTCTATATATATATTTTTTGTTTTAGTAGGACTTAAAAGTAATGGGCATTTCATTTCCTTTTTTGCATAATAGAATGTTTTTATGATTTAGAAAAATTGCTAAGAAGCTGACCTTACATTTGTGACTATGTTCAAGCTTTGATGATGGTGTGATTTTTTATGCGATTGTATGCATGTGGCAATGTGTGCATCTTGACTGCTGCCTTTTGTACCTTGACATATGAGTGGAACACATTGGCACTGATGAAAAAGAGAAAAAAAAAAAAAAGCAGAAAGTTTATATTGTCTAAGCTACATGGTAGTGCATGCTTCTTTTTGATCGATATTTTTCTAAGTGATAATTACAGAAACATACTGATATTTGTAACTCGCAGAAATCTATTTAAAGTGTAAATCTTGATGGAGGAAAATTTCAAAAATAGTTGATACACTTCCCAATGTTATATAAAAGTGTTGGTAAAGTGGTAAGTTAAAAAAAAAAAGAATAAAATAATTTGAGGGGTTTTAGGTATTTAAACTATATCTCATAGTTCACTTTTTGATACCCAAAACCCTTTAAATACTTTTTTTTTTCAAACTTGTAACTTCACCAACACTTTTATCTACTCTTAGGAATTGTATTGATTATCTTTGCAAAATTTTACTCCATGAAGATTTAGACCTTAGGTATGTTTCTGTTAGGTTAAAGATGGTTTAGATATGTTCTTGTAAGGTTAATGGGAAGTTTAATAGAAAGTGCTTATTAGGACAAATCTCTGGAATAGTTATGTAATTATTCCTTTTTCTATCTATCTAGTTATGGGCAGGTCAGGCAGTTGAGTTGTCACGCTATGAGCTTGACTCTAGGAAGAATTTTCAATTTCTTAATTTCTTGTTTCTTTTACTGCTGTAATTTCCTTACTATTATTTTTACTTACTATTGTAATTCCAATTCTGTTAGAGATTGTTAGCCTAGGGAATCCACGTGCATGTGGATATAGCTAGCATTAGACAGTTACAATCGCCTCGCTGTAGGAATATGCCTTGGCAGGTTGTATAAATCGTCTCCTAACGATTTCCTTGGGGATCAATGAAGAATATCTGAATATTTTATCCTCTCCCTCTCGTTATTACTTTCTCTCTCAATTCTCTCTCTCTGTCTCTCCTTTCCTTCCTCGGTTTAGTACTATGTTCCTTTGGAAACATCTTCCCATTCATATTGAATAGGAAGAGAGACAATTGTTAGGCTTAGGCCGTGACAAATTGGTATCAAAGCAGTGATCTTCGGCGGAAATTGTTGGACTAATGGCGGAGGGTACCTGTTGTTAGATTACAAGTCTGACAAGAGTCTCGAGGGATTTGAGAACAAGAATGGAAGATATTTGGGAGGGATTTGAGAACGAGAATGGAGAGAGAATGGAAGATATTTGGGAGGGAGAGGGAGATTAGAATGGAGAGAGAATTGGAGGGAAACTAATTTCCGAATTCATTCAACGTATGCAGCTTGGTGCGGATCAACATTGTTTATATTGATTTGAGTTGAGTTTATGCGCCAAAAATGGTTGCCTCAACTTCCCACTTGCGCTTATAGTCTTCTAACAACATGCTGGAACATTCCTCCAGCTATGCCAAACAAGGACTAAGTATTATAAGCTATCATATAAACAAGGTAGCCTAATTACAACGACTACTTAGCTAGCTACCGTAACAATCCCCGCCCCTTAAAGCGTTTCTTGTCCGCAAGAAATGTGTAGCAAGCTTGCTGCATTAGGAAATTGGTGGAGAAGTTCTGGCAAGTATTCCTAGGTGTTATTATCTGAGTGAAGAGAGGACCACTAGACCAACACTTGAATAAGAGGGACTCCATTTCGATGGATCACTCTTCTGTCAGTAATAGTTGTTGGTTCAGTATTTGTTGGTACTTCTCCCACCATAGGAGGCAATGTAGGAGTAGATCTTTGTCTTCCCATAGCCCTCTTAAGGAGGGACACGTGGAATACGGGGTGTATCTTGGCATCTTCGGGTAGTTGTAGTCGGTAGGCCACAACACCTATTTTCTCCAAGATTAGGAATGGTCCATAATACTTAGGGTTTAGTTTGGATATGGGCTGTTTGGTCAGTGTCTTGAGGTGCTGCTGGCTGAGCTTCAAATACACTTCTTTACCCACCAAAAAAATTCCCTTCACTCCTTTTTTGGTCTACTAATTGCTTCATCCTGTTATTAGCCTTGGCCAATTCTGCTTTAAACCATTCTCATCATCTCTTGCCTTTGTTGTAAGTAAGCCTCCACTGTTGCCATTGTAGTGTGTCCTCCCAAAGTTGTCAGTAAGTTTGGTTTGTAGCCATTGTGCTATGGTAGTTCGAGTTTTACCACCATTGTGCTACTGCTAGCCACTTGTACTATCCTCTAGGTTGTAAGAAGCTCAAAACACCTTAGGAATCTATTATGATTATGAGCTCTTTTGACAACTCAAACAATGTTTCCAAATGCCAAATCTCTCAACTCCTCACTCGAAATCAATCCAAAAAAATAACAAAAAATAAATGCAATCAAATCAGTACAAAAATGAGAAACAAGAAAACAAAAACACAAACCACAAGACACTGATTTTATCTTGGTTCGGATTGCAAGAATTGCAACCCTACGTCCAACAGTCAAAACACTCCCTTGAGCAGCTTTCTTATTTCGTATGAACGATCAGTACACAACCCAATTCCCTTCCTTTTATTCCAGAGTACATTAATCCTTTGCTCCCTCAAGATTACAAAGTTATCTCTCTCGATCACTAGCCCTTTTCTCTCGGAACAAACAATACTCGTTACAATAGAAATGAGAACTCTCTAGCTTGTGTCTCTCTTAGCTACACCTTGCCCTCTATTTATAATAAGGGGCGGACATCCCAAGATAACTGAATGAGATAAGATAATTACAGTTTAACCCTTCAAACATATACTAATAACATTTAGGTATTATTTCTAACTCCCTATCTATTCTCTAGCTGACAAAGCCACTGTTGCTACCTTTATTGATCTTCTAGTATAACTCGAGACAACATTTTAACAATATCCTTCCAAGCACTGATGAACTCACTCCGTTTTCCCATCCGTTTTTGGGTGATAGACAGTAGATATTAGGAGCTTGGTGCCTAATATTCTCATGAGTTCTTTCCAAAAGAGACTGGTGAATACCTTGTCTCGGTCCGAATCCAATACAATGGACTGTGGAATTCCATGCAACTTTACTACATTCTCCAAGTAGGCCCTGGCCACTTCTTGTGCTTTAAACGGGTGGGGCAACCCTATGAAGTGGCTGAATTTAGTGAATCGGTCTACTACCACCAAAATGCACTCCTTCCCTTCGGATTTGGGAGGCCTTCTATGAAATCCATTGTTACGTTGGCCCATGCACGGTTTGGAATTTCCAAGGGTTGTAGGAGCCCGGGGTGAGCTACCGTCTCATGTTTGCACCTTCTACATACATCACATTTCAAAATATGATCCCATATATATTTCCTTAATTTGGTCTAAAAGAATACTTGTTTAACCTTGTGATGAGTATTTTGGATGCTCGAATGTCCCCCTATTGGTGATCCATGCAATGCATACACTATTCTATCCTTCAGCTCGTCATAGTCTCCAATAACCATCCGACCCTTGTACCTTATCACTCCATTGGCTAAAGTGTAACCTGGTCTGCTGTTTGCCTTAACACTTAGTTGCTCTAGTAGTTCCTTGGTCTATTCCCTTTTTTGGTAGCTATTAGTGATCTCTTGGAGCCAATCGGGTACCACAGTAGAAATAGCCATAGTAATTCCTTCTTCATGGCAATGAGATAGAGCGTCTACTGCCACGTTTTCCTTACCCTTCCTGAAACAAATCACATAGTCCAACTCCATGAGTTTGGCCATACCCTTTTTTTGTAACTGAGCGTGTAGTTTTTGTTGCAGCAAGAATTTCAAACTTTCGTGATCTATCTTGATCACAAACCTTCCCCCTTCTAAGTAAGGATGCGACTTCTCTACCGCCATTAGCACTGCCATAAGCTCCTTTTCATAAATGCTAAGGCCTTGGTGTCTAGGTGCTAGGGCTTGACTGAGAAATGCTAGGGCCTACCTTCTTGTGATAGTACTGCACCTATTCCCGCATTGCTGGCGTCTGTCTCTAGGGTAAATGGCTTTCTAAAGTCTAGTAAGCCAAGTGTGGGAACATTACTAAGCGCTCTTTTCAACGGCTCAAAAGCCCCTTCTACTTTGGGGTTCTATTTAAAACCTGCTTTCTTTAACAACTCAGTTAAATGTTTGCTGATTGTTCCATAATTCTTCACAAGTTTCCAGTAGTAATCGGGTAGCCCTAGGAATCCCCTTAAAGCCTTGATGTTTTGCAGGTTTAGGCCATGATACAATTGCCTCTATCTTCTTTGGATCCGTTCCCACTCCAGCCCTTGATATGATGTGATTGAGGTACTCCACATGTGTTTGTGCAAATGCACACTTTGACCGCTTGATGCATAACCTATTGAATTGTAGGATCTCAAATGTAGCCCTAAGGTGGGTTAGGTGTTTGAGGGGCTATAGATTATGATATCGTCAAAGAAGACCAACACAAATTTTTTAAGGTAAGGCTAAAAAATTTGGTTCATAAGGGCTTGGAATGTGGCAGGGGCATTGGTGAGGTCAAAAGGCATCACTGTGAATTCAAAATGCCCATGGTGCGTTCTAAATGTTGTCTTTGGAATGTCACTGGGGTCTATCCTAATTTGATGATACCCTAAACGAAGGTCCAACTTGGTAAATATAGTTGCATGTTTGAGTTCATCTAGTAAATCTTCAATGATTGGGATGGGAAATTTGTCCTTAACGGTGATGGCATTGAGTTGCTTGTAATCAACATAGAAACGCCAAGTGCCATTCTTCTTCTTAACCAATAGGACAGGGGAAGCAAAGGGGCTGTGGCTGGGGCATATAATAGATTGGGTTAGCATTTCTCTGACCATCTTTTCGATTTCATATTTGAGTTTAGGTGGGTATCGGTATGACCTAATGTTTACTGGTCCAACATTGGGCAATAGGGGTATAGTATGGTCTAGCGGTCTTTTGGCGGGTAATGTCTTAGGCTATACAAAGAGATCTTTGTATTCAATCACTAAAGAATCAAGGAGGGTCAATTCATGTACCTGCCAGGTGGGATTGGAGTCTCCTCTTCCTGATTCTTCTTCCTGTTGTTCAGTGGCTTGGATTGGGAATAACTGAGCCACTTGTGCCGTTTTCTTCCTAAATAATTGCTACAGCTTCTTTCCCTTCATCAATTTGCAAGTTCCCACCTCCATGTTTCCTTGTAGCACCACCCTTCTTCCCTCTTTCTCGAGTGCTACTTCCATATTGTTGAAATCAAAACTGATAGGACTTACCTCCCGCATCCAATCCACCCCCAGGATGATATGGCATCCCCCCAATTTGAGCAGTCTTAGATCAACTCAGAATTCCTCCCTTTGCATCTCCCAGCAAAACCCTAGGCAAGCTGATTTACTGATTATTTTGTCCCTGTTAGCTACTATCACGAATAGGGGTTGGGTGCTAGTCATTGGGCACCTTATCTTCTTGCTAGTCATTTCATCAATGAAATTGTGGGTGCTCCAACTGCTCCAACTATCTATCAAGACCATAAGAAAATTGTCTTGTATCTTCCCTTCAACCTTAATAATCTTGCTATTTGTTAGCCCTTTAATAGCATGCAAGGATATAGCTCCATTGCCTTCCTCCTCCTCTTCTTCTATCACATCCATTTCTTCCTCTTCATCTCCTCCCTCTAGCAACAATAGTTGCTTCCTACATTGGTGACCTAGTGTGTATTTCTCCCCACCCTTGAAACATAATCCAACTAACCTCCTTTGTTCCATCGACTTGTCCCTGTTCTGCATATTTTGAGAAGCTAGGGGGGTAATGTTGGATACCTGTTGCCGGCACCAAATCTTACCAGTTCCTTCCCCATAGGTCGGTTCCCATATTGCATAACTCCGGCCTATACTCCCCTGTTTTGTCCCCTCTGCTTCTTCAATAATGCTTCAAATGTCATCTTTTGCAAGGTGGCCCCCTCTGCTGCCTCTTGCACTGTTTTAGGTCAAAGGACTTGTATTGTTGACCTCAACTTATCATTTAATCCTCCTATGAAACTAGATACAAAGTACTGCTCATTCAGGAATGGATTCTTGTTTAACATCATGAATTTGAGCCCCTCGAACTTTGCTTGATATTCCAACACCGTCCCTTTTTGTCTTAGGCGATTGAATTCTTGCACCACATCCCATCTTCCCTAAACCTTTCGCACAACCCTTTTGCAAAGTTGTCCCAACTATAGCTCTCCCTCACCCTAGACCATCCTTGGAACCATATGTCCCCTGCATCATGGAGGTACGCCGCTAAGGCCACCATCTGGTTTTCTATTACATGATGGATCTCAAACAATTTCTCGTATCGCCTTAACCACCATTGTGGTTTCATACTTTTGAACACCAGTAATTCTAGCTTAGGTACTGGAAATCCGGTTTGATGTGAATAAATTGGCACCTCATGCCTCCTCTCTAGTGCTAACTCTTCCACCGTAGTCGATTCTCCCTCCGGCACTGACAATTCCACATTACAGTTATTGCCACCAATTCCCTATAGAATTGGTTTTGATCGTTCCCTGGGTGGGAAATCAGGGGAGATCCTCACTTGCGATTGACTCGCAAATATCCTCATGAACTATTGTAGTTGATCACACAACAGGTTCCCTTGATCCCTTACTTCCTGCATTTCCTCCTTGATGCGTATATGCATATCTCCCTTAAGCCTATCAATCAATGCGTCCAACTTCCTATCCACCGTCAATCCGACCCTCTCTTCCATCATATCCATTTTGCCTTACATCTCAGCCACTGACTCCGAAACTTGCTGCAGTTGTGCCTCCATCTGTCACATCCTGGTACCGTCAACCATTGCTCAATCAGTTCGCAAATTCTGGACAAGATCTTGCTTTGATACCAATTTGTCAGATTATAAGTCTGACAAGAGAGTCTCGAGGGATTTGAGAATGAGAATGGAAGATATTTGGGAGGGAGAGGGAGATCAGAATGGAGAGAGATTTGGAGGAAAACTAATTTCTGATTTCATTCAACGTATGTAGCTTTGTGCAAATCAACATTGTTTATACTGATTTGAGTTGAGTTCAAGCGCCAAAAACGGTTGCCTCAACTTGCGCACTTGCTCTTATAGTCTTCTAACAGCATGCTGGAACATTCCTCTAGCTATGCCAAACAAGGACTAAGTTTTATAAGCTATCATATAAGCAAGGTAGTCTAATTACAACGACTACTTAGCTATCTACTGTAACACTTGCATGAAGAGCTTTGAGTTGCATGAAGAGTTTTGAGTCGCAGTTGTAACAAGTCAGCTCGACTATGGTCGATTTCCAAAATTGGGTAGACCAGTTGGAGTTCGAAGCCACTAAGAATCATGAAGCGATCATGGCAATAGATCGCAAGGTGGAGAGTTCCATGGAAGGATTGGAACAAAGGCTGGATTGGTCAATTGTGAGGGTGCGAGAAGAATTGGGAGCTCAAATGCAACAATTCATGGTGATGTTCACTCGCCAGAACACGGTGATAGTATCCCCTGACTTCCCACCTAGAGCAAGGATTGAGCCCATTCTAAGGGAAAATAGAATGAATCGGGGTCATGGCACCTCTGAGATTGAGGTGGATCCAGAGGAAGAGCTAGAAGGATTGGTGGAAGGAGGGCGGGATGACCCTATTAATCACCAACACTCGGGGTTTCCCATGCCCCAAATGGAGATTTCAACATTTAAAGGAGTTAATCCCAAGTGGTGGCTAAGAAAGTGCGAAAGAATGTTTGAGTGGTTTAATATACCCGAGAGACAGAGGGTGTCCCTGGCTACAACCTACTTCAACGAAGTGGTTGATGCTTGGTATTAAGGGTGAGGAGGAATTACAATTGGGAAGAATTTTCGGAGAAATTGTGTGAAAGATTTGGAGAAAGGAGCATGGTGTACATCATAGAGGAGTTTAATAAACTTAACGAGAGATGTAGGATCTTATCAAAAACGATTTGAAGAGTTGAGATCTCTCATGATTCACCACAACCCCCACCTATCGGAGGCCTATTTTGTGTCAAGTTACATGAGTGGCCTTAATGAGGAGCTGAGACCGATTGTAAAAATGATGCGGCCTCAAACCATAGAACAAGCTTCGGAAAGTGCTTGCCTACAAGAAATGGTGGTGGAAGCTCTAATGAAGAAGCAGAGGCAACAATAGAAGGGGGTGGTCTTAGGGGCATCCCATCTAGGAGGAAGACATCTTAACAGAGAGATAGTAAAGGGAAATGTTGGGATGAAGAATGGGGCTGGATCAAGTTCCTCATCCTATGGAGGAAAATTGGGAGAAGAGAACATAGGAGATTTGCAGGCCTATGTTTTAGATGTGGGGATAAATATTATCCCGGACATCAATGCAAGAGGCAAAACTTGTTGCTGGAAGGTGAAGATGTAAAATCACAAGAGGAAGAAGAGAATAGTGATGGTGAAGGGTGCGATGATGGGGACAATGGGGAGATTTCTATACATGCACTGAAAGGAGTACCTAACAATAAAATCATTAAGGTAAAAGGGAAGGTTAAGGACGGTAGCCTCATGATTTTGATAGACAATGGGAGTACCCATAGCTTTCTCACTGAAAGCCCAACTAAGAGGCTGAAGTGTAACTCTCAGGAACTCAACCACTGAGCGTAATAGTAACTAATGGGAGTCGGGTAGTGAGCAAGTCTGCTTGCAATGGGTTTTGTTGGGAAATGCAGGGTGAGCTAGCCCCATTAGTTTTGATTTTAACAGAATGGAGGTCTCGTTTGCAAAAGAAGGGAGGAAGTTGACCTTAATCAAGGGGAGAGAAGCAGGGGCCTGCAAAATGATAATGGGCAAGAGGTTGAAAAAGGGGTTCAAAAGCAGGTGGGATCATCTGACCTAGCTATTCTCCATTGTGGCAATGGAAGAAGGCCCGGATAGTAAGGAGGAACAAGGAGAAATTTACTTCAATGTCAGCACTCCTATGAGCATCCTTGACTAGGTACATGATTCAGTTCTCCTTGATAAATTGTTGATTGAATTTGAGGATCTATTCATGGACCCTAAAACCCTTCCCCCTATTTGAGAATTTGACCATGCCATTAACCTCAAACCTAATTCAGAACCCATAATATTCGGTCCTACCGTTATCCACCAGTTCAGAAGTCTGTAACAGAAAAAACGGTTAGAGAAATGATGTAACAGTCCTTCATTAAACCTAGCCACAACCCTTTTGCTTCTCTTGTCCTACTAGTCAAGAAAAAGGATGGATCATGGCGATTTTGTGTGGATTATCGCCAACTTAACGCCATGACCATCAAGGACAAGTTCCTTATACCATTGGTGGAGAACCTTTTGGATGAACTTCATCAAGCCAAATTCTTTTCTAAACTGGACCTACGCTCGAGCTGTCATCAAATAAGGATGAGATCTGAGGACATGCATAAAACAATCTTTAGAACACACCACGGCCATTTTGAGTTCTTGGTGATGCCATTTGGGCTCACCAATGCCCCAACCACCATTCAATCCCTTATGAACCAAATATTTTGAGCCTAACATAAGAAAGTTTATACTAGTGTTCTTTGATGATATCCTCATTTATAGTCTCTCATTTGATGAACATTTGACTCACCGAAGAACTATCTTTGAAATCCTCAAGTCCAATAAGCTCTTTATCAAAAGAACTAAGTGTGCCTTTGGTCAAAAACATGTGGAATACTTGGGACATCTGATATCAAAGAAAGGGGTTACTACTGACCTTAAGAAAGTGAAAGCAATGGTGGCTTGGCCAAAACCAAAAATAGTAAAGGCTTTGAGGGGGTTCCTTGGATTAATTGGTTGCTACTGCTTGTTTGTTAAGGATTATGGAATTATTAGCAAGCCGTTAACTGAGTTTTTGAAGAATGAGGGGTTTAATTGGGGGTTGAACGCAAAAGCAACTTTTGAAAAGCTGAAAGAAGCTGTAACTAGGGTACCTGTTCTGGGGCAACCAAATTTCAACAAGCCTTTTGTATTAGAAACTGATGCTTGTGCAACGGGAGTTGGAGCGGTTTTGATGCAGGAGGGTAAGCCATTGGCTTTCCTCGGCCAAGCCTTAGGTCCTAGACATACGGGGCTTGGCATTTATGAAAAAGGAATTATTGGTTGTGTTAATAGCTGTGAAAAAATGGAGACATTATTTGGAGGGGGGTAGATTTATCATCAAGACAAACCATGAGAGTTTAAAATTTTTGTTGTAACAGAAATTGCACACCCAACTTCAAAAGAAAGGGATGTCCAAGCTGATGGGATTAGATTACAATATTCAATACAAAAAGGGGAAAGAGAATGTGGCTGTGGATGCCATCTCAAAGTGCCATGAGGAAGGAAGCTTGGTTGCTGAAGAATTAATTGGAAAAGAGAGATTATTCTCGGCTTCATTGATCGAATTGATTTATACAAGATTAGGAGATAGGAATCCTACCTATTATACAAGTCTAACTTATCAACAAAACATAATTAGTTTAAACTTATAGATAATCTAGAAACTGAAAAACAAAATAATCTAAATAAAAAGAGAGATATTGGGCCTTATCTTCAGCTTTGAGAATACCGAAATTTTAAGAGCATTATCTTGATTTTTACTTAAGGACAAATCTTCTAATTTTAGCTTAATTATCCACACTCCCCCTCAAGCTTGGGCTGAAAAATGTTGTTCAAACCAAGCTTGGAGCTAATTCCATAAAAAATTCTTCTCGGTAGAGCTTTAGTTAGTGTATCAGCAACTTGATTTGTAGTGGGAGTATATACTAGCTGAAACATTCCTTCTTCCAACTTCTCCTTAATAAAATGTCGGTCTATTTCAACATGTTTTGTCCGATCATGATGGACTGGGTTCTGTGCAATGCCGATTGTAGATTGATTGTCACATAGAACTTGAACAGGTTTAGGGATAGCCACTTAAAGTTCTTGAAATAATCTCCTCAACCATATTCCTTCACAAAACCCTTGAGCCATAGCTCGAAATTTAGCCTCCGCACTACTACTTGCGACCACGGATTGTTTTTTGCTATGCCAAGTAACTAGATTCCCCCAAACAAAGGAACAATAGCCAGATGTTGACCTCCTATCACAAACAGAACCAATCCAATCAACATCACTATACACTTCTATTCCCCGATTATTTGTTTTCCGAAACATCAAGCCTTTGCCCGGAGTCAATTTTAGAAACTTTAAGATGCAATAGACAGCATTCATATGTACTTCTCTAGGATCATTCATAAATTGACTAACACAACTTACTGAGAAGCTTATATCAGGTCGCGTGTGGGATGAGTATATTAACTTTCCCACCAATCTTTGATACCTTCCTTTGTCAACTGGTGCACTTTCCTTGCCAAGATCTAACTTTGTAGTTGGATCCATAGGTGAATCAGCCGGTTTGCAACCTAACATTCCAGTTTCTTTTAGAAGGTCTAGAGTATACTTTCTTTGGGATACAAAAATACTTTCTTTTGATCTTGCAACCACCATACCCAAGAAGTACCTGAGATTTCTGAGATCCTTGATTTCAAATTCCTTTGCAAGCATGCCTTTGAGATTATTTATTTCCAGCTGGTTATTTCCTGTAACAATAATATCATCCACATATACTATAAGAATGGATAATTTACCTCCCATGGTATGCTTGATAAACAGTGTGTGATCAGCTTGACTTTGATTGTACCCTTGTTGTTTGACTGCCTTTGTAAATCTCTCAAACCAAGCTCTAGGTTATTGTTTGAGTCCGTAGAGGGATCGTTTGAGTTTGCATACCTTGTTTCTCGTATGATTGGATTTAAAACCATGAGGAATTTCCATGTAGACTTCTTTTTCTAGGGTTCCATTTAAAAATGCATTCTTCACATCTAGTTGGTGAAGAGGCCAATCTAAATTTGCAGCTAGAGACAATAGGATTTGGATGGTATTTAACTTTGCCACGGGAGCAAACGTCTCTTGGTAATCAATACCATATGATTGAGTGAACCCCTTTGCTATTAGTCGAGCTTTGAATCGGTCAATCTGCCCATTTTCCTTATACTTTACTGTAAAAATCCACTTGCACCTGACAGGTTGTTTTCCAGGAGGTAGAGAGGTTATCTCCCATGTTCCATTTTTCTCCAAGGCATTCATTTCATCAAGAACAGCCTGTTTCCACTGTAGCTGTTGGAAGGCTTCTGTAATTGTATTTGGCACTTGCACCTTATTCAAATTTGATAAAAACACACAAAACTTTGATAGCAGATCCTTATAGGATATATAGTTGTGTATTGGGTGCTGAGTGCAAGATCTTACGCCCTTTCGTAAGGCAATAGGCCAATCAGTCTCATCAGTGGCTGCACTATCCAAACTGTCCCCAAGATGATTTCCACTGTCACTGTCACTGTCACTTGGAGAGGAATTGGGGCTAGTTTCTTGGTCGGGCCGATTGCAGGATTGGTGCTCTTCTAGCAGAATCTTTGGAATCCCCTTTTCCCCGTGTTGCTCTTTTTATCGACAACTTGGGACTTGGGATGATGCCTTGCTCTTGTGAAAAGAGTGCAAATAAATTTTAGAGGTGGTTGTCAAGGGATTTTTTCAGTGTTGTCTATTCTTTTATTGGGATTATTTGAGTTATACACCTGTATCTGTTATGACTTTACTAGGTTGTTCTGGTCACAGATATCTATGGCAATTGATGAGAAGAATGTGGGTGTCCCTTCTCTGTGTGATATGACACTTTAGAAGGGGCAAATCAGATAGCCTTTGAAGAATTGAAGTGACCTCTTCATGTATCTCAACGAAACAGTTCTTATTTCCTTGGGAGTGTCATATCACTTGTCTTTTTCTTCTTCTATAGACCATTTGAGTCACATACACATGGGTCTAAGATATATACAGATATAAATAGTATATTCTAAGATCTATCTGCAAAGTCATTTGCAGAGTTTTAAGAGTTTGCACCCTCTGAAGGTATTTGTTTTCAAGGCTGTTATTAAATTATTGTCTAGTTTGTCTGGGAAGCACAGTGTGCCCTCTTACGACTCGATTGCTGGCTTTGATAGTTTGATAGAATGTTTCTTTTACGTTTATTTACTTGCTAAGCTAGAATGGCCTTTAGTATTGTACTCTTCTAGTAGTATTAGGGCATGATCAACAATGACATCTTGGCAATGATGTGCCATTTCTTTGGAAATGGCAAATTTGAAGCAAACCCCATTCTCTTCTTATTGCTCTTGTGCCTAAGGTGATCAGTCTAGTGCATAATATGAATTTGAGACTTTTGTCTGATGGGGAACATGAATAATAATTTGGCAAGTATTTTAGCTGTAAGGTTGAAGTGGGAAGAAAAATCTTTTACTAGAACTGCTGGTCATTCTGTGCTGACTTCATAATCAACTCTACAATTTCATTTATCACCTGCAATTCCATATTGGTAAAGCTTATAATTCTATGTTGGGGCTACATTTACCTATGGATGTTGGACATAATGACTTCAGGGGAGGTGGCAGAACCGTTGAGCAATTCCCTCAACACTTAGTCAAGTGTTGAAAATAGTACTCTTTATCACAGCTAGTTCCGAACCTAGGCAATGGAGGATTGCATTAGGTAGGTGATAATTAGTGTACCACTTGGTGGATCTTCCCAATCATGGATTTTGGACAGGATACCTTTGTTGTTTACATGGCACATAAGTTTGGTAGTTAAGTACTACTATGTGCAAAATATGAATATAACTAAGCTGAGGATGTTAAATAGGATGTGTAGTCATACAAGACAAGACAGTTAGAAACGAGATAATTTGTATATGGTTGAAGTGGTGTTTATTGAAGATAATATTCATGAGATGTGGCTATGATGGCTTGGACATGTAAGAAGAAGACTAATAGACGTGTCTACGAGGAAAGTGGATGAAATGAGCAAAGTTTATAGCAAAAGAGGTAGAGGAAGAACAAAGTAAACATAATGGGAGACCATTAGGCATGACATGGGATATATAATGGTCTTGTAGAAGATATAACCATGAATAGAATGGAGAGCTAGAATTCATGTAGCCAATCCAACTTAAATGTGATTAAGGTGTGACAATGATGATGGGTTTGCAAAAGTTAGTGCTTCCAAGGTTCGAGGTAAAAGGGCCTACTTCTCTGCTTCTTTCTCTTTGTTAGGGTGGTGTTGAGTCCCTCGGTTGGGAGGCAGTGGAGGGAGGCTGATTTTCAGGTCTGCAGTTGGTAGCAAAGGGGCTGAGGAGGTATCTAGCTTACCTACTTGTTGCCAATTCTTTTCTGCTAGTGGAGGAAGATTTAAGAGTTCTAAGGTGCAGAACTATGTTTTGGCGGGGAAATGGATGAGTTTGGATTTGGCATTGCAAGGTTTAAGAAGAGGTTGGTGTCATGGGATAGGCAGTACATTACTGGAGAGCTATAAACTTATAAGCTTACCCTATTTAGCATGGGTTTGTTAGGGAAGTGTTTTGTGGATATTTGCTAACTAATAAGATAACTTTATGGAGAAGGGGGCGTGGGGAAGATCTGTTAGATAAGGGTGAATTTTCTTTTGATAGTAGGCCACATACTTAAGGATGCAAGACTATTATTATAAGGGAGGATGTGTGGCAGGGGGTTGAAAATCTTTAAACTTGTCAGTGCAGAAAAGGGAAGGTGATGTTCCAGCAAAGCATGATAGTCATGGTGTGTTTGGATGCCTGCGAAGGAGTCTTTCTAGGAATGCACTGGATAGGTTGGTCTCCTTATACCCAAATGGTGCTGCAGCATTGGGAATTGGAATCAGTACAGATTCTTAATAGGCCTCACTGCCTCAGGATTTTCATGTATGTATATACCAAGAAGATTCTTGTAGTTTGGGTGGGGTCTTCTGTTTGTTTATTCTTTCTTAAACTTGTTGGGCAAAGGAAGTCCACTATCCATTTGGAGACGGGCCTTTTGACAGATGAGGTCTCTATTGAAAGTGGCTTTTTTACTCGGATTTAGGCATGTGAACTGTGAAGCTACTCCAATGACTGATAACTAGAGTAAGAGATGGAATCATGGATTGATGTTGCACATCCAAGAAGGTGGATATAACTGTCAATTATTTCCTTTATTTCTTGTCTCTCAAGAAATATTTTATGTGACCTTTTTTGTCTATGAAGTAGAGTGAGTTATGCACTGGATAAGTAGAGGTCTTTTCACTTATTGGCAAAGGTGATGTTGTAAAGATCAGTTGGAAGGCTTGGAGCATTGCCCCTCTCTGTTTGAGGTGGTGCTTATCTAGAAAGAGAAATAGAAGAACATTTAATAGCACAGAGAATTTGATCATGTATTTTCTTGGTGGGTGGGGGGGGATTGAGGGTAAGTGTGAGGCAGAAGAAGGATGTCATTCCCAAAATACCAAACATTTCAGGCACAGCAAAGTAAACAAAACAAGGAATGAAATAAGATTCATACCAAACTAGAAAATGATCCTAATAGTTCAGATGAAATGAGAAGTCATAAGAAGCAAAAAAGCAACCAAAGACACCAATGAAAACTGCTCCCAATCACCATGAAGACAGATTCAAAATGGAACATTATAATCCAGCATTCGTCCCTGAGTGGATTCTGAATCTGCATGAAGGCGAAGCTCCAAGATAAGGTCCTTGACTGAGCTGCAAACTTAGCTTCAGAGAGAGCGCCAAAATGATCTCTTCATGAACAAGAGTGACTACTGAGAGAGAAATGCATGTAAGCACTGGAAGCAGCCCAATTGAGAGCCTTAACCCTATCTGCAATACTTGCACTCCCAGTGAAAATAGGAAGAAAAGAACAGAATGATCCTACAGTCTGAGAATTTTTTCTGTGAGTGAAGGTAATCCTGATTTTTGACAAGAAGGCTGAGTCTTTTATTTTTTCTGATCAATAAGACAACAAAGAACCTGCCAAAGAGGGGGCAATCCCATACAAAACACCCAGCTCAACTCCCAGAGAGAATAAGGCTCAAAGTTTTTTATGATAAGAAGTGCCCAAGGGAACAAAAAAGAATATGGAAGAATAGGTAATGGACAGAGATTGATGATGGTGGGGAGGCGTAACCAAAAGAACCGGAAGAATAAAGAGAGGGTTCTATAGTTTATTCAAAGATACGAAGAGAGTAATTGCTGTTCATAATAATGCTTGAACAGAAAGCTTCCTGCTCATAAACCATCTTATTCTCGGCTTTTGAAGTTGTCCACAGTATCACAGCAGTCAAACTTAGCGCTGATGTTTGTGAACTTTAGTAAATAAGGAGAAACTATGCTAATCAGTGAACCGTGTTTTGACGCTTCAAGAACCTTTACACTATGTTTGGAACAAGGATTTGGTCAAAGCACAAAAAAGCAAAAGGAAACAAATGTTCTTGTATCATGTAAAAATGTTTGTACTCAAGTTATTTTATTTTCTTTTCTTTTCCTCTGTTGGAAAACCCCAGTTCCAAACATAGCGTTAGGGTTCAGTTTAAATCCTGGAAGCTTGTTTAAAGAAGGGACATGAAAGACAGAATCATAATTGCATATATAGAAATTTAAGTCCTTGTGGATTTATTTGTGACCAATACACTTCTGGTTTAGAGAGCTCTTTTGTGGATTTTCTGTAGGAGTTTTATATCCTAGTAGATATGCAGTTGCTCATATGGTGTATAGTTTCTGGATAGGATAGCCCCTTCTCTAGGCCCCCTTTTAATGAAATTCTTGCATTATTTTTAAGAAAATGGAAAAGGAAAGAACAGGCACTTCGAAGTCTTTTCTTTTCTGATTTCCTATGTTTATAAAGCCTGTGTTATCTTCGTAGTTCTTAGTAATTATTGTCATGGTCTTTGTCTTTGATTGCTATTTTCCTGTGGAAAGAGATTTGTGCCATTAACGGCCATGAATTGTTGAATGGCCGTTTTATCTCACTCTTTTATCATATCCAGTTATCCTGTTGGATTGTAATGTTGGGTGGCACTAACCTCTTGAAAGTAGGTCTAAATTGCGATGTGTTCTTCTCTGGTGCAAACATCATGCGTGTTTTGCATTTAGAATTAGAAGCTTATTTTTTTTTTTTTTGATTGATCAGATCCAATGTGTCGTTGGATTCAAAATCATCGGACGAGGGGAAGGATTCAGCAGAAGAGGGCACAGTGTTGAGAATGAGAGGATTGCCATTTTCAGCGGGCAAGGACGACATCATCGAGTTTTTCAAAGATTTCGAGTTGGGTGAAGACTCAATCCACTTGACGTTTAATTCAGAAGGAAGGCCAACTGGGGAAGCATTTGTGGAATTCGAGTGCGCAGAGGATTCAAAAGCAGCAATGGGGAAGGATAGGATGACACTGGGGAGTCGCTACATAGAGCTCTTCCCATCATCTCTCAAGGAGTTGAATGAAGCAATTTCAAAGGGACGCTGAATTTATTATGACACTATGCTTTTGAGAACACCCCACCCTTTTTTACCCGCCATCATGTAGTTGATTATAATATATCTGCCCTTGTCTGGTAGTAACGTTTGGGACTTTAGGTCTATATAACATATATTCATGAAATTGCTTTTTGACATTTTAATAGCAAAGGACGGGCTTAATTAGTTGTGTACTTTTCTGGGATTCTATATTTATGCATCTCTATCTGTACTGGATATTGCGTCTTAAGCCATGAATCCGTCTAATGTTCCTTTGGTCCTTCACTCATTTGGGTGCCATTCTCCCTTTTCTTTTTCTGTGTCTTTTTAAAGCCAACAGGGAAATGTGTGTGGAATATAGCCTGTTGCTGTTTAACCCTGTCCGATCCAGGTAAGTTAAAATGAGTAAAATAAAATTATATTAAGATAAAGTTATAATATTTTTCGAATCAAAATATAAAATGATTAAGATAAGTTTAAAAAATATTTTAAAATTTTTATCAAATTGTTTGTTAAATTTTTTAGGATGTATTGGAAAACACAAGCGTTATTTTTTTTTTATATGTAAAAATTAAAATATGTTTATCTTGAAAAGAAGAGAGATAAATATATCTGAAAAATTTTTGATAATAAGTGACGTGATTTCTTTTTTAAAAATCGTTAGATAAGATTAATAAACACATTGAAAATGATAAAAGTCTAAAATATTTTTCATATCTTAATTTTTTTTATCTATATCTTGGTTAATAAATACTACTTAAAGATATTGATATTTAATAAAATGAGTCTCGTTAATCATACAAAAGGTGGATTACATAATCGTTTACAGGGCAATGAAATAATCATTTTGCCCCTGCAATAAATGACTCAAACAAAAGACCCAATACCATCTATCTCTCCCTCTGTCTCTCTCGCTCTCCTTCTTACACTGTCGGCCCCAACCCTCATGTCGCTCGCCTGTCCCTCTCTGAACACCGTCGCCCCAGCCGCAAGGTGACAGTGACGAGGCGAGGCGGGGCGACAGAGGCGAGATGGTGAGGTTGCAGCGACGAGATGATGCGAGATGGCGATGAGAGCAAGCGAGGCAGCTGAGGTGAAGAACGGCGGCGAATGGTCAATTGCAGTGACAAGGGAAGGGGAGAAAGAGGGGAGAGAGAGGGAGAAAGGGGTGAATAAAAATCGCAATATATCGCGATATATTATCTTGTAAAGCATTCTATAAGAATGCTTCTGTACAAATAGTATTTTCTTAATAAAATTTGATGAAATTTTTAAAAATGAATTAAATTATAATAAGATTAAAAATTTAATGATGGTTATATAAAATGTATTAAAATATAAAAAATATTTATTATAAAAGATAAAGTTAAAGTGGGCAACTATATTATTTAGTAAAAATATAAATTTTGTGGTGAAGGGGTCATTAAAAATTTATAAAATAATATTAATCCAAATTCATTGATTTCAGTGAGGGCCACGTGTGCGTGTGTCAGATGAGATAACTAAAAGTAAATCAAGAGACTAGAATAGGACGAGGAGGATCACCCGTAAGGCTGCTCTGCTGCTGGCTTCGGGTATCCTAAGAAGATGCCATGGAAATACTCGTAACAAGACAGGAAACCGACACCAAATTGCTTAAATTAATTAATCATCGCATCTCGTTTAAATAATTCCAAATTGTTATTCAGTTATTAAGTTTTGATATTTTATGTATCATTCCAAACTAATAGTTAAGTATTTATTGATAATTATTTATATTATTTACCAATATTTATGTTATTGTCGTAATATAATAAAAAAAAATTTCACACAAGGAGACAAAGTACAACAAAGAATAAGGGGCTGATTTGCAAGTTTGGAGGCAAATGGCCAATTATTTGGGGGAGAGTTCACTCTTATTCCGTAGAACTCATACTCCATCTGATTGGAAGAAATATTAATTGAGCTGAATCTCTTATAGAAGTAACTATTGAATTTGATCGAGTGATAGAAGAATTAAAATCGGGCAAGATATATAATTGTCTAGGAGAGTTTCATTGTCCATAAAATATTACGAGACAAAAAATTATTAGAAAGCATGAGAGAATTTCTCCCACTTAAGCTTTTTGATGTCTAAGTCAAATGCAATCTTCATGCTACTATGAACAAGCAAGAAACTAGCTAAAACTACAATTTACTAAATTTTAAATTATCACGTTTTAATTGATATAATAAATATTGAAGTTTATTAAAATTCAACTACAATTTACTAAACTTAAGGTGAAACTAGTTCCTAAACTTTCTCCTAAAATTTAACCATAAAATGTTGCCCTAACCACCCAATTAAATATGATACAAATCAAAATATCATCCCATGCAATATTGTCTACATTTACCGGATATATACAAAATTTTATAATCAATTACACGTATTAAGTAAACATATAAAAATATATATGTAAATTCATTCGGTACAAGGCACGATAATTTCTTATCATAAGGTTAAAGTGTATAACCTTGTTTTTCTTGTACTTTATAAGATTATTTGACTTTTTCTCATTGATAAGATAAAATGAAATTTTAAATCTAAAAATTTGTGTGTGTGTATGGGGTTGATGCACCTGTGAGTTATCCTGAACTGAACAGTCTATTATTAAATTTAATTTTTAGTATAAAAAATATTTTTAAATAATAATTCAGTTCAAAAAAATTATAACACATCATAAAATTTGTGATATGCAACTCTTTATTCAAAAAAAAATTTAGTCTCCCCTTACATAAATTTTTAAATTCATCTCTCAATGTGTATGAATATATTATATCAAACTCATCCCATCGCTTTTAATGTTAGGTTGGTCACAATTGATATCACCAAAAAAAAAAAGTTTAATCATACTCTTAAGTCTCGTCCAAGGACTCCCACATAATATTAGCTTATTATGTTCAATCACATCATAAGGGAACGGATATTTTAAGTTCACAAAATTTTAAATCAAAATATCACAAAAAGTTAGTTCTTCCTGTGGAGAAAATCGAAGATAATTAATTAATATATTCAGATAAATTTGATAATTATATTATATTTATTTTAATTATTTAAAAAAATTATTTCAATATTTTATTTTTAATTCATTAAGATCTTTCTGTTGTTTCAAACTTGATTGTGTGCATTATTGGTATATCAAATATAAACTTGAAATCTATCTTTCTTTTTAAAATTACTGAACTCTTCTGTCATAAAAGAACCACCACCTCCTTATTCTCTATTATTTATTTTTAAAAAAATAACAGTATAAAAAAAATGCGACATTTTTACTTATACTATATTTCAACTAATCACCAAATTCATTGGATCAAATTGGAATGAATCGTCTTGATTTCGAGACTGACACAGACTTTTTTGCAAGTAGACTTTTCTAATTTGATCTAGAAGATTTACATTGTAATCCATTATTGGAGTTCTTAGTCCGGGATCCATAAGAAGTTGTACAACATCAATTTGTTCAATACTTGCTTTGTTAACTTGTTCATTTTCTTCAATATAAATTTTCTCCATATTTGCTTTCTTTATTTCACAATTTTCTTCAATACTTTATTTTCTTTGCATCATCATTGTAAACAAATAAAATTATTAGTAAATTGTAAAAAATGTTGTGATGGTTACTACTAGGCCATTGTGTACTTGATTTTTTCAATACTTGCTTTTTTTTTTTAGTAAACTATAATGTAACCTTTTTTATTTTTGGTAGTAAATCACTATAAAAAATAAAATAAAATAAAATCAGACCCAGCGGGGGCAACTATTGAAGGGAATTATTAGTATGATGGTATAGACAAAAATAAATTTTTTACCGATGTATTAGATACACGCAATGAAATATAACATACACGCCATACATAGCTTGAATATTTAAGCAACACGCATATACAACAGTTGAATGCATAAATAAATGCATACCTGTTGCTCGATGAAAGGATGAAATACAGAACCGATTTCTATATAGAAACAGAGTCCACCTCAAGATGTGGTGATATATCCTAGTCGGTCCACACCTAGTATGCAATAGGGTATCTTTCCGATCACACTAGACACGGAGGATTTAAGTATCACCACTATCCGTATCTCAAAATTATATGTGTAAGTATTACACGTATATTTTTGTTGATATTTTAGAGGAAGAAGAAAAAGAAGTGAAAGCAAAACGAGAGAGAGAGCCAAAAGTAGAGGCAGAGCCTCTGCCATTTTATAAAATCCCCTCCCACTTCTCCTTTCTTTCCCTTCCTCAAATCGCACCCTCTTTCCCTCAATTATTGCATGTAATAATTTAGAAGTTACTATGCAATTTTACTATATACTTTCACTATACATTGTGTAAATTTCGGTGCCGCCTGTACAATCTTTAATTGATTTCACAGTGCACTATGCATTATTACTATGCACTATTAGAAGGGGGTCATTGGTCAAGTTTTGACCAATTAATTCCCAAGATATTTCAGGTACACGATGTCGATACCAAATGCAGTACTATATGATGTGTGACTTTCAAGATTCATTACCCGCTACCAGTCAGATAACACTAAAACATTTTTTGGTATCGGTCAACCCCTTGACCTATCACCGGAACTTCTCCAAATCCCGACGACATTTCGAGAGTTCATGAATATCGTCTAACATCGGTTCAAAACAGTATAGGTGGTAGTGAAGTCTCACTTCAAGTTAACCTATTACAGTTGACGATTACCGTGTGTTATAATCATTTAATCACTTAACGTCTCGATTGAGTGAGAGTCATAGAGTGACAAACTCACAAATTCAGTAACTATGTGTCATACCTCATTAATGTGACTAGATGACACCTCAAAAAATATCTTTCTTGACTTTCAATTTGCCTTGGTCAGGGACTATCCTGTCACATCAATAGTAGATTGCATAGGAAGTTCACTCATTCAAATACTGACAAGGGCGACGAATCATATTTCCAACACTTGTCTCCATATACCAACAATACAGAACCACATAAATGAACGTTCCTATCTTACAATTAGATAGTTCGGCTTATTAGCAAATCTCGCACACTAATACATAAAACAACCGTGTCGATTCAAGTTTAAGGATTAACATACTATCACAACTGATAACATGACCATTATCCACCAGGCTATGTGGTTAGTTATCAGCGTCACATTCAGCTGATCGTTTCCCAACGACCACCCATAGGCTTACTAGTGACATCTCATGTCATATGGCGCGTGACATACCATCCTCCCAACGGTATCTTCATACGAAACGAGGTAGAAACCCTTGTGCTATTCTATACTTGATTAATCAGAGTTCTTATCCAAAGAATCTAAGAACTAGGAATAGTTTAAGATATTCTATTATCAGATAATCCTGTCATACAGTCTCAACACCTTGAGAATAAGATTCTCACACAAAAGATTTAGAGACTCGTTCATATAATTGATTGGAGAAAATATAAATGAAAATAATTTCATTTTTTATAAATTTATACAAAAACATAATTAATGTATTAAAATAAACCCACTAGATGTCATCTAAATCTAATAATAGGGCATACAACACTAACAACTATTAGGCCTCACGTGACTCCGCCCTAGGATGCAATTTTCATAGTGTTATGAACAAGCAGAGAACTAGCTAAAACTACAATTCACTAAACTTTAGGTTATCACGTTTTAATTGATATAATAAATATTAAAGTTTATTAAAATTCAACTACTTTTTACTAAACTTTATGTGAAACTAGTGCCTAAACTTTCTCCTAAAATTTAACCATAAATTTTTTCCCTAACCACCCAATTAAGTATGATACAAATCAAAATATCATCCCATCCAATATTGTCTACTTTACTTGAATATATATAAAATTTTATAATTAATTACATGTATTAAGTAAACATATAAAAATACATGTGTGAATTCGGTACAAGGCACAATAATTTTTTATTGTAAGGCGAAAATTTATAATTTTATTTTCTTTATACTTTATAAGATTATTTAATTTTTTTTCTCAATGATAAGATAAAATGCGATTTTAAATCTAAAAATATGTGTGTGCAAGGGTGGATGCACGTGTGAATCGTCTTAAATTGACTAGGCAGCCCATAATTAAATTTAATTTTTTAATATAAAAAAATAATGTTTAATAATAATTCAACTTAAAAAAAATTACAAATTATGGTAAAATCTATGATATCCAACTCTTTATCTCAAAGAAATTAAAAAATTCGACCTCTCTTATATAAATTTTTGAATTCGTGTATGAATATATTATATCAAATTCATCGCTTCGCTCATAATGTTAGGTTTGTCACAATTGATATCGTACAAAAAATAATAATAATAATAATAAAGTTTAATCATACGTACTTAAGCGCCGTCCAAGAACTCCAACCACAGAATATTAGCTTATTATGTTCAATCACATCATAAGGGAAGGGATATTTTAAGTTCACAAAATTTTAAATCAAAATATCAAAATCAACAATAATTATGGGACCCAAATGGGAGATTAGTATCTGAATTGTCAGTCTTTCTGCCCTTAACAGAATCCAAAGTACTCTACAGTCACTATGGGACACCATTTTGGCAAAAACCATAAATATAGGACAACCGTTCAAATTTCAGTGATCTTTTGTATATATATATATGTGTGTGTGTGTGTGTAATGTTTATTAAATTTTGCAAAATCTAAGGTTCAGAAACTGTCCAGCGAGCAGCGGGCAGGCTGCCCGAATCATGGCCCCGTCAATATACAATCCATATTAATTACCACAAATTGTCCGTCAAATTCACACTCTCTCTCTCTCTCTCTCTCTCTCCCTCTCTAGGGTTTGATTAGGCTTTTTGCGGCCTATAATAAAGTGGGTATGATTCGAATGCCTGCCTTGGCTTGGCATTCGTCTCCATGTTTTTAACTCTTGGGCTTTGGCGGGTTTGTTAGATTTCGCTTCCGTCGAAGAGGTTCGGTCTGGTAGTGATTCGATATAATTTAGGCCAACAGTGGTAATAGTGGTTGAGTTGTTTTTGTTGGGTTCGGCGAGTAATTTAGCAACAAACCATGTACGATCTGCTATGGGTATCTTCAGAATCGTTTGGATTGATCTCTTCTTGAGAGATCTCAGTTGGGTATTTAGGGTTCAATATTTCCTTTCCCTTTCGGCTTTCCTTACTTTCCAATCCGATTTCTAGCCTCCGAGAAAGTTTCCAGTTAATGGTGGCGGTTGTGTTTTAGAAGCACCCCTTTTGGAAAAACCCTTCTGCCCAATCCAGCACAAGCTCTAGATTCTCTCCGATGGCTCCGTCCGCCAGAAGAACAAGAACAAGAACAAGAAGAAGCAGCAGCACCAGAAACCCTAGAAGAACCCAGTGCAAGAACAAGCTGGACCAGTCCAAAAATGAAGAGGAAATCTCCCCGGATTTGGACGCCGGCGGTATTGTCGACACCGCCACTCCCGGCGGCTGCTCCACCCCCAAAGGCCCCCGGTTTCGGATACCGGAGATTCTAACCTGCCCTCCGGCTCCAAAGAAGCAAAGAGTTCTTTCCAATTGTGCAGTAAGAAGAAACCCTATAGCCTTCTTTGCTCCCCCAGATATAGAGCTCTTCTTCTTCCTTGCACTCGGCGACATCCCAGTTTGACTGGTACAGTAAGAAGACTCCATCTCCTTTCATTATGATCCATGAAGATTGGCTTCTGGTTTTAATTAATTATTATATTTTTAAGTCGTCGTTCCATTTGATCACTGGGATATGCATGGTTTGGAATTTGTGGGGGTGAGTGAGACAGATTAATTAGAAGCAGTCGTTATAATTAGCTTAATTTCTTTCTCTCGTGATGGCTTTGGTTGGGCTATTAATTAACGACGGTTTGAAAGCTTAGGTGGGGTTGGTTCTTTGTGTTGTCCAAATTAAGCTCTTGTTTAATATGTTACTAGTTTCCAGTGTGCTGCTTTAGCCAGGCTGCTTGCAGTTTACAATTACCCACTACTGTTTGTTTGTTTGTTTGTTTTAACCCAAAGAATTAATTCAACTCATATTTGTGTGCGTGTATCTAATTAATTAAATTTCTATTCTTAATCATCTGTTTATCTTCTCTTTAATCTATCCATCTTTGAATTTCATCAATACAAATTTGTGTCTTTTAACTTTTTTTTTCTTTAAAAAAAATCTCAATGTTACAACTTTTTTAATAATATATATATATATGCAAAGAATCCACCATAGCTACCCCTCTTCTTAATTAGATAGGCTGATCATCAGCAGTTAATGTCATGTGTCATCTTCACACATGAAAAGACTTCCAAAAAAGGCCTTCCCAATGCCCACTTTTGGAATTGTTGGAAGTCAGACAGAGATTCTAATTCCAGGGCATGCATGCACCCCAAAATGATCACTTCTTGAGCTGCAGTAAGGGCAGTTTACTGGTTCGGATTGGCTTAATATATACTAAAAAAATATATTTAACTTTCTTTATAATAACTGAGTTTATACATATAATTCATAAATTACCGATAAATCAAGAGAGTAGTAGTGGTGAGGGGACTTCTCACTTCTGGCAACTTTTGGTAGCTAGATTGCATGGAAGAGACTGAGAAGGTGAGAAATGGGAGGGCATTCGGATGGATGGATGGATGGATCCCTTCGATCAATATTAGGGTTTGCAGGGACCAGAAAAGCCCGTGGCCGTGGCTTATTAACTTAGGGTGCTGTTTTTGAGGAGATGGGGATGAGATTGATTAATGCCCATTCTGTCTCTGTGTCGTCTGAGCTGAGGCAGCATACTGTGGGAATCCTATGAAAAGGCTCGTGCGGTTTGTGATCATTACTGTCACATTAGAGAATCTCAAGAAAACGTTCATCATCTTTCCCTGCTTTTCTCCTTTCTCTTACACATATCCACAGATTAATATCCAGTTCAATGGTTTCTATTCTTTACTATAGATTAGTACGTACTGTTCATCATTTCTAATTAATTAATTAATTAAACACCCTTTTTATTCCCCAGATAAAGGGATTTCTCTAACACACTTTCATGGTCGCAATCAGCTCTATTTGGGAACTGTTTTCTTGAATCATACAACACTATCCAGTTGTTTTATGGAAAGAAGAAATAAAGAAAATCAAAATTACGTACGGCCATCTTCTTTTTTATTCTTATCATAAATAAATAAGAAAGTTCTTATACCGAGATAGTCCCTACTTTTGCTTTTATATAAAATATATAAGAGGTTTGATATACAACTCTTTTGATTATATTTGAAATCGATATTAGCCTATCACTTTGACTTATTTAAGAATAAAAAAGAAAAAAAATTAGGTTTAAATATATATATATATCAACATTTTTGCTCTTAATTACAAATGAAGAATCTTCTTGTGCATTAATATTGTACCTTCTATATGGCTTTATTAATCAGAACAATTTTATTTCAGTGCAAGACCCAATATTATATATAGTATCACTCTGAAAGCAATCTTTGATGAGAAAGTAGCATTTTTTTAGTGCAAAAATCATTGCCCCCAATTTAAATGATTAAAATGAAATAAAGAAACACTTGGTGGCCGGAGCTTTCGGCTTGAAACTTTTTGTTAATAATACATATATATACATATATGATTAAAATGAAGATATAAAATAAGTAAGATAAATTTATATGATAAAATTAGAATACTTTTCAAACCACCAAGATATAGAATAATCAAGATAAAGTTATGAAGCATTTTAAGATTTTTATCAAATTATTTGTTAATTTTTTTGAAATGTATTAGAGGACACATGTGTCATTTTTTTTTATTTCTAAGGATCAAAATAAACTTATCTAAAGGAGAGAGAGATAAATTTATTCGAAAGATTTAGATAAGAAGTTACGTGGCCTTTTTTTTTAAAGATCATCAGATAAATTTAACAAATACAATGAAAATTATTTTATTTGAAATATTTTATATATATATATATTTTTTGTCCGTATCTGGATTAGAGATGGTTGAAAACCTTAAACAGGGGATTAGAAAATTAATGGGAAAAAGTGCGATAATTACGGCGGGGGTGTGTGCCATGTGATGTGTGCATGGGTTGGAATGAGGATTAATTGGTTCTTAGTTTAATTTTGATGACAAAGAAGAGGTAAGTAATTTGCATGTGGATTGATGTCGTTTACCTAAAGTTAAAGAATTACTTTCTGAATTCCAATGATTAAACTAAGTTATATATATATATATATAGATATATATCTGGTAGCTACTGCTCGCTGGCTTGCTTGCTTTGACGTACATTTCCATGAAAATTTCCTACTTTTCTAGAATCCGAGGTTGCCCCTCTTTTCTTTCCCAAAGGAGAGGTCCAAAATCAAAATCCAAATCCAAATCCAATCACTCTTTTTTCTGTCTCCTTTTGGGTCAAATTGCATGGCCAGAAATTTTAACCCTTATGGTGGATAACTTTATTCTTCTCTTTTACGTACGTGATTATGCATTTAGGTTTTATCCTTCTAATCTAATCTTGTTAATGATATTCTTTGACTTAGAATATGGTAATTACACTTTAATAGAAAAAATTAATAACTTGATTAGTTAGGCTGACATAGATTTTGGGAGATCTAAGTAAGCCCATAAACTAAAATTTTATCGGAGTCTTAAACTTTTAACACTTTAAATCGAATCTTATATTAATGGTTTACATGATTGACTTTTAAGTTTAAAAAATTTAACTAAAACCTTTCAAATGTCTAATGACTAAAGTATTAATTTTTCTTATAAAATTTCGATACATGAATGATATTTATTATTTAAAAAATATTAAAATGTAAAAAAATTTATTGAGGCATTAATTTTTTTTTGCAAAATTTGTGGAATTGGTATTTATTATTTAGCAAACATTAAAACGTAAAAAAAATCACTAAAAGACTAATTTTTCTTACAAAATTTGTGAGATTGGTATTTATTATTTAAAAAATATTAAAATCTAAAAATATTTAAACATACTAGTGGAGTACTGATTTGAACTACTGATCTTAAGAAACTTTTGATTTATAATCCACCACTCTATCAATTAATCTTAAATATAATTGATGTAAATTATGTATTTTAGCACATATTTATTATATATTTAAAATATATATTCAAAACCCAAAATTAATTTTTGCAGGGCCTTCTATGGTTGGAGGGCCCTAGGAGATAGCCTTGATCGCCTACCCTCAGGATCGGTCATGTGGTCAGTGTAGGTCAATTGGGGTCAAAATACATATAATTATCACATAAAAAATGCGTTAAGTTGGAGATTAATGTGGGCTTAAAAAAGAATTAACAAATGTATATAAATATATTGTGAACTCGAGAGTGTCATGTCAAGAATGAGCGCTAATGAAATGAGATTCACGTATTATATTTTATCCAAGTGACAAATTAAAGTCGACTTAAGAATATTTGTGGCCCTATGTAGAATTACTTTGATACGCCTGTGATAATATAAATAAATATTAAAAATTATTTAAAATTTACTTTACTTGTCTTTTGAGATGCAAAATCATTAAGTAAATTTTTGTATTCAAATTTAAAAATCAAATCTTTTTCAATTGAAAATATACATAAGAGAAAAATATTTGAAAATATAAGAGTTAAATAAACAAAAAATGTGAATAGTCCACAACCATATTCTACAAATTAAAAAGTCAATGATCTACTTTTGATTTTTTTTTCTTGAATGCCCTGATCAATGTGGATTTCTTACACGAACTTTCTATCATCCAAATAATTATTTTATCAAATTATTCTCTTAAAATAACGTATTTTCTTTTCTTTTTCATTGCGTTATTAGTTTATACTTTACTATTCATTCTCTAACATTAAAAAATAATCTTTAGACTTGAGAAATTAGAATGACTTATCATCTAAATGACCCCTCACTATTCATTACCACGTTAAAAAATGATTCATGGATTTGAGGAGTTTTCTCATTTAAATGACACTTTATTATTTATTACTTAACATTAAAAAATAATTCATAAACTTAAAAATTTATGAGTCTCTTCGTTCAAATAAAATAATAAAATAGACATAATATGAGTTGAAACAAAAATTATCATAAAATATGATTTTTATCATAAAAATAAAAAAATTAAATAATTAGTGACTTTGGGGCCCTATTATTTAGGGCCATTGAGCCTGGCCTGGTGGCAGCCTATTATTGGTGTCTCATTTTTTGATTTATGCTCACCCACCATGGGGCAACCAAGTGTTAACATTGATCCCCGCGTCCTATGGATTTGGAGAAACTTTATTTTGCGTATGATATGATGGTTCTTTAACACCAAGGCACGATTGATATAAGAGAAATATTTAGATTATTAAAAATGTTAGGTTAGAAATTTATATTTTTATATTTGATATAAATTTTTTTAAAAATAATTATAAGAAAATTGATTTTTTAGGATTTATTTTTAATCAACTTTCTCTTAAAAAGATTTTCATGAAGGTTGAAAATCTTAGATTTTCGTGAATTAGAGAAAGTTTTTAACAAATAAAAATATTAAAACACCCTCTACCCTCTTATACAAATATATATATTATATATACACATATATATATAATGTATAAAAAATGATATTTTTTGACTTCTTAAAGAGGTTGTGGGTCCTAATATTTTATATATATATATTAGGAGGAATTTATTATTTTTAAACAAAAAATCAAATAAAGGTAATTTTAAAAAAATAGTATAGATTTCTAGAAATGTTGTATCTAAACCAAATATAGAAATATAAAATTATCATAAAAGAATACCTAACATTCTTGAGAATGTTTAAAACTAATCAAACATAGAATTACATAAATCCTATAAATCAAATATTTTCAATAACATTCTCACAAATCATGAATTTCAAAAATTTAAAAAGTTCTCCTATATCAAACACCCCGTAAATACCCGTTTGAAATTACTATAGAGTTAATTCCTATTATTATGATAATTATTTGTGTGAAAAATATTTTTATAAATATTAGTTTATGAAAAAATAGTTTAGCATCTGGCTTGATCATCTAATATATGTGTGTGAGTCGATATTTGGAAAAAAATGTTTTTTAACAATAAAATTATAAGAAATGAGAGCAAGAGATTATACGTAGTTAGGATTATTGTTCTGAGAGATTATATATATTTAATAATAAGTATAATGGTTGTTATTTTAAATATTTATTAGAGATAAAATTAATTTTTCTTCAAACATATGGATAGATTTAAAAATATCTTTTAAGTTTTTTTTTTGTAATTTGTTTGTTTAGATACTTTATCTAAAGATATCTTTCAATTAATGAAAAAGAATGCTAAAAGGTAAACTGAACGAACCTTTAAGAATTTTTAAATTTTAAAGAATTTTCATGGAAATGATATATATCATAGCAAATCTGTATATAATTTAACTGTTAGTGTTGTGTATACTGATAATAGATTTGGATGACATCTAGATAATTTGTTTTAATGCATTAATTGTATTTTTATATAAATCTATAAAATATAATATTTTCTTCATTCATATTTTTTCTAATCAATTATAAAAATGAGTCTTTAGATATTTTGTGTGAGAATCTTATTCTCAAGATGTTAAAGCTATGTGACAAGATTATTTGATAATAGATCTTAAACTATTCATAGTTCTTAGATTTTTTAAATCGGGATTTCGATTAATCGAGTATGGACTAGTACAAGAGTTACTATCTCGTTTGGTATAGAGATGTTGATGGGAGGATGGTGTTTCACATGCCATATAACATGAGATGTTACTAGTAAATTTGTGGATAGTAGTTGGGGAATGATCAACCAAATGTGAAGTCAATGATTGACCACATGACCTGATGGATAATTGTCATGTCATCAAGTTGTGATGGTGTGCTGATCCTTAGAGTTGAATCGACACGGTTGTTTTGTATATTGGTGTGCGAGATTTTTTAATGAGCTAAACCATCCAATTGGGAGGTAAGAATGTTCATCTATATGGTTTCATATTGCTGGTATATAAAGACAAGTGTTGAGAATATAATTTGTCGCCCTCGTCGGTATTTAATGAGGTGAACGTCTTATGTGATATATTATTAATGTGACGGAATAGCCCTTGGACATGGTAGATTAAAAGTTAGAAAATGTATTTCATGATGTGTTATCTAGTCACATTAATGAGATTTGACACATAGTTACTGAGTTTATCACTCCATAGCTCTCGCTTAATTGAGACGTTAAGTGATGGAAGTATTATAGCGCACGGTAATTGTCAGCTATAATAGATTCATTTGAAGTGAAACTTCATTGTCGCTTATATTATCGTGAACTGCTGTTAGACGATATTTAGGAACTCTCAGAACGTTGTCGGAATTTGTAGAAGTTCTAGTGATGCGCCAAGGGGTTTACTGATATCGAAAAGAGTTTCGGTGTTATCTGATTGTTAATGGATAGTAAATCTAGAAAGTTACATATCATATAGTATTGCGTTTGGTATCGATATCGTATGTTAAAAAATGTCTCTATAAATAATTAGTCAAAAGTTGACCCTTGTCCCCTCAATAAATAGTGCAAAGTTGAAATGCATAGTGCATAGTAAATTTTGCTTAATAATCTCTTGAATTATTGAGATAATTATTGGGATAGTAGGATAGTGAATGTGAGAAAGGTATTGAATTGGGAGAAGAAAGAAGAAAATGAGAAGGAGAGATTGGTTAATAAAATAGGCACAATCTTTTGTCTTTTCTCTCTCTCTCCTTATGTCTCTGTTTTCTTTTATTCTTTATATGTTTCCTCTAAAATTCTTCTGCCATTAAAAATATTTTGCATATAATTGTTATTTGTAAAATTTTGAGATACGAATACCAGTGATACACATATCTTTTGTGTTTAATATGAGAAGAGGTGACTGGAATGGTATCTTGCTATATATTAGGTGTAGACAGACTAAGACTACTATAGTATAAGGTGGATATAGTTTCAATATAGAAATTATTTTTATACTTCAACTTTATTTTGGATAGCAAGTATGCATTTATTTATATTCTATTGTTGAATATACGTGTTGTTTAAATACTTAAACTATATATAATATGTATATTATATTTTATTATATATATCCGATATATAATAAAAATTTTATCTTTACCGGTGCCATTGTCCAAATGATTCCCTTCATTAGCCCCAAAATCTAAATGATGTATAGAGTTCTATTTTGTTGTCTGATTTTGATATGATAACAAGACATTAGATGGGATGGGTGGGTACAGAGCTGTATATTATCAATAATATGGGAATAGATTTTGCACATACAAAAGCAACGAGGTTCTCAACCAATTCTTGTCATGATATGAGATTAACCATTTGATTTGAAATAAGGTTAATGAAGTGAGATTCCCATGTTGACTAAATAGGGTTGACTAAATAGGGTCAAAGTTTTGCCAAAGGTCCAAATTGGAGGCCTAGGTACGTCTACCAAGTGGAGTAAATAAGGAACATGTTCTAAGGTTTTTCTTAAATAACTTTTTCCATGCCTAAATGAGTAATATATATAAAGACAAAAGAGGAAAAGGAATAGTGTGTTAAATAATTAATATATTCCCCAATCACAAAAATAAATGCATGTGTATGTGGAGAGGTTGGTTCAACTCGAGCTATTTTGTTAGTGGAATCAATGAAAACTTTATACTCGAATAGTATTGTTCTTCTTCTCTAATTACGAGTAATTTGTCTATAACTTTTATTAAATTGGTCATTTGCATAAGTGTATCATTATTTTATTGTACATAAACCCTTGTGTAAGTTGTTGGGAAGATCATTTGAATAGGGGTGTTGACAAATTTTCAAACATTATGGCACCAAGTGATTACTTTATAATCACTATAGAGTCAGTTAATTGTGACAATCGACGTACTTCCTCATAACATGAAGATGGTGCATTAAGGTTAACGATACCTTTTTTTTAGAGCATTTTTAACATTGTTAGGTATTGAATCTTTCATCTCTAATATAAATATCTTTTCTTAATAAACTATATGTCGGGTTGAACTAATTAAACAAAAAATTATATTCTACTATTCATGAATTTTTGTATTTATATTATTATGATTTACGAGTTTTGAATAAAGAAATTAAAAAAATTAAAATAAACCCCAAATATCTGAAAAATAATCCGAATCCCTTGAGTTACTTAAAAAGAATTAAAACCCAATAACAAAAATAAACTAAAGGAAAAGAAAAAGGGGAAAATTGGATGGGGAAAGGTAGACGAGGGTACACGTGTCAGCGCGGAAAGGTTGGGGGAACGGCGTGCAGGTTCCTCCACGGGTAACACCGTAACGTTTCCAAGCCAGGTGTTTTAAGAGTTGAAGCAGTACTAGGATAACAGATATGGACAGCTCCATCTATATATATATATATACGCATATACTCTCGCTGTTTGTTTGGAGTTAATAATGACGACGATCTCAACGCACAATTAAATTCCTCTCCCTGAATTCTCTCTCTCTCTCTCCAAAGTAGAATGCGCGCCAAAAGAAGGGTGGAAAGACAAAGGTCTAGGGTTTCTGTAAGTCGCCTTTCCGAACTCCCTCACTGTTAATTTGTTTATTCTATTCATATTTCTTGACTCTCTCTCTCTCCATATATTTGGATATGTTGTATTCTTGATGTTAATTTTCGGGCTTCGTTTCTCCTTGAATGATTGAAGTCTGATGTTTTTCTTTTTTCCCTTTTGGTTTTTGGCTCTGCTGAATCGAAGGACAGGATTAGACTTAGTGTTTATGTATGGTTTTGTAAGGTGTTCTGTATTTATGAATCCAACCATTGGCATGTGGTTTACAGACGCAAGACATGTCATGGGTGTTTGGTCGTGCAAGTTATATCTATTCATTGGGCCATGCTGCTATTAAATTTCAATGAGAACATGAATTTTGTCACTTAGCTTCGATGTGATATTGTACTATTTCCTATTGGTGTTGCCTGATAACTGGGGAATTTCTAGTTGCATTTCCCCCTGTAATGCGTAGGAAAGAAATTCACCTTTGAAGGTGGGTTTTGGCTCTACTAGTTCATTAACAGTACAGGCAACACTAATTATAAAGAGAAGTTTATGTAAAAAATTTAAGTTAGAGGAGCCCAAAAATCTTAGGAGATGCAATACCAAATGACATGCTTGGCAGCATTGGATTTGATAGTTCTATAAGGAAAGATTGTATAAATGAATTTTAAGTTGGTAATCATATATTCCTCAATCATCATAATTTACTGAAACTATTTAAATTGTCTACAATATTGTTGATTATCTGTTCTAACTATAGGATGCCAAATATGCATGTAATTTTTTTTTTTCACATGATAGATAAATAAATTGATTGGACGGGTCTGAATGTAATAGACTAGAAGGAAAAAGAAAGATGAAAAGCACAACCTAAGACAACAGCTCATCAACTGAGAGAATTTTTTGTTTTTTTGTTTTTTGGCTCTGGCGAGAAAAAAGAATCCTTGCAGATCAATACAACAAGAAAATGAGAATGTTTGCCTTGATCAGTGTTATTAAAGGCCCAAGGCGCACTAAGGCGCACAAGGGTGTTGGAGCTTGAGGCTCAAGGCATAAGGCGCCTTGGCACATGCTAACTAGAAAAAAAAAGAAAAGAAAAATATATGTCCTATTGAAGAATAAGGTATAAAATAAGTCCTAATCCTAATAATATATTCACAAGCATGTTATAAAAAAAATTAAAAAATTCAACATATACTAACTAAAAAAAAAATATTAAAACAAGTTATATACCTATAAATTTCAGCAAAGCACATCTCATTATATTTTAGCAACTGGCATATGAGCATCACAAAAGTTAAAAAACTTTGTAAGAAAAGTCCTTTAAGTCAACTTAAATTAAATCTTAAACAATTTATAGGTTTTAAATCCTAATTAAGATTAACTAATTAGGGAGATGATGCAGTAAGTTTGAAGGAGGAGATGTGCCGTGTGAAGAAGGGAAAGCCGAGAGTCTCTTTAGTTTGACAGTCTCTTCATATTTCTTTCTTTTTTATTGGTTGCTAGCTCTTAGTTCATTTTTTTTTTCTTTTGATTTATTTTTTATTTAGTATTTGGTTATAATTGGAATCAGAATTTGAAAAGTTTCATTTTCCTATTAGGATTCTATTAAAAATTACAGCAATTAACACTTAAACAGTAAAAATAGTTTAAAAAAAAAGTCGGCGCGCTTGGCTGGTCTACGCTCGCCTGGGAGCATTCCAACCGCCAAAGGTGCACCTTGTGCCTAGGTGTGCCTTTAATAACACTAGCCTTGATACAAAGAAATCTTATTTTCTAAGCCCTAGAAAGGTCTCAAATTTCTTTCACACCCAATGTGCCGCATTACATAGAAGGAAATCAACCTTAAAATACTGTTTGGCCTGAAATTAGGGTAAGCCAACTGCTGCACTTCAAAAACCAAATAACTGATGCACTTGCCACCTCACAAACTCCAAAAAGAGAGAAAATAAACTCCAAATATCTCTAGCCACTACATATTGTAAAACCAAGTGATCCATCTACTTCTTATCCCCCTTGCCCAAATGGCACCAATCAAGCAATACCTGAATCTCCATACCTCTTGTATAGGTAGTACCGATCAATCACTGTCTGCCCTCTTCCTTAAATTATCTCTAGAGTAATAGACTAGACAAGCAAAATCATTTTGGGAGGGCCTTTAAGCTTCCACAATAATTTTCGAGTAAATCAACCCCACTTTTATTGCAGAAAGGATCCTAGGGTGAATGCAAAAGACTATTGAACTCCTCAAATGCAAGCTTAAAGCCATAAAGTGATGATTATTTTGAAGTTCATGCATCTGGAACCTTACAACAAGCATACATAGGGGTGTCTAAAATCATCAAATCATGGTTGATGTTACCTGGATTAAGGCATTGGAGTCTATGAAGCGTGGACATGCTTGTGAGAGTGTAGTACCAATGTCAGACACTTCGACACACCTCCGGCACGTGCATGTCCGACACTCCTTTATTATTTATGAAACAAAAACATGAAGGGACACACATAGTATACGCATGTCCCCTCGACAGATAGACAGACACTTTTGCATGAATCTTGGGGTTTCGACTGCACGATTCTTTGATAACTAGATGCTTCATATGCGTATAGAATTAGGAAACCAACCTTGATTCTGCATGAATATTTGGGTTTCAACTTCACACTTCTATTCCTTTGATTGTTGATTGGATTGTGAGGGACAAGGTTTGAAGATGAGACTCTGTGAATGATTGGTGATGGTTGGAATAAACCATCTTTCAATTTGACTAACCTATGGATTGGATTGCAAGCAATGTGGCAACTAACAACATTGTTGGCGAGTGGCAACTACGACTGGGTCTTGTGAGCAACGTTGAGACGAAGTGGCTGGGGTTTGGATGAGTTGTGTGTGGGTGGGACCGTTGGGTTTCCAAGCAACGTTGATGTTGTGTTGCAGCAGTGAGTCTGCTGGACTTTTTGAGGATAACTCAAGTCTTGACCGTTTGAATTCTTGTGATGAGTTTTTGGCTCTTCTTGAATCTAGATGTGTATATTATAATATTTTGTATGGTTAGTTGTATTTTATTACGTTGGAGGCTGGAGTGTTTCTTCTTGGGCTGGAGTTGAGTTTTTTTGTTGCAGAATATGATATTCTAATGTTCTATGTTATATTGTTATTTGTTCAGAATTTTGTATTATGAATTTTAAATGCTTATTTATGAGTTTTTTTTTTACAAATGCATATTTATGAGTTTAGAATATAGTTTTGATATTTTATTATGTCATTAGAAATATGAAAATTTAATTTATTAATTAACATATCCTAACTATGTGTCCTACTTGTTTTGAAAAATGGTGTGTCCTCGTGTCTCGTGCCCCTTGTCCCTTGTCCCCATGTCTGTGTGTGCGCTTCATAGAATAGAGTAGATTGCATATATTTGTTGAATTTTTATACTCATCTAATCCTTATGTTGGAGCCTCATGTGAATCTGGCTAAATTTTATATTTCTTTAACTACTTTTTAAATCCATTTGAGGTAGAATAGTCCTTGGGAACTTAGTATAGAGATTTTTATGCATCAAATGAGAGTTTTTGAACCATTTCTAAAAAAATTGTACGACATGACACATTTATTCTGTATCCAATTAGTGATGTCAGGTTCGTTGCATATCCTATTTCACATGCCAAGTGTTTGACACAAGTAGTTAACAAGTTCATAGGGCTCTTGTAACATAAATCATAGCATTGTGTCACCTACTCCCAAGAGAAAAAGTCCAAGTACCCTTGAGGGGGAAGCTCATATTCCATTGTTCCTTGAGCATACTGTCACTACCCTCCAACTTAAAAGTCCAGGTACCCGTGGAGGACACTCACATTCCAATGTTCCACAAGGCATCATGTCACCTAACCTCCTAGATAGAAGTCCAAGTAACCTCAAAGGAGCACAATTTGGATGTTCCTTTTGTCTATCCTACTGCTGTTTTTGCATATGTGAATACTGTTTCAGTTATTCTGCTATTTTTCATGCAAATGTCTGATGAGAACCTTGCAAGTTTAGACGTGGTGTGACCAAAATCATCTTTGCTTCTTCTTGAAGGGATTTTATTCAAGGCACCATAAAGATGGCTGAAGCATTAGACCTTATAAACATTCATAACTTAATTAGAAGCTTAGAATCTGTGAATACTGAATAGGTCTCAAGTGCTTCTCCCTTATTAAAAATGTAATTGAACTTTATGCCCGTTTGGACTTCTCTTGCATGCTGTTTTTAAATTAAGATATTTATAGTTTTATGAAGGAGTTGGAAGCATGCAATCAAAGTCGAAAAGTGAAAGTCGAATAGAAGTTAACCCATATAACATTTCACCATCAGCAGCATGTTTAGAATCTTGGTGGCGCAGTACGGTCTCTAATTCCATTCCCCCTGCTGTGATAGGGGGAAACAGCTCTAATTCTTCTTCATTGGAACAATCTAAAGATTCTCAATCACTATCTGATGGTGGGTTGGATGAGGAGGATGATGATGCTATCGGAGAATCACCAATTGCTACTTCTTTTCATTCAGGTATTCTTCCCCCTGCTACACTTGTTTGTCTTTTGTATATTCTAGATAACAGTACAAAAGTTGTGATTTGGATGATTCATTGGATCTACCATATATTTTCCTCATTGAGTTTTATATTCATATATCAGAGATTAGATGTTAATTTTGCTGTATATTGATGAATATAAATATAAAAGTTATTTGTTGTCACTATTTTTTTAGTGCATGTGTTTGGGAGGGGGATGGGATTTGAGGAAATTATTGATTAGGGACATGCTATACTTTTTGTTTACTTATTCAGAACAAATGATGTAAGTTCTATCATCTACTGACCTTGACTTGGAGAATTTTGAATTCGCCTTGATTTTCTATTACACCATTTATTGATTTTTTTGGTTTCTTTTCTGAATTAATCTTGTTTCACACATATAAAGAGCTTAGTCTGGGAGTTTGATACAAGGGTTGTAAGGGTTAAGCCATCCATGTTTAACCAATCTTGGTTTGTAATTAAGCTTAATATAACACGAGATGGAAAAGATATTTAAGAAGCCCAAACACCTTTGAGAAGGTGTCATGTCGGCGTTGACTCATCAAACACTCGAAATACGTTTGCAGCATTTGTCTAAAAGAGAGATAATTTTCTAGTTTTTCTAGAATCAGACACTTGAAAGATTTTGTCACGACCCCAAGGATATAATAGTAATTATGTATTATATGTATTTCTTTTGTTGGTTGTACTTTGGTTTTGTAGTATTTGTACCTTTCAGTTGTATTGTAATTGAAAGGATAGAACAGTCTATAAACAGGTTAGATTAGTTAGAGAAAGTTCATAGTTGAATGGTAATTGAATTCTTGTTTCTCTCTCAACTCTGATCTCTCTCTCTCTCTCGTTCCCTTCTAGTTTCTATATTCTTCCCTCTCAATTCTCTATTCTCCCTCAATTCTGTCCGTTATCTCCCACTTTCCGTTCTAACCCTCCTTCCAATTCTCTCTGTATTTTCCTACTAAAACCCTAGCTAAACCCTAGGTGCATGACAAATGGTATCAGAGCCGATGATTCTCGGCTGTGATTCCTGCGATTTTGGTAGTTAATTCCGATCCACCTTGAAGGTATTAGAGACAGATCGAGTCACAAGAAGTTGTGGAGACTAGCGACTTTCAATTGTTGATCCAGAGCGGCTAGATCTTGAATGTTGAATTGTGATATAGGCTATTAATTAAGGCAGATATAGGCAAGTTTGAAAGCAGTTTCATGGGCAACTATTAACCTAAGTGACCTCAACAGTGAGTCAGAGTCGAATTTGAAGACAGATCAGAGCCGATGGTTATCGGCTATTGCATGGTGACTTAGGCGATACCTACAAGTTGAGTTTTGACTGTGATTTCTAGCGATTCATAGCAGTAGAGTCGATCAATTTGATAGGTGATTCATAGCAGTGATTAGGTGAAGCTGATCAAGGTTGCTGAATTGAGGTTTAGGTGAGTATTGGAAGGCTGTCCTTGGAAGCTGATAGCAGGCAATTATCAAGAGGCTGTTTTAGAGGTGAATTTTCAAGGATTTCAGCTGGTCTTATGTTAAACCTAATGTTAGAGTTATGCCCCACAAGCCAATTATATTTTATGTAATTGATCATATTTTTTCATTGGGATTCTTTATTTTCAATCAATTGTTATTGCAAGGCATTATGTTTTATTTGTCGTTGATGGTTATCGTCATTATTTTTGCGATCTATACTTGACAAAGTTTATAGATCAAATAGGCTCATGGAATATGGTCGTGCATAGAGATGATGATCATGAAACATATTCCTTATAAGCCTTGATCTTAAATGTTATTAGTCATAGAGTTATTAGGAATGAACACTAATAACTCGGATAGACTAGCACATATAATACATGCTCAATTAGGAAAATGTCTTGTTTCATGGACATTGGTGTGAGGACACTAGTGCATATATGTGAGTGCTTATTATAAGAATAAGTACACTGAACTAATCCACTACAAAATTCCTAATGGTTATTGTTTAAATGTCGAATTGGAATTCTTGTGTTGCAATTGTGCAGATTGATCCTTAGACTTGAGACATCATGGTAGTCTTATTTTTTATTGGTTACGCCTTGGTGCTTTTTGGATTCTAATGGAGTAATTGACAAACTGTCATTGGGAGTGTCCTTGTTACATATGAAGGCTTATGAGTGTCGATGCAGGATTCATCACTTATTGTTATGATGAGAGGATGTCTTATGTATTCCGGTGGTTTCATGACTAAGGAAATCCTTGGTCAAGGTGAGGTGGAAATCAAAAGGTGTTTTGATTTCACCTATCAAGTCATAAATCTAGAATGGATACATAGTTATTGAATGATTAGGGTTTCGTTATATAACCATACCCTAAATTCAATCGGGACATTGATTGATAAAAGGATTTTACTACACGGTAATTGTAATTAAAAAGGTCCGCATTTATTTCATCATTGGCTAGGTATTCATGGCATGTTGCTAGACGTTAACCATGATATGTAGGGATTTTAGAATTAATTAGATTAATTCTAAAACTATTCATTAAATAGTTTAATTAAGAAGCCCGTGAGATGTGTTTAATTAATCCAATGAGTTGGACCCTAATATAGGCTAATAGAATTGGCTCCTACATGTACTCTAATAGTGGACCTAAGGGATCACACACTTAGATCGAGCCCATTCCATAATTAAAAGAAGGGAGAGCCAGCCCAATGTGATTAAGGGCCAGGCCTAAAGTGTTTAGGGTTTTCTATGGCGTGATTAGGGTTTTTGAACTTTATTTATATGCCTCTTAAGAAGCTGAAACGAGTGAAAAAAATTCGGTTTCTCTCAAAGGCATTTAGGTTTGCTAGCACGACCAAGGACATTGTGGAAAGATCGATCGTGTGGACTGACTTGGAGGAGATCGCACTTGCGTCTCTGCGGATCGGGATCAGATGATTGCCAAAGCTGCACAATCGCGGTTCCTAATAGTGGTATCAAAGCTTTCAGGTTAACTCGAACCTTGAATGATTTCGTTATCTGTGTTTTTGATTCAGTCATTGTTTTTGGCAATAACGAATTTGTCTCGTTTTCGAATTTGCCATTATTTGATGGATTACTTATGCAGTAATGAATTTGTCTCGTTTTCGAATCCGCCATTATTTGATGGACTATTTATGTATCGGATCAGTATGCTATGATGGTAGGTAATAAGTTCAGTAATCGATTTATAATGAGATATGAAATTGATGCATAGAAACTGTTTTGATTCTACCATTATTTTGTTGTGACATTCATACTTCGAATCAGTTTGTTTTCGAGAGATAAGATAAGATATGTAATCGACATGCAATAAGATTGAAACCGATACATATGATATGGTCGATTTATAAGAACAGTATGTTCGAATAGCAACGATTTGATATGATCAACTCGAGATCAGTATATGTTCGAACAACAACGTTTGATATGATCAACTTGAAAACCAGTGTTTGTTCGAACAATAGTATCCTAATATGATCTAAATCGAACAACTTTCTGTGTGCTATGTTTATGATGCGATTTAAGCTGAACACTAATCGTTTTGATATGATAAAAAACGAATAGCATTTTGTCGAACAACATTCTGCTTGCAAGGTTTGTGATATGATCTAAACCGAACAACATTCTATCGAACATATACTGATCTCGAGTTGATCATATCAAATCGTTACTATTCAAACATATTATTCTTATAAATCGACCCCATGATATGTATCGGTTTCAATCTTATTGCATGCCGATTACATATCTTATCTTATCCCTCGAAAACAAACTGATTCGAAGTATGAATGTCACAACAAAATAATAGTACAATCAAAATAGTTTCTATGCATAAGTTTCATATCTCATTATAAACCGATTACTGAACTTATTATCTACCATCATAGCATACTGATCCGATACATAAATAGTCCATCAAATAATGGCGTATTCGAAAACGAGATAGATTTGTTATTGCATAAGTAATCCATCAACTAATGGCAGATTCGAAAACGAGACAAATTCGTTATTGCTAGAAATGACGATTGAATACAAAACACAGATAATGAAACTATTCAAGGTTTGAGTTAACTTGAAAACTCTGATACCACTATTAGGAACTGTGATCGTGCACCTTTCGCAACCGTTTGATTCCGATCCGCAAAGACGCAAGTGCGATCTCCTCCAAGTCAGTTCACACAATCGATTCTTCCACAACGTCCTTGGTCGTGCTAGCAAGCCTAGGCGTCTTTGAGAGAAATCGAATTTTCTTCACTTGTTTTCAGCTTCTTAAGAGGCATATAAATAGAGTTCAAAAACCCTAATCATGTCATAGAAAACCCTAAACACTTTAGGCCCGACCTTTAATCACATTGGGCCGGCTCTCTCTTCTTTTAATTGTGGAATGGGCTTGATCTAAGTGTGTGACCCCTTAGGTCCACCATTAGACTAGATGTATGAGCCAATTCTATTGAGCTATATTAGGGCCCAACTCATTAGATTAATTAAACATATCTCATGAGCTTCTTAATTAAACTCTTTAATTAATAGTTTTAGAATTAATCAAATTAATTCTAAAATCCCTATATATCATGGTTAACGTCTAGTAACATACCATGAATACCTAGTCAATGATGAAATAAACACGGATCTTTTCAATTATAATTATTGTGCAGTAAAATCCTTTCATCAATCAATTTTAACTTCAAAAGATCCAAATGTTATTAGCTCCGTCTTTGAAAGTTCTCTATTATTTTCTTTCATTTATGATGATTGATTTTTTGAATCAATCACCTATTGATTAGAACTTTCGAGATGGTCATCTAAAACATCTCCTCTTGCTTATTGAAGAATTCAACTGGAATACTGGCCTAATACATCTTAGACAACATTACCACAAAATTCTACATTTGCTTGTGTATCACACTGTCTATTTCCTCATGCATTTGATTGATCACATTATCAAACTTCTTTTCCATCACCTCGATTTGATACTGCTTTGCTAGGATTGCTTATGATTAATTGAGAATTAATTGGAACGACAATAAGAATCGTCGGTTCTATTGCAGTCTAAGAATTTGCTACTTGATAATTGCCACTAGCTTGGCTTCACCGAATCGCTACTATGATTCGTCTTTGAAGGTGAGCCTAGTCCTCACCTTTAACAACTTGAACTCACCTCTGAGATTGCTCTAGGAGTCATTGGAATTCATAGTCAGAATTGCCTGCTTAGCTTCTTGAATTGTCTCTTGTGACTCAATCAGTTCCTAGAATTGCTTGCTCTGCGTCGCCTCCAAAGGGTTAGAATTACGGAATTACAAAATCTGAAGTCGGATCGGAATCTGCGTCATCTTCAATGTCTCAAGTTGAATCGGATTACGGAATTTGCTTTGCCTTTCGATTTCGAACAAGACTTACTGAATTTCACAATTGAGAGTCAACCACCTACTTTGCCTTAAAAAATTCGAACTGAGAGTTGCTTGGTTACGATCTTTGATTGACTCTATTGAATTTGTTAGAATCATCGGAATTCATTGCTCAACCGATTCTGCTAAGTCTCATTAGAATTTCACCCGACCTAGCTTGCTGCTGAGAACGTTGGAGTTAACTGCTAGGAGAATTTGCAGGAATCACAACCAAGGACCGTTGGCTCGGAAACCAATGTCATGTAGGGTCAACCTAGGGTTTAGAATGGAATTTGGGAGAAATTGTGGAAGATAGAACAAGAAGATAGGGGGATTTAGAGTAGAAAAAGAGAGATAATAGATGAAATTAAGAGGTAACAGAGGTGATCGAGAAAGAGAACAGAGAATTGAGAGGGAAGAGTAGAGAAATCAGAGAGGAAATTGAGAGAGAATTGATGAGAGGCAAAGTCTAAAATTCAAATATCATTCAACATCATATCCTACAAAACAGTCTTCAGTAGTTTTATCTATAGAAAATAACAAACTAACAGAAAATACAAGTAAAATAGGCTAGTTATTGTTTTAGCCCTAGGAGAACCCTAGGGTCGTGACATAGGGCCAGTCGTTGTAAGTTCTTGGGGATAAGAACTCTCTCAAGGAGGAGAAATTGTCATGACCCCAAGGATTCCCAAGGATATAATAGTAGTTATGTATTATATGTATTTCTTTTGGTTGTTGTACTTTGCTATTGTAGTAGTTGTACCTTTCAGTTGTATTGTGACTGAAAGGATAGAATAGTCTGTAAATGGGTTAGATTAGTTAGAGAATGTTCATAGTTGAATGATAATTGAATTCTTATCTCTCTCAACTTTGAGCTCTCTCTCGTTCCCTTCTAATTTCTCTATTCTTCCTTCTCAATTCTCTATTCTCCCTCGATTCTGTTCGTTATCTCTTAGTTTCTGTTCTAACCCTCTTTCCAATTCTCTATGTTCTTGATATTGTCCTATTAAAACCCTAGGTACATGATAGCTAGATGGAAGCCACTTTCCTTTGTGTTAATTGCTTAAGCAAATTAGATACTGTTGAAATGAAGAAAAACTAAAGATTTGATAGTAAAGAAATTACAACCCACTCGAATAATCTGCCAGCTCATTCTAATAGCTAGCAGATTTACTCGATTAGATTGATTGAATATAGAAAATTCTACAGCAGCTCCTTGATTCCAATTTCCTATTGCAGAAACATTCATTGAATAGATAATGTTTCTTTTTTTGTCACTTATATTTTTTTTTTCGTATAGTTTCCTTGGATGCTTGTTGACGTTAATTTTCTTATAGAGGTTCTGAGATTAACCTTAAAATCCCATTGTAAAGTTATTCCGAAGTTGAGAAAGAAAGAATCAAAAAATTCCCACATGGTATCAGAGTTAGGTTCTGTTCAACCTCTTTAGAACCCTGGCCGTTATCTGTCTCCTTCTCTTCTCTGCTTTCTATTCCATTCTCCTGTTTCTATTCTCCAAAACCATGTCAGAAATTTGCTCTGATTCTATTACCTATCCCAACAAGATCATCGGAACTCCACTTGCACAAGCTAGACGTATTTCTGAAGCCTATTTTGTGCAAATCACAACCACTAAGCTTAATGGAGACAACTTCTTTTGTTAGTCCCAGTCCATTAGGATGTATATTAAAGGGCGAGGCAAAATTAGTTACCTGACAGGAGACGTTAAAGAACAGGACCCAAAGGACAACATGTATGTAGCCTGGGACGTCGAAAATTGTATAATTATGACTTGTCTGGTCAACTTTATGGAAGAAGATATTCAAGCCAATTATTGGTCGATCAGCTTCTACAATTGCTAAAGAACAGTTCGATATCGAGTATTTCTTGTGGATCTTTGGCACATACAGGTAGTAATCCCATTGCTCTATCTAGTTTTACTAAATCTACTCCCTGGATCATCAATTTAGGAGCATCTGATCACATGAGAAGTATTTTCCATTTGTTTAGTACCTACTTTCTTTGTTTTGGTCATGAAACAATTCGAATAGCAAATGGTAGTTTCACACCTATTACAGGCAAAGGCCTAATTAAAATCTCATAAAATATTGAACTTAAATCTGTCCTTCATGTTCCTCCACTTACTTGCAACCTTCTTTCTGTTAGCAAACTATCACAAGATTCAAACTGTCGTGTCATCTTTTATGATGCTCACTGCATTTTTCATGACTGGAAATTAGGGAGGATGATTGGTAGTGCTCGGATGATCGATGGATTGTACTAATTTGAGGAGGGTTTTCCATAACAGTGAAAAAGCTCAAGGCCTTAGTAGTATTTGTTCAAATCCTATTTGTGATGAAATTATGCTATGACATTTTAGACTTGGACATCCTAGCTTTTCCTATCTTAAACATTTGTTTGCTAATTTGTTTCAAGGAGTGAACCACTCAGTTTTAATGTGAAAGTTGTCATTTTTCTAAAGATTATCGTGCAAGTTTTCTATCAAAACCTTATCGTGCATCAAAGCCATTTTATTTAATACATAATGATATTTGGGGTCCTTCATGAGTCAATACCTTGTTGGGGGAAAAAATGGTTTGCCACATTTATTGATGATCATACAAGATCGTGCTTGGTGTATGTAGAAAACATATTTAGGGAGAAGAAAAATAATCTCAATTCTTCATTCGAGTATAGCACACACACACACACACACATATATATATATATACATGAGTATAAGATACCTATGTAGAGTAGAAGTCTATTTTAGTTTACAAGATATCTATGTTATCTAATAAATACAAAATAACTATCTCTAAAATATAGGAGTACAATTAAATCTAAATGAAATATCTTTGAATTATCTCCCCTCTTTTGTGAGCCTTATTTTTCCTAAACTTTCAGAACCTTATCTAGCAACATTCCTTTGATCCTTTTATCCTCCCACTTTCTTCTTATTCTTCGCACTCCCCCTCAAGCTGGGTTGAATATATTATTCAGGCCAAACTTATAGCTTAATTCATTAAATGGTCTTCTCGGTAGAGCCTTAGTGAGAATATCTCCTACCTAGCTGTTAGTAGGAGTGTAGATAAGTTGAAATACTCCTTCTAACTTTTCCTTGATGAAGTGCTTGTCAATTTCTACATGTTTTGTCTGGTTATGGTGGATCGGATTCTTGGCAATACTGACAGCCGATTGATTATCACAGAATACTTGTACTGGTTTTGCCATAACCACTTGTAATAACCTTCTCAGCATATTCCCTCATAGAATCCTTGAGCCATAGCTCTAAATTCCGCTTCCACATTGCTTCTAGAGATGTAATATCCCATGTTTGTATGAAGTTGCCACGTAATTCCGATGAGTTTAGAATATCGAAAAATTAATTTTATAGCAATGTCAGGTACCGAATCAACTGCAGGAAATGCCTCGGAGTGAAATTGTCTAAGGAAAATGATATGGTCTCGATATGCGTTTCGAGATAGGATTTATGGTATCGAAAGAAATCGAATCGGGAACAGTTTTTGGTACAGCTAAAATAAAGCTGCTAGTTAGGCTGTAAAACCGAATTGTCGTAGGGGACTCCCGAAAAATCAACGGAACCCTAGGGGGGCTCCAGTTTTGCGTAATGAGCAACCCTTCAGTGGTAAACAACAACTCGATAAGGACACTGGGCGAAATCGTCCTTTTTAACTAGACTTCAAGTTATTAATTTTGTGTTTTCGGTATCGTAATGTCATTTAATTCAATGTTTGAGGGCGTATTTACAATTAGGGTATTTTATAAGTGAAATAAGGATGAATTTTTAGATAAAAATATGTAATCTTTCTATTATTGTAGTTTAATATATAGTATATATATAATATGTATGTGGGCATGCGTATATACGGCCATTCTCAACCATTCCTTGTAAATTCATTTCCATGCCACAACCCTGCTTTTCCATTCGAGAATTGCGCAAAATGGGAAGATTGTGGCAGCGTGAATTCTGTAAAAGATATGGATAGGTGGCGTCTGAAGATTTGGAGCAATTAATGTGGAGTAGTGGCTAAGGCAGGGAGTTCTATAAATAGGATGCATTCGGCCAAGAGAAAGGCAGAGAAAACTTGCGAGAGAGAGAGAGAGCTGGAGTCAAGAAGGTCGCCAAAAAGGGCCGAAATCGGCCATGGCAGCAGCAGCCAAGCTGCTGTTCGGCAGCCATGGCTGCACGGAAGGAGGCAAGCCAGCGAGTAGGAGCAGCCGCGGTGACGCTGGGGGTGTGCGACAGTGATCGGTGGGCTCGATGGAGGCCGAGGCAAGGGGCGATCGCTCGAGGAAAAGCTGTAGGCGGCCATGGCCGCGAGCTCCAGCAAGCTGCCGTGATGGCAGCTCGCGGCGGCGGTCGTGTTCGGCAGCAGCAGCTGCGGCGGAGGTGTGGGTAGCGACCGACAAGGCTGGAGGAAGCCACAATGGCGGCTAGCGGCGGCGGAGGCAGGCGGAGCTGTGTGCGCATGAAGCTGGGCGCGCGAAGAAGCTACAGGCGCGGTGCAGAGAAAGAAGAAAGAGAAGAAGAAGAAGAAGAAGAAGAAGAAGAAGAAAAAGAAGAAGAGAATGAAGAAGAAAAAGAAGAAAGAAGGAAAAGAGGGAAGAAGAAGAAGAAGTTGCAGGTGTAGGAGGCGGGAAGAGGAGGAAGAAGAAGAAGGGAGGAGAAAGAAAAGAAAAAAAAAAGAAAAGAAAAGAAAAGAAAAAGAAAGAAAAGAAAAGAAAATAGGAAATGATGAGGAAAAATCTTAGAAAATTCCCGAAAAATAAGAAATTATGTTTCGGTAATATCCTGGAGATTTTGGCGAGAAAAACGACTTGGACACGCATTTCGAGAATATGACACGCATATCGAGAAAATCGAAGATGCTGAGTTAAGGTAAGTAAAATCTCCTAGAAAATTTCATAAATTCAAGAATATTATCTTATGAATTTTCGCAGTGAAATATTTGAGAAAAAATTTTAGAAATATTTAGTTTGGATTTATTGAAGAAAATTAGGAAGAAATAGGAAGAAAATTAAAGAAAATGCCAAAAATTATGAAAAAATAGGTTTTAATGTTTATTTAAATAATTATGGTGATTAGAATACTTTGAGGCTGAAGTTGAAGAGATTCGTGTAAATTTTGAGATTGACACGCAAATCGAGGCAAGGCACGGATATCGAGGTAGCTTGATAAGTTTGAGAAGGTAAGTGGTACTTCCTTGAAAATGTTTTCATCATATTGACATGCCTTGATATGTATCCATTACGTAGAATGCATACATGACTATGAAATGCATGAATACACGTTGATATCATTGATCACACGCATATGAGGCCGTAGGGAGTACGAACTGGCACCGCTGCCTTACCAAGGGTGCACCCATATGATGTTCTACCCTTGTGTTTAGTTTTGATGATGAAAAACAATATCATGTTTTATCCCCAAGTCATGAGTCAAGTTTATGGTTTTCAACAAAAATCAATTTCAAATACTTTGTTAAAATGAAAACCAAATGATTTATATTCTTATACATGGAGATGTGAACAAACATGTATTATGATAACATCTCCTAAAATGTTTTTCGAATTAGCTTTGAAGTCGTTGGTCAACGTAGAGCTAAAATTGTTCTAAGGCAAAAGACCAACTAGAAATTCAAATGAAAGGTTTTCAATATAAGTTTTTCATATTTTGATACATGCATGAAAAGTTTTGACTTGAAACTTAATCGTATGAAAAATCCTTTAGTTCATGCATCATGTCTTGAAACTCGTTTTGATAACGTTTCAATATTTTTTTAAGTCTGGAAGACTAGCACCCTATAAGGAGACATATATGAAAATGTTTTCTTTTTAGAAAACTAACTCTCGGTAATTTAATAGCTAACATTCATTAGTGATAAAATGATTTTTAACGAATTTTTCAAGAAATAGAAAGTGTATATCTTGGAGGTAGTAAAATCGCAAAATCCTAAGTTCTTACTAAAATCCAAATTCTACTTTCTTATTCTTATGGATTTTGATTTTTTATATATTTTTATTGAATCCAAATGGGGGGTACTTCGTTATTTACATTTATGTATTAAAGTATCTTGTGATGTTTTGTATCAATCAAGTGTGGTTTTTTATGTTATCAGTTGAGTTTTAAATTTTTCATAATGGATAGTCGACTATGCTGTTTGTGCTGTCGACTATGCCTTAGGATAGTCGACTATGCTGTTTGTTCTGTCGACTATTCAAGCCTTCTGTCGACTATGCCTTTTGGTCTGTCGACTATTGTTGTTCATAAAATTCAAAAATTTCTTCATATTTCTGCATCTGTCGACTATGCAAATGTGTCTGTCGACTATTGTAAATTTTGTGTTATAAGATAGTCGATTATTCGTTTTATCTGTCGACTATTTCTTGCTTTACTTGTAAAAATAGTCAAGTATGCATTTCTTCTGTCGACTATTTCTTTTTGCAGAAAGCTCCAACGGCTATTTTTTCAAATCCCAACGGCTCCAAACGGCTATATTTCTCTTCAACTTTGTGAGACACTTATATATACATGTCATAGATGATCAAGAGAAGACTAATGGACGGGAATGAAATTATTTGAGCTTACTGTTATTCTCATTTGTATTTAAAATCGTCTGTGCTTTAATTTTCTCTCTTCAAGGCTTCGATCTTCACTTGTAATTATTTACTTCAAGCCTTGTATCATTTTTGAGAGATCATTGTAACTAAGAGTTGTACTCTTAGATTCTCTATTCAATTGTTTGTATTTTTCCTAGCAATAGCTAGAGGGCCCATTAAATTGGGAGGTTGTATTTTTCCTAGCAGTAGCTAGAGGGCCCATTAAATTGGGAGGTTGTATTTCCTAGCTTGTGTAGCTAGAGGGCCTACTTGTGTAAGTAGGAGGTTTTAGTGAATTGGTTTAAAATCCTTAGTGGGAGCTAAGGTAGTGGATTAGGCTTGGTTTAAGCCGAACCACTATAAATCTTTTGTGTATTTTATTCTTCTTGCTTTACATTTATCATCTCATATGTTCTATGTTTTAAATTACTAAAACCTCAATTGGGTCAAAAAGTTTTCAAGTTCTATCAAGAGTTTTTAATTATACCAATTCACCCCCCTCTTGGTGTGTGCTATAGCATCTCCCGTTCTAACACCATACACCCCGGCTTCGAAAGAGGTGGCCGCTAAAATGGTAGGTAGCATGAGGGGTGCAGTTGACACCTACGATGAAAGACATTGCATACACACATGACATAGCATTGTGTACCCTTACTTAGATGGTTCATCATCTAAGTTGGGCTTTGCCTCTGGAATATTCAAACGTTCCAGGTGTAGATTGTAGCAGATACGAGGATAAATGAGGCATAAAATGACACTTAGCAGAATGCATGAGAAATGAAATATATGTAACGTAGCCCCATGTATTTAAGTTCTGCTACTTTAGATTCTGAACGTTTTGAGAAATGTGGAAGATGTAAGAATTTATTTATGATTAATGTTAAGATATCAGGTTTCGATATTTGCTTTCGTATTTGATGTGTATAATGATTCTCTTTCGAGATTAATAGATGGGAATTCTAGGACGATTTCGAGGAATGATGTGGTTCAGCTTTAGTGTTTGAAAGAAAAAATTTATTGTCCCGGAATTGTCCCAATTTAAAACGCGCTCGGGAAAGCGGGGTGTTACAAGAGACCACTGATTTTTTTTTTGTTGCGCCAAGGAACTAGATTTCCCCATACAAACGAGCAATATCCAGAGGTTGACCTTCTATCAAAAATTGAACCAACCCAATCGACATCACTATAAACTTTCACCCCTTGGTTTATTGTTTTTCTGAACATTAACCCTTTGCCTGGAATCAATTTTAGGTACCTTAGAATGCGGTATACTGCTTCCAAGTGTTCTTCTTTAGGATCATTCATAAATTGACTTACAATACTTACAAAAAAACCTATATCTGATATAGTATGTGATAGGTATATAAGTTTCTCCACCAATCTTTGATATCTCCCTTTATCAACCGGAACACTTTCTTTGCCAATATGTAGTTTTGAAGTAGATTCCATGGGTGTGTTTGCTGGTTCGCAACCCAACATACTTGTTTCAGTTAATAGATCTAGGATATACTTCCGTTGAGAAATTGAAATTCCTTCCTTAGACCTTGCTTCTTCCATGCCTAAGAAATATCTTAGACTTCCTAGATCTTTGATTTCAAACTTCCTTGCCAGTACTTCTTTGAGACTCTTAACTTCGGGAAAATTATTTCTTGTAACAATGATATTATTCACATATACAATAAGAATAGATATTCTACCTTCCAAGGAGTGCTTGATGAATAAGGTGTGGTCTGCTTGGCTTTGGTTATATCCATGCTTTTTGATTGCCCTTGTAAATCTTTTGAACCAGGCTCTAGGGGACTGTTTGAGTCCATAGAGTGATCTCTTTAGTTTGCATACCTTGTTTTTTTATAGATTAGTTTCAAATCCAAGAGAGATTTCTATGTATACTTCTTCTTCTAGGTCTCCATTTAGGAATGCGTTTTTCACATCTAATTAGTGGAGAGACCAATCCAAGTTTGTGGCTAGGGATAGCAATACCCTGGTAGTATTTAGTTTTGCCACCAGGGCAAAAGTTTCTTGGTAATCAATACCATAAGATTGAGTGAAACCTTTTGCCACTAGGCGAGCCTTAAACCTATCAATCTTCCCATCTTCCTTATACTTTACTGTAAATACCCATTTATAGCCCACAAGATATTTTCCATGAGGTAAATTAGTTATGTCCCAAGTTTCATTCTTTTCCAAGGCCTTGATTTCCTCAAGGACTGCCTCCTTCCACTTAGGGTGTTGAAAGGCTTCTTGAATAGTACTAGGAACCTGCACTTTGTTTACATTTGAGATAAATGTACCGAATTTAGGTAAGAGACCTTTGTATGATATTTAGTTGTGAATAGGATGTTGAGTGCATGATCATACTCCTTTTCTCAATGCTATAGGCTAATTTAGATCTTCATCAATAGCTGTAATGTCAAAATTCTCACTAATAGTAGCCTTTTCCCTTACCAACAGATTGTCAGATCTCGGAATGTGACCGGAAATCTCTTTCAGAATTTAGGAAGAGAGTTGGCAGGAAGAAGGGAAATAAGAGGGAGGAAGAAAGAAATAGAGAGAGAGAATAGAGATTGAATTAGGAGGGAAAGGACTTGTGGATTAATCTTCACATATCCCCATCCTCGCGAGCAGCTTCTTATTTATAGGAGTTGGTTACACTAGAGACTTCTTCTAACTACCTCTATAGAATCTCCAAGTGGCCATGTGCCAAGTAGGCTGCCATGTGCCAAGTGGCTTATTACAGTTATACCAGTCTCCCTTATACCCTGCTACACCATTTTAATTACATACCAGCCCTTGGGCTGTGACACAGATCTGGATCTGGGTTAGCCTCTTCATCAGTCCTGGGACATGCTTGTTCCTCACTATCCTTTTGTTTAGAGTTTCTTCGAGAGTAAACTTGAAGTTCATGAGGATGAGAATGGTTAGGATTGATAGAAGGATTTAACCCTTGTTCCTCAGGTTGCTGTTGTTGCTGGTTAAAAGGAGAATCAGGTTGCTGGTTAGGAATAGATAGAAGATCCAAAAAATGATATTCTTTAGGATGATCATTTAGAGTTACTTGAATATCAGGTTTGGGTTAATAGGGTCGATGTTCAAAAAACGTGACATCCATTGAGGTAAAGAATCTTTTATGTTCGGGAGAGTAACATTTGTAATCTTTTTGATGAGGAGAGTAGCCAAGGAAGATGCATTTGATGGATTTAGGATCAAGCTTGCTTTGAAATTGGTGGTGAACATGAACAAAGGAGGAACAACCAAAGATTTTTAGAGGAATTTGGGAAATGACTTGAGTGTGAGGAAAAGAGGTAAGGAGAACCTGACTTGGAGTTTGATGTTTGAGGATCCGTGAGGGCATTCTGTTGATAAGATAGGTGGCCGTAAGGATGGCCCCACTCCAAAAATATTTAGGAACATGGGTGGAAAATAATAAAGATCTAGCTACTTCTAATAGGTGTCTTGCGTAAGGCAACCCTGTTTTGTTGGGGTGTATCAACACAAGAACTTTGATGAATAATGCCTTAATGTGAAAGATAAGTATCAAGAATTGAGTTAAAGTATTCTTTGGCATTATTGGTTCGTAAGATCTGAATTTTGGCATTAAATTTCCTTTGCACCATAGAATGAAAAGTTTGAAAAATGTGACCAGCTTCAGATTTTTCTTTCTTAAGAAAGACCCAAGTAAGACAGGTGTGATCATCAATAAAGGAAATGAACTAACAAGCACCGGTAATATTTTTTACCCTAGAAGGCCCCCACACGTCACTATGAATCAAGGAAAATGGATAGGATGGAGTGTAGATTTGGCTAGGATAATTGTTCCGAACATGCTTAGAGTATTGACAAATTTCACATTTGAACACATGGGGATCTTGATTCTTAAACAAGGAAGGGAACAATTTCCTAAGATAAGTAAAGTTTGGATGTCTAATCTATAGTGCCATAACATGATTGCACTATTATTGTTAGAATGAAATTTAGAGAGAGAAACAGGGTGTTGAGTGGAGTAGCAATTGCTGGAATGAACTTGATTTTCCCTTGAAGTAGTCTCCTTAAGAATGTAGAGCCCCAAACATGCCTCAGCCAATTGTCTTCCTCGAAGTCCGATCCTAAAATTCACAGACATCCTTTGAGAATTTGATAACACAATCTAGGTCAGCAGTAAGTTTACTAATTGATAAAAGGCTGCATTCCAAACTAGGCACCAAAAGAACTGATTTGAGGGTAAGTCCCCTGGATAAAGTGATAGAACCTATTCTTGCCACCTTTGCCAGTGAACCATCTGCAATTTTTACTGCCCAATCTTTCTCACACGGTTCCCATTCATGAAGCTCTTGAATCAATAATCCATATAGTAGAAAATTCTCTCTTAGCAATGAAAACATGTGAGAAATTACCTTTGTGTGCTATTGAACCTGCTGCCACTGTAGAAGACTAAGTGATCTGTGTCTTGCCAAACATATTTTGTAGCCATTCCATCTGTTCTTTGTTAAACAGATTAGATGTCTCTTTCATGGAGGCTAGGTTGCCTCTACTTTTCCTTTCATGAGCTGGCTTTCAATCTGGTGGCTTGCCGTGAATGTCCCAGCAGGTATCCCTAGTGTGTCCTGTCTTGTGACAGTGATCACACTAAGGACATCCCTTCTTTTGTTTGAATGTTGTTGGATTGCCTCCTCGGGTGAATAGGGTGGAATGCTCCAAATTTAGAGTTATAGGTTTTAGCATGATCTTCAACCTACTTTGCTCCCTACGACCCTCAGCAAACGCCTCCCTGATACTTGGTAGAGGCTTTGTACCAAGTATTCTTCCTCTAACTCTATCTAGGTTTTTGTTCAAACCTATGAGAAACTTGTATAACCTCTTCTTCTCTGTAATCTGCTTATATTTTGCTGAATCTTTTGTACACTTCCATTGGATAGTATTACATTTATTCAATTGAAGCCAATACTTATTCAGGGAGTTGAAGTACTGTGTGACATGGGATTCACCTTGGCTTAGATCATCAAGCATACTCTCTATTTCAAACAACTAAGAGGTATTCTCAATGTGCAAGTAGGCTTCCCTAATAGCCTCCCAGATTTCTTGTGCAGTGTCATATAACAGAAAATTTTCACCCATCTCATTAGTCATAGAGTTAATTAGCTAAGACATCACCGTATTATTCTCAGACTTCCAAACCCAGAACTTTGGTTCTTCTTCCCCTGGTTTGTTTGTGGCTCCAGTTAAGTAATCATCTTTCCCTTTACTACATATGAACATCATCACAGACTGTGACCACTGAAGATAATTCTGACCATTCAACTTATGTCTAGTGATTGTGAACATATTGTTGTCAATGGTTCCAGAATTGTCGGGTGGTAAGGGAATAATTTCGGAGGACTGGTTGTTCTGGCCGGCCATGGTGTAAAGTATCAAGTCTAACGGTTGTGGGAAGAATGGACCAGAAACAAAAATGGTGTTGTGTGGTAGTTAATGCCTAGGTTTTTACAAGAAAGAAAGTTCTGCTTGGATACCATGCAGAAAAAATATTTAGGGAGAAGAAAAATAATCTCAATTCTTCATTTGAGTATGGCACACACATATATATACATGAGTATAAGACATCTATGTAGAGTAGAAGTCTATTCTAGTTTACAAGATATCTATGTTATCTAATAAATATAAAATGGGTATCTCTAAAATTTAGGAGTACAATTAAATCTAAATGAATTATCTTTGAATTATCTCCTCTCTTCCGTGAGCCTTATCTTTCCTAAACTTTCGAAGCCTTATCTAGCAGCATTCCTTTGATCCTTTTATCCTCCTGATTTCTTCTTATTCTCCATAGTGTATTTGATGCATAAAAAATCTGAAGTGGGAAAATTGTTCAAAGATTTTTACCACATGGTTCAAACACAATTTCAAATAAAAATCTGCATTCCACGTTCTAACAATGGTACTGAATATTTTAATGAGTGTTTAGGAGTATTTTTGAAAGAAAAAGGTATAATCCACTAATCTTCCTGTTGTGAAAACTCTCAACAAAATAGCATTGCTAGAAAAAAAAAAAAATACCCTTATTTGAAGTAGCACAAGTTACCATGTTTTCTATGCATATTCCACAATATCTTTGGGGAGAAGCTATTTTGATTGCATCATACTTGATTAGTAGAATGCCTACAAGGATTTTAAAATTTGAAACTCCCCTAAATTGTTTTAAATCAATTTTTCCAACTATTAGATTGTACTCTGATTTACCATTAAAAGTATTTGGATGTACATGTTTTGTCTATATACCTATTGTTTCTCGATCCAAATTGGATTCTAGAATAGAAAAATGTGTTTTCATTAGGTATGCTCCAAATCAAAAAGGTTATAAGTGTTTTAATCCAATTACTAAAAAGACCCATGTTAGCATGAATGTCTCCTTTCTGGAAAATCAACCCTATTTTAAAAAATCATCTTCAAGGGGAGAATAATAAAAAGGAGGATAATTTTTGGGACACAACATCAACATTTCTGACCCCAACTCCAGTAGTCTCATATCATTACTTAGGGAAAGGACATGTTTCTAAGGATGGAAATCAGGAAGTTCCATGTCAACCAATGCCTAGTATTATTGCATCACAAATAGGGGGAGAAAATCTACATCCATATCAGTCACATTCGAATCTTGAGCTTCAGGTTTACAACAACAACAACAACATATCCACCCGTTATCCCACTATGTGGGGTTGGCTACATGAATTCTAGACTTCTATGTGGGTTACATCCCAACAGATAGTTTGTCTAGAATTCATATTTGGATCCGACTAGGTTTTACGCTGGCTGTCGGCTACCTAACGCAACCCTCCTCCTTTATCCGGGCTTGGCACCGGCAGTGGATAATATCCCCTGGCGGAGTAATGATGAAATGAAGTTTGAACACCATCTTCACATGGAGAAATTTCATGAGATGGTGGTGAATGAGGATAATTGATATAGTTGTGTTCCATAACTTAGTTGACATGGTGAAACCAACAAGTACAATATGGAAACACAACATCTTGAGCTTCAGGTTTATATTAGGAAAAAACCAACAAGTACAATATGGAAACACAACATCTTGAGCTTCAGGTTTATATTAGGAAAAAACTCATCAAAATACTTTAAGTTTGCCTATCCCTCAAGAACAAGACCATTCACAATCCTCAAATGAAGGTACAAAGTCTAATTCCAATCCTACTATTGATTCATTACCTTCCTCTAGTGAATTACCTAGTTCTGAATCTTGTGATTTAAATATTCCTATAGCTCATCGAAAAGGAGTTCTGTCATGCACCTGTCATTCTATTGCCAAATACTTGTCATATAACAAATTGTCTCCCAACTATAGAGCATTTACCTCTAGGATATCTAGTCTGTTTTTTCAAAGACTATTCAGGAAGCACTTGATCATCCCAATTGGAAATTAGCAGTGTTGGAAGAAATGAATGCCTTAAAGAAGAGTGGTACATGGGAAATAGTTAACCTGCCCAAAGATAAGAAAACAGTGGGGTGCAAGTGGGTTTTTACCGTTAAATGTAGGGCTGATGGGAGTGTTGAACACTACAAAGCAAGACTTGTGGTGAAAGGCTCTACACAAACCTATGGGATAGATTATCAGGAGACCTTTGCTTCTGTGGCAAAAATAAATTCAATGGATATTGTTGTCCTTAGCTGTAAACTTCAATTGGCCCTTGCACAGTTAGATGTCAAGAATGCATTTTTAAATGGGGATTTGGAGGAAGAAGTTTGTATGTTTCTTCCCTCAGGTTTCGAGGGCAAACTTGACTAAGAAAAGGTTTTTAAGTTGAAAAAGTCATTATATCGTCTTAAACAGTCCCCTAAAGCCTGGTTTTGAACATTTTGGGAGAGCAGTAAAGAGCCACGGGTATATCCAAAGTTAGGCCGACCATACACTATTTTTCAAGCACTAAGGAAGGTAAAATAGTTATTTTAATTGTGTATGTTGATGGTATAATCATATCAGGTGATGACACTGTAGAAATGGAAAAGTTGAAAAAAAAACTTGCTGAAGACTTTGAAATCAAGGATCTAGGAGTATTGACGTATTTCCTTGGGATGGAATTTGCTAGGTTCAAAGAAGGTATCTTTGTTAATGAATGTAAGTATGTGTTGGACTTGATGAAACCAGGATGTTGGGATGCAAGGAAACTGAAACTCCAATTGAATAGAATTTGAAGCTTCAACCTGCTGCTGCTGAATAGGTAGAAGAGAGGGAAAGATGTCAAAGATTGGTGGGTTGATTGATCTACCTATCGCACATTAGACCCGACATAGCATTTGTTGTAAGTGTGGCCAGTCAATTTATGCATTCTCTTGGTCAAGATCATTTTGAAGCTATGTATAGAATTTTGAGATATCCGAAAGGAACTTCGGGTAAAGGATTATATTTCAAGAAACGAGACCAGTTGCAAATAGAAGCATATACTAATGCAGATTGGGCAAGAAGTGTTAGAGACAGAAGATCCACATTAGGCTACTGCATATTTGTTGGAGGTAATTTGGTTACTTGGAGAAGTAACAAAGTGTGGTTGCTAGGAGTAGTGCATAAGCAGAATTTAGATCAGTTGCATTGGGAATATGTGAAATGATGTGGATTAAAAGATTTTTGGAAGAAGTAAAGGTCTCAACCTCATCTCCAATGAAGCTCTACTGTGATAATAAGGCTGCTATTGCAATTGTTTATAATCCAGTTCTCCATGATAGAACAAAACATGTAGAAATGGATAAACATTTCATTAAGAAAAAAATTGGCATAGGCGTTATCTGCATGCCATGTGTTCCTACCTACAGTCAAGTGGTAGATATTTTGACCAAAGGATTACACAAGACACAATTTGACTGTTTAGTAGGCAAGCTGTCAATGGAAGACATATTCATGCCAGCTTGAGGGGGAGTGTTGAAATAAAGAAAAACTGAAGATTTGACAATAAAGAAATTACAGCCCACTCGAATAATTTGCTAGCTCATTCCAATAGCTGGCAGATTTACTCGATTAGGTTGATTGAACATAGAAAATTCTGCAGCAGCTCTTTGATTCTAATTTCTTATTGCAGAAACATTCATTGTACAGATAATGTTTCTGTTTCTGTTAGTTTCATTTTTTGTATAGTGTCCTTAGATGCTTGTTGACTTTGCAGTTAATTTCGTTGTAGAGGTCCCAGGATTAACCTTAAAATCCCATTGTAAAGTTATTCTGAATTGAGAAAGAAAGAATCAGAAAATTCCCACAGATCCACATTACAAATCCAAAAGAATAAGTTGTAGGCAACTGTAAATGACAAACAATGTTAATATATATCTAATAGTCATTTTAATAGCTTCGTAGCTTAAAAAGTTCACCTTATTTACAGATAGAGCTTTCTAAGATATATTTGTGATGTAAAAAATAAAAGTTCACCTTATTTACAGATAGAGCTTTCTAAGATATATTTGTGATGTAAAAAATAAAATAGCTATTTTTGTGATGTATATATCTAATTATCTATTACCATGCCCCTGCAGTGTTGTGGCTACATTTTTTTGGAAATTACCAGCTTGTCATGTGTTTGTGTCCTTGCTTTTTAGAAGAATACAGAAGTAGCTAGTTGAGGCAAATAAAAAAATTAGGGAAATATGGAAACTTCAAAGCATTTCATAGGATTTCTTTTGTGAACTTATAGCTCAAAGAAAAAACCAAGAAGGAAATATTCATGTAGAGTATGGAAACTGTAATTCAGAGTCAATTTGATGCTTATAATCAAGAGTTTTATAGGTTGCAACATTTTTTAGACAGAATTAGTAGCTTTTAGAAGATTTTAAACCACTTTCTTCCAATATTTTTCTCCTGTCACTATTTTTGGTACTATTATTTAACTTGTGTTTTTGGAAGAAAAATCTTGATTTTTGTTTCTTCATCAGGCTTAAATTGGGGAACTTCTTTATCTAACATATTTTCACTTATTCTCTGGTGCATTTTGATCCCAATTGTTTATCTCTATAGTTAAGAGGTTGAACTCTCTCAGATATTGATCACCTCTATGTAGTTCATGCATATTTACTAGAACTAGCATTGGTGATAGGAGAAAACTTCTCTGTCTCTCTCTGTCTCTTCCCCCCCCCCCCCCCCTCCAAAAAAAAAACACACACACACACACACACACGTGCGGCACAGGCACACAAGTAAATATGTTGTGGAAAGAAACTGTTATTGAGGGAGGTGAACCATGTACAAAATAGAGGTGAATTATGTATGATAATGAATTAGAAGAAACAAACAAAAGAAAGTTATATTATTTAGGGAAAACAAACCTAGGTCACATTGCAGAAACTCATTACTACTTTCTCTTTGGGAAGCAAAAATGTGCTTTTAGGCTCCATTTTAATCAAGAAGCAATTTTGGTATGAGAGAAGTCATCTTTGCCAATTTTGTTTCATGTGGTCGTGGAGTATATATGTGCTTGTGGACACCAATTAGAAGGATAAGTGTATTAAGCTGGTACTAAGGCTAGCTACTGATGCATTTAGTTGCCTTGTTCTATGTTCTCTCTGTTGGACATTATTATAAAAACAGGGAGCTGTCTTAGCAATTATAATTGTGCTATATCTAACATAGTTGCTCTGGAGGGTTTTGTTGGCGTTATTGAACAATGTTTTTTTTTTCCTTCTGTAAATAAAGCTAAACAAGGATTGCTGTTAATAAACTAGGGTGCTTTTTATAGAATAATCTCATCCATCTACGAGGCACATAAACACTTCTTGAAGACAGTTGTAGCCTCCCAATGTTCAAGGGATCTAGCAACTCTATCTCCATCAACTTAGCTTGAATTTGATCCTGTTCCCTTACAATCTTGCAGTGATTGATAGGAACCAAGTACTTCTCGCTCTCTTTTCAAGATGCCCATTTAGAATATTGTTTCTAGCTTAACCAGCTTGTACATATGTGCAAGTTAGTAGATGAATGTATGAGGATAATGACTAGATGTGCTGATACATGAATGTGAACTACATCCAGATGCATGAATGCTGAATAATGAATGCATGTTTTAATGCTTTAATTAATCAAGTTCATGTATGAATGCATGCTGATTTCTGAATGTTGCTTTATTGCTTTAATCAGTTTCAATTAATCTTAATTCGTGTGACATTTTCATCATAAGTAACTTTGCCAGATTTTATGCGGTGAAGTTGTATGTTCTCTTTATCCCCTCTTCCTCTCCTCTCTTGAAGTTTTTATTCAAATAATTTAGAGCCTGTTTGGTTTTGTTGTGCTTTTTAAGCAGAGCAGCTTTTTATCAACTTTTTTTAAAAAACCATTTGGTAAAATATTGCTGTGCTTTTTAAAGCACAGATGCTTCTTCCAAAAAAGCCTAAGTAGTTTTTAAGCAAAAGAGTGATCCCCTTTTTTATAAAAAGCACAACAGCTTTTAATGGGAACCACAATCATTAATAGACTATTTACTTTTATAACCATTCTCTCTTTTCATAATTATGCCGCTTCACAAAATAGGTATTTAATATCCTAGTGTCTTTTTTTAGTCATTTTACAAATCTACATCATAACCATAGAATATTAGCCAAACACTTATTTCTTGCTTTTAACATTAATTATCACAGCACCACACCCATGACCAAACATTACTTTTTTGATGTTACTTCACAGCACAGCACAGCAATACCAAACAGGCCCTTAATTCGGGATAAAGTAGGTAAGAGCATTTTCCTTCCTTCATGGGAATTAACTCTATAAAATCAGTTACAGCATATCTCTTTCCAAACTTAGAAAAATTGGATGAAAAATTGGATCAGAAGAAGTCTTTTTTGTTTTGTTTTTTTTTTTTTTCCTTTTTATAAGTAATAATGGATTGGGCAGTTGCTGCTCTGTAAGTCCCTTTGTGGATTCTTCGCCCATTTCTACACTTCAATTTTCTAAAATAAGCACTAATTTGACATTATGGGCACTTAATGAAGCCATAACTCTGAAATTTATCTAAAAACCCTATTCTGCTTGGCCATAGCATGTCTGACCAATTATACAGCTAATCTTATGGGAAGCTGGTAAATTCTCTTTCTTATAGTTCTTGAAGAATTCGTGACTAAACATAGCTCCATTTCCAAGCTAATTTCTAACTTGGATTTCTTGTTGAAACCATTCTGATTTAAGGAACCTCCTTTGCAGACACTTCTTTTTGTTCATTAGAGAAGTTCTCATCTAGTTTGATTTCCACTAGGGTAAATGAAAACATAAAGCGAAGGTGTAAAACTTAGTTTCTGATCTGGAAGTATGCAAGGCATTCTGGCAAATCTTTCCTCTATTTTTCTCACTTTGAAATACTTATTTTTGGGAATAATATTGAAAATTGTCGCTTGATCGTGTGACTTTTAATTTGTCATTTGAAGTTTTAGGGTAAATCCTTTAATGAAGAAAATTTAGAGGCATGTTTTGGCCAAAAAAGAAGCAAAGAAGGTAGTGAAGCAAAGTTAAAAGCTAGTGAAGATTTATAATGACAACTTTGCAAAAGAGATGGGTAAAGAGGAATATATTTATGTATAAATTTTTCAAGAGAAAGGAAAACAAGGCATTTGAGTCGAGTGAAATGCACAAAAAGAAATGTGTAAAAGTGTCACGTTCTAATGGTTTGGGGTGGCTTACTCATGAGGGTAGTTATAGAGGTTATGACTTGTACCCAGTGAAGGCTATATGCAATTGTATTTTTTCAGTTTAGGCGGGATTTGAGGCGCGGAGACTCAGTATATAAAGACATGATCCCCATCCGCCTACTGGCATCTGGGAATTCTCCCTCTTCTTTCTCTGTTTCTCTCCCCATTTCTCTCTCTTTCTCCTCTCTGTTTCTCTCATTCCTTTGCTGAATTTTCTCGGATCACACTGATCAGTGAGAATTCAGTGTTAGATCAGAGATCTGACAAAAAGATGAAAAACAAAAAGTACTAGTAAATGAGGAGGTGATCAACAGTAGATGGAAGGAGTATTTCTTGAAGTTACTCAATCAAGGTGAAGAAACAAACAAGTAATATGTTGGGAAATCTTATGAACCTTGAAAAAGATAGGAATTACATGTTCTATGGACACATATGCCAAACGAAATAAAGCATTTGAAGAATGGTAAAGCTATATCTGGACAGAAACATGGAAGTGCATAGGTGAAGAGGGCATTTTCAATTAATAGAATTATTTAATGTGATCTGTAAATTAAAAAGGATGTTGGACAAGTAGAGGAAGGGCACTTTAGTGCCTATTTGGTGAGAATAAAGATGTTCAAAGTTGTGGAAATTCTATGAAACTCCAGGAGACAATGATTATGTAAAGATTACAAAGACAAACCAAGAATCTGAACACCAATTTCATGCCTGGTAGGTTAACAACAAAAACTCTATGGTTGTTGAGACTTCTAATGGAAAGATGTAGAGATAACAAAAGGATTTTACATATAGTGCTTAAAAAGTTTATGATAAAGTTCCTAGAGAAGTCTTATGGAAGGTCTTAGAGAAGAAAGGAGTGCAAATTGCTTATATACAGGTTATTGGAGACATGTATCATTGTATCAATGAGCACAAACACATTAGAAGTTATTGAGGCTTTTCTAATTACAATCAGATTACATTAATGATTTGCATTAAGCCCTTAATCTTTGGGCTAATAATGGATGAAGTCACTAAACATATCCAAGTAAAGGTGACTTTGTGTATGCTATTGTCATGCACCTAGGTTTAACCTAGGGTTTTAAGAGGAATTTGGAAGAAATTAGGGGAGATAGATCAGAAAGGGAGGGAGAAAATCAGAGAGTACAGAGAGAGATCAGGGAGAACCAAGAGAAAGGGAGAGAATTTGAGAGAAAATATGAGAGAGAACAATCTGTTATCATTCATCTACTATATGCATTCTCTAACTGCATTGGCCTATTTATAGGCTTTACTATCCTTTCAGTTACAATACAATTGAAAGGTACAACTGCTACAGAAGCCTAAAGTACAACAAGAACAACAAGAAAGAAATACATGTATTAGACAATTATTAATATATCTTTGGGGTCATGATAGCTATTTGCAGATGACATTGTCTTGGTGGATGAGATAGAAAAAGCTTGAATATTCAAGATATAGAGGAACATTTTAGAATCTAGAGGTTTTAAGTTAAATAGATTTAAAACTGAATATATGGAATGTAGTTTGGTAAACTTACAAGTGTGGATGGGTAAAATTTGAAGTTCAAGTCATCAAAAAAAAAAAAAAAAAAAGAAGATCTGTTAAGATATCTTGGATCAATGACACTAAAAAAAGATACTTGGATCAATCATAAAAAAAGATGGCAAGGTTGATGAGGATGCTGCCTATAGAACTAAGGCAAGGTTGCAAATATGGAAAAGTGCATCAGATGTTTTATGTCATGCTAAGATTATGTTTAAGCTAAATGGAAAGTTTTATAGGCTAGTCATAAGACCAACTTTGTTGTATGACATAGATGTCGGACAATAAAGCACTAATATGTGAGAAATGTGAGCTTAATAGAGATGAGGGTGTTAGATGGATGTATGACAATACAAGAAAACATAAAATTTGAAATGAGTTTATTTGTATCAACCCTCTTATTGAAGATAAGATGTGTAGGATATAATTGGGATGGTTTGTTCATGTGAGAAGAAGATCAATAAATGCTCTTGTGAGGAAAGTGTATGGAATAGAACAAGCCTTTAGCAAAAGAGGTAAAGGAAGATCAAGAAAACTTGGTGGAGAACTCCTAGGTGTAATATGAGTTATAAGAGTCTTACTGAAGATAAGGATATAGATAGAAATGATTGGTGAGCTAAAATTCTACCTCTTCATGAAGGGTTTTGCCCTTTTTTGCTCTTCTACAATGATATCATACACACAATCTTTTTTGGAATAAATTTAATGGTATTTTGTTTATTCAAAAAAAAAAAAGGAATCAATGAAAGCCTAATCCATTTTTAGTCATTTGAGAAATTGTTAGGATGTGGTTTGTACTGGTGTCGCATATGCAAACGGTGTTTTACAATTGTACCATATCTGGAGCCCCTGTTTGCACTTTCGAAGTGGGAAATTTTGATACTCTTACCCTATGGGCCAAATGCCCACAAAAAAGAAGCCCATAGCCCAAATATAGTTCTGTAAATAGTGCACTTAGGGTAAGATTAGGTCATAGAGGTGCAAGATGAGCAGAGATCGAGAGGAGCCGACATCAGATCCCTCAACTAACCTGTCTCTCTCACTCAAAGGAATACCAGATCTTGAACATTCAACTACACTCCCCCCCGCTCCGATCATGGCAGGTAATTTTTCTTGCTTTCTTTGTGATTTTTTTATCTCTTGCGGATTGTCATACTGCACGCAGAGATACACATCTCTCTCTCTCTCTCTCTCTCCGTGATGCTATCTGCTGATGAGCTAGACTTGTTCAATACATCTCTTTTTGTAAACCCCCACCATACTCTTTGGCATAGACTTCTACTGTGTGTGTTTTTGAGGGGCTGGTTTTGATAAAGCTGTTTATTTCATCTCTGTTCATGATCCCTTCATACCAAATAGAGTAAGGGATCACTGTTGCATGTCCTTGATTCCATCTCTCTTTTCTCTATTGTGTGAATAGATCTGAACATTCCCTTTCAATCTCTTTTGCTCTCATGCACTCGGGTTGGAGCACCGACCAGACTGCTTAGTAATGGAATCTTTCTTTCAACTGTGTTTTTTGTTTTTTTTTACCTTCTCTCCATATATAAGGCTATGTTACTGGGCCATACTATTTTTGAATCATATCAATTTGTTAAGATGGTTAATTCCCCCCCCCCCCCTTCTGGTGCTCAATATTCTGTCCTTGTTTGTGTCATGGCTGCAACAGAGTTATAGATCTGGGTTAATAACTGAATGAGGTTAAAGCCTGTTCATCTAGGATTATGAAGTCCATTTATTGGTATATAAGGCTATCCTGTTGCCTTACTCTAAGCTCTCAATCTTGAATAATTATGTCTGTATTGGTTTATGGAGAGCAAATGAAACATATTGTGGGAAAAATTCTTAGTTCATAATCAAGATGACTAGATAATATATACATCCGTTTGACCGTTTTTATATAAATTGATTGTCAAATATTTCCAAGTTAAATGACCTGTTCAGTAAGCAAATTAATATGGTGACTGGGTGACACTAAAATTAAAATTTCACAATATTCTCTACCTTTGGCTTAATTCAACTTTATGCTAATGTAGAAACCATAGTTTTGTCCCCAAGATCAGTGATTTGTTAATTATTTGCAAGAAGTCATGAAATAGATAGGAAGTTAGGATCCCTATTTGACACTGTTGCGACAATATTTTTCCTTCATGAATGAAGGGAAGAGAAACAGAAAGGGCTTATGGCACCATGTTCTTGTTTGTTTTCTAGTAAGCTTCTTAAGAGGTGGCTATTTAAGAATTTTACTTTGTGTAACCAAGAATCAGGTTGATCCCCTAATATGAGCATGTTTGAGAAGTTGAATGTCACAGAAACTGATCTCTGGGACCCTAGATAGTAGAAAGATATGAACCAGTTTCTAAATTCTTCTTTGTTTGGATTTCCTAGAAACTTTTTTGAGGGTGGAACTGGAGGTAAAAACATGAATTTTTCATTTCCAAACATCACTTGCTGAAGGGGATGGCATATGACAAATATTTTCTCTTGCCATATGACTGCTGTTACTTAAAGTTTGGATTCCACTATAATTTCCATGTATTTAACATTTAGATATGCCTTCTGAGTTCATCATTCATTTTCTTAATTACTATGATTGTACTAAATGGCTTTTTTAATCAACATTACCTACATCTCGTAGGCTCTTCTAAGTTCCACAGTTACCTCTTGCTTAATGCATAACTCACTTTGAACGCTACATTATATCGGACATATGTCCCCAATCTACATTCTAGTTGCCTTTTCTTCTGAAAATAAATTCCATATAGAGTTCTATTTGATTACTATTCCATGCCCTTTTGATTTCCATTTCTTGCATTAATACTTATGATAGGATGATACACACTTTTCTATTCCCTCAATGTTCCAAGTTTGTCTATACTATTTGCCATAATCATGATATGCTTCTATTTAGTAGTTCTAACCTACTTTCTTTTTTCTTTTTTTGACTTCTTTCTCGCATGTTTATATCTTTGAAAATCATACTCAATTCTACTTTTTACTAATTTCTATATAATGCTTGGTACTTTCAATACATTTGGCATATCATCATTCTACAACTGAGAATCGTTGCTGGCTGAAAACCAAAGCAGTTTATGCATTAATGGAGGTTAATGGAAAGGTGTAAAGAAAATAAAAGAAAGGTGTATTGAAATGATTATCTGTGAAGGAGATTAATAATGGAAAAGGTATAAGGAAAAAAGAAGAAAATTTTATATGGTTTTGTGAATATAGAGAGGTCCAATTTAATATGGTGGGCTTCCTATGAAAAGTCATAAAAAAACAGATATATTCAACTGACAGGAGACGTGGGGTGAGATCAAAGGTATGTGCTGTAAATTATTTTCCCCTATCATAGGTATACATGGTGGGTCACTGTCAAGTTTGTAGCTTTTGCATTTGTTACGGATGAATCTGATGGACCTGGGTACAATGAAACCAACTTACTTTGTGGCATAAAGTCTGAGATAAATAGCATTTGTTTCTTCTTTAATTATTACACATAATTCCTAGATTAAATTATTTTTCTTCCATTATATATCCTCTTTGTTGTGAAGTAAATTTGTATACCTGGTTTGTTTGTTACTGTAAACCCAATTTGTGTGTGTGTGTGTGTGTTACTAATGGTAATTTTCTGTTTAAGGATAGATGGAAATTATGGACAAGATCAACAGAATTTCCAGCATCAAATATCAGCTATGCCTACCCAGAACAATGAAATCCCGTTGCTGCCTCCACATCTTGAACTTGTTGGACGCTCAATTGTAAGTCTGGTTTTTAACTTTGCTTCACCTGCCTAGAACATGAGATCGGTGTTGATGGAAGCTTTATTTGTGCTTTCAAATACATGAAAATAAAGGATTCATGCAGGCATGAGTAGAAACAGAAAGCATTTTTGTGTTCTCGTAATTTTTGCAGGGCTGTCCTGCAAATCCATATCAGCATCCATATTATGGGGGAATGATGGCAGCTTATGGTCCTCAGCCTCTGGTGTGTATGCATCTTTAACATACTTATTAAGATGATTGGTTCTCAAACCAAGTAAAGTTTTCTCAGTTCTTTTTGTAACTTACAGTTCAACTCATTTATGCTCATACGTGGTTATCCATTTTTTTGAGGACGCTGTCATTGCAGTGGAAGGGCTCATTGCTGAAGTAGATTTCAGTTATTTAAATGTAGCTCCCATAACATATTTATAGGCTTACAGGAAATCCTAAAATGTTGGAATAATATAGAGAATCAGGCATATTATATGTTATGTTGATATGCTGTTTAGGAAAAGTTTCAATTAGGTAGAACATAGATGAGCCCTCTCATCTTAAGTTTACTTGGATAACCACTTCATTATATTTGTTTTATTTTGTTCTCATTTTAAGTTACATAAACAGGAAAAATACCCCAAAAAATAATAATTCTTTCTGGTGAACAGAAAGCTATTTTATTTAGGTTTTTGAGTTTAGCCCATGCAACAATACTCGTGATGGAGGACATTTGCAACAACCTCTAAAAGACATATAAGAACAGTTGTAAAATTGGTTTTAAGGCCCAACTATTGATTTGGGATGCTTTGGATGAAGAAAAGCCCTCCTAGAAGCTTTGTTGGGCTTAATTTTGATGTTTTATGCATCAAGGATATTTTTGTCTTTTTGCATAATGTTTCCTAAAGTATTTTTGGTAACTCTAATTATGTGTTAGGGTTTTATTTATTGTCTTTTTTCTAGTCTTATTATTAATAGATTTCGATTTTGTTTAGTTTCCTAATAAGAAAAGGATATCCATTTTGTTAGTTTCCCAATAGGAAAAGGATTTCCTAATCCTAGTAAGAATAAGATTACTGGAACTCTATAAATATCATTGTAATCTTTTTTTCGTTAGTAAATGAATAATTATCTTCTGGTTTCTTTAGGTGTGATGCCTAGAATGCATGTCTCTGTTTCTCTCTAGTCTTCCAATTTCATCTTGTTATTTTCGTAACCCTAATTTCTGCCTTCTTCTCTGCCCCAAAATTTCATCTTTCCAACCAACCATATTTTACCCCTAAATTGCCTACCAACCCATGATATATCAAAACCCTACACTCTTCCCCAATTCCCAATTTTCCCTAGCCTAATAAACCCTGAACAAGCCTTCAATTGCTAGGTATTCTCAGAAAACCAATTCTGTCTGACATCAATTTGACACTCTAAGATCTGTTTTATTTTTCAGATAACCAAAGAGTACATTAGAAGTTATCAGGGGGGTGCCAATGGATTGGGCAAAGAATTAGTTGGTGGAACTAGATTTCCAAGTTTCAACTAGACTGGTACCATACCAGATGCTGACATGATAGCAAAGACCTTGAAGAGAGGATTAACACACACACACACACACATATTGCTTCAGGCACCACCAATTCATCTTTTCAAAACATTGTATGTGCCTCTCCCTCTCGGTGCACCTACTAAAGCCTAGTGGAGCTGCTCTTGTTTTTGAGCTCTTGAACTTCCTTAGTTCTTTATGAAGCCTTTTGCAACCCATGAATGCTTTCAACAAGTTCAGCTCCATACAGCACAAAATCTCAGTAACTTTTAAAGGTGTTGGTCTAGGTTGTGGTGGGACAGTAAAAGTGCCAATCTTCAACCGGACAAGACCTTGTTCTATCACTGAGTTACAGAACACACTTTTTCATGTTATTGGCTGAACTAAGAAACTCACATGTGAAAGAAATTCATTGCTGCATAGGTGGTTGAGGTTTGCTGACCATATAATGGGATAAAGGCTTGATATGTTGTTGCATAGGTGGTCAAACTTATTTAACTCTCAGAACTTGGCAAAATGTGATTGAATAGGTTCTCACTTGAATCAGTACGACCTTCTTACATCCTCATTCTGTTATTTGGCTAAGAATTAGGTCTCAAACCAGGGAAAGAACCTATATAATTTTTACCTTAAATTCTGAGTTAACACATTGTCAAAATCTTGGATGATTCATTGCAGGAAATTGTCCTGTTGAGATCTCTGCCTTTATCATGTTTCTTATTTTTGTATCTTTGTGTATTGCATCAGACTCTCTGAATATTTTGACATTTTTGTGACCTAGATTTAGTTCCCTTTCTTGGGAACCACTTTCCTTTACATTCCATGAACTGAAGGAATATGTGAACTATTTTTCCAACTTTTAGCGGGATAAACTTCAGGAAATCTGATTTTCCCCCTTCAGTGTCCCTATTTTAGATGTTGGTTTCTTGGTATAAAAGGGTCTGAGTTGCTGTATTTGATGGGCGATGACGGCATACAAGGTGAAGAAATACCTGATGTGAAGATGTACAAGCACGCATAATTTGTATTTTATCATGATTATAGTCGTCACATCCTTCCATGTGGTGCAGTGTACTCTCCCACTTAGCTTATAATGTAACAACCCTCGAGCCAATGAGGTCAATATCCTAGGAGGCACCATGGTGCATCCTTATTAAGGGGCTTGCTGGTTTCAGCTTCCCCTCAAGGTACCACGCCAATATGGTGGAGACTTCGAAACTAATAGACCACAAGACCATATCACCTATGGCGTACTCAACAGATACGCTTATCAGCCAAGTCATGGTATCTTTTCCCTGAGCATACCTTTCCTCGGTCAGAAACAGCTGAGAGCTGGCTGCATAGTTGGATTACCTTTATACATAGAGATGATTGGCAAGCTTGAATTCATATGGAGGACTCACCTAGTGAGATTAAGGCTTGATATGTTATTTTTATGGCTTGATTATCCTCACCAAACCCATCTCCCCTGTTGTATCAACTTCCCAAATTTGAACTGGTGGTAGGACTCAAGGGCTTAGACTTAAAAATCCTTGGGTACTTGCAGATTTTAGGTTATGTTCAAGAGTTTTGTTGAGACAATCACCCTTCCCTGTTTCAAGAAGGATTTTTCCTTGGTTATCAATGAGAGCACTAGAAGAAAAACCAAGCACACACTGAGAACCATTGGCTTTGGACATTGACATTCATTGGATACATTAGATGTCTCCTTTTAGTATTATTATTAGTTTTCTTCCATTATTGGGCACTTGAGGATGCTTATGTCCATAGGGATGTCTGTTCATTCCTTGACCAAATTAGAACTACATTGTAATTTAGGACAAAAAGCCGCTTGTCTACTTTCATTTCAGAGCAAGGCAAGCTCATCTTCCGAGATCCATAACTGGGCTCTTACTGCTTGGCAGAAGGTTTAAAATCATAGTTTTTGTTACCCTTCTAGAAGCTCAAAGGCCCTGCATTTCCACTCTACCAGTCTCCCTTAGTTGAATTCTCTTGACTCTCTACCTTCCAGTTTCAGGCAATGGTCATTCAGTGCCCATCATTACTAATTCTTAGAGGACCCAGCAAGACAAGACCGCTGCGACTATCAACACATATAATCTGGGACTGTGGGCTTCTCTTGTTAAGATTGGATCCCATAAGTAGATGAGAACAGTGACTTAAGTTGCATTACAATTTCCAACCATTGTTGGCCATTATCTTGGGTGAAGTCAACATTTTGTAGTATTTTATCCAGGCATTTTTAAGTTTGTGCACCTGTGAATTGGCACTTGATTCTTTACACTTAAATTATGACCTTCCTCTCAGCCATAAAAATAAATTGTGACCTTATTATTGAGCTCAAAAAGTCAGGCACAGCTGGTTTGACAACACACTGGAAAATCGGAATACAGGATATAATTTTTGTGCCCAACTCATTATATGTTGGCTGTCATAATTGCCCCTGGGTTATAGCTTGTTATGAAGTTTAGATCTATATCCATGTATAACTGCACTTGAAATTGTGTGATGAGGATGCTCTTGGAAATTGAACGGATCCACCTTAATGGACGCAAGCGGACAAGTTTATCCATTGGGGTTCTATTTCAAGTTATTTTCGTGCATCCATTTGCTTATATTTATTTCTTATTTTGTAGATTTTACTCATTTTGACTATATCTCTTCTCTTTCCATAACAAAGTGACAGATGTTCTGGGCATTTCATTTGATAAAGTTGGGTCATGGTTTTGATGCTTATTGCTTATCTGTTTTCTTTTGTGTTTGCTTGATCTCAGAAGTTCTAGCATTAATTGTTATTATTGTTTTATATGGAAGAAATTTTAATCTCTGCAATTTATGCTTGATATCTATACTTGTATGTGTGTGTGTGTATTTTAAACTGATTCTGTATTGTAGTTCATTTATGTCAAGAACCTAGGTTTAACCTAGGGTTTTAAGAGGAAATTGGAAGAAACTGAGGGAAAGAGAACAGAAAGGGTGGGAGAAATTAGAAGAACAGAGGAAGAATTTAGAAAGAACAGAGAAAGATTAGGGGGAAATTAGGGAGGAAATCGAGAGAGAATTGATGAGAGAGAAGTCTGAAAATCTGAATGTCATTCAACTATTGACTATTCTCTAACTGATCTAGCCGATTTATAGGTTTTTCTATCCTTTCAGTTACAATAAAACTGAAAGGTACAAACTACTACAGTAGCAAAGAATAACAAAAAAGAAATACATATAATATACAATTATTATTATATTCTTGGGGTTGTGACAATTCCCCCCTCCTTGAGGGATCTCTTGTCCCCAAGAAATTATAGCAACGGACCACTGTTTTCTTCATCCAATCTCTGCTTTCACTATTTGGTTCATTCTTCTTTTCTTTTTCCTTTCTTTTTTTCTCCTTCTAAGTCTTTTCCTTTTTCTCTTACATTCCTTTTCTTTTGCTTTTCCTGCAAATATAAAATGTAGTCCTCAAAGATCTCCCTGTCAAAGCTCGCTTCTCCAATTGATCTGTAACTTCCAGTGATTTCCTTGACCTTCATGCAAAAATTATGCCATTGAGTCTTAGCAATAAGTATTCCGGAAACAGCCTGTTCTTCCATCATCCTCCAAACCGTATAACAGTTCTTCTATTCAGTCTTCTTTAATTGTTACTTCTCTACTAAAACTAGCGTCAGAAACTGGTCTACACCATCTGAAATGATAGCAAGACTGTCATATTGTTCATATTCAAGAACATTCAAAACAACAGTAAGATATTCTCTTGCTGGACGTGTCTTAAGCTTTTTGATGCTTGATTTATCCAAAGCCATGGACTCCTTAGCCTTCTTTGGAGTCAAAGACAAAGGAACAATATTCTTAAGACCTTCTTTCTTAGAACCATTCCTCTTCTCTTTGGCTCTGTCCAGTAAGTCCTCAATTACTAGCTTTGCATTGGCATTAGGTATTGGAGGAGTACCTATTCCTTCAAGAACAACAGATTTATAATCTTCAAAATCCAAAGTTTATGTGCTCGTAACGTTCCCCAACTTCACAACATCTTTTGCTTCTTGCTTGCTGGTGTACACCAAAGGTTTATCTTCAACAGATTTCTCCTCTAATGGTGTTGCAGTGACTTTTCTGGCAACTGCCATTCTTGTCTTGGTATCTTTGACTTGATTTATAGCTAGAATATCTAATGACTCAAATGTTTTTTTATCAATTCTGATTGTTCCTCAGCTTCCTGTAAGTCAGAAGTCTGAGGAAGGACTCCAGCACCAATATCCTCCTTATCAGTACTTTCTGAATCAAAACACTCATTCTCAAGATTGAAAGTAATCGAAGAATCATTGCTCCACAATTTTGACTTCTCTTGGTACTGCTTACTTGAAGAAACTCTTGAGACTGAATAACATCGTTCGCAACATCTTTCTCATTACTTCTTTCTTCCTTAGTTGAACTCTTTGGTTTATTAATGGAATACAGATTCCATGGACTGTTAATGGAATACTGATTCCTGGGACGAGTAGTGTATGGATCTCCAATTATCATAGGGACTGGTCTCTTTATTTGAATAATTGGATCATAATATTCCTTAGAAAGTGATTCAACTACAAGACTAACCTGATATTGTTTGGCCACCATAACCATGAATTCGTCCAGCTTTTAGTTGAGGTTAGCGAATGTTTCCTTGATTCCTGTATCCATCTCCACAGTTCAACTTCTCGCCTTCAATAAGGAATACCCGAAACTGCTTCACTTTGAATCTACAACCTCCTTTGACTCAATCAGTTTTGTTATAGCCTCCTGAGAGTTGCCTATGGATCTGGCTCTAAAACTACTTTCCCGAAATCTCTGTAAATAAAATTGCATTAAACAAGGAAAAAAAGTGCAAAGTGTACAAGAAAAAGCAAGGCCATACCCCACAAACATGAAAGCTACAGAAACCGAAAACTACTTCCAGAAATCACCTATGATGAACTTCCAAAGATCGCCTATGATCAACAGTCACCTATGATCAGCAAACGCCAATGAAACTGCTTCCAAAATTGCCTGAATTCCACTCCTGAATTCGACTTCCTGCATTGCTTAAGTCCAATTCAGTAGCCGAGGACCACCGACTCTGGTTCACCTTCAAAATCTGAACCTAGAACCATTACTAATAATTGCCGGAATCATAGCTGAGAATCAATTGGCTCTGATACCAAATGTCAGGAACCTAGGTTTAACCTAGGGTTTTAAGAGGAAATTGGAAGAAACCGAGGGAAAGAGAACATAAAGGGAGGGAGAAATCAGAACAAAGGAAGAATTCAGAAAGAATAGAGAAAGAGAGAGAGATTAGTGGGAAATTAGGGAGGAAATCGAGAGAGAAGTCTGGAAAATTTGATTATCATTCAATTGTGACTATTCTCTAACTGATCGAGCTTATTTATAGGTTTTTCTATCCTTTCAGTTATAATACAACTAAAAGGTACAAACTGCTACAGTAGCAAAATACATCAAAAAAGAAATACATATAATATACAATTACTATTATATCCTTGGGGTTGTGACAATTTACTTCTTGCCTCTTAATGTCTTTACTTGAAATGACAATTTTTACTTCATAGATATGAAAGTTGATCTTGGTAAAATGTGATAGATATTATCTTTGGATAATTAACATCTTCCTTAGTTACTTTTCACCTCCAGTGTGGGATAAGTTCTTTTTGACAAATGCAATAAATTCTGATTGCTAACAACCTATTATAATGGCCAGCTTCTTCCTAATTACATTGAGATACCACATGCCAGAATGCCTTTGCCCCTTGATGTAGCGCAAGAGCCTGTTTATGTTAATGCAAAACAATACCATGGGATTCTGAGGCGAAGGCAATCACGTGCCAAAGCGGAGCTTGAGAAGAAATTGATAAAATTCCGAAAGGTAAACTTTCTGTTCTCTGCCTCTTTTTCTCTTAGCTTAGTTTCTGTCCGACGTAGTTAAGAGTTTATTTTTGTAGTCCAATATGGGAAATTATTGTTGCCTCCTTATCTGAAAGCCATAAAATCTCATAGAAGTAACATTTTCTTCAAATTATTTTTCATTAGTTATTCTGTGTCTAGAATTCATGTAGCCAACCCCACATAGTGGGATAACGGCTGGATATGTTGTAGTTATTCTGTATCTCTCTGTAACTTGTATTTTACATTTGGATTTTCAAGAACTTACCTGCTCTTAATTTGAGGTTTCCTTTTATTTTAGTTGACAATTTTATAAGCAATTGAGTATCCTACTATGCATTAGGGAAATTTATTTATGTCTACTGCTACCATTGTAGAATGCTGCAAGCTTGGGATGGGTAGACACTGTGATACTAGATCATGATAACTAGACATTGTGTTAGGAATGTTTTTATTCCCAATAAAAGTTTTCGAGTTCCATCTCTAGTTGGCTATTTGCATCTATATGGGAAAAATTTTACAACTGGAAACAGGTTTACACAGTACCTTGTGGCATACTTTGAAGATGTGTGCGCTTCAGAACAGAAGTAGTGTTTAAATTCCGTGTCATTGAACATGTTATTTCATCAGCTTAATTGTGGGAGTCCCCTTGTTTCTGAATTATAAAAGTTTTTTGGGCTCTTGAATAGAATTTTTTTTCCATGAAAGGTTAACTGTGACTTTTGACTTTGTTCTGCAGTAAGTGCAGCAAGTCATGTACTTTGATGGAATTTTCCCAGAGATATGACAAAATTGGATGATAAAGTTCATAATCTCAATTGATTTCTGTAAACAGCAGTCAGTTCATATTTCTGCTGCATGTCAGCTAGTCTATATTCCCTGTATCATTTTTTTCCTCTGGACCTTGGAAACTTATCGTCTCTAACTTCCAATTTCTATCTGTCACGTGCTTAGCAATGGGTTATGCCGCTAAAGTGTAATGCATCCAATTCATGCTGAAGCGGACTGGAGAATGGATTCCTTGGCACATCTATTTTGTGTGAAATGACACATCTTCATTTGAGAATATCAATATTCAAGCTTTGTTATATATGACTCTTTTTCTTCTTCCTCCTTTTTTTCCCCCTTACAGCCATATCTTCATGAATCCCGCCACCAGCATGCTTTGAGAAGGGAAAGGGGAAGAGGAGGTCGTTTCAAGAAGAAGTCCGATGCTGAGGCCTCAAAGCCCTCAGGTGAAGAAAGCGGGAATGTTTCAGGTTCTGCCATCCCACCACCCGACCCTGCCAATTCACCTGGCTCTGGAACTTTGCCATTCGAGGCTGTTGAAACCCAGAACAATCATGAGGAAGCAGAAGGACCTGAAGTGCACCAGACTGGTGAACTGCAAGGATACAGCAACAGTGGTGGGCCTTACCTGTACCGTGGCGGCTTCCAGGCATATAGTGGAAATCCAACCCGAGGAGGCGAGGGAGGCTCTTCTGCTCAGCACTGGAATGGCATCCAGCCCAACCCTCCTCCTTCGCAAAGGGGTCTTGCTATCCAGTGAAGCTGCCACCAAGGGGGGCAAGCGGATGCTGGGAAGGATGGATGGCGTGGAATCATTTGGCAAATCATTCTTGGCTATATTAAGCTGGGTGCCAAATCTTCTGTACAAAGTTGGAACTTCGAAGGAATATAATCTGTGTAGTGGTGGTGAAAACCTAAATGCTGCTATAACTAGTGAGACTTGGTGTGTAAGTTTTGACGGGAGGCTAGTTTTATCTGGTATTGTATGGGTATTTCGCATGTGTCTCTCTTACCTTAAATAAGGGTAAAGTTTGAATATTAGATATCAATGCGTGGCCTGACCAAGGGGTTGTTTCTACCATCACCACCATTAGCCAACCCATCAGATGTAGTCGCTGTCTTTATGATTTGTTCTTGTGCTTTCCTTTTTTTTTTTTTTTTTTACAAATTCAGCAAAGCTCGTGCAACAAATAAGTGAGAATATTTATTGTAATTAGATGATATCACATTTCTCATAATTCAATTACATGTGGCCCCATAAGATTGTAAATGAGGAGCGGTTTGACATTTGGTTCATGTTATAAATGAGTAAATCTTGAACTCTAACTTAGAGTTGAACTTATAAACGAGTCAAGTTTAAATAAAGTAAATTTCAGCTTATGAACTAGTTTTTAAACAGTAAATAAAATATTTTTTATTATTTTAATATTATTTTTTAAATAAAAAAGAATTTTTTTTGTCTTTATTTAAAATATTATTTTAATTAAATGTATTTCAAAGATGAATTTAGATATGGGAGTAAAGATGAAAAAAATCCATCTCCATGGGTTCAAGTTTAATTTCAAATTCTCTTTTATTTTTCATTTGTTGATTTTTGAAATTTATTTTAAGCTTAAATCAAATCTTAGCTGTATCCACCATTTACTCCCTTGGCCATTGCTATTGCGTCCTCTGTCACCCATCTCCCTCACTGGCGACACCTATTTCTTACCATTGTCATGGTCTTTGTTGTCGTCTTCACTATCTATTTGATTTAATGCCTTGTTTTTTTTTTTTTTTTTAACTAGGTAGTAGTTTTTCTACTAATTCTTCCCTCTAATAAAAGATTCTCTCCTCAATGATATTTATTCTACCTTAATACAATACATTATTCAGTTTTACAAATTTGATATACCATAATAGACTATACATTTAATTACATCACAGACTATAAGTCATAAAAAAAGTTTACGCAAATAGACAATTCTATTAGGCTACCTAGATTAATAAATGCATTATCATCAAAAAGTGCACGTCTTCCTGTTAAAGATATTTTTGGAAGGATTATTATTATTATTATTATTATTATTATTATTATTATTATGCATGGGGTCCATGAAAGTTTTGTGGTTATGTTTGAATTTGTTATTTTGATTTAGCTAAGATGATTGATAGTGTTACTTTACTTTGTCTTCATATTGCCTCTATTGAAGCTAGTTCTACAAGTCCCATTATAGATGTAATTGATAATGTCATTGAGAATGCAGTTGAAATTGAAGAAGAAGAAGCATTGGAAATTGAAGAAGAAGGGGAAGAAAATCCTTTTTGAAAAAATAGAAAAGAAAGAAGATATCTAAAATTTGGAATGAGTTCAAAAATGTTTTCTTCCGTTATGGAAATAAGAAACCTAAATGCATTCATTACAAGTATCGACTTAGCATTATTAAGAACGGTGCAACAACACAATTTCTTTAGCATTTGAAAGTTTGTTTGGTCCATAAGATAAACTTTAAGGGATAAAATTAATTTTTTGTTACTACTGTAATTGTAAAGTTGAAAAGTGTCAATATAGTGTTAAGTTTTAAGTACTATCATTGAAGGATTGGAGAGGCTTTTTCTAATATGATTATGGTTTATAAATTGCCTTTTAATGTTGCATAGAATAAATTATTTAATTTATTCATGAGAACTATCTCCTAACTATGAGAAGGTAAGTTGAACAATTGTCAAGAAAGATTGTTTTTTCACTTATGAGCTTGAGAAGAAGAAAATTATGAGTCTTGAAGAATGTGAGTAGAGTTAGTGTGACCATGATTTGTGGAAGTTGGGTCGACTTTGTTGTTAGTTGAAAGATAACTTGTCATACCAAAACAATATTCTTATTGGTTGAAGGTTCTTTCACGTAAGGTGTGTGCGCATATTTTGAATCTTTTGGTACAAGATGAATTATCTGAAATTTAAAGTGTGATTTATAATATACATAAAAGTGTGAAACACATTAAAATTTATGTATCTTGTTTTTAGATGTTTTCTGATATTGCCAAATAATTGAAGTTGTCTAACAAGAAACTTATTCTTAATAACAACACAAGATGGAATTCAACGTATTCTATACTGGTCGTATTAGACTTTAAAGATGTGTGTTCTATCTGCCAACAAAGAGATTCATGCTACATCTATTTGCCTATTGAGGAAGATAGGAAAATGATAAGGGTGCGTTTGATTACAATGGTAGAATTTGGGTGGAAAGAAAATGAATTTATAGAAATTAGAAGTTTAACCTATTTGATTGATATAATTTTCTAACTAGAAAATGATGTTATTTTTCATCTTTTAGTGTTTGATTGGTAATATTTTCTATAGAATTTGGTCATTTTCTTAGCATTTCATGTTTGATAGGCATTATTTTTTATAAAAAATGTATCATTTTCCATGAAATTCAATGATGAAAATATATTGAAAAGCATTGAATCCTATATAAAAAAATCAAAATAATAATGTATTTTAAGTTAACTAAATTATTTTCTCAAAAAAATGAAGTCACAAAATTATTATTTTTTTCATTTTCCAAATTTATTAATTTATACATGATTTATGATTTTTTATTTTTTATTTCTATACATTTGTATATATCACAAAAAATAAAAATAACAATAAACACTGTCTGTTTGTTAATTTGTGATGGAGAATAGCAATAAAATAAAAATAAAAATAAACCCAAACCCAAACCCACTCTCTCACCTTCTCTATCTCCCTCCCACCATCGCCGTTGCTTAGTGTTTCTGAAGGTACAAAAGATCGGCCATGTTCGGCTCTATGACGCCGACGGGGAGTCGTTGTTAGCGTGCTTGACAACTAGATCCTCACCATCAGCTCCTCCAACCCCACCGTTGCCATCTGGGTTAGCCGCAACGTTGCCACCTACTACCTCGGCACGCTTATCTCCACCGTTACCGTCGGCGACGAGCTCCTCACCACTGCCAACGTTGCCGTACCACCGTCACTGTGAGTCTCTCTCTCTCTCTCTCTCGCTTTTTCACTCTCTCACTCTGTCACTGTGAAGACGCCACTCTGAAACTCGAAATCGAAGATGGTCTTCTATAGAGATGGCGACGAAACCCAATACGGAGCTCGTCTTTAGCGGTGGATGGCGACTCACAGGAAGTCGGAGATGGCGATGAAGCCCGAGTTGGGGCTCGACTTCGACGGTGGATGGGACGAAGAGGAAAAGGACGAAGCCAGCTCGAATGGGAGAAGAAAACCCTAGAGAAATCGAGGTGGACAAAAGCGAGAGATGCTGTGCGCGATGACTAATTCCCTGGAAATGTAAAACTACCCTCACTAGGAAAACCATTTCTAGCAAAAGTGAGAAAAACGCTTCACATGATCGAAAATGAGAACTTAATTTCCCTAGAAAACTTAGTTAATCAAATACTACAAAAGTTAGAATTTGGATGGAAAATAGTCATTTTTCATGAAAAATAAATGCAATCAAACGTACCCTAAAAGTTGTTTGTTCATTGTTTGAAGAATTTAATGATGTTATCAAAATATCATTTCAGGAAGTGAATACGTGCCTTCAAATTTGTTTCTTCCTAAAATCACAAATAATATATATATATATATATATTGAATGAGAACTATAAGAAAGATAAAGCTTTCATGAAAGTGATGGCTACTAAAATGAAGATAAAACTTGATAAGTATTGGGGTAATCGCAACCACGGGTGAATCTAGGATTTATTATCTTGGGGGCTTTAAATTTTTTTTTTCTATAGTGAGCTTCACCAATAGGAGGAAAAAAAAAGACAAAAATGAGAGTTTAACTAGTTTTATATGCATATTTAACATAATTCATTAACTTAAAGAGAAAGCAAAAAAATATAAAAAATGTGCATTACAAATACCTTAAAAAACTACTTAAATTACACCATGCGATTCCCCAAAAGATCAAACTTGTCAATGAGTAAGTCTATATCAATACCAAGAGTAATCTCCCTCTCAATGTAGATAATGATGGTCTTTGTTAGAAACTCATTCTCTATTTTATTATGAAGTGATGTTTTGATAAGTTCATATCTAAAAAAACTCATTATGTTGTTGCTATAGAAATTGAAAAAGTCAACACTAAATGAATTAACCTATCAATCAAGATATAATGACGTGACTTTTTTGTTTCAACCAACATCCGACATAATTGAGGAAGAGAATTAAGATTATGAAATTGTAGATATTGAATTACATTAAACTTGTAATGATTCAATTGTTTCCTCAAATCTCTTATCTTTTTTTAATTAAAATTCAAATGATAAAATTCTTCAGCTACACCACAAATAGCATCTATAGAGATTGATTTGAAACCATCAGAGACAGAGGAATAGTGAACTCGAACTCTTGGATGTTGGATCGTGAAATCTGAAATTGAGAATTAAAGATTAGGTTTAGGTTTGGGTTTGGGTTTGGGTTTGAGCTTGGGCAAAAAAAATCATCATTTTTTTGGGTCAAAAAGTTACTTCATTTTTTTTTTTAAAAAAAGAAAAAAATAGATGGGCTCCAACCCACCCTGCCGGTGGGCTAGATCCACCCTTAATTGCAACTTACTTATCTCAATTACAGTTGTCTTAGATTCGAGAAATAAGATAAAAATGATAAATTCGTGTCTTTTTGAAATCTACTCGAGTAATGTTGCTGCTATGAGAGAAGTTGAGGAAACTTTGTAGAAGTTGTCTGGTGAGTATCTTGAGGCTCATACAACAAATAATGATGAAGAGAGTCAAGATGAGAATGTTAAATCTCCTTCAAAGAGCGAGCTGCCTGAAATTCGCCACATCTGTCTTTATGATTTCTGGGGCAACTATGTGGATCATGCGTATCTTTGGCTTCAACTTCGATACTGCATATGAATTCTTGTGCAGGGCCAGCTTTGAAGCTGCTGCTGAAGGATTTGGCTTCATATGAGAGAGAGAGAGAGAGAGAGAGAGAGAGAGAGAGAGAGGCGGCTTTAATTAGCAGATGGAAGATTGATGATAGAGCTGAAATAAGGGACAGGAAATACCTTTTGGTGGCAACAGTATTAAGATTTATGAAAGAAAGCTTGTAAAGCAAACTTAGATCCCAATGTTTTAAGCTGTTCTAACACAACAAATAATGATGAAGAAAGTCAAGATGAGTATCTTTGTTAAGAATTTGTCTGGTGAGTATCTTGAGGCAGCTCGCTCTTTGAAGGAAACTTTGTAGAAGTTGTCTGGTGAGTATCTTGAGGCTCATACAACAAATAATGATGAAGAGAGTCAAGATGAGAATGTTAAGAATTCTTCAAGCAATGGTTCCATCATCGAATGGAAGGCAACAGAAAAGGAAAGATTTGATAAACTTCATTTGAACTGTTGATATAGTTCAATTGGTAACGTCAGAGTTTTATGTTTATTTGAAAGAAGTTGTATTGGGTTTATAATGAAGAGAAAAATGATTTATTTTATGTCTTGCAATAGTGGAAGGGAAATCAACTAAAACTCTATATTTTATTCAAAATGTCTTTTGATGTTTTGTTAATTTCCATTACTACAGTTGCTTCAAAATTGACATTTAGTGTTAGTGGTCGAGTTATATGTCAATACTGCTCAAATTTGAAAACAAACACAATTGAAGTGTTGATGTACAGAGGGGATTGGCTTAGTGCTCATTATGGCATCAAGAGCAAAAGAAAAGTGTTAAAACTTTTCCTTGCTTCTAATTTCCTTCTTTATTAGTTGATGACTTGATTTTAGTAATAATTGTTTTTGTATCTTTATTTATAGGAGATGGACATTGTGGAGATTCCTTTGTCATAGAATTGGTGGTTGATTGAGTATTTAAAATTGAATTTGTTTTCATTCATGGACAAGTAACTTTGAACATATTTATTATTATATTATTGTGTTTAATATTTTTATTTATTTCGTTATTTATTCTTGTGTTTATGATAAAAATGTTTTATGTTTATTTGAGTAATATTGTTATATTTGTTTTGAGAATTTTATATTTATTATATTTTTTATTATGTAAAAATAAATATTAATAATTTTAATTTAAAAAAAACTTGACAAATTCGAACTTAACTCTCCAAAAAATTATTTATTATATTAAATGAATTACCTCGAGCTCATTTAACATAATAAACAAACTATTAACGAGCTAAGATTGAGCTCAAATAGAAATTTGAACTCAAATTGAATTTGAACTCAACTTTTTCTTAATGAATTGAACTTGAATAGAACAAAACTTAATTCGAGTAAACTCAATTATAACCCTATTGCCTGTACTCAAATTGTGAATACAAAACATACAAGACAACACATAATAGAATCATAGAATGATCATGTATATCACTATTTCAATCACGTTGAATATTTCCTCTTATCTCATTCTGTTGTTGTAGGTATAAGTTACATTGAATATTTTCTCAATATGTATGGTTAATGGTTTGCAACTTGAATGGATTCTCCTATATTTTAGAATTTAGTGAACGTTTGTTAAAATGAACAAAATAAAAGGCATCAAAATAAAGTTTAAATACATTCCGAATCAAGATATAGAATAATCAAGATAAGACTAAAAAACATTTTAAAATTTTTATCAAATTATTTGTTAAATTTTTTAAAATGCATTAAAGGACACAAATGTCTTTTTTTTTCTTATCTATAAAGATCAAAATATGCTTATCTTGAGAAGAGAGAGTAATAAACATATTTTGAAAGATCAAGATAAGGGATCATTAATGATTTTTCTAAGAATTTTCAAATAAGCTTAACAAACATGTTGAAAATGATAAAAATTCAGAATGCATCCCATATCTTGACTTTTCTATCCCATATCTTGATTAACAAACGCCCCCTTAGAAGAAACGAAAAACCCACGAAAATAAATGATGGGAGATGAAACATGAACTATAGAAAGAGCATAATCTTTAGGCACACTGATTTATTATCATAGTTGATTACATGGTTCTACAAGTTGATAATTAATAAACAGAAAACCAACAATAGGTAGGGGAAAAAAAAAGAAAAAAAAAAAAAACTGTATCTGTTCGCTGCTGCTTCCACTTCCATGCTCAGCCATGTATATCATTGTGATGCAGTAGATGATTCAGATTCCTCACTGTTTCCAATACCATCTTCATCCACATGTTGCTCCAGGGTAGTAGTATCTTCATTAAAGTCCGCAGATTCAACCACTTTTTCAGAGTTTGCACTGCTCCCGACAGTGTAATTGTTGTCGGGCTCAGTGGTGTTCAGCACAGTTTGCTGCTTCTCCATCATCCCAGACAAAGCCAATCTTGGAGACCACTCAATAACATCATCAATAATATTCGAGACCCGCTTATGGTACCTGCAAGAATAGACACTTCATATTTCAGATGCACTCACAGTAAAAGATTCTCCGGTAGGTGCCATAGAAAAAGGCCTGGCAGTTTCTGTTCAAGTTCAATGACATGAATGGTAAGGTCGTCAGTCATATTATACCATCCTAGCTAGGTTGTTTTGGCTTTGAGAATTCTTATTGTGTACAGTCGTTAGTAACAGCTCATTTTCCTGCCCTCTTTTTTGTGCTGGAAGTGAGGGAGAGAGATAAGAAAGTTGGCAGAGTGTGTGCCTAGTTGTTCAGGTATATCAAAATTGTACGGAAGAACAAAACGAGAGCTGGAGCCCTCCACAAATATTGCAATACAAATGATTCTAAATCATGGAGAATTCTCCAAAACAAGTATAAATTACCCTTCAAACTGGGTAAATATGCTATTATTGGAGGAAGAATAAACCTGAAAAGGACAAACTAATCTCAACTTCAAATGGTAGGGCTAACAATGTACAGGACACTAGTAAACTTACAGGTGTCATTCTCCAATGTGGTAGGCTGTTTAGCTATCGCACAACAAAAAATGGAAATAGCACTTTCCTAAGAGAATATTCATTTAGGTTAAAAGAGAAGTTACTGAACTGACCTGGCTCTAGCAGCCTCATCAGGGGCATGATGCCTCAGAAGTAATATGACCAACACAGCCATTATTGCATAGAAAAGCCTTGCTGTCCACTTTGGCCGCTCACCCTCATCTTTCTTGGGCCAAAAACGGAATAATTCACTGAGTGTTGCTTCTTCTGCAAGTATGTTGGGGAAAATCCAGACACGTTTCCCAATAATGATCCATACAGCACCAAAAATTGCAGCTCTTACTGCGAAAAAGGGTATGTTCTTAACAAACAAATAAACTATAGAAATCAATCTCACAACTAATGTAAAAATCAAGGCACAAGGACAACCCTACTAAACTAAGTTGTAAACATCATGTTTGAAGGTAATAAGAGAAAAGCAATGGATGAGAAGATACTAGGATCATCAATATTACTGGTGCTGACGACACCAGATAAACATAGACACACATAACTAGCTAGTTGTATTCGACAAGAATATTGGTGCTGTTGACATGAGAAAATATGGACATAGATAAATTAGCTGCTTGCTACCATCAGTTCTGTGCTCATGAGATTGAGTGGGCTTTCTTGTTATATAACATGGTTATGGATTTCTGCGGATGAAATTCAACATATGTTACCACTGGCAGTAGGAATGGGAGACGTTTTCAAAAGATGTCTACAAACTAGAATACCAGCCTAATCTATGTAATTACTCAAGATAAGATCAGAGTTTGATGAAAATTTTTCCTGTTAGAGGCAACTTCATACTCTTTTGCTTCATTCATTGATGTTCTAGGGTTTTATACATTCCCTGGGTGCTCGGAATAGTTATTGATATAGATCAAAAACCATTATAGGAACAATAGCTGATCAAACAAAACGAAACAAAAAAAGGATGGGTGGAAGTAGGCTTCTAGCACATAGTTATATAGAACATGGTATATTCGAATTCACAGTATGTATTCAGGCATGAGGTACACTACTCAGCTAGGAATGCATTCATGGGGGTGGAATTAGTTGGTATGTCAGTTTGGTTCATGGTTCACTTTGAATAATGTATTGGTACACTTATTAAAATACAAAGAAAAACTTTTGTGATATTCATAAGATATTGCGATGAAAATAAGGTTCAACTTAACTAAAAGCAAATTTGCAATATAACAGAAAACCATAACAGTAGGACCAAAACCCGCCCCGGGGGGGGGGGGGGTAAACAGGCATCTTGAAAGCTTAATGATAAAGTGAACTTCGTTAATCTCCTGACAATTTACGAGTTTAGAAATTTAAATTTGCGGTATCAAGTCATTTTAATGTTTTATATTTGGGATCGCCCATTTTTGGCAACCCAAGTTGCATCGCTCCCCGTTCTGATATGCCTTTGTACAGCAATCAGATACACAATTGGAAACACAGAATGAACAGAAACCTGTGTTGATGCCCACACTTCAAGTGTCATTTAGTTCACCACAGATAAGCAAATAGTTACTCCCCCCCCCCCCCCACACACACACCCAAAAAAAAAAGTCTAAAATAAATGCTTTCACACTTCCTAACAGACCCGTAACCAAGTAAAAACAGTTTATCAAGGATATGAGGTACACACAAGATAGTTAGGGGTAAAGTAGAACCCATGGGCACTTGTACAGAGAGAGAGAGAGAGAGAGAGAGAGAGAGAGAACAGAAGAAACCATGGGCACCGGCAACTTACTCAAAAGCAAGGAAAGTATAAGTAGAAGGATTCCAGCACAGGAATAGAGTATAAGGAGCTTGGCCTGATGGGGATACACAGGAAACAAGCAGATCGCAAGAGTCAATACAGGCCAGAAAAATGATAGAAGTGTCTGCCACAATGGCCGTCGTTTTACGAAAGTCCATGCGAAAAAGGCATCATTCTCTGAAAAAAGTTGATCCTGTAAAGCATAGTTAAAACTAAGAGCTACATATAAATTGAAAGAACAAGATTCCTTTAACTTACAACTAAATTGAACAGGCAAACTGAGGTTAAGCAAAGAATAACCAAATATGCAAGAAATAAAGAAATTTAAAAGAAATAAACAAATAGAAGCTTGTCATGACCCCAAGGGCATTAGTAGTAATTGTTCTTTTGTTTGTATTTTCCCTTTCCCTTAGTTGTACCCTAGGTTGTGTAGTGTGTGTAATTAGGGTTCCAGATGTGAAATGAATAAGATGAAAATACTGAAGGAGAAAACGAGGAAGAGAAGTTCTGAAAAATACTTCAATCAATGAAATATCCAGCTTTCATTTACTGTAAACAGAATAACCGACTTGGTTATTTAAACTAGTACATCACTAAATACAACAAACAGCGTGACAAACAATATAACTGATTACAACAGTTAATGATTCTAATCAGTATCAATCTCTTCAACAGTGTGTACTTCAGTGTTAGTTTGTTTAACTGCAGTTGTTAAGTTGCAGTCTATAAATAGGCTGTAGAATAGAGAATGGGGCTTAACAATTGAAGGAAACCAAATCTGTTTTCCCTCACAATTCTTCTCTCCCTCCATGTCATCTGAACCTTCCCCCTTTTCTTCTCATTTTCTCCCTCTTTCTGTTCTTTTTTCCCCCTCCTTCCTGTTCTTTCTTCCTCAATTTCCTCCAAATCCCATTCTAAACCCTAGGAAAACCTAGGGCCGTGACATTGCTATAATTTGAAAACCACACGGCCAAGAATCCAATGATCCACGTTGACCATTCTGAAATAATATAGTGAACAAACCCTTCCCTTTCCACCCAAAGGGGGAAATAATATAGATAAAGGAAAAGGTATTCCATTAACAAAGCATATTAACCTTTCCATTATTAATGGAATAGAACAGCAAGAGCACCATTGCATGAATAGATTCACCAGGCAAAATCACAGAGTTAAACATATCTTGAAGCCTTTTACTGAACATGACAACTCCAAATCTCATTTTCGGGATCCCAACAAGATTTGCACATTTTCTTATGATTTTTATACCTCTATTTTACCTTCCCCAAGCTTGTATTAACTAAAATTGTAGTAGAAACTTGTGCCCTACATATGCCTAATGCATGTCAAATTTTGAAAAGTAAAATAAAATAGAGAAAATTACATCTAGAACGCTTAGGTTTTCTCTAGAAATACGTCCTTCCCTGCAGCATACAAAATTACATATATCTCCCCTATTTTTAAATCTTATAACAAACTGGCCCCTCCATTAATCAAACTGAATGTACTATTGCTTAAAGCATCCCTTGACTTTTTATCATGACTGCTACACTTTCATAATTAATTACACCTTTCCTTGCTATTTTCTCATGCATGCCACAAATCAAAGTTTATATCTCTATATGCATACACATGCCCAACCACCACCATCGTCATCAAATAGAAAAATCAAAAGCTTGTTTCAACATGAAACAATCACACTATGTTTCACCCAACCAAAAAAGAAAAAAAAAAAACTACACTTCAATTAAATGAACAAAATGTTAGCTAATCATTTATCAAATAACAGATGTGTCAGCTCCTCAAATGCTGACAATGGTTCTCAATCGAACAGTAAGATTGACATGATGAAAGAAATCGAGAGAGAGAGAGAGACAATGCAGAAATAAGGGAGAAAAATGAGGAAAAGAGAGAAAGAGAGATCAAAATATTCTTAGAATTTTCATATATCCGTGGAAGAGAATTCAACACTATATATAGTTGGATTCTTAATCTCCCATGTGCTGTAACTACCTACATGTGCATGGTAATGTACCAACTGCCAATGCAGAAACTAAGTACATCCCTTACAGCTAACTTTCAATTTATACTGTTTTCACCCCTTTACTATCTCTAATTACAGTAGACTCTCCTTACAAGTTAATACATGACAAATACCCACCTCCCCCGCCCCCCCCCCCCCCCAAAAAAAAAAACAAAAACAAAATTTTCTTGTCCTCAAGAAATGTTGAGAAGGCTTGCCACCCGCGAAAACTGATTAAGTAAATTTAGGAGATATTCCTAAGTATTATTGTCTGAATGTAGGCCTGACCATTGTACTAGCACTTGAGTAATGGGAGCCCCATGCTTGTATATTACTCTTTTATCCAAAATAGCCACGGGTCCTTTAGGCAGGTCTCCACCCTGTAGAGAATTAGGTAGAGTGGAACTTGTAGTTCGGCTACCGACTTCTTAAGAAAAGAAACATGAAACACCGAGTGAATGTTGGAATTCTCCGAGAGTTGCAGTTTGTAAGCCACACTTCCCACCCTTGCAGTTATAAGAAATGGACCATAGTATTTTGGCTACAACTTTGAAACAGGCCCTTGAGATAGGGATCTTAAATGCCTCGGATGTAGCTTCAAATGTACCCTTTCCCCCTCTGTCACTCTTCTTTTTATCCACGAATTGCTTCATTCTGTTCTTTGAATTGGCCAACTCAGTTTTGATCACTTGTAGAGCCTGCTGCCTTTGCTAGAGGTAGGTGTCTAGAGCTGCTACTAATGATGACTCTCCTACTGCCAAAAGTAGGGGTGGTTTGTAATCATAAAGGGTTTCAAAAGGAGACTTTTTGATGGCACTATAGTGATTGGAATTGTACTACCATTGTGCTGTAGCCAACCACTTGTGCCAGGATTTTGGTTGTAAGAAGCATAAACATCTCAAGTACATCTCTAGACCTTGATTAACCCTTTCCGTTTGCCCATCAGATTCAAGATGGTAGGCAATTGACATATTGAACTCGACCCCCAATAACCGCATTAACTCCTTCCAAAGTAGGCTAGCAAAGATCTTATCTCTATTTGATATTACAGCCTTGGGTACCCCATGCAATATGATCCATGAAGACCCTAGCTATTTCTCGAGTAGTATAAGGATGAGAGAGCCCAACAAAATGGCTATATTTGGTGAATCGGTCCACAATCACCATAATACAATCCTTCCCTTCTGACCTTGGAAGTCCTTCAATAAAGTCCATGGAAATGCTCTCCCAAGGTCCCCCTGGAATGTCTAATGGCTGTAATAATCCAGGATAGGCCACATTTTCTGTTTTGCACCTCTTGCAAATGTCACACCCCATCACAAACTCCATCACATTCTTCTTTAATCCCGACCATTAGAAAAGTTGTCTCACCTTATGATAGGTATTGACAATACCAGAATGTCCTTCCATAGGTGAATTATGCAAAGCTTCAATCACCTTATGTCTGAGCCTTCCGTCATTTCCCAAGACTAACCTTCCTTGGTACCTGATGATGCCATTGGCCAAAGTATACCCCGGTTTAGCAGTCGGGCTGACTACTAACTGTTGCAATAGCTCCTTAGCTGCCTCGTCTGATTCATAACTTGAACTAATTTCTTGGCACCAATCTAGAATCACCGTAGTTAATGCAGCTAAATGGACCCTTTGAAACATCGCGACAAGGCGTCTACTGCCTTGCTCTCTTTCCCTTTCCTATACTGTAAAGAATAATCCAACCCCATTAATTTTGTCATACCCTTTTGTAGCAAGTGAGTGTGTAACCGTTATTGCAACAAAAATTTCAGACTCTCATAGTTTGTTTTCATCACAAATGTACCTCATTCCAAATAATGGTGCCACTTATCCACAACCATCAATACAACCAGCAGTTCCTTCTCATATATACTTAATCCCAGGTGTTTAGGTGCCAATGCTTGGCTCAAAAAGGCTAGGGGCCTGCCCTCTTGAACCAAAACAACCCCAATTCCACTAGCACTTACATCTGTTTCTAGTGAAGGGCTTGCTGAAATCTAGTAGACCTAGCGTTGGAACAAGTAAAATTAATAAACACTCACTGAACTTTAAATTGTAACCAGTTACTCATTGAACTTTACTTAACGTCAACTATTTATCACCCCGTCAGCTATTACAAACGAAAAATGCTAACGGAATCTGACGTGGCAAAAATAAATTTAACATACACTCATTGAACTTTAAAAATGTAACTATTTACTGAACTTTGCTCAACGTCAACCATCCATCACACTGTTACATATTAAAAAATTCTTAATGCATTTGAGATCACTTACTTCTCAAACCAAAAGTCAAAAACAAAACTAATGATTCAAATTAAAAAAGCTACTGATGCAAACCAAATGTAAAAAGAAAATGTTTGCTTAGATTTTTTTAGCTCCATTACGAACAACGAAATTCACAAAAAATGTATTTAATACGAACAATAAAAAAATATATTTAATGTGACTTTCGTTGTTTGTATTAAATACCTAAGAAATTTCTGTGACTTTCGTTGTTCATATTAAATACCTAAGAAATTTCGTTGAATTTTGACTCTTATGTGACTTTCGTTGTTTGTATTAAATACCTAAGAAATTTCTGTAACTTTCGTTGTTCATATTAAATACCTAAGAAATTTCGTTGAATTTTGACTCTTTAGTCTCATTATTAAATACATTTTTTGTGAATTTCGTTGTTCGTAATGGAGCTAAAAAAATCTAAGCAGACAATTTTTTTACTTTTGGTTTGCATCAGTAGCTTTTTTAATTTGAATCATTAGTTTAGTTTTTGGCTTTTAGTTTGAGAAGTAAGTGATCTCAAATGCATACAAAAATCTTTTAATATGTTTTAAGATCAAATGGTGATGTAATGGGGTAATGGATGATTGACGTTGAACAAAGTTCAATAAGTAAGTAGTTACATTTTTTAAGTTTAGTGAATGTATGTTAAATATTTTTTTTTACCACGTCAGACTCTGTTAACCACGTCAGATTCCATTAACATTTTCCGTTTGTAATAGCTGACGGAGTTATAACGAGTGATGAATGGTTAATGTTGAGTAAAGTTTAGTGAGTAACTAGTTACAATTTAAAGTTAAGTGAGTAAATAATTACAACTTTAAATTTCAATGAGTGTTTATAAATTTTACTTGCGTTGGAACATTGTTAACAACTTTCTTAAGTTCAACAAAAGCCTATTCTGCCTCCTGACCCCAATGGAACCCATCCTTCTTTAGTAACTTGGTTAAGGGCCGACTGATAATACCATAGTTTTTGACAAACCGACGATAGTAGCCCGTTAACCCTAGAAAGCCCCTAAGTCCCTTCACACTAGTGGGTCGCAGCCATTCCAACACCACTGCCACTTTGCTAGGATCCATGCTTACCCCTGTTTTGGATATAATGTGGTCCAAGTACTCCACTTGCTCTTGAGCAAAGACACACTTTGACTCTTTAATATACAATTGATTGAACCTAAGGACCTTAAAAGTGGTTTTTATGTGGTCAATGTGTTAAGCAAGGGAATGACTGTAGATTAAAATATCATCAAAGAACACCAAAATGAATTGTCGAATGTATGGTTCAAAAATCTGGTTCATCAAGGACTGAAAAGTAGTTGGGAGCATTACAAGAAACTCATAATGTCCTTGATGGTTCTTGAAGGTTGTTTTATGGTTATCTTCGAGTTTCATCCGAATTTGATGATAACCCGACCTAAGATGTAACTTGGTAAAAAAAGTGGCATACTTAACCTCATCAAGTAGATCTTCTACTATAGGTATTGGAAACTTGTCTTTGATGGTTATGGAATTTAGTTGACGGTAGTCAACACAAAATCTCCATGAGCCATCTTTCTTTTTAACAAGCAAAACGGGTGAAGCAAAGGGACTGTTGCTGGGTTGAATGAGGGATTTGCATAACATATCTTTGATAAGGCGTTCAATCTCAGTTTTCTGTTTGGGGGGATATCGGTATGATCTTAGGTTCACAAGTTCAGCTTGGGGTTTTAGGTTAATCGAGTGATCAAAGGTTCTTTTGGGTAGAAGGGAACAGGGTTCTGCAAATAGGTCCTTATACTCAAATCAAAAGTAGATTAAGAGAGTCAATTTCTTATACCTTTCTTTGGATGAAGGGTTGGCTGCTGACCACTACATGTAACTCTCCTTCATGTCTAGTTGTTTCGTCGGTATATTCCACTGCATGGAGGGAAAAGAGTTGAGCCACCTTTGGAAACTAGCTCCTGAACATTCTTTGCAGCCTCTTACCCGAGATGATCTTGCACACTCCCACCTTCGAATTGCCCGTTAAGATCTTCTTACTGCCATCCTCTTCAAAAGTCACCTCCATTTTGTTGAAATCGAGATTGATTGGGCTAACTCCCTTCATCCAATCCACTCCCAACACTACATCACAACCCCCCAACTTGAGCAACCTCAAATCAGTTAAAAAATTTTCTCCATTCATCTCCCAACAGAAGTCCTTACAAGACGACTGGCTCATCACCTTACTGTCATTAGCAATAGTTACTCATAAGGGATGGGAAGGAGTGACCTTGCACCCCAATCTTCTTGCCAAAGCTTCATCTAAGAAGCTGTGGGTACTCCCACTATCTATGAGTACCATGATTAGGCGACTGTTTGCTCTTCCTTCCACCTTTATAACCTTACTATTGTTCACCCCCTTCAAGGCATGTAATGAGATCTCCCCTTGATCTTCCCTCTCAATCTCCAATAATTCCTCTCCTTCCTTAATGTCATCATCTTCTCCTTCCAACAACAGTAGCTGTCTTTTACACTTGTGCCCACAAAATACCTATCCCCACATTTGTAGCATAAACCCGCTAATTGTCTTTGTTCCATCAGTTTACTTCTAGCGGTGGGGGTAGGGTTGGTGGAAGGCAAAGCCAGGACGCCTTTACCTTGGGACCCCATCTTGGAAAACCTGTCAACCACTACAAAAACAAAATCCATACCTCGTTGGGTTCGCGCTAGACCCAACACGTAGTCCATAAACAAATCTTCCCAAATAGCATTGAGAACAGGCAATGGCATGTAGAGATCGGCGTTAGAAGATTGCCCCTTAGCTGTTTGACATATATAATACCTCGCCACAATAATAGAAACATCTCTCCTTGCTCTTAGCCAATAATACCTTCCCATAACAGCTTCAATAGTCTTGTCTCTACCAAGATGCCTTGCTAAGCCACCACCATGCAAATCCTGAATAATTTTCTCACGAAGGGATGTGCAAGGGATGCACAATTGATTTCCCTTCATGAGAAACCCATCATGCACATAGAAATCTCCTGACGGTTGCTGAGACATGCGTTGTTCCCACACATGTTTGAAATCCTCGTCTATCGCATATAATTCTTTCAAGCACTCAAACCCAACAATCTCAACACTAAGGGTCTTGATCAAATCCACACGCGTACTTAAAGCGTCTGCCACTCAATTATGCTGTCCCGACTTATGCACAATTTTATATGAAAATTTATCAATAAAAGTAGACCATCTAGCATGCATATCACTCCTCAATAGCCTTTGGCTACTCAATTACTTAAGAGCTTGGTGATTCGTGTAAAGAACAAATTCTTTGGTAATTAGGTAATGTTCCCATGTCTTAAGAGCCCTCACCACTGCATAAAACTCCTTATCATAAGTGTTGGGTTTTTGCATGGAAGATTAGTTCTAGAAGTTGAAGTGAAGAACCTATTAGAATGAAGATGTTTTTTTGACTGTATTTTATTCTAAGTTAAATTAGTTATTTTATTATGAGGGGTATGTTAGTCTTTTGTATAGGCTAAGTTCTAAACCCTTGTAATTGCCGCCTCCCTATAGTTTATAAATAGGAGGCGAGAGCTTGCAGTCGGTCATAACACACAAACCATTCTGATTGTTCTCTATATGTGAGTGATGCTGCCGAGAGAGCGAGAGAGAGAAAGGCTTAGAGATAAAATTAGTCCTTGTATTCTGTTGAGAGTGCAGTAAACTTGTGTGAGGGAGAGAAAGGAGATTCTTGTATCTTGTTTCAACCAATTTCTAGTGGATTTATCTCTCGGAAAGAAGGCTAGATGCAAGATTGCGCTTTGCAGTCTGAATCAGGATAATTCTGTGCTTCTTGGATGGTTGGATTGTTCTTATCTTTCATTTCTTTCCTGTTTTCAATTCTTGTTATCTATATTCTGTTGTTATCTTAATTTCCGGGTGAGGAGTGAAGAGAGATTGACAAATCTAAGTCTTGAATCAGTTTCTAAGAGCTCCTAATCATAACAATAAGTAGACCACTTTCTTCTAGCTTCGCACAACTTCTCACTGAAAAATGTAATTGGTCTCTTTTCTTGAGAAAACACAGCACCTATACTCACTCCACTCACTGAAAAATGCAATTGGTCTCTTTTCTTGAAAAATGCAATTGGTCTCTTTTTAGGGGTTTGCCACTCTCTAATAGCTCGCACTTTTTCCTCATCTACCTTTATGCCCTCTTTGCTTATAACAAAGCCCAAGAACAACAAGCTCTCACTCATAAAAGTACACTTCTTCAAATTAGCATAAAGTTTGTTTTCCCTCAACACACTTGACACATCCCGAATATGCCCCACATGCTCATTAATACTTATTGTATATCAAAATATCATCAAAATACACCACAACGAATTTACCAATGAAAGGGCGTAATACTTGATTCATTAGTCTCATGAAAGTGCTTGGTGCATTAGTTAATCCAAAGGGCATGACTAACCACTCAAACAACCCATTTCTCGTCTTGAAAGTTGTCTTCTACTCATCTCCAGGTCGAATTCTAATTTGATGATAACCACTTCTGAGATCAATTTTGGTAAAAATCACAGCCCCATCAAGTTGATCAAGCATGTCATCGAGCCTAGGAATTGGAAACTTGTACCCAATAGTAATCTTGTTGATGGCTCTACTGTCAACACACATCCTCTAACTCCCATCTTTATTTGGTGTCAATAATGCTGGCACTGCACACAGACTCGTGCCAGTTTGAATGTGTCATTTTCTCAACAATTCCTCTACCTGCTCACGCAAAATCTCATTCTCCCTAGGACTTATCTTGTAGTGTGGTAGGTTAAGACAAGTTAGCACCAGGAATCAAGTCAATGTGGTGTTGAATATCCCTCACAGGAGGTAACTCATTAGGCAACTTCTCAAGAACTACATCGTGAAATTCCTCCAACAATCCTTACATCTCCACTGGAATTTGATTCACCTTCAGTGACTCACTTATGCTTTCTCCCTTGACAACCAACAAGTGAACCTCTCGGGTATCCTTAACACTCCCCCACAAACTCAGTGTGCTTATGTGTAATGGTAAGAAAATTCTGCCCCTCCACTTTAGAAGCTTTGGTTTGGTTCTTTTCCACTATGGGTAACAAAGTATAACGCACACCTTCTTTCTCAAGCTGATATGTGTTCTTCCTACCTGAGTGCTTAGTATCCACATCAAATTGCCAAGGCCTCCCAAATAAAATATGGCAAACATCCATATCAACAATATCACAATAGACAACATTAACTCAACAGTATCATACTAGACAACATTAACGTACACCTTCTTTCTCAACATTAACTCAGCATTTAAAGCTAAGTTCATTGCTTCTTGCACACTCAAAACCATCTGAACTCCAATTTTATCACGAATAGTAGGCTTCAATCCATTCAAGTAATGAGTTGCTTGTTGATTGTCACTTTTTGACAATTGGTTTCTCTCTGCCAATCGCAGAAACTCAGAGATATATTCATTCACACTCTTCATTCCCTGTGCACATCTTTGATAAGCTTCAAACATGTATTGTTCATAGTCAGGAAATAAAAACCTACCTCTTAACAGTTGTTTCATTCGTCTCCATGTTTGAATTGACTGTCGGCCTTCCCTCAATCTCGTTTTTCTCAATCGCTCCCACCAAACAGATGCACCGCCCTTCAATCTGTAAGCTACAAACTTGACTTGTCATTCATCTGGGATCTCCATGTATTCGAAAAAACGGTCAACCTCAGTGATCTAATCCAGGAACCCCTCAATATCAAGATCTCCATTAAAGGTAGGAATATCAACTTTTAGTTTATACTTATCGTTGCCCCGATGGTTGTGCTGATGCGCATTCCTCCTAACCACTTTACCACCAGGGTTAGCTATTGCTCGACCAAAATCATCTTCTTCATTGCTATCTTCAATCACTGATCTTCTAGGATTAACAAGGACATGATTAATGGTGGTCTTCTCGCTCCGGCTTGATTCACCCCATTATTCAGGTTCCTGTCATCATCAACTCGTAGTAAGGTACCCAATTGGTTGCTGATTTGCTCCAATCGCTGCTGGATAGTACGAGTTACTTCCCATTGTTCTTCGATTGCTCTCCAAACCGCTGACAACCCCTGATCACTGTCACGAGGCTGGTTGCTATCGTTACCTTCAAGATTTGCCATTTGATTAGTTGATTAACAGCTCTGATACCACTTGACGTAGCGTGTAGCGCGTGTGTGAAGAAAACACACCAAAATAAACTCTTGAAAGAACAAACTTCAATGGCCGAACCTTGACTTCCAAGAAGACGCAAAAACAAGACTATGTTGCTAAGAAAACTCAAATAGATTGTTAAAATTTGATTGAGAAAAAATTGATTACAAACTCTAGATTCTAGGCATATTTATAGTATTTGGCTAATCCAAATCCATCTAATATTTGTAAACAAAATCCAACTCGAATCCTAATAGAAATAAATCCTAAATAAAAGTCAACTAGAATCCTAATAAAAATAAGACCGTAATTAAACATGAAGTAGAATCCTAAATCAAGTAGAATTCTAAAACTTAAGAAGTATTAAAATATTGTTCTGGCGTGGTCGAGTTGGCTTTGGGCCGAGTCTTGATCAATAACCGCATCAACACTCCAGGAATTTCCTTCTTTAACCGCAAGCCACCCCTTACTTACCAGGGGGGAAAAAAAAAAAAAACCGTGAGCCACCTTTGATACCAAGCATCTCCCATGTCATTCAGGTAAGCAGAAGTCATGGTGATCTTCTGTTGTTTCGGAATTTGATATAGGGAAAATACTCTTTCACATCTCCTTGTCCACCACCTCGAATTCTCTTCTTCAAACAATGGGATCTCGAGCGTTGGCATAAGGTAGTTCAAGTGGTGCTGTTTAACCAAAGCTCCTGTCCTCCTTTCTCTTACATTCTCCCCCACCGTTTCCACATTGAACTTGAACTCCGACGTCCCCACCGACCGAGGTTCGACTCCCACTTCGGGAAAAATGGGCTTTGTTCTTTCTCTTAGGGGAAACTCGAGAGAGAGTCTTATCGATTATTGATTGGCGAACATTCGTGTGATCAATTGCATTTGCTCCATCATCTGTTCCCGAAGCAAAGTGCTTTGCTAGCAACTCTCCATTCTCCAACGTTCCATTGCTTGGTCAATCCGAGAATCGACCCCAACTCCAATGGAGAGTTCAGCATTCCCACCTGATTCTGCACCTCCGCCGTTGCTGTCGTCACTTGTTGTAGCTGAGATTCCATTTGTTTCATCCTTGTCTCGTCAGCCATGGTTAGAATTCTTTTGAGTATTGATCAACGTCCAAGAGCGTTGCTCTGATACTAAAATTATCAGCTCCTCAAATGCTGACAATGGTTCTCGATCAAACAGTAAGATCAAAATGATGAAAGAAATCAAGAAAGAGAGAGAGAATGTAGAAATAAGGGAGAGAAATGAGGGAAGGAGAGAGAGAGAGAGAGAGAGATCAAAATATTCTCAAAATTTTCATATATCAGTGGAAGAGAATTCAGCACTACGTATAGCAAGATTCTTAACCTCCCATGTGCTATAACCGCCTACATGTGCATGGGAATGTACCAGCTGCCAATGCAGAAACTAAGTACAACCCTTACAGCTAGCTTTCAATTTATACTGTTCTCACCCCTTTACTATCACCAATTACAATAGACTCCTCTTACAAGTTAATACATGACAAGATGTCTATCCATATCTCAGAATAAAAGCTAGGGAATTAGGGTCCGTTTGGCTAGACTTTTATTTTTGGAGCTTTTATATTGGGTAGTGTTTAAGCTATCTATAGCGTTTAAGTTGAGTGGCGTTTAAACTAATAATGTGTTTGGATAAATATGTTTTTAAATTATCAGTTAATAATTACGTGTTTGGTTTGAAAGAGTTGATAAACTATTAGAACTTGATAAAAAAAACGAAAATAGACATGTTATTGAATAATGTAAAATTTTATTATTAAATATTAATAAATTATATATAATTATTAAAAATATATTAATACAATATTATTATATGTATTATATATGTTATATAATAATAATATATATTATTATGTATTATTGTTATATATATGTTTATATTACTGTTATATATATATATAAAGTTCCACCATGGCAGCAGCACGGAAGAGAAGCACGGACGAAGGAGATGAGGGCGATGGATGGCCAGCAATGCGATGGGAGCACCGAATAGCGACGCGATGGGAGCAGAGGACGACCGGCGAGTGATGGGAGTAGCGGTCAGTGACACGATAAGAGCAGCGGTCGATGTTGTCGATGGCGATCGATGTGGGCAACGGTTGCCAGGAAGCAGCAGGTGGGGGCGACAACGATGGCCAACAGTGGCTACCGAAAGAGTTGAAGAAGAAGAAGGCGAGAAGCAGAGGTTGAAGAAGAAGGGCATGGCTGAAAATTAGCAAAAATAATGAGGGTAAGATGGTAAATTACTTGGTCAACCCAGCTTATAACTGAGCAGCTTTTTGCAAAACGCTACGGCCATAGTGTTTAAGCTAGCTAGCTTAAACGTTGGTGAGGGGCACCCAAACACCTCACCAGCTTTTCTCAATAGCTTATAAGCTATATATACAGCTTATAAGCGGTCAAACCACTTTGCCAAATGAAGCCTCAATATGGAAGCCTAAATAAGGGTGTTAGAAGACTAATGTAAACAAAAAAGAAGAACCCATGTAAATATAACAGGAAATATTCTAGATGCCACTCTTGATCCTTCTAAAAATAAGCCAACAAAACCAAACTCCTTAAGTCATGTGATTGTACTTCCGCAAATCCCCAGTAGCATGTGTTATCTAATAAGTCATGAAGGGTTCATGAAGGGGATTATCATATTTCCTACAATTTAAGTAGAAGCAATATCTAGAAACCTTATTTTTGTACTCAAACCGCTTTTTGTTGGAATCCTCTTTTTCATTTTAGGAAATTGGTTAGTTGTCTAGCAACAAGAAAGATCCGCAAGAAGGAATAATTGTAGAGAGCATTCGATGAAAGAACGAGAACAAAGAATAAAAGAATTGGAATCAATATTCATGATGCATGAACTGTTGGATTCAATTAAGATTCAAAGGCTCTTTCTTGACCTAACTAGAAGGATGAGGCTTTCTAATATGGAAAGATAAAATGTACAGCTTAACATACGCAACATGAACACACAATGATATTAAGGACATGTGTAAAGAAGTAAACTCCCTCGCCCAAGAAACAAATAAGTCATATACAGAAATTGTGAATAAAAATGGATTCTCAAACACTTCATCAGAAGAATAATGGACTTACAGGAAATATCTCCAAATGTGCTGGCCATGTAGACAATTTTCTCTTCCCAGGCCGAACAGTTTTGACAACGCGATCACAGCGCACTAAAAGATTCGTTCCGAGCAGAATATTGGCAATGTCTTCTACTTCTAGGTTCCTATCTGATTCTAGTATTTCTTTGACCTCTGGATGATTTTTTAGGAAACTAACAAAATCCTTTCCTCTGAAATATTCAACACGTGTCTCTTGTAAGACTGCCCACCTAGATTCCAGATCTTTATGATCTCTCACCTTCTCAGCAAACAACTGAAATAAATCCTTCTTGGAACCTTGTCTCTGCAGCATATGGTAAAAAGTTTTTAAAAGATAAAACAAGATAATAACTGGTATTAGATAAACCCATGATCGACAATTAATTAAGGCGACAAATCACAAAAAGCATATTATCCTATAAAAAACAGTTCAGAAAATTAACTGCACATGGATCAGTATCAAGCATAAGGACAGGGTAAGAACCTACTGCAGCCAATAATTTATAATGAGAACTTAGTCAAACAGTGTTGAAATGAGGATTATAAGATATGTAGCATGGTTTCTTATAAGTCACAATTTCATTCTAAGAGATTTATTTTTAAATATGCAAGGGAATAAATGACACCTCTGCTATCTGTTAAATCATAAAATGGAGAGATATTAGTAACATACAAGTGAACCATTCAATCATAAATAGTGCACTTATGGCACACCATAGTCTCAGTCATTATGGCCTTGCCATTTTCCAAATCATCCTGCCAAAGGTTTCCTTCAAAGGTAGAGGAGAATGGGGAGATGAGTTCCAAACCACTGTCACATGGTTTAGGATGACATACTTGAAATAGCAACCACAACTAGACCAAATAACAATTCAACTGTATCTGAAACACCCTTCCCTTTAGAGAGTGTTTCCACGTCATAATTTGGGGATTTTTTTTCCAAACATTTCCCACATCAACCCTTACAATCTACATCTTGCTTTCAAAGCCTTCATTTGCTTGACCTTCCATTTTCATTATTTATTTTCCCAAATTCACTAGAGATTATTCTGCTAAACTCATGTTCGATTTAGTTTATAAAGACAGGGTCTCTATGTATGCACTCACTTTCACAAATCAAATCTAGTTTAATTCCATAACTCATAGAAAGGACTCCAAATTTTTTATTCATTCCGAAATACCAAGCTTAAAAGAAAAAGAAAGATTTTTCCAAGCGTCTGGGCCAGAAATCTTTAAAAACCTTTAAAATAAATTTCTAAATCACTATAACCCAATATATGAATATACAAGTCATCCGTTTCCATCAAAACAAATGATGTGCTTTAAATATAGAAATAGTTCGTATAACGGTTTGGCATGCTTGATACACTTGATATCACCAAAATAAAACTTATATGTGCTTCTAGTGCATCACATAAAACACACATAGCATCTACAAAACATGACATGTCACAAAAATAATGAAGCTTCCAAAACCTACACTTCAAGAACTTCATTTCCCTTCGAGCCGCTTGCCTTACTTGGAATGCTTGAAATTCCAAAGGATGAACCTAAGTTAGAAGATGAACCTTCGAAGTAAAGAACCCCAAAAAATAAAATATTTATGCACGCATGAAAAAAAATGCAAGTTTCTACTCCGCGATGCCACTTTTGACCATGTTGGTATCCTTCCAAAAGCTTTCTCAATCGGCGCCCTAAGTTCCTCTTGAAAGGTCCCTGTCACAACCCAAATGTGACAATGGCTTTCTTCCAATCCGAGTGGGATTGGAAGTTGTATTGCTCAGAACCGAGTAAGAACAGAGATGATAGTGAGAGAGGAAGAGAGAAAGAGATAGTAAAGAAGAACGATAAAGGGAAGTAGAAATCAATAATTCTCATTCATGCCTTTGCATAGTCATATAACAAACTATATATAGGCTGCCCAAGGGTAGATTCTCTCAGCCCGACCGTTGCAACAAACAGCCAGCTGGCCACATGCCTGAGGAATATTCTAGTGTTGTTTAAGCAAGACAAGTAATAAAGGAAATACTAAAATAAAAATTACAAAAATGCAGAAGAAATAAAATTGCAATAAATTGCAGCCATAGGAGTCGGCCAACCGTGACATTTTCCCCCTTGTTAGCTCTTTCTTGTCCTCAAGCAAGACTGAGAAGACTTGCTGATCTAGGAAACTGTTGCAGTAACTTTGGAAGATACTCCCATGCACAATCTTCTTCACTAGCACCCTGCCACTTGACCAACACTTGTATAATAGGTGCCCCTTGCTTGTAGATGACCCGTCAGTCCAATATCACCTCAGGCTCCAGCACCCTCCTAATCTCTTTAGGCATTTGTGTCAACGAAGGACTCACCAACTATGCTCTCGCTGACTTCTTCAATAGTGAGACGTGGAATACAAGATGGATGCTGGACTCCTCAGGAAGTTTCAGTCGGTACGCCACCTAGCCAATCTTAGCAATTATAGGGAAAGGTCCAAAGTGCTTTGGGCTAAGTTTGGATACAAGTCCTGAAGAAATGGACCTAAGATCGGGATATCTCAGCCTTAAGTATACTTCTTTGCCCACATTGAACTCTCTATCACTTCTTATGCGATCAGAGAATTGTTTCATCCTGTTTTGAGTCGTTGACATATTCAACCTCGCCCCCCAAGGCTTTCATGAGCTCCTGCCATAGCAGACTGGTAAAGACCTTATCTCGGTCTGAAATAATAGTCTTTGGAATCTCGTGCACCTTAACCACTTGGTCTAAAAATACTCGGGTCACATCTTGGACTATAAAAGGGTGAATCAACCCTATGAAGTAAGCGAACTTAGTGAGCCTGTCAACAATTACCAAGATGCTATCCCTTCCCTCAAATTTTGGCAACCCTTCAATGAAATCCATAGAGATGTTTTCCCAAGCTTGGTCTGGAATCGGTAAGGGCTGTAAGAGCCCTGGATAAGCCATTGTCTCACTTTTGCACCGTTTGCACACCTCACAGGCCATGACAAACTTCTTAACCTCTGTTTTAAGACCCGACTAATAAAACAATTGTTTTACCCTTAGATAAGTGTTTTGTGCCCCCGAATGCCCTCCTAAGGCTGACTCGTGGAGAGATCGCAGTATTCTTTTCTTGAGACCATCATCATTGCCCACAACTATCCTCCCATGGTATCTCAAAACTCCTCCACTTAAACTATATCCATCCTCAAACTTACTGCTCGTAGCAACTCTTTCTAGTACTTGCTTGATCTTTGCATCCCCTTCATAGCTGTTTATAATTTCCTTGCACCAATTAGGAATTATAGTAGTTACGAGGACCACTTTCCCAACTTCATGGCACCTCGACAGGGCATCAACAACCACATTTTCTTTCCCTTTCCTATACTGAATCATGTAGTCCAACCCCATAAGCTTGGACATTCCTTTCTTTTGCAACTGAGTGTGCAATTTCTGTTGTAGCAAAAATTCCAAGCTTTCATGATCGATTTTAATTATAAATCTCCCTCCCTCGAACTAATGCCTCTACTTATCAACAACCATTAATACAGACTAAAACTCTTTCTCATAAATGCTTAATCCCACATGTTTTGAACCTAGTGCACGGCTGAGAAAGGCTAGGGGTCAACCTTTCTGCATTAACACTACCCCAATGCCAGTTGCACAAGCATCAGTCTCTAATACAAACGGCTTGCTAAAATCAGGCAACCCCAAAGTGGGTACTCTACTCACTACTTCCTTTACTCTTTCAAAGGCTATGTCAGCTTCCTCACCCCAATTAAACCCCTCCTCCTTCAAGAGCCTTGTTAAGGGCTTACTAATAACCCCATATCCCTTGACAAACCTGCTGTAGTAACTGGTGAGGCCCAAGAACCCTCTTAAAGCTCTGACTGATTTGGGTTTTGGCCAATTCAACATTGCCCCCACCTTGCTAGGATCGGTGCTGACCCCATTTCCTGATATCACATGCCCTAGGTACTCCACTTGGCTTTGATTAAAACCACATTTGGATCCCTTGATATGGAGCTGATTGAACTTAAGGATCTCAAAAGTGGTTTTGAGGGGTTTTAGGTGAGTTTCAAAGGATGGGCTGATAAGTATGTCATCGAAGAAAACTAATGTCACGGAAGGAGAGCCTTAGGCGTTCACATCTGGTAGCTGCTAGCATTGGGTTATTTTTTGCTTACTTTTGTTATTTCCAGATTGCTGTATTTTCCCTAAATTCCTAGCTGTAATTACCTTAGTAGTTTTAGCTGGAAGATTCCCCACGTGGAGGGAATTAGAATAGGACAAAAGCGGTTATAACCGCATAGTGGAGAGGGTCTGCTGTGGCAGCCTCCTTTGTCAAGTTGTTATATATTCCCGGCTGGTTAGAGCGAGGGAATTAATCAAAAATTCAGAATCGTTTCCCTTCTTCCAATCCCAATTCTCTCTCTCAATTCACCACTCTATCTTTCTCTCTCTTTCTTGGTTCTATTCTGTTGCACCAGACGAGTCATTCCCCACCCTTACGAGCTGAAACCAGTGAATCTCACAGGGGTGCCGTGACAAATTGGTATCAGAGCCAACCTTTCCTTGGACAACCGAGACGAAAGTCGACAATGGCCGAAGGAACTCGTATGAAAAACCTGGAATCGCAACTTCAGCAAACCAGCTCAGCTACGACCGACTGTCAAAATCGGATCGATCAGCTGGAGTTAGGAACTACCTGTAATCATGGCGCTGGACAGGCGGATGGAGAATTCCATGGATGGAATGGAGCGGAGGTTAGAAGGAGCCATCGCCCGGGTGCGAGATGAACTGAGTGCTCAGATGCAGCAGTTCATGGTTATGTTCGCCCGCCAGAACTCGGTCAGATTATCTCCCGATTTTCCACTCCGAGAGCACGCAGAACCAATTCTACAGAGGAACGAAGCTAACGGGGAGCGCGACACCTCGGAGACTGGAGGGGACCCAGGGGAGGAGCTAACTGGATTGAGGGATAGGGCCCGGGATAGGCCTGTCAACCCTCATGTAGGATTTCCGATGCCTCGGATGGATATTCCCACCTTCGAGGGAATCAATCCTCGGTGGAGGCTAAGGAAGTGCGAACGGATGTTTGAGTGGTATGGAATCCCTGAAGTACAGAGAGTACCCCTAGCTACGGTTCACTTTAACGAAGTGGTGGATGCTTGGTATCAAGGAAGTCTGAGGCAGGAGAGGATTTATACTTGGGGGGAATTCTCTGAGAGGGTATGCGAGAGGTTCGGGGAAAGGAGCATGGAGGACGTTGTGGAGGAGTTTAATAAACTGAGGCAGACGGGAAGTGTGGAGAATTACCAAATGCGCTTTGAGGAACTGAGATCCTTCATGATCCAACACAACCCTTATCTTTCAGAGGCTTATTTTGTGTCAAGCTACCTAAGTGGCCTTAACGATGAGCTCAGACCAATGGTGAAGGTGCTAAGACCCCGATCGGTTGAGCAAGCCTCTGAGAATGCTAGGCTACAAGAGATGGTGGTGGAAGCCTTAATGAAAAAGCAGAGGCAGCAAGCGAGGAGCGTAGTTGGAGGGCTGCCTAATGCTACGGGAAGGCACCCCAACCGGGACCAAATGAGAGGAAGTAGTGGTGTGAGAGGGGTGGCAGGCCCCAACCCAACTTCTTTTGGAGATCAACTGAGAGAACAAAGAAGATTGGCCGGATTGTGTTTCCGGTGTGGGGAGAAATATCATGTGGGTCATCAGTGCAAGAGACAAATATTGTTGTTAGAAGGTAATGAGGAGCCTAAACAAGCCATGACAGAGGACGAAGAAAGAGAAGAAGCTGAAGAGGACAATGGGGAGATATCTATCCATGCCTTGAAGGGGGTACCTAACAGTAAAATAATGAAGGTAGAAGGTCGAGTTCAAGGAAAATGTCTGATGGTCTTAATTGATAGTGGGAGTACCCATAGTTTTTTAGATGAAGGCACGGCCAATAAGCTGGGGTGTCAGCTCACGGGGACACCTCCTCTGAGTGTAACCGTAGCCAATGGCCAGCAGGTGTTGAGTACATCAGCATGCAATGGGTTTCGCTAGGAGATGCAGGGTGAATCCTACGAAGCAGACCTCAGACTGTTACAATTGGGGGGATGTGACATGGTGCTGGGCGTGGACTGGATGAAAATAGTGAGTCCAATTAGTTTTGATTTTAACTGGATGGAGGTGTCGTTTGAAAAAGAAGGAAGAAGGATGATATTGACAGGAGGCAAAGAAACCGGAGCATGCAAGATTATGACAGGAAGGAGATTACAGAAGGTGCTAAAAGGAAAATGGAGTCAGCTAGCCCATCTATTCTCCATCATAACTTCTGAGGAAGCTCCAGGGGAGCGAGGTAACGTCTACCTAACAGTCAGCTCAGCTGGGGAGTCCTCTGACCAGGTAAATCGCTTAGATTGCATTAATGAATTGTTGGCAGATTATGAGGAACTGTACAAGGAACCTAATTCCCTACCTCCCATCAGACCCTATGATCATACCATTCACCTAAAACCGAACACTGAACCCATTAATGTGAGATCATATCGGTACCCACCTCTCCAAAAGACTGAAATAGAGAAAATGGTTCGAGAAATGCTACAACAATCCATTATCCGGCCTAGCCAAAGCCCCTTTACATCTCCCGTCCTATTAGTCAAAAAGAAAGATGGAACATGGCGGTTTTGCGTGGATTACCGCCAGCTCAACGCCATAACCATTAAAGATAAGTTTCCCATACCCCTAGTTGAAGACCTTCTAGATGAACTTCACCACGCCAAAATCTTTTCGAAGCTTGACCTGCGTTCGGGATATCATCAAATCAGGATGAGGCCGGACGACGTTCATAAGACAGCCTTTAGGACTCACCACGGCCACTTTGAGTTCTTGGTAATGCCATTTGGGCTTACCAATACCCCGGCCACTTTTCAGTCACTAATGAACCGAATATTTGAGCCTTATCTTCGGAAATTTGTTCTTGTCTTCTTTGATGATATCTTAGTTTACAGTCCCTCCCTTCAGCAGCATCTAATTCACCTCAAAACCACCTTGGAAATCCTCAAGTCTAACCAGCTTTTCATAAAGAAATCTAAGTGTGCATTTGGTCAAGGACATGTGGAGTATTTAGGGCACATTATATCCGAGGGAGGGGTTAGCACGGATCCAAAGAAGGTGGAGGCAATGGTGTCCTGGCCGAGGCCTAAGACCGTGCGAGCCTTGAGGGGATTCCTTGGCTTAACTAGATACTACCGGCGGTTCGTGAAGCATTATGGAATTATCAGCAAACCGTTAACCGAACTGCTCAAAAAGGGGAATTTCAGCTGGGGATCAGAAGCAGAGAGGGCTTTCGAGGAACTGAAGAAGGCCATGAGTAGAGTGCCAGTGTTAGGGTTACCCGATTTCAGCAAGCCTTTTGTCTTGGAGACGGACGCATGTGGTACAGGAGTGGGGGCAGTCCTGGTGCAGGAAGGGAGACCCCTGGCGTTCCTGAGCCAAGCGTTGGGTCCGCAACATGTAGGGCTGAGTATATATGAGAAGGAATTCATTGCGGTGCTAATAGCTATTGATAAATGGAGGCACTATCTGGAAGTAGGGAGATTCACGATTAAAACGGATCATGAGAGTTTGAAGTTTTTGCTACAACAAAAACTGCAAACTCAGTTGCAAAGGAAGGGGATGGCCAAACTTATGGGGTTGGATTACTTGATACAATACCGAAAGGGAAAAGAAAATGTAGTTGCTGATGCTCTATCGAGGTGCCATGAGGAGGGAAGCGTGGCAGCCATAACTGCTGTGATTCCAGAATGGTGCCAACAGGTACTTGAGAGTTATGAAGGGGATATAGTAGTGAAGGAGTTACTGGAGAAGTTGACCGTAGGTTCAGAAGAGGTTGAAGGATACACGCTGGTGGATGGAATGTTAAGGTACCAGGGCAGGATTGTCATCGGGAACAAGGAAGATCTTAAGAAGAAAATCCTGCAGTCGTTACATGAATCACCTTTAGGAGGGCACTCGGGCATCCAAAATACTTACCTCCGGGTGAAACAACTATTCTATTGGCCAGGGTTGAGAGCTGAGGTAAGAAGATTTGTGTTGAGTTGCGACATTTGTAGGAGATGTAAGGCTGAGAATGTGGCTTATCCGGGGCTGCTACAACCACTTCCGGTACTAGAACAGGCTTGGTCTAGCATCTCGATGGATTTCGTTGAGGGCCTGCCCAAGTCTGAAGGAAAAGACAGTATCTTGGTGGCAGTTGATCGATTCACGAAATTTGCTCATTTTATAGGGTTGGCCCATCCTTATACCGCTCAAGAAGTGGCTAGAGTTTTCATGGATTAGGTGGCAGCTTTGCATGGGATTCCCACTACCATTATATCCGACCGAGACAAGGTCTTTACCAGCACCCTATGGAAAGAACTCATGAAGGCATTGGGCGTAAGGCTAAACATGTCTTCAGCTTACCATCCTCAAACGGATGGCAACACTGAACGAGTCAATCAAGGGTTGGAGAATTATTTGAGGTGCATCTGCATCTTGCAGCCCAAGAGCTGGCACAGGTGGCTGTCTTTAGCCCAATGGTGGTACAATTCCAACCAACACTCATCTCTAAAGGTGTCTCCCTTCGAGGCCCTTTTTGGTTACAAGCCTCCTTTATTACCAGCTTTAGGGGGTCCTTCCGTTGAGCTTCCCACTGCGGCCTTAGTGGAAGAGTACTTGCAACATAGAAGAGATGTATTACGGCAGCTCAAACAAGAATTAGCCGCAGCTCAGAACAGAATGAAGCAAGCTGCGGATAAGAAAAGAAGTGATAGGGAATTTGAAGTTGGAGACAGAGTTTACTTAAGGTTAAGGAGACAACATTTAAAGGCTATGACTCAACGGCGGGTTTCAAAGCTTGCCCCGAGGTATTTTGGTCCTTTTCTCATACTGGAAAGGATAGGAAAAGTGGCCTATCGACTACAACTGCCGGAAGGGACACGAATTCATCCTGTCTTCCATGTGTCCCTGTTAAAGGCAGCCGTTGGGGCTGAGCAAGTGAGTTCCGAGATGCCAACCCTTCCTGAGGGAGAGGAGAACTTGGAAGAACCGGAAGCTATTCTGGATAGGCGAGTCACTCACAATCAAGGGGCCCCACTCGTTCAAGTGCTAGTGAAATGGCAAGGGGGTGCAGCTGGAAGCGAGACGTGGGAATACCTGCCTAGCCTGCTCACACGATTCCCCAGAGCTGTCAGCCTCCTTAACATTTCTTGAGGACAAGAAAAATCTAAGGGAGGGGGAATTGTCACGGAGGGAGAACCTTAGGCGTTCACATCCGGTAGCTGCTAGCATTGGGTTATTTTTTGCTTACTTTTGTTATTTCCAGATTGTTGTATTTTCCCTAAATTCCTAGCTGTAATTACCTTAGTAGTTTTAGCTGGAAGATTCCCCACGTGGAGGGAATTAGAATAGGACAAAAGCGGTTATAACCGCATAGTGGAGAGGGTCTGCTGTGGCAGCCTCCTCTGTCAAGTTGTTATATATTCCCGGCTGGTTAAAGCGAGGGAATTAATCAAAAATTCAGAATCGTTTCCCTTCTTCCAATCCCAATTCTCTCTCTCAATTCACCACTCTATCTTTCTCTCTCTTTCTTGGTTCTATTCTGTTGCACCAGACGAGTCATTCCCCACCCTTACGAGCTGAAACCAGTGAATCTCACGGGGGTGCTGTGACAACTAATATAAATTTTCTTAGGTGAGGCTCCAAGATCCAGTTCATTAGTGATTGAAAAGTGGTTGGGGCATTAGTGAGCCCAAATGGCATCACTAAAAACTCAAAATTCCCATGATGGATTCTAAAAGCTGTTTTGGGAATGTCTTCGGGTTTCATCCTAATTTGATAATAACCCAAGCGAAGGTCAAGGTCTTCCACCAAAAGGTATAGGAAATTTGTTCTTGATAGTCATGGCGTTAAGTTAGCGATAGTATACACAAAAACGCCATGAACCATCCTTCTTTTTGATCAATAAAATAGGTGAAGTAAAAGGGCTATGGCTAGGTTTAATGATTGACTGTTGCAACATTTCCCTGACCAGGGTTTCTATGATAGATTTTTGAATTGGTACCTGTAAGATCTCACATTAATAGGCTCTGAATTTGGCTTAAGGTTAATGGCATAGTCAAATTCTCGGGTAGGGGGGTAGGGTCTTTGGTTCTTGGAATAGATCATTAAATTCAATCAACAATTTATCAAGTTGAGCAGAGTTTTGTACATGTCCAGCAGTGGAATCTGGGGTATTGATGCTAAAATAGGTCTCACTTGTCATGGTACTGATTAGTGCCTCCTCTACTGACACAATTAAAAACAATTGTGTTAACCGTCCCCACTTGTTCTTAATCACCTTCTTGAGCCTTTTTTCAGGTTATCATCTTGCATACTCCGATTTATCTTCCTCCAGTTAGAGTCAACCTCCTTCCCCCTTTCTCAAAGGAAACTTCCATCCTATTAAAATCAAAACTAATAGGACTAACTTCTTTCATCCAATCTACTCCCAAAACGACATCACAACCCCCTAGGGCCAAGAGTCTCAGATCAGCCTCAAATGGCTCTCACTGCATCTCCCAATAGAATCCCTTGCAAGTTGACTTGCTTATTACCTTGTTTCCATTGGCATCAATTACACTCAGTGGTTGTGTATTGGCCAACTTGCACTTGAGTCTCTCAGCCATTCCTTCATCAAGGAAGCTATGGGTGCTTCCACTATCAATCAAAATCATTAGGCTGCAATCCTTTACCTTCCCTTCGACCTTAATTATTTTGTTGTCAGGGACTCCTTTGAGAGCATGTACGAAAATCTCTCTATCGTGTCCCCTTTCACACTCTTCTTCTTCACTTTCTTCTTCAACTTCGTGTACCCCTTCTTCATCTCCTTCTAGCAACAAAATTTGCCTCTTACATTAATGACCAAGGAAATACTTGTCCTCACACCTATAGCACAGTCCAACAAGTCTCATTTGATCACCTAATCTACCACCAGAGGATGAGAAACCTCCCTCAACCACATTTTTTGTTCCAACACTCTCCCTGACCACCTCTCTATTGGGATTTCTTCCCCCCAAAGGGAACAACCCAGATCCCATGCTCTTCTGTTATTGCTTCTGTTTCTTCACTAGAGCTTCAACCACCATCTCCTATAGTTGTGCACTCTCTAAAGCTTGCTCGACAATTCTGGGCCTCAACACCTTTACCATTGATCTCAATTCATCATTCAATTCGCTTAAATAACTAGACACAAAATAAGCTTCAGAAAAATGAGGATTATGGAGGATCATAAGTGACTTAAGCTCCTCACGTCGCTTCTAGTAGGATTCCACACTCCTAGTCTGCTTTAACTTATTAAACTCCTCTACAATGTCCACTATGCTTCTTTCCCCGAAGCGTTCATTCAATTTTTCTGAAAACTCTTCCCAAGTGTGAATCCTTCTCGATCTCACACATCCTTGGTACCAAGCGTCCACCACCTCATTGAAGTAGGATGACGCCAATGTTATCCTCTGTCTTTCAGGTATATTATACCATTCAATACCCTCTCACACCTCCTTATCCACCACTTAGGATTAACTCCTTCAAAAGTTGGTATCTCCATTCGAGGCATAAGAAACCCCGATGGCTAATGGTTAATTTGGTCATCTCTTCTTCTTCTCATGAATCCATCTATTTCCTCCTTGGGCTCAATCTCATTTTCTCAGTGGTCCTTTCCTTGGTTCATCATATTCTCTCCTAGAATGGGTTTAGTTCTACCCCTGGCAGGAAAGTCAGGTGACAGTCTTACCGTATGTTGACGGATAAATATCACCATAAATTGTTGCATTTGAGCTCTTAATTCCTCTCACACCCTCGCAATGGAGCCATCCAGCTTGCGCTCCAATCCTTCCATGGAGCTTTCAACCTTGCGATCCCAGCGCTACAATCGCTTCATGCTCCCTCCTAGCCCCCAACTCCAACTGATTAACCCGATTGTGAAAATCGACCAGAGACGAGCTACCTTGCTGCAGATGCGTCTCTAATCCCTTCATCCTAGTACCGTTCGCCATTAACTCAATATCTTCGGCCGAGAACCGGAGCTCTAATACCAAGTTGTCACAACCCAAACGTGACAATGGCTTTCTTCCAATCCGAGTGGGATCGGAAGTTGTATTGCTCATAACCGAGTAAGAACAGAAACGATAGTGAGAGAGGTAAAGAGAAAGAGAGAGTAGAGAAGAACGATAGAGGGAAGTAGAAATCAATAAGTCTCATTCATGCCTTTGCATAGTCATATAACAGACTATATATAGGCTGCCCAAGGGTAGATTCTCTCAGCTCGACCGTTGCAACAAACAACCAGTTGGCCACATGCCTGAGGAATATTCTAGTGTTGTTTAAGCAAGACAAGTAATAATGGAAATACTGAAATAAAAATTACAGAAATGCAGAATAAATAAAATTGCAGTAAATTGCAGCCATAGGAGTCAGCCAAGCGTGACAGTTCCCAACTACATCACCTTGGGCCTAAGTGGCGCAGAGCAAAATAGCATGGCCATATATGTTGGAGTTTTTCACAGCTCTCCACCTTATTTTCACAACTCAACCAACTCACTAGCTAATTCAAGAGCACACTGATACCAAAAAAACATAAAAGAAAACGACACAATCACACAAAACAGCAAGCTTTATCCTAGTTCGGTCTTGAAATCCAAGACCTACATCTAGACTGCTAGGCACCACTAAAATCCACTATCTAGAAAGCCCCAAGGGATGATTATAACGAGAACCTAACCCTCCGCCCATATACACTGAAAACTTATAGGGAATACAAGCTAAGAACAAGCCTCTCCCAACCTCTCGCACTCAAACCCCAAAACAAGATAGAAAACCAGAAGAGGCACTTCTTGATTTCTGGCGCACTTAGACTACTAACCACGACCCCTATTTATAGGATATAGGGGAGCGGATTACATGAGCTTTAAAGATAAAACTAACTAACAGCCTCCTAACATACTAACAAACTTTATAACTGGCTGCCACCTTCTAGAAACAAACCTTCTAGAAGAACAATTAAATCTAACACTACATCAGGAAATAAAATATGCAGCAATACAAAGTACATTTAATCTAATCTAATACAAATGCTACAACAATATATGAACATGGATGCAAATGGAAAGCTAAACATGATATATTTTAAAACTGATTTCTCATGCAACATGAAAAAGCCACAAAACAAGAGTTAGTGAGTGGGGGAAACTCACCTTGTGGTCTCTTTGGAGGAGGTCTTGCTCGCTCTTCCTAGCTTCCCAAACTATCATTGGTCACCTTGATGACAAACTTCTTCTTCCCTTCACTAGTTTTCTCTCTTCCTTCTCTATTTTCTCTCCTCTCTTACACTTGCTTTAACTCCCTAAACTATCTATTCTTCTCTTACACTTGCTTCAATTCCTTCATTCCTTCTCTATTCTTCTCTATTTCTCTCCTCTTACACTTGCTTCAACTTCTTCAAGTGGTAGACCATCCCCCAATTTATAGGACCCCGAATTCCCCCCACCCCCCCCAAAAAAAGAAGCCAATTAATATGAGGGATTTGTGTTTAATTTTTGTTTCTGAAGCCTTCCCTTCGTGTGAATTATATCCATATACACATGGGAGATAAGAGGAAGAGGAAGGGAGCCAATGGGGATGGCTTCAATGGTGTAAGGGGGCTGCCTTGGCATGCAGCCACTGCACGCTGCCCCCCCCCCCCCAAAGTCCCTTTTATGGAAAGGGACCTCACCCGGAGAGAGAGGGGGGGAGGCTCATGCCTCCCCTTTCTTCCTTTTTTTTTTTTTTTATATGTATATATATACTTTATTATTTTATTTATACATACATTGAGCACATATATATACCATCATGTACACATAAATTTAAGCCATATGACACACTCACTTGGTTAATTAAATATTTCTCAAAATCAAGTCCGAATTTATTTCCTTAAGCCTTTAATATTATAAAAATATGTTGGGGTGTTGCAATATCGGAATACACTATACTGCCAAATACATACAGGGCTTTTAACCCTAACGCTGACCACAAAACCATGTTTAGACCATTCAACAGCAAGCACCACCATCTTTCAAAATAAGCAAAGCTAGGTCCACATTTCTAAGGAATACAAGGGAATTTGAAATAATCCAAAGCAACAAGTCAAACAAAGTTGATGGATTATAAATCTATACCATATCAGAGGGAAAACACTGATTTTGTGTTACCCGAAATGTTAAACTCCATCAATATTTCAATAACAAAACTGCCCTCAAAGAAATTTTCCATTCACATTCTAATTTACTAGTATTTTTATGGTTTGGAAAGAGTAAACATGAAAACAACCTGCATAAGTGCACATTTTCAGTGACCAAAATGTCTGCAACATTTCTATGAAATTTCCATCTACTGATGCACGAAGGTATAGCTAATACATAAGTTGAGTATGACATCCTTACTGAGAACACAACTCCCTCTTCTTTCTGGGTCCCCTTCGGCATAGAAACACATCATCACTCATCAGACCATGCAACACCTTGATTTAGAAGGTATCGAGGTGAATCAATAAAACAGGAGGGTAACATCCTGATGAGACAACTTTTGACTGAACTAATTTTGTAGAAAACGAAAACAAAAATAAACAAGCTTAAAAGTTTTTCAAATCCAATAAATGATGGAATTGACATGCACAACAATAAAGTTGGAAGGTTTAAAAGAACAAGGCACATTTTCAAGTCTTGTTCTGCCATTCTCATCTAAAATATGCAATTTAGGTTTTTCCTGCTTCGGGATGATCATTTGCGGTCAAATATCAGTACCTTCGTTCGGGTACACACATGTGCGTGCGTCTATATAAATTCTTCAAGTATGATTGCAATAGTTAGAGGGCACAGAGTGCACAAAAATATGAAATCCAGAAAAACCAGAAACCGTATAAACAAACAAATCCGAAGAATGAGAACGAAATGCAGATCTCGTGAAAAAGACAAGGAGAAAGCAATAGCAAATCCGAAAAACGAGTATAACGAAAATGAGAGGAACTGGAAAAGATGAGATTGCGAGCCCTGACAAACCTTAGGAGGAGTGTGGTCGGTGTTGGGATCTCTGTTGTTGCCTGCACCTCCTCCTCCGCCAACTCCGCCATTCTGTAACGCGCCTCCCGTCGATCGCCGCGCTCTCTTCTTCTCCGCACCCGATTTCGTCATATCTCTCCCGACGAATTTCAACTTTCGATTTTGATTTTTGCAGAGGTTAACTTGGGCAACTCCAATGCAAAGGCCGTGCCCTAACGTAAATCCTAACCAATACCGAAATCCGCAGTAAATAGGAGACCTGATCGGCCGCTCCGATCCGAATCCGGCCGGTATACATAATGGGCCAGCCTGATGGCCCATGCCAGCCCAAGAGTGCATAAAATTATGTTACTCCTGCCCATGGCCCATCCAAATTAATATTAATTAGATTAATATGTTTTAAGAGCATAATTATTATTTAAAAAATAATAATTCAATTTTTATTTAAAAGCAAATAATAATTATTTAATAATAATGTCGACACTCTATGACGTAAAGAATATCGGGTATAAGAATCGGGTACAGTGGTTGCACCAGATTGTATTCAGGAAATGCTGCTGCTTCTCCATCAGCGGCTTCTCTCTCTTCAGCCCCACCCATCTTCGGCTCCTCATGCGTCTCCTCTCAGCAAGCACAGTGCAACTCCAATCTCGACCCGTCGCTTTGGGCTGATGATCGGCGGCGGCGGCGGCGACGCCGATGTTCTCAGGAAGAGGCGGGGTACCGACTCCCATTCTCGCCGTGCGGTGGAGAGAGAGTCGGAGTTCGAGGTCGACCCGGATAAGGCCCGACAAGTCCTCGCAAAGCTCGACCAGCAGCTTCAATCCCTCTTTCAAAAGCAAGTCAATCCTCCAAAGAGAAAGGGTAATCTCTCTCTCTCTCTCTCTCTCCATATAAGTTTCGAAGCAAGTTGGAATTTAACTAAGATTTAGGGCACAATATTGTTGCTGAATTTTCAATTCAAAGAACATCTGGTGCACTGTGTTGAAGATTGGGGGCATTTTTATTCTGTTCTTCTTTAAAGTTAAGTAGATTATTGCCGTTAATATCTAGGTAGAATCTCGCTGAGGATTTGAATTTTTCTATAGGGAAGCTCTGATTCCTCGAAGAGGCGGAATAATTGGATTATGCTGTTTGTGGTCTCATATGACAGTGTAAATTCTATTTACTATGTAGCAATAGAACATTAATGCTACTACCTCGTTAGTATTTCTCTACTTTTGGGTTTATCCTCGTCTTGGTTAATGATGGAGCACAATCAACAAAAATCACAAAGCTTGTCTCGTTACGTGAGATTTTGGCTACATGAATTCAAGTCCTTCACACGTTTCCATTGATGTCCGTATCCTTTGTAAGGTTTATCCTCCATTATGAAGGTAAATATAAATTTGTCTGCAGTTGAGGGCAGATGCTTTAGATTTAGGTTTTAAGAGGTGGAAGATAGGTTTAATGGTTTTGTTGATACAGTTTATTGGGGTCGATGTAATGTCCAAGTAGGCAGGAATCTCTAATTGGTTGAGGTTGATGTAATTGTTCTTCCACAATGTAGAAGTCTCAAAATACAACAAAACAAAACGGTAATCCTGGGGTTGTCTAGAGGAACACTCTAATGCATGCCTAAGTTAGTACAAGGTATATCATAAAGTTTGTAAAAGAAGAGTCGAGGAATACTAGATCATACCTCACTACTTGTCTTCCTTTTGCTTTTCCCAAAGCAGTCAGTCACGAGTGATTGTCTGTCATGATCCTATGAGCAGTAAAAGGGTATTATTATATTAGGATAGAATAGTTTGTTAGGGATATTTTAGCAAGTGGTTAGAAGCACATGGGAGCATTTGCTAGGCTGTTAGAAGGCAAATATGCCTATAAAAGATTGTTGTAATGGTTTGTTTCCTTATCAAAGAAATTAATGAATTGAAATCTGTTTTTCTCCTCTTCCAAATTCTCTCCCCTTTCTTGATCTTCATCTCCCTCTTTTCTGTTCTCTAATCTCCCTAACACTTCTTCTAATCTCTTCCTCATTCTTCTAATTTGCTCCTTAATTCCCTTCTGTTCTTGGCTTAGCTGAATCGGATTCTTCCGATTCCCAAACTGATCCTAGGTTAAGCCCTAGGATCATGACATTATCCTTGTCAGTTATTTTGTAACCAACCAAAGTGATGGGATAATCAATGAATAACTGCCTCACTACGCATAGCCATAAAATATTTTGTCAGCATGAGGTTTCTCTAGCTAATTAAGATTAATTAATCAGATGTATAGATGAAAACTAAAGTTAGTCTAAGCTTATGGTAAGGTGTCATATCTTTGATCTGACAATTGAGGATTCTCAATGTCCAAGAGGAATTGAGAAAGGGAAATTGGGAATTAGGGGGGAAAAGACGAGGGGGAAGAGTGAGAGAGAATTCAAAACTAAGAGGGAAGAGAAAAGAGAGGGAAATTGATTTCCAATTCATTCATCATGTGGGGGTAGGCATGGATCTGTTGTATTTATACTGATCTATGGCCTAGATTGGGCACCAAAAACGGTTATCCCATCCCACTTGCCTTTGCAACTTGCCATGTGACATGCTGGAACACTCCTCCAGCTATGCCAATATGCGTGGCTTATTTAATCAAGGCCTAATGACTATTACATAAGGCTCAACGGCTTGCTAACATAACAATCCCCTCCCGTTAAGACATTTCTTTTCCTCAAGAAATGTGTAACAAGATGGCTGAGTTGGGAAATTGCTGGAGGAGATCTGACAAATACTCCCATGTATTGTTGTCCTCGTGGAGGGATAACCATTCAACTAGTAGCTGGGTGAGAGGAACTCCATTCTTGTGAATCACTCTTTTATCTAGGATAACGGTAGGAATTGTCTCTTCCCTTTCTTCTCTTGCTATAGGAGGGAGTGAGGGAGTGGATCTCTGTGCTTCGATGGCCATCTTGAGAAGGGTGACATGGAACACAGGGTGAATCGTGTCTCCTCTAACAATTGCAGTTGGTAAGCCACTGTCCCTATCTTCTCCACTATGGTGAATGGCCCATACTACTTAGGGCTCAATTTGGAGATGGGTTGATGGGTCAAGGCCCTGAGATGCTACTGGCCAAGCTTTAAGTAAACATCCTCTCCAATTGAGAACTTCCTTTCACTCCTTTTTTTGTTAGCCAATTGCTTCATCCTGTTTTGAGCCCAAGCCAACTTTGCCTTAACCAACCTAATAGTCTCCTATCTTTGCTAGAAATAAGTTCCCACCGCAGCCACTGTAGATTGTCCCCCAATTGCCAGTAGAAGCCTTGGCTTATGGTCATGGAGAGCCTTAAATGGGGTCATCCTGATCGAGCTGTGGAAGCTCGAATTGTAACCATTAAGTTACTGCCAACCATTTATGCCGTCCCCTTGGTTGTAGAAAACTGAAACACCTTAAGTAGGATTTGAGGCATTGATTCACCCTTTTTGATTGGCCATCGGTCTCATAGTGATAGGCAGTAGACATCAACAGCTTAGTGCCTAGCAATCTCATCAATTCTTTCCAAAATAGGCTGATAAATATCTTATCCCTATCTGATAGGGGAATTTCATGCATCTTCACCACACTATCCATGAACGTTCTCACCACTTCTTATGCTGTGAACGAGTGGGATAGGTCGATGAAGTGGCTGAACTTAGAGAATCTATCCACCACCACCATAATATAGTCCTTCCCTTCTGACCGTGGGAGCCCCTCTATAAAATCCATGGTTATATTGGTCCATGCTTGGTCTAGTAGTGCTAGGGGTTGTAGAAGGCACGGATGAGCCACTGTTTCATGTTTGCATCTCCTACATATATCACACTTCAACACATAATCCCATACATATTTTTTTAACTATGGCCAAAAGAATACTTGTTGTACCTTACAATAGGTATTTTGAATGCCCAAATGACCCCCAATAGGAGATTCATGTAATGCTTGTAGGATTCTGTCCTTTAACACCTCACTCTCTCCAATTACCAGCCTACTCTTGTACCTTATCACTCCATTGTTAAATGAATAATCCGAACTGCTATTGGCATCCAAACTCATATATTCCAACGACCCTCTGGTCTGCTCTCCATGTTGATAGCTGTTTGTAACCTCTTAGAGCCAATCTAGTATCACTACTGAAATAGCTGCATTTATTCCTTCCTCTTGGCAGCAAGACAAAGCGTCTTGTGCTATATTTTCCTTCCCCTTCCTAAATTGGATTACATAATCCAATCCCATGAGTTTGGTCATGTTCTTCTTTTGTAATTGAGTGTGTAGCCTCTACTGCAATAGGAACTTCAAGATTTCATGATCCGTTTTGATAACGAACCTCCCTCTAGATAGTGTCACCACTTCTCTACTACCATAAGGACTACCATCAACTCCTCATAAATACTGAGTCCTTGGTGCATGGGGGCTAAAGAAGGCTAGGGGCCTGCTATCTTGTGAAAGGATTGCCCCTATACCATGGTTGCTAGCATTGATTTCTAGCACAAATGGCTTGCTAAAATCAGGCAATCCAAGCACTAGTACTTCACTTAGTGCTTTCTTCAACTGCTCAAAAGCCTCCTCAACCTTGGGGTTCCACTTAAAACTATCTTTCTTCAACATTTCAGTCAATGGCTTACTGATCATTCCATAATTCTTTGCAAATCTTCGATAATACCCGGTGAGACCTAAGAACCCTCTTAATGCCCTGATGTTTGTAGGTTTAGGCCATTCCACAGCAGCCTCAATTTTCTTGGGATCTGTGCCTACTCCAGCCCCTGAAATTATATGCCTCAGGTATTTCACCTGCTTTTGTGCAAAAACACACTTTAACTGCTTGATATACAATTTGTTGAATCTCAAGATCTCAAATGTAGCCCTAAGGTGGCCTAGGTGTTGATCAAATGAGGAGCTATAGACTAGGATATTGTCAAAGAAACCCAACACATATTTTCTAAGGTATGGTTCAAAAATTTGGTCCATGAGGGCTTGGATTGTGGTTGGTGAGTTGGTTAGGCCGAAAGGCATAACAGTGAATTCAAAATGACCATGGTGTGTCTTGAAGGCTGCTTTAGGTATGTCATTTGGATCCATTCTAATTTGATGGTATCCAGATCTTAGGTCCAATTTAGAAAATACAGAGACATGTTTGATTTCATCCAATAGATCCTTAATAATTGGGATAGGGAATTTATCTTTAATGGTAATGGCATTGAGTTGTTTATAATCAATACAAAAGTGCCATGTACCATCTTTTTTCTTAACCAACAAGACGGGTGAAGCAAATGGGCTATAGCTAGGTCTGATCACTGACTGGTTCAACATCTCTTTGACAAGTTTTTTAATCTCGAATTTGAGTTTGGGGGGTATCTATAGGAATATGACATAATGTTCACTAGTTCAACATTAGGTAGAAAGGGTATGGTGTGGTCCAAGGATCTTTTGGGAGGAAGTGATTTAGTTTCTACAAAAAGATCTTGGTATTCAACTAATAGCACATCAAGGAGGGTTAATTCGTGTACTTGCCAAGTAGCTATAGATGATTGGCCTCCCAATTTAGAGTCTCCTTCATTCCCTATCTCCAGTTGCTCAGTAGCTTCAATTGAAAATAGTTATGCTACTTGGGACACCTTCTTCTTGAACAGTTGTTGCAATTTCTTCCCCTTGATTAGTTTACACGCTCCCACTTCCATGTTTCCCTACAACACTACCTTTCTTCCATCCTTCTCTAGGGTCATCTCCATCTTGTTGAAGTCAAAACTGATTGGACTCACTCCCCTCATCCAATCAACCCCGAGAACAATATGGCATCCCCCCCAACTTAAGTAATCTTAGGTCAGCCTAGTAATCTTCCCCTTGCATTTCCCAGCAGAATCCCAAACATGCGAATTTGCTAATGACTTTACTTCCATTAGCTAATGTTATAGATAGGGGTTGTGTGTTGGCTAATTGCCACTTCATCCTCTTGGTTGTTCTTTCATTAATGAAAGTGTGGATACTCCCATTGTCTATTAAGACCATGAGGGTGTTATCTTACACCTTTCCTTCCACTTTAATAATCTTGCTACTGGCCATTCCTTTGATTGTGTTCAAGGAAATGGCCCATTTTCCTTCTTCTTCCTCTTCTTCTATCACTGTCATCTCATCCTCTTCTTCCTCCTCTTCTCCTTCTAGTAGGAGCAACTATTTCTTGCACTAGTGCCTTGGGGTATATCTATCCCTACATCTAAAACACAAACCAACAACCCTCCTCTGCTTAATGAGCTTGTCCCTCTATGGTAAACTTGAATTAAGGAGTGTATTTGCCACATACCTCACCCCTGTTCCTCCCCTAAAGTTTTCCTTGCTCTGCATTCTTCCTCCAAATAGTACCATTCCTGGATTAATCCCTTTGTTCTGACCCCTCTGCTTCTTCATTAAGGTTTCAACAATCAACTCCTGTAACAATGCATCCTCTGTCACCTCTTGCACCAATCTAGGTGTCATCATTTTCACCATGAATTTGAAGTCATCACTCAACCTAATGATGAAATTTGATACAAAGTACTCCTCCATCATGTAAGGATTCCTGTTAAGCATGAGTGACTTCAGCTCTTCAAATTTGAGCTGATATTCATGTACAGTCCCAATCTACTTCAATTTGTTAAACTCCTCCACAATATCCACAGTCGTTCATTCACCAAATCTTTCACACAAACCCTTAGCAAACTCCTCCCAACTGTAGCTATCTCTCACCCCTGACCAGCCTTGAAACTAGACATCACCTACATCATTTAGGTATGCTGGAACCAAAGTAACTCTCTAGTCATCAGCCACTTGATGAATACTGAACAACTTCTCGCACCTCTTAATCCACCACCTTGGCTTCATCTCATCAAACACCAGCAATTCTAATTTAGGCACTAGAAAATTCGAATGGCCAGAATTCACCAGAGCTTCTGACCTTCTCCCCACCACATTTTCACCCATCAACACTGGATCAACTCCCAATTCAGAGTATCCGTCTCCCCTCTAGCTAGTACTAATACCCGAAAGTATTGGATCCATTCTCTCACGAGGGGGAAAGTCAGGGGATAACCTTATCGGGGCCTAGTTTGAGAACATCAACGCGAATTGTTGCATTTGATCACGAACCATGTTGTTGTGCTCTCACATTTCCTCTCGAATCTGGTTGCGCATCTCTCTCCGCAACCAATCTGAAACATCCTCCAACTTCTTATCAACCACGACTCCTATAGCCTTTTCCATTGATCTTACCCGATTTTGCATCTCCATCACTGTAGCAGTCACTTGTTGCAACTGCATCTCCATCTGCTTCATATGTGTGCTGTCAGCCATCGTGATAGGAGCATCGGAAATCATCGGCCACAATCGTGCTCTGATACCTATTTGTCATATCTCTTATATGACAATCGAGGATTCTCAATGTCTGAGAGGAATTGAGAAAGGGAACTTTGGAATTAGGGGGGATAAGACGACGGGGATGAGTGAGAGAGAATTCAGAAATGAGAGGGAAGAGAAAAGAGAGGGAAACTAATTTCCAATTTATTCATCATGTGGGGGTAGGCATAGATTAGTTGTATTTATACTGATCTGTGGCCTGGATTGGGCGCCAAAAATGGTTATCCGATCCCACTTGGCTTACAACTTTCCATGTGACATGCTGGAACATTCCTCCAGCTATGCCAATACGCGTGGCTTATTTAATCAAGCCTTAACAGCCTATTACATAAGGCTCAACAGCCTGCTAACATAACATAAGGTTCCCTGTAAAAGGTCACTGGAACTTGACTTGAAATTGTATTTGGGTATGATAGAAGATATTTTATGCAGTACCTAGTATACTACTACTACTACTGATCATGAAAAACATATGGTTCTTGTCATGCCAATTGATGTCTTGTACATAATTTCAAGCCTTTCTGTAACATCCCGGATCGAGCGATAGGAAGGACTGGAACAACTTACCTTGATGGGCCTACGCGAACTTCTCAGGGGGGTCACCCATCCTTGGATTACCCCAGGTTAAGCACGCTTAACTTCGGAGTTCTTTGCCAACATTCAGCCCAAAAGGTATCCAGTTGGTGTTGTTTCCTTTCTTACACTATCCTCGATATATACTAACTTCTCTGGGCTCTCGGGGTATTACATTCTCCCCCCCTTTGAGCACATGACGTCCTCGTCATGCGACCTTACAACCAGTCTCAGATCTCCCCCCGATGCATGGCCAATGTGGGATTCGCCTAAGGTGCCTACACGCACCCCCCCTTAGGGACTCAGCGTCCTCGCTGAGGTTTGCCCTACCACCGCGCTCAGAGGCTCAGGGGTCAGCTCTGATACCACCTGTAACATCCCACATCGAGCGATAGGAAGAACCAGAACAACTTACCCTGATGGCTCTACGCAAACTTCCCAGGGAGACCACCCATTCTTGCATTATCTCAGGTTAAACATGCTTAACTTGGGAGTTTTTTGCCAACATTCAGCTCAAAAGGTATTCAGCTGGTGTTGTTTCCTTTCTTACACTATCCTCGATATATACTAACTTCTCTGGGTTCTCGGGGTATTACACTTTCAGTTGTGTTGGTGTTGGAGATTTGGGTAAAAAGGATTAAGAAAAGGAGGAAAGATAATTGAATGAAAATCTGAAAGCGAGCAAGTCGCTACTCAATCTAAAGCCGAGAAAGGAGGAAAAGCTGATAAGTTCTATCTAAGAGATTAAAATTAATCTTGTTTGTATTCTAGATTATCTGTAAATTATCTCTAATATATCTTGCATCATATATCTCTTAGAATTAGGAGTAGAATTCGGAGTCTCATGCATATATATAGATTATTCTCTCAATACAAAACTTAGTCTTGATTGATCTCTCTCTCTTTTGTACCTAAGGCTGTTAAACTTAGGTTTTATCTATTTTGTTCAGTTGGTATGCAGAGGCTCACAAAATAACTCTTGACACATCTGGAATTCGAGCTGAATAATGCAGAAGTGTTCAACAGCTGTATTCAAAGATCAAGTAATTTACGACTAAGATGTTACAGGTTGCTGACTATAAGCTGAAGGAAACACGCCATCTACAAAATTGATGAACCATATAAAGAATCATCTCTCAACACACGAAACTTTTCGAAAGACACAAATAGGCTTGTTAAGGCATCAAAACATGTCTCCATAAGTCTGGATTTCTCCATATTCAATAAATTTCTACATTTAGTTTTCCATTTTTTACCTTTTAATTCGAGATGCTCCTTGAAACCCCACCCCTCAATCAATTTGAATTTCTGCTAAACACGCACATATAGGCTTATTTGTTCAGTGGCTCAGGTGTTGAATTACATATGATCTAATGATTTGATTTATAAATGAATGCAGCTTCAGATCTCGATCAACCACCAGTTCAGATGAGAGAAGAAACACCAGAGTTTTCAGTATCATTTTTAACCTACTCAGCTTTTGCTCTCCTTATCTTTACCATCTTCTACAATCTGCTATTTATTACAGTTATAAAGCCATCCATTGATGGCTCATAACCTGATTCAGCTATACCTGTAAGAAATCCTGGAGAAACTGTGCTTCCACCACCATTGCCATGGTGCCAGAAGTCACAAGTTTGTACTAAAAGTTATAAATTCAAGCTTTCGTTTCATTTGTTGGTGGAAAGTTAAGAATCAGTTCTGCAGCTTCTTGCCATGCCAAAGAACAGGACAAGATTAGTGCCGAGAGGTTGAAACTTCTAGGGTTGATGAGAGTTTAAGCCGCATGAATGCTGAAAAAAGACCCTTGGAAAAGGGTATGCAGGACCTTGTTAGAATCATTCGATCTAATGTGTCATATTTTATTTAGGGACTAATTTTGATAGTATCATTAATTCTTTCACTTAAACTTTTGATTTATGACATGAGACCACTCAAGTATAGTAAAATTAGAATTTAAATTAATAGCCTCAAACTTAGCATAACCTATCAATGAGTTATGTGATTTGCAACATTTTGGTATATTTATAGGTGTTAGTGTTACGAGTGTTTATTGGCAAGGGTAAAGATTAACATATCTACTTCATTTGAGGATAAGGTGTATTTGTTATATTTTATTTTTAAATTTTCATTATATATAAGGATAAGCTAAATTTATTATTAATCAATGAAAATACTTCAAATTTAAAAAAAAAAATGCGTAAGATAAAATGTATTTATTACTTCTTATCTTAATAAAAATAATATTATATTACATAATATAATGATTAAATATGTTTATATGCTTTTTTAAAAAAAAAAATTATGTTTGACTCTATTACACGCAAGATTTTCTTAAATTTTTCTCTAATCTATTGTAGGGTTCATGTCATTTATATTGGTTATTTGAATTGATAATTTTTATTTTAGTAATTCAATTGATTATAATTTTAGAATGTACCTTATGCTCATAAAAAAATATTTTTTTTATTTAATAATTTTGAACAAATTGTTAGTTTTGAAATGGGAAAATAATTTTTTATATTCAATGAGTTTTAAACTAAATGTTAAAATAGAAAAAATAAAAACTAAAAAGTATTTTCTGTCCTGTTAAATGAAAAGATTTTTGTCTTGTTTTTATTTTTTTTTATTTTATGAGGATTAGAGGGAAAAGGAAGTTGAAACAGTTGAATTGGTGGAGAAGAGGGAAAAGTCGCTGCACACAGCTTTGACCGGTGACCCCCATCTCTTTCTCAAATGGCGGAGCATTTTCTCAACAACCCTCTTTCAGTTTCTTCAGTCAATTGGTCCAGGTTCCTAAACCCATCTTCACGCAAGTGCAGCAAGAACTCTCCGGCGGGTCATCGTTTATTCGCATGCACAAGTTGGCTTTGATAGGTTTTGGGTTTTCTCATCGCAGCAAATATAGGAAAAATTTGTAAGTTCTTCTCTTATGCCCTTCTGTTCGCGAGAACTTTCAAAATCTTCCAATGTTTTTTTGGAGATTCATTTGTTTACCTTGTTCTTTGGATTGTTTGTTAGTTTACTTCTTCTTCTGCAAACCCAGATAACTGGGTTCTGATTAATCCGACGACACTTGAATATATATAGCTTGACTTCCACTGTTTTTTGTTCTTTTTATTCATTATTTTCAAATCTTCGAGTGTTTCAAATTCTTCTTTTGTGTATGACTTGTTGGGTGTCCTTCAGAATCAATGAAACTTAGCTAATTTTGCAGATTCGATTGTTTGATCCATGGGAAATTGCTGTGTCACGGCTTCTGATTCTTTGTCTGATAAGAAAAAGGCAAAGAAGAAGAACAAGCCGAACCCGTTTGCAATTAATTTTGGTACAAACAATGCATCTGAAATTGTAAACAAGCTCTCTGTATTGAGGGATCCGACAGGTCATGACATTTCACAGCGATACAGCCTGGGTCGCGAGCTCGGGAGAGGCGTGTTTGGGATCACATATTTGGCCACCGATTTAGAAACAGGGGAAAGATTTGCTTGCAAATCCATATCCAAGGAGAAGCTGAAGACTGCAGTAGATATCGAGGACGTGAGAAGGGAGGTTCAGATCATGAAGCATTTGCCAGAGCATCCCAACATTGTGAGCTTGAAGGATACTTTTGAGGATAACAATGCAGTTCACATAGTGATGGAATTGTGCGAAGGTGGAGAGTTGTTGGACCAGATTGTGGCTAGGGCGCATTACACAGAGAGGGCGTCTGCTTTGATTATGCAAACAATTGTGGAGGTTGTGCAGGTACAATTTGGTCTTGAATTGATTCTTATTATCTTCAAATGAATCCAACTTTCATTCCTAAAGTACTGCACTACTGCTTGTTTTGGTTATTCTTGGAAAGTGTTCGTTTAGCGTATAAGTTAATTGTTCTTCTTTGTGTTTTGATTTTTCTTGTATTGTTGTGATTTTTGTTTGTCATATTGTTATACTCACTAGTCTCAACCCTGATTGATTTGTGAATATTTTTGTCCAATCAAGTGATATTTGGGCAGTAGGGGTTCCTTGTTGAAATTTTCCTTTAAAATATCTTTTTTTTCCTCCCCCTGCATGTTGAAGACTTGTCATGGGCATGGCGTGATGCATCGCGATCTGAAACCCGAGAATTTTCTTTTCGCGAACAAGAAGGAAACGGCACCCCTGAAGGCAATTGACTTTGGGCTGTCAATTTTTTTCAAACCCGGTATTGTGTTGTATTGACTCCATTGCATTCTAAATATGTTCAAAATCATTTTGGTGCCAATTTCCTTCTGGAACATCAGCATTAGGTGCTGTCATGCCATTCGCTTGCAGGTGAACGCTTTAATGAGATAGTGGGAAGCCCATATTACATGGCTCCTGAGGTTCTAAAACGCAATTATGGGCCACAAATTGATGTCTGGAGTGCTGGAGTTATCCTTTACATTCTACTTTGTGGTTCTCCGCCTTTCTGGGCAGGTGTGCTTTTCCGTATCCCATAGATGCATTCTTTTCTCTGTTCATTGACTTTGTGCGAGCTAAATCATTGATAATAGCAGGTACAATCACATGGACTTGTCACTCATGCCAGCAAACAAAATATGTGCACAAATAGTACCAGTCGTAAATATGAATTATGAACTGACTTTGATTAGAACAAATTATTACAACGTTCGCTTATATTAGTTTTGACCTTACACTCCCAAGACAACATTGCAAATCCATGCAACTTCCATTCCCATGTGCATACTGAAACAATTTCTGATGTTCTATTTCTGTTCTGCTTCTTGTCAAAGTTAATCGTTCTCTCCCTTTTTAAGCAGACACCGAACAAGGACTGGCACAAGCAATTATTTGCTCTGTAATTGATTTTCAGAGAGACCCTTGGCCTAAAGTTTCTGATAATGCAAAGGATCTGGTAAAGAGAATGCTCGATCCAGACCCAAAGACAAGGCTTACAGCTCAGGAGGTGCTCGGTAATATTTGCTTACGCTAAATCTGTTTTATACTTCTTGGGTTTATTCATCAGTAGAATTCGGAGACTCAACCACAAAAAGAAATTTATACACACACACATAACTCCCTTCTCGCTGCAATGCAGAACATCCTTGGTTACAAAATGCGAAGGAGGCTCCAAATGTGCCACTTGGTGAGACTGTGGAAGCAAGGCTTAAACAGTTCTCTGTAATGAACAAGCTGAAGAAAAGAGCACTTGGGGTCAGAATTCTAGTTGATCATTCTACTTATGCATTCAGAATTATTCATAGCCATAAAATTGTCGATGTTGCCTGAGTTTTGCTTCGCGGATTCCTGCAATACATCTTCTGATAATTGCAAATTTCAAATGCCACTTACCCAGGTGATTGCAGAGCATTTGTCGACGGAGGAAGTGGCTGGTATAAAGGAAGCATTTGATATGATGGACACTGCCAAGAGAGGCAAGATAAACCTCGAGGAGCTTAGGATGGGGCTGCAAAAGCGCGGTCACCAGATCCCTCACTCGGATCTTCAAATCCTAATGGAAGTTGTATGTATAATTACCCCATATCATCTGTTCCTCGTCTTTGTTTGCGAGTGCTTGGATTTGCCTTTCTTGAAGAACTGAAACCCGGGTGCAACAGGCTGATGTGGATGGAGACGGATGGCTGAGCTATGGAGAGTTTGTCGCTATGTCCATTCATCTAAGGAAAATGGCCAACGACGAGCACTTGCGTAAAGCCTTCTCATTCTTCGATCAAAACCAGAGCAGTTACATAGAGATTGAAGAGATTCGGGACGCCTTGAGCGATGAAGATCATGCTGGCAGTGAGCAAGTCGTCAAAGCCATTATGAACGATGTCGATACCAATAAGGTTAGTCTGAATTAGCTTGAACCTGTGTCTTACTTTCTCTCCACGTCGCATCGCTAATAATATTAGCTGCTATGAATATTGCTAATATTGACAATGTGAGGAAAGGAATGAACTTGGTGGGTGATGCTGGGGGTTATGAATGGACAGGATGGGCGCATAAGCTATGCGGAATTTGCTGCAATGATGAAGGCTGGAACAGATTGGAGGAAAGCATCCAGGCAATATTCGCGGGAAAGATTCAAAAGCCTCAGCTTGAAGCTGATGTGGGATGGTTCATTACACTTGAATACCAAGAAGGTTGGGTTAGTTGAACCAGGGGGCCAAAACTAGCCCTTCTCGTGATAGGTTTTTCCATAGTCATTAGTAATAAAATTTAATCCCTCATCGAACCCACCGATGATCGGTTTAACCAATCATCATTAGTCAAATCATAGTAATGTTATTGTTCTAGTTATATGTGTATATTACTGACATGATATATGATAATCTAATGAAACATACGATGATAAATAAAAATAAGAGATGGGATATATTTAATAAACTCTACCAAATTTTGATCAAATTTTGAAATTGCTGTTATAACTGACTACAAAAATTGTAGTTGATGGGACCATTCACTCAACCATTTTTATTTAATTAATTATTTATTTATTAGTAATATATTTTATATTAAACAGTTTTCACTCATCTTTATCTTCAGATCAGGAAATTATAATTTAATTTCTTTTATTATTTATTTTTTTAATAATTGCTTGTTCTCACAGTTTTGTTTAAAACTATTTATATATAAATTGTTTGTAACGAAATTAGTTTATGAACTTTCATTAATCATTGTGATCATCTCGGGTAGAGATGGGAATTGGGCCGGGCGGCCCATGGGCCGGCCCGGCCGGCCCGCCTCATAGCCCGGCCTGGCCCGGCCCGTTACTGTAGCAAACGGGCCGGGCCGGCCCACTTAAAAAAATAAGGGTCGTGCCGGGCCAGCAATACGCGGCCCGCGGCCCGGCCCGGCCCGGCCCATCAAATTGGCCCGTGGGCCGGCCCATCAACTGGCCCGCTAAAATGGCCCGGCCCGGCTCACTAAAAATTAAAAAATTATGTTTCTTATAAATATAATTTTATTGTAATGCTTTTAAACATAATTATGTTTGTAAACATAATGTTTATTATGTTTGTAAAAAAAATTTTAGTATTATTTTTGTAAACATAATGTTTACTATAAATATCATAATTTTACAAACATCAAAATTATAAGTAAACATTAATATTAGTTACATTAATATGTTTATTAATGTTTACTAAACATATTTTAAACATTAATATGTTTATTAAACATATTTTAAAAAATATTAGTTACATTTGGAAAAAAATAAAAAAACATATTTAAAAAATTATATATAAAAAAATTAAAAATAAATTATTCATGGGCCGGCCCAAATTAGAGATGGGAAATGGGCCGGCCCACATCCCGCTTGGCCCACCTATTTGGTGGGCCGGGCCGAATTTGGCCCATGAGAGACACGGGCCGGGCCGAGCCGGGCCAAGGAAATGAAAACTTGGGCCTGGCACGGCCCTATGGCCCTTAATAAATGGGCTGAAATGGGCCGGGCCGGGCCATAAGCCTGCTGGGCTGGGCTATGAGACAGGCCGGCCGTGCCGGCCCATGGGCCGCCCGGCCCAATTCCCATCTCTAGCCCAAATAACCAAGCCCACGGGCCGGCCCAGCGGGCTCATGGCCCGGGCCGGCCCACTTTGGCCCACTTATTAAGGGCCATAGGGCCGTGCCGGGCCTAAGTTTGTATTTTCTTGGCCCGGCCCGGCCCGGCCCGTTTCTTTCGTGGGCCAAATTCGGCCCGGCCCACCAAATGAGTGGGCCAAGCGGGATGCGGGCCGGGCCGGCCCGGCCCGCCCATTTCCCATCACTAATCTCGGGAGGGGAGGCAAATAAAAAATGCTACTTGCACGTCTTTCTTGATATTTTATTAATAAATTATTAATATATTTTTTACTCTAATTTATAATCTATAATGCTTTAATAATAAGGGGTATATTAATAATTATAAATTAGAATTTAAGTGTGAGGTATATTAGTAATTAATTAATGGACATCAACAAAGATATATAAATAGCATTTTTTAGAGACAAAAAGAATAATCTAGATTCGAATGTGATAAAAGTAACGTAAAACAATAATAATAATAATAATAATGGTAACAGATTAATAGTAATAAAAGGAGTTTGTTTGTAATAAAATAATCAATGAATGAAAAAAGACGAATATAATTATATACTGATCATTTTAGACATGTATGATGATAATTACAAATGTTAATAAAATTTTATCGTGATAATTACATGTATTATAATTTTTTGACGAATTTCTATTCATGATGTTACTAAAAATTATAGTATATGTAATGCGAATATAAAGACTGCTTATTTGGCGTTGGTAACCAATAGAACAAGGAGAAAAAGAAACGAGCAATGGCAGCGACAATTTTTGGTAATGATTATAAAAATGCAAAAAAAATACATATATATATATATATATGAGTAATATTAATAAACCTTTCTTTTTAATATATTTCCACGTATGAAAGAGAGACTCGTGCAGGGGGCGCGAGCTTGAGTGGGAATTTCATCATCCTCTTCGTGCGCCACCCGAATTTATTTATTTATTTTATTTTATTTTCACTCTGCTGAAAGATCACCAGTACGTCATCCAAACTCTCCTTCTCTCTCTCTCTCTCTCTCTGGGAGCTAGGGCTTCCTGTTCTCGCCGGCGATGACGACGTCGTTCGGAGCAGCAAACACCTGCATTCCGACGGACGCGAAGGTCCAAATGCAGAGGGTTCTCGGATCGAGGTCCTCTTATTCACTTCTCTTTAACACTCGCATTCATGTCTTCTCCGCCTCTCCTTCCGGTCCTCCCGTCATCAGAGCTGTGTCGACGGTACAAAAAGAAATCAATCTGTCTACTGTTTTCTCAATTCTTCTTCATTTTGATGAATTTGAGCTTGCCTTTTTCTCACTTCCTGAGCTCTGTTCTGTTCGATGAATTTGAAATTACTTTCTTCTTATAGTGATTCTGGCGATTTTCTGCGTATCCGAATGCATTTTTTGGTCTGATAACGCTTGTATCACCCTCTACGAAATGTATACCGATTACCGGAAAATTCCTTCTTTTTTTCAATTTTTTTTAATTTTTCTGCTTATTGGGGGGTTTCACATAATCCTTCCATGCTTCTGCTTGATACGACACCTTTAATCAAGGTTACAAGTGACAACCAGCACTACCAGTTATATATATATATATATATGTATTCAAGAAAATTGTTTTTACGCCTCTAAAGGTCACTTGGACGATGTCATGCGTTAACCACAGGAAACTAGTTTAGTGCTCTGATTCCTAAAATGAAAGCTTCACGGGACTACTAACAAAGTTCTCTTCTTTTTGAGATAAGCTCGCAGACTTTTCTTGATTAAACAGTTTGTTTACTTCTTGTTGAATCTCTTTGTGGAGAATTTTGTGGATTACTATCTATTATATTGTGAAATGAGGATTCGACCATATTGGCGCATGCAAAAATGACTACTATGTGCTTGTTTAAGTAAATTGTAAACAGCTGGAGATAGCGTTTTGTTTCAATTAAAATTGTATGGAAATGAGAATAGTAACTGACATAAACTATTTAGAAATTTTTTGCAGCCGGTCAAGCCGGATACTTCCACTGAGGCTAAGCGCAGCAAAGTTGAATTTTTTAAAGAACATAGTAACTTCATTAGATACCCTCTTAACGAGGAACTGTTAACAGATGCCCCAAATATAAATGAGGCTGCCACACAATTGATTAAGTTCCATGGAAGCTATCAACAGTACAACAGGGATGAGCGTGGTTCAAGGTCTTACTCATTTATGCTTCGTACTAAGAATCCTTCCGGAAAGGTTTCCAATCAACTCTACTTGGCCATGGATGATCTTGCTGATCAGTTTGGAATTGGAACCCTCCGTTTAACTACTAGACAAACATTTCAGCTCCATGGAGTTTTGAAGAAGGACCTCAAGACAGTAATGAGTACCATCATTAGAACTATGGGTTCAACTCTTGGTGCATGTGGTGATCTCAACAGAAATGTTCTTGCTCCAGCAGCACCACTTGCTCAAAAAGATTACCTTTTTGCACAGAAAACTGCAGAGAACATTGCTGCACTCCTAACTCCTCAGTCTGGTTTTTATTATGATATGTGGGTGGATGGAGAGAAAATTATGTCCGTAGAGCCTCCTGAAGTAGTGAAGGCCCGGAATGATAATTCTTATGGGACAAATTTCCCTGATTCACCAGAGCCTATTTATGGAACTCAGTTCCTGCCAAGGAAATTCAAAATTGCAGTTACAGTGCCAACTGATAACTCGGTGGACATTTTCACAAATGACATTGGGGTGGTGGTTGTTTCTGATGATAATGGGGAGCCTCGGGGTTTCAACATTTATGTAAGCAGGACAATCATTTTTATTGTTACATTCTTCTCATATTTTTGGGATGTTTTTGAGTAATTATTTCTGTTGTAGGTTGGTGGTGGTATGGGAAGAACACACAGGGTGGAAGCTACATTTCCCCGTCTGGCAGAGCCATTGGGTTATGTACCAAAGGAAAACATACTGTATGCAGTGAAAGCTATTGTTGTCACACAACGAGAAAATGGGAGAAGGGATGACCGTAAGTATAGTAGACTGAAATACTTGATCAGCTCATGGGGAATTGAGAAGTTCAGAACTGTTGTTGAGCAGTACTATGGAAAGAAGTTTGAGCCTTGCCATGAATTACCTGAGTGGGAATTTAAAAGTTATTTGGGATGGCATGATCAGGTAGGCCTTATTGATTTGAGATGTGTTATAAATATCCCTTAATTTGAATTGTGTAACTAACATTTCTATGTTTTACAGTGTCTTCCTTTCCAATTTTTGTTTGTTCTAATAACCAGTCCAATCAAAACATCCCTGTTGCTGTCTTGTATTGCCCCTCATAATAAGATTAAGAGAGTAGTTTTTAGAAGAAAAAGAAATCCGACTTACATCATGTTTTGTGCTGCTCATTCCGTGATTGCTTAGATGATTTTCTTTTCTCCTTGATACAAAAAGAACTAGTTCTTATTCTATGTCAGTTACCTTATTTTCTGAATAAATCTTTTCATCTTGACTTTGCTTTGCACTTAGTTGATAATGAAAAGATTCTCCCTCATTGATTGGTGCCAACAGTGAAGCTATTTCGCAAGTTTTCGCAACCAAAGTGAACCCCTCTTCACTAGTGGGGGGTCCAAAGAACTTGGTTGTTTCATCTCTAGTTATTGATCGACCTAGACTGGGGCCTCGGCTCCCACTAATGGAGGATGGTTCAGGTGTGTATCCCAAGAAGGCTTGGAGAAGGAAGGGTTTGAGGTTTACATACACCAAAAAGAGAAAGAAGCCGATTGTGGGGGTTACTGTTCATGATCCTGGCGGTGTTGATCGAGTTGAGGGAGAGGTGGTTCAGTCTGGAGCCCTGATGGAGGACAACGAAAGAGGCCTAGTCCCTTTGCCTGCCTGAGTATGGGGTCTTATCAGATCCCTATGCGAATGCAGAAGACACTTTGAACTTGGGGAAGGCTTTGGGTCTGCAAGTTGATGGTAACGAGATGGAATTGATTCAGGCATTGGTTGCTTGGGATGAAGAGGATCTGGAAGCTTGGGAGCTGGGGAGGGGGGTTGATGTTGTCCAATGAAGATCTTATTTTGGAATAGTCCGGGCTTAGGGGTTGACTTGAAAAAGAAGGCAGTCCTTAAGCTTGTACACAAGAGGGGCATCAAGTTTGTCGTGGTTTTGGAGTGTAAGTTGGCTTTAGTTTCGATGGGGGATGTTAAGAAGATTTTTGGTTTCTCGGATTTTGGGAGGTGTTGAATTTGTCAGGGGGGTGTCCTAGACATTTAGAATAACGATAGGCTGGAAGTCCATCAACAGTGGAAGTTTGAATCGTGGTTGCAATTGACTGTACTTGGAGGTGTTCAAGGGTTAGACACATGATGATTGTTGTTTATGCTCCCACTGATGTGGTGGTTCAGGTTGAGGTTTGGTCTCAACTTCTGGTTTTTTGGCAAAATTGTTGCTTGCCTTTGTGTATTTTTGGTGATTTTAATGAAATGCTTTGGCGGGAAGAGAGGCTAAGTGGGCTGGCCTCGACTAGGGGTATGCGGGATTTTAATGGTTTTGTAAATGGAGCTTCTGTAATTGAAGTTCCTCTGGTGGGGAGATTGTTTACTTGGGCAAACAGCTTCAGTGCTAGCAAAATTGATAGATGTTTTGTATCACCAGAGTGGCTGGTGGCTTTTCTTGATTGCAAGCTTTGGGGACTGCTTGCCTTTTAGATCATTGCTCGATGGTCCTTAAGGCTGCTATTGTGAACTGGGGTCCTAGGCCTTTTAGATTTTTTTATTATTGGCTCATGGTTTTGGGGTTTGGGAGGTTGGTGGAAGTCTAGTGGTGTTCCTCGGCTACTAAGTTTGTGGGCGCTTGTTGTATTGTGGATAAACTAGAGGCTCTGCATAGAATGTTAAGGCAGTAGAGTAAGTCCTCGGTGGGTAATCTTTCGAAGCAGATCAACATGATAGAGGCCGAAATTGATAAGGTTGATCTAGAGCTAGAATTAGATCCTTCCAATGCAAGCATGCTGGGTAGGAGGCGTTTTTTGAAGGCTAAGCTTTGGAGGGCTTTTAGGCTTAATGAGTCTTATTGGCGTTAGCAATCCAGGGTCACTTGGCTTCGTGAAGGGGATAAGCATACTAAGTTGTTTCATTTGTCAACCTCGATTTGGAGAAGGCGGAATTACATCAAGGTTCTCAGAATTTGGGGTCATTAATATCTAACTCGAAGTTGATAAAGAAGGAGATTGTTGATGGCTTGGTAGGGCAGTTTAAGAATTCGGGTGTCATGTGTCGCGGATAAGGAGAGGGTGCTAGTGTAATTGGGTTATATTAAGGGTAGTAAGTAGTATATTAGAAAGTTTGCATTAAGGAGTTGTAATTTGTTTGTTGTTGCATTAAGGGGTAGTACATTCCCAGCAACGACAATTTGTTACTGCACATGGGACGAGTGGCTCAGCTATATATATCAGTCGAGCATCTCTCCAATGATTATGAATGAATATTCCCAGAAGTTTCTATTCTCTTTCTCTCTTATTCTTCTCTCTCATTCTTTCTATTGCTTCTCTTCCCTTCCACTTTTCTCGATTAACATTTTCAATCGCTCAACCGGTCGAATCAAGCAATCAAATTCTCGGAAGCTGACATTTGGTATCAGAGCGGTGTCCTTGGGCGTAGAAAAAATAGGAGAAGGTTATCCATATGACCGAAGGAACGAGGATGAAACAAATGGAGTCCCAACTGCAGCAAGTGGCTACAGCAATGACGAAGATGCAAACAAGAATGGGAGCTCTTGAATCCTCGATTGGAGCAGGGGTGGATGCTCAAGCCATGGAAAGGTGGTGGGGTGAGAATTGGGAACACAATGCTTGGTTTCATGAACAGGTGATGGAACAGATGCACTAGATCATGCGGATGTTCTCATCCCAACAGCCGGTAAGACTTTTGGCTGATTTTCCGCAGAGAGAGCGGTTGGAACCCATTCTTCAAGGAGTAGGAACGGAATACCGACCATTAGGAACGTCGGAATTTGAATTGAGGCGGAGGGAACCGGCGATAATATAAGAGAGAGAAGAGCGGGAGCTCAAGCTAATCATTATCAGCCGAGCTTTCCAATACCCAAACTGGAGATTCCACTCTTCGACGGGGAAAATCCGAAGTGGTGGATAAGGAGGTTTGAACGTATATTCGCCTTGTATCAGATACAGGAGTAGCAGAAGGTCACCCTGGCCTTTGCTTACCTGAACGATATGGGTGACGCGTGGTTCCAGGGATGGCTCGCAGTGAAAGAAGGCAATTTGTGGAATGAGTTCGCTGACGACTTATGTGAAAGGTTTGAAGACAGGAGTATGTGAGATATAATTGAAGAATTCAACAAGCTCAAACAACTAGGGTCAGTGCAGACCTACCAGCTCAAGTTTGAGGAGCTGAGATCTTTAATGATGGGACACAACCCCCATCTATCGGAAGAATATTTTGTATTGAGTTTTATTAGTGGCTTGGGAGTTGAAGTGAGACCCATGGTAAAAATGATGCAACCAACGAGGTTGTAAGAAATGACGATCAAAGCATTGCTAAAGAGGCAGCGCAATCAAGTGAAAGGAGTGATCTCTGAAGGATGGCAGTCTGGTAACAGGACTCAAGGAAAAGAGATGGGGCACAGTGGTAAAGGGGTCCTAGCATTACCTCCTGCAACCCCTAATCCGACAAGTGGAGGAGGATTAATGGAACAGAGATGTCGAGCGAACTTATGTTATAGGTGCAGGGATAGATACTTTCCGGGACATAGGTGCAAACATCAAATCCTATTACTAGAAGGGGAGGAAGAGGAAGAACTCGCAGATGAGACCTTGGAGATGGATAGAGGAGATCAGGGAGAAATCTCCTTACATGCACTAAAAGGATTGGAACACAGCAAGATCATTAAGGTAGAATGATGAGTTCACCACTATCCATTAATGTTACTCATTGATAGTGGAAATACCCATAGCTTCCTGGATGAAGGTATGGCGAAGAAATTGGGGTGTGAGGTCTCAAACTCTCACCCCCTTTCGGTAACAATAGCAAACGGAAATAAGGTATTAAGTCAATCCTCGTGTTTGGGATTCTGCTGGGAGATGAATGGTGAAGAATTCGTGACAGATTTGAGGTTGCTGAAATTGGGGGGCTATGATGTGGTGCTTGGGGTCGATTGGATGAGAGGAGTGAGTCCCATCAGCTTTGATTTTAACAAGATGGAGGTGACCTTTGAGAAGGATGGGAAAAGAAGGATACTCAAGGGCAGTCAGGAAACGGGCATGTGCAAGATGATAACGGGAAAGAGACCCTAGCGATTGCTCAAAAGCAAGTTTTCCCAAGTAGCGCAACTGTTTTCCTTTCAGGCATTGGGAGTCTTCGAGGAAGGATAGGGGCTGGAAGGAGAATTGGCCGTTACAGTGAGTAGCCACTCACACGACCAGTGGAAGGTACAAACTCTCTCAGCATGCTATTATTTGAGTTCAAGGACCTCTTTTCCGAACCCAACTCACTTCCTCCTAGAAGGTTCTATGACCATAGCATCAGTCTCAAGCCCAATTTCGAACCAGTAAATGTAAGATCCTATCGTTACCCTCCTAATAGAAGACTGAAATAGAAAGACTCATCAAAGACATGCTACAAAAATCGATTATCCAACCCAACCATAGTCCTTTCACGTCTCCCATATTACTTGTCAAAAAGAAAGATGGTTCATGGAGATTTTGTGTTGATTACCGGTAGCTCAATGCCATAACCATCAATGACAAGTTTTCCATACCCATTGTAAAAGACTTGCTTGATGAGTTGAAGCATGCATTCGCTTTCACTAAGTTGGACCTTAGAGCAGGTTACCACCAAATTCGAATGGAGCCTCGAGATATCCCTAAAACCGCTTTTAAAACTCATCAAGGACATTAAAAATTCAAGGTAATGCCCTTCGGACTCACCAACGCCCCAGCTACTTTTCAAGCATTGATGAACCAAATATTTGAACCCTATTTGCGTGAATTTATTTTAGTCTTCTTCGATGATATTCTAATCTATAGCCCAACATTTGTCGAGCACCTAAACCACTTGAAAACTACCTTTGAGGTCCTTCGACTCAATAAACTGTATGTTAAGGAGTCCAAGTGTTCCTTCGCACAGAGTCATGTGGAATATTTGGGCCATATAATATCGAATGCAAGAGTAAGCACCGATCCTAGCAAAGTAGCAGCCATGGTGGAGTGGTCGAGGCCTCAAAATGTTAAAGGATTAAGGGGATTTCTGGGTTTGACGAGCTACTACCGCCGGTTTGTTAAAGATTACGGAATTATTAGTCAGCCACTAACGGAATTACTGAAAAATGATGGCTTCCAGTGGAATGACAGGGCCGAAGAGGCCTTTGATAAACTTAAAAGGGCTATGAGTGAGGTGCCGACATTAGGCTTGACGGATTTTGACAAACCATTCGTATTGGAGACTGACACCAGTGCTTCTGGAGTTGGGGTTGTACTGGTCCAGGAAGGAAGGCCTTTGGCATTTCTCAGCAAGGCATTAACTCCTCGACACCTCGGGTTGAGCATTTATGAGAAGGAACTATTAGCAGTGCTGATGGCTGTAGATAAATGGAGGCACTACTTAGAAGGGAGTAAATTTGTGATCAAAACAGACCATGAAAGTCTGAAATTTTTACTTCAGCAGAGATTACATACGCAATTGCAACGAAAAGGGATGACCAAATTGATGGGGTTGGATTATGTAATCCAATATCGGAAGGGGAAAGAAAACTTAGCTGCAGATGCCTTATCAAGGTGCTATGAAGAGGGGCATTTTGTTGCCCTTACAGTGGTGGTTCCCGACTGGCACCTAGAAGTGGTCTCGAGCTATGAAATGGATGAGAGCATTTGAGAGCTTCTATAGCAACTAGTGGTGGATCCTAATACTAAACAAGGGTATACCTTGACCAACGGCCTTATCCAGAACAGAGGAAGGTTGGTGGTAGGGAAGGATGAGAATTTGAAGAAAAAGATTGTGGAGGTGCTACACAGTTCACCAATAGGAGGACACTCTGGCATAGTCACTACCTATTACAAGGTTAAGCAGCTCTTTCATTGGCTTGGGCTAAAAAAATATGTGATGGAGTTTGTGCTGAGTTGTGATATCTGCAAAAGGTGCAAATTAGAATCGGTGGCTCCTCCGGGGTTGTTACAGCCATTAAAAATACCACGAGAGCCTTGGGAAAGTATCTCAATGGATTTTATTGAGGGTTTACCCAAATCAGAAGGGCACGATTGCATTATGGTGATAGTGGATAGATTCACCAAATATGCTCACTTCATAGGATTGACACACCCCTACACGGCTCAAGAGATAGCTAAAATGTTCCTAGATCAAGTGGTGAAGTTGCACGGAATTCCCAAGGCTATAGTGTCGGACAGAGATAAAATTTTTACTAGCCTATTATGGAAGGAATTGATGGGCTGATTGGGAATCTGACTCAACATTTCGACGGCCTATCATCCAGAATCTGATGGCCAGACCGAGAGAGTAAATTAGTGTTTGGAGACATACTTAAGGTGTGCTTGTTTCCTTCGGCCGAAGTCTTGGCATAAGTGGCTTGCGTTGGCACAGTGGTAGTATAATTCTAACTACCATAACTCCATAAAAAGGTCTCCTTTTGAAGCCCTATATGGGTACAAGCCGACCATACTGCCAGATCTGGGAAATTCCTCGATAGTGGCAGCCTTGGATACATGCCTTCAACAGAGGCAGCAAGCTTTCCAGACAATCAAAACAGAATTGGCCAACGCTAGGAATCGTATGAAACAGTTTGCTAATAGAAGGAGAAGTGAAAGGGAATTCCAGGTGGGAGAGTGGGTATATTTGAAGCTCCAGCCAGGCTATCTGAAAACCCTACTTGGGAAGCCTAGTTCAAAGCTTAATCCGAGGTTTTATAGACTTTTTTTGGTGTTAGCTCGAGTGGGGAGTGTGGCTTATCGCTTACAGCTACTAGAGAACTCCAATATACATCTGGTCTTCCATGTTTCATTACTTAAAAAGGCAGTGGGGCAGCAGGCTGTCAATCCAATGTTACCTCGTTTTCCAAATTCAGATGACAGTCCAAAGGAACCTACAGCTATAATTGACAGAAGGATGATCCACAAATAAGGGGCTCTCATCGTCCAAGTGCTTGTGCAATGGTCTAATCTACACCCCGACAACAATATTTGGGAATACCTTCCGGATATTCTCAAGCAATTTTCTAAGGCAGCCGGTCTTCTCAGCATTTCTTAAGGACAAGAAGATTTTGAAGGGTAGGGTAATTGTCATGTGTCGCAGATAAGGAGAGGGTGCTAGTGTAATTGGGTTATATTAAGGGCAGTAAGTAGTATATTAGAAAGTTTGCATTAAGGAGTTGTAATTTGTTTGTTGCTGCATTAAGGGGTAGTACATTCCTAGCAACGGCAATCTGTTACCGCACATGGGACGAGTGGCTCAGCTATATATATCAGCTGAGCATCTCTCCAATGGTTATGAATAAATATTCCCAAAAGTTTCTATTCTCTTTCTCTCTTATTCTTCTCACTCATTCTTTCTTTTGTTTCTCTTCCCTTCCACTTTTCTCGGTTAACATTTTCAATCGCTCAACCGGTCAAATCAAGCAATCATATCCTCGGAAGCTGACATCGGGTTTAAAAAGGTTGGGGGTCGCTCATTTGGGTTTTAGACGTATGTCAGCTCAGGTGGCTTCATCGCTAGAATCTCCTTTCTCATTCGAGGAGGTTAGGAGGGTGGTATGGCAATGTGAAGGGAGTAAGGCGCCTGGGTTTGACAGGTTTAATTTTAATTTTATTAAGAAATTTTGGAAGATTTTGACCTCGGATTTTATGGGATTGGTTCATCTTTTTTACAACTCTGGTTTTATTCCAAGGAAGGCCCAAGACTTGTTGCTCACATTGGTTCCAAAGTCTGGTGCCCCTCAAGGTTTAGGGTATTTTCAGCCAATTAGCATGGTGGGTTGTGTTTAGAAGGTCATTTTCAATCTGCTTGCTAACAGGCTGGGCTCAGTGATTCATTATTTGATTGGTGACTCCCAAAGTGCCTTTGTTAAGGGCTGACAGATTTTAGTGGAGTACTAATTGCTAAGGAGGTGGTGGACCCAGTGAAGAAAGCTAAGAAAAAGGTGGCTTTCCTTAAACTAGATTTTTGTAAGGCATTTGACAATGTGGACTAGGGGTATCCCATGGGAGTTATGGAAGCTATGGGATTTGGGCCTAAATGGATTGGTTGGATTAGAAACTGTGTGCTGGAGCAGCGGATAACGGTTTTGGTTAATGGTTCTATTGCAGGAGGTTTCAATATGGAGCGGGGCCTTCGCCAAGGGGATCCATTCTCCCCACTCCTATTCTTATTGGCGTCAGAGGGTCTTAATAGGTTGTTCTCTCTGGCCTTGGATTTGGATTTGTTTAGGGATGTCTTGTTGGGGTCCCCCCTATACAGATCACCCTTCTTCAGTTTGCTGATGATGTATTGCTTTTCTGCCTAGCTGAGATTGTCTGTGTTCGTTCTCTCAAGCAGATCTTGAGATGTTTTGAGCTCATGTCTGGCCTGGGTATTAGTTTTAAAAAGTCTGGCCTCTCTGCAGTAAATGTTAATCAAGAATGGTTGTTGGAGGCTGCTACTCTGTTGAGGTGCAAAATTGTTTGTTTCCCAATTCCCTATATGGGTTTCCAGCTGGGGATTAATCCAGGTAGGGCAGTGGCTTGGAAGGTGGTCTTGGACAGGGTTAAGAGTCGGCTTGCTTCTTGGAAGGCGGGGATTTTATCCATGGTTGGTCGATGATCATTAATAAAATCGGTTCTTAATCATTTGCCAATTTATTACATGTCTCTTTTCAAAATTCCTGTGGAGGTGTCTAAACAGATTGCTAAACTTCAGAGGAATTTTTTGTGATCTGGAAATGAGGGGGTGGCGAAAATGGCACTTACTAGATGGGAATTGGTTGAGTTACCTAAGAAGCTGGGTGGGCTGGGGGGGGGGGGTCTTTGTTGGCCAAAAACAAAGCCTTGCTTTTTAAATGGCTCTGGAGGATGATTAGTGGGAGGGACCAGCTCTGTTGTAAAGTTGTTGGGGCAAAGTATAAAGGCATTTTCTCTGGAATTCAAGATATGGAGGTTAAGCGGAGTTTTAGTTCTTGGTGGCGGGGCATCGTTGGTTCTTTTACTGGCAGCAATGAGGCTCGGTCAGTGGCCATGGAAGGGGTTAAAATCTGTCTAGGAAGGGGTGATTTGACTTGGTTTTGGGAAGACATTTAGGTGGGTACGTCTCCTCTTTCGACCTTGTTCCCACGGCTTTATGTGGTGTCTTTGGATAAAGGAAAGCGGGTGGCAGAGTTGGGATTCTGGTTGAATAACAGGTGGTTTTGGTGTCTTAATTGGAGAAGGCCGCTTCTTGAAAGGAAGAGTTTGTCCGGGTTGAGTTGCTAAGGGTTATTTCTCAAGTTCATCTAGTAAGAGAAAGGGGGGATTGGGTTTTTGGTCATTTGAGGTGGCTGGTTCTTTTTCAACACACTCTTTTCATGAGAAGCTTTGTTCATTGATGCTTGGTTCCAATGTTCCCTCAATCAATTTTGTGGCTGCTCGGGTTTGGGGTAGTTTGGCTCCTCCAAAGGTGGAGTTGTTTGTGTGACTGGTCATTTGGGGGAAGATTACCCCCAAGGATAGCCTGGGTAGGAAAGGGATTCTGCAGGGGGATGATTTGCTTTGTGTGTTTTGCAGATCTATCCCAGAGTCTGTGGACCACCTCTTCGTTCATTATGAGACAGTCTTGTGTTTGTGGCGGCAGATTTTTAGGCGGTGGGGATGTGTATGGGCCTGTCCAAGCTCGGTTGGGGGTCTATTTAATCAGTGGGATTTTTTTGCTCAGGGTAAAGTGTAGAGGAAGATTTGGAAGTCTCTTTTGTATGCAGCGCTATGGACAGTGTGGCTGGAGCAGAACATGTTAGTCTTCAAGGATCGGGGGCTTGGTGCGGTTGATATCTTTAACTAGGTACTAGCTAGATTAGTGGCTTGGGTTAAGGCAGTGGAGCCATCTTTCCCTTGCTCAACGGACCAGGTCATCATGTCTGCCTCGGCTCTTGGCCGACAAGTTCCTCTCTCTCTGCTAGGCTGGTTGGTTATGTAGTCAGATTGGGTTGATTAGGGTTTTGGGGGGGGAGGGGGCGGGGGGGTTGCGCAGTTGGTTTTTATGGGTTTTTGTTTTCTATGGTTTGTTGGTGGGTGTGGCCGGTGTTTTCCTAAGGATTGTTGTATTGCTCTTTTGTTTCATTAATATCATATCAGTCCTTATTTAAAAAAAAAAAAATGAAAAGATTCTCCTTTCCTGTGTATTACAATTGTTTAAATCTTCTTTGCCAGGGTGATGGTGGTTTATTTTGTGGACTCCATGTTGATAATGGCCGTATTAAGGGGATGATGAAGAAGACGTTAAGGGAAATCGTTGAGAAGTATAACTTGAATGTGCGCATCACGCCAAACCAAAACATTATCTTGTGCAATATTCGTCGTGCATGGAGGCGTCCCATTGCCACTGCCCTTGCGCAGGGAGGTCTGCTGGTAAGACATTTAAATTTGGGCTAGGCCAATACATGAATGTGATAACTCAATTTCCCAACTCTTTTCATCCAAGGAATGGTATAAGTTTCAGCTGTTGCGTTGAGGTGGATGTCAACATAACTACATAGTTACGTTGAAATGAAAATGAAAGTGAACTTAGCTGACGATATGCTTATGCACAAGAGGGAAGTACTATTAGTTTATAAAAGTAATGTCTTTGAAGTTTGAGCATCAGTAAGTGTTAGTATTTGATTTTCTTAAAGCTACACTCAATCTAAATAATATTAGTCCAAATGGTTTTTTCAGCAGAAGTTAATCCTGTTGCTGAAGGTGACTGATGTAACTTGCAACTTATTAAACACACATCGAACTTGATTATTAAATATTAACCAAGTTTTAATGGCCAGTCTTGAACAATATTGAGGGAACCACTTTCTTCATGCTATTGCATGGACGTTTGCAAGATATGTTAGCCCAGGTGTATTATCTTACCATATAACATCACTTGGTTGGCAAACCTTCTCTTGCTCAATAATACTATAGCTCTGGTCAAGGACTTGAACTCTCTCTCTCTCTCTCTCTCTCGCCCTCCCCCCCCCCCCCCCCTCCCCTCCCCTCCCCTCCCCTTTTTCCTTGTAATTTTCCCACTCGTCTCTTTTGAGCCAAAGACATACAGAAAATAGTGATATGTTTGTTTATGGATATCTGTATTTGCTTCATTGTCATCTTTTGTTGAACAGTTTGACTTCAAAGTCCAAACTTTTCTTGGTCCATAAAATAATTTGAGCCAGGGAAATGAAGTTATTTGTATAGCATAAAAAAAGAGGCTCGTTTTGTATAGCATGTAAGATTGACCCCTTAAATTTGAGACCTTTTGTTATTCATTCTAGTTTTTCTCCCTTGTATGTTGAAGTCTTTTACTGAATTTATTAATTTAAACCATGTTCTCTGGAGTTATATGAATGTTTATTTTGTTTATTGGGAGCTTTCTTTCTTTCTGTTTATGTTTTGACATAATATATGAATTTTATTTTGTTTATAGGGATCTTTCTTTCTGTTTATGTTTTGACATATGAACTTTTAAAGATCTACTGGGGCATATTTGAATCACTGTTAGTTATGGGCAGCACCCTAGGTACATAGATCCTCTTAACTTAACGGCAATGGCATGCCCAGCTTTCCCACTCTGCCCTCTAGCAATAACTGAAGCTGAACGTGGAATACCTGACATCCTTAAGCGCATTCGTGGTGTACTTGAGAAGGTATGTTAACAAGTTAGAAGAAATCCATTGAAGCAGCTAGAATACCTTGCCTATTGATATCATGTTTATATTGGGCTACCGGGGCTTGTTAACCAGCATGACATCTGTGATTTCAGGTTGGTCTCAAGTATAGTGAATCAATAGTGATTAGGATAACCGGTTGCCCCAACGGCTGCGCTAGGCCTTACATGGCCGAACTTGGATTGGTTGGTGATGGTCCCAATAGCTATCAGGTATTTCTAGTATTTATGCATTTGAACTTGCTGTCATTGTTTCTCATCCACTGCAGCTTTTTTTATGTGTGACCATTTTTGAACTTAAAACTGAATGTATTTGTTCTCTTACAAATCAGATTTGGCTAGGTGGGACACCAAATCAAACATCGCTGGCAAAATGCTTTATGAACAAGGTTAAGGTTCAGGAGCTTGAGAAGGTTTTTGAACCTTTATTTTATTATTGGAAGCGGAAGCGGCACGCAAAAGAATCTTTTGGTGAATTCTCAACCCGCATGGTAAGTACTCGATTTGGAGTTTCCTATTTTCTCATCCTTTAGGCATCCAGCTTAAAAGCTGGTCAGGTAATTTATCACTCCGGAGCCCTAGAAAATTTAGGGAACTAAAACCTTGCTGCCATTGCCGGAGGAATTAATGGAAATTTTAATTGTTTGTCTTAGGGTTTTGACAAACTCCAGGAATTGGTTGACAAGTGGGAAGGTCCAGTGGCGTCATCGTCTCTATGCAACCTAAAACTCTTTGCTGATAGAGAAACGTATGAGGCCATGGATGAACTTGCAAGGCTTCAAAATAAGAATGCCCATCAATTAGCCATGGAAGTCATTCGCAATTATGTCACTTCCCAACAAACTGGCCAAAACCAATAAACCAATCTGAAATTTATTTCATTTTTGCTACTGATTTGCTAATGGGTGGAAGCGAAACGAGAGCGTGAATTCAGAGTCTCTCTACTGTTAGTTATGTAAGATCTTTTTGTACCTTCTTTCGCTGAGTGTCTCATTCTAACAAGACTAGATTTTTATCTCATTAAGTTGTGAAGGATTTCCTTGGAGTTCATGTTAATTTTTTGATTTGGAACCCTTGCCAACTGCTATGTGTTTTCGATTTGAATATATGACATATTATTGGAATATCATATACCAGCACAATTGACATAGTATAACAAATATCTCGGAAAACACGCATATTATAATAGGAATATGTTGTAAAAGTTGTACATTTTGGTCACAGACCAGCAAGCCCTCGAAGCACTGGAATGACAATACTATTCATTCCATGCTCTCACTTCACTTGTGGCAGATACGGGCAGTTGGCATTGTGACACAGATTGGTGCATACTTCTTCTTAGCTTCAGGCGTCCCTGCCTTTGGCTCATCGGCCATTGCATCTCTGGCCACGGTGCACGCTGCCACTGCCGCTGTTGCCGCCATAAACACCATCTTCCTCCGCCCGCTGTTGCTGCTGCCGGCAGCGGCGGCTTCCACCTTCTCCGTCTCTTTCAAACTCACTCCTTGAGCAGTACTCACCTCTGATGCCTTGGCCACTGTAACTCCCCCACGGCACCCGGTGGTCGATGGCTGTTTGGAGATGACCACCCCCGCCGAGCTGCCGAGGAGTGAGGCTACCATCGTTATGGAAGCCATTCCCTGAACCTGAACACTGCTTTTGCTTTCTTTAACTTTACACACAAATATATTATGGGATTGGCTGAGTTCGGGTATTAGTATCATGTTAAGATAGTGCACGTTGCAAAAGGGGGCATATATTGTGTAGCAACTGGTATATCCATTTCCTTATCCCAAACGCTGCTTGGGGCAAATGGGATTTTGCCACGCGTAAGCTTATCTTCCTGGCTTTTGCACTTTTTGGAGAAACGGTTCTCTGCTTTCACTTAACTCTCGAGTTCATATTATGTATATTTATATACCTCGATCTTTCTCTTGCTAACTCCCTTTTGTGAGTTATGTCTTTGATTGATTCAGGGCCATAAATATACATTCCTAATTCCTTCGAAGTTACAAACCACCACACAACAAAACCAAATCAAACCCCAACATTATAAGGGTGATGATGGATCGGGAATGGAAAATTATTAAGGAGACATTTGTTAATCAAGATATGGGGTGGAAAAACTAAGATATGGGATGTATCCCGAACTTTTATTCTTTCCAACATATTTGTTAAGTTTATCTGAAAATTCTTGAAAAAATAATTAATGACCCTTTATCTTAATTTTTCAAGATATGCTTATCTCTCTTCCCCTCGAGATAAACGCATCTTAGTCTTTATAGATAAGAAAAAAAAGGCATTTATGTCTTCTAGTGCATTTTAAAAAATTTAACAAACAGTTTAATAAAAATCTTGGAATGTTTTCTAATTTTATCTTGATCATTTCATATCTTGATCCAGAATACATTATAACATTATTTTGATGTTTTTTATCTTGCTCATTTTAACAAACGTCCCCTAAATTAATAAATCTGTAGGATCTGGAAACAACCATGCCTACGCCTGGCCTTTGAGTATGCTATTATGCTAATGAGCCTCTAGTCTAACATAGTGCCAACAACATAAAAATACAATAAACATATAAGCAAATTGACTATAGAACAAGAGCCCTATCTCGTGACCTATCTGCATCCAATTGAGATCTTTTTCCCCTCTTCATAACTATCATCTTCAAAATATATATATATATATGAGACACAAGTCATAACGCGTATACTAAATAGGCATAATAATTTATATACCATAAATACACACGAAAAACCTAAGTTCCTACAGGAGAAATAATAACAAATGCACTAAGAATCAGCGCCCTGCACTAAGAATCAGCGCCCCCCCCCCCCCCCCCCCCGCACAAACACCTTTGTCAACCTACCAAGCCTTGTACAAGGACCAAATGGACCTTGCTGAAACTAAAGCCCTAAACTTTCGGTCAATATCACTAATCATAGCCTAATAAAGGACACCACAATAAATCAGGGATTAGGGAGCAGAAGTATGGCCATCCTCGCAACAAAGAACGGTGAAGGGAGCTAATATCAAAGGAGTACGTTAAACCTTAACTAAACTTAATTTCCTCTGAAAGATCCCATTAGAGTAGTTATTGAGATCCAACTCAAGAACTAAAAACGAAGGAAGGCATTCCAGCACACGTAGAAACTCAGAACTTATCCAAGAGTTCCATATTCATCAACCAATAGAGGGCAAAGAACAACCATATATATAGCCGGCTAACTCACTAAACTAAACTAAAACCAAACTAAATATATGCAGAGTCAAATTCTTGTTATATAGCCGGCTAATTAACTAAGTAACTAACTAAACTTAAACCAAACAAAATAAACGCAGCGTCAAATTCATGTTACATAGTACCAATGAAAAGGCTGGTTCCTGGGCAAGGACAGGGAGAGATGCAGATCATTTCTTTTTAGATAAAATGTCATCCAAGTCCTCTACGTCGCTATGGTAGGAGAAATCGAATTCCGACGATAACCCAAAGCTGTCAAATGGATTTTCCTCGCCGCCAAACAGAAATTCCCGCGACCCATTCGGCTGAGTTTCCTGTCCATGCCCTTCCAAATTGTTGATGCTCAAATTGTCGTCAATTGGGCCGAAATTCTGGCTATCCGGGAAAGTAGTGGGTTGAGTCGCACCGTCATTGGCAGTGGCATCAGCACCAGCATTGTCTGTCAGGAGATAATTAGAAGCATTTTGAGGAAAATCAAGAGGAAGATAAGGAAGAGGAGGATAAACAGCCGCATTGCCATTGCCATCCCCATCACCGTCACCATCACCATCTTTTTCTTCTCCTAGTCGTTGTCGTTTTGCAGGTCGGCTTTTTTTCGCAGGTTTCTTATATATCCTACACAACACCCAATCATCCAGCTGCAACAATACAGGTTATCGTGAACAATGGTGAAGAGAAGAAGAAAAAAGGCAGGTAGATGAAAGAACGTATTTTTAAGATCTTAGATTCGAGTTCAGTGTTCAACAATTGCTTTAGTAGTACGTACTGTCATGTCGTGTTGGTGGGTCCTCGCCCGGGGAGGAGAATTGACTCGGAACTCGTGCATGATCCAATCGGTCTTGCTCCCATTCGGTGGATTCCCCACGTAGAAAACCAAAGTTTTCCTGAACCCAATAATGGAGCGTCCCCACTTGATTGCCTTGTCAGATCCTGTCGCCTTCCAGTACCCGTTCCCGGTGGTTCGTCTCGGACGATCCCCATTAGGGTACTTCCTCTCCCTCGGCGTGAAGAAGTACCAATCCTTCAGCCCCCACCGTTTGTACCTCTCTAAAAAGTCAGAGCGTAGTCGAGTTAGAAACAGAGAATCATACTTAATAAGCAACACGAAGACCAAACAAATAAATTAAAGAACCAGAAAGAGAACATATATCTAGAGTTGCAACCTAACAGTGAGCCCGGGAGATACAATCTTACCAGAAAGATAATAGGGATCGTGATTGTAAAGCTCGACGCTCCATATCCTGTGGGGGGGCAAGGGCAGGTTCATCACCTTCCTCTTCAAGTAATAGACGATGAGCTCGGAATCAGAGGGGAAGAACTTGTTCCCCGGCGGGAGCAGATCAAAGTAGTCGTAGTGACGGTCGATGAGTTCAACGGCGGCGGCGCCGCCATGGTTGAGGAGAATGTTTCTGGCCCAGTTGAGCAGTCGTCCATGATCTCTTAAAGGTGGTGGGTTTGCTTCGTCTTCCACGCCATGAAGGGCTCCATCAGGAGCCAGCACCTCCTCCTCCTCTTTATCAGTAACAGACGGCACGAGATTCGGCTGCCTTTCCCGCATTGCTGCTTCAAGAAGACTTCTTCTCGGACGTTGCTGCTCCGTGGAATTATTAACCAACAAACAAAGATAGATTGAAGCGCAGCGGCGTAGGACTCTTGTAATTTGGTTTGTTGGGATAAAAGGGTTTGAGTTAGTGATAAAATTAATTAAGGATAACAATGAAAGGATTTGAAGTATTTTATCTCCAACTGTGACTTGAAGTTTTGAGTTTGAGATCGATATTAACTTTGAATTGACTTTCAAATTCATCATCGATCTCTTCCTTATTTTTTGGTGTTTATATATATATATATATATATGTATATTAAGATTTATATCCAATCAATTTTAATTAATTACTATTTTTCAAATTCCAAAAAAAAAAAAAACAGAAATATTGAATTGAGGTATATATTGATCACTTTGTAATAACTGAAATTGTTAAGAAATTTTAAGGAGTAAAAGTCGATGATTTTTTCTAAAGAAAAATTTAAACTTTTGTCTTACAGAGCCGGTCATCGTGGTAATTTTATAAGAGTTTAAAAATCTTGTATGGATGAAAATACCGAAGCTTTGTTATGTTAATGTTTTTGAAATGTTTTTTATCTCAAAATGATAAAAAAATACAAAATTTTAGAAATATTTTAAGATCATTTCATAATATAAGCAAAGTATTAAACATAGTTTTAATTTGAAAATATGTCTTTGTTCCACAAATCACGTTTAAAATGGAAACAATTATGTCTTTATACTCTTGGTAACCACATTAAAGACAAAAATATTTTGTGTTTATATTTGTTTAAATGGATGATAGAATTTATATTTATATTTGATTGAATAATTTTTTTTATTAAAAATTATATTTATAAAAAAGTCTTTATATTATTTATTTACTCGTTTCCCCTTTCCATTTCTCATTCTTTTAAAAACTATTATTTTTCTGTTTCCATTTCGTATTATATATATTTTCTGTTTTCGTTTCCATACAACTTAGTTAAAAACCACTTATTTGATAAATTTGAGAGAGGGTGTGCGTAATAAAAACTAATTTAACATCAAGGGTGTAAGTGCAATTTTATAAAAAAAATCAATTAGGTACTGGTTATTTTAAAATATTATAAAATTTGAAAGAATATCTATTTCGTTTTAAACATTGTTATGATATGAAAAATAAGAAATTCTGAATTAGTTGGTAAATATTTATAGCATATTTAAAAAATTAAAAATATTTATTTAGCTTTATATCATTATCATATGAAAAAGTAAAAAAAATAGAAACAATTTAATTAATTGGTAATTATTTTAAAAATATTATATCAAATAAAGGGTTTTCAATTAGTCCCCAATAATTTTAAAGATAGTTTTAATCCATGATTTAATGACAAGTGTCCAAAAACTTAGAATTTTAAGTCTAACTTAGATGTTTTAATCGGCTGCTTTGTTTTTTTTTATTTTTTAAACGCATTTAATACATTTTGATGATTTTTATATAAACTATTTAATTTTATATTTACATAAACTTATAAGGTTTTGAAATAAATTTATTTAACTTACAATCAGACTCACAAAATTTGGAAGTTCAAACATTAATAACATATTAATTTTAAATCTTATTAAAATAGTAAAATATAATATATATATATATATTACCATGTTATATTTTAAATATTACACTATAATATGTTATAACACTATATATTAATATTGCAATTACATGACATTAATACATACATTATTAGTGTTGTTGCTCAGGATATAACATTTGGAATTTATTTGTTCGGAAATTGCTCAAGAAGCCAATAAGGCTAGGTGAAGAACGAGGTTGTTTGGGAAAAGCAATCCGGGAAAAAGGCAATCATATGAGGAAAGCTCAATCTGTTGCTTGGGAAAGTTAATGAGTGGCCAAAATAAGGCCGCAGTTGTTCAGGAGAGTTGATGTGTTCTTGAAAGAGATGGTCTGCAAGGCAAAAGACAGTTAAAAGATACGTAGAGATTTTTCTAACTCAGGCTCTCCAATACTTAAGTCAAAAGATGTCATAGTGTTGTAAATATATAATAAAATGCAAGTCAAAGTATATGGTTAAAAGTTGTCTGAAAAAAATGATTTTTTCTAAATTAGAGTTGTAAGGGTATTAGAATATGAAAAGTCTGAGAAAGAGTTCAGAATATAAAGGGTCAAGGAATATTTATACTCTTTGGTCCATGATAGAGACACGTGGCACATATGTACGGAGATGTAGGGCTATCTCAACTACAAAATATGATGTTGTCTTGATTGTACACGGTATTGTATTGGAATTAAGTTCGAAAAAAACCTTAGTGAGAACCCCCATAAGGAATGGAAGCCTGTTTAGGTGGACTACCTTGTCCAAGTCAACAAAATTATTTGGGAAAAGGTTCTCCTTTGTTTTTCTTCAGGAAGATGGCTCAATCGGATGGATTGTGTCATGTGATATGCGTCTCAAGGTGAACTCCTAGTTGTTCTCTAGGAAGACTTTACTCATTAACATCTCTGAATAAACTTTTTCTCCAAGAGAACTCTCTTGAAATACAAACTACAACAATTAAGTTCCAATGATTAGCTAGTAATAATTATATAATAATATTAATATATTGTTACAACTATAATAACTAAAATAAGAACATCAGGACACTAATATATATTAAAGTATCTCAAAAGTAAAATTAGAACAATGCAAAATGTTGTATTTTTATATTCTATAAATTGTGGGATATGAATTTTTAACATAACTATATAAGCTTTAAAATCAAGACTCCATTTGACCCTACCTAATTTGGTAATTGATTTAATTGATTCACTTTTACTTTATAATTGAGTTAATTAAGTTGATATTATAAACTCAATAACAATTTAATTTTTAACCTACTTCATATACAAACAAAACTCAATGTTTTTGGACCTAACATTTATTACTCTACTTTGGTTAGGTGAAATGTATTTTTTAAAAGAAAGTGCTTGTATGACATTTTCTATGGTATTTGACAAAGTTGAAATCAAATTATAATAAAAAAATAATTTTAATATAAAATAAAAATAATAATTTAGGTTTATTTGGTTGTAGAAAATATTTTTTATTTTAATAATATAACTAAATGTGTCATAACATTTTATTTTTCAAAAGTCAATAGCATTTATTTCTAAAAAAATTAAAAATATCTTTTTCATATTTTTAATTCATAGTATAAAGTTATCTTTTTGATATTTGTAATTCATAGCATAAAATTTTCTATTCTATTGGCTTTTGAAACATAAAATGTTATCACATGTTTAGTTATAATATTAAAATTAAAAATATTTATTGTATGTGTTGAGAAATTTATATTTTGATTTATAAAAAAAATAATTTTAAAAAATATATTTTAAGTAAATTTGTTTATTGATGATTTTCAAAACATTTTATGTGTATGTTAAAAAACATCATACTCATATATTTATATATGTATTTCAAAATAGCTAAATATTAGTTTCGGTTTATCAATAAGTATGAAGCTTATAAAAATATTTTTGTTTAAATTGGAGAACTTCATGTTCATATATTTTCATATTCTTTAAATTATCAAAATATAATTTTATATTAATCAAGATTGATGTTAAATATTTGAGAAAATATTTTGAAAATTCGACTAAGTATAAAAGCCCTTTGTTAACCTAAGTATGTGTATTTATGAAGTTTTAATTTGAAGGTAAAATAATCAAACATTCTTTCTAAAACTTATTCACTTTATTTTCAATTTTAAAATGGTTTTCGAGTTAATAAATTATTGCTCAATTTATTTCTCAAATTAATTTTTTATCAAGTATTATAAAAATATACTCGAGTATGTGTTATACAAAATCTATATTCTTAAAACTATAATCAAGTATAATATTTCTATAATCAAGTATTTCTCTATATGTTTTTCAAATTAGTCGATTACATGCTTTAGCAAAATCTTCTTTTAATTGGCTACTAAGATTTCATACTCGAGTAATTTTTATAAGCTCTTTGTATTTTCAAAATCAATCGAGTAAGGAATATTTTCAATTATAAAAAATTCAAGTATCTCCTTAGTTGAGTATGTTTTTTTCTCAATGGACCAATATATTTTTATAACCAATTATCTATATGTTTTAATCGAGTAAAAATTGGATGAAGTATGGCTAAATCTGTATGCTTAGTTTTAATCGAGTATCAGTTATCTATACTCAAGTATATCATTCAGTTAATCGAGTAAGCTTAGCTTGATAGTTGAGTGCTTAATACAAAGTTTTTGTGGCTTTTGAGTTGGTCAATTAATGTTCTGTCTTACTTGAGTGAGACTTCCATATAATCGATTATCTGATTTATTCAATTAATTGGAGTGTTTCATTAGTTGAGTATCTTTAGGACTTAATTGAGTAACTAGTATTTAATTTCAAAAATTATAGTCGTTAAATCGAAAAGCTAAAATATGACATTTTTGATCGTTAGAGCTTTATTTACTTATTCCAATGCGTCTATCACTGTTTTCTTATAAAAGAATGTTAGAATATATTTATGCAAGTGTGTTTAATACTAATCTATATATCATGCATATAATTCTAATAAATTTAACTATTAATGGTCAAATCAAAGAAACTGTAAGTGTGTGCAAATTTCTACGCCAAATCTTCAAACTCTCAAACTTTTATAAAAAGTCACAAGTAACAAAAGATGAAGTTGTCACTGAGGAATCAATCTAAACTATTGATGTTGCTCTAAACTCAACTAACTATGTTCCTTTTGGGCCTTAGTTTTAAATACTTTAAAATAGCCCATTAAACTCCTAACTCACCAAATGTCTTCAGATTAATTTTATAAATAAACTCATAATTTAATTAAGTAATAATCCACTAAGATCCAAACCCTTAATTTGGGTAGCCTAGTCCAACTAGGATTTCAAGTGAATTGTGAGAAACTTAATTAAAAGACTAATTTATTATAAGTTTTAAAATATTAACTATTAATATTTAAAAACACTAATTCCTCATTAAGATTTTTCAATCCTAATCAAGCTTATCATTACCTTATATTTGTAAACTCTTATTGTGTGTGGTTTATTAGGTTTTTATATATGTTGGCCATGACTTTATCAAATAAAGTCATAGACCATGAACGGAGTTTAATAACCCATCATGACCTTTTCAATTGGTAGAAGGATTAATTTACGATCATTGTCTTTTAGTGATGGTCTTATAATACAATTCAATTCCTTCATCAGTTTAAAGTGTCTCAATTAAATAGAGGTATAGATTGTGTGTCAACTCCCATTTAGTATTTGATTATAATGTTTTTTTGGTTCCTGAAAAAGTATAATTTCCATAGAATTACTATTTTGCTATGACCATAAACTTACAAGTTATATTTTCTCAAATGACCCATGAGACATATCTCTCCAGATTAGGGGTCAATGAATCTTGTCTTGGTTCACACATAACTTTCATGGTACGTATACCTAATTATTGTCGTACTCACACTTTTTATTGAGATGCTTCCTTAATAGTATCAAATCATACGAATTCACACGCAAGACACAGTGGTGACCTCAAGTCAAATGATCACTTGCACAATCTACACTAGAGTTTTTTTGGACACTCTCCTAAGATTCATAAAGAATCATTTTAGTCGGGTCACAACCTAGTGAATTTGTACTCACCAACAAACACTCGTATACTAGCTTAGGTATCACATACTCATAGTATGTAAGATTAATTATTACTTTTCATAAAGATAACAACATAGTACACACCAATCTCTTTGTGTCATTGATGTCCTATCTCAATGACACTTTTGACCAATGACAAATTTAAGATATACTCTTATATATATTAAAGATCTTATAATTAAAGTTAGACTTTTATTCTTTTTTACACAGAATATCCCTAGGGTATTTGTCTATAGGCATCTAATATAATTAAATATAAAAGACAAATATATGTCAATTTAATATCATGAACATGAAAATAAATAGATATTTTACTCATAATATATCAAACTTGAATGTATCATGTATAACTTAACACTTAAATTATAGGTCATAGACTAATAATATCTAATCTTAATATATCAAGTATAACTTAACACTTGAATTGTAAGGCATACACTAACAAAGAGATCGTAAATTTTAGAGAAAGTGAGACAATTTAGATCAAAATCTATCTATGATTAAAGACCTTTCGAGTTTCTCACGTTAAAAAAGAAAAAAGAAAAAAAAGATAACACCATAACATATGAATTAATTTATTTCAAAAGTAGCCTAATTGAAGAAATGGACTATAATAGGACAAAAATAGCGACACCTATGTCCCATGTCACAGACAGGTTCCATTGGACTATTGTTTCCTTGGCGGTGGCAGAAACTATGTTGTTGTATCTGTCTGCCACGGGCGAACAACAATTAGGGGCTTTGTTGCAAAATAGATCAAGTAAAGTGATGCAAAAAGCAAAAAGAAGTTAATGGAGGGACCAAATAGCAAAACCAAAACTTAATAATAATTAGCTGTCCGCCACCCGACCAAAGCACGAAGAGAGAGCCCCAGCTCACCTACAAGAACCACGCGCCCGAGTATGAGCGAGAAACCACGCGCCGCTCAAGCTGGCCCGCCGAAAGTTAGTGGGTCCGGATGGTCTTCCCAAAGCGTACGGTCCCCGCAATTTTATATTTTTTTAGTGAAGAAAATAAAGTGAAATTAAATTAAATTCTTGCCCCCAAACAGGAAAAAGGGGCCTTTTTGGAAATAAAATATATTTTTTAAGTCTTGATTAAAGCATGAAATGGCAGTCAATATATATGTTATGTTAAAAGAATAAGATTATACATATATATATATAGTATGGTCTGAGAATACCAAAATCATGGTTGAAATTGAAGACTAAGACATTTTGGGTATTTCCTTCATGTAACGAAATTATTATTTAATATTATGAACTAAGACTAAATAATAATAATAATATTAGTATTATTAGAGTAACCACATACATTCGTAAGCTTAGGTGGCCCTCAAAATGGAATGAGTTCAGGTTGGGGCCACAATCTTCCAACCTACCCACCTGCCTACCAACCAAAGAATAGAAAGAGTATTTGGTGACAATTGAGAAAGAAAAGTGCTTCCATAAATAAAATTTATTTAAAAATTAAATTATAAGCATTGAATATATTTTTAAATTTATAAATAAATAATAAAGACTTATAAGCCCCAATGAGAATGGCAAAGGGGTGTGTTGCGGTGTGGCGTGTGAGCCCAAGTTTGCCGGTTGCCAGTCACTGCTTTCCAGCCTACCAAACTTTCCCACATTTATTCCCCAAATTCAAAGTGCCTCCCTATTGGCTTTCGCCCCCCTCTCTCTCTCTCACTCTAAATGTAATATATGTAAAGTATTTGCTCCTATAGTCACGACACAATGATAAAAATTTTAAAATTTTAGGTAGTGTATAGAGATTTAAATCAATATAGTGATTTGAAAAATAAAATTATTACTAAAATGTAACATTTAGTTTAAAGATAACAGTAAAATTGAAAGACAAATTTTATATGAACCACACCAAATGTTTAAATCTAAATATATATAAATTGTATCAATATTTGAATTTACCTGAATAATATATCAAGAAAGAAGGTCACCCGTCTCGAAAGATTAGTCGGACGAAACTCGAACATCCCAAATCAATAACAAAATATATATGTGTAAAGTATTTTAGATTTTTATCTTTTTTAATATGTTTGTTAAATTTATTTAGTGGCCTTTAAAATAAATTATAACTTCTTATTTTTTATTTTTTAGATATTTTATCTTTCACCTTTTAAAATAAGTATACTTTGAATCTTATAGATGAAAAATAATATAACTTGAATCTTACAAATAAAAAAATAATATATATGTATTTTAATATATTATAAATTTTTTAATAAATAACTTAAAAAAATATTAAATTTTATCTTAATTATTGTATATCTTATTCTAAAAAATATTTTAAATTTGTCTTAATACAATTTTATGTTATTCTTTTTAACAAAAGCTACGGTAGACTGAGAGAAATTTCGCTATATATATGCATTGAATTTTCTTCTTTGACGCCCTCCAACCAGCTAACATCGGACTACACATTGAGAGGGGAGAGAGAGAGAGAGAGCGAGCTCGCATCGTGAAAAATGTCGATCGCCGCCAGTTGCAGGCCCTCTAATAACTCTCTCGGTTTCTCCGATTTCAATCTCACCCGTTCATCTTCATCGTACCAACGCCGATCTCCTACCTTCGCCTTGACTAGCCTCCGCACCGCCGCTTCCCCCACCGCTGCCGCCAGTCGCTCCTGCCGCCCCTATCACAGCCCTAGGCTCCCGGTTTTGGTGTTTTCCGGAGGCGACGGCGTCAATGGCGGAAATGGCGGTCGCTTCCCCGGCGGCGGAGGGGGAGGTGGCGGCGGCGGCGAGGACGAGGAACGTGGTTTCGGTGGGAACAAGGGGGAGGCGATTCTCGCGTTGGCGGAGATGGGGCGGTCTCTGGATAGCATTCCCAAGGACCTGGCGGCCGCGATCGAGTCCGGCAGAATACCGGGATCCATTGTTCTACGGTACTTCGAGCTGGAGAAGTCGCCGTTGTTGCGGTGGCTGCTTCAGTTCGGTGGATTCAAGGAGCGGTTGTTGGCTGATGATCTGTTCTTGTTCAAAGTCTTTATGGAGTGTGGCGTTGGGATGTTCACCAAGGTATTTTCTCGGCTCTTTCTCGCTTCCTTCTGTTTTGAATCTTCGGATGCTCTATTTCGATTGATCACTATCGTGATTTGTGATCCAGTTTTGCAAATTGAAGATATGATTTGCTCGGTCTTGAGTATTTCACGGAGTAGGAAATGTTTCTCTATTTGCGTCTTCAGTCTAAATTTAGAAAAATCGGAACTTGTTGCAGTAATATTCTTGTGTTAAGTTCTGTAGCCACTAGGACCATACAAATCAAGTGAAGTTTTGGCGATAATCCCTGGTTACTGACATAAGGGTGACAGTGGAGGTTCAAGTGTTAAGTTATTTAGAAATATTCTGCTTCAGAGGAGGCAGAAAGTCCATGGATATATTAATTCTGTTAATGGTAAGGACCCCGCAGAGACATTTAACACAACTGAGGGATGGAAGATAAAATTGACAAGAGAGAGATAGCAGAGAAGAAGAACGAAGAAAAAGGAAAAACTAGAGAAGGAGAAAGAGAAGCAGAGATACAAAGGAAAAAATCCTAAAAAATTCTATATACTCAATAAAATAGAAATTCAATAACTAGAGTTCTTAAATGTCTAAAAATAAAATATAAAAGCAGCCTAATCCTACATTATTTTGTATATAAAATATGCCTATTTGTAATCCATCTTTTATAAGATAAATCTAATTTATTTAGGATTATTGCTTTTTTTTCTCTAAAATATTTTTTTCATTCTTTAATCCTTATTAGATGTTAGTAAAGTCCTTTTGGTTCCTTGGGTAAAACTATCCATTTTGAAATATCAAATTGAGAATTCTGTATTTATGCATTTGTTAATTCAATTTTTTTATGTGCTAATTTAATAAAATTTTCAAAATATTCTAATATATAGTTCTAAATCTCAAAGAAAAATTAAGCATATGTTTTAGTAAAGAAAGTGGTTAGAATAGAAAAGCCAAATATAACTTCTGGTAAAGAAAGCAGTTGGCATAGAATTTTGAAAGATTCATATTCAATTACTTATGTACTGAGCTGGCTAATTTCCAGAACTTGTATTTGAATTGAGTAAGAACTCAAAATGGCTGTGTGGCTTTAATTGGATAAAAGGCCATCTGAGAGCAAGTCCACGAGTATCATTGCAATTTGTGAGAGCTGCAACGGTTAGAAACCTTAGCCATGTTAACACACTCTCTTAGTCAAGCAGTAATGAAATTTGTTGGCGGATAAATATTGTTGTTAAAGAGTGGTTGGTCTTGGGAGTGTTAGATCTAAATAGAGGTCTGTCATGGAAAGGGATTATGATAATCACAGATGATCTTTTTAGATTTATCCAGTTTAAGGTGGGTAGTGGTGATGTATCATTTTGTTGAAGATTCCTCCTGGAGTAGCTGTTAATGTGAATAAGAGAAACTCTCTTATAGCCACTTCTGCACATTCAATGTACTCTACGGATAGAGGAATACAATGTTGAACATATTAAAATAAGAAATTGAAAGATTTTGTTCAAATTGCTTGATTGGAAATTTCCTGAAAAGCTAATCATAGGTTCTTCTCTCCAGCAGACCAATAGGGCCACTATGCTCACTACTAAACTTGTTGAAGAGATGAAATATAACCATGGTATATATTTTTGATCAGAGGTTGAATTGATAATTAGAAGAAGAATTAGGCCAAAAATTGGGATAAACTTTGGGAAAATAAAACTTCCATCAAAGACAATCAAATGAAAGGCTTTCATAAAAATTCTCATAGCATTGAGAATGAATTTAGTCTCTAAAATTCAAAAATTAACACAGTAACAATTTTCTCCATTAGTGTTTATGATCATGATGATAGGCAGAGGACAAGTAATTTGGCATTCATCAGGGAAGAAGTTTATCTGTTCACTGATTCCATAATGATATCTAGAAGGCTATTTAGAGATCCAGTACACTTTTACAATCGCCGTTTTTGTTAGACTATCCTTAATTCCATTCTTAATTCAAATAATTTGATAAGGAAGAAATAGTGGTGGATTAATATTGTGGGTAAGCAGAGAAACAAGTTTGTGGACCACCTCATCCTGTGGTTAGGGAGGTTTTTGCTGTCCTTTTTTTTTTATGTTCAACTGCGTGATGTCTGCCTCTATAGTAGAATTATGTTCTCACTGGTTGCTGTTGCTTTGATCAGAGACTAATACCCGCTAGCTAGTGAATTCTTTCCTTTTCATGTCAAATCCGTGGCAGAAAGGAATAGCTGATTCTTTGTGGATGTTGAGGATTTTACCTTTTGCCTTTCTATACAAATTCTCGACGAGATGAATTTGTCTGTAGATATATGTACAGGCTTTAAATGAGTTTATTGTATGTTTTCATAGAGAGCATTGATCCTGCATTTTGAGATAACTAACAGTTGGAAACTGTTAAGTTTTTCAATCAGTAGTAATTATTAAACATAACCAAACTATGTATAGCTAAGTATGAATAAGGCTGCAAGTAATGATGGTAAGAGCAAAGGAATTATAAAGTTATGAAGACAAAGTTATTGAAAAAAGGATAAATGAAATTTTTTTGACAGAGTCAGAATGGTGAGCCGAGCTGGTTGGGGATGAGGAGATTTCACATGCATTTTAAGAATTTAAATAAATTAAACTCGAAGCAGTTAAAAGGATATAGTTTATCAGGTTTAAAACTCGTATTTTTTCAGAGAGCGTGTTTTATGAGAATCAATGAAATATATAAATCTATGATGTGTGCTTTATTATTACAACAACAACAATCACAAGACACATTATTGAGGTCGGCTACATGAATTTAAGACCTCTAACCATCTCTATTCGAGGGTATATTCTCTGCAAGGAGGCGGTGCCCTGCCCCCATAGAAAGTGCTCCCCTGACCCTTCTACAAGAGGTCGTCAGGAGTCTCAAGCTGGAGAATAGAAATTTCCAGGTTAACCAGGCATGATATGCAAATTTCCTGATAACATACTCGTAGGATCAAAATTGTTGAATGTATCTTGCAACCTGTCCACTTGTTACTTCATATAATATAGCACAGAGCACAAATATAACCCAGGTACATATAATTAATCCCATAGCTCCTCAAATCTAAGCATGATCTTACGGTCTTTCATAATCATATATAATAATCCAATATAACCCAAGATCCCTTAAAGCCTACAAAAAATTACTATGAACATCTCTCTATTTATACTGGTGTTTTTACCACGAGTTTCAGTACTAACTAGGGCTATACACAAAAAGGCAAATTACAGCTTGCTTTTGCTAGTCAAAATATATGTAACTCAACATGTCAAAAAATTGTGAGGCTGTTACACATAGAATTAAGTATGATCATAAAATTCTGTTAAAGCTAAAAAAAAATATGTGACATCTGGAAGACCAGCTTTGTTGCATGGCATGGAATTTTGGGCAATAAAGTCCCAACATGTGCAAAATATGAGCATAATGGAGATGAGGATGTTATGAATAGACAACCATTCAAGAAAAGATCGAACTAAAAATGAAATTATTTATAGCAAGGTCGAAGTGGCTCCTATTGAAGATTAGACGTATAAGACACAATTAAGATGGTTTGATCATGTGAGAAAAAGACTAATAAAGGCCCCTCTGAGAAGAGTAGGTAGAATGGAACAATCTTTGGGAAAAGAGGTAAGAGGAAGACCAAGAAAATTTGGTAGGAAATTCCTAGGTATGGTATGAGTTATAAAGGTCTTACAAAAGATATGGTAATAAATAGAGATGATTGGCATGAATGAATTCATGTAGTTGACCCCACCTAGTAGGATTAAGGCTTGATATATTGTTGTTTATGAATTAAGTTGTATATTGTGCTACTTTCAATTACAGCAACTTTGTCATGCTTATGGAAGCTTGATACACAAATTGTCAAAAACATATATGCTAGTACTTTGTTAGATATATCCATCTCTGAGCCTATACAAGCCATAGGCCTTCTGCCAAGAATCATGGAGAATTTTAGAGTTTGTTGAGCAAAGACTTGTTTTCCATTTTTGCTTTTGTGTTTGTATATTGGTGGTATCCCTTTTGAAGCCTCAGTCTCATGAGGAATGATAGGATGTGGATATGCATTCTATTGTGTTTAATGTGAAATATTTAGATGGAAGAAATAGAAAATCTTTTGAAGGAGGTGAGGATGCAATCTACAGTGTTAGGGAAATCATCCTTGCTGACACATGAATCAGTAATCTTTTCCCTTTTTCTGGTTTACTTTTATTTGTTTTTCAACAAGCCTATAATATAATATACCTGTTGGTATACAGACTCTGAAGTTTATAGGTCTTGAGAGTTTTTATAGATGTTGGTTGCACAGGATCTCCCAGGGGCATTTTCTTTGATAGAATTGATTTACCTGTTGGCGAAAATCTTTATTGAACTTGCTAGTGACTACCTATGACTCTTATACATTAAATATTATGTGAAAATATATGTTGGAAACTTCATCTTTTCCTGCAAATTTTCATGTGCTGCATTTTGAAGTGAGATAGATCTGGTGATTTAGTCATTGACTTTGAAAATCTAAGCTTGGCCTGGAGAGTCTTCTTCCAAGGAATCAATGTACAATAGCCAAAGTTCGTTGTTGGAGCCTCATGTCATTTTCATATGTGTATTTTCCTATGGTGTTTCCATTTTATGATATTATGGATCTCACAAGCTCAAATCACTACCTTCAGTTATAACTCATCTGATTTGCATTTGGATAGGGTGGAACTTGGCTTTGTGAGCCTAGTGAACCTTCTAAAGCTTCAGCCAGGCATGGTCTTTCTCTAAAAGAGTACATGCTGAACTTTCAAATCTTTGCCCTGCAATATTCTTATTCTCTATTTCATTCTTTCCTTTCATTTCTTTCCTTTTCTTATCCCCTCTCCCAGTCTTTTTGACAAACCTGGAGAATATTTTCATACTTAACTGCTTTTGGAAAAAAGAGCAGAAAATATTGCACTGGCATTACTGCTTTTCTTCATGCTATTGATTCACTTTGCCGAATCCCTTCCCCGGTTTATTCCTCTATTAAGCATCTCTTAAATGGAAATAATCTCTATTTGCTTTATTTGCTTGTTCAGACTGCGGCAGAGTATGAAAGGCGAAGAGAAAACTTCTTCAAGGAGCTGGAAGTTGTTTTTGCAGATGTGGTATGGTATCTGTTAAAGACTTAATTTATTTAGTATATATGCAAATGTAAAGTTTTGTTGCCTTCCACTCTTAACCTCAATGCATGATTATGGGCCTATAATTAGAGGATATTTGGTTCATTTCGATTATTGTCCTACCAATTTTTTATTTCTTCCCTAACTTATGGTCTTGTCTAGGTTACTGGACTTTATTAGCAACATCCTTTTTCAATTCTGTATGGGATTTGTCTTTGTAGCGGAAGGCAGTGTCTTTTCCTTGTAAAATTGTCCAATTTATACAATCAATATGCCGTTTCTTTTTTTTTTTTTAAATTTTTTTGGAGGATTTAAGATTATTCATTGTGTCAAAATGTGCATTCTAAATGGTGGAAGAATGAGATTCACAGGAATGAAGGAAATGCAAAAACATAGAATTCATATGAAAGCAAGTTCCTTACCTTTTCCCATTCCTTCTGTGCATTCTTTTTACCACTGGGCTCAGGCCCCTGGAATGTCTAAACTTGAACTAAAAACACATGGCCAACTATATTGAATATGTGAAACTTTCCACTCTAACATTTCAATTTCCATTCATGCATAGGTGATGGCTATAATTGCAGATTTCATGCTGGTCTACCTCCCTGCTCCTACTGTTTCTCTCCGTTCACCTATTGCAGTCAATGCTGGAGCTATAGCTAAATTCTTCCATAACTGTCCTGATAATGCATTTCAGGTTACAGTTTTCCCTAATTAATATTGGTCAAATTTTCTTAAAAGTTAGTTTGTTCTTTTATCCTTATAATTAATTAGCTGGTCTCACAAGTATCTCCACAGGTTGCTTTGGCTGGAACTTCATATTCATTTCTCCATAGGATTGGTGCAATAGTGGTAAGGGGCTTTTTCAATCTTTCCCGTGATTCACATACATGTAATGTGACACTTAAATATTCAGAATTAAAAAAACAATCCTTAGCCTGAAGCTTACCTAACATACAAAAAAATCCTTTGCCCACCTAGTGGAAGTAAGTCTTGGCTGCTGTTGTAAAAGCAAATTCACTACCTCACTATCTAAACTTGTTTTGCAGCGTAATGGGACAAAGCTTTTTGCAGTTGGTACCGCTTCATCAATGGTAGGTTTAGGTTATATTGTCATTTTTTCATCAGTATATCCATAAACGAATAGATATAAATATGTAACCTGTTGTAGTCCATTGCTTTAACATTTGGAATTCTTCTGCTTCTACTTCCTTTCCATGTTTGTTTTCTACCAATTGTCAGTATTAGTCTTGACAATTGTCAGTCTCTTAAAGCGTGCTTTGCTTTCACCAACCAACTGAAGATGATTTTCAAACGTGCTCCATTTTCCCCTAGTAGACATTGCAAATAAACTGGAAATGAGTTGAGCAAGAATTTGAGCTCCAAGGAGTGTATCAATGGTCAAAATATTTTGAAAACGTCTGCAATATAAATGGATTTTCCTTTTTCCTTCAGGTTGGGACATTAGTTACCAACGGCTTGATAAATGCTAAGAAGGCTGTTGATAAGTCATCTGCTGAAGAAGTCGAGAATGTGCCTGTGTTAGCTACTAGCGTTGCCTATGGTGTCTATATGGCGGTGTCTAGCAACCTCCGGTACGTGGGATTGAATTGGACTACTACTGTCTACTGGCCATGCCTCTTCTTTCTTCGTCTCTTTCTTTCTTTCTTACAAGGAAAGCGTTGTTGTTGCTGTTGTTGCTGTTGGACAGGTACCAAATATTGGCAGGGGTTATCGAACAACAAATCTTAGAACCCTTGCTGCACAAACACAAGCTAATGCTGAGTGCAGTTTGCTTCGCTGTCAGAACCGGCAACACATACTTGGGTTCATTACTGTAAGACTTTCTCTGTTCTTCCTCAAAAAGATTTTTAACATTTTGACAACTTTCTGTGGCTGACCACAAAAACCAACCTGGTGACAGATGGGTGGATTATGCACGCTGGGTGGGCATTCAAAAGGCACAAAAGCATCTTCAGGAAGTGGAATAACCGCTGCATTTCTTCTTGATAGTTAGGTGAGGGATATTATTGATTGGGTTCTTGAGTGTTATATATATATATCTATAGGCCTGCCTTTGGATTACGTTCTCTATGCTTGGGCTTGGTATGGGATATTAAGTGGCTCTCGTTGCCAACAACCGACGTGTTAATTGGATCAGTTTTGTCCATTTTATATTCCCATTTTTTTTTTATTTCGTGTATGTGTGGTGTTACTAACCACACGCTATAGGTTTGAGTGGATGGAAAAGTTAAAATTAGATGATGGGCAAAATGGTAGGTGGTGGTTAATTACAAGCATTGTTAGATAACATGTACGTGTAAATAAAAAATAATAAAAGTTTATTAGATGAGTGTCACAGTAATGTTTTCAAATTTTTTCTAGTTAAGATTTTAAGTTCAATTCATGTTGACAAAATATATATATATATATTTTTTTTATCTTTTGAAACAAAATGTATAGAGTATTCTGGAAAGGAAATCTATTATATATGCTATAGGAAAGAGCTCTCATTGCCTATCTATCTTGAAAATAGGAATCAATTAATGAACCAAACTCGTTCTTAAGTAATAAAACATACGTACGATGATTATATATGAAAGAACTGTACATTTTATTTAGCCAATTATCTCATCATCCCCGCACGCCCTTAACTGGATATCTACAGTCTTCTTGCCTTCCACATATGCAACATCACAGCATTCACTCCTCCCAGCCTGAGATTAGAATATAAACAAGTGACTAGCCAACGACATTGTTGTATATTCAATACGCCCGTCAGTATTTCTATTTATGAAGCAATAACTGAAGAGATGCATGCTTAGCGACAAACTCAATTACCTGATGCATGAACTTTGTTGGCGAAGAAAAGACCCGAATTACAGAGAGCTCATCTCCAAGATGATTGCCGGCAAAAGGGCAATCTGGGTAGGGTGGCGGTGACGAACGGAAGTAGGTACTGAGGATTCTCCCATCAGAAGCCTTTCCGACAGACTCAGAGAAGAAAACATTGGGAGTTTCACAAGGCCACCTCGTGTTAAACATGAACATCGGTGGCTTGGCTTTATTGCCCATCCAAGCGTGGAATGTCTCGAGTGGCCTCTTTAGAATAGTTCGAGGGTAAATCCTCTCAAGAACATGCACGGAATAACCCCATGACACAGAAAACGACCAATTTTTTGGCTTGTGGTAGCAGATGCTCTGTTGCAGCAACCGAGACTGATCGACTTTTCCTGCCTCCATGAGGTGTCTGGTGGATTGGATTTGGTCCATGGAGGGGAAGATGGGATCGACATAGTCGAAATGGTGGAGTGACAGCAATGGCACTTGTGGATGGCATGATAGAAACCCAGATATATCCCCTCTTAAGTCAATCTACATCCATCCATCCATCCAACATGTATCATAAAGATGTCGGTGGTGTGAATTCTTACCAAACTTGACAAATAACTCCTCAAATTTTAAATCAACAAATTCCAATACATATGAGAAACTTATTTCAGTTGAGAAAAGAAAAACTCAAGTTGCCTGTAATTGATAGGCGACTATACCTTAATAATATGAGAGGTGATAAAAGTGGGTTATTGGGATTATATCTTTAGGGAGTGTCATTACTTAAAAATAAACCAAAAGTCATATGAGAGTGATTAGTTATCGAAAGTTATGAGAATTGTGTGAACTTTTAATTTTTATTAACCATACTATATAATCTGAAAGATAATGTAATTTAATTGTTACTTTATGTGTACAAGGAATATGCCACGACTCCATAATTGGAGTCATCTAAGTGTGGGTACTTAATCATTTAAAATTGTGAGGATTTCTAGTTTCATTTTTACAAATATTGTGTCTGGAAAAAAATTTGTAGTTATCTTAACCAAAAGAAACAAGAAAAAGTTTGTAGTTTTTCTATTTAAAAGTTAAAACAATCATTCATTGAGTGAATTTCTCTCATTCTTATGAGATTGTGGATGTTGGGTCTATTGCGACTGAATCATGTTAAATTTTTGCATCCTTTTTCTACTGGTTTCTGCATGTAGTGCGTGTGATCCAAGCCTAACAAAACCCTCTCATCAACAAGGAAGAAGAGAGGTGAAGAAGAAGTAGAGGAAGAAGAAAATACCTACCTGGTGAATACCTTTATGGGCAGTCAAAGAAACTCCAAACTCATCCACACAATACTGGGTAATCAGATCAGCAGAATCCGCATAGGGATACCTCCTAATGCAGCCCTCCAAATCTTTCACCATGGCAGCTGCCAAGGGGTAGCTAAGAGCTATTCCAGCTCCACCAAACCCCATATCAAATGAGAAGTACATATCCGAGAGAATAGACTCAGCTTGCCCACCAATATAGACATAATCATTATGGTCATGCTTGGCCAAAACATCCACCCAATTGTCCACAAAAAGAATGGAGTCGTCAAACGCCATGACATACCATCTCACCCCCTCATCTCCCTCTCTGAAAGTCTCCACCAGCGCCATCACCATGCGGATCATGATGGGGGCCACATGCTTGGACTCCTGCTCCAGCTTGGAGTAGTCGTCTGAGATTCGAAGAGGAGGAGACGTCGAAGGCCATGGAAGAAACTCGGCGACAGGAGAGTTGTCTAAGAAGAGATAGCCACGCGTCTCGTTGGGTCGCCACCATGATTCGACGTAAGGCCTCCGGTCTCTCCATGTCTTGGTGGCGCTCACAAGCCCGAACACGAGGTGGCTGAGGTTGGTTGGCGAATCCGGCAGCCGGGAGCGAGTAGGCTCGGGTAGGACGGAGCCGGGACAGCGAGCCGGGCAGTGGTGGGAGAGGAATAGGTAGAGCAAGCAAAGGACTAGGCCTGAGACTGCAAGGATCTTGAGAGGGCTGTTATCAGAAGAGAAACGAGGTTTTTGTTTGGAGGAAGAAAGCTTGGTAGCAGTTGGAGAAGGCATTATTATAACAACATTAATTGAAGAGGATAAATGTGTGTGTTACATGTTAGATCAAAAATCAAAGCATCAATAAATAGAGTACAATGGGAGATGGGGGGCAAGGGAGATAAGTAAATTCTCATTGAATGTTCAAAATGCAAGAAAGTGAACGGAAAAATTGCCATTACTTGGAGAAATGCAGTTACAAAATTCACTAATCCATGGTGATTGTAATGAGAATTTGATTGGTATAAAACTTCCATACACTACTAATTTTTCTTCGGTTTTATCAATAAGAACGCGATGGATTTGCATTCTTTGCGTGGCAATAACTAGGATGTTACAACACAGACATCTACCGCACAACGCCTCCATTTTCAGCAAAATCACACAATACATAAGAGATACTCTCTTCATTTAAGAGATGAAAAATAATAATTTTAGCTCTACTTCACAAGTCAGCAGTGAGATGGAGGTGTTGGGAGCTTACCATTAGGGGATATAATGGCCCCTGCAGAATCTAAACTCATTTAGCTCAAGAACACAGACCATAGGCGTTATGTCTCCCGAGGGCCATCAAAAGATTGGTTCTTCCTCAAGTTCCAGTGGAGGCCATCATGTATACTGCGCAGGAAGTCACTGGTGGAATCGCCTTGACACGCAGTTGGCACAGGGCAAGGTGCCATGCTGCACACAAGGGCATCGCCAGGTGCTAACCTTTTCCGGTCCTTTCCATCGAATGATGCCCAAGCATGGCTTTTACTATTGAAAGGTACTAGCACCCTAAGTGTCACGTGCTCTGGTAGTATCAGAGGGCGGAATGATAGCGAGTGTGGGCAGATTGGTGTAAAGAGGATACCAGGTACCTACAATTCAGTAGACTTTTTAATTGGGCACGTGAATCAAGTAAAACTTAAAAACATTGATAACTAAGTGAAGCTTTCTCCAACATGCATTGCTCTTGAGCATGGTTGAATTGATCTTATCGTGAGCTTGCAACATGCATTTTAATAAGTTGAAGAAAGCAAAGGTATAATGGAAGCAATGTTAAAAGGAAAAATGACTTTCACGCCCGCAGATTTAAACAGTCAAAGGCACTCACGGGAAACACTATTAAGAAAAGTTGTTGAGAAAGAAATAACAAACAAGTCAATATCTTGTCAATTCAACTTTGTGATGGAGGTGATGCCCATGAAAATTAGCTATTCCATTTTGGTCTTTCCAGGACCAGGTGCTCCACCGAAGGTGCCACATGGAGGGAACTATTGTTCAATTACCTCTTAGAAGAAGATCAGAGAAGAGTTTTGTTCAGAAACTTTCCCTTACTACTTCCAAGTAGACTACAAGGTTGTCCACAACCACAGATTCCTGTCCATCCATTCTCTCATCGTGGTTGGCATGTGTCAGAAACCAGAGCAAGAGAACTTGCTTTAAATCAATTTTAATACCCATTGATTTTGACCAGGTCACCATCTGTCCAAATGGGCAAAAAAGAAAGAGAGAAGTAACTTTTTGCTTTTAAATTTTTTTACCCAGATGTTTCTTTTTCCAGGGTAATATTCTTCTATCCACCTTATCCTTCACAATTCTCCATGCCAGCAACAAAAAGGGAAACCCAGCAGCTAAAAACTACTATTAGGCTTCCTCTTTAGCTTTGCAGCCTACTCTGTTACATGCATGCAGAGCAATGATTCCTTGATTTGACTAGTGTATGAATGGCAAAGAGGATAGTTTATACTCCTAACTTAAATTTATTTCCATTATTTTATATTATCGTTAACATTGCCATATCCTAATTTCACAACATATCCCCAAACTGTAACTTCACTCCAATTGTGCACCAAAAGGAAGATATGTAACTGTGATACCATGTTACCATGCAGATCTAATATTATAAGCCAATCATGATTTCCCATATATACATTCCATTAATACATAGCAGTAGGTGAGGATAAACTCTATTTCTATTTTTAAATTCATAAAAAACCAGCCACTGCTAGTGCTAGACATGCCCTCTAAATTTTGGCCCAAATTCTGGCCAAGGAAGCAGTAACAATTGACCAAGGATCCTTAGCCACATAAACCAACCCATCTAAAAGCTTCTTAATTTAAAAGAGGGTTAGCTTTACATTTTAATTTATCATTTATATCTTCATCACAATATCGCTAGACTGAAATTCTCAAAAACAAAGAAGTTATGAGGTAAACAGCGTATCTCATAATTAATTACAATTCTCAACCAAGCAAGCACCATAAAATCCCTTTGCTAGACATTAACATAACTCTTAGTAAAGGAATGAACATCAATATAAAGTCCACAAAAGGAACACAACAGATTCTTGGTTAATAAAAAACAGAAAAATATCATGGGTTCAGAAAATTATTGCTATGATAAACAAAAGGATCATATTCATTTACACTGTCAAAAGACTATATATACATTCTGTCCCTCTTCCTAGAATCTTAAAATAGGATAAATTATAACTTGCCAGAACAGGTGTTAAGTCTCAGATCTGAGACTTGAGCAATTTGGTAAACATAGTAGCCGTAGGAATTTGAATTGAGAGAGGGAGAGAGAATTAGAAATGGGAGGGAGAATTGAGAGAGAGACTAGGAGGGAAAAGAGTTTGAGGGGGAAAGAATTATGTCCAATTCATTCATAATCCCCATCCTCAGGTGCCCGATTCCTTTTATAGGCTGCCTTTGGTTGTAACCATCAATGTACAAGTGGCCCACAGCTATAATCACTAAGAACAACAGTAGCTTATTACATGTATTCAGCTAATTACAGCCTTACCCCCAGCTCTACTTATCACAATTATACACCTGTCCGCCCTTAGTTCGGAACAAATTCCTCCCCCCCCCCCCCCCCCTTCCCAGGCCTTTTTTGTCCCCAAGAAAGGATAGAAGATGAGCTGCTCTAGGGTACTGTCTCAGCAAATTCAGAAGATACTCCCAAATAGTGTTGTTTGAATGTAGGTGGATCCATTGAACAAGTACCTCCCCCCCCCCCCCCCCCCAAGGCCTTTTTTGTCCCCAAGAAAGGATAGAAGATGAGCTGCTCTAGGGTACTGTCTCAGCAAATTCAGAAGGTACTCCTAGATAGTGTTGTCCGAATGTAGGTGGCTCCATTAAACAAGTACCTCCGTTAATGGCAGTGTGTCCTTGTAAGTAATCCTCTAGTCCACAATACCTTGGGGTTCCATAGTCACTTCCCGGTCTTCATCTACTGTGGGGAGGTTCTGGCTAGTAGTGGCTGCAAGTTCCACTACCTTTTTAAGTAGTGATACGTAGAACACCGGGTGAGTAGTGTTCCCTTTTGGCAATTATAGCCGGTATGCTACCTTGCCCACCTTAGCTAGTATTGTATAAGGCCCAAAATACTTGGGGCTTAGTTTATACTAGGGTTGTTGAGAAAGAACGCTAGAGAAACCTCTTAACCTTCAGGTAGACCTTGTCTCCCACACTGAACTCTCAATCACTCCTCCTTCTATCAGCCACTTGCTTCATTCTATTTTGAGCCATGACAAGCTCCTCCTTCAACAACTGTATCATATTTTGGCATTGTTGTAGATAATCCTCTACTGCAGATACTGCAGTAGGGGCATTCATCAGGGCAGGTAGCATAGGAGCCTTGTAACCAAATAATGCTTCGAATGGGGACTTCTTTAGGGCATTGTGGTAGCTAGAATTGTGCCACAGACAGCAATTGGTTCCAACTTTTGGGTTTGGCAAAACACATACACCTCAGATATGACTCCAAGCACTGATTTACTTTTTCTGTTTGTCCATTGGTCTCCGGGTGGTAGGTTGTGGACATATGCAACCTTACTCCCAATCCTTTAAACAACTCCTTCCAGAAGTGGCTTGTGAAAATCTTGTCTCGGTCAGACACTATTGATTTGGGAACCTCGTGTATCTTTGCCACAACATCTAGGAACTATTTAGTCACCTCTTGGGCTGTGAATGGGTGAGTAAGGCTCACAAAGTGAGCAAACTTGATCAATCTGTCCACAGTCACCAGTATTACATCCTTGCCCTCTGACTTAGGTAGCTCTTTGATAAAATCCATAGATATCCCTTCCCAAGCCTGTTATGGAATGGCTAGTGGTTGTAACAAGCCCGGTAAGGCCACGTGTTCATGCTTGCATCTCTGGTAGGTAGGGCAAGCTAACACAAACTCCACTGCTTCCTTCTTTAGTCTTGGTCAAAAGAAGAGCAGTCTTACCTTGTGATAAGTAGCTGTAATTCTCGAGTGGCCCTCTAGGGGTGAATCATGGAGGGATTGCAGGATTCTGCTTCTTAGCCCTTGATCATTTCCCAGTTCCCACCACTATTCTACCCTTGTATCTGATCAATCTGTTTGACAGTATTTATCCCCTACTCCTCATTGGCTCCACGGCCAATTGCACTTGCAACTCCTTAAGCCACTCAGTGTGTTGATAACTATCAGTGATCTCCTTCACCCAATCTGATATCACGGCAGTGATGGCATTACAATAGAACCCTCTTTCCCTCCTAGAGAGTGCATAAGCCACTCTATTCTCTTTCCCTTTCCAGTAGTGGATTGTGTAATCCAACCCAAGCAGCTTGGATACCTCTTTCTTCTGCAACTGAGTATGTAGCCTTTGTTGTAACAAGTACCTAAGGCTCTCATGGTCGGTCTTTGTTATGAAATGGTTACCTTCCAGATAGTGCCTTCACTTAACTGCCACCAAAACTGTCAATAACTCCTTATCATATACACTTAGTCCCAAATGCTTTGGGGCTAAGGCTTGGCTGATGTATGCTAAAGGTCTTTTGCACCTACCCCCAAATCACTAGCATCAGTTTCCACCACAAAATTTTTTGAGAAGTTCGACAAGGCTAAAATCAGTGCTTGAGTCATGGCCTCTTTTAGTGTTGTGAACGTTGTTTCTTCCTTGGAGTTCCACTGAAATTTATCTTTCTTTAGCAATTCTGTAAGGGGTTTACTGATTACCCCATAGTGAGGGACAAATTGTCATAACCTTAGGAGTAATAGAAGGGCAATATTGTAATAGGCTTATAATAGTTTGTTAGGAGATATTTGCAATTTGTTAGGAGCACATGAGTGCTGTTATGATTCAGTTAGCAATCAAATTTACCTATAAAAGGGCTATTGTAAGAGGAGGGGATTATGTTTAAATTGATAAACAAAAATCTGATTTCTCTCTAGAATTCTCTTCCATTCTCCCTCTCATTTTTGCACTCTCCCTCATTTCTGTCCATTTTTTTTCCTCTCCAATCATTCTGTTCTTGATTCTATTCCATCATATTACAATATTGCCCTTCTATTGCTCCTAAGGTTATGACACAAACCTCCGATAATACCCTGTCAATCCCAAGAAACCCCTCAATTCCCTCACTGTGGAAGGCTTAGGCCACTCTGCCATGGTAGATATCTTCTTCGAGTTTGAAATAACACCTTCACCCGAGATCACATGGCCCAAGTATTCCACCTCCTTCTTGGCAAATAAACACTTAGACATTTTAACATACAGCTGATTGATTTTAAGGAGATGTCCTTAGGTGGTTTAAGTGTAGCTCAAGGTTAAGGCTATAGATGAATATGTCATCAAAGAACACCAATATGAATTTCCTTAGGGAGGGTGCAAACAGTTGGATTATTAGGGCTTGGAAAGTGACAGGGGCATTGGTAAGCCCGAAAGGCATTACCAAAAATTCATAGAGGCCCTGATGGGTACAGAAGGTTGTTTTTGGGATATCAATGGGGTGCATGTGGATTTGATGGTACCCCGATCTCAGGTTTAGTTTGGAAAAAATGGTTGCTCCATGTAACTCATCCATCAAGTCTTCCATGATAGGTAAAGGGAATTTGTTCTTGATGGTGAGGTCATTTAGCTAGGGGTAATCCACACAAAACTGTCAGGTCCCATCCTTTTTCTTTACTAATAGGACTGGTGGGGCAAATGGACGCTGGTTGGGTTGAATAATGGAGGTTGAGAGCATTTGTTTCACTTGTTTTTCGATTTCAGATTTTTACATGGGTGAATAACAATATAGCTTGACATTAACTAGTTTATAATTGGGTTTAAGGCTAATGGAGTGGTCTAAGGCTCAAGTAGGAGGGAGTGACGTAGGATTAGCAAATAGATCCTTAAACTCAGTCAAGAGTACATTGAGGGAGTCTAGTGTGGTTACCTCATCTTGGGGTAGCGTGGACACTAATGTTTGCTTCCCCTTGTCACTTTCAGTTGTGCATTCTCCTTCCTCTACCTCCATGGCTTGAATGAAGAATAGCTGGGAGATTTGAACCTTCCTCTTCTTCCACAACTTTTGTAGCTGTTTCCCCGAAATAAGCTTGCACTCCCTTGTTTCCAAACTCCCTACCAGGGTTGGTTTTTCACCATCCACATCCACTGTAACTTCCAACTTGTCGAAATCAAATGTCAGAGGATTGATCGTCCTCATCTAATCAACCCCCAAGACAATATCACATCCTCCCAACTCTAGGACCCTTAGATCCATTGAGAATTCTTTCTCCTGCATAAACCACTTGAAGTCAGCACACCTGCAGTGGCTGTACATGCAGTTGCCATTAGCTATAGTGATCAACAATGGGGTAATGGCCCTCAATTCACTTCAGATCAGTGGCAGTGGCCTCATTTATGAAGCTATGTGTGCTGCACTGTCTATAAGGACCATCAGCTTCATTTTCCTTGCTTGTCCCCTCACTTTAATGATCTTCCCCGTGGGTTCCCCCCTTAGTGCATGGAAGGATATCTCCCTTCCTTCATCCTCTACTTCTGCTTCCTTCGCCATCTCTACAACCCCTTCACTGTATCCCCCTTCTTCATCCACCTCCTTCTCTTCTTTTTCTTCCATTTTCAATAGTTGTCGTTTACACTGGTAGCCTGGGCCAAACTTATCACCACATTTGTGGCAGAGCCCCAACTTCCTTCTCTGCTCCATTGTAGTCCCTTTCACTCCATTATAATTGGTCCTAGGGGGTCCCAATGCTAACCGAGCATTCATCACCTTCGAATTCATCCCCATAGGCTGTGGAGGGTCCATGCAACTCTTAGGTCGCGCCTTGCCTTTACCAAAAATGGCTTCTAACATTAGTTGTAACCTGGCCTTCTCTGCCGCCTGCCTAATAGTGGTAGGCATCATCATTTTGACCATAGATCATAGTTCTCTCTTCAGGCCACTCACAAAATTAGATGCAAAGTACTATTCTATGAGATATGGTTGTGCATTCCACATTAAAGCCCTCAATTCTTCAAATTTATCCAAGTATTCAACCACCGATCCCGTCTACTTCAACATCTTGAACTCTTCAACCACATCAGACATGTTCTTCTCCCCAAACCTCACACACAACTTCTCCGCAAAATCATTCCATCCAGCCTCCACCTTTCTTGAATTGGTCTACCCTTGATACTAGGAGTCGACAGTATCATTGAGATACGCCGCTACCATGGTGACCCTCTGCACCTCAGGTACGTTAAACAGTTGAAAAAATATCTCACACTGACGGATCCACCACCTAGGCTTGGATTCGTCAAACAAGGGAATATCCAAATGAGACATTGGGGTGTAGACAGTAACGTGAGAATTCAGGCCTCTTACCGGTGCTTCGATGTTCGCCTCCGATGGTTCACTTGGTTCCCCCAATCCTTATGGTCGTGGAAGTATCTCGTGGTTGGAGTGACTGGGATCCATCATTGACCAGGGTGGGAATTCAAGTGGTAGCCAGAATTGTAGAAGGGCAGAGAGCATATTGAATATGTTGTGAATTCTCTGCTAGTATTGGCCGATAGTCTCCTATTGTTTCTCTAATTCCCATTGCATAGCTTCTCTAGCAGCGGCTTGATCTTCCCTTCCTTGAGCAATTGCCTTGTGATTCTAGTTCATTTCGAACTCCAATGCCTCCATGCGCGTCTCCAACTGCTTCATGCGCGTGCCTTTTGCCATCGATCTTGCTCGAGATGATACCGCCTTCAATCTCCGAGGACAACCAGCTCTGATACCAAAGTGTTAAGTCTCAAATCTGAGACTTGAGCAATTCGATAAATATAGTAGCAGTAAGAATTTGAATTGAGAGAGGGAAAGAGAATTAGAAATGGGAAGGAGAATTAAGAGAGAGAATAGGAGGGAAAAGAGTTTGAGAGGGAAAAAATTATGTCTAATTCAATCATAATCCCCATCCTCTGGCACCTGATTCCTTTTATAGGCTGCCTTTGGTTGTAACTGTCAATGTACAAGTGCCCACAGCTATAACTGCTAAGTACAATAGTAGCTTATTACATGTATTCAACTAATTACAGCCTTACCCCTAGCTCTACTTATTATAATTATACCCCTGATGACCCTAAGCTCTACTTATTACAATTATACCCCTATCCGCCCTTAGGGTCGTGTGACAACAAGATATCCAAGCATTGGTTCAAGAGGTTATGGATTCAAGTCTTCTTGTGTTTTTGTTACCTTGTTATTCATATTTATTGTGCATTCTTGTGTTATGTGTGCTCTAGTACACCTGATGTTAGTCTATTTACGTGAAAACACATTGTTGTATGCAAGTAGAGGTGTAAGAAATCTTGATATACCTTGTTGTGCCCCTTTTCTAAACTTTTAGAGTAAGTGGTACTTGGCACTTATTTTTAAACTTTTACTAAGGTAGTGTTTATTAACCAAGATATAGACTGGAAAAGATAAGATATGGAAAGCAATCTAGACTTTTGTCATTTCTAATGTGTTTGTTAAACTTATCTGACGACCCTTGGAAAAGAAGTCACGTGGCTTCTTATCTAGCATTTTCTAGATATATTTATCTCTTCCCCCCTCCCCCCTCCAAATAAGTATATCTTGGATCTTATAAAGAAGAAAAAATGATGCATATATCCTCCATTGTATTCTAAAAAAATTAACAAATAATTTGATAAAAATCTTAAAATGCTTCTCAGTCTTATCTTAACCATTCCATATCTTGGTCTAGAAAGCATTCTAACTTTATCTTGATACAATCTTATCTTACTCATTTTAACAAACACTACCTAAGCAAAGAAGCATGTAGAGAGTAGAGTAAATGTGAATACTTAAAGTCTGCTTAATCTCTAAACTCTCTTCTCAAGAATAGCTAGTATATGTGAATACTAGAGACTGCTTAGGCTCTAAACTCTGTTCTCAAGAATAGCTTTATACAAGCTTTCAAAATAATAAAAACAGGACACCATGTCATGGCCCACTCCAGTTGGTGTGATATTGTTAGCTTTAGTCCTAAGGCACAAATTCTCTAGGCCTCATACCACATGCAGATCAATCCCACATATATTGTACCTTACCTCACTTGCACCTAGATAAAATCTAGGTTCAAGAGAATTCACCTTTCCCCTCTTGCAGCACCATATTCCAACCCATCTAGCACTAATTACGCTAGTGTAAGCTAAAGGGCTCTTAGATGTTGCAGTCCCCCCTTGGGCCTGACAAGTCCCTATGTGAGGTCAAACTACAGAATCCAGTTGGACACAGATTCTGATACCATTCTATCAACTGTTTCATATCACACTAGTGTGCTGGGCTTGAGCTGGTAAGGTTTTAGGAGGACTTATTCCATCTAGGCACTAACCCTATATATAACCCTTCATTCACACCCAGAGGAAGGATTGAGCACGACTCATTTTTCACCTCACCCTTCTTGCCACTCTCATCTTGGTCGTCACATTTCACCCTCTTAAACCATGAAGTCCAGCTACATAGAATAGGCATAGGATTCAGTACCATTTCTTCATAACCTAGTCCACATGATAATATGTTGTCCACTCTGGGGCTCAACCTTCACAATTTTAAAAAGCCTCGTAGAACAAAGGGACCAATCCTGCACATACACTTTACCTCATCAACCAATGATTTTGGGATTAAGTACACGACTGCATGTTCACCACACCCTCTCTTGCCACACCAACATTTTGGTCATCTGGCACTAGTCATGATATGATACTATAAGCTAAAACTCCTATCTCCCACAGGCCATATATGCACATGTACCTAATTATTCCGTATTTCCTCTCAGATGCAATTATATCCAATTCATTCCCTGGCAACTTGTTTTGGATAACAAAATCTCTCACATATTGCCAACTGGTAGCACTTTAATGTTGCACCAAAATTGTCTGCACAAAGGAATTGCTTCCAGGCAACTGTCATGACCCTAGGATCAATAAAGGGGCAATATAGTAATAGGCTTATAATAGTTGTTAGGAGATATTTTAGCAATTGCTAAAGAAGCACATGGGTGTTGTTATGCATTCAGTTAGGAGGCAGATATGCTAATATAAGGCTACTGTAAACGGATGAGATCTTCATGCTTGAATTGATAAATGAAATTCTTATTACTCTCTCTAGATCTCTCTCCTAATCTCCCTCTCGTTTCTCTCTGCAACTCTCCCTCATTTCTATCTAAAATCCTCCCCCATTTCTATCCAATTTCCCTCTCCAATCATTCTGTTCTTGATCCCAATTCATTCAGATTCTTCTGATTCCCAATCCAACTCTAGGCTAAACCCTAGGTACACGACATTTGGTATTAGAGCCGACGGTTCTCGGCTAAGATTCTGACGAAAACGGTTCATTCAATCACTATAAATCGATCACATGAAACGAATTTTGATGGTGCGTCTCGGCTGTTGAGACGTTTCCGATCCGATTCAGAGCTGACATTCCAGTGAGTAAGGAATTAGTTTAGAAGCAATTGTTGCATCACGACAATCGCTATTAGAACTTGGAGCGATTTTCAGAGTTGTAACAAGCCAGTGATTATCGGAAGGGATTTTCTGGAAGTAAGGCGATTCCAGGCGGGAGCGTGCGATTCAAGAGGGTGACCTCAGAAGCAGAGTTGTGCAGCAGGTTTCCGAAATCCACAGCGAGTAGTAATTCCAATTGAAACTGCTAGAACCAAGGCGATTTAGCGCATCTAACTCCGACGAGCCAAGTGATTGTTAGTGCTTCAGGCGAGTAAAATTCGGTTGATAATCGAAGCAGATTCAGGTGATTGAGGCGAGAAGGAATAGCGCCAACGATTCTTAGTGAATTGTGAAGACTAGCGGTGATTGGGTGAAAAGGAGGAATTGGTGGGAAGGCGATCGTTAAATCCACAGTGCTCACGAGCAAAGCCGATTTCGGCTACCCAAGCGAACTAAAGAAGCGATAGCAGAGCAAGTGGTCCTTCGACCATTAGACGGTGTTGGACGGTGATTGGGTGGTAGTTGTCTTCAACTGTGGTTTCGATACGAGTTGAAAGACGACCAGAGCCAACGGTGATCGGCTACTGCAGGCTAGTTGGTGCGGGGAATTTTGGCAACAAGTATGGCCAAGCAATTTAGGCGATCCAAGAAGAGGACCCATATCTGAGGCGTTGAAATTCAGATCTAGAAGCGTTGTTGTGGTTGTTGCATTGATCGGGAGGCGGTTCTCGGTTAGGTTCTGACGCTCCTTGACAGTTAATTTATGATTGTTCATAGGCTGTTACTTCCTGATGACTCTCGGTTCAAATTTTGGGAAAGGAAAACTAGATCTAGGAAATTTCATGGTTGGTCAATCAGCACAACAATCGGATTCAAGCAGCCAATTGCTAAGTTAGAAGCGGTACAATAGACCAGTGCAGTGAGCAACTCTAAATTTCGGCTTTAAAATCTGGTTAACTTGTTCGAATTGGTAAGACAAAGGGGAGTGGGTGCTTTTAAGCTATTGAATTACATTGAGGCGATTCTAATTTAGAGTCGATTAGCTCAGGGAAGTGTGGGATTTAGTATGTATAGAACTCCTACTCCTTGGTCTTCACAATGAATTCATGAGAAATCGGCCATGGGAAGCAATGCACACACGAGACAATTGGAACCTCAATTGCAACAAAAGAATGTTGCGTTTCTAGTTGGATTCAATAGAAATCATGAGTTTGGCTAGAATCATGAGATATGTGAAAAGAAAATTGATAATCAGTTCAGTTAAAGGCGCAAGGAAACAAGCAGTGGGATACATGAAACGTGTGAGGAATTTAGTCGTATGTTATACGAGCATTGCAGGAGTTTGCAATGATACTGAATAAGAAGTATCACTATAGCTTTCCCGTTAAATTCTGTGATGATTATAGCGAAAGTTTTTAACCCAGAGGAATTCCTTAAAATGGAGCAGCCGAATGAGAAGTTAAGATGGCAGGAAACTATTTCACTGTTTACCTTCAATGTGGAGTGGAAGAAGTATATTGGTTTAGGCGGAATTAACAAGGAAGGTGGTTGTAATGACAGTGCTGGCAACAACAGCAGCAATTCCGAGGGTTTGGTCCAGGGTGTGTGGACAAAAGGAGAATTAAAGGAACACACCAATTCCTTTGGAAAAGAAGTTCTTGGAATAACAGGAGGTAGCAAAGAGTTTCTGGAATTGGAGAGGAATTCTCCTGCTGAGGTGGAGAAGTTAAAAGAAGAAATAACATCTCAAGATGCACCTACTGAAAGGCTGCAAGGGAATAATAGGGAAGCATTTGATGAAGTGACAGAGGAAGCCAAGGCCAACTCGTTACCCTCAGTGGCTAGTGCATGGGCTGAATGATTTGGTGGTATTCTGGATTAGAAATTTGTGGGAAATGGAATAGCATTGGATAAGGAAAATCTTACTAAAGGACCATCAATATTTTCGAATATTGATGCTAGAATCCTTCCTCCAATTTTGGACCTACCGAAAGCTAAGGAACAATTGAATTTGGAACAAAACATTGGTCCATTAGATAAGCTGGTTATAAAACAGGCGAGAGCTGAGAGTGGCAATATCGACAACATCTATCATAGGCTAGGTCAAGATTGCGATGGACCACATGCAGTTAAAGAAGGTCCTAAGGATATTGCTCCTTTGTCTTTGGTTCCGAAGAAAGATGAGTCATCCTTGCCTTGGGTTAAAGTAGGTATCAAACAGCCCCCAATGCAGGTTTTGGCATGAAAGCTAAGGGAGATAGGTGAAGAAGTCAACAATTTTGCCGAAGGAAACAAAACTTCCATTGTTGTGTTGGTTTTTACTCCCATTGGCAAATCCGAGTTGTCTTCTGCATGGTGGGATGAACCGATGGCTGATTATGTTCTTAAAGTGGAGACTAGTCTTGATTGGACAGCTATTGTAGGAGGTGGTTGAATTGGGCTTGAACTCGATAAAGTTTCTTCTATTGCAGTTTTGGGTCAACTTAGTCCTGGAATTGATCCTGAGAACCTAAGAACGAAGAAAAAGAGGCCTAGAAGGAGAAAGAAAGAAAGAAGGATAAACTAGATAGAAAAGGCTGGGATTGGATGAAGAGCAATGGCTACTTGTTGCAAGTTCTTGGAGACAAGAACTCTCTCAAGAAAAGGGAAATTGTCATGACTCTAGGATCAATAGAGGGGCAATATGGTAATAGACTTATAATAGTTGTTAGGAGATATTTTAGCAATTGGTTAGAAGCACATGGGTGTTGTTATGCATTCAATTAGGAGGCAGATATGCCAATATAAGGCTACTGTAAATAGATGGGATCTTCATGCTTGAATTGATAAATGAAATTCTTATTTCTGTCTCTAGATTTCTCTCCCAATCTCCCTCTCATTTTTCTCTACAACTCTCCCTCATTTCTATCTAATATCCTCCCCCATTTCTGTCCAATTTCCCTCTCCAATCATTATGTTCTTGGTCCCAATTCATTTAGATTCTTCTGATTCCCAATCCAACCCTAGGCTAAACTTTAGGTACATGACAACAACATCAGGATGTTGGAGCACCTAAGAAGCATAAATATACACCAGGTATGGAAAGGGATATAGAAACATAAATTGGATACAGAGATTTAGGAAAAGTGATAGACTAGATACAATAGGACTATGACAAAATTAAATTAAATTAAAAGTTTTGATCTTTTTTACTAATAGTATTCAAGAACATAAAAATGAAAAAGTTCTAGAAATATTAAAAATAAATACTAATAATCCATATGAAGATGCTATTCATTTTATAATAATAACATATCATAATATTGACAAATGCAATTTTACAATGGGGCTCTCCACTTTGTAATAACCAGGGGAGGATCATCTTTGTACACAATCCTATTCTGCCCTTGTTTTGCTAAGAGAATGTTATCATAACTCAAACCCATGACCTTCAATGAGTTTGAATTTCATATTTGTGTATTTGAAAATAAGTATAGATATCTTCATATACCAAGCGCTCGCTAATATGTACTGCATCTTCAGAATTGTAACCTTCCCATGGCATATAAGCCAATTGCAAAGGAGCAACCTTACCATTGCTACCAATGCTCGCCCTCATTATTGAATATAAGCAACAACAATATACTGAACTCAATTGTGTTTTTTTATTCTTAAAAAAAGACACATTGGATTCATAGATTTTATTCCCAAAATAATTCTAAAACCTGATTGTGTCCTTAGGCATGCTCGTTTGTTGAAGAAAGTGATAACAGATAGCATACTCTTTTGTTTCTATTTAGCTATTGTTTCAGTTGGAGTTTGTTAGCTTTCTATTAGTTTGTTTTGCTGTTAAGGCTTAGTGCCTTCTCTGTCAGCTGAGTATATATATATATATATATCAGCTGGCTCATATTAATTATTCATTAATTCAAGATCGAGGCATTCTAGTTATTCTTTTCTCTCGTTTTCTATTATCATTTCTTACATGGTATCAGAGCCAATGGTTATGGCTTCCGATTCAAATTGCAACGCTTCATCTCTTCCTCGATCTTCTGCATCTTTTCTTCCAAATTTGTAACTCGATTTTTCTTCAGTTGCCAAAGCTCTCAATTACAGTCCGATCAATCTAGGAACAAGCAATTATTTGTTCTGGAAGGCACAAGTCCTTGCTACGGTTAGGGCGTATGATTTGTCGGAGTTTCTCAACAAACGTCCTCCTTCTCCTAAATATCTTCCTACTCCAGAATCGAACTTAAATTCTGAGTCGAATCCAATTGGAGAAGATTCAGATGCATCGGTTCTCAATCCTGACTATATGAACTGGATCAGATCGGATCAGTTGCTTCTTGGATGGCTGTTCTCGACAATTGATCAGGAAGTATTTGCGCAGGTAATCCACTGCGAGTCTTCATCGCAGGTATGACTATCTCTTGAGAATTTATATTCTCAACAAACCGTTGCAAAATCTTTCCAGTTGAAACAACAACTACGATCGGTAAATAAAGACTCTCTGTCCATTAATGACTACATTCTAAAAATTAAGACAATTGGACATGCCTTGGTTTCCATTGGAGAACCTCTAGGTGATAAAGATTTATTATTATCCATACTAAATGGATTGGATCATGAGTATGAAGCTGTCGTCAGTCTAATCACCTATCAAATGGATGAAATTAACATTGAGAAAGTTCAATATCTATTGCTTATGCATGAGCAACGTCTAACTGCTAAAAATCAGTCCATTTTGTCCACTATTAACTTTGATATGAGTAACTCAATGAATGTTAATGTGGCATCCTATGGATCAAAATCTGGTGATAGATTTACTAATAATAGAGGTAGTTTTACTCCTCGAGGAAGTGGTTATGTGAATAGAGGAGGTCGTGGCCGTGGTGGCAGGTCTGGTGGTAGACGCATATACTGTCAACTCTGTGGCAAACCTGACCATTTAGTTGATAAGTGTTATCATCACTTTGATATAAATTTTCAAAGAGTCTCTCTTCAGAATCAAAATGTTTCCAGGTTTAACAATCAGTTTCAGCAATCTAATCAGTTTTAGAATGATTATCAAGCTTTCCTAACTGGTCCTAAAGAGTTCAGTGAGGCTTACATGACTGAGATAGGTTCTATGTCACCTGTGAATAATAGAGAAATAATTCTATTTCTCCTTTTATTCACATGGTATCAGAGCAGGTTTTCTAGGATTTGCTGGCCCTAATTGCCTTCATCTCCTAGGTTTTTTCACCATCGCCTCTAATGCGATTTCTTTCTGCCCTTACTAGCCTTCATCGCCAGTTCATAAACAGCCTTTCTGCCCTTACTAGCCTTCATCGCCAGTTCATAAATAGTCCGTCGAGAAGTCCGTCACCATCTCTGCCCAGATTGAGAGGTCCGCCTTCACCGTTGCAGTCAACACCTGTGCTGCCATCCTCACCGTCACTATTCGACACTTTCGACGGCTGCCTTCCAGATCGCGGCTGCCTCTGCTCGAGTTTGCCGCTGTCGGATCTAGGGTATTCTGATTGCAGAAGTGCTGCTACTGCGGCCAACGATCATTATTGACGTTGCCACCAAATCCAGTTCCTTCGTGAAACAGCCTTAGTCGCATAGGAGGCTAGTTGAGGAAGATGTCAAACGTTGGGGAAACTACACTTGGGACAGCAACTGTTACAACCCAATTGGAAAAGGAAGTCTGGTCTCAACAATCTGGAGAATTGCAGAGTATTCATGCTGCCTACAGGTTAGATGGAAAGAACTATCTTAAGTGGTCTCAACTCATCCGGACTGTGCTGAAAGGAAAGGGAAAAATTGCTCATATTACTGGTACAAGCCCTAAACCCACAGATCCCAAGTTTGAAGCATGGGATGAAGAGGACTCCATGATCATGGCATGGTTATGGAATTCTATGATACCTGAAATCAGTGATACATGTATGTTCTTAGCCACTGCCAAGGATATATGGGATGCAATGCAGCAAACCTACTCCATGGCTAAGGATGCAGCTCAAGTATATGAAGTCAAGGTGAAAACCATGACTGCTAAACAAGGTAATAGAACAGTTACAGAATATGCAAATCAATTGAAAGCCTTGTGGCAGGAATTGGACCACTACCGAGTCATAAAGACCGAGTGTTCTCAAGATGTAGTGGTCTTAAAGAACTTCATTGAACAGGATAGGTTTATGATTTTCTAGTTGGACTTAATCCAGAATTTGACCAGGTAAGGATACAAATCCTTGGAAAGCTGGAGGTCCCATGTTTTAATGAAGTTGTAGCTCTAATCCGAGGAGAAGAAAGTAGAAGAGGGGTCATGCTTGAACCACAAACCACTGACAATTCTGCTATGGTGGCTAGTGGTAAAGGATCAGCCATAAACACGGAGAAAGGAACAGCCTTTGAAGGAGGAAAGAATGGTCAATTGAAAGCCCAAAACCGTGATGGATTGTGGTGTACTTACCGCAAGAAGCCTTGGCATACACGTGAAAGGTGTTGGAAACTTCATGGTAAGCCTTCAAGCCGTGAATGGGGACTAAAAGGAGGGGATCAGCCCTGGAACAATGGACAAGCTCACATGGCTGCAGTACCACAAGGTGAATCAGCATCACAGGAGCTGAGTAGTCTCAACCAAGAGGAGATTGAGAGGGTGAGATCCCTTATCAGAAGTCTTGAAAAGCCTTCAGGTACTTGCTCTTTGGCGTATTCAGGTGAGTTTCCATTTTCCTTTGGATTAAATGCCTCGAGTGTAGTCTTTACCAACTCTTGGGTTTTGGACTCAGGAGCTACTGATCATATGACCCATTCATCCCAATGTTTCTCCACCTATACTCCTTGTCCAAGCAATCAGAAAATAGCCACAGCCAACGGATCCTTAGCCACTATAGCTGGAGCAGGGGATGTCAAAATAAGCCCATCAGTAACCTTGAGAAATGTCCTACATGTTCCTAAATTGTCCACTAATCTTGTCTCTATACAAAAACTCACCCAAGATTTATGTTGTAATATTATTTTTCACAGCAGTTATTGTGTATTTCAGGAAAAGGATTCAGGGAGGATGATTGGACGTGCTAGGGAACGGAATGGCCTCTACTATCTTGAGACACCTAGTCAATTGAACATGACCAAGGGCAGTTTATCCCATTCCTTCATATCAGAATGTGTTCCCTCTAATAGAGAAAGAATTCAGCTTCTCCATTCCCGCCTAGGACATCCATCATTTAGGATTATTGCTCTTATGTTTCCTTCCTTGTTTACCAATTTAGCTGCTGAAAATTTTCATTGTGAGGTGTGTGAATTTGCTAAACACAAACATGTTCCTTTTCCAATTAGCAATAAAAGAAGTCCTATTCCTTTCTACCCGGTTCATAGTGATATTTGGGGTCCATCTACCATTTCTAATGTGTCTGGGGCACGATGGTTCGTTTCTTTTATTGATGATTGTACTCGAGTCACCTAGATTTTTTTGCTCAAACATAAGTCTGATGTTAGTACAGTTCTTCCCAATTTTTGCTCCATGATTTAAACTCAATTTGGGGTTACTATCAAACGGTTCCGGTCAGATAATGCTAGGGATTATTTCAACCACATTCTTACTCCCTATTTTCAGAAAGAAGGAATCATTCACGAATCATCTTGTGTGAATACCCCACAACAAAATGGAGTTGCGGAGAGGAAGAATGGTCACCTCCTTGAAAAAACCCGAGCTCTATTGTTTCAGACCAATATGCCTAAGGTTTTTTGGGGGGAAGCAGTTCTTGCAGCCACTCATCTCATTAATAGGTTGCCTTTTTGGGTCTTGGGTTTCAAGAGTCCTATGGATGTCCTTTCCACATTTTATCCAACCCTCACCACTACCACTCACCTTGTTCCTCGCGTTTTTGGGTGTGTGTCATTTGTCCATGTGCATGGTCCAAACAGGGGAAAATTAGATCCTAGGGCTCTCAAATGTGTCTTTGTGGGCTATTCTTCTACTCAAAAAGGATATAAGTGTTATCACCCTCTGTCCAAACAGTTCTATGTCTCGATGGATGTCACATTCAATGAACATGCATCGTATTTCTCCCATCCTTCTCTTCCGGGGGAGAATTCAATTAGGGAAGACAAGGAAAGTTTTTTCCCCGATCCGATTCCTTCTTATTCATCATCTCCCCACCATATGCCCAGGAACTCATCTGACTCTATGCCTAAACAGCTTGTTCCTGAACCTATGCCGGAAATATCACATGAACCACAAGAACAACTTGATTATGCTCCTAGAGATGTGAGATTTGGCAAGGTGTTTGTGAGAAAGAAGGCAGCTATTCCTGAACCTATGCAGGTCCAAGAGTCCAACCCAAATTCCTTGAATGAGGTAACAATTTCTGACTCTGCATTACAACTTGAAACTGAAGTTCAGGAGGATAGTAATGGCCATGATCTTCCAATTGCCATCAGAAAAGGAACCAGAGAGTGTACAAAGCGACCTCTATACCCCCTTGCACACTTCTTATCATTTAAAAACTTCTCGCCACATCACCAAGCCTTCCTTGTAAGTCTTAATTCTATCACCATTCCTACTACCTTGTCCTACTACCTTGTCCGAGGCATTGTCTAATGAAAAATGGAAACAAGCTATGAATGTGGAGATGGAGGCATTGGAAAAGAACACAACTTGGGAACTAGTGAGATTACCAACGGGAAAGAAACCAGTGGGTTACAAGTGGGTGTATACGGTGAAGTACAGGGCATATGGGTCAATTGAAAGATACAAGGCACGGTTGGTAGCCAAATGATACACTCAAACTTATGGAATTGATTATCTAGAGACTTTTGCCCCGGTGGCGAAAATGAACATTGTTAGGGTATTGTTGTCGTTAGCTACTAATTATGGCTGGGAATTGCAACAATTTGATGTCAAGAATGCATTCCTACATGGAGAGCTAGAAGAAGAGATTTATATGGAAGTTCCATCAGGTTATGAGAAGAACTTGGCTAATCATATGGTGTGCAAATTGAAAAAGGCTTTGTACGGTCTTAAACAATCACTACGGGCATGGTTTGGAAGATTTGCAAGAGTTATGTTGGCTATGGGATACAAACAAAGCCAAGGAGATCACACATTATTCATTAAACACTCTCCATCAGGGGGAGTTACAGCTCTTCTTGTGTATGTTGATGACATAATAGTAACTGGAGATGATAATAGAGAGAAGCAGTTGTTAGGTCAGTGTTTGGCCAAGGAATTTGAGATCAAAGCATTAGGAAGGTTGAAGTATTTTCTTGGAATTGAAGTTGCACACTCAAGGCAAGGAATCTTTATCTCACAATAGAAGTATGTTACAGATCTTCTCAAGGAAATGGGTAAAACTGCATGCAAACCAGCAAGCACTCCCATGGATCCAAATCTTAAGCTTGGGAAAGCAGAGGAGGATGTGGCAGTTGATAGGGAAATGTATCAACGACTGGTAGGAAGACTCATTTACCTATCTCACACATGGCCAGATATAGCATATGCAGTGAGTATAGTTAGTCAGTTTATGCACAATCCGAAGACGGTTCATTTGCAAGCTGTTCACCGGATTTTACAGTACCTTAAGGGGACACCAGGAAAAGGGATTCTGTTCAAAAGAAATGGAGGTTTAGTCCTTGAAGTTTACACCGATGCTAATTATGCTGGGTCAATTGTTGACAGAAGATCAACCTTTGGATACTGCACTTTCCTTGGAGGAAACCTTGTGACTTGGAGGAGCAAGAAACAGAATGTACTAGCACGATCTAGTGCTGAGGCTGAATTTCGAGCAATGGCTCAAGGAATATGTGAACTACTTTGGTTGAAGATCATCTTAGAAGACTTGAGAATTAAATGGGATAGACCGATGAGACTTTATTGTGACAATAAGTCTGCAATCAGCATAGCTCACAATCCAGTTCAGCAGGATCGAACGAAGCATATTGAAGTTGACAAACACTTTATCAAAGAGAAGTTGGAAAGTGGTTTGATTTGTACACCTTACATTCGTACAACTGGTCAACTAGCCGATGTTCTTACCAAAGGGTTGAGTAGTTCAATGTTCGAGAACATTATATCCAAGCTGGGAATGGAGAATACCTATTCACCAGCTTGAGGGGGAGTGTGGAAAAACTATGTATAATTAGCTATTTTAGGAAGGATTTTATGATCAATTAGGCTGATTTAGTTGGTTTCCTATTCTATTAGGAGATTCCACAAATTATGGGATCTGATTTAGCTTTCTCTTATTGTTAGAACTTCTATGTATCATTAAATTTCTAACAATAAGAGAAAGTTAAATCAGATCCCATAATTTGTGGAATCTCCTAATAGAATAGGAAACCAACTAAATCAGCCTAATTGATCATAAAATCCTTCCTAAAATAGCTAATTATACACAGTTTTTCCACATCACCATATGGACAAAACTTTGAGACTCAATCCTTGCCTTCTTCTTCTCGTGGAGAAGCTCCATGGTTTGTTGATTCTGGAGCAACTAACCATATCACTACCAGCCTCAACAACCTGTCAGTTCATTCTCCATATCAGGGCAATGACAAAGTAGCCGTCGATGATGGTAAGAAATTATCTATATCTAATGTTGGTCATAGCAATCTTTTCACTCATACTAAACCTGTTTCAGTCCTTGGTTTGCCTAATGTTCTTCATGTTCCACATATGAACAAAAGTCTTCTTAGTGTTTCTCAATTAACCAAAGACCATAATGTTGTTACTGAGTTTAGTTCTACTTCTTGTATGATTAAGGACAAGGATTCAGGACTAGTGCTACTCCGAGGACTACTTAAGGATGGTTTGTATCAGTTGACCTCAACTTTTGATCCTGTTGAGTCCACTCATGCTGTTTCATTGCAATTTTCCAAGTCTTCAAGTGTTGTTGTTATGCATCCTTCTGTTTCTCTTCAATGTAACCAACAGAGTCAACTTGTTCTTGAGACTCTGTTGTCTAACAATGTTGATGTTGTCTCTGTTAATTCAAAGAATATTGTTCAGCAGTGGCATGCCAAGTTGGGACACCCTGCTTTTCATGTACTGAAACATGTTTTGAATAAGATTCGAGTTTCTTGCTCAAACTTAGATTTAGCATTTTGTGATTCTTGTAAACTTGGTAAGCTACATTAGCTACCGTTTCCTTCTTGTCCAATAACAACAACACATCTATTAGAATTAGTGTATGCTGATGTATGGGGTCCAGCACCTATTCTCTCTACTAAAGGATTCAGATACTAACTGATCCTGGTTGATGTTTATTCATATTATTCTTGGCTTTATCCTCTTAAGTTGAAATTTGATGTCCTTTCCACATTTACTGCTTTCCACAAATTAGCCGAGCTGCAATATAACTTCAAACTTAAAAGCCTTCAAACTGACAATGGTGGGGAATTTAAAGTTTTGTTGCCTTATCTTCGATCGTGTGGTATACAACCTCGGTTTACATGTCCCTATACACACCAATAAAATGGTGTTGCTGAAAGAAAACATAGACACATTGCTAAAATGGGACTTACCCTTCTATCACATGCTCATATGCCTCTTAAATTTTGGGTAGAACCCTTTCAAGTGGCTGTTTATACCATTAATTTGTTTCCTTCAGTTCCTTTGAAGCTAAAATCTCCATTTGAATTACTCTTTCACAAAGAACCCAACTACATGCATCTCCAACCTTTTGCTTGTTCCTGTTTTCCCTACTTAAGGCCTTGCAATCGACATAAGTTTGACTTGCACTTAGCTAAGTGTGTCTTCATTGGAGTTCAATTCATGCTGGATATAAGTGTTTGCATCCTTCGGGTAGGATTTATATCTCTCGACATGTTCAGTTTAATCCTACTGATTTTCCTTATCCAAACTTGTTTGTATCATCCATGAAGAAGCCTATTCAACATTCTTCCTTGTGTCCCTCTACTGCTATATTTCATTCTCTTCCTTTTTTTCGTTCTAAGAGTTCTCGGGTAGCACAGTCTTCAATGCCTTCTTCTCCTATCACTCAAAATTCATTTCCATCTTCACCTTTGGAAAATTCTATTTTCCCTCCTGTATTACCCGTTTCTTCAGATATACAACATGGTACCTCCACTTATCCACTTCCTTCTTGTCCTAAATCTGTACCTCTACCTTCTGTTCATCCTATGATTACTCATTCTAAGTCTAAACAACTTTGTTCTTCTCCTCATGCCCTCCTGAGTGCTCTAGAACCTAAATCAGTTGATGAAGCTCTCTCTGATCCTCGTTGGACTCAGGCAATGGAGGAAGAGTTTTCTGCTCTTCAACGCAATGATACCTGGGAATTGATACCAGCTTCTCAAGATATGAATTTAATTGGCTACAAATGGGTGTTTTGGACTAAATACAAGGCTGATGGATCCATTCTAAAACACAAGGCCCGTTTGGTTGCAAAAGGTTTTCTCCAAACTCTTGGAATTGATTATTTGGAGACATTTAATCCAGTTGTTAAAGCCCCTACTATTAGAATTTTGTTCTCCTTGGCAGTCCACTTTGGCTGGGATATTCAGCAAGTAGATATAAATAATGCCTTTTTGAATGGAGATCTAATAGAGGATGTTTACATGACTCAACCGGTTGGCTTTGCTGACTAGAATCTTCCTTCCCATGTTTGTAAACTGAAAAAATCTTTATATGGATTGAAACAAGCACCTAGAGCTTGGTATCTTAAGTTGAAATCTGCGTTGCAAGATTGGGGGTTTTCTAGAACAGTATCAGATGCATCACTCTTCATTAAACGGACTGACACAACAGTTTTATTTCTTTTGGTGTATGTTGATGACATATTAATCATTGGATCCAATCCCATTAGCTTACAAAAGTGTATTCAGGATCTAGATGATCATTTTGCTCTCAAAACTTTGGGTTCTGTTAGTTATTTCCTAGGTTTTGAAGCTCATAGAACTGCTAATGGTTTGTATCTTCGCAACCAAAGTATGTTTTAGATCTCTTGAAGAAAGCTTCTATGCAGGATTGTAAGCCTTGTGATACACCTCTGATATCTGGTTTTGTTTTTACTGACAAGGGAGAACCATTTTTAGATCCTACTCTCTATCAGACTTTAATTGGATCTCTCCAATATTTGACAAATACTAGACCTGATATTTCTTTTGTGGTAAACAAGCTTAGTCAGTTCTTGTCTTATCCTAAAATGGAGCACTAGTTAGCTTGCAAACGGCTTCTTCGATATCTTAAGTGTACGATCGGTTTGGGGCTAGTTTTCCGGCCTATGATACATGGTCTTTCTTTGACTGTGTTTACTGATGCTAATCATGCTAGATGTCAACTTACTTGAAGGTCAACAAGCGGTGTTTGTGTATTTTTTGGTTCTAATCTAATAGCTTGGGGTTCTAGGAAGCAATCGGTTGTGGCTCGATCGGTTGGGGAAGCTGAATATCGAGCATTAGCTCAGGGAGTTACTGAAATTCTGTGGTTAAAATCTTTGTTCTCTGAGCTGGGATATTCTCTTTCTCATACTCCTATTTTGTGGTGCAATAATATGGCTGCCAAGAGCATAGCAGAGAATCCGGTGTTCCATTCCCGCACTAAGCATATAGAAATAGATGTTGTGCATGAGAAGGTTGAAAAAAGTGTGGTTGAGATTAGATATGTGCCCACTTTATATCAGGTTGCTGATATCTTTACTAAGAGTTTGCCTCGTGATCGGTTGCAGCATTTGTGTAACAAACTTGGTTTGCAATTTTCTCCTATAAAGTCATAGCTGATTGGCAATACTGATGGTGTGAAGAAACAAAAGAATTCCAAGTCTGAAGGGAGATCTAAACTGAGGGGAAATGTTGAAGAAAGTGATAACAGATAGCATACTCTTCTGTTTCTATTTAGCTATTGTTTCAGTTGTAGTTTGTTAGCTTTCTGTTAGTTTGTTTTGCTGTTAAGGCTTAGCGCCTTCTCTGTCAACTGAGTATATATATATATATATATCAGCTGGCTCATATTAATTATTCATTAATTTAAGATCGAGGCATTCTTGTTATTCTTTTCTCTTGTTTTCTGTTATCATTTCTTACATCGTTGAGTGCCCAATCCACAAGCATGCATGCACGTTGTCCTAAAAGTGTCCAAAAATAAAACCAATGATAAGCATGCCATATGGTGTATCCAATAAGTATATTCTCCAATATGTGTCACACATAGGAACTGCACACATGAGGTGTTCATGCTTCATAAGTTGGCTCTATATACGAGAATAAGTGAGCTATTACATACAATCTGAAGGGTAAGACCAAAGCTTCAGGTATCATAGTTAATTCTGTTGTTTAGACAAACCAACTTCCACTTGCTCTCATGTTAAATATCCAACTTGCATATGGTGTCCTAAATGTATACATGCTGGAACCGAGAAGAGGGGAGGCTGCAGAGGAGAGGAAGAGAGGATGCGGGCGCAGGTTTCATGAGGCGTGCCTCTCGCCTCCGTGCCTCACCTTGTAAGGTGAGGGCCTCGCTGAAATTGCCTCGCCTCGGCCTAGGCGAGGTGCCAAACTGGCGCCTTGTGCCTAGGCGCGCCTTTAACAACTATGGGTGTCCTCAGACAACTTCACCAAAGAGAGCAAACAGATTGTCTTCAAATTATCAGGCTATTTATATCATACAAGGCTACACAAAAATAAGTTAAGATACAATGCTGTGAATAGACATACCTGAGGATGGACCATTGATCCTCCAGCTGCCAAGGAATATGCAGTGCTCCCAGATGTTGTTGACAAGATCAAACCATCCCCTTGAACGCAGGTGACAAAGGAGTTGTCACAATAGCACTCTAAATTTGTAAGAAATGATGAAATTCCACGGTCAATTGTGACCTCATTCAGAACAAGTTTAGGTTCTTCAGTCTCATATTCATTTTTAGCAGCATCACGGATAACATAGCACTGCAACCGATGGCGTAATGTGATACTAACTGGACCCCGAAGGACTGAATCGAGACATTCTTTGTAATGTTCACTATCTGAATAATGTTAAAGATCCTTTGATCTGAAAGTAACATGCAGAAGATGCTAGTTCTTATCAGGGTTTAATTTCAACAGATGTTGTCTTGGTACACCTTTCAGGCAAAGATTTCTGGCAAGATAACAAGTGCAACCAGAACAGCAAGCAGGTCCAAGGTTCAATTGTATTGGATAAAAGTCGTACAGAAAAGAAAACTACTGTTAAATAATGAAGGATACGAAATGGAGTCATGAAGCCAAGAGAACCTAAAGAGAATGGGACAACTGGAGGAACTGGCCCTTTGAACATTGATGCTGCCTGCAGACAGAAAAGCAGATAATAATTTCTAACCAAGCACTGATTTAAAAGAATAATATAAACAAGATAGAAACAACAAAGAAGTACACAAGGAGGCTAATCCTCTCTTGGACAATTACAAATGGAAAACATTCAAAATATGAAGTTGATTTCTACTTCCATGGAGACAGATTTACATGTAAATCATGTGTTGATACTCCATGCACTTAGTTCCCCATTTCAAACATAAAAGAAAATTAATTAATTAACTAAAAATTAAAACCAATTTCATTTAAAACAGTTCAATAAGATCAAAAGATTTTTATAGTCACAATTTTTTAAACTTGTAGTCCTGGCAACAAGATCCTGTTGAAGATAAGATACGAAAGACACGATTAAGATAATTAGGTCACATGAGAAGAAGACCAATAGAGGCTCCAAGTAGTTAGTAAATGAGGTAGGGGAATACAAAAAAATAAAAATTTGGTCGGAGACACTTAGGTTCGATATTAAGTATATGGAGAAGATATGATAATGGATAGAAATGAATGGAAATCTAGAATTTATGTAGCCGACCCCATAGTGGGATAAAGGCTTGATACATTGCTGTTTGTAGTCCTGGCAGCATTGTCAGTAGAATACTAGAAGCAGCTTCTCATGTGGCATGTTTTTCTTACATAATTTGCCACAAAAGAATCTAATAGTTTGCTTCTCTTTTCTTTTTCTGTTTCTATTAACCCAATCACTTGGCTGGTATGTTTTTCTTGAAGTTATAGGTGTAAACATTGTTTAGATTATATCTTTTAAGCTTTTTTATCAATTTTTTTTTGTATCTTATGCCACAATTTAAGAAATATCACTTCAAAAGGGTGGCATCGGAGTAACCACCAAGACTGCTTCAGTGGGCATGGGGCAATCAATTCCAACCACAGGAGGAACCTCTCCATACAACAGGAAAAGTTTTCCTTTACTTTCACTCCAGATGGTGAAACACATGCTTAGTTGTATACTGATGTTCTATTGCTAACAGAGCTAAAGTGCCACCACAACAAAATAACATTATACTCATCTCAAACGAGAATATTCAAGCTAATGAAATTGTAATGTGTTTATTGGAAACTTAACAATAAATGCTATCTGACATATTCTGACATTTCCCTGAATCCAGACAAAATGTAATCTGAAACATACCCAAAGGACAGTTCCATCCCCACCAAGAGTTACAACAAGGTCAACTTTCATGTGCAGGTGCAGAATTTCCTTCTCTGTTGAACATACATGACAACAGAAAGACATGACCACAGGTTTTAGAAATAAAAAGTTGACAAGTAGGAAGAGCAAGAAAGAACTCGATGCATTAAAAGATCAAAACTATCATTAGCTCCCACGTAAATGCTGCATCTTGAAACACTCACTAGACTAGGAAAGAATGGAATGGGGGCATCATGACAAGAAACTTAAAGTTGTGACTAGACCATATGGCAAGTCATATACTGCTGAGTCTTTCCCAAACTCTGTACATTTTATGCAATCAAAAACAGTGCTACCATACCGAACTCTTTTCTTGGGAATCAGTCTAAGGGAAAAACAAGATAGTGATTTACTCAATCTTTTTTTTTTTTTCAGGGGGGAGGAATTCATTTTCTGTGGTTTTTTTTTTTTTTTTTTTTTTTTTGGGGGGGGGGGGGGGGGGGGAAGGAATTCTCAAATTCCAAGCATAACATCCCAAATTTGTGTTGGCTTACAATCATGTCATTTCTAATAACAACTTTTAACTTGCCACCCATTCCCAGTAGGTCCATATCCTGGCTGTCAATCATGATTTTTGACACCTAACTCTATAGCAATATCCAGAAAAGGCAACCATCTCTATTGCACACCAAACCCCAACATCACAAGCCTTAATCCCACCAGGTGGGGTCAGCTATATCAATAACCACATGTGATGAGTATCTAGGCAATAATGATCCAATAAAAGGTTATAAGCCACTCAATAATTTTTTCCAATAGAACATCAAGAATAAATTTGTGAAATTAAAAATATGTATATGTAAGAAAAAATATTTTACATTAGCACTATAAAAGCATAAATAATTGACTGTGAAGATGCAGAAGCTCACCATCTTGCCAGGTTTGTACAAAATTGTAGTAGGATGACTCTGTTAGAAGTTCATCTCTTACTCGTGGTTCCACAAAAATGTTCAAATCTTTCTGCTCTTTCAACCACCTGTGGGTGAAGCAAGAAGAATGAGGCACCTCATAATATTTCACCAAGATCCTCTGATTCAACCATAAAGGTACAGAAATCAGAAACAAAGCAAAATGAATGACATGCTATAAGCTCCGAACAATGTCAAACAAGAAAAGAAGAAATAAAAGGGCACAATAAACAAAAGAAGAAACATATAGATTCAGAAACACTCATGATCAGGCGTGGCGGAAAAGTGTTTCATAAAGCACTTCATGTTAATACACATCCAACTGAATGCCCAAACTGTTGCAACCTTCAGTCTTAATGCTTCTTTTGATAGGAAGGCTCTAAGTTGGGATAACAGGAAACCTGGAAGATGGAAATAGCAAAAGAATGACTCCACTTTGTCTATTTGCTTAACCATGAACGTAAAGCTCCAATTCACCCAAAAACTTATTTGGCTATTGAATAGCCTAAATGAAGTACACTTTAGCCTAGTGATGACAAGCAATTAACCAGCCACAACAGTAATATTTCCAGAGACCTGCAAGGACTGTGGAAAACAGCAAAGGATGTACTTAAAATAGTCATGGCACCTCTAATACAGTGTTCTGAAATTCATAAGGCTTAACTCTAGCAATAATAATGAAGCAAAGGTTCAGATCTACATAACATCAAACTAAGAATGTGTTAACAACCATACTTGACCATTTCTGCACATAGAACTCGAACAGATGTTGAATTTGGTTTAGTCATAATAAGCACAGTGCGTGGCGGAGTTTCCCACTTCAAAGAGATCTGAAATTGAAATATGTTCATTTAGGGACCATAAAGGCAACAGCAAAATGAAAAGAGTTTAAGACCAATACAAGTCTCAGAATGACATAATTTATCAAGGCTAAGAACTCTAGAGTAACATGGAAACAATGACAACATACACCATTCTCTGACTCAAATTTGCAGCAATCCAATAGTTTTAGCAGAAAGAAGCATGTATACCTGCTTGCTGCTGCGCTCTGCAGTGGTTATATTCCCCCTCTCAAATGAGACAACCTCATGTTTTTGTTGATCATCATTCTTACCTTTGCAACACCATGATAACTTAAATAATGCCTGAAATAGAGAATAAAGTTTTACTAGCATTAAATGTGGATATGTAATTTACTCGCGACCAATGCTAATGACATTGATGACTTAAGCCTATGCAACCTCTTCTAAAGATTCTCTATGCATGTGGTAGAGAAAGGCAAGCAGTAGAAACATACAACGTAACCAAAAACAACCAACCACAGCTATCTGAGCACAAGCTTCAACAAGACCATACACCCATTTGGAACCCATGTCTGATAGGAATCAACAGCTCAAGGAATATAAAGTAACTTATTAAATTTCTCAGTCTACATGATCCCAATTAATGACTAATGCTCTAAGTGCAGATAATGGTAAATAACTACAGTTTCAAAAGTGCTGAACTCTTATGAGACAGTAGCTCTGCTATTCAGGTGACAAAAGAAGCTACCTTTTTCACCATGCTAACCATATTAGAATCACAATCAAAATTAGATTCTCCATCCTTAAGAACCTCGTGGGAGCAAATTCCATGGTTTCCACAGCACCTCTCAGGTTCCTCACTAGCTTGATTCAACAGCACAGGTTGGCCTGCCAAGTTGTCTTTCATCTCACCATAACAATCACCATTAGGTACTCTGGATGAGATCGCTGAGAGACATGCAAATCCAAGGTAAGATGATGGATGGAAAAGTTGCATTGCAGACATAAGCTACATAAAATAGAGCCCTCCACAATAAGGGGGCAAAACCAACACAAAAAAATATTGAGACTTGAGTGTTCAGGAATAACACCACATAACCCCTATATTTGAGCTTGTATGAAATATTAGTTGATAGATGGTATACTATGCATAATTGTGAAATAGGGAGCTCTGTTAATTTTCTATAAATTGGAAGGAAAGTTGTAACATGTTACAAGCATTATTGCAATTTTAAAATCAATAGTGATTCAATATTGTAGTTAATTGGTCTAGCACATACATGAATTTCTCCCATAGGGAATAGGACAGGAAGTGCACGCATGCATGTAATGATGTATCTGTTGACATGTATCTTTCTCATCTGTCATCTGGAATGGTAGAAGCCTTAATTTACTCCAATTGTAAAGAATCCTTACGATCCTACACTATGTACTGTATATAAGCTCTGTAGAAACAAAGGCCATTACTTGAAAAACTCTTTGGTGTCTTGATTAAATGTCTGCTTTTGTAAAGCAGTTACAATATAGGACATTACATACAAGATTTAGGAGGATTTTTCATTTGTGAAACCTTATGAGTATATTCTGTTTTCATGCACAAGTACAGTCCTAGAAAATCATAACAAGAAATGCAAGAGTGACAAAGTTCAATGGGGCAAACATTTGAAGTTTGAAACTGCTCAATATCAATCTAGTGAAAAGCTATGTAAGGTCATTTTTATGGTTGAATTCATGTAAAATTTATGCTTAAATGCTTCATAATGATACAACAATATATCTAGCCTTGACCCCACTAAGTCAGGTAGGTAGTTGAGAATCATATATGAATGCTTGAGAATGATACAAGGGCAGCCCCAATGCACAAGGCTTCCACTTTCAAAGGTCGGAGGAGAGTTGTATTTATATGTAACCTTCTGTTAGGACCCCGGGGGTATTATTGAAATTTCTATAATAAAAATAGCCACTTGCATGTAAGTAGTTAGAGGAGCCTCCCGGTTATGATCACATACCGTGGGAAGAGCCCATAAGGGCTTGTATTGGAGGATGGGAGTTATTCGATTTGAATGATAATCTCTTTCCCTCTAAATTCAATTCTTCTCTTCTCTTTTCCCTCCAAATTCTCTCTCTCTCTCTCTCTCTCGTTCTCTTAAATCACGGAAACTTCAAGTCTCTTCTCGGAGACTTGACAATTGGTATCAGAGCTGGTCATCCTCGGCTGTGATTCCGAGCACAGTAGGCAATTCAATCGGACGGATTGAGGCAAAGTGATCGATAACAGAGATGGCCAAAGGAACTAGATTGAAACAACTGGAGAATCGTCTGGAAGCAATGGAGTTCAAAATGACTCAAACTCAAGAAGTAGTAGGACAGAGTAGGGAAGAGATTAAGGTGATCCGCGATGAAGGAGGAGATGACTTCTTCCCGATAAGGAGTTTAGAGAGAATTGGTGAGGCAAAGGGAGTAGTTAGATCAATTCAGACAACGAATAGGTAGTGTGGTCAGCATGCTGTCCGCACCCCTCAATTCTGGTTGCCATAGGAATTCCCCCCCAAGCCAGTTCCAGAAGCTAGCATGGCGGGAGTGGGAATTCTTCCCCGACCTCAAGGAGTCACAGAAAGGGGAAATTCATCATACGAGGACACTACAGAACTGGTAAGAGAATTCAATTCCCCTCGTGCTCACCAACTCTCACAGATCAATATTTCGTATCCAGCTTCATTAGTGGCCTCAAGGATGAGTTGAGATCCATGGTAAAAATGATGATGCCGACGATGGTTAAGGAAGTGGCAAAAAAGGCCAGGTTGCAGGAGTTGACACTGAAGGCTATACTCAAAAAGAATAGGGTGGCTGTGAGACCCCTGCCAATTCATAATTACCATACAGGAGGGAATAACAGACTGTTACTGTTGGGAGGGCCTTATGGGGGTCCTAAAGCTAGTTCTCTGCCTTCTTGTGCTACAACCATGGAACAAAGGAGACGTATGGGGTTGTGTTTCAAATGTGGTGGGAAGTATCATGTCGGGCACTAATGTAAGAGGCAGCTCTTTAGCATGGAAGGGAAGGAGGAGCCTAGTGCAGAAGGTCTAGAAGACGAAGAGGAGGTGACTCAAGAGGCAGTGGGACTAGTGCGGGAGGAAGAAACAGAGCAGGAAGGAGGAGAAATTTCCTTCCATGCTTTGAAGGGAGGGCCTATGGGTCAAATCATAAAGGTGCAAGGGCAGGTGGGACAAAAGTGGTTAGAAGTATTGATCGACAGTGGCAGCACCCATAGCTTCTTAAACGAAGCTATTGCCCTGTAGTTGAAGTGTAGATTAACAGCTACAACTCCTCTTTCGGTGACTATGGCTAACGGAAGTAAGATGTATAGCCATAAATGGTGTGAAGGGAAGGGTTCTGTTGGGAGATGCAAAGACACGCATTCCCAACTGACTTGAGGGTGCTAGAATTAGGCGGTTGTGACATATTGTTGGGAGTGGATTGGATGAAAACTGTTAGTCCTCTCACCTTTGACTTCAACAAACTTGAAGTCACTGTGGAAAGAGGAAATTCTAAGCTCATTTTGAAGGGTACCATGGAGTAGGGAGAATGCAAATGGATAAAGGGGGAGAAGCTACAGAGATGGATGAAGAGTAAAAGAGGGCAAATAGCTCAATTGTACTCAATACACGCAATGGAAGAGTTTGAACCAGAAGGCAGAGATACAGAAAGTAATCTTCCATGGATGGGAAGCTAGGCACTACTCCAATCAACCACTTAGGTACCACTTTTGGATAACTTAAATTTACTGTTAAAGGAATTTCAAGATCTTTTTGTTGAACCCCATACCTTGCCACCCCAAAGAACCTTAGACCATTCAATATTCCTTAAACCCCACTCCGAACCAGTGAACTTGAGAGCCTATAGATATTCTCCCATACAAAAAGAGGAGATTGAAAAATAAGTACCTAGCATGCTCTCCTCAACCATCATACGCCCTAGCCAAAGTCCCCTTTGCATCTCCCGTATTACTCATGAAAAAGAATGATGGATCATGGAGGTTTTGTGTTGACTATCGTCAACTCAACTCCAAGACCATCAAAAATAATTTCCCTATACCCCTCATTGATGATCTTTTAGATGAGTTACATGGGGCCAAAATCTTTTCCAAATTGGACCTAAAATTCGGATATCATCAAATATAGATATCACCACCTGAAATACACAAAACAACCTTCCGCACTCATCAATGCCCCAACTACATTTCAAGCCTGATGAACCAAGTATTTTAGCCTTACCTAAGGAAATTCATCCTAGTTTTCTTCGATGATATCCTTGTATATAGCCAAGACCTTGACCAGTAACCCACCTAAAAATAACATTTGAGATCATGAATTCTAACAAACTGTATGTTAAGCTATCCAAGTATACTTTTGCTCAAATAGAGGTGGAGTACTTGGGACACATTATCTCAGGGGAAGGGGTCAGGACCGACCCTCAAAAGATTACAACTATGACCGAGTAACCTAGGCCACAGTTTCTGACAAAGATAAGATTTTTACAATCCTATTGTGGCAAGAACTTTTTAAATCCTTGGGCATTAAATTGCATATGTCTACTGCCTATTACCCAGAATCAGATGGCTAAACGGAAAGAACAAATCAATGTTTGGAGACTTATCTTCGCTGTGTCTATTTTCTATAGCCAAGGGTTTGGCATAAATGACTTTTTTGGCCCAGTGGTGGTATAATTCTTGCTATCACAGTTCCATTAAAATGTCTCCTAGTTTGCTAATTCTGGGGTAACTAATCACATCACTTAAACCTAAACAACCTCTCATTGCATGCTCCTTATACCGGTGGGGACAAAGTTGCCATAGGCAATGGTAAGCAACTGTCTATTACTCATGTTGGTACTAGTTATTTACAAGCCAAGTCTAAACCAAATTTAGTTCTTCCATTACCTAATATTCTTCATGTTCTGACTATGAAGAAAAATTTGATTAGTGTGTCACAACTTACTCATGATCATAATATTGTGGTTGAATTTCATTCTAATATTTGTTTGATTAAGGACAAAGTTTCTGAACTGGTGTTATTTCGGGGACATCTTAAGGATGGGCTCTATCAGCTGACTCCAGCAACTTATTCTGCTATTGGCAGCACTTCTGCCCAATCCCTAGCGTATTCATCTATTCCTTTAGTGTTTTCTTCTTTAGCTACATGTAATAAACAAGATTCATGTAAATGGCAGAACTCATTTTATCATGAGCTGCCAAGGGATGTAAATGTAGTTCAGAATACTAGAATTTGTCAACAGTGGCATGATAGGTTGGGACATCCATCAATGAATGTACTGAGATTTTTGTTGAATAAAATCGATATTTCTTATTCACTTTCAAATATGTCCTTTTGTAATTCTTGTAAGATTGGAAAATTAAACCAACTTCCTTTTGCTAGCCACGAAATTAGATACTACAAAATCTTTGTGGATATATGCACTAAGTACACTTGGCTTTACCCCCTAAAACTCAAATCTGATGCCTTGACCATCTTTACTATTTTTCACAAGTTTGTTGAACTTCAGTATCAAACTAAGCTCAAAGCATTACAAACTGACAAGGGGAGGGGGGGGAATTTAAAGCTTTCTTACCTTATCTTCATGCCAATGGTATTTAGTCTTGGTTTACTTGTCCACACACCCATCAACAGAATGGTGTAGTAGAGAGAAAACACAGACATATAGCTGAGATGGGTTTAACCTTGTTGTCTCATGCTCATATACCTCTTAAATTTTGGGTGAAAGCCTTTCAAATAGCGGTGCATCTTATTAATATGCTTCATTCATCATCTCTAAAGTCCTGTATACCATTTGAATTGTTGTATCACAAACAACCTAACTACTCAATCCTTCAACCTTTTGGTTGTGCTTGCTTTCCTTACCTTCGTCCCTATCACAAGCACAAATTTGATTTCCATTCTGCCAAGTGTGTTTTTCTTGGTTATAGTCACACCCAAACTAGATATAAGTGCTTGCATCCATTAGGGAGAGTGTATGCTTCTAGACATATAAAGTTCAATCCTAGTGATTTTCCCTACCCCACTTTGTTTTATACTTCCTTTTCTTCCCTACCTCAGTCATCAGGATTAAATGGATATTCTACTGCCTCTTTGGAACCTATCTCTTCCTCTTCTAATTCTTCAATGTGTCCTCAAGTAGCACAGCTTCCGGCCCCAGCACCGTCTAGTGTTGTCTTCGATGATAGATGTGATAGTTCGGCTCCGTCTACTAGTGCCTCACAAGATCTCCAACCTTCTATTATTCAGTCACTAGAACCTCCAATCTCTCTACCCAAGCCTAAACCTGTTCCAGCACCTTCCATTCACCTTATGATCACAAGATCAAAGTCTAAACAACTAGTTGCCCCTACCCCTCATGCCTTAGCGAGTTCCCTTGAACCTAGTTCAGTTTGTGAGTCTCTTTTAGACTCACGATGGGTTAAGGCCATGGAAGAAGAATACACAGCTTTGCAGAGAAATAATACTTGGGAGCTGGTTCCTTTTTCTCAGAATATGAACTTAATTGGCTATAAATGGGTTTTCCGGGTGAAGTATAATGTTGATGGGTCTATTCTTAAGTATAAGGCCAGGCTAGTTGCCAAGGGATTTCTTCAAACTCCAGGAGTGGACTATGCTGAAACTTTCAGCCCCGATAGTTAAGGCTCCAACCATTAGAGTTCTCTTTTCTTTAGCAGCCACCTTTGGTTACGAGATCTAACAAGTTAATTGGCTATAAATGGGTTTTTCGGGTGAAGTATAATGTTGATGGGTCTATTCTTAAGTATAAAGCCAGGCTAGTTGCCAAGGGATTTCTTCAAACTCCAGGAGTGGACTATGCTGAAACTTTCAGCCCCGATAGTTAAGGCTCCAACCATTAGAGTTCTCTTTTCTTTAGCAGCCACCTTTGGTTACGAGATCTAACAAGTTGATGTCAACAACACTTTCCTTACTGGAGATCTAACTGAGACTATTTTTATGGCTCAACTTGAAGGGTTTATAAGCTCTCAGTTTCCTACTCATGTATGTCGGTTGAAAAAATCTTTGTATGGCCTTAAGCAAACTCCTCAAGCTTGGTATATGAAACTGAGAACAGCATTACAGAATTGGGGATTTGTTAGGGTTTGTCAAATGCTTCTTTGTTTATCAAGAGGACAGCTGGTTATGTGCTCTTTGTCTTGGTATACGTTGATGATATACTCATCACAAGTTCGGATTCCACAGCCCTTAGATCATGTATTCATGACTTGGACACACATTTCGCTCTTAAGACCCTTGGCTCTGTTAATTACTTCCTAGGGTTTGAAGCATATAGGGATGGCAGTGGTATATGTCTAACTCAGTCCAGGTATGTTGTTGATTTGTTGAAAAAGGCTGCTATGCAAGATTGCAAGCATTGTGCGACTCCTATGGCTGCTGGGATTTCTTTAACTGATAAAGGGGAGTCATTTTCTAATCCATCTTTGTACATAACTCTTATTGGTTTCTTGTAGTACTTGACATATACTCGCCCAGACATAGCCTTTACAGTGAATAAATTGAGCAAATTTATGTCCAATCCTAAGTCTCAACATTGGTTAGCTTGTAAGAGACTACTTCGATATCTTAAAGGGACTATTGGCTTGGGGTTGGTCTTCTCTCCTTCATCGGATGATCTGTCCTTACAAGTTTACACAGGTATAGACCATGTTGGCTGCAAAGTGACTAGACGATCTACTAGTGGTTTTTGTGTCTATCTTGGAAGAAATCTTATTATATGGGGGTCCAAAAAATAATCAGTTGTTGCTAGATCAGTTAGGGAGATTGAGTACCGAGCAATTACCTTAGGTGTGAGAAAGTTGATGTGGCTGAAATCTCTATTTCTAGAGTTAGGATATCTGTGTGATGCTACTCCTATAGTGTGGAGTGACAATTTGGTTGCCAAGAGCATGGCTGAAAATCTGGTCTTTCGTTCCCGAACCAAGCATGTCAAGATTGATGTACATTTTGTTCGTGAGAAGGTAGAAAGTGGTGAAGTGGAGATCAAATATGTTCCAACATCTGATCAGGTGGGTGATATTCTCACTAAAGGGTTGCCTAGAGACCAATTCTTGTTTTTGTGTCAAAAGCTTGGTTTGAAGATGTCCCTTGTGTATGATGATTCTAGGGTTACTGCAGGACTACCCAAGAATAAGTGCTTAACTTCCATGGAGCCTGATTTGAGGGGGTGTGTGGAAGCATCTAAAGTTTTGTGATAGTATTGTTTGTTATTGCTGTTGCTGTTTTTGTTTTCGTGTATTTCCTAATGTTGTTTGGTTGTTGTAGTATATTTGTTGTATTAGCATTAGTGTTACTCATAGTTATTAAAGGCGCGCCTAGGTGCCTTGCCTGGGTCAAGGCGAGGCAATTTTAGCGAGGCCCTCGCCTTGCAAGGTGAGGCGCCGAGGCGAGAGGCGCGCCTCATGAAACCCGCGCCTGCATCCTCTCTTCCTCTCCTATCTAGCCTCCCCTCTTCTCGGTTCCAGCATGTATACATTACAACATATTTACATTTTCTTTTATTTATATTTTACCTTCCATTTACTTTTAATACATAAATATAAATAAGTAAGTACCCTCCATTGGGATTCAATAAAAATATCTAAAAATCAAAATCCACAATAATAAAAAAATAGAATTTTACTTTAGTACAAACTCAGGATTTAGCGATTTTACCACCCCCAAAATACATACCTACTATTTCTTGAAAAATTCATTAAAAATCATTTTAACAACAATGAATATTAGCTATCAAAATAGCGGGAGATAATTTTTCAAAATGAAAACATTTTCTTATATGTCTCCTTATAATGCGCTAATCTTCCAAACTTAGAAAAAATGCGTTAATCTTTCAGACTTAGAAAAATAACATTTTTCAAAATGAAAACATTTTCTTGATTGTGGACTTGTAGTGTTTATTGATTGTGGAGAGTACTAAAACTTGTCCAAAATGTCCTCCATTAGTAAAACAAGAGATTGGAGAGTACATGCAAAAGAAGAAAAATAACAGGGATGAGCAAAATATGGCACCGTAAGATGATGATTTTCAATTTGGTGAAGGGTACGATGATGATGATGATTAAAACTTCTTTATTGATTGTGGACTTGTAGTGTTTATATGTGTGTTTAGAACTTTGCATGATGATTGATACTTGTTTGAGTTTAAGACTTTAAGTTTGAACTTTGATGATGTTTCTAGTTTAGAAATTGCATGATGAATGAATCAACTTTGATGTTGTTAGTTTAGAATTTGAAGATAATGAATCATTAATGATATGCATGTGTTATTATTGATAATTTGATAGTTTTTTATGATTTTACAAGAATTTGAGTTTTTTTCTAAAAGGTGCGCCTCGCTTCACAAAGGCAAGCCTCGCCTTGTGCGCCTAAGGCTCCAAGACCCTTTGCGCCTCGCTTCGCCTCGCGCCTTTCAGAACTATGGTGTTACGATACTATATTGGTTATTGTTGAGACGGTGCCTCTTTCATGTGTAATGAGTTGCCTATTTAAGCAGTTCTTAGGTTCTTTCTCTAAGGTGAAGTATTCATTTCCTCTACAATATAATTTACAACTCCTCTCATTCTTTCTTCTCTCCTGTTTATTTCTGTCAATTCTTTGTGCCCTAGGGTTTCTATTTCATTTATATGGTTATAAACCTCCCCTTTTACCTGCCACTTTGGGATCTACATCAGTAGTTGCTTGTCATGGTTTATTCTAGTTACATTTTATTTTTATTTTTGCAAAATTATATTAGTTAGTTATTTACATATTAGAGATAGTCGTGTAGTGTTTAGGAGCAGTTATTAGTAGTGGGGGAGCAATAACTACCACAAATAATTGCTGGTCAGCTTCCTATATAAAGTTGTAACCTCTTAGCTAATTTTATGTTTTTTGTATGAATTAAAAGTTATTCCTTTCTATATGAAATTCTCCCTTTTCTATGAGTTTCTCTCTAATTCTCACCCCCCCTCCTCTCTCTCTTTCTCTCTCTATTTTCCTATCTAATCCTCTATCTCTCTCCCTTATTCTATCTCATTCTTCCCCATTTCTCTCTATTTCTCAAATTCTCCCAATTCTATCTTCAAGATAATCACAAGTCAGGCTCTGGTTTCCGACAAATTGGTATCAAAGCACTGATTCTTAGTTGGATCTAGGTATTTTCACTCAATAATTTGCAGGCAAGCAAGACACGTTGGTTCCTGGAAGCAGTACAAAGGCAATGATCATAATTTAGAGGCAATTACGTTGGCTATTTAGGGTGAAGTTGGAAGAAATCGATTGAAGAAATGGCAGAGGGAACCCACACGAAGCAGATAGAGACAAGGCTAAAGGCTATGGAGATGGGTTTGCGACAGACTCAAGAAGAGTTGGGTGGTTGTCGGGAGGAGAACACAACCACCAATGCTGCCACCAAAGAGGTTGTGCAATCGCTGGAGAAGGAAGTGGCTAACATGGGCCATAGGTTGGATGGGCTCCAGAGGATGTTTTCCATGTTACCCCAGGCCAGCTTGCTGGAAGATTTTCCACCAAGAGCCGTCTCAAAACCAATCTTGACACGAGCAGGCATTCTTACTCATGCTTCCACGTCACAGCAAGATGAGGAACAACCAATAATAGACCCGGCATTCCAAATAAGGGGATCCCACCCAAATCACCAACACACACCTCTACCTAGGTTGGAAATTCCCATATTTGAAGGTGTTAGACCCAAGTGGTGGGTTAGGAGGTGTGAGAGGTTTTTTCAATATTATAATGTGGCAAAAAATTAGAAGATTAACCTTGCAACAGCTTACTTTAATGACATGGTTGATGCCTAGTTCCAAGGGTGGAGCAAGGTGAGGGTGGAGGCAAACTAGACTGAATTTGTGGAAGATCTCTGTGACAGGTTTGGGGAGAAATCTATAGTTGATACAATTGAGGAGTTCAATAAGTTGAAACAGGAAGGATTGGTATTAGACTACCAAGTCCGTTTCGAGGAACTGAGGTCCTTAATGTTGAATGCACAGTGTCACAAGAAGAACCGTTACCATAGCTCATTTTAATTTTTATTTACTTTTACTATTGTAATTCCTAATGCAGAAGTTAGTTTATTTACTTTTACTGCTGTAATTCCTAATGTAGAAGTAGTTACTGCCATGTGCAAAAAGGTTAGGAGAATAACAAGTTTGTTAGTGTGTAGGGCTTACCCTGGCAAGAGAATCTCTCCTCCCAAACGCCTTGTGTATATTCTCCCATCCTTGGGATGGATTGCAACTAATGAGAATATCAGAATTCTACATCGTTTCCCTCTCTTCTCTCTGTTCTTCCTCCTCCTTCCTCTCCTCTCTTATTTCTCTCTATTCTCTCTCTGTTTTCTGCTCTCTGTTTGAGTGTTTGATCCTTCTAATTCTTATCGGATTGGAAGGAAGAGAATTGTCATGCTTGGGGTCATGACACACAACCAACCTTAACTGAACAATATTTCATTTCCAACTTTACGAGAGATTTAAAAGATGAACTAAGGCCCACAATTAAGATGATGCAGCTTGCAACTATTAAGCAGGATGTCGAGAAGGCAAGATTACAAGAAATGGCCTTGGAAGCAATCTTCAAAAGGCACCACATCCCAACAGAAATTCAACCTTCAACGGATTAATAGTTGGAAGGAAATCTGGGGATTGCAACATCAGGATGGAATCCTAGGGTTAATACTTCAGCAAAATCCCTGGCTATGGATCAGAGGAGGTAGCAAGGGTTGTGATACAAGTGTGGAGAAATTCAGTCTAGGCCACCAGTGCAAAAGACAATTGCTGAATGTGGAAGGATTGAATGAAGGTGAAGAAGGGAGAGATGCTATAGGGTTTGGTTGACACGGTGGGCCAAACAATAAGGTTTCTTGTGGACAATAAATTTTTAAGGGGGAGGGAATGTCACGGTTTAGGCTAGTTACATTTTATTTTTATTTCTGCAAAATTGTATTAGTTAGTTATTTACAAATTAGAGATAGTTGTGTAGTGTTTAGGAGTAGTTATTAGGAGTGGTAACTACCACAAATAACTACTGGTTAGCTTCCTATATAAAGCTATAACCTCTTGGCTGATTTTATGTTTTTTGTATGAATTAAAAGTTATTCCCTTCTATATGAAATTCTCCCTTTTTCCTCAGTTTCTCTCTAATTCTCCTCTCTCTCTCTCTCTCTCTCTCTCTCTCTCTCTTCCTATCTAATCTTTGATCTCTCTCTGTTATTTGGTCTGATTCTTTCCATTTCTCTCTACTTCTCCTATTCTCCCAATTCTATCTTCAAGATAATCACAAGTCAGGCTCAGGTTCCTAACACTGCAGTTGACACTTATTTACAGCAGCAACAGAATGTATTACAGGTGCTACAAAAGGAACTAGCAATTGCTCAAAATAGGATGAAACAGTTTGTTGATTGAAGACGAAGTGAAAGGAAGTTTGCAGTGGGAGATATGGTATATCTTAAGTTGAAACACTCCCATCACCAGGCTCTTACTTACTGGCAGGTTTCCAAGCTAAATTCTATGGCCCTTTTCCTATTGTAGCTAAATTTGAACTGCAGCTTACAAGCTCCAGCTGCCTCTTGATACTCAAATTCATCCAGTATTTCATGTTTCACTACTTAAAAAATCAGTGGGAACACAGCTGGTTAGTCTTTCTTTGCCATCATTTTTTCTTGATGCTCCTTTTACAGTGGAACCGGCCTTTATTTTGGACAAAAGAGTCATTTACTGGCATGGAACTCCCTTAGTACAGGTTTTGGTTCAATGGTCTCACCGCCATCCTGATAATAATACCTGGGAGTATTTACCCGATCTGTTTACTCAGTTTCCTCAAGCTACATGCCTTCTCTCCATTTCTTGAGGACAAGAAATTTTTTTTTTTTTTTGGGGGGGAGGGGGGGGGGGGATTGTCAAGAACCTAACATGTGTATTAAGTGTTTCTTGATATTTTTTGCATGGTAGTTACAGCAGTGGTACTGTAACAAGCTGTTCAAAGTTGTAATTTGTATTGGCAGCTTTATTGGCGCCAAACTTAACTGCCTGGATTAGTATAAAAACATAATCCAGCTGAATGAAAGAGGATCGAAGCATTTTTCCAGAAATTGTCTGTTTCTCTCTCAATTTCTCTCTTTTGATCTTGCTTTCCCTCTTGCCTACTTCTGTTTTCCTCTCTTTCTCCAAATCTTCCTCTCATTTCTCCCTAAGTTCTGCCCTAATTCTCTCAATTAGCAGAAAATTGACCTTGTCAGATCTGAGGACCTGACAATGAGACTCAGATGACAAGTTTTAATCAGCATGAAATGTTGAAACACCTCCAATACCATCACTAGTTTCCTCTCAATATTTTCAGGCACATGATTGATACATTTATAACTATTAGTACCTTTATGCTCCAACAGAAGATTCCTTTCTCTCTCAAGTTCATATTTTCTTTTCCACTCAGCTGCCTCAGCTTGAGCATAAGCCTTCCCTTCAGCAGCTCGCCTTAATGCCTTTGCAACAGCTAAAACAAATCACAACAATATATAAACGTAGATTATCATCAAAAATCATAAACCAGATTAACAGGTAAAGAAATAGTCCTCTTAACAATATGAAAAGTTTCAGGCAATTGAAAAATAAAAAGAAAACCATACTCCTCATCGCTTCAGAGAACTCTATAAGATGATCCTCACTTCCCTGAATAAATGGCTGCTGAATAATTTCCTCCACTGCCTTCTCATGGTTCAAGACCGAAATTGAATCAACAAAACCATTCTCTTGTCGGGAAACACTTGCACTTCCCTGTTACAAGGGGCCAATAAGTATAAGCATACCACTTGCTAGATATTAAACAAGGAACCGGGATCTTGTTAATAAAATATATGGACACTCATGTAGCCAAAGCATCTCAAATAGAAATACAGATTTTGAATGAAGTTGAAATAGTGGAGTTTAGTGAAAGTTCAACGTCTTACACAAACACAAGATAACCCAGCTCATAATATTATATATTTTTTAACATATAAGCTATAAACAAAGTACAAGTGCAGCAGGGAACGGATCATTATATTTCCAAAACGGGACTGGATTCTCAAGCCAATTAAACAGAGATTAAATTCATTCCTTCTAAATAACTCAACCAAAACTTCATCCCATCCTTCTTGCGGAGACAACCCAGTTCTTAAAATCCAGAGATAAGCTTAAACTAGTAGAAGATTTAAGAGAACTCCACATTATGTCATGGTGCCTCATTGACAAAGATCAGGTACATTTAAGACAGAAAAATGCCAAACTTTCAATGCATTGGTACTGAAGGCAACAGATATTTAATGGACTAAAATAGAACTAGTTCCCTCAAACTAGTCTTTAGATTCTTTTGGTAAGTAATGAAAATTAATTAAGAAGACACACGTAGAGGCCAGACCCTGTACAAGGCATCAATTCTTCAAATTAGTCTTCAGTACATAAAGAAACAAAGTTGAGTTGAAAAAGTTTTGGAGTCAAGAACATACAAACAATTGAGTTTCTTAAAGCAAATGTTCAATTGAATACTTGGGACTTACTTTGACAATTATTTTCCCTGCTTATATTCAGATTACAGGCAGAATAAGATACATGCTAGAATATTCATGCGTAAGGATAATTAAGAAGTTAAAAAGGCATCCCAGTATAACCTTTCTTTTTCATTTGATCAGCAAACCTAACATATAATACTAAAAAATCAATTTGAAGGCAAGGTTTATAGCAACTGGTGTAATAATTGAAATACTGCAATTTGTTTTGTCCTAATAATCTTAACATTACTGTGGTTTTAATGGCAGGCTATAGTAAAAACTTAATCAGATAGTGTGAAATAGATAGGACTTCAGAGTAACAATTGCACACGAAGGAAATTGCATGGATGGAACAACACCACCAAGCATTAATCCCACTGAGTAAAGTTGGTAAAAAGAATGAAACAATAGAAAGTCACTGAAGTGAACAGAAGTTTAGTATTGCATAAAGAAACAATTGTGTCTTGGTCTCTCTAGATCAAACCCTTTGGCACGCATGACTCATAAGTCAAAATCATCAAACCTGAATTGGGATATCAAAAAGTTCTTCCAACCAATTTCACACAAGAAATATCAGCTATACATGTATATAAGAAACCCAATATTACACAGGATATTGAGAAAAATAGTATTGTTTCTACTGCTTGCTTCCAAAACCCAATATTATACAGGATATTAAGAAAAATAGTATTGTTTCTACTCTTTCCGCCCAATACAAGAAAAGATAATAGTTGTGCTTCAAAATACAGAATGAAAGATTTCAGATTATTTTCCCAGTTGACTTTTGAGTTTTGACCATTCTGCATGGTCTTTGCTTACACTTGCATCTTAGCAGCAAACTATGAAATCAGTATAAGATGCACAATAAGTCGGATTTGTCAGTTGAAATACTAAAACCAATATTTTTGAAATGCAATATTATGAAAATTATTTTATATATACATAATTTTATGAGAATAACACATACTATTATGGTGTGTCACATACGATTATGTGACTTAATGGGTGGCACTGCATCTTTTTTTTTTTTTCCCCCTACTGACCTACTACCATAAAATAATGTTCTCAAACAAAATTATTTTTAATTTTTCTGAACCCAAAAATCACAATTAAGACTTAGTAGAGCGTACATCTACTGTAAGCTTCTTTCCCTCCAGATTCCATTTGAGATATCCACTGGAGTTCAAGAAATAAGTTTTTGAATCTTCTGATCTGGCCAGCATATACAACAAGGTTTAGTGGCACTCTGATCCTCCCAAATGCGGTTGTCCAAGCCCATCACAATGTGATTGCTTAAGCAATAAAGTTGATTGCAGATTGATTCGTCCAAAGGCTTTACTCCAAACCATTAAATTTGACAATCAGTTAAAAATTCACAGTTTTATGACTCGATAGAAAATTAAACCATAAAGAAGTGCTCTTAACTATTACAATCACTGCGTTAACCTGAATATAATATAATATAATATAATATATACAATATTCAGCCATCAAAAAGAACAGCAAACACAGGGGCAGACCAACAACAAGAACAGGAAATGGAAGAGATGGACGCAATGGAACTTAAGATTAACAACTCCTGCCAGTCAAAATCACTGAACAAATCTGAACTAGAAGAAGAGTCGGAAAAACCCTAATTGAACAAGAAAGGTTGACTAATCCAACCAAAAACAGAAACAAGAAACATCAGGATTAGCGTAATTGAGAAGCGAGTTCATACAGTGGAATTGGGAGCCATGGCTGCGCTCGTAGAGGGAGCGAGAGAGAGAGAGAGATCACCGAAGCCCCTCGCTCACAGCGGTGATGACACGGATTGATCAAACAAAGTCAGCCGTGACACATAAACAAACCGGCTTTCCTTCAATCGACTAATTTGGTGGAGAATTCTCGAGAAAGAATAAGAGACACAAGGAGTGCATAATGGGCCCACGTTCAATGCGTGGCTCGTCGTTTGCGTTTATCGCAACTCTCCCTGCGCACCGAACAGATGCGTGTCCGCGGTCAGACGCATGCGTGGACAGCCCAAACTACAAGTCAAACCTGCCCCCCCCCCCCCCCGCCCCCGCGTAATCCACGTGTCCCCCAGTCGTTGGAGGCGTCGTCCCGCGGGTCGAGCAATGAGAAAATTTATTCAATATAATAATAATAATAATAATAAAATGCATTGACTGTCAGAACCATGTCACGTTGAGTGCAATTTTGTACACCTCCGTTGTGAACTGACCATGTCACGTTGAGGGCAAAGTTGCAACAATTATAATTTCTTTTAATAATAAAATATTAAACATTATTTTAATGAAGCGTAGCAGCGTTTATGCAATTTTATATCTAGTTAAATTTAAATATTCTCATAAATAATATATAGTCTTCCCTAAAAATCTTATATTTCTATAGTTAGTTTAAATATAACATTCTTATAAATTTATGTTATTTTTTTAAATTATCTTTATTTAATTTTTATTTAAAAATAATAAATTCCTCATAGTATATAAAATATTAGGACTTACAATCTTTTTAAAAAATCTTTTTACATATTATGTATGTGTGTTTATATAAAAGAATAAGAAGTATTTTATTTTTTTTATTTATTAAAATTTTTCATAATCTATGGAAATATAAGATTCTCAACCCCATGAAAATATTTTTGTGAGAAATTTGATTAAAAATAAATCTTGTGAATTTTATTTTTTTAAAAAATTACACTAAATATGAGAATATAAATTCTTAATCTAATATTTTTATAAATTTATTTATTTATTTATTTTGACCAAATGCCCCTAAAATTTGATTATTAAATGATAAAATTAATTTTTTAATAAAAATTTATTATTAAAATAAAATAATAAATTTGATTAATAAATTGTTGATGATAATTTATATTAAATATTATTATAATATATTATATATTATCTTATATTTTTAATTATAATATAAATATATTATATTTTTTAAATTTTAAATAAATATATAATTTTTTTAAAAAATTAAGAATTTTTCTTTTTTTCTTTTTTTCTTTTTTTTTTTGAGATAAAATATGAAAAATGAATTGTGTTTTTCATGTTTTGAATTTAGAAATTATTTTGGTTGAAACTAATATTTAGTTGTTTTGGATTTTTTTATAAATGTTTTTCTTATTTTTAAAAATAATAAAATAAACGTATTTTTATTATTTAAAAAAATTAAAAATTAAAAAAACCTAAAAATAAGAAAGAGAGATAAGGCATTAATCAACAGGATTTCAAGATTTGGGATGCGATCATTCGCTACTGACTGCGATCGACTGCAACCGCACCGACTTAAGATCCATTATCCAATTTGAAATCCAATCGAGGCAAAAACATAATTAACCTAATAATCCAAAACCTACGGAAAGTATAATAAATTAAGGTAAACCGCCACCTCCACCTGGTATGTTGTCAATCTCAAGCTCCCGGGAACAGAACAGAGACCTAAAATACAGAAGAAGGTTTCATTCACCGCCCAAACCCTAATAAAGACGCAATCCCCCCTCCCCCCGGGGCCTCTCTCCCTCTCCCTCTCTGTGCAGAATGGGTAGCTTCCGGTCGTCTTACAGAGATGACAATGGCGACGAGAACGACGACAGCAACAACGAGGAAAACAGTGACATTGGCGTCACCGATCCGACCCCATCCAACACGGTCGCTACCGATACCGATGGCGGTGCTATGGCGGCCGCGACCACGGAAACCACGAACACATCCACCGCAACTCCTGATACGGAAACCGAACCCTTAGTTGACGTGAAAGAACCTATTGCTTCCGAAGATACATCTATGTCCGACGACGAAGCCTCCGATAATCCTCAGCCTCAGAAATCGTCGCCACCAGCTGACAAAGATCTTGTCGATTCGCCGAAATTCACTAAAGTATCTGAAGACGACGGCGATGACGAAGAGGAAGAGTCCCCGCCGAAGAAGCAGAAGCAACTTTCGTCATTGACATCGAATGGAGAGCAATTGGGCGATGAAGAAGCGGCAACTTTACTTCCCAAGACTGGAATGAAGAGAATGACAGCCACCGCAACCACCACAACAGTTAAGAAGTCGAAGAAGAAGGGCAATAATGTGTGGACGAAATCCACATCCCGGAAAGGTAAGAAGAAGACCAAGTCCAGTAACCACAACTCCCAACCGGAGGACAATAGGTTAATCACTCCGATTCCGCGTTTCCCTGATAAAACTGATGATACCCCTGATATGAACATCTGTTTGTCCAAGGTATACAAAGCCGAGAAAGTTGAACTGAGTGATGATCGGTTGAGCGCTGGTAGTGCAAAAGGCTATAGAATGGTTAGGGCTACTAGAGGGGTTGTGGAGGGTGCTTGGTATTTTGAGATTAAGGTTGTGAAATTGGGGGAGACAGGACATACAAGACTGGGGTGGTCGACGGAGAAAGGGGACTTGCAGGCACCAGTTGGATATGATGCAAATAGTTTTGGTTATCGGGATATTGATGGGTGTAAAATACACAAGGCTATGAGGGAGAAGTATGGCGATGAAGGGTATGAAGAAGGCGATGTAATTGGGTTTTACATAAATTTGCCTGAGGGAACCTTGTATGCCCCGAAGCCTCCTCGTTTTGTTTGGTACAAGGGGCAGAGGTATGTTTGTGCACCAGATGAGAAAGAAGGTCCACCTAAAGTAGTGCCAGGTAAGTGACTTAGTTTCTACACTCTCTAACATTCTTTTATGTAGTTGAAGTTGGTGTATTTCACTCAAATTTATATGTTTTTATCAGTTTTGCCTGGTTTGATTCTGTAGCCATAAAATGTTATTTGTTCATTGATTTTCATCATTGATGGTGGACTTATAGTTTTGGTATCTCCGCATTATAATTCATAAGATTCATTTTTAATTGCATTTGGACTTCTATAACGTTTTTGTTGTTCAGCATGCAATTGTCATTTATTTTTTTAATGCTTATTAGAGTCTATAACAAGAAGAAAGCACTCTGAAAGGGGCAAAACATGCACAAAAGAGGCTAAGCCTTGCCCAAGCTACTAAATTAAGCCGCAAATTCATCAAGCAAAGTAGGAAAGAGTCAAAAACAAGGAAAGATAATTTCCCCACAATGAGTAATGACAGCAAAAGGCAAAGGAAAATGGTCCCTTCAGATTATAAATCTCTCTTTATGACTTTGAAAGCCATTTTGTCTCCCTGGTGCCATACATGCCACATAAAGGAGTGTCAATCCAAGCAAAACTAATCCACTGTTTGGGAATGGTAAGAATGAGGTTCCAAATATCTTCAACCACAGTATAGTGCAAAACAATTTGATCCATAAACTCTTTTCTTTCATATGAAGCAGCTGTCCAACATCATCTAGCATCTGATCCTTTCTTCTTCTTCTTCCTCTCCTTAGATTATCAGGGTGTAGGCATAGAACTGAAAGAAGAAAACTGCAGGAAAAGAAGGCTACAGTGAGGGGCTTCCAATCTCCTTGAAAGTTGAAACTTTCCACCTAATTTTTCTTTATTGTAGGGGACTTAATAGAATGAATGAATTGAACATTCCCCCCTCTTTCTGTTAAGGACAATTGTCTTTCCTTTGTCCAATTAAGGATGATTTTATAATGGATCAATCTTGGAGTTTGCGTCTGAAATGGGAAGAGTAGACATGCCTTTAGAGGAAGAGAAGAAACACTCCCTCACCAAAAACCTCCTTAGAACTAGTGAGCCAAAACAAGCCAAGAAAACCTCACAAAGAGGTCTATGCTTGCACTAGGTGTCAAAAGTGATGAATTTGAAGAAATTATTCCTGCACCCTCGTAAAATATTTCCACAAGCTACCACTAGAAGGAGAGCTAGTGAACATAGAACACCACCATCTTCATGAGCATCCATTTGTACGCTCAAGTCACCCTCTACCAAAAACATAGAACATATGATCATGGACAAAGATGATTGGAGAGTGAGAATTTATTTAGCTGAGTCCACCTAATAACAGGATCGAAAGTCTTGAGATGATGTTATTGTGCTTTCCACCAAAAATAACCTCTTTCCCCACCAAAAATAATTTCTTCCCCCCTCAAACCACCAAAGCCATTTCCCTAAGAAGGCTCTGTTAAATAGCCCCAATTCTACTAATTCTTAGCATGCCTTCTTTAAGAGGTAAAAAACCTGGTCCTAATTGTATGTTTCCAAATCTTGTTGCTGTAAGTTTTGCTTTCTTTTTGTATATCTTTTGCCCCTTATTGGCAGTCTTCTTATGTATACGACATAAGAAAGTTCAAGAAAGAAATTTTTAATTGTTCTGAACTCTGTGTATGCTTCACATACATTTTAACTCAATCCCCCTTGTTCTGATTTTGTTCTTGAGCCTAAATGCTGTACCTTGCCTTTTGGATTTAGACCTTTGCTAGTTTTTTATATATATATATATATATATGTCTAGGCTTCTTTTCATGAATTGATCAATTGTTGGATAATCCTTGTACTCCCCTGAGAAAGTAAATACCCACCATTGGTAAGGCCTGCATGCACCAGCAGGTAGCACTAATGAATTTTATTCTCAATGCTATCTCAAATGTCTCTTGCAGTGCCTTAATGCTTGTAGCGCAGAGAGGTAAGGGAAATATATTCTACAAGAAAGCCACCAGCCCTTCTAAACTCTAATTAGTCATGTCTATAGTTGCCAATTCAGACCAATATGATTTCTCCTTTAGGAAAAATAGCCAGATAGGGACGATGTCCTTCAAAACCTTAGCTCAAATGAGGTGGGAACAGATTAAAAATTAATTTCAACCAGTGATGGGTACATGGGTTCCTTGCTCTGCACACAATTTTAAACAATTTATTGGGTAAATTGCCCCCAGATCCTCTGTGGTTTGAACAATTTGCATGGAGGTCCCTTGTGCTTTTTTTGGTTCCTGGAGGTCTCTGTGGTTTTATCTTTTTTCATTCGGACACCTTCTCCACTAGTTTTTGGCACTGATTATGTCGGTGCAGTGGTTTAAATGATGTAATTTTGTTTTTATCCTAACCACACACCACACTCAACACTTGGGTTAAAGTTAGGGCCAAAAAAAAAAAAGAGGGAGAATAAGATGAATTTGGTTTAGTCAGTGGAGATGACTTGGAGACGAAGAGATTGAAGCTCTCTCCCTCGCCTTCACCTTTGCCCTCCTCTCTCGAACCCATCTGCTGGGTTCAGTGAACCTAGGCATCGCTGGCTGATTGTGAGATGATTCCCTATGTAAGACAAGCAGGAGATTACTTAAACAAACATGATGAACTCAATTGTGATTGCTTTCATGTAACATCACCAACAAAGATATCTAATTTTGCACCAACATTTGGAATTCTGAACCACAGAGACCGACAAAGCTGTCCAAAACATTAGATGTCCAAAACATTAGATGTCAGACCCACTTGTGGCCTGAGTAATTCAGAGCTACTGAAATTCTTCGGCCTAACCTGTGAGTCTTAATTTTGGCCATCTGAATTCTCTCTCATCTGGGGTGACTCCAATTTCAAAACCTTGCTGCCCTCTTGCAATTTTAATCAACACATTTGTTTTGGAGATTTTTTAATGACATGAACAACCTGAGGAACTACGCTAGGCCTTGTTGTTTCTGGCAATTGAATCCCATTAACAGTCAGAAATGCATCTTCTGGGATCAAATTGTCTCTTGAAATAGCTTGAGAAGGCCCAAGCTCCTATCTCCCTCCCTCTCCCAGCCTTTCGTTCAACCCCAACTGTGATAGGGTTTAGCACAATGATAACCACTGATGGGGGCCGTCGTCGGCCATAACCAACGGCTTCCTTTTTTCTTTTAATAATTTTTTTGAAACTAGAGAGACAGGATCTAATTAAATCTAATCTAACTACTTGAGTTTAACTGATGAAATTTATGCCAAAAACTAATGGAGGGATGTCGTCTCAAAAAAAAAAAGAGAGGAAGTAAAAAAAAAGAAGTAAGCTACATGGACCTCCAGGGATAAAAATCAACCATAAGGGGATTTTGATGCAAATGGCCCAAACGAGAGGAGGTCTAGGGCCAATTTACCCTAAATTTTATATTACTTTCTTATATATAATCTTGCTTTTCTATTTAGATACAAGTTTTTGGTGTAAAAATTAAAATTTTTTGACGAATCTTTACATTTGCTCCTTCCCATGCTAAATTTAAGCATATTATAATTTATAAATGATGTTTTATTTTTATTTTAGATTGTCACTGCATATAAAAACTGTATTCTCCAGGCTGTTGCAAAGTAAGGAGCCTCATTCACTGGGAATGCCCTTTTCTGAATTTTCAGAATAACTTTATTTATCAATGTGTTTTTGGCATGATTTCATTTCAAAAGTTCAATTCTAATCTCATATGTGGAACACCTATATGGTGCGAAAAAATGATCGAGGACACAGATTTTTAGAATATAAATTATTGTTTAATTCTTATATAAATTGATCAGGTAACAATTATCCAGTGGGAATTGGAATTACTGTGGAACCTGGTAAAATATGGTTCATTTCCATTTTTAGCCAGAAGTATCTGGTTTTGCAATTTTTTTTTATGGAATTTGTTCTGTATCTGGTGATGAAATTATTGAGTTTTTTGCTAATTATTTAGTGTTAGATATGGTGTTGACTTTTTATTATAATAGTTCTTTGTTTTTATACTTCTTAAGTAATTTGTAAAGCTAGAGATGTAAGCTGGGTAATGGTTTGCTTTCTCTTTGCAGGAAGTGAAATCTCTTTCTTCAAAAATGGGGTATGCCAGGGAGTTGCATTTCAGGATCTTTATGGTGGCCGATACTACCCTGCAGCTTCAATGTATACCCTTCCCAATCAACCAAATTGTGTTGTGAAATTCAACTTTGGCCCTGATTTTGGATTCTTTCCAAACGACTTTGGTGGTCGCCCTATTCCAAGACCCATGATTGAAGTTCCCTATCATGGCTATGATGGCAAAATTGAGAATGGTGTGTCCAGTGAGAAGAAAAATTAGCAATACAGCATTTTTTACCAATTTTTTAGAGCAATGCAAAAGTCGGGGAAGGATTCATGTTTGACCTGTATTGTAATCTTGGAAAAATTTTATATTATGTCTGACAAATGAACTGTTGAGTGTTGTAAACTCAATTTTTTATTAGAAGAGTAAATCAGCAGACTGCATGCGAATTATTTAGATGCATCCTGAGCTAAATGGTTCTCCCAAGTTTGCAGCTTGTGTGAATTAATGTGTGTTGAAATTTGCATCAAGCTGGACTAGTTACTGAAGATAACCTTGGCTGCATTTATTAAGGTAGTTTGAATGTAGTCCCCCCCCCCTCCCCGGGTCTCATCTTTGGTTTCCTCTGGTTTATTGATAATAGGTAAAGATGACTCAGTTATGAGTTTGGATGTTCCCGGAAGGGTTTCTTTGTATCTATTTTCAGGAAATATGAACAAGAGAAACTATCAGCTCTCTCTCATCGAATAAAATCTTTCTGGCGATCAGATTAGCTGATCTGAAATAATAGTATGTGCATTAGCTTTTTTTATTTTCTTTTTATTTTATGATCATTGCCCCTTCTTTTCTACTAACATGATCACACCCTTCACACTACTTTCTTGCCGTTCTGTTTCTGGGCTGTATCCTTGCATTCGCAAGGATGGACATGAACTAAGAAAAGGAGGCAAACTTCTCATTAAGCAGCCTGTGCACCAAATATCCTAGATCTCTTGTTGTTTTTCCCTATTCTTTCTTGCCTATCTTTAGTTTAGCGTGGGGGTCAATTTCTATATAATCTGAATTGTTTTTGTGACCGGTATATAAACTTAACTTTTCTCCTGATGTCAGGTAATCCATTGACTTCCTTCAGATTGGGCCCCACTCTGAAAGTGGTAAAAGAGCGAGATGCTGACGTTAAGGAAGCTGCACACACTGGCCTTTTAAGCATAAGGAGAAACCCCAGGTTGGTTGAATCCACTTCCAATTGAAATTGTAGCACAGTAGTCTTTTTCTGCTGGTTGCTTGAAAAGCAGGATATGGACACAGCATGACAGACACCCTTTGGGCCTTGGTACCGGAATCTTTTATTAGAGGGCATGACATTGAGAAGATACTTAATAAACAAGTACAAAATTAATATATGCATAAAATTATAATTGTTATTGCATTATGAGTAAATTTATATTACCATATCAAGTAGTAAAATTTTTTCATGTTGTAAATATTAGAAAGAAGTTCTAATATTTGTTCTAGAAAACTATATTAGTAAACAAACTAAGTTTTTGTTTGAAAGGTAATGAAATTAAGGAGTATAAGGTAAGGATGGCATGACTTAAAGCCATATATTATACATTTTTTAAATTTATAGTTTACTTGCACTTGTTCTTAAACTTGTAATGTGTGTGTTTTTTGTTTAGGCGATGGGCATAGACATTCTTGAAGTGTGTGACAAATGTTTACCTTTAGAGTTTAAAAGGAACAGAATATTTTTGAATGGGAGGCCGATATATTCTTAATAACACGTGGTCGGTGTCTTCGGTGAGATTTTTTTTTTTTTCTAGAATAAATAATGTCATCATTTTCTTATAAGTGTTTGCATCCCCTAGTTTTTTGCTGTTATGGAACTGATTATCCATAATGTCCACCACTGGATTTAGAATTTCACATTAAAGATTTCCTATTTTCAGCTTTTAAAGTTTTGGTTTGAAATTTGAATATTTGTTGCCATACAAAAAGGGGTTTGTAGCTAAAGAGGATGAGGAAGATTAAAAAAAAAATTTGGGGGACAAACATTTAGGAATGACATGGGATATAATGGTTTTATAGAATATTAGTTGGGGCATCAAAGCCAGCGATGCAATTATTAGAACCTAGTCTTGTCCCATTGCCACTCCTAGGTTGAACTTCATGTCCTAATTTTATGTCTTGGTGCTCGTCAAGAGTTTTTAGGTTTTATTAGGCTTTTGTAGTTAAGAGATTTTATATTGCAATTTCTTGGAGATGAATTATAGAAATCTCTAATTGGTAATTGATTGCACATTATTCATCGTCAATACAATGAAATTCTACTAAAATGAATTGAATCGATGAATTTGATTTTTTAATTTTCAATAATAGTGGCTCGTATTACCAAGCAAAACTTATTGGTGCTGAATGAGGAGAGTGAAGTGCACTGAGTAACATGGATTTTGCCCATATAATATATATATTATTCTTATCTTTTATTAGTAAGATTTAGATAATTTGTCTAATCATGTAAATTTCTAAATTTTACCCCTTTTTTTAAAAAAAATTTCCCATTTGTACGGTGTGCCTATTGCAAAATAATCTACGGGGTCCCAAGAATGCCTATACATCAAAAAATAGCCAAAAAAAAATGATGTTCAAGTTGTACACTAGTTAACTTGTGTCTCTCTTTGAGTCTAGACATTTAAAAATTCCAAAATTAAACTTGGGATTGCCCATTATACACCTAAAATCATGTACATAAAACACAAGAACTATCTTGCCAAGGAGCAATGGAGGAGATGATTTACAGACTCACTACTCTCTTTACACATGAAACACTAATCAATTACTCTTTGATTATGTTTCCTAAGATTGTTGGAAAAGCATAACATCCAAGGCGGTTGTCTAATGTTGGGGGGATTGACTATATTTTGGATGGCTTTTTAGGGGAATTTAACTCTCTTCTTATTATAGAGAGCATCATAGAAGGAATAAACTGTGTACTGGGGGCCAAGGTTTACATAAGAGTGAGACCCATCCCAACAAGTTGGATTTAAGGGCATGTGGGTTACTTGGGAAGTGGATTGTTATCCTAGGGGTGCAGGCATGTTGTTTACCTTGTGGCCATAAGGATACCTAGTTGATGAAAAAGGTTTTTGGTTGCAATGGCGCCATTTTTATGTGTATGTGATCTTACTAAGCTCTTGTAGGCCATTCTTGCATGGGCTATAGGAGCCACCTTAACATGGTGGAAGTCATTAGTTGAGCCTGATTATCCCTAAAACTAATGTGAGTTTTTTCTATTTTGACTAGCTCCCCCATCGTGATTGAATGAGAATGGATAAGAGGCTTGTGGGATTGATGTGAGGGGGTAGGAATTGCTATATTTCTAAGAGTGAACTCCAAGCGAATATGAAGCTCATGGATACAAGTCATGCCTTGGAATGAAAGACAATTCTGAATTTGCTTTGTCTACGAACAAGGAAGCTATAAGTAATGCAGCTATGAATCTCATGGAGAGTTCAATCCTAGCCGAAGATGAAGGTTGGCAACATGTTATGCAAGTCAGATGGGAAGTGGTGTTTCCAATGGTAGACATGTGAGTAACGCATAAAAGGCTACCCTTGGGAGGGGAACAACAATTAGAAACGACTGCTAATACCCCGTAAGCTGAGGAGCAAAATGAGGAATCCGCTTAAGGAGGGGCTAGCATCTAATTAGCTAGTTGGTGAGGTAATAGCTTACAAAGTCGATGATTAGTAGCTGGTCCGAGAGGATCATCAGCTACACTGTGACTAAGACATGGCCTAGACTTCTATGGGAGGCAACAATGGGGAATTTCCTCAGTGGGGGAAAGACTGATGGAGCAATGTCGTGTCAAGGTAGAGGGCTCATGGGTCGTAAACTTATTTTCTTGGAGAAGAAGCAATGATGGTATCTGAGTAATAAGCATTAGCTAAGGCTAACTATGTGCTAGCAGTTGTAGTAATACAAAGGACACAAGCATTGTCTAGAAAGATTGGACATAAAGTGTTTGTACGTAGGTGGCTTTTAAAGTCTGTCGTCAAATCCCAAGGCTTGAACAAGTAAAGGGCAAAGGGAATGGGTAGAGATCGAAAGTAACACAACAACGAAAACACTCTATTAAGTCGATACTAACACTAAGAAACGAAAGCTAGGGGAGTGAATGGAATTAGATACCCTAATAGTCCTAGCCATAAATGATGGATATTAGGCATTGTGTGTACTAACCCATGCAGTGCTGTAACTAACACGTTAAGATGTGTTGGTACCCTATATTGTGAATTGTGACCAGGACTAAGATGCTTAGAGGTTTACCCTTGATAGGGCCTACATATGCCCTAGAAGCATGCTCAATTATTTTGAGATCTATGAGTTGCATTGTGAATTGTGTATAATATGTTGTATTTTGTGTAGACGAAGTTTAGATTATTGATGTATATATTTATTTTTGTTCATGATATATGTAAGGTCTATGTAGAGGCCAAGACAACACCATGCTCTTAAGATATGTTGGTACCCTATATTTTGAGGTCTTGGCATTTATATGCTTCACATGTTGATTGTTGATATGTTTAGTGTCTGCTTATTGTGCACAGTTAAGGTTACCTATGGGAGGCATGGGATCAATTAAGCAAATGGGCCTACAAAGCCATCTAATAACGATTAAGACATGCCTACTATATTGATAAATGGGCCTCAAAATGATCATATGGACACAATGAAGTCTTGAGAGGCATGAGTAACTCAATGAAGAATAATATAAAATAGTTAAGGTAAAGAGTTGATCATGGTTTGGTTTAGATAGCTGAGGAGCTCAATTGATGAGGAAACAAGTTGCAAGGAACTTGATCATAAAAGGCTTGGGGAAAGACCTAGCCTTGCAAGGGCCAAGAAACAACCCCTTTCCTTTCTCAAGGGATGATGAACAACCTTGGCCTAGTGATAGCTTGGGAAGACCCTGACCTCTAATAAGATGAGTGTTCGACCACTTATAAACTAGGAAGTGTTCAACCTTGCAGGGCTTGAGGAATGACCTTGACCACTTTAGGGCTAGAGATTGACTATAGTGGAATTGGGGGCCAGGAAATGACACCAAGACCTAAGGCCCTATTAAAACCCAACATTGCCTAATACCTCAATAGAGATGAATGGATTAACCCACCCTTGGCTTGAGTATGCATTGGTAGTGGGAAACGAGGGCCATAGGTTCCTAGCTGTGCATTTCATTGTGCCATCATCTATAGAGGATGATATCAGCCCAAATATGGTAATCAAATATGGGGTTTGAGGAATTGCTAGTATCAAATGTGAGTTTTGCTGAGACTAATTAAGTAGACAATAATCGAGGGTAAATACGGCGAGGCTTCACATTAATACCCAACCGCCCAGCATTATGAGGAAGACAAAAATTTATCTCAACTAAAAAGAAGATACCTAAACTCGCTACTTGATACGCCACAAAGTATTTGGAGCTCCTCTAGCTCCTTAATCATTGAACCAAGAGCAAACAACAACCAAGTGGAATCGGCTAAATGATTAGCTTTCCAGCCATAAAATTCTTCCATTTCATCTACTCGTCTCATATATGCATTTGTTGGTCTTGTTCTTATATGTCCAAACTATTTTAGTTGGTGTCAATAGAACCTTATTAGGTATAATTTCATTTTCAATTTTATCTTTCTTGTATAGCCGCATAGCCTTTGTAAAATCATCCCAATTGTGATCATAATTGCATATGTTGGTATTTAATTGTCTAGCATTTTGAGTCATATAATAAAGATGGTTTTATAACCATACGATAAAACTTTCTTTTAACCTAAAAAGTCATATAATAAAGATGGTTTTATAGCCATAGGGTAAAACTTTCTTTTAACCATAAAAGATTTTCAAACACATAAAATGTATCATTTAACCATTTTACTTTATTGTCATGAGTAACATTTTCAATAATCTTTCATTCTTTTTGAATAATTGGTTTAAGATAGTGAAATTAATTTTTTTTAGGAATAACTTAATGCTGAAGTCCTTCCATGGCATCACCCATACTTTTATTTTGCCAAACTTATATCTCCATATATTCGGTTCTTGAGCTGCTGAACTTAAAACTTTGACTTCTAAGTTATTCTTTCAATATTCTAGTTTAATATTCTTGTCTTTTGTCTCATCTACCAAGACAATATCTTCTGCAAATAACATACTTAACTTGGATGTGCTTTGCCCATCACAAGAACAAGACAAATACTTGATGTTATTTAGTTGTTAATTGGAAGAGCTTTTGTATCCCGCCTATAAGTTTTACCTTATGATTTATTATATAAATAATAAATAATTTATATAAATTATTTAAATAATTTTTACCTACAAGTTTTACCTTCTCGATGATACACGCCCTTAATAATTTTTATATAAATAAATTGGATTTTTTTTTTTTTTGGCAAGATTTCTTGGTGGCTTACATAGGCTGTTTTCAAATATATAATTGTTATCTATCCTTTCTATTAGATGCCTCAAAAAACCATATTCACAACATCTTTTGTGGGAGAAGTCCAAATTAACCATAATCCACAATCTATCTTTTGTTTTGCCCTAAGTTGATGATGGAATTCATGTATGGTGGTGCAGGTAAAATTAAAATTTTTTTATGCATCAGACATATACAGCAGAAGCTACAAATACACACACACCATACACAGCTTGGAGATTTAAGCAATATGTTATTTCATCACATAAAATACAATAAATGAAATACTTGAAACCCGATGTCAGGATGAGTACATAAACTATTTCTATATTAAGACCGAATCTTCCCCACAGTGTGGAGGGCCTACTCTATCCACACCTAGCGTGCAAGTTGGTATCGCTTCATGCACTTCTTTCCATGCTAGCCTGAGGATTTCGAATCATCGACACCCGTGTGTCTTACCATGCATGACACTCACGCTTTGTTAATTTCTAACGGCAAAAAACAAAAGGAATAGAAGAACAAAAGAGGAATAGAGAGCAGAAGCCAAGCCAATTCCCACCTTTCTGTTCACCTCCATGTCCAATTGAAGCTCTGCCCAGCCACCCCACCAACTTCTTAATTTCGTGTCTCGTGGATCACACTAAGGAAGGCTAAGGCGACACTGAGAGTCGAATCCCAACCACAAGCCAATCAACTGCTTACACAAGACAAACGACTCTTAGTGATCCAACACGCTAACTGTTAACATGATGTTGTCATTAACACTTAATGACATAACCAAGACACAATGAGTGCACAGTGCCAATACCAGATGCAAACACTATATGGTGTGTGATTTTATAAGTTCATTGTCTGCTAGCAAATAGATAGCATCAAAACTCAGTTGGCATTGGCTAATACTCCTTGACCTATCACAAGAATTTCTCCATATCCCGATGACAATTTGAGAGGTCTTGAGAAGCGCCTAGCAGCGATCCAGGACAATATAGAAGACAATGAAGTCTAACTTCAAGTGAGCCTATAACAGTTAACGATTATCGTGTACTATAATCCTTCCGTCACCTAATATCCTTACTGAGCGAGAGTCATGGAATGATAAAGTCACAAACTCAGTAACTATGTGTTAGATCTTATCAGCATTACTAAATAACACATCAGGAAACACTTTTCCTGAACAATTAATATGTTCTAGTCATGGACTATCTTGTCACACTAATAGTAGATCACATAGGATGTTCACCTCATCAATAACAACGAGGATGACATAACATATCCCTAATCACCTGTCTCCATATACCAACAATATGAAATCACATAGATGAAAGTCCCCACTTCGCAATTGGATGGTTCGGCGTATTAACAAATCCCGCACCCTAATACACAAGACAAGTGTGTCAGTTCAAGTCTAAGGATTAGCTACACTATTACAACTAAACGACATAACTATTATTCACAATGTCATGTGATTAGTCATCAATGTCACATTCAGTGCGTTGTTCTCCAACAACCACTCATAAGTTTATTAAAGACATCTTCATGTTATATGGTATATGACTTACCATTCTTAACCATCAGTAATTCATACTAAGCAAGGTAGAAAACACTATGTTAGTCCATACTTGATTAATCAGAATCTCCATTCGATTAATTTAAGGACCAAGAATCATTTAAGAAATCCTATTATTAGTTAATCTCATCGCATAGTCTTAACACTTTAAGAATAAGACTTTTATACAGGAGATCTAGGGACTTATTCATATATCAAACTGGAGGGTTTATAAATGAAGATAAACTTGCTTTTTATAGATATATACAAAGATACATTAAATGTATTTATTACAAATCCACTAGATGTCATCTAAATCTAGTATTAGGGCATACATCACTAACAGTTGATCACATCCGAAGAAAGCAAATATAAAACAAAATTTTCTATTAAATTACTAGGTAGCATTTACTTTGTCACTCTTTGCATATGAATTTGAACAACTCAAATTGAACTTGCCATTGGGATGCTCTGTCGGTGGGTGTCGGTTTACAATTATGCAATGGAAGATGTGGCAACTTCGATGTTATTAATTGGATGTTAGTACCTGTGGGATGATGGCTTTAACAAAAGCTCCTAGGGTGCTGCTGTTGGAGAATATTTACTTAATAGTTGGATTTAAGACCTAAGCTATTGGCAAGAAGATTCTTTTGGCAGGATTCTAATCCTTCAGTCACATTTGGACATGGTCATTTGACCATATCATTTGGAATTTGAAATTCCAAATTCGCTGTTTGGATGCATTTTTAGTGAGCATTTGATTTGTCCAATTTCATAGAAGAATTTGATGGATGCAAGCTTTTTAAACTGCAAGTTTTTCAAATGACTTCATTTTAAAATCCCTCTATACTTAACCCCCTAATGAGTTTGAAGTAGCTCCTTTACCATGGTTTTAAATTTAGGTGGAAAGGTTAAACGATTTTTTTGTTAATTGTCAACTACTTAAACACAACTTTCTTCCTTTATTTAAACTTGATCACTAACTTGAAAGTGATCATGATAAGAAGGAATGCCTTCTACATTAAAATTGGTTAGAGGATGGGCGGCCTTGTAAGTAAAAAAGAGAGCCATTGGCTCCCTGATCGTGTCATTCCATTTCAATTGCATTCATAACAAGTCAGAAATTCATCCGTCTTCCGTTCATAACTAAATCTGGGAAGTGATCCTTGTGAATTGAATAGCGAGCTGTTGGGTTCTTAATTATTACAGTATATTCGTACTAGGAGTGAACAATTTGAACTCTTTTGCTCGAAAGAAATGCTCTCTACGCTGTCAAGCTTGTGGCGGATTGTACTAAGATTCCGTCTTCAGCATACAACATAAAGAAGTTCAAGTTGGCCTCCAAAATGAAACGTTTTAACATCCCTTACATCTGCTAGTTTAGTCCTCTCATGCACACCATAACAAATGGATCCTACCGTTTTATTTTTCTTTTGAGAACACTAGTTATGTAATAACAAGTTGTCATTATACCCTTCTAAAATTTTAAGTTTCACTTATTAACTGAAACATGAACACATAATTGTTTTAATTGTTATATGATAAAATTATTTTGAGTTGTGAAAATAATTTCTTTGTAAAAATAGCAAGGGGAAGATTATGTACAAATATGATTTTTTTCCTAACCTTTGCAAAATGGAGAATCTTGCGTACCCAGACGCTGTTTTTATGAGTAATGATGTGTGCTATACAAGATGCTATAATAGTATTGATAGTTAGAAGTGCCACTTAGAGATGACATTAAAAAAATTAAGATTATGTTATTATTGTTGGAATCCACGACATGCTGAGTAGATTCGGAGGGTAGAAATGCAGTGCCTCAGGTTGTGCAGTGACGGTCAAAGTACTTGTGGACAAGAACAAAAAGTTACTTCAGGTTGTGTCTAGGATATAGTTTTCGATTCTTGCTTAAAAGTCAGATTCGATTGAGTTTGGAATAAACAACAGTTGGAAAGAAGAAGAAAGAGTTTCAGAAATGTAGTTAGGCATACCTGATTCCATCATTATGAATGTCATTTTATATTCTGCGTTATAAGTGTCTAGTCGTTGAAGTCACCTAGTGACAAGAGATAATGGGTATAACTGGTCACTAACGATTGGGGATCACGGGCTCTCCTTGTCACCTATTTGATGTCTCCCTATGTTGGGATCGGTTCTCGTTTGCCATGATGCAAGGCAACCGTTTGCCGTGACAGTAGGTAACCGTCCAGTGCCATGTGGGATAACTGTCTTCAGATGGTGAGGCTACCTAGCTAATGTGTTAGCTAGCCATCTCATGGTTCCAGAGTGTGGGTTCTGTTGCCCCATCACCCCTCTGCCATCATGGTAACGGTCTCCCGAGAGTACTAATGTTCATTCATCCACCATGACGAGTAGTCAGTACCTTTCTTCACCCATGTTGCCATGCCAAGTAACCATCTGCCATGACTGGTAGCCACCTTTCTACGATGATGTGCATGACTTATAAGTAACCGTTTCTTGACTGTGGATATGTCTTCAGTATGGTCAGTATTGTCTGTTCATGAGTAGTGGAGTTAAAAGTAACCAGCACGACAATTGTGTCCCTATCCATTAGTAATTGTCTATTGAGTAACTGCAAGGGTGGTTAGGCACATCTAAGGTTATTGTCCATCAAAGACTTCACCCAAAATGTTTGCCTGTCAAAACACATGGAACTTGATCTGACACGTGTCTCTTATTCATGTGGTGATTTACTATTAGCTCACAGTTTTGCTACACATTTATAAAAATAATTCAAAGATGGTAGAGTTGAAAGTAAAAAATGTTTTTCTGAGGCATTATTATAATTTTTTAAATTAATTTTTGTTTGTTCGTCATGTGAAATATACAATATAAGTATTTTTTTTTTTTTTTATGCCTTGGGAGTATTATTTGGTATTAGTTTGTTATCGGCAACTAAACTCCCAATTCTCATCTCAATGTAAGGAAAACAAAAGAACTTATTTATGCTTTGCAAAAACCCAATGTGTATACTTATCCATAGTGATTGTATTTTTATTTTAATTTTTTTATTAGTAGCGCATAAATATTATATATATATATATAACGTGGAGTATTAGAATCTATGTTTTCAACCCCACCTAATAAAATCAAGGCTTTTGATGATCATAAATTGAATTGCACAAATGTTTTATAAAAATATATAACTATATTTATGCAAAATGATCTAATTTATTAATAACTATATATTAAAAAGAAAGCACCCATAAAAGAACATTTTCATTAGTTATGTGTGTCCATTGCAAAAGGCTTGTAACCATGGTACTTTCGCAGGGTTATCCTTTGCTCCTTGGGATGCTCTTCTAATAGGAATTTATGTTCTAATGAAGTTAGTTTATTTGGCCTTCATTTAGTTTTCAAGGTTTTGGTATGATGTATTGAAAGGTTTATCGTCCATCCATCTAGCACTTTGAGATTCTTATATGGTAATTTGGATTTGGATTTGGATTTGAGGGCGTGAGAAATGTTACAATAACATAATAGGCCATAATTTCATTAGATGGAGTCGACTACATAAATTGTAAATTCTAATTCGCCATTCATCTCTATTTAAGACCATGAAACCATTATGACTTATGTCATCTCTAAAAAATTTTTAAAATTTTTGGTCGTCTTCTATTTCTTTTACTACATTTTTTTTTTTTCATTTCATTTACACTTCCTGAATGAGCATCTATTGGTTGTCTTCACACATCACCAAGCCAAATTAATTGCTTCTCAAGGTATCTCATCCTTAATAGGGATACATTTATTTCTACTTTTGTCTCTCCTTATACAATCACATTTACTATAATGTTCTTATCTCAATTGCACTCGTATTTTGTATATATTTATGTTTTATTGCTCAACATTTTGTACCCTACAATAGAGCTGGTCTTATAATTTATTGAACTTCTTTTTTTATCTAAAGCAATTCTATAATCACACAAAACATTAAATAGAGGAATGCAAAATATTTTGTAGTCATCTAATCATATTTTGATGTAAAATTTACTTTCTTTGTTATCCAAACACCAAAAAAAAAGTAAAACACTTTACTAGAAAATATTTTATGTCTAACCAAATGGGATTCAAGGAAAAAAGTGACAAACAAAAACAAAAGTAATACTGCATATGCAGAATTTTATTTAAAATGATTTCATATTTATCTACATACATTCATAATGGAAAACTCAGTAAAATCATTTTAACCAGAAATAAAATTGTCACATTATTTTTGTGAATTTTATTTTTAAAAATAATGTAAAAAATTTATTTAAAAAACCAACAAAAAAAGCAAATAAGAATGTATCTGACATTTTGTCAAAGATACATAATGGTAATAAACTTGTAAGGAACAATGTGCTAACTCACTATTAGGACAATAATGGAATTAAAAAGTTTATTATTATTAATGAATTAAGAACAAAATCTTTTAATTAATTTATAAAATTAAATATTAAAATGTAGAAAGTTGGACTCTTATTTTGATTTTTGCAAGTAGTTGGTAGTTAGAAAATCACCTTTGTAGCAAGGTATTGTCACAACCTCAAGGATATGGTAGCAATTGTATATTAGATGTATTTCTTTCTTTTTGTACTTTGTGGCTTTCCTTGTTTGTACCTTTCAGTTCTTCTAATAACTGAAAGACTAAAAAGCCTATAAATAGGTTGAAATTTAGAGAATTGGGCAGTTGCTGAATGATATATGATGACTTCCCTCTCAAATTCTCTCTCCCTCTTTGTTCTCTTTGAATTCTCCCTTCATTTTTCTGTCTTCTCCGTCCCTTTGTATTCTTTCTCCCCCGATTTCTTCCAAATTCCTTTACAAACCCTAAGTTAAACCTTGAGTCGTGACATTTAATATCAAAGCCGATGGTCTTCAGTTGCTAAATTGCAAGTGAGGCGAGTCAAGAAGGCAAGTGCTAGAAGCAGAATTCTTGAGCAATTGCTAATCATAGGCGATGGCGATCAAAGGCAATCATTTGTGGTCGATTCTTGGTTGTGAGATAGGCATTCTTCAAGCGATCCTAGCAGTGAACAGAAGTCAAAGTTTTAGGTGAGCATTGTCGATGGCAAAAGGAACATGAATGAAGTAGCTTGAGATGAGAAAGGACACTCTAGAATTAGGTTTAAGGCAAGCTCAGGCGAAGGTGAGTTGCTATCGAGCAAAAAGTGCTACAACTAGTGAAAGTGTACAAAGAGAACTTGATAAAAATAGAGAAAGTCTTGATAATTTTGGCCAAAGATTGGACGAATTGATAAGTAAGCTTTCAAAGATACTTTAGGTCAATCTGCCCGTGGATGTTCCTCCAAAATCCACTACAGAACATATTCCAGCAGGAGCTGGAATCCCTACCTACTAGCTATGGTTTACAAGAAATCGATGAATTATCTGAATTGGATCAAACAATTCAAGAAATCAAGAAAGGAATGGCAATTGCAAGAAATAAGAAAGGACTTGAATTGGATCAAGCAATTCAGGATGCCAACAAAGGAATGGTAGGTGTTGGAAATATCATTGCGACAACATTGGAAGAAAAATCTATTGAAGATGAACGGTTCAAGGTGATAGAGCGCCCTGTAGAATATGATGATCTGCTCAAAAGCTACTTGGTGGAACTTTAGATAAAGGAGCAAGAAAAAGTTTTGAAGGAGGATAGGCGAAATGGAATAAAATGCAACCAACTCTTGGAAACCTGCGATTTAATCAAAGTAAACATCTAATGGAGGAAAATTAGAGATCGATTAAAGGATGATGAAAGATGCTCGCGCCTAGAAAAATGTGACCGCGTTGAAATTTTTCAAGAGTATATTCATGATCTGAAACAATGGAGGATGCAAAAGGAACAATTGGAACAAAATGGACAAAAGAACCAAGATGTGGTTCAGAAGATAATGGAAGAGCGAGTTGTTGTCGGAATACTTCTTGGTAAAACTCATTGGTGTAATGACTGCATAAAGATCAAAGAAATCACTAGAATTGCTGTTAGAAGGAAAGCAAATAGATTTTTGGGGAGAGCTTTGAATACAGATCTACTGAAAAGGGAAAAAGAAAAAGAGGAACAAGAGAAAAGGTCAAGAAAGAGAAAGAAAAAGAGGAAAAAGAAAAGAGAAATGAACCAAATAAAGCAAAGGATAAACCATATAGTGAAAACATGGGTAGAATGAATAAACAGAAGTCAGTTGCTGTAAGTTCTTAGGGACAAGAACTCTCTCAAAGAGGAGAGAATTGTCATGACCCCAAGAATATAGTAGTAATTATATATCAAATGTATTTCTTTCTTGTTGTACTTTGTTGTTTTCCCTGGTGGCCTTTTTGTTTTCCCAAGGATATAGTAGTAATTGGAGTTCTTCCACCTGATTGAGTATGCATAGGTTTTGGCTCACAAATTGCTTTGTGTTGGGGCAAAATCTGGTGGCCTTTTTGTTACTTTGCCACATGGTGTCAATGGTCCCACTTTTTTTCTTTTATGCAATTGGGGACCATAAGACTGGATCGCCTAAGAACTTACTAGAATTAGCTCTCATAGCCTTGTTAAGAGGTGGCAAGAACCAAAAAGAGAAGTATGTCTTCTTTAGGCCCTATAGTTAGCTAGGCTCAGTATGAAACATGGAGAACAAATGGATGGTTTTGGTAAAGAGGTGGCACTGCATTTAGAGAGGTCAAGCAACATGTTAACCTCTTGACCTAACTTGTGGCGAAATTTTGTACCAATGTTGCATTATCCTTCCTTGTACCCTAACAACCCCCCCCCCCCCCCCAGTTGACCCAAGTTGATGATATGATGTAGGTTTTTGGACTATCCCTATGGTTCACATATTTGGCATATTTGCATAGAGTTTGCAATTAGGCTCCCTTAAACTTGATAGAATTTCCAACTTTGTTGTAACCCTCTAGGTTCTTCCTCATGGTAAAACCATGAGATCTCTCACTTAGTGTGACGCAGAGGTTTGTTCCTCAAAGTTTGTCCCAAGAGTGTTTCTTACCAATTTTAGGTAGGTTTATTAGGGTGTGGTGTTTCCCTCAATGTTCTCAAGGTTCATCACATGCTTCCTACCTTGTTTGTAGGTTCATTGTCAGCTAATGTTTCCCCATAATGATCAAGGTTCACCATGTGTTTCTTGCCCTATAGGTAGCTTCATTATTGGGTGATGTTTCTCCAAAGAGATCAAGACTCACCATGTGCTTCCTACCTTGTGGGTAGGTTCATTGTCTAGTGGTATTTTCCTAAAGTCGCTAAGGTTTACCACTAGCTTAGTATCTTAATACTAATTCTTGGCCCTTTAACTATTATCTTATAGTGCTTGATAAGTATGATTCCACTAGATAAATGAATTCAAGAGGATATCATGTGAGCAAAAAAGTCTTTGTTACTTCATTGAGAGATTAATGCATACATTAGTTGCCTACTATTCTCCCCCATGATAAAAGGAATGACCCCTACTATTAGTAGGCCTATTTTGTTCCATGGTTGGTCGTTTTTATTATTACCCCAATTATTACCTTTTTGGCCCCTTTCCTTATGTTAGCCCCTCTCTACTACAAACCTTTTGTAGTAGCCTCAACTAATTAGATTTCCAATCTCATTCTTTAATTCCTTGCACTCCTTTGTATCATGATCATGTTGTTTGTGGAAGGCATAGTATCTTCTCCTATCTAACTTGTTTGGCTTCATAGACTACCACCACCTAAGATGTGGATCATCATTGATCTCTACTAGAATCCTACACAACAAAGATTAAGAGAATGTACTTGCTAGCGTAGGCTTCATAAGCTCAAGCTTGTTTCGTTCAGATATCTCCTTGGATCTATGGGAGTCTTCCTTATATCTCTACTCTAAAGGGTTAATTCCCAACCCCCCTCCCCCCGGGACATCTCTCGATTGTGCTTGAAGTACTTTTTAGCCTTTCTATGTATTGCTTCAAAGTCTCATCTCTTATCTATTTAACCTTGAATAGGGTGGTACAAGGCTTGGTTTCCCTCCTGTTGTAGATTAATCTTGCCAAGAACTAGTTTGCCAACTCCTTCAAACTATGAATGCTCTTAGGTTGCAAAGTTTGACTCATTGCTCTCTTTTTCAAGTTCAAAGGGAAGCATCTATGCAATGAGGTGTTAGTTGCTCCTTTAGATTCCATGGCATACCTATAATAGTTGAGGTGTTCTACTAGAACCTTAATTATGTTGTTGTTGGTTTAGTTGAGGTAGCTTGAGTTTGGAGGATATATCCTCCATCATCTTGGAAGTGAAAAAAGGTTCCATAGTGTTGTTGAGCCCATAAAGGTCCTCACTTCCCTTGAACTTTTTCTCGGATTTCTTTATTCAAGCTTGCACATTAGTCCCCTCAAATCTACTATTTGTGTCAAGTTATTTGTGGTCTCTTTGTACATAAGACTCTTCTATGACCCTTTGGCTATTGGACTTAGTTATCTATCCCTTCCTCTATTTTTACTTCTCTATCTTCTGGAATAATGGGTAAATTTAATGTTGCACCCCAAAGGTTTGGGAAAAAGACATCGACCATCCATGTGTTTTCAAAAATAACATTTACTTCCCTTTACTTTCATAATTGCGGATCACTTTCCCACTTGTCCTTCATGATTGTTAATTTTCAAATTTCCAAAATGCTTTCCCCCTTGTAATTATAGAAAAATTAAAAAAAATATTTAAAAATTATAAGTCACCAATGTCACCTTTAAGAGGAACCCAAATCTAGGTTCCTTATTGAGAGAAAGAGAGAGCCTAATTTTGGTTTGGGTCAGGGCGCTAGGAGGGGGGGAAGGGAGTGTCTCTGATGGTGTTTTTTGATTGAGAAAGAAAATGCCATTGTGAAATTCTTCCATATTTCTCTCATCTCGTCTTTCTTTTCCTCCCTCTTTACTCTTATCAATTTCTTAGGTCAACATGGTGATGGTGTAGCCACATTGTGATAAGGTTTCAATTTCTAGTAACCTTATCGCGATATTAGTTTGGTGATAGGCAAACCTTTCGCTATCGTTGAACAAGAGGCGGGGGAGATGAGATTAGAAGGAAAGAAAGGAGAAGAGATAACAGAGATAGCATGTTCCTTTGTGTTCAGGAGTGATTGGATCTTTGACAATCAGTGAACCATCAATGTGAGAAGGAGAGGAAAGAGAAAGGGAAGGGAAAGAGATTAAAGGAGAGTGAAAATGGAAAAGTTCAATTTTGGTGATTTGTTAATTAAAAAAAAAGGTTCATGTTATTTCTATAACATAGATGTGGTCTATGCCTTTTTGCCAAATCTTAACGGGTGTCAGATTTACCTAAAATGAAATAATAATAATAATAACAATAATAATAAAACTTTTGGTGGCTAACTGATGGTGACCATTGGCCACATTTGTGAAACTTAACATCACTAGTGTTAGGTGCCCAATTTATTTTTTTGGTAAATTACACTAACAAGCTTGGAGGCTTGGTTTAATTATAAGGACCTCATTTTTAGTTTGGAAAATTACAAAAATTTCCTTTTGTAATTAAGATTAATGTGAAATGACTATTTTAACCCTATAATTTTTCTCCCCACTCTCTTTTTCTCTTTCCCCTCCTTTGTGCAATAAAATTTAAAAAATGAGAGTAAAAAATACAATCGGTGGCTCGCTAGCCACGAATGGCCATCCCATTGATAGATGAAACCCAACAATGGCTAGGCCAACCATCACATTGAACCCCAGCCATTGAAGGGGTTCTTTTGCAGATGGATCAACCCACGCCTTGGTTTTTTGAATAAAAAGAAAAAGAAGAAAATGAGGAGAGAGAAAAAAAGAAATAAAAGAACATATCAAAGAAAAAACATTGCCAAGAGAAGAACCTAAAATAATTTTAGGGTCCACTAAGAATCCAATGATTGAGTTAGGCTTTGCGTAAACCACATAAGATCGATTCAAAAATTGAGAAAGAAAGAAAGAGAGAACAAGATAGCACTATTGTCAAAGAGAATAGTTGGAAAAGGAAAGAGAAAAGAGATAAGAGGAGAGAAGATGGATAGAAAGATTTAAGTATGAGGGCATTTTTGACATTTAAAAAATATAATTGTCATTTAACAAGAAGGGTGATACAAGGTTTAAACCTCAAGGGAGGGCATTAGAATTTCTCAAACTAGAGGGGAGGTCCTTGTAATTATGCCAAACTTAGTGTAATTTATATTAATTTTTTTAATTGGAAGAGAATAAGGGAGGCAAAATGGTCATCTTCACATTTTTTTCTCAATAGTAGGAGAGGTCATTATAATTTCTCAAAATGGTAAGGAGGTCTTTGAAGTTAGCTTAGCACATGAGAGTTGAGTATAATTTACTCAAAACACATTTATATCCAAATACTATTATCTAAAAAATCGTTTATGCCAATATTGTTTTTTGTAGTTTGATTATTGCCAACACTCTTTTTTGTTTTCTTTTTAAAATCAATAGCCAAAAACATAATAATATGAAAAACATTTCTCAAATAATGTGGTAGATGCTAAATTGCTTCATCCTAGAAGTGATTATTACAAACGTGATTTTTAGATAAGCAAGGCTCATGACAACAAAAATTTTGCAACAATGCTAAACAAACATTTTTTCATATATGTCATGTAACTAGGGGTTAACCTAGGGTTTGGATTGGAAATTGGAAGAACTCGAGAGAATTAGGGCTAAGAATAGAAAGATTGGATGAAGAATTGGACATAAAGAATGAGATAATAGACAGAACAGAGAAAGGGAGAGATTAGAGAGAAATTAGAGGGATCAAGAGAGATTAAAGGGAAGTTGACAGAGAATTGATGAGAGAAAAATGACTGAATTCAATTATCATTCAAAAGATGTCATTCTCTAACTACCTTAGTCTATTTATAGGCTTTACAAATAAAGGTATTAACAATTACAACATAAAAGTATGAGTACAACTAAAAGAGAAATACATATAATTCATATTACTAATCTTTCCTTGAGGATTCTTGGGATTGTGACAATTCCCCCCTCCTTGAAAGAGTTCTTGTCCCCAAGAACTTATAGCGATTGGCCACTACTCTCATCAAATTTCAACTTTCTTTATATGTTTTTTATTCTTTCTTTCTTTTTTTCTCCTTGTAGGCCTCTTCCTCTTCGCTCTTAGGTTCACAAGATCAGTTCCAAGTATAAGTTGATCTAGAACTTCACTAGAAGTAACCTTATTGAGTTCGAACCAAATATAACCACTTTCTACAATTGCTATCCAATCAAGATTGGACTCCCATTTAAGAACATGATTAGCCACTCCCTGACTATCGTAGTTGGTAGCCGAAACATGCAAATGATGATCAGTATGAAGTTCAGACATCCAACCAGTTACCATAAGAAAAGCTAGTGATGAAACACAACCTCTATTTATATATGTTCCCTTCATGTCATCATCTTCGATGTTGGCTCTTTTGAGCCCAAAGGATTGTCTAACGAAATCTTCAGTAGTAAAAAAATGTTGAACAGGCAAACTATCTTCCTCTAATCTTAGGACTTCATCATCCTTGTGAGCAGTTTCCTTAGAGCCAATATAAGACAGTTCTGATCTAGATTGCCCGATCAGAACTTCTTTGACTACATGTAGAGCATCAAAGACTTGATCCAACCTCGAATTGCTATCACAGGCATCACCAGTAATAGCTCCAACCTATTTCATAACCGAGATATTTAATGAATCAATGTTGTGTTCCAAATTCGATTGCCCCTCAATTTTCGATAAGTTCAAAATCTAAGGAACCATTCAAGCTCCAATATCAACATAGAGGAATGGTCCTTCAATCAAAATTACCTGGTACATCTTAGAAAACATTATGAAAAACTATTGCATATGGTCGCGTATTAGCTTGCTCCATTCAAGCTTCCGATTGTTGATTTCCTCGCGCCATCGATCAATTGCACTATTCAATTTCTTTTTCATCGCCTCTTAAGTGAGTCTAGTCCTCTCCTTCAAAAATTAAACAAGAATTTTTTATGAACTACTTTGCTTTGCCTTCAATTCCGAGTCGAGTATTATTGCACTCTGCTTCTTGTGACTTGATCTATCTCAAACACCTGAATCAGGAGCAAGAGAAGTCGAAAACAACATAACGAAAGTTCTGTATAGTTCAGCAATTTGATCAGCCTTCAAAAGTCGCCTAGATCTCGTAACTTGTTTCGTTGGATCGGATTCGCCGAACTTACTTCTGAAGTTGCCTTCTTGGATCGTGACTGCAGCAATTGAAGTCTGTCAGTTCTGTCACGACTAAGAGAGTTTGCCAAAATCACAATCGAAATTTGCTCGGCTTGCTTCTCTATCAATTCTGAACAAGAACGACCAAAATTCACAGTCGCAAATTAATCAAAGATCGCCTAAATTTGCTAGCTGCCGAGATCGTTGAATTGTCCTGATTCTTGAATTCGCCGACTCTGTTGAATTTGCCGAAATCCACGAGTCATTGCTCGATCAATTCTGACAAGTTGTTGAAATCAACTATCAAAATTGCAAGAACCATAGCCATGGAACATTGGCTCTAATAGCAATGTCATGTATCTAGGGATTAAACTTAGGGTTTGGATTGGAAATTGGAAGAATCCGAGAAAATTAGGACCAAGAACAAAATGATTGGAAAGAGAATTGGACAGAAAAAATGGGAGATAATAGATAGAACAGAGAAAGGAAGAGATTAGAGAGAAAGAGAGAGATTAAAGGGAAATTGAGAGATAATTGATGAGAAAGAAATAACTAAATTCAATTATCATTTAAAACATGTCATTCTCTAACTATCTTAGCCTATTTATAGGCTTTACAAATGAAAGAAGTAACACTTACATTATAAGAGTACAACTAAAATAGAAATACATGTAATTCATATTACTAATCTATCTTTGGGGATTCTTGGGGTCATGACAATATACCTTTTTTACACCATATGTAATTTTTTGTCTATCTATTGACCTTTTTGTCGAGTGCCTTGACAAATATGTAACCTCTATAGTTGACCTATTAGGCATGAAAAAAATTTATATTTAGATGACTCGGTTTTGCATCTTATCCGTTGTTCAATCACTATCTTCAAAAGGTTCATATTGTGCCTTGTAATATTAATCCCTCTATAATTTTCACAACGCTAAACATGTCATCTTTTTTTCTTTAAATAGGCATTAGAGTTCTCTTTCTCCATTTATTAGGCATCTTCTCTTACTTGATAATCACATTGGATCTTAATAATTTTGTTAATTATAAAATGCATATTCTTTCATGCATTTTCATACTTCTATCAAGACATTACCCGGTCCAATCGCTTTTCCATTTGCATTCTTTTCATGCCTTAATTCACTTCTCTCAAACAAGTATAGCGAACATATAGTTCTTGTCTTAATGGCACAAGACATGTAACAATTATATGAAATGTTTGTCTACTACACAACCATTGACCAATAAAATGCCACATTTATGATGTCCATTTATGAAGAGAACAAGTAATCTTTGGACAAAATTATCATCAAGCACAAGTCCTTTTTCCCCCTTATTATGCCTAGATGTGGGGTGGTACCTTTTTCCTTTTTATTTAATTTTCATGCCTACTGAGTCAGGGTACTCATTATTATATTACTTAAACTTTCAGAATGACATGAAACAAAGTTGGGGGCTCATCTGAAGAAGTTTACTCAATGACAAGAAGATCCTTTCCTTATAGTTTTGAAGCATGTCTATATAGCACAAGTCTAGCCATAGCTTATGGTTTTACAATACCCTTGGAGGTGATGTATACATTTCAAAGTAGTGTATATCTGTAAGATGGTTCATTGTAATATGTTTTGGTTGGATTGAAGACAATTAGTTGATTGTGTGCTTATGTGTGTATACATCCTCAATGGTTTTACAATAATATATATTTTTGTGGAAAAAGTGGGAGTAGAGTGAGCTCTACTGTTTCAGATATTAGTATTATTTTTTTCTTAAAAATAAAATTCAGCATAATCTGTCAGTCTAAACTAGGGATGAGGAGGATGCATGCATGAGTAGCAATTTTGTTATAATTCTGTATGGTATCTATCATAGTTAAATGTCAACCAAAGCTAGAAAAGAGAATTCTTAATATGAACTGCATGCATTTTCACTGCCTTCTTGTAGTCTATATATGTTAGGTGTTGCACTGTGCTTTTTTACACTCTTAAAGCATTTGAGGCATATACTTAATGAAACACCTAAATTTTTTCAGAGAATTTTTACCATTAATTAGGACTTTCAAATGAGTTGTCTGAACTTGTTTTATTTTAATTGATATAATAATATAATACCATTGATTACCAATCATGAACTGTTTTCAAATTATTTGGATAATGGAATTTTAATAAATCACTCTTATTTATTTCACAAGAACAATATCTTTGATAAGCAGCCATTAGGCTACAAGGGCCCATATATCTAAATCTCTCTCTTTTTTTTTTCAACCTTGTAATATGTTCATTTTATGCCTATTTAATCATGCTTCTCTTCTATATTTTTGGATTTTTACTAAGTTTTATATTTTATAAATATTTTTATCTTTAAATATTAAAATTCAAAGTTTCTTGAATTTACAGTGCCTTGGGATGTATGCTTTGCCCACCAAGGATAAAACACCTCCTTCATAGTTTACTTATTAAACACTACATTCATTATATATATATATATATATATATTACAATTTATAATAATTGGACTAAGTTTGTTCCAGGACAATTTTAGTTTTTATTATAATAATTAACTGATCTAGCATATCCAAAAGTAATGCTAACCATGGGTAGTATATTTATAGGCTAACCATTGTAAGGTTCATCATAGTTATAAGAATTATCTTTTACGTTTTAAAAATAATAATGATCTTTTTATTTTTAAAAAATAAAATATAAATCCTAAATTTTAAGCCTCCTCTGCCTATTTCTCTCTCTTCTCTCTTCCTTACACAAAATATATTTTTAAACTAAATTTTAATTACAAGAAATACACATCTAATTAAAGTATATTTTCTAATCTCTAAACATAAAATAAATATATAATTCCAAAAATATATTTTTATTTTTTGAAATTATTTTTTGCATATAAGAATTTGAAAAGAAAAAACAATTGGGCGAACTACTAGAGATCACTGTTGATCGTGCGGTGGAGATTTATTTTGTTCTCTTCTACACCTCCAATCTTTCTTCTCCATCATTGGTTCTTCACCTGAGGTTGAGGGTTATTATAAGGTTTAAGGTACTCGCGGAGGGTTTTAGTGCATTTTTTCATGTCTATTTTGGAATAAAGGCTAAATGTTAAAAGCAGAAATGAGTGCAAAATATTAATATGAGTTAAATAATATTAAAAAGTAAAAATGTGTGTGCATAATGTTAATATCATAAAAAATGTGTGTGCATAATGTTAATATCATAACATCAGTTAATTATATTTAAGGCAAATTACATTTGCATTCCTATGATTTAACTTGTTTTTAAGAACAATTCATCTACTTCAAAGGTAATCTTATAGGTCTCTATGGTTTCGTTTCTTTTCATTCACACCACCTCCGTTAATATTAAGAGCTATTGTTGTTAATTATTAATCAAAATGACATAATTTTGTCATAAATAATCTTAATCAAGTTAATGGATTATACCATAATTAAGTAATATTTAATTAAAATAAAAAAATAACATAACAAAAAATTAAAAAAAAAAAGGAAACAATCGATGATTTTTTAGTCGCCACCATCACTAGTCGACTTCAATGGTGAAGAGTTGAGACATTCAAGAGAAAAAAGAAAGAGAAAGCAATTGGAACTATCAACTAACAATGGATTTAAAGAAAGATCAAGAGAGAGAGAGAGAGATAAGAAAATGTTAGGGTTTAGGGTTTATAAATGTAATAAGTGAGTGATTGTAATTGTAGAAATAATAGAAGGAGGGTTGTTGTAACTAGCGAGAAGGAAAATTAGCCTCCCAACAGATGGGGTACACGCCTAATAAGTAGACTGTTGTAGAAAGGGAAATTACGTTTTAATTGAATAACAGATTTCTTTCCTCTCGTTCTCTTCTCTCTCTCTCACACACACACATTCTTTCTTTCCCTAAATTTCTATCTTTCATTTGGAATTCCTTTCAAACTTCCATTAATTGCCCAGCCCTTAATTGAAGGGCCTGACAATTTAGTATTAGAGCCACTGATCAGCGACTCCCAAGTTTGAGTAACGGTGGACGAGCAATGGTTACGAGCAGTCGGCAGTTAGAAGATTCAATATTTTTGTGTAGAGAAAGTGTTACTTTTCATTATGATCCTATACATGATTTATACATCAAGAGTTGCAAATTCTCAGCAATAAATTAGAGCTTTAAAACCTATGATTTATGGCTAAAAATAAGTCTAAAAATGAGTCCTAAAATTATGGAGTTAACCATTATCTTCAGCGATTTCCTTCCATGATTTTCTCTGCATATGTTTACCCATCTGTTGTGCCTTTATCTTCAGTAATTTCAGTAATTATTTTCCCATCTATTATGCAGTGAGATGTGCTTTCCTTAGCACCCCCCTCAAGTTGGAGTGGGAAGGTTCATGGACACCCAACTTGGTGCAAAAATATGTGAAACTGATTTTAGATAAGGCCTTTGTAAATATATCTGCTGGTTGAGCTGACGAAGGTATGTAACAAGTGTGGAGATGCCCCATGGCAACTTTTTCTCAGACAAAATGGTAATCTAGCTCAATGTGTTCAGTCCGAGCATGAAACATGGGATTGACCGACAAATGGAGAGCACTAACATTGTCACAAAACAACTGAGGGGTCGTGGAAGAAAAACTCCAATATCCCATAATAAGAAAGTGAGCCAAGTGATTTCAGCAGTGGTGGAGGCCATAGAACGATACTCAGCTTCAGAACTCGAACGAGAGATTGTTGGTTGCTTTTTGGAGCACCAAGAGATGCAATTGGCACCAAGAAAGACACAAAAACCTGTTGTACTTCAGCGAGTTGTTGGACATCCGACCCAATCAGTGTCACTAAACCTGTAAAGGGAAGTTGAGCTGTTGGAGAGATAACGTAATCCAAAACTTTGTGTGCTCTTAAGGTACCAGAGAATTCATTTGGCAGCTTTTAAGTGAGCTAGAGTTGGATTGCTAAAGAATTGACACACTCAATTGACAGCATGAGCAATGTCTGGTCGGGTGAAAGTTAAGTACTGCAAAGCTCCGACAATACTACGGAAAAGGAAAAGATCGATAAGGGCATTGTCCAATTGGGTGGAGGAGTCTTTTAAAGCCATGGGAGTGGCAATAGGGGAGCTGTGAAACATTTGAGTGCGCTGAAGGAGGCCATGGACATACTTTTGTTGAGAACGAAACAACCCACCAGGAAAAGATTTGATCCCTACTCTAAGAAAGTAACGTAAGAAGTTATTGGCTCAGTTGGCCATCCACACTAATGATCAAGAGGGTTATACTCTTTCTAATGGAGTGATCCAATTTAAAAGGAGGATTGTTGTGGGGAATGATGAGTAGTTGAAGACTCATATCATGCAAACACTACATGGTTCACCCTTAGACTATCTCCAATCCAAAACTTCAAAATGATGCTACTTTTGCACTAAAATGGTATAACTTTCACACTATCCTATCAAGTTATCTCCAACCCATTCCACCAAAATTTACACCAAATGAATAGTGTTATTTATTTCTTTAATTCATAACAATTAATTTATTTCAAAAAATTATTTAATTATTTACGTAATTACAACTTAAATATGTAAAAAAAAAAAAATTTGCACGTAATTACATAAAATATTACATTTATTTAAAAAATTAAATACGATATTATAAATAATATTGCAATTTACAAGATTTATAATTTAACGACAAGATTCAAAAGGGATCATTTGAACAAAAAACATTACGAACAAAAAATGCAATTAAGACTCGACATTTAATTCTCATAATTGATATATTCCTCTCACAAACGTTCAATCAATTTATTTCGAAGTGCAATTTGAACCTTTTTATCCTTGATTTTTTGGTGTCGAGCGAGGAATTCTTGAAATCGGGTGCCTTCATTAGCAACCATCTCAACGTCTAAACTTGGCGCTTCTACCCAATCTCAAATTGGCACCTCAACATCATGTTCATCCTCGATAATCATGTTGTGCATAATGATGCACGCAGTCATTATATTGTATAAGACACTTTTTTGCCAAAAAACGTGACAGTCCTGCTACTATTGTAAACCTAGATTGTAAAACCCAAATGTTTGTTCTACATCTTTTCTACAACTCTCTTATTTCATTGCAAAAAAAAAAATTCTTGTGACCATGTGGCTCACGAATTGTTTGTACAAGAGCAGACCACTTTGGGGATGCCTTATGGTCTATCTAGATGTTTTTCAAAACTTGATCGTAGGTATGAATCAAACGAAAGAAAGATTCTAGTCTCAAGTTGAGATTGATTACAACAACTCACTACCAGAGTGTATCGTTCAGACTCGATCCCTAAGATCATTGCAAACTCACTACATGACCATTTCAAAAGCTATTAGCAAATTGTGGGGATGCATTCAACAAGTGGAAAATTTGAATCCAAGTGGTGCTTCTGAACAAGATATTGTAAGCATTGATTGAAAAGTTTGTTTTTCTAATATTACAAGTATTAAATGTTAACATGTATATTCATATCATTTTGCAGATTGATCGAGACAAAATATTGTTGTCACAGGATGATCAATACAGTAAAGGGTTTAAGTTTAACCATGTCTGGCACATCCTGAAGGATACCAAAAAATTTGAAAAACACGTGCAAGTGGAATTACCAACCTTTCAAAGATAGTGTGGCAACTTTGCATCATTACAAGTAGAGTCTCCAACTTCAGAGACTCCTACCTCAGCGTCTCTTGGATTGTTTTCATTTTCTTTTGATATAAATGAAGAAAATTCTAGCTATAGTTCAAGTCAATGACCTATTGGGATAAAAAAAGCGAAATCAAGAGGGAAAAATGAAGAAGAGTTTTCAAAAATGATTGCAAAAAAAATAGAAGAGCAACGTCAACTTGTTGAAGTCATATGTAAGGGAATTGAGGGTAGGCAGGAAATTTACGAAATTCAGTGGGCTCGAACTAAAAGTATCTAAAAAAAGCCAATGCAATAGAATTTTTTTATGAAAATAAGATTCTACTAAAAGATTTGAGCTCCATTCCAAATCCAGAACTACACGAGTTCATGCGAAAAGAACAAGGAAGAATCATGAAGAAAAGAGATGAACAACAGGATAAAGAACTTGAAAGTTCCTCAACTCCATTTGGTCATTATTTTGATGGTCGTGGAGGATCTGAAAATAATTTATCAAAATATTAAATATTTGTCTTTCATTTAATGTATATTGCATTTTAAGTTTCAATGTTTACGTCGTCGTATTGCTCATGTTATTCTAAACTTTTTAAGTTTTATGGAGTAATTTATTTTATCTTGTCAAATAATTATAATCTTTTTGCTTAATTCTAATTTATTACGTTGTTAAAAATAATGTTCAAATTAAAGCCAAAATCAATTATTATACATACTAAAACAAAATTAAGAAAGGATATAATGAGAATAACATTTTTTTACATTGAAATAAGAAAAGCAATTTGTCCATAAATTTCCCACCACAAAAATGTCGTGGGTGAATAGCATCCCACTGTTTATCACACCAAAATAGTGTGATAAATTGTCGTCTTCATTGGAGATAGCCTTAGGAAGGCATTCGGGGGTAAGGGCAAGATATCACAGAGTGAGACATCTTTTTTACTAGTCTGACTTGAAGTGGGAGGTGGTGAAGTATGTGCTGGAATGTGAGATATGTCAATGTTGTAAACATGAACATATTCCTCATTCTAGGTTGCTGCAGCCATTGCCCATACCAGATCAAGCATGAGAAGGAATCTTTATGGATTTCATAGAGGGTTTACCAAAATCAAAAGACAAAGATATAATCTTGGTGGTAGTGGATAGGTTAACTAAATTTACCCAATTTCTCAGCCTTACCCATCCCTTCTCAACTTCAAATATAGCACAATTGTTTTTGGATTTAGTGGAGAAGATTCATGAAATCCCTAAGACTATTGTGTTGGATAAGGATAAAATTTTTACGAGTTCCTTGTGGCAGAAGTTATTCAAGAGTTTGGGGGTTGGGCTGCACATGTCTACCACTTATCACCCTGAAACTAACGGCTAAACAGAAAGGATGAATGAATGTCTTGAAGCATACCTACGGTGCATGTGTTTTATTAGGCCTTGGAGCTATCATAAATGGCTATCCTTAGCACAATGGTGGTACAATTCGAGCTACCATAATGCTATCAAGCGGACTCCTTTTGAGGCACTATTTGGCTACCGTCCACCCTTGCTACCAGTTATCTCTAGTTCTTCAACTACCATGGTTAATGTGGAGCACTATTTCCAACAAATGCAGGAGGTTCTAATGAATTTGAAAAGAGAGTTAGTTGCAACCCGCAATCGAATAGTGCAGGTTGCCAATAAGAAAATGAGTGATAGAACCTTTGTTGTGGGTGATAGGGTGTTCTTGAAAGTGAAGCACTTCCTTTATCCTACTTTCTCGAATACCCTACTGTTGAAGCTCAGTCCAAAGTATTCCGAGCCTTATACTATACTTGCTAGGGTGAGAGAGGTAGCCTATCGATTACAGCTACCTACTAAAGTGAAGGTACATCCTGTAATTCCATGTTTCATTGTTGAATACTACCACTAGCCTAATGTTACCACCTATGGAAGAGGAATCTAAAGTTGGGATAGAACCCTAGGCCATTGTGGATAGGCGGGTTATATATTGAGGTACGACTCTTATCACTCAAGTTTTGGTAAAGTGGTCCCATTTACCATAGGATCAGCCAACCTAGGAGTATTTACCTAATGTGCTGAAGCAGTTCTCTCGAGCTATCAACCTCCTCTAAATTCTTGAGGACAATAATTCTTTCATTGAAGAGGGGGGAATTTATTAGGACCTGGGGGTATAAATGTAATAAGTGAGTGATTGTAACCGTAGAAATAACAGAAGAATGGTTGTTGTAACTGGCAAGAAGGACAGATAGCCTCCCAACAGATGGGTTACACGCCTAATAAGTAGCCTGTTGTAGAAGAAGAAATTACATTTTAATTGAATAATAGATTTCTTTCCTCTCTCATTCTCTTTTCTCTCTCACACACACACACACATTCTTTCTCTCCCTAAATTTCTATCTTTATTCAAAATTTCTTTCGAAATTTCACTAATTGCCCAACCCTTAATTGAAGGGCTTGACAGAAAAAGAAGACAATTGAGAAGAAGTCATTTTTGAAGACAAATTTGGTGAGGTCTTGTGTGTACAAATATATATATATATGCTGGTCAAATTGAGGGTCAAGATTTTTTTGCAATTTGGGAAGAAGTTAAATTAAATGTTAGGGTCTTTTTTTTTTATTTTGGATGATTAAATTTTATTATCATTTTTGCCAACTCTTATCCAACTTTGTCATCAATTCTTCTTCTTCTTCTTCTCCAAAACTGATTGAGGCCATATTTTTTCTCTTCTTCCTAAAAACCAATCTCGATCTCTCTCTTTCTAGTCCTCTCACTTTCTTCTTTTTCTCCTCATTCTCCCCCTCTCCCTTCCTTTTCAATCCATCTCAACCATCAAAGTCAACCAAAGAGGTTCCCATCACAAAAACCGTCATCAATCAACTTCCAACAACTACAACCTAGTTAGTCGCATGCTTTTTGGCTTCTTTTTTTTTTAATTTGTGTTCTTATTTTAATTATAACTAGTGTTAACCTTGTGCAATGCACGAAATGTGTAATTAAAATAGATTTATAAATTTAAAAATAAAAAATTAAACTCTTTATTTTAGATAACTATAGAATCGATAATTATAATTTTTTTTTCTTTTAATACTCTATCTTTTATCAAAATTTAAGTTTAATTAATTATTAGTTATTCAATATATTAATAGATAACACACTTAATTCAATGTACCATTATTTAATGTCCTAACAAATAATTACACATTATGTAAGTTGTCACATTTTTTTGTTTGTCCTTTCACAAGATTCTTGGCACTTAACATTATCTTTATCAATGACCTCTCCAATTATATCTTTAATAAAATTGAAAAAAAAATCAGTCATAAAAACATAAATAATTGCATAATCAACTTTATACTTACTAAACAATTCATATTCGTCAAGTTCAACTATACACAAAATATTGACAAATGACTTAAAAATAAAATTTTGTATTGGAAAACTTTCATTTATAGCATCTACATTTATAACATCTACAACAGTAGTCTTTGACATTAAATTTAGTTTGTACTTGTGACTTCTAGTGTTGTACTCTTGTATTTCATATTATTATATATAAGAATAAAATTTGGCATAAAATACAATTGTCCTTCACAAATCAATATTTTGAAATACTGAACCAACACACACTTGATTGTTAAATAAATCCTTCTACCCTATAAATTTGATGGCAAAATCTACATAAATAATTAATAATAAATTTATAAGAGAAAAGAAAAAAAAAACATGTTCATCCGTGAAAATCGTCTCAATGGCAATGCTATAACTTTTTGACTTATCTTCAAAGTATGGAATCCCCTAAAGTCTCACGACTCAAATAATTAACGTTCATATTTTGAAAAAATTACTTTAAAAGGCTTTTATTAAATTACATAATATTATATAAAATGAAAAATCTTAACATGAACTTTCTATTTATACACAAAAATTATTACATTGGAACAATAAATTATTAAATATTTATATTAAATTAAATATGATGATTAATTAATTATTAAAATAAAATCATTTATTATATTATATATTTATCTATAAATTATAAATATAAATTAAAACTCCAAAACAAAAATATGAATTTTCCATTGCTAATTAAAAATACTCTTGAAAAACCATGCAAATTTAATACAAATTTTAGAGACAATTTTTTGACGAGAAACTATGTGTAAGAACTCTTCTATTTTAATATATATTAAGATTCAATATATTAATTATTTAATTTAACTTTATTAAAATGATTTAATACAAAACCATGCCTTGATTTATAATTGATAGCATTATCTCTTAAAATTAATAAAAAGAGTGTTAATGAAACCACAAAAGCTCTCAAAAGTACCAGAGATGCCCTTAAAACATATCAAACCCCTTCAATATTATTTATCGTTTTCATGGCTTGGAAGTAAGCAATTACATCTAAGGAACAAAATGTCCCAATATAATATTTGTTTTTTTGTAAATTATCTCTACACTCTTTGACTTGGATTTTTTATATTTACACTCCTTATGGTTCAACTTTCATCAAATAAGTTCCTATAATTTTTTAAAATTGCCACCATACCCATTCGATAAAAAATGATTAAATGAAATTTAGGACAGAATAAAAAATAAACCATGAAAAGGCAGAAAGCTTCTCATTCCATAAGGCATACTCAATAGGATCAAATTGCATGATCTTTTCTTGTCCTCGTTAGACACTGCACAGCCTAAAGCCCATAAGAAAATGCATAAACCTTACATTCGACTACAAAATATGGAAATTTCACACAATCCCTTGGGGATGGAAATCAGTCCAAAAGATCCAGCCACCAATTGAAAAACATCATGATGGAAATGTCCCAATAGATCCAAGACTAACATGCCAAAACTCCTACAGAGGGCATGGCCCCAATAGATCGGAAATGGCATGATAATAGAGGCGCCCCGGTGGACACTAAACTCATATTGGTAACTTCACACCAAGATATAACCTTCAACCAGAGTGAGCAAAAGGGACTTCAAAATTCCAACACCTACCAAAAAACTAGAAAAGTGCCTAAATGGGTGGATGTTCTCAGAACACTCCTTTACCTTAAAATTTGGTTCCATCTTGTGAAGGGTTATGCTGCATACAATGCCACCACGAGTAGGAATCTTCCTTCTCAAGTCAGCATCATCACTTTTGGCAAGTAATTTCTGGGTGTCCACTGTTTAAATCAATTTAAAGGCCAGCAAACAAGCTATCCTCATCATGGTTGTATCTTGCAAACCATTGAAAATTATGATCCTCTTCCTGCTCTCCAAAACAGGAACTTCTAGCAAAGCAAATGCCTGAAAAAGAGAGAAATTCAATCAAAAGAGAGAACAAGGAGATTAACTTTTTACTAAGAAAAATATCAAGGAGCTACCATCAAAAGGAGAGTAATTCTTAAGATACTGCCAAAAGCCAACACTACAAAATCTAAAAGAACAAACCCCTTGCGAAATTGTTAGGGTGTCATAACAAAAATTGCATCCATCAAGTAATCCATGTTAATCGTTCGCTGCCTCACTAAAAGACCATTTAATGTCTGCAAAAAATAAGCAAGACTTGAAGACCCCTGATGAAACCTAAAGATACAGACAAATTGCATGTAAAATAGGAAAAAGTCCAAATTTAGGACTCAGCCATGGACAGTAACTTAAAACCCAAGGCCCTAAGGAACACAAATGGAATAATCCCAAAACTGACACAGTTTAATTATCTCAAACCTACTACATTGCACATTTCAACTAGGAAAATTTTCTTAAAACCTGTCCTTAACATTATTAAAGGTATCAGTTCATACTTCATAGTCATTCCTTCATGTCTCCTATTTCTACTAGAGGACTAATGTTTGAAAGTAAAACTTTTTTAAGCATTTGAACACTGTAAGGCATAGTACGACTAACTCACCAAAACAAAACCTAAAACCCCAAGCTTGTCATGCTGTTGAATTTCAAACTACACTTAAAAATTAACACATGTCTACCAGATTCTAAGTGGCCATTGATCCAGTATGAGAACGAGGCCAACCAATCAATGGTGGTTTACCAGATTACCAAGTAATCTAATTATTTGATGCGAGCCAAAATAAAATTATCACAAAAGAAAATTCAAAATATACATGCCTACAACAGATTATTGGAGGATCTGTTTTTTTTTCCTCTTATGCTTGGGCTTCACTGCATCTTTTAAAGTCTTCCTTTCATTTGCTTGTCCTCCTGCTCCCAGAGTCCCATCTGGAGAAGATTCAGGGTTGATCTTGGCAAGAAGTTGGTCTGGTTCAGATCCAGAGGGCTTCTCAGGAATTGATTCTTTTAGCTGCTTCTTCAGTGTTGGTGCTCCTGCACATCAACAAAACAGAGTTTGCACGCTTTTCCAATGGACTTTACTACATACTGTATATATGAATCAAGGCAAATATAGCAGATCTGAGCTTATATATTCTAGTTTCCAATCATAAAAAATTGTGTATCTGTTTATTAATCCAGGCGGAGACATATATGGAGTCCCAGCAAATCAAATTCCAAGCTGAAGAAAGCTTGAATAACTTAATTTTTCAAATATTGAAACCCAAATTAGAATAAAGGAACGCAGGCAATTTGATGATGGACAGAAGCACAAGTTTTGTAAATGTGCATGCTTGGTATTCAATTATTCATCCATCTCCACATTTATAGTTCATTTAGTGAATCAAGCAACTTTGTAGATGCTCTTAACAAGCATCTACAAAGATATACTGCTCAGGACATGTCATAAGTGCAGTTAACACAAGACAGGATATCCAAGATATACTGCTGCTCAGGACAGTTAAAGAGTGCAGACACAGGTTGTCCTAGTCTACAAGCCAATTTATTTGGGAAGAAAAAAAAAATATTTCCAAGACAAAAAAAAAAAAAAAGAAGCTATAATTTGGATACCACGTGACTCTAGAGAAGTTTTCAATGCATCAAAATCAGCGCCCTTTGAGTACGGATCCCTGAAAAGGAAACAGCACACTTTAAGAATGACAAACCATGGGCCATTGAGATATTTTCATCAACATGGGAATCCAGTTTGCCCCAAATTCATATGTTAATTACAGTTAACAAGTTAAAATGATCTTCCCACAAGAAATTTCAAGATTGAGATCTAATAACTCTTAAAAGTCACGGAACAATATTATACCAACTTACGGGCCTGCCAATGGATCTTGTTGTATAGCCATCGCTGCTGTTTATTCTGTCTTGTCCAGATGATTGATGTTCAACTTCCATCTTATTGCTCCAACTGACACCACTTTCCTCTTCAATCTTTAATCTCTCTACATGATATGCCGGACTGCCACTGGCTCCTTTCTTATCAACAGATTGGTTGTGGCTCCCCTGCTTCTCACCAGGCTCATTAACATCAAAGGCAGTAAAAGAAGAGTGACGTTTAATCTTCTGCAGTGCCTTTTCAGTGTTGTAAGATTCAACCTGGATGTATAGTATTCACTATTAGGCACAAGGATACAAATTCAAAACGATGTTTTACAACAAAAATGACACCATTCAAATGAGTTGGAGAAAGACGATATCAACACCCCTTTACTAGTTTCACAAATAAACCCAACTACTGAGAAAAAAACAAAGAACTTTTTTCCTACACACACAATACCAGCCTAAGCTATATAGTAAGATATGCAAAACATCAAGTTGAGGACGTCAAACTGAATATATGAAATACTAGTTAAAACAAAAGATGTGTGGATAAAATCATGGTGAGACTTGAAAACCAAGTTTAGTCTATGAAGCACAGACACGGACACAGTAACATGGAACACAATTTTCCAAAAAAGTAGGACGGCACGATGAAGATAGGTTAGTCAATAAAATATCAAGACTATATTCCAAACTCAATATGCATTTAAAATTTGTAAGCTGAAATTCAAATAACTTCGATCTAATTAGCAATCAACTCACAGTCCAATTGCTTTGTCCCTTACAATCCAATTGACATTTCAAGTGCTGGACAATAGAAGGGTGAAGGGCACGGAAACTGAACAGTCATGTAATTAAAATGTGAAAGAAAAAAAAAAACATGCAATTGCTAGGTGGGAAAACTGAAAAGTCAAAAAGAAAACACATATTTTTTAAGCCTTCAAAGTTCCGCATAGGGGACAGACATATACTATGTGCGTCCCCTCCCAAATCCTTATAAAAAATTTTAAGGGTGGCATGTCCGACATGTATCGGAGTGTTTGACACGCTAGTGACACTAGTAGGGCAACCCCTAGGGAGGGTCCATGCTTTACAGAGTTCAATAAAAACAAAAAGTACGGAATGTAAATTACATACTTTAATCAATTGTTCAAAAAGAATGGCAGGCTATAGAGAACCTTACTCATTGGTAAGATCGTTAGAATGAAGAAATGTATCCAGTATTTTATGTATTGTAAAATCCCAAGGAAATGTTCTCAGATGGCTATAAATAATTTATGTTGTATGACCCAAAATGTGGTGGTTAAAGTACCACCATGGGCAAAATATAAGCATAACTAATATTAAGAAACAGTGAATATGTGGTTATCCAAGAAAAGATAATTAAAAACAAAGTTACACATAATAAGGTTGTAGTGACACCTCTTACAGCTAAGATGCATGAGATCCAATTAAAATAGTTTGAACATGTGAAAGAAAGATAGATAAATGCATCAGTGAGGTGGATGGATGAAGTGGACGAGATAGGTGGCAAAAGAAGTACAGAAAGACCAAATAAAACTTGATAAAAACCTTAGAAACAATATGGAATATAATATAATGGTCTTATAGAGGTTCGAGAACAGGAATTCATGAAATCAACACCACCTAATGAGACTTAAGGCCTGATGATGATAATGATTATGCAAATATGCATTTTGCTTTTCTAAAGTAATATTAAAAATGCATTAGCACCCCACATATAGGAATAAGGCTTGGTGGTGGTGTTGCAGCATTAGAAATGCATTAGTAAGGCACAAAAACTCAGCCAGGTCAAAGGAACTCATCATATAATCAAATATAAGAACGTAATAGAAGAGGCCTAGGGTTGGGGACACTTAACTGTTGCAATTACAGAACAAGGGGGTTTATTTAGACTCTATTCAAACCTCAAAAGGCTAAGAAGTCAACTAAGCAACTCAACTAGAATACTTGGGTCAAACCGAATTCACAGCCCCCCCCCCCCCCCCTCTCCAACACCACCCAAAAAATAGAGGTGCGGGCTGAGGTCAAACAAAAGCCACCAAGTTGCATGCAAAGGATATTCAATATACAGATGTACATTCCATGTGAAATATTCATCTTCATTCGGTGTTATTTTGGTATGGAGTCTGGGATCAAAAGCCATCAGCTTTCACTTCCTTGGTAAGGCGAGAGCTTCAAGAAAATGTGTGGTGGCACAAACCCCTCAAGGACCACAGGATGAAGGGGCAAACAAGGAAGGCAATATGCACAAAAGCTTTAATGCTTCTTTCCTGCTCTCGAATGGTTTAATTCACAATAAAAATTTAAACCTACAGGTTCTAATAGGCTCAGAGTTCTCTTAAAATTTCATATTAAGTGTGTGGTGCATCTCCTTCTATCATTTGTAGAAGTGCTCCAAGAAATTATTTGCATATGTCCATAATTCATACTCGAGAAACCCATATCCTAGCCATTTGGGGTTTGCTAGATGGATCCCTTCTTAATATTATACTTCTGTACAAGCCTAATTGATGCTTACAATCAGATATATTGACTTATCAGTATGAGTTTACTACTCAGATAAGGAGAAGAAAGAAATCGATTTATAAAGGGAAGAATACAAGTGGTACAAAGATATGGGAGCTTCATTCTGTTCACTTTGAATTATTTTACTAATGATAAATGCAACAGGTGGAGAAAAGGGGCATCCCGAGTGTGATAAATACAACAGGTAATATTTCGTATTTCAAATTAATTTTGCATTACAGGACCCATATATTAAAAGCAGCATCCATGTCAAAGTGTGAAAGCTACAATAATTGAACTTGAAGTTTGGCAGAATATTGTCCTACGACCCTCCACTTCTAGTCATTAAATCTTGAGCACAGTTATCTCTAACTCACATGCCAAAATTCTAGTGCCAATCTTGGCAAGATAACAAGACAATTCTAAAGCAACAATCAATCAATTATATTCCATAATGCAAATACTATTGTTAAAAGTCATCTCGAATATAGGATAATAACATCAGTGAAAGCAGTTCACATAAGTGGCTATTGAAGATTTAGATAGAAAATTGTATCCCATGTGAAATTAGTGAAAGTTATGGGGTTAAACTGTAATTATCTAAAAGTCTTCATTGGGATGTCCGCCTTCTGTTATAAATAGAAGGCAGAGGGAGTCATTTATGGGTATGAAATTCTGTCAAGTGCATGTATTCTCTGAGAGGAAAGGCTGGATGATTGATAGCACTTTGTAATCTTGGGAGAGAATAGTATGGGTGTACTCGGCAAAGGAGAGACCGCTGTACTGATTTCTGATTAAATCAAGACTGCTCTTGGGAAGATTTGAAGGTTGGATGTAGGGTTGCAACTGGTGCAATCCGAATTAGGATAAACTATTGTCTCGTGTTTGTGGTTTGAATGTTTCATTTATGTTTTCATTCATTTAATTTTGTTTTTACAATTTCAGTTTCTTATTTCTGTTGTTTTGGATTGATTTCGGGTGAGGAGTTGAGAGAATTGGCACTTGTAAACATTGTTTTGAGTTGTCAAAAGAGCTCCTAATAATAACATATTGGTATCAGAGCCAAGAACTCATTCAAGATTTGCTAAGAACCCAAGAAATCAATAGGATTTAGAACCTGCAATGGCTTCCGCGGCCTCTGCTGCCCTGTATGACATTGTGAAGTTCAATGGAACTAATGACTTTGGGCTTTGGAGAATTAAAATGAAAGCTTTGTTGGGTAATCTAGGGTTAGATGAAGCCATAGAAACTGAAAAGAAATTGCCTGAAAACATCACTGATGAACAGAAAAAAGAAATCAGTGATCATAGAAAAGAAATAAACAAGAAAGCTTTTAATACCCTAATCTTGAGTTTAGGAGACAAAGTCCTTAAGGAAAGTGTCTAAAATGGAATCAGCAGAGGCATTAAGGTTAAAGTTAGAAAGTCTTTATATGACAAAATCACTTTCAAGCAGGCTGTACTTGAAGGCTAAGTTTTTTACATTCAAAATGCAAGAAGGGCAGAAACTTCAGTGTCATATTGATGATTTTAATAAACTATCTTGATTTGGAAAACATAGATATAAAATATGATGAAGAAGATAAGGCTCTTGTATTATTGCATTCCTTGCCTAAGTTATATGAAACTTTTGTTGATATCCTTAAACATGGTAGGGATACATTGACCTTATAGGATGTAATAGGAGCATTGAACTCTAAGGAGTTGCAACAGAAAGTAGAGGGAAATAGTGCTGCCGGTGATGTACTCTCGGTTGGAACAAAATCAGATAGGAAGGATACTAGACAAAGAGGAAGGTCTAGATCAAAATCTTAGAATGGAAGGAGAATAATAAAATGCTATCACTGTCATGAGGAGGGCCACTTCAAGAGAAATTGTCCAAACAGGAAAAAGGAATCCCAAGAAAGAACCAGTCCGGAATATTCTAGTACCATGAGTGGATTTAGCAATGAGAGTGCGAATGTCCTATAAATTTTTCTTGAAATGCTGGAAAAGAAGCATAGGTTCTAGGTTTAGGGTGTACTCCTCATAAGAAAATGGTATTACTAGGCAACTATTAAGAGTTAAGAGTCTAAGGGAATTGGAGATGTGAAAATTAGGATGCATGGTGGATCTGTTTCCATAAGTTCAGAATCTGTAAACTTGTCCCTGTTTTAATTATAAACCTAATTTCCTTAGGAGAATAGATAGAGAAAGGTATCTAAGGCTAAGGATATTAGGGGAGGGAAAGGTATAAGGGAATAGGAATCATGTAGTTTGGTAAGGTTACCAAATGTAGAAGTCTCCAAAACAGACTTTATATATGTCAAAATCCCATTAGAGATCAGTTTCTAGGATCTGGGGGGGGTCTATCTAGGACTTGTCTCATGGTGGAGCTAGGTGAAGTGTACCTAGGGGAGGTGATGAGTCCCTCAGAAATTCCCAAGCGTGTAAGAGCTTACTGGAATTGAATATGATCTTGCTGGAATTTGCTTCTGGTATGAGGGGTTAGGTGTAGTAGAGTTGTGGAATAGGTATGCCTAGGTCTCCTAAAGCTAGAGTTCTTACCTATGTAGGAAAACTCTACCAATAGGATATGAAATTAGTTGTTTCTAAGGTCAAGGGATGAATCTGGAATGCTGTGTAAAGAAGAACAGCAAGTATAGTCCTTTGGGAATGTCCTAAACTAACCTATGAACCAGGGTATAGCAATAGGTAAACCTGGAAATTTCGTTTGGGTTTGATCATCCTCATTGTGTAAGCAAGGGCTGAATTGCAAAAGAAACTAGTGTTTTAAGATAGTTGAATAGGCTGGAAAATAGAAACCTCTTGTACAAGAAGAAGAGATGCACTCTTGTCCAAATGAATGGCATGGAGCCATGAAAATTTGGGGAGAAATGAAATTTAAACTTTAAGTGAAAGATCCCTTTAGGTTAAATGGGTGGAGTGACTATTTGTGAATTAAGGAAGGTGCTGGAAATGGGGAAAAGTCTAGGAAAAGGCTAGACAAATGGCCATTGGTTAAAACAGCACATGAAGGCTTAATTTCAGGTCAAATAGGTATCACTAACAGCCATCATCCATGTGAAAATTAAGGGAAATTTGATCTTATAGAGTAGCCCAAGGGATTAGAGGCTAGAGGGAAATGTAAGCAAGGTTGATTGCTTAGAAGATCTGTCTATGAATGATAGTAATTCCCAAGGTGAAGGTATAAGAAATCTGATCCTTCTAGGATAAGTCCAAGGATTAAAATGGAGTCCAGAAGGATGATGTGAGTATTTCAATGGTATGCCTAGTGAAATGTAAGGCATCTTCACCGGAAATTATCCATGAAGGACTCTCAAGGTGTAGTTGAGAACTCAGGTCAGTGTTTGAGAGTGTAGGATAAAGGAGAAGATGGAAATTCTAATGCATAGAGGATGGAATAGAAATTGACAGCTTATGATAGCCTAGGTTATCCAAACCTAAGCATATCTTGATAGACTGGTAGCTAGAAGAGGCACAAGAGAGATGAGTAGTCCTTTGAGTTTGAAGCAAACATAAGAAGGAAAGACAGCAGTAAAGCCTAAAGGCCGATTTTGGGAGCTAGGAGTAAGTCTAGCAATGTTAAGACCAATCCGGGTAAGGTGCACTGTTGTTGTGATGCTATGTAAAAGTTTGGACCCCTTGGGATGGAGAAATAACATTAAGTATGGATTTGGTTTATGGTGAAGTGTACTTAGACAGAAAGTTATGTATTTTAGGTTGCAGGTTGTATAGCTGGAACCCTAAAGGAATGTCTAGGTAGAAAAGTTGAAATAGCCAATGGGTAGTCCATTTGGCTTAGATTCAGTCCCACCATGGAAAGGACCAATCATATTGATGTTAGGAAAGTTATTCATGAGGGAAATCCTTGAGAAAGAGGATCAATCCTAATAAGAGTTGCAAGTATTGGTAATGCAGCTGGATGTATTATCCAAGGTGTTCCATTGTTGAAATTTACAGCAGTGTTTTGATATTCTTAATGTTTGTTGTTGTTTTTGAGTGATCAGGCTGTGCAGTAGTCCAGATGAGAGCAGGTCAAGTTCATCTATTGGAAGGCCAAAGCTTGTATGGATGAAGGTTGAAGTATACTCAAGACAATGGTGGAGAATTGTTAAAAGTTGTCTTAAGTATAGGATAATAAGATCAGTGAAAGCAGTTCACATAAGTGGCTATTGAAGATTTAGATAGGAAATTGTATCCCATGCAAAATTAGTGAAAGTTATGGGGTTAAAATGTAATTATCTAAAAGTTTTCATTAGGATGTTCACCTTCTGTTATAAATAGAAAGCAGGGGGAGTCATTTATGGGTATGAAATTCTGTCGAGTGCATGTATTCTCTGAGAGGAAAGGCTAGATGATTGATAGCACTATGTAATCTTGGGAGAGAATAGTATGGGTGTTCTCGGCAAAGGAGAGACTGTTCTACTAATTTCTGATTAAATCAAGACTGCTCTTGGGAAGATTTGAAGGCTGGATGTAGGGTTGCAACTGGTGCAATCCGAACCAAGATAAACTGTTGTCTTATGTTTGTGGTTTGAATGTTTCATTTCTGTTTTCATTCATTTAATTTTGTTCTTACAATTTCAGTTTCTTATTTCTGTTGTTTTGGATTGATTTTGGGTGAGGAGTTGAGAGAACTAACACTTGTAAACATTGTTTGAATGAAAACAGGCAGTGGGGTCTGTCTCAGAAGCCATTCGGCTGATTTCATCTTGGGACAGATCAGGAGAATTTCGTATCCAGGAGGCATACAATTTCTTCAGAATTAAGGGGCCCAAGAGACAGTGGGTTGTGGTTGTATGGAGCAGCTGTATCACACCAAAGCATGCCTTCATTCTCTGGGTATGCGCTAAGTCCAAGCTTCAGACTAAGGACAGGCTACATTTTTTGGATATTGACAGCTCGTGCCCTCTATGTGGGGTGGGGGAGGAATCTGTTCAACATTTATTCTTTCAATGCACTTTTAGTGCTATGGTTTGGGGCCACATCAAAGCCTGGTTGGGCATTTCTAGGACCATGTCCACTATTGCTAGTGCTTTAAAGTGGATCAAGAAGGAAGGCCGAGGCTCATCTTGGCATAGTAAAAAGAAGAGAATTGCTCTCGCCTGCTCTATTTATCAGATCTGGAATGCGCGGAATAGGATGATTTTTGAGGGCACTAGGCCTCATGTGGATTGCTCTATTCGTCGGATTAAAACATATGTATACAGAGTTATTTTTTCTTTGTATCCCCATGTTTTAGTCCAACACAAGCATCATGTTTTGAGGCATTAGTTTGGTCCTTTTGTTTTCTCCTAAGTATGCCTAGTGTATCCTGTACAATTTGATCTATATATATATATATATATATGTACCTTTCGATCAAAAAATAAAAAAATACTTGCAAAGAAAGATATAATTTCATAAAGGAAAACTCACAGCATTCTTAATCTTGCTTGTTATATCAGCAGCCTTCACGGAAGCAATTCTCAAACACTGCATAATGGCACTATGCATGACACCAATTCCTCCAGGTTTTTGAATAGCACAAACATCCCCATTGATATTAAGTGTCACGGTCATTCTTCCCTTCATAACAGCCTCTTCATCATGGGAAGGATCCACCACCTACACATCAATTTTAATAAGAAACCATTTTTTTATGGGTAAAGATCTAAATCATATTTGCACATATTTACTGACCACAATGTTCTCGTTGCTGAAGAATCCAAAGCTTACAGCAACAGGAAGGTGATGTATTATCAAAGGAAGAGGCTCCCTTGCCTGTCAGAAAAGCAAAAAAACATCAAACCACCTGCAAGATGGCGCATCTCACATAATATCCCACTAAGGATGAATGAGTAGTAATCTGTACTGTGGTGTCTAATTGCGTAACAAGAGACAATCTTGCAAAATTATTTCATTGAAATAATTTGATTAGCAAAAAACAAAATCATTGGAAGAATTTTAAATTGTCAGTATCAGTATATGTGCATATCATCTAAGACATGCCCCCACAAGCTGGGTTAGGATAAGAGATAAAATCTTCCGAGGACTTGGGAGGGTTTACTGCAAGAAATGCCTACGGAGAGAAGGTCATGATAAAGGCAGGCCTAACTGGTCATTTGGGTACAGTGAATGGTTTGAGATATAAATGGAGATCATGGAGTTGGACAAAAAAATGAGGGCACACTATTCTGAAATTTGTCACAACATATGAGTTCACCATAGATAACACTAGGTCCAAGAAGCTGGACAAACACATAAAAATGGCTTATCAACTAAACAAATAAACTACTGTCATATCTGACATCTGATTGGGGGTCTTTTCCGTAATTGAGGAAGAGATGGGAATTGGCGGGAGAGAAGAAACAAGAGAATTATAGAGAGAGAAATGAATAGAAGAATAGGAGGGAAAAGATCAGTGGAATAATTCTCACATGATCCCCATCCTCTAATGATCTTCTCATTTATAGGAGAGATACATTCTAGAGAATTCCCTATAACAGACTCTCGGCAATTAGGCCCCAAGTGGCCATGTGCACTTGGGCTCTTAATTACCCCTATACCATTACTAATTACAATCATAACCTGCCCCTAATTACAGTAGTGCCCTCGGGTTTTGACAACTCCCCTCCCCTTGAATTATTTCTTGTCCCCAAGAAATCAAAGGAACCTGGCCACCTAGGGATATTGTTGGAGAAGATCTGGTAGATACTCCCAATTGGTGTTTCGGGATGCAAGTGTGTCCACTGCACCAAAACCTGGGTGGGGAGCATGAAATCCTTGTAAATCACCCTTTTGTCCAACACTACTTCAGGTTCCACTTCCAAAATCCCATCTTCAACCAGAGGTACCTCCCTACTAACTCCCTCAATTGTTCCTACTACCTTCTTTAATAGGGATACATGGAACACCAGGTGCAGCCCTACTTCTTCAGGAAGTTGTAACCAATAGGCTACTGGCCTTACTTTGGCAATGATTCGGAAGGGACCATAGTACTTGGGGCTGATTTTAGATGTAGGACCCTTACAAAAAAGGAGGTGTTGAAACATGTTAACCTTCAAATAGACTTCCTCTCCCACCTCAAAGGTCCTATCTCAGCGGTGCCTATGGGCCATCTACTTCATTATCTATTGTGCCATAGTGAGCTCCTTCTTAATCACTTGCAATGCCTCCTGTCTTGCTTGCAAGTATTGATCAACTAAAGTTTCAACTGGAGTGTAATGCAGTGGGTACCCAAAAAATGCTTCAAAGGGAGTTCTTTTATAGGCTATATGGAAGTTGGTGTTGTACCACCATTGCGCTAATGCCACCCACCTACACCAACTCCTTGGTTTTGTAAAGTACAAGCACCTTAAGTATATTTCTAAGCATTGATTCACCCGCTCTATTTGTCCATTAGTTTTTGGGCGATAAACTGATAACAACTGCAACCCTATTCTATAGTTCTGAAAGGCGATAGGCGTATCGAGACGTAAAGGGTCCTGGAACTTGAGGTACGATGTCCACGAGGCGAGGTGTGCCTTTGTGAAGCAAGGTGCACCTTTTAAAAAAAAAAACTCAAAATCTTGTAAAATCATAAGCAACTATCAAATTATCAATAATGACACATGGATATCATTCATGATTCATCATCTTCAAATTCTAAACTAACAACATCAAAGTTGATTCATTCATCATGCAAATTCTAAACTAGAAACATTATCAAAGTTAAACTCAAAATCTCAAACTCGAACAAGTACCAATCATCATGCAAAGTTCTAAACAAACACAAACACTACAAGTCCACAATCAATGAAGAAGTTGTTGAAGTATGTCTTAATTTCTAGAATGAAGCCTATTATTTGACCTGACCCGGATAATTTGGGACAAGACCCAAATGTGGATTTTTCATGAGAGCTGTGGTGGTAGCGGAGGTATGGAGCAGCCCTAATCTCCAGATATATATATATATATATTCTCATTCGCTGCTTTGAAGTCGAAGCCGAAGCCGAAGACGAAGCCGAAGTTGAACCCAGTTGTGATCGAGTTTGTTTAATTCTAATTCTAATCAAATAAAACAAGTAAAAAACTCACGAAAGTAGGATGGAATCGAGAAGAGGGGAGGCTGGAACCGAGAATGGCAGCTGGTTTTGGTAGGCAGTAGGCTACTTGACAGCTGGTTTCATGAGGCGCACCTCACGCCCTAGCGCCTCGCCATGCAAGGTGCGCGCCTCTTGGAAAACGCCTCACCTCGGCCCAGTCAAGGCGCCAAACTTGCGCCTAAGCGCACCTTTAACATCTAGGCCTTATTCCCAGCCCTTGAAATATCTTGTCCCTGTCGAAGACAACTGCCCTTGGTAGTCCATGTAGCTTAAACACCGAGTCCATCAATTTCCTAACCACTTCTATAGCAATAAATGGGTGTGCCAAAGTAATGAGGTGACTGAATTTTGTCATTCTATCAACTACCACTAGGATAGTGTCAACCCCTCAAATTTGGGCAGTCCCTCTACAAAATCCATGGAGATCTATTTCCAAGCTTGAGAGGGTATCTCCAAAGGTTGTAGGAGACCCGGATAGGGTACTTGCTCATGTTTGCACCTCTGGAAAATGGTGCACTGCAACACGTGCTTGGTCACATCCCTTTTGAGCCCTGGCCAATCAAAAAGTTGTCTTACTCGATGATAAGTCACATTTAGTCTGGAATGCCCACCTATAGGGGAGTCATGCAATGATTGGAGAATATGTTTCTTGAGCTGCTCATCCTCCCCAATGACCACCCTGCCTTGGTATTTTAACAGTCCCCCCTCAAGAGTATACCCAGATTCTTCGAGTTTGTACTGCCAACCTAGTTAGTATTTCCTTAATCCATGTGGTCTACTCATACTGCTTGTGATGTCTTGTACCCAATTAGGAATCAAGGCCGATATAGAATGGCAGCTAGTTGTGTTCTCCCTTCTTGATAATGCATCTACCACCAAATTTTCCTTCCCCTTTCTGTACTAAATGATGCAATCAAACCCCATCAACTTGGTGATCCCCTTCCGTTGCAACTGGTTGTGCGCTCTCTGTTGGGAGAGAAATTTCATACTCTCATGGTTTGTCCTAATGGTGAATCTTCTTCCCTCAAAATAATACCTCAACTTCTCTATGGCCATCAAAACAACTAGCAGCTCTTTATCATATATACTCAAGCCCAAGTGTCTTGGGGCTAGGGCTTCGCTCAATTAAGCCACAGGTCTGCCCTCTTGAATTAGCACAGCCCTAATCCCGATATCACAGGCATTTGTCTCCAAAATGAATTTCTTAGAAAAGTCAGGTAGAGCCAAAATTGGGGCTTGAATCATGGCTTTCTTTAACGTCTCCAAGGCCTCCTCTACCTTAGTTTCCCAGTGAAAGTTGTTCGTTTTCAATAGATTAGTGAAAGGCTTGCTTATCACTCCATAGCCCTTGATGAATCTCCAATAATAACTTGTAAGCCCCAGGAACCCCCTCAACTCCTTAAGGGTTTTGGGTTTAGGTCATTGCTCCATGGTTGCAATCTTTTGAGGATTTGTGCGCACCCCTTGTTCGAACATAATGTGGCACAAATATTCCACTCTAGACTCTGCAAATGTGCACTTGGACTGTTTCACATAGAGTTGATGGTCTTTGAGGATTTCAAATGCCTTTCGAAGATGGGTCAAGTGCTGGTCTAGGTTAGGGCTATAGATTAAGATGTCGTTAACGAATACCGGCACAAATTTTCTAAGGTAGGGAGCAAAGATATGGTTCATTAGAGCTTGGAAGGTTGCAGATGCATTAATGAGTCCAAATGGCATTACTAAGAACTCATACCGTCCTTGGTGGGTCTAGAAGGCTGTTTTAGGACAATCATTGGGGTTCATCCTAATCTAATGATACCCTGAAGTAAGGTCTAATTTAGAAAAGATTGAGGCCCTGTAAGTTCATCAAGGAGAACATCAATAATAGGTATTGGAAATTTGTTTTAGATAGTTAGGGAATTCAATTGCCTGTAGTCTACACAAAATCTCCACGATCCATCCTTCTTTTTCACTAGAAGGACCAAGGAAGCAAACGGGCTTTGGCTCCATTAGATAAGGGATTTGTCCAACATGTCCTTAACCAATTTTTCAATTTCAGCTTTTTGAACAAGGGATTATCGATAGACTCTTAGGTTAACTAGTTTACTATTAGGTTTGAGGTGTGTCAACGATTGAAGTTTAAAGTTGAATGATTGGCGATTGAATAGAAGAGGATAAGGAGCCAAGAAGATAAATCCTTATTTGTTTTAAATTTTTTAATCTCTTATGTAAACCTATAAATTATGAAGCTATCTAGTCCTACTAATTAGGATTGTAATTTATTCCTATTTTTTAGGAGAATTATTAGGAGATTTCTTGTATATATTAGCTTACACACGGAATGGAAGAAAAGGAATTTTATTCTCTTCAAAATTCCTTTTGACACAGCCTTCTAAGGGGCTCCTTTTTCCGGCCTCCAATGCCTTTCTCAGGCGTTCGTTATCACCACCTTAGTGGGATAATCAAGGCCTCCTTTGCCTCTTTTTTCTTACCTGATCTTTGATCATTTATTCCTTCACTTGATAGGATAGGATGTCTATTGCCTCTAACACGAATACTACACCGAAGACGATGGAAACCAGCAGCACCACGAAAGTTCTGTTTGTTGGAATAGGCAATACAGGCAATGGAGGTGAGTTGCAAAATCTCGAGACGGCCTACCGGTTGAATGAGAAAAATTATTTGAAGTGGTCCCAGTTGATCTGTACTTTTCTCAAGGGAAAAGGGAAAATAAGTCATCTATTAGAGATTGGTCCTAAGGAGGAAGATCCTATGTTTGTAGCATTGGATGAGGATGATTCCTTAGTGATGTCATGGCTATGGACTTCAATGGTACCGGAGATAAGTGATACGGTGATGTTCTTAACAACTGCAAAAGACATATGGGAGGCAGTCAAGTTCACCTATTCCAAGGTGAAAGATGCTACACAAATTTACGAAGGACCAAGATTGCTGCCACCGAACAAGGGGTAAGGTCTATCGCTGAGTATGCCAATACACTACAAACTTTATGGCAAGAATTGGATCATTACTAATGCCTAAAGATGAAATGCAATGAAGATGCAACATTACAAAAAAGGTTTGTGGAGAAAGAAAGAACCTACGATTTCTTGGTTGGATTTAATATGGAGTTTGATGTAGTAAAAGTTCAAGTTCTTGGTAAGGAGGATTTGCCCTCTTTAAATGAAATAATCTCTATAATCTGGGGTGAAGAAGGGAGAAGGGGAGTGATGCTAGACGACTCTCCAATAGAGAGATAAGCACTAGTATCACTAAAGGCTCCTAACAGGGGTCCTAAAGAGGAGAAGAAGGTTGGGGATAGAGACTCTCTATGGTGCACCTTATGTAAAAAAAACCTAGGCATACCATAGAGAGATAAGGAAAGTTACATGGAAAAACATCCAAAGGAGGATAGTTGAGGGGCCAAAGCCAAGCCTATATGGCTAGCAGCCAACAACAATCAGAACAGGGAGAAGGCTTGGATCTCAACCGGACAGAAATCGAGAAACTAAGGAATTTTCTAGAATCTCTTGACAAGAAAGAAAAAGTAACATGTTCTCTTGCACGTATTTCCTCTCATTCTCTTACCCTACATGTTTCGAGAATAACCCAATCTAACTCTTGGATCCTAGACTCTGGGGCAACAAATCATATGACCTCTCTTTCCCATTATTTCAGTACCGACAACCCTTGTTCTAGTCCCAAGAAAATAACCATGGCAGATGGGTCCTTAACCACCATTGTCGGCTAAGGAGATATCATTCTCAATGAATATCTTACACTCAAGAATGTTCTCCATGTCCCTAAATTATTTACTAACCTTATTTCCATTTAAAAACTGGTCCTAGACAATAATTGCAGTGCTAACTTTTATCCTACTTTTTGTGAAATTCAGGGACAGGAATCGAAGAAGACGATTGGGCTTGCTAAGTCTAGGGTTGGCCTATACTATCTTGAGGGACCAAATGAGCAAGAGAAAAAGGAAAAGGTGAATTATGTGTCATGTTTGGTGCAATCTAATAGAGATTAGATTTGGTTACATCACTATCACCTTGGTCACCCCTCATTTTTTACTCTTAGGGTCACATTTCCAGCTTTATTTTGGGGTCTTGATGTAAAAAAATTTCAGTGTTCAGTTTCTGAATTTTCTAAATATAAAAGGGTGACTTATCCTTCATCTAATAAATGAACTTTTGTTCCATTCTCTCTCATTCATAGTAATGTTTGGGGCCCTACAACTGTTCCCAATATTTCTGGGGCACGATGGTTTATAGTGTGTGTGGATGATTGCACCCAAGTGATGTGGTTATTTCTTATGAAAAATAAATCTGAAGTGAGCACTATTTCTCCTAACTTCTATAAAATGATTAGTACTCAATATAGAGTGAAAATCAAGAGACTAAGATCTGATAATGCCAAAGATTTCTTTAATCAATCCCTATCAAATTTTTTCCAACAAAAAGGGATTATACTTAAGTCCTCTTGTCCCTATACTCCTCAACAAAATGGGGTGCCCAAGAGAAAAAATGAGCATCTATTGGCTGTTACTAGAGCACTCCTTTTTCACCATTATGTTCCTAAACACTATTCGGGAGAAGCAATTCTAACTGCCACATCCCTCATCAATCAGTTGCCTTCCCAAACTCTTGACTCTCTCAACCCTATGCAGCTCCTAACCAAACACTTCCCTAAAATTCATATCCCTAGTTGCTAGAAAACAAAAAATTTTAGGTGTATATCATTTGTCCATATTCATAATCCTCATAGAGCCAAGTTAAACCCTCCAGCTCTAAAATGCATCTTCATTAGATACTCATCTACCCAAAAATGCTATAGATGTTACCATCCCCCTTTAAAAAAATTCTTTAGTGTCAGTTAATGGGACTTTTGTGGAAAACGTGCCATATTTTGACCATTCTCATAACAGCCAAACAGTCACAAACAAAGACCAAATTTTATCTCTATCTAATTTGGATTTTTCTTATTCTTTGTCTTATTCTGATTCGGTTAATTCTAATGATTCATCAAATATGACTTAGGAGGAACCTACTCCAAGTACTCCTCCTCTACAAGTCTATTCAAGATGAAAGCAGCTAGTTTCTAGCCCTATGCATGTCCAAGAATCCAATTCATCCCCTGAACCTGTTGTTGATAAGAGCACTAATAGTCTTCTTGAAATCTCATCAGGTAAATCCCTTATAAATCCCTCTAGATCTATAACTGAACCTATTGAACCTATGAGTGAGTCTAAAATCTCTCAAAGTGACCTTAAATGGCTTATTGCCCTTAGAAAAGGCACTAGGACCTGTACCAAGCATCTATTGCATCTATTTTTGTCCTATTCCAAATTATCTAACCCACAAAAAACCTTTCTAACCAACCTACATACCATACCTATTCCCAAGCACTTTACTGAAGCTATAGGGGATGAGAATTGGAGGAATACCATGGAAGTTAAGATGGCAACCCTTGAAAAAAAACCAAACTTGGGAGCTGGTTCAATTACCTTAAGGAAAACAACCTATGGGATGTAAATGGTTTTATACAGTCAAATATAATTTTGATGATACATTAGACAAATATAAGGCAACGCTAGTGGCAAAGGGATACACTCAAGTATATGGCATAGAATACCTAGACACATTTGCTATTGTTGCAAAGCTAAACACAGTTCGGGTACTCCTATCTCTAGCTGCTAATCTAGGATGGTCATAACTGCAATAACAACATATCCAGTCGTTATCCCACTATGTGGGGTTGGCTACATGAATTCTAGACTTCTATGTGGGTTACATCCCAATAAATAGTTTGTCTAGAATTCATATTTGGATCCGACTAGGTTTAACGTTGGTTGTCTGCTACCTAACGCAACCCTCCTCCTTTATCCGGGCTTGGGACCAACAGTGGATATCCCTTGGCAGAGTAATGATGAAATGAAGTTTCAACACCATCTTCATATGGAGAAGTTTCATAAGATGGTGGTGAATGAAGATAATTGATATAGTTGTGTTCCATCACTTAGTTGACATGGTGAAACCAACAAGTACAATATGAGAACACAACAAGCTGGCCATAACTACAATATGATGCAAAAAATGCCTTCTTGCATGGAGACCTAGAAGATAAAGTTTACATGGATTTACCACCTGGACATAGTCCAACTACCCAAAATCATGTACTGTGCAAATTGAAGAAGGCTTTATACGGCCTTGAACAATCTCCCAAGGCTTGGTTTGGCCAGTTTACGAAAGTAATGCTTACTCTAGGGTATAAACAAAGTCAAGGAGACCATACCCTCTTCATACATCACTCGGCTACACAGGGAGTGACAGCTTTACTTATATATGTGGATGATATTGTTATGATCGGAAATGATGAAAAAGGTAGGAATAAACTCAGGGAATGCCCAATCAAGGAGTTTGAAATTAAAGAATTTGGGAGATTGAAATACTTCTTAGGCATAGAAGTTGTCCACTCAAAAGAAGGCATCTTTATTTCATAACAGAAATATATTGTGCATTTGCTAACAGAAACCGAACTTCTAGGTTGTAAGGTAGCTGAAACTCCAATTGAACTCAATCATAAATTGAGGGAAGTTCCAAAGGATAATGAAGTTGATACGCGGTCCTGCCAAAGGCTGGTGGGAAGACTAATTTACCTAGCTCATACTCGGTCGAATATTTCATATGCAGTGGGGGTGGTTAGCCAATTCATGCATAATCCAAAAGAAACTCACCAAATGGCAGTTTATAGAATATTGCATTATTTGAAAGGAACACTAGGAAAAGGCATTATGTTCAAAAGGGGAGAATGCATGACACTTAAAGCCTATACTAATGCAGATTATGCAAGGTCGGTGGTAGACAGGAGATCTATATCTAGATATTGTACCTTCCTATGGGGTAACCTTATGACTTGGAGGAGTAAGAAACAAGGTGTAGCGGGCTAGGTCAAATGCAAAGGCAGAATTCAGATCCATGGCTCTAGGAGTTTGGGAGTTGCTTTGATTGAAAATATTATTAGATGACTTGAAAATCACTTTGGTAGCACCTATGAGACTCCATTGTGACAACAAATCAGCAATAAGTATTGCTCACAATCAAATCCAACATGACAGAACTAAGCATTTTGAAGTGGACAAACATTTTATCAAAGAAAAATTGGATAGTGGCTTAATTTGTACCCCATATATATCATCTTGTGAACAGTTTGCAAATATTCTAACTAAAGGGTTACCCGCAGCCATTTATTAGAAGATGACTAGCAAGCTTGGAATGGATGATATCCATTCTCAATCTGGAGGGGGAGTGTCAACGATTAAAGTTTAAAGTTGAATGATTGGCGATTGAATAGAAGAGGATAAGGAGCCGAGAAGATAAATCCTTATTTGTAATTAAGTTTTTTAATCTCTTATGTAAATCTATAAATTATGAAACTATCTAGTCCTATTAATTAGGATTGTAATCTATACCTAGTTTTTAGAAGAATTATATTAATGCTTTGCTCGAGTTATTATCCTAGAAGTTTAGAAGAAATCTAAGGAGACTATGATGATGATCATATGGCAGTTAGAGTGTAGGATACAATTTGTAATTAACTGTAAATATTAGGGGTAATTTAGACTTTGTAATAGTCGGTTATGTCCCCTAGGAAGGTCCACTGTTGAAGATTGTCTCAATTTAGTGATAGGTCAATATGCAGTGTTTTGTATGCAGTTATGGGTTAGTTAATAGGCAGGTGTCTCTCTTGTAATATTAGTTATTAGTGGAGGACAAATCCAAAAATATCATAACCGGCCCTAGGAAATATCACTCTATATTCTATAAATAGGGTAGGGGGCTGAAGGAGAGTTAATCGCATATACTCTTTCTATTTTCACAAGAGCCAAGAGAGTGAGAAAGCTGTGAGTTAGAATAGTCTTGTTCATTCTTGGAAAGGCTTGTATCGTGGGAGAGAGAAAGAGGAAAAGACCTGTTGTTATCTATCAATAAAGAAGGTTGCTCGGTGGTGGTTTCAAGGTTGAATGTAGTGCCATTCACATGGCATGAATTAGGATAAAATTTTTTCTCCTCATGTGGTTTGAATGTTTCATCTCTTGTTTTATTTATGCTTTGATTTTTGTTCTTTTATTGACTATTAGTGGTGTGGTGTCTTGGCCGATGAGTTGTGAGTGATTGTGAGGGGTGTGTGATCGGTTTCTTGAGAGGATTAAAGGTTGTCAGTTCTCCCAATTATAACATCCATCCTTTTAGTTTATAAATAAGAGGGCAAGGGGACCTGTTATGATCATCAATCATTCTATCATTTCATTCTCTTGTTCGAGTGCAGTGAGAAAAGAGAGAGAGAGCTATGATTAGTATAGTTCTTAGAGTCTTTTTGAGAGAATTGTACTCGAGTGTAAAGAGAAGGCGAGTGATTCTTGTATAGATTTTCTACATTCATTAGTGAATTGTTCTCTCGGTGGAGTTGCTGGATGTAGTGCCATTTCTATGACATAAACCAGGGTAAATCTACGTGCAAAGCATTGTGGTTTGGTCTTCTGTTCTCTTTTAAATTCTATCGATTCTTTACTTTCTATTTTGTGCGTGAATTGTGATTGATTCGGTGAGTATTGAGTGAGTAATTGGGCAATATTAGTGCTTCAGTTTTAACAAATTATTAGGAGATTTCTTGTATATATTAGCTTACTCACGGAATGGAAGAAAAGAAATTATATTCTCTTCAAAATTCCTTTTGACAAGGTGAATAAAATGATCAAGGAATCGGTGTGGGGGAAGGGTTGATGGAGTGGCAAAGATATCTACAAATTGCATTAACAATAGGTGAATTAGTTCATAAAAGTGTACCTGAGTGGTGGCTGGCACTAGGGTCCAGGGCATAGGTTGCCCTCTTCTCCTCTACTCGACTTCAGAATTGTCCTCCCCCTAATCCGTTTCCATCTCCAAGGCCTATAGGGAATGTAATTGCCCTATAGATGTTCCCCTTTGCTCCAAGAGCCTCTATAGCTTATTTCCTGACATTGCCTTACATTCTCCCGTCTCTTAACACCCCAACAAAGTAACCTTCTGACCCTCCCTATAAAAGTGACTTCCAAAGTGTTGAAGTCAAACACTAAGGCACTCATTGTCCGCATCCAATCCACCCCTAGTACGATATGGCAATCCCCTAACCTGAGAATCCTTAAGTCAACTGAGGATTCTTGTCCACTAATCATCTATCTGAATCCCTTACACTAGTATTGACTCACCATCCAGCTCTCATTGGCAATCAAAACAAATAGTGGAGTCTCCTGTAATTCACTTTGTAGGATAATGGTGGTTTCCTCATCAAGGAAACTATGGGTACTACCACTATCGATGAGTACCATGAGCTTCCTTTTTCCCACTATTCCCCTTACCTTCAATACCCTACCCCAGGCATAGCCTTGCAGGGCATGCATGGATATCTCCCCTCTTCCTTCTCCATCAGTCTGCTCTTTCTATTCTTCCCCTACCACATTTTCCACTTCTTCTCCCTAGCCTTCCATTGTAAGCAGCATCCTCATGCACTGGTGTCCTGACCCAAATTCTTCACCACAATGGAAACAGAGCCCCAGCTGCCGCTTATCCATAGTTAAGGCCTTAACTAGGGGTGGGGTTGGTTGGTGCCTTACTGTCAGCCCACTCCTCTATTATGGTTGATTACTTCCCTTACTTATTACCCCTTCTCCCCCATAAGAACTCTCCTCCTGAATTCCCTTAAGGGATAACTTGTGCCTCTTTGCAAAAGCCTCTAGGGCCATCTCATGAAGGTGAGCTTGCTCTACTACTGGCCCAACTGATGTAGGGTAGAGCATCTTCACGGTGGGGCAAATTTGATCATCCAGCCCACTGATAAAGCTGGATACGAAATAAGCTTCATCCAGGGAAGGGTGAGATAGGGATAACAAGGATCTAAGTTCTTCAAATCTCACATGATACTCCTCCACGGTTCCCTTTTGTTTCAACTTGTTTAATTCTTCTATGACATCCGTTCTAGTCTTCTCCCCAAACCAATTGCAAAGGCCACTTACAAACTCCTGCCAACTCCATTCCACCCTACCTATGCACCAATTTTGAAATTGGAACCAAGCATCAACCACATCATCAAAATACGTTGCAACCATGTTCACCTTGTCCCTTTCAGCTACTTTGTATTGGTAGAATACCCGCTCACACTGCCTAACCCACAATCGGGGTCTGTCTCTTTCAAACGCGGGAATGTCATTCGTGGCCCTAGAAGATTGGGGTGGGTGCCCCAACTCCTTGGGTCAGATTATCCTCCTTTATCTCCACCCTATCCCCTGCTTCCATCTGATTGCTAGGTAGCTATCTAGTCCCCGACGTCATCAAAAATGGAGCTGATTGAAGCCCTGGGAGGGAAGTCCATCAAGAGGTTGGCATTGGGCTATCAAGCAAACATGCTCAAGGTAGAACTCAATTGGTGGCTTAATCCTAGAAATTCCTCCCTAATCCCATTAACGGCTCGATCCAAATTGGTTGCATTCTCTTATTAGCTCTAGTTGATCTCCTCTTAGAGTCTACCGAATCCCGAACTCCAACGTTTCCAAACAATCATCTACCTACTCATGATTCTGTCACATTCCCAATTCAATGGCATCCAATCTAGATTCCAATTGTTTCGCCTGGGTGCCTTCAACCATAACCACTGCTCCGACCAGATTGCCGACTCTTATACCAATTGTCAGATTCGAGTTCTAATTGGGGGTCTCTTCCGTAATTGAGGAAGAGATGGGAATTGGAAGGAGAAAGAGAGAGAGAGAGAGAGAAATGAACAGAAGAATAGGAGGGAAAACATCAGTTGACTAATCCTCACATGATCCCGATCCTTTAGTGATCTTATTTATAAGAGAGTTACATTCTAGAGAATTCCCCATAACAAACTCTCGGTAATTAGGCCCCAAGTGGCCATGTGTACTTGGGCTCTAATTACCCTATACCATTACTAATTACAATCATAACCTGCCCCTAATTATAGTAGTGCCCTTGGGCTATGAGAACTACTTTCTTAGAAAACAATAGAATCATTTATGTTTTAAGAATTGTAAAATGAGACCAAAACTATGTCTAACTACTCAACATAGGCTTATAGTTCATCAACTCCATATCAAAAAAATGGAGGAAGAATGAAACATAACAAATCCCAAGAATCAAATAGTGCGATTCAAAAGGTTAAAAACAAGCTATGTTCAAGGAAAAGATGTGGCAGAAAAAACTGGATGGTAGGGAATGCAAACCAAATGTGAATTACGATGGATAGCCTATTCTATGCTCAAAAAAAAAAAAAAAAAAATCTAAAGAGACAAAGGGGAAAAAAACTCCAAAAAAAAAAAACTCAAAAAGAGTCTTGGTAGTGGAATGAAGAGGTTCCAAACAACAACAACAACATATCCAACCGTTATCCCACTATGTGGGGTTGGCTACATGAATTCTAGACTTCTATGTGGGTTACATCCCAACAGATAGTTTGTCTAGAATTCATATTTGGATCCGACTAGGTTTTACGCTGGCTGTCGACTACCTAACGCAACCCTCCTCCTTTATCCGGGTTTGGGACTGGCAGTGGATAATATCCCCTGGCGGAGTAATGATGAAATGAAGTTTGAACACCATCTTCACATGGAGAAATTTCATGAGATGGTGGTGAATGAAATAAGAGAGTTTGCTATAAGACTTCACATAAATGTCTTGACGAAGAAAAACTTGAAGAGGTATATTTTATCAAGAATGGAAGAAAAGAAGGCAGCTATTGAAATAAAGAGACAAAAAATGGGAAAAGAGATACATATAAGTTAGCCAATGCAAGAGAGAAAAACAAGGGATTTTTAACCAAGTGAAATGCACAAATGCTAATAAATATGGGGGCAATCAAGGAAAGATGATGAGTTTTTCTCTGAAAAATATATAAATTACATGCTCTATAAACATATTTGTCCAAACAACATAAAGCAAGCTATAAAAAAATAATAGTATGGCTGTTGGACTGGTTAATATCTTAATAGAAATATGAAAATACATGGAAGAAAGCAACATTTTTTGTTAACAAAATTATTTAATGTAATCAATGAATCACAAAGTGTGCAAGGCGAGCAGAGAAAAAAAAAGCATTTTAGTGCCTCTTTATAAGAATAAAAGACATGTTCAAAGTAATGAAAACTATAGAGGGATCAAGCAAATGAGCAACACTATGAAACTTTGGAAGAGGGTAAATGATCAAAGGTCAAAGAGAGAAACCAAACCATCTGGAAACCATTTTGGTTTCCACATCCTGCCACCTCTAATGGAATGGTTTATAGATAAACAAAACAATCTGTCAGGGTCCTAGGGTTTACCTAGGGGTTTTTGAGGAAATTACCGAGAGAAATGGAAGGAGATTAGACAGGAGGAGGGAGATAACAGACAGAATTTTGGGAGGGTGTTATCTTGGGAGCACTGGTAACACTCAATTGGCCTTATAAAATGCGCACGCACACACACAAATGATCGTTACAGAATAAAAGATCGATAGGACAGAACACAAATGTAAAGACGCAACATTAAACAAGCTCACAAGACACCAATTTTATCCTAGTTCAGATCATCAAGTAATTGATGACCCTACGTCCAGCCTTAAACAGAGAGCAATCTTCCTTTAGATCTTGAATGAATCAGTACATCGATGGCCTCACACGAGTACATGATTTACAGAGATTACAAAGGCTATCAACAACTAGACTTTTCTCTCAATGGCACTCGTTTGTTTCATATCCTCTAATCGAATACCCCAGCCCTCTATATATAAACCATAGGGGCGGATTGAACAAGGATAATATGCCGGTAGTTACCGTTAGACACCATTAGTTACCGTTAACTAACTAACTGAAACTTGAGGCTTCTGATTGATATCACCACTGATCCTTCTGGGCTTACTCGATGCAAATATATAACAGATGGAAATCAGAGGAGCTCAAGAGAGGACAGAAATTCAGATATCCATTCACACATACCCCCCTCTTTACATCTCCGGTAGGTTTATATAGCTACTTCCCCAAAGTGAAACATAAAATACAATCAACTAAAATACCAAAACTATCTACAACTACCGACTATATTTACTATTATATACTTAGGATCCTGACACACTCTTCATGTGACATTTAAAGACATGGAAAAAGCATATAATAAAGTCCCCAAAGAATCTTGTCGAAGATGTTGAAGAAGAAAATAGTCTGGATTGCTTGTACAAAGGAATATGTTAGAATTCATGGAGGACATATTAAGATTTTTCCAATTATTGAATTACATCAAGGATCAGATCTTACTTCTTTGCTCTTATGATTGATGAACTTACAAAATGCGTCCAAGAAGAAGCGCCTAGGCTTTTGTTATTTATAAACAATATTATTCAAGTGGGTGAGACATAAGTAAGGCGTGAATAATAAACTTCATTTATGGAAAAACGCCTTATAACCAGGAGATTCTAAGTTTAGTACATCAAAAACCGAAGGAGTAAAATGCCCATTAAGTAAAATCAAAAGCATGGAAAATGTCATTTTAATACTTGGAGATCTTATCTCGAAAAAAGATCAATTTAGATATCTAAGATCAATTGTTCAAAAGAATGGGAAATTATGAAGGAGGTTATTCATAAGATTAAGGCATGGTATTTAAAACATAAAATGCCTTGGCATTTTATGTGATCTTAAAATCCCTTTAAAAGTAAACTAAAAAGGGAAATTTTATTGGGATAGTTACGGGATCATCTTTGTTGTATAGTATAGGTTTTAATGTAGAAAGAACACAAAAAGAGATCTACTTTATTAGCTGGTATACAAGGTATGTATATACACGAGTAGATAGAGATAGAGGAGACCTACTTAGTGTACAATTCTAATCTATCTATCTATTTCACATTTACAAATATAAAACAGAAGAGATAAGATGGTAAAAAGAGAGATAAAAGGAGAGATAATTGGCCTTATCTCCCTCTTGATTATTCTGACATATTAGGAGGTTTATCTTGATGACACTACTGGATAATCCTCCTTATTTAACTTTAATTATCCACATATAGCTAAAAAGGTTGGACAGTTAACTATGAATTTTGCAAAATCCAAGCACAACTTAAGATAAGAATATCATGATAGATGAGTGGCCATACATGAAAACACCACACACACAAAAAATGGCATCATGCATAATATTGTTTGATCATCCGAAGAGAAAACAGATAGATGAACCAATAAGACGATCTGATGAAATAGAGTGTTTGAAGCAAAAGAGGGAGAGAAAGACCCCCCCCCCCCCCCAAAAAAAAAAAAACATAATACCTAGTCAAAAACCCTGAAGCATGAGAGATACAATAGAATAGCCTTAGGATATGCCTGGAGATCTAAAATTTTATATAATCAACCCCACCTAGTGGAATTAAGGATTGTCATTGTTGTGTTACAACTCTCGGGTAGAACTCACCCTCAAAAGTTAGCTGTTAAGGAGAGAATGTCCAAGAGATTATAAACCCCACATCAGGAGCCTGAATTTCCAATGTAGGACAAGGTCCATACCCTACAGTGGACCATAACATACCACCGTGCTCCACAGCCCGGCGCCCACAATGGCAAACTGTGCACTAACCACTGCTAGTCTCAGGCGAACACTTCAATGCTGGCGTCATCTCCGTCGCCCCTCGCTTACACTGAGAGATCGCTGGACTTTGCAACTTCTTGTGATATAATTGGCTTAGCTCAACTTTCAAATCACCCGCTCTGTGGCACCTTCTGATTCAAAATCACCTTGGCTATTCGTCTCCTTTGATCAATTGTGATGCAACCAACGGAATTCTCTGGAATTGAGAATCGATGGCTGCAGTAATCTATGAATTGGCTACCAAATTTGTCGAAATTGCTTTGCCCTTCCACTTCGGCCAATAATTATTGCAATTCGCGGCTAAGCATCACCTCTTGCTTCGCCTTCCAAGTTCGCCAAGCTTGTCGAAATTCACGACCAAAATCGTTGGCATGTTCCTCCAGTACGAGTCTCCTCTGTATCAGCTTCACTAATTTGCCTTTATCACCTTCTAGTATCAGGTTGGATTCACTGTTCGCACTCGCCTAACAACACCGAGGCCTACAGAAATTGTTGGAGCTCTTGAATTCGTTTGAATCTTTTGAAAGCATCGCTTAATCGATTCTACACCAAGTCATCTTATTTTGCCTGTCCTAACGTGCTACTAAGATTGCAAAAATTACATTTGGAACAATCGTCTTCAATTATGAACAAAGTTACCAACACTCTTAGCCGAGAGTCACTCCTCCGTGCATTGGAAATTAATCAACAACGAAAACTGCCGAGGAACAATGCTCTGATACCATTTGTCATGAACCTAGGGTTTAGCCTAAGGTTGGATTGGAAATTGGAAGAATGAAGGGAGAATTTAGAAAAAGAATAGGGAAGAACAGAAAATGAGGGAGGGAAAGATCGAGAGACAGAGAGAAAGGAAGGAAATTAGACTTCAATTGTCAATTCAAAACATAATTCTCTCCTCTTACAATTGGCCTTTTTATAAGCATAGCTAGCTGCTTAACTAATTTCTAACAGCACCCATGTGCTCCTAACAAATTGCAAATATCCCTAACAAACTATTATACCCTATTACAATAATACCCCTTTATTGTTCCTAGGGTCATGACAATTCCTTCCTCCTTGAGAGAGTTCTTGTCCCCAAGAACTTGCAGCAAGTAGCCATTGCTTCATCCAATTCCCGCCTTCTCTATCTGATTTACCTTTCTTTCTTTCTTTCTCCTTCTAGGCCTCTTCTTCTTCCTCGTTCTTAAGTGTCCAAGATCAATCCCCGTTGTAAGTTGGCCTAGAGCTTCAATAGGAGCAACCTAATAGAGTTTAAGTTCAATACACTCACCATCTATAATAGTTGTCTAGCCAAGATTGGTCACCACTTTAAGAGCACAATCAGTCATTGGTTCATTCCACCCTACAGTAGATAGCCACTTGAATTTTCCAGTGGAAGTAAAAAACAGCACAACAGCAGAAGTTTTGTTCCCTTCAACAAAACCTTTGGCTTCTTCCACTATATCCCTTAGCTTTCCTCCGGCTAGTGTTGTCTTCACCTTCTCGTTGCCTATTTTACCCCAAGTTAAGGACAGTTCAGCCTACTTTGGAACGAAAATCCCATCGAAAGAATGCCTTTTCTCAACCTCCAGCTTCTTCCTTACTGTTGGTTCAAGTTTATCAGCCTTAGGGTCAGTGATGGAGTACAATTGAGGTTTGAAGAGCTGATGGCCTTGATGCTCAATCATAACCCCTATTTGACAAAGTCCTCTATTGGAGGATATAGATGGGAAGATATTGAGGGTGTTACTCATAGAATCAAGGCATGATAGTTAAAATGGAGAAGTGCACTTATCATTTTATTCCATTATAAAATCAACTTAAAGCTAAAAGGAAAGTTTTATTAGACAACTATAAGACCATCTTTATAATATGGCACAAGATGTTGGGTACTTAAAAACCAGTATATGCAAAATATGAGCATAACTAAGATAAAAATGTTATGATGAATGTGCAGTCAATCAAATAAAAAAAACAGAATTGCGGATGAAACATCTATAATAATGTGAGAGCACCTTATTAGAGATAAGATGTACAAAATACAATTAAAATGGTTTGAACATGGAGGAAGAAAACCTATAAAATGGGGGCGGGGGGAGTTTCTGAAAAGAGGTTAAAAATACCAAACAAAAATCAGTCAAAAATCAAATCCCTGCAAGTAGGATGATATTGGCTCACATAAGAAGTCACCACGAACAGAGATAATTCAAAGCTAGGATTCATGTAGCAGACCCCATCTATTGGAATTAGGGCTTGTGACGATAAATCTCTTGTTTTAATCATGCTTGGTAGCTCCTTTATACCTTGTTCTGTATATAAGTATATTTTAAATTACTAAATAAAATGATGCAACAACTTTTTCATTTCATTTCTAGCCAAGAAAGGTTTTCGGTTAGTTCAACCATCTAGAATGCCCCTAAAAGTTAATACCATTATCACAAACATAGGTTAATGTTTGCAAACTAAGTACATTGAGTATTTATTTTATATAAGGAAGACAACTAAGAAAAGAAGCAACTTACCTAAGAGTAGTAACAATAATAACTTAAAACTTAACGAAAGGATCTGACTCCAGGTCTAATGTTAGATATTCTTTTTCTTTTCACAAATCTAGTCTAGTATTTATTTATGGAAGGAAAACAACTCCATAAGCAACAACTTATTGCAAAATAGCAGTAATGACAAATAACAAAAAAGTTTACCTCAGGTGGATGTACTATAACTTCCTGACCATCTTCTCCACCTAATGTGCATTCAGGCCGCCGGAATGTCAACAGAGCAGCCAGAGCAGCAATATTGGCAGCATCAATAAGATTTCTGCTTCCATAATCAATAAAGAGAAAAACATTGGTAATTTGACTCTGTAAGTAAACAAAAAAGAGAAAGAAAGAAAATAAGCAACTAATTCAGATTTAAAAGAATATTGTAACTTACCCCCCATTGTCTAGGATGTGAAGATCAATGCGAATGGCCCAAACTAACTTCCCAGCTATCACACAAAGTGATTCCGTGTCTACTGCCCGGCTTTCCCTGCAACATGAATAAGTTTATGAATCTAATAAAAGTTCGTCAAGTGCATTGGTCCTCATAACAAAAGGTAAATTAGCAAACCATTACTAAAAAACAAGTTTAGACTTTAGATTTGGAAAAAAAATTAATTGGTGGTCTCAGAACCAAATAACATTTTTAAAATTTTATGAGCAACCTGGAGGGAAGACCAATTTTAAAAAAATAAATAAAAATGAGGAAAAAATGAAAGGAAACAAACATTATTGGTATGATATGAATGATCAAAATGCTGCAATTTCTACATAACACAAAAATAAAATAAATTGCTACACGAGGGATTTTATTGTACCAAAAAAGCATTAAATTCTCAAAAACAGAAAAGAAAATGATGTTTTCACTTTTTTCACTATAATGAAAGAGAATAAATATATTTCATATTGTTACACTCTTTTCATAAGACATAACTGTCAGCTTTCAAGTGCTGTATATGCTTTATAATGTTGCTCCTAGTTATTTGCTTTCCTCAGTTGCACCTTGTAGAGTTGTGTGTGTGTATGTGTGTATACCTAACATGTGAATAAAATATTCCACACTTATGACTTTTCCTCAAAGCGATGACAATTCTCTTATACTAAAAGCGGTGCTGTCATTCATAAATCATGCTACTGTGAAAAGGACTGACAAAAAAGTAGTTTCTTAGCAAATTAACAAATCAATTTTCTATGAAAATGACTAACTTTAGTTTAAATCAGCCTTTGCTGACCAATCTTTTAAGCTAGTTTTTTTGCAGAAAAAGCTTATACCAAACAAATTAATTATCTGGGACTAAGAGATCGGTAAAATAGCATTAATCATAAGTAATTGATCAAAAAGTAACTTTTATATAGCTCAAGTAGTAACTACTTCCCAAGAAAGAGGAGTGATGGGACATATTATTGTACTAGCTGGCACAGAAAATTCTCTACTATTGTAACAATATCTCACTACTTGCGTTGAAGCAACTCTAGCTAAATATTTTATATACCATGACTGACTTTAATCATTTAAGATGATCCCTCCAACCAGCACAACTCCCAAAATGTATATTCCCTACAAAAGCCACGTAGTCAATGGGCCTATCAAGGGATGTATTTCATTTTCATTCATGCCTTTTAGAAATTACCACCAAATCAAGCTCTCAAATACAAATAATACTAATACCAAAGAAAAAAAACAAACGAGAAATTTAAAAAGTACCTTAAACCACGGTCTATTATGCGTCCCAACTCCACAGCATATTCTCCGGGACGCCCTGCCTCAAATGAAGGATCAGCCATTGGAGAGAACTCAGTAAAGATTGAAAGACTCCCTTCATTTGGCCTATCTCGATAAGGTTGAACTAGTTGGGATGTCACAAACCCCATTACATGAGTATGGCCAAGCTGCACTTCGGATGACCCATCTTCTCTACAAATTGTGGCATAGATTAAATCTAAATTAGTTGTACAACATTAATCTGCAGATTAGTCTATCAAAGGAAATACTACAAGATCAAGTCATCCCAATTTAGGTATACAAATTGGAATATAAATTTAGTAAAAATATAAGTGTGCATTGTTCTTATGGTGAGACTTGAAGATCAATTCATTCCAACAATAGACCAATTCAAATATATTAAATCAATCATACAAAACGATGGAGAGATTAAAATAGAAAAAAACTGCATATAAGTCGTCCATTAACATAGTTGCTATCGACAATTCTTACCTACTGAACTTAATATTTAACCTTCTATAATCAAATGGACGTCGACCATCAATCCTAAGGTCTGATAGTAAAGCTGACTCAATGAATTTCTTCTCATTAATAGTCATCCGCAAAGTATTCGCTAATCTTTGCTCCATTTTTGTCTGCAAAGTCAAGACAAAGATATTCAATATATTTAACAATAAAGAAGAGGACCCTGCAGCCATTATGCATTTTCAAAAACATTTTATTTCATAGTTTACAAGTTCAAACTTCATAGAACAGATCAATTGATATTTGATAGTATTACAACGCAAGACATAAATAATTAAAGCCAATGTAAATATCAAAAGATGATACAAGACATTTCCCAAATGCTCCTCCAATCTCCCTGGATCTTTAAGGGCAGAGACAGCTAGAGAGAGAAGCAAAGCAAACAAATCCAGGTAGTAAAATAAACAATTGATGCATACAAGGACAGAGTGGTGAAAAATATAAATGTGGTGCTGAAGACTAAACACTTTCTAGATTTACCATTCTAGTTAGGCAGGCCACTGGAAATCTGCTTGGATATATTTGCATATGGATGTGAGGCACAGCAAATACAGGAGTTGCAGGTGGCAGTTAACTATTCAAAGTATGAATGCAGTATAGTTTGGTCAAGAGTATTAAAAACATCAACGCCAAGGTTAAAATTAAATTGGAACAATAGGAGAATAAACAAGAAAAGAAAAATAAATTAATAAAAATTGTTATCTAATAAATCCTTCTATTTGCACAACAACCCATTATCAAGTAATGAATAAGCTAGGCGTGTTGCTTATCCTTTCTAATTTATGGTTATTGTTAGAGATGAACACAGCACTCCCACAGATTTCCTCAACTCAATAGCTCAGCTTAATCACTCTCACACCTGAGAACACAACCGATATATGAAGCACACAAGGGAATAAAAGAAACAACAAGAACACGGAGAAATTTATCCTGGTTCAGTCTCAAAATGAGACCTACGTCCAAACTGCTAATGCACCTCCAATCCACTATCTTAAAAACCCTTCAGGATGATTACAAAGAGAACCTTAATTCTACCCGGCCCATATACCCTGAAAGCTAGCAGAATTCCGAGATTACAAGACTATACCCAGCCTTTCTCTCAACCTCTCACTCAATCCCAAACACAAGATAGAAACCGAAAATAACTCTTCTCGGAATGAAGCGCACAACACTGATGATTATACCCCTATCCCACGATCCCTATTTATAAGCTATAGGGTCGTGATTTACAAGGTGATAACTAACTGACCAACTAACCCGAAATAACTAACTTAACTGGTCAGTCATCCTTCTAAAAAACAGTCCTTCTAGAAGTATTATACATCTAACTTTACAACAGACAAATATAACATACAAATGTTGCAATACAATGTTCCCGTTTACACATCTATCCTAATCTAATACAAATGACACAACAGTTATTATTGTTGCCAAGATACAACAATGAATTTATTTAACGGGAAATGTTGTCGTCAAGCCACCCAAGTCTGTAAGGAAGAAAACATTATGTCATGAACCTAGGGTTCATAACAGGTTTAAGAAGTAATTGGGGAGAAATTGAGAGAAATGAGGGAGAGTAGTAGAGAGAAACGAGAGGGAGATTGCAAAGAAGTCTTAGAGAGAAATGAGAATTAAGAATTCATTCAATTCAAGCATGCCCATCCCATCTATTTACAGCAACCTTATATAGGCATATCAAATTCCTAACAGCATCCAACTCACCCATGTGCTCCTAACCAATTGCTAAAATATCACCTAACAATTATCATAAGCCTATTATTATATTACTCCTTTAATGCTCCTTGGGTCATGACAATTACCCCTTCCTTGAGAGAGTTCTTATCCCCAAAAACTTGCAGCAGTAGCCATTGCTGATTTTTCTTTGAGAGAGTTCAATTCCTGCCTTCTCTATCTGATTTTTCTTTCTCTTTCTTTCTCTCTCCTTCTAGGCCTCTTCTTCTTCCTCGTTCTTAAGTGTCCAAGATCAATCCCCAACATAATTTGGCCTAGAACTTCAATGGGAGCAACCTAATAGAGTTCAAATCCAATACACCCACCCTTCTACAATAGCTGCCCAATCAAGATTGGTCTCCACTTTAGGAACACAATCAGCCATTGGTTCATCCCACCATGCAATAGACAGCAACTTGGATTTTCCAATAGCAGTAAAAAACAACACAGCAGTGGGAGTTTTGTTTCCTTCGGCAAAATCTTTGATTTCTTCAACTATCTCCATTAGCATTCCTGCCAAAACCCGCATTGGGGCTGTTTGATACCTATTTTAATCCTAGCTAAGGATGACTTAGCCTTCTTCGGATCTAAAGACAAAGGAGTAATATACTTAGGGCCTTTGCATGTGGTCCATCACAATCTTTACCCAGCCTAGGATAAATGTTACAAGTATTCCCACTCTTAGCTTTCGGTAGGTCCAGAATCGAAGGAAGGATTCCAGCACCAATATCTGTATAGATTGATGGTCCTTCAATCAGATTTTACTGATCCAATGCTATTCCATTTCCCACAAACTTCTAATCTATAACACCACCAAATCCTTCCACCCATGCACTAGCCACCCGAGGTAATGAGTTGGCTTTGGCTTCCTCTATCACTTCATTAATTGCTTCCCTATTATTTCCTTGCAACCTTTCAGTAGGTGCATCTTGGGGTTTTATTTCTTCTTCTAACTTCTCAATCATTGCAGCTAAATCCCTCTTTAATTCCAGAAATTCCTTAGTGTCTCTTGTCATTCTTGTGAACTAATTGAATCTTGTTTTGGACTTACGAGATTATCATCTAGATCATCCTCATCAACAACCTCCTTTCCAAAGGAATCAGAATGTTCCTTTAATTTTCTTTTTATCCAAACACCCTGGACCAAGCCCTCGGAATTTCTATTGTTGTTGCCAGCACTGTCCTGACAACAACCTTCTTTTTCAATTCTGCCGAAACTAGTATCCTTCTTCCACTCCACGTTGGAGGTAAGCAACAAATCCCCTTCCCGCCATCTTGACTTCTCCTTCGACTGATCCATTTTGAGAAATTCCTCTTTGTTAAAACTTATACGATAATCCTCGAAGAATTTAGCGGAAAAATTGTAATGATGCTTCTTAGTAAGTATCATTGCAAACTCCTGCAACTTTTCGTGTAACATATGTCCAAATTCCTTACACTATCCATGTATCTCGTTGTTGGGTTTCTTGTCAATTCGGCTAGACTCATTATTTAGCATTTCTCTTGCTTGATTCCTCTGGCTGAAATGTTCATGACTCCTGTTGTTGCCAACTGAATATCCAGCCTTCTTCTGCTGCCCTTGAGGCTTTAATTGCCTCATGGGTGCACTGCCTCCCTCGGCTTCACGAGCAGGGCACCTTACTGAAAATGCAGCATCCCTCTGCTACACTTGAGACTCCATTGGTCTCATACGTGCACTATTCCTCCTAGACGAAATTTCACAAGCTAGAAAAGCAATAGACCAAGAAACCACAGCTCGTTCAATCCTAAATCCCACACTTCCCTTCTATGATTACCTCACCACAATCACCTCTGAAATTGTCCCAATAATTGGCAAATTGCAGTCACCTCTGAAATTAGTGGCTGAGGGTCACGTGGTAGAACTTCCAGTTCCATTGAATTCACCAATCTCTGGAATAATCAATTCATCGAAGTCGCCTTTAGATTCCGAATAGAGATCACAGGCAATAATTGATTGGATTACACCCTGGAACCACCTGGACTGCTCGCTATCAATTTCCGATCACCCTTGTTTCATTTCGACTTAAATCTAAAACGGAAACAGTCCGTTGCTCGGTCACTTCAGCAGGGTTCACCACACTTCCGTTGCTCTATCACACTTCCACAACTCCATGGTCGAGGATCATTGACTCTAGACTGCCTTCAAATTCAACAGATAGTTCTCTAAATTCCGCCCTAGGAAAGTCGGACTTGCACAAACAAAAGAAACCAAAGGCTAAGGACTGCTTTGTAGTCGTCAGAAGCACTGTCGGACAACGCCTACACCACCTTCATAATTTGGACCTTGATCACGCCAAAATTCACCTCTAGAATCGCCAACCATGAAGTGATCGAAACTTACGGAGCAACGGCTGAGGTCCGTCGCTAAGGAGAAACAGACAAGATCACCTAGGTTTGTTTGCCTTTATTACACAAAGCGACTTGGATCCAGCCACTCGAACAACTGTAATTTACACAAGCCGCTGGAATTGGAGGCTTGCCGTTGATTTTAGAATTCACCACGTTGGAGTTACAACGTCTCGAGAGTTCGATGGTCTCTCGTTGGAACTCTGGAGAACACCTCCGTTGGATCGACTCCACTCTCACCAAAGTTGTGGATCGGTGGTCTACAATTTCCCTCCAATCACGAAATTCACTGCATCCGATCACTATTAATTAGCAACTACCAGATCTGATTGTGCTCACTAGTAATCAATTTTGTTATAGTCATTGGGCTCACTGAATTGTCATTCGATCACGTCACCGAAATTGCTTAGGTTATCTCTTGAGATTAGAGCCTACCCTGCTACTGTCTGTTTCTGAAATCATCTTCAAATTTCGTGAATCCACTGCATCGGACAATAAGCATCGACATCCGAAGGGCCTTAATCAACAACAAAAACAGCTGATGAACGATGCTCTGATACCATTTGTCATGAACCTAGGGTTCATAACAGGTTTAAGAAGTAATTGGGGGGGAATTGAGAGAAATGAGGGATAGTAGTAGAGAGAAACAAGAGGGAGATTGGAGAGAAGTCTTAGAGAGAAATGAGAATAAAGAATTTATTCAATTCAAGCATGCTCATCCCATCTACAGCAACCTTATATAGGCATATCAAACTCCTAACAGCATCCCAACTCACCCATGTACTCCTAACTAATTGCTAAAATATCTCCTAACAATTATAATAAACCTATTATTATATTACCCCTTTAATACTCCTTGGGTCATGACACAGTCAGAGGGCGCGGGAGGATCCCTACGCAATCACTCTGATACTTAAGTCAGACATTGAAAGTGATAAAAGTTCGAAAGCAATATTTACACTAGTATCAAAGACATATCTTTTTTGAAATGAGTGTCTACCTATTTATAGAGGAGCGTAAAGTGATCCAAGATTAAGATTCTTGTAGATAACGCCTATCTTGAATATTTCTAGTCTGACTGGGACTATGATTGTTATAAATGACGTCTATCTCTTCTACATGATGTTTATCTTGCCCATTTGGGGATAGAATTTCTTATGGATGATTCTCTATCCTTTTCCTAGAAGGATTTTCAACTGTTGGAGTTATCTAATTTACGGATTGTGTGGGACCCCCGCAACCGTCATCCCACTCCTTGTGGTTGTCATTGCGCGCCTTGCGGTCGTCACACACCACACAGCTATCATCGGGCGCCTCACATTGCGAGCCCACGGCTCCTTCCAAGCCACCTCGCAATTGCCTGGTCGAGCTGGAAGGGTGCCTTTCGCGGTCCTGTTTACCATCTTGTGAGCCATGTTGGTCACTTGCCTCAAATCTCTTATGCCCTTTGACTATTTTCTTCCTTGCAGACTCAAACGGCTTAACGACGACGTTTCCCGTTAAATAAATTCATTGTTGTATCTTGGAAATAACAGTTACAAAAGGAACATCAATGGCTCAATTTTTAATCCAATGATTGATCAATCTAAATCACACTCAACACCCATGACTGATCAATACTGTGGGGCCATTTGCCATTTGGTCCATTCACTATTTTCTATGGACAAGTGGTAGCACTGCTTAAACCTGCTAAGAACTATTTTATTTAAGTTACAAAAACTTCCAGGTATTGATAATATTTACAGTATTGCCACATGAGATAAAAGGAAGCCATTCATCTGCTAGGATTACTCGCAAGCTCCACTTCGATTCTTCCTTGCAAAGTCACAGATCTAAGCCTTCTTCTACACTTCAATCTCCAGCACCCATCTTCAACGACTTACTCTGTTGTACACCTCTATCATCTGCAATTTTCTTATATTTGGTTTGATTTACTTTGAATCATTGGACAAGCATCTGATATCCTTTTGGACTGTAACTCAAAATTATTTGTTGGCCTGTTCCATAAATTTCGTTGTTTTGGATGTATTTATTTTCTTTGATGTTATGAATTTAGAATCCATTGTCTGGTCAATCTGGTTATTGTTCTGGGGTACTGTGGGTCTAGAAAACTTCTTTAGAAAATTTGTATCCATAATTCACAAAGTAGCATAAAAAAAAAGTTTGGTTGATGTTTTAAAATTTCATTGTTTTATTGAATCCAACCAAAACTGTCTTTTATGTTCTATTTGTCTATGATGATTTTTAATTTTTGGGAACTAGTTTTCACATACATGCAACATCATACTATGCACATACTCACATAAAAATCACACTCAGATTTTGTGTAACATATTGCATGTGGAGTTGCTAGTTTTCTCCTTCTTTTGATAAGTGAAACCATGTTCCACTTTGCTCATGTTGGTGCTAAGAAATTAAATGGCTTGTGATGTAGCATCATGAGCTATTTGGCTATAGCTGATTTTTAGAAAGATTTGACATCATAGAAATTCTAGTAAGAATTATATCTAGTCAAAGAATCTTCAGTTTCTTCATACAATATCCACTATTTAAAATAAAAAAAAAATCAGAACTAGAACTAAGTAGTGATTGAGTGAAGAATAGAATTTTATATTCATAAGTTATTCTTGGACCTATCATGAAAACACATTCTTGATAATATATACTTTTATTTTCAAGTATTAGGAGCAATTCTTTGTTTCAGTTTGAGACTATGCAATGAGCTTCTCAGACTGCCAAGTTTGTCTGGTTTCAGTAGGGTGTAGCAGTTTATTTTGTATGTCAACTGTAGCAGATTATTTCTGTAGAGGATCAGTTACAACGTGTAACTGATTTGTAACTGTTGATTGGTTAGCTATATATAAAGCTAACCAATCTGTTTGGAGAATCAATCAAGCACTGAATTCGGTTTCTCATTTCTCTCTCAATTTTCTCTCAGTTTTCCTCCACTTTCTCTCTGTTCTCTCTCCGTTTCTTTCTTTCTTTCATTCTTTCTTCTTAATTCTATTCTAAAACCCTAGATTCAAGACTAGGTCTTGACACAGACAACCCTTTTTTTTATAAATAGAGATCAATTTATTAAAGAAAGAAGAAGTAACCAAAGGAACAGTCCTACTTCGGAGTAAAACAGCCCCATGTATCAGAGCACAACAACAAACTCAAGCAACCCATACAACCTCGCCAGTCCCAAACTCAACAAAGGGAGCAACTAAAGTTCTTGGGACTCAACAAAGGGAGCAACTAAAGTTCTACAAGCCAACTTGTTTATAAGATAGCAACTGCTGCTAAAGCAACTAGAAAGTAACACACTTCATCAACATTGTGTGCTCAACATTTTCAACAAATGAATATTATGAAGAGATGATTATTTCGTTCACATAGAATGTTCTTAAGCCTTATTGCAGCAAACTTGTTATTTTTTCTATAAAATATAGAACAACTGATTTGTTTCTAATCTGAAATAAATACCATCTGTAATGCATGTTTTCAAATCAGTTTTGTGCTACCCAAGCAAAAAAGATCATACATAAAACTGATTTGAGTATTTCCAGTTAAATTAGACTTCTGGTGGCTAACAAACCAAACACTTGCACAGCAACAAGTTTGCTGAGTTTGCCATATCAGCAAACTTTTTGAACCAAATGCAATTCAAAAAGCACTTTTTAAGGCATTTTACTGCTATCTAAATGAAGTAGCTAAAGCATGTTCCAAATCTGAGGTGAATGCAGCTTTTTTCATGCCTTATTTCAGGTTAGTACTACCTCTAACACCAACTTCTTGGAAGATATTCACAACCAGGGGCGGATCCAGGAATTTAGGTTGGGGGGGGGGGGGGCTGAAATTTATAAAGTTAGTGTAATAAAATTCTTATGTAACCAAAAAGTCAGTACAATAAATTTTCATTAAACTTGTGCTAGATTGATTTTGCTCACTATGAATTGAAGTATTATTTACAGAAAAAAGAATTGAAGTACTTTCGCTAGTGTGATGATCTCTCTTTCTGAAAAAAGATAACAATATTTTTCCTTTCTTCGCAGAAGGTTGTTGTTTCATCCTAAATTCTAAGATACACAAACAAAAAATAGCACAATTCAATAATTGAACAATTAAAATATTTAACTCAAAATTTGAGGCAAATGCAAGGTCCATACAACAACTGTATTTCTAGAGTTTAAACAAGAGACGGAAAAAGTATGGTCGATTCAAACGAAGACCTGAATGAAGCATACCTGGGCTCGAATGAAGCAAGTCAGGAAGTTTGGGGGGGTAAAACGAAGACCTGAATCAGAGGCAGGGCAGCGAGCAAGAGGGCGAAGCCGACTGGCCGAGCGAGCGTGGGGGCGAGGGCGAGCGAGAGCGAGAGAGAGGCAGTCAAGCAGCGAGCGAGGGCGAGAGGCAGAGAGCGAAGGCGAGCGACAGCAAGAGGGACCGAGCCCGAGCGAGAGCAAGAGAGAGACAGCGAAGGCAAGCACGAGCGGACGAGCAAGAGAAGACGAGACAGAGAGCGAGAGGCAGCGAGGGTGAGCCGTGAGCGAGAGAGAGGTCGAGAGGGGAAGGAGAAGAGAAGAGAAGAGAAGAAGGAGAAGAGAAGGGTTTGCAGGCAAGCGGGCTGGGCAAAATTAGGGTGGGCTGGACTGAGTTTGGGCTGGGCTAATACTAGATAATCAAAAAATTTACTCCACAAATTTAATTTTTGTTGTCACACGTAGATCTGCCTCTGTTCGTAACTGAAAACACAATATCAAAAATCGTTTTAAGACTTCCTCCTACATCAATTTCTTTCCCAAAATTTCCAGCAACGGTAATAACAAAAGGAACGAGTTGATTTATGTTTCAGCCGAAACTATGGTGATGAGGGTATGAAATTTGCGAAGGAAACAACAATCATATAAATAATTCTTAAATGGTTAATAAATTAATAACTAGCCTCTCACGTCACTGCTTTAGAAATCATCATGTTAAAGCACTATTTTTCTATGGAGTACAAACTGAAAGAGAAGATAAGAGGAGAGAAGAGACGAACTCACAAAAATACTGTAAAACCGTCGAATTGTGGCAATTATGGATGGGCGGTTCAACAGATGAGAGATGAGTGGCTCAAAAGCAGTCACCAACTAACAGAGGGGCACGATTATTCGCAGTCGATAACGGAGATCGAGATATAAGAAAACCTATTTGTCAGGAGAGGTGAGAGACAGAACAGTGACTGGTGAGCCAGGCAACGATGCCAGGATAGAGTAGAAATGTGGGCTCTTGATTTAGAGTAGTTAGGGTTTGAGAGACTCGATTTTGAAATTAGAGTTTTTGTTTTGTTATATGCGATTATCTTTCCATTCTACGAATAAATTATGGAGTTATTATTTATAAATATATAAGGGTAGCTTTTTCGTGTTTTAAAAATACTAGTGTTCATTCCTACGCTGCACGAAAGATATAATCACAGTAAATTTAAAAGTTAAATTTTAATTAATATTAAAAAATTCACATATTAGTCTTGAAAATACAATATCCTAAATCTTAATTAATATTGAAAAACTCATACATTACTCTTGCATTAAATTAAAGGTAATGATTGATTAATTATTAAAACAAAATTATTTAATATATTATATATCTATTTATAAATTAAAACCCCTAAACGTAAGGAAGCATACATTTTTCAATACTAATTAAAAATTCACTTGAAATTTTTAATTTCAGATCTTGAAATTTAATTTCTGTAGTGATAATAAAAATTTTAAAATAAGCATTTTGACTTATTTTTCTTTCACTATGCATTAATTTTCTTTCATAATCTTCCAAATGTGATATGTTAAATCTTAATTAACATGGAAAAACTCATATATTAATATTTATTTTGTAATAATAGAGGAATTAATCAAAAATAATATTATAAATATTTTTTATTAATAATATTTATAAAATATATTTATTTTTAATTCATTAGGAAATTATATATCTATACATGACTTAATTAATAATTTAAATAATTTATTCAAATTTTTTATTAATAATATTTATTTAATTGACAATGAAAAGTTCCAGGATACTTTCTGGAGATCTTCAATTGTTTTGGAATAATAGGTACTAAATATAAATTATTTTTATTTTATATAAATGAATAATTTTTTATGACTTAATTAATAGTTTAAGTTGTCTATTCATATTTTTCATAAACAATATTTATTTTTTATTGATTGAGGGATTAATTGAGGACTTAATAAAAAATAATATTATAAATATTTTTAATTAATAATATTTATCAAAAAAATACTTATTTTTAATTAATTGAGGAATTAATTGATGAGAAGATTAATTGGGTTTAAAATTAAGTTATAAATAAATATTATAAATAGTATTGGAAACCTATGCTTGTTTTTTTACTTTAATTATTAATTATTACTATCTTTAATTTAATGAAAGTTTTGGAGATAAAAAATATTTTGGCAGACTATTGGAGGAAAAAAATGTTTGGCAAATTATTTAATAACTAAATATTTATATATATATAATAATGCATTGAAAAATCCATGCTTAGAAATTAACTAACTAAATATTTAAACATGTAAGTAAATAATATACATATTATAAATGGATTTTAATAATTTTTCAGCATGTAAGCAAGAAAGACCATGGAAAATCAATATAAAAGTGATCTTCTGGCTGCATCTTGTGTAATTTCTTAGTGAGTATTTATTCTTGCAAATTAAAAATTACCTACGTGCATATATATATTCAACTATTTAATTGTGTCCACAACAAATTATTTACTAATTAAATATTTAATATACACATAATAATGCATTGAAAAACCCATTATTAGCATTTGGAAAATTTATTATTGATTTTATAATAATTATTAATTACTACTATTTTTAGTAATAATAATTTAATTATTATTAATGCAAATTTTGGGGGGAAATATTTTTTTATAGACTATCCTAATTTTATGATAATAATAATAATAATAATAATATAAAGATAAAAATAATTTAATTATTATTAATGCAAGTTTTGAGGAAAAAAAATTCTTTTGCAGACTATCATACTTTATTATGTATATATTAACTAAATATCTCATATACATATAATAATGCATTGAAAAACCCATGATTAGCATTGAAAGCCTCATGTATTGGAAAATTCATTATTAATTTTACAATAATTATTAATTATTGTTACTTTTAGTAATTAATGCAATTTTTTTGGGGGGGGGAATTCTTTTGCAGTTGGTGGATTGGCGGTTCAGCGGATAAGAGATATGAATGGCTCAATAGCAGTCACCGACTAACTAAAGGGTGTAATTATTTGCAGTCGACAATAGAGAGCGAGAGAAAAGATAACATGTTCGTCAAGAAATGTGAGAGACATAGGAGTGATTGGCAAGCCTAGCGACGGCGCCACGGCAGAGCAGAGAGACGGGCGCTCGATTTGGAGTAGTTAGGGTTTGAGAGATTGGATTTGGAAATTAGGGTTTTTGTTTTGTTATAAGCGGTCTTTTCTTGCTATTCCACTAATAAATTATGGACTTATTGTTTATAAATATATAAAGGGAGTTTTTTTCGTGTTTTAAAAATACTAGTGTTCACCCGTGCAATGCACAAAATATGTAATCACAATAAATTTAAGAATTAAATTTTAATTAGTATTGAAAAATTCACATATTATTCTTGAAAATACAATATCTTAAATCTTAATTAATATTGAAAAACTCATACATTAGTCTTGCATTAAATTAAAGGTAGTGATTGATTAATTATTAAAATAAAATTATTTTTTATATTATATATTTATTTATAAATTATAAATATAAATTAAAACCCCTAAAAGTGAGGAAAAATGGATTTTTTAATGCTAATTAAAAATTCACTTGAAATTCATGAGTACTTGTATATTTTATCAAATGTCAAGAATAATTTTTACAATTATTTTAAATCTCAATGATATTGCAAGTGATTTTTATAAATAAACTAATAAAAAAAATATATGTAATAGTATTGAGTCGATGACTCATATTTACCTCAATTTTTTATATTAAATTCTTCAAGTGCTAGTAGAATTACCCTAAATGAATCAAATAGAGACACTACTTAGGTTTTTTTTTTACATGAGTTAAATTAAGGGCAAGTATAGTTTATAAATGTTGTTCAAAAGCTTGTTAGTCAAAAACTTGCAAAGCCTTTTGTATGTTGATATTAAAAAAGCTTTGTAAAGAACATAAGTAAAAATTAAAAACATATTTTCAAATGTTCTAAATTCAAAAAAATTGGCTAAAGTTTTTCGCTCGAAAACTTGTTTGTAAAATAATCACTAAATGGCTAAACTTTTTTTACTAACTTCCTGTGACAAAAACTAACTAAAAACTTCCACTAGACAACTTTATTCATATTAAAAATTTTAATATGAATAAACTATCTTTACATTTTCCTTCATGTTCCTAATATTCTATAGTGTGACAACGTTTTTTCCATTACCAACTCATAAAGAAAAAGAACAGGCGTAGCAAATTATAAAATTTTGGGCAATTTGCCATACAAACAACGAAGAAAAATTGAAGGGGAAAGAAAATGTGATAATATATTTTTATTATATTAACAAATTTAATAATAATATGATGAATTATAGACAACAAATATGAAAAAACTTTCATTATTTATTAAATAACAATAACTTCCTTATCTTTATTCTGAATTGTATAAATGACTATCTTTTTTTTGCTAATACATTGCCCACCCCTCTACCATGCCCATCAATGTTGTTGGGCTTGCCAGTTACTCCTCCGTCTCTCATATTTATCAATGAATAGTTTATCTTCCCCTTTATTTTTTATTATGGTTTGCAAATAATCTTGCCCTTTTATTAGTCGGTGACTACAATCGAGACACTCATATCGCCATTTCATTGAATTGTCAATTCGTCATTATTATGGTGTATTTGATAGCATGAAAATTTCATAAAAAATGTCACATTCGAGGATTTGAATTTCATTTTTACTGTTTGACACACTACATTTCTCATAAAATTAAATTCCATAATACAACCCTTTAAAATATATTTTGGCATATTTTTCATAAAAAATCGATACTAAGGGGTGATGGTTTTTGTTTTTCATGGAAGTTGAAAAATATTTTATTTTCCAGCTAAGTGCAATCGAACATGCTCTTAGAGCGTGTTTGATTGCACATATCTACCATAGAAAATACGTAATTACATATTTTCTATGAAAAACAATCAAACATTCTTAATTTTTCTATGAAAAAATATGTATGGTACAAGCAGCTTCTTTTCACAGAATTCATTTTCTAAGGGGGTGAGATGATTTTTATTTTCTAGGTAATGCAATCAAACACACCCTAAGGGTGTGTTTGATTGCATTACCTAAAATTTAATTCTAGATAATATTGCCTAGAAAATAAAAACTATCCTACTCCCATAGAAAATGAATTCCATGGAAATAATCTTAAATGCTTGTACCATACATATTTTTCCATAAAAAGTTAAGAGTGTTTGATTACTTTCCATAGAAAATGTGTAATAATTACATATTTTTTATGGAAAATATGTGCAATCAAACACACTCTTAGCGTGTGTTTGATTGCATTACCTAGAATTTAATTATAGATAATATTGCCTAGAAAATAAAAACCACCCCACCCCCTTGAAAAATGAATTCCATGGAAATAAGTTTTAAATGGTTGTACTATACATATTTTTCCATATAAAACTTAAGAGTGTTTGATTGTTTTCCATAGAAAATGTGTAATAATTATATATTTTCTATAGAAAATATGTGCAATCAAACACACCCTTAAGGTGTATTTGATTGCATTACCTATAATTTAATTCTACGTAATATTGGCTAGAAAATAAAAACCATCTCACTCCCTTGGAAAATGAATTCCATGGAAAAAAGATTTAAATGCTTGCACCTTACATATTTTTCTATAGAAAAATTAAAAGTGTTTGATTGTTTTCCATAGAAAATGTGTAATGATTACACATTTTCCATGAAAAATATGTACAATTAAACATACTCTTATTGTTTATCACAATCCTCATTTATATTTTGTGAAATTTGAAAATTATAACTTAAAAATAAACATATAATTATATATTAATACTAGCACATATATACAATAAAAAAGAGAGGTGATGAACGTAATATGGTGTAAGCACTACAGGCTAGTAAAAGAAAATAACATAAATTAAATCCAAATTTATAAAAAGCACTATAATCGAGTTAAGAATGCAATAATTCGCCACAAATTGCAAAATGAAAGTACATGAAAAAGCATACTTTCTAAAGGAAAAAAAAAATCGCAATCAAAAGATAAAGTTATGAAATTGAATTTTGATAATTTTAAAAATAACTTATGAATGTAAAATTATACTATTCATTTCTTTACTACTTAGTTCTTGTTATGATTTATTTTTAAAATTGTGGAACTTATATAAAAAAAAATGAAGATTCTTTAACTAAATAAAACATTTACTGCAATTTATATGATATATTTGTAGATAATAGAAGGTTATAATGAAGTAAGTCGCTAAAGATGGAGTGTTGGAGATCAAAGCATAAAAGACAGCTTAGAGTTGTGATTAAGCATGCATAATCGAAGTAGAGCTTACTAGTAACTCTAGTAGATTATGTCTATGTCATGTGACAATACCATAAATATTGATCAATAGAGAAAAGTTTTTTGTGACTTAAATTAAAGAGGTTATCACAAGTTTAAGCCACATTATGGCTTATCCAATGAATGAACCAAAATTCCTTTGCAATATCGATCAATCTACATACACTCAAAACAAGTTTGGCAAAAAAAAAAGAAGTTATTCTTAAGATTTGATAAAAAAGTTTGAGACATTTTTGTCATTTGAGAAATGATAATAAAATTTTAAAATATCAATATATAACAAAAATAACCTCACATCTTCTATCCCTTTCATTTTACCCTCCTAAATTCTTTAGCAAATTGGCTTAATCTCATTTTCTTTCTATATGATTTGGTAATGAATAAAACTTTAGTGAATTAGAGAGAGAGAAACCGATAAACGGATATATTCTTGTTGGAATAGTCATATTGTAGTATGTGTGAATTTAAAAATTTGTGTGTATCAATTATATATACACAACAGAAACATGAATGTACACTAGCCACATGTAACTTGAGATATTTATGCAACACGATATTACTTTATACATGTTGTGCCATGAAAAATTAGTAGGAAAAATGAAGGATTTTTAAAATAAAATAAAATCCTTTTGAAGAAAGTATGCCACGAGGGCTAGCCTCGCAGGAAGCCTGGCCGCAAGGCAACTTGCTGCGAGCTGGGCTGGCCGCGAGTGCCTGCCTCGTGACAAGGCTGGTCGTGGGTTGGTCACAAGAGCCAGCCTCGCAGTAGCTTGTCGCGATGAGTTAGCCGCGAGCAACCTCGCGACGACTTTGTGGTAATCGACCCCCATTTTTTCTTTTGTTAAAGTTGACTCCATTCAGTAATCGACACATGTCAGCACTAGTCATTCTTGAGAATCATGCCTTATAAATACCTAAGTACAGTACATTAAAGAGGACTTTCAATTTTGGTAAAATTTAGACACTTTAACTACATCTTTACTGTTTTCGTGAATAGTCATTGGGATCCGAGACTAACTTTGGTATCGGAGGGTCTTCGCGGGAGAAGATTCCCGCGAGCCTTCTAACCCATTTTTGGAGCATCAACCAGGACAAACCCTTATGGCGAAACCCAATTCTTGCGGATAGCTCTAGCGATGAAGGAAAATCCTTATGGCAAAAGAGCTAGTGGCGAAGTCTTGTGGCAAAAGAGCTAGTGGCAGAGTCTTGTTGCAAAAGATCTAGTGGCGAAGCCTTGTAGCAAAAGAACAAATAGCAAAAGAGGCAGTGGCGAAACCTTGTGGCAAAAAAACTAGTGGCGAAACCTTGTGGAAAAAGAGCTAGTGACGAAGCGTTAAGCGAAAGAGCCTGTGGCGAAGACCTTATCACAAAAGAGCTTGTGGCAAAATCCTCGTGGCGAACTCCTTTGAGGTAATTTCTCTTACGACAACCTAACTTCACCCGATAACGAGCTCGAGTAGACCCCACATCATAAATTTTCATTATTGTATTTTTGACAATAATAATTTGGCACCTTCTATGGAAAACGTAACAAAAATCCAATCTTAGCACAAGATGCAGAGAGGGACAAGATCAACTGGTTTGGTGAACTTGTCTAACCCCACCTAAAGGAACGCTCGTACCAGGATAGGAGCCACAAGCAGCACCAGTCAAGTACACCTTACGATACCAAAATTTTCAAATGACCACCCTGGTAACAAAATGCGTTCAGAGAACTTTCCTATGCTCGAAGGTGACTAGACCGCCGAATTGGGGGGCATGGAGTGGTCAGAACAAGGAAAAGTACATGTAGTTAGATTGAGGAGACATACGATAGGGCAAGGGAAACAAGTCCTACATGTAGTACTCGCTAGTCGAGAACAACACTCATTTTGGCAGTCTTCAACTCCAAATAGAAAACTCGTGGTAACTTTAGTACCTGCGGGACCCACAGGGATGACTCCACCCACAATCTTACACTCAGATTATGAACAATTGCAGAAGAATTTTGAGGAGCTGAAGCCATAGAATTATGAACTTAGGATGAACAATGATGAGAATATGATAACACTATCGGGAATTACTACTTTGCTACACCAACTAATGCCGAACATTCACATTCCTTACATGGGACAAACCAATGTGAGGGGAGAACACCAGAGATCCCAAGACAACCCTCCAAGGACCACACGATATGGGATAAGAATCGAAACTCCAAAGCCGAATAACCAAGTCCCATAAATGACAAACTCGAGAAGGAAACATGACAGGAGGGCAAGGAAAGCTCTCATGTATAAAGAAACAACATAAAACATCTACTCAAGAGCTCCTTATGCCTCATCTCTTTGCAAAAATGAAGTAGAACAGGAAACACTCAGGGCAACTAACATTAAACGCCACATAGAAGAAGTGTTTGAGCATAAGCGGGTAATAATGGTACGAAATGAAACTCCCCTGAAGGGGTTTCCTCTATCTGAAGAACTCAAAAGATAACCAGTGCAACCAGGGTTGGAATTGTCGCTGTTTTCGGTATACTCGGGAAGAAATGATCCAGAGAAGCACCTATAACGCTTTGTCATAGTAGTCGTGTTACATGGATGGAATGAGGCCACTAGGTGCAGGACTTTCCCGCTCTCCCTGGCAAGACAGGCTCAACAGTGGTTCAATGAATTACTAGCAGGACATATACAATCATTCAAACAGTTGAAGAAATAATTCCTAAATGTATTCTCCATCTATCTCCCGAATAAGAAGAGTGTTATATATCTAATGAGCTTGCAGTAGAAGCCGAATGAATCCCTAAAGCAATATATTGAGCGATTTAGAGTTGCAACACAGGAAGTAAGGGATCTCTCAATCGGATTGGCGGCGTCAGTCCTGTTTAACGGAACTGCATATGCCCCGCTTAGAAGATCCCTAGCCTTGTCCGAGCCAAACTCTATGACGGAATTATTCGACCGAGTAGAACAATTTATCGTCCAAATGGAAATTTTGGATGCATGAGAAGGTAACAGAAGAGGAAGAGAAGTCCAACCTGAATTGCAAAAGACCCTACAAAATTCAGAAGATATTGGGTCCCAACAGGTGCATACTATAGATGTTACATGACGAGGCGAGAGGAAAAGATTGGAATAAGGTGCACCTCAAGAGGTACCTCCTAGCTTCACCAACCATTAACCCTAGGGAATGGGACGAAGTGCAAGGTGTAGAGCCAAGCCTGTCACCAGAAGCGTTACTCAATCTGGCTGGGGGCTAGGATTGTCTTTAATTTTTCATTGTAATAAAATTCTCCAATAAATAAACGAATATATCCCCTGTATGCCCATGGAGTAGGCAAAACTATAAGCCTAACCACGTAAAATCTCATTGGGCCTAGATTATTTGTCTGTGTCATAGAATGTGATGCAGGTACGGTGGCTCAAGCACAGCCCACTCCGGAAGGTCAAGTCTCCTAGTAGCAATCTGGTGCCGTTGACCACGAACTAGCCCGGAATCACCCAAACATCGGATGCTTATGCCCACATACTCACTTAGATCCCTCGTTTGAGTTACGTGCTATACCTTTTTGGCAAGACTGAACTCTTTGGTTGATCTGGCATCAACGTCTCCCGGCAAAATCGGATGTCTAGTAGGAATCCTATGTTGGACTGCTGGCTAAACCAAAATTCCCTGAGGTAGATTGGCCCCAGGAAGGCGAAAAAGAGGTGAAACGGTCACATGATAGCTCTAACATGAGCTCACTCCCGAATGTCTAGTCGCCTAATGGCAATCTGGTACCGATGACCACGAGCTGGCCACGGATCACCAGAATATTAGATGCTTATGCCCGTAGACTCGCTCAGATCTCTCGTTTGAGTTCGGTGTTATACATTTTTGGCTAGACCCAACTCTTTGGTTGATCTGGCGCCTAGATCTCCCGACAAACTTGGATGTCTGGTAGGAATCCTGTGTCGGACCATTGGCCAAACCCAGATCCCCTGAGGTAGACTGGCCCAAGGAACTCATAAAGAAAGAAGAAACAACCATATGACGGTTCTGCCACGATCTGGCTTATCGGATTTCAGTCATCCAGTTGCAATCTGGTGCCTATAACCACGACTTAGCCCGAGATCACCAGAACATCCGATGCCTATACCCGCAGACTCACCTAGATCCCTCATTTGAGTTAGGTGATATGCCTTTTTGGCTAGACCCAACTTCTTGGTTGATCTGGCGCTTAGGTTTTTCAGCAAACTCGAATGTCTGGCAGGAATTCAGCGCTGGACCATTGGCCAAACCCAGATTTTCTAAGATAAACTAACCTCGAAAGACAGGCATGGATGACACAATAGCCAGTGCGCTATGATCTATCCTGGGATTATCGGATGCACCAAAGCTTGTGCCCGCAGGCTCGCGTGGGATCCCTTAATTGAGTCATGTGCTATGCTTCCAAACTAGACCCGACTCCTTGGCTAATCTGGCGCCTAGGCCTCCTAGCAAGCTTGGACACCCGACGAGAATCCTACAACAAAACCTATCCTCGAGGGCCTGGTTGCCCAGAGATAATCTAGTACTTGAGATCTCGACTGACGTAAGATCTTCGGGTATTCTGGAACCCTTGATTGAGTTTAGGTGCTAGACCCGACTCCTTGGCTGATATTTTTACTCTTCAATTTTGTCTAAAGACAAAACAGAAAAGTGGGGGCAATTGTTGTGCTATGAAAAATTAATAGAAAAAATGAAGGATTTTTTAAATAAAATAAAATCATTTTGAAGAAAGTATGTTGCGAAGGCTAGCCTCGCATTAGCCTGCCACAAGCTACCTCGCGGTAGGGCAAGCCTCGCGGCCAGCAAATGCTAGCCGCTAGCTGGGCTGGCTGTGAGTGCCTACCATAGGCTGGGCTTGCCGCAAGTGCCTGTCTGGTGGCAAGGCAAGCCTTGTGGCCAGTAGGCACTGGCCGCGAGGGCCAGCCTCGCGGCAGCTTCGCGGTAATCGACCCCCTCTTTTTTCTTTTGTTAAAGTTGACTCCATTTAGTAATCGACATGTGTCAACATTAGTCATCCTTGAGAATCATGCCCCATAAATACCCAGCTACAAGACATTAAAGAGAACTTCCAATTTCAGAAAAATTTAGACACTTTGACTGCATCTTTACTGTTTTCGTGAATAGTCATTGGGATCTGAGATTAACTTTGGCATTGGAGGGTCTTTGTGGGGGAAGATTCTAGCGAGCCTTCTAACCCATTTTTTGAGCATCAACAAGGTCAAACCTTTGCAACGAGACCTTGCAGTGAAACCAAATCCTTGCGACAAGACCTTACGGTGAAACCAAATTCTTACAGCGAGACCCAATCCTTGCTGGGAGATCTAGCGGTAAAGGCAAATCCTTGCGGCGAGATCTTGCGATAAGACCAAATCCTTGAGGTGAGATCTAGCGACTAAGGAAAATCCTTGCGGCGAGACTTAGTGGCGAAGGTAAATCCTTGTGGCAAAAGAGCTAGTAGCGAAAGAGGTAGTGGTGAAGCCTTGTGACGAAAGAGCTAGTCGCAGAGTCTTGTGGTAAAAGAGCTAGTGGCGAAAGAGATAATGGTGAAGCCTTGTGGTAAAAGAGCTAGGGCGAAGACCTTGTGGTAAAGGAGCTTGTGGCGAAATCTTAGCAGCGAACTCACTTGAGGCAATTTCTCTTACGGCAACCTAACTTCACCCAATAACGAGATCGAGTGGACCCCACGTCATAAATTTTAATTGTTGTATTTTTGTCAACAACAATAAGTAATACAATAAACAACATACTTGAAAGCTTGATGTCATGTGGGTGTAGAAACTATTTATGCACTGAGACTGAATCTTTCTCAGATTGTGGAGAGCCTAGTTTGTCAACACCTAATAAACCTTTCAATATCAACTCGTTGCCCTCGTGTCGTGCTAGCCAGAAAACGCTTAGTCACTCTTACCTATCAGTCTTTCCTGGACTATCCATAAATTCTCAACTCAACGATTGAGCCACTTGCAACAAAAAGTTAAAACAGAGAGGAATAGAGAAAAGAATAGCAAGCCAAGAGGAATAAGACAAGTTTCTGCAAGTTCTTTTTCAATTCTAATTAATTTTCCCTAATTTATGCCTCTTATCGAAACCTTTAGCAACTTCTGCGTGCCATCCAAAGAATAGCCACCAATATGACACGTGTAACCCACCAATATGAGCTAAGACAGCATAAGTAGTCAACCATTTCATCCAAGTTAGTGACTACTTCCCAATTCTTTGGGAAAATGGTCAACTGGCTCCCTAAACTATCAACATTTTATCCCTTTAGGAAAACCAGTCGACCATTTATAGAAACTTTCGACAATTTTGACTTACATGCTACATGATCCCATATTTAGCTATAACCGGTTCATTAACATTTAACGAACCACATCATTAACTTTAAATGATATATGTTAAAGCATCATTAACTATTAATGATTACGAGAACGTAACAGGTGCAAAGTACTGATACTGGACACTACACTATATGGCGTGTGACTTTTTAAGTTCGTCGGTTAATAAAAATCAGAAAACGTCAAAACATTTTTTACGCTGGCTGAATACTTTAACGTATCTCGAGAATCTCTTCATATTTTGAAAGGCCCTAAGTAGCGCCTAGCAACGACCCATAACAAGATAGAAGGCAATAAAGTATAAATTCAATTATACCTTTTACAGTTGTTGATTGTAGTGTAATACAATTATTCAATCACCTAACATTTTGACTAAGCTAAAGTCACGATATGATAAACTCACAAATTTAGTAACTATGTGTTTGGTCTCATCAGCGTAACTAGTTGACACCTTATGAAACTATTTATTGATTAATCATATTGTCTCAGCCAAGAATTTTCCCGTCACACTAATAGTAGACTATATAGGATGTTTGCCCCACCTTAATGAGGATGATGGATCCTATCCGTGCGTATTACCTACATGTACTAGTAATACGACACCACATAAATAAATGTCCCCACCTCACAATTGAATGGTTTGACGCGTTAACTAATATCGTATACCAATACACAACATAACTGTGTCACTTCAAGTCAAATGATCAATTACACAATTGCAACTTGATGACAAGATCATTATCTACCATACCATGTGATCAATTATCCATGTCACGTTTAATGCATTATTCTCTAACAATCACCAATGAGTTTATTATTAGCATCACATGCTATGCGATATGTGACTTACCACGCTTAACTATTAGTATCTCATACTAATGATGGAAAATAAAATTTAAAGTTAATTTTGTCATATTAAATTTTTTAATGCATGTGAAGTAACAATTATAAAGGGAAAGTCTATATACAGTTATAAAGTTATTGGAGTTCTTTGTCATTTCATCAAACCTCATGAGTATTAAATGTAATTTATCCATTAGTTTGTTTTTCCTGCAATAAGTCAATAAAAAAAGTTTGTGTGTTAATTATTATTTCATAAACAAACTTTTTACTCAAAAATTTGTCCCACTATTCGTTTGGCTTTTACTAATAGTCAATAAATAAATAAGTTATTTAAAAAGTATATTTTAATATTAATATATCAAAGGCTCAATGAATTGTTGACAAACAAGCTTTAAAAAGACATTCATAAACTTAAATTTAACCTTAGCATAAGCCACAACAAACAAACCTTTAGAAGCCACATCATATTGGAAAAATTAGACATTGCTTGTTTAACACCCCAATATCTTTAAAGATCAATTTCTAAATTTGAGATGATTTTTTAGTGGTTGAATTCGACACTAGTGGGTTTGAGGATTTAATGGAGGAAATTATATATATTTTTTTATTCATTGGATAAAGAAATATTGAAAAGATTCATAAGTTTAAGTGTAATTATGAAAAATTAGTGTCAGGGATAGTATAAAAGTAAATGAGGCGGTATTATCAATTGAATGGGTGAATAGCCTTGTAGTCACGCGAGCCATGTTAGAGCCCTCAATGCTAATGAGTTTTGGGATCGAATCGTGCAAGGGGTAGCTTTTTTTCTTAAAAAGCCAAGCCAAAATGATATCATTTCGTTAGTGTGCCAAGGGCTTGGCTAGGTGCGCATCATGCGCAACCTCTACCTACACCACGTACACACCATGCACCTGCTGTTGCAACCTTCTACAATTTTTTTTTCATTTTCTTACAAACTTTCCAGATTTTTTTTACCAGGTGATGTGAAGAATTTGGGCCATGTAGATCTTCTAGATATTTTGCAACTTATCTTTGGGATTAAAAATTCTTTAATAGGAAACTTGTGGCCCAAAACAAGTAGATAAAATTTAGGCTAGGACTAAGGGGCATGTGCAAGTGACAATAGGTTATGATGAAGTTTGCAATGGCCTTTGAAAGCCCAAGAAACCCTTACAATTCATTGAAATCATTAGCAATTTATATATAAACCAAAGAAAGCCAAATTCAAGCCATAAAAAGGTTTGTAGAATTTGAAGTAGGCTTCAGGAAAATCGACATTCTTGCCACACGTGTAAGAGTCTAAGATAAGTGAGAAAAGCCTAGGTTTGGGTTGAAATTGGTTCTAGCAACACCTATCTTGAAATAGTCATTTTTGACCTATTTATGCCAAACTTTTTTTAGAGAAGTTTTGAGGTGTGATTTTGGTGATCTTGTTGCTTTGGGGAGACTTGAAGAATGTCAAAGGGGACTACAAAAAGTTAGAAGCAAATTCAGTAAGGGTTAATATGTTTTTGTGCAAATTACATGATCATGATATGCATAAGATTATGTGGGAATTCCTAGGTAATACGCTATATATTTTTTACTAAACAAAGCTTGTTTTAGGGTTCAAGGGAATCATATAGGTCACCAAGACTCTGAGATGGACTTGAATGAGGTGGATAAACCGTGCATGTATGTTTATTTTATGTTTTTCTATATTTATCATGAACTATATCTTTCTATATTGCATATTCCGTTTATTGGGCCATAGGAATCACTCCTTATAACAAATCCTACAAAAAGACCGGTACCTAGTAAGGGAAGGGCGACAACGATGGATGGATCATAGTTGGATGATGGGTCATGTTAGGCCAAAATAGTGTCTTATTTTGAGCAGCCAATCTACTAGCGGGTTTAGTTCCAAATACTTGCTTGTTTTTGGTTATTTGAGACATGGGTCAAATAGATATGTTGTTGGTTTGTAATATTTGTGTGTGAGGTGGACGAATTTTAAGCTTGAGGTTGAAAATTTTGACTATTTTGCTGAAAATGGATTTTTTTTGAAAAATTTTACTTCTATCCCAAGACCTCATAATACCTCTACAACATTCCAACATGTAATTGAACTGAGATTCGAGTGCTCTTAGCTGCCTACATTTGGGACTAAAATTATCAGCAGGTAAAGGTTGGTCAAACCTAGATCCCACCTATGGCAGTTAAATCTTTAGGGGCATAGTCGTCTTTTAGTTTGGCTAACAGCCGCAGTTGTAATCGAGGGTTACGTTTGCACTTTGGATGTGGGTTCAGGGGCACCACAGCTTGTCACTCGTTAGTTTCTATCTCCCATAGTGTTCAATTATACTTGGGTACGTGATGACAGTGGTTGTCATACATAATGAATACTTAATAAAATTCTCCTTACATGTGTATAATTTAAAATAAAAAAAATATTCATCAATACAGTATTAAAAAGATATTTAAAATATTCATCAAGCACGAATAGAGATATAGATGAATCCCTAACCGAATACTATTAAATAAATATTATGTTTATTGTTTTATCTATGGGAAAATTACTTATAGGATCCTTGAAGTTTAAGATAGTTGTAAAGGTTATTCTTTATATTTGGGAAAATATAAGAAGGACCTCTGAGATTAAATGTTATGGTGTAATTACTTTTGTCGTTAGCTATTCATAATTAAACATACAAAATGACCAAATTGCGCTTATGTTTAAATACTTTATTCTCACTTTTCATTCTGTCTTTTATATTTCTTCTTATGTATATATATATATTTTTTTATCTCCCATTGATTTTTTGTTCTCTCGCTTGGGTGACAACAACAATGGTTAGCGATAGTAATAGTGGCAACACTGTTTTATCTTTTTCTATCTCTTATAGGTAATAAACCCAAATATGCCTATTTATTTTACTCTATTTGACAATATCAGTATTTCTCTCATTTTCCCTACAAATCAAACACTTCAATTTGCATATAACATATTGAAGGGTTATAGATTATTTGAATGACTATAGAGTCAACTTGCAAAAAAAAAAAAAAAAAAATTCACAACGTCATGTGACATAAGGTTCGTTTTTCTCTCTCATTTTTAAAGCCAAACTTAGGTTGGTTGGTTTGAGATGTTATCTCTTTCATATTCAAATTTATATTGGGTTTCTTGTTAATCTTAACCCATGTTTGGGTAGGAGTGTTCAAAAAAATTGTTAAATCGTGAAAATCGACCACACTGCATGGGTTTTTCTAGGGAACGATTTGGCACGGTTTGAGAAATCCTCAAACTGTGCAGTTTGCGATTTGAGCAAAATTGGTTCGGTTAAAAATCGAACCACCCGAGTAGTCTAATACTAAACAAATTAAGAAAATAAATTATAAAATATAAAATATTAAAACCTTAATCAACTGATCTAATATTCAATTATTCCTCTCTACCCAGTCCCTGACATACCAGATCGATGAAAACATCCCCTTGGACCTTTTCTTTCAATCTCAACTCACTAGTTCTCATACATCATCTTGGAGGGTCCAAGCAGTCCAAGGAAATTATTGGTGAGGCCTCTAAGTGCGCCGACCAATGCATTTTTCGTGTGCAAATGATGGACATTATTGCATCCAGTTTAATAAGGACAACGAGAATGCAGTAGAGGAATGCAAGCTTAGGGTTGTCTATGTCTCTCCTCAAGCATGAAAGAAGTAGTAAATGAGTTAAAACAAAATATTGATTCTAGCTCCGTAAGTTTTTCTAATTGTTCTTTGTTTTTAGTCTTATTGTTTCACCCATTTCTCTACATTGTTTTCTTCAAACTTTTCAATCAATGGAAGAGCTATTTGCATAACCATCAAATTTATCACAAGACTTTGACACTTTGGTATCTACTTAATTGTGTTACTCTTATTGTATTTGATAATACTTATTTAGAGTTATCTACCATTTATATGGGTGAGTAGCCAATGAGACTGTGTATGATTTGATTTCTTTTGAATGATATTCATCATGGAAGCTATTGCATGTTTTAGACAAAACCATGGAAATTGCATGAGACCGCACTGCATTTTGTGGTATGGTCTAGTGCGATTTCTATTGAGACTGCACCACATTTTGTGGTTTTGGACAAAACCACGGAAACTGGTAGCTAGTTTCCGAATTTTCTGGTGATACAAACTCGTATTGTTTTGAGATATAAATGTTTATTTGGCAGTCTCATTCGACTAATATATGAAGGCATTTGTTTGGTTGATAAGATCCACTGCCTCATATGTGAGGTAAATGTTCTATACAATTTTATGTTAGATTATGATTGGAGAAGTTCTTGAGTGAGCATGGATGATTGAAAATAAGTTTTCAATACACAATCTCAAGTCATACAAAATAAGATCTATAGCATATAATTAAGTTAGTGAGATATTGAGGTTAATTGATCAATGACTTTTACTCTGTTAAAACATTAATAATTGAATGATTGAATTATGCGATAATCATCAATAAAATATGTTTACTTAAAATTGGTTTCATTGTCATTTATATTATCTTTATATGTTGTTATATGTCACTTAATAACATTAAGCTATTTTGAGAATATGAAAAGATTATCAAAATATATAGAAAAAAGTTCAATTGATGTCAATTGAATTAATGTTTCTCACTATTATTTGGTAGTGAACTTATAAAGTCACAAATTCTAAAGTGAAATGACAAAATATGTCAAGATGAGTTGTATTATGTTATTTAGTGTTATTAAGAATTAATGGATTATCTATGTATATTTAGGCATGACTTGTGCCATAAAATATATTCACTAGAGGTTTGTTTTAAATAAAAGTAAAATGGCCAACAGTGTTTTAAAATTCAAAAAAATCGTTGATTATAGATTAAAAATTCATAATGAAATCATTGACTGGTTAGGAAACTACCGACGATTTCTACTCACCATATTCTCATGTATGTTAAGTAAGCTTTTTGAATATTCTATTAAAAAATAAGATAGTTTTTTTTTTTGCGAAGAAATAACGCCCATAAATACTTAACAATGAACTCAATAAAGTTTTTGTTGGATGTCTTGTGCTTTCTCCGTTTTTCTTTATTTTTCACACTCATGAGTTGGGTTTCTCACGTGAAATAACATATTCAACCTTTTCATCTCTTTGATGGATTCTAGCTAACATGAGAAAAAATAAAAAAGATTTAGTTGATAGTTTAATTCGTCCAATCTTGAACCTTCGCATTTGAAGTGAAAATTGTCGAATAAGTGAGGAAACTAATTAAAAGATCTACGTCTTCGAGAGCCATAGAGATTTATGTTGATTCTGGAATGCATGATTTGTTTCGAATGTTATAAAACTAAGCAAAACATACAGGTGAAGCCAAAATTTGTTCCATATTTATTTATAAATAATAACTTCATAATTTATTAGTGGAATAGTGAGAGAATACTGCACTCTGCAGACAAGCAAACGAAAACCCCAATATCCAAATCCGGTCTCTGGAGCCCTAACCACGGCAAATCGATCGCCCGCCTCTCTGCTCTCCCTTCTTGCCATCGCCGGGCTCCCGAGTCACTCCTCTGTCTATCGCTTCTCTCGACGAACGGGTTCTCTTCCCTCTCGCTCTCCGCCGCCGGCTGCGAATTATCTCGCCCCTTTGTTAAGTCGGTGAATCGCCAATCCGTAACTGCTACTGTTCGTCGCCGTTGCAGTATTTTCGTGAGTTCGTTTCTGTCCTTTTCTCGTCTATTTCAGTTTGTACTCCATAGAAAAACAGTGCTTTAGTATGATTATTTCGAAAGCAGTGATTAAGAATTATTGATTTGATCGTTGTTTTCTTAGCAACTTTCATACCCTCATCAGCGTAGTTTCAGCTACTTCATTTAGATAGTAGTAAAATGCCTTAGTAGTGTTTTTTGAATTGCATTTGGTTCAAAGCTGGCTGATATTTTGAGCAAACTTGTTGCCGTGCAAGTGTTTGGTTGTTCGGCAGCAGAAGTCTATTTTAACTGGAAATACTCAAATCAGTTTTATATATGATTTTCTTGCTTGGGTAGCACAAAACTGATTTGAAAACATGCATAAAGATGGTATTTATTTCAGATTAGAAGCAAATCAATTGTTCTACATTTTATAGAAAAAATGATTGAGGTTGCTGGAATAAGGCTTTAGAACATTCTATGCGAATAGAATAATCATTTCTTCATAATATTTATAATGAAAATATGTTGGCTGTAGAGTTCATTTGTTGAAAACGTTGAACAAGAAATGTTGATGAAGTGTGTTACCTTCTAGTTGCCGTAATAGCAGTAGCTATCTTATAAACAAGTTGGCTCATAGAAAGTAGCTATCTTATAAACAGGAGGGAGACTGTGCAACCATTACGACACTGGTACTAGATTGGTACCAAGAGGTGACAATGAGCTATGATAAAGGAGCTTGGACAAGGGAGTTACTGGAGCAACTGAGTCTGGACAACAACAATAGGCAGGGGTACAGTATATGCAATGGCCTGATGAGGTATCGGGGGTGATTGGTGATAGGAGACTGCGAGGCCTTGAAGAAAAGAATTTTCCAAACCATGCACGACTCGCCCTTAGGGGGACACTTAGGCATCCAAAACACTTACCGCAAGGTGAAACAAGTGTTTTATTGGCTAGGATTAAAGAAATCAGTAATAGAGTTTGTAATCCAGTGTGACACTTGTAAGAGGTGTAAACATGAATCAGTAGCTAAACCTGGACTCTTGTAGCCATTATGGGTTCCAGATCAAGCATGGGCTAATATAACTATGGATTTTGTTGAAGGTTTGCCGCGGTCAGAGGGGAGGAAATGTGTCCTAGTCGTGGTGGATTGATTGACCAAGTACAACCACTTCATTAGCTTGTCCCACCCATTCACGACACAAGAGGTGTCTAGAATGTTTCTGGACAATATAGTGAAGTTACATGGGGTGCCTCAAACGATCATTTCTGACAGGGACAAGGTGTTTACTAGTTTATTTTGACAAGGTTTATTGAAATCCTTGGGCTCTAAGCTCCACATGTCCACAGCTTACCACCCGGAAACTGGCGGCCAATCGGAGAGAGTTAATCAGTGCCTTGAGACTTACTTGAGGTGTTTTTGCTTTATGCAGCCCAAGGAGTGACACAAGTGGTTATCCTTGGCGCAATGGTGGTATAATTCCAGTCGCCACCAGTCCATTGGGATGACTCCATTTGAGACGTTATATGGATACAATCCTAGCCTATTACCATCTATGGGGGAGCCAATGTCGGTGGCAATCGTAGATACCTATCTACAAAACAGGCAGGAGATTCTACACACCTTGAAAACTGAGTTGGCCAAGGTTCAAAACCGAATGAAGCAGCTAACGGATAAAAATGGGAGTGAGAGAACATTTGAGGTAGGAGAAAAGGTGTACCTCAAACTCAGTCAGCCCCATCTGAGAACCTTTTCGAGGCGGTCTGTTACTAAACGAAGCCCCAAGTTTTTTGGACCGTATGCCATTACTGCCAAGGTGGGACCAAACGCCTATAGGCTACAACTACCCCAGGGAACAAACATTCACCTTGTGCTCCCCGTGTCTTTACTCAGGGGAGCAACTGGGAACCAAACAACCAGTCAAACCATTCCCATTCCATTCAGGGAGGAAGAACCAGCAGTCACCCCAGTAGCTATCCTGGACAAAGGAGTGATTTTTCAGCAAGAAACCCCAATCACCCAAGTGCTGGTGCAGTGGTCCTCATTGCACTCCGACAATAATACTTGGGAATATCTGCCAGAGTTCCTCTAGCAGTTCCCAAACGTAGCCAGCTTGCTCAGCATTCTTGAGGATAAGAATTAACTTAAGGGGAGCGGAGTTGTTGTGTACCTAAGGGGGAATAATTGTAATAAACAATAAAGGCTGGTAGGTATTTGTAATTGTGAGGAATTGAGACATTTACATGTGGAAGTGGCAACTGTTTCTAGCACCAACTTCCACTAGGGTCGAGTATATAAGCTCTGCCTGCCTCATTGAGAGGATATCGAATATCATTTGAACAATTTCCTATTCTATTTCCCTCTCAATTCTCTTTCTCCCTCTTGTTTCATCTTCTAATTTTCCCCCTCTTTCTCTAATTCATCTCTCCCCTACATAATTCCAAGTTCTCTCTACAAAACGAGAGAATGCCTCGTTGAATCCAGAGGATTCAACATACAGTTGTTTTTTAGCCTTTTTCTTGCATTAATATCATATTGCTTTGTTTCTTCTTGTTGATATTTTTCTTTTAATTGCTTTTATTTTCCTTGTAATTAATGGGTGAAATTGAAAAGTAGCCTAAAAAATTGTTTTGAAACTATTAAAACTATGAATTTACTTGAATGAAATTTACTGGGTATGGGTACCTACACGTTACGGGTATGGGGATGGGGGGGTTAGACAAAATACCCTGAGGGTAGGGTATGGGGATGCGAATGGAGATGTGGATGGGGATGAGGGGAGGGGTTCCCTACCCATACCCTCCCCGTTGCCATCCTTAGCCTGTGCATTGTGATTGGTCATCAAATTTTTGTTGTCTACTCTAAGCTTATCCTGAGATTGCTGATTGTTGCTGGCTTCTTGGGCAGCTACAGTTTATGAAGCTTGGAGGACAGCCAAAATTGAAGCATTTGCACTAATCGCCATGGGATATAATGGCCTTATAAAAGTATGTCTGCGAACAAAGATAATTGAAGAGAGAGAATTTATGCCGTGGACCCACCTAATGGAGTCAAGGATTGTGATGAAGTTGGGTTCAGGGGGTTATGCTGTCTATGTCTTGGAGGTCATTTGTGTTTGGGGCCATTATTGTCTTAGGAAGAGTTTCAGATGTAGAATGAGCAGTCCTTTTTTGAATTTGTGGTTGTTTGGTGTCAGTGTATCTTGAGCTTTTGAGGGTATGAAAAGGTGGGTTAATAGTATGAGGGGAACTACTCTCGTTTCCTTTGTTTTTGTGGTTGAGGCAAGATGCTTCCTTTTCCTTAAATTTCCTTTGGTTTTTTTGGATGAAGTTCTTTATAGGTGGTGGTTTCGTTTTACTTTCTTTTCCTTTTGTTTGTAAAGGGTTGTGTCCTTCACCCTTGCGGCAGGCTGGCCAAAATTAAAGCATTTGCACCAAACACACCATGTGATATAATGCCCTTATAAAAGATATCACTGTTGTTAGATGGTTAGAGAGTGAGAATTTATACGACGGACCCCATTTATTGGAATCAAGGATTGTGAAAGGGTTAAAATGCCTGTTATGGTCTTGGATGTCATTTGTTTTTGGGGAAATTATTGTCTTAGGAGTTCTAGATGCATTTGGCTGGGCAGTCCTTTTTCAAGTTTGTGGTTATTTGGTGTCATTGTATGTAGAACTTTTGAAGGTATAAAAAGGTAGGTTACTACTTTGATGGGGACTATTCTTGTTTCCTTGTTTTTTGGGTTGAGGGCGAATGCTTCATTTTCCTGAGATTTCCTTAGTTTTTTTCTGGGCATAGTTCTTTGCTGGTAGTGGTTTTGCTTGTCTTTGTTTTCCTTTTGTTTGTACAGGTTTGTGTCCCTTATGCCCCCCCCCCCCCCCCTTTCTCTCTCTCTCTCTCACACCAAAAAGAGTTACCTTGTTTTGTTGTTTATGAAAACAAGAAGAAAAAAAGAATAAAGAAATGTTTTACTACCTTAGATTGTTGTGTAGACAGATTTATAGCCTTGTAGGCATATTTTGTCGTAAAAATGTTTTAAACCTCCCCGACATTCTGTTGTTAACATAGATCGATCAATTGATTATTGCCATATGCTTGATTTTTTACATTTTGGCAATCTTGTTGATTCTGTAGTTGCTAATCTCATTTTCATTTATTCATGATGATATTAAAAATGCAGGAACTTGAACTACCAAAACATTGGGCACTTACATGATGGGAGAAGTGGTAATTACTCACTTACCTTCACATGGGCATCTTGCGTATAAAAACTAGAGCTCATTATTAATGTCATAATTTTGTAATTTGTCTTCTGATGTGGGTTGTTCATCTTCTTGTTCTTTGTGCATTTTGGCAACAATATTCTCTTGAGCATGCCTACCTAAAATATGTGTTTGCTGGCGGATGTAAACATTAATGGGGTTTCCAGGAGAGGATGGCCTCCTTTATATATCTGTGATCAGATGTAGTGGTACTTTGTAAAGGCATTTGAGCTAGATGGGGCGAATTTATATGACTATTTTGGCTATAACTTGGAATCAAGGCGAGTACTTGCATTTAGAACCTTTTTAGTGTTGTAATAGGAGATTAAAGGAGGCTTTTCCTGATCTATTCGGAGTCTCCCATAATCTGGAGGTCATGATTGAGACCAATTGTGGAAAGAAGACTTGCATTTTTTTTGAGTTTTACTTTCTAATGGATTTTGAGTGATTGGAGGTGCAGGAGCTGTTAGATATTTTAGGTACACTATTACTTTGTGGCTTTTGAGAGGATGAGGATTCCATAAGGGTGGCTGAGGTCAATGTCAGGTCTCTTTGTCACCTCCTTGTTGTACATTGCTTTCATGAGTCATAGTGAAGTATTTTCCCTTGGTAACAGTCTCAGTCTGGTCTACAACTTATAAATGGCATATTTTGTTTGAAGGGTGGTTAATGGGAAGATCTTAACCAGTAATAGACTGATTGAAAGGAAGCAAGTTCATGGGTACTACTGTTATTTGTGGAAGAAAAATGGTGAAGCTAAGAACTGCCTTTTGATTTTATTGCATCATGGCTAGAGATCAATGTTTTCTACCCTGCCTTTTGTTGCAATTAAATGGCTCTTTTTCTTATTCCTTTATTGATGTCTTTCATGCATCCAGACTTGGAAAAAGGAAGTAAAGACCTTGAAAGGATGGTTCCTCATGTTCTTGTGTGGATCTTAGGGGTAAATGAAATATGAGGATGTTTGATGGTATCGAGATATTGGCTATAAGAGTGGTTGGAAATTTGGTGGGATGGACATTCCTTTAACCAATATGTTGTTTCATTTGATGTTTTGGCATAATTTTGCATGTATTATAGGAAGAGATTTTTCCTTTCCAAAAAAATCTCCTTTAATAAGTGGGTAGATGTGTTATTGTTATATATTTTCTTTTGCCTCTTAACTTCCTTTTTTTTTTTTTTTAAACATGGGTAACAAAAATCTCCTTGATAGTTGAATGCTTTTGCAATTGGATTCTTCTTGAACTTGGTTTCAAATAATGCTTGCTTTATGTTGTTACTTGAAATCCAGTCCAATATAAGTCTCAAGTCCATGCATGCATCTTGTTGAATCTAAATTGGAGCCATGCTTCCATGCATATGACACTAAATTAGTTTTTGCTTGTATGTGTGATAAGGTGCCTGGACGACATCATTATGCTTGAATGGGTCCATTATATTCTTTCAAGTGTTATACTGATTTTTAATAACAGTTTCGCTTCTGTTTTTGGTTGCTATAACCATGTGTTTGTGTGACAGAAATTTATACAGGAGGAGGATGTGCGATTGGAGACTACACGGGCTAGATGTACCTGATCCCAGTTTATAGTTTTTACTTCTATTAATTAAATTTGAAATTTGATTGCTGTGAATGTTTGAATAACTAATGCTGTGTCAGTTTTTGGCAGTTTCAAATGTCCTGCGAAGGCATGGAGAATTGACGGAACGCCTTTCAAGGTACATTTGGAATTTGTCATTTCAAGCACAGTTGCATGTTAGATGGTTCTGGAACTGTTTTTTTTCCTTTTTAAATTTGAAAAATTATGCTTCATTGACTGGAAAAATGCAAGTTGCCTTTTAGAGGGTTTCCTAGAAAGCTTATGTCATTCCTTACTTTTCAAGTTTATTATTCACAGACTTGGAAGTTTTGTGGTTGTATGAAATTTGTCACTGTATGTGCTTTGTGATGTGGAATAGGTAGAAAGTTTGTGAAAGGTGGAAGAGGAAGAGAAGAATTGGGGAAGAAAAGAAGAGGAGAAGAAGATGAAGAAGAAGTGCCGAGAGACAGAAAGATAGTGTTAGATCCTTAGAGATCTGACAGTAATTCTCGAGAATTCGAAGGAGAATTCTAGAGATCGAATACTCGAGAATTAAGGAAGAACCGATAGAAATCAGAGAGAGAGAGAGAAATGAGACAGAGATAGAAATGAGGAAGAAATTCAGAGTGAATTTGAATTCAATTTCTACATGCCTCATTATAGGTAATCGGGTCCTTTATATAGAGGATCCCGTAGCCATATTCTTGCCACAGGGGTTTTATTTACATAGCTACCCCTTCTAGAATTAGTTACCCAACCCCCTAACTGATTGCATGTGTAGGCCAAACCACTTGCACAATACATTCTCCCCCCTCAGTACTTATACTGTAACAAATTCCCCCTACTTGAAACATTTCTTATCCTTAAGAAATGCTGAGTAGGCTAGTTGCTTGGGAAAAATTGCCTCAGTAAGTTAGGCAAGTGGTGTTGTCTTGGTGGAGATTGGACCACTTCACCATCACTTGTATGATTGGAGTTCCATGCTTGTATAAGACTCTTTGGTCTAGTATTGAGCTAGGCTTTGCTATAACATCCACATCTCTAGATAGTTGAGGTAGGTTGGAGGCCATCTGCTGTGTTCCCACGGATCTCTTGAGTAAAAAGACATGGAAGACTGGGTGAATTCTTGACTCCTCGGGTAGTTGTAATTTATATGCCACCTTCCCCATCTTAGCTTCAATTAGATAGGGTCCATAGTATCTGGGGCTCAACTTTTTTTTCCTTGGAAGTTTTGGGGCTCAACTTGGTTATCTGTCCTCGAGCAATTGCCTTGAGATGGGCTGGCCTGAGCTTCAGATATACTCTTTCCCCTACACTGAACTCCCTTGCACTCCTCTTATTCGCATAGTGCTTCATGCGGTTCTAAGCCATAGCCAACTCTTCTTTGAGCTGTTGCAATACCCTTTGCCTTTTCTCTAGGTATGCCTCCTCTGTAGCCACTGTGGTGTGTTCTCCTATCGCTGGAAGTAGTGGGGGCTAGTAACCAAACAATGCTTCAAAGGGCAACCTCTTAATTGATGGTTGGAATTATACCACCACTATGCAAGTGAAATCCATTTATGCCACCCCTTAGGGTACAAAAAGCATAAACACCCTAGGTAACCTTCCATACATTGATTTACCCGTTCAGTCTGGCCTTATGTTTGAGGGTGGTAGGCTGTAGACATCTTAAACTTCACCCCCAATGACTTCATCAACTCCTACTAAAATAAGTTGGTGAAAATCTTATCCGTATTTGAGATTATTGAGCTTGGGATTCCATGTAACTTCATAACCTGATCCAAGAAAGTCTTGGCCACTTCTTGGGCAGAATAGGGATGAGTTAGGCTAATAAAATGTGCGAACTTAATGAACCCGTTTGCCACTACTAAAATACAATCCTTCCTTTTTGATTTGAGTAGGCCTTCAATGAAATCCATACTTATACTTTCCCATGCCTGTGTTGGTATAGGTAGGGGCTGTAGTAAACCCAGTGGAGCTACTGTTTTATACTTGCATTTGCTGCAAGTGTCACAGGCTAACACATACTCAGTCACATACCTTTTGAGTTGAGGCCAATAAAAGATCTGCTTCACTTTGTAGTATGTGTTCTGAATTCCCGAATGTCCTCCCAATGGGGATTCATGAAAGGAACTCAATATCTTCTTCCTCAGAGTCTCATTGCTTCCAATTACCAATATGCCTTTATATCTTATCAGCCCTTGATCCAACGTATACCAAGGCTTGCCATTAGGATTCAAGACCAATTGTTCCATTAACTCCTTCATTTTGTTATCTCCTTCATAGTTAGCCTCTACTTCTCGATACCACTTCGGTGTAATGACAGTAAAGGCAACCGATTGTCCTTCCCTCCTGACACCTAGAAAGGGCATTAGCAGCTACATTTTCTCTTCCATTCTTATACTGTATGACGTAATCCAAGCCCATAAGTTTGGCCATCCCTTTTCTTTGGAGATGTGTATGAAGCTTTTGTTGTAGTAAGAACTTGAGACTCTCATGGTCAGTTCTAATTGTGAACTGATCTCCCTCCAAATAATGCCTCAACCTTTCAACCGCCATCACCACAACCAATAACTCCTTCTCATATATGCTAAGTCCCACATGTCTAGGGGACAATGCTTGGCTAAGATAAGCCAGGGGCCTCCCTTCTTGCACTAACACTGCCCCTACCCCTGTGCTACAAGCATTAGTCTCTAGTATGAAAGGTTTACTGAATTCTGGTAAACCCAACACTGGAGTCTTACTCATGGCCTCTTTCAACTACTCAAATGCCTTTTCTGCCTCTGGTCCCCATTTGAATCCCTCTTTCTTCAATAACTCTGTCAAAGGATGACTTATGATGCCATAATTTTTTACAAACCTCTCGTAATGCCCAGTCAACCCAAGAAAACCCCTCAAGGCTTTAATGTTAGTAGGCCTTGGCCAATTCACCATAACTGCCATCTTTCTGGGGTCTGTGCTTACCTTTGCACCCGAAATTACATGTCCCAAATATTCCATCTGCTTCTAACCAAAGACACATTTAAACCTCTTAATATACAATTGGCTGGACCTGAGAACCTCAAATGTAGTCCTAAGTGTTGTAAATGCTGGCTAAAAGTCTGGTTGTATATCAAAATGTCATCGAAGAAAACTAGAATAAATTTTCGTAGGGAAGGCTTAAAGACTTCGTTCATGATTGATTGAAAAATGGCTGGGGCATTGGTGAGCCCAAATGGCATCACCAAGAACTTATAATGGCCATGATGGGTTCTAAAAACAGTTTTGTGAATATCATCAGAATTCACACGAATCTGATGATATCTTGAATGTAGGTCTAGCTTGGAAAAGATGGTGGCATTTTTTTAGTTCATCTAGTAAATCTTCGATTATAGGAATATGGAACTTGTCCTTTATGGTTAGGGCACTAAGTTGATGATAGTCAACACAAAAGCATCATGATCCTCTTTTTTCTTAACAAGAAGGACATGGGAGGCATAGGGACTTTGGCTTGTTATAAATTGGGAGCACTGACAGCCTTTAATCCTCTCAAGAAACCGATCGAACACCCCTCACAATCACTCACAACTCACCAACCAACACATCACAACACAAACATATAATAAAGAACAGAAATCAAAGCATAAACAAAATAAGAAATGAAACATTCAAACCACTTGAGGAGACAATTTTGTCTTGGTTCATGCCATGTGAATGGCACTACATCCAGCCTTGAAACCACCACCAAACAACCTTCTTTATTGATGGATAACAATAGGTCTTTTCTTCTTTCTCTCTCCCATGATACAAGCCTTCTCAAGAATGAACAAGACTATTCTAACTCACAAGTTTCTCACTCTCTAGGCTCTCGTGAAAACAAAAAGAGTATATGCAATTTTCTCTCCCTTAGCCCCCCTTGCCCTATTTATAGAACAGAGGGTGATATTTTCTAGGGTCGGTTATGACATTTTCGGATTTGCCCTCTACTAATAACTAATATTACAAGAGAGCCACCCACCTATCAACTAACCCATAACCGCATACAAAACATTGGATATTAACCTATCACTAACTCGAGACAATCTTCAACATGGCTAGGTCTGATTAAGGATTGTTGTAGCATTTTCTTAACCATTCTTTCAATCTCAGTTTTTTGATGAGGGAGATATCTATAGGATCTGACATTGATTGGTTCTGAGTTAGGTTTGAGTTTGATTGAGTGGCCGAGGGTTCTTTTGGGTGGTAGGGAGTTAGGCTCTACAAATAGGTTGTTGAAATGTTGTCTAGAGTATATCTAGAAGATCAGTGTGTCACAACTCATGGGTAGTGAGAATGGCATTATTGTAATAAGGTTGTAGTAGTTAGTAGAAGGTATTTTGTGAGGTGTCAGGAGCACATGGGTGCTATTTTCCAGATTTCAGTTACTATTGAATAGCTTATAAAGAAGCCTTAAAATGTAGAGAAATGCATGTTAATGAATGAAGTGAATTCTTACTTCCCTAATTTTCTCTTCCTCTCGTTTCCTCTCTAACCTCTCTCTCTCTTTCTCTTTTAATTTCTCTCTCCCTCTTTTGAAGTCTATCATCCAGTTTCTCTCCTCAATTCCAATCACAACCCTAGCTATGTGACAAATGGTATCAGAGCTGGTCCTTTCTCGGCTGTGAATCTTGATAAATTCGTATCAACTTGGATCAAAATCGAGAAGGCGCCAGCGAATCTTGGCTCGAACGTGTAGGTGGAGTCCATTGTGAGAAGTAGATTCCTCCGATTCCTTTGCTCGTTGATTTTCGAACCTTAGGCAGTAAAAATTGATCAATTGTAAGGCAATCCTTAGCGGCAACGGAATTAATTGGATTTTTAAGAGGCGATTCCAGATATAACTGAGAGTTGACGGAGCGAGGATCCGACATTGTTATTGATTTCAGACGGTGACTGAGATTGGCGATTAGGAGCATTTGTTCCAATCGGAGTTTGAAGGTCTTGAAGGCAGATTGGAACCGAGCAGAGCCAGGCTAACCTCAACCATAATCCCGACGGTGATTATCGGAAGGGCGAACTGAAGTGCGAAGCAAAGAAATTATCGGCTAATACTGAGGCGCATTGGGGTAGCAATTTCGCGAAGTTAATTCAGCAAGTTCACAAAAAGAATCGGTTCTCTGGAGACTGCTACGAGTATTGATCGAGGTGAGCAGAGGTGAATCGGAAGCCACCACTTGCGTGGAAGTGGATCAGTAGGGCTAGAGTGTCAGCGACTTCTAGTCATTGATCGAGCAACGATTTAAACAAAAATTAAGGCATCAAAGAGAAGCCGATCGAAGCCGACAACAATTGCAATTGCTTTCAGTGACCAACTCAAATCAGGTAGGAAGAAGAGTTAGGCAGCGGAAGTTGCTTTGGAAGCCAGACAATGGACGGTGATTGAGTGGCAACACCGCTGGGGAAATTTGATTTGCATTGATCGGGGTAGAAAGCGGCTAGTTGCAAGGCGGAACTGAACTCGAATTTGAATGGAAAAGCCAAGCAAAGCAAACGTTGATCGGAAGTGAATTGGATTGGAAAGGCGAGGCTGAGGCTCGATTGTAGCAGAGCCGTGGGCGATTCAAGAATTCAGGAGAATGAGAATTTCAAGTAGATGTCGGTGATTGGGTGAGACTGGGCGATCCTTGAATCACTTTGATTCCGACAAACTTGCTGCATGTGGTTGAGGCGAGAAGGCAGGCGGGTCAGGAGCGGAAATTCAGGTCTAGGTCGTTGCGTGTGACCAAGTCGTGAAAGAAGGTGCGATAAAAAACGATACAGGGGTGAATTTCGGCGATTTGGAGGAATTACAACGAGTAGAATGATACTTCTCTGTTATTAATTCCCAGCGGTGATCTTTGTTTGAGATCTGGAGGCGACTTTGAAGTACTACAATGGAACTGATCATTCCTCAGCTGTGAGTCAGGCAGCTCCAAAAGCAAAATTAGCAGTGATCAGTTGCAGTCGAGGCGAAGCAGCAGTTGCAGTCGAGGCAAAGCAGTGACCGAGGCAGAATAGGTTGTTAAATTTAGGTTCCAGCGAATTTAGATTGGCTGAACTTGAAGCTGCTAAGGTTGCGGATTTGGAAGTGATTGATTATCGATAGGTCTTGGTGATTTATCGAAACAATTTCAGTGACTGAATTCTTGTGGGTTTGAAGTACCGAAATAAGTTTTCGGAGTGGTCTTTGGAAGCTGATTAAGAGGCTGTTGCAGGGTGTAATTTCAAGGAATTGAACTGAGGAGATGGCCGAAGGACTAATTGCTGCAACAAAGGAAATTAAGGACCTCCGTAGGTAGCTGGATGATTTTTTGATCCTGCGTTCATATAAATTTCAGACTGCTAATTGGACTTTGTCGACTTCAATTCCAAATGCCGATTTACCCACTCTTTCTCCATTGGCTATTCCGGTGTTTGACAGGGATAGGCCAAAATGGTGGATTCGGCAATGTGAACGGGTGTTCTACCAACACCGAGTGGCTGAAAAGGAGAAGGTAAAAATGACTGCAACTAATCTAAGTGGAATTCCATACGTTTGGTTCCAGAATTGGAGCTGTGAAAGGGTGGAATTGAGCTGGCCGCAATTTGTAATTGACTTGTGTAACCGGTTTAGAGAAAGGACCAAAACCTATATGATCAATGGAGTTTCTAAGGCTGTTAATTTGGAGATGCAAGAAGCTGATGAGGAAGAAAAAGAAGCAGTAGAAGGGATCGAAGAATTGGGGAATGGCAGTCCAACAATGGGCAGCATCTCAAACACTCTCACTGGTACTAAAAATGCAGCCGCTAAAATCCTCAATATGACACTGTTGGAGGAGGTAACTGTTGAGGATGAAGCTGAGATGTTTGCTAACAGTCTGGGAGCCAAAGATCTTGGAATGGAAACGCCTACAACAACCTTAGATTGTGGAGATTTTAAATCTATTTCCCTTGAAAGAATATGAATGGAAGGAGTGGCTGAATTACCTACTTTGAATCAGGTAACTCCAACTGATAAATCAGTCAATTGGAGGGAAATTCGTGCCTTAATCGAAGTAGATAACCAATGGAGGGCAATTCAAGAATGGTTAAGAGGTTAAGGGAGGATGCTTGCATGAAATTGATTACACTAAAACCTTCCAGCAGTACGTTTCTGATTTAGAGCAATGGAGGATGCAGAAGGATAAAGTGAAACAAGATGAAAGGAAGAAAAGGAAGGGATTCTTTGTTGAAGGAACCGAGACCCTTGTTGTTTTGCTTACTTATGTTTCCATTGGTGTGGCAGCAAGACATACTACTTTTGCTGCTAAGGAGAAGGAAAAAAAAAAAGCAAAAGAGAAGGGAAAAACAAGATAAAAAGAAGGAAAAGCGAAGAAGAAACCAATGGGTGAGGACAGGTATTGGATGAAGAAACAATGGCTTGGTTGTAATAAGTTTCTTGGGGACAAGAAACCTTTCAAGGGGAGGGGAATGTCACAACTCATGAGTAGTGAGAAGGGCATTATTGTCATAAGGTTGTAGTAGTTAGTAGAAGGTATTTTGTGAGTTGTCAGGAGCACATGGGTGCTATTTTTCAGATTTCAGTTACTATTGAATAGCTTATAAAGAGGCCCTAAAATGTAGAGAAATGCATGTTAATGAATGAAGTGAATTCTTATTTCCCTAATTTTCTCTCCCTCTCGTTTCCTCTCTAACCTCTCCCTCTCTTTCTCTTTTAATTTCTCTCTCCTTCCTTTGAAGTCTATCATCCAGTTTCTCTCCTCAATTCCAATCACAACCCTAGGTAACCCTAGGTATGTGACACAGTGAAGGCATGCAGTGATATAATCGGCTATTGGAGGCTTAGATAGATAGTTGTATCCCTTGTGTAATTAGTAATAATTGTGGGGTGAAATCGTAATTATCCAATACTTGTCATAGACATGTCTGCCCTATCATTCTATAAATAGGACAAGGGGTAGCCAGTTAAGAGTGAATGCTATTCTTGTGTTTCTATGTAACGAGTGCATTGTTCTAAGAGAAAAGCTGAGTGTTTCCTACTGTTAAAGCTTTGTAATCTTGGGAAGCTGTTGGGGTGTACTTGGGATAGATAGAAGAAGGGATTCTACTGCTGTATTGATCGTTTTCCTCCCTAATAAGACTGTTCTTGAAGGGCTCTTTGAAGGCTGGATGTAGGTTTCCTTAAAGGAAACTAAACCAGGATAAATCCGCGCCTATTGCTTGTGGTTTGATTGTTTCTTGTTCTTATTTTCATTTTGTTTTTTGATTGCTTATATTTTCTATTTCAATTCCTATTATTGCTGGGTGGATTTGAGAGTTAGGAGAGGCATATATCATCTAAGGGTAATTCCGCATAGTCTTAGGATAACATAGGTCTTCATATTTAGCCAAGAGCATATTAAGCTAGTTTAAGTAATGTACCTCCAATTGACTTTGATTTGGAGTGTATGTGGTCAGCTGAAACTCCCATTCTTGCTGACTGACTTCCTCTATCTCCTCCATTGCTTGGATAGAAAATAGTTGGGCTACTTGAGCCCACTTGTGCTTGAGTAGCCTTTGGAGCTTCCTCCCTGCAATCATCTTGCAAGTACATCTCCTTGTTGCCCGTGAGGGTCAACGACTACCCTTCCTTCTCAAAAGTCACTTCTATTTTGTTAAAATCAAAGTTGATAGGGCTCACTTGTTTCATCCAATCCACTCCCAGCACCACATCACAAATCTCGAGCTTAAGTAATCTCAAATCAGCCTCAAATAACTGCCCTTGTATTTCGTAGCAAAACCCTGTGCAAGTTGACTTGCTTAGCACTTTGTTGCCATTGGCAACAGTTACTGTCAAGGGTTGGGTTCCTATGAGTCTACAATGGAGTTTCTTAGCAGTGTTCTCATCCAAGAAACTGTGGGTGCTCCTACTGTCAATTAAGATCATCAAACTGCCCTCCTGCACCTTACTTTCCACCTTAATAATTTTATTGTTGGTTAACCCCTTGAGAGCATGCAATGAAATTTCTCCGTTATCTTCCCTTGCTAACTCCTCTACTTCTTCTATTTCCTCTTCTTTGTTCATCACTCCATCCTCTCCTTTTAGCAAGAGTAATTGCCTATTGCATTAGTGCCCTGGGTAATACCGGTCACCACATTTAAAACATAGCCTTGCCTGCCTGCCTGCCTGCATTCTTTGTTCTATCAACCTCCCATTTTACCTATTGAATAGTTAACAAGTGTTGCTATTGTCAGCCTTCTTTGTCCAAGGTTCATCCTTACTATTTCCTTGCCATACCCCTTCACCATTGGTACTCTAGATCCCACATTGACTCCCTTGCTCTATTGCCTCTGCTTCTTCATTATAGCTTCTATCATAATCTCTTGCAACTTAGCATTCTCGGTGTAACATTTTGACCCTAGGCCTGAGTTCCTCATTTAATCCACTCATGAAGCTAGAGACAAAATAGGCTTCAGAGATGTGGGGTTTTAGGTTGACCATTATAGACCTTAACTCCTCAAACCGGGCCTGGTAAGCTTGTACCCCTGCTTCTTGCTTGAGTTTATTGAATTCTTCCACTACATCCATTTTATTTCGATCCCCAAACCTCTCACACAACTTGTCAACAAACTCATCCCATGGACACTCTTGCCTAACCTTCGACCACCCTTGATACCAGCCATCCCCAACATCGAGGTAAGTGGCTGCCAATGATACTCTATGTCCTTTACCAACCAAACATCTGCTCACATCTCCTCACCCACCATCTGGGATTACTCCCATCAAATAGGGGAATCTCCAATTTAGGCATAGGGAATCCCGGTTGATTGAATGCAACTGGTCCCTCTTACCTTGGATCCACTTCAGTATCCTCGTCTCCTCTAGGGACCATCTCAATTTCAGAGGGCTCGGTATTCCTATTCCTCACTCCATGGCCGGTGAGGACTGGCTCTATTCTTTCTTTCGAAGGAAAATCATGTGATAGACTTGCTTGATTTTGGCGTGTGAACATGACCATGAAATTCTGCAGTTGATCCCTGATTTGAGCTCCAACTTCCTCTCTGGTCCCATTCAGCCTTCTCTCCAAGCCCCCCAGACAGGTATCCATCTACCAATCCATTGCCATGATCGCTTCATGGTTTTGATTGGATTCAATCTCCAATAATTCCACTCAAGTTTGTAGATCAGTAATTGTTGAGTGGAATTGTTGCACCTGCAACTCTAGATTCTTCATCTGAGTCCCTTCCACTATCACTGCACCTACTGAATTCCCTTAGCCCGGACTTGCTCTGATACTAAATTGTTAGATTCTTAGAGATGTGACAGTAATTTTCAAGAATTCGATGGAGAATTCTAGAGAATTACGGAAGAACCAATAGAAATCAGAGGGAGAAAGAGAGAGAGAAAGAGAATTGAGAGTTAAAGAAATGAGGAAGAAATTCAGAGTGAATTGAATTCAATTTCTGCATGCCTCATTATAGGTAATCGGGTCCTTTATATAGAGGATACTGCAGCCACATTCCCACCAAAGGGGTTTTATTTACATAGCTACCCCTTCTAGAATTAGCTACCCAACTCCCTAACCGACTGCATGTGTAGGCCAGGCCACTTGCATGGTACATTCTCCCCCCTCAGTACTTATACCGTGATAGATAGGTTAAACTTATGGACAAGTTTCTCAACTGTAGGGGTTCATGAGGCAAGTTGAGCATGTCTCTGATCCAATTGAACTTCTGTGCCCTAAAGACATTGTGGTATCTATTCTAGGTGTTGGGACATGGATGCTGATTGGTTAAACTTCATTGGACCTTCAGGTATATTTTTTAGAAAAAAAATACTAAATTTTTTAAACATATTTAAAAAAATACTATGGTTTTGAAACTATATAGGAAACTACTACAAATTCTTCCATGTTCGCATAACATGGCGTGATAAATTGACAGACTGAAACTCATTCCTTTGAAATGTGTTTTGCAAAAGGGCAAAGCAGCCTTGTTAGTGGAACTTGCTTACATGAGGAGTGAGTTCCACAGTAACTTGCTCCTCAACAGGGGCAATTTTGTTCAGCTAGAATTTTCACACTGGGGAGTGGTGCTGACATGGTAAATTTTGTAGTAATTTCTTAAATAGTTTCAAAACGGTTAGTATTTTTTTTAAAATTTGTTTAAAAATTGTTGTATATTTTTTTAAAAATCCTGTTAGGTATACTAGACTTCAACATCCCCCCTTGCCACATCCCCCCCTCAGTGACTAGTGGGACCAAAGCTAGATATTGTCAATCACTAACTAAGAAAGTTCAAATCTAAAATGAGGACAATGATGGATGGTATATGGTTATATGTGTTTGGGGTTATGGAATATATATTGTGATAATACAGGTGAATGTTTTTAATGGGACTGGAAATATAATTTGTAATGGGACAAGTAGGACTAAAGAGTGAAAACAGGTCTTTGGAAATAAGGTAAAAAGTGAAAATAGAACACCAATTTAATTAGCGCTAAATTGGTAAACAGAACTTTAAATCAGAAAAGGAAGAATACAACCTATTCGTAGGCAAAGATGAATTTGATTGCTAGGTTAAGCCCACAAATTTAATTAGCACTAAATTAGTAAACAGAACTTTAAATCAGAAAAGGAAGCATACAACCTATTCGTAGGCAAAGATGAATTTGATTGCTAGGTTAAAGGCTTAGCAACTTGTTGGGCTTGGGTTCAATACAGATTGTCCAAGTGCTGTTGGGCTCGGGCTCATGGGCAATAAATATGGCCAGAAGGGGTAAGGGTTTGGGTCTCTGTAATGGGCAAGGTTTACACAAATTGGGTTGGGTTACTGGCTTATCAATTGGGTATATGCTGAAACAACTGCGTTAGAGGAGGTTTTGGCTGGAGGAGCAGTAGGGAGACAGCTGAGAGGTTTTTGACCTTGGCAAGGGTACCAACTGGTTACACCAACAATGACAGGGTTCCAGCAATGAGCAAAAGTTTTGAACCGGCAGCGAGAACTGATTTGAGAGCTTCTGGTTCAACTTTGAAGTTGAGCAACTTCGTGATAGAGGATGGTGACTGCTTTGATGGTAGCTTAGAGGGTTTTCCAGTGAAGATATTGAACGGTGATGGTGTCAGTTGTGGTATGAGATTGTTGGATGGGTTCCAATTATTTTGGCAGGGCTCAGTAATGCTTGGTCATTTATGATGGTGCTATTGATGATGATGAAGATGTTGGCTTCGAAGGCCTCTAATTTATTTTTGCTGGCTTCAATGGTCGATTAACTTCTTGAGGGCTTTTGATGTTGATTTGAAGATAGAGATGATAGCTTGTGACTTGCTAAAAGATGTTGGCTTCGAAGGCCTCTAATTTATTTTTGCTGGCTTCAATGGTCGATTAACTTCTTGAGGGCTTTTGATGTTGATTTGAAGATAGAGATGATAGCTTGTGACTTGCTAAAAGATAAAGTCTAAAGATAAAATCTGAAATTTGTATTCCAAAATTCAAATAAGACCTAAATCCTAATGTCAAACATTAGAACTTTAATCCCAATTCTTCATCACTTAGCTTCATAAGTTGGGTTTCCAGGACTTGGAAAGTTACTACCACCCAGCACTGCTTTACCTCTGTTTTGTTCACTGGATTCATTGTGGAAGCCTTGCCCAAAAGGATACTGTGTTTTTCTGAGGCTTAATTTATATTTTACTATTACACTAGTTCTGTTAGTTTTATAGAATGGCAAATTTTGGAGTCATTATCCAAAATATATGCTTGCTCAAAATGTTTAAGTGGTTGCAGACCCCATGAGTGCTTTCTAAGCGCTGTAAATGTTGGTTAAAAGTGTTGGCTGACCTTTTAGATGCTCTTTGAGTACTCGAGATATAGTTATTTACTCATTCTTTAAGGAATGACACGATGAGCTGATCTTGGATGAATGGCTGTTGATCTTGGGGGTGGGAGAATTTGAAAAGTTGAAGATTCCCCTGAAGTCTTTATTACAGGATGTTGCATTGTAAAACATTGAGTAGCCAGAATTTTGTAGACCTGTAATTTTTGAGTAGCTAGAGATTGGTGACTTATGAAAATAACATGTAGATGTGTACTTACTAGAATAAGAAATAATGTGTAAATGCCAAAACAACATTAATTGGGTTGAAATAAGATCCATAGAACCATATTATAATAAATGTCCTGTATATTTCAAAATTAGAATACTACCTGACTACTAAAACCTAATAAATCATAAACTTAAATGTTTAGCACTAACTAACTTCAGCAACATGGGAAAATGATATCTTAAGCCTAAGCTGGTTCTATGATGTGTTTGACATGCAAAACTAATTGTGCAGAATTTTATGACCCTCATAGGTTGAGGAGCTTAATATGTGTAGACATACAAGATGGTTAAACTAGTTGGATGGGCTTGAGTTTTTTTATTAAATATAATGCATTTTAATACTTTTCTTCCATGTTTGATACAGATTGTATATCTTTCGGCTATAATTTTGTTTTGCATTTTGCATGCTGTTATCCAAGAATTGTTATGATCTTGGAGGATGAAGATTCTTAATGTGATTTGATTTCCTAGGGATTCTGACAAGATGATATTTGAGCGCCTGCAAAAGGAGTTTGAGGCTGCACGAGATGTTGAAACTCGAGGTAGCTTTGATGATAGTCTTTGAGATTCATTGGTAAATGTTTTTTTTTTTTTTCCTGCGATCACTCATTTTCAGGACATTCAGTTGCATGGTGTCACTTATATGCATCTTTGTTAATTTTATTGCCCATCTTGAAAGATCATTAAGATATTCTGGTAAATAACTGTTTTGTAAAGCATGAGTGAGTGTGGAATCTGTAAATTTCAAGCAATTATTAATGGAGTTGGGTACTGCTTTTACTTGTCTTAGTTTCTTAATATTGTTTCTAATTAATATTTAACTTACTGTTGTCTTTTTTGATTACCAAAGTGCATAACTAAAATTGGCAATCAGTTACTTTATGAAGCCCAAGCCTGGCCTCCTTGTTTATCCCTCAAAGCCACCTGTGTTTGTTGGAGCTCATCACTAGTAGCCTGAATATGCGGTAGAAGAAGCCAAGTGTTAATGTAAATTATTCTTATTATTACAATTGAGAAACAAAAAATCAATTTTCTGTCAAGACAGAGAATGGGAAGGCATTAACTTTACTCTAGTGTCACGATCCTAGGGTTTAGAATGGGATTTGGAGGAAATCAAGGGAGAATTAGACTGAAAGAGAGGGAAATACAACAAGAATAGAGGGAGAAATTGCAGTTAGAACAGAGAAAGAGGGAGAATCAGAGGGATCAGGAGAGAGATCAGAACAATTGAGAGGGAAAATCAGAATTCAATTCATTCAACAATGCCCTATTCTCTCCTACTGCAACCTATTTATAGGCAGTTACATTCTTTCAATTAGTAACAAACTAAAGGTACAATACTACAACAACCTAAGGTACAATCCGAAGAAAATACATGTATGAAACAATTACTTCTATAGCCTTGGGGTCATGACAATCCCCCCTCCTTGAGAGGTTTCTTGTCCCCAAGAAACTTATTACCACTGAACTGCTATTTCTTTATCCAATTCCTATCCTCACTATTTGTTTTATCTTTCTTTCTTTCTCCTTCTAGGCCTATTCCTCTTTGCTTTTATATTCTGATAGGCCTTAGTGTACCGAACCTACCATAGATGCCACAAGCAACAAGCATGAGGGATAGAATAGGGAATCAACACATGCGGGTGTAACAACCAGCATGTGTCGGGGGGGGGGGGTAAGAATTGTAATCTGCATGCTGAGGGAATAATCAGCATGTGCAGGGGAATTTGGTTAACGAGGAGCAGGGGAGATGTAGTAGGCTGAATTTTGGTAGAAAATTCGGGAGAGTGAGGGCCTCTTGAATGCCCTGATTTGTTCTTGTTTTGCTGGTAATTTCTTAAAGTAATTGATATTGGATCAAAGTACTGCATCAATTTGGTATTAGAGCACTGCCGATCCTCATGGTGAACTTAACGGAGAGAGTGGGTGATTTGGAGTCGAAGATGGACGGTATGTAAAGGGGAGTCGAAGCCATGAGAGGAGATATCCAGACAATGGAACGAAATGTGGTGATGATGGCTGAACAGTTCGCCTTCATGCAAATGAAGTGGGACGAGCAAGAGCAAGTCCAAGGAGGAAGAAGGACCTTCGGAATTCACCTTGGATTCCGAAGTAACCCCTGGAATTGTGGGCGGCTGCGACTTGGAAGGAGAAATTGGGGGTGGCTGTATGTCGGAAATACAAGGTAGGAGGCTGGGGATGCCTATATTCGAAGGAGAGAACCCAGATAATTGGATATTCCAAGCAGAGAGGTATTTTGCAGTTAATCAATTAACGGAAGAGGAGAAGATAGACTTGGCTGCACTGTGTTTTGAAGTTGCGACTCTGGCTTGGTTTCAATGGGGAGTCAAGGTGGAGGGGAATTCGAAGTTGGGAAGGCTTGAAGTAGGGAATTCTGGGTAGGTATCGCTCCACTCAAGAAGGGTCATTGGAGGAGCGTTTCTTGGCTCTCCGATAAGAAGGGATTGTGAAGGAGTATATGTTGATGTCTGAGACATTGGTCGCGTCTGTGTCGGATGTTCCTGAGGCATTAGTGGAAGGCCAATTCGTAAATGGTCTCAAATCGGAAATAAGGGTTGAGATTAGGGTGCTGCAACCCCAGGGTCTAGATCGGATCATGACAGTGGCTCAAAATATTGAGGACAAGAATGCAGCACTTCAAAACTGCTTCAGGGCAACAGGATCACCAAAGAGTGGGTACCCTTTGGCACCATCCGTCACCAACCAGATGTCCTTTGTACCAACGAAGAGTTCAGGTTCCTCCCAAAAGTCCGTGACACAAACGGGACCCCGGTTTCACGGAGGGATGAGTTCGAGGGGGTTTTTGCCAACCCAGAGGGATTGCCACCTATCAGAAACAAGGATCATGCCATCATCCTTGTACTTGGCACTTCTCCGGTTAGTGTTCGGCCTTACTGCTACTCTTATCTTCAAAAACATGAGATTGAGAAGATGGTGCGTGAGATGTTGGCAACGAGAATTATACAGTCAAGTGTCAGCCCCTATTCCAGCCTGATGTTGCTTGTGAAAAAGAAGGATGGAGGGTGGGGATTTTGTATAGATTATCGGGCCTTGAACAAGGTAACGGTCCCCAACAAGTTCCCAATTCCAGTCATTGATGAGTTGCTAGATGAATTGCATGGGGCTACGATTTTCTCGAAGCTAGATTTCAAATTTGGTTATCATCAAATTCGAGTCAAGGCGGGGGACGTTTCGAAGATTGCATTTCGAACACACGAGGGCCACTATGAATTCCTCGTCATGCCCTTCGAATTGACGAATGCACCGGCCACCTTTCAATTCTTAATTAATGACATATTCAAGGAATACTTGAGATGATTTGTACTAGTATTTTTTGACGATATATTGATTTAACCGTGATTTTGAACAACATGTGCAGCACTTGCGTTGTGTTTCGAAGGTGTTGGCTGACAATCAATTGTTTGCAAACAAGAAAAAGTGTTCATTCGGTCAATTGGAGGTTGAGTATCTAGGCCATGTCATTTCCCAACAAGGAGTGTCAGCTGATCATTGCAAGGTGCAAGCCATGATAGATTGGCCCACACCCACGACTTTGAAGGAATTGAGGGGGTTCCTCGGTCTCAAGGGGTATTATCGGAGGTTTGTAAGAGATTATGGCAAGATGGCATGGCCCTTCACAGAGAGACTAAAGAAGAATAATTTTTTCTAGGATGAGGAAGGTAAGCAAGCCTTTCAACGACTCAAGATAACAATGGTATCTCTTCTGGGTTTAGCACTACCGGATTTCGATAAGCCATTTGTCATTGAATTTGATGCTTCAGGGCAAGGATTGGGGGCGGTGTTAATGCAGAATCACATACCTGTTGCATATTTTAGTCACCCTCTTAAGCTGTTGGAGAGAAAAAAATTAGTTTACGAAAGGGAGCTGATGGCCATGGTGTTTGCAGTTCAAAAGTGGAGGCATTACCTTTTGGGAAGGAAGTTCGTTGTGAGGACAAATCAGAAAAGCCTTAAGTTTTTGTTGGAACAACGATTAGTGAGCCCAAAGTATCAAAGATGGATGATGAAGTTGATGGGGATTCAATTCGAGATACACTATCACCTTGGGTTAGAAAACAAGGTAGTAGATAGGCTCTTGAGAATCAGTCACTTGGCAGCCCTATTTTCGAAGGTGGTTCAACTAGACCAGCTAGCCCAATAAGTGGAAAAAGATGCCTATTTACAGGGGATTATAAGGGAGCTATGGCATGACCCTTCTTCTCGATTGGGTTTCCAACTTGTGGATGACCAGCTCCTCTACAAAGGGCGGTTGTTCCAGCCTAAGGGTTCTTCCCTAATTCCCTTATTACTCCATGAGGGTCACCATGGAAGTGTTGGAGGCCATTCAGGGTTCTTGAAAAAGTATAAAAGAATTGCAGCGAATGTGTATTGACCCGGCATGAAATGTGACATACATCAATATGTGAGCAGTGTGACGTTTGCCAGCAAAATCTATCCCTACTTGTAGCTCCAATCCAAATAGAAGGAAAAAGAAAAAATGGAGGAGAATATGGAAGGAATGAGGGTATATATGTAGCCACGGACTTGAAATCCCCTCCAAAACTAGATTGGAATGAGATTTGAAATCCAAAACAATCCAAAACTAAATTGGATTGAGATTTGAAATCCAAAACAATCCAAAACTAAATTGGAATTAGATTTGAAATCCAAAAAAATCCAAAACTAAATTGGATTGAGGTTTGAAATCCCAAACAATCCAAAACTAAATTGGAATAAAATTTGAAATCCAAACCAATCCAAAACTAAATTGGAATGAAATTTGAAATCCAAAACTATATTGAAATGAGATTTGAAATCCAAGACTATATTGAAACGAGGTTTGAAATCCATCCAAAACTAAATTGGAATGAAGGTTCACATCTACAACCTTTAAATCCCTCATTTGTCTTTTACCTTTCCTCATTCCTAATACTCTCACTAAATCCATTTTGGTCATTTAACCATACTCCTATTTAATTTAAAAACACAAAATACTTGCACACTCAACCACCCGGCTACCCCCCTTGCTAAAACTTAGCACCACATTTAACTTTATACTAAATAAATGCTCATTTTCCAACTTACATTTAAGCTCAATAAATTCCACCAACTCTCAATTATTCATTTCATTCACAAAGATAATAAATTTAGCATTTTTCCATTGATTTCTCAAAGCCACGATTCACCTTAAATACATATATTATTTACTATATTATTTTTTCAAAAATTCAGGCCATTACAGGTATAAATGCACCATATGGGGTAATCTCAAGCCTGTAACATGGGTAGCAGGTCAAGGAGGAGCCAAGAATGTCATGGGCCCAGGCTCCAACAAGAATCAAACAATCGAGCAAGGGAGACAATTGGGCCTATACTTCAAATGTGGTGAGAAGTATGGTCCAGGGAATCAATGCTGAAGGTTAATGTTGAAGATAATGAAAAGGGGGAGGAAGAAGAAGAATGATTGGAAGAAGTTGTTGAGGAAAATGCAGAAGAGGTACAAGGGGATGAAGGAGGTGAGATTTCTTTCCATGCATTGAAAGGAGGCCCCACTGGAAAAATCATTCAGGTTAAAAGTCAGGTGGGGAAAAAAAGGTTGGTGGTGCTGATAGATAGTGATAACACCCATAGCTTTTTGAGCAAAGCTACTGTCGTAATCCTCAAGTGTGAATTGGCTGAGATGAATCCTCTATCAGTGACGATGGCGAACGAGAATAGAATGTATAGCTATCATAAGTGTCTTAATTTCAAGTGGGTGATGCAAGGGGTCGAATTTGTGGCAGATTTAAGGGTATAAATAGCTCAATTCTATCACCATTAAGAACAAATTTTCTATACCTATTATTGAGGACTTGCTTGATGAACTGTCTAGTGCTACTATTTTTTCTAAGCTGGACCTTAGGGTTGGATATCACCAAATAAGGATGAAACCCTCCGACATACCAAAAACAACATTTTGAACACACTAAGGCTTATATGAGTTCACTATTATGTCATTTGAACTCACTAATGTCTCAGCTACTTTTTAGGCTTTAATGAACCAAATTTTCAGTCCCTATTTGCGGAAATTCATACTTGTTTTCTTTGACAATATCCTCCTTATGTATAGCCCAGACCTTGAGCAACATTTATGCCACCTTAGAACAAACTTTGAAGTCCTTAGATTTAGTCAACTGTATGTCAAGTTGTCTAAATGTACTTTTTCCAAGGGAGAGGTGGAATACTTGGGCCATATTATTTCAGGGAAGGGAGTAAGTACTGCCCTGAAGAAAATTGAACTTATGGTGAGTTGGCCTAGACCTACAACGGTTTGGGATGTTATAGCCATGGATTTTATTGAGGGTTTACCAAGGTCGGGCCATATGAACTCTATACTAGTGGTGGTGGACAAACTCAATAAACATGGACACTTCATCGATCTCAAACATCTGTTCACAGCAGGAGGAGTGGTAGGGATTTTCAAAGAAATAGTGAGGCTTCACAACATGCCCTGGTCTATTGTTTCAGATAGAGACAAGGTATTCATGAGTCGTTTTGGGAGGAGTTGTTCCAGCTCCAAGGTACTAAACTTAATTGTAGCACGGCCTACCACCAGCAAACGGACAGGCAAACAGAGGTCCTCAATAGGGCCCTAGAGACGTACCTACGTTGTTTTGCGTCATCGAAGCCTAAGGGATGGTATATGTGGCTGCCGTGGGCTGAATTGTGGTATAACACCTCATACCACACTGCTTCAAGGGTAACTCCTTTTCAAGCAGTGTACGGGAGGGAACTGTCAGCCTTGATAAGATTTGACAAGGGGACTACTGCCATTTTTGCAGTGAAACAACATTTGATGGAGCGGGATCAAGTTTTGGAAGAACTCAGGAACCAACTGTCAAGAGCTCTAGCTATCATGAAGAAGGGAGCTGACCAGAAAAGAAAGGATGTTTAGTTTCCTGTGGGTGACTTTGTTTATTTGAAACTAAGGCTATACTGAAGGAAGACATTGACTGTCCACCCTAATGAGAAGCTAGCTCCTAGGTTCTATGGGCCGTTTGCAATTGAGCAGAGGGTTGGGCCAGTGGCTTACAAATTGGCACTGCCGACACACTGCAATATCCATCCTGTTTTTCATGTGTCACAACTAAGGGAGGCAAAGGGAGGGGTGGGAACAAGAGTGGAGATTCCCCACCAGCTGAGTATAGACCTAGAGATGAGGGTTGAACCAGAAGCAGTGTTGGGAGTTCAGCCTGGAAGGGGTACTAATTTGTGTGGACTGGATGCCTTGATCCAATGGAAGGGTTTACCCTTATTAGAGGCAACCTGGGAGCCCTACAACATGATTCAACAACAATTTCCTACTTTTCACCTTGAGGACAAGGTGAAAGTTTGGGAGGGGAGTAATGATAGGCCATCGTTGTACTGGACCTACCAAAGACACCACAAGCAGCAAGCATTAGGGATAGAATAGGGAATCAACACATGCGGGCGTAACAACCAGCATGTGTGCGGGGGGTTTGGGGGGGGGGGGTTAGAATTGTAATCTGCATGCTGAGGGAATAATCAGCATGTGCAGGAGAATTCGGTTAGAGAGTAGCAGGGGAGAGGTATATATAGCTTAGAAGAAGAGAGAGATAGCAGGCTGATTTTTGGTAGAAAATTCAGGAGAGTGAGGGCCTCTTGAATGCCTTGATTTGTTCTTGTTTTGCTGGTAATTTCTTAAAGTAATTGATATTGGATCAAAGTACTCCATCATATTCCTTCTCTTTTACTTTTCCTGCACTTGTAAACTGTAGTCCTCACAGATTTCCATGTGAAGGCTCGCTTTTCCCATTGATCTGTAAGTCCCACTAATTTTTTGGACCTTCATATAGAAATTATGCCATTGAGTTGTAGCAACAAGTAGTACCTTTCCTTTCAACTTCTTACCAACTGTATGGCAGTCCCTTTGTTGAGCGTCAATGATCTGCTGCCACAGCTTGACGACTAGTTCCATGCACTCTTCCAGTAAGCCAACACCTCCTCTAATACAAACTAGTACACTAATGCTTCCATCATATCTAAATGGTCTGATATTCACATATGAATGCTGAATTATTATCTCAAGGGCAAGGACCCCAATAGTATCTGGATGGATTGATTCATAATCACTAGTCCACATTTGATGAAGCGGGTAGTCACAGCAACCACCAATAGCAAACATTGTCCCTTCCACACGTGATGCAAGATTATTCTCCTTCCTTGAATATATCTGAGAAAAACAAATCATTGTGATATCTCTCAGTTGATGGCATAAGGGCGTCAACGAACATATGTTTCTCAATTTTCCACTCTTAAATAGCTGAAGAGCTCTGACAATTCATAATCCTTCTGCGGGGGAAAAGCATGTTGGAGTAGTTCAGTGGCAGGTGGGCGATTTGCAAGACTTGGGGACATCAAGTGCTATAACAAGGATATCAGATCTGGAAATTCAGCAACCCATGCTGGAGGAAGAACAGAAAGATGCCTCTCCATAGCTGTTCCAAATGGGTGCCATAGCTCAAAGAAGATAACCCTTAAGCTGTACATGTCAGCCTTTTCATCAATCTTTGGCCATCCTTCCTCAATTTCCGGTGCAGTGTAAAAATAGGTACCAACTTGGCCAGTATGATCAAAAGAAACTCCAGCCTTTTCTGCAGGATCCGGATCTTGGTCCAACTCATCTTTGGCCTGATTTTTAGTTGGCATCACAAATGAGTCAATGTGTTGTTCCCATGCTACTTCATCATGATTTATTGGCTGCCCTTCAGATTCCTTGGCAACTGTAACATGATTCATTTCAACAGATTTCTGCTTCGGTGGATCCCCAATAATTCCTTCGGTAGCTGCCATTCCTCCTTTGTCATCCTGAATTGTTTGATCCAATTCAGGTTTTTCCTAATTCCTTGCAACTACCGTTCCTATTCTCAAGACCTCATCAGGCTCATACTTCTCATCAGCTGCATGAACACTATCTTCCTTGCAATCCTCCTCTTCCAATGCTACTTCATCAGCTTCTTGCACTTCTTGATTGGCAGCCTTAGAAGTATCGTCAATCTGCTGGCTGCTCATAGAATAAGTTTTAGGCTGCAGCCCATGCTTTCTGTATATCGGTTCTAAAGCAAGCTCCACTAACCTTGCTTTCTCAGAAGCTTGCTTAACAGTGGCGGGCTGCATCATCTTGGTAGTTAACCGTAGTTCATCTTTAAGGCCATTGATGAAATTGGAAACGAAGTACCACTCTGTTATGGTAGGTTGCGAAGTCAACATCAGAGACCTTAATTCCTCAAACCGGTCCTGATACTCCATCACTAATTCGACTTGTTTTAGTTTATGAAATTTGTCAATTGCATTGATCATTGACTTCTTTCTAGACTAGGCACTTTGATCCTTCACAAATTCAGTCCAATTAACCTCAGTTTCAATTGGAATACTGACCTGATGCATCCTAGCAAGCTAAATCAGCAATGTGTCCATTTGGTCCAGCTTTTGGCTAAAATTATCAAGACCTTCTCTGTATTTATCAAATTCTCTATGCATCATGTGGTTGCCTTCCGCATTTTTCTCAAGTTTCTTACCTCAAATAGTTCATTGCTCTAAGGACAACCTTCTGTCACGGAAGGAGAGTCTTAGGCGTTTACATCCGGTAGCTGCTAGCATTGGGTTATTTTTGCTTACTTTTGTTATTTCCAGATTGCTGTATTTTCCCTAATTTCCTAGCTGTAATTACCTTAGTAGTTTTAGCTGGAAGATTCTCCACGTGGAGGGAATTAGAATAGGACAAAAAGCGGTTATAACCGCATGGTGGAGAGGATCTGCTGTGGCAGCCTCCTCTGTCAAGTGCTTATATATTCCCAGCTGGTTAGAGCGAGGGAATCAATGAGAAATTCAGAATCGTTTCTCTTCTTCCAATCCCAATTCTCTCTCTCAATTCACCATTCTATTTCTCTCTCTCTCCCTTGGTTCTATTCTGTTGCACCAGACGAGTCATTCCCCACCCTTTACGAGCTGAAACCAGTGAATCTCACGGGGGTGCCGTGACAAATTGGTATAAGAGCCACCCTTTCCTTGGACAATCGAGACGAAAGTCGGCAATGGCCGAAGGAACTCGTATGAAAAACCTGGAATCGCAACTTCAGCAAACCAGCTCAGCTACGACCGACTGTCAAAATCGGATCGATCAGCTGGAGTTAGGAACTACCCGTAACCATGAGGCTATCATGGCGCTGGATAGGCGGGTGGAGAATTCCATGGATGGAATGGAGCGGAGGTTAGAAGGAGCCATTGCCCGGGTGCGAGATGAACTGAGTGCTCAGATGCAGCAGTTCATGGTTATGTTCGCCCGCCAGAACCCGGTCAGATTGTCTCCCGATTTTCCACTCTGAGAGCACACAGAACCAATTCTACAGAGGAACGAAGCTAACGGGGAGCGTGACACCTCGGAGACCGGAGGGGACCCAGGGGAGGAGCTGACTGGATTGAGGGATAGGGCCCGGGATAGGCTTGTCAACCCTCATGTAGGATTTCCGATGCGTCGGATGGATATTCCCACCTTCGAGGGAATTAATCCTCGGTGGTGGCTAAGGAAGTGCGAACAGATGTTTGAGTGGTATGGAATCCCTGAAGTGCAGAGAGTACCCCTAGCTACGGTTCACTTTAATGAAGTGGTGGATGCTTGGTATCAAGGAAGTCTGAGGCAGGGGAGGATTTATACTTGGGGGGAATTCTCTGAGAAGGTATGCGAGAGGTTCGGGGAAATGAGCATGGAGGACGTTGTGGAGGAGTTTAATAAACTGAGGCAGACGGGAAGTGTGGAGAATTACCAAAGGCGCTTAGAGGAACTGAGATCCTTCATGATCCAGCACAACCCTCATCTTTCAGAGGCTTATTTTGTGTCAAGCTATCTGAGTGGCCTTAATGATGAGCTCAGATCGATGGTGAAGGTGCTGAGACCCCGATCGGTTGAGCAAGCCTCTGAAAATGCTAGGCTACAAGAGATGGTGGTGGAAGCCTTAATGAAAAAGCAGAGGCAGCAAACGAGGGGCGTTGTGGGAGGGCCGCCTAATGCTACGGGAAGGCACCCCAACCGGGACCAAATGAGAGGAAGTAGTGGAGTGAGAGGGGTGGCAGGCCCCAACCCAACTTCTTTTGGAGATCAACTGAGAGAGCAGAGAAGATTGGCCGGATTGTGTTTCCGGTGTGGGGAGAAATATCATGTGGGTCATCAGTGCAAGAGACAGATATTGTTGTTGGAAGGTAATGAGGAGCCTGAACAAGCAATAACAGAGGACGAAGAAAGAGAAGAAGCTAAAGAGGATAATGGGGAGATATCTATCCATGCCTTGAAGGGGGTACCTAACAGTAAAATAATGAAGGTAGAAGGTCGAGTTAAAGGGAAAGGTCTGATGGTCTTAATTGATAGTGAGAGTACCCACAATTTTTTTGATGAAGGCACGGCCAATAAGCTGGGGTGTCAGCTCACGGGGACACCTCCTCTGAGTGTAACCGTGGCCAATGGTCAGCAGGTGTTGAGTACATCAGCATGCAATGGGTTTCGTTGGGAGATGCAGGGTGAATCCTACGAAGCAGACCTCAGGCTGTTACAATTGAGGGGATGTGACATGGTGTTGGGCGTGGATTGGATGAAAATAGTGAGTCCAATTAGTTTTGATTTTAACCGAATGGAGGTGTCGTTTGAAAAGGAAGGAAGAAGGATGATATTGACAGGAGGCAAAGAAACCGGAGCATGCAAGATTATGACAGGAAGGAGATTACAGAAGGTGCTAAAAGGGAAATGGAGTCAGCTAGCCCATCTATTTTCCATCATAACTTCTGAGGAAGTTCCAGGGGAGCAAGGTAACGTCTACCTAACAGTCAGCTCAGCTGGGGAGTCCTCTGACCAGGTAAATCGCTTAGATTGCATTAATGAATTGTTGGCAGATTATGAGGAACTGTACAAGGAACCTAATTCCCTACCTCCCATCAGACCTTATGATCATACCATTCACCTAAAACCGAACACTGAACCCATTATTGTAAGATCATATCGGTACCCACCTCTCCAAAAGACTGAAATAGAGAAAATGGTTCGAGAAATGCTACAACAATCCATTATCCGGCCCAGCCAAAGCCCCTTTGCATCTCCCGTCCTATTAGTCAAAAAGAAAGATGGAACATGGCGGTTTTGCGTGGATTACCGCCAGCTCAACGCCATAACCATTAAAGATAAGTTCCCCATACCCCTAGTTGAAGACCTTCTAGATGAACTTCACCACGCCAAAATCTTTTCAAAGCTTGACCTGCGTTCGGGGTATCATCAAATCAGGATGAGGTCGGACGATGTACATAAGACAGCCTTTAGGACTCACCACGACCACTTTGAGTTCTTGGTAATGCCATTTGGGCTTACCAATGCCCTGACCACTTTTCAGTCACTAATGAACCGGATATTTGAGCCTTATCTTCGGAAATTTATTCTTGTATTCTTTGATGATATCTTAGTTTACAGCCCTTCCCTTTAGCAGCATCTAATTCACCTCAAAACCACCTTGGAAATCCTCAAGTCTAACCAGCTTTTCATAAATAAATCTAAGTGTGCATTTGGTCAAGGACAGGTGGAGTATTTAGGGCACATTATATTCGAGGGAGGGGTTAGCACGGATCCAAAGAAGGTGGAGGCAATGGTGTCCTGGCCGAGGCCTAAGTCCGTGCGAGCCTTGAGGGGATTCCTCGGCTTAACTGGATACTACCGGCGGTTCGTGAAACATTATGGAATTATCAGCAAACCGTTAACCGAACTGCTCAAAAAGGGGAATTTCAGCTGGGGATCAGAAGCAGAGAGGGCTTTCGAGGAACTTAAGAAGGCCATGAGCAGAGTGCCAGTGTTGGGGCTACCCGATTTCAGCAAGCCCTTTGTCTTGGAGACAGACGCGTGTGGAACAGGAGTGGGGGCAGTCATGGTGCAGGAAGGGAGACCCCTGGCGTTCCTGAGCCAAGCGTTGGGTCCGCAACATGTAGGGTTGAGCATATATGAGAAGGAATTCATTGCGGTGCTAATAGCTGTTGATAAATGGAGGCACTATCTGGAAGTAGGGAGATTCACGATTAAAAAGGATCATGAGAGTTTGAAGTTTTTGCTACAACAAAAACTGCAAACTCAGTTGCAAAGGAAGGGGATGGCCAAACTAATGGGGTTGGATTACTTGATATAATACCGAAAGGGAAAAGAAAATGTAGTTGCTGATGCTCTATCGAGGTGCCATGAGGAGGGAAGCGTGGCAGCCATAACTGCTGTGATTCCAGAATGGTGCCAACAGGTACTTGAGAGTTATGAAGGGGATGCAGTAGTGAAGGAGTTGCTGGAGAAGTTGGCCGTAGGTTCAGAAGAGGTTGAAGGATATACGCTGGTGGATGGAATGTTAAAGTACCAGGGCAGGATTGTCATCGGGAACAAGGAAGATCTTAAGAAGAAAATCCTGCAGTCGTTACATGAATCACCTTTAGGAGGGCACTCGGGCATCCAAAATACTTACCTCCGGGTGAAACAACTCTTCTATTGGCCGGGGTTGAGAGCTGAGGTAAGAAGATTTGTGTTGAGTTGTGACATTTGTAGGAGATGTAAGGCTGAGAATGTGGCTTATCCGGGGCTGCTACAACCACTTCCGGTGCCAGAACAGGCTTGGTCTAGCATCTCGATGGATTTCGTCGAAGGCCTGCTCAAGTCTGAAGGAAAAGACAGTATCCTGGTGGTAGTTGATCGATTCACGAAATTTGCTCATTTTATAGAGTTGGCCCATCCTTATACTGCTCAAGAAGTGGCTAGAGTTTTCATGGATCAGGTGGCAGCTTTGCATGGGATTCCCACTACCATTATATCCGACCGAGACAAGGTCTTTACCAGCACCCTATGGAAAGAACTCATGAAGGCATTGGGCGTAAGGCTAAACATGTCTTCAGCTTACCATCCTCAAACGGATGGCAACACTGAACGAGTCAATCAAGGGTTGGAGAATTATTTGAGGTGCATCTGCATCTTGCAGCCCAAGAGCTGTCACAGGTGGCTGTCTTTAGCCCAATGGTGGTACAATTCCAGCCAACACTCATCTCTAAAGGTGTCTCCCTTCGAGGCCCTTTTTGGTTACAAGCCTCCTTTATTACCAGCTTTAGGGGGTCCTTCCATCGAACTTCCCACTGCGGCCTCAGTGGAAGAGTACTTGCAACATAGAAGAGAGGTATTACGGCAGCTCAAACAAGAATTAGCTGCAGCTTAGAACAAAATGAAGCAAGCCGCGGATAAGAAAAGAAGTGATAGGGAATTTGAAGTTGGAGACAGAGTTTACTTAAGGTTAAGGAGACAATATTTAAAGGCTATGACTCAACGACGGGTTTCAAAGCTTGCCCCGAGGTATTTTGGTCCTTTTCTCATACTGGAAAGGATAGGAAAGGTGGCCTATCGACTACAACTTCCGGAAGGGACACGAATTCATCCTGTCTTCCATGTGTCCCTGTTAAAGGCAGCCGTAGGGGCTGAGCAAGTGAGCCCCGAGATGCCAACTCTTCCTGAGGGAGAGGAAAACCTGGAAGAACCGGAAGCTATTCTGGATAGGCGAGTCACTCACAATCAAGGGGCCCCGCTCATTCAAGTGCTGGTGAAATGGCAAGGGGGTGCAGCTGGAAGCGAGACTTGGGAATACCTGCCTAGCCTGCTCACACGATTCCCCAGAGCTGTTAGCCTCCTCAACATTTCTTGAGGACAAGAAAAATCTAAGGGAGGGGGAATTGTCACGGAAGGAGAGTCTTAGGCGTTTACATCCGGTAGCTGCTAGCATTGGGTTATTTTTGCTTACTTTTGTTATTTCCAGATTGTTGTATTTTCCCTAATTTCCTAGCTGTAATTACCTTAGTAGTTTTAGCTGGAAGATTCCCCACGTGGAGGGAATTAGAATAGGACAAGAAGCGGTTATAACCGCATGGTGGAGAGGATCTGCTGTGGCAGCCTCCTTTGTCAAGTGCTTATATATTCCTAGCTGGTTAGAGCGAGGGAATCAATGAGAAATTCAGAATCGTTTCTCTTCTTCCAATCCCAATTCTCTCTCTCAATTCACCATTCTATTTCTCTCTCTCTCCCCTAGTTCTATTCTGTTGCACCAGACGAGTCATTCCCCACCCTTTACGAGCTGAAACCAGTGAATCTCACGGGGGTGCCGTGACACCTTCCAGTACTCGATTTAGCAACTTGAGTAAGAGCTGTTGAGAACTACGGAGACTGCCTACTGATAATTCGATCCACTTTGTTGCAGCTATGAAAGTTAATTGTAATCACAGTCAGAACTCGCCTGGCCTGCCTGCTTCACTTCAAGAGTCGAACATGAATTGCTAGAGTTCCAGCCAAGAATCGACCTGTAGGTTTCACCTCTTGGATTAGCTACTCTAGATCTGCTTCGTCTTCAGCTTTTGGATCACCTGAATTGCCTGGCCTTGCTTTGCTGTCTAGTTCGTCGGAATTTCGCCAGGCTTTGCTTCGCCTTTCAATTTTGGACATTGACAATTGGAGCAGGAGAAGTTTTAGGCCACAAAATTGCTTTGTTGTAGTCCCCTAAGGAATCGACTGGGATAGCACCTCTCGAATCGCTTGCTCTAACCGTTTTTTGTACTCACCTTCAAATTTCGAGCCTCAATTATTAGCTGAGAATCAACCTGACATCGCCTTTGTCACAACCAGATTTGAGAAATCGGTAGCCTAAGAGTCGGCTCTAGCTCATCTCCCTGAATCGCCTCTTGTGTCTCGATTGATTTTGAGAATTGCTTGCTTGGTTACGATTTATCCCTAATACCTTCAAGTCGACTTGGAGTTTACCATGCTGGAGATTAACAACTGAGGAACGATCGACTCTATTGCTCGGGCTTGCTCCAAAAATCATTGGCTTGTTCCTCCCTCGTGAGTTGAAGTCACCTCAATCACAATTTAGTGGCCGAGGATCACCGACTCTTCGTCACCTTCCAATTTCGAATAAAATTTACTGGAATTCACAGCTGGAATCAACCCCTTGCTTCACCTCCAAATTTGAGTCGAGAATTGACCGAAAATCACTTGGCTCGGCTTTGTTGAATCTGCTGCTCTGCTCAGTTACAATTTATCTTTGATGAAGTCAGATTGGAATTATTGTAGCGGATCGCCGGAAATCACAACCAAGAATCGTTGGCTTTGATACCAAATGTCATAATCCTAGGGTTTATAATGGGATTTGGAGGAAATCGAGGGAGAATTAGACTGAAAGAGAGGGAAATACAACAAGAATAGAGGGAGAAATTGTAGTCAGAACAGAGAAAGAGGGAGAATCAGAGGGATCAGGAGAGAGGTCAAAACAATTGAGAAGGAAAGTCAGAATTCAATTCATTTAACAATGCCCTATTCTTTGCTACTACAGCCTATTTATAGGCTGTTACATCCTTTCAGTTAGTAACAAACTGAAGGTACAATACTAGTACAATACTACAACAGTCTAAGGTACAATTCAAGGAAAATACATGTAAGAAACAATTACTTCTACAGCCCTGGGGTTGTGGCATCTAGAAATGATTAATGGAATTGAATGAAGCCCATTCAAATGAAAATAGGTTTAGTGAATTGAAGCAGCAAAGAATGATGTCTATTCCTGTATATGCTGCTTGAGTTGGAAGATTGAGAACCTAAATAAACTTGGTACTTTTTCAGTTGTGTAAGTTGCAGTATTAAATTTTTGTTATTACCACTTATATTTCTTCTGAAATGCCTTTTTGATGAAAGGTTACATTGCTTCAATCATTTTAGTATATCAATGAACCAGATTTGTGGATACTATTCAGTGCCAAATATTATACCGGTTTGATGGCCTTTGTTTTTAGTTATGAAGCACTTATTGGAAATTTTTCTTTTTTGATTGTTTAAACATATGAATTGTTCAGCGTTGAAGGAGTGATGCACTAATCTTTTGGTGATAAAAACATTGTTTCAATTACAAAAGTAGATTTTTTGGAAAAATCTTTTTGTCTTTGTTACGACCCTAGGGTTTGGCTAGGGTTTAGATGGAAATTTGAGAAGAATTCGGGAGAGAAAGAGAGAGAAATTGGAGGGAGACAACAAGAATAGAAATAGAATAGAGAGGAAGGGAGAGAAGAGCACAAAGATGCGAGGGAGAAATCTGAGAGAGAACTGAAGAGAGAGAAGCATTCAATTAATTATTACTTAACATCCTCCAAAAGAGCCTCTCGGTAGCTTATATAGCTACTCTTATTGTTAGTGCTTTCAGTTATCATTTGTAACTGAAAGTATTACAACTTCTTATCTAAAACAAAAATGTAACTAAAGAAATACAAGAAAAATACAAATCAGTAATTGCCGCATGCTTAATGACCATTGTATCCTAGGGTCATGACAGTCTTGTTTTAAAGTATGAAATGTTCAGCATTGAAGCAATGATATTATAATCTTTGGTGATAAAAACAAAAACTTTTCTGCTTTTATTGTGAGATCTGACAATTTGAAGTTGACTGAGAAAACATATGCAGAAGGTGCTACTCGAATGTTGATCAGAAGTGACTTACTAATTTTTCACTAATTATGATCTTCTTCGGTGAACTGTTCAATTCTGAAATGTTTAAATGGAATTTTGTAATAATCCTTGGTAATGGAGATTATGTTCGTGCTAACTTCTTTCTGCTTTTTTTGTTTTCTTTTTCACTTGTTTTCATGTTTTCTTTTCTTTGAAGGCCTTGGTGCTTGCAGTATTCTTTGCATGGCCTATAAAGTCTCTTTGTCCGAGACTTCCACAGTTCTGGGGCTGGGGAGAGTCAGATTTGCATCATAAGGTTCAGTAATTGGTCTATGGTACAATAAATTCTATATGGCCTTCTCTCATCATTAAATCAGGTGGATCACTAGCTTCTTTTAAAGACTCAAGTTCAGAATCTCTCTCCCCTACTCCTTCACACACTTCTGAACTGTGAAACTTCTGGTTAACTCGTGTGATCTTTTGTCTATATCATATCAAAGGGCTTCTTCTTGGTTCGTTCAAAGTATCATCGAAGTTTGGATTTTGCTAATTCAAAATATTGGTCATGTCCTTATCGAAGAGACGTATTGATAGTGGAATCTTAATATAGTACTCAAGCCATGGCATAACATGTGGTGTTTCTGTGGATGTTTTCCCTTAGTATTAGTTAAAATATTGCTTCAGTTCAACTCAACTAAGCCTTTTACCAACCACTTGGAGTTGGCTGCATGAATATTCTTTCTCCATTTTATTCTATAAGGGCCATAATTTTGGTTAAACCACGGTGTATCATCCTTGTTTTTAATCTTTATTATCTCAACCCAGTTAATTTTTGCCTCCTGCTGGCATTACTTTCAATGTGGGCACTATTAGTTTTCTTTACTAGGCTTTTGTTGATTTCATTTTCAATTGAAGCCACCTATATTATCTCTCCTGTACAATTCATTCTTTGTCCTATCTTCTTTAGTTTATCTTGAATCGCATTGGCATTCCCAACTTAGCTATATTAATTTGCTGACACATTCTCTTTAATTGCCCTACTTTTCTTATCATAAAATATGGTTGGTCTTTTAGTTATTTATTTATGCACATTTTTTCTTACAATCTCATAGGTGAGCTTTTATTAGGCAGCCTGCTAAAGCATTCCTACACTCAGTTGATCATGGCTTACTCTAGAGACATTAGCACCAATCTCTCTATACTAAATTGAGCACTCTTTGGTACTTCTTGGCCTTTTAAGTTATAGTTATCCCTTTATAAACTAGCACTCCATATATTTGGCTTTAGTCCAACTCATTAAAATCCCTGACTATGGTTTCAAATTGCTATTTCCCCCTTCCTTCGTTTCATGCGTTGAAACAATGTTGTCAACAAACCATGTGCTGGTGATACGCATAACAAGTCAAAAGATGAGGTTTAAAATCTACATTATGGAAGCGTATAATTATAAGAAATACCATCTTCTTCAACAGCTGTTCTCACAATAGTTAGAGCTCCGTTATATATGGTTTGCATCGTAAAATGTATTATTTTTGACACCTTTCTTTTTCAAGCATATTTCTCACTTCTTCCATTTTTCTTGTGCATGTATTGCACCTTAATTAATGAATATGATATGTTTCTGTATATGAACAAATCAATTATTTGTCTTGCAGAAATTTATTTAGATGGGGAACAATGGAATGATGGGTTATTGGCTACAATAAGGGAGCGAGTATGTTTCCATTGAAGATGTGACTGCATTTATTTTCTTCTTTTCCTGCTTTGAGCATATGTTAAATGATTAAAATGGTCAGCAACTTGACAAATATGCCATATAATCTTTTATGTTGGATAAATTACATCTTTCAACATCAAAATTCTTCTTTTTCTCATGCCATTTTCTTTCCACTTCTTTTTAGTTAAAACCAGGCCAGTTTATCTGTTCTAAATTTACATTGTCATTTTACATTTTGGTTCACCAATATTAGTCACTAACTTGGGGTTTGTATGGCAGGTTCATATGGAGGTTGAAAGAAAGGCTATGTCGGGAGATCCAAACATACTTCCAGCTCTTGATTTCCATGAAAAAATTACTTATAAAGTTGGAAATAAGGTATTTAATATATGAATAGAATTAGCGAAGCATTTATTTCACATTTCTATCACATTGTCCATTGACTTACTTTTATGTCTGCAGGCACTTGGTTGCCTTGTACTCACGAAGCTCATACACACTTAGAACACCAAATGTGTTACTTCTCATGTAAACTTAAAACACCACAAAGTTTGACATGTTTGGGCCGGGCCACTAAGTAATAAACATGGCTTTGAACGCTATTTGAACCAGATTGTGGGTAGCAAGGGCACCTGATCAGTGTTCTAACAGGTTTACCGGCCCAGTTATGGCAAGAGGTGAGGTGTGGATAAACACAACCTTTGGAGGCAAAGGGGCGTGAACATTGAACATGCTGTGATAGACTGGCCAAGAACTTTGGGTTACATAGTTCGGAGGCTTTAGGAGAGGTTTGATGCCCAGAGGCTAACTTGACTTGGAGATAGATTTATTATTTCAATGCTGTTAGGAATGACTTATAAGGAATAAGACATATCAATAGATAGTCCAAATCGATTTGAGTTTTTTTTTCTTCTTATCCTTGGTAGAAACTATATATTACGAGAATTGGATTATTTTGCTCTAAATATTCAAGAAATATTCAGGCCAACCATTAGTTGAATTTTAAGATTGACTGAAGGAAGAGTTATAGAGCTACAGCCAACAGTTGAGGTGACAGTCAGGTCAACTGCTGAAACAGGTGAAAAAATTGAAGCTAATTTTGAGTCAAATAAACAGATAATTCAGCACATTTTGGATATGCTATTAGGATTCCAATGATATAAACATTACTAATTTTGGTTTAAGGGTTGTGGAAGTTGGATTAAGAGGTTAAGAAACTAATGCGGGTAATCAAGGACGATCAATTGAGATTATGTAACCTCCAGCATCATCTCCACAATTCTGGAGAATAGTGCAGCCAACTAGAAGGTGAGCAGCTTACCTGCTTGTGCTGAAGAAGGTGCAAAGTGTATGGAGGAGGAAGTGGCAACCAAAGTTGAGTGACTTACCTGCTTCAACAGTTGGCGAGTTGCTTGCCAATGCTAATAAACAGCCCATTCCCATTCAGTTTTATAGCACAAGTAAGAAAAAGGCTTTTAAGGGAGTGGCCACGTAGTGAGAGGAAGTGCTGATAAAATAGAGAGAAGGTAATGAAGAGGCTGAAGGAGCAGGGAAGTGATGCGGGGAAGCTGACAAAAGCTTGAAGGAGCTGAGATCTAGCTTGACATAAGTGCATGGTTATGTTGTTTACATGTTTGCACTGTGCATAAATTGACTTATTGTAACTTTTTATGCATTACACCATGTTTACATGCATTGTGTGCATGCACATCGTAAGCATGTTTCATAATAGTGTTAACTTGAGCATGTTTGGTGTATGTGGGTTCAATGCCATGTGTGACTCCCATTGGGCCGTGTGACACGATGAGAGCCGAGTGTGAGCCTTTGGCTACTTGTGCTGTGTGAGGATGATGTTACCAGCTGTGGAGCACAGGCATGAACCTGGGGGGTGCACCTGGTTAAATGAATTTTGAGAACCCAATGGTTGCCTACAACATGAGTTGTGCATAATGAGCATCGTGAATGTGTATGCATTGACCCAACTTACTAGCATGATATTCTCATGCATTGCATGGTATCATGCCAAACCATGCAAAAGATACCTTTTTTTTTTTTTTGGGAGGGAGGGTTGAAAACCAGTCTAGGGCTTGGTGAAGAAAGAGAGAGTGCATAATGCCTATCTGGATGTTATCTAGTCCAACTTCTTTATTATTTTTATTTTTTAATGCTTGCTTTATTTCTTTTGAATATACAGAACATGTAATCGCTGTCTTCTTTAGAGTTAACTAAAATGCGCCAACAAACACCTGTTTCTCCACCTTCAATGAATAACTTTGAGAAATACTCCTTACATCTCTCCTTAAAATTAGCTAACTATTATGGTCAAACCAGAATTTCTTTGAATCACTCTTGGCTAGAAGCAATTTGGTTGCAAAAGGCAATAGAGGTCTTATATATTTGTAAAATTTGTATGTATTCTGAGTTCTGTTTGTTCATTGTTCAGTGTAGCAGCTGTCCTATCATTTTTGAAGTGACTCACATCAATGCATTATTGTCTCTCTTTGATCTTTAACTTGGTAATTATGAACAGGTGATCTGTTGTCTAGAAGGAGCAAGGATTGGCATACAATATGAGACATCTTTTGCTGGTAATTCATAAGTTATGGCAGGATTGTTTTTCAAATTTTAGTGCCCTAGTTTCACATAACTTGTACCATTTCATGGTGTATGAAAGATAATTATTACCTGTAAGATTTACACTGCAAAGAAATATAGCAAGTCCAGGGGGTTCTTTATCTGATGTGTAATCTGGTCATGTGTCCCAATCTAACAATGTACGATGAGTAACTTATATTGTGTACATATGGATACACGAAAATGTATTACCATTTCATTGGCACATTACATTACATAATAGGGCTTCTGAAACAACTTTGTTTTCTTTCAACAAATTAGACTGTCGTATATGTCATATTTGCATTCTTTGGCCAATTCTCTGTTGTAATTTTGAACTATTGTATCAATATTTTTGAATTCATGTAGCTGAGCTTGATATGTTATTGTTGTTGTATTGATGCTTTTGTTTCTGTACTATATTTGTTGTCTTTGTGTACCAGCATCCAGCATACTGATTTTCAAATATGTAATATATTTGACTGCATGGTTTCTGAGAAATTGTCTTATAATCTGATTAATTTATATATATATATATTTTCCAATTTTGACTTTTGAGCTAAATTGAGAAGCTACAAAATTGTTGAATTTGACTTTTTTTCCCACTTTCAGAAAAGAGAGAAAAAAAAAAAAGAATTTTGGCTGAACTGAAATGATAAAAATAAAACCATTTTTTTTTGAATTGGCAATAGAGAAAAAAAATTACTCTGTTAAGAGATCTAAAGAGAGAACTAGCTCAAGGTCGTGCACACGGCAGAAAAATGACCAAGCCTTGCAAAGTTGGAGGTAAACCAATATATCGACAGTCCCGTGTAACTCATCCAAGAAACTGAGGACAATCTACCCTTAATCATGAAGATTGATGAGAATTGTTCCCCTTGAAAACAACCAAAAGAATACTTAAGAGGCCAGAAATGGTGTTCTTTCCAAATAGACCCCTCACACACTAAGGACACTCCAATCCTACAGAGATTGAGAAGGAAATCCTGTACTCCAATAAACAAGGAAACCCTATACTAGAGTTGGCATCATCTGATGGATCTGAAAGGTGCAAAAGAAAAACCCACACTTTGTGAACCAAATCATAGTAACAAAGAAGGTCATTAGTGGTCTCCACATGTTTACACATTGAGCGCCAATCAGTCACTACCTGATAAGGCCTTCACTAACAACCTCTGAGTTGGGTCATTGAGGCCCCTATATTTCAGCTGAGAAAGTGTAATGCCATCATTCCATTAAATAAACTAAGCCCATGAAACTCTGCCCACCCCAACACAAGGAGTTCCCTATCCCACAATCCCCTTCTTGAGTCTTGACAAAAAGAAGTACTATCCTCTTGAGGCATACAGGCAGTTCTCTTCATACTTATTAGTGCTCTATTCCCCTAAAAAGACCTACTCTCTCTTTCATGTTGTAAGCATCACATCACAACGTATAGATGACAATTCAAGTGTGCCTTCTGTTTTGGCAAATCAACCCCACGAGAACTCATGTCTAGAACAGAAGACCCATTGTACATTGATGGTCAACTGAAAGAGGCTCCAGACCATCTGAGCTATCAGGCAATGAAGCAGCAAGTACTCAGTTGAATTACTGTCCTCCTTTGTCATGTAGCATTAGTCCATCATAACTTGTTTCTTTGCTTCGAATTGTTGATTGTAGAATGGAACCAAGGGATTTTATCTAGATGAAGTCATCTTGAGCATCTATCAACTTCCAAATGGCCTCCTAGGAAAAACTCCCCCTGAGAACCTTATAGAGTGAATATGTGGAGAACATTCCTTTTAATGGATGCCAAACCCATTTGTCACCTTCCCTCATTCATCTTACCGTGTTATGTTTTATGTGACTATGTGATGATAGTTTTTGTGCCCACTGTTTTGTTTGCCTAGAGAAAAACATTTCTCACTCAACTTTGGCATCTACTACAAGTTGAGCCAAGGATAAAAATTCAGCTCCCTCCCCCACTCCACCACAAAAAAAAAAAAAAAAAAAAAAACCCATGTGGTTGTTATTTTTTAAGTATGGGAGGAGTTAATCCATTTGGTATTTCATGTTTCAAGTCATTAACATGCATTTTAAATACTTGGATTCTTCTGCTGGAAATACCCAATGTATTAAGCAGTTCTGAAGTTGATCTGTTGGTTAATTTTTTTATTTAATTATTATTATTTTTGTCAGGGGAACCTTGTGAAATGTACCACTGTGTGCTTGAGAGCAAGTCATTTCTTGAAAAGATGACTGTTCTTGAGCACACAGTTCCTTTCTTTCTGCCCATAAGGGAAGCTGAAAATGAATTTCTTTCTTCCAATGCAATGGTGAGGGTTGTCATTTGAAACATATTTCTTTACCATTAGCTTCTTAAAAAAATGTGTTTAATCTATCAACTTAATGATTTTATTTCAGAAATTTATCGATCATGTTGGAGAATTATTGCAGGCTTATGTGGATAGGCGGGAGCAGGTATGTTCTTGACATGCATAAACGTATTGGGGCCATAGCATTTTCTCATGAAAATAGTTAGTTCATGAATACAGGACAAAAGTTCTCAGCCTTAAACATCCTGTGAAACACAAATATGCTTCTTTTCTCTAACACTTTGACCCCTTTTCCTAAGCGATGTGGAAATCTGAAACTCACTCTTTCCTCTAAAATGAAGTTGTTCGTGGTGAAACATGAGGATTTCCCAATTTAAAGCAGTTGAATTTTAATGTTAACAATAACTGCAAAGGTTGGAAAAAGGTGATTATTCCCCCCCCCCCCCCCCCAACCAAAAAAAAAAAAAAAAACAAAAATCATTCTTAACAAGAGCAAGAGGAGTATAGGAATGAAAGAAGTGAAGGAGACTCGCTTTCCATAACTTGAGGTTCTTGGTTTTTTTTGTTTGGGGGGGCTCATTCGAGGTTCTTAGTTATTAGTTAGGTTTTATATTATTTCTCCCTGAATCTTTAGGGTTTAGGCAATAGATAACAATATGATTGGTGAGCTAGGAATCATGTGCCGACCCCACATAATAGGATTAAGGTTTAATAAGTTGTTGTAGTTGAATCTTTAACTTACCTCTATATAACTTGGCATCATCTATTATTGAGTTAGGCAAAGACTAGAGAATAGAGTGGTATCATAAGCATAAAACATGGACTCACACTTTATCAACAAAGATCCTTGAGTATATTTATCCTGATATGCCCATGCTTAATTGTCGTCTATTTTCTTGTAGTGATACTGATGCAAAACCCAAAGAAAACAAGAATAGACTAAAAACTCAATAAGAAACTTAAACCAACTCCATATGAATATCACTGCAATTATCAAAGGCTACCAGAGAATACATCTCAAAAGGGTTTATATAGATAATAAATTCCATCCTAATCTTATTGTAACTAGGATTGCAAATAATGGAAAGATTATCTAGGAAAGAAAGAAAGATATTTAATGATTAACTAGGAAATAAACAAAATAAATAGAATAAACATTACCAATTCCTATATTTACGCTTAGAATAATATTCCTCAAAATATTTGCTTCTTTCTGGCACCAGTCAATTGAACACTTTGCCAAAATTTCTTTCAGCACTAGTTACCTTCATTTTAGCAAAGTGAACTCTCTCAATACCTTTCATGCTATACCAGGAAAGTAGTCCTCCATAGCATTCAACCAATTTAGAAAAACATCAGGGTTCAACCTTCCATCGTATTCTGGAACATCCACCTTAACATTCCTAGTAATATATCTATGACTATTTTTCCTATGCCTGTGGGGTGGAGGTGATTGCCTATGTTCCCTTTCTAGAATCCTACCATGTTGTGCAGTGATTCTAATATTGCCACCTACGGGAATTTATGCATTATACCTATGTGCGTCAAGATGGTGATTCACTATTCAGATGAAGTGTTTCTCTCTCATGGGGCTGCCTAAGTCCTGAATAAGTGATCTATCTTATTGGAAGCAATGTGTACCAGGAGTGTCACGTGTACCATGGACAATGAGGAGACCTAACTAAATCATCTCCTACAAGTTGCTTACCTAGTTGTTTAAGGACTTGTGCCAACTGGTCAGAAATTTGTCTCACAATACCAACAAGATTGTTCATTTTGGTTTAATTGGCTTTGATGGTATTTTGCAAAGAGTGGATATAGTGTATGTAGTGGGCAAATTTCTGTCATTTCTTTTTTTGTAGCCATCATCCATGGTAAGTTGAAATAGGTGGTATTGGGAATGCAAAAAATAGGTGCTGCAAAATAAGGAATGCTGAGAAGTCTCAAACTGCAATTAAAATGCAAACAGTAAACCTACTATGATGCGCAATAATAGAACTATGAACTGCCTCTCTCTCTTTCTCTGTCAGATAGGAAACAAAACTAATATGGACCTAGAACCAATTTTCTAATTACCCAAGAAACAATTATCAACCAGACTTTCAAAGTGAATGGACCTAGAGCCAATTTACTAATTATCCAACAAACAAATATCAATCAGACTTTCAAAGTGAAGAATGTAGCTTTATCAAAGCAAAATTTAATGTGGATTTTGGGCTGGGTAGATTTCTCAGCCTGGCATGGTGAACAGTGTTGGCGCTGTTGGGCCATGCCTGACCCAGCATGGATCAGGACGCGGACCATGCTAGGTTGAAAATTTTTTGCACCTTTGCAGCCTGTGCCTTCCACTACAGCTCAAGGCAGGAGGGGGAGGGCTCCCTACTGTCCAAATTGGACCATTATAGGGGGAATATGGTTCCCCCCTCCCTTCTCCCACTATTGTCATGACATAAAATATTAAAGTTTAGACCGTGGTGATGCCATTTGGAGTTTTGGACAATGTAAGGAGTTTTAGACCGTTGCTGCACTCCCAAAATTGCAATGGTATAGTTGTGAACAAAGCAACGATCCAATTTGTTAGTAATTAGGAGCCAATTTGAGTTTATTCTTTGAAGACTTTAAGGGAAAACATTTCATGTATTTTGTACCTTTATATCTAAAAAAAATAAAAATAAAAATATAAAAGGTCCAAAATAGACCAACCTATGTGGGCCATGCCATTTGCTGTTCCCACTAGGGTCCGCCCAATCCATTTTGCACCTTTAGGTTAATGGGCAATCGAATTGGGTTTGAGTTAACAAAATTGGGACTTGGTTTGCTGGGTTTCGGTTTTGGGTGATTCTGAGATTGGGTGAAAGGCTCTGGTTATGAGTGACAACTGGTCGCCTCCTCGTTGGTGAAGACAGCAAGGGTTGATGATGCATGTGACTCTGTTGAATGAGTTCTTGTGACTTCCTTGGCAAGATTGAGTGATGAACTGAAATCAATGAAGACCCTCAACTGCAGCAAAGCTTGTGTGATGAGGATCACAAACACAAGTCCAAGGGTGTTTGCAAGATCTGAATGAAGAATCCATCGACAGGATCCTAGTTCCAACTTCATACTTGTGTGATGTCTGCTGGAAGGGCTTCTCGACGAAGAAACTGATTATTGAAGACATGTGAGGGTAATGAGAAGTTGGCAAAGGGTTTCGAAGTTGTTGGCTAGGACTTTTGACAAATTCGGTGAAGCCTGAAGATGCAAATCTTCTTCATGGTGATGATGAGGGCAGCTTTCAAATGTGATTTTGTTTTTCTGTGAGGATGATGTGCTCTGATGTCTTTGATGTCGCTAGATTGTGACTCCTATTATCTTTAGAGATCTTTGCAACGGTGGCTTGATGGTTGAATTTTATGAATGGCTGTTGTGACTGTGTTGCATTACTTCATAAAGTTTCTGGTTGCTGTAATGGCGCATAGATGATGGAATTGATTTTGTGAATGGTGATGGGATAAGGATGGTTATTGGTGAAACTCCGTGATGATGGAATGGTGAAGGAAATTGATAGAATGTCGGATAGGGAGGGCTCTAATACCAATTGATGCAGAACCCAAAAGAAAACAAGACCAACTATTTTATTATAATATTTAAATTATTTATATTTTTTTGGTAAATTTATCAAGTTGAGTTGAATTTTATTTATTAATAAAATATTATTATATTTGTACAATAGATATGATATTATAATATATTAATATAATATTATACAAATATTACTACATTCTAATCTTAATATATCCTAATATAATTAGTATAATTAGTAATGTATTTTATGAGAATATTATATTATTATAATATTAATAATACCATGAAGAAGGCTTCAACTCACCCAAACTCATGTTAACCTCGCCAAAATCTAGAGCTTGAGTTTGAGGCCTTAAACCTCAACTAAGTTGAGTTGAAAAAATTGGTGTTGCACCAAACATTCCATTGATCAAGTTTGGCTTCAAACTGGCCTCAACACGGCTTCAAAGTCAAACACAAACCAGGCCTAAAAACTCAGAAACTCAAATCAACTCAATATCAATGTCAATGCAATAATCAAAGGCTGCCAAAGAATACATCTGGAACGGGTTTGTATATACTATAAAGCCTATTGTGATTAGGATTCTAAATAATAGAAAGATAATTAAAGATTATCATGGAAAGAAAGAAAGATAATCAAAGATTAACTATGAAACTTGAACATATCTCCCCCAAAATGAGTAATGTAAGTGAATGCTTTGATGCACGGTGTAGTTTGTTGATATATTTCTCGAAATATGAACCTAAATCTTATTGAAATTATCGTAGTTGTCAAAGGCCCGCCCAGGCTCAAGGCTCAGCTGAGAGTGCCTTGCTCTCTAAGGCACATGCCTAGGCGCTAAGGTGGACACCTCATCTGAGGCACAAGGCCCATGTCTTTGGTTCCTATGTAAAATATATATATATATATATATATATTGGTGTTGGACTTCTTAAAATCTAACTGGTAATAACCAGAAAAAGAAATTTGATAAAACAATAGAACATCCATTAATTAGTTAAATGGTGTTGATTATTTGTTATTTACCTCTTTATGGGTCTATATTGAAAATAATGATGTATAAGTATTTTTATACAGATTTTTTAAACATGTGTCTCATGCCTAGGCCCCATGCACTCTTGTGCTTCAATGCGCCTTGAGCCTTTGACAACTATGGAAATTATTATGAATGATAGATCATATAGCATTCTATGTAACTGTAAAGAAACAGTTTGCAAATAATTATTTTGGAAAGAATATTAAAATTTGCGTGAAGATATGTTGCATAATCATTATTTGATTTTAGTATATATTATTTAAATATTGGCATGGGCAGAAATAGCTTTGCAAAATGTATTCTGTTATATTCAGGCTTTTTCTTTTGATGGGAAAACTTGAATCCGATATATGTTTTTCAAGATTGAAGTGAGTGCTGCCAAAACAAGGATTTCAACATTCATCATTTATAGCAAACTGACCATGACATGAGCCAAAGAGAATAAAAATAAATAATTAAACACACATGAACTTCTCTTCTATTATTCTTTCACTTGTAAACAAGACATCCTTCTTATAGTAGGTTGCTTTAGAGAAGAAATACTACGTTGATTTATGTGTTACTTATACTCTTGTCTTGTTCTTAAGCAGGTTCGACTTATCAAGGAGTTGTATGGCAATCAGATCAGAGAGCTTTATCATAGTCTTCCCTACCATATGATTGAATTTTTGTTACATGATTCTGATTGGTATGTTCTTTTTCTTGTTATTTGTTCTGTTATTGACAGGGTATGATTTGACTGTCTGAATCTAAAGTTTCTTTCTACCATGGCATAGTGTTTTTCCTTCTAGTATTTGTGTTGTTTATTTATTTTTAGTATTTGTTGTGTTTCCATATTGTACTTGTTGGTTTCACCATGTCAACTAAGTTATGGAACACAACTATATTAATTATCTTCATTCACCACCATCTCATGAAATTTCTCCATGTGAAGATGGTGTTCAAACTTCATTTCATCATTACTCCGCCAGGGGATATTATCCACTGCTGGTCCCAAGCCCGGATAAAGGAGAAGGGTTGCGTTAGGTAGCCGACAGCCAGCGTAAAACCTAGTCGGATCCAAATATGAATTCTAGACAAACTATCTGTTGGGATGTAACCCACATAGAAATCTAGAATTCATGTAGCCAACCCCACATAGTGGGATAACGGCTGGATATGTAACTCTAAAATTGTGTTTTATTGTACCCAGCAAGTGGTTAATCATGTCTCCTTGAAGAAAATATCAAGTGAAAGTTTTGTGAATCTCCTGTTGAATCTGTTAAAAATGCAACACCAACAACATATCAACCTTTTATCCTAATAAGTGAGGTTGGCTAAGAATGTGTTAAAAATACCAAAGGAAAATGTCAAATACCTTATTTTATTGAAATTTTTTGAAACCTGCATGAAATCTAGAAGGTGAGGATACTAATTTGATCCTAGCAGCGGTTTTTCAAGAAAAAAATGTCTCTATATCAAGACATGAAATAGAAAGCAAGCAGAGCACTGATAAGACAATATGATAAGACCCAAAGAATATGTATCTAGTCAGGGAGTGAATTTATACATGCTGTCTACCTTTAAACCAGCTTATTTTTAGTATGCTGTCACTTATAATTTAGTGAGTTCAAGAATAAATTACCTTGAGGACAAACTTATGTGCATTCTTTGGTTCTCTTCATGAGAGAACAATTGAAAACTTAGTCGTGGTAATTTTATACCTATTATGGTTTTATAGTCATGTCTAGTTTGCAGGTATGGCTAACTGACAAAGGAAGTATTACCCAAGAACCTAACAATTCCCACTTCAAAATGTTAAAACTTCAGCCTTTTCAAAACAGAAGTTTGATACTGGATGAGTGTTTCATGCAAGTTTCCTACTGCTTTGTGCATGTATTATGGATTTCTCAGATCAAGTATTATACTTGGCTGCATGCCTATGTAGTTTATTCTACAGTGAGATATAATTGAAACAATTATTGTAATTTCATCATATAATGCTGCTCCTATGCCTGCAACGTATAGTCCTTGAGTTAAGGAATTTATAGTCTTCTTTCCAGAACTAGACATGCCTTTTGAGCTGATGGTTAACTATGCTAAGTTGTTTCTTATTGCAGCAAAGTAATCGTCAGTCTTAGATATGCAGACCTTGTCTCAGTGCTTCCTACTCGAGTTAGTGTCTTGGCATGGCCAATGCACCAATCTAAGAAATCTTTAACTGGTCCAGCAACATTGAGCAGGAAGGAAAGTGGAGTATCAGGAAGCCAATCGGATCCAGCACGCCTATCTTACGCAGAGGATGCATTAAGAACCATGAGTTTACCAGAAGGTCTTCCCTTTACTAAATGTTGTTCTGTTGACTTCGTGCTGATGACACATTGGTCATATCCTCTGGCAATAGCTCACCATTCTGGAGGACCAATTTGGATTTCCAAGCTGGCTCACAAAAATCAACTTGGTCTCTACCTTTTTTCCTTCAGTTTGTTACCTGAAGGATTGCTTGCTTTTGGCTTTACTTCACTTTTCTTTCTTTCTTTTCTTCTTTTTTTTTTTTTTTTGGTTGGGGGGGGGGGGTGTTAATATCCAAATGAGAGAGAATCCCCAAACATCTCTCTAGGATAGAAAAAGACGTGCATCACCAGAAGTCAGAGCGCTAGAAGCCTCTGTAACATCCTGTGGATAGGCACAAGAACAGACTTGAAACAGAGAACAGTTTCCTTGCAGATCGCAAGAGTATAGGCCCCAGAGCGCTAGAAGCCTCTGTAACATCCTGTGGATAGGCACAAGAACAGACTTGAAATAGAGAACAGTTTCCTTGCAGATGGCAAGAGTATAGGCATGAATTGACAAATTAGCCTACTTCACCTTGCTTTGCCCTTTATAGACAATCTTGATGGAGTATCCTTGCTGTGGTAACAAATTTTCTGTTCATTTGCCAATCTTGATAGAGCAGATTCAAATACTGCCATAAGAAAATAGCATCTTTGCTTCAGTCCATTAGCACTTGGTCCATAAGCAGTGCTAGCACATTATTGAGTTTAGTTTTTGGCTAAATGACGTTATAGAGTTTCTGCTGCTAGAACTTTTATTCACACACACACACACAAAGCAACAATAACTAAGATTTATGTTGTACCCACCAATATCCTTTTAGAATGTAAACTTATTTGTTTTTCCCTCCTCATGAAGGATCCTCAAATCCCAAGTGACATTATTTTCTGCTTTTGTCCAGCATATGCAGAGATTGTGTTGAACCTTCCCGAAGCTATTAAACAAGCATTTCCAGGCGGGAACTCTCCTTAGAAGTTGATTTCTTCTTGGCTGGAAAATTCTGACTTGTAAAACTATTATTTGTACTTGAATAGCTCTGGTCCTTCAAGTATGGCTTTTTGCTTGTAAGCATATTTAAATATGTGAAGACTGGAATGAATTTCAACACCATGTTGAAATAGTTAACAAGTCAGTTGCATTCTTTTATATATATGTATATATCGCTAAACAGTTGCATCCTTTTTGAAACCATGTTTTATGATATGTACTCTTTTCCCTAAACTGTGGTACTCCTTTTTATACCATGTTTTAGGTATTCAATTGCCTAATATGTATTCAGTTGCATCCGTTTTAATTTTAAGTAAAATTATTATGAATTAAAGGGTTATGTTAGTTTGTAAGAATTATTTGTCAAATTTATTTATAGGTATAGCACTTCACATTCACCACAGTAGACAATAAAACAACAGTGTCTTACTGTCGAATGAGGGAAAATGTTTGGTTTAGAATTTATGTTGAAAATAATTGATAATATCTACCCTAGACGTCACATACTGATGGCAACCTTTGTCATTTATGCATTGCCCAGGGAAGGAATTGCGATTAGGCAGGTCAAATTTCATGCCAAAATTTTGTTGGCGTTAGAATATTTCCGTTTAAATCCTCTGCTAAGATGAAAGTCGACTTGCAAGCGGTGAAAAGGAGTGAAATACTTTGCCACTATTTTGAGAGGGAGTTGAATTCTCGGAGAATGTGAAAGCTAGGATCAGAAACTTCAAGACCTTAAATGAGTGAACAAAATCGTTCAAAGCAAAATTTTTATTTCATCAAACTTTAGACGGCTGAAGTGACACTTAGAGAATATAAGGTGATTGATTAAGACGGGTAGATGGTCTGACTGGTTTGGATGTACAAATAAAATAAACACGTATAAAGAGAACGAAACAATTTTGTAGCCAAAAAGGTAGGTAAAAGACTCGCATAAAACTTGGTAAGTTTTTAGACAAATGGTGCGTGAGATGTTCCATTACATAAAATGTTCATAAAAAAAAAAAATTAAGCATAACATATATATGACACTGCAAGTATTTTCATAAGTATAACGTTTGCTAGGGATCGATCACAATGGCGTTGCTTGTCAACCTCGGTAAATTGCCATCGATTTGATTTTCTTTCAAGAGATGATAAAAAGAACTCGGACCTTTACTTGAGGCAGCTGAAAATATCAGGTTTTCATGGATCTCCCAAAAGGGGGAAATCGTTGCATCAACAGAATGCATGCTTCATCCTTGAATAATAAATCTGGGAATGAATGTCATCCATAATATTTGAACTCCAAAAACAAAGCCTCATTGCCATTCCGAAATAACCCAGTCAGTATTCATAGTTTCATAGAATAAGCCAACTACAATTTCTAGGGAAATTAGGAAATTAAGATGAAAATACATGGGTAGGGGAAAGCACAGCTAACATGAATCCAACGTCTCACAATCAAAATGGTCAAACATGGTAACAAGGCAGTATATCATTTTGGTAGGATGAGGTGAAAAGGGGAAACTCAGCAAAGACAAAAAACAAACCAAAGGTGGGTGCAACGGATACTCAGCCAAGAGACTAATCATACACAATCAGTTTCAAGTACTAAAAAGTCCTGTCCAAACATCTGACTTCTCGCAAGATAAATCCAAAACCCCTTAAAATCTCCTCCTGGGGCTTCTTGAACGGTGCCCACGCGGTGATCTGCAACAATAAGCCAAGAAAGGGTACAGCAGTTTGTGACTAGACAAAAAGTAATCTTAGGAAGAAAGTAGAGGACCAATGCTAAATTGTAATGAAATGAAGGATAACTGGCTAGCAAAATTTCAATCATTTGACACAGAACTCCTTTTTTACTATTTTATTGTTGATTAAGTAATATATCCAAATTGCTGACATTGGGATTGTTGTTATAATGGCTATATCCAAATTCATAGCATAAGGGGACGGGGTGCAAACTAAAAAGAGGAAAACAAATGAAGTTGCGTGGTGAAAAAGATCCAAGAAACATTTCTTGCTCTCATTTTTCTGTCTTGAGTTCAATGCTAGCACATTTGTATTTGTGTGTGTGTGTGTTTTTTTGGGCCAAGTCCCGAGTATAGTAGTTCTCTTTCTAATCCTTTTTGTTTCAACATGAAAAATCAACTAGATTCCCAATATTTTGCATTAACAGTAGTCATGCATAACTAATTTCAGTACATCTTCCTGTGATTATCATAAGCTTCAATTCAATAACAGATACTCTCTATGTACTCCATAGAGTGCATAACAAATGCTACACACAAAACTATGTATATTGATAAGCATTCTGAAAGAAAAAATCCTCCAGATCAAAAAAAAGAAAGAAAAAAATATAATATATCTGAGATCCTGAATATGCCATCATACACGCCCAAAGATCTTCAAGCATATAATAAAAGTATGTACATTGATAAGCACTAGATGTTTTGCAAGGAAAATACCTCCTCCTCATGTTCCTCCTCCTGAATGGACCTTTGCTAAATGCCCAATCAACACTGATGGTTTGAGTGAGCAGTTCAGTTCCATCCATCTCTTTAATAGCTTTCTGTGCCTCTTCAAAGTTCTCATATTCAATTAGTGCATATCCCTGTAAATAGTATTTTACATTAAACAGATTGCAAATAATATGTAAACACTAGTCTTTGTTTATTATTTTTTTTTATTTCACGGGGGGTGGGGGGGAACTGTACCTACTTTGGTCAGAGATATAATACTTGTTTTTTATTCCTTAGCCAAAAACTTTCTTTTGATTTTGTCCCAAACTCAGTTCTGAAAACTTGATTAAAAATTTGTTGTGTCCTTAGGCTTGTCTAAGACAGGCACATGCATGCATGTTACCAATACATCTCAAATGTGTCCAATTTTTTTTAAAAGACTTAATTAAAATTAAGACAAGCCAGATATATCCACCTGTCCATCGCATATTCATATCCTATATGTGTCAGGCATTGGATATTGGTATAGCATAAAAATTGAATGTCTTGCTTTCTAACAAAGGAGTAGTAAAAAAATAGAAATATGTTGCAGAATAATAATTTAATACTCTTAGGTTCAGTAAGTAAGAGGAGCCAAAAAAACCAAAAAGGAAAATAAAGAAAAGAAAAGAACTGCAGCTTTAGTGTGCCAATCCTTCACAATAAATCCTTTTATCATACATGATTTAAATTGAATACGTATAATAATCATGAATTACTTGAAATCTTGCATAATGTCAGATCTAAGGATCTGACAAGGTAAATTCTCACCGAGACAATGAGAATTCAGAGAGATTGGAAAATTAAGGGAAGAATGTGGAGGGAATTAGAGAGCAGAGAGCGGGAGAGAGAGAGTCTCAATTATCGTATTGCATGATCTCAATTTGGGTGTGGTCAGTTGTATATATATCGATCCAACACTCCATGTGGCGCTAACCGCTCGCCAAGTACAACTGCCCTAAGCTATCGTTAGGTACAACTAATAGGAGCTGTAACTGTTACTGCCAGCTCATATACAATGTATTACCCTTATTGCCCCAGCGTACATGACACATAAGCCCTTTCATACTCTTGAGTTCTCTAACTGATACAAGAATAAACCAGATTTGATGACTATGACTTCATACATGTTGATACATGATTTTTGACATGATGTGGTTGATCAAGTTGTGACATAATGCATAATAATCTTTATATCTGTCTCATTAGAAACACGTTATACAGCTATGAGATTTGAACAGGATGAAACATGTTTAAATTGCATTGCAGAATAATTTATTCCTTCAATGGGTATGATTCATGCTTTCATACATGTTGCACTAGATAAGACTAGTTAAGACACTATAGATAACAACAGGTATACTAATGCTGGCACACTGCGTCCACCCTGGTTAGTAGAGGAGTTGCCAATCCATGTGTTGAACAACACGTGGCATGACATAATATTATTCAGTTGAAAGACACTTAGTCCGGTGGAAGACAATAACACCCGTATATTATCATCGATTGATAGACACTCAAATATTACTAGTCAGTTGAAAGCCACCAACACCCAAACATTACTAGTCAGTTGAAAGACACTTCAACACCTAGATTCTATGAACCAATTGGAAGACATCGATGCCCAGATATGATACTAGGTACTCCCACCTATTTCTTGCTAATTCTTTTGTCTATGTTCCACTGCATTTATTTCCGACTCAAAATTTTTTTCTTGCACTAACTCTTCTACTATTTGCATTCACTTGTCTCCCCATCCATCTTACCATAGGTTATTTGTTCAGCATGTCCTAATGACTCCTTATCTTGTATATATATTTTTCATTTGCAGATTTTTGAGCAATTACATTTTGAGTAAGGACATCTCAATCAATGATAGGGTAGCTCAGTTTTGGTAGGCTTCATGTCTAGATCCCCTGTATTCTTCTTTCATTTTGCATTAGATGTCTATTCCTGGATACAATATAAGACAGTCCATTTTTGTTTTGATAATACAGACATATGAGCGTAGATAGATAATCTTGATGGATTGATAGAGGCAATTATACTCCGATTCACAGACTGAGCATTTGGTTCCATTTTATATTGATATTCAGTTGTATCAACAGGGTTGTCCATCAAGGATATGACAACGTATTTTGACACTTTAGTACTTCAGCATACAAAGTACATTCATGGTAACTCATAGTCTTGACAATTCATGTATAGAATTGGACTATTCAGAGGCTTGCAGGTTCCTAGCGGGATCCTATTTTTGGTCCATGACAAATGATCACTGTTCAATTTCTTTTGCAAATGTTAAGTCACTCCAACAACAAAAAAGTAAGCTAACTCAACCTTCGTAGACTAAATTTGTTGGAAGTCGAAATTGCTTAAAAGTAAAAAAGATGTCAATATAGACTTATATAACCAAGCCAAATAAAGAGATTTACTAACATTGTAAATTGATAAATTTTTTTCTCCTCTCAATATATTTCTTTTAGTGAAACTCATATTTAAAAAACACTTCTATGACACTAGTGTAATAATCATCTCTGGATGCAAAATGATATGCATATAGAATTGTCATAAAAAAACCAAAACAATATGAAAATAGTAAGGCATAAATATGAGTCATCAAACTTAAAAATGCCTCTGAGAAGTCCTTCGTTATGTGTAGTTAAACACGCAAAGGGGTACCCCTAATGCATGAGGTTCCTTGCTTTATGAAGGTAGGAGCACAGCCTTCCCCTTGTTTTTTTGTAAAGAGGAGGTTTCCACAACTCAAACCTGTAACCTTTCAGTCACGAAAGAGATACCTTACTGCTGCTACCAAGGATCGCCACTCAATAGCTCCTTTTTGCTTATTTTATATTTATCACGACATATATAACTAGTCCACATCCAAGATTGAGGCTTGAATCTTTTACAACAATATCAACTTTAAAGCCATAATAAAAAGAGTAACCAATTTAATTTAGCTGCTATTAGGTGACAAGTAAATTAATCTCAATTTTCAAAACAAAAATCAATGGAATAAATAAAAGGATTTTTAACAGATAATCAGCATAATGCACAAATTCTAGTTCTAAATTTAAGGAAATATTGTAATATGAACAGAAAAAGATGAAGCATCAAAGAAAAAAGACAATAGCTTTGTGAGAATGAACAATGAGAATATCAGTTTGCATCAAAACTATCGACTATAATACCCAACACACCCAACATAATTATCAAAGCAGGCTTCAATTGCTTTATTTTTCTCATTATGTATCCTGAAAAGGTATTGTCTTTACCTTAACAAATCCAGTTCGACGGTCAAGATTCAAATGCAAATTTTTTATCTCCCCAAATTCACCAAATGCATTTTGCAGATCATCTTCTTGAGCTTCTTCATGAACTCCAATGACCAGAATAATCCATCCTTCAATAGCTACAAAAGTTAACATTATGAGCATTATTATATCGATTTTGAAACTTTTCTTGTAAATTACAATCTGAACCTGAATTTACACAAATATTGTGCAAACCTACTAATGACATAGATTGGCTTAATTAAAATATTTTGTTAGCAAGTAGAGTTATAAAGATTACAGGTCTAAGATCAAAACATGCAGGACAAGCCACAGTTGAGTACAGCACAATTAAATTTGTATATTTCATATTTTTTTCATATTTGCTTTGAAAGAAATGAGCAATCCTATTCCAAAAACCAAAGAGGAAAGTGAGAACAGCTTCCCTTCCAAAAAAAAAAAAAAAAAAGCAATAGGGTACTCTTAAGGTTCTGATTTGCACCAACTTTTGTTAGCTTCATTTTTTTAAATTGAAGGAAGCTAAAAATGTTTGTTCACTAACTATTTAGTTTAAAAAACAAAAAAGGCATAGAAAAATTATATTTTTAGCCTTTTCACTGTAAAGAAAGAAACATGATTCATTTTCACAATTTATGGAACTATTTTCATAAGATATAATACACATCATATATTTTGAAGATAATGTTACCATTCTTTATATCACTTGTACCAAAATGACTAACAAAAGCTAACTTTTAAAGCAAAGACACTCAATATCCTTTTGTTGACTATAGGACCGATTATCACACAAGAAACCTCACTTCTCACAGCCAATAAACAATCTCTAGGAACCGAAAATAGACTAACAAATATTTAGAGTGAATCAAATCAATAACAAAAAATAAAAGAGGCAAGAAACTTATCTTAGTTCAGGCATAAAATGCCCTACATCCAGACAGTTGAAGCTTTTGACATAACCCACTATAAAGCAATCAAGATTACAACACTCCCTCTCGCACACACTTGGCTATGAACAATAGCCTTCCTTCCCAAAAATACAAGGACGAAGCCCTTCACTCTCTCTCTATTCTCTAGAGCCCGTGCAAGAACAAAAATAGAATGAATGAATGACTGGAAAGACTGCCTATTCCGAGAACCTATCCGCCTCTATTTATAAATAGAGGCAATTACAACAGGGGCTTAAATGCAATAAAAAGAAATAAAAGGACTACCGGTACTAAGTTTTTAAGGGTTAGTTACCGTTACATTTTAAACTCATAAAATATAAAATACATGATTATTCCTAACTAAATTTTAAAGCCCTCTATCGAAAATTGAATGCTTAACAAATGCAAATCCTAACAATTTTCTCCACCATTTGCATAGTTGAGCCTACAATCTTCCAGGTTCTACTTCCTTTCTTCCATCTTTCGGCTTCCCTCTAAGATTGATTGCTTAGACTTCCTCAAGCTATGTTGAGTAGCTTCATGTAGTGCTTCATCTTGGCTGCTGGAACGGCTTTGGTGAACATGTCCGCTGCATTGCCTTCCCCTGCCACCTTTTCTAGCTTCAGCTCCCTTTTGTCAAGAATTTCCTTGGTGAAATGAAGTCGCACATCAATATGTTTTGTGCGTTCATGGTGTGCCTGATTTCTTGCTAGGTGAATTGCACTTTCGCTGTCACATTTTAGGATTGTATCTACCTCCCTCCTTGGCAATTCTCCTAGAAGCCCCTTTAACCACAATATCCTCCTTTATTGCCTTTGCTATGGCAATATATTCTGCCTCAGTGGTTGATAAGGCTACAACATGTTGTAAACTTGCCTTCTAACTCACTGTGGCATCCCAAATCTTTAAATAAGGGGGTGCTTCGTTACAAAGGCAGACTGGTGGTTGGAGAGGACCAAACGCTTAAAGACCAAATTATGAAGGCCTTACACTGCTCACCAATTGGAGGACATTCCGGAGTAAGGGTCACCTATCAAAAGGTGAAGCAGCTTTTCTTTTGGCCAAGGTTGAAGAGGGATGTGGTATAATTAGTGTTGTCTTGTGCGATATGTCAGCAGTGTAAACATGAACAAGTCTCTTACCCTGGCCTGTTGCAGCCCTTAGAGTTCCGGAGCAAGTAAGGGAGGAGATATCAATGGATTTTGTGGAGGAGTTACCTAGGTCGGAAGGGAAGGATGCGATCTTGGTGATAGTGGACCGGTTGACCAAATTTGACCATTTTATCAGCTTAACCCACCCATTTACAACAACAGAGGTGTCTCGAATATTCCTAGATTCAGTGGCCAAGATCCATGGGGTGCTCAAGTCCATCGTATCTAACAGGGATACAATTTTTACCAGTCGTTTTGGCAGGAATTATTCAAAAAATTGGGTGTAGGATTTACACATGTCAACTGCATATCATCCCCAAACTGACGGCCAAATGGAAGGGTTAATCAGTGTGCCGAAGCCTATTTGCGTTGCATGTGTTTCACAAAACCCAGGAGCTGGAATAAGTAGTTAGGCCTAGCTCAATGATGGTACAATTCCAGTTACCACAGTACCATTAAGAAGAGTCCTTTTGAGGCCATATTTGTGTACAAACCATCCCTCCTACCCGCGATTTCATGCCCTAATCCCACTATGGTGGCAGTTGGCGATTATTTCTCACAACGACAGTTGCTGTTAACAATTCTAAGGAGGGAATTAGCCACTGCCTAGAACCATATGAAGCATGTGGCAGATAAAAGGAGGACTGAACGATCATTTAAAGTGGGTGAACAGGTCTATCTGAACGTCAAACGTTTCCTCCAACAGCCTTACACCATAATTCCAGCCTCCAAGTTGAGTTCTAAGTATTTTGGACCGTTTCCTATTTTGGGCAAGGTGGGAGCAGTGGCTTACAGGTTGCAGCGACTTATAGGTTGCAACTTCTAGAGGGAGTGCAAGTTCATCCTATTTTCCATGTCTCATTACTCAAGCCAGCTAAAGGACCACTAACCAATGTCAGCACAGATTTACCTCCAGTAGCAAAGCAGTTAGAAGAGGAGGTGGAGCCTTGCGCCATTGTTGAAAAATGGGTCATATACCGGGGCAGCTTACCTATCACGCAAGTCCTTGTTCAATGGACTCATCGGCCACCTAAGCATACCACTTGGGAAAACTTACTAGAACTTTTGCAGCAGTTTCCCAAGGCTGCTGGACTCTTATAATTCTGAGGACAAGAATTGATTGAAAGAGAGGGCAATTGTCACGACCCTAAGGGTAGTTAGAGAATAAAGCCTACTTTGTATGTTAGTTAGGATGTATAAGGCGGGAGCTGGCTATAACAACAACATACAACAACAACAACATATCCAGCCGTTATCCCACTATGTGGGGTTGGCTACATGAATTCTAGACTTCTATGTGGGTTACATCCCAACAGATAGTTTGTCTAGAATTCATATTTGGATCCGACTAGGTTTTACGCTGGCTGTCGGCTACCTAACGCAACCCTCCTCCTTTATTCGGACTTGGGACCGGCAGTGGATAATATCCCCTGGCGGAGTAATGATGAAATGAAGTTTGAACACCATCTTCACATGGAGAAATTTCATGAGATGGCAGTGAATGAAGATAATTGATATAGTTGTGTTCCATAACAAACCCTGGTAATTCTGTTAGGGTGTTGATGTTATAAATGTCTGTTGGAGAGAAGAAGAGGGTATTGAATAACACAAGTATTTCAGTATTTCTCTCTCGTTCTTTTCTCTCTCTTTATTGTTAATTACCAAATTGTTCATGACCAATTCTTGGGTCCTGACAGAAGGGGACAAATAAACTTGCTTATGAGAACAGTGGATGGAATTGAAGTAGTTTATGGCAATGAAGGTCAAGGAAGAATAAGGGAAACTTTATAAGAAATTCTTTAGGCGTGATATGGAATATAATGGCCTTGCAAGAGATATAGTCATGGATAAAAATGATTGGTTGACTAGAATCCATGTACCCAAAACTTTGACACTAGAAATCCATTTAAAGTTTGACTCTATCTAGCAAAACTCCCTTGATTCTTTCCACCAACAAGATATAAATGTCATCCACCTTCATAGGCTTGAAAGATTTCCACCCAATGCACTCCCTCTGAGCCCTTGACAATTCTTAGATGGTTAGTGCTTCTTCCCATCAAGTGCCTAGCTGCTAGCGTATTATTCTCAACATAACAAGACTGGGAAGGTTAATACCACAATAGGGCTGCGGGATTAAAACCCAAACCAAACCCACCCCCCACCCCCTCGCTCTCCCTCTTTGGTGGGGGGAGGGGTGGTAGGCGAGAAAAATTTGCAAAGGAATATAAGGAGCTTGAGGATGAGACTTGTACCATGCACCTACCCGGACACACAATGCAGGCATATATTCAGCAATCTCACCAACAAGGCGGGGACAATTTATGGTGCATCAACCTTCTGCCTTGTTCGCATCCCTGAGAATAATTCTCTCCAGGTGCTATTTTATCTCTGCTAGACTCAAGAGCTTCTAGGTAGATTCGCAAAACAAATCGGAAGGTATATTGCACAGGCGAAAAATCATAATTTATTCTCACTCTTAAGAATAATTTACTTGTATGATGTTTTTTCATCATCTCTAATCAGTGAAACTACAGTAAGTATTCTGAGTCTAGAATTAGCCAAGGATTTCAGCACTCGGATTCTAGTTACAAATTTCAATTTTATTAAACACCAGTTTAATTGTGAGTGCCCTTTCTTTGTTTGTCTTCTATATTTTTTCTATAGATCAAAAGTATATATATATATATATATATCTCCAGTCTTCCAAATAAAAAAGAAGAAGGAAAAATTGCGACGGAACAAAGAACCCTAGAATTTAAATGAACTGACATAGAAACACGGAGGCCATAGATGTAGGTAAAAGAACGATCAAATCAAACAAAAAGCCCGAACTAAAAAGATAGAGATAGTGAACTAACATCGTTCGGGGCCAGGGCCACCCTCGGAGTGGAGAGAATCGAAACGACCAGCCATGCGGGAGTCACGATCTGCGTTGGCCTCTTCGCGGAAGCCACGGCCTTTGATCTTCTTCGGAGCCGACGAGGAACCTCCGCCTCCGCCAGTGATGGCGGACTTGAGCTTGGGGATTGGAGGAGCGGCCTTCCCGGGGGAATAAGAACCGGCGGCGGCATCGACGTCCTCGTCCATGAGATCGTCGTCCTCCGGCTCGAAGTCCACTGCTTCTACTACATCGGCGTTTGCCATTCTCTCTTTCTCTCTCCCCAAGTTCCGAAAGGCAGTCAACAGCAGAAGGAGGCAGCGTTTGCTGGAGAGCGCAACAAGAGGGTTTCTCCACCTCTAGCTCCGATGATGTTTTAAGCCTCTGTAATGTAATTTGGATTACGTGCAATGCATCATAAATAAATAAATAAATAAATTTAAAGGGCTAAATTGCAATTACATGCGAAGTTAGGTTTAGGAATAAGATATTAATTATTTTTAATTATTTTATTTTTAAAAATAGAAAAAATTATTATAAAGTTAATACAAATGTAAGAAATTAAATTATAAAAGGATAATATATTTTATACGACTGGAACAGATGATTTTTTGAATAAAATTAATTCATTAAAAAAAAAAACCACCCTCGTGGTATGCGCCCGCGTAGAAATGAATGAAAACCAAGAACAAGAAGAAGAGGAAGAAGAAAGAGTGGAGAAAAAACCAAAACCGAAGGGAAAATCTCTTCCGTTTGAACTGCGAAGAGGCATCGCATCCCTCCTCTCTCTCTTCGCATTCTTCAAGCCTTCTTAGGGCCGACATCGATCGCAACAGTACCGAGATTGAACATCTTTCGAGGTCGATGATCTCCAATCGAAGCTCCAACCGGCCGTATTCATTCTTGGTTTTGATGAGAGTCGATCAGACCTCGAAGCAAAAACAATCATCGGATTTGATGACCCCAGGCTTGATATGTCTCCGGTGTTGCTAGCCTCACGACCTCCGCCACAGCCTTCCTACGACGCTCGCGCACTGCATAAACCTAATCCTGAAGGTCAGATTACTACTATTTTCTCATGTATTTGTTTTGAGTTGTTTGGAGAATACCTATCAAGGAACATGAATTCATCCAATGCGAACGCTCGGCCATCTGGCAAGCCGGTGATTGGCTCGGCTTCGGGCCGGACCAAGTCGAGATTGGTGAAAATGAGAAGACGCGGGGGATCTCCCTGTTCGACGTCGAATTTAGCATCGGAAGCTGGTAAAACTGACGTTCGTTTGAACTCATTTCCATCCAGTTCTGATAATTTGGGTCCGTACCAATTCGGAGAGGAAACTGGTTGTTCAATCGTTGGAAATTTTGGGTCTGGGAATGATGGTAAAGAAACATTTGTGTTTGGAGCAAGCCGGGGAAAACCATCCTCCAATATGAGTTCCAATAATGCAAATTTTGATGGATTTATAGAAGCCAAAGTTATTGATGACATGAGAAAGCTGAAAATTCAAAATCAACCACATACCGTTAATCAAATTTTAAAGTTAAATGAGAGTGATACAGCGACTGCTAGTCATGCTGAGGGGAACATGGGGTTTGCCACACTTGACCGCCTTAATAAAAGAAGTGGTGTTGACGACAATGCAGTATCTGAACTCCCGTACGAAATGCAAAAACTGAATATTGCATGTTCTGGGCCTGTTGACAATATTAGTAACGTTAAAGACCTGAATTCTAATTTAAGTGAAAATAACAAGATCGAATTTAGATTTGGAAGATGCTTGGAAATGGAACTTACGGAAGAGATGAAGAAGTTGAATGTTAAAGATGCTGTGGGCTATGATGGCAGTGGATATAATTACAATGTTGATGATGCAAAGCCGTTTATGTTTGGAAACATTAATAAGGACCGTGGTCCTTTGGCTGGGAATTCAGTTAATATGCTTCCCGACAAGATGAAAGATTTGAATATAAAGGATTCTGTGAATGCTTATTCTGGTGAGGAGGAGGATAATTTTAGTTTCGGTGACAAAAGTAGCTTTTCTTTTGGAGGCGGTAGAGGTGCTTCAGGTGGTATAAATGGAAGAGCAGAAAATTTGATATCAGAAGAGATGAGGAAGTTAAAAATCGAAAGAGAGGCAGGGGATAATATTGTTCAAGGACAGACCAGTGTTCACTCGAGTGTATTATTTCCGGGAGAAATGCTTGAAAATCTGGGGGATAAGAAATTTCAGGATGTTAAGAGCCCAATTACCAGTGAGTTCACTTTTCAGGCAGTTCTAAATGGTCAAGATAAGAAACTGGAATTCCATACGAATAGGGAATCAGCTAAAGATGCCAGGTCGAAGAAAAAAAGAGGAAAGAGGAAGCCTACCCCAGGGCAACAGCGGTTTAGGCAAGATTATGTCCATAGGGAAAGTAGTCCAGGAGTACAACCTGACTCCTCTGAATCATATTCTCCTATGGACGTTTCGCCATACCTGGAGGTGGTGGCTGATAATGAAGGTTCAAAAGAAACTTCTGTGACATCAGAAGAGGCATTGCGCTGTGACCATAGCATTGCCTCAAGTGAATCACACCCATCCTTTTCAAATGAAGATTTAGACGAAGATTTGGTTTTTGCAACACAACACTTGAATTTTATTGAAGGCGATGACAAATTCACTGAACCAAATATGGAACCTTCTGAATGTGAATTTGATAGTGCCTTTGGTGGTGAAGACCCTTCAAAGGGGTCTATTTCTAGATCTGAAAGCTTTAAGTCAGCAGCTGGGCTATCGGACTATAGTTGTGATACCTTTCTAAGCGCAGCAGATACTGAAGTGAGTTCTAGCTTAAGGATTGAGAGCGATTATACTGATGGCAGGACTGGATTTGGTTTTGCCTCACATACTGAAGATGCTGGTGGGACTAACTTCATGTTTACTGCATCTTCCTCTGCTCAAGGTCAATCATCAGCTGGAATGTTTTTCCACAAAAAGAAAATTTGTGCAAAAGTAGTTCGTGAGAAATATAGTCCTCAGAAAAGAGTTGCACATACATCATCCACCACACAATTCTTCCCATTATCTGAAAGAGTTTCACTTTTGCCCCCTAGGCAGGGTCAGAAAGGGGACCCACCTACTTTATTGAGCAAAAGGGAGGATAAATCGGAAGTAGTTATGGAACCTGAAAGCATGCCACAAGGAACTCCCTGTATTCCTAGTGCAAGCATTCCAGCTCAGGAAGCATGTGAGAAGTGGCGATTAAGGTATGGAATATCAATCAACTGCTTGAAAATTTTGATGCTGTTCACAAAGTCTGAAATTGTCCTGTAATTGTTTTTCTGTTGTGGCACTCCTTGTTTTAGCTTCCAGTTGAATCATGTTACTGCAAGGTGTAATTTTGGGTGCTTTGGGTTCATAACGTTGATTTTGATTCTTCTTAGGGGGAATCAAGCCTATGCAAACAGAGATATGTCAAAAGCTGAGGAATATTATACACAAGGAGTGAATTGTGTTGCTCAAAATGAAAGTTCTCCCAGAAGCTGCCTCAGGGCTTTGATGCTGTGCTATAGTAACCGTGCTGCAACACTTATGTGCCAAGGAAGACTGAGAGAAGCACTTGCAGACTGCATGAAGGCAGCTGCAATAGATCCCAGTTTTTACAGGGTGCAACTTCGTGCTGCAAAGTAAGGTTTCTCCCCTGTTATCAATCACCTTTTTCATTCTGGAATGTCTAACTTTATAGGCAATGATGCCATAAGGTTGAACGGTTAGATCTGTTATTGAACTTTTATTGCCTACGAAATTTTATACCAAAAGTTACCCTACCTCTACTTCACTTCTGCTGAATCCTCCAAAATACTGTACAATATGACTTGTGAAAACAGAGATGATAAGATCTAGTAGAAGTTAGACAGGAAAAAAGGATAATGCTAACTATGCCAAGTTGTTCTTAATGTATGATGTGTTGTGTGACAAATGAACTGATATATTTTCTATTGTCAGCCAGGAGACTCATATTGGTTATACTTTTTGAGTTGCACAGTTTTCTAATGTCAAGATGCCAACATGACATTTAACTGCTATATCATCAGAAGATCACGATGAAGTGAAACGTGGCAACATATCTCAGATTTAAAAATTGTGTGACTATAATGGCTTCATTTTACGCATCAGTAGCTGTATAGTCATTAATTATGCTTTTTTGGCATCTGCTAGATACCATATACTCTGAATATGAATAATAAATTGTATTTATAATTTTTAATCAAACCTTTTATCAACCTGAAGCGTAAGTTACTTGAATCTTATTTTGCAATTCTACTTTACCATGATCTTAATCAACATATGGTTTCAATTCAAGAGAATACCAGAAATGTCTGGAATATTATTTGCAAATTTTGAATGTTTGTTTTTGTTAGGACCCTTACGGTTATTAAATAGTTAGAAGTGTAACAATAGGGTGTTGGGTTATAACAGGAAGCTGTTAGAAGTTGTAGCAGTAGGAGCCAAGAGAGTAAGCAGTTGTAACGGTTGAGGATGGGCCTAAATAAGGGCTTTCCCTCTTAATAAAGGACTATTGATGACTATTTTGATACACAATTCCAGTTCATATCTGTCTCAATTTCTCTCTAATCCCTCTTCCTCTCAATTCTCTCCCTCTCGTTCTTTCTTTCTCTCTTAAAAATCAAACCCTAATTCTCCTCATCAAGGAGAATTCCCTTGTTAGGATCGAGACCCTAACATTTGGTATCAGAGCAGTCATCTTGTAGTGTAATTTCAACTCCACATCAACCGGAAAACCAACTCACTCTTGCCAACGCAAGATACAACTTGGGGGCTTTTTTTGGAATGGAAGAACGAGGCAGACCTAGACTCTGACGGCCAAATTCGATTGACCCAAGAACGGAAAGTTTGCAATTGGGTCCAGCAACATGAGGCGAGCGAGCCAACAACATTCTTGGCATCAAATGAGGTCATTCTTGAAAATTGAATTAACCTGGGAGTCGAACAGAGAACGCCAAGTCAACTTAGGTCGTTCCAGGAAAAAATTGAAGGTAGGCTCGAGGAGGTTTGAATTGTAGAAGGGCTACCAAAAGTGTGAATCTTGGCCTACAACAACTTGATTCAAACAAAAACGATGGCGGATGGAACAAGATTGAAGCAGATGGAGCTTCAAATTCAACAAATTAGCGCGACAATGGTGGACGTCCAAGGGAAGGTGATAGCCATCGACAAGGCGGTTGAATGATGGATCGAACAGGCCATGGATCGCAAGTTGGAGCGAGCAATGGCGAACATGCAGGATCAGGTTTCTGGCCAAATTAGGTTGGTGCAAGACCAAGTGTTCGACCAATTTCGAGAGATGAAGGATCAACTCCAGAGCTTTATGCTCATGTTCGTGGGACAGAACTCAGTGAAATTATCGGCCGAATTCCCTCCAAAAGAGCACTCGGAACCAGTTTTGTTCCGGCCGGGGATGGGACTAAGATCTGTGGAAATAGCGGAATTGGAGGCGGAAACATCGGCGGAGCAAGAAATTGGAAACAACTAGGTAGGATAGAATGGGATAGGTGCGCCAACTAGAATCGCTGAAACAATGGGTTCGGAGGTGGAGTTGCTGGTTGAAGAGGAAGCCGGCAATGGGCGAATTGGATGGCAATCAATGAGGCCATTGGTCTCATATCCTTCCCACTTCCCTATGCCCAAATTGGACGTGCCCATGTTCGAAGGGCAAAACCCACGTTGGTGGCTTCAAATGTGTGAAAAGTTGTTCACCCTCTATCAAACACTGGAGGAGAAGAAGATAACACTGGCCGCAACGTACTTGAACAACGTTGCTGACTCTTGGTTCCAAGATTGGTACGAATCGCAATAGGACATCAGCTGGTCACGATTTGTGGAGGATTTCTGTACAAGATTTGGAGACCGAAATTTGGGGGACGTTGTGAAAGAATTTAACAAGCTGAAGCAAGTCGGAACAATGCAGCAATATCAAGAAAGATTCGAGGAACTCAAGCCAATGATGCACACATTGAATCTGGGATCAAATGAAGCTAACTTCGTTTCAAGTTTCATAAGTGGGCTGAGTGACGAATTAAGGCCGACAGTTAAGATGCAACGAACAATGAAGGAGGCGGCTGAAGGGCTAAGCTACAGGAGATGTGGTGGAAGTCCGAATGAAGAAACAACAGCTTTCGGCTCGCGGCAATCAAATAGCTTTCAGTTGTGAGGATAGGGAAACAGGGAACCTTGGCCAAAACATGAAGGGCAAGGCTGTGCCATTTGCAACAGTGGGAAATCCATTGTTCGAAGGCCGATCTGGGATCTTTGAGCAGCAGAGACAGGCTGGCCAATGTTACAAATGTGGAGATTGATATGTGCCATCAGTGTAAAAAAGAGTTGCTAATGTTGGAGGGAAAGGAAGAAATGCTTATGCCGGATGACATTCCAATTAAGGAAGAAGTGGTGGGAGGAGAAGCTGCGCAGCTGTTCTCTCTACAAACTATTGAAGAAAAGAGGAGATCCAGCCACAGGGCAGGTAATGCTGGTAACAGTTAGCAGCCTGGGTTAATCAACGTGGCAGATTGGAAGAAAAGGAAAAAAGTGGGCTGGCTTCTCACTTTCTTGGGGACAAGAAAGTTCTGAATCGGGGGGTATTGTCAGGACCCTTGGTCCCTTACAGTTATTAAGTAGTTAGAACTGTAACAATAGGCTGTTGGGTTATAACAGGAAGCTGTTAGAAGTTGTAGCAGTAGGAGCCAAGAGAGTTGTAACGATTGAGGATGGGCCTATATAAGGGCTTTCCCTCTTAATAAAGCCCTCTTAATAAAGAATTATCAATGAATATTTTGATGAAACTTCTAGCTCAACTCTCCCTCAATTTCCCTCTAATCTCTCTTTCTCTCAATTCTCTCCCTCTCGTTCCTTCTTTCTCTCTTAAAAATCAAACCCTAATTCTCCTCATCAAGGAGAATTCCCTTGTCAGGATCGAGACCCTGACAGTTTTGAAGGTGACATGTCTAATATCATTGTATGTATGTGTCGTCGTTTCATGACTTTCTAGTATATTTCTAGTTAACTTCTGTTTAGATTGAAGTGAAAGAAAGTGACTAGAACTGTAAATTATAAAATGAAGGAAAGAGATGAAGTGAGGGCATGGTTAAGTGTTTAGGCCAGTGAAGGGAGGGAATGAAATATTTCCTTCCTCTTGTTTGGTTAGGAAAAAAAAGAGGGAGAAAGTGAATTAATTAATCTACAACAACAACAACAACAACAACATATCCAGCCTTTATCCCACTATGTGGGGTCGGCTACATGAATTCTAGACTTCCATGTATTTCTGTCTTTTGTCATATCTTCATTGAGGTCCATACACTTCATATCAAACTTTAATATCTCTCCCAAAGTCTTCTTAGGTCTGCCTCTACCTCTTTTTTTGACTAATTGTTCCATTTCATCAACTCTCCTCACAAGAGCGTCTCTTGGTCTCCTTCTCACATGACCAAACCATCTTAGTCTAGTCTCTCTCATCTTCTCCTCTATTGGCACTACTCCTACTTTATTACGAATAACTTTATTTCTAATTTTATCTTTTCTTGTATGGCCGCACATCCATCTTAACATTCTTATCTCCGCTACACTTGTCTTTTGCTCATGCTAGTATTTTGACTGCCCAACATTCTGAGCCGTACAACAAAACTAGTCGTATAAGCTGTCTTATAGAATTTTCCTTTCAGAAAGTGAATTAATTAATCTGAATAGGTAAATTTTAATTTCACAGTTTTCTTCTTAAAACATCAATAGAAGCTCATGTGAGGAGACTTGATGGAATGGAACAAATGTTTAGCAAAAGAGATGGAGGAAGACCAAGAGAAACTTGGTGGGAGATTCTTAGATAATGTGTTCTATGCTCGCACATTATCCAATTGATCTTTTTGCTTTGTTCCTTCTTTTACAGAGTTTAGCCAGAGAATGGAGAACAGAGTAGGCATGTATAGACCAGTGTCAATATATGCATATTGATCAATGGATTAACAACTTGGTGATTATTTTAGCCTCTATTTGACACTAATATCTGCTTTTACCATCCTGAAATGATGTTTCATCAATGAATACTAGAACTTCTTTGCGTGCATGTTCAATTCTGTTGTATTTGAATTCTGGATTTCTGACTGATTGATGAGCAGAGATGGAATTTTTTGAAAGTAAAATCATTTCATACTGAGACCCAATATGTTAGAATATGCAAATTGGTAGCTTGGGGGTTGTTTGACAGAGCTTTCAGTTTTCATTTGCAATTTTTTGTGTTCAATTTTCATTTTTATTGTAAAATTGAAAACTTAACATGTTGTCTAACAGCTTTGTGTTTCTTTTCAGTTTGGTATTTTACTTTTTTATTTTTATTTTGTATCCTACCCTTAACATTGCCAGTGACAGGAGGACACACCAGAAGTCGCCAGCAACTTTTCCAGCCTTCTCTTCGCATGCCAAGAACTCCCATGGGAGTTGGTTCTGGCAGTTGCCAACTCCTACAGGAGTCATCAGGGAGTGAGGAGATGCTGGAGATTTTGCTGGCCCTACCAGTGACATTGAATTGTTGGCTGCAAGGAGTGTGGGAGGGGGAAGAAATGAAAACAAAGACAAAAGTGTGAACACATTTTTTTAGTCTTCAAAATTTTGAATAGTTTTCAAAAAATTTCAAAATCTTTGAAAACAAAAATGAAGAACCAAACACTATTTCCAGTTTTCATGGTCAAAATAGGGAAAACGAAAGTTGAAAAACAGAAAATAACATGCATGCCAAACAGGCCCTTCGTTATTCATGTTGATTCTCCACTTTTAATAGCGGCACAGTTCTGTGATTTTAAGTATAACAGTTCTGCTGCCTATACCATTAATTTTAACCTGTTTGTATGTTGCATGGACATTCCTGTATCTAATCATGCCATACTAGGGCTCAGTGTGTCAGGGTAAGCAAGTTGTTTATGTTGTTCCTTCTGTGTTAAAAGAGAAAATTCTCTGCCTTCAAAATGGAATATCTAAAATGGTTTGCAGTTTTCTTTTGTGTTGACTGTTATATGTCTTGGAATACATAAAAATGGTTTTGTTGCTTTCACAGAATGATGCTTTAGTTGTTACACAACATTAAGCATGTCTAAACTGAATTCATTTACTAATGATGTAGTGCCATCAATTTTTTCATCTGTTTTAGTTGTTATCTGGCCCTGGGGGAAGTTGAAGATGCATCTCTGCATTTCATGAAGTGCTTGCAATCAGGAAGCAATGCTTGTGTGGACCAAAAACTGGTTCTTGAAGCCTCTGAGGGCCTGGAGAAGTCACAGGTATGGTTATGTTTTTGACTTATAAACTTGTTTTTGATTTTTTTTTTGATAAATGTGTTGTAGTTACTAAAAATTCAAAAACCATAACCATATCATCTTCTACGAAATTGATTAAAGCAGAGATGAATTTTGAAGCAACAGTTTGAGTTGTGCAACCCTAAAGGAACTAGGAGTGCTTCATCAAATTAGATATGTTTAACTTCTTGCAAGTTGTGTACAAGAAACCTTTTGATTATGGTATTGTTGATCCAAGAATGGCAGAGGATTCTTCCAAATAAAAACAGGAAAAAGGAACTATATATTGATATATCGATGATGCATTTGAACAACAACAATTACAAGCCTTAACCCTACTAGATGGGGCTAGCTACATGAAAGACCTTCAATGTCTAGAATTCACGATGTCTGATCCAATGAGTTCTGTGCTGGTTGTTGGCTACCTAATACTGGTGTAGCTAAATGCCCACATATATTTTCTGTTATGTTTTATCTTATAGATGATTCTTACCTGTTAAACTATTGATTTATGGGAGGGCTAGAATGAACATGGATGCATTTTCACTCCTTTTTGGCTTACAAGAAACTAAAAATGGAGATTGTTGGATGCCAAACAAGAAGTGCAAATGAATTGGAGGCGAGGGTTAAGGTTCTTTAATGTTGGTCAGGGTTGATATGGAAGATTTTATTCGTGATAATATTTGCTGAAGGTTCAATGAAAAGTACAGTCACCTGTATTTCCTTTTGTTCTTGTTTCCATCATCATTCTTTTACCTTTTCTTTTGGCTGATTGGATTAAAGACAAGTTAATGTTCATCAGTAGTAAAATACCTGTGTATTTATTGTCTATAGAAAGTGTTCGAGTGCATGAAGCAGTCTACAGGACTTCTGCAACGGGGAATATCCTGTGATGCAGAGAGTGCTCTGGGAGTAATTATTGAGGCTCTGACAATAAGCTCTTACTCTGAGAAATTGCTTCAAATGAAAGGAGATGCTCTTTTGATGGTTTGCGCTTCTATAATCTGATAGCTTGAAATTTTAAGTACCTCAAAAAGATAGAAAAATCAGGACACTGAGTTTCAGCAGTTGATATGGACCTAGAGATTTGTCATAAAAATTATATTAACTTTTGTTTCATCTGGCAGTTGCGGAGATATGAAGAATTGATCCAATTGTGTGAGCAAACTCTTGGTTCTGCTGAGATGAATTGCTCTGTAATAAGTGGTGATAAGAACTCAACAGATCTGGACCATATTGATGTTGAAAAGAACCTGTCATTTAGGCTATGGCGATGGCACCTTACCATCAAGTCATACTTCTATCTAGGAAAACTTGATGAAGCCCTTGATTTTGTGAAGAAGCAAGAGGAATCTATCTCTACCACTAAAAAGTATCAGCTAATCTTTTCTTGTAGATCCTTTCAAGTCTTTCCGTGGTTGATTTTATCAGGCTATTATTGACACGATCAAAGTTACTAAAACTGATCTTGTGTTTTAGGAGTGGAAGCAAGACTTTGGAGTTGTTAATACCGTTGGCTGGCACAATACGCGTACTTGTACACCATAAGGTATGTTCGTCCGTTGCATTTGGGCTCTCTGCTTAGATGTGTCTTGTTCTAGCAACTATTGATCTTGTTTTAGAACTAATTGTGGAAAAGAATACTTTTCTATATGTATTATGGAACGATACATTGGGTATTTGTTACAAGTGTGTACCCTTTATTGACCAATACTACTCAATTCATTTGCCTTATTGAACAATTGTGAGAAAACTTCGTATATACTTTTGCTTTCACTTGATTACAATATATATAGGAGAAATAAATCAATCAAATTCCTATGACTAAGGAAAAAAGAAGGAATCTTAATTACATCAATTACTAATTTACATCAATCAATTAATCCCAACGATTAAGATTGATTATAATCAATCCCTTAGATTGTGGGATATGATTGATTATAATCAATCGCATAGATTGTAGAATTGATTATCCAACAAATTTTATAACAAAGAAATTCAACACTCTCCCTCAAGCTGAGTTGTAAATATTTATCATACACAACTTGCAACTCAGATATTCAAAATGTGCCCTTGGAAGTGTTTTAGTTAGGATACTGACAATCTGTAAATTAGAAGGAATGTAAACAGGCTTGATTACATCCCTTCTATTTTTTCTTTGATAAAATGTTAATCTATTTCCACATGCTTTGTCTGGTCACGATGAACTGGATTTTTGGCAATACTGATGGCAGCTTGACTATCGCACAGTAGTTGGATTGATCCCTCAGAAGGTATCTTCAACTCGGCTAATACTCGTTTCACCCAAATTCCTTCATAAATGCCATGAGCCATAGCTCGGAATTCCGCTTCTGCACTACTCCTAGCTACCACAACTTGCTTTTTACTTTTCCATGTTGTCAGATTTCCCCATAGGTACAATATCTAGAAGTGGATCGTTTATCTGAGATTGAGCTTGCCCAATCTGCATCAGAATACAATTCCACTTTCCTACTTGAGTTCTTTCTGAATAACAGTCCCTTTTCCTGGAGTTATTTTCAAGTATCTCAAGATTCTGTACACCGTTGTCATGTGTTCTTCAGTAGGGTTGTTCATGAATTGACTAACAACACTTTCTGAGAATGCTATGTCAGGTCTAGTATGTGAGAGAGAGATCAACTTCCCTACAAGTCTTTGATATCTTCCCTTCTCTACAAGAGCACTGTCTTTATTTGAATCAAGTTTGGTAGTGTAGTCCATGGGTGTCTCTGCAAGTTTACACACAAGCATACATGTTTCTTTAAGAAGATCCAGTACATACTTTCTTTGAGAAACTGTAATGCCTTGCTTAGACCTGACCACTTCCATTCCCAAGAAGTATGTGAGTCTCCCTAGATCCTTGATCTCAAAAACTCTAGCTAGAAATTCTTTGACTCTTGGAAACTCCTCAGCATAATCCCCTGTTAGAACTATATTATCAACATAGACAATCAACATGGAAATCAATCCATCTGAAGAATGTTTTACAAACATTGTGTGATCAGATTGTCCCTATATATACCCATTACTTTTCATAACACTAGTAAATCTTTCAAACCAAGCTCGGGGTGATTGTTTTAGACCATAAAGTTGTAACAGGAAGCTATGACAACAAAAGAAACCAAGGGCACAAAGGTACAACAAGAGAGAAAAAAATGCTCCCGTGTAATTCACTGAACTGAAATGATTAAAATGAATCAAAGATACAAGAGAAGAGGCACTGCTAAGTTTATATACTTAGCGAGCCTAAGGTTAGAATGTCAAACCACCTAACTAATTTACACCAAAGCAATCAACAACATATATATAACATAACAACAACTAACTAACACCAACATAATTGAGAAATAGACTCAAGTAACATGTTCTTCCCCATTCCCTCTCAAAACAGACTCCCTCTTAGATGTCTTCTTGCCTAAAGAACCATGAGAATCAGAAATAGCCGGTGATAGTCTCAGGCTCAATTTGTCACACAAAAATTGAAATATGCTTCTTGGCAATCCCTTAGTAAATACATCAGCCGCTTGATGAGAAGTAGAAGCATATTTGACTTCTACTTCTTTTTTCTCCACTTTTTCTCGAACAAAGTGCGCATCAATCTCAATGTGCTTAGTACGTGAATAAAACACCGAATTTTCAGCAATACTCTTGGCAGCTGGATTATCACTCTATATAATTGGAGTATGAACACGTGGATACCCCAATTCAGCAAATAATGACTTTAGCCACAAAACTTTTGTAACACCTTGGGCAATAGCCCTATATTTAGTTTCCCCAACTGATCTTGCTACGATTAATTGCTTCCTGGAACTCTAAACAACCAGATTATTGCTAAGAAACACACATATCCCACTAGTAGACCGCCTGGTAACCTTGCAACCAGCATAATCAGCATCTATGCACACAACTAGTTGTAGGAGATGGAGAAAACAATAGACCCAAGCCAAGAGTACCCTTGAGATATCGAAGCAACCTCTTACATGCTAACCAATACTGCTGCTTAGGAGCAGATAAAAATTGACCTAGTTTATTTACTCCAAAACCTATATCCAGTCTTGTATATGTCAAGTATTGTAAAGACCCAATAATAGTCCGATATAATGATGGATTGATGAAAGATTCACCCTCATCAGTTAAGGAAATGGCAAAATTCACAAGAGTAGCACAAGGCTTACAATCTTGTATAGCAACCTTCTTCAGTAAATCCAAAATGTACTTGGATTGAGTAAGGTAAATGCCACTGTGATCCTTATATGTTGCAAACCCTAGAAAATAGTTCACAGAACCTAGGGTTTTAAGAGAAAAATGGGTATCCAAGTCTTGAATACACGCTCAAAGAGCTGTGGAATCGGAGCCTGTAACCAAAATATCATCTACATAGACCAAGATGAACAACACAAACTTAGGAGTCCGTTTAATAAACAAAGAGGCATCAAACACATCTCTTGAAAAACCCCAAATTGAAAAGCAGCCCTCAATTTTGTGTACTAAGCTCGAGGAGCTTGTTTTAGTCCATAGAGGGACTTTTTCAACCTACATACATGAGAAGGAAATTATGAACTGACAAACCCCTCAGGCTGTGACATAAAAACCTCCTGCACAAGATCACCATTTAGAAAGACATTGTTGACATCAACCTGCTATATATCCCAGCCAAAAGTCACAGCTAATGAGAATAACACTCTAATAATAGGGGCCTTAACAACAGGGCTGAAAATTTCAGCATAATCAATCCTTAGGTTTTGAAGAAACCTCTTGGCCACTAGCCGAGCCTTGTGCTTAAGAACTGTCCCATCGGAATTGTACTTGATTCTAAACACCCATTTGTAGTCAATGAGATTCATATCTTTAGAAAATGGAACCAAATCTCATGTATGATTACGCTGCAAAGCTGAAAACTCTTCCTCCATAGCCTTAACCCATCGTGAGTCTAACAGGACCTCATGAACTGAGCTAGGTTCTAAGGAACTCACTAAGGCATGAGGGGAAATGGTTAAAAGTTGTTTGGCCTTGAACCTTGTGAGCATGGGATGAATTGAAGGAGCTGGGACAACTTTGTGTTTAGGAACACAAACTGTAGAACAAGTGGGAAAGGTTGTATTGGCTGTGTATCAGGAACACAAGGCAAGGGATCAGTAGATAAGGCAAAGGAATCAGCAAAAACAAGTGTTGACAAGGTAGGAATTGAGGGTTGTGCTACTCGGGAGGTAGAAGAAGTGGAAGTGGAGAAGGGAAAAGGAAAAGACTAAAATAATAAAGTAGAAGAACCACTCGGGACTGACTGAGATGCAAAAGAGGAATGAGGTGGAAAAGAGGAAAAGGAACTGAGATTGGGATTAGATGCCATGGACATAAGTTGATGGCTCTGATACCATGTAACAAGAAGCTAAGACAACAAAAGAAATCTAGGGCACAAAGTTACAACAAGAGAGAAGAAAATGCTCTTGTGTAATTCACTGAACTAAAATGATTAAAATGAATCAAAGATACAAGAGAAGAGACATTGCTGAGTTTATATACTCAATGAGCCTAAGGCCAGAATGTCAAACCGCCGAACTAATTTACACCAAAGCAATTAACATCATATATATAACATAACAACAACGAACTTACAACAACATAATTGAGGATCAAACTCAAGTAACATGTTCTTCCACAAAGTGACTTCTTTAGTCCCTGGGGGGTGTCCATATAGACCTCCTCTTTTAGATTCTCGTTTAAGAATGCATTCTTGACATCTAGTTGATGGAGGGGCCAATCCAGATTTGCTGCAAGAGATAGGAGTATCTACACAGGAACTTTAGTGTATGATTCCCTCAGTTGATAGGTATGAGCCAAGACTAGAATTAAAGAACTCTCTTCCATTGTCAATTCTAAGTATTTGAATGGAAGTTTAAAATTGATTGTTGATCATTGTTTTGAAATTCTTAAATATTTAAGGAACTTTTGATTTATTTTTCATGAGAAAAATCCATGTGAGTCATGTGTGATCATCTATGAAAGAGATGAACTGTCGAACTCCTGTGATATTTGGAACTTGAGATGGGCCCTAAACATCACTGTGGATCATAGAAAAATGTTTTGATGATTTGTATGGCTGAATTGGATATGAACTGCAAGAGTGTTTTGCAAATTGACAAATTTCACATTGAAAAGAAATAAAACTTCTATTTCTGAATAAACTTGGGAAAAGTTTGGATAAGTATAGAAAACTTGGGTGGCCTAACTTGTAATGCCACATCATAACCAACCTCTCGCTCTTATTTTTCAACTCACTAACAGACACACAAGAATTAGTTTGACAAGAAATAGGTTCACTCACTCCTAGATGAGATTGCCTCATAGAATCTAGTTGAACTTTAAGATGATAGAGCCCAGCATGACTCCTAACGTTGCCAATCATCCTCCCCTAAGTCAAATCCTGAAATTTATTGACATAAGGAGAAAAATTAGCTATACAGTTAAGTTCTTGGGTGATTTTATTTATGGAGAGCAGGTTACAATCTAGATTAGGAACATATAATACAAATTTGAGTGCTATGTCCCTGGATACCACAACGGAACTAGTCCTTTCAACTTTTGTCAAAGAACCATCTGCAATTCTAACTGTGAGAGCTTCATTACAAGGAAAATATGTGTTGAAAACTCTCTTATCTCTTGTCATGTGATTAGAAACACCGGAGTCGACAATCTAAGGCTTATAGTGCTCTTGTTTCACAGTTAAAACCTTAAGGAAATTATCTTTTTGAGCTATGGAACCTGATCCAACAACTGGTAGGTTTTGTTTTGCTTGTAGTAGCCTTCTTAGTCCATCAAGTTCCTCTTTGCTAAAGTTTGCAAGTTGCTCTAAACTGCCAACCATGTTGCCTTGACTTTCCTTCTGTGCTACTGTTTTTGGCTTCCAATCAGCAAGTTTTCCATGGATTTGCCGGCAGATTTCTTTTGTATGACTAGGGCAGTGACATTGTTCACACCATGGCCTTCTCCTTTTTTGTGGCTGTTGCTAGTTTCGGACAGTAAAGGTTGATGATTCACCACCAGCAGTTAATTTTTCTGTCTCTAGTATCAATTAATCAATCCCAACAATTAAAATTGATTATAATCAATTCCATAAATTGTGGGATAAGATTGATAATCAATCCCATAGATTGAGGGATTGATAATCAATCCCATAGATTGTGGAATTGATTATCCAACAAACTTTACAGTAAAAAAATCCAACACTTATGCAACCTTAGCATAAATTATATCATAACGCCTTTACTGACCAACCTTGCCTTATACCTTTCAAAGGTTCCATTTGCCTTATACTTGAGAGTGTAGACCCATTTCAGGATATGATTCAAATAATACCTGTATGGGGCTCTTGTTACTCAAGACTTTAGAGGGAACTTGATTGATTAGGTAGGGAGCGGGTAAAAGAGCTTCTCCCCAAAGGTGTTTAGGGACATTAGTGTGGAATGGGAGAGTATGAGTGACATTTAGAATGTCTATTTTTCCATTCAAATATCCCATCTGTTGGGGTGCATCAACACAAGAGGATTTGTGGATAGATTCCTTCTTTTTTGAGAAAATTTGCAAGATTTTTATTAAAATATTTTCTTCCATGATTAGATCTAATCCTCTTGATTGATATCCCAAACTAAGTGGTTATCATTTTATGGAAATTCTAAAAGGTCAAACTAACCTCGATTTTTCTTTCATAAGACACAACCATGTAGTTACAGTACAATCTTTAATAAAGGACACAAACCATCTAGCCCCCGTAAGACTTGCAACTTTTGAGGGTCCCCACACATTACTATGGATTAAAAAGAAAGGTTTAGAAGCTCTTTTATTATTAAAAGTAAAGGAAGCATGATGATGTTTGGCAAGTTAACAAATATTGCAATGAAAATTATCGATTGCAACATTTTGTAAAAGTAAAGGAAACATGTTCTTGAGCAAACTAAAAGGAGGATGTCCTAGCCTAAAATGTTGAAGCCAAATTTCAGATGAGTTTGAAAGATTGGATGAGTTGAAGGAAACACCATGAACTTAAGAGAGCACCAACCGAGCATTAACCCAACCAGACTTGCTTGAATCCTCAAGGTAGTAGAGCCTATTTTGTTTCTTAGCAAATCCAATCATCCTTCCCGTTCTTGGGTCCTAAAAAACACAATGGTTAGCAGAAAAAATCATTTTGCAATTTAAATTTTTGGTGAGTTGGTGGATGGGTAGAGAGCTTAGGAACATGGTGAACATTTTTTAGGGTGAGCTGAGGACTTAGACTTATGTGTCCTTGTTCGGTAATAGTAACAGGGGATTCATCAACAATAATGACTCTTTTGTTACTAGGGGAAGGTTAATAGGTGTCAAAATGAGTTGGGTCATGTGTCATATGATTAGTTGCTCTTGAATTAAGAACCCACAAGTCACGATAATCAGAAACTTTGGAGTTTTCAATGATTAGGCACTCACCTGATTGAGCTAATGAACACACATTAGAAGATTTAGAGAGTCAAGAAAGGCCCTTATTTTATCAAGCTTTTCCCTTTTCAAAGGTTCTTCACCAACGGACTTTGGCTTCTCTTGAGGAGTTCCTTCTCCATTCATTAGATTGGCTTGAGTTTGCTGTTGGCCCCTAGTCCGATTGAGAACTTAGGCCCTTCTGTGAAGTTTGTAGTAGTTCTCTTTCATGTGTCATGGCGTCTTGTAGTAAGTACACCATAACTCATCTCGACTTAATGTTTTTGCTGAATCTGGCTTTCAGTTTTGTCCAAGGCTGCTGCTGTCCTTGTCCCATTTTCATACCATGGGTGACCTTTCTCTTTGTTGGGTCTCAAGCATAACTGTCTGTCACAACCCTAGGGTTTGGATAGAGTTTAGAAAGGAAATTGGAAGAATTCGGGAGAGTAATAGAGAAGAATTGGAGAGAGAGACAGAGCAAAAATAGAGGGAACGGAGGGAAAAAAAGGGAGAACGAGAGAGGATGTGAGGAGAGAAATATAAATTCAATATATCATTTTCCAACATACACTAATCTACATATTATAGCCTATTTATAGGTTATTCAAATGACAGTAAAATCTAGAAACAACACCCATGAACCTTCAACAGAATTAATGGCATCTCCTAACAAACAATTGTAGCTAATTACAGTATTGCCCCTCTAATTCCCCTTGGGTCATGACAATCCCCCCTCCTTGAAAGGTTTCTTGTGCCCAAGAAACTTACAGCTATTGATGCTATTCTTCATCCAATTCTAGCCTTCACAATCTGATTTCTTCTTCGCATTTTCTTGTTCTTTTCTCCTACTTGCTTTGGCCTCATTTATTTTCTCCTTCTTGGCTTTATCTGATGAATGAAAGAGGAAACATCTCTTTGTTCAGCAGGTGTGTCGAGCTCTCTTGAAGGACCTCCTTTATTCTCCGCTGCTAAAATTAGCACCAACTCCTCTGCATGTTCAGTGACTAAGAAATATCCAACACTATCATTTGTTGTGATTCCCTTGGTGGTGCCTATTTTTTCAAGAAAAATAGACTTGAAATCTTTCAAATCCAGAGTTGTTGTGATCCTATCTTGAGGTTCACAGCATCTTTTACTTCCTTATCTTCAATAGATATCTCCTCAATTGGAGTATCTTTTACTTCCTGATTGCTAGTATATACCAAAGGCTCACTTTCAACAGATTTTTCCTCCAGTGAAACTGTAATGGCTCCCTCAGCAATTACCATTCCTTTCTTGTCATTCTGAATTTCCTAATCCCATTCAGGCTTTTCCTCATTCTTTGTAGCTACCATTCTCATTCTTAGGACCTCATCAGCCTCATAATTCTCATCAGCTGTATGAACACCATCTTCCTCTTCCACTACTACTTTATTAGCTTCCTGCACTACTTGATTGCTACCTTAGAAGCTCCTTTGATAACATCGGTTTTGGTCATTTCTCCAAATCGGGTACACAAGTTACTTACAAACTTTGGCCAGCTCCATTCCACCTTGCCTCAACACCAATTCTGGAACTAAGTATTGGCCACATCATCGAGATGCGCTATTATCATATTCACCTTCTCCCTTTCAGCAACTCTATACTGATAAAACACCCCTCACACTATCTAACCCACCATCTAGGCCTATCGCTTTCAAACGTGGGAATGTCCATCCTAGGCCCCGTAATTGTGTTGTGAGTTCCACCAACTCCTCTATGGAAGTTCTCCTCCTCTGCCTCAGCTCTATCCCCTACTTCCATCAGATCGTGTGTGTAAAGTTGATTAAAGATTTTAAAGAAACAATAAGAGAAGAAAGAGAATTCCAGAATAATGCATCGTTAAATGATTAGAAAACAGAGAGGTTAGCCTATTTATATAGCAGGCTTAACCTCCTAATAACACTTAAAATACAATAGCTACAACATATGGGCTAAGCTATAACCGAACAACTGAAACCAACACTTAACAGAGTACAAACTGAAACATCAACACAAGCAAAGACGTCAACAAGCCTTAATTCCTTCAACATTCCCCCTCAATGTAGACCTCCTGGCAGTAGTAGAACCCAACTGAGTAGCTTCATCCGTATTAGGCATAATAGAGTGAACAAGAGACCACCGAAACCCTAGTTTGTTGCAGAGAAAAGAAAATCTGTCCCTTGACAACCCTTTAGTGAAAATATCTGCAACCTGGTACAAAGTAGGCACATACCTAATATCAATCTCCCCATTCTCTACTTTCTCTCTAACAAAATGAACATCTATCTCAATATGCTTCGTACGAGAGTGGAACACTGGATTCTCGGCTATGCTCTTAGCTACTAGGTTGTCACACCACAAAACAGGAACTTGAGATAAGGAATATCCTAACTCAATAAACAAAGACTGCAACCACATAACTTCTGTCACACCTTGGGCCATGGCACGATACTCGGCTTCTCCAACTGAGCGAGCAACAATCAACTGTTTCCTTGAACTCCACACTAGTAAATTAGAACCAAGAAAAACACAAAGGCCACTGGTGGATTTTCTGGTTACCTTGCAGCTAACATGGTCTGTATCTGTAAATATTGTCAAGGCCAAATTAGAGGTGGCAGGTGTAAACAGCAGCCCTAAACCAATAGAACCTTTCAAATATCGAAGCAACCACTTACAAGCTATCCAATGCTGCTCTTTAGGAGCAGACAAGAATTGACTTAGTCTGTTCACCACAAAGGAGATATCTGGCCTGATATAGGTCAAGTATTAAAGAGAACTAATGATGGTTCTATAGAGAGATGGATCTAAGAAACTATCACCGTCATCAGTAAAGGATGCCCCCAAAACTACTGGTGTCTCACACAGCTTGCAATCTTGCATACTAGCTTTATGCAACAAGTCCAATGTATACTTGGACTGAGTGAGATATATTCCAGTCTAATTCCGAAAGACTTCAAAACCAAGAAAATAGTTAACCGACCCTACAGTTTTGAGAGCAAAATAGGTATCCAAATCATGTATGCAGTCTTTGAGGGCTGAAGAATCGGACCTAATGACAAGGATATCATCTACATATACCAATAGAAACAACACAGCCTTAGCAGTCCGCTTAATGAACAAGGACACATCGGAGACTGATCGGACAAAACCCTAACCATGTAAACCTTGACGCAGCTTAGTATACCAAGCCCTTGTAGCTTGCTTGAGTCTATAAAGAGACTTTCTAAGTTTACATGTTATCCTAGGACTATGCGGAATGACTCTTGAATGATATATGCCTCTCTCAACACTCTCAAATCCGCCCAGCAATGATAGGAATTGAAAAATAGAAACATAAGAACAAGAAACAGAAAGCAAACCACAAGTAGGCACATATTTATCCTGGTTCGGTTTCCTTTGAAGAAACCTACATCCAGCCTTCAAAAGAGCTCTCCTAGCAGTCTTTATTTCCAGATAGAAGATCAGTACATCACAACCTTCATAGCCCACAAACCTGAGTACAATACCACACTGTTTCCCCAAGAAAATAAACCCAAGACTTGCAAATAGTCTTCCTTTCTTGAACAATGCCTTGCACTCATAATATAAAGGACTAGAGCACTCATAGAATGGTTCTCTCTCAGCAGGCGCCTTGCCCCTCTTATTTATAGAGGAGGCGGACACACTTAGGCAACTAACTAACTTAGGGAAATTACATATTAACCCCAACAAAATGTACTAATTACACTTTAACCCCTAGCTGCCTAATTTCTTCAGCCGAGACTACTCCTTCAACTCCTTTCTGGATCTGCTATCTTCTAGGACAAAACTCGAGGCAAACTTCAACATTACAAACATAGGAAGGAAACTGGGAATCAGTAAAAACCTTTTGGTTGTGCCACATCCTCGGTCAAGTCTCCATTTAAGAAGGCATTATTTATGTCGACTTGCTGTATATCCCATCCAAAACTAACAGCCAAGGAAAACAGAATCTGTATGGTGGGAGCTTTAACAACCGGGTTAAAAGTCTCTCCATAATCGATTCCTGGTATTTGTAAGAAACCTTTAGCTATCAAACGAGCCTTGTGTCTTAGTATGGAGCCATCAGATTTATACTTAACACGAAATACCCATTTGCACCCAATGAAATTCATATCAGAGGAGAAGAGAACCAAATCCCAAGTGTGATTAGACTCCAAAGCAGTGAACTCCTCTTGCATAGCCTTAGTTTAGTGAGGATCTAAGAGAGCTTCATGAACTGAGCTAGGTTCTACGGTGGTCAAGAGAACATGAGGAGAAGAGGTCATAGACTTCCTAGCTTGAGACCGAGTAAGCATAGGATGGACAAAGGGTATAGAAGGAAGTCGGTATTTAGGTATACGAGGAGGTTGAGGAGGCTGAAGTGAAGAAGGACCAGAAGGTGAACTAGAGGATGAAAAGGAAGAAGAAGAAAAGTGTGGAGAGAAAGTAGGGTTCTCAAAGGACACTGGAGAGCTGTTTGTTGAGGTAACAGAATCAGAATTTGATAAGGGAGGGACGAAAGATTGAGGCACTCGAGGAACATTGGAAGAAAATGAGGGAAGATAATGAAAAAGTGTAGTTGAAGGTCCGGAAGGATTGAGCACAGATGAAGACTTCCCAAAAGATTGAAAAAAAGAAGAATAGGGAAACTCATTAGGGTTAAACTAAACATGTTTGGAAACATAAAGTCTACCTGACGGATGTAAACATTTATACCCCGCGTGATCATGACTATACCCAATAAAAACACACTTAGAAGAATGAAAGTCAAATTTGTGCCGATTATAAGGTCTAAGATTGGGAAAAAAGGTTGTAATACCCCAAGAGCCCCAAGAAGGGTAGTATATATCGAGGATAAGTAAGGAAAGAAATAACACTAGCTAGATACATTTTGGCCTGAATGTAGATAAAGAACTCCCGGGTTAAGCGTGCTTAAGCTGGGGAAGTTTAAGAATGGGTGACCTCCTGGGAAATTCGCATAGGCCCATCAGCGGAAGTTGTTTCAGTCTTTCCTATCGCTCGATGCGGGATGTTACACAGGTGCAATCAAAAGGTTGAAGAGCAAAGTAGTTAGGCTGTTTATGATAAAGCAGCTCAAAGGGGCAACGAAAATGAAGAACAATAGAAGGCAAAAGGTTAATGAGGTAAACAACAGTTTGGAAAGCTGAAACCCAAAAGGACAAAGTCATATGAGCATGAGCAAGCAAGGTTAGACCCATTTCAGCAATGTGACGATGCTTTCTCTCAACAACACCATTCTGTTGGGGTGTGTGAGGACAAGAAAAATGAGACTGAATGCTATAGGAATGTAGGTAAGGTAAAAAGACTTTAAATTCACCCCCATTATTAGTATGAAGAGCTTTCAATTTAGAGTTATACTGTAGCTCAGCTAGCTTATGAAAATTGATAAAAGTTTGGAGGGCATCAGACTTCAACTTTAAAGGGTAAAGCCATGAGTATTGTGTATGGGCATCAACAAAAACAATGTAGTAACGATAACCTTTAACAGAGGCAACAGGTGTAGGACCCCAAACATCTGAATAAACTAACTCCAAAAGATGTTTGGCTGAAATAGGACAATTAGAAAATAGAAGTTGATGTGACTTCCCAATCTTACATGAATCACAAAAAGAAACAGTAGACTTTGGACAAAAAACTTGAATTTTATTCAAAACATGTTTCAATACATGAAAAGTAGGGTGCCCTAATTTGGCATGCCATTGCTATCCTATACAATTTGCTTGAGCTATATTAGCATTCAAAGACAAATCTGATAAAATCAGACTCTACTGTATACAATTGTTACTAGAAAAAGGAGAAACAACATCTGAGGTATTGAAACAATTATTGGCAGCAATGTCAGGGGTCTAGAAAGAAGTAACGGTTTGAGATGATGTAGGCATAGCAGAGTCAAAGGCTGACACCAACTAATACAGACCATCTTGTCACGGTAGACAAAGGAAGTTACCTTGAATCAGTGTGATTCAAGGCGAACAGAGATAAAGAAGGGAAAGGAGGAACATATTGGCGAGAGAGGGAGGAGAGAATATGAGAACAGAGAGGGAATAATAGAGAAAATGTTCTTAATCATTCAATGCCTTCTCTCCATCGGGTGGAGGAGTTAATATACTGACTCAGTGGGGTAGGAATCTAGCCCACTCAAGCGGTTACAACCGAATACTTTTTCCCTAACAGATTATTTTGTCTTTTCCTCAGGCCTCACATGTGGCCTGACACCTAACCAATTGCAAGCTGGAATGGAATATACTAACAGAAATAAGCAATTAAAATGTAGCAGAAAATTAACTAGACTGAAAGCAAGAATTTTTATTGGTAGCAGCAGCAGATTCGTGACATCTTTCCCCCCTTGAAATGTTTCTTGTCCTCAAGAAACGCTAAGGAGGCTTGCAGCTCCTGAGAAGCGTTGCAGTAGACTTGGGAGATACTCCCAGGTGCCTTCGTGATTGTCCTCTTGCCCCCATTTCACCAAAACTTGAATGAGGGGAACCCCTTGGTTGTAAATCACTCTTCTATCCATGATAGCCTCCGGTTCCTTTTGCTCACCCGTCTCCTTTTCCTTTGGCAGTGCGGGCAACACTGAACTGACTTGTTTAGTCCCAGTGGATTTCTTAAGGAGAGATACATGAAAAATCGAGTGTATGCTAGTACTTCCCGGCAGCTGAAGCTTATAGGCTACTTTGCCTATTTTTTTTGTTATGGTGAACGGCCCAAAATACTTAGGGCTTAATTTAGTGATGGGCTGCGGGCTGAGGGACTTCAAATGTTGGTACCTGAGCCGCAAGTATACCTTCTCGCCCACCTCAAACTCTCGATCACTTTTCTTCCTATCCACAAATTGCTTCATCCTATTCCTAGCAGAGGCCAACTCTTGTTTTAGTTGTTGCACCACTACCCTCCTTTGTTGCAGGTAGTCATCTACTGATAGCTCCATGAAGGGTCCTCCTATAGCTGGCAGCAGCGAGGGTTGAAACCCATACAATGCTTCATAGGGAGACATCTTTAAGGCTGTGTGGTATGTGGAATTATATCACCATTGGGCTAAGGGAAGCCACCTATGCCAGTGCCTTGGCTGCATGATACACATGCATCTTAAGTAAGTTTCTAGTACCTGATTCACTCGTTCCGTCTGCCCATCCGTTTGTGGATGGTAGGTTGTTGACATATTGAGTTGGATTCCCATTGATCCCATGAGCTCTTGCCAAAAGCGCCTGGTAAACACCTTGTCACGATCAGAGACAATGGTTCCTGGTACTCCATACTGGGAAATAATCCTGTCAATGAACAACCGGGCCACCTCCTTGGCCGTGTAGGGGTGAGCTAACCTAATAAACTGAGCGAATTTGGTAAACCTATCCACCACCACCATAACACTGTCCTTTCCTTCTGACTTAGGCATTCCTTCGACAAAGTCCATGGCCACGTTGGTCCATGCCCTATCTGTATGGGCAGAGGTTGTAGGAGACCTAGGTAGGCCACATTTTCCAACTTGCACCTCTTGCATGTATCGCACTCTAACACAAACTTCTTAACATCACTCCTCAAGTTAGGCCAATGGAATACCTATTTAACCTTCAGGTAGGTATTTTGAATACCCGAATGTCCACCCACCGGTGACTCATGTAAAGTTTGCAGTATTTTATGTTTGAGGTTTCCTCCCTTCCCTATTACAATCCTCCCCTTGTATCTCAACATCCCTTCTGTTAAGGAGTAGCCGTCAGCCCTTCCTGGAGATAGCACCGCTTCTTCCAACGTCTTCTTCACCTGCTCATCTTCAGCATAGCTGTCAATCACCTCCTGACACCATGTCGGCACTACCACAGTAATTGCTGAAGTGCTGCCCTCTTCTTGGCGCCTTGATAAGGCATCAGCTACCACATTTTCTTTGCCCGTCCTATATTGTATCGAATAATCGAGCCCCATCAGCTTAGCCATCCCTCTTTTCTGCAATTGAGTGTGTAATTTTTGCTGTAACAAGAACTTGAGACTCTCATGATCGGTTTTAGTAATGAATCTACTGCCCTCTAGATAGTGCCTCCACTTTTCCACTGCCATCAACACTGCTAAGAACTCTTTTTCATAGATACTTAATCCTAAATGCCTCGCGCTTAGGGCCTGGCTTAGAAATGCCAGTGGTCTTCCCCTCTGTAGGAGAACTGCACCAATGCCTACCCCACATGTATCGGTTTCTAGTGTGAAGGGTTCATTGAAATCAGGTAATCCGAGAGTGGGGACTGTTCCCATGACTTCCTTAAGCTTTTGGAAAGCCTCCTCGGCCTCCTTGCCCCACTTGAAATTACCCTTCTTCAATAGCTCTGTTAGTGGCCGACTCAACACCCCATAACTTTTTACAAACCTCTTGTAATAGCCAGTTAAGCCGAGGAATCCCCTTAAGGCCTTAAGGGTTGTAGGCTTAGGCTAATTGAGCATAGCTTCGATCTTCCTTGGGTCTGTTTTCACCCCTTCTCCAGAGATCAGATGATCCAAATATTCAACTTGACTTTGGCCGAAAGAACACTTGGACCTTTTGATGAACAGCTGATTGGATCTAAGGACCTCTAAGGTAGTTTTCAGGTGCTGTAAATGCTGGTCAAGGGAGGGACTATACACAAGAATATCATCAAAGAAGACTAGTATAAACTTCCTCAAATAAGGTTCAAAAATTTGATTCATAAGAGACTAAAAGTGGCTGGGGCATTGGTGAGCCCAAAAGGCATCACCAAGAACGCAAAATGCCCATGATGGGTTCTAAAAGCAGTTTTATGGGTATCTTCAGGCTTCATCTTGATCTGATGGTAACCGGATCGAAGATCCAGCTTGGAAAAAATGGTTGCATTGTGTAATTCATCCATGAGATCTTCTATTAGGGGTATTGGCAACTTGTTTTTTATGGTTATGGTGTTTAATTGGCGGTAATCCACACAAAAGCGCCAGGTTCCATTTTTATTTTTAACTAGGAGCACTGGTGAGGCAAATGGGCTATGGTTGGGCTTTATGAAGGACTGGTTCAACATTTCCCTGACCATTTTTTCGATTTCTGATTTATGGGTTGGCGAATACCTATAGGCCCTAATGTTTATGGGTTCGACATTTGGCTTGAGATTGATGGAATGGTCCAGGTCACGGGAGGGTGGTAGGGTGTTAGGCTCAGCAAATAGGTCCCCAAATTCCATAAGCAATTCATCAATAAGGTGCTGAGAGTGTACCTGATCAATCATTCCATGCGGGCTGTAGGTAACGATATTTAATTCACCCATCGGTAGCTTTTCCCAGCTTTCATCCGCAGCTACCATTGAAAATAATTGAGCCCACTTACTCCAGTTACTCTTGAAAGCTTTATGCAACCTCTTCCCAGTTATCAGCTTGCATGTCCCAGTCTCTCTTCCTCCTTTTAATGTCATCTTCTTTCCTCCCTTATCAAGGGAGACTTCCATCCTATTGAAGTCGAAACTTATGGTGCTTACCCCTTTCATCCAATCAACCCCAAGCACCATGTCGCAGCCCCCTAATTGTAACAGCCTAAGATCAGCTTCGAACCCCTCTCCTTGCATCTCCCACTTAAACCCATAGCAAGCCGAATTGCTCAACATCTTGCCCCCATCTGCTACTGTCACACTAAGAGGCTGGGTATTAGCGAGTGAGCATTTCAGCTTTCTAGTGGTTTCCCCGTCCAGGAAGCTATGGGTGCTTCAGCTATCTATTAAGACCAGCCAACCTTTGTCCTTTACTCTCCCCTCTACCTTGATTATCTTATTGTTGGTCACTCCCTTCAGTGCATGGAATGATATCTCTCCCTTATTCTCATTCCCAGGCTCCTCATCTTCTTCACTTCTATCTCCCTCCCCTTCTTCCAATGTTTCTGGATTGCCCTCTAAAAGGAGAAGTTGGCGCTTACATTGATGCCCTGGAAAATACTTGTCCCCGCACCTAAAGCACAGGTCGGGCGGTCTCCGCTGGTCATTGTACCTAATACTGGGTTGGGGCATCGTTGGGGGCCTAGTTCCAGTATTGCCTCCTGTCCACTCGCGGCCTACTCCTCTCCCGCCTTGGTGGGAGGACCCTGCTGCCATAGTTTTAGTTTGTTGCCTCTATTTTTTCATCAATGCTTCCACTACCATCTCTTGTATCCTAGCACACTCCACTGTTTGTTCTACCGTCCAGGGTCGAATCATCTTAACCATTGGTCTTAAATCGTCGCTAAGTCCACTCAAGAAGCTAGACACAAAGTATGCTTCCGAGAGGTGAGGGTCTTGACTACTCATGAGAGATCGCAGTTCTTCAAATCTTTTTAGGTAGGTTTTCAGCTCACCCACCTGCCTGAGCTTGTTAAATTCTTCAATAATATCGGTCATGCTCCGTTTTCCAAACCTCTCGCATAGCTTCTCGGTGAATTCTCCCCACGTAAGATGACCCCTCACACTAACCCAACCTTGATACCATGCATCCACGACATCATCAAAATAGGTCGTAGCTAAGGCAACTCTCCGACCCTCTGGTATGTCATACCAACCAAACATTCTTTCGCACTTTCGCACCCACCATCGTGGGTTGTCACCCTCAAAAGTAGGTATCTCCATCCTGGGCATGGGGAAACCTGCTGGTTGGAGATGTCCTTGCTCATCACGTCCCCTATCCTGCATCACTCCTTCCTCCTCGTCCTGACCATTCCCCATATCAGGAGTTACAGGTCGGTTCAGCCCCTCATTGTGACGTAAGAGAGGTTCCATTCTATCTTGGGGAGGGAAGTCGGGAGCCAAATTGACTGGGTTTTGATGCATAAACAACAGCATAAATTGCTGAAGCTGGTTACCCAGTTCTTCCCTCATATGCGCCATCTCTTCGCGTAGTTGAACTAGCGTATCGTCCAGCTTTTGATCGATCGCCTCGTGGTTACGAGCATTTCCCAGTTTGAGCTGGTCTACTCGTCTCTGGACCTCGGTCGTGGACGAGTTGACCTGTTGCAGTCGAGTCTCCATGTTTTTCATGCGAGCTCCTTCCACCATGAGTCAACGACAATCCTGGCCTGGAATCGAGCTCTGATACCAATTTGTCACGGTAGACAAAGGAAGTTACCTTGAATCAGTGTGATTCAAGGCGAACAGATATAAAGAAGGGAGAGGAGGAACAGATTGGCAAGAAAGGGAGGAGAGAATATGAGAACAGAGAGGGAATAATAGAGAAAATGTTCTTAATCATTCAATACCTTCTCTCCATCGGGTGGAGGAGGTAATATTCTCACTCGGTCGGGTAGGAATCTAGCCCACTCAAGCGGTTACAACTGAATACTTTTTCCCTAACAGATTCTTTTGTCTTTTCCTCAGGCCTCACACGTGGCCTGGCACCTAACCGATTGCAAGCTGGAATGGAATATACTAACAGAAATTAGCAATTAAAATGTAGCAAAAAATTAACTAGACTGAAAGCAAGAATTTTAATTGGTAGCAGCAGCAGATTCGTGACACATCTCTAAGGGTTCCTCAGAGTAACACCAGCTCGAAGTCCTTATCGTTAATCAAACAAGAGGTAGGGTTAAACTCAACAACAACATTATTGTCTCTTGTGAGTTGAGAGACACTAAGAAGACTCTTCTTCATATAAGGAACATGGAGAATATTAGGTAAAGAAAGAACACCAATATGAGAAATAGGCAAGGACTTACCATCACCAACCGTAACCTTATCAGTGCCTTGATAAGGAGATGACAAGGATAAGTTGTTGAGACTAGTAGTTATATGATTTGTAGCGTCAGAATCAACAAACCAAGTAGAGTTGGATGAAGAAGGATGATAAGGACTAACTGCTGCTGGATAAGAAGTTTGGGAATTGTAGGAGGAAGTAGAACCTAGATCAGCCATAAAAACTTTATTAGACTCATTAGGACTAGTCAAAAATGCATATGGCTTTGTCTGATTTTGAAAACCACTTCCACCTCCTCGACCAGATTGACCAAAGCCTTGACTAGAAGGACACTGAAAATTTCTATCAAACCGATGAAAGCACTTGTCAGCAAAGTGACCAGGTTTGCCACATAACTGACAATATACTCGGCGACCACCAAACCGGACTCTACCTCTGCCTCCTCGGTTCACAAAACCTCCTCCACGAGGCATAGATCCTCCTCCAGAGTTATTGACAAAACCATTACCAAATCTACCACCATGTGTTGCAACATTAACATTAACAGCAGAAGCAAGATTCACAAACGAGGAGTCAACAAAATTCTTAGAGGTGAGACGTTGTTCATGCATAAGAAGAAGATACTACACTTTCTCTAAATTGATCTCGTCCATCTAATAGGTGATTAAACTCACTACAGTGTCATCATCATGATCCAAACCATTTAAAATGGCTAACAACAAATCCTTATCACCTAGGGGTTCACCAATCACAGCTAAAGCATGCGCGATAGTCTTGATACGCAAAATGAAATCATTCTCTGAAAGTGAGTGTTTCTTAACTGACTTTAGTTGTTGTTTCAGCTGAAAAGACTTGGCAACAATTTGTTGCGAATATAGAGTCTCAAGAGAAGACCATACCTCCTTCGACGATTCACAGTGGATCACCTATGCAAGGACTTCCTTGTCTATCGTCGAGAACAGCCAGCCAAGAAGAAGCTAGTTAGAATGAATCCATGTCAGGTACACTGGATTCACAACCATTGGATCCGAAACATCTGCACCAGTATTCGGATCTGGAACATATTTTAGAGGCGATTGAGATTCGTTAATAAAGGAAACAAGATCAAAGGCTCGAATGGTAGCTAGCACTTAAGCTTTCCAGAACAAGTAGTTACTAGTGTCAAACTTGATCGGAACAAAATTCAGAGATTTTGCAACCGATGGAAAATCGATTTGCGAATCAGAAGAATAATTCGACCGAGGCAAAGACGAGGCATTGGAATCATGGTTCGAAGCCATGGACATTAGTCACAAGGCTCTGATACCATGTAAAGTTGATTAAAGATTTGAAAGAAACAATAAGAGAAGAAAGAGAATTCCAGAATAATGCCTCATTCAATGATTAGAAAACAGAGAGGCTAGCCTATTTATATGACAGGTTTAACCTCCTAATAACACTTAAAATATAATAGCTACAACATATGGACTAAGCTATAACCGAACAACTGAAACCAACACTTAACAGAATACAAACTGAAACAACAACACAAGCAAAGACATCAACAAGCCTTAATTCCTTCAACAGTGTGATCTCTGTCTATTCCTTGGCGTCGTCAGAATTGGTGCCGAGGAAGCCCTGGGGGGAAAATCCGTGGAGAGGCTGTCATTAGGCTACCTAGCAAACTTGCTCAAGGTGGCACTTACTTGCTAGCTTAATCCAACAAATTCCTCCTTGAGCCCACTAACGGCTGGATCCAAATTGGCCACATTCTCCGACCGGCTTCGATTGACCTCTTCTTGAGTCTTTTTTATTCCCAACTCCAATGTTCCCAGGCAATCTTTTACTTGCTCTTGGTTTTGTCGCATTCCAAGCTCAATGGTATCCAATTGGGATTCCATTTGCTTCGCCCAAGTGCTTTCCGCCATAAGGCCCATAACCATTGCTTTGGCCAGGTCGCCAGCTTTGGTATTTCTAAGATTTGATAGCAATGACAATGGGCTCCTAACACTCAGATTCACTTCTCACCGATGTCATGCTCTTTGCAAGGACTCGCCTCTTCTTGAGTATGCTTCAACTTAGGTCCAAAACATCTAGCCTTGCCTCAAAAGGGATCGATTGTGATCACCAATCTCTCATGATCACCTATATTCGAATCACACAATACAGCAACCACGAAAACATAAGATCGATTAATAGCCTCTTAGGAAATAGAAAATCGATTACCGCTCTCAATTACCGTCGAGAATCAACCGGCCCCCTGAATCAATCGGTCTGATCTGCCTTCAAATTCTAATTGAAGTTGGATCGAATTTTCAATAAACCTAATTTGCTTCTTTGAGATGGCTTCCAAGAATTGCTTAGATATAACTTCAACAATTCTGAATTAGCTGCTAAAATTACTAGAATCACTGCCGTGAGTCAATCGGCTCTAATTCTATGTTCCAAAATCACCTAGATTAGCTGTTAGAAGTTGTTGGAATCACAACCAAGAAACAGTTATCGCTGTTGATCAACGATCATCGGAATCCCACCCCCGAGTTTGCCTTCTCTCAATCTTGCCGAATTACCCTTTCACCGACAGCGATCAAGATCCAATTGCTTGGAACAACATCTGAAGTTTCATGGGTTTGTTGCGCCTTCACACGCCTTCCAATCTAAGCTAAGACTTAGCGAAATTCATAGCCTGCAGCTACCACCTACTTCGCCTTCAATATCCGAGCAAGATGGCCAAAATTCATAGGCAACAATCGCCTCACATCAGGTGCCCAGGAGAATATCTCACCCAATCATCGTCTAAAGGCTCCATAATCACTGGAATTCTCTTATCTCTGCCTTGGCCCAAATTTGCCAAACTCTGCTTCAAAGAAATCGATTTGATCTGGTATGCGAACAAAGACCTTGAGTTAATCCCTGCTTCCAGATTGTAGCTAGGATCGGAATTGATTGCGCCAGATTCCTCATTGAGGAATGCCACCTTCAAAATTCAAGTTGGATCACTGTCAGAATTCTCCTACCTGTCTCATCTTCAATTCCGATTAACTGAATCGGCAATGGACCTTGATTAATTGGATCGTCTCCGCTTCAATTCGCCCCAAGCCTGCGTCCACTTCTTACCCAATCATCGACCACTCGCTGGAGGACCACCGCACTCCTTGAGTTCGCTTTGATCAACAAGTCCTCGTGATCCAATTGCGATCGCTATAGGCTCCGATCGCTCCAATCTGCTTCTCTTCGATGCCTTAATCTCCGTCTAAATCGTTGCTCAATCAACTGTCTGGCCTAGCTTTGCGCTAATGTCTAGTCCGAATTGAGAGAATCGCGTCTTCCTTCTCGCCTCAACCACATGCAACGAGTTTGTCGGAATCACCATTAAAAATCTATCGACTCTGTTAACCTTCAATTCCAAGCCAGGAAGGATTGTCAGAATTTGCTTCTAGTGACCAATTTTACAGTGATCAAACTAACTGCTTTCATCAGAATTACAGTCGAGAATCTTCAGCTTTGATACCAAATGTCACAACCCTAGAGTGTGGCTAGGGTTTAGAAAGGAAATTGGAAGAATGTGGGAGTAATAGAGAAGAATTGGAGGGAGAGAAAGAGCAAAAATGAAGGGAAAACAAGGGAGAACGATAGAGAGGATGTGAGGAGAGAAATATAAATTCAACATGCCATTTTCCAACTTATACTTCTCTACATACTATAGCCTATTTATAGGCTGTTCAACTGAAAGTAGAATCTAGAAACAACAACTGTGTGCCTTCAATAGAATTAATAGCATCTCCTAACAAACAATTGTATTTAATTACAGTATTGCCCCTCTAATTCCCCTTGGATCGTGACAGTCTATTGACTATCTTCTTACAATAGCATAAACTTCAGTTAAAGATGGTAGCTGCTTTTTTCCGTCAAGCTGGTATTCTGTCATAATCGAAAGTTCTCCATTCAATGAATTAGTTGAAGGCTGCGAAACAAACCCAGTTCGTGTGGAGGTAACCTCCTGAATCAATCATCATTGGAAAAATTTTAGAAGGTTGATTATAGCTATTTCAGAAGCATAGAGAAGAAAGGTGCTGGGCAGGCTGGAAAAAAAGGGCAAGGGCGCAGAAGGCAAGGCCAATTATCAGCAAGTTGCAGAAGGTCCAGAGAAAGAACAAAACCGGCAGTAACGCTGATTATTAGTGAAGTCTGATTGAGAGACAGCCCAAGGATGGTGGCTTTAGTACCATGTGGGAAAGAATATTTTTCTATATTGTATTGTGGAATGACACGTTAGATATTTTTTTACGAGTGTGGATCCCAATTAGGCAACCAATCCCAAATAATTAGGGATTAGTTGTCAGACCCATAGATCTGACAGGGGAATTCTCTGAATTGGGGAGAATTGGGTAGAATTGTTAAGGGAAGTGAGAAGGATTATGGGGGAAGGAGAGAGAGCAGAGAATAGAGGAAGGATTGAGAGAGAGAGGGGCGGGAAAAGTAAATTCTCAATTGTATTCATAGATGCCTTAAAAGGGAGCGGGATCAGTTTGTTATATACTTATCCACCGCTTGGAGAAAGGTGCCAAAGGCTGCCAAATTCTAAAATAGCACAACTGCCAATCAGCTTATTTGAGCAAGGCTTATAACTGCCTATACAATGTATAAGTCCCCCCTGCCTTTATAACCGTAGGCACATGACATTAGTCAACTCAATCAAGGAAGAAAAATAAGGGAAACAGTACTAGTAAGGAAACATAATCTTATCCTAATAAAAAGGAAACTCTAGAAATAAGGAAATAGAAATGTTCTAGGAAGGAAACAATTATAGGAGATATTTCTGGATTTCTAAAAGTAATGATTTGCACAAGCGTAGCAAGCTTGTGGCTACTACTTTTCTTATTTTAAATGATATAATTTAGGTGCATGTAACAAGTATAGCAGTATCCTTTAATATCATGAGAAAAAATCTGGAAATAATTACAGATTAGGATCCATGTTTTGACACATTGGGAATAAGAAGCAAGGATATGGATACAAGACAACAATAGACCTGTAGATGGAACCCACTGACAGAAAGTTTTGAAAGATAGGACATGGCATAAAGGAATACAAGAACAAATTATTTCCTTTTACATTTTGGACTATTTCTTCACTCTTTACATTTAAAATATCTAAATTTGCTTATATGAAGTAATAAGAAATAATTGATGTATTCTACAGGTGAAAAAAGAAAAAATTAGAAAAGAAGCAGCAATGAAAAGTTCTAAGATATTTTCCAGAATTTATAAACTAAATTGGAAGGTTTGGATTCTAATATTCCTAAAACTAAGAAGTATGAAAGAGGTAATATTTATAGATAACCTTATTTTTATTTTAACATTGGTTTCTAGGAGTTAGCTGTTTCTTCAAATTTCCAATTTGTATAACTTGAGGACATACGCTCAGAGGGGGGGGGGGGTTGTGAGGAATGAATGAGGAAGAATTTAGGGGAGCAAGCAAACGAAATTGACATTGGTCCCTCTTTATGTTTGGAAACCTGTGATATAATGCTACAAGGGCATGATTGTCACTTCAAAGACAAAAAAATGAGCGTTTTGTTCTCAGTGTCAGATCAGTCATGTTTTTACCAGATTTACTTCCAGATTTCCAATTTAAAATCGATTGGTATTGTGTTCTCCAATTTCCATTCTTCTTTTTATTTTGTTCTTGCTTTTATTGGCAAAAGAAAACTAGACATGAATTTTTTAATAAATACCATACCAAGAAGAAAAAAAGTCTTCTATATGTCATTGTTGTGTTACTCAATGATAATTACCATTCTACATGTTTATCATCATCATCAACACCACCTTATCCTAACCAAGGGTTGGTGGCATGATATTAGTATTGCCAATTGACTTATAAAAGTTACATTATTAATACAAATCCATCTAAAAGAACAGTTGGGAAAAATTTTACGCCGAATGCCCTTCTTGACACAGTGATGAGATAAAGTTCCAAAACCATCTTTATATGAAAAGTTTCGCGAGATAGTGGTGAATGAAGATAATTGATATAGTTGTGTTCCATCACATAGTTGATATTGTGAAACCAACCTCTACAACATGGAAACATGACCTACCATTCTATATGTTTTTGTTATAAAATCCATTTGGAACTAGATAAGGTTTGTGGGCTAATGTATACTAGCGAAGGGGTTGAAATCCATTGGTACTTTTTTTTTTTTTTGTGGGGGGGGGGGGGTGTTGAAAAGAAATAAGGTAGCTTAGGGAAGGGGTGGTAGAGTTTTCATCAGCTAGGGTGGGTCAAGTAATGGATCTCCCTTGATGAGCTAGGATTGTAAGCAAATTGAATTTCACAAGCGAACAAACGTGGGAGTAATTTGAGAGAAATCAAATACAGAACATACAACCCTTGCCACTTTGAGCCTTCTATTGTTTTAGATTTGTCATGTACCTAGGGTTCAACCTACGGTTTAAGAGATAATTGGAAGGAATTGTGGGGAGATAGATCAGAAGAAGAGGGAGGGAAATTGAGAACAGAAACAGTGAGAGAGATTAGGGAGAACCAAGAGAAAGAGACGGAAATTGAGAGAGATTAAATCGGATTTCATTCAATAATATTTTTGTATGACTTGAATTAGATTGGATCAGCCTTATATACTGATCCGGTAACTAAGGCTTGGTGCCATTAGGGTTGCCAAATATTCAAATCAATACAGCTAAAGGCAGTTGTCTTTTAGGTACAAACCACTACAACTACAATACAACTAAAAGAAATTCATCTATTATCTAATTACTATGTCCTTGGGTCATAACAGGATTGTTCTCTCCCATATGAATTCCAATACAATAAATATAAAAAAATTTAATGAAATTTATGAGAAGATAATTGAATAGATAAAGACTGTTCAAAGGATAATTTGATGTAGTTACTTGTACCCTTCCTTCCCTTTTTAAAGAGGGAAATTGATATTCTCCAAGGTAAGAGCAAAATTAGATCATGCCAGAAAAATGGAAGGAAGCTTGAAGGAATGAAGGAGGGGCTTGTTCCATGACCATTTGTTGCCACTCCTAAGCAAGGTAGCAAGTATTGAAGTTGGAGTTGGTGTTTGATTATTTTCTTTTTCCTCTTGGGGAGATATTTCTAATCAAAACTATTTTACTGCCAAGAAACCATTGCATCATCTCAAGCAATGCTGAAGACAAGATACAAACTGTTATAAAATATCGATGGGTAAAAAATTCATGTAAAGCACTTAAAATTTTTTCTTTCCCCTTGGAATTCTTAAGTTTCAGTCAAGTCAAATGTCATGGTTATTGTCAATGAAAGTAATTTGCTAAAGACTTTTTGGTCCAAAACCCTTCCAAGCACATTTTTTTCAACTTCTGCTGAAAAGTAAGATTAACGCCCATGAACAATCCAATGAACTTTGCTACAAATAAACAATGTGATAGGCCCCGGGTGCAGCGGACCTACCAGAGACGCATCAAGAACCAAGGGCAGAATAGTAACACAGCTGTGCTTGCATAACAACCAACATGTGCACCAAGGGTAGAATAGTAACATAGATGTGCTTGTGTAACAATCAGCTTGTGCACAACCGGATTCTGTTATAGAGGGCAGAAAAGGGGAGGCAACAACCTATATATAGGAGGAAAAAGAGAGAGAAAGATGGGCAAAAAATTGAGAGTAATCAAGGAGAATTCAGGGCCTCTCGAATGCCCTTTTCTATCTTCCATTTCCCTTATAATTGGTATTTTTTTTAGATCAATATACAAGCAGTATTTCATCCTTGCACTTTCAGCGATCCTATCACAATGGTATAATGAAGAGGTGAGTAGAGGCCTATTCTTCTTTATTTCCTTTCCAATTGTCCATTCATGAAGGAAGAAAGAGTCCAGAGTTTTCATCTTTATGTTTGGCAAATTTCACTGAAAAGATCAATATGCTTTTACCCTCTCTCTCCTGTTGTTGTAGTGATATATTGTTGTTCTTGTGACTCTAGGCCTCTGGAAATGAAGCATTTCAATCAGGGAGGCATGCAGAAGCTGTTGAACACTATACTGCAGCTTTATCATGCACTGTTGAATCACGTCCTTTTGCGGCTGTTTGTTTTTGCAACCGGGCTGCTGCCTACAAAGCTATGGGTCAAATAATAGATGCCATTTCAGATTGCAGCTTGGCTATAGCTCTCGATGGAAATTATCTGAAGGTTTGGTTATAGTAAAACTGCTTGTTCTAATACTTCTAAGGGGGGCACAGTGATTTGCTTAAATGTCTATTCAATTGTGCATTAGCTCATTTTTAATTTTCTAATTGTAACTAGGGTTTCAAATGTGAAATGAAGAAACAGAAAATCGCACAAGAGAAAATGAGAATGAGAGGTTCTGAAGAATGCCTTGATCAATGAATTAATCAAAATGAAATAAGGCATGGCTGAACCATTTATATCCAGCTATCCTTAACAACAAACTAACTAATCGACTTAGTTACTTAACTAATCCTTTACTAAATACAACAAACAGCATAACTAATTACGACAATTCACTATACTAGTCAGCATCAATTTCTTCAACATTCCCCTTCAGATTAGACCTCTTGGCAGAGTTAGGACATGTAAGCTTTGTCTTGTCTGAAATTGCTGGCACATGAGAATATATAGGAGATAATCTGAGTCCAAGTTTGTTACACAAAAATGACAACCTATCCCTTGATAGTCCGTTAGTAAAGATGTATGCCATTTGATGTAGAGTAGGAAGATACCGAATTTCAGTCTGTCCATTTTTCACCTTTTCCCAAACAAAGTGTATATCTATTTCAATATGCTTGGTACGTGAGTGGAACACTGGATTTTCTGTTATACTCTTTGCTGCTAGCTTATAACACCATAAGACTGGAACATGGGCTAATGGATAGCCCAATTCAGAAAACGAAGATTTTAACCACATGATTTCAGTCACTCCTTGTGCTACTGCACGATACTCTGCTTCTCCCATTGAACGAGCCACCACGGACTGTTTCCTAGAGCTCCAAACCAACAAATTTTAGCCAAGAAATACACCTAACCCACTAGTAGACCTCCTGGTTACTTTGCAGTTAGCATGGTCTGCATTAGTGTAAACCATTAGGGACAATTCACTAGAGGTAGGTGCAAACAGCAACCCCAGACCTATTGTGCCCTTGAGATATTGAAGTAACCGTTTACAAGCCATCCAATGTTGCACTTTAGGAAAGGATAGGAACTGACTCAATTTATTAACCATAAAGCTATTTATTAACTACTCGAGGAACATCAGAATAAAGAGAAGGAAGAAAATGAAGGATAGAGATCAAAGGACCATGACACTGAACTACAGATAAGGAACAAGCTATGATAGGGATACTCATCTGGATTAAATTTAACATGCTGAGACACATATATTCTACCCGAAGAATTTAAACATTTATACCCCACTTAAACATGGCTATAACCAAGAAACACACTTGGAAGAATGAAAATCAAACTTGTGTCAGTTATAAGGCCGAAGATAGGGAAAGTAGGAGCATTCAAAAGGTTGAAGGTCAATGTGGTTAGGCTATTTATGACAAAGTAAATAAAATGGAGAGCAAAATTTCAGGACAACAGAAGGTAAAAGGTTTATGGTGTAGACAGTTGTTTGAAATGCTTCTATCCAAAATTTTAAAGGCATATGAGCATGGGCTAACAATGTAAGACCCATCTCAACTATATGTTGATGTTTTCTTTCAACAACATCATTCTGTTGGTGTGTATAAGGACATGTAAAATGAGGCTAAATGCCCCAGGTCTGAAGATAGGGAAAAAAGGCTTTAAATTCTCCCCTATTATCAGTTTGCAAGGCTTTTAGTTTTGAGTTGTATTCTAACTCAGCAAACTTATGAAAATTCATAAAAGTAGGCAAGGCATTAGACTTCAATTTCAAGAGAAATAGCCATGTGTATCTTGTATAAGCATCAACAAAGATAAGATAGTAACGATAACCCTTAGTAGAAGTAATAAAAGTTGGACCCCATACATTAGAATAAACTAATTCTAAAAGTTGTTTTGTTGTAATGGGACAATGAGCAAATGGAAGTTGGTGTAATTTGCCAATTTTACAGGAATCACAAAAGGAAATATCAGACTTGGAACAAGAAATATGTAGTTTATTCAAAACATGTTGTAGTACATGAGATGTAGGGTGCCCTAATCTGGCATGCTATTGTTGCCCGACATTACGTGTTTGGGCTACATTTATGCTAGATGACAAATCTGGAGAGAACAGATATTGTCTTGTTCATTTATTTGAAGAAACAGGAAAAGTAGCAGCAACTTCTGAGGTCTTGAAAGAAGGAATAGCCTCGGACTCGGACACAACATGACCAAATGCTAGTAACAACTGATATAAGCCATCTTTAAGTTTTCCTTGGAGTAGCACCAGTTCTAAGTCCTTGTCTTTAATCAAACAAGAAGTATAATTAAACTCAGCAACTACATTATTATCCTTTGTGAGCTGAGATACACTAAGGAAACTCTTCTTCATATGAGAAACACGAAGTACATTAGATAATGAAATAACGAAGCTAGGGTGAGTTTGAGTATGTAAATGACTAACACCAACATTAGAAATAGGTAATGTCTTACCATCGCCAACAATTTTATCAATGCCGTGATATGGAGAGCATAGAGAAAGATTGTTGAGGCTGGTGGTAATGTGGTTAGTTGCTCCAGAGTCAACAAACCAAGGAGATTCTCCACAAGGTGAGGCTTGGGATTGAGTATCAATGGACTGAGGCAAATAACCATAAGAGGTAGACCCTAAGTAAGCCATAAAAGGTTCATTAGATTCATTAGGACTGGCTTGAAAAACATGCAGATCTGATTGAAACTGAGAACCACCTCCACCTCTACCAAAATTTCCAAGACTTTGATTCTAACTAGAACCTCTTTGAAAACTCCTATCAAAGCGGTGGTAGCATTTGTCTACAAAATGGCTAGGTTTACCACATAGCTAGCAATATACTCTCCTACCACCAAATTGATCTCGACTCCTGCCTCCTCTATTCATTTAACCGCCCCCACGGAATACAAAACCTCATCTATTATTAACATAGCCATTGCCAAATCTAGATCCATAAGAGGCAACATTCACATTCATGGATGGTGAAACAACATAATCAAAATTAACAAAGGAAAAGACAACTGAATTCTTAGTGGCTAATCTTTGTTCATGCATTAACAAGAGATATTGAACTTTCTCCAAGTTTATCTCATCCATCTGATATGTAATAAGACTCACCATAGTTTCATAACCATGATCAAGGCCATTCAAAATCGCTAACAAATCCTTGTCACCTGGGGGTTCACCGATAGCAGCTAGAGCATGTGCAATAGTTTTGATTCTCAAAATGTAATCATTAACAAAAAAAGAGTTCTTAACTGACCGTAGTTGTTGTTTTAATTGAAACGACTTAGCAACTATCTACTGTAAGTAGAGAGTCTCAAGAGAAGACCATACCTCCTCAGACGATTCACAATGTATCACCTGTGTGAGGACTTCCTTGTCCAGCATAGAAAAGAGCCATTCGAGAAGAAGTTGATTAGATCAAATCCAAGTCGTGTATGCTGAATTTACAATCAGTGAATCAGATCCTCCTACTTCCGTATTTGGAGGTATATTTAGGTGGAGGCGGAGACTTGTTAACGAATTGAAGCAAGTCAAAGGCTTTAATGGTAGTTAAGATGTGTGCGTTCCAGAACAGATAATTACTGGTATCAAGTTTGATTGGGACAAAATTGAAGGATTTCGCAACTGAAGGAAAATCGAGTTGCAAGTCAGAAGATAAAGAAGAGTTTGATCGAGGTAACAAGGAGGCACTGCAATCTTGATCAGATGCCAAAAGCTCTAATACCATGTAACTAGGGTTTCAGATGTGAAATGAAGAAACAGAAAATCACACAAGAGAAAATGAGAATGAGAGGTTATGAAGAATGCCTCAATCAATGAATTAATCAAAATGAAATAAGGCATAGCTGAACTATTTATATCCAGCTATCATTAACAACAAACTAACTAATTACAGCAATTCACTACACTAGTGAGCATCAATTTCTTCAACGCTAATATGTTGAAATATCTCAGTTTGAATCTCTTTGATACCATGCTTTAATCTTGGATTGGTCAAGGGAAGGAAACTGTAAAGGCAAAGATGGTTTAGTTACATGTTATTCGTTTTCTATGGGTTTTGCATACTAAGAAAACTATTTTTTTGGAAATCTTCACCATTGTCCTAACACAACCAAAAAGAAGAGAAGTTCTAGATCAGTGTTGTGCTTTTCTGATTTGTTGGGAGATTTGAAAGCAATTTCATGTGTTTTTTCATTAGAGGTAAGTTTTAAGTATTTCTTTCCAACACAAAGCAAAAAGGGAAACAGGTTGATTAATTGATTAACTTGTCTGTTTCATGCACTAATGGGCAACTCGAACATGCAAGTTATAGTGGTATAAATTGGGTTGTGAATCCAATGAAAGATAGTGGTTTCAATAAATAGGCGAATTAGGTTGAATTGAGAGGCATTATGAAGTCTATTGATGCATGCAATCTAGCACAAACAGTTAGATATTATTGGAGAACTAAACTCTAGCAACTCATGGAATTTTAGGTTCCAAATCATATCTGACAGGTTTAATGCTGTTGATTTTAATTCTTCAGATGAAGTGAACTCTATTACACTAGATACGACTCGTTGATGGTAGAAGTTTGAAAATAAGACAAAGAATAGGAACGGTAACAGTGTTCTGTATAATTTTCTCCATCTTTTGTGCAAATAGGGATATATGCTTATTGTTTTTTTGTTAATCTCCTTGATGCCATACTATTTTTCCATCCCTTTTACTGCCAATTGGACGACATATTTTCAGCTTGTGGTAATGCAGACTAGAACAGGCTTTTGATGACCGTTCCTCTTATGAGAATTGTTGTAATCACTTGTATTAGATTAGCTTTGGATATCTCGGGAGGGTTTCTTATACTGTTTGCATTTGTATATCACTTGTAGTAGTCTAGAAGGAATGTTTCTAGAAGGGTTAGTTAGCGATTTTAAGTCTGGTTAGTTGGTTGTAACTACTGGTTTAATCAAGTTTTATGTTTATCGCCTCTATGTTGTATAAATAGAGGTCGGGTGTGAGGCTTTAGGTAGAGCTTTATTATGTCTTGGGATGAGAGGGTAATAGGAGTATGCACGCGGTTTTACTTGAGAACTAAGAGGGTATATCTTTGTATTCTTAGGTAGGAAAACTATCATCAGTTCTGGGTATAAGGTTGGTGAGGTTATTGGTGCATGTAATCCTTTAAGTTTCATTCAAGATAGTGAAGATAAAGTACCTCGGGCAGTCTGGATGTAGGTCTTGTTAAAAGACCGAACCATGATAAAATTTTTGGTGTTCTTGTTTCTTAGTTTGTGTTCATATTTTTTTAGTTTCGTTAATTCTTGTGTGCGTCATCGAGGTGAGTGATTCTAAGAGAGATTTGTTGTGAGTGCGAGTGTCATTGAGAGTTAAGAGAGCTATGAGATTATTCCAACAAGAATTTTGGTCAAATTAGAATTTTGAGGGCCTCTAGATTCCATGACACCAACTGCTCAAAATAAGATTTTTTTAGTTGGTGCCCTTTGTATGGTGAAGATACTACTTGCAGTATCATTCTAAATTAAATAGTCGCATTATAGTTTGATGTGGTCACAAAGTGTGTACTTGTCTTCCGTTTTTCTATTGGAACTTGTTAAATCAAATAACTTGAGAGAGAAAAACCCTAGTTGTAGGAAATAAATTCCTCACTTAAACAATAGATTGTACTCCTATATATAAACAACAACAATAACATATCCAGCCTTTATCCCACTATGTGGAGTCGGCTACATGAATTCTAGACTTCTATGTATTTCTGTCTTTTGTCATATCTTCATTGAGGTTCATACACTTCATATCAAGCTTTAATGTCTCTCCAAAAGTCTTCTTAGGTCTGCCTCTACCTCTTTTTTTAATTAATTGTTCCATTTCATCAACTCTCCTCACAGGAGCGTCTCTTGGTCTCCTTTTCACATGACCAAACCATCTTAGTCATTGTACTCCTATATATACTAATACTAAATGGGTCATTACATAATCCAATCCTAATGACATGAGCCATGACATAAAGATAAATCTCACACTCCCCCTCAAGCTAGAACATATTTATTATATGTGCCAAGTTTGCTACAAATGTTGTTTATCTGAGGGCGCGTGAGGGCATTGATGTAGAAGATGGCTGCAAGGAAAGAGGCAGCGACGATGGCAGATCAATGATGCAAGATCTGTGTGATGCACAAGATCTGGAGAAGAGGCCGCGAGATTTGAGAGAGTGTCGATCTAAGAGCCGCGCTAAAAGGAGAAACAGGCACAAGATCTGAGGTCGTGCTGACGATGGCGATGCTCCAACACTGAAGAGAGGTCGTCGATCGACCAAGGAGACAACACTGACAGAGAAGAAACGACCCATCAACAAAAAGAACGGGCCAACAATGGCGCTAGAGGGATATATCAACGACGAAGGGTCGCTAGCAGATGACAAGTTCTGAAACCAGATCTGAGATATCGGCGTTGGAGCGAGATCTGGGCTGGCCAAGAAGAAGATGGTTGGATTTGAGGGATTGATGGTTGGATCTGAGAAATGATGGCCAGATCTAAAGACTGATGACCGGATCTGAGGTCCGACAGCCATATCTGACTAGATCTAAGGGATTGACGGTCAAATATGACGAAATGACGGCCCAATCTGTGGTCCAACAGCTAGATTGATCGGATCTAAACTACAGTGGCTAGAGAAGCCACTCACAAAGGCCAGCAGTGGCTATGGAGGAGCCGACGATAGAGAGACAGTTAGAAAGTGACGGAGAGGCAGACAGGGAAACAGCCGACGAGGAAGCACCGATAAGAAAAGGATAAACAACCAATGAGGAAGGCCAATCGTCGGTCGACTATCGTGGATTTTTTGGGGGAGAAGATTGATGAAGGTTGGTCTCAATGGTCATGATTCTGAGAAACCGACGACAGATGAATGAGATCTGAACCACGGTCGTGATTTCGAGAAGCCAGTGTTGTATATCGGTACCAATGGTGGCAAGCGACCTGGGTAACTCAACAGCAGCTCGCGATCATCAACGACGGAAGAGAAGGCGACAACAGCGAGCAAGAGCCACAGTAAGGGCCGAAAGAATGCGACGACGGAGCTTGCAACAAACGCCTATGACGGTGGAGAAGTAGCAAGCGGCTGTGGTTGCAGCTAGTGATCGAGGAAGAAGATGGCTGAAGATGTTCACGGTGGCTATGGAGGCTAGATCTCTCCCAGATCTGAGAAACGACCGCGAGATCTGAGAGACCGGAGGTTGAGATTTGCCGACGAACGATGGTGATGGCGATGGCAACTAGAGAAGAGTTCAAAAGTGGTTGCTGCTGGAGAGGAGGCCAGAGGTGTAGGGAACGCACGCCAGAGCTAGTGGAGGAGACTGGCAACGGCGTGGCAGAGGCAGCGTTGAGGTAGCAAGGAGGCCACGCCTGCAATTAGGGTTTGAATGGGAGCTCTAATACCATGTTGAATTAGAGAACTTAAGAGAGAGAAACCCTAGTTGGAGGAAATAGATTCCTCACTCAAATAATAGATTGTATGCCTATATATACTAATACTAAATGGGTCATGATATCAGCTAATCCTAATGGCATAAGCCATGACATAAAGATAAATCTCACAAAACTCATGCCGGAATTTGTCAAATCTTAGAAATTGAATTCATTGGCATTTTAAGTAGCAATGCTAGGAGGTTTCATAGCATAAATTGTTTGAGGCATTTGTCAAGAAGTTGGAGGTTGTATAAATATTGCACTGTAAATGGATCTTATCTTGTCAGGGTCCTATTCTTATCCCTCTCTTGATTCCTGCTTACATTTCTTTTTGATATCAAATGTCCTTGTCGTGCTTGGTTGAATTCTTTTTCCTGTACTGAAATGACGATTGTTTTTCTTTCTCTCTGTCTTTGTGTGTGCTGGAGACTTGGGATGGGTAAAAAGCAAGCATGATTTCACTTTTTATAATAAGCATTATCAATAATTTATTTGTCTGAGCTTTGTTTCATAGGATGAGAATAGTCAATCAAATCTTTCTTTTGGAAAACCATATTTTCATCTCACTTCTAACAACAAACAATAACAAAATCACAAGCTTTAATCCTATTATGTGGGATCTGCTACATGAATTTTAAACTTCCACCCTTCTCTATCTGTTATATTCTATGTCATGTCTAAGGGTTTTCCACCAAGATTTTTGTTGTTATTTCATTGTCATCTACACCTTATGGTACAAACTTCCTATATTTATCCACTAGCCTCACTACACTTACTGGTCTTCTTGACACGTCCAAATCATTTTAATTGCATCTCCTGCATTTTATTTTTGTTGAAGGAAGATAAGGTGAAGAAACGGAACTTGTGTTGTTGTGTTTGAATAGAAGCCAAAAGAAGATGAGACGATAAGGAATGTTTGAAACTAAAGAGATAAGAAAGATGAGAAGATAAAGTGGAGATGAGAAAATAAAGTGGTTCCATAAAAATAGGACAAAACTACCACTTAAGTTTAAATTCTACCTTATCTATTTGTAACATATTTGAACTTGTATTTTGTACTCTATCCCTGTATTTTAGAAGCAAATCGTGGCTCAACTCATGTATATATACTCATTCTAAACTCAGTACAAAGTGAGAAAACTAGTGATTTGTTAGTCTCCAACCCTACCTAAGTTATTCCTGCTTAGGTTATTTAGTTTGTTCATGGTATCAGAGCCACCAATCTTGTGGTTGAATACCTTATCCTTCCCCTTTAACAAAATGTAGTGTTCATGATGACCAGCAATCCATCTACGAGTGAAACCTCTACCATAGTCCTACACCCACCAGAACCACACAAGTTTCGGTTGTTCCAATCTCTCTAAACAACCATAACCTTCAAATTACATAACATAAGCTAAATGGGACTAATTTTTTAGAATGGTCTCAATCAGTCTTGTTGGTTATCAAAGGGAAAGAAAAAGTGGGATATCTAACCGGTGTCATTCCTATGCCAGATACTGAAGTAGCAACCTATGAAGTATGGATGCCGAGAACTCGATTGTTATGGCCTGGAGCCAAAGATAGGCAGGACATCCTTTCTTAAGATAGTTAAAGAGGTTTGGGAGGCAGTGCAATCACTTTATTCTGATATGGACAGCACTGCTCAATGCTTTGAAATTTGGTTAGCCATTTGAACAATCACAAGGTAATCACTCGATCACTGAATACTATAACATCTTGATTGAGTTATGGAAGGAGATGGACTTGTTTTATGATATTAAATTAGATGGAGTCAAGTACAATAAAATGGTGGTGAAAGAATGAGTGTTTGACTTTCTCCATGGACTCAATTTTGACCTAGATGAGGTTCAAGGAAGATTATTGGGAACTAAACCATTCCCATCTATCTGAGAGGCATTTGCAGAGGTAAGAAGAGAGGAAAGCTGTAAGAAGGTAATGATGAATTCGTTCTCTACCAATGAGTAGCACCCAAAATTTAGCCCTTCCTACTTTTAAATTGAAACCAACATCAGTACGTGGTGAATCTCAACAAGATAAATAGTGGTGTTATCACTATCATAAGCCTTATCATACAAAAGACACTTGTTGGAAACTCCATGGCAAACCAACAAACTAGAAGGCAAAAAATCAGGGGAAAATAACTTAGACAGCCTATGATGTGGATTCTGAAGAAGGAAGAACAACTAACATAACCTTGACAATGGATCAACTAGAACTCCTACAGTAGGTATTTAATTAGATGAAAGTCACAAAAATGTTTGATTCAACAAAATCCCCTAAATCAACAATGTCGCTTGCCAAACAAGGTACATCACATGTGTTTATTTTCTAAGAATCCATCTACAGATGTTTGGATTGTAGATACAGGAGTTCCAGATCATATGACAGGTTTGTTACATATATTGTCAACTCCTAAGAAGTGTGATAGGGATATAATCGTTTCAATGGCTAATGGGACAGTGCCTTTTGCTAAAGGGGAAGGATCAGTCTTTATAGCAGGCCTACACCTAAGATCTATATTATATGTGCCTAATTTGAAATGTAGCCTATTGTCCGTCAGTAAGCTAACAAAGGATATGAATTGTATGGTGACATTCCTTCCATCTCATTGTGTTTTTCAAGACCTAACTTCGGGAAAAATGATTGGCAATGCTTGAGGGAAGGGAAGGTCTTTACTATGTTTTAAGAGCAGCCTGTACCCCCACTTCATCTAGGTTGCATACAAGCTTCTCTTTTTTTATTGTCTTAGATTCAGATATATAACTATGGCACAAACGATTAGGACATCCTAGTTTTAGTTATCTGAAAATCTTGTATCCCCATTTGTTTATTGATAAAGGAAGTGATTCTCTCAAATGTGAGTATTGTATACTTGCTAAACAAACTAGAGTCTCACATCCTATTCATTCTTACCAATCCTGCAAGCCATTTTATTTGGTTCATAGTGACATATGGGGACCAGCAAGAATTTCTAACTTAACCAACACCCGTTGGTTTATCACCTTCATAGATGATCATATCAGGGTTTGTTGGGTTTTGTTAATGAAAGAAAAATCTGAAGCTAGTACAATCTTCAGAAAATTCCATCAAACGATGTGTAATGTTTTTCATCTTGAATCCATATCCTTTGATCGAATAATGATAGGGAATACTTCTCCAATGATTTTAACAACTATTTAGTCAAACATGGAATTATTCATCAGAGTTCTTGTCCCTACAATCTACAACATAATGGAGTGGCTGAAGGAAGAATCACCACCTCCTTGAGACTGCTCGATCCCTGATGATTACCAACTCAATCCCTACTTCCTATTGGGGGGAGGTAATTCTTACAACGACCTATCTTGTTAATAGACTTCCTTCTAAGGTTCTCAATTTTAAGACTCCATTGAGTACTTTTTTGCTAGCTACCCTCTTCATACCAGAATGCTTAATTCATTATCACCAAAGGTATTTGGTTGTACTATGTTTGTGCATAACCATTCTCCATCCCATTATAAATTAGAACCTAAGTCCATCAAATATGTTTTTGTTGGCTACTCTTTGACACAACAAGACTACAAGTGTTATTGTCCTAACACTAGAAATTTTTTTGTCTCTTGTGATGTCTCATTTCTCGAGAATTAGTACTTTTATCCCCCCATATCTTTGCAGAAGGGGACCACAAATGCAGAGCAATGCTGGGTTACGTCTTTTTCTATCCTAAGGCAATCACTATATTAACTCCTACTTCACCATATATAACAGATCACGAGGGAAAACAATAGGTCCAGCAAGTTCCTGAAAAACCAACCTTGGTTTACTCTAGAAGACCTCATGATCCTCAGCAAGGTCAGTTGTCACCTTAGGAGGCAAGTCCAATGAATGAAGAAGGTGGACAAAGGGCAATACCTGAAGAGGATGAAAAAAGGGCATTACCTATAGAATTTAATGATCTGGATATCCCAATAGCCTCGAAAAGGAGTAAGGTCATGTGCTAAGTATCCTATATATAACCACCTATTATATTCCAAATTATCTCCACAGTTCAAGGCTTTCACTAAATGTGTTGATGAAATTGAGATTCCTAAGGATATACATAGTGCTTCACAAGATTCACAATGGAGGAATGCTATAATGGATGAAATGCATGCATTAGAAAAGAATGGCATGTGGGAGATTGTAACCTTACCTAATAACAAGAAGGTGGTTGGCAACATGTGGGTGTTTACCGTTAAATATAAATCAAATAGGAGTCTTGACAGGTATAAGGTTAGATTAGTAGCCCGAGGATTTATCTAAACTCAAGGATTAGACTATGAGGAGACATTTGTTCCGGTTGCTAAATTGAACTCTATACGTGTCTTACTCTCACTTGCAACCAATCTGGATTGGGAATTACACCAACTTGATATTAAAAATGCATTTCTGAATGGTGATCTAGAAGAAGAGACCTAGATGAGAATTCCTCCAAGGTTTGAGACAAAATCCAGGAAAGGAAAGGTTTGCAAGCTTAAGAAGTCTCTATATGGACTTAAATAGGCCCCTAGGGCTTGGTTCAAATAGTTTAGTACTACTTTGAGCCAGCTAGGGTACAATCAAGGGTAGGCGGATCATACATTATTCACTAAACATGCAGCAGATGGCAGGAAAACTATTCTAATTGTTTATGTGGATGATATTATTATCACTGGAGATAACATCTAAGAAATAGAGAAGCTTAAAGAACAGTTACAACAAGTTTTTGAAGTAAAAGACCTAGGACAGTTGAGGTATTTTCTAAGAATGGAAGTGGCCAAAAGCAAAAAGGGTGTTTTCATCTCTTAGAGGAAATACACGTTGGATTTACTAAAAGAAACAGGCTAGCTTGCCCTTGTACCAACTAGCACACCCTTGGAGCCAAACTAGAAGTATAAACAAGGAGATGAGCAAAGTGTCTAGTAGATAGAGGGAGATACCAATGGTTAGTAGGCAAATTAATCTACCTATCCCTTATATGACCTAATATTGCATATGCTATGAGTATAGTGAGCCAATTTATGCGTTCACCCACTAGCAAACACCTCAATGCTACCTGTCATATTCTCATATAACTTAAAGGCACACCTAGGAGGGGGTTGCTATTCAAAAGGAATAAAGATCGAGGAATAATAGGATTCATAGATGCTAATTAGGCTGGATCTAATTGAGGATAGCAAGTCTACATCAAGCTATTGTACTAAGGTGTGGGGGAACCTTGTTACATGGAGAAGCAAGAAGCAAAATGTGGTTGCTCAAAGTAGTGCAGAAGTAAAGTATCGAGCCATTGCTCAAGGTGTGTGTGAAATTATTTGGCTAGAAAAACTAATGAAAGATTTGAATATGCCTATATCTACTCTTACAAGGTTGTATAGTGATAGCAAATTAGCAATAAGCATTGTGAATAATTCAATACAATATGGCCAGATGAAACACATGAGAATTGATCGACACTTTGTTGAACAAGAAATTGAAGATGGAGGTATTAACCTCACCTATATCCCTACTGATTCTCAAGAAGCTGATATTCTTACCGAAGCTATAACAAGAAAAAGGTTTGTATTGATCAGAGGCAAGCTAAGAATGAGAGACATTTATTCACCAGCTTGAAGGAGAGTGTTGAAGGAAGATAAGGCGAAGAAATTGAATTTGTGTGTTGTTGTGTTTGAATAAAAATCGAAAGAAGTTGACATGATAAGGAATGTCAACAAGCCTAGAGAAATTAGGAATAAACTCTAAGCAAATAGGGGGTGAACGGAAACCTTTACTTCACTCCTTTTCTATGATACATGTAGCCTATTAAATACACAAAATCTAACTAAAATTTAGGAGTTTAAATTACAAATACAATAATAGATAAGGGAGAAATTTTCTGCTAAGTTTTCTCCTACTTCTTAGGAATAGATGAAGCCTCATCTTTTCCTATTTCTTTGGAATGGCTGAAGCTTTATCTCTTCTCTATTCAATCTGGTCTTCCGGATTCTTCTTTATCGTGAATTCCTCCTCAACAGAATGTTTGAAACTAAAGAGATAAGAGAGATGAGAAAATAAAATGGTTCCATAAAAATAAGACAAAACTACCACTTAAGTTTAAATTCTACCTTATCTGTTTGTAACATATTTGAACTTGTATTTTGTACTCCATCCATGTATTTTAGAAGCAAACCGTGGCTCAACTCGTGTATATATACTCATTCTAAACTCAATACAAAGTGAGAAAACTAGTGATTTGTTAGTCTCTAACCCTACCTAAGTTATTCCTACTTAGGTTGTTTAGTTTGTTCAATTTTTAATAGGTGTTGCTATTATAGCTATTTGAATTGCACGATTTGCATCTCAAATCGTACGACTTGATACAAACCTTAACTAAAATGATCCAAATCTATAGGGGAATCGAAAATTGAAAAGAATCAAAAGCGAATCGTTTGAATGGGAAGTGAATCACAAATTAAGAGAATCATTTGATTCTTAAGAATATTTAAATGAAATAAAATCACAAAAATCAAAAGTTGCCAATCATCTTCCTTCCAATATGAATGTGTACATGTACATGTGTGATATATGCAATATGTATAGATATGTTTGCAGATGTTATATAGGTGTATGCGTCTATATGTATGTAAATATATATATGTAACACTGCACGTCCTTAACCAAAGATGCTAGATGAAGATAACTTATGAGTTCATGGGACCAAGTAATATATACCTAAGACCTCTCTAGTAAACTCTGATGTCTGATTGAGTTGTGACATACAGTTGTATGTGTATGTGCATATATGTATGTATTGCACGTATATACATTTGTGTGTGTATGTATACATATATGAATATGTAGATATGTATATGTGTACATATAATGAATATTTATATGTTTGTATGTATGTATGTATACATATATAAATACCTAGATATGTATATATCTACATATAAATGAATATTTATTAATTTTTATTGAGTAATATGAGATTTGTGCCTGGATTTTATATATTTATTGGCTTAAATACTATATATTAAATCTTATTCTTGATTAGTAAAATGATCACATTGATTCACGATTTAAATCTCAATTTGACAACTATGAACTATAACCTTATTATGTATAGTCTCATTTCATATTCTATTTGTTGGACGATGAGATTGGGTGTTCAAGTTTAAAAAGGGAAGATAGGGTGATTGGAGATAAGATGAGACTTCAAGATTTAAAAGATAAAGCAGCCTAGAAGATAAGATAAGCTCCAAAATTCAAGAGAAAGACACAGCTTGAGAGAAGAAGATAATTTCAGCATTTCAAATATCAGTTACTGTTATCTAAATTTGAATTTATTCCTATTTTCTAGTAGATAGCATAGATATTTTGTACTTGTATAAATACCTCTACTCGGATTCAATAATATTCAAGTAAACTTTCAATAATTCAGCTTATTTCACAATTTTTTCCCATATGGCCATACATCCATTGTAAGATTATTATCTTAATTACACTCATATTTTGTAAATGCTAGTCCTTAACTTACCTGTCATGAACAAAACTAGGGATTTGTGACCAACGCACAGATCCCTAGGTATGTGGTGGGACCCACGACCTGCAAAACCTAATCCAATCAAAATCAACATATAACATGAATAAGATGAATAACCTAAAAAATGTATAAATACGCAATATGTATCTGAATAATGCAACAAAATCCATATCCAACCATACAACCCACAAGCGAGGGTATCATACATAACATCTTCTCAACCACACATGGGGACATACATCACAACAAAATAAAGTACAGAAGGTGAGTTGAGCCAATCCTATCTGTGCATCCAATAGCAGGATACCTTCGTCAAAATAATTTTACTGTTTAGTTTCAGTAGTATGTTGATTAACATTCTGTTATTTATCATGGTTTTCATTAAGAACACAATTCTTGAACTTTTGCAGGCAATTTCTAGACGGGCTAGCTTATTTGAGATAATTAGAGACTATGAACAAGCAATTCTTGATCTGAAAAGATTGATAGCTGTTCTCACGAAGCAGGTGGAGGATAAGGCCAAACAGTCTGGTGCATCTGATAGAATGATCAGTGTGAATGAGTTAAGACAATCTCAACATCTGCTTTCTTTAATGGAGGAAGAGGCGAGAAAAGAAATCCCCTTGAATATGTACTTCATTTTGTAAGTTTCTCCCATTGTTTGCAAAGTTTAACCTCTCAACCTATTTGGCCTTTTATATTGTGTTTTTTCACATATACTACTAGAATTGTTTGCTTTCAGTTGCTCAGTTGGAACATACTCTTTTTGATCCTTTTTCCCCCTTCTTAGACATGAAGAAGCTTGTATTCTTGTTCGGTATTCTTGGTTTGAATTAGATTGATTCTTTACAAGGCTCATGGAGTCAACTATATGATCTCCGAGAGCACTAGAGATCGGAGTGAAGCTGCTATTTTCTATTATGATGTGCAAGCTTGCCAGGCCATGTAGGTTCAATGGTCTAAAAGATGGAATAAATTTTCAAGATCCTAACTTAAAATCCAAAAGAACCTTGGTCTACCTCTCAAAACCCTCAGGTGCAGCGCACCATAGGTTACTTACCCAAAAGTTTGTGGGGCTTGGATCTATTGTTACCCGGAATGCTGACCGTTACTTGAATGAGAATTGGAATTGGATGTGGTGTGCCACGTGTTCTAGGAAATGGTAAAATAAGGTAGGCTTTTACCCATTACATTCCTTAAAATCTAAGGTACTTGTATACATTTTTTCTCGTTTTTTTCCTCTAGAACTAGACATGCTAGAAAGTAATGCAATATAGTTTATCTTCTCTCAAATTAATTGGGTAGAAGCACTTTTCTGAGAGCTTGATGATCAATTCTTTAGTATTTGGCTTTCCCCAAATTCTGCTCTTCCTATATTTTGGTTCATTTCACCTTTGAAAATGAAGAAAATTTGAAGAAATATGAATGTTAATCTTGGATATGTGATAGATAACCCCACATAGAAGTCTAGAATTCATGTAGCCAACCCCACATAGTGGGATAACGGCTGGATATGTTGTTGTTGTTGTATGAATGTTAATCTTGTTTGTGTTGTAGGACCTTAGAATTAGATGACTACCATGTTTAGGCGCTTCATCCTTGAGTCCACAAACATGGGATGTGTTGTGAAGTTTGCCTTTTTATGTGATAGATAATCTAATCATGCTTTTATTATTGTTATTATTTTGTAATGTTATGCTGAAGATCAATCAAACAAACATTTTAGAATTGATTTCAATTTAATCCAGGGGAATTGATCCATCTGCCACAGCAACTGAAATTAAGAAAGCCTACAGGAAAGCTGCACTCAGACATCATCCTGACAAGGTTTTAGGCTTTTAGTACCTGATGGTATAATGATGACTAATTATCATTTGCCCACTCACAGTATTTTGCTGATGTAGGCTGGTCAGTCGTTAGCTAGAACTGAGAATGGAGATGATGCACTTTGGAAGGAGGTAATGGAAGAAGTTCACAGAGATGCTGATAGGCTCTTCAAAATGATTGGGGAAGCATATGCAGTTCTTTCTAGTCCTACCAAGGTATCATGCTTGTATGAATGTATCATGTTAACTCAACATTCTGGGGGTCTCAAATTTTAAAAGGTCTATTGGATTGAGTTTCTATTTTTTTGCATTATCTTCCTATTCTATTCCTGTCAGAGCCATCCTTAGATAACTTGAGTTAAGCAATATTAAATTTTGCTCATTAACCTGTGGGGGTCAATATTTTCTTCCTGGTATTGGATGCCACAACTTGTCTATCATAACCCAACAGTCTTTTATTCTTATCTTTGCCACATGTTGTCCTCCTATGGACGATGGCACAACAGATATTGTGTTTGGGAACCTGCGGTCTGTGCCACTTGGCCATTGACATGTACACAGGACAAGTGCTGAACTAGTGATGCCTCTTTCTTAGTGTTATTTCACCTTATTAGACTATTTTGAATAAGATTAAGCTATTTCACTTGATTCATCCTCATTTCCTTCCAGATTCTCCTCTTCGTTCTCCGCTTGACCCAATAATTGGCTTATTGTTCATCCATCAACCTTCTTTGCTCACTAGCTCAGACAATTGACCCCATAGTCGACTTTTTCCTTGAACAATTGAGCTCCTTTGCAGTCTGTTTTGGACAATTGACTGTCCCCACCCTTGGTCAACCTTTGCTCTATGGAGACTAATGGCTTCTAATAGTTGAGACTTCGACTTCATTGGAGTTGCATCGTCAACTTGATAGTGGAATTTTGCCCTTGACTCTTCTTAACTCCCTGTTGCAGTGCTTTAGTTAGGTTATTCACTACTTATATTAACCTAGTTTTATCCCCTTTTATTAGTCATGATCTTTCCTTTTATTAGTCTCAACATTATCAATATATTCAATTCACCAAACACGTACCAAAATATCATGATGCATAACCTAAATCTCTGGTTCACCCATTACATCAAAAGAATATATCATTGTCTGGGCCTCTCACCATAGGCCTTCATACAAACCACCAAAATATGATATTTGGTACAAGCTCTTTCCACACCCAAGATGCTAACTAAGCTTACATAACCATTGCATGTCATGTCAAAATAGTAGTTCAAGTTACAAAATAATAAGATGCTCCACGTGGCTATACACCTTTGGGGTGACCCTTGAAGCAATTTATTGGCTTGGCCTCCAGCTTTTTTTTCGTCTGCAATTAAAGTGCAAGAATGAGCTACAGAAGCTCAATAAGACCTCTTGTACAGAAGCCTAGTAAGACCACTTTCATGCACACACAAGCCATGTCTCAATGCACAAAACGATTTTCCCTTCATTATTGGGTACACCTTGACCACAAGGCTGCAGGCAAATTGTATTCGTGGTTGGCAGATCCATTCCCAGGTAGCCTCTATGGCTTTAAGCCTATCGAGTAAAATATCCCTTCCATGGTTGACAAACTCACTCTAGGCAACCTGTATAGATTTAAGTCCACTCCATGGAAAGGTATCACCTCCGTCTTGGTCTCACATGCACAGCACAAAAATTAGTTTGCATGTTTCAGAACTAGGGGACAATATTCACATCATGTATGATTAGTCTCATGCCAATGCAACAACACATGCAAACTGACAACTGCTTTTGTGCCAATGCTTGTGAATGTAGTATGAGTGATCTTACCACAATGCACCGTAGCTAGAGTTATCTCAACAACACACAAGCCTCTAGCCTCAGTCCTTGCTTCACCACTCTGCAAGTTCACAGCAGGCTCTAACAGCAAGCAAAACAACTGGCTACACACAGCCCAAGCCAGCTCACAGACACAACAGTAGCACACGTGCAAAAACTTTTTGGGGTGGGGGGAATGCTGGAGCGTTAGTAGCCAAGTCAATTCATCCTTGCTCAAAGTTGCGCATTTCAGCTTTCCTGAGCCCTTGTGGTTCATTCCACTTACTCGAGGAAAAAGAGGTTGTTCTTCAATCCCACGTTGCCTCCATTTGAGTTTTCCTGACCTTAGTGGTTCATTTCACTTGCTCATGGAAAAAGAGGTTGTTCTTCAATCCCACACTGCTTCATCTCACTAATGCATGGCCTTTATGCTAACAAGCTTACATTTTTGTGAAATTATCACCAATTGAGTCTCTTTTGTTATTGAAACTGATATTTTTTCAATATATGCATATATTACATATGTATCAAGCCCTTTGGTCTTTGGTGATAACTTTGGACGATTTTGTTTTATAGCGGTCGCTATATGATCTAGATGAAAAGGTGCAAAATGCCCAAAAGAGAGGCAATGAGGGCAGCACATCAAGGATGACTAAAGATGCCCAGAATTATTCATTTGAAAGAAGCAGCAGCCGGCGCCAATTTCATGAGGTTTGGAGATCGTATGGAAACTCAGAGTCAAACAAGTATTCATGACAAGAGTTGGTTAGGTCTATGCGAGGAACCTGGAAATTTGGGATCAAAACCTTTAGGATTTTTCGGCCAACAAGCTACAATCGTTGTGTAGATTTGGTGAGAGTTCCAGCATACGAGCAGGACAAAAGCTGCAGTTTGGACGGTGTGCACGTAGATGGAAGCATTCATATGGCTGGAAGCTCGAGTGAGAAGCTAAGGGACTGAAAAAACATCATTCCAGAAAGTTTGAGAGGGGAAAGAGAAGAAAAAGTCGGTTCTCTTTTAAGATACTAAAAAAAAAAATGGCCAATATATAAAATAGGTCCACGTTTTTAAGTGGCCGACAAGAGTATGTTTCATGTACCGGCAAGAGTATGTTTCATGTACCGGCAACTTGTATAGACAATGTGAATGCATAATCTGATTATGAAAGATTGCTGGCTTCCACTGTTTGCTTGAAGGTTGGTTTCGGTAGAGGGCATGAAACACCCTGTCCAATCAATACTTGTGCCCCCCTTTTTCTCTTGATATTGTTTTTCACCATCAGCAGCAATTCAGTATGAGTGCTTCGATTGTAAAGTAGCTGTTTATGGTGTTTGCTTGGGATGTCTTTGACTTAGTTGTTTCGTCCACCAGTTAGGGGGTGGTTTTTGGATTGTAATTTTGTTAATGTGAGGGCAACACGTTGGGGGCGTGTTTTTTGAATTGGTTTAATTTTATAATAAAAGGGAAAATATTTCTTGTCCGAAAATAAGGTGTCAATATTGTTGATTGAGGGGGTGTTTAGCTTACCTTTTTTTTTTTTTTAAAGAATTTTTAAGTTGATAAGGTGCTTGCATAAATGTATTTTAAGTTACCAATTCTATAATTATGTGTTTGGTTTGAAAAAGTTAATAAGCTACCAGAAGTTGATAAAAAAAATAAAAATAGATATATTATTGAATAATAAAAATAAAATATATAAAAATATTAAATTTTAATAAAAATAAATTATAAATTGATGTGTTAGATGTTGATAAGTTATATATAATTATTAAGAAATATGCTAATATAATATTTTATTAAGGTGTATATATCATGTGTTATATATATATATATATGTATATATGCAATGAAGGGTGGTCGACAACAATAAGAGGAGACCACAGAGGAGATGAGCAACAGCAATGGGCGATGGCAATGGATCCTACAAGAGGCACTGATGGACGTAAAAGGAGGAAATTCAAGCAATGGTGACGACGTTAGGCTAGAGTTGGCGATGAACAGTCAGCCATGGAAAAAAATTTCAGAAAAAAGAGATGGGAAAGGATGAGAGAGTGAAAATATTTAAATTTTGTGAGAGTAATTTCATAATTTACTTGGTCTACGCAATAAGCTGGTAAGGTTGACTCCAACAACTAAATCGATTGCCATCGCCAAATTTAACTAACCAACCCCAAAAATATAGCCAACTATGGCGATCAAAGTCTACAAGGGCATCATCATCATCGCTCCCCCCACAACGACCATAAACTCTGGATGAGCGATGAATAGATGACTAGCAACGAGCTACGACCAACAAATAGCAACAACAGTTGCAACCCTAACGAGCAAACCAACAGTTTGTTTTTGTATATGATGTTGGTTGTTGGGAAAATTTGTATTGATTTGTGTATTTGATTAGTGATATTAAAATTTTGTGTATTTAATTATTATTTTGTGTATTTGATTATTAATTTTGTATATATATATTTAATTATTGATTTTGTATATGCATATATTTATTTATTTTGTGTATTTGATTATTTTATATATCTGATTGTTAATTTATATATTTGATTATTAAATTATAAGTAAAGTAAAATAAATAAATGAAATAAAGAAGAGAGAATAAAGAATGTTGTTAGAGAAAACATACTTTCAAGGCAAAATTAAAATATGAAGTAAATTATTTATAATATAATAGAAAACGGGATAGAAATTCTTGTTAAAGTCAACCAAAGAACTTATTTATAAAAGTTGGGAAGAAGCTTTTGGATGAATTAACTTAAAAATTGAATGGTGTTAAAACTCTTAATTGTTATCAAACACAAAAAGAAATAAACTACATAATTTGTAAACTATTTCGATAGCTTATTAACGGTCAAACCGATAAGCCAAACACCCTCTAAGGGAAAAAGTTTTAGATTTTATCCCCAACTTGCTTTTAATGTGAAAAACAAGTTAAGAGGTGAAAATGAAATTTCACCCTAAGCCAATCAAATCTGCACCCATTTTCCAATAACGTATTAGTTTCTGTTGGTGAAAGGGCCAACCAGGTTGGCCATTCAAATATCAAAGTATTTAATCATTTGGAATATATAACATTTTATTAAATATTATTTGAATTTTTATTTTACAATTTTAAAAAACGACACTATTAAACTCAATCTTTAATTCTTATTTCATTAACAGGAAAAAAAAAAAAACTAACACGACAAATGAAATTAAATACATGAACCCTAACAATCAAATTGTACTAATCACAAACAAGGTGTCCAATTTTCCCTCCTTTAGGCCTTTTAATAGGGCATAAACCAGCTTAGGTAAAATTATATCAATACCCGTTATTTCTTAGAAACCCATTTTATTTCTTTATTTATTGATCATAGATACCTATTATATTTACCCACTTGCCAAAGGACAATTAGTTTACCTAGTTGTAACGCTTGCAATAATCCTACTTAATTGAGATTACACAGTTATTGAAAAAAGAAAAGCAAATAATTAGACTTAATATAACTCTTTTTGAAATTATCATTCTTGCACAACTTCCAATACTCGTACTCTTGATTACGTCAAGAGAAGTAAATTACAAATTAAACATTTCATCCTTGTGCAGAACGATAATCAAACTTACAACTCACCGAATTAATACCGACATATTACTCATCCGATTGCTCGATCTATGTCTTGAAGGTTAATATAACCCCTTTTTAAGTAGTGGAGAGGTCAATGAAAGAATGTATTACTTTTTCTAACATAACATATATATATATATATATGTTTGAAAAGAATAAATAAGTAAAATTACTCCTTGCTGGTTGTATCTGCTTCAAAGAGCATTCAAGTGTTTGTATTGCATTCAAAGGATTTAGGTGTCCAGTACCTGCAATGTGAAAAATGAGAGGCTTGACATTGATAGCCGTGCTTATGAATGAAAATAACAATAAATAAATTTTAAATACCACACACATGAGATTTGCCTATATTGTATTGTACTGACCATGTCGAGGATGAGTAAAAATGACACCGGCCTTTTTTTATGAAAAACCTCATATTACCCTTGCAATTAAGGAGAAAATAAAAAATACTAGTGATGGCCGGCAATGGCTGCCAGCCACTACCATGGGAACCAAACCATTGGAACCTTCTTTCTAGAAGGTCGCCACCGATGAAGCTGAAAATTGTCGGGAAATCATTTGAAAGTGAAATTTCTTGGAAAATTGCTATTGGGTTCTGATCGAAACCCATATGCTTTTGACAGAGAGAGAGAGAGAGAGGGTTCGAGCCCATCAAAGGCTTCAAATCTTTAAACCCAGATTTGACTTTGAAGGTTCAAAGAATTTAGGTTCGAAGGCTAATTCAATTTTTTGGGTTTGATGCTTCAAAACCCTATTATCTTCGAAGAGGAGAGAGAGACTCACCAGCGCATCTTCATCCTCTCCGACCAACGCTATAGATCTGCCAGAACGCCTTCACAGTCTCACCCACGGATCAGTCGAACCATCTGGGTTCCGATCAGAACCCAGATGGGTTTGACTCAATTAACAACACAAAGAGACTGATAAGAAAAGAGGGAGAAGGAGAGAGAAACAGACATTAGAGAGTTTGGTCCAGTGATAACTGGCCAACAGCCATTGCTGGAACATCTGCATTTTCTATGCGAGAGATGCAAGAGAAAGAGTAAGGGAAGGGGGAGAAAGAAAAAAGAGTAGAATTCATTAATATTCAAGGACAAAATGGTTAATTCTTAGTTTGTTGCAGTTAATAGAGGTTGGCATCATTTTCAAAAACACAAAAGTGGTCGGTGCAATTTAGAGAAACCTCAAGAGTAAGTGGTATGTGAAATTTACCTTGAAAAAAATAAAAAGAAAACATGTGGAGTCATGAATGAATGAGGTCAATAGGAATATAAAAAATTTTACCTGTGGCACAGCCATGAAAGTAAACAGAAACTTCAACATTTTATAGTATAGCAGTTTTTAGACATATATTCCTAAACCAAGCTCTTTTGGATCAGTTTCCACCATCCATGGAGGCCTGTTGAAAGTAATATTGAGTTAGGATAGGTAACATGTAAGAAAGGGAATAAGAATAAAATTTATGTCAAGAATAAAAGATTTTTACTTGTTTATCACAAAATTAATCGTTCCCTGCGCAGCACGATTTAGAAGAACTTCCCTTGCCTCAACTGCAATTCCTTCTGGCTGCATTTAGAATACATACGAAACTGATAAGAAGAGGAAAGGAGGAGGAAAAGAAAATGGCAACCTATGTTGTGTCATTCAGTCGTAGAGAACAGATACCTCTTCTGGAAACCAAACTCCTGGTTGTGCGTGTCCTTCAAGAATGGCAAGCGCAAATGCAGCTACAGAGGTTCCCACTGATCTGGAAGGGATAGATGCTGTTATGAGCCAAATAAATCCCTAGAAGAAATATATTATCTGAGGGATCATTAATAAATTAGTACATTGTGAGAATAGGTAGTGGAATTTGAGTGCAGAAACATCAGCAGTAACGGCCCTTGACAATTGCATGAAAATTCCAACCATAAGAACTTACACGGAAAGTCTTTTGTGACTAAATACAGCTAATGTATGGCGTCCATCTGAACACTCCAAATCAACCTGTCCATTAGAAAATGGAGACATGCTGATGCCACGTATTGTTCGACAAAAAGCAGATATTAATATTCAAATTCCTTTTCCGAAGAAGTGGAACTAAAACAAATGAACTATAAATGCCACTTCATTTTCACATTTATCATGTACTATACCCTCATTGAGACACGCTCTCCAGCAATTGCATCAACAGTTCGGACCAGTGGATCAAATAGTTGAACCAACTTCTGAACTTTACTCCTGTCTCTTAGAAATTCCTGCAAGACTTCCCACATCACACTGGGCGAATGACTGGAGCTACAACCATAGTAAACTATGTCATTTTATTTTTGGTCATGTAGGTAACAAATTATAAATCATAGATGATTTGTTTCTCTACTATCATTAATTCTTTAGGTTGTGTCAGTGGAAACAAATTATGGACTGTAAAATATCACTAAAAATGGGGTTTAAATGTAATGGACTGCTTTCAAGAGGTGTAAAAGCCAAAAGTGAATTGTATAACGAAATCCCAACCAAGTCATATATACAAGCTGATATCAGAAGTGACTAAATATCAAGCATTCAAGAATATCATTGCAACTCTAATTTCTGTAATAATGTTAGAATTCATGTAGCCAGCTCAACTAGTGGGATTAAGGCTTGCAATGATGATGGTGAAGGAGCAAAGAAAATAAAAGCACCTTAAAGTAGCCAGAAAGTTACTTTTGGAATGTAAAAGTGTACCGGGGGAAGAAGATTAACCAGTGCTTCCATGCCCCAATTCCAGAAAAATGGCGCTGTTCCAAATCGAGCACTAACTGTTGGTACACCAAGGACCTCATGAACACTTCTTACCTCTGGTAAATTCCTGGAAACAATATCTGTTACCCAAGAAGATTTATTGGGGGAAAAACAGCCATGACCATCCAAATAAGAACCAGAGTTTTTTTTTTTTTTTTTTTTTGTGGGGGGGGAACAACTAGGTGCCCTAACAACAAAAAATCAGTAAAATTTTTTGATGGTGTGTAAGTTTTTCATTGGCATGATAAATTTAGAAATTCTGCTCCAGCATGTCTTTAACAATTTTAATTAGATCCAACCTGGCAGAGGACAGGGGGAATGAATTCGCGGGAACCAACCACTTGGTCCGGCTAAGCTTCTCATTTGTGTAATAGTGAACTAGGTCCCTTGACTTTCTTTCACTTTAGGAGGAAAAACTTACAAAAATCAAGGATAAAATGTGTGAAAATTGGCTTTTCAATTGAGTGTGCAAACTGTTTCACAGTCACTGTGAAATCAATATCTCAACTTCACTGTCAAAGGTGTACTATGGAGAACTAATGATCATAGTAAAGAGTTAAAAGTTGGTAACTGATATTTCATAACCACATCACATAGTAATTTGTTGTGATTGGTATGAGAGTAGGCCTTTAAAGGTTATATCAGGTGTCTCCATAACTAAAGACCATTTACAACATGAAAACAACGTACCACAAAATCATTTGCCATATACGTAAGTGGGTATCAGTGCTGAGTTGTCACTGACCCACTTGCACTTGACAAAGTATTTGGCTTGTTTTATAAATGCAACTTTTGCTGTCACTGAATAAGGTTCTAACAAACTTACAACAGATAAACATCTCTTTTCCCAATCCCCTTCCCAAAGTCGATGTTCAGCATACCACTATAAGGCCTTAGCTTGATCTCCTCTCCTGACCAAGCAGTTTGTTATCCATGTCAGAATGATGAGATAGTATATAGGTTGGAAATTAGAACAAATATTGGTGATACATTTGAAACATACCTTTACTATACGCAACAACCTCCTCCCCAAGAAGTAAAAAACTAGTGGCTAATATGGTTGGGCCAGCACCACCAGTGCCTGCTGTATAGTAGAAGAATCTGACAAATAAGACCAGCAATTAAGTTGCTAAAATCTTTGAGAAGGGCTAAAAAAAAAATAGAACACTTTTAATTCTTTTAAGTTCTATCTCAAGATGTCAAACCATGATACATGCAACTGTGTGAACTTGTATTTAACTACTACCTCCAGAAGTCCAATATCCAAAAACTATAGTACCAGTGAAGGCTGGCAACAAAGGGTATTCCTAATGGGCCAAGACCAAGAGAAAATAGGGTTAAGCTGACACAAATAGAAAAAGATGGACAAGGACAAGGGTGCGTGCCTGGAGCTGAAGCTGTGCGACAAAATTGCATGGATATGAGAAGTTAGTTACTCAAATCATAAAGAGATGCAGAAGGTGGTGATAAAGCTACTAATAACATCTCATTGAAGATCAAATTGTTCAATAAACTATTAATCAAATTGCATGGTTCTGTATATCCAACCTTGAGAAATGAACTTCTTTTATAGTCAATAATTTCATATTCATCTTTTCATTTCTTGATTCCTTAAAATCATGAAAATTAATTTGGTTCTATATATATATATATTACAGAAAGAAAAATAAATAAAAGCAAGATAATATAGCAAGTTTTTTGTCACACTTTTTCTGTATACAACAGGATGAAAATAAAATATCGTTCAAGTCTAATGACAACCTGGCCAAATATCTGATAAATTCATGTCTCTAGATAGACATGAAACATTATGCGTAGCTGACACCGAATAACTATAAGTTAGAAGGTGTACCACTAGAATGAAGAAAAAAAATTGTTTCCTTTTTTCTATGCTTTTTATTTATTTAAGTTTATCCTTCGCATATAACATGAATAAGCAAGTTGGCTTTCCAGATTTTATATTTTGAAGTTGATCTTATTAATTGATGTGGTTGGAGGAGGTTGAAAAGGAAATGGCAAAAAAATGTTGAGCTACCTTTAAGCAATAATCCCATAACGAACCATTCTTGGAAGTAACATCTAGCTGGAGCGGGGAAATGATTACCTTAACCTCTCAGGCTCACCCTTGTTTTCACTTCTAGCAATACGAACTAACTCTGCTGCCATCACTGTCATGAAAAGTATATTAAGACAAAAGAAACGAAGGAAACAGACATAAAAAATACTTTTTCTTCATATGTGAACAAAATATCAAATCTGGCCTATAGTAATATTGAACTTGTGTTCAAAAGATTGACTAAAGGAGGATGGATTTTGTCAGGTCAGGTCAGACATGCCAATAAAACTTTTACATCTTTAGGGTTACCCAGGTAAAATGACCCACAAGATTTGAAGCTCTCACAATTGGGAACACCAAAAGACTGTTTATGGATATTGGCAGAACCAATGGGCATCTCCAGTGAACAAAGCTTGTTTTGCCAGAGTTGTATTTGTGTGAAGCCTTCTCTTTGCTTTCTCTTTTTCGAAGAGGTTGTTTTTACAACTCAAACTTGTGACCTTCCAGTTGCAAAGGAGCAAGCAACCTCACCATTGCTACCAAAGAGACAGTGCAAGAAAAAAATTATCCTGATGCAATATGTGATCCACAGGTTGGGAATGTAAACAAATACTTTAACAAGATGTGCAACCAACTAATGGGGAACACAAGGCAGGCAGTAGCAACACCATTATTTAATCCATGAAGCCAGTCCCGAATATCAGCAATTTGTTTCTATCTTATGGTGTAGATATTCTTCTATAAGAAAAGTTGTTCATTTATGACCATAGAATTTTATATTTCAATTATAGTTCCCAGTTTGCATCCATGTATTGAATGGTTCAATGAGTGTTTACAAGACTAAGTATAACTGCACCATTGCTCACTCCAGGATAGATTCCTCCGGTTGTTATAGCTGGAATATTTGCAGCCACTGCTTTACTCATATATGATTTTGCACGCCATGAGTAGCTTGTATCATCACATACATCAATATATGCTGTCTGTTTGAAGCAAACACATTTGTAAAGTTAGTTATACTCTTGCATATGACCATAGTTTGTATAGATGCCAAATATTTTTTATAGATGACAGAAGATAAGAAAAATGAGAAACTAATTCATGCTATTACCTGTTTCTCACCTTGGTCTGTATGGCAGCTTCCAGAACAGTGCACTTATCTGCCTGTTGAAATGGCCCCGCAGCATGAATTACAAGATCCACATCTGCAGAGGAAATAGCATATTCTGAATGGAATGTTTGGGACTACATCAGAATAGGCACCATTGTTCTCAATATGGCCATCTTTTAACAGGGATATAAGTTTCTGTCCAAGAGCATCAATTATTTGTTTAGTTGTCATTTATTTTCAAAAAGGTGAGTCAAGTCTTGTATGTTAATGACAACCAACTAACAATTGTAAGAATTACAGTGAAAGGGTCCAAACAAAACCTATATAATCAGTTTTGGCATGAGAGAAATTTGAATCATATCTGGTATGAGAGAAATTTGAGAGGTTTTGAGTGTATTCTTAAATATGTCATCTAAAGGGAAAAATTCTCATTTCCTTGTTTTTGGGGTGGCTTTTTCTTTCTCCTTTGTACAGGGATCACTTCTTTTGGCCATTTATTTTACTATACATAAATATAATTACTCACCAAAAAAACAGAAAAACTTATGTAGAAGACCCAAAATTTCAAATGTAATACAGTCAATTATGCATAGGGGTAAATCTGTCAGACCACCCGCCCCGCTCCCCAATATCAATACCATTAGTGCCACTATCCATTTTTGGCCCTAGCAAGTGGTCATGCTTTGCAGCATTAATAAGGAAGACTGCAAAGTCCGCAAAGCTAGAATAAATGCATCCCTGCTCCACAAAAACGAAACTAGGGTTCAGAATTCTTTCCAATACAAACCAAATGAAGAACTCTATTCACACAACTGCACAAAATTCTTGCAGGACCTACACACATTTCTCAATTTCATTGAACATTGTATCTCCAGAAAGCAAAAAAGAAAGCAAATTAGGAAAAGATGAATCTTAGAAAGACAATACAAAATTATTTGGGCGACTACATCACAAGTTTATACAAATCTACCAACAGTATATAGATTAGTCAATTTTAATAATTTTGAGTCCATTAACTAACTTGAGTTGTTCAATATAGCAACTTAACTCTGGGAATATTTTATACTTATTATGTGACATACCATGTAAAGTTGCTCGTAATGAGTCCATATCATCAATTTCCACTTGAGAAAACTCAAAATTTCTCCCAAGTTCAGCGACCCTAGCAGCACCTTTTTCCCTGCAATCAAACAGAATTTTTAAGAAGATATATATTCTATGTATGGCTATACAATTGCAGATTCATTATATGGGATTCATTTGATTCTAAATGATCTTCCTTTCCTCTGTTCATTCTTCATGGCATCAGAGCAATAAAACACTCCTGATTCATTTTTATTTTCTTCTGTTCACTTCCCATGGCTTCTTCAATTTTGACAATTTTTGAAATTATTTTCCGGCCATCTAATTGCTTTATTTTTCTCTCCATCCTTTGGGAATTCAACTAGTAACCTCCACAAACTGATCCAATCACGTGCCTATGCACTGACTAGCTGCTGATCACTCTCGCCAAACTCGTATCTAAAGAAACCCTACAACAAATTAAGCAAAGATACTCTGCTCATCTGGCTAGGACCACTCTTCCTCCTATCTACGACTACGTTCATACTGCAACCATTCAACTCCTGCTTGACACCATCCTCTTTGAGAACAATATGCTTATTTCAAGAAATCCATTCATCATGTTCAACACTCTACCAAGTTCAAGGCTAACTATTCTAATCCCTCTTAACTGTTGCAATGGATGATTCTTCTATACTTGAGCAATGTTCCTGATTCAGTCAATTCGAACAAGCTTTGAGCACAGAAGACAACGTTTCTCAGACCAATTTTCTCACTGTAGTTGATCTTGAGGTTTTACTTAACCACATCCTATCTTGGTCACGTTAGATAACAACTCTTCTTAGTTTATTAAGTCTGCTTGTTGTATACACATGACATCAGATCCTATACTTCATCTACAAAAGCTACCCTCAAACCTGACTCATTATTTACATTGTTAATAATTCCCACATACTTGGGAATACATTTCTTCTCCACTAACGATAAATGCGCAAGCCAGCTTTATGTAAAAAGACAAAAATTAAATTTCAAACACTCATACAGCTAGATGATGGACCACCGAGGACAACGGAGAGCTTAGGTTTTTAGACTTCTTGGAATTTCAAAGAAAACAATATATATATATGTGTGTGTGTGTGTGTGTGTGTGTGTGTAGAGAGAGAGAGAGGGAGGGAGAGAGGAGATGGGGTAGAATTTTACTTGTTTCGACCAGCAAGGACGACGCGGAGGTGGGGAGAGAGGTTGGTAAGAGCAATGGCGGTGGAGGAACCGACCCTTCCAGTTCCTCCTAATATCAAAACCTTACTGCTGCTACTTGTGTCTATAGCTGGGGTTTTGGCACAGCCCATCACGCTCTCGCTTCTTCGCCTTCTTCCGTAACTCATCACAGGGTTCCAGTGTGCCAGGCCTCTCGCCATCGTATCCATTATTTCTTCTTCTTCTTCCTTCCTTCACTGAAACATAATCCTATCGCATCCTATGGGAAATTTGCAAAAATAGGACTTTGGTACTAAACTTTTGAAAAATAGGACACTTTAAAAATTTTTACAAAAGTATAACTTTTGAAATTTTAGAAGACAAAAATGTCTCGCTTCTTTATTGTCTTCTTATTGAAATTCCCGTTATAGGTTCTTTTCTACTTCTTCCCCACACATTTGCACTCACTGTTAATCTCTCTCATGAGTCTTTCTTTTTTTCCATTCAAGTATTGTTATTTCTTCATCAATGGTCTTCTTTAAAATCATTATTGTCTCAATATCATATATGTATCCATTTTTTTATATTTGAAAATCTATGTCAAAAGAATGCTGGTAGCTTAAGTGATTTTACAATAGTTTGTCATTTGTGCTATTTTTTTTTTTTTTTAATAAAAACGTGATGGGCTTGTAAATAAACTTGGCTTTGGTTCTTCATTCAAAAATTCAATTGAGTGAAAAGTATGCATTTAACTAGTTTGAACAAATATCGGTTGATATATCTAATAAGTCATGATATACTTCAACCGAAATAGGTTAAAACACATGCCCTCACAAAAGATGTTTTGATATCGGTTTTTATATCAGTCTGAACTAATATATCGATAACATGTTATCGGTTTATATCTTATTTAAACCTATATCAATTAACTGACATATCCTTACACAACCAATTATACTTACAGAATCGATATGTTTTAATTTAATTTAGAAATTGATTTAATTTATATTATAGGAATGACAAGTTCTAGACCTACCTTTGCAGTATTGGATACGTAGTATTTTGCAGCCGATATTGCCAAAAGAGACAAAGAGGTTGCCAAACATAGAGAAGTTGTTGCAGCAGCATAAGAGATCAAAGACGAGAATGAGCCCTGAAGTCATTCAAAAGTGAAGTGACTCTAGTTTTGGGGGCAACAGATGTAACTGCACGAGGGCTACACGTACCACATGTTGCTCATGTTGTCAACTTCAACTTGCCAAGAGGCATTGATGACTATGTGCACAGAATAGGGCATACAGACTGTGTTGGCAACATAGGTCTAGCCATAGCATTTTTCAACAAGAACATGACCCTCACAACGTTGGTAATAGTGTATTGGCAATGAACTTGAAATCTGAAATAGGAATAGGGTGTAAAGCAATCAGAACGTGTGAAAGAACTTGCTCTAGTATCTGAGAAGCCTGAGAAAAGTTATGGAAGTACAAAACAAAAGGCAAACCATCTTGCACTGCTGGAGTTGGACTGGGATTGTTACCGTCTAGATTTTGAGATCTCTGTATAAATTCCAATGCAAACAGAAACTTAATATTTCCATAATAATATCGCTTCTATTTCATTGGTTTACATACTTCGTTTGCTACCAATATTCTGCTTATAAATTGCAATGTAAACATAAATTTAAAATTATGCAAATGATATCGGTTCTGTTGTATCGGTTACCTACCTATATGCTTTGACCAATATACTTTGCATCTGCTATCAAGGTAAATACTTCATTTATATAACAAATATCTCTGTATATTTTGCAATGTAAACAAAAGCTTAATAGAGATATCGGTTATATTGTGTTGGTTATGAATCAATAACTATTACCGATATTTTATTTATTTATTACAATGCAAACATAAATTTAAAATTATGCAAATTATATCAGTTATGTTGTATCGATTACCAACTGATATTCTTTGACCAATATACTTTGTATCTATTATCATGGTAAATATTTCGTTTATATAACAGATATCTCTGTATATTTTGTAATGTAAACAGAAACTTAATAGAAATATCGGTTTTGTTGTATCAATTAGAAACCGATAAGTGTTTACTGATATACTTTGCATCAATTTTCATTGGTATACATACTTCGTTTATATAACCAATATGACTGCATCGATATTGTTTCCCAAATAATTTATGTTAATACTACAATGATACTTGTTATTTATGTTATTGTAATTTTTTTCCTTTACAGTTCCCAATGTCTGCATCGATAGGATGTTTCATTTTCGACAAAAATGTCATTCCGCCAACTTTCTCTCTGTACCTTCTAACCTTTCCATTTGTCTTGCTCTAGCTTCTTTGCATTCTCTCTGTCTTTATAACATTGCTCTTTTTTCTTATTGCGTAGAACTTGTCTCATTGCTCTCATTATCTTGTTTATTTCAAATTTGTGCTTTCTAATCCTGTTATTTTCTCGTTCCATATAACTAAAAATGACTCACTCAAGTCATGTGTCGTTTGAGAAAAACACAAGTGAGAAGAAAGCGAAGACAGCGAAGAACAAGCACGAGAAGAAGACGACAAATAAGGTTAGAACATATTTTTCGTTATTTTGTCATGTTTTGACAAAGTTGACAATGATCCACCGATATGGGGTAACCGATTCTTAGGGTTTAGGGTTTACTCTTTATGGATATAGAGTAACTGATATTGGTTATATGATATGGGTACTTAACCGATGCTTTGTAACCAACATATCTTCTTCGCACCAATATATACTATCGATATAGCTAAGTTAAAATATTATAAGACATCTTATGTATTGTTTGTTTACTTATTATTGTTTTCTCTATTTTCTATAGAGCTTAGATGATAACTTGGAGATCAAGAAGTTTTTTCACACTAAGATCACTAGACTTGATCATTTTCAAGACACTGTTGAAGGGATCAGGAAGACACTAAAGAAGAAGTATGCTCTAGAAGACATGTTTAAGGCATCTGATTTTGGTCAGCTTGTATATGGAGTAAAAAGACTAACATGGAGCATTCAGTTAGTCCACAATCTACTATTAAAGCTATAAGAAAGCAACCAATGATGTTGAAGGCTCATTGTACTTCAGATTTTGTGGACAAGAGATAAAATTTGGGAATAAGGAGTTTGCTCTGAAAATGGGCTTGAAGTTTGGCAATAGCGAAGCAGTAAAGAGGAAAATAAATGTGGAAGGAACTCTTACACTATTTGCCAAGTTCTACCCGAACTGTAACCTAAAGACGGAGGTATTAGGGGCCAAGTTAAGACAGGTCTTTACAAACCATATTAGTAGCGATAAGGTGCAATGTTATGATGAAAATCGTCTATCTATATCATATCTGATGATAATAAATGAAATCAATTCCAAGTCTCTTGTCATGAAGGTGGATATCATATATTTTCACTTGGCCTCCAATTGGAAAAAGTTGAACAACTTCCCTTGAGCAAACTACTCCTTTATCTCTACCACAGATAGTGCTAAAAAAAGCATTTTGAATGGGTTCAAACAGGAGCACGAGAAGAAGAAAACATATTCCATTTGAGATTTCTCAATTATGTTACAGGTATAATTTTATATATAATTTTATAAATTAATATATATTGGTGGAACATCAATGTGGACTAACCGATACAAAAATGAATATCAGTTATACCATATTGGTATTTGATCAATTATTTTAACTAACATGTCTGCTCATATGCAGATTATAAGATATCTTATATATTCTATGTTTTCTTGATATGCAGATTTTTATGTTTGAGGTCATGGCACATTTGGTTGACCTCCGAATTGTTGAAAGAATAACAAAAGGACCTCAAGCTACAAGAATAAATAAATGAAGACTTTTTCATCCATTTATCACCCAAGAATTTATTTTGGAGACAAGTATTTTTTATAGGAATGTTATCTCTATTATGTCAATAGAAGAGAAGAGGAGTGAAGATTATTTTAATAAGACACACGGTGTGGTGGTAGAAGTAGAAGAAGAAAATGAAGGAGAAGGAAGGGGTGAGAATGTAGTGGAGGTTGAATCAATAAACTAAGTAGGATCAAGGCATGTTAAACTGAAGAAAATAAAATCTATAAAGAACTACTTATATGGTATAAAGACGAAAATTAGGGAAGTTATGAGGGAGGTTGGGGAGGTGAAAAGGGATCAAGTCGTGATGTTACATATGTTGAATTTAAACTGACAGTAATTGTCAATAAAATCAACTATCACCGAGAAGAATGAAGACAAAAACAGCGATGAGAGCGAGGGAGTGAGGGAGTGAGATGGAGAGAAGATTGAGGGGACGAATGAGGGCAAGGGGGATGGGGAGAAACAAAAGATGAAGGTGGTGGAAGGGTTGAAGATGGAGGGGACAAATGAGAGCAAGAGGGATGGGGAGAAACAAAATATGAAGGAATGAGAGGGGGAGAAGATGGAAGGGACGAAGGATGGTGAAAAAGATGGGGATGGGGAGAAATAAAAGATGGAGAAGGAGACCAAGGCTAGGGGTGAGGGGGATGAGGAGAAAGAGAAGATGGAGGAAGAGAAAAATGAAGATGCCTCAATAAAAGAGATAAAAATAATATCTCCTATTAAAGAGGCATTCAAAAGGAGACGTACGCAGAAAAGGCAAAAAAGAAAGCGTATCATTGAATCAATAATGAAGCCCCCTACTGAAAATAAGGAGGTCGAAGGAGTATCAACATTCACCTCCAATCTCCCAAAGCTAAATCCCCTAGCAATAAGTGCTCCATACAATCATTTACTGTAGGAGTACCAAAATTTTATGAAAAAGGCAAGTAGGACAACAATGATTCAAGCTTCATGCTACCAAATAAAAAAGGCTTTTTTTTTAGATCATCTCCAAACCAGACAGATGCTCCAATCTGAAATAAGTAATTATCTAATTGTATGAGTTTTGTTGTGTATTGGTCTATTGGTTTATGGTTGTTTGCAATATAGATGTCGATTAGGAAAAATATCGATTACGGACCGATATAGTAAAACCGATATATGTTGATTTGTATATCAATTCTTACCCGATATAGATAACCGATTGGTAGTTGATTTTCCTGTATCGGTTCATAACTGATATATTGTTGCAATATATTTCATTTGTATCAGTTAGGAAAAATATCGATTTTAGTCGAACTCAAACACTCGACATATGCAAGTTCTCGCATTCAAGTCGACTATGCCAACGAAGTTCCCAACTTTAACATTAAATCTATAAATATCAACGGGTTCCAAACTCCAATATTGGGATAATACTAATCTTTTCATTATTTATTCTTTAACCCACGCTGTGATATATCCAGCCATCTGACTAGTATCACCCCATCTGTAATATTCCAAATTTTCTAAAAGGCTCAGGAGTAATTTTAAATTGGGTCATAAGTGAAATTATTAAGAGATTAGGGGTTTAAGTATAATTTTTTATAGTTATAAGTACCGAATCGACTATAGGGAATGTCCCGAAATAAGATTTATGGTTAAAAGAAATCAGAATTGAGACGGTTTTCAGTACAGCTAAAATACAGCTTCGATTCAAGTTGAAAAATCGAATTAACGTAGGGGACTCTCGGGAAATTAACGGAACCCTAGGAGGGTTCCGATTTTTCGTAACGATCAACCTTGAAGTAGTTTTGGGATAAAATAAAGGTCCAATGATGGCACATGGACGAAATTATCCTTATTAAGTAAACTATGAGTTATTAATTTGGGATTTTCAGTATCGAAATGCAAATTAATTTGATGTTTAAAGATGCAATTTTCCATTAGGGAATTTCAATGGTAAAATAGAGACAAAAATTGAGAGTGAAATGTGCAATTTTTGTAGTACTAAAGTAATATATAGTGTTATATGTATATATATATAGCTTTGTGCGTGAGACACGGGCAGATTAGCATCATTGAGCGTCGAAAGAAGCAATTTCCACCGAAAGGATGCAGAGGAATCGAGTGTTTGGTCGGGGTGATTGGCCAAGGCTGTCGAGGTGGCTTGTATATATATAAATGAGGGAATTAAGAGAGTTGCAGAGATAGGGAGAAATGGCTGAATTCGGCCATGGCAACAAGTTGACCAAGAGGGAGAGAAGCTAGGTCAAAGAGGGAGAGAGAAAGCTTGCTCGAGTGAGAGAAGGCTAAAATGGTGGCCAGAGGTGACCGAAATGGGCCGCATCACAAGCTCGAAGTGACCATGGTAGCGTGGTAGCAAGCAATCAGGGGCTACCATGGCGGATGCAGCACTTGCGAGCAGCAAGCTCAAGCGGAGAGGACGCGGCAGAGCAACCAGCAGCAGGCCGAGGCAGCAGCCATGGGCGTGCGAGCGGTTGGTGAGGCCGGCGGCAGCCAAAAGCAGCGAAGCCGCGGCCATGGCTGCCATGATCGCGAGCTTAGCTGCCGAACGAAGAGGCGACGCGACCAGCAGTGCATGGTGTAGACGGTGGTCGATGGCGGGAGGCCGAGGACGGCCACGATGGGCGGGGCAAGCCTCAGCTGCAGCTAGGCTTGGCAGAGTTACAGGCGCAGGTCGCGGGTGAAGGCACGAAGAAGAAGAAGAACATGGAAGAAAAAGGAGAAAGGAAAAAAAATAGGAAATAAATATAGAAAAAATCCTGAAAAATGCCAAAAAATTCTAGAAAAATGGGTATTGGAGATTTATTAATATTTCAAATATTTTGGCGAGAAAAACTGTTCGGTCACGAGTTTCGAGTCAATGCACACATTTCAAGATGGTGCACGAAAATCAAGCAATACACGAGAATCAAGGTAGTGCACGAGAATCGAGGTAGTGCACAAAAATCTAGATAGACACGAGAATCGAGATGATACATGAGAATCGAGGTAGTGCTCAAGAATCGAGAATTTGCACGAGTTTTGAGTTAGGACACGCATACCGAGGAAGCCTGGGAGGCTAAGTTAAGGTGAGTAAAATTTCGTAAAAAAATTCATAAATTCAAAAATATTATTTTATGAATTGTTATAGTGAAATATTTGAGAAAATAATTGAGAAATATTTAGTTTGGATTTATTGAGGAAAAATATGAAGAAATAGAGAGAAAAATAAAGAAAATGCAAGAAATTATGAAAAAAATAGGCTTTAATGCTTATTTAAATAATATGATGATTAGGATATTTTGAGACTTAAGTTGAAATAATTTTTGCGAAATTTGAGATTGGCACGCAAATTGAGATAATGCACGTATTTCGAGGCAAGGCGCGAATATCAATGTAACCCGATAAGTTTGAAAAGGTAAATCGTTCAACCCCAAAAATTTGATTTTATATAAATGATTTTATCATATTGTCATGTCTTGATATGAATATGTCATGTAGAATGCATTTACATGTATTGATAATGAAATATGCATATGTACATGATGATATTGTTGATCATGCATTCGTATAAGGGTTTGGAATTATGAACTGACGCCGCTACTCTACCAAAGGTGTACCCATACACCTCGACCTAGCAAGGAGGCTATAAAAAGGGAAGGAGTAGTTGGGTGCGGTCGATTCAAACTAAGATAAGGAATAAGACATTTTGCATATTTGCATCCATGCACGAGATTTGTTTATTGTTTTCTTACTTAGATGATTTATCATCTAACTTGGACTTTACTTTTAGAATATTCAAATGTTCCAGATGAAGATTGTAACAAAAACGATGATGCATGAGGCATGAAATGGCACTTAGCAAAGTGTATGATGAATTGAATGATGAATTGTATGTATGTTATGTAGCCCATGTATTTAATTTCTTCTACTTCGAATTCTGAACGTTTTGAGGAATGATGATATATAACCTTATTTATGGTTAATAAGGATGTAAGAATTGATTTATGATTAATGTTAAGATGTTAGGTTCGATTCTAACTTCCGCATTTGATGTGTATGATGATTCTTTTTCAAGATTGATGTATGCAAATTTTGGGATGGATATGAGAAATGATATGGGTTAGTATTAGTTTTATATAGAAAAAAAATTATTATCCCAGAATTGTCCCAATTTATAACACGCCCAGAAAAGTGAGATGCTATACCGTCTCTCATAAAATCAATGTTGAAGCATATTTCATATATACTCCATCAGACATTGAATCAGCAATTTTCATGCATCCGTCAAGGCTGCATTCAGGCATCCGAAAATGTGCATGCCAATTGACTAAAATCGGTCTCTCTAAGATAGACATCGACAACTAAAGCACATCACTCCAATTCATTAAAATTTTCATTAAATTATAATTCCCTATAAGCCTTTGATACCTTGTAGAATGGGGTATGCATATTTTCGAGCTTGAATTTAGCCTTAACGTTCTGCCCAATGTGATATAAACATGCAACGTGTGTGGCATTAGGGAACACCATCATTACCACCTTCTGTATGCTCTTATATCGGTCAGACTCAAATACCAAATTGGGTATCTCATCCCCAATTGCATAGCGTAATTTTGTGAAAAACCATTCCCATGATACATCATTCTCCAAATCTTCGACTCCCCACGCTATAGGATATACGTTATTATCATATTTGTAGATGGCAACTAACAAACTACCAAAATATTTACCCTTTTAGAAAACAAGCGTCAATAGCAATAACAGGCTGCATTGGGAACGAAATCCGACTAGCCATGCACAATGGCAATGAAGAGGTATTTGAATCTGTTGTTACCTTCAGTCTCAATTTCTACAATCGTCCCGGGATTTTTCAACTTCAACATGTACAGATAAGATGAAAGCAACCTGAATGATTCCTCTCCACCTCCCTGGATCATGTCCAAAGACTTTTCCCACGACTGTTATGCCTTCTCATAACTGATGTTGATCCCAAAGTCCTTGCAAAAATCGTCGATAATGTCCTTGGCTTATAAATACGCCTCACATCCTCATCTTTGGGTTTAACATAAAAGCTAATTACTCTATTCTTCGTCGGAGAATAATCACAGTGCATTATTGAAGATGAACATGCATGAATATTAACATATTTTCTTATTGTCCAACCAAAAAAAGCACCAAGCGTTGTTACCCTCAAGCGCCATTTACACTGCTCCTGCTTGCATCTCAAGTACAATACCTTATTTGTTGACTTTATAATTTTATATTCATAATTCTTCTTCAAAACTAACAAACTCATCATTTGATGCAATTCAGATTTTGACGTGAAAACTTAGTTCAACTCAACTTCTAAAACATCCAACGATGATCCCTGGCTAACCCTTGATAATCTCGAAGCTAGGAGCAAACTAAGATGCTTAGCACGATCGAATTCTTCAGAAACGTGTTCATCACTTTCAACCCTAGTTTTGACATCATCCCATTTAACATTTTCTGCACCATGCCCACCATCATCACTGCAACGCCCCGCTTTCTCGAACGCGTTATAATTTTGAACAATTATGGGATAATAAATTTTTTCTTTCAAACTAATGCTAAATCACATCATTCCTTGTATCCGTCCCAGAATTTCTAATCATTTTCTCAAAAAATAATCATTATACACATCAAATACGGAAGCAAGGATCGAACCTAATATCTTAACATTAATCGAAATTTAGTTCTTACATCATCGTTCATCAACATAACTTAATATAAAACATAAGTTCTCAACTAATATTAACCCTAAATAGGGTTATACATCATCATTCTTTCAAAATGTCTAGAATTCAAAGTAGCAGAACTTAAATACATAGGCTACATTACATATATTTCATTCATCATTCAATTCATCATGCATTTTGCTAAATGTTATTTCATACTTCATTCATTCTCGTATTTGCTACAATCTCCATCTGGAACGTTTGAATATTCCAAGGGCATAACCCAAGTTAGATGATGAATCATCTAAGTAAGGAAACAATAAACATATTTCGTGCATGAATGTAATATGCAAATGTCATTTTCATATCATTTCGGTTTGAATCGACCGCACCCAACTATTGCTCCCCATTTTTACAATCTCCTTATCAGGTCGAGGTATATGGGTGCACCTTTAGCAGAGCAGCGATGCCAGTCCATATCTCAAACCCTTATACAATGCATAATCAATAATATCATCGTGAACATATGCACATTTCATCATCAATACATGTAAATGCAATCTACATGATATATTCATATCAAGGCATGACAACATGATAAAATCGTTTACTTAAAATTGCGTTTTGAGTTGAACCACTTACAAACCAAGAATTTTTCATAAAACTAAATCTAATTAGAAAGTACCACTTACCTTCTCAAGCTTATCGGGCTACCTCGATATTCCTGTCGTGCATCTCTTCAATTTACATGCCAATCTTAAAATTTGCACAAGTCACTTCAACTTTAAGGTTCAAAGCATCCTAATCACCATATTTGATTAAATATGCATTAAAACCTATTTTTCATAATTTCTTGCATTTTCTTTATTTTTCTCTCTATTTTTCCTCAATAAATCCAAACTAAATATATCACTATGAAAATTCGTAAAATAATATTCCTGAATTTATGAAATTTTTTAGGAAATTTTACTTACCTTAACTTGGCCCCTCAGACTTCCTCGGTATGCGTGTCTAACCTCAATTTTTGTGTCTGACCTTGAAACGCATGCTCAAATAATTTTCTTGTCCAAAATCTTCGAAATATTAATAAATATCCACTTTCTATTTTTTGGGATTTTTTCAAAAATTTTCTCTATTTTTTTCTATTCTTCTTCCATTTCTTTTTTTTCTTTTCTTTCTTTTCTTCTTTTTTTCTTTTCTTTTTCTTTTTCTCTTTTCTTATTCATCTTCTTCTTCATTTCTTCCTCCTCTACCTGTAATCAACAACTCCTTCTTTTTTTCTTTTTTTTTCTTTCTTTTCTTTTTCTTTCTTTTTTCCTTTCTTCATTATTTTTCTCTCTCCTTCCTATTGATCTTCTTCTTCCAGCTTTCTCTTCACTGCGCCTACAACGCACGACCAGCTCTAGCTGCTTCATGCCACCACTGCTGCAGCCGCCAGCCACCATCGCCGCCTCCAACCGGCCACCACGTCCTCGCCGGCCTCCATCGCGACTGTTGCTGCATTTGCCCACTCGCGGCTTCTTGCTGCCTGTGGCCATGGCCAAGGCTGCTTGCTTCAGGCCACCTTCGATCGGCCAACTCCCTCACTCTCTCAACCTCTCCATCAATCTCTCACTCTCAGCCTTGCCCTTTCTTCCTCGATCTTGCCTTCTCTCTTCCTCTCATGTTTTATATCTCGCATAAGCTCTCTCTCTGCCTCTCACTATCTCCTCACCCTCCTCCTTCCTATTTACCTATTTTCCTTCTAAATTCTCAATCCTATTTATAGCCAAACTCCACCCCTCTCCTCACTGCTTTTGCCCATACCTTCTTTGCGTATAAATTTCTCCAAATCTTGCAGGGCATGGTTGAAGCTGCAGAGCATGGCCTCCACGCACGCCTACATTTATATATATAGATATATACACTATATATCACATTAACATATATATAGAAAATTACACAATTAAATTCCAATTTTCATCTTATTTCACTTGGAAAACTCCGTAATTTCAATTACATCTTTAATCATCAAATTAATTTACATTATGATATCGAAAATCCAAAATTAATAACTCGGAGTTTACTCAATAAGGACGATTTCGCCCCAGTGTCCTCATCGGGCTATTGTTTCATCTCAAAACCACTGAAGGGTTGTTCCTTACAAAAAATTGGCATCTCCTCAATCTTCCGTTGACTTTCCGGAAGTCCTCTACGATAATTTGATTTTGCAGCCTAAATGGTAGGCATTTTAACTGTACCAAAAACCGTTCTTGATCCGATTTCTTTCGATACCATAAATCCTATCTTGGGATGTTCATCAATGTTGTGTCATTTTCCTTTGCAGCTTAGCTTCAGGGTACTTTCTACAGTCAATTCGGTACTGATAACTGCTATCAAGCCCATTTTTTAGTTTTCTAAACTTGCTTAAATTGTGTGGCAATCTCACGAAAATATGTGTTCTAATAATCACAATTAACAACTTCAAGCCCATTTCCATCCACGACATCATGACAATCATCGTCTATCGACCATATTAAATTATCGCTACTCAAGTGTACCACTGGAGTATTACTCAATCATTTATTCTCTGCAACCTCTTCGTTATTTCTAACACCAAGATTATTCACAAAATCAACATATAATGAGTTTCTGGAATCTACATGAGAACATTTGACTAGAAAGCACTCAAGGTCTATATTATCATGAATCTCCGTTGGAAGTGCAGATAGATTTAACTTCTTAAACTTGTACTTTAACTCACTCGACTTCTCAACTGGACTAACATTGAATTGCGTGCATATGGAACTTACCAATTGTTCAAAAGTGTAATCTAGCTCCACGCATATTACCCGACCACCTTTATCAATCAGGTACTTGTATTCTTTGGCATCAACATCATATTCTCATTGACCTCCAAACATTACAAGTACAAAGATAGGTGTCATTCCTTTAACGTTATATCGATTTTTCACATATTGATGTGTAAGAATATATCAGTTCAAATAAGATATCAACCAATAACATACTATCAATGTATCATTTTAGAACAGATGTCAGTACATACATATCTGTTCGACATCGATATAACCATGAGAAACATATAACTTTAACCTATCGATTGCAATATATTAATCGATATAGCAAATTGCATACTTTTCACTTAATTAAACTTTTTGATGAAGAAGTAGAGCCAATTTCATTTACAAATTCATTACTTTTTAATTCAAAACATTACAAAAAAAGAGAAAAAACTACTCTAAAATCAATCAAGCTTCCAACATAAATTGACCATCGCCTTCTGTAACTCATCACAGGTTCTAGTGTGCCAGGCCTCTCACCATTGTATCCGTTATTTCTTCTTCTTCTTCTTCTTCCTTCCCTTCTCTAAAATATAATCCTATCACATCCTATCCTATCCCATCACATCGTACTAGTGTAGTATAGTGTGGTTTAGTATAGTATAATATTTGATATTTTCATTGGATGCTACATGAAATTACGTTATAATTCTTGTTTTTATTGTGTTTGGCTTGGCTTGGCTTGGCTGGTGAATTGTGATGACCTCACCTAATTGACAATTTTGCTATGGTCAGCGCGCCACAACTACCACAACTAAACAATCGTACCACTCGCTACTGACCATTTTAAATTATTTAAAATAGTGATGTGAATGTGATATTCGTGCAAAAATCATCTCATATAAGAGAGTTTTGTAACTTTTTAAAATTATAAATTATCTTATTATTATAAGACATTGAACACAGATATTAAAATTAAATTACGCTAAATTTGTTATGTTAAATGTTGCGATTTTCCCTATAGCATGGGACGAAAAAAAAAAAAGCAAATTAAGTATTTTGCATTTTGAACTCTTTTTTTTTTTTTCCTTTCTACTAAAAACAAGAAGTAAAATTTGAAGCTTTTGTTATGAAACAAGTAGAAGAAATAAATTATTTTAAATAAAATTATCACTTACATTACACTCATCCAAAAGTGTTAATTACATGAGATTTTCTAGTCAATGCCATTTCTAACAATTTAATTGGTATTTCTTCTTGAAAGTGACTCCTATAAAATTACAAAGTGAAGTGATTGGGCACTTAGAAGAACCTCCGCTCTATGACTGAGAATGGGAAATACCAGATTCCATGCTTTCAGATAAATGTAAATCTAATTACTGCACAAAAAGTTGCATGTAGGGTTCAAACAATCCTCAGCCGTGCTGCTTGGCATTTGATTTCCTTTAGATCCCCCCTCCTCCATAATATATATATGTGTGTGTGTGTATATAATATTCATCTCCCTGTCTGTCTCCTTCTCCCCGCTAGCAGCTAGCTTATACAGAGGTGATGATGATGATGATGATGTAAAACTCCTTTTCCAAAGAAAAACAATCAGCACCAAGCTGATTACTTATCATGCCTTGCCTACAGAAATAATTTACAAAGAAAAATGAAAAAGCTTCTAACTGGGGTTGAACGCCTTAAGCATTTGCCCCCAAACCATTTACTATATGCTGCCAGTGTCAATGTCAATGTCAAGGATGCACTTTGTTCCTGGTCCCTTAACTTGCCCGTGTGCAGACAGTAGAAGCTGCTGAATTGACCGAGAGAAGCTCCACCAGTCATCGAAATAGTTCTGGGAAAGACCACAGAATAAACCTTGCAAAAACATCCGACTCCAGAAACTCTATATGTGCAGCGCGTCCTATGAAGGTATTCAAGTTCCTGCCCTGGGAAGAGACGTCAAAATTGACATCGCATCGCATGAACAACCTATGCTCGCAGGATGGTGCGCGTATCTGATCCAAGCTATCATTCAACATGTCCATGAAGACTTTGCCCTTCTTTGAGATATCTCCTGCAGCTCCCTGGCACATTTCTATTCTAGCAGAATGATAAGGGACATAACCGTCCTGAAAGATGCACAATCAAAATATAATGGCACGACATAGTCCAATATGAAGAGATATTCATTAGAAATAATAGAATGAATAACTCATTTTTGAAGCCTCAAGGTTCAATTCAGCATTCTGAGTAGAAGGAATTGCAGTCAGTAGAATCAGTTAATACCAGTACCAATCAGATTAGTAAAACAACATCCTTCATCCAAATGGATGGGCTCTGCTACATAGATTTTGGCTCTCCAATCATCTTTAGTCATGATTACATATGTTTTGTAAGGTCCTTATATCTCATGTTATTTCTAAGAATTTCCCACCAAATTGTATTTGATCTTCCTCTTTTGACGAAAACGTCTTCCATTCCATCCATTTGTCTCACATATGCGTATGTTGGACTTCTGCTTGCGTGTCCAAATCACATAACCACATCATATCCACTCCAACCATACTATAGATAAACTTGTATTTAATTGGTTTTTCTTGTATGATTGTATATACTTCATAGCATCTCCATCTCAATTACGCACATATTTTACATATTTAATACTGAATTACAAAACATTTTGAGCTATACAAACGAATCAGGTTGGAGATTTACATTATATAACCATTAGATGAACTTGAGCTTTTTTAGGGGTTCAAACATTAGAACACATTAATTGTGTTATTGCGTTTTTAACAATTATCAAAATATCTTATTTCTAAAACTCATGACTAAATGCAAATGTCATAATTGTATGAGTGGGCAATAAGACAACCACGTGAATCATGTTAGATGAACATACATCATATAAGACGATAATAAGATAACTACATGGGTCAAGTCAGATGAACATAACAGGGTCTGCCCAACTGTTCTTATAGCAGTTTGAACTATCAGTGGGTACTAGGTGTCAAAATTTTTGGATATTTATATATTTATGCACAAGGAATAATAATCAGTCCATCGTTTTTAGTTTGTACACAAACAATGGAACCAAGTATAATAATACTAATAATAATAGACTAGTTTTTTTTTTCTCTTTAGTTCCTTTTTTCCCTCTTTAATCAGAACTCACTTGGCAAAAGAAGGCATTTTTTGCTAGGATACTTTCGAATTTCGATAAAACCTTGATCGTTGAGAAAACTAGGGAATCCAATATGACTCAATATCTAAAAAGTCCTGTAACACCATGGATCAACACCTAAAAGTACTAACTTAAGTTAAATTAAATTTTAGCCTATTGAGACCAAGCCTATGCTTGGATGGGAGGAGCAAAGGGGGAGAGGGAAGGGAGGGAAGGGAAGGAAGCCTTTGTCTTGCTTGGATAGAGGTTTTATAATGGAAGGGGAGGGAACAAGGTACCCCTCCCATCCCCTTCCATACCCCTCTTTTCCTTGCACCCCAATTTGGGGTGTAAAGATGGGGAAAGAAATATATTCATAAATAAGGTTGTTATTTCTACTATCTTACCCTTGTTATTTCTGTACTTATTTATTTTGAAAGTGAAGGAGTATAATTGTAACTTTATTTTCTTTTTAACTACTCCATCTGTTGAGAGAAGTAATTATATCCGTCATGTACAAAGGAATATTAGTTGCAGTTCTGTTAAGTGTAGTTATAGTTTAGTTAAGTTTGTTAGTTAGGACTTATCCACTTGCCTTTGTACAACTGTCAAAGTTAGTTGTATCTCTAACAGAATCAATTGAGTTAACAGTCTATAAATACTCAACTGTTGTAGCACCCTAAAAAATTTTAGAATATTTGGAGATTTAAGGAAATAAATTCAGGTTTAATTTTGAGAAAAAAATTTAATTGGACAAGTGTGTAACACCCAAAATAATTTTAGAATATTTGAAGAATTTAGGAAAAAAATTTGGGTTTAATTTTGAGAAAAAAATTAATTGGCCAAGTAAATGGGTCAAATCGTTTAACTATGTAAGTGTATATGCATTTATATGCGTACAATACATATTATGTGTAAAGTATAATATATAATTGTGTATAATAGCTAGCAGCTGCCTGACCCCCCCCCCCCCCAAAGTCGAGTGGCGGCCACACAGAGCCCCCTCTTACACAAATGGGGATGGCTTGAAAGCCATCCGCCATTTACCCATCGATCCCCTTCCTCTTCTTCCATGTTCACAAGTATAGATAGTAATATTTCACAAAAATGAGAAGGCTTCAAAATAAAAGTAAAACACAAAATTCCCCATATTAATTTGCTTCTTGATATGGAAGATGAGAGGCCTATAAATTGGGAGAGGATATTCATTCGAGAAATTTGAAGTATAAGAAAAGAGAGAAAATAGAGGAGGAAGGAAAAGAGAAAACAAGTGAAGGGAAGAAGAAGTTTGCCATCAAGGTGACCAAGGAGATGTCAAGAAGCTAGGAAGAGCGCACAAGGTCTTCTTCGAAGAGACTCTAAGGTAAGGTTCTCCCACTCACAAACTCTTATTTCATGGCTTTTCGTATTGCATGAAAAAAATCGATTTTGGAAATTTACTTTGTTCGGCTTCTCATTTGCATCCATGATCATGCATAACCATGCTATTTTGCTCAACACCGCTTAGCCCCGAGGTGACGCGGTCAAGGACCTTCCAAGAGGCGCTTCTGGTGCTGGCTGAGAAAGCTCTTAGAAGGAGGCTGACACAATCACAAGTGACATTGTAGAGTGGAAACTTGCATTTTTCTTGTCATTTAGGCCCAAGGTACATGGTCGAGGACCTTCCAAGAGGTGTTTTTGGTGCCGGTTGAGAAAGCTCTTGTAAAGAGGGCGACATAGTCACAAGTGATACCGCAAAGTAGAAACTTGCATTTTCTTTTATACACACATTTAATATAAATGCTTTATTTTTTGGGAATTCCTCACTTAGAAGGTTCATCTTCTAACTTAAGTTTATCTCCTGGAATATTCAAATGTTTCAAGTAAGACAAATGGCTCAAAGGGGAAAGAAATACTTGAAGCATAGGTTTTGGGAAGTTTCGTTTTTTTTTTTTTATGAGATGCATTAGGAACATGTATAAGTTATATTTTGGTGATATCAAGTGTATTTTAAACATGCCAAATTTGTAGAAAAACACTAAGGGGGGGGGGGGGGGGGGTTTCAACTGCTCTTCTGTTTCTAATATCAAGAAACATTTTCAGCAAATTTCAGTGTCAGTTTTCTCTTTTCAGTTTCTTTCTTTTTCTTCATAGAAGTTCTCACTTCACCATCCCCTTCCATTCTCTATCCAAACAAAATAAACTTATATTACATTCATTTATGTTTCATTCTTTCCAAAGAATGGAAGGATAACAAACTTTATATTACTTCCTTTACCCTTACATTCCATTCCATTATGTACCATTCCATAGATGAAGAAAGAAATAGAGAGAAGTGAGAGAAATTAGGGAGAAAGCAAAGAGAAGAACAGAGGGAAACAAAGAATGGATAGAGAGAGAATGAGAGATCTTGAAATCAATTCATTCATAATGTCTCAGCAGTTAATTGGTTACACTTGTAACTGATTCTACTAACAGCTTATAACAATTGTAGTGGATTGTTGCCAACTACTATAACTGTAATAATTGCAATTGCAACAACTTTAACTACTTTCTACTATCTCCTAATTCTGCTGATCACAACGTCATCATGCCATAAAATTTACTTTACCATAAGTTTGAGATATAATCAGTCTCAAATCCACAGTGGCCCTGCTAAGTGCAAAACACATGGCAATGAACTTGGTTGATTTTGATATCATTTGTAATAACAAGAATATTTATCCCCAGGTGCAAATTAAAGCTAACTTTTGAGTTCCTAAGAGTCTGCAACTAGTAATATACTCATGGCATTTTTAGTAAACAACCAATGTAAAATTAGATTTTGACAGGTTGCACAGGAAGTTAACCCAACATGCTTATTGAACCCTTCCAAAACAACAAAAGAAATGGGACTACAATGTCATTTTCTCATACAAAAAGCAAACCCCCTCAGGGTAGGGACACATTACTAAAAGAAAAGAAAACAAGTTAACTATTCCACAGCTAAGAAATTGCACAGGACCATAGGAGAGAAACTGACACTATTTACTATACTTTAGTCAACCTAAGTAAAGGCAGTCAAAAGGAAACTGCTGCATACTAGTTTGCTATCTGAATGTCTAACAATGGAAGTGGTTGTAAAAGCGCAAAAAGAAGGAAGTACCTGGGGTGAAGATAACAGGATTATATTCTTGAAATTCTCCAGCGTCTTTTGCTGAAAGGGGCAATAAACCATATCAGATTTCAGCAGAAAAAGTGGAAAAGCAAGATTTTAGTATACAATAACATTTATCAGAAATCTGGAAGCAACTCTTCCTGCTTCCTCCCTTTTCTCTTTTACATATAAATGAAGTCCACTGGAATCCTAGTTCACTTTGATATATCAATTAGAACTTATAGGAATGGCTGTAGGGCTCTTCTTCATATATGTCTAGTGTACATCCTCTTATATACAGATTAGCACCACTTTTGGCTTCTCTCATGAATAATATACATCTAATCCAGAAAATAACATAACAACAAACCAAGCATTATGTCCACTATGTGGGCTAGACTACATGGAATCTAGATTGCCAATCATTCTATCTAGACAATATAGACAAAATACTTGCTGAAATGCAGCCTTCTAGCCATGAGGGTTGAAGATTTGTTTGTTTAGTACCTTGCTTAATTTGTAGAAGAAGGTATTTTGGAGATCCGGATCATCAGTGTAAGTAAGCTGATGAATGCACTGTGTGCCCTTGAGCTTCTTCAGGAGCCACAGCCCAGAGTTAAATAAAGAGTTTGAGCTGTACAAGTAACCCAAATGTGGACCAGATACAGAAACATATGTATACAAGTATCTTAGGTATGGCTCCATGATGCTCTCTGTTGGAGTAAAAGCACAAACTTAGCAGTCAATTGATAACGAATTAAATAATATGACATCTACATTTAAGATCACACACCTGTTAGTGCTGCTCTTATAATGACATTCCCTATGGAATGCCCAACAAAGCTAAGCTTGATATTTCTCAAACTTCCAGATCTTGAGACTTTCTCCATTTTCTTCTTAACAAATTTAGTTACCTCCTGTGCCAACCTCAGTCCCATTTCTCGGAAGTCGCCATATGTTTTGTCTTCATTCACCTCAGACATAAGACACTCTGCCTTGGGGTCTATCAGAAGCCATTGATTCCGAACAAGCCGCAAATCCAGATGATGTCCCTGTTACAATATGACAGATAAAATTAACAGATACAAACTTGGAGATACAACAATACAAGAGACTTCAGGAGCCCCAGTGGCCCAGCTCCCTCCCCCCAACCCTGTATCACATTCCCTACTAGGTAAGGAATTCAAAACCCGTCCCACCCAACCCCTAACAAGCAAAGGGGATCCAAAAGAAGACAACTGGGAGTGGCAACAAGGTAGGTCGGCTTCCGATTTTACTCACCCTGTGAATCCGCATGGCAGGAAAGAGTCCAGGATAATGACTTTTGATACCTCACATGATCAGGAATTTTATCAACAAGAAGAGAGTAAGGATGCAGTGGATGATCAGCATTTTGATCCACAAGAGGAGAGTGTTGATGAGCTGGATACAGAAAATCAGCCTGGCTTGCAAAGATATAATGTTGCAAGGGATAGGCAAAGGAGACAAAGTAAATCACCCAAAAGGTATGGATTCTCAGACTTGGTATCATATGCACTAACAAGTGCATTTGAGGTAACTGGCGATGAGCCCTTGACATATGAGGAGGCTGTCCATTCTAAGGATTCAAGTAAGTGGATTGAAGCCATGAAGTCCGAAATAGATTCCTTGAGAAAGAATCAGACTTGGAGTCTGATTAATAAACCTCATGGACAAAGAATTGTGAGCTGTAAGTGGTTATACAAGATAAAAGAAGGGGCTGGAAGCAATGCTAAACCTAGGTACAAGGCTAGGTTGGTGGCAAGAGGCTTCACTCAAGTCCCTAGAGTGGACTTCAATGAGGTATTCTCACCAGTTGTTAGACATATCTCTATTAGGGTTCTACTTGCTATGAGAACCAAATTAAACTTGAACTTGGGGCAAATGGATGTAACAGCAACTTTTCTACATGGAGAATTAGATGAAAGAATCCTTAGGGAGCAGACAAAAGGTTTCGAATCAAAAGGAAAGGTAGAACAAGTTTGTTTATTGAAAAAATCGCTATATGGACTCAAGCAATCCCCACGACAATGGTATAAAAAATTTGATACGTTTATGTTAAGTCAAGGATTTGCCAGGAGCTCATATGACTGTTGTGTGTATTTTAAGCATGTGTCTAGCAGCATTTCGATCTATCTCCTATTATATGTTGATGACATGATTGCTGCTAGCCAATCAGGGAAAGAAATACAGCACCTAAAGCTGGATCTAAAATCAACATTTGAGATGAAGGAGCTAGGTGAGGCACGGAAAACATTGGGTATGGAAATTACTAGGAATAAGCAGCAGGGAACACTTTGCCTCTCTCAGAAAACTTATCTAGAAAAACTAATTAGAAAGTTCGAAGTGGTAGAGACAAAAGCTGTAAAGTCTCATTTGCCTAGCACTTCAAGTTGTCATCAGATTAGTCTCTTATAGATAAGCAAAGTCTGGAAGAAATGAAGGATATACCCTACTCAAGTGCAGTAGGAAGCCTAATATACAGTATGGTGAGTACTCGACCTGATTTAACCCATGCAATGAGGGTTGTCAGTAGGTTTATGGCAAACCCAGGAAAGGCGCACTGGAGTGCAGTTAAATAGGTGTTGAAGTATCTAAAAGAAACAATCAATACGGCCTTGGTCTATGGTGGAGCTAAGGCAGGAAGTGTAGCAAGTATTCTAGGATATTCAGATGTTGACTATGCAGCAGATCTGGATAGAAGAAGGTCTACAACCGGATATGTATTCAAGTTGTGGGATTCAACAGTGAATTGGAAAGCAAGTTTACAACATGTAGTAGTCTTGTCAACCACTGCGGCAGAATACATAGCAGTTTCGGAGGCAATAAAAGAAGCCTTATGGTTGAAAGGACTAACAAGAGAATTACTTGGAACTCCTATAGAAACTACACTAATGTGTGATGCCACACATCTGTCTAAAAACCAAGCACATTGATGTGCGTCACCATTTCATCAGGGAGACCTGGGACAGAAAGGAAATCAGACTGGTAAAGGTTGTAGGGGATGATAATGTAGCGGATATATTCACCAAAGTCGTTCATGTAGCCAAGATGAAGCACTGCTTGGAGCTACTTAAGGTAGCCCCGAGGTGATTAAGCAGCCAGGCTTAGTGTGAGGAAGAAGGAGGGATAAGTATCTACTCAAGAGTGAAGACATTGAAGACTCAACTCATGCAAATGGTGGAGAAATTGTTAGAGTTTGCATTTAATTAAGTCATCATGCGGTAATCAGAGGCATAGAAGAAACAAGAAGTTTACATTTGTTTATGTTTTATGTATTTGTAATAGTTATAACAAGTAACTACCATGTAATGGTTAGTGTTGTTCGTTTTTTCTGTTTCAATTATATTCCTTGTAAATGCCGCCCCTATCCTCTATAAATAGAGGGTTGGCACGTGTTATTTGTGTATTCTTCATATCGTGTACAACGAGAGAAAAGCCTACGGTTTAGACTTTGTAATCTCGAGAGAATAGCTCGCGAGAATAGAGATGTGAGTGCTTGTACCGATTGTGTTCTTGTGTTAGTGGTTTTTTGCCGGCTTCTTCAATCTGGATGTAGGATCATCAAGTCATTGATGATCTAAACCAGGATAAGTCCTTGGCCTCTTGTACTTTCTGTTTTATCATTTTTCTTGTTATTAATTCTGTTCTTGGCATGGAAGTGTGAGATTGTGTATTGAGGGAAGCGATTCATTATTCAACACATATTATTAATCTATCCTTGGGGGATTCTTTGGGTCATGACAGCACCCATCAGCTGTTTCTTAAAAAATCTAAATGCTTGTTCGCACAACTGCAAGTCACCTATTTGGGACACGTAGTATCTGCAAGAGGAGTGGAAGTTGTCAGCAGTAAGAATTCTGCCATCTTGGAATGGCCACAGCCACAAACTGTCCAAGCTCTCCAGGGTTTTCTTGGGCTTGCAAGTTATTACAGAAAATTTATTCTCAATTTTGGGTCGATTTATGCACCACTGACAACTTTGTTGCATAAAAATGCTTTTGCCTGGAATCAGGATGCAGAAACAGCCTTCACCAGACTCAAACAGTCTCTAGCCACAGACGCAATTCTTGTTTTGCCAGACTTCTCCCAGCCCTTTGTGGTCGAATGTGGCGCCTCTGAGGCTGGAATTGGCTCAGTGCTACACCAAGGGGGACAACCCATTGTGTAAAACAGCAGGGTTTTGGCAAAACAACACCTTTCCCTTCCAGCTTATGAGAAGGTGTTGATGCACTTGGGGAAGGCTATTCGGCATTGGACACCATACTTGTGGGGAAGATCTTTTCTGGTACATACTAACCATTATAGCCTCAAATTTTTCCTGACACAGAAAACTGTCTCTTCTCCATTGCAGAAATGGCTGAGCAAATTTATTGGCTATGAATTCTCCATTGAGTTTCATGCGGGAAAACAAAATGTCATCGCCGATGCCTTGCCCCACCATGACCAGGATTCAGGGGTTCTTATACAGTCTCTATGCATTAGCTGACTATTTTCGGTTACATGTGAGACAAAATTCGGGAATCAGCAGTGATAGGAAACCTAATGACTAAAATCCAGCATGTGGAACTCAGCCCACCTTGAGAAATTCGTAACAGCCTAATTTTGTTCAAAAAAAGGGTATATCTTCATCCCGATCCCCCCCCCCCTTTCCTCAAACAAACGGTGGTTTCCAGCTTCCATGACCAGACCCATGGGGGCTACTAAAAGACCCTCCATCAGGTGCAGTCAGACTTTCATTGGCAAGGAATGAAGTCCTATATACAGGACTATGTTCATTCGTGCGTCATTTGTCAATGCAATAAGACCGAACACTTGAAGCCAACGGGGTTATTGCAACCCCTTCCTGTACAACAGCAGACTTGGGCCAATATTTCCATGGACTTCATGGAAGGCTTGCCCAAATCTCATCGAAAGAGCGTCCTTTATGTGGTGGTGGATCGTTTCTCAAAATATGCTCACTTTATCCCCTTATCCCATCCCTATTCGGCGCTGTTCGTGGCCCGCATCTTTTTTGATAACGTGTTCAAAATGCATGGGCTGCCTGAGTCCATTGTGAGTGACCATGATGTGACCTTTACTAGTGCCTTTTGGAAAGAACTAATTAAATTGAGCGGCACTACTCTCAATTTTAGCTCAGCCTACCAACCCCAATCAGAATGCCAAATTGAAGTGGTCAATCAAACTATCAAGATGTATTTGCAATGCTTTGTGGGGGATCAGCCTCGGGACTGATTGTATTTGCTGCCTTGGGCTGAATATTGCTATAATACAGGGTTCCACTCCGCCTTACAGTCCACACCCTTTGAGGTGGTATACGAGCGCACTCCTCCTTGGCTGCTCTCCCATGATTTAGGTACCGTTTGATTAGAGGTTGTGGATTATGCTTTGTAGCAACGGGATACAGTTCTCAAGTCCCTAAGGAACTGCTTGGTCAAGCTGCCTTGAGGAAGCAAGCTGACCAACAACGTCGGGACCTCCAATTTGTTGTAGGAGATTGGGTGTTATTGTGGCTGCAACCCTTCAGGCAACTTTGATAACTTATTGTGCCAACCAGAAGTTATCCTCACATTTCTATGGGCCCTTTCGAGTGCTCCGCCGCATCAGCAGTGTAGCATATAAACTATCCCTGCCAATGAGCAGCAAGGTGCATCCTGTTCTCCACGTTTCGTGCCTGAAAAGCTTTCATGGCAGCTTACCTACAGTGACACCTACGCTTCGGCCATGTGAGGCACATCCCATCTTTTGCCCAAACACCATATTGGGTTCACAAATCCAGAATGGTACCAAGGAATTCCTCATTCACTGGGTTGATCTCTCTCCAGCTGAAGCTTCTTGGGAGCAAGAGGTAGTTCTTAAGGCTAACTTCCCTTCTATTCAGCTTGAGGACAAGCTATTTCCAAAGCAGGGGTGATGTTATGGTCGAGAATCCTAGACCTCCAATTCATAACACCTATAAGCATCAGAACATTAAGTAGAAAATTGAATAGGTTATGCCTATTCCGGGTTTGGTTAAGGAAGATTAGAGTTATTCTTGTTCATATTCCTATTTCGTCAATTGTCAGTTTTTCATCAGTACTAAAAGTCTTTGTGTGGTAGGAGACTTTTTAAAATTTGGTTGTTAGCAGGTGCAGTGCCCTAGTAGAAGTCTTCTAGGGCTTTCTTTTAAACAATCTCTTGTAAGTACTGCAAGGGATCAGAAAATAAACTTCTTGTATTTCAGCATATTTAGTGTGCAAGAGAATGAAAGGTTCTCACTAACGAGCCCTAGCCTAAACATAGGTCGCCAAGGACGGAAGTCTTTAAAGGCATTAGCTGCAGATTTAGCTAATCGCCCATGGACTCAATCTGGTAACACAATGTTAAGTCTCAAATCTGAGACTTGGACAATTCTGAAAGAATCGAAGATTTAGAGAGGAAAGGGAGGAAGAATTTGAAAGTAGAGAGGGAGAAAGAAAGAGAGGGAAAGAACCGAATGCTTTCATTGATAGTTCCCATCCTCTTTTACAATGCCTTTTATAGGCTATCACCCTCGGTTTGTTAGTGTAACCGACTAGGTACAATCCTCCTAAGCAGCCAGTACACATGCAACTATCTGTTTATTACAGTTACAGCTATGCTCTTATAGGCTTATTACAGTTATGCCCTTAGGCTCGTGACACACTATCTCAATTTCTAGGTTCCCAAACCCAAACGGAGAGATGAAGAAGAAAAGAGAAGAAAACAAAGGAGATGGAAAAGAGAACCCAAATCAGAAAATCCAGATCTGGGTTCTTCTTCTAGGTTCACACAGAAGGGGGGAGGAGGAGGAGAAGGGAAAAGTTTGAGAGAAGGATAGAGGTGAGGCAGACAACAAGCCATAAAAGGAAAGGAAGGAGAGTCTAAGACTTGGAGGAGAGAAGAGATGTTGTTGCCTCTCCTCTCAATCACAGGAGAGAGATGAGGGAGAGGAGCATTAATGATATATATCGAAAGAGTAATTTGTAATTTTACATTCTTCTCAAGATGGGATGCATATCCAACCTCATTCCTTCCACAATCAGAAGAATTTAGCAAATCTCCAATCCCTGCCCCAAATCTGGTCAAAAGGCATTAACCCCCACCTCAATTCCCTAATGGGCAAGCAAAATTGCCATCACTAGGGACAACACAACTAATGACCTACCTAACCCTAATGACAAAAACTTTAGCCAACAACATGTAGCAGTTACCACCAAACAAATAGGCCTAAAATCCTTCCAGAGTATCCCCTTTCTTGGAAAGAAGTACAAAGGCAGCATTCAAACTTTTTCAAAACTCTCTCATTCAAAACTAGCACACAACACTTGCATGAAGCCTAGACCCACTACACTCCAACAATGCTGAAAAAATGTTTAGGTAAACCCACAAGACCCAAGGCCTTTCACCATTTAGATGAGTTAAGATCCAACCAACTCCACTAAAAAGGGTCTTTCCAAAAGCTTTTATGATTCTCCTTTTAGAACCTCTCTTCAAGAAAACTCCTCATTTGAAAAGGTTTAGCTCCCCTCTTTATCATGTAAGACCTTGAATCCCTAATGTTCTCAAGAAGGTTGCTAATTTTAAAACCCAGTTCCCATGACTTACTTGTTCTATTTTTTTATGTCCTCTTTCATTAGCTTAACTTTTCAAGATAGATGAGCCTGAAACCCCCTCATAAGGTCCAAAAGACCCTCTTACTTGAGCCACATATTCTAATATATGAAAGGCAACAAGCCAAGATTGTAGCTTTCACTCTATAGAACAAAAGGGCAAATGGGTTGTCCAAGGTAAATAAATAATAACACCTAATGTTTGGGAGTATATTCCAATTAACAAAAATCTATTAATGCATGGGACCATCTCCTACCCTAGTCCATGTAAACACCAGGGCCGCTAAAACAAGGGGATATGGTCAAAAATCAACCGATGTAAACAAGACTGCCTAATGTTTGGGAATATATCATTCAAGTCACAGTTTATGACTGTCTAATGTTTGGGAGTATGTCTCCTAGTTACTGTTTAACAAAAATCTGTACATGTATGAAGAATGGAGCCACCTCCTATCTAAGTCCCTTGGTCGGGGGGGGGGGGGGGGGTATTGTGGCAAATCTACCATCTGTACTAAGGACATGAACTAAAGAAACTCTAAAGGCCCCACCAAAACCATAGAAAAGAATCAACAGCAGTACAAACATGCAACAAGATATACCAATTAAATCCATGATATGCGATAGCAGAACATGCCTGAAAACCATGCACAAAGACAACTATCTTCAGAACACGACTACTCTGTTGAGGGCTAGCAGTAGGTAATTTCTTTTTCGCCTTAGAACCAATATCAGTGAGGAAGCTAGATGCACTTTTCTGGTCGAGATCTGTGAAATATGAATTTCCACTGGTAGTACGCAATGGTGCATTCACGACACGTTCTACAATTACAATTGGAACTCGAGAAAGATCACCAAATATATGCATGTCTTGTATAGACCGATTATTGATCTGCAAATAAAAAATACCTGGTGATAAACACTTATACATGGAGAAGAAACAATATAGCACCCATACAAAAGCACAAACTCACCCTCATTTGCTCAATACTACGCCGATGAAGCTCAGCCCGCATTGCTGCAGTTTGTGCAGGCTACAAATGAAACAAGCAATAAATCCAGATAAGCAATGCTGTAAGAAGCACAGAATTAAGAGAGAGTAGGCAAACACCACTAAATTTCAAACTAGAGCTTAAAGAAAAATGAAACTTCAATGAAATTATAATGGAACAAATGAAATAGGCCTTGGCTCTTTTACATCGTCAGTTAGCTTTCGCAAGACTGATGTTCTTCCACGCCCATGGTAGGAATCATCAACCCCACTACTTATATATTGGTGAGGCATATCCACCTTAGAGTACACCATCCATATTGACCATTCAGCTTTCCTATCATTAGCCCATGCATCACGCAGAAACTCCAAAACCTTTGTGCTGTTAGCCCTGGAATAAAGAAAAGATTAGTACTTCTTCCACACAACTCAGATACAGATAAATAGCAGAAATCCCAAGGGGTTTCGAACTCAAGTTTGCCTCCCTAGAAGCAAATCAAAAGACAAAACTTTAATTTTTCAATACAACTAAAGATTCTTGAGGAACACCATCAAAATTAAAAATAACGAAAGGACAACAATTAACTAGGCAAAAAAAAACAAAATACCAAGCCTTTATCCCACTAGTGGGGTTGGCTACGGCAGTTTACTAGAGCCAAAATAAAAATAAAAAAAATTGAAAGTTTTGTCCAGAAATTCCAGAAAAGACTTTAACTTGGACCACAAACATTTGAAATGCAAAACCTTTAGATTTCCCAGTAAACAACATCCCCTGGCATAGTAATGATGAAATGAAGTTTCAACACCATCTTCATATGGAGAAGTTTCATGAGATAGTGGTGAATGAAGATAATTGATATAGTTGTGTTCCATCACTTAGTTGACATGGTGAAACCAACAAGTACAATATGAAGGAGAAGGGTTGCATTAGGTAGCCGACAGCCAGTGTAAAACTTAGTCAGATCCAAATATGAATTCTAGACAAATTATCTCTTAGGCATAACTCAGATAGAATTCTAGAATTCATGTAGCCGACCCCACATAGTAGGATAAAGACTAGATATGTTGTGGAACTTTGTGGTTTATAACTGTAAGACATAAGTTTTGCATTCTCAATTCTTTACAAAATAAAAATGTAAAGTATGAACTATTTGTTATTGTTATTATTTCCATTTAACAAAAAGGTATTATTCACTGAGCATATTCCCAATTTTTTTCCTAGCATGTTAACGAAGATTGTGAACTATTTGCTAATTTTCCAGACAATAAACAGAAATTTCTGCACTATGAAATAAAAAATGAATTATTTATTTAATTTTCATAAATGCAGCTATAGAAATTTATTTATCACCATTCATTGACTCGAGGATCTGAAGCATGAAGAAAAGCAGAATGAAATCAATATTTTCCAGGAAGAAGAATAAGTTTAGATGGTTTTTCTTTCTTCTTCTTTCCCGTCCATATGAGAGAAACACAGGGAACTCCATATGGAGTCCCTTTCTTCAGCCTTTCCCCATATGTGCCATTTAAGGCTGAGGCAATCTCTTCCAGAATTCAAGTCATCAAGGAAGGAAAATAAGAAGTAGCAACTTCAATGTTACTACCAGCAGTTGCTTTCACCTGTATACTCAGACATGAAAAGAAAAGAAGAAAACTTATCTTGCGAAAATACTCCTCCAGATGCAATCAAGTTAAGCTAGAATTGGCACAAACCTGTGGAGTTTCAGAAAGGTGTTCCATAAATACAATACTTGACTCCCAAGTGAATGGAAAGAGTTCGAAAGTTCATCCATGGATAAGGATAGGATATACTCATTGCTCCAGGAATCAACATTTCCATTTGGTTTCTGTTCAAGGATAAGAAGGTACAAATAAGTCAAAGAAAACAGAGATATGAAGAAAACAAGCAGAACTGCAGGTAATCTCAAGTATCCAATCAAGACCTGAGAACCAATTTGGGACTTGGCTGATGCTTCTGCTGAAACTAAAGTATGTGCACTCTCCGCACCTCCTGGCAGAGAAGAAGCAAACAACTTTGGATCATCCAGTTTCGAGGTAAACTCAGTCAGATCAATTGTCTGATTAATTGATTTGCGGAGTTTTTGGAGCTCTTCAATAAGTATGTCTCGGGCAGTTAATAGTGCTCTAACAAGCACAGCCTATAATCAGATAAATACACAAAAAAGTTGACTCAAAAGCGAGCACTCAAAAACTTGAGTGGTTATTTAATGAAGGAAAGACATTAGCAAGAAATAATAGAACAAAAAGATAAATAAGTGCAACAAAACCCCAAGTATCTTCTAACAGATTTTTTGATATGTTAATCAAGTGGACCAAGACTTAAGAGACAATTGACAAGCTAGAATCCATGTGGCTGACTGCACCTGGTGGGAATAAGGTTTGGCGTGCTATTTTAATTGAATGGGCCAAGACTCTCAAGTCTCAATAACTAAAAATATTGAATATATGAATGCATAAGAGAAGTCATAAAAATTGATCATAAGAGCATTACATTTTTTTCAACATAGTAGTCACACCATTGGCAGTAAATTAAGTAATTCTGTCAACATTTCTCGTATTGAAGGTATTGGTCTGAAGCCTAGATGAAGAGAGAATTATGTTAGGTAACTAACAGTCAATATAAAAACCAGCAGTTGTTTTAACATAGATATAAACATAAGCATATACCATTGGTGATTACCCTCTCAGCAATACAATATAGAGAATGTAAGGATAAACACAAAAAAGAGAAAAAAAAAAAAAAGGAAATCTAGCTGCAGTTGCAGCAACACAAGAGAGTGGGATAAGTGGGGTTCGGATTAGGGAAGAAAAGGTGTGAGGAGAATGGTCTCTCTATACAGTCCATACGTATAAACAATGATGGATTTGGTTCACAATTTGTGAAACAACAGGGTGCAAGAGAGACAAGGAGATCAAAACTATAGATATAGAGAGAGGGTTTCATACAAGTGCTCTGTCCAAGTAAAGGGAGAACTCTGCTTATATTGCCAAGCTTACCAAAAGGCAATTTGACGAAGAAGGTCATGAATTTGGATGTCGATCAAAGAGAAGAATTGTTTCTTGGTCACAAAAATGTGATAGGGGCTTGGCGAGTGTCATAGAGGATACAATTGTGAATTGAGCAGGAGTGAAGAAAGAGCTTAAACCCATGGCCATGAGAGCAAAGGCGAAGCCAGCGTAGCCATACAAACTGAGAGGTCAATGAGAGTCTGAAAAAGGGCTCAGTTTGGCCATGGCAAGTGAGAAAAGCAGCTCTTATGCAGCAGGCTATAGAAAACCAGGGGAAGCCATGTCTCTCCACCACAGGACAAATTGATGAAGCTTGTCACCGATGCCATCCACATATTGCTTGTGCATACTGTGAAGGATTTGTTGACCCATTGCAGTATCTTGCAGTTTGATTATTAGAATAATAATAATAAAGGGATGGTGCCAATAACTTTTCTGCATTAACTGTCTGAGTGGTAGAGTAAGTGGACCGTGACAAGCACTTTAATGCATACCAAAAAAAATTTCCTGCCTTGGTAGCAAGATATGTTATTCTATGGGGTTAAGCCAGAGAAAGTGAGGTAATGGAACATAGCTCTAATTATAAATTTAAATTTATGGATTTCAAGCCAAAAGAGCTTATTTTGGGATTAAGTTTAGTCAACTTCAACTCAAGATTAGGCTTTGTCGATACATCAGTTATTAACAGGAATCATGTCAGAAATCACAAAGTTTTGCAATTAGGTGACTTCAACTTTCAAGTGAGTTGACCATGAAATTGATTTACATGAGATGTTATGTTCTCAATTCTACTTTGGGGTATATGGAAAATTATTTAACCTATGCAAGGACATTGAGAACATGATGTGAAATTGATATCCCATGTGAAATTGTTAATTAGAGTTATTTTAATGGGGTTAGCATATGGATGTGGAATGATGAGACCACTTATGTGAATTTTAGGTATAGTTTCAGGAGCTAAGTTGACTCTGGCAACTAGAGTAGAACTAGTCGTCGTGTTTTTCAACAATTTGGCAAAGAAACCAAGTGCACTCCCAAGGACTCCAACAAGGTACATCATAGGAAATTACCTGAGGCATTATCCTAAGGTGGCTTAGAACGATGTCCAAAGGCCCATAGATGTTGTATGAGACATTATTGTTGATTTGGTTATTGATGTTGTCTCCCTAAGTTATTGCATGATCTTTCTTGTTGAAGCCATTCAACGTATGGAATTTATGATATATGTTAATGTTATACCATCATGTGAGAATCTTGAAATCAAACGTATGTATTGGAAATATTTCTGAAAACCAAAGTGGCATTTTTTATTCTTCATATTAAATCTTTATGCTTTGGGTGTGTGATACTGAATGCAGAATAATTGTTCACTAAGGTGTCAGGCTCGCCACTCTATGTTAATATTTTCAGGTTAAAGACAAAACCCAAGAGTCCAACTTGATACAAGGGACTATGAAAATATTGCCTCATAGATCATCAGATATTAGACATTTATAAATTTTCTTTTGATGGATTGGGTTTGTATACTTGCCTTCATTTTCTTTTCAGGATATCATAATGTAGTGGAATTATTGTGAACCAAAGATTTTCTCATGCTATTCAAAAATATTAAAAAAAACTACAAATTAATGTTCACATTCTTATTCTACTATTAAATTTTGATGATTAAATTTGAAAAATCTGATTTTGTTTACACTTTTCTTTTTCTTTCTTAATTATTAAAAGGGTGAGTACAAACCTTGGTAGCAATAATAAAGTTACTCCTTTGTAATTGGAAGGTCACAAGTTCAATTTGTGGAAACAACCTCTCCACCAAAAAGCAAGGGTATGGTTGTGTAAAAAAAATGGCCCTCTCTGACCCTCACAAAGCTGTGAGCCTTGTACACTTGGGATATCTTTTTTAATTAAAAGGGAACATTCTAACCATAAACTATTTTCAATATAACATTAATTAATGTTAATGTTTCATTCCTACAACCAATATTTCTAAATTAAAAAAAAAAATTATAAGCAAGTATTGGAACATACACCATTTAACTTTGTCAAATATCAAAAATGAAGAAGTGAATATGAACATCACATCCAACTCCAACTTCAAAGACTGTAAAATGAGTATTTAAAACTAAACTTCGACAACTGCAAACAAAATCCCTGCTGCAAATAGCATGGCATAAACTATTTAAGCAAACTAAATTTTATAAGTATTAGAAGAAAATTAAACTTTTATAACAAATATTGCTTTATACAATCTTATGGCTTCTCAACAAGTGGTTGGATCAGGGTACATCTATTGGGCAAAGAGATTTGTGGTTTGGTTATTGCAGCGCAATGCTTTCTAAATGCTACTTCTCACTTGGAATGCAAGGGATTTTTAAATTGTTGAGGGACAATGTTTTGACTTTGCCATTATCAGGTTTTCAAACTTTTTCCTCCATGGCCAGGTGTTGTCACATTTTAGGTGATGTGGGGCAGGTTAGGAAACTAGGGTCTAACAGGAAGGTTCTAATAGAGAGAGTTTTAAGAGGGTAAACAATTTAAGGTTTGGAATTTGGAGGGAAATTGCACTGAAATTTGACTTGATTTCTAAAAGGCGAATTATTATTATCACTATTATTATGCCCTCCATCAACTTATTAATCAGAATTACCTAAAAAACATGGCAATTATCAACCATGCATGCTAGCCAGAAATTGGCATCAGAAGATATGCTTTCTCAAGAAAATGGTGCCAATAAATTTTCATAAAGTTGGATTTATTACTCACCTACTTGATGATGAAACAAATGCACCAGGCAAGTACAGTCAACAAAAATGCAATTAACATATCCTACAACTGCATTGAAGAGTAAACATATGCAGAAAAAAAAAACTGAAATACCAGATAAACAACTATCAACAAAGACCAACTAAAGGAACCATCAAAGAATATTCAACTTAAAGGACATACTTGCTTTGATTTGTATAAATTTTCGCCAGTAACATCTTTGACAGCAGTATAGCCACTGAAAAGAAGCGAACTAATGAAGTTAAATTGACAAATCTACAGGTACAGTATAATGTAGTTAAATTATCAAGCAAAAAGCTTCAAGGACCAGTAAGAAAATATTGATATAATTGGGTGAGTGTAACCTAGAGCCATTTATTCAATTTAAGAAAATGGAACCTGCAACAGACCTGGTTACCTTCGGCTCGGAAGTGTGAACGCCACCCTTCAACAAGGTGATGTGGACAGTAATATCAACAAGCACAGCATGGAAGGCATCAAAATGAACAGGGCAATATGAATGTAATCCTAAAAGAGCTTTAGGAGGAATCCGAAATTCATGGATTGCAGCTGAGTATGCATCTGGAGAAGCCTGCAGACTAGATCCGCACATAGAACATTAAAACTGCAATTTGATTTTGGAAACAGTGCCTGACTCCACTTTGCATGGAGCATAACAGAATCAAGAAAAATCTTGCATCTAAAACCGTTCAACAGAGAAGATAGCCAAAAAAAAAGAAAAAATAAGTTAACTAACCCATTCGCAAATAGAGGCGCATGCATAAGCTCAAATTTCAAAATGACTGCAGAAGTGGACAAACCCTGGAAATTTGAGGTCATATCAGTTCCCGTTGTAAAAGAGACAAGTGCAGAAGGTATTATGAGCGTTCAAATAAGGTGGACAGACAGGAATAAAAAAGATGTGCAATTCTCTAGAAAATGTCACAAAGATCAGAACAGAAGTAACATTCTGCTCTTTCCAATCCAGTGGGCATTGACAAATCCTACAAGCCAAGTATCTTCTATCAGATATGTCACTATGGCATTAGGGCCCCATACAGATATAGGACCTGTATGCACCTAGAGACCAATACGCCAACCTGCTCACTTGCTCCAGAAAATCTCCACTCTTTCTGCTCTATTTTACGTTTTCCTCTTCCGCATACAATTCTTTGATTACACAAACAAGCATTCATGCTAATAAACCAATACCTCATATTTATCCAGTGATAAGTTAAAAGAGATCATGACAGATAGAAGGACGTCCTGCCTCGCATATTTGATCCGAAAAGGGTGTGTTGAGAAACTGTGATCAGTGTCATCAATCCTCCACACTCCACACACATCATTAGAACCCAAATCAGGTGCTGCAGATCAAAGGAACATGACCCTACATATTAGCTTCATTAAAAGAAACAGCAATTGAAAAGTACAATCCCCTTATGAACTAAATGTATTAAATTGAACAGATTTTTAATTGAACAAATAAATAAGGTATCTATTGTTAACCTGAGACAAGAGGATGAAATATTAAAACAACAACATCACTGATTGATTAAAGACCAAATCATTCATTGCACTTTATCTCACTTGAGAATAATATTCACAACTTTCCCCACAAACTGGGTTCTTCCAAATCATGCGTGCATGGAAGTAAGCAAAGGGAAACCTTAAGACTGTGTAGTGAATGGGTATGCAAAAGCTGATAGTTATTCAATCCCAATAGTAGGGACATGAACACACCAAAATCTTTGATATGTTTGTTGCTCAGCTTCAATTTCCTAAGATAATATGTTATTTCAGTATAACACAGCCAGCCGCAATGCTTCATCATCAATCATCTTGAAATGACCATGCAAATAATAGAGAATAGTGAGAGTTAGACAAAGCAATAAACGTACAAATCATGCCTATCCTGTGAGATGTTTCAGACAATATGATGAGACCATAATCAAGTGCCAAACTAAGGATACAGCCATGCAAATTTACCCAACGTGACCACTTCCAAAGCCAACCTGACTCAATCCACAGGGATGAGTTTTCTAACAAAGTAGGGATAGGAAAGAATTTTGGTCTGGGCTTTGCAGGTTGAGGTCAACCTGAGATGGTTCTTAGTCTAAAGGGGATGACATTAATGTTATTTGTTTTTGTAATGATAGGGCTGGGTGTAGTGTCAAATTCTTCTATAAGATGCATTTCAAACTTTATTGAGTTCCACAAGATGCTAGACCTGACCTCAGAAGGAGGCCTGTTTGTGTGATTTAAAGTTGACAAGCTTTTCCAGGTCCCAAATAGATAGTTTCCTTGTTTCCTCAAATTGAGAATTTCATTTCTCAAATGTGTCTCCAGCCTATCTGCCGAAAGGCTCTTCTGACCACTTCCCTACTTTTGGACACTAGGAAATGCAGTCAAGCTCTTCTCCCTTCCATTTTGAGAACATGTGGCTTAAGGAGGAAAAATTTATTTCTTTATTAGGGAGTGATGGAATAAGTACGAAATTAGTGGTTCTCCGAGCTTTTGATTGACTATGAAGCTAGAGTTTTTGAAAAAACAAATTGTAGAAACTTGAAATAAAGAGGTGTTTGGCATATTAGTGTTAGGATTAATTGCATTTTGGCAGATTTAAAAGATGTGGATAAAGCCAATTAGTTTAATTAGTTTAATTGATAATGCTTACATTAGACAAAGTTTTATCTTTAAAGACTTAAGAGAAGTTGTTGGTCTTATTATTTCACCTTCTCATAATGCCTTTGCGGCTTTGCCAAGGAACATCAGATTTTGGCTGCAACCCTCATTGTCAATGAGTGTATTGATTCTAGGTTCAAAAGTTCTATGGTTGGATATTTGCAAGCTTGATGGTGAAAAACCATGTGCCCACATTAGTTTGGGTTTTCGGAGTGTATGGGTTTTGGAGATACGTCAAAAAGGATCATTTTTTTATTTCTTCAATGGAATTTTCCATTTTGATTAATGGCATTTCTATAGGGTTTTTTTTTTTTTTTTCTTTTTGGAAGTTCTAGAGTGCTGAGGCAATAAGAACCTTTATCTCCTTTCCTTTTTGTTCTTTTATGGAAGCATTAAGCCTTATAGTGTGTAATATTAATGTCAAGGCAGGTCATACACAGCAAATCAAATTAGAAGATACAAAAAACTGTATAGAAATAAATGTGTTATTTGGTAGGTATGTAAATAAGCAATGGTCGCTAAATTAGAAAGTAAGGGAATGCACATTTAATTTTTCCATATCCATCATTTAATCCAAACCCCAAAAATATTTTAAGCTTCGATTAGCCATAACAAGAAGAATTCATATATTTGCAAACACACCGTCATATTGGACCACTCTAGAGGGAGTGGCGAGGGAAGAGCTGCCACCTTCCTCCCATCTCATGGTAATCTTAATCTGATACCATCTGCGAGTGTAGAAATAAGGGGTAGCCCAAACCACTAAAAGAATCATGTAAGAGATGGCAGTAATACTGTGGAAGTAGCAAGAATTGAGAGAGATAAACCCTTGTTGGAAGAGGTCGAGATTATGAAAGCGATGAATGTAGACGGCAACCTCATGCAAGGCTTCGAACTCCGACATTGGGTGCTCTTTAAGCTTTGGATGGGGTGGGGACTGTCCTGGCTGTAAGATAATAGGTTTCGCAGCATTAGCCAACCTCTTTGGGGAGCTGGAAGCTGACGAAGAAGGAGGAGGAGGAGGAGGAGAAGACGAAATCTTATGGTGATTGAATCCAATGATCCACCTTAGACGCCTCAGTAACATCACTTCCACTCCTTCCTCCCACCAACACTCGCATCCCTCCCAATTTCCTATCGATTTTCTCCTCCTTTATTCGATTGATGTGGTGGCGGTGAAAATCTCGAAACCTAGGTTTCGCAGTTCCCTGAAACCTCAAATTCGCGTCGATCGGCCGTTTGTTTTTCCGAGGCCCCGCAGGAATCGATCAAGCGGAGATGTTGAGGTCGCCGGCAATGAGAGGGGACGGAGGGTCAAAACGGACGAGACTTTGTTCCTCTTCTTCTTCGTCGTCGTCGTCGTTGTCGTCGCCGTCGTCTTCGTGCTTATTTTGTCTTCTTCTGATGGGTTTAAAGGGGCAGAATAGAACCAAAGAAAGCGCTGGCTTTCATTCATCGTCGTATTAATTGAATACGATAGGCCATAAGTTGTAGGCCTAAATGAGCCGATCTAAATTTAAAAATAAATAATTATTTTCTTACTTATATTTTAATAATTATTTGATTTATGATTATTTTTATTGCAACCTCAATCTTAATTATGATATTCGTAATTTTTTAATATATTTATATCTATTTCGAGAGTATAGTATAGAGTTAATATGGTGAAATTGATAATTTTTTAACAAAATTTCATTATTTTATTTAACTACAAATAAAACATGAAACTAATTCAAAATGTTGTTTCAAACCCTCACTCTTGATATTATTGCTACAACAGCACAATTGAAGCGCGAAATATAGATAATGTTTTTCTTAACATCTTTATATCAGTAACATTTTATCCAAGTAGGTAGAATAGTGACCTAATTTTGAAAATAACAAAGTTATACTCCAGCTGTCCTATTTTCCCTCCCAGCTGTCCGTCCTTATCCGTTTCACCGTCAGTCCTCATTCTCCGCTTCGCCGCTCCTCCTCGTCGCCGCCGCCCGTCCCTGTTTCGCCATTCGTGAACGTTACATCTCCACATTTGAACATTCGCCTCCTCCGTCCGCTGTTCCGCCGATCGCCTCATCCGCTCCTCCACCGTTCCGCTGTTAGCCCCTGCTTCTTCGCCCCTATGCCTTCGGTCGCCCCTGCTTTCTTCCCCATTCATCTTCCCCCGCGCCTCCACCTGTCTCCGCGGGACCACAACTTTCTGAGCATTTAAAAAATGCGAAATAATTGAAATTATTTTTTTACAACTGTCTCTATCACATTTCAACTACAAATAAATTTTGTGCCCCACGGGCCACTGCTGGCGATAAAATATTTAGAGTTTGAATTAATACAGAAATTTATTAAAAAAATTAAATTTTATAAAAACTATACAGGTAAATCACACAAAGATCACAAAATTTTAGCTTTCTTTTTAATTTAATTGCTAAACTTTAATTTCTTATAAAATGATAACAAAACTTTAAAATATTTTACAATATGATCACTAAAGTGATTTTTGGATAATTTCTTACCAAAATTCCTGACGTGGCAATGGCCACATCATCACTACGTTAGTAATTTTGACTAAGAACTATCAAAAAATCACTTTAGTGACCACATTGTAAAATATTTTAAAATTTTGTTATCATTTTGTAAGAAATTGAAGTTTAGTGATCAAATTGAAAATAAGACCAAAATTTTGTGACCTTTAATATAATTTACCCTAAATTATACTGAATATTTAGATTTGGGTATATATAGACTATATCTGCATTTGAATTTATTCAGAGATATAATAAAGAGAAAATCACCCACTCCTGTAAATTAGTGAAGCGAAGCATGAATACCCTAAGTGAATAAAAAAAATCAAAAAACTAAAAATAAAAATAAATTTTGTGCAATGCTCGTTTAAATTATAATGCAATTGTAATTTACTTCTGTCTCTATTTCTCATAATCTATATAAAAAATCACATAAATTAATCATAACAAAATTATTGTAATATCTCTAGAACCTGACTAACCTTGGTTGTAGTGATTATCAGACGCTTGTGTTGGTTGGTTGGTTGCAAATTAATATTAAGACTCTGTTTAATTTGACTATATTGTTTAATTATTATTTTAAAAAATAGATAAAATTTATTAAACTGCAAATAAATTTAGAAACTTTAATTCTCCATTTTTTATACTAAAAAAAAGTCACCAAAACTTCCATGAAACTATAAAACTATGACTTGAAAAATATCTGCCAGCAATGTAATAGTTTAGGAGTGGCAATTCTCATAAAGGGGTTGTTTGACAATTTTTAATTGAGCTTATAAGATAGTCGACTTATAAGTTGTGTAAAGTTGGTTACCATTTAAGTTAATAATGTATTTGAATAAATGTACTTTAAACTGTCATTTATATATTTATGTATTTGGATTTAAAAAATTAATAAATTATTAGAACTTAACAAAAAATTTAAATAGATATGTTGTTGAATAATTTAAATAAAATTTATAAAAATACTTATTTTTTATTTATAAATTGATATTCAACTGATAAATTTTTTATCATTACATGTTAATAAATGATGTACAATTATTTTAAAATATATTAATATAATACTTTATATTTAAATTTATGTTTAATTCATAAAAAAAATACATATATATGTTATACGTAGAAAAGCAGGGCGACGATGGAGATAAAGATGGAGGCAACAATAGAGGCAATGAAACCACGATTGATAACAACAATTAAGGTGATAGCGATAAATGAAGTTGGAGGTGGCGATGAAGGAGGAGATGGAGGCAACTACGATAAGGCTAAAGGCGACAGGTAAGGTGGGACTGATGGAGGTTGCGACGACGACGAGAAGGAGATAGGAGGAACAACTATGGAGCGGTAATGTTTAAGGGTAGAAAAATAAATATTAGAGTTTTATGAGGGCAAAATGATAAACCATTTGATCAACGCAATAAGCTACCAACATCGTTTTTGGAAAAGCCGGGGGTAATCTTTTTCTAAAACGTTGTTGAAATATCGTTTAAGCTCGTCAGCATTTAAGTTTTTTTAATGTTTAATAAATGCGTAACAAAATAAGTTATACAACGTTTAAACTTCAATGACAACTTATCAAAACAAAGCACCAAACCCTCCCTCCCCCCTAAAGGCTTGTGGAAACATGTGGGTATAGTACTCGAATTTTGCTACTTTGTCAGATAGAGCCTTACAGAGACGAGATATCGCGATATACCGTTCACCCATTTATCTATCCCATTTCCTTACTCCAGCAATCGGCTCTCACTGTCGCCTCGCCTCTGGCCACTACATCTTCTCTCTCATTGTTGTTGTACAGATAGAGGGTGTGTTGTTGCGGTGAGATGGAGGATGCATAGGCGATAAAGAGTCGGCGACGAGAGCCGGTTGCTGTAGCAAGGAAATGGGAGAGAAAGGTAAGTCGGGTGACTAATTAATTTTGTGATCGAGTGTTGAGTGGGGGGTAATTTTGTTAAAACAGTTTTGTCTCAAGAAGCCTCTCAGTATTCCTCTCTAGAAAAGTAGCAAAAACCGGGTATGGAAGTCCTAAGGTCAAAGCACATTGGTGTGGAAGAAAACAGGAGTAGGGAGGCAAACAAGAGCAGTGACGAAGGAGCAATGCTGCCTAAAAACAAAATAAATAGTAACGATCAGAGGCACAAGAGCTAATAGTGGAGAAGGTAACCGAATACAGTTGAATGACGGAAGGTTATTTGGAAGTCTAAGAAGGAGCATATGAGCCAGGAAGCAAGGTAGAGAATGAAAAGTTTTTTGAAAAATTAAGAATTGAGGGTTATTTTTGATATTTTGGAGGTTATATATATATATGTATATATATACTTGGTAGATAAGGGATTTTATTTAATCAAATGGTAGAATCCCCTTTTTTTTCTTATGTGTATATATAGTTATCAAAAAACTATCAATTATTGTAGACTTCAGGGCTTAAGATATTAATATTCAAGACTAATTAAAATATAATATGTACACATATATAAATAATTATCTAGGAACTATATTATTATTTAACATGTATATTATGATTATTCTTCAAAATCATTTAATATAATTGAAACTTCAGAATCAAAAAATATAAAAATTATTGTTATAAATATATAATAAGTAATTTATTTGTGCAAGAGAGTGTCTCGATCATGATATGTAAGTGACCTACAAAGAAGAAACTAGTTAGGGACGTGTGTGAGTTCACACGCAAACCTTTTAATATTTAAGTTAGTTTTGCACTCGAAGTGAAATTATACTATCAGTATAATTATAAGCATACTTGGACAAAGGAGGTAATTTTCTTGTTTATAATGAGGAGAATAACAGGAATGTCGGGTCTTTTGGTGGGCATATTGGATTCATCTAAATTTATCGACAAATGTATCAAATGTAGGGTCTCTTGTAGGGCTTGTATAATACCTAAGAATTTTTAAGGGATTCAAGAGTAATTTATCTTGGTGCGAAAATAAAATTTTCAGAAGTTTGAGGATTTTAGTATAATTTCTCACAGTTGTGAGTGACCGAATCAATTATAAGGAGTGCTCTGAAGGTGAGATATTTAAGGAAAATGATATTGTATTGGTGAGCATTTCGAGAAAAAATTTATGGCATTGAAAGAAGTTGGGTCAGATACAATTTTTGGTACAACGGTGTTTGAGGCAGAAAGACCGAATTATCGTAAGAGACTTTTGAGAAATCAACGGAACCCTGAGAAGGTTCATATTTTACATCAGCAACAATCTTTAAGTGATTTCGGGATGAAACAATGGGGTTTCGCAATCAAAGCATCATTTCAGGCCAAAATGTAATTTTTGAAATTATTTGAAGAGGTCGAAGTAACATTATTTCTGAATCTTCAAGGGTCAAACAAGAAGTTTAGAACGTGAGGGTATCAACAAAAATTTTGGAAAGCACAAGGGTTTTGTGGAAAGGGCTGAAATGGAATTTTCAAACTTGAGATGGGCAAAAGTGAAATTTTTACAAAGTTTGGACAGCCATGGCCGACCAAGCTGTCGGTCATCGCCGATTTTGGCCAAGATTGGTTGAGGGAATGGGTTGAGGGGCCTTAGGGCTAGGCTTAGGCCATTCTTTAGCCTACAAACCGGCCACGTCAATGGAAAACATGGTCAAAAATTCGGCCAAAAAGTGGAAAAAATTTCAAGCCACTATAATTGATTGCGGAGGTTGTTTTCGAGGGTTTTGGATCAATTTGAGGCAAGTAGAAGTGTTAGTGGTCTTGGGTTACACGAGATTGGTCGTTTAAAGGCTCAATTTTGGCTATAAATAGCCAGGTATGGCTGAGGGTTTTTCATAAACTTTTAGTGGCTAGATCTCGTGTTTTTGGATGAATTGGGGAAGAGGATAAGGGGCATTTGTTCCCCAAGTAGAGATGAAGGTTTCTGGAAATTTTGGAGCGTTTTGGTGTAAGATCGAGTGAGATTCAAGGGTTGGTTGGAAAAGCGGACGGAAGCTTTGGCCAGACCTTTAAACTATGTTGCATAGAAATGGAAACAGGAAATGTTTCCGATAGGAAACAGAAACGTGGAAACAGATATTCTTCTAAAAAAATAGGCATAAATAGGGTCCGAAAGGAGAATATGAAATGTTTCGAAAAAGGGAAAACGGCTCATATGAGGTGTTTCCATGCAACATTACCTTTAAATGGCCAGTTAAAGGCTTTCCAGTGGTTGTTTCAGGCCAAATGATGCACCATTGGGATCGACTTGATAAGAAGATCAGCATTGGAGAAGTATCCAACATTGTCGGTGTGCTGGCATCGGAGAAAATGACCGGTGCATAGGTTGCATGTGCTACTCATCACGTGCATCCCACGCTCCATAGTATAAGGCAGGGGTAAGTTTTGGATTTTTTTTTAAAGTTCTTAGAAAATTATTTTATGTATTTTTGTGAAAAAATATTTTAGAAAGTATTTATTTTGGAATATTAGAGAGTAAAATTGAGAAAAATATGAAGAAATTGTCAAAATATAAGTGTTGATGTATTTTTTGTATAAATATGGTATATAGGGATCGTTGTGACTCAAGGTAGAGTATAAGTGTGATTATTTGAGGCTTGACATGAGAATTGAGTATTTGTACGCAAATTGAGTCATTATAAGTTCATCTAAAGGTAAGTGGTTTTCTCCAAAAGCTTATATATGTTATGATTTGTCTATGTTGAGCATGATAGTCATGAAGATGGCTAAGTTATATGAGCATCATGTCATATCTATGCATGTATTATTGCATCGGTATTTGTGATATTTTATTTGGCATGATATTATTGGCATATCGATATTTATGTCAGGATGGGATGTTGCCCTGATAGTATAATTGTAATTCCCCAAGAGTATTTGATGGAACAACGTTAGGAATACTTTGAAAGCAATTCGGGATTACTGCCTAGGGTTCCGTACCGGACTGGTTTGCTTGAGAAGTTACATTAGGGTATATGTTTGTCTATGTCGTTGCATTATGCATCCATGTAACTATTTTTAAACACTCACTAGAAAGTTCATATTCTAATTTGACTATGTCCCTGAAACATTTAAACGTCTCAGTTAGGACTTGTAGCATAAGCAAGGAAATAATTGAAATGTGATGACGTGTCCGATGGTTTTGACGAGTTGTTTAAGTATTCGTTTCTTTATAATGATTCAGATATATTTTTTGTAACACCCCGCTTTCTCGAGCATGTCATAACTTAAGAAATTTGGGTTATATTTTTTTTTCCTTTAAAACAATCTCAACATCATATAAATTTCCAAAATTTTCCATTTACCTACCTAGCATGAAAATCATCATACATAACAAATGTTAGGCTAGGTATTCACCAATAGCAGAAGCATGAATCGAACCTAAGCATACATAGAACCATATTAATATTACATGATCGTTTCAAACATAATCCATAATATAAGACTATTCATTAACATAATATAAGTTTTTCAACATGACTTGAAACATAACATAACCAGGACATATTCGGTTATTCGTGAAGAAGAAAAATGCAAAGAAACATTTATATAAAAATCATGACAACTTGAATCGCTACATCTCATCTATTTATGTGCATTCGCTGCAAAACCCAGGTGGAACGTTTAGATGTTTCAAATGCATAGCCCACGTTAGATGATGAATCACCTAAGTAAGGGTACATCATTCATATCTCACGCGTGTATGTAATGGAATATGATATAATTATTTCCGTTTGAGTCGATCGCACCCAACTGCTACTCTCCATTTTAATAGTCTACTCATCAGGCCAAGGTGTATGGTGCACTCTTAGCAGAGTAGCGACGCCAGTCCCTAATCCCAAACTCTTATGCGTTGTATGATCAATAATATCATCGTGAACATATGCATAATTTATTATCAATAAATGTAAATGCACTCTACATGATACATAACATAACATAACATAGTATGCCGATATGATATAATCATTTGCATAAAACTGGTTTTGGGTTGAACCACTTACCTTATTCTTTGAACGCACGCTTATTGAGGTTATCTTGTGCGAAAACCACGAAACTTGAAAGTTAAACACCAAAACTTTGAACACAAACCCCCATTATTTTTTTATCCTGATTTTTTTTCCATTTTTTTGTAAATTTTTCCGAGCACACACATGCCACTTAAAGCTTCCTCACGCGCCTTCACTCACTAGGGCTGACTGGCGCATGCACTGCATGCACCGATCATCTTTTTCATGCGACTTCCGAATTGCCCTGATATTTTTTGATTTTCTCATTCGTTTGGGCTCCGTTTCGCTCTCATTTGAACCTACGCCTTCCTCTCTTCACTATCTACAGGATTATAACTTCAAATTGCTCGCTTAGAGCCATTTTTCGACTGATTTTTCTCATATTCTAGCGAAACCCTTTTTTTTATGAAGTTTCGTATCTCCCTCAAACCTTAACGAAAATAGCTCAAATTTTTCAGAAATGACCCTCTAGACATAGGGAACAAAAGTCCTTTATCCATTTCCCTCAATTTTACCTCGAATTTTAGGATCTGAGAGTTTAATTTTTGCATTCTCTCGGCCATCTCCAAAAACCTTTATTTATAGGTGATTTTGAGCCTTCAAATTCTCATGACTGGTCAATCCAACCTTCTTGAGGCTTCTACCTGCCCCATATTTAGTCCAAAACCCTCTATTAAAGCCCTCAAAACTCGATTTACAGTAGCCTATTTTCAGCCATAATTCCGGCCATTTTGCTTCCTTTTGTCAGCCATGGATCGGTCCAGGCCAAGCCTCGAGGCCCTTCAACTCATTTCCTCGAGTTTCTTGTGGCCGAAAGCAGCGATGGGAGGTCTGGCCAGCAACTTGGTCGGCTATGGCAATGTCCAATCTTTTGAAAATTGCACTACAACCCCCTCAACTTTTTAAATTGCATTTGACACCTTTTCTTGAAGCCCCTAAGCTTCCCAATAGTGCCATTACGACTCACAAGCTCTACACTTTCCATTTCATCCCCGAAAATTCAAGAATAATGTCATTTCGTCCTCCCTTAGGTAGAATTAAGAAATTGCACTTAGCCCTGAATGTACATTTTAATCGTAAACTCTTTTGTTTCTTCTCGAAACCACTGAAGTGTTGTTTTATATACTAAATATAAACCTCCTTGGGGTTTCATTGACTTCTTGGAAGTCTCCTACGACAATTTAATTTTTTCAGCCTGAATTATAGCTGTACCGAAAACTGTCTCTGATTTGGTTTCTTTCAGTGTAAAAAAAATCTTACTTTGAAACATTTGGCATAGATATGCCTTTCTTTTTGGATACTTACATCCCCGGTATTTCTCCTCATATATTTGGTTGACCAAGATTGACAATTTATCTTGTAGATCATTGAATACGACTATTCTAATGTCATGGAATAATGAAACATGATACGTATGATTCATTACAAATATGGGACCTTACATTTTTAGTTATGTTGGAAAACTTATGTTTCCAATAAAAATTAGTCTTATTAAATGTATGAGAGATACGTATTGCAAATGATGTTTGAGAGTCGATAATATAATATCATTATGTTTAATGTTATTTGAGATATCATTTAATTGTATATGAGGTACTCAATTGCTATTTTCAAGAGATGGTTCTCCATATATTTAAGTATTTGAAGATACTATGGTATAATTTTTTATGTTATGAATAAAGTGATTTTGGTTATGCACCATATCAGGTTTTGATTGTTGTTTCCGCATTTGTGAATGATATGTTGAGAGTTTTATTTGAAATACGGTACTTGAGGTGTTAAGAAATGTATCATGTAAAGAGAATGTATATTTATACGATGAGCCCCAATATAGTGACACCTCATAAAAAAAGGCGGGGTGTTACAAAAGGACTTCTTAATTTGCATGGCCCACAAGAGTCTTCTAAATGTCTTAATTACAGGTATCATGTGAGAATTTCTCAATGATGTGTCGAGAGAAGCTTCCCGAGAGTCACTGGACATGTCTTTATATTCAACTATGCTTTTCTTGTGTAGCATAGTCACTCGCACAATGTCTCGGCCCACTTAGTCACATAGCTTCACTCAACACCACTCAGCTGTCAAGGAATTCTCACTCAAATGTTTCATCACTTGCGTGACAATAGTCTCTAGGCCCACTTTTTTAAGTCCAATTCTTCAATCAATTGTGAACCCATTTTTTTATTGGGCTCTTAATTGGAGCATAACAAGAATAATTTCAAAAATTTAAATAATACATATTTCAATTGAAAAAAAGAATCTTTATACTTATAGAAATAAAAAAAAATAATGTTTTACATTAAGATAATTTTTTTTTTTTTGTGAAAATAGATAACACGGAGTACGTTACAAACTTACAATAGAAGGTTGGAGTGGCTGCGATTTTTTGGGTTGCCCTGCTCGCAGTTTTCTCGTACTCTTCTCCGAACAGTCGGAACAACCAAGCAGCGAAGAAGAGGAACTGAACAAAGCATCCATCCTCCAATAATCCAATGGCTTCCGAAAGCAAATCAACCACTGCCGGTACCAATGGGAAGAAGAGGAAGCAGCGATATCTTCCACACAACAAAGCGCCCAAGAAGAAGGGCTTGTACCCGATACACCCAGGACTCGAGGGTTTCTTCATCACCTGTGAAGGTGGAAGGGAGCGCCAAGCCGCTCATGAATCGCTTAACCTTATTGACTCCGTATGTCCTTCTCATCACATTACTCACCCTTTCGCCTTCTACCCTTCTACTGCTCCTGTTCTCTTTCCCCACAAAAAGAGAAAAAAAAAAACCTTCAACCTTTCTATGACTCTTGTTGATTTACAAAGCTACGAGTTTCTATATTTCTGATATACAGAGAGGACAGAGGTTTTTGGGTGTTTGAATCTCATGTTCATTTAGATTATTGGGGTGGGGGGTTTTGGATTTGATTTTTGATTTATTTCTGGATATGGATTGCGGTTTCTGTACATTGCTGGTAGTCGTCTAACTGAGGGTGCTATGGTTTTGAAGAGGAGAGGGAGGAGGAGATATTTTAGATGGGAAGAGGAGAGTTGGCCATGGTTGTAGTTGGAGAACTGGAGGGGAGGGAGAAGAAGAAAGTTGAAAAGAGGCTAGTTTGTGAAGGATATCGATCATGTGGCATGGCTTGAGTGGTTTAGTAAATGCTTTATAGAACATGAGGGATTTTGTCTCCTTTTTAGCAAACTTCAGGCAAAGACGGTGTAATTTGCCCTTTTTTGTTTTATTTTTAATCAAAAAAGCATATCAACATCCTCAGTCTACATTTGATTGCTCATGTTTGTAAGTAACAAGGTATTGTGTGGTTTCGGTTGAAGTGACTAAAACCCTTTGATTTCGAAGGAGACCAATTTGTAAAGGAAGTGGGGAAACAAAATTCACAGTTTTGATAAAGAAGGTGCCTTTTTCATACTGTTTCAATTGAAACTACCATGGTTTGATCAAGACATTACACTGGGATTGAAAAATTCTACAAACATCAAATCCTAGGTCTAGGAGACGCTGGAGGGAGAGAAGAAAGAGATGATTAAAATAGTTACGAAAAGAACCTAGAACTGTTGTTGGGCATCACATTGTGAATCTCTGGTTGGGCATAATCAGTATGCGTTCGTAAAGGACATGATGGTTGGTCTCTTGTTAGTGTGTGTGATGAATATACATTGTGAACATCTGGTTGCTTTTCAACGAGCTGCTTGCTTTATCTCTGTCATTTTTCCTCCTAGGCAACTGATCTCTTTCTGTGCTTCTCTCTGGCTCTCTCCCTTAGTTGTCTCAGATTATTTCTAAGAGACCAAAATCTCATGACCGTTCTAGGAGACCTGGGTCTCACCCTCTCTCTCCCCTTCTCTTTATATACATACATGTATATATTAATATATTATTACTTCTTTAATAGTTTACTTATTATAATGCTACTTTACTTTTGTATTAGTTGTCATTTGTAAAAATATGATATTTTATTTTTTGGTTATTATGTATTAGAAATAAGATAGTTAATATTATTATGCATTAGTATAGGATAATTAATAAAATCATGCACACAAGTAGTAAAATAGTTATTAACTATTAGTAGCTGTAATATGCTATAGTAATTATATTTAGACTACTAAGTATATGTTATATTCAACCACTTTTGAAGCTGTCATACTTATATATTTGCAATAATTTCATTAGTGTGCACATATACACATATATTGAAAAAAGGCATCGCTAGTGAAGGAGGCTTCCTGCTTTGTGAGGGTCAAGGGAATGTTATATCATAATTTATGCATACTTACATCAGTACCCTGACAACATCAATAAAACTTCAAAGAACTATGGACTCCTTAAACATGTGTAATTACTCATATTCTAACATTAGAAATATGAATATATTAACTTTGCTTTATGTTTCCAATTATTTTCTAATGTTTCCCATTTTTCCCTTGGTTTCATCATGTTTCCAAGGCATTTCTGTTTCTGGTTTGCCTGAAAAACCATCCAAACAACATTTTGTTCCTTGCACGCTTGATTGTGAATGAATTGAGCAGCCTTGATAACACTTTGTACTGTTTTCTTTATTGCTTGTTGCATCTATCCTGTTACTTCTTATTTATGTTATTTTTCTGTAAAGCATCACATCTTTTCATTTCATGATGAGATATAGTGTTTCCATGTGTGCCTATTTTTTAGTTCATTTGTATGAATCATGACAGTTTAGTTATGATTTTCATTGGCACTGAATTAAACTTTTTTGAGGAGGGTGTTAAACTCATTTATATATGTGATAGGGGGTACAGAAGTCAATTACTTTAATTGCCACATGCAAAATCATCAGCATGCTAAACAATCACTACACTTGCGTGCAAGGTGGAATTGTGTTAGCATCCCACTTTGCTGATGTTCTCAGTTCTCTTGTGGTTATGTGGTGCAGTTCTATGAAGAGCTAGTTCACAGGGGGGATTCAGGCGCAAAACTTGGACAAACACCCAAAATACCTTTGAATAAAAAGACTAAATTCACATATTCTGATTCTTCTGATGAGGATGATAAGGATGATGATCCGAAGGATGGGTTGGAGGACAAAGATAAGCAAGGAATTCATACAGATGGTGATGCAAATGATGTAAGTTCTGAAAATACAACCGTGGATCCTTGTGAACAGGAAGGAAATGTAGATGACAAAGAAAAGAATAGTGCATGTCAAAAAAGTCAAGCAGTTGAAGGTGATCAGCTACCATTGAAGAAGCAATGTCTGGGAACAGATACATTAAAGTGTGAACATGCCATCCATGATAAAGTGGAGAAATCTGTCGACAAGTTAATAGAAGAAGAGCTTGAAGAATTAGGGGACAAAAGCAAGGTGAGTTAAAAAATTGTCTTCCCTCCAATATTCTAGTATAAAAGGTCTCTTACTGGACCGACTTCTTTTGTGAAATTAAAATGAGAAAAAGTTATTGCAAATTTATCTGTTTCTTGGATGGTTGAGTGCATAGGTGTATACTATTGTATTAGCTTTTATATGCAGAGCTCATGTCACTTGCTGGATAGCTGAGTGCATATTAATTATTTGAATTCCCTTTATTGGGATGGTATCTTTCAAACATTTGATGTTCAGTTGTAATTGAGGGGCATTAGTAAGGAGCCTAGGTTTCCTGGATCCTAAGTGCTAGGTGTATCGTGTACTGTGATATCAAACAAAATAGGGCAGGTATTATATGCATGTAGTAAAGATACTTACGGCTGAAAAAATTTAAATATGTAATGAAGATAAGAAAAGGTGTCAGAGATTTGCTCTCCAGATTTTGCCATATTTTGTTTGGTTTCATAACAAGTCGTCGTTTTTGGAACAGAGGCGTTTTCTCAACCTTGATTCAGGTTGCAATGGTGTTGTCTTTGTTCAAATGCGCAAGAGAGATGGAGATCCAAGCCCCAAGGAAATTGTGCAACATATGATGACATCAGTTGCCTCGACTCGGAAACACATGTCAAGGTTCATTATTCACTGCCCTGAATTTTATCATTTTTAGTGGGTTAGTACTTGAAAAATCATGTTTCCAAAGGTTTACAATCTGGTTTTAATCAGATTTATGCTAAGAGTGCTACCAATTGAGGTGACATGCTATGCTTCGGAAGATGAGATTACAAAAGCAATCAAACCACTCATTGCGCAGCATTTTCCTGTGGAAACTCAAACTGCACACAAGGTATTACTTGCTATACGTTTGTCCTTTACATGTCAACAAATGGATAAAAAAGTTGTGATGGTGCCAAGTAAAAATTTTGGAGAGGAGGTCTAATGGAATGAATCCAAAATGCTCATGCCTACCTGGCAATCTCTTCTCCAGCTGTTGGGTGGGGATTCATTGTGATGAATATTATAATGCCAATTTACTCTTCGCTATAATTTTTGGGCATTATGCATGGGTGGGGATGTAAATGGGGTCCCAATTAACACCATTTACATGCTTGTTTTGATAAAGTTTCAAAAGAGCCTTGTACCTGGACCTCTTTTTTGTACTTGTTTTCTCTTTAAATGGGGTTAATTGTCCCTATGCATGGGGGTGATTGTCTGAATCAGTGACTTATCAAAAGAAAAAGAATGCATATATGCATGCAAAGCAATATTGCACTGTATAACAATGATGAAAATAATTATAAATGTAATCTCCTTGAGAAGGATGCATGCACAGACAACATATTTCTGTGCATCCACAAGGCACATAATGATGAATCTTTTACTTGACCGAACTTTTGCAGCAAAATCACCAATTGATGATGCAAATCTCCTGGGGTGTTCTTTTTTGGTCATAACGTACATGACGTTTGTTCCATCAAATATGTTAACTTTGAATCACTGTGCTAATTGGATACATCGGACATAAATGTTAAGTCCAGAGAAGATCTACTAGAAACATATTTGTTGTCTAAGTTTGCATCGAGTAAGTCCTTAGAAGTCAGTGGAGGCAAGTCAAATGTCAAAGTGGCAGTCAGTTAGTTGGTTAGGTCTTCTACAACAACAACAACAACAACATATCCAGCCTTTATCCCACTATGTGGGGTCGGCTACATGAATTCTAGACTTCCATGTATTTCTATCGTTTGTCATATCTTCATTTAGATCCATATACTTCATATCGAACTTTAATGTCTCTCCCAAAGTCTTCTTGGGTCTACCTCTACCTCTTTTTGTGACTAATTGTTCCATTTCATCAACTCTCCTCACAGGAGCGTCTCTTAGTCTCCTTCTCACATGACCAAACCATCTTAGTCTAGCCTCTCTCATCTTCTCCTCGATTGGCACTACTCCTACCTTATTACGAATAACTTCATTTCTAATTTTATCCTTTCTTGTATGTCCGCACATCCATCTTAACATCCTCATCTCCACTACACTCGTCTTTTGCTCATGCTGGTATTTGACTGCCCAACATTCTGAGCCATACAGCAAAACTGGTCTTATAGCTCTCTTATAAAATTTTCCTTTCAATTTTAATGGGATTTTACCATCACATAACACTCCCGATACATTTCTCCATTTTAGCCAACTTGCCTTAATTCTATGTGCGACATCCTCGTGAATTTCTCCATCTTTTTGAATCACTGATCCCAAATATCGAAAATGGTCTTTTCTTTGTAAGATTTGGTCTTCTAATTTTATTATAACATCATCTACTCTTGCATTTTTACTAAATTTGCATTCCATATATTCTGTTTTCTTTCTACTTAATTTAAATCCCTTAGATTCTAAATTGTTTCTCCATAACTCAAGCTTAGTGTTCACTCCTTCTTTTGTTTCATCCACTAACACTATGTCGTCTGCAAATAGCATACACCATGGCACATCTGTCTGAATATCTTTAGTGAGTTCATCCATTACTAAGGCAAATAAGTATGGACTTAGTGCAGAACCTTGATGCAGTCCTATTGTAGTTGTAAATGGTTCAGTATCCCCTCCGCATGTTCTGACCCTTGTCTCTACACCATGATACATGTCCTTAAGGGCTTGTATATAGGCTATTTTGACTCATTTCTTCTCTAAAACCCTCCATAATACTTCTCTAGGGACCCTATCATAGGCCTTTTCTAGATCTATAAACACCATATGTAGGTCCTTTTGATGATCCCGATACCTTTCCATTAGACGCCTCAGTAAATATATAGCTTCCATTGTTGACCTGCCAGGCATGAAACCAAACTGATTTTCTGACACATTTGTTTCTTTTCTAAGTCTCTGCTCTATTACTCTCTCCCAGAGTTTCATGGTATGACTCATTAACTTAATTCCTCTATAATTTTCACAGTTTTGAACATCTCCTTTGTTCTTGTATATAGGAACTAAAGTACTCTTCCTCCACTCATCTGGCATCTTTTTTGATTTAAGGATAGCGTTAAATAGTTGCGTTAGCCAGGAGATGCCCTCTTCTCCCATGCATTTCCATGCTTCTATTGGTATATTATCTAGTCCCACTGCCTTATGATTTTTCATCTTTTTTAAAGCTTCCCTTATTTCATTTGAACTTATGCGTCGATAGAATGTGTAGCTCACATTCCCTTCGGAGTTACTAAGATGTCCCAACCTAACTCTTGTGTCACCACCATCATTGAATAATTTTGTGAAATACTCCTTCCATCTCTCCTTAATCGCTCCCTCATTTACTAAAACATTTTGATTGTCATCTTTTATGCATTTCACTTGATTTAAATCCCGTGTTTTTCTTTCTCTTGCTTTAGCTAATTTATATATATCCCTTTCTCCATCTTTTGTATCAAGTCGTTTATATAGATTCTCATATGCTTTTGACCTTGCTTCACTAACAGCTCTTTTTGCTACCTTTTTTGCTTCTTTATAATTTTTTTGATTTTCTTCATTGTTGCATTGATAAACCGCCTTATAGCAAGTTTTCTTATTTTTAATTTTCAATTGTACATCTTCATTCCACCACCAAGACTCCTTAAGGTTAGGGGCTCTACCATTTGTCTCTCCAAGGACTACCTTTGCCGTGCTTCTCAGAGTATTAGCCATTTCTTTCCACATTTGGTTTGTTTTTCTTTCTCCATTCCATTCCCTTCTACCCCTTAATTTTTCTTTGAAGATTAGTTGTTTCTCCCCTTTTAAATTCCACCACCTGATTTTTGGATTTTGTTTTAAATGGTTTTTTCTCTTCCAATTTCTTACTTGGACGTCAAGTACTAGAAGTCTATGTTGAGTAGTCAAACACTCTCCCGGTATTACCTTACAATCCCTACAACATAACCGATCCTCTTGTCTCATGAGGAAGTAATCTATTTGGGTGCTTGAGCTGATATTTTTATATGTGATTAAGTGTTCGTCCCGTTTTTTGAACCTCGTATTGGTTATAATGAGCCCATATGCCATAGCAAAATCTAGGATAGATTTACCCTCATTATTAATTTCCCCGAATCCATACCCTCCATGTACCTCTCTTTATCCGTTTCCGTCTCTACCCACGTGCCCATTTAAGTCACCTCCTATAATCACTTTCTCTCCTCTTGGTATCATTTGTATGAGTCCCTCTAAGTCCTCCCAGAATTTTGCTTTTATCTCATCACCTAACCCCGCTTGTGGTGCATATGTACTAAAGATATTCATAGTTATTCTTCCTAGACTAATCTTCACCATAATAATCCTATCCCCTATTCTGTTTACATCCACTACCTCATCTATTAAGCTTTTATCCATAATAATCCCCACTCCATTTTTCGCTCGATCAGTTCCTGTGTACCATAGTTTATATCCAGCTTCTGATAAAGTTTTTGCTTTTTTCCCTACCCATCTCGTCTCTTGAAGGCACATAATATTAATTTTTCTCCTAATCATCACATCCACCACTTCCATAGCTTTGCCTGTTAATGTTCCTATGTTCCATGACCCAATCCTTAATCTATGATTTTGTTTTTGTCCTTGACTTTGGCTTTGATTTTGTTTTTGGCCTTGACTTTGAATTTGATTTTGTTTTTGATTTTGATTTTGGTTTTGATTTTGATTTTGGTTTTGATGTTGATTTTGATTTTGATTTTGGACTAACTTCTTTACCCACATCCGTCCAAGCAAATGCGGGAACCCCTGCTCATTTATCACTACATCCGGGCGCCAATGCAGTGGCCCTAGCTCACTTGTCACTACACGGGGGCAGTGTAGCGCGTCGCTATGAAGGGTTACGCCCACGCCCAAACGTTTTTTCATAATTTGTCTAGAGTTCATGTTTTGGATCCGACTAAGTTTTACGTTGGCTGTCGGCTACCTAACACAACCCTCCTCCTTTATCCGGGCTTGGGACCGGCAGTGGATAACATCCCCAGGCGGAGTTTGGTTAGGTCTTCTAACGGTAACTAAATATATTGGGGGTAAAACCGGTGATAACTTACCCGTTAATTCCATTGTATTGTCTGCCCTTTATGTCTATAAATAAGAGGGCGGGGGGTAGTCGCTTAAGGCATGATTAGCGAGTGCAAGATCCTATGAGAGGAAATGCTAGTTCATGATAGTTCTTTGTAATCTCGGGTGATCAAGTTTGTACTCGTCAAAGAGGCTTGTGTACTGATTCATTCAAATTAGCGAAGGAGACTGCTCTCGGGGATTTAAAGGCTGGATGTAGGGTTGTCTCAAGGGATGATCTGAACCAGGATAAATTTGGTGTTCTCTTGTGGGGTTTGGTTTCTGTTTCTTGTATATTTCAATACTGTTATTCTTTGTTCTTGTTTCTATTTCTATCCTATCAATCCACGTGTGTGTGTGTGTGTGTGTTTCCTATCCTAAATAGAGTGTGTTCCAGTGTTCCCGAGTCAACAATATCTGAGCTGGAGTAGCTCATCTTGCCCTTATTTTTTTTTTCTCTGCACTTTTCTTTTTGAAATAGAAAAAGAATAAAAACTGTTGTTGCACAGAATCTAATTGGAACTTAAAACAAATATGCATATTCCACCATTTATCTGAGACAAATATGTCTCGAAATTTCTGATGGCCAGTTACAACATGTCATGGATTTTAGATGTTTCATTTTGGGTTCTCTCCCTTTGTGGTGAGATTACTTAGTTGGGGGTGGGGGGCAGGGGGAGTATCTCATAACTAAACCGCACCTATATCAAGTCACTTAATCTTGATTTGTGATCCTACTCCACATCCAGATAAAAGGGGCATGGCATTATATGAAATTCGGAATCAGTTCTGTTGTTTGTTAACGTTGGTTGAATCTTTTAAACATGCACTATAATCTGTTGTTTGGAACAGCAAAATCTTTAAACTATTTTACCTTTTGTGTTTGTGCGTGTAGTTTGCGGTATTATATGATGCCCGGGCAAATACTGGTATAGACAGAATGAAAATTATCAATGCAGTTGCAAAATCTGTTCCGGCACCTCACAAGGTTGATCTCAACAGTCCAGATAAGAATATAGTGGTTCAAATTATCAAGGTAAGATGATAGCTACCTGGGACTATTCTTTAGAGGCAAATAGTTTTCAATTGTTGAAACTTGCATGCTGTGTGAGTGTATGGGCGGTGGGCTAGTTAATTTTCAGTCTGGTTTTAGGTTAAGATGTCTGATCTCTGGTAGCCAGAATTATATTGGAAAGGTTGAAACCCTTTTGTACATACCGTGTACAATTCCTCCCCAACTGCATTGCACATAACATTATTTACTAATAATTTTCATGTATTTTTTCATCCCAACTTCATTAGGATCATGGGGCATTTTTGGGTTATTCACATAATTAACCCGTATACCTCTACCAACAATTCCCTACTCTCCCTCGGTGAATCACAACCATTAATTTTGGTATATGTAATTGTCACGACCCTAGGATATTAGAAGGATAATATTGTGATTGGGCTGCATATTGTTGTAATTTGGTTAGATGCCCGGGCTGTTGCTTTGTTTGTTGAGCTTCAGTTACAATAACTGAAGAACAACTAGGTATGCCTATAAAAGGCTAGTTGTAAGGGGATGGGATTCATTCAAGAATTGAAGATTGAATCTTTCCCTATTTTCCTAATTTCTCTCTCATTTTCTCTCTCGATTCTCTTCCCAACTCTCTCTCTATTTCCAATTTCTTTTGAATTTTATTGAAATTGTCACCGTTAGATATGAGGATCTGACAATTGGTATCAAAGTCAGCAGTCTTGGTAGCCGAACGGAAGCAGGTCAGTAGACGAGCACATCGAAAGCGACATGGACAGACAAACATTTGCGACTGGTGCGAGAGTTCCATCGAAGGTGGTGATGTGAATAGACAGGGGTTCGTGATTGGTGCGGGAGTTTCGTTGGCGATGGGATTCGAAGGCGACAGGTAGGTCTATTAAGACAATTAATTAGGCAGAACAAGAAGGCAGTTCGTGTCAACTAGAGGTGCCAGTTGGTGGAGATATGGTAGAAGGAACAAGAATGAAACGATTGGAAGCCCGACTAGATATAATGGAGACTGGCCTTCGCCAAACTCAGGAGCAACTGAAGGGTCGATTTGAAATGATGGAACTCGGGCTCCGCCAAACGCAGGAGGAGGTGAGTTGTGGTAGGGCTGAGAACGTGGCGACCAAAGATATGTCGATGTCGGTGGAGAAAAATGTGAAGGCTGAGATTACTAGTGTTCGTGAGGATGTTTCTAGTCTTCGGGAGGAGTTTGCTGGGTTCGGGCAACAGTTGAGTACTGTTTTGAGTTTATTTTCAAGATTGCCCCATGCAAGTTTGTCGGCAGATTTCCCCCCAAGAATAGTCACAACTCTGATCTTGGTAGGAGTAGGGATTCACAGTCGTACTCCGGATCCTTTGGACACAAAGGATCGACCAAAATTCGTAGCAGGGGCTTTTGATTGAGGGGGATATACAGGCCAGACCAATACCTCGATGTTGAGGCTGGAAATACCGGCATTCGATGGGGCAAGCCACGTTGGTGGATCCGGTGTTGTGAAAGTTTCCTTCACTATTACCGTGTGGTCAAAAGTCAAAAGGTAAATCTGGCCGCGACATATCTTAACGACATTGCGGATACGTGGTTTCAAGGGTGGAGTAGCGGAAGGGCCAAATTGAATTGGCAGGAATTTGTGGAGGAATTTTGTGTTCACTTCGATGAAAGAGCAATGACAAATGTGGTAGAGGAGTTCAACAAATTGAAACATGAAGGTGCAGTGGATGATTATCTAATCAGGTTTGAAGAACTGAAATCATTGTTAGCTCTCTCTTACCCGACCTTGGATGAATCCTACTTCGTGTGCAGTTTTATCAGTGGTTTGGACGATAAACTAAGGCCGACGGTGAAGATGATGCAACCAGCCATCGTCAAGCAGGCTGCAGAGAAAGCCAAGCTCCAAGAACTTGCATTGGGAATGATTGTCAAGAAGTACACGTTCTCCATGGAAGTCCAGCCTTTGTCCAGTCAACAAGTGGAAGGGAATCAAGGGAATTCTCAAGATTATCCTAACTCTAATACAGGTAAATCTTCTACTATGGAACAGAGAAAGAAGTTAGGGTTATGCTTTAAATGTGGAGACAAATTCAGTCCCGGCCACCAATGTCGGAGACTGCTATTGCACATGGAAGGATTAGAAGAAGGAAAGGGAGAAGGTGAAAAAAAGGTTGTTCTCCAAGAAGAAACCGGTGGCTGCAAGATGATGGCTAGAGAAGTGTGGCAGAAATTATTGCAAGACAAGATTCCAGAGGCTCAGCTAAACTTGATTCAGGCTGTCAAGTTTAAAGACAGAACTAAGACGGAGGAAGAACATCCAACGGCTGCGAACACTGCTACTCTTTGAGTGCCCCATGAAGAAGTGCTGAAGAGAAAGGAAGAAAGAAGGAAAACTAAGGCAGTAAAGGCTGGTATTGGTTGATCTGCCGATCCATAGTCAGCTTGGACACTTCTTGGGGACAAGAAGTTATTCAAGAAGGGGGGGGGGGATTTGCCACGACCCTAGGATATTAAGGATAATACTGTAATTGGGGTGCATATTGTTGTAATTCGGTTAGATGCCCTGGCTGTTGCTTTGTTTGTTGAGCTTCAGTTACAATAACTGAACAACAACCAGGTATGCCTATAAAAGGCTAGTTGTAGGGGGATGGGATTCATTCAGGAATTGAAGATTGAATCTTTCCCTCTTTTCCTAATCTCTCTCTCAATTCTCTTCCCAACTCTCTCTCTACTTCCAATTTCTTTTGAATTTTACCGAAATTGCCACTGTCAGATCTGAGGATCTGACAGTAATGGTCACATTAAATTATTTTTCCCTTGGGCTAACCATTTTTCAAGTTGAACATGCCTTTGGGCTCGTCTTAAAATTGTGAACATAACTCTTGTCAACTTGAATTATCCATCCATCCCTTACCTCACCCAGAATTTTGAGCCATAGTCAAATAACTAAAATTTTAATTTGCTAAAGTAAATTTTGAAATCAAACCACAGAGTTTCAAAACCAGCACCCCATGAAGTTTCCAAACCCCCATTACTAGTTTCAAAATCTTCCCCACAGTTTCTAATTATTATACTTTCACCTTCTCTCTCAAAATTTCACACTATACCTTTAAAATATGAAATTTCTTCAATTAAATATTCTAAAAAAAAAACAATGTAATACAGCATATTGCAATTTATACCCATTTGTAGACTAAAAATCCTATCACAAAAACTACCAAATTCAAGTTACAGAATGTAGCAAAAAAATTCAAGTTACATAACTACTACAGCAACAACATACCAAGCCTTTATCCCACTATATGGGGTCGGCAAATTCAAGTTACATAACTACCACAACAACATACCAAGCCTTTATCTCACTATATGGGCTCAGCCAAGTTCAAGTTACATAGTTCAAACAAAATGCAAGATTCTAATATCAGAGATAGAATAAATTAAAATTTAACAATTGAAATTTTCCCTATGCTACCTGCATCAAAATGGCCGCTTAATTATCTTAAGACATTGAGTTAGAGAAGGTCTGTATTCAAATCTTAACATGTGGCTCTAGGCCACAATGAGTATACTTATTCAGTAGAACTCTTTGACATCCTACTCAACTAATGCAATTGTCCTAGTTGCCACAATCACCACAGAAGTCTTGACCACCACCTTAATGGTGAGAAACTGAGTAACAAGAAAAGAATGACAGGGACCTCTTATCTATAGAAGGATTATAGGAGCATTTAGAAAGTTCGTACTCTTGTAACTGAAAGTACTCAAGTCATACATGTTAGTCAGATTATTAGAGAATCCTGAAACAAAGTAATTGAGCACCTTCTTAAATTTAATTATCAGCTTTAGGTTAATCTTCCTTCGGAATTATCTCAATGGGATGGCAGTGTGTGCTGTAACTGGTCTATGATGCTTTGATTGTTTTGGACCATTTTAAATAATTACTATCATTTAGCTTTCTAGTATTGTGTTGTGGATGAGCCATGGTCAGCCTCTTTCTAATGAAATCTGGACCAACTTACTGAAGTTAGAAATCTGAGATAATTGCTTCTGTTTTGGTTTCAATGAAAGAGGGCTACTGCTGTAGGAAGAGTTGAGCATGAAAAGGAGGGAACATGACAAATATGCTCTGGTTGTCTCAATTCCTTATGAAAGTGTACTTGCATAATAAAAGTGTAGTTGCAGGCCTGGGTTTGGCAATTTTTCTAGTCTCCTACCTTGGGTAATTTTGAACATTTTTTGACTGGGTTTTGATACAAACTAGTAAATTGTAGGGTAGCAAAATGGAATTAACCCAACTTAATAAATTAAGTTACTTCTGCTGCGTGCTCACAGAATTCTAGGCATATCATATGATTTTGCAATTTGTGGGTGAAAAGTGCCTCTAAGGTGCTATGATGCTCATATCGCCTGAGGCGCTAGGCACCAAAAAAGTGCTTGCCCAAGCTGAACAAGGTGCTAAATTAATAATAAATATATTTAATATAAAAAAGACAATAAAAAATGCATATAATATGAAACATAAATATATTTAATATAAAAAAAGACAATCAAAAAATGCATATAATATGAAACATCTAAAACATTCCTAAATGCAAATTCTTTTAATATTTTTCAAGCAAAGGCATAAAATGTAGCAGCAGATAAACAAGGTTGGGTTTGCTTTTCTCTACTTGATTTCTCATTTTTCCTCTTCCTATTAGATTCCTCCGGGACATAGGTGTGCATTCTCTGATTTTCAGAGACAATTATATTTTATTTTCATTTTATTTTATTTTTTTTCCTTTGTTACTGCCCAAGCATGCGCCTGAGGGCCTCAACGCCTCCGATGAGGCACTTGCCTAGGTGGCACCTGAGTAAGGGAGCCTTGCCTGGCAATGACCTGAGTGCCTCTCTTGCCTTTGACTACACTGGTTGGGTGGAACTCTTTTGTATTATTTTGTCGAGCTAACTGGCATAACTTGACATTGAAATTTCTCGGTGTGTTTATTCCTGTTTTCCCATTGGGTGACATTGTTTGGTCCAGCCGAATTGGTACTTGTATGTCAGATAGCACTTCTGCAGAACAACCTGTACTTGGTTGAATAGCATCAACCGATTCTGAATATGTTTACCATGTTTGGCGACAAGTGAAAGTTTCCTGTTCTAGTATTTGTCATTAGACAGGTTTATTTTTCGTTTCCCTCTTTGCTCTAAATGATCTTGATCCCACAAATAGACCCGTGTCTGTGTGCTTGATATTTATTAGCATGCATGTGTTTGGGCTTCCATGACAGTGATCCTATATTAATTGTTTATATGTGTGAACTTTTTCTTCTACAGACTATGTGCTTGATAGGGGTGGTGGAAAAATACAAGGAATTGGCGAAATACAATCTGAGGCAGCTCACATCAGCCAAGCCATAGCTCTTCCACTCTTTCTTCCCTTTAGATAAATTTGGAGTTGTTTCGTAGGTTCTCATGTCATCAAGCTAATTAATGTGGATCTAGTTTTCATCTGGTTATTTATGGGTTCAAGACCCTGATGAAGAAGAGCACGAGTTCTGAAAACAATTTGACCTGAGATATGCTATATTCTCTTGCAATAATAGTATTTTACAAGTTCAACATTTCATGGTTATGATCTATTTTTACTTCTAATAATTGGTGTTGTTAGCTGTGGTCTGGTATTGTCTATATGGAGCTCTAAGAGCATCTTCAATGTATAACACTAGACTTGACACCATTTTGGGGTCAACAAGGAATCTACACTAAACTTTTCAACTCAACACGTGCAAAAAAACATTTAATTTCTTGAAGATAAAATATTATTATTAAAAATAGTCAGTCACATTTTATTAAAAAAAATTAACAATTACTCGTAATCTTTTTAATTTTTTTGCAAAATATGTTATTCTAGTTAATTTTCTAACTTTTTAATCAACTTTTTTTGATTAATTTTTATCAAATTAATTGTTTATCCACCTTATTTTTTATCCATATCATTTTTTCAACTAATATTTTTAGTTAGACTAACTATTTCTCATAATTTTTTTTCACTTAATATTTCAACTAATTTTCTCACCTTCTTTTATTCACATTTTTTTTTTCACTTATTTCACAACTAACTTTATTACCTAACACTATCTAACTTTTATCCAATATATCATAATCTACCTTTCATTTATTTTTTTTTTCTATTATAAAAGGAAACACACTACCATCTATTTCATCTTCAACATTCCATGAAAGCGAAAAGAATTCATTTTACATTTATCTTCAAAATAAGTTACAAAATCGATCCATCTCATTTCTCCTCTTCATCTTCATCCTCAAATCTTAAAGATGAACTTGATCTCACTTCAGTAATGGACACACAAAAACAAGTGTCTAATGCACAACAAACAACATTAATGAATGTGTATGCTAACAACTACATCATTGTAACTTATCTCAATTAAGAAGACAACAACCAAGCATGTCATGGAGGCTCGATTCCTGGTCATAGAATGATTTATCGTGGGTGAGCAGATGTTAAATGTAATCTCTGGGTTGACTATTTTTTAGAGAACCCACAGTACATTGAATTAATGTTTTGTAGACTATTTCGAAGGGGTCGAAGTTTATTCCTTTGTATTATCAACTTCGTCGAACTTCGTCGAAAGTCATGATAACTACTCGTACAACGACGTGATGGATTCGACAGACTTGGATTGTCTAGTTTGCAAAAAATAATAGCTATGTTTCGAATGCTGGTATACGGAGCATCGACTGATTCTATTGACGAGTACATTAAAATCGAAGAGTCTACAACAATTGAAAGTATGAATAGATTTTGTCAAGCTATTGTAGAGGTGAATAGAGGGCATCACCTAAGATCACTTAATGTTAATGATGTTGCAAGGTTGCTCCAAATATGTGAGAAATGTGGTTTCCCATGAATGCTAGGAAGTCTAGACTGTATGCATTAGACTTGGAAAAATTGTCCAACAGCTTGAGTAGGACAGTACATTGGACGTAATGGATCTTCAACTATTCTTCTTGAGGTTGTAGCTTATCATGATCTTTAGATATGGCACATATATTTTGGTTTGCCCGGTTACAACAATGACATTAATGTGTTGGAGGCATTTCATTTATTCGCAAACCTTGTTGAAGGTATAGTTAATTCGACTTATTATGTTATTCAAGGAAAATAGTACAACATGGGTTATTACTTAGCCGATGATATATACCCTAAATGATCTACTCTTGTACAAACTATTCATGATCCCTGGGGTCCCAAAAAAATTTATTTGTGATGAAATGCAAGAAGTATGCGGAAAGGACGTATAATGCACATTTGGAGTTCTTTAGTCACGTTTTGCAATAATTAAGGTGTTAGTATTAGTCTCATAATGCTAGATTTAGATATCATCTACTTATTGTATTATGAGACTAATGATGTAAATCTTGCAAATATAATAAAACACGTTTTCATATTTTAAGGTTATATTTTCATTCATATATCTCCAATTTGTATATATACTAATGAGCCCTTAGATTTCTTGATGAAAGTTTTATTCTTAAGTATTAAGAATATGTGATGGAAACTTTTAGATAAAGGATTTTTTTAAAGTAATTCTTAATTCTTAGATTTCTCAGAAGTGGGTTATGATTAATTGATTACGAATTGACATATGGGTTACTACCTTTGATTAGTATGAGATACTAATGTTAAAAGATGGTGAGTCACATGCCATAATTCATGAGATGGATATAGTAGACATGTGGGTAGGTGTTAGTTGAACATTTACTGAATGTGACGCAAATGATAGATCACATGACTGAGAGGATCTATGATCTGTCACTGGCTTCAATAGTGTTACTGGTCAATACAATTGTCTTGTATATTGGTGCATGAGATTTGTCATTGCTAAGAACCGCCTAGTTTTTGTGTGGGAGATGTATTGTGTAGTCTCTATGCAATGACGTATGAAGGCAGGTGATTGCTAATGGGATCCATTGACCTCCGACGCGAGGTGAACATCCTATGTGATCAATGGTGGTTGTGATTTGTCGAACCCCTGGCCAAGGTGCACACGATTGGAAATGTGTTTTCAATGTCGGAAAGAGTTTCGAAGTGTCATCTCAATCACATCACGCTAGATCTTAACATAGCTATCGAGTTTGTGAGTTTGATCAGCCCATGACTCTCACTCGATCGGGATGTTAGTTGATGGAGAGATTATAGTACATGTGAATCAGAAACCCACATAAGTTCTCTTTGAAGTAAGACTTCATTACTTGTAGGATCGCCCTGACATAATATTAGTTGTCACTCAGAGTCTTTCGAGGTATATTGAGAAGATGGAAAGATCCTCATTGTAAACCAAAGTGTTTGGTTAGTGTCAAATAGTTTGACGTGTCCCGATTGCTACTTAGTAGTGAAACTATAAGGTCACATGCATATTCTAGTGCAGTGGTTGACTAAGTAATGAAAGTTGTAATCATTATTAAGAGTTAATGATGTCACAAAGTTAACGGATTGGGTTCAAGGTTTAAATCAAAAGAAGCAATTGTCAAGAGTTGACGGGCATGTCGTTAAGAGTTAACAGGGGCCTCAGTTTCATTATGAGATAATGAAATAGTTATTAAGTGTTAATAGTTGGCTTAGATGCAATTTATAAAATTTGCAAAAAGAGACAATTTAGGTCGACCGACTCTTGGATTCAATTGACTGAACCGTGGCAGAGTCGGTCGACCGTTTCCTTGAAACTAGTCGACCATGTTTATCAGCGAGGATTGTGATTCTGGTTGATTTTCTTATCATTTCTATAACAGTTTGGATAGACACATAAATGAGGAGGACGACAGCAAGGACGGTGTGCTTGGGGCATGCCTTTCCCTTCCCATCCTTTTCCCCTCTCTCTCTCTCTTTGTCGATTTGTCTCGTTTTGGGACATCTAGGGTTTATGCAACTCATATATAAGGAATGGAATCAGAAGATCAAAGAGGCTAATTATTTTTTATTCCTTTGTATTCTCTTTCATTCCAAAGTCTCTTTAAACCCTCATATTGCTCCCATTGATATTGCCATTTGCTAGAGTAGCAATCTTATCCATTAGAAAGTCTATTGGATTTGGAAAACATTGGAATTGAAGCCATTCTCAATTTCATCTCCTACACTTAATCTGGCTAGCACATAGGTTAAGTAGTAGGATTCATCCCTTACTTGGAGTGTGGACTAACTAGGCCTCTCGTGCTTTCGAGGGTTGGATTAGTCAACCGAGAAGTATCCCGAACAATTGGACTGTTCGGTAGAAGCATTTTTCGAGAGCTATCTAGCAGGCAAAGAAGTTGTACGAAAGGATTTTCATTCATTTCATCGGACTCAAACCACAATGAGGTATATGTTCTAAACCCTCTATGGTTTGGTTTTGGTTTTATTGCATATGGTTGTTGATACCGAGTCTTGCAAAATGATCTTGAACTTATTTCTGCTGCGTTCTTATTTATGTTTTTTCAAAAAAATTTTGAAAATAAAAACTTTTGCGTGATATAACAAATGTTGATGTTTTTCTTCACAAAAGACTAGCACGTTATTGGAATAAACATGTATTACATGATATAATGTTTGAGTGCATCATAATGCATAATATGATCATTGAGGATGAACATGATGTGCATGCAGACATCTCAAATTGGATGGAAGCACTAGCCCTGAAATATATATGGTGGTAGATGAAACGACTCGGTTTCAACAATTTCTTGCTCGACATAGGCAAATCAAAGATAAGGAAGCTCACCTCGCACTCCGTAATGCATTAATTGAACATTTGTGGGAATTACATGGTAACGGAGAATGATCATAAAATTAGATGGTGAAAATGTTTAATAATATTAGTGAATAATTATTATTCACCCATTATCTATGATGTAATGTTGGGGACATCTTATCCACTTTTCTATATATAATTTACTTTTCATTAATAAAGTATGTTTATTTTACCAGAAAGAAGATGATGGTTTCATCCTAATCATTAATCTAACATTATCATATCTCTGCAAACTTTATCTAATGTATGATACAAAAAACTAACAAAATCTCACCTCAACAATTGGATGAAAAATGATTTAATCTCAGGAGTTAAATGATATTCATATCTCGGCCACACTTTATCCAAAATATGACACAAAAAGTTACCAAAAACTCATCTCAACCATTGGATTAAAAGTGCTTTAATTTCAATCGTTAAATAATATTCTTATTTCTTCCACACTTTATCCAAGGTATGACACAAAAATATACCAAAATCTCATCTTAACCATTGGATCAAAAGTGCTTTAATTTCAGTCGTTAAATGATATTTTTATCTTTTCCACACCTTATCCAAGGTATTACAAAAATCTACCAAAATGTCAGCTCAACCGTTTGATGAAAAATGCTTTAATCTCAACTGTTAAATGATATTCTTATCTTTGCCACACTATACCCAAGGTATGACACAAAAATCTACCAAAATGTCATCTCAACTGTTGGATGAAAAGTGTTTTAATTTCAACAATTAAATGATATTTTTATCTCTTCCACACTCTACCCAAGGTATAACGCAAACATCTACCAAAATCTCTTTTCAACTGTTGGATGAAAAATGCTTTAATCTCAACCGTTAAATGATATTCTTATCTCTTCCACACTCTACCTAAGGTATGACACAAAAATATACCACAATCTTATCTCAACTGTCGGATGAAATGTGCTTTAATTCCAACCGTTAATAATGGTATTCTTATCCCTTCCAAAACTGATCTATAAATAATGGCTCATTATTTATCAAAATGTCTCAAAACATTCATCTCTTTTAATTCCTACCACTAAATATATATTTCCACAAAAATGTCTTTAAGTAAGAATTTAAGTGATAAGTCCTACGGTACTCTATAAAGTGCTTTATATTCGAATGAGAAAGACCAACTCCTATGCCATGTATATCTTGATGTTTCTTAAAATCTAATTATAGATACAAACCAATCTAGTTTTCAATTTTGGTCTCGCATAGAGATTGAATATTATAAAGCGTTATTGATGCATATTACTCAGGTTTGACCTAGAAGATCTCAAACATCACGAATGCAGGTAATCGATGCAGCAATTAACAAGTTTTGATTAATAATTTGTATTTCTAATTATTAATCAAAATATACAAATATAATAAAAGTAATAAAGGATATAAAGGAGATAATTTGTTTTAGAGTTATATCAAGATGGACAAAATGAAAAATAATACAAAAAAATACATTTGGTGCGCAACACCAAATTTGGTGCTTGAGATTCATGTCATACACCAAGATGATGTATTCGTTGGAGCTTGTTTTGACTAGGGATGTACAGGGGTTTGGTTAGACTGAACTAATATAACCGAATTGACCGGTTCGGTTCGATTATGTTTGGTAAAATTTCGGTTATTTAAAAATCAGTTCGATTTTTCTTGTTCGGTTAACTGATTAAACCGAACCAATCGTTAATCAAAATGACATCATTTTGTATATGATAAAACAACGTCGTTTTATGCTATAAACTGACTACACACAAAGAATCCTATCATGGAGAACAAGCTAGGCTACGCATCCATATTCTAATCCATTTTGTTCGAGAGTCTTTGAATACAAAGAGAGAGAGAGAGAGAGAGAGGGGGGGGGAGGGAAACTGAAACCCTAGTACCCTATCGTCGCCGTTGCTTCCTACTGTCACCGTCGATTCCTTTTGTTCTTTCTTAGTCGCCTTCGCCTTCTGTCGCCTTTCCTTTTGCTGTCAGACGTTGACAGAGGTGAATTCGTCAGTTAGTTTGAATCTTTGAGTGTGTGTAAGTGTGTGTGTGTGTGTGTGTGTGTGTGTGAGAGAGAGAGAGAGAGAGAGAGAGAGAGAGAGAAACCCCATTCCATCCTAATCGAGACTGGGAAAAGCCCTACCATTGATTCGTCACCTTCGGTTAGCTCCTTGCCTCATTCTGTTCTATTCTTAACCGAAACCCTAATCTTAAATCCTAATCGATTACCATCAGTTAGTTTGATTCTTTCCACAATATCAATCCACACCACATTGAGTCATCGATGTTTGACCCACACCTACGACCAATAGAGGTTAGTTTCAAATTTTCGTTATGTTAGGGTTTCAAATTTTTAAAATTTTTTGGACTTTTAGTTACGGGTTTTGGGGTTTGTTGTTGTCTCAAGGGGGTTTCTCATTCTGTTTCTCATTTCGTTATGTTGTTGCCATTCTTTTTCTCATTTCTTGTTGTTGTTGCCATTCTTTGTTATGTTGGGATACCTGTTCTTTTTAAAACATCTTAGGTTGTATAAGAAAAGGAGGCTGGTGAACTTGCTGCAAAATCTCCACAAGGGATCCTCCGCACTCATGATACAAAATAGTTACAAAATTTCAGGCATGTATTTTTTATCCCAACATTATTTAATTGTGTAATGTGGTAGAAGTGAATTCCATATTTAATCAGTTGTTTTATAATAAAGGGAAAAATCACTAGCTGGCAAGTCAAGGTTGTTTGAACTTGGTTTGTGAAGATTTTTGGTTCTCCAGGGTATTAGATGTACTTCATCTGTTTTTTTTTCTTTTAATTAATTAACAAGTAACTTCTTATTGTAAATGTTTCTATTGCTGTGTAAACAACAATAATATACCAAGGTTTTGATTATATTAATTCACCAATTCTTTTTATTTTTGGCCTCTATATATTGTTGTGTGTTAAATTAAAAATAATAATTATACATTGTTGTTATATGGTCATAATATAGGAAGTGATTATTTTCTCATGTTCTAAACTTCTAGTGCTAGTACTAGGACAAAGATAGAATTTTAATTACAACCCCTTAATTTTTATTTTTAATTATAACATTGTAAGTTAATTATAAGAAGACATTTTAACTCACTGTTTAAATACATATTAATTACAATTGTATTAATTTTAAATAACAAGAGAAGAAAATATCAGTCACACCACAAACATCTCTAGTATGGGTGATAGTTTAAGGCTTGCACCAATAGTACCAAGTCAGGTAGTCAATCTCAAGATGATAAAGGTGCAACATCACTAAAGAAGGTAAAGAGAAAAACAATAAGAGCTAGTTCAGAAGTGTGGGATGATTTTACTAAATTTACAAATACAGAGGGTCAGATTAAAGGGAGATGCAACTATTGTTCTAGGGAGTTCCACTGTGATTAAAAAAAAAAAAATTGGGATATGACTCTAAGGAATCATATAAGAACATGTAAAAAACACCCTCATGCTTTGGAAACCCACCAAATGTAATTAAACTTATAACCAACTTCAACCCATAGGGAGGGTGGGGGAAAGTATGAGATTGGTGAATTGAAAATTTGATCAAGTGCTTACTAGAAAGGCTTTAGTTTGCATAGTGATGGTAGATGAGATACCTTTCAAATTTGTTGAGCATGAGGGGTTTAGACACGTTATTAATGTGATTTGTCCAAAATTTTGAATTCTTTCACGTTGGACAATTTTTCATGATTGTTTTGAATTATTCAATAAAGAGAGGTTGAAATTGATGAATAAGGTAAAAAATTCATATTAAAGAGTTTGCTTAACCACCGACACATGGACCTTTATTCAAAAGATTAATTATATGTGTTTGATGACACATTATATTGACAATAATTGGACATTGAAGAACTTTTTTTTTAAAAAAAATTTTGTCCAATATCTAGTCACAAGGATGATGCCATTGCTATGAGAAGTGTCTAATGGGGTGAAAACTCGATAGAGTTTTTACTTTGATAGTAAATAATGGTAGTTCAAATGATGTTGTTGTGGGTAACCTCAGGAACAAAATGATGAAATGGGATGCTAATATTATGAGTGACCATTATTTGCATATGATGTGTGTGGCTCATATAATAAATCTGGTTGTGCAACATGGGTTGAAAGAGTTAGATGAATCAATAACAAGAGTTAGGGATGCAATCAGATATATTAGATAATCTCCAGCAAAGCTAAGAAAATTTAAAGAATGTGCAGAAGTAGAAAAAAATCTAATCTGAGGGCCTATTGTCGTTGGATGTTGCAACTAGATAGAACTCCACATACTTGATGTTAGAGACCACTCAAAAGTTTGAGAGGGCTTTTGAGAGATTTGATAAGGAAGAGCCCTGTTTCATGCTTGATCTTGGTACAAATAATTGGAATAATGAGCTGCAATAGGTTATTACTATTGATGGGAGACCCAAGCCAGATGATTGGACTAGGGTTAGAATGTTTGTTAGAGTATTGCAACATTTTTATGAGCTTACTTTGTGGGTTTCAAGTTCTTCATATGTCACCTTTAACACATTTTTCATGAGATTAGTACTGTTCATTGTCTTTACATGAGTGGCAGGAGGGTGATGATCCTGAGTTGAGTGAGATGGCTGAAAAAATGAAAGAAAAGTTTGATAAATATTGGGGGGATCCTAAAAAAATAAATTACTTGCTTTACATTGTTGTTGTGCTTGATTCTAGGTATAAGTTAGAGTTTATGGAGTATGCACTTCAGAAGATGTGTCGGGGTGAGAAAAGGGGTTGTTGTAGTTTTATCCTTAAAAAATACCATATATGCTTTGTATGAAGAATAAAAGAAAAAATTGGCACCTTGAGGTGGAGCAGGAGAGACATCTCAAGTGTCTACCTATTGTGGAGAATGTCGAGAAGGGAAAATTTGGCAGACTGAACTTGCTTAATTCTTGTTTCAAAAACTATAAGTTTGCCAGTGGTAGTGGGTCTACAACTATGCCTTCAAAATGGGATAAGTATTTAAGTGAAGTGTGCGAGGAGAAAACTAATGACTTTAACATTTTGAATTAGTGGAAAGCTAGTTGTTATCGATTTTATATTCTATCTTCTATGGCTCAAGATGTGTTGGCAATTCTAGTTTCTATTGTTGCGTCCGAGTTTGCCTTCAGCACAAGGGGTCAAGTACTTGATCCATTTAAGAGTTCTATATCTCCTAAAGTGGTTAAAAGTCTGATTTGTACGCAAGATTGGCTTTGGTCATCTACCACCTCAATAAGTGTTGAAGAAGATTTGGATCATGTTGAACAATTTGAAGAAGGTAAAGTCAGTGTTACTTTTTGTAACACCCCACTTCTCTGGAGCGTTAATGTAACGTAAGATTTCGGGGATATAAATTTGTTTTCAAATAAAAACCCATCACAAAAATCGTTCCCCGAAGATCTCGTTACACATTCTCAGTATATCAACTATGAATCATCAATAAAGTAAGACAGGTTCACCAACTCAAATGCGAAAGCTAGATCGAAACCTTAACAGGTCATAATCGAAACCACTTTATTTATATATAAAGTTGCACCAACATTTACATGACGTTCTCAAAATAAACAACATAACTGAAAGGAAATAATATAAAATATCCTCTAATCGCCGTCACTCTTCGTCAATTCCTTTTCCTTTCGCACTGCTGCCTTCACCTGGAACGTTTGAATATTCCAGGGACATAGTTCAAATTAGATGATGAATCATCTAAGTGAGAGTTCAAAACACATTTTTCATGAATGAATACAAGACATGAAATAAACCAATACACCCGGTAACCCCTAGCCCAAGAGAATCCCCAGCACTTAACCCTACCACGGGAAAAGAGCAATCTCTCTAAAACCTATGCCATCATACCGACTTGACGACACGACGACACGACGCGACGCAATTATAGCTTAAATGGGGCTGCCAACGCATCTCACTAGATTACGTTTCCACTTTAAGCATCCAGAAACTACTATACAATCCCAACTCCAAAATTTCACATGGACCGCCTAGTCATCCTAGTGCAACTCTCTGGCCAAACAACCTGCCATGGAAACTAAGACGGCTATCCTGACATGCACACCAGCATTAGATACCCCTATTATTTCGTCACGCCTTTGAAGAATTACTGCTACACTATCCAGACAACATCCTAGGCTGACATCTCATATGAACAACACAGTATGGACTACCTAGTCGTCCCAGTGCAATTTCTCTGACCAAACGGTCTGGTACGAAAACCAAGGCGGCTATCCTGACATGCACACCTAGTATCAGATACCCCTATTATTCCGTCACGCCTTCGAAAAATTACGGCTACACTATCCAGACAACATCCTAGGCTGACATTCCATACGTACACAAAACTCAAGACAATGCCACATTTCGCAATTCAAAGCATCATATAAACAACAGTTTTATAAAATGCAATGCACGAATTCAAAATGCTTAGGGATCCCTCATAAAATCAACCGTCACCGGTTATCATTTACATGCAACAAAGCCATTTGCATGCACCAGTTAAAACCAACTTTTGGGATAAAACCATTCACAAGTCAAAACAAAGTTTTGGGGGCAAACACTCAAAGTAAATCAAGTAGTTTTCCAGTTAGAACGCTCACCTCGACGTATTCGGATCACTTCGATCCTTGTGCACAACCTCGTTATGCGTGCCAAATCACAGACACTTGAATTTATAGTCAGCCTCGAACCACAACACTTCCTAAACACCATAATTAATTAAGGAAACATTAAAATCTATTTTCCTCAATTTTTTCACAATTTTCTCTATTTTCTCCCATTTTTCACCTCAATAATTCCAAAATAATTATTTCCTCAACTATTTTTCTAAATATTTCAACACAATAAATCCTCAAATAATTAAATAAAAATTCTGGAATTAAAATTACCAAAAACCCCTTGCTCAAGCGCTCTCACGCTCTAGGCGTGTGTGTGAGAGTAAAGACTGGCGCGTGCAGTCATGGCCACTGTCTTTTTCCTCGAGCCAGTCGCCAGCGGTTGCTCCGATGATCACCAAACCGGTACCCCCTTAAAGCCCACGAAGAATCGATCTCAACCCCACCGGTTTCAAGTCGAAAGGCCACCGAAAAAGGCCTCGAAAGTCGAGTTGCAGGTCCGGCTAGGCGGTCCATCTCCCACTCACGGCCAAGCTTCGAAACCGCTTCAAAGTCACACCAAAATGCCTCAAAATGCTCCCAATCCCTTCTACTTGATGTAAAGATCAAAAGCCCCTTATTCACTCTCTCAATAACATCCAAAAACACGATCGATTTGATGCCTAAAACTCAAAACCCTCGGCCTCTCTTTTATACCCGAAAATCGAGCTTCTTCCGACCAATCACCGGCCATGGCTTGGTCCCCAAGCCTTCTACCGCCCGCTACCACCTCTCCCAGGTCGCCCTTGGCCGTCCCATCATCGGATTCAGCCTCCACATGTGAAGATTTGCGGTGGCCGATTTCCATTCGTTGTGCGTTCACATTGCATTTTCTGTTTATTACACTTTGACACCTACTTTCTTCCAATTCCATTTTAGCCCTTACCAAGACACCCCTGATCTTTCCAACACCATCACTAAGGGCCACAAGATTAGTACTCCCCATTTCACCCTTGAAACTTTCAAAAAATTACTGTTTTGACCTCCCTCAGGTAAAATTAAAAAATTACACTTAGGCCCGGCTGGTCGATTTGACCTTAAATCCATTCGATTTAACCCGAAATCACTTAAGGGTTGTTCTATACATAAAATATTAGTCCTTGACACGCTCTGTTGACTTTTCGAACGTCTCCTACATCGATTCGATTTTCTCAGCCCGGTCGACAGTTGTACCGAAAACTGTTCCCGATCCAATTTATTTCATCACTAAAAATCATAATTTAAATCACCCGTCAATACTATATCATTTTGTTTGGCTATCTAGGGTCCGGGGTACTGTCTCCGACTAATTCGATCATCCAAAGCTGCGTTAGTGTACCTTTTAGCCTTACTTTTCTGAAAATTCCATTTATACCCTTTATCAAATATTATTTATATCCTCAAATCATTCCCGGGTATTACACTTTTTTTTTTAAAAAAAAAAAAATTAGTTCATTACTTGTTACTTTGAAATGATTTAATTAATTTTGTATATTATTTTTAAAATTGACAAATGTTACCGTTGACAACCCCGCACTTATGAAAATTTAGATTTTGAAGACTCATGCATTTGTAAGTAAGAGAATTTGAGCCTCTCAATATTTCAATATCTGTTTATGTGTTTAATGCATTAATTAATATCTGTTTATTACATTATTTTACAGATTTAGAAATTAGAATGAAACATATACGACATTTTAGTTTAATCCCTCTCCCAGCCACATGTCCCAATTTTTTCTTGTGGCTGCTTCACTCAACTCAAGTTCAGGCGAATCAGGCCCTCCCACAGGTAATTAATAGTTGTATCCTTTGTTTTTTTATATATTGTTGATTTTAAAATTTTTAGGTATCAATCAACTCTTTTAGATTCCTTTCAAACTGTGGAACTGATTGAGACCTTTATGAATTACCATATAATGATTCTTGTTTTTATTGTTTTAGTACTCAATTGTATGTAGCTTCATAATTTAAGATGTTGTTTAGTAGGGATTATTGTTTTTATTCCTTTCTAACTCTGGAACTCAACACTATGACTTGTTTTTACTTACTGTTTACCATGATTTGTTCACAATTTAAGCACAAGTAATGTTTATTTTGCACTATGATCATACTAGTTTGAATTCATGCATGCATTTTGTTCGTATAATAAATTCTTTAATCCTTGTCTTTGTATCTATTGTCTGCTGATAGATGTCTTGTAGGGAAGAAAGTGGGAATGAGGAAAGTAATATTTTTCTCTGGAATTTGGAATTGCCTATTTTTGTAGTGTTTATAAATTTGTCCTCATAACTATTAATGTACATATTCATGTGTTGAAACTTGAAAGTAGTTCCTTTCACTAACTCCTTTAGCCATTGCCTTCCCCTTCTAAAGTAGGATGAGATGTTACAGCAAGGTAAAGTAGGATTCAACAAGCTAAAGTAGGATTCACCAAGCTAAAGGCATTTTGGTCATTGCCTTCCCCTTTTATCCAAAGTAGGCATAGAAAATATTAAATTGTGACACACTTCAGGTTTTTTTTCCTCTCATTGTATCATTCCATCATGCATTCAGGATAGAACACATATGAGGAGAATGAGAAAGTTAGATGGAGATGCAACACATCATGCATTTAGGTTAGATAACAAAAGTTGGATGCAGATGGAGATGCTGAGGAGGACACAAGAAGAGCAATCAGAAAATCTCTTGTAACTTGTAAGTCCAAATATCATTTCATTTCATATTGGATTGACAAAACACAAGTGAGTAGTGGATTTAGTGCTTCTTAAGCTCAGTTATCTATGTTCTCTTGTTTAGTTGTTTGTACAATTTTAAGCATCTTATTTTATTTGTCATGTGATTTCCACTTGGCCTAATTGTTGATAAAATTTTAAGTACCATTGCCAAAATTCTATATATGTTTAATGTTTCTTTCTTCTCTATTTTCCTTTTGAATTACAATCTACTTTTTCATATAGATTATGTTCACAGGGAGTTCACAACCTCACAGGTTCTTTTCCATATTGCAGAAACTTTAGTTGTGATAGATGTCAATATATGTATTTTGTTGGATATGTTCAATGTATGTATTTTGTTGGACAGATTGAATTGAAATGTGATTATGTGAGGATGCATAAGTGATTTCAATGTATGTTTCGATCCTTTGTATTTGAATGAGACTATGACGATATGTTCAATAGATGTCAAACTCTAAAGATAGCAACAACAACTTTGTTTTTTGTATGTAAGGGGATATGTAGCATATGTTCAACAATATTTTTTATGGTATTTGATAATGCTATGTATGGTTTTTATGTCATTTTTTTGTAGGAAGAAACTACTAAGAAATATTCTTTTATTAATTTAATGGGTTTAAAGTTAGAGATAGTAGCAACATGTGTTTATTGTATTTAAATTTGGTTACTTAGGTTTTTTCGGTTCGATATATCGGTTATAGTCGGTTTTCGATGATCGGTTTCTTCGGTTTCGATTAGGTCTGTTATTGTGTTAAACGGTTTGATTTGGTTCGATTTTGTGGTCAGATTTTCGATTCGATTACCACAAATCCAAATTCTATTAGTTTGGTTTTGGTTATTTCAGCTAATGTAGCGGTTCAATTCAGTTATATGTTTAGATTTTGTTCGATTCGGTTCAGTTAGTTCATTTCGATCGATTCAGTTCAATTATAACCAAATACAGACCCCTAATTTTGACATCAAACTAGTGTGTACATTAGAGATGCTCAAAGAAATATAATCAATATATAACCTCACCTGTCATTTTTTACCTTTACTCCAAATAGAATCTTAAATTTTATTAATTTTCACTAGTCAATATTATTTCAAACATAACCTTTTATCCTTGCTCCAAATTTAAAATGTTTCATGGATCCAAATTATAAAATCAACTTTACAAAATGAAGACAAAAATTACAAAGAAAAAGAAAAAGAAGATAACATTTACAAGCTAGGAGGTTTCCTGCACTGCGATGGCAACATTAGGAGTGATCGAGATTAAATCGCTTGGCGTTGAGGATGCATGCAAGTAAAATAGTCTTTTATTTTTTTACGATGAATTCATTAATTTTATACTTTAACTATAAATAACTATAAAATTTAGGTGTCTATGTTATACTTTTTTTTAAGTCCTATTACATCCAAAAGATGACATTTTATGCTGTGCATGTAAATAGATAGAGAAGCAACTGTTCACTTTGCTGTTTTGAGTTTTAGTTTTTCAAAACATTAAAAATGTATTTATTTTCATATTTTTAAAAATAAAAAAATTATTATTTTGAGTGTTTTCAACCAAAATACTCTCAAAATCTAAAAACAGCCCGAGCATCCATCTCACAACCTTTCTATGGCAACAACCCACTTTTCTCTTCCTTCCTCTTCGTTTCACACCAAGCCACTGATCGAAGCCCCGATTCCTTCTAAGCCTACTTTCTCTGTCGTTAATCACCACGAAGAATAAGAGGACAAAGTAGAAACAGAGGAAAAAGAAGACGAAGAAGATGAAGTAGAAGGGGTGGAATCGGATTTGGTATTCGAGAGTTCCAAAGACGAGTCCAAATCGAAAGAGGGCGACGAGAATAGAGAATGAGAAAGGAAAGCTCTAGGCGACTGTAGCAAATAGGAGAGATGGAGCTTGGAGTTTGCAAAGAGAGAGAGAAAACTTAGAGCCCGAAGGCTTTTTTTTGTGTCATATGGGCTTCGCTCACCTTAGGCCTCTTTGAGTAACCACAAATTGGGCTTTATAGAAATAACGTTCATCATTTCCACAATTTTAGTAGCAAGAAATTGAAGGACAAAATGCATACTTATTGTTTCACGGACATAGTACAGTAGTAAACTACTTGAAGTTTTATACAGAGTATTGGATTTTGAATCAGTGTGATGATTTGAAAGGCAAAATTATTGTTAAAAGACAATATTTAACTCGAAGATATTAGTAAGATTGGAAGACAAGTCTCGCATAGACTATATCAAATATTCAATTTTGAGTGCATATAGACTATATTCACATATAGATTTATTTGAAAGACGCATCAGGAGAAAGATTATCTATCTTTAAGAATTAATTGAGTGAAGTTCAGATACATTAAGTGAACAAAAAAAAAATTATGTACTTATTTATATAGAACCCATATATATATATATATATATATGTAAGATGGGGGACTGATTAAGGCAGGAGAACAAATCGGTAAGGCCCAATCTGAGAGGACGTTCAGGCAGTGACGTTTATTATTTCCAACCACAACCACACGCTTGAATTCTTAACTCCCATGCTCTCTCTCTCTCTCTCTCTCTGTCTCTCTCATGGCTACGAAGCTCGCATTCTTCGCTCCCTTGAGCGACCTTCTTCCCATTGCCACTGACAAATTTCCAAAATCCCGTCGAAGCGTAATTCCTAAATTTCCTCATCTCTTACCAAATGGTGGTCCTGGTTACGACCGTTGCTCTAATACGAGCATTTTGAGCTCCGGAGGGGGAGTAGCAGGTGCATCATCACCATCTCATTCATCGCTTATTTGTCATGCCACTGCTCCTCCGAAAGAACTGGATATTCGATCGACCGAGCGCTCTGAATCTATTCCCCCTTCCTCCAAGCTCGTCCTTGTCGTTGGCGGCTCCGGTGGCGTCGGTAATCTTCAACCCCCGCTGCTCACCTGCTTTTCTTTTCGAATTTGCACAATCTATTTCTTTTTTTTTTCTTCTTATGTATACTTATTTACGTATATAAAAGGAGTTCCCCCATTCCACTTAATTTCTGACAATGTTTGGGAACACCAGAAAAGGAAGGCTTCAACCAAAGGGCTCTATTTAAACTACAGAGGATCTTATCTTATGTAAGGCTCCTAAAGTGTCTTCTTGAGAATACCGGGCAAGAAAACCTACAGTGGTCTTCATTTGTTTTAAGGGATTTCTTTCCTTCTGCCAACATATCTTAAGGTGTATCTTTAACCTAAAACTTTATAAACATTTAATATGAAATGCTCTTTTTGCTATCAGAATGATTTCCAAGGAGAGTGCCCAGCTTGGGATAATTACTTTCTCTTAGAGGTGAATTTAAAAGTAGACACAGCATTTCCTGAATTCTATTATGGGATGTGAAGCTTACGATTGATAACAATGTTCATGCAGCCAAACCTTGAGCTCGTTAAACTGAAAATAAGTCATAATGATCATGCTTTCATTTTTCATACCCTTCACACAAAAATTACATCTCAATGATTTTTGGTTATATTTTGTTACAATCCGTTCATTATCCATATACTATTAAATTCTTTATACAGGACAGTTAATTGTAGCGTCATTGCTCTGCCGGAATATCAAGTCGCGGCTATTACTACGAGAACCTGAGAAAGCAATTACACTTTTTGGTAAGCAAGATGAGGAAAAATTACAGGTGAGGCTTCAATTTCTCTTTGTGTCGTACTTTGTTGGGGATGACAGTAATTTTTGTTTTTCATCCCAATTCACTTTTCTCATCTGATCTGAAAATGTTCTGCTCGAACCTTCTCCTTGTTCTTCAAAATGCATATATCTCTAGCTGAAAAGATCTAATGATTATTAGGTGTGGAAGGGGGACACTCGAAACCCAGAGGATCTACATCCTTCAATGTTTGAGGTGTGTGCTTTAAGATCATTCTGATTTTTTTTTTCCCCGGTTCTCTTCGAAGAATCAAACAGCTCCTTAACTTTATGAAATTTATGATAATTTATTCTAAATACATATGCTGCCTAATAGGGTGTCACACATGTTATTTGCTGTACGGGAACAACAGCCTTTCCATCAAGGAGGTGGAATGGAGATAATTCACCAGAAAGAGTAGGTCAGGATCATATTTTGTGAAATGAGATTTGGAACTGGTATTGTATTTTGCATCTCATTATATTTTCTTGACTTTCTTAATAGGCTTAGGCAGAATGTGACTTGATGTTTCAAAGAGCTGTTTGTAAGATAAAACAGTTAAAAATATCTTGTCAAAAGAAGCAAAAGTTACGGTGACCACAGTTTAAGAAATATAAGTTTCAGTCCTTTGAGTTTGCACGGTAGGAGACTCTTAGGTATAATGTGCTTATAAGGTCCTTATAGAAGATAAGGCTATCTAAAATGAATGATTAACTAGAATTCATGTAACCAATCTAACATAGTGGGATTGAGACTTGAAATTCCGTCGTTGTATGTTTACACGGTGAGAACAGATTGCTGTTGCTACCAAAATTTTTCTAAATTTCCTTACATGTTACCAAATTTGTCAAGTTGAGGTGAGTTGCTAAAACTTTTATTTACTAAAAGATTCGATTAAGGGATAAATATCAGTTTTATCAGTATAACTGAACCACGAATTGTATATTAAGCAACTATACTATGATTTACATTCCAGATGAACCCACAAAAGAAGAAAACAAGGCTTATTAAAAAAAATAAAAAAAATACGTATCCTCTTATTACTACTCAATTTCTAACTCTTAAGTGCTTGGGACCTTAATTTATCCCCCCCTAATGCAGAAAAGCTTTGGATCATATATGGGTCTTCAAATTTCCTTCCTTATAGTGCACTATATTTCTCTTTTGAGTGGAACATCTTTAGTGCCTTAGATGTGCTTAACTTTATATATTTACCTTTGAAGATTGGGAAGGTGTAAGGAATCTTGTATCTGTTCTGCCTTCGTCGGTGAAAAGAATTGTTCTTGTTTCATCAGTAGGAGTAACCAAGTTCAACAAACTACCTTGGAGGTACTGCTGTTATACTTGATCAGTAAGTAGTGTTTAGTTACCTAGTTTTGATTGGCATTAGTTCTGGTACTTAATTATATGGAATTACGTACTAGTCACCTGAAAATTTGTTATGATTCACCAACCACTGTCTAAATTATCTGGTATCTTTTGCACTACACTGATTAAAATATGAATTAGTTAATGATCTTGCTTGTCTGTTCACCATTTCATGTCTTTGCTTACTCTGGGAGACTTTTATATACTCTCTCTATCTATTTTGGCCGATGGTTCAGTCAACGTCTAGTCACCTGGAAAAGAGATCAAATGAATTTGTAAGTATTGCCTTAGAATGGTAAGTAAGATCCATACAGCTGAATGGACTGTGATAATAAGCCAAACAGAAACTAAATTCCAGGACACTTAACACAAGATCAAAATCAGAGAGACAAAAATTTAATGTGACTTGACAAATCTTTAACTAATTAAAATAAAATATTAAACAAAAATAAAATGTAACAAAATAAATTCAGTACTAACGTTTCACACTAAGTAGAATTTAAATCTGTCCACGACAGAATTTCATATTTTGAAAGCATTGTAAAATCAACTCATTATCAATGCTATCAAATACATCATCTCAATGTATGTTACCAAGCAATCATTCATTCAACTATGCCATCTGATTACGTTATTGATTTTTAATTATCTTCATAGCTGAAAATGCTCTTTCCACGGTTGTTGTAGCAACAGGTAAAATCTTTCTAGAAACTTTAATATTTAATCTTTATAAAGACTTTAATATTTATGATTTATCCATTCTTTTTTTACCATAAATATTTGAAAAATATTCTATAATAATTTGTTATTTTATACTTTTTGTTATTTATGTTTTTATTTTTATTTTTAAATTGACCCCTATTATATATACACACACATTAGGGGACAATTTTAAAAAATGTTAACAAATTTATACAAATTCAATATAAAGTGAATTTTCAGTGAAGTTAAGGGGGGCAATTGCGCACCCCCTCCTCTAGATAATGTAGCTCCGCCAGTGTCCATGGGCGAAAGAGGAGCAGAAACTCACTATGTGAATAAAGAGATGCAAAAAAGAGATAAAACTATCTTAGTCTCAACCCAGAACTCCAGTACACCGAATCTCACAAATCTCACCTGCACCCTAATTGGTGCACCCACCGTTATCTAATAGTCAAATATGCAACTATATAAAAAGAGAACAAGATGGGTCTGATATCCTAACTGATTACAGAAATCCCTTTTTTTTTTATCGTACTTTGAGTTGGATTATCTAAATTTGAATTGAAGAAAATCTCAATAGTCTCCATGATTTAGGCTTATACTTTCTGACCTGGTTTCAGCCTCCTGGTGCATCAACTAAATAGTCCAAGAGGCAAAGGGAACTTCCCGTTGATCTTATACCCAAGAACAAGAATGGAAAGATGACCTGTCAGCAACCTCCCTCCTTGTCTTGGATAATGCCTGACAGACTGACCTAGATGCTTACAAAAATTAATTGAGCCTGTTCTGCGTGCATGACCTGAAATAAAAGCGCTTCAAGTGGATCTGTCTGCTTTCTTGACCTAACTATGTGAATGCTAACACCAGATCTCCTGAGAATGATAAATGCTGCCCCTTTTTCTAAGAATGGGCAATTGGCCCAAGTCCCCCATGAATCCATTGACCCTTGAATGCCATTCACTTTTAGAGCCAGTATGTATTCATCATGCATCCTGCATCGTCCCAAATCATTTTTCATGTGTAGCTTGACCGTAAACTTATTAAATCCATAGTGACAAGAAGCATGTGGCCACATGTTAAAGGTAGTCTCAAACCCCCTTGCCCCTATTCCCAGAGTGCATGCAAGACCTATGTGCACTCAAACATGGCTGTTCTAGCTTGTGAAATGGAGATAAAAATGTGGTATGACACATGTTCTAAAATGTTGGATAGTAGGATAGAATTCAACTGGTAAATACTGTCAAAATCAAGTACTGTCAAAATTTAAAGTTCTCTTAGAACAAGTTAGTTTATGATCACATGTCCAATTGAACTAAATAATAAATCCTTTTCCAAATTAATCATGTAAACCACATTGCTTAGAATGTGATGCTCAATTTTTGTGTATTCCATCTTGTCAAACTCCATTATCCCTAGGTTGTTGTTCATCATATTTGATTTGCCTGCTCATTTGGTAGCCCTTTAAAAATCAGTAAGAAAATTTGTGGATAACTTTACATTTCCAAATTCACAAGTATTTTTAAAGCTAGTACCTGATAACATATGCATTTTAGTTTTTAGTTCTCAACCTGGGAAGGAAAGAATTTATCCAAAAGTTTTCCTTGCTTCCTCTAAAAGTGGAAATTAGAGAGGATTTATAGTGGATAAAAATATGATTTTTTTTCTCCTTTGCTCTCCTTCTCTCTGTACTTTTCCTGCAGCATCATGAACCTTTTTGGTGTTCTCAAGTATAAGAAGATGGGGGAGGACGTTGTCTGCAGCTCTGGTTTTCCGTTTACTATAATCAGGTCTATGATGGTTAATAATGTCTTATTTTAAACTCACAAATTTTTATGTAGTCTGCTCTTTTTCCTCAAATTTTAGTTGCTAACTCCGAATTTTGAGTAGGGGAAAAAGAGATTAACAGAATTTAGCTATTTTTTAGGCTCCTTGGATAAACTTCTATCCTCCAGTTCTTTCTAAATGCATTGGTCATAGCTTATTCTGACTTTGTTTACATTTTTAGAGCTGGGAGATTGACAGATGGTCCATACACATCTTACGATTTGAACACTTTGCTGAAAGCTACTGCTGGAGAAAGGCGTGCAGTCCTTGTAGCCCAAGGTATCTGACATCCGTTCTTCTTTTATTCTTTATTATTGATTGAACATACTACTACATCACAAATGAATCATGAGTATTTGAGCCTGATATCAAACTTCGCATTTGTCAAACAGACTTTATGAGAAAATATACAGATAAATGCAAGTTTTTTTTTTCTCAAACCCTTGATCTATGGGATGGGTGCACCCAAGCACAGCGGGGCTATGATTTAAACCTAAGATTGAGGGAATGGCTTTTAGTGTGGCTATTTTGGAGAATGTTGCTTTTCATACCTAACATAGACTATTGAGCATCTACTGAGAAAGAATCCAAGATGGATCTTTTTTGTGGTATGCAGCTAGATATATTTTTCCACATTGAATACGATATTTCTTCAATGATTTCCTTTTTATTAATAACTGCATCTTTTATACCAGTATTTCTGTGATAGCTTTACCTTATTTTCATATTTATGCATGGGTATTTTATTTTGATAGTTTTGTGAATGGCTTCCAGGAGATACGCTTGTGGGTGAAGTTAGCAGACTTGTAGTTGCTGAAGCATGCATACAGGCATTGGACATAGAATGTACACAAGGCCAAATTTATGAAATCAACTCGGTCAAGGTAATTATCTTAGATTTGAAATATATTTTGCAAAATGTGAACATTGTTGATGCTTCATACGCGAATTATTCCACTCCATTCAAAACTTGAAGCTCTAAGCACCATTTAGAAGTAGTCCAAATAATCACCCGGGAAACATACAAGTAAATGCAAAAAAATTGGTTGATGCAAGAAAATAACAAGAACCTCATGCAAAGTATCAGTTCTTTTTTGAAATATAAAAAATTATCAAATATACAGTAAAGGAACCAGTCCAGTTGCTGCAGAGAACATATTGCATTTGCTTGAATGCTGTATGAGCAGCTGATTTCTTTCCAATGAATGCTGCACTGCTCTACAGAGTTACTGCCTGTAGATTTACCTTTTTCTTCCATAATGCGGATGTTTATTTTCCCAAAAGAAATGAAGTAAGCCATGAAAAAGATGAACAAGGGTAAAGCAGTTGGATTGAATAATATCTCGATAGAACCATGAAAATGCACAGGAGAAGAAAGCATTTTATATAATGGTTAACAAAACTATTTAATTTGATCCTGATAGATGGGCTATCAAATGGGGTACATATCTTGATGTTTCACTGAAAAATCATAAAACACGGTCAAGGTTGAAACTTTTTTAGTGTAACTTAAACTTTGATTTTGTTTAGGCTTTTGCAAAATTTCATGGTAGCTTGACCTAAGGTGGGAAAAGTTTGTCTTTATGTTTAGAGTTAGAGGGAATGTTATTGATAGGAAAATAGTGAAATGTGGAGCTTTATAGCGGTCTCTCCTTTTCTAACCAAAGTCAGTCTTAATGCACTGGCTTCTGCCAAAAAGGATTATAAATAAAATTTTCAAACTCACTGTGTCCAGTGAAATTGTGGTTCTAATTCTAAACCATGTGTTTATTGCTTCTGACTTTGTCTTCTGTTAGAAAATTTAGCCATGGAGATACTGACATTGTGGGTGCAGCAGCTACTTAAGTAAAGTTGTAGCTTCAACCCCCAGCTTCATGACAACAAGATCATGTCTGCAACGCAGTTGGGGATGATCAGAGATGGTGTTAAAACCAAGGCTTGTTAACTCTTGCAATAAATTTGGTTGAATCTGTGCAAAAGTAAAATGAAAACCAATAGATTCATGGTTTTGAACCACAAGTTATTGGACGCACGAGATTTCAGGATATTCTTTTGAGTCCATAGAATTGGTAGAAGTCGTACAGACTAATTTTGGTTATAAACAGAAACCCTACATGTGTGTACTTCACAAGCGCACTTAGTGTGTTGCCTTTAAACTATCGGGTCAAGCACAAGGAACAACTTTATTATTACTACCAAGTTGCCGAAGGATAAAAGGAAAATCATAGCTTCAAATGTTTGGGAGAAGCCTTCCTTGTGGACCCATAAATGCTCTTCTATTTAGCTTCTAATTTGAGATGCCCTTCTATTCAGCATTGGTTAGATTAGATATAGTCTTTTTCACAGTTTTATCACGACCGTGCCGTCTGCCATTGTTGTTTGTTGAGTAGATATCATCCCTTCTCTTGCTGGACTAAAATGAGTGGAAACTGTGCACTGTGCAGGGTGAGGGACCAGGAAGTGATCCTCTGAAGTGGCAAGAGTTATTCAAAGCTGCCCAACGTCAAAATTGAAAAGTGGTCATTCCTATCTACGTTGGTATGATAGGGTTCATATACACGTGTCTGTAAATATGTTATGCTTTAATATTTAAGCCCATTGAACTTGTCTATGATTTGTGAATCAAGTCATAGTATCTAATTCTATTGGTGCATGGAGCTCACAACACATACATTCAAACACGCTTTACATGTGTATGTACATATGTGCTGTTATTTTGGAGTTGGCTAGTCCTCTCTATGGTTGAAGCTTTTTCTTGTGTTCAGTTTCTTGTTAGAAAATGAAAGGCCATCACATTATTTGACAATTTTTAGTTTTGAAAATAAAAGTTAACCATAATGCTTGGTGAAAATTTGGTGAGAAGGAAGATCAAAAGATCGATTTGCCTCGGCTTGAGGAAAACATCCAATAAGATCTAATTAAGTATAACATGTGAAAATATTAACATAATAATTGAATAGAGATGATATGATTATTTTGTTATATAAGAAAATACAAAACTAAAATAAAATTACTTATAATGAGGATAAAGTTAAATTTGCTGATGTTAAAATCCAAAAAATAAAATAGAAATATTTAGAGACTAAAAATTAAACAGGAACTCAGTGAAAATTAGAACATAACAAAATATAATAGTCCTGCCGAAGATACATCACAATTAATGTTCGTAAAAAGCTTGATAGTTTCGTTAACTACACCCATAAACAAAGTAAATAATATCTCGTAAAGGGTGTATATATATAATGATATACCAACATTTCATGTTTCTTTCATTACAATGTGAAAAGCTTAAAGAATAAAAACATCATTTTATATTTTCTATTTTCCTTTTGAACCTTTCCCACTTTTTCTTCCCAAAAAGTTTGCCTTTTTAGTTTTTTTTTTTAAAAAAAAAAAAAGCAAACAAATGTTTTTTCAGATTTTTGAAAAACAAAGGAACTACAAATACGAATCATTATCTGTTTACAACCCTCAATGAGTATGCAATAAGCAATTCGGAAGGCGTCCAAATATGCAATACTTGCAGTTCTGTGAGGTAGTTAAAAGACAAGTGCTGAAATAACGTCCAAGAAACAATCCTTGACCTTAAAGACCACGAAGGCATCTCAAAGAAGAAAAGCACATGGCATGTTCACAGACTACTAAAGTCATTATGAATTGGCTATGATAAACAGAAAGTAAAAATGAGGACCACAAAGTAAAGAAAATGGTTGCTAGTCACAAAACATCTATATTTGCAGACTGTCGATAAGCCGACTCTTGTAAACAAAATGGAACCAACTTATTTGGTAAACTGAAATGCAGAGATTAATACGACCTCCCGCAGTGTAACAAGCTGCCCGCACCCAAGAAAAGACCAAAAATGGCAGCGCTGCCGAGTGTGGTTTGCCCGATATACCTGATTTTCAGTAGTCCAGGAACCTGAGTTGTTCAAATAGAAACATGAGTGTGCATTGACATGAAAGCAAGAAGAAAAATATAACACAACATTTTTATGGGCACACAAGGAATGAGTCAGCTCATCAACTTATAATCCAAAGCAACCCAATAATCATCTTGAAGCTAAACAAATTCCAAGTCTAAAATTGCTATGGCCCCCAAAGCAACTCAAATCAAAATATTTTTGAAAAATCCAAATTTTTCCTGGAACAATGCCGGAAGATTATTTAATTCGACATTAGCTGCCAACAAAGGTGTAGAATCTACTATCTGTAATGTACGGTAGAGATCACAGGCATGTAAAATCAGAAAAGCCACCTATTTTGTACACACTTTTCTGAGTCACCCCCACTCTGTGGACCGTTCCAAGGAAAACATGAAAACATGAGAAAGAATAAGCCACTTCAAGCCCCCAACCATATTTCAACCATCCTAGGTCAGGTATCCTTGAAAGCTCTTGAACAGCACATCAGAAAACACAATCTCCCTGCAAGAACCTTCAAAAGAGGTTCAAAGCGCTGCCTAAAGATAACAAGAACCAGCCATCTCACTTCAGAAGGAATTCACCTTCTAATGATCCCAAACCCCACCAAGGCTCCCATGTCCCTCCCCCCAAGGTTTTCAAGATACTCTTCCACATGCCCACAACAACCCCATACAGACCTCTCACCTCAACATGCAACAATTCCCACATCCTAAAGAATACTTTCTTTCACAATTCGTCTCTTTAAACTATATGAAGGACATGTTCCAAGACAGGAGATTCATTAATGATCAAACAATAATCCAATGTTCATAGAGTTGGAACAAACACAACCTGCCCTGTCTCTCTACCTATTTAGTCTCTTTTTTTCCCCCCTGCTCTTTAATCCTCTTTTCCATACAAATTTTCTAGCTTGCACTACCTATCTATACTATTAGAACTGACATGCTCAAAAGTCTGTGTGTGTGTGCATGTGTGTTTCTCTTCTAGAGAATAGCTTGATTTGGAAATTTGCATATGACAAGTGAATACATAACTGGTTGGGTCATTCAGGTATTCTTTTTGAATTTTGACATTGTATGCGTTCTATGTATAGGGTTACACTCAACTAGGGTCGCAAATGAGCTGAGTTGTTCGTGAGCGGTTCGGTGTTTAGCTCGATAAAAGCTCGTTCGACTTCATTTGTTAAGGTAAATGAACCGAACTTGAGCCTAACTTTAAACCTCGATTTATAAATGAGCCAAACTTGAGCTAAGTAAAGCTCGGTTCATTAGTTCACGAACTGACTCAATTAAAAGCTCGTGAATAGATCCAATTAGAAGTTCGTGATTAGCTCGTGAAAATAGGCTCGTTTATAAATACATTAATAAATTTATTCATAATTTTATAAATATATTATTTTATGATTAGATAATAAATCTATGTATAATATATTAGATATATACTTTATAAATATATTATTTAACATATATACATATACATATACATACATATCATCATTATAATTTATATCATTTATTGGATTTTGTGGGTCTCTTCCCCCAAGAAACCCTTCTCCCTCTCTCTTTTTCCCTTCCCATCGCCGCATGTTCCTCTTCTTCCCCAGCAATCTACATTTGCTTGTTCCTCTTCCCTTCGCTGCCGCCTCACCTCTCGCCGTTGACCGCTGTCGTTGCACACCCCTCCCTCTGCTGTCGTCGTTGCACAACATCCTCTTTTAGTGGTGGTGAGCCCGAGCTTGACTTGTCAACAGAATTGACAAGCCGAGCCCAAGTCGAGCTCAAGTTTGTCGAGTCGAGCTTAGCGAAGCTCGGCTCGGCTCGGCTCGATTGCAACCCTACACTCAACTATCTTGGTGCTATTTTGAAAATATTTTCTTGCCTATCTTATATGTGCATAACTAACATGCAACTAGAGACAAGCTCAACCTTTTTTTCCTCTTTTTTTTATAAGGAAAAAAATAAAGCTTGACTTAGGAATTAAGACAATTAAAGGTCACATAACATCTTGTCAGCATTCCAATTTTTGCCATAGCCACCATGTGAAATTTGATACCTAAATTATATGTATGTTATAACAAAATAAATAACAAAGTGGAGAGCAATGTGGACATAAAAGCTTTTTGCCATTTTGAAACTTCAAGTTAGGAATGGGTATGTCAAGTCCAACGGATCTGACAAGTATATCTCACGAATTCCGCAAGGAATTCTAGAGAATTGTGTAGAAGAGACTTGATCGAGGAGAGTGAGAGAGAGAAATTCAAGATTCAATTCATTCATGCCTTCTTCGAGTGAGATCAGTGTGTATTTATATTGATCTCACCAGCCAAGTGGACATTTGAATAGTTCCCGCCAAAATTTTATACAATCGCTAACTACCATGTGCTACGGCTACTACAGAAATACAAAGTAGACTAGCTACCCTAGGGAACTATGTGAGCAAATCAAGGAGATATTCCCATGTGTTGTGGTTGTTGTGAAGATGAGACCACTTCACCAGCACTTGGGTTATGGGGGCTATAAACCTGTAAATGACCCTTCTATCTAGAACAAATGTGGGTTTTACCTAAGCCGCATTGCTGCTTGTACCTTGAGGCAGACTTATACTCACCTGTTGTCCTCTAACGCCCCTCTTCAATAGCGACACATAGAACACCGGATGATTATGGGAATTCTCCAGTAGCCGTAGCCGATATGCCATCTTACCCAATTTAACCTCAATGGGAAAGGGGTCATAGTACTTGGGGCTTAACTTGGACACTGGTCTTGCAGTCAATGCCCAGATGTGGGTTGGCCTTAGTCTCAAATAGACCTCATCCCCTACTGCAAACTCCCTCTCGCTTCTTCCCTTATTCGCATGTTGTTTCATTTTATTATGAGCCATAGCTAAATCCCTCTTTAGCTGTCCCAAGATTTCCTGCCTTTGTTGGAGATGATCTTTTACAACTGCCACATTGGTAATCTCCTGAATAGCAGGAAGTAGGGGAGGCTTATACCCAAACAGAGCTTCAAATGGTGACATCTTGATAGAAGTGTGGCGGCTGGAGTTGTACCACCACTGGGCTAGAGATAGCCACTTGTGCCAACTCTTGGGATGGTGGAAACATAAGCACCTCAGGTAGTTTTCCAAACATTGATTGACTCTCTTCGTTTGTCCATCAGTTTGGGGGTGATAGGCTGATGACATGCTTAGCTTAGACCCAAGGGATTTTAGTAGAGCCTTCCATAATAGACTGGTGAATATATTGTCACGGTCAAAGATGATGGTTCTAGGAGTGCCATGTATCTTAACAACCTGATCAAAGAATACTCTAGCAACTTCCTGCATGGTGTATGGGTGAGAAAGGCTTAAGAAGTGAGCAAACTTTGTGAACCTATCCACCACCACTAGTATGCAATTTTTTTCTTCCGATCTAGGCAGTCCTTCCACAAAATCCATTGACAAGCTCTCCCATGCCTGGCCTAGAACAATTAAGGGTTGTAAAAATCCGGGGGTAGCTACATTCTCATGCTTGCATCTCTTGCAAGTATCGCATGCCATCACAAATTTAACCACAACTTTCTTCAATTTTGGCCAGAAAAAAAGTTGCTTTACCTTATGGTATGTGTTATGAATCCTCGAGTGTCCTCCCACTGGGGACTCATGGAGGGTTTGCAGTATCCTTTGTTTGATGTCTTGTTTGTCCCTAATCACTACTCTTCCTTTGTATCAGATCACCCCATTCTTAAGCGCGTACCCTGATTTTCTGGTGGGACTCGAGATCAGCTGCTCTAGTAACCCTTTGATCTACTCATTGGAATCATAACTGGAGGCCACCTCTTGATACCAATCTAGTACCAAGGCATTTATGGCTATTGCTTCTCCCTCCTCCTGACATCTGGACAAGGCATCAGCCACTACATTATCCTTCCCCTTCTTGTATTGTATAGTGTAGTCAAAACCCATCAACTTTGCCATACCCTTCTTTTGTAATTGAGTGTGTAGCTTTTGTTGAAGCAAAAACTTTAAACTTTGATGGTCAATGTTGATAAAAAAATTGAGCCCCTTTCAAGTAGTGCCTCCACTTGTCCACTCCCATCAACATAGCTACAAACTCCTTCTCGTAAATGTTTAGCCCCACATGTCTAGGGGCTCAGGCTTAGCTGAGAAATGCTTGGGGCCTTCCCTCCTACATTAATGCCACCCCAATTTCAATCTCATAGGCGTTTGTTTCCAGCATGAAGGTTTTGTTAAAGTTAGGTAAGCCCAACACTAGGGCCTCACTCATAGCCCTCTTGAGTTGTTCAAAGGCTGCTCCAGCCTGAGCATCCCACTTGAAACCTTCCTTCCTTAGTAATTGAGTTAAAGGCCTACTAATGATCCCATAGTTCTTCACGAACCTCTTATAGTACCTTGTTAGGCCTAGAAACCCCCTCAAGGCTTTAAGGGTGTTAGGTCTCGACCAAGATTGCATGGTTGCTACCTTCTTCAAGTCTGTGCTAACCCCTTGGCTCGAAATAATGTATCCGAGGTATTCCACCTGCCTTTGAGCAAAAGCGCACTTCGACCTCTTAATATGCAATTGGTTGACTCTAAGGATCTCAAAGGTGGCCTTAAGGTGTGTCAAATGTTGGTCAAAAGTACGGCTATATACCAATATATCGTCAAAAAATAGCAGGATGAAGTTTCTTAGGTTGGGTTCAAAAATGTGGTTCATCAAAGATTGGAAAGTAGCTAGGGCATTAGTAAGGCCAAAGGACATTACCAAGAACTCGTAATGGCCCTGGTAGGTTCGAAAAGTAGTTTGGGGTATGTTTTTAGGGCTCATTCGAATCTGGTGATAGCCAACTCTTAGATCAAGTTTAGAAAAAATGGTTGCATCCCTTAATTCAACTAGGAGGTTTTCAATGAGTGGAATTGGGTATTTGTTTTTTATGGTCATGGCATTTAGCTGGCGGTAATCTATACAGAAATGCCATGATCCATCCTTCTTCTTTACCAACAATACCGAGGATGCGTAAGGACTGTGGCTAGGTTGAATTATTGTTGTAACAGTTCTTTGACCATTTGCTCTATCTGTGTTTTCTGAGCTAGGGGTATCGATAGGCTCGTGCATTAAAGGGTTCAGAATTGAGTTTCAAATTAATGGAATGGTCATGGGTTCTAGGAAGAGGTAGAGTTGTTGGCTCCCTAAAGAGATTCTCATATTCAAACAAAAGCATATGAAGTAGGTCGAGTTGATTTACCTCCCACTCTGCTTGAGAGGGGCTGTTGACCACTAGCAAGAGTTCGCATTCTATCCTTTGATCCTCCTCCCCTTCTTCCACTGCTTGTATAGAGAAAAGTTGGGCCACTTGAGTTAGTTTCTGCCTGAGCATCTTCTGTAAATGCTTCCCCGTGATCATCTTGCACACTCCGACTTGCTGCCCACCAATGTCATTCCCTTCCCTTCTTTCTCAAAAGTCACCTCCATCCTGTTAAAATCGAAGCAGATGGGACTCACTTACTTCATCCAGTCTACCCCCAAGGCCACATCATATCCCTCCAATTTTAATAACCTCAAATCTACCTCGAGCTCTTCAGCCTGCATCTCCCAATGAAAGTTAGCGCAAGCTGACTTGCTCATCACCTTACTTCCATTAGCCACCGTTATTGAAAATAGGTTGTGTGCTAATCAGTGGACACTTCAATCGCTTGCCAGCATCTTCGTCCAAAAAATTGTGGGCGCTCCCATTGTTAATGAGGATCATCAACTTACTTTCTCCTATTTTTCCTTCCACCTTGATAATTTTGTTGTTGGCCAGTCCTCTCAAGGCATGCAGAGAAATCTCCCCATTGTCATCTTCTCCTTCTTCAGGCACATCCAACACGTCTTTCTCTTCTACATTTTCCTCCTCTCCTTCTAATAGAAGCAATTGCTTCTTACACTGGTGCCCGGGGAAATACCTATCCCCACATTTGAAACAAAGATTAGCCTGCCTTCCCTGCTCTATCAACCCATCCCCTTGTGTTTTAGGGCCCGGAAGTGGTAAGCTCCTCATCCTTTGCACTCCTTTCCAATTCTCCCTTCCCTGAATCTTTCCAACGAGAGCTAACACATTTTGTGTTCCTCCCATGTTCATAATTCATTGCTTCTTCATGAGTGCTTCCACCGTCAGTTCATGCAATCGAGCACTATTAGTGGCATGCTTAAGGGTCTATGGCTACAACACCTTCACCATGCGCCTTAACTCCTCATTTAATTCACTAATAAAACTGGAGACAAAATAAGCCTCCGTAAGGAAGGGGCTATGGTTAAGCATCAACGCCTTCAGTTCCTCAAACCTCCTCTGGTACTCTGCCACTGATCCATTCTGTCTGATCGTGTTAAACTCCTCTGCCACATCTATCATCCCTCTCTCTCCAAACCTCTTGTAGAATTCTGCTGCAAATTCTGTCCATGGACATTTCCCCCCTTGTCTTGGCCCATCCTTGGTACCAATCATCCCCAGCATTGTTAAGGGTAGGCCGCAGCCATAGTCACCTTCTGGTGCTCAGGGATTCCAAACCACTCAAAAGCCTTCTCACATCTTCTAATCCACTACTGAGGTGTACTTCCATCAAACATGGGGATATCCAATGGCATTGGTATCCCCTAATGGCCAAGGCCTCCATTCACCCCCTGCCTTCGACCAACCACATTCTCCCCCATTTCCCCTAGTTCCTCTCCAATCTCAAAGGTTCCCGGTCTCCTCTGACTCATCCCATGACCGGGAAGGATCAAATCTTCTTTTTCCCTAGGAGGAAAATCTGGGGAGAGGCTTACCAATTGTTGTTGCGCAAACATGACCATGAAGCCTTGTACATGCTCACGAATTTACGCTCCTACTTCTTCTCAGATCTGATTGACTGTACCATCTAATTTGAGATCAATGGAGATGATCGCCTCGTGATAACGATTTGATCCCAATTCTAGCTGATCTACCCTCGCCTGCAAGTTTGATACCGTGGACCCAAATTGGTGTAGTTGTGTGCCTCCATATTCTTCATCCCCGTGCTGTCTGCCATTACCGGATCTTTCCCGCAGCTTCACTTGGCCTGGATCGCTTTGATACCAAATTGTCAGGTCCAACGGATCTGACAAGTATATCTTAAGAATTCTGCAAGGAATTCTAGAGAATTGTGTAGAACAAACTTGATCGGGAGAGAGAGAGAGAGAGAGAGAGCAAGAGAATTTAGAGGGAAATTCAAGATTCAATTCATTCATACGCTCTTTGAGTGAGATCAGTGTGTATTTATACTGATCTCACCAACCAAGTGGACAACCAAGTGGACATTTGAATAGTTCTCGCCAAAATTTTATGCAACTGCTAACTACCATGTGCTAAGGCTACTACTACCCTCCCGACTCTCTTTATTTAGTAAGCACATTTTAGGCACATGACAAGGTACTACATGGACTCTAATATGCATATGTCGTGGGAATATGTATTTAAGGATCAAACCTCTTTAAACTCTTAATCTAAAATTATGAAGAGATTTATTAAAAAATGAGTATGGGTACATTAAAAAGGTTGGGAACATTATTTACGCTTATTATATTGTACAACGATCTAACATAAGATCAAATGATTTAGAGATGCCCTTAAAATGAAATGAAATTTAGGAGAGAGTAGATTTAACTCCATCCATGTAAAACCTTAGAAATCGATGTTTAACATCAAACATGGGTTTCTTCTTTACTGAAAAATAAGAGGATCCAAGTACTTATTTGGTGTGAAAAGAAAAACAGCATAGTCCATATAAGACATTCACATTCTCTTACCTTGTATCTAACAGCTTCATAGGTTCCATACACAGCCCCTGCACAAGGCACATATGTTAAAAAAATCACAACAGACATATACAACAAAATGCAATCATGCATAAGAATTGAAACTCTCTCTCTCTCTTTTATGCATTAGATTTCCATTCCTTAAGGTTATACAGCCTCGTGGATGGATAAGCTACTAAAAAACCACTGGAGGGATGAAACATAGGGAAAATGACAACATTGTATACGAACAAGTATAACTTAGAATATAGTATCCCCAGAACAAAAGACATGTGAACTAAGAACGCATCAATCCATGAATGATTAATATAAGCATCCTATTTAGAAACAATAAATTTTTGTTACCATTATACCAGCTTACCAATACATTTTATACTGGAGAAGTTCATAAAGGAAATATAAACTTGATCTATTTTCTCAGATTTGAGGGACAAACAGAAAGATAAGGAGCTATAGGAATCATTATGTCAGCTTAGTCAACTCCGTTACAAAAAGAAACGTCTATCTTACCTATGATTTTCAGATAGCCACACTTCCAAACGAACACTTCCTTCAATACTCAATAAGCTATCTCACTATTTCAGGAAAAAAAATCACTATTTCAGGAGATTTGAGGGAAAATGTCTTCTTGGTTTAACTTCGACCAAACATGCAATTGGACATCTTGACACAATTGCATTTCAGGTTCTTTCATATTCTTTCAACCCTTCAGGATGCAAGAGATAGAGGATCTAAAAAACTGCTTCAGTTTACCAGTATGCATTCAGTTTTTCTTTCTCACATTCATACAAAGATAAAAAGAGAGAAAATACAAGGAAGAAGAGAAGATTGATAGCTATTCAGGCACACAAATCGTCAACCAATAGTCGTTTATAAATGTATTTTTAAGAGCAAAAATCTTCTAAACCAATGGATTGTAACTGCAAAAATAATGAAGAGAAAAAAAAAAAAAAACAAGGCATCCTAATGCAAAAAGGGTTTTCAAGCTATGGTTACACGCACAAATTCAAAGGTCTTACAACACCACATGATTCAAGTGAACGAATCGTGTTGCAAGACAACAAGGTGAAGCAATAAAAATTAGGCTTCAAGAGCATACAAGCAATCGCTTGCTTAATTACCCAGAAATTGCACAACCATTCGCGAAGCAAGAAAAACACAAGGGCATCAAAGCAACACAAAGTCAAGATTTTAATCACATGGACACTTGTTCTTCCTACGTCTTCTGAGGAACCAAAAAGAATGTACGCTAGGGTTTTGGTAGTGAGAGAGATGTTAGACAGAAATTACCGACAGCGCCTCCAACAGCACCACCGAGGGCTACACCAGCGGTCACCCTAGCCAGACAGCTATCCCTCGCCATTGCCAATCTCTCTCTCTCTCTCTCTCTCTCCGGCTGATGAGCGCAAACGTTTGCCCCAGAGGCTTACTCAACTCCAACGACAGTGTCCGGCCCTTCACACGACACCTACTATCACGCCCAATATCTTCAACTTTTAAACTATTAATTAATTAATAATAATAATAATAATAATAATAATAATAATAATAATAATAATAATAATAATAATCTCGTGTCAAGATTTGAGACGTGCTTTGGAAATCTGACGAGAGACGCAATCGAGTTGATTTGATAAAACGCTAGGGATATTGACAATCTACAAATTTTAGTGTTTATTTTAATTTTAAATTAAATAGAGAGCATCGACTAAGATTGAATTTACAAAAAAAAGTTTAAATTTCCGAAAAGAGATTTACATTTAAAAGCAAAGAAAAGAGATTTTTATAGAAAATATATGACTTGAGTTGGAGGGTTATATTATACTATAAAATATAATTTTATAAATATAAAACTATTAATATTCAAAGTAACATTAAATTAAATTTTTTATACATCACAAGTGATTTGATTATTAAAGTAGTTAATATAATCCAAAATTATATGACTCTTGACACGCAAATAAATGAAATGATTAAGAAAATTCACCAATTTCATAAAATGATGGTTAAACATGCTCTCACTTGGACCTATTAAGATGGTAATGGAACAACCAAACAAAACAAAAGCCCCACATATAGGATGAAATATAATACTTGGCCGTGGGTAACTCTCAACTGTTTAACATGGCAACAAAAATTACTCAGAATTCGATCAACTCAAGCCCGGTCGAAAGGGGCATAGAAATTTCTCATTCAACTGATTACAAGTACAGAATTAGGGTCTCCACTGATAACCTAATCAAATCTCACCTCAAACACTCTCACAGAGTTGTCAGCTCCACAAGAAGCAAGCTGCATGCTCCCAGAGGCTGTGCTCTTCACCCGGTTTCTCCAAGCTAGCCGGTGAACTGTTGAAACATGGCACATGAATGGATCCAACCGGACGAGAAGAGCGGCGGTTGAAGGCCGCGTCGCCGCTAGGCTGCCGTCTTCTGTTCTGACAACAGAAAGACTCCACAATTCGATGAGTCCATTTTCCAGTCCAACTGCGAGGCATCCAGCGTTGCTCGAGAGATCAAGGCCGAGCCAGGATATGGCTGTGACGCTATTGTGGAACTGTGGCAGAGTCATGAGCTGTTTTACCGAAGAGCTCTTCTCCACGGCCCAGATCTTCACAGTCTTGTCCCTTGAACAGGTGGCAAATTCATGTCCAAATGGGTTCCAGGAACATGCCCATATTATTCTTTTGTGGGCCTCCTGCCGTGCTAGAAGCTGGTAACTGATTTTGTCGGCACCTACATTACAGCAGCATGTCAAATAAGCAGTTGTGATCGGATATGTATTATGCAGCCAAATCACTTAAAGACCAGTAAAGAGTATAAGATAATCCCATTAAATTAACTAACAGCTATACTTTCTTCTTGCCGAAGAATTCTCCATGGCTGCATATGTTTGCAGAGAAAACAAAAGGCAGGGATAATTGTTTCAATACACCCTTCAATTTCGTAGAGAACAGAAAACAGGAAAGGCCTGCCACAGTTCATTTATAGAAGGCAGATATACTGATAGTGGCAGTGCATGACTTTATTCACCAGAAAGCAGTCATCGGGGTAATAATATGCTCAACACATATGTACATTATGTTTGTGCCACTTTGTCCACCCTTACCCTCTACTTTTGAATGCTATCAACTAAACGGCAGAAAGCATACACTTGAATGCTTGCTTTTCTTCTCTTCATCCTAGGTGAATCCTAGGTGACCTACCTTGCATAATATTTTACCTGTCACTTGTATAAAGAGACCACTTATTGGTACTGAAATGAGATTATTTGGTTGTGCTGCACTGAATAACCAGTCTACTGCAAAATCAGAAGCCTTAAGAAAGGGAGCATTATCTCAGTATTAGCCAATATCCCTAATACCTGTTTGTTTGATGGAGAAAACAGAGAAGTGGCGATCCCTTGACACTGCCAAAAGAAAATTGTCATCATGAGAGAATTCCATTTGTGTCACTGTTAAACTATGGGACTGCAAGCGACCAACTGCCTTCCATGAACCCACTTGCCATAGCCATATTTCTGCAACCGAAACAGATTGGGCCTACAAGACATACTGCTTATGAGCAGAAATATACACCAAATGATACAGTTCCCATTAAAATATTGATAAAATAGAAGATAAATTATTTCCAAGTCATCTCATATTAACTCTATAACTATTTAGCTACTGGTAGTTAAATATTTCTGCTTTATGGGGTTTGATTATGTTATTGGCACCCCTCAACAACTAAATAAGTTCATTACTTGACATATGGGCCAGTAAAGTTTACACAAAGGACAAACACTACATAGTCATAGGATTGTGTCAATTTGTATTACACTGAGAAAACATAAGACATGGATATTAGGCCTACCCCATTAATAATACACCCAATTACATAAATACCTATTAATATGCCCTGTCAAGCAGGTGCATATATGTCATGTTACAAATGACGTTTTCTTTCTCCCCTAAAATTTTGGTAAATAAATTTGCAAGCTGATATTCAGACTTCACATAAGTAGTGTGATAAACACTTTGTAAAACCTCCTATTAAACGTCAACCAAGTTCAATGTGCTTAGTCCTATCAATAAACACAAGATGGGGAGCAATGTGTGCATTGCCTGATTATCACACATTAACTCCATGGATTATACATTTATAAGAATTTGTTTTAACCATATCAACTCACATGTATTGGCTCTATACTCGGATTCAGCACTAAACTGGGCTACCATCATATATCTCTTACTCTTCCATGATTACTGACTTTAGATACAATAATCTGTAACAGATCTTCTGTAGAATGAGATCCACATCTTTATATCCCAGAATTCATGTATAACCATGACCTTGATATAATAAACGGCACCCAAATGCACCCTTAAACTATCTCAAAATACAAATGCATACCAGTGAATTGTACAAGAAAGCCTTAATCACATTAGGTGGGATCTACTATATGAATTCTAGCTTGCCAATCATCTTTATTTAACTATATTTTCTATGAGGCAAATATATCTTACGTTATATTTAAGAGTTTCCCACCAAGTTTCTTATTTTTAAGAAAATTTTAGTCATGAAAGATTGATGATAGTAGCCTACTGGGTAACATGACAGGCTTTGATAATCAATTTTTCAGGCTTAAAAGCAAAGGCATCTGGTTCAGATCAATCCATAAAAGCAAAGGACTCATGTGAATCTTCTACCAAACAACACCACCAGTAAAAGATCTCAGGCAATGGTAATTCTAATGGGGAGAAAAAAAATAAGGGAAAGAATAGAAACCATGGTAGTGTTATCATATCAACATTCCTGGTGGTATAACCACAATATGAGATGCGATACCTTACATGATGAAGCAACAAGTTCCCCTTTATGATCACAACATAATGAAAACAGCTCATTCCCATGACCGTAAAGTTTGTGTGACTCAGGCCATAATGTATGCCATGCTAGCTGTTCTTCAATGGGAGGTTCAGTTAATTCAACAGGAACTGCATCTGGTATAGTTTCGAGGGTATCAACACCTTCATTACTATTTCTTACTGTAGGCTCATGTGCAGCTGCATAAGAAAAATGCTCCAAGTAAATGATTTGTGTTTATCCCAGTCACACATACCAAAACCCACACATATAAACAGGAAGTACAGGAGCTTCCCCACTAAATGTATCAACAGAGAATACCGGGATACTAGAATATAACATTTGACCACTGATGTTAGAAACATAGCAAAGAAACAAAGAAAACAAAACAACGGAAGAGATCCTTTTACAGTTTTACCACAAACTTCAAAACTCAAACTGAAATTATCAGAGTATCCCCATGAAGTATGACATAGGTGCAGTCAAGTAGAAAGCTAACAGACAGAAGTTCTCATAAAAGACATGAAGACACTAAAAGGAACAGGGGATATAAATCTTTAGTTCGGTAAAGCTGAAATCAAAATCATTTGATACAGAAGCAGGATAGTGATAATTTGGTAAAGCTAAAATCTTTAGTTTGATTTTTCTTGACAATGAAAGATTAAGGAACCTAAAAGCAATCTAGAGAATATAATGACAATGTTACAGCCTAAATAAAATTGCATGTGTGCCTTCTATCAAGTTTTTCAAATTTAATGTGTTGGGCCCCAGCAGGATTTGTGGCCATGGGGGACAGCGGAGAGGGGAGAGCGAGAGAAGGGAGCTGTGTTCTACGCTCTGAAAAACTGGAGGTAGTAATGCACCTACAGACCAAATCTGTTAGCAACTGGGGCTCACCTCTTTGAACGGTTATCAAGCATTTTTCCATATCATATTTGCCTTGTTACAGATTTTAATCAGATTATACTATAGAACAACACACCATGCCTTATATTCACTGTAGGTGGGTTTAGCTACATGGATTTTAGCTTATCAATCATCTCTTTAAGCCTAGTATAATTCAAGTGATGACTCTCCTGTGTAAAGGTTTTCCACAGAGTTTTCCTTGGTCTTCTTTTTCCTCCTTTGTTATCAACTTCTCCATTCTATTAGAAGTATCAAGTGCATTATGCTGCCTGCCATGGACAGCCCATCACTATATGAAGGGGGTCATACTGAGACAACATTCCTGGGCACATGGTATTGCCCAGTATGACCCATGGTGGCAAGGAAAACAAAAACAAAGGGTAGTCAGGAAATGTCAAATTTACATAATTAGGAAATAAATATATATTTTGTTCTCCCTTGATATAAAGAATGGTGCACTTTGACACGTGAATTACTCCCTTTTTTTTTGGGGGGGGAGGGGGGGGGGGTGGGTCGTGGGGGGGAGAGCTATACCTTGAACATAAATAGGTTTCTGTGACAGCCCAAGAGCAGACATATTTGCACCTAAAATCTGAACATCAGCTTGCATGTCTTCAGGAAATGTAGATTTGTGTAAAGCAGCATGATTCAATGTCTTCAAAAAAGATAGAGGTGCTTCAAATACTCTTGCAACTTTCTCCTCAGCCCCACTAACAAAACGGTGGTTACCCTTTCCTTGAATGATTGCCACACAGTTGATATCATGCCCATGAACTTGAGGGCGAGCAATTTCATGCCAAGTGTCCAGAGTTTCCAAATGAGGTTCACTAAGCCATGGAGCAAATATCCTTGTAGTCTGTAAATTTCAAGAGACTGTCAAGAAGAGAATTGGGAGTACAGAGAAATTAAATAGAAGAACCACCTTGAGATGGTACTGTTTGCAAGAAAGAGTTGCGTTGATTATGGTACAAATGATTTAATACTTATCAGGTGTGATTAGTGCATACAAATATAAGCAACTTGAAGTTTCAACCTACATAGCTATAGTGTGATTAGTGCATACAAAATATAAGCAACTTGAAGTTTCAATCCTATATAGCTATAGCTCAAAAAAGAATGTACTCTACAAGAGGTTTAACATATATCCACACACAAAGTTGATAGAAAATTAATATGACCAGCTGCTATTGAATAGAAGATTACATTTTTCTTTTGATAAGTATGAAACATAAATTTCAGAATAGAAAGGGTTGGAATGAAGCAACTAATCAGTGAGATGAGGGGGCTTCCAAAAAATAAAAAAATAAAAAGCAGGAATTTGAATTGACTGATTGAGCTGTAAATTATATCAGATAAAGTTTTCAACACTTCCTAGAAAAAAAACTTACAAGGTCATCCAGAAAGCCAAAATTAAAAAAGGAACTCGATGTAACCAAGAAAAATACTCTGTGAAATTTCTATTTGCTAGAAAACACTCTGGAGAGGACAAGACCAACGAAAGAATGCAGCTTGAACATAAAGGAAAAGGAGAATAACTCAATACCTGATCATGACTGACTGAGAGCAAATATTCACCAGACTTGGCCCATGCAATATCTGCCACTGCTGCAATGTGCCCAGACGGAACTTTTTGTGGCTGCCAATTGTCTGCATCAACACCAACATTTCTCCAGAGATGGAAAGATCCACCATAACCATGAGCTAGAATAGCATCTCCACTTGAGCTCCAGTGCCCACCATAAAACCCTAAAGCACAATGACTTAACTCTCCAACTGTAACCACATTCATCCAGATACCGGTGGTTCTCTCTGGTTGCCAGATCATCATTGTCTTGTCCATGGATGCAGATAAAATGCTTTGCCGTTGATGATACTCAACTCCTTCTTCAGCTGAAACTAAAGGAGGCTGCCATTCCACCGAGTACACCCAATCCTCATGTCCAATGAGGAGAGACTCTAATGATATCTGGTAGGAAAATGAACCCACAACAAATACAGGACCTTCGATATAAGAAGCCAGGCTTATATCTTCTTTCCTTCTAGAATTAGCAAGAGAATTGCATGGAGTTATCTTCCAGATGCGTATGCTTCTGTCTTGAGATGAACTTACTAACAAAAGATTACTCATTTCACCATTTGTGCATACAGGTAATGAGAAATCCAAACTTCTTATCCAATCATTATGCCCTTTTAACACACAAGCGCGAACAAACTGTACGCATAAACAAATGAAAGAAACATGCTTTTTTTTAGCAACGGTAAGTATCAGATGCAACATATATAAGATAAAAGGAAAAGGCTGTTATTACATACTTTTCCTGTCCTCTCACCACAAAAAAGATGGATCTTGTTATCCAAACCCCCCATTGCCAGGAGAAAATGCCCAGTAGTTCCAGGCAATTCTGCTATAGAAAGTGTAACCATAGGCTTTGGACCAACGGAGAGTGTGTCTAGACATGACAAATTGCAGTCACCTACAGAAACCACGAACAGTGGTTAGTTGCCATTAAAGCGAAACACATGCTGTTAGCCATATCATATGAAATGATAGCAGGAAAAGCATGATAAAAATACCTGGGAAAGATGCAGTGAGGATATGCAATGCAAAAATACATAACATGAAAATATGAAGGAAAATTAAAATTCTTTTTCAGAAAACTGAAAATTTATATCAACAAACATAACATTGTGAATGGCCACCTTTAACCATCAATTACCATAAAACTACAAATGGCCCAGGAAAGGGAAAAAGAAAAACAAGAGGTCAATCTCTTTCAGTCAAGGTGGAAAAAGCATACAAATTTCGCTACCATCACTGAAAATAAGAATACACAAAAATTATCCCATAGTTTTGATAATGTGAGGATACACAGGATATGTGAACACAACATATGACAGTATTAGAACAATGAAAGTGCCATTTTCAAGTAATCTTCGACATAAAACAATTCTGAAGGACTGAGGAGACAGCTACGGTTAAGAGGAGCCAGTGTTATCTCAACCTCACATGCATTTTTAGATGCATATTCCCACTTCACAACTCCACAAACTAACAAGGAACTCTACATATTGAAATTCTTCATGACATGGATACCATAAATTTGATTTTCATAAACTTTCCAATACAATCATAATTGTATTTCAACAAACAAATGAATATACAAAAAGTAATGTAAACAATACTCCCAGGAACCAAAAGTAGATAAACCAGAAACAATAACAAGCAGAGATAGGGGAAGCTTGCAAAAGACTGAACACAAGAAGAGAAAGAGTCTCAATTCTATCCATATAAATTATCAAGTACTCAATTTTGATGCAGCAAATATTAATTCTCTTTTTCTTTGACAAGTAAGAAGCAAAATTAACACAGGGAGATATCTGATGCCTAATATGTTCCTTCAGCTTCACAGAGACCCACCCTTCATACATACACCCATCACATATTAACTGACATGCAATGACACTCAATTTGTCATTTGAGTAGAATGTGAACAATTGTTGCACCTGGGTGTAAAAAAGAGAAGGATGTTCACTTACCTAATGAAAAGAAATCCATAGTCACATACTTTACCAATATCAAATCAAAACAAAAATTCCAACTCAAAATAAATCAAAAGTGTAACATTAGAAACCATCTCATAACCAACCAGTGAAATATACGGAAATTGCAGGAAATGTTCACAAAATAGAGAGACTATTTACCAGTATCAAATCAAAGCCAAGATACCAACTCAAAATAAATCAAAACTCAAAAGTGTAACATTAGAAACCTTCTCATAACTAACAGTGAAATATACAGGAATTATAGGAAATGTTCACAAAATAGAGAGACTATTTGCCTTAAATGCAGAGATCATAGTAAGTAAAGAGTAAGACTAACTCATTTTCCAAATCCACATACAATAAAGTATACAAAGCAAATGGTCCTGATATTTAGCCTATGCACTGTATCATAAGGAGATTATTTTGCGACTTTTAGCTAATTCTGAAGCACCATTGGACATGGTGCAATTAATGTGACACCAAAATGCCTGCACATTACTTGGCACATTTGAACAAAAAGACTAGGATCTCCAATATGTACAACCAAATGTAAAATGTATATCTCTGGCCATTAATATGCTACTGTCCTCTGACCCATTTAGAGAATAAGAGAACTCTAAGCATAAATGAACTCAATGAGTATTGGGCATCAAAAAATAATCTGAGACAGTAAATGCAGCAGTTAAGATTAAGCATCAACAAGCTATACAGATATAAGGAGCAATAACAGTTAGTCTCAAGCTGGAATAATGATTAAATTGTTAAAACAGTTCAAACCGATATCACTCACTGCCAGATGAAGATGGAAGGGCCAATTCCCATACATAAACTGAACTGTCGGAAGAAGTAGATGCAAACACTGCATCAGTTTCAGAAATCATAAATCCAGCAATGCATGTGACACCCTTCTTGTGCGATTGCGGTACTTGTAACACATACCTCCACTGTGAAAGAACCATGCTAAATTTCAGTAAGTATATGTGACAGGACAGGACAGGACATTCAACATCATGTTATTCATTCCAAAACTTTTAAATAATTGATACATGAGAAAAAAAATCTAACAAAGCCCTTTCAAAAGTTGCCAGCATTGGTATTTAGAGGGGTGGCATCCTAAACAGCGAGAAGAAGGCCGTGCCAGGACAAAATAGCAAGTCAACAATGTGACCAGACCAATTAAGCTCATAAGCATCAATAACAAGTTCATTAGTGATCTATGAACAGAACTAAAGGCAAATAAATAAAGATCAACAGCAGTTTAGTCATTATGCTCAGATGGCGGCATTTGTTAACATCCTAGCTCATCGGTAAAAGTAAAACTGGATAGCTACATTGCCCTATTTTAAAACTGAACCAAAAAATTACACTGATTCCCGTGAATGGAGGAGAAAATGCACCTGTTTGTCTAGAAGAGACAACTCCCACAAAATAATGACACCCTCAGCATCACCAGAGAGTAAGAAATGCCGCTCCAAATGTTTTGCTGTGGGCAGAAAGCAACATACATCAGTCAGAAGAAAAAATTATTAGCATAAACATAGAAGTTCACTAGTGCTTTAGCTACAACTACCATTAAAATTAATTCAAGCTTAATCTTGAAGAGAGTGGAAGATACCCTTAAATGCGAACTTAGCAGATGGAAGCCAATAGGTGCAAGTCACGGAGGCCTTGTGACCCGGAATCGTGGTAAGAATTTGCGCAGTCTGCGGGAAAGGTTTAACACGAACCGAATGACTAAAAGCGCAAAATATTGAATAGAAGTGAGAGATTCAGTGGGGTTGAAGAAAACAACAACCTCAGGGCAGAAGATGGCAACGGCGTTTTGGGCACCGAAGGCGACTAAACCGCAAGCCCCCCACGAGACGTTGTTCACTATTCGGTTGCACCCTGCTCCGATGAAAACCCTCCCCGCCTCTGGGCCGCCGTTGGACATCCCGTGTGTGTGTATAAAAGTGAACAAGTGTTGAATGGGTGGTTAAGCTGTTCGAAGTTGGAACGGTGGCTTGGAAGAGGTTTCAGGCGAGGAAGCGGCAGAACAGGACGAAGCTGGTAAGCGAAAGATGCTAGATAGTGGTGGCGACGGGCCACGGCCCGTTACTTGCTGGAGGCCTGTAAACGGACCATGCCCAGACCCGAGCACGATCCGTTTAGCAGGCATTCGCACGTAAATATGATACCGCAGCTATTGACCGTGGATTTGCATTCACACGTAAGTACTTGTGTTTACTTTTACTAAATTTAATCTTAATTGATATTTATTAATATGCAAAAAAATTACTTTAAATTATTAATTAATCATCAGAGATAACGTAGAACTAATAGTTTATTATTTAATAAATATTTTTATTCTAATATTCTATGAAAGAGTTATCAATATTTTCTTATGTAAGGGAAGGCTATTGAATCAAATGATAGAGACATTGATGAGTCTAAATATTCAACAATTTACTTAAATGTTCAATTAGAAAGCATCCTAAATTTTGAAATGCGGTATGATGCAAATTATTGTTATAATTTTTTAAAACATGATTAATATTCTAACAGAATCAAGAAACATACAAAATTACTAATTTACCCTTAACTAAGAAATATTCTACTTTATTTGATGTAAATTTCCTATTGTTGTTAAAATATTTTTATTTTTTACATGTGTTTTCCTTTTACCAAAAATATTCTGATCTCTTAGATAAAATTTAGTTTTTCTTTTTTTTTTTTCAAACCAACCCTCAATGTCAAAATGAAATTTAAGGCCATCTTAGTGAATAAATTATAAATATGTTAAATTATTATTTAAACTTGTACTAGAAAGGAAAAAAATTATAATATTGTTGGCGCGAGGGTGAAATTTCCTCTTTGCCCCCTTCTTCTCAAAGAGAGACTTTCGCTTTCTAACTACTTTTGAGTCTATTAATATGTTTGATAACTATATTCGTGTCATGTTTATTATAAAAAAAGAAGAAAGTATATGATCATAATTCAAAAAAATTTAAGAACTAAAAAAATAACAAATCAGTTCAAGATCATTTGGCCCCCATAACCCTAAGAAACAAGTGCTAATCTTACATTTTACTGAAACCTAGGTCATTTCACCCCCATAACCCTAAGAAACAAGTGCTAATCTTACATTTTACTAAACCTCAATGCAATTGTAATTAATTATCTTCTTAAACTCGTAAATCATGTGACAACAACTAAAAGCTTAGAGAAGATCACTTTCATTTGGTTTGCTGACAAAATATCACAAAATAAGCAATTAAAGATTGATTGATTATCCTTGAGATTTTTAATTCTAAACTTTTTAAGTGTTTGGTTAGCAAGAATACATTATAAAATATCCTGTTTTAAGAGCCTGTATTTAATTATATATTCTAGTTGGTTAATGTAAGGATAGAAACATGATAATATGAAAATGACCAAAATACCCTTGTTACGAAGCCCTACTTCATGCGTCGATCAACTTTTATACTTGGCGGTAAAAGTCATTTTATGTACCTATCTTACCCGCTAGACAACGAATATCGACCCCCCTCCCCCTCCCCCCGCGGATTAAGCTATCCTTCGTCTATGAGATTCGAAGTCTCATTCCATTTATTATTTCACGTGCATAAAAACAAACCAAATGCGAAATAATTTTTATTTGATAATCTACCCTCTCTTATTCGGTGAAGCAAACGGTACAAGCAGGATCCGGGACCACTAAAAAAGGGGCTCAGAATGGTACAAAGGTCCCCCCCCCCCCCCCCCCCCCCAAAAATGTGTTCACATGCTCAACAGTTCAATCCCTCACTCCGTTGTTTATTTCCTAGCTAACAGGGCTAAGCCCAGGCATGGAAACAACAAATAAACAATCACCTCACCATACTAAGAAACAGGATAAAGAGGAAGACATCTTCCTGTATATGTCCATGCACCCAATTCACAAGAAAAACAAATTAGCAAATAGCAGCCTTCATCTAACATTCTACTTCCAGCTCATTCGGCTCTTGATCAATTCAACCAAAACTTTTTGGTTAGCAATGAATGAACCTTTGTGCAGCCGGTTAATTGTCGTTTCAATCACTGGGCACTACCAGTCTCTCGAGAGCATCGACGACATGCCTCATCGTGGGCCGTCTTTCGGGGCTATTCTGGACGCATGCCATAGCGATCTTTAGAACTGTAATAATCATCTCCTGCTCCTTGTCTACTTCTTCAGCTAAGTACGGGTCCAGGACATCTGCAAGAGGCTTTTTTTCTTCAATACAAAGCTGAATCCAGTGAACGAGATCAATTTCTGAGGTGTCTACTTGAACCACTGGCATTCTTCCTGTAATCATTTCCAGCAAGATCACTCCATATGAATAGACATCCCATTTCTGCGACGGCTTGACCACTTTCAGCACCTCGGGAGCTTGATAATAGGACCCCGAGTTTGCTGGAGAACTGGCTGCCACAAACTCGGGTGTGGCACTACTTTGCTGCCCCAGATGTGGTTTCTCAGAGGTCATTCGAGCAGAGTGCTGGGTTGAGGATCCTCCAGCTATATTAGCAAGGCGGCCAAGTCCAAAGTCAGAGATTTTAGGTTCCAGGCTGTCTCCAAGTAGTATATTACTCGGCTTGAGGTCTCCATGGACGTACTTTTTCGGACTGTACTCGTGCAGATAAACCAAGCCTTTTGCCGTTCCTTTCATTATTTTCAACCTAACATACCATGGTAACGGCGAAAATGATACCACTTCAGCCTTCCCTGTCAACATTACAAAGGCCCAAAATAAATGAGCCAAAGCATCAAAATTATAGTTAAAGATAAGCAATAGATCATCAATAGTACTTGATTAATAGTAACAAAAAGCAAAATGTTTGGACAAGTCTACAAGAAGAGGATTGGCGAGGCTTACCGTGAATTGCAGTCGCAAGGTTTCCATTAGGCATGTAATCATAGACGAGCAGCTTCTCATCAACAGACCAGTAATAGGCTCTAAGAGTTACGATATTGGGATGCCTTACCTTCCCAATCGCTTCCACTTCAGTCTGAAATTCTTTAAACCGCTGAGAGCCACCCGCACCTAACCTTCTCACTGCCAAGGTAAGCCCATCTTCAAGCACAACTTTGTAAACGATCCCGATACCACTCTTTCCTAGCACAAATGCTGATGCTTTCAGGAGTTCGTCTAGATCAAAAGCCACTTGTGCATCCAGTGGTACAAGATCATACTGCTCCACATTCTCTGATAAAGTTTCAGATTCATCCCTTGTAAAGCACAAACACTCTTTCCTCCTTTTTCGTCCCTTCTCAAATCCATAACCATTTTCATCCCTTGTTCTGCGGCGAGAACAAACACTCAAATAGCAATAGGAGAACAGCAGCCCAATTAGGCAAATTCCAACCACATCGCCAACAATAATTGCTCTCACAGCACTTTTGGTAAGCCCTCCTCCACCCCTGCTCTTTCCACTGTTATCACTAGTATTTTGTGGCGGATAATTACTTGGCAAGAAAGGGTACGAGGAAGGAGGGCTCAAACCCGAGGCGTCAGATAAACACGGATTTTTCAAGGGAGGGCCACAAAGGCCCTGGTTTCCAATAAAAGCAGTCGGTCCTCTGTTCATAAGAGCACCATTTTGTGGTATCGAACCGCTTAAATTGTTGTAAGTGAGATCAATATAGACCTTCTCAGGAAGGTTACCAAGGCTAGGTGGGATTGAACCACTATACAGATTGTGAGATAAATCAACAGTTCCGTGAAGATTAGACAAATTTCCTATGTCATCAGGAATTGGGCCACTGAATTTATTGAATGAAAGGTCCAGTTTCTCAAGGGAAATCAAGTTTGTTCCAAACCCATCAGGTAGAGAACCAGTGAAATTGTTGTGACTGAGATCAAGGGTTGTCAATCTTTTGCACTGAGTCAATGATGTGGTTAATGACCCATTGAAGAAATTTTGTGACAAATCCAGGGTTTGAAGATACTTAAGCTTCCCAATCTCAGATGGGATGGGCCCAGAAAAGGAATTTCCATAAAGGACTAAACTCTGAAGCCCCTGAACCTCAAAGAGCTCAGAAGGTAAGCTTCCAAAGAACTTATTGTTCCTGAGATTCACATGCCTGAGCTCAGGTAGAGACCCAAGAGAAGAAGGGAGAAATCCATGGAGATTCTTCATTGGAATGGTGATAGAAACAACTTTTTGTTCTTTGCATGTGACCCCATTCCAAGAACAAGGGTTTTCATCAGAATAGTTCCAGTTGTTGAGTGACCCTTCTGGGTCTTCTTTGATTGACTGCTTGAATGAGAGAAGAGCAATGCCTTCACTATTCAAAGAAGCCACTAATACTTGGGAGTTGCTAATGACAAGAACGAACAATAACGGAGCAAACATCTCCCAAAATACTAGGAGAAATGGAAACCGTTTGGGAATACAAAGTTGGGTTTCAAAGGGCTTACCTCTCTTCACCAGAGAACACCACAAAAAGAGCTGCAGACAAAGCTAACAGAAGCAATGGCGATGTGCAGAGAGAGAGAGAGAGAGAGGAGGAGGTAACAGAGAAAAGGAGACTGCAAAAGAGAATTGCAAAAGTTTGTTTTAGCCACTGCCAGAGCAGGAGCTTGGGAAAATAGATGCCAATGACTGGAAAAAGGAAAAGGACAGGGAAGAAAAGAAAGCTTGGTTTGGTGAGAGAAATACATTAGTATCAGTAGTATATCATTTCTTTGGTTCCCTGGCAGGATCTAGCGGTTGCCATCAAAAGGCAGTAAAAGTTCATTATTCTTGGTGGTCCGGATTAAGTCTGCTTTACTTGCAATAGATTTCATTAACACATTACTTTCATAATGGGTATGTTTGACCGTTATGATCAGATCACATGCCACTTTTGTCCCCTCAGTTTGTGACCCGTGAGATGTTCCAGTGGACTAAATTCTTTTTATAATTTAACCTTTTAAAAATTATATTAATTTCCTTTTCCTTTTCCTTAAATCCACGTCAACCAGTTAACGAAACTCCATGAAATTTGACAAAGAGCCAAACTTTACTGTTATCTCTTTGCCTCCAAGTTCAAAGGTGGTCTAGCAGAGTACTATATACACGTACCATATCTCTATCACTCACTCTTTTCCCTTGTCGTTTGTGTATATGTCAAGGCACTAAAGCAGCGAGCGTGACAATACAATATTATACATCAAACAAGTACAGACCACAAAGCCATCTCCCTGTCTCTACTATCTATTTCAGAAAATATTTTGCGTTAGCATGTTTACATCAATTATAGATTACAATGAATGTATTTATGAAAATTTATTCTTATTATAAGCACCTTCCAGTCTTTTGCAACCTTTTAGTCATAAGTGCAGTGTTGCTATTAAGGCTTTCTTTCACTGTCTTATCTGGGTATTACATTACACAATAAAATTACTTATCAAGAAGAGGGACCCGCATGAAAAGAAATAATGAGGTACGAGAAATAAAAATTGAAAAAAGGGTAACAAATACAAACTGACTTATTATTTTTTTAATATTATATCAACAAAATAACATAATATTATTAATTATATAATAAATATATCTTATAAAAATGATACGTAAGAGTGCCATCTATAACAATCTTACCGGTACATGAAAAACCAAGTTTAAGAGGCCAAATTGTACTTTATTTGCTACTCTAACGAGAAAGCATGTTTATAATAAATAATCATATGATTGCTCACAAATTTTGTAAATAATATATATATATATATATAATTAGTTGTTCTTCTCGTTAGACCAAGGAACTTGGAAATAAGAGGCCAAAGCAGGGAAGACTAAGACTTTTTGACTTTGTTAGGTTCTTAGCTGGAATAAACCTCCGTTCATCACGGAGAAGATGCAGGTGAGGCTGATTCTAATGCTCTAAAGGACATTGTAAACACGTCTCTACTGTCAACTACTGTCGACGACCCATCGCTAGAGTTGCCCATTGTTGGTGACTCTAGGGTCACCGTTGCAAGGCTCTGGGGCTGACTTGTCCATCGTGGCCAACAATAACAAGGCTCCTAGATTAATGGGGGGAGACTCCTCGCGAACGACTTGTTGGTTATCACTAATGACTTGAGAGAAAATCGGAGGAGTCGCCGGCGACTCTTCTAGTTGTAAGTTACGATAGTCTAAACATACTTAAGGTTGACAGTTAACTCTGAAGATACCTTTGTTTAACTTAAAAAAAAAAAAATGAAAGTATAACTGTATAAGATAATTTTTTTATATATATATAAAATGTTTGATCTCTTTAATGATTGAGTTACTGAGTAACAGTACTTATAAAAGGTTCACATTCTCAATGATTAATTAAAATCAATAGTGATCAAATATATAGTTAGTTACATTTAAGATTATCCTTATTCATTATGATAATTATTTACAATATTTTGCAATTAATTGCACATTAAAACAAATAAGCAGTTATTGTTAATGGTTCTTAACATTTTGAAGATTCTATACAAATATATGTATTATATATATAATTTCACACACACACACACACACACATATATATATATATGAAATTTGTAATAAAATTTTAGTTTAAAAAAGAAGAATATCTTTGATTTTGACAGGAATTGTTTAAAAAATTAAAGGAAAAAGGACTTAAAAAATGATAATAATTTCTAAGGTAGAAGAAAAAGCTCAAAGATGGGTTCTTCCACCGTTATGGTCCTTATGGATGACTTTGAAAACACCTTTTTAACTTTAGTTTCTACTAGATGAAACAAAGGTTATTTTATGTTCTTCAATCGATCAATGTATGTATGATTAAATACTTGAAATTATTAATTTTTCTTATTCTCTTAGTAATCATTTATGATCGAGAATTTTAAAAATCAGTCTTAATACATATGTTAAATAATTAAATATTTTTTGAAGAACTATATATTATTACAATTATATGTTGATTGCAGGGTCGGTTTTGAAATTTTAAGGGCCCTAAGTGAAATTTTTTATGGGGCCCTCTATGATTATATTTAAAAATAAAATTAATACAAATAAAAAAATTTATTATATAAAATTTACAATATTTCATTTTAAATTTACTCTTTTAATTTTTTTAGATGAAAAATCAACAATTAAACTATTACAATTAATTTGTTTCAATTATGTTTTTCAATAGACACAATCATCAATCCATTAATGTAGATTCACTAGTAATAAAAAGATCACAAATATTGAAATATATACACAAAATTAATTGATAATTTAAGCACTAATAAAAAAAATCAAAAGATATACCTGATAAGTCACACAAACAATGGGATGATGAGAACGAAAATGGAATCGCTGAAGAGAAGGCATAGTTGTGAAATAGGTTGAATTGAGGACCTACGCCTACATAAATTGATGGCAGATGCTAATGACAATGGATTAATAAAAAATTGAGAAGGAGATGAACTGAGGAAGACGATGGAGTCACGACCACTGCCAGGTGCATGAAAATAGTTATGATACAATTATATAAGAGAAAGATTGAGATTAATTAAAAATACATGGAATAGTTGCGAGAGGATGGATGCCACTGTCAGACGCATGAGAATAAAATTGATTATTAATAAAGGAATGTGAGAGATTGAGATTAATTAAAAATTGTAGTGACATTTATGGAATTAATTATTGATAAAAGAAAAGTGGGAGATTGAGATTAATTAAAAATTTATAATGGTTTGAAATGGGCATAGCCCCCCCCCCCCAACGTCTCTTCAATTGTTAAATTTATTGTTTTAATTAATTTATTTTTTTAATTAATTTAAAATTTAAAAATTAAAATAGGCATGACTCCCCTAATGGCTTGACATGGGCATGCGCCCTAGGCGGCTGCCTAGGCAGCCTATGCCCAAGGTCGGCTTGATTGATTGATCTTGTAGATTAATTCTAGTCAGTTTTAAATGAATTGCTTGTTTACTTAATTAATAATAAGTTGCTAAATAACTATATATTTGCATTAATTTATGTTGATTTAATTCTAATAATTCTTGAAAAACTATTTGATTACTCAAAACTCAAAAGTTTCTCAACAACTAATGATGATGTCTGGGAGTTGATCATTGCCTGACTCATCTAAGAGTTGTGATTGATTTTCTAAGAGTTGTGCTTGTGATTGATTTTCCTTAGTCTTATGCATTCCTACTTGCTCTTGATCTTGAGCTTGTCTAGGACTTGCTTGACTAGCAAAAAGAAGATGGGGCTCAGTCATTCGGTGTGTTTTCAAATGATCAAGTAAATCATAAGATTTGGTAGTGAGTGACACAATGATGATGCAATTAATGAAATACATGACTCTTGGAATTCAAGCCTTTGTATAGGTACACTGTAGAATTGAGAGCCATGATCATACCACATGAACATTTAGATGCAAGCCTAATAAATGACCACAATCATGCCACATGGAAGGTTTGATTTGAACCCCACAGGTTGACCTTGATGAGAAGTGTGGACTCGAGTCCAAATTTGATTCTTTGAGCCAGATCCTTTATTTGGGCTTGATAGGCCTTTGGGTTAGATCTTGGTTCTAGACTCGGATCTGTAGGGCCTCTTGGTCTTAGCCTACTCTCAAGACTTCCTTGGCCTAGCATTATCCTTCGAAAGCTCTTGAGGGGCATTTTCATATTTTCCAAGGAATCAGGATGCTTCATCATCACTCTCTAAGGTGTTCCCAACTACTCTTGACCTCGAGTGTGTCTAGAACCTTTTTTACCTACAAAAAAAAAAAAAAAGTTCACCCTCGATGTGTTGTTTGACGATTAAATTAGTTACACTGAGTGACACAATGATGATACAATAATTATGTAATTAATGAGTACCTAACTCTTAAAATTCAAGCTTTTAGATAGGTATACTATGGAGCTGACAAAAGGCGTCAATCATGCCACGTGCATGATAGGATACAAGCTTAGTGGATGACTATGATTAAGTTAGTCACATTGAGTGACACAATGATGATGTAATGATTATGTAATTAATGAATAGGTGACTCTTAAAATTCAAGCTTTTAGATACGCACACTATGGAGTTAACAAAAGGCCTTAATCATGCTACATACATAATGGACTATATGCCTAATGGATGACTATTGTCATGACAGGGTTAGATTAGAACCCATGAATTGAGAAATGATGTAGGCCCAGGAACAAGTTTGGGTCTAGATCTAGTTCTTCAAGTTACTTCTTTCACTTTGGCTTGATATTTCCTTGGCTAGATTTAGGCCTCATACCGACGATTTGTGGTACCCATTGGTCTTAACTCAAACCCAAGGTGCTCTTGGTCATGTGTTACTATGGGGCTTCAGAGGGGTATTTTAGTGCTTTCACATAGGATTAGAATCCCCATCATATTGTAAGGATTAGACGGTGATCAACTTCAAAATCCTTATCAAACTCTAACCTTCATTTTTCTTGAGGTAAGGGATATGAGCAATTTTGTTACAAACATTATTTTGACATAACAAATAGATTTCACATAACTATTTTGAATATCTTACATAGAAATGTTAAAAATGGTCATGCATGTGCTAATTTGATTTTATTGGAAATAATGTGTTTAAGTTGCAATCTATTAAAGCTCTATTGCATTTTGTGTTGATAAAATATTATTCATATCAAATGTGTTTATACATGATGTTATATGTATAAATGCACAAGCAAATGCAAAATTGGAGGCTTTATGGGTGAAAAATAAAGTCGTTACATCGAGTTTTTTTGTAATTGTTTTCGCAAGGCTAAAGCTTATTTTTGTGACATTAGTAGGGAGACAACTAAGTATAACTTTTGAGTGTGTAGGAATATGGTGAGGCTTGATGTAATGTTGATTTTGGTAGATTTTCATTAAGTGCAATGGAAAGCTTGAATTAAGTATATGAAGTTTAATATTTGATAGTTAAAACTTTAGAGTTTGTTGGAGATTAAATATTTGATGCAATGGAAAGCTTGGATTTCAAATATAAATGGATAGAAAGAGAAAGAAGAAGATAGAAGAAATAGTAATGACTAAGAAAGAACTCTAGATTGGTAATCGAGAAAGCGTCCCTCGAGAATACCCTAAGGGCAACTTTTGACCAAACGACCAAAAGACAACCCTTAGCTTTATGGCCCCTTTGAGATTGGTGAAGTAGGGCGTGATTTTCTCCCAACATGAGAATATAAAGGGTAGGGTGACATTTATATGTCTATATTGTTGGAATAAAAAGGGAATGAAGAGTTTAAGAGAATGACATATAATTTTTTTGTTTGGAATATGTTTTAAAAGAAGAGGGAAAGAGGATTGGAGAGGACCCGCCCCCTTTCCTCTCTCCCACTTTTTCTAAAATTCCATATTCACAAATGAGGGCATGGGGTATTTTTTACTTAATTTTAGTTTTTGTATCCTTTGTGCTATGCATTGGAATATAAAATATAATGATTATATTGAAAATTTAAATTATAACCCTTCTTTTCACTTTCTTTTACTTAAAACTCTCAAATAAGAGTAAGAGAACTCCCTTATTTTTTTCATTAAATATCCAAATAAGAGTAAAATTACTCCCATTCTTTCCCCCTCATCCCTTTCTTTTATAAATCATTTATTTCCCTTGCTTCAAGAACTCTCAAACATACAAGGGCATATAAACGGTCAATTTGGTTACTAAACTGATCAAAATGTAATAATAAAAAAAAATTGAAGTGGCCTAAAAAATTGAATCGAACCAACCAATTAAACTATAAAACTAAACTAATCGAAAAAAACCAAACAAGAGTTGGAAAAATCAAACCAACTAAAGAAACAGAACAAATACAAAAAAAAAAACACCAAACAAATTGAAAAAATCGAATTGAAATAGATTAAGCAACAACAACAAAAACTCACCTTTGTAGGGTCACTAATGGATCAGTTGTGAGTCGCAAGTTGAAGAAGAGAAAGGCGGAACAAAAGGAAGGTCAAAGATAAATGGGACTTAGATGAGTCAGTTCTCCGTTCAAGTCAATGGGAGACAGGGATGACATTCATTGGTCGAAGGTTGACGGTGAAAGGGAAAGTGAAATAGAAGAAAGGTTGATTGGTTGGAGGCGACATGAGAATAGGGACAACAATTGTCGATCGAAGGTCGATGGCGAAGGGGAAGGTATAAGAAAAGGAACAAGAAGGTCGATTAGTTAAAGGCAATGAGAGATGGGGACGATGGTCCTCGGTCGATCGCGCGAAGTGGAAGGCAGTGAAAGATGGAAAGTCAAAAGCTTGAAAGCGACGAAGGCAAAGGCGAAAGGGTTAGGGTTCGACTCTAGGTTCGACTTCTCTTCTTCCTTTCTTCTTTAGTGTGTGTGGTGAGTCAAAAACGACGTTATTTTATAACCATAAAAACGACATCATTTTAAAATTCGATTGGTTCAGTTATTTCTACCCAAAAAATTAAACTGAAACCGATTGATTGAAATTTTTTAAAAAATTAATCGAATCAAATCGATAATTTCGATCAATTCAATTCGATTATTTCAATTAGGCCGAAATTTTACACATCCCTACATACAATGACACCCCAATGCAAAATTATATATTAGTATAATATTAATTTATATATATGTATACCTATGAATTTAAATATATATGTATATGTACATATATAAAAGGAAAATTACTTGAAAATAGGATAAAATGAAGTCGTGCATTTTAGAAATAAAAATTTAAAGGGACACTTCCAAAGACCAATTTGTAGTGTTTAATTGAATTTTAATTATAATTTAAAATTCAATATTCAATCTTAGACTTTTTTATAAATTTAATTATTTATTACTCTTTGATTAAAATAAAAATTAAGGATATTACTACTAAAGCTCCAAAGGATAAACCCAACTCAAAGTTTAAGGTTTTAATGAAGTAAAATAAGTGAGAAGTTTATTCTCATGACGTTAAATAAATTAAAGAGAATATATTTATATTAACTTGATATGTCAGATATTATATAATAATAATATTTGTAAAACTTACATATATATATATATATATATAAATAAAAAAATATAATTGGATATGAGATTATAATTGAACAAATAATAACACATGAAAGAAAAAAAACAGGGTGTTGCAAAACACATCCTAACAACTAATATGAGATTAATTTTTGCACATAGATCTAAGACATCATTATTTGGATATGTAGATGTTGCTTTTATATCAAACTCACACAAGCTTAAGTTCAAACACGTATATATTTCTACATGGAAATACCGTTATATCATGCAATCTGTAAAATGTACAATTATAACTTCTTCTACCTGTTTACAGACACTTGTAATTCAGGAAACTAACAAATACTGTATTTGTTAAGGAAATTGTGTCAGCCAGATGGGCAAAAAAGTTTACCAACAACAACCCTTAGAGAATGACACAAATAGTAAATCTCTCAAGACTTTTTAGGAGTGATGGGAAATTAATTTTTTATGGAGATAGAAATACTTTATTTGATGAAAATTGATCACGTGTCTAATTAAGAATATATAAACTTACAACCGTATTCGATTTATTCGGAGACCAATCTAGAGAAGAAGGCTGGTCCCCTCCAAAATTACACGAGTAAAGTCCAGACACCTAGATCATAAAAAAAAAAAAAAATGCTTGAACCAATCATATTTCTCCAAAGTTCTTTTATACACATAATATTCAAAAGAATGTTGAGATTGATATTTGACAAATATATACCATCAAGCGAAAATTTAACATAATTTTTTACAAATAATATAAACTTCTATGAAATTGGCACACAAGATAGGAATGCATTGTCTCAAGGATGTCTAAGTGGGACAACTCAATATAGTATTGAGTCTTTATTAATAGGGAGTTATCAATTACATGAAAATAGTGTACTTTATTTCCTTGACCAATTCTTTATCCCCTTGAGTTTTTACTTGGCAAGGCTTTAACTAAACTTATTTTAGATAAAATGGTTATCAAATGGGAGTGTTGTGAATAATTATCATAATAGATAATTATTTAAAAAGGGTATTTTTTAATGTAATTGTTTGATCGCTATTGATCTTAATTGATAATGGAGGTGGAGTTTTATAAATAGAGTTACGTTGCTACTCATTATGTATGGTATAAGACTAGAGATGGTCTTTAGGGCATAGGTCAAATGACCAAGCAAGCAATATGTTAGATTTGTACCGGTGGGTGATGAGTTCGATTTTCGCCTTACACAGTAAAATAAACCTATGATTTACTTTATTTGTCAAAATTGAGGGCATGAGCGGTGGAGACCGCGCAAGGACAATCATCCCAAGACTAGAGAGATGAAGTATTTTATATAAGAATAAACTATCTTCTACTTTATTCTCTTGTTCTATTTCTTTTAAGTTTTACAACACAAAATTATTATTTTTTATTTTAAATAAAGTACTAATTAATGACATCATTTTTCATTTCTATAACACTAAATATTTAGAATATATTTACGGAAACCAAAGTTGATAAAATAAAATAAGCATTGTTATCTCAACATTAATATGTGTAACACCAACATATATTTACGATTAATAATATCAATTTTCTTTCAATACCAATTGATTTTTAAAATAACTTTATTAAATTGAAGTGATAAGACAAAATAAACATTATTGTGTTAACATCAATATTATGAGAAAGATAATTAATAAATAATACTATAAAGTGTGAGTTTAGTGTCGGCTCAAGACATAGAACACAAAAAAGGACCCCAAAATCTGATCACTAATATTATTAAAATTTATTTATTTTTTATTTTTTGAGATATAAAATTACTAATTTATTTCATGATGGATTTTTGTTTAAATTTATGCTTTATTTATTTTGTTATTCTATTTGGACAAGATGGCTCCCATAGAGTGTCATTTAGATGATGAAACTCTCCAACTCGCTAAGTTCACATATTATTTTTTAATGTTAAACAATAAATAGTGAGGTGTTATTTAGATGATGAGGTCCCCTAACTCTCCAAATCTATGGATTATTTTTCAATATTAGATAATAAATAGTGAGATGTAAATTAATAACACAATAAAAAAAAGAAGAAGAAGTTATAAGGATAATTTGATAAAACGATTTTTTAGACAATTGAAATTTCATTTAAGAAATCTGCACTAATCTGTGCATTAAAGAAAAAAATCAAAATTAAATTGATGATTTTTTAATTTGCAGGCCTTGGACATGAACTCTCAATATTTTTTATTTATTCAACTCTTACGTTTTCAAATTTTTTTCTCTTGTTTATTGTCAATTAAAAACAATTTGCTTTTTAAACTTAAATACAAAATTTTAATTAGTAATTTTGTATCTCAAAAAGTAAAGAAATTAAAATTTAAATAATTTTTAATATTTTTTTATATTATTAAAGAGCTTCTAAAATAACTTTTGTATAAGGCCACAAATGTTTTTAAGTCAACCCTGAATGTCACAAAATATTTCATAGTTGCAACTTAATGCCACACTTTCATTATGAATTAAAATGCATTTTATGAACCCTAATTAATATTTATTTAATCTCTATTTCATTAATACATAATAAATTATACTATTTCAAAAGGACCATGCTACTTATATATCAAGAGCTACACCTTGAATTACATACATGTGTAAATTACTAAAATACCCCTTATGCCTCACCACCTTAGGTGAGGAGTATTTTTGTCATTTTAACTATATTGTGTAGTATAAATAATATTTTTTATTTAAAAAAAATTATAATTATACTTTCAACTACAACAAATACTGCACATGATATATATTATTAGTTGATGCTTAAGAACTCAACAAGTTTTATATAAAAAGGTCCCATGCCATACACTAATTTACCTTTCAAAAATATTACTGAAACCATACTAGTATTGGAGTTGCCACGTCCATAAACACACTTTATAAGTATAATCTTTTAGGATTTTGCTACTTGTACGCTTTGGGTTACACCCTCGGCTATTGAAGGATTTAAAAATTTATTTTTAATTTATTTTTCTTTCCTTTGCAAGGCCCAATGCAATGCTAGTCACCCAAAACCATTTCTCTCCCTCTCTCTCACACATGACCGTCTTTCTCTCTCTCACTCTCATGACCATCATCTCTCTCTTTCTCTTTCCTTCTCATGATCGTTGCCCCCACCCACTGGCCACCTCTTTCACAACTATCATCTCTCTCTTTCTCTCTCGCTCACACGATCGTTGCCCTCATTCACCAACCACCCTTTTCATGATCGTCTCTCTCTCTATATCTGTTGCTCTCACGACCATCGCCCCCACCCACCCACCCTTCTCACAATCGTCTCTTTCTCTCTTGCTCTCATGATTGTCACCCTCACTCGCTATCCACGCCTCTCACAATCGTCTCTCTCTCTCTCTCTTGCTCTCATGACCATCGCCCCCACTTATCTCCCAGAAACCCACGAATCCCCAAATCCTCAAAACAAAACCCACGACCCTCTGAGGCCTTGAGAGAGAAAGGGAAACCGCCAACCACTGCATCTGCCACAGCCGACAAACGTTCATTTTATATGGTACTTTGAGTTTTATATATTAATTGCCCATGTCTTCACATAATAGCATTTTCGTATGGTGATATTTTTCAATTTTTAGTCCATTTACTACACACAAAAAGTTGCAATGATTTTGAATCAAAGCCGTCGTTGATCTTAGTCCTTTAAGATAAATGGATTTTGAAAATAGTTTTGTTGTCATACCAGATGAAATCATGCACTTATTCTTTCATCCTTTTTGTGGTTAACTTGCATTAACTTTCAATAGTATCCAAATTTAGGAAACTTTTCCAAGAGAGGTCCAAAGTGGTCATAAGGGGAGAAGGAAGCCAAAGCCATGTTTATTATTCATGTTCGGTTGTTTATTTACAACAATAAGTGTTGAAAGGCCATGTCCAAACATAAACTTGTAGCTTGGGCCGTTGGGTTTTATTGTTGACGACCAATTTTTCTTTATTAGGAAAAGTATTGTAGTACACTATAGAGGAAATAATTTGCCCAAGTTGGTTGCCAGAGTGTCATCACTAGCTCTTTTCGATAACATACCCAAATGAATCAATAATAATAGATATAGTCATAACTGGCATTTGACTTGAATTTTTCATGTGTAACTTAGCTGCACCTAATTCTAAATTTGTACAGTGCATAGATAATCAATTTTGCAAGGTTGAAATCTTATGGTTGGATTGGAAATGTAAACAACATATCTAACCTTTATCCCACTATGTGGGGTCGGCTGCTGGATTGGAAATGTGTAATACTATATTTCTATAGAAGTATTGTTACTATGAATCTTCTTTAACTTGTGTTGTTGATAATTGGAGTGCAATTTCTAATTCACAGTGTTACAATAACGGGATGAAACGCAAAAGTATGTCACAATTGTAGACAACAAGGGTACTAGCATGTCCAACAAATCACCCATGCCCATTGTGTAGACGAGTCGCTATAAAATGTTTTGAGGTGGAAAAGGAGCTCGTAAACAAAGAAGAATGTTCAATATTTGTAGTATTAAGTGTAGATTTTGGAAGTGGGTCAAAGAAGATGAATCAAGTGGATTGTTTGGGGAAGGTGAATCCAGTGGCAATACTTCAGCTAAGTCTACAACCAATTTTCTCGTAGAAAAGTTCTCTCGCATGTTCCAAACTCTAGCTCAGATATATGAAGAAAAAAATGTGGAGATTTCAGTGAACGTAATGGTGTGCAAGAGAAAAGAAAGTGTGTACGACAATGGTAAAGGAAAGGGCCATCATGATTGTGGTTGAGACTTGATAACTGTATTTGTATATGCGTACGTAGTGGTAATTGAGTAAAATTGTATGTTATGAGAACTCTAATTCTATATGTGTTTATAGTGGTAAAATTAAAACATGTTTTTATGGAGATATGAATGTATTTGTAGTGCATTTTCCTGTCAGCCCTATTTATTATAGGAAAATGTGTTTTGAGTATCATCAAATTAGAACAAGCTTTATTTATGTTTACTATACATATTTTATTGAAGAGATAACATAAAACTCTATTTATTGTAGAACTTAAATGTTTTTAAATTTTTTAGAATTATTTAAATGGCCTTTAAACTTAATTTGATGATTATTTCAAAAAAATTTAGCTTTTATAATTTTTTATTTGGAGCTTGTATAATTTTTTAATTTGATAATTACTTCAATATCTTTTAAACTTAATTTTTAGTTTGTTTAAACTATTTGATGTTTTTTTGTGAATGACTCAATTATTGTAGCCAAACACCACATTTTAGGAACAAAAAGCGGCTGCGACAGTTGGTTTGAATGAAAACAAGGTCCACATTTTGTGCGTATTAAATACCAATGTCTTGTTAGACTACGCAAAATCCAGCAGCCCCTTCGTGGCCCTGCTGCCCAGATTGACTTCTATACAATTCTTTGCTATCAATTGAATTAATAAATGTCAATATAAGTGTAGATTTATTATGACACCACCAGCAGCATTTCACTGGTCACCTTATTCTCCGCAATATGTTGTGGATTCTTCATCAGCTTTATCCGAAACATTACCTGCACATATTTGAAACTTTTGAACCCACAAATTTGTAGAAGCACATGGTCGTAATATATGTACAAGCTAATTGTTGAGAATGAAAACATAAATTTCATTTAACTTTCAGCCATTTGTTATGAATCAACCAAACAGAAAAATATTTTGTATCTGCTTGAAAAAAAATACCATCCTTAGGATTATTGTCTTCGTGCAATACTTCATTACTTGTGCCCTCAATTTCAATATAAGAGGTAAATTATATGTGGGGACTTTGCTTCATTACGCAGGGTAAGAAATCAAACTCATGATCTACTAGTATAAATTTTAATTTATCGTGATCCAATCATTTAACTTGTATCTTGAGAGCCAAAAAATTAAAACCCTCATGTCTGGGGAGCCAAAAAAGAAGACGAGCATGGGCTTTGCAGACCTGACATATGAAAGGCCTCATAACTTGTGATCACATGGAAAAGTATGAAATTACAGCAATAAAAATAAACGAGAAAAGCTAGACAACTTTGCAGACCTGACATCGAATTGAATGTACTTGTATGCATGCTCAATCTTCTAAAATGGGGATCAATCGAATCTGGCGCTTGCTTCATCAGATAACAAGGAAAAAACTAAAATAAGGATCAATTGAATCTCAATAGACAACCAAAATTTGGCAGTTAGAACTTTCTATCTGTATCCTAAACCAATAAAAATGCCAGGGATTATCCAGAAATGTTAACATATGGTGTCTTCTAACGCAAGGTTCATTTCCAAATGATATCGTATTGCATAATGGTTTGCCTTATCTTTGTAATCATTTTAGCCCATTATTTGTCACCGATCCACATAGTCTAAAAACGTAGGTTTGGTTAGTTTGATGTCTCACCCATATTAGGTTCAGATGGCTGATTTGTGGAGATAGTGAAAAATTGTATTTACACAGGCTGACACATCATTGTGATAATTGTTGCTTTTTGCTGGTGCTTTTGTGCAGTAGAACCAGAATTTTCTCTGTTTGAGGATCCTACCTTGTTGTATACAAGCAACGCTATCACAAACAAGGTAATGGCTGCAAGTATTACACCAGTGAAAAATTGGTATGCATGTGAACATTCTGCCCTTTGATATGAGATACAGAGTAAGATCAATGGTAACCTCCATAATCCTTTGATTCCGGGAGACAGATTGCAATCATAAAATTAGTATGTTCATCTCAATCCAAGGCAGCTAAAATGCTTAAAAATGCCATAGCTATAAATTGATGGTGCTTACTCCCTCCAGCCAGTATTACTAATGTGCTTAATGAAGTTAAAATTGTTAGGATAAATGAAGCAATCTAATCATACTACAAATATCAAAATAGCATTTAGATTAATGCGAAAATGGATAACATTACCTCCAGCCATTTTTATTTTGATGTTTCTGCTGGTTTGGTTCTTCCAAACTCTTAAACACCCCAAATGATGGTGTATGATGAAGAGAAAGGGATGATTGAGCTTAGGGACCAAAACCATGAATTTATACTACATTCTTCCATAAAAAATATACATATATTACCACTTTATAACCCAGTCAATAAGAGAACATAACTGGCATAAACATGGAAACATAATCATGAAATATTTGGACTATAATCAATTAAGAAATTCCCTTTACAACCCATAACCAGAGAAACATTTGGGTCACCTTAAAGGAACTTTACAAAAATCCCTTGGTAGGGCTGACAAGATGTGAAGCAAATATGTCAATACAACTAACGTTAAGCCTGAAATAGGAAAAGATACAAAAGAATGTAGAGCATGGAAAGAGAACTTTGATGTCCCAGATAGACAAGATTTCACAACAGAAGTTATTAGAACAATAGATTTAAGCATTCACTTAATACAAACATGTACAGAGGTTGGAACATCAAAAGATTGAGTAATAAACATAAACCAAAATTCTAACAGAAACTAACCTGTAAGTACCATTTTCTTCTCTCCAAAATTCTGAAAAAGGATGTAGAAAACTGAAGAACGTTGTTTAAACATGGAGATAAAGCAGCTTACCTAATTTAGCAGTCACATGGTTGTAAACATGAAATCTAATACTGGTTTTTGCTGAAAATGTAGATTAAACTATCCTTATGGGAATACCAGTTTACATGTTTGTTTAATTAGAAGAACGTTGGAAAAGCAACATTTGCACAGACACATAATCTTGTTGCATCAACACAAGCAGTCGGCCTTCTCGGGATCATCCATTACAACCCGGTTTCATCCTTATGTTGCATATACAGAATGTAGTAATGCGTAGCAGGACCTCTTGCAAAGTATTGACATTAAAAAATTGAACAATGAACTTACCTTGAAAATTAAATGTAACAATTGGTAGAGATGGATGCCTGAATGTGGGCAATGGTAACGGTTGAATGTATGAAACATGTTGAGGGATGCTTGTCAATTCATTGACTTGAAAATTAGGATGTGTAATTGCTTGTGTTTCATCCTGAGCCTACACTGAAGTAGAATTAAAAAAAAACAAAAACAAAATTGAAAAAAGTGATAAAATGAAAATGTTATAAAGTTATGTACCATTAAGTGTCGTGGATATGGGAGGGGTGTCATGACAGGGTATTGTGCTTCCTGTATAGTTTGAGCAACGGATGCACCATCCTGTAGATTCTTTTACTACACTTTCTTGACTTCCTTTATACTCGAAGACACTTGTATATCATTAAACCCCAATTAATTTATATTCCACCTAGTAGGTTATTTGAACACTACAAATTTGTGCTTACCTTACCTCTTTTTGATCTCGACTCCAATAGGCCCTTTTTGCGAAGCTTCTTAGGCCTTCCCTTACTTCTTGAGTAATTCGGGTCCAATACATTCTCGCTTGAAGCATTCTTAGTCAGAGTCTACAATTAATAGTGGACTGAGAAAGATGATTACTTCTGCTACTTAACTTTGACGTGGAAAGCTCATTTTTTTTTTTTTAAATTGAATCCACTTCATAAGCTCTACGATACGACCTTCATCATCTGTTGCGCGATTAGCTGCCTCAATAAAAGCTTTGCACAATTGGTCATATCTTAACTACCTAGGACTAATGACCCACCCATCATAGTTGATTGTGACCCTCATGTGGCATCTAATCACATTTCTCCTCCACCCCCCAATATATACCTATCAGGAAGTGATTTTACATTATTATGAATCAATATTGATATAACATTCCTGCAGATAATTACCCTAAACTCGAATAGGTGGCACCTATAAACAAATTCGCAGTTATCCTTTTGAAATAAAATGGTAAATTTTGTTCTCTTGACACCTTCACCAACTACGACATCATTTCCTACCTTATACGTCATTCCCGAACACTTCTCGTCGACAGATATAAGGTCATAATAAATCTTTTCGCTGATTTCTTCTTGAAATTCTTTGAATTTTGATATTGTGTAAACCGATTGGAACTGCTTTTTAATTTCATATGGTGTAATGCATGGAACCATTTGCGAGAAAGACCAAAAATTTGCTTGGAACTCCTTCTCAACCTTATTCTTCAATTTTCGCTTGTATTATTTAACAAACTGCTTCAACGATGTCTTTAAATGGACAAACCCATCAAAGAATGCATTCATACTCTTACTGTATTGGGTTGTTGACATGTCTGGCCCAAAACGATGTTTTCAAGAAATAAAGAACCCAACGGCCTCTATCAATGTAAAGTCTGACCAACCAATTATTGTCATGGAATTTGTATTGTTCAACTATCATAATCCAACCTTGTTCAAATTCTTCTGGAGTTTGTGAATCATAAACTAGTCAGTGTATAGTTGAAAATATAACACCCTTTTGAACATGGTTGCCAAATTTTTCAGGAAGGTTTTTCAACATATGTCACAAACACCATCTATGCTTGATATTCGGAAATACTATCCGGATTGCATTTTGCATAGGGTCTTGGTCCGTAATTATTCTATTAGGAGCCTGGCCTTGCATACACTGAAGCCATGTCCTAAATAGCCAAACGAACATCTTCATATCCTCATTCGACACTAACCCATATCTGAGCAATGTAGATTGTCTGTGATGATTCATCCTAACAAAAGAAGCAAATGGCATGTCATACTTATTTGTGAGGTACATGGTGTCAAAGGTCACAACATTGTTAAGCTCCTTATATGACTGTTTGCACCTATTATTGACCCAAAATACATTTCTCAATCGAGACTTTTCATCCAAATCGATATTGAAGAAAAAATCAGGGTAATTTGCTTACATTTTTTAAAAATCAAGACTGTATTGTAGTTGCATCTTCTTCCCCTAGTCGTAACTGTCTACCTTTTCAACATAGTTTCTACAATCACTTTCGATGCATGTTGTTGAACCAACTTGCTCATATTAATTAAGTTTTGATGATTAACAAAAAGGGAATTTTTAATATACAAATTATAGTATTTTTTGTGATTAACAAAAAGAGTATTTTTTTAAATATATTAATTGTAGTACCGAATTATTTTTTATTAATTTATAAAATATGTATTACCAAAAATATTATTTCTTGTTAAAAATAATTTTAAATATTTTTTAGATTAATTTATAAAATATTTTTCATAGCATATGCATTATCAAAAATATTATTTTGTATTAAAAATATTTTTTAAATATATTTTAGATTAATTTATATAATGTTTTTATATCATATGTATCTCAAAAAATATTTTAACAACTAAGTGTATATGCTTGGGTTTGAACCCAAGACCTCCTATTTGTCCAAGCCTTCCTTTACCAAATAATCTACAAGTCCTCTTGAGTATTTGAGTGCAATTATTAATTTTAAGTTATATTAAGTTTTCCTACTATTACGGTCAGATTTTTGACTGTTGGAAAAGTGCCCAAAATGACTATAAATACCCTCCAAACTCATTTTTTGAGTATTCAAGTGCTTCCATTACATATCCAAAGCATTTGAAAGCTCTCAAACGCTCTCAAGCAAAGCATTCAAGCAATTCGAGGCTCTCGAAATATTATTGCATATCTACTGAAAAGTCACAAGGCAAGAGGAGAAAAGTTCTTTAAGTCTTTTACGACAAATCCAAACTTCTCCATTTGAGATTGTAAATTTATTTATTTATTTAAATATTATTGTCTTTTATAATTTGTTCTTAATTAGTTATTTGTGTCCAAGTGTGGACAAATTATTTTTAACATTTAAATTACTATTGTGGATTGTATATGTTTCCTAGAACCATTAAAATTTAGGTGAATCTAGTTTTCAAGGTAAGTTAGAAAGAAAATATTAGTGTAGTGGCTGCCTAGAACCCGTTGTAATCTAGGTGTGTATCTAGTTTTCAATGTGAGCTAGTGTAGAAACCTTGGTGAAATTATTTTAGTGGAACCCCAAGGGTGGTTAGACCTTGGGAGAGTGAACCAGATGTGTATGAAGACATCAAACCACTATAAATTGTGTTGTGCCTCATTGTATTTATTTTTATTATATCTTGTGGCTTACATTTATTATTAATCTAAAATATAATTTATTATATTTATCAAATATATATTTTTTAATAAAATCATTAATCAATAATATTTATTAAAATTGAGAAAAATTTTAATCACTCAATTCACCCTCCTCTTGAGTGGCTATACCCTAAGGCACCAACATATGTCATCTTCTCATATCTACCCGCTTCGACAACCACTGAGTTATAGCTTTTATGCAACGAAATTCCAGCCATATCATTCACTTTAAGCTTCTGTTTTACATGTGCACTCAACTGTCGGTTGCATCGAAACAACCGGGATTTGGATGGACTTGTCTTATAATTATGCTTAAGATAGACTATGTTAATTCTCCATGTTCCAGAACCATCAGCACTTGCAGTTAGTATAGCTTTACATCTTATTTGAATAGTTGGTTGTGGTCTCAAAGAAGTACTTGTAGCCCTAGTTCTTTGGCCTTCTCGACAACATGAAAATGTCACATATTTTACTACTTCATTCTCACCCTTTCTCGAATTTCTTTTCTTAACTGGAAAACCTACGTTATATGCATATCTCTCGTAAAACTCAAGATTTTGTTAGCATCCTTAAACTTCATCCCAATCTCCATCATAATAACGTCACTATTTTCTCCTAAGATTTCATCATCCAAAACATCCCAATTCTCCATTAAAATATCATCTTCATTGTTTCCCAAACTTCCATCATCCATTGGCTGTATATTCATTTCTATTGTCTCATCATCAAAATTTGAAACGTTAAAATACCAAACATAAATCAAGTAGTACATAAATCTAGGAAATTACCTGACAAGCCAGTCATTTTACTTCAAATGATTCTCTTTGCAAAAATAAGCATTGGCTGGCGATAGAAGATGCAGTGGCCGGTGACGGTGGGCGTGACGACTACTGGTGGTGGAAGGTGCAGTAGCTGGCCAATGGTTTTCCTTTCTCTCTCAAGGCCTCAAAGGGTTGTGGGTTTCGTTTTGGGGATTCATGAGTTTTTGGGTGACGGGTGAGAGTGACAGTTGTGAGAGCAAGAGAGAGGAGGGACGGTCGCGAGAGGCATGGTCGGCAAGTGGGGGCGGCGAGAAAGAGAGATAGAGAAACGTTTATGAGAGGGGTGGTGAGCGGGGTTCGGCAATGTCGTGTGAGATAGACGATGGGGGCGATGATTGTGAGAGCAACATAGACAAAGACAGTCGTGAGGGGGGTGTTCGACGGATGAGGGCAACGATAGTGCAAACGAGCGAGAAAAGAGAGAAAAACGGTGGTCATGAGAGAGGTGGTTGTTGGGTAGGGGCGATGGTCGTGAGAGAGAGAGAGAGAGAGAAAGAGACAATAGTCATGAAAGTGAGAACGAGAGAGAGATGGTTGTGTGTGAGAAATGGGGGAAAGAGAGATATGAAGTATTGCATTGGGACTTGTAAAGGAAGGAAAAAAATTTAAAACTAAATTTTTAAATCTTTCGATAGCCGAAGGTGTAGCCCAAGGCGTACAAGTAGCAAAATCCAATCTTTTAAGGTAGTATTTGTTAATTAAAATATAAATAAAAAAATATGAGATATAGAAAGTATTTCAAACTTTTATTTTTTTTAATGTCTGATATCGGTTGTTATATATCCGTTCACATGAAATAAAAACTGATATGATATACCAATATATCATTTGTTATATGATGTCGGTACACACATATTCTTGTATATCGTTTCACAACTGATATATGATATAAAATATTTTGGAGATGTTTCTGTTTTGAACCTATATCGGTTGAAATACATCGATATCTAACCGGTCCATCAATCGATGTATGTTCAAACCATTGAAATGCATACCCTTCACTCAATCGAGCTTTAGAATACAGAACCAGAGCGACGTTCATTTACAGACCCATCGCGTTGTCATTCAAGAAATTGCATCGAAGAAGATAAAAGACTTTGAAATTACCTAAAGGGAATACCAATCGTCTTTGGTCAGAAGATTTTCAAATATAAGAAAATGAATACATGCCTGGTATGTAGGAGATAAGCTACCAAAACTGCAATGGCTTTGAAGACGACGATCAACGAAGAAGTTGCAACTCTATATGCTTAGAACAGAGGACGAAGAGAATGAGCGAGAGAGATGACGAGTGAAAAAGATGTTCTGGTCGATGGACGATTGGGGATGTATGTGCAAGAGAAAGAAGAAGATGAAAGGATCCTAGGGTCAAAATTTAAATCAAAGGTATTTTTGTCTATTCAACTCTTAAAAAATTTAATTTTATAAAAAAATTTAAGAGTCTTTTTTGCAGAGTTGTTTGACGGCAGTCATATTTTTGCAAATTTCCCTTTCATCATTGGGAGAAGAATGACGGATGGATGGATTCGAACTGTTGTTGAAGCCATACACTCTTCCCCTCCTCAGGCCGTCATCTATCTCTCCGGCGGAGCTTCTCTGGTCTTTCTTTCTCCCTCCCTCTCTCTTTCTCTCTCTATATTTATATATATGTTATAATATGTACAGGCATATGATGATCACGAGTTTGTATGTTGACGGGCGATAAATTTGAAGCAGGTGCTCAATTGGCTACTGTCAGTTTCAGGAGCTTCGAACACCGTGCTTGAAGCGGTGGTTCCTTATTCTAGAATGTCCATGATCCAATTGCTCGGGAAGGTAGGTTTCTTTTCCAATTTCAATTTATCATTTGCGCCTACATTGTTTGACCTTTTGTTGTTGCCTATGTCTCTGGCTCGTCTTCTTTTGTTAATGGAAGTTTCTGGATGTTGGTTGAATTTGGCAGGTTCCTTCTCAGTTCGGCAGTCGGCAAACTGCCGAGGATATGGCTTCGTTGGCTTATAATCGCGCTTTAAAGCTCTCCAAGCCAGGTATAATTTTCGTAAATTGGCATATAAACACTGAACTGTTGAGTTTTATAACTTCTTTCTGTTGCTAGCTCAAGTTAGTCCTTTTAAGTGTTCTGTTCAGAGGCGACTCTATTCCCATTCCGACTTTAACTGTTGAGGTTCATCTGATTGTGAGGCCAAGTCGGGGGGCTTCTTAAGTTGCCAGGTCTTTGTTTCTTTTACTGCAAAATAGAGGGAAAGAAATAATTTTCTTGAAAAGACCGAATTATGGTTTATTGTTTTGCATGAAAATATGAAAACAACGTCCTAGATTTTTGTCTGGAGATTGTTCATGATCAACATCCTAAACTATGCCTGTGTGTTGAATAAATCTCATTAACACTTAATAGTATTAAATTTGTTATTCCTTATCATAGTCGGTCTTAAGCCTAGATAAATGAGGATGGTTGCGTTAGGTATTCAACTGTTACTGTAAAAGTTGAATCTTCTTACATGGGTTTTAGAGAAAACATCTTCAGTCAGTCAAGTTTCACCAACTTGGTTTGAAAAGTTATCCTTCTATGTTGGCACTACCAGAGATCCTCTTCTATGCTTTCATTTTCCCATGAGAGTATAATTGTAAAGCTGTGCTCCTCAAATCTAGTAATCCATCGTAGTGGATGTTAGGTGTTAACAAAGAGCCTACATTAAATCACAGCAACTTGCTACTTTTTACATAATGAAGTATCTACATCATTGTAAGCTGAAAGTCATCATGTTTTGTTATTTCATCTTTCTAATTCAATTATAATTTGTCTGCATTATTACTGCAGAACATTGTATATCTGCATTTTCTTTAGGACAGTAGCAGTGCAGTTGAAAGCCTTCAAAGCTCTAATATTGATCTTGATGTTTTTATTTTCTAAATATAGACAACACTCAACTGTATCAATGCCTAATCTTTATACATAATAGATCATGTTCATAAGCTTGGGCTGCCCTCACTGTTGCACTCTAATATTCCACTTTCTTTTTCTCCTTTCAATAGGTTCCCCAGTTCTAGGTGTGGGCTTTACTGGTTCTCTGGCTTCCACACGCCCAAAACTTGGGGATCATAGGTAATATATTTTATTTTGAGTTTCACGTCATTCTATCAATGGTTAATTTGTTTTCAATTAACAATTTCATTTTCATCTCCTCTACACTTGATTAACATAACTATTATGCACTATCTCATTTATTTATTTTTGCAAATAAATATTAATTTTTATGCTAGTTAAGGGTAAAATGGTCCTGTTATTTCTTCAAACATGGTCCTGCTGCTGGAACCAAAAGAAATGTGGCCTGATGCAGAGTGTAAAATCTGATGTTTTTGCTTATGGTTCTATAGGGTCTATGCTGATGCCCTACATAAAGCCAAATGTTGAAAACGGTTTTGTTGAATTTCCTTAGCCAAAAAAAAAAAAAAAAAAAAGATTTTTCATTGGATATCCCACTGTTAGTAACATGATCAAGGGTTTTTTATGAATTGAAAATAGTTGTAGAGTTTGGAACTTTGAAGTCAAAAGAATCACAAAAACCAATCCTGGTAAATATTGTCATGATCATTTTGCATAATTTTCCTGATCCTTGGCCTAAGTCTCCTAAATCTTTGTTCCACTCAAAAAACCTCTGATCATGATCATTTTTTGTATACTGCTGCAACTCTCTATTTCTATATGCTTGGGAGTCTTTGGTATCTCTATTGCTGTTCAATTGAACTTGCTGTGGAAGTAAACTGCATCTCTTAACCTATGCTACATATGGGAAACAGAATTTTCAACTATAATTCTGTAACTTGCAAGAGATTTTGAGAATTATTTAAGGGGATGCCAACAAATTGTGTTCATTGAGTTCTTTTGGAAAACAAGTTCAGAGAAACCTCCTTGTTTTTCAATTTGTGGCTTTGGATTTTTATTTATTTATTTTTTGTTTGATTTCAAATACAGTCATTTAAATTAGTTAATTGGTGGGAAAAAAAAAAAACTTTGTTATTGTGGAAACCTGCTCCATGTCCTTTGGTATTGAAGATCGTTTTGGATACTATGACAACAATCCTTAAATCTCCGAAATGAGGTAAGCTACATGGATTTTAGCTCCCCAATCAGTGGAGATAGTTCTGGATAATAATGGAAATTATTTGTAGATCTGTGCCATGACATGGGCCAAGTTTAGGCTGTTGAAAATCAAATAAGATCTCTTAATGGTTACCAAGGGGACAAGGCCAAGCTGTTAAGGACATTCATATTGAAATGCATTCATCTACCATGACATTTTAACCATACCACTGTTTGTAGATAGGTATTGTTGGATTTACTTGATGAAGATCTTGGATATGGTAATGAATTATGGAGTTGGGTGTTTCTATTTGCCATACCTTCTGACTAAAAGGGGCTGATTTTTTACCTAGGAGGAAGCTGCAACCTGAGAGACCTCTGAGTTATTTACCTACTCTGAGGGTTACCTAGTAGTTGCAAGATGCTATTGTAATATTTTTTAGCTCTCTATTACTCATCCCAGTGCCTTTCTATCTGTCCATCCTTCTTGTACTGCCTTACTTTGAGTGAATAATTTGGTTTCTTTTAAATAACATTTAAAGCTAGTAGATTATTCTATTCTCCATCATCATTTGACAATTTAGTGTAACAAACTCAGCAATGGGGAACTTTTAGGGACCGTTGGGTAGGGCTTCCGTTTTCACTATTTTAGGGACTGTTTGCCTCTTAACATGTGTCCGCCATTTTAAAGGGCAAAAAGGTCATTGCATTTCAGGGTTTAATTGACATTTTACAGCCTTGGGGCATTTTTGGCATCTTGACCTTTTCGGTTGAAGTCATCCTTTTTTGTTGGCAGTTACTGGAAGCAAACTAACGAAGGGGGGAAGTGATTCACGGTTAATAAAGTCAAGGGAGTTGTTTTTCATTTTTGATAAGTCAGGGGTGTTTATGTCTTTTTGGTAAATCTTAGGAGTGCCAGGTGTAATTTACCGATTTTTTATTTTATTCATGTTGGATGATTTTTATGTTTTCATTATTGTGGATTTATTAGCGGTATTTTTTAATATTCTCATATAGTGATATAATTACAGATAGAATGATATCTTTATGTGACCTGTGGTACTTTTCTCTTTTAGTATTTTCTGTTTATTATGTGCATAATATTACCAATAAAAATATAAATATAAAAAATATAATTTTCTTCTTGTTTTGCTGACCCCTATCCTTTTTTTCTTCTGAATTGCTGTACTTTGTATCTATATCTGTGTTAGTTTCTATATCCACATCCATTGTGGTGCTTTCCATGACCATTAATTTCTCTACTTGTTTTGGAGAATTATTAATTTTTATTATTCAAGTTGCACTTCCTTTTTATGATTTTTTTTTGGCGTCAAAAACTCTTTCTAGACCCAATTTATGAAGTTTTGACATTGAATTTGTGTTTGAGGACTCAGTTTATTGTTTCATGTATAGGTTTCACTTGTCAACAAGAACATCAGACCGGCTTTGGGTATCTACAATTACATTGTCAAAGGTATCAATGGGATTGAATTTATTTCCCCTGTTCTACCTTTGAAACTAAATATTCAGATATGTACCTTGTCATAGAAACTAAAGTATCAATGGGATTGTTTCAGGGCTTGCGAACTCGAGAACAAGAAGAAAGGGTTTTGAGTCAGGTTTTGCTTCAGGTGTGTCATGAATTTTATGCTTTGATTTCATACTTCATGAATAATGTTGCTTTCTTTTCACAATTGAAAATACATTTGTGATTATTTGGTCATGTAAGATTGAAATCTTTGAAGTCTAAAAATCATCTCATTCCTAAACTATGAAAACCTAAGAAACAGTCCTATATGGACACAGATGTGGAAGGAGATATGGAATTACAGATATAAACATAGGATATGGCAATTTGAAAAGGAAGAGATTAAGGGTATGGGTATTAATAGCAACATAATATATTTAATTTTTTATTAGCAAATGTATGAAAATAATAATCAAATTCCACTAAAACTATTGAAAAAGTACCACTAATTCACAAGGGGGATAAAAATATTAAAAAATAAAGTTTACCTAATATGAAGATATCATTCAATGAATGGAAATCTAGAATTCATGTAGCGATCCCACATAGTGGTTATGGTCCTATGTATACATGCATGTATATATATACATAAACATGCTCCCTGCATCTTATGGGGGTGGGGGAGGGGGGTTATGGCCCTCCCAACCTACAAAAATTTTCTATATATACTATGTGTTTTGACATGGCGTTTAGAATTTATTTATAGTCTTTGTTGTTAAGCGTGGCCCCCCAATATCTGATTACAAGGAAAATGGAAGTGTAATGGCTTTGTTAAAAAGTAAGTGTAACAACTTTGTAAATGATTTGCTCCCCTAAAATAAAGATGTACATACACGTTTTGTTTACACATTGTATCTTAGTAGAGCTTGTGCTAATATGTTCATGCATGCAGTTATATTTATACATTAACTCTTTGGCCCCCTCAACAATAAATGTCACCCTCTGCCCCTGGTAATATGTATATGTATGTATGCACGTACATGTATGAATATTAGACATATGTATTTTGTGTGGGAAAAATTAAAGATTGATGGTTTGGGATCTAGTATTGAGATCTGTTGGGTCTATCCAAATCTGAACCAAAGGTAGACATATGTGGTTTGTGATGATATGTAAAACATATGTTGTTGTGCCATGATCTTGACACATGGTAAGGTGATATCTCTAAGGAGTAGTTAGCTTTGATTCTTGACTAGGGAAAAAGGCTGCCCCCAATGCACAAGGATCCCCATTTTGTGAGGATCAGGGAGGTTTGTTAGATCTGTTGAGGTGAGAGATGAGATTGTCCATATAAAGTAGTATCTAGCCATTCTTAATGATTGCAAATTCTTTGATTTTACAATTATAGGCAGTAAGTGATGTGGAGCAGTCAGAATTCTGTGACAGATTGAAGAAGAGAAGAAGTGGGAAGAAAATAAGAGAAAAAGAAGAAGTTATATATATATATATAGAGAGAGAGGAATTCACCAGTCTTTACTCAAATCATCAGAAGAAGTTCTTTTCTCATTACATCCTAAACCTATTTATAGGCTGAAATCCGAACTAAAAAATAATTACTCTTAACTATAATTATCCAAATAAGAAAACAAAAGTTAAAAACCTTAAATCTAAACTCCGAAATTGAAATAAAACTTAAATCCTTTTTAAATATTTTAATAATTCTAATTTGTCATCAGTAACCCACCTCAATTTCAACAGCAATGGCTACTCATCTGAACATACAGACCTTGGAGCTTTTATCATGCTTTGCCATTAAAGCCTTGTTGAATTTATGCTTTTGGTTACAGGCAATTGCAAATGCTTGCAAGGTTCCAGTTACATTTGTTTCAGAACTGACTGAATCTGAAGTTCCTGATGAATGTGAAAAGCACTTTGATGAAGATCAAGAGTTAGAGCAACTTATAAGTGGGCAAATCTGCTTTAAGGTTTATCCTTTTTCCAGTGGTATGGTTTAGATCTCCAGTTGGGTCTACCTTATGTGACAGTTAAACTTTTGTTTGTTCTCCTTTATTGAAGGAAATCTTTTGCAGAGACACATACTTCTAATGCAGAAAGGAAGATAATTCTATCTGGTTCATTTAACCCTTTACATGAGGGTCATCTAAAGCTGCTTGAAGTTGCTACAAGGTTCATACTCCTCTTCTTGGATATGTGTCATTTTTTAAATGCCTTGGGTTGCTAAACTGTTTGGTACATCATTTATTTTTTCTTGATAGGATAAGAGAATATCTTTACACTTGGAAGAATATTTTAGCATTGCTAGTCTTTTGTTCTCATAGAAGTGTGCTTAATTTATGATGATACTGGAAATAATGTTGTTTTCACCTCATTTCTCTTTATGCTTTCCCTTTACAGGGACACTGGCTTTGGCATAGTAGTGTGCCTATGGTTATGTTCAATTGTCTCTATCTAGTACATGTATGTGTTTGTATTTCTTGTCAACAAGATTTGGTGGATTTTCTCATTTTTTACAGTTTTCAGTGGAACTTCACCTTGGTCACTTCTTGTGAAGTTACTCTAACTTTGCCAGTATGCACATGTGACCTTGATATCTTTCGATATTTGTTATAGAAATGGTATATAAAAACATTCGTTATGAGCATTATAACATTGCCGAAATGCTATATTAGTTAAGAGTTATGCAGTTAGTATGTTGTGTTAATGTTTTTAACTCCTCACAAGTATACAACTTATTCTTTATGCATTATCTGATGACCTAGTGGCATGAGGCATCTGGAAATAGCTTTGTTCCATATGGCGCAATTGCTATACAATTTTCTTTTAACTTTTTTCAGACAATCCTACAACAACAACAACAAGAAGAATTACGAGCCTTTTAATCCCATTAGGTGGAGTTGGCTAACATGAATTATAGATTCCAAATCAGCTCTATCCATGGCCATATCCTCTTTAAAGCCATTATACCCTATCATGTCTATGGGTTTCCAACCAAGTTTTTTTTGGTCTTCCTCTCCCGCTTGTGCTACAAATTTCCTCCATTTCAATCCACTTGCATCTTGGGTGCTTGTATTGTTTTCTTCTCACATGTCTAAACCATCTTAATTGTGGCTCCCTCATCTCATTGCAGTTACAGTCATATTTTGTGCATGTTGGTGCTGAACTATCCAACATTTGAAACATCAAACAAATGGTCTTGTAGTAGTTAAATAAATCCTCCCTTTTATCTTTAAAGGAATTTTACGATTGTATGCAGCTGAACAGAAATTTAAAAGGAAGAGAGTTTGGAAATTGGGTTGACATTTCAAGTTAGCATCCACTTGGCACATCCCAGAATCTTGAGTTATTTGGCCTGGGTCCTACAAAAGGTTTCTTTAAGTCCATAGCTTCTAGCTTTTCATATGGTTTCTTATTTCTATGCTCAAAGGGAATATTTCTAGTTTTTCTTCTTCCTTTTATGTTTAAGGAGTTATGGAATTTTTATAGTTACCCAATTTTCAGGGCATGGTTGGAGTTGTGGCCCATGAGTCATTGTTTTTGGTCATTTAGTCTTGTGAGTCTTTATTGCTAAGCTAATTTGTAATCATGGTTTACCTGAAAGTCATTGAAATAGGCCATACGCATTTTTATGTCAAAATGGCCATCTTACAGTTGATTTAGAGTTGATGGTATGAACACCAACTTCAAGGCTTATGGAAACTACAACTAGTTATAACCTGATGTCCAGATTTTTTTCCAAGTTTTGAAACTTCTGGAACATACTTTGATACTTGAAATATCAGTAAACTACATAATTAAATCAATAAGTACTGTTTGTAAAAATACATGGCTAAATATGGAGGACAGTGCAAGGAAAAATGGTCTTTATACTTGATAAGGACATGTTGCTTTCTATTTTGCCTGCTAAGGTCCTTCAGGTAAAATTACTATTACATGTAACATTCATGTTGAAGTTCTGATCTCTAAGGTGGCATCATACATTATGGGCAGACTGTAAATGCCCACCCAGAATGCATATGACATGCCTAATCAATAATTTTCTCTTGCAGCATTTGTGGTGATGGATATCCCTGCTTTGAGCTATCAGCAATAAATGCAGATAAACCTCCATTGACTGTATCTCAAATAAAAGATCGTGTAAAGCAATTTGAAAAAGCTGGTGAGCTGGTTATTATGTTTATATTAAATCTAATTATGATCTGAAAGATTGCAATTCTTCTGGTGTATAATGGTACTCCTAGTTGTATAGCTTTGGATGTGGTGGGCTGTGGTCACAGGTGAAGTATTACTACTGGGTTGGGATTCTAATTGATGATGGTGGCAAGGAAACCTTTTTTTATGAACTAATTAGTGCAACTTCCAGGTTATGAATGTTTAGCATGTAATAGACACATCCCAGCTAGAGAAAATGCTTGATTAATCTGGTTGAGTAACTTTAATCTCTTCTGAAATTTCAAAGTAATTTAGGGACATCCACTGTATTTTCGAATTTGATTTTTTGTTTAACTTTTTATTCTCATTGAATGAAAATTTTTCCAGGCTTCACTGCAGAGTGTCCACTATAGTTGCCCCCAGTTAAAACAAAAAAATACTGTGAATGTATCAGGTGATTGGTCTAGCCTTCCCAAAGCCATTCTCCTTGTTGCCCTTTACACTGGTCTTCTACACCAAATCAACCATCCAACCCCCTCTGCCTCCATGTAAACTCTTCTTTGAGTATGTGCGCGCGCGCGCGCGCATGTGAGATAAGCATGCATATAGAAACAAGACTGCCTTACAAAAACCTTAAGGGAACTGACCCTTTACAGAAGAATTAGCAGGAACCAGGGGTTACACTACGTAGGAGCTAGTGAGAGTAAATCGTCCAAAAACTGCAATAGAGGATATGCATAAAGGAGTGTCCTCCCCCAATCACAAATGCAAGGTGGATAAGGTGAAACTTTTCAAACAAAAAATAGGCCAGCTTCATATTCTGTCTCTAAGCCACTGTCAGTAATACCAACGTGTTCTGGCATAATCTTCTTCATTATACCACTGTCTTTCCTCTGCCCCATTTACTCTTAATCCAAAATTACAATAGCTTCTTTTCTGAGAAAAATAAGAATTACCTCCATCTATCAGTATATTTCTACCATCCATTCTAGTCTCCTTGACATGCATTGTCAACAACTATAAGCTTATGCTACATATCTTGTCAAGAACAAAACTTGGTTCTATATTAATTGTCAAGAACCAGACACTTCTATTGTGAATTATCACAGGATCACAGAGAATCTAGAAGTTTCGGACAGGGGCAGTATCAAAATTAGAAATCCTTGGGAGGAATCTACATGAAAAGCTCTCAGCTTCTGAAAGGGTTTCCATGTCTTGTATTTATAATGCACACATCATGCTGTCACTTGTTGGACACTGTTGTTCTTAAGACCGCCACACACGCAGCAAACTATCCCTCCAATAACTCACTGATTATACCCCCAAAAACTCAAGACACAGCACTCGACAGAAACCACAAGAACAGGAATAGAAAACAGCAACAAAACCACACAAGAGACACAAGATTTTATCCTGGTTCAGTCTCATAAATGAGACCTACATCCAGACTGCCTTTGGTCCATGAAAACTCCACTATCTTGAAACCCTTACAGCGATTACATGCACTAGAAAAATACCCCTCTTTCCCTCAGTCTAAAACCCCAGACTAAACAGAGAAGAACACCCCAAGAGAACATACAAAATAACCCTTCTCCCGGCCTAGTACATACTCGCTCAACCCTCTCAAGATATCCTATTGTTCTCATGCATCTTACCCGAGCCCTCCCCAGCCCCTATTTATAAAACATTAGGGCGGGTAGGACAGTTACAACTAACTGCCCATCCTGATCGAAATAAATCACTTTCCGGTCAGCTTAAAATAAACTAACAACCAACTGTTACAACAAGAAAATATGCTAACAGATTTCCTAAAGAAAACTACTAAGTACAGAAAACTAATCTAAGACAAATGACTTCACAATTGTCCACCCATTTGATTTAGATTCACTACACTTCAGCTTCCTGCACCCCTGCTCCACCTTCAACTCTGATCTAGAACAATATTCAGCAACTTGATATGTTGCTGAAGTTTTGAAACTGGAACAACTTTAGTAAATATATCTGCCACTTTATTTTCACCTGCAACTTTGGTTAGATCAACAAGTTTATTTTCAATGATATCCCTAATAAAATGATACCTAATGTCTATGTATTTTGTCCTCTCATGGTGAGCCTGATTCTTTGATAGATGTATAGCACTTTGACTATCACACATCAAAGTAACTTTAACCTCTAAACCTCTAGCTCTCCCACTAGCCCCTTAGGCCATATAGCCTTTTTAATTGCATTAGCAATAGCTATATACTCTGCCTCAGTAGTAGATAATGCTACCACATGTTGGAGACTAGACTTCCAACTAATAGAGGAGTTCCACAACTTAAATACATAACCAGTTGTGGACCTATGTTTATCAAGATCAGCCGCATAATCTGCATCCGAGAAGCCTAGAATGCTAGGTTTTTCTCCTATCTTAGCTCCACCATACGACAATACATTTTTGCTAGTGCCCCTTAGGTATCTAAGCATTCATTTTACAGCCATCCAATGGGATCTACCTGGGTTTGCCATGAAGCGGCTAACTACACTCATTGCATGAGCTAGATCAGGGCGGGTGCATACCATACCATACATCAGGCTGCCAACAACACTAGAGTATGGGATTTTCTCCATTTCATTTTTCTCAACCTCATCTTCAGGGGACTGCTTTGAAGATAGCTTAAAATGAGGAGCAAATGGCACACTCACTGGTTTTGAATTAGTCATACCAAACCTAGAAAACAGCTTTTCTATATAGGATTTTTGAGATAAGAATATTTTTCTATGCTGTCTATCCCTAGAGATTTCCATCCCTAGAATTTTTCTAGCCTCACCTAGCTCCTTCATTTCAAATTCAGCTTTTAATTTTTGCTTAAGTTGCAGAATTTCTCTAAAGGATTGACTTGCAATAAGCATGTCATCCACATATAGTAGTAAATATATGGAAATGCTAGGAGATATGTGCTTAAGATATACACAACAGTCATAGGAGCATCTAGAATATCCTTGGCCTATCATAACAATATCAAACCGGCGATACCATTGCCTAGGAGATTGTTTTAGCCCATAAAGAGACTTTTTGAGCAAACAAACTTTCTCTACCTTATCCTTAACTTCAAAACCTCTAGGTTGGTTCATATATATCTTCTCCTCCAACTCTCCATGAAGGAAAGCTGTAGTAACATCCATCTGCTCCAATTTCAAGTCTAATTGAGCAGTGATGGCCAGCAGAACCCTTATTGATGTATGCCTTACAACTGGGGAGAAAACTTCATTGTAATCGACTCCTTGGACTTGAGTAAACCCTCTAGCAACTATCCTAGCTTTGAATCTAGGCTTAGAATTTTCACCAGGCCTTTCTTTTATTTTGTATAGCCATTTACAATTTACAATTCTTTTCCCTTTAGGTTTCTCTACCAATTCCCAGGTTTGGTTTTTCTTAAGGGAAGATATTTCTGATTTCATGGCTTCTATCCATTTTTGGGAATCGTTGGATGCTATAGCTTGGTCATAGGATTGAGGCTCTTCTACAGAAATTTCGGAGGCGCTATTTAGTGCATAGGCTACTAAATTTGAGAAGCCAAACCTTAGAGGTGGCCTGCGGACTCTAGGTTGCCCATCTCTAGCCACACTATACCTAGACATGGCCACGGTTCATGAACCGCCGGTTCCGGTTCATGAACCGCCGGTTCCAGTTCAAGAAATCTTTGAACCTGAACCGAACCGCCCAAGGGCGGTTTGGGACGGTTCGGTTCCGGTTCCGGTTCGTGCCGGTTCGGTCAACGGTTTGGACCGGTTCGGTTAACGGTTTGAACCGGTTCGGTTAACGGTTCCGGTTCCGGTTCAAACCGAATTTTTTTAATTTTTTTTAAATATTGTTGTATTCAATTTTGGTCCTTGTTCCGTTGTTCGGTTCGGTTTGGTTTTGATTTTTAATTGTTAAATGTAATTGTAAATATAGATATTCTCAACCATATTTTTAATAAAAAACACTACTAAAAATTGAAGAAATATAAGTAATAATTTCATTAAAAATAATTAAAACAACTAAACAAGTATGTAATACAAGTAATTAATTTTTACAAATGTGAAAAATAAAAAATAAAAAATAGAATTAGACTTAATTTCATTAAAAAATAATTACAACAAAAATGTAATACAAGTAATTAATTTTTACAAATGTAAAAAAAAATAAAAAATGGACTTGGATCCTACGCATCTTCATTGGAGTCGGAAGTCGCCGTTGTTGAACCATCATTAACCCATTCGTCAGATGATGATGAATGGATAAGTTCTTCTTGACGTCGCATGTTAGCTCTTTCCCAATCATCGAGGCAAACTTGAGCTTCCAATGATTCTGGAGCCAATCTTGATCTTCTTTCATCCAAAATTGGACCGTTGCGGGGGGAAGGGGGGGTGCTGCAGTGCAGCACCCCTCCGCGGTTCCGCGGAACCGCCGGTTCCGGTTCCGCGGAACCTCGAACCGGAACCGGACCGAATTTCGCCGGTTTGGTCCGGTTCCGGTTCGAATCGCCGGTCCAGTTCAATTTTGGCCATGTCTAACTATACCTATTAGGGTTTGGCTGATCACCAATGCTGGAATCAACATCACTGTCAACCTCTTCTTCCTCATATTGAGAGGTTTCAACATCCTGTTCTTCCTCTTGGACCTGATCATTTTGGTCCAGATCTGGTTCAGGCTTTATTTCATTTATTTCAGACTCTATTCCTTAAATATCTACCTTCATAGAGTCCTTCTTTCCATCTCGATCCTTTTGGGTTTCATTATTTCTAGGATTTATAGAAGATGTCTCATCAAATGTCACATCCCTTGTGATTATGGTCCTAGGTCTTTCTTGTTCAAGGTTCCATAGTTTATATCCCTTCACACTGGTTGGGTAACCTATGAAGAGACATTTCTTAGCCCTAGGTTCAAGCTTGCCTTGCTTCACATGAGCATAAGCTAAGCACCCAAATACCCTAAGGTGGGCAAGACTAGGCTTATGGCCTGTCCATTTCTCATGAGGGGTTTGCAAATCTATGGCTTTAGATGGGGTCTTGTTGAGGATATGGGCTACAATGGACTCTGCTTCTCCCTAGAAAATTTTTGGGAAATGTGCATGAATTAACATGCATCTTACCCTTTCTAAAAGGGTCCGGTTCATCGTCTCAGCCATTCCATTTTGCTGGGGATTTCCAAGAGCTGTTAAGTGCCTAATTATGCCATTTTCATTGCACATTTCACTGAATTCCTTATTGCAGAATTTCAGCCCATTATCTGTCTTAATGGCTTTAATTTTCTTACCCATTTGAGCTTCTACCATTGTCTTCCAATTTCTAAAGGTCCCATAAGTTTGATCTTTAGTTTTTAGCACATAAACCCACAACATTCTAGAATAGTCATCTATGATAGAAAGGAAATATCTAGAGCCTCCATGGGTTGGGGTTTGGGTTGGCCCCCACAGATCCGAGTGAACGTAATCTAAGATAGACTTAGATGAGTGAATGACAGTCTTTTTAAACCTAAGTTTTGTTGCCTTTCCATAAATGCAAGACTCACATTTGGACAAAACCGAGACTTGGCTATTTTCTAGGATCCCTTGCTTGGCTAACTCCTTGAGCCCTTGCTCACTTATATGAGACATCCTTAGATGCCATAATTTTGCCAAATCTTGGGATTTACTACTCACTGCTGCAGCCTCACCACATAAGGTAGAGGCTTGCAAGATATAAATGTCATTCTGCAGTTTAGCCTTCATGCAGACAAGTGACCCCTTTGTCACTGTTATGTCTTCACCTTATCCTTTGAACTTTAGGCCATTTCTTGCCAATTCTCCAAGGGAAACCAAGTTCCTCTTGAGATCGGGCACATGCCTAACTATTTTGAGGGTCCTATAGGTGCCATCATACATTTTAAGCCTCACATCACCCACTCCAACAACACTACACTCACGGTCATTGCCTAGCAAGACCTTACCCCCATTTATCTCTTTATAGTTTTGCAACCAATGCCTCCTAGGGGTCATGTGGAATGAACAGCCCGAATCCATCACCCAACTATTATTACCAGCCATTTCTGTGACAGTCAAGGCCTCTGAACTATCATAACCAAGATCAACTAGGTTTGCTCCACCATCGGATGTTTTCTTTTTAGCCATGTCTTTCTTTCTTTTTGGGCAATATCTCTTGATATGCCCCTCCTCCTGGCAGTAATAACATTTAATAGGGCCCTTACCATTCTTAGACTTTGATCTAGACTTTCCCTTTTTCCCTTTTGAGTCCTTTTTGGTACTCCTAGACCTAACAATTAGGGCATCACTAGGGTTGGATTTTACCTCCATTTTTATTCTCAATTCCTTTGAGTTTAGGGCTCCTATTACATCTTCTAAAGATAGCTTGTCCTTGCCGTGTTGTAGAATATCTACAAAGTTTTCATATGACTTAGGCAATGAATAAAGAAGAACTAGAGCTCTATCTTCATCCTCATAGTTTACCCTTATATTCTCTAAGTTAAGACATAGCTTATTGAATTCATCTAGGTGTTCTTGAAGTCTTTGATTTTCTTGCATCTTATATGTGAAGAATTTGGCCTTCAAATACAGCCTACTGGATAAAGTCTTCTTTAAGTAAAGAGACTCCAGTTTCATCCATATTTCAGCGATTGTTTTTAATTTTGATACTTCTCGGAGAACTTTGTCTCCAAGACTCAAGATAAGCATGTTGTATGCTTTCTTGTTGATTTCCTTATCCTCTAAAGATATGGTTTTAGGATCCTTACCTTCAGAGCTTCCCTCAGTAGTTACCTCTTGTTCGATTGCCTTCTCTAATCCAAGGGTGCACAACAGTACTTCCATTTGATCCGCCAGAGACCAAAGTCATTGCTGCCGTCGAACTTCTCCACATCATATCGAGTGGCCGATGAGGGTGCCATAATCGTCTACCAAAGATGGCTTTGGTTTCTTGAGAATCTTGAGAAATCTTGATAGGATTGCTGGAGCTGATACCCGGTGCTCTGATACCAAATTGTTGTTCTTAAGACCGCCACACACGCAGCAAACTATCCCTCCAAGAAGTCACTGATTATACCCCCAAAAACTCAAGACACACAACACTCGACAAAAACCCCAAGAACAGGAATAGAAAACAGCAACAAAACCACACAAGAGACACAAGATTTTATTTTGGTTCAATCTCATAAATGAGACCTACATCCAGACTGCCTTTGGCCCATGAAAACTCCACTATCTTGAAACCCTTATAGCGATTACATGCATTAGAAAAATATCCCTCTTTCCCTCAGTCTAAAACCCTAGACTAAACAGAGAAGAACACCCTAAGAGAACATACAAAATAACCCTTCTCCCGGCCTAGTACATACTCGCTCAACCCTCTCAAGATATCCTATTGTTCTCATGTATCTTACCCGAGCCCTCCCTAGCCCCTATTTATAAAACATAAGGGCGGACAGGACAGTTACAACTAACTGCCCATCCTGACCGAAATAAATCACCTTCCGGTCAGCTTAAAACAAACTAACAACCAACTGTTACAACAAGAAAATATGCTAACAGATTTCCTAAAGAAAACTACCAGGTACAGAAAACTAATCTAAGACAAATGATTTCACAGACACTAACAAAATGAGTCGGACATGGGTCCAGCCATAACATTTTCTTTTATTAATTGCCAAGATTCATTGAAATTGGTTTTTTACTGTCTTGTTTGACTATAATACATTCTGATGGCAAAAAAGTGCAAGAGTTTGTTTTATTTTCATGCATAGATGTGAATATAAATATATATTTAATGTCTCATCCTGGCATGTTTTGTGCCAATCCTTTCAAAATTTTTATTGTGTGTCCATGTTATGTTGTGTTATATACATGTTCTGAATCTAATATATTAACTCCAATGGATGGAAGGATAATTTGATAGGTCTTTTGTATCCATGGTCAGGAATTATCTATATTCTGCTTCTGAAAATATATAAGTAGCTTGGATTGTCATTGTACAGAAACTTAACGGGAAAAACATCTAAATTGTTCTGTTCTTGTTAGAATTAACTACTTTTAAGTGTTGTTGTGAATGACGATCTGACTGACTAAAGCTTCAAATTTACATGATATATGGCAGCATGTAGTTTTACAGGCTGCCCTTGGAATATGGTAGCATGGTTGATTATTTTATGCAGTTAAGTGTTTTGGCCCCGTGCAGTTTCAGAAAAGATTTTCTAGTTTTCAACTCCAAACTAAATATGTCCTAACATTTTATATTTCAAAAAGTCATAGCATTTATTTTCAGAAAATTTTAAAAAATTAAAAAAGATGTTTTATAATACATAGTATAAAGTTGAAAAAATAGAAAATTGAGTTTTTTATTTTACAGAGAGAGATTCAATTATTCAATATAAAATTGGAGTTAGAAAACAGAAAATGTTTTCCACAACTGAACAGGCCCTTAAATTTTTTATTTATAATTTCTGCAATTTCTTGTTTTCAAATACTATTAGCAAGCCCAGTGGAGCCTTTTTCAGCATGCTTATTAAGTTGCTAATGCATGTATAAAATTTATCAAAGTGAGAATGGTTTAGATACTGATTTTCTGGTAATTTATGTTTGTATAGTGTAATCTCAGCTATTAGTGGCTTGAAACCTCAAAATGCAGGAAAGACGGTGATTATTTCCAATCAGCCTTACTTTTATAAGAAAGCAGAGCTTTTTCCTGGTAGTGCTTTTGTAATTGGGGCAGACACAGCAGTAAGGCTAATTAATGTAAGTAAATACCTGATCACTTTATATAAATTCAACTTGATATATTTGATATGTCTTACATGATTTTACTTTTTGTCTTTTCTTTTTTGGGCGCATGTAACTTTAACTGTGCTTTCTAGTTGTTTTACAAGTCTCATATTTTTGTTATAGCACCATATCTCTGTTATAATATTTTTTGCAAAATAATATCTATACATAATTCCAAAAAAAGCTAGTTCTCTTTGGATTTTCCCTGCAGGTTATTCCATTTTTTAAGGTTCTGGGACATAGTTGACAGGGGTTTAACTTTATTTACTTTCAAAAGAGAAAATGTTTATTGTCCATATTTAATCATGCACCGTTCCTTTAATTCTGGGCATAATTGTAAACAACAGCATGTATTCTTTTAAGAGGTCATTAACTGCTGCTCAATATTGTTGCTCTTGTTTATCTTTATTGGAATATGAACGTGTATGGTTAGTGGATCTTGTATGTGCGCTTCATAGGTGGTTTGGAGAGAGACAAATAGATGGTCTTTTCAAAGGAGCCATGTTGTTCTCCCTATTTCTTGGTTGTCTGGGCTACCCCTAATTCCTTTTCTTTACTTGTCTTTTGGGGGGGTTTATACATCCCGGTAGATGGATAGGAGTTGAGCTTTCATGTCCTTTGTAAGGGTTGCACCCCTTGTTGGGCCTATTTAATTAAGTAAAATACTTATATAAATGTTTATATCTTTATATAAAATATATAGTTTGTATCTACAATGGGCAAAGAACTGTGGGGAATTGAGGGTGAATTTGCTCAAGAGTGATGGTAGGGAGTAAAATGTCTTATGATCTTTGTAGATGGAGGAACAGAACTTAATTTTGAGAGAGATTACAGTATAAATCCACCAAACTTGTTGGAGTTGATTGAATTATATGAAATAGAATTATCTTCAAGGTCGTGGATTATCCGATCCATACAGGAGACCTCAGACTCAAGGATGAGTTATGAGCTTACTCTGAATGGTGTGGTATGTGCATGGAGTATGGGGAAAAGTGGAAAAGTGGTCAAACGACAGCATGAGATGCTGCATGAGAGTGGTTAGGTCCTCTGCAATGGCAGAGAGCATTATGGGAGCATGGAGTTGCTGTTTTTCGCTTTACTTATCTTCATGTAGTCTATCTTATTGACTGGTTCATTCATGTGAAGGTCCCTCAGGGAGGAAGTGCAGAGGCTGAGCTTCTATGCTAAACTATACTCACTATTCTACAGGTCCATGGAGGTGAGCAGGGATGTGAATGGGTCCCAATTTAAAGTGAAAACAACTATAAAAATGAGGTATAGGTACAAGGCTCATTTGAAAATTTATTAAAACAAAAATGTAAATAGGGTTAACTGGGGCTCCCTTTACATCCCTAGAGGTGAGTACGAAGGTTCTTCCCATGACCTAGGTTTCATGTAGAAACCTTCTGCAAGTGCCAAAACGTGAGTAGTGGCATGAGTATTGCCAGGCGAGAGAGGGCAATAGTCTGAATTTGGAGAGATAACTGTGGAACACTTTATGGGCTAGGGGGTGTGCTCAAATGCTGGGGCTCCATGGGCCGAGTGCATTTGCTGGAAGTTGGAGCTGAACCCCTTGGGTGTGGAGCTGCCCGAGGGAAACCCTCCTGTGACAAGCTCATGGGGAGGGCAAGCCATGCAGAGCCCATTAGGTGGAGCATTTTACTGGTGTGCTGTTACCTCATACATGATTTGATATTGTTTGCTATGCATTTTGAGCATATCTTCTTGCTTGAATTTAGTTTTACGGACCCTCATGTTATAATTTGAAGTTCATTCTATTAAATTGTCTTATACTTGCCAAAACTCAATTTTTTCCATTCACAAACAGAATACCTTGGGTCTTCTAGGAAGCAGTTTCTTTATCTAGAGGATCTTCAGCCACTCCCATCTCACCACACCATTTAAAGGCATGGGAACTATCTTTATTAAAACTGGTGCTTAAATTCACTTACTTTTACGTGCCAAAACTAACCATGAGAAACTAAGCACCAAATATTTAAATCAAATTGAGCAGAATTTATAAAGTTCATACATCATAGTCGGTGGTTAGTGGAGAGACTGTATTGTGAAAAATGGAAGGAGTGGCATAAAATTGTATTGATATTTACAATTTATTTATGTACTTTCCAGCCAAAATATTATGGTGGTGACTACGGGACGATGGTGGAGACACTCCTTGGGTGCAAAAGAACAGGATGTACTTTCCTTGTGGGAGGCCGAAATGTGGATGGAGTTTTTCAGGTTTGTTGTCATGAGAGAAGCCTTTGAGGGCACCTATTTATTTTGCATCCATCTCTTATAGAAATTAAGTCTACAATTCCATGATATGAAATATCTGCAGGTGCTTGATGATTTTGACATTCCAGAGGAGCTAAGCGATATGTTTATCCCAATACCACCAGAGACCTTTCGTATGGATATATCATCGACTGAAATTAGGAAAAGTCGAGGCATGTAAGATTCTCATGTTTGGTTTTTCCTTGGACATACTAGCAATATATGTTTCAAATCATAACAAAAGTTGAAAGCTTGTCCAAATAAAGAAGAGAATACCACTCTCTTGTATGGACTTTAATGGTTGAGCATAAATTAGTAGTAGTTCTTGGAGACGGCAATATCAGTATGAACTGAATGTGAGGAACTAACTATTCATTAAGAATCTGTATTGATATTGATGAAGAAACCATTCATGAATAGTTAACTGCATGCATAATGCTTACATTAACTTGTGTTGAGACAAAAGGGGAATATAGAAAAATACCTCGTTCATTTCATGAATAGAAGAGAAGTTGTATCTTAAATACATACTGTTACTATTTATATGTCCTGTTCTAACATACTAATTGTACACACAAAATATAAAGAAAATACATCAAAAAATACACTTATTACATTTAATAACTTGTAACTTAAGCTTGCCCAGAAACTACTGAGCCAAAAACAAACTTCCCCGAACTAAGATTTTCCTCTCTCCCCACAGCCATCTTTTGTTCTTTGGTAGGAAAATACTGAGAAGCAGAAACTGAAACTGCACGGATTTGTTCATACTGTAGCTAAGAGATTGCTGGGTAACCTAAAGCTCAGCCTCCGCAGCCTGCACCACAGCCTGCGCCGCATCCGGCGGCGTAACTATCGGTTTGGGCGGCCGAGGCTTTGTCTTTAGGCACCCCATCGGCGCAGGAGAAGATGACAAGTGACAAGAGAGTGAAGACGACCAGCGCCACCCACAAGATGAAAAGTCCGCCGCTGTGAGCTTCATTGCCGCCGGCATCCCATCTTGCCATTTTTATCTACTCCCTGTGTGAGCGTGGCGGAAGCGCATGCCTTGAATTCAACTGTCCCACATATATCTTATCCTCTATTACCGAGTTCAAAGGCACCTTTTCCACCTCTCACTCCCTGTCTTTCAAACTTGGCAGCCAATTAATACCATTTAAACTTATTTGATATTTAAGAAAAGCGGGTGAATGGCATGAGCGTTAATAGGCGGCGAATCCCTTCATTTTTTCGGTCCATTATTGCATGCCTTTGACTATGCAAGTTTGACCTAAGACATATATTATCTCTTTCTATCCTCTAACTTTTGAAATTTGTATCGAGTTTCTTTTTGTCAAATTTTCTGATTAGATTTGTTGACTTAAGCTAAACACAAGTTGTATTGTCAAAACTACGGGTTAATTACACTAATAATAACCCAACTTTACATTCTATTACTATTTGGTCACTGAACTCTGAAATGTTACATGTTAGTCACTGATATTTCAAAATGATTACTGCTTAGTCACTGAACTTTGAAATGTTATCTGTTAGTCACTGATATTTCAAAACTGTTACTGCTTAGTTATTAAACTTTAAAATGTTACTTATTAGTCACTGATATTTCAAAATTGTTACACTGAACTTTAAAATATTATCTGTTAGTTATTAATATTTCAAAATTATTTTTCATTCGTCACTTGTGAACTTAAAGTTTTGTGATTATTGAGTGACAGGTGAAAAACGATTTTGAAATATCAATGACTACCAAGTAATATTTTAAAGTTTAGTGTAACAGTTTTGAAATATCAGTGACTAATAGGTAACATTTTAAAATTTAGTGACTAAATAGTAACAATTTTGAAATATCAATGACTAACAGGTAATGTTTTAAAGTTCAGTGACTAAGTAGTAACCGTTTTGAAATATCAGTAACTAACAGGTAACATTTCAAAATTCAATGACCAAACAGTAATAGAATACAAAGTAGAGTTATTATTGGTGTAATTAACCCTCAAAATTACCCTTCAAATATGCAAGGTGATCGTTATAAGTTATGGAAAATTATATTTAGATCCTTTGTGGTTTGAATCGTTTACACAGACTAAGATTTAGAAATATTGTTAGAGGTTTATGTGGGCTTTTTTTTTTTTGTTTTGCTCTCATTTCGTTAGTTTTTTTTTTTTGTACAAATAATGTCAATCAAAGTTACATAATTTGTTCTTATTGTAACCTATTATCTAGAGGGAGTTCTTTTAAAGAAGGAATTCCTCAGGGAAAAGAAGTTTATTTGGAAAAGAAAAGTCCCTAGGGAAAAAATCCTCCCGGAGAACAATAAGTTGTTCTCCTGGAAAGGCATACTACATGTCATAATCTACTCAGTCAAGCTATCCTCTCAAGGAAGAACACGAGATAACTTTCTTACGGACAACTTTGCCTTACATTGTTTTGGACAACATAACCTGCTTGAAATAGGCTTTCCTTTCTCTGGGGGCCTATTCTTCCAGGGGGGTTTCCTCACCTAGGTCCTTTCTGAGCTTAACCCTAAGACAACACTGTGCCTTGTGGTTGGGACAGCACTACTTCTCTCGTACACGTGTGCCACGTGTCCTTGTCATAAACCAAAGGATATAAATACCCCTTAACTTTTCGTCTTTTAGGATTTTTCTCGACTTTCCACCTTCTAGCACCCACACAACCCTAGTTCTCCCAAAGAAATCCTTTTTTTTGGGACAACTCTATTGTATATTGATACACACAATTTTCTTGCATCCTGACAACACTATGCAATTATTTGACTTAAATATCGGAGGGCTTGCTCAGGAGAAATCCCCACATGCCTTCTAACCTTGTTGTTATCTTGTAGACTTTCTCCCGGGCACATATCAACTCTCTTGGACAACTCTTCCAGACAGTGTGTGAGTTCTCTCAAACAGCGAATTGAACTCCCCCGTACAACTCTCCAGACTCTCTTGAGAACATTGTTCTCCGTCTGGCTTTGCCGACTTGCTGAGTTTTCCCGAACAAACAAATTTTAATTGTTATGTCTCGAGCAACAACAATTCTCAAATCCCTCAATTAAATAATTTAAAAATTAAAAATAAGAAGTTGAACTGTCAACAAGAATGGCCATCGTTGGTTTGAGTGACAAAATGGTTCGTTGCTTTCGTCGTTGGAACCTGGCTGTAATACCCGAGAAATTCTAAAGGACTCAAAGGTAAATTATCTTGGGGGCTAAAATGGAATTTAAGGATAAATGAAGGGTATAACGGTAATTTATTACCGTATAAATGACCGAATCAACTACCGAGAGTGCCCTTGAACCGAGATGTCAAAGGAGAATGATGTATCATTAACAAACACCCCGAGATAGGATTTATGGTGCCGAAAGAAATTAGATCGGGAACGATTTTCGGTACAGCTAAAATGTAGCTGCCAATTAGACTGCAATACCAAATTATTATAGACGACTTTCGGGAAGTTAACGGAAGCTTGCGGGGGCTTTGGTTTTTCATGAGAAACAACCCTTCAGAGGTTTCAGGAAGAAACGAGAGGGTTTAGGGCCAAAACAAAGATTCGGGCCTAAGTGTAATTTTTTGAAATTGCCAGAGAGAGGCCGAAACGACGTTTTCTTGAAATCTTCGGGGTTTAAATGAATGTTTTAGGACTTGAGGGTCTTAATGGCAATTATGAAAATTTGAGGGGCTTTGAAAAATGGGTCAAATGAAGAAAGTCAAAATTCTAGGGGTCAAAGTGTAATTTCAAGAAAAAGCTCCAAAGCATCCATGGCCGACCAACCTTCCAATCACCGAAATCAGCCATGGGAGACCCAAGGCAGTGGCTGGGGGGCCTCTGGGCAAGGCCAAGACAAGCTTCTTGGCCAACAAATGGCCAAAATGACGTCAAAATCGGGCTAACTTTCGGCTGAAAGTGGCCGAAAGTTTGGCCATTGAAATGGCAAGATTGGAGCTCTTTCGGTGGGTTTTGGACTTGTTAAGGACAAGAGGGGGCATTAGAGGCCTTGAATGAAGCGAGATCCGTTGTTTAGGGGCCCGAAATCGCCTATAAATAGAGGTATTTAGAGATACCGAAATATAAAAGAAATTTAAGCTCTCAGATCCGAGAGTTTGTGAATAAATTGGGAGAGTTGGATATGGGGCTTTTGTTACCCATATCCTAAGCTTCATTTCTGTGCAATTTGAGTGATTTTAGTTGAGAGATAAGTGAGATTCGAAACCTCGTCAGAAAAACGAGCTTCGCTAGAAAACGAGTTTGAGCAATCTGAAAATGGCTCAGTTTGAGGGATTTTATGGTATTATCTTGTAGAAGGCGAAAAGACGAAGCCATAGATTCAAACGGGGGGTCAATCGGAGGTCGGACGAAGGAGATATGGCCATTAAACCAGAAACGTCGCGTGTTGGCCGGAATCTGGAGGAAGAAGACGACCGGTGCGTGTGGGACACGCGCTAGCTGGGGCCCGCGACTGGAGGCGTGTGGAGAAACTTGTATGGGCGAGTGAGGGCACGTCTGAGCTCCAAAAATTCTGAAAAACATTGCTAAATTCCTCTAAAATTGAGATCTAGGTCCTGTAAAAAAATATTTGGATTTGGAGTTCTCGATGTCTTGATTCTAGCACCAAGAGCCTCGTTTTGCGTGAAAACACACCATTCGAGTAAGTCCAATATTTTTCCTTTGAAATTCATAGTATATTATGAATTTTTGTGGAGTTGGATTTGAGAAAATAGTCTCGATAATATTTATTAGGATTTTTTGAAGGAAAAATGGAAGAAAATGAAGGAAAAATGAAATAAATAGAGTTTTGATATATTTAGTGAAAAAATATCATTTTTATGATTGAGGTGATCGAGATGATATGATTGGCGCAACTTTTGAGAGTGAGCACGAGAATTGAGATCGGGCACGCATATCGAGGCAATGCACATTTTTCGAGAAAATGTGACTTTATCTCAAAAAAAATGATTTTTCCTATCCCATATGGTATAATTGTTTATTATGTATGATATTTATGAAATATATGATTGTTTATTATGCACGATATTTATGAAAGATATGATTCATTTTGTCATATTGCATAGAAAGTCGTAACAATTGCATGACACGATATTATTGTCATGTTAATATTTGTGCATGGGAATGGGATGTTTCTCCAGAGTGTAGCTGTAATTCCCCTAGGGCAATGATGGAATAATATTAGGCTTATCCTATAGAGGTTCGGGATCTGCCTAGAATTCCGTGCTGGGCTGGTGGGCCTGAGAAGTTATATTAAGGGCAAATGTTGTTCATGTTATTGCATCATGCATCCGTATATATGTTTTGGACCCTCACTAGAAGTTTCATCTTCTAATGGGTTATGCCCCTAGAATATTCAATGTTCCAATTGAGACTTGCAGTTTAGGCAAGGAGTAGGTTGAGATATGACGGCACATGATGGCGTGGCCAATGGATTCAGCAGGAGGTTCCAAAAATTTGTCTATCCAGATACGTTTTAGCTTATGCTTTAATGAGTTGAGATATAGAAATGTATTTATGTATTTTTGTATTGAGGATATGATGTTAATGTATGGTACGGATTCTTATACTGTTATAAAGTGAAATTGATTATGTACCATATCAGGTTTCGATTTTAAGCTTCCGCATTTATGATGAATACCTGTCTTAGCTTATTGATTATTACTTTAGCATGCTGAGAAGGTAGATCGGGATTGTCAGGAAATAGTTTAATTGAAAAAAAAAAAATTCTCGAAATTCCTAAGTTATTTAACATTCGAAAAAAATGGGGCGTTACACTGGCGATGGACCTTATCATTGGTTGTTGTTCTAACGATGGGTTCCAATTGCAAAAACCAATTGATTGATGGGTGTCTCGTAGCTAGTACACTAAAAAAGAGAAAAAGAAAAAGAAGAAATCCCTAAAGATGGTTTACAACTTGATTGATAAAGGGATTTCTTCTCCAACTCTTTGTGGGTTGCAGCGATAAACGACTGATTTCAACTCCTTCCTCAATTAACAGATCTCCAATCCACAATACACACGTTGGATCTTCGTTTTCGGTAGAACTAACAACAGCAGCCTACAAGACACCCTTCTCCAGTGATGAATTGTAGTGAGTAACGACGACAACAGGTTCCCTTAAACCAAAATCGCATAATAGGGGTGATCTTTCTCCTCACCCAATTTTTTGAACCAAAATGGATTGAGCTTCTTCTTCTTTACTAATTCATTACCACCATTTCATCTTTATCGATTTGTTGTTGTTGTTTTTTCTTGTTCACTGATTCATCGTTGTTGCTTCTTGTGTTATAACAATAATAGAAACCTGAGTATGTATATAACTTGATTATGGCAACAACAACCACAATTATTGAATATTTGACTGACCCATCAAGATGATAGCAACAAATGAACGCAATAACATCAACAAACACAGCATAAAGCCCGACAACCAAGAAATTACATCAAACCCAGAAATCAATGAGGGAAACGGCTACCAGGAAGCTTAAGAGACTGAGGCATGCTAGAAAGCACTGTCTTGAAGACAATGGTGCCCTGCTCCGGTCACATGCAGGCTTCGGTGACTATTAACGCAAGATACAATGATCGGCTCCGGTGAACGATAACCACAAATGACTAGATCCAGCAGAAACTCTCTCGGGCATGAGTTCTCCTTGGCAAAAACTCAAACACGGGAAACTCAATTGAAGCTCGATGCCAAAACAATAAGGACCCCCAGCCTTTTATAGTCGAATCCAGGATGCCAAACCACCACAACATTCACGCCAGTAATGAAAACTGTCATTAACTCTGATGATTGGAGCTCTCGAAGCGTCAGTGGCATAAATGTGCAACTTGTTCGGTACCCAAAAAGAAAGATAAAAAAACAAATAAAGTCTATCCAAAAATATATATGTAGACATTCGTACTAACCTAACCCAACCGACCGACCAACTAGACGAACGGCGGCGCCCAAGGGGCTGGGAGCTCGCCTGCTCGCAAAATCGAGGTGCCCCTTGAGGCCCAACCCAAGTATGAGGTAAGGGTTTAAATGCCTTTAAAGCTCTCTATATCCCACTGATGTGGGACAACACTCGCATACACACACTTGCACTCATTTCACATGAACGCACAATAGTCCCCCCACATGAGTGTAAGTGTACTAAATCAAATGAAATCGACACAACCCTACGAAGAGCAAACAGACAAGTTACACATCAAGTTAGGTGTCTTTTGCACTTGAACCTTCCTTAGTGAATACCCATCGAACTTACGTAAGAAATACTGAAATTAGCTTTTGAAGGTAAATCGAGACAATAGATATCACACACAACTTGTCTTATACCAATGAATTCTATACGATTGTGTTCATTGTGGTCCTAAACGACATCCTACATTCATGAGAGATCTAGAGAACCCAAGCCATTTGAACAGTTCTCATAGAAGCGACCAATTTCTACTCTCACATAAGTAATAATTGATTAAGAGTACTTTGTCATTACTCCTTTCATAACAAGATATCAATATTACCTGTACCATCGATAGATCACACTCTCTTTTCTACCAGGTACGAGGAAGAAACTATAAGTTTCTTAGTGTGTAGACTATGAATTATTCCACCCAATTTGCCTATTTAACCCAGATCTTGGGATCTCCAGTCAACTAGGTTAGGTTACTACCCAAAAATTTATTTTACAGGCTTTAACCCCATTCCCTTAAACATATAAGTGACCTGCTTTCTTGTCACTCCTTTAGTCAAAGGATCGGCCAAATTTTTCTTAGACTTCACATAATCAATGAAAATTATTTCATTGGAAAGCAACTGGCTTATTGTATTGTGCTTACACCTTTTATGTCTTGACTTCTCATTGTAAACACTATTTTTACCTCTCATCAAAGTAGCTAAATTATCACAATAGATACATATGGCATTTACAAGCTTTAGCCAAAACATAATGTTTTTAAGGAAATTTCGAAGCCACTCTACTTCTTCACCTGCTTTATCCAAAGCAATAAACTCTAACTCCATAGTAGACCATGTTATGCATGTCTGTTTTGAAGACTTCCACGACACAGTAGCACCACCTAAGGTAAACACATACCCACTAATTGACTTAGTCTCCAAACTATCAGTGATTCGATCAGCATCACTAAATCCTTCCAATATAAATGGATACGTCGTGTAGTGCAATCCATATTAAAATGTGTACTTCAAATTCCTAAGTACCCTGACAAGGGCATCCCAATGGTCACGTCTAGGATTGCTTGTGTATCTCTCTAACCTTCCTACTGAGTAGGCAATATTGGGCCTTATACAATTCATTATGTACATTAGACTTCTAATGACCCTAGCATATTCTAAAGGAGATACACTTTCACCATTGTTTTTCTTTAATTTAGAATTTGAATCAAATTGAGTAACTGTTAGCTTACTCTCATAATGAACAAATTTCCTCAACACTTTCTCTATATAATGTGATCAAGAAAGTACGTATCTTTCGGAATTCTTTATTATTTGAATTTCAATAATAACACAGCAAGACCAAGGTCTTTCATCTCGAGTTGGAATTCAACATATTCTTCGTGGATTCTATGACACTTCTATCAGTGCCCATTATCAACATATCATCCACGTACAATCACGCAATGACATACTTGTGATTTATGATTCTAACATAAACACATTTATCACACTCATTTATCTTAAACTCATTTGCAAACATAGTGTGATCAAATTTCTTATACCATTGCTTTGGTACTTGTTTCAACCCATAAAAAGACTTTATAAGTTTATACACTTTCTTTTCATATCCCTTTACAACAAACCCTTCACTTTGTTCCATATAAACTTCTTCCTCTAAATCTCCTTTCAAGAATGCAGTCTTCACATCTATTTAATGAATTTTCAAATTGTGTAACGCTGCAATCACAATCAACAACCTTATATATATGATTCTCGTTATTGGAAAATAGGTATCAAAGAAGTCTTATCCTTCTTTTTAACAATAACCTTTAGCTACTAAATAGACTTTGTATTTATCAATAGTGCCATCAGCCTTCAATTTTCTTTTAAATATCCATTTGTATCTAATTGGCTTACTTCCAAGAGGTAAGTTGACCAATACTCACGTCTGATTTTGCACAATAGACTCCATTTCATTATTGATAGCTTCACGCCAATATGGAGCATCAGAAGACACCATAGCCTCATTAAAAGTTTGAGACTCACATTCTACCATGTAAGTTAAAAAATCTAGTCCAAATGAAGTAGCTTTCTTAACTCTTTTGCTTTTTCTAGATTCAACCTCAATTTTCTAACCAACTTGACATTTAAAGGAACTCGCTTCATACTTCCTCTTGAAACCACCGTCATTATCTCTCTTCCTTGAAAGTGAATATGTTCTCAAAGAATTCAACTTCAATAAATTCCATTGTGGTATTATTGTTAATATTAGGAATTTTTTTATTTTACCACTAAGAACCTATAAGCTGCACTATGCAATGCATAGCCAATAAAGACAATCTATTGTCTTTGGTCCAAGTTTGGTCATTTTTGGTAAAGAAACTTGCACTTTAGTCAAACACCCCTGCACTTTTAGGATTTTGTACGAGAGTTGCTTCCCATTCCACATTTCATAAAGATATTTGTCAATCTTTTTATGTGGAATTCTATTCAATATTAAATTTGTTGTAAGCAAATTTCCCCCCACAAGTTGTGGGGTAAAACAGAACTATTGAGCATGCAATTAACCATGTCCTTCAAAATTCGATTTTTTCTTTCAACTACACCATTTTGTTGTGATGTATAAGGTGTTGTGGTTTGATAGAGTATACCATGAACCTCACAAAACTCAGAGAGAGATGATTATTTATATTCACCACCTCTATCTGATCTCAACACCTTTACCTTCTTCCCCAGTTGATTTTTAACTTTCGCCTTATATGTTTTAAAAACATGTAAGGTCTCATCTTTACTATGTAATAAACATACATAATAATATTTGTTACAATCATCTATAAATATGACGAAGTATTTTTTTTTTCACCTTTAGTAGGAGTACTCTTCATATCACAAACATCACTGGGAATTAGATCAAGTAGTTCACTGTCTCTTTCCATACACGAAAACGGTTTCCTCGTGAACTATGACTTGACACAAACTTTACATTTGTGTCCTTAATTTGTCAATGCTAAAGTTAGACAGCAATCTTAAATTTACCATTCTTTGAAGAGAATGATAATTGGCGTGCCTTAACCTAGAGTGCCACACATCACACGACTCAATAGTATAAATGGAAGTCTTGTTCTTATTATCATTACTTTTGGGAACTTGGGCTAGTACATTTAGTTTAAACATGCCATCATGCAGATAGCCCCTTCCCACATACATACCCCCTTTAGTCAGTAAATTTATTTGACTCAAACACAAACTTGAACCCATTTTTATTTAGCAAGGTTTCAGATATTAAATTCTTTCGAATTTTAGGCATATGACACACATCATTGAGGGTAAATATCTTTCCAGAAGTCTACTTCAGCGAGACCTTACATTTCCCTTCCACTAAAGAAGCTGAAGCATTCCCCATATACAGCTTCTTAGTCCCATCAGACTTCTCATATGTGGAGAATAGAGCCTTGTCCCCATAGATGTGCCTCGTAGTCCTAGTGCCTATCCACCAACCTTTAGTGTTAGATACCATGCAGACATCAGCGACAACTGCAGCCAGGTCGACATCTTCCTCTATCACATTGGCCTAATTGGGCCTATTCTTGCGCTAGTTATTGCTAGAGCTCTGTCCCTTCTTGTGGTGGTAATCAATAACTCTATGACCCGTCTTTCCACACACCCAACAACTTCACTGGATGCGTTTATTGATAGTTTTTTTCTTAGAACCCATGTTTCCATTATTCTTCTTGGTTTGTTGCTTATTGGGATGAGGTTTTGACATTTCCACCACGTTTGCCCTAGCTTCAAACTTGAGAGGGATTTTATCTCCCTTCCTGTCATCCTCTTCAATGCAAAGTCTGACAGTCAAATCCTCCATGGACAACTTTTTTCGCTTGTTTTTGTGATAGTTTTTGAAGTCTTTCCATGAAAATGGTAACTTCTCAATCACATCAACAACCTGGAATGACCCATTAATGACAAATCCCTCACTCAACAAATCACTGAAGATGACTTGCAATTCTTCCAACTAGTTGACCACCAACTTGGTATCAACTATCTTGTAATCGAGGAACTTCTTGGTGCCAACATCTTCCAATTTGTACTTTTTATCCAATGCCTCCCAGAGCTGCTTGGATGTTTGATAGACCGTGCAGTAGACATTGTACAACGAGTCCGCCAACCTACTCGATATGTAGTTCTGGCACAGGAAATTCCAATTTGTACTTCTTATTCATTGTCGATTTAGTCCCGCTAGTCTAACCTATTGGCCATGGATTCTTAGTGACTCATCATTGTTGGGTTCGGTCAGAATGATAGCGATGGTTTTCATCGTTGCAAGCGTTTCAAACTTTTGCAAGTTGAAATCTCATAAATAGACGCCCAATAGTAAGCTGTTGAAGTTCCTGAACAAGGATCTAAATGCCGCTTCAGGCAGCATTAGGGCTGAAATTGACACACGCGGCGATAAGGAGTTGCAGTAATCTGGTGCTAGATCGGTCGAGTGAGCTCGTTCACTCGCTCACAAGTTGGTAGCTTCATGTGAATATGAAGAGAGTACCAAATGAGAAGTGTTGCCCCCGTGGAGTAGGCAAAGAGAACAACCATTAATTAGGAACATGCAGATGCGACAAAGAAGAGCATGGAAGGTGTACTTGAAACCAGAATTACAGCAAGGAGCGTGGCCGTGCAGATGAACTGAGAATTGAGATTATATTTGAGCTTCTATCCTTTTTTATTTTATTTAAATTTTTAATTTTTTTATTATTTCAAACACATTCTTAAATTATGTAATTTTAAATTAATTATATTTTTAATTTTTTATTATTTTAATTACACATCTATACTATGCAATTTCAAATTAATTTCATATTTCCATAAATTTGTTAAAAATAATAAATTTAAAAATATAATTAGAACAAAAAAATTCAATTAGAGCAACCACTAGGCCACCTAGACCCGCCAAATCAGCTCGGAAGGCCGGTCTTGTGATACATCCCGAGTCAATTGGATTCTCTTTGAGTCCAACACGACTATCCCTTCCTCGACATATATATATATATATATATATATATATATATATTATATAGCACGGTAATCCCGACAACCCAAAAAACTGACTGTGGGAAACATGGATCCCGACTCCCGAGCTTCATTTTGAGATACGAAAAATCACACCATACAGAGAGGCCAAGAGAAGGCGTGATTCCCTCCCTAGGTGTGTGTAAATATAAAAACAACTCGTGGATGGGGGAAGGACGTTGACCACCCCTAACATATAATAATAATAATAAAAAGAAATTCTCTCTCCCATAACACATCACCGAAATTAATGACATTTTACAAAATCATGTAGGAGTTTGATAAATATTAAATTCAATCTCATGAATTACTTTTCCCATCCTTGGATCCATGCCTGTAATAATTGGTGATGCTATCTGCCACGTAAGGTTTAGGCAGCGTTTATCAAGATGAATAAGATAATAGGTATTAAAATAAGTTTGAAAAATATTTTAAATTAATATATAGAATAATCAAGATAAGATCGAAAAATATTTCAAGATTTTTATCAAAGTATTTGTCAAATTTTTTGAAATCTACTGATAGATAATTATATTTTTCTTTTTATGTGTTTGTTAATATACATGATATTCACCAAGATAAGAGTTTTTTTACAAAAATATCTTTATTACTAAATTTATAATTAAAATAATATTTTATGATTAATATAAATTATTAAAAAAATTAAAATTAATATTTTATTTTCTAAATTTATGTTAAAAATAAATTTAAAAAGAATTGAAAAATAGAAATAATTATTGATAGAATTACAATAATTTTACCTAGATAAATAAAAATGACCAAAACATATTTCCATAATAGGTAATAAAATATAAAATTAAATAAAATAATTTAAAAATTAATGAAAAGAATTATATTAATTAATAAAATATATAGAGAGAGACAAGATATTACAGTTTAAAAATATATTAAATAATATTAATTATAAAATTTAAATAAATAATTTTTTTTAATAAATTTAAATCTTTAAAATGTATTAAATGACATTAACTATTCTATAAAAAGCATATAAGTAATTGAATCTTATCTTGAAAGAGTCAGATAAATTTATCCAAAGAGAAAAATTGAATAAATTTATCTTAGTAAGGAGAGATAAGAGGTCACATGAAGACTTTTCTGAAAATTGTCAGATAAGCTTAACAAATACGTTAAAAAGACCAAACATTCGAAATACTTCCCATATCTAACATTTTTTCCCTCTTTTCTTGATTAACAAACACCCCCTTAACAAATTACAATCTTGATGTTATCAGTCACTGAAAATGGGATAACTTTATTTTTATATATTGTTTTTTTCTTTTACTCAAAAACTAATTGGCACGATAAAGTCCAAGGTGAGAGAAAATTCCATACATAAGTGATAACAAGCCATGATACTGATAGGATATCGTATGTCATAATCTAATTATATGTTGTTATGTATTCAAATCATAAATAGACAACAGTTGGATGAAGATAAGTTCTACTTAAATATTCTCGCAAGATGGGTCTAGAAAACCCTGAAAACATTCATATACAGAGCTACGTTTACGCTTAGCAGCATGAGACATGAAAAGTAAGGGCATATAAAAACTAGACAACCATAATACTATAATTTGCTTTCCAAACACGATATATGACTTAAACAAGAACATAGCTGATCAACAGTTTGGTTTTTCTTGCACATCAATCTCAGTTTCTCAACAAAAGCCACCAAAAACTGCAGCTACATACCTTATCAAGACCCATATCTAAGCCTTATCAAATTCATTAGTCTTCTGATGCTCAGCAAAATTAGAGTTTGTCATATCGAGTCCCTCATTGTGGTGCTTTTGCCATCCACCAGTATTAGCCTTGGAATAAGCCCAATAATAGAGGACAGATCCCAACATTGACAGCAGGGTAAGAGCCGCGCCAGCCGCGAACACTCCTTTACGCAGAGTTGCGCATGACAAGTCCTGCACACGGAAGGTTGCTCTGTATTTGGTGTGATACGCATTCCTTGCCGATCCAGCCAATAAGCATGCCTCTGCCCCCAAGAAGCTAACCCTATTCATCATTTTCAGATGTTAGTTTGACCTGTGAAGCCTCGAACAACAAAATCAGGACATCCAAGATTTTTCTGGGTTTTTTTTATTTTTTATTTTTTGCTTTTTTGGGCATTCTCATTTGTTTGCTACATCTGTAATCATCATTGTGGGGTCAATAGGGTTCTTCTCCTACTGTTATTTGTGTTAGTTATATGAGACCAAAATTCAATCCTTCATGTAGCCTGATTTAAATGCGGCCGGGCATGCAATTCCACCTCCTGATGAAAAGGGCCCATAAAAAAAAGAGATATAAAGTAAAGCCAGGATAAAGAATAAGCCTGTATAACTGGTCAAAGCATAATTGAGACTAAGTTTGGTTCAACACGGCAGCTAATGTTCAACAAAAAGCATCCTATGTGGCTCAGGTAGTAACTGATATCCCCGTCACTGGAGCCACGGAACCTGATAATGTAGTTTATCCAAATTAGTATACTGGTAGACTGGAATGTAACTAGGGGTAAAGACCAACCCCTATGGTCATACACTGGCTTGCAGACAAATAAAACACACTTGCACAAATGAACTAAAGAAAAATGAACCGGGTAATTAAGGACATTTAACTCTGTTTTAGCTCATCAACCAAATCACCAGACCATGCGGGGCTAGTTCAAAAACATATTCTTTTGTGATAGATATAAGTTTGCTAAAGATAGAATGCCAAGGGGTCACAGGCAGTGCTTACAAAAAATACGGGATCCTTGAGCAGAAAAGTCTGCAACATTCCTTGAGATCTAAATGAAAGCATCCCAAAACAAACTTAACCCAATAGGCAAACACCATTAGAATAAACAATTCCTGTCAAAAATTATGGATATTGATCATATTCAAGACTGTCCTTGGGAATCTGAGTTGAAAGTTTATCAGTAACATACTACAAAACACATACAACATATGGAAGGTTATAACAATCATTACCACGACTACCAACAACCAAGCTCAAAAAGAGGTTGGTCCATGATCTCAGCCTCATTAGATATACACAATAGAGAGAAAAGCACAAAGGGACACTTGTAGAAATATAGAAGTAAGAAGTAAGCACATAAATGCCTAGATACACCACATATGTCTGATTTAAATTATTATTATTACGGCATCACACTGAATATTCCAAAATTTTAAAACCCTTTTGGTATAAGTACATCCTACTGTTGTCCATTCAATTCAACCAACATACATGGAAGGTGAAGACATGAAAGAGATTTCTAAAATCATAGGATGGGCATATCAACAAAACTTCAATTCCCTCTCACTTTTGGGCATTTCCAAGGGTAGCATCTTTAGTCTAAACTTTCGCAGGCCCAAAGCCCGTAGTGAACAAAAAAATCAAGCATGCCATGTCCATAAGTCCACATTTCCATGTTTTTCAACCAGGAAAGACCCTTTCTCAGTGAAACCAATTCTCCATCAAATGCAATACTACAGCTTTCATAAGCAGCAAAGCTATGGTAGCGACAATCTCCTTCGCTCAATTTTCAATACCTTGGCTCTTCACTGCTGTATTCCTAGCATGAACACTTGTGTCCCCTATCACAAGAGGCTTCCCCACTTAAATAAGGTCGGAGTGAGTTGCTTTTTAGTACGCAAGTCTTATTTTTGTTTCACTAAGAGGCTGTTTCCACAACTTGAAATCATAATCTGTCGGTCATAAATGAGCAATTTCATTGTTGCTACCAAAGTTCACCCTCTTTCCAACATGAACACTATTATAAGAGAATCAATAATGCAATATTTACTAAGTTTTCCTTATTTATGATAAAGCAAAAAATGATCCTTACAAGACTTTTTTCAAGGGTTAGGATTATGGCGTAGGATGCTTGTTTAGACCATGTTAGCCCAAAATCAGAAGATGGCAATGGTTGACACTGTTGCACCAGTCATTAAAGCAAATGAGAATGCTGCAATTTGTTCTAGCATCAAAATAATAGGATAGAGAACTTCAGAGAGAGGATTTGAATTAACATTCTACCATGGAGTGCAGTCTTTTAATAAAGCAACTACTATCCACGTAATTTTAACCTCTTTTTCATATCTGAGAAGTGCTCTCATTGATAAGCTCGTAGCTCCTACAACTAATAATCAATATCTCCCCCTTCCCCCCTCCCCCCTTTCATCCTCATTTATTCTAAGGTCCAAAACAATATCTAACTGCATATTTTTGCCAACCAAAATAAAAGGGTGTCCCAATGCACGAGGCTCCCCCGACGAGAAATAGAAGGATTACCCAGGTTTTCCCGACCAAATAAATTGAATATTTGAAGGATGTTACCCACTAGAATAAGGATGCTTCCACTTCCACCATTAACCCTGAGCCCCTAAATCGAAATCACTTCACTACAAACTAACACATCACATCAAGAAACCACCAGATGCGCACAGCAAATGAACAAAGCTAACGTGCATGCTATGTAAAATAATGACAAATACACAATCATTACATGATCCAGATCAAACAATCGTAATTTTTAATTCTCGTATGGACAAAACTACCAGCTGTGGTGTATAATATGCTACATTTTGCTTTATGTGATCATGTCATCTAAACTTTAGAATTCCTCAAACTGCAAATTATAACTTCAAATTAATTATGAGATTAAAAATATAAGCTACAATTCTGAAAATTTTTCAGACTGATAGCGAGACCACTCTCTGCTAATAATTAAGGCCAAAATGATGTAGCATATAAGGCTTCGCGAGCACGAGAGTGTCGGTGAGAGGGGCCCAGTTAACCGGACCAAGGATCTGAGCTGTCCGACCGGAAGAGAAAATATGAGAAGCAAGGAGTGGATGGTAAAGTCAGTACCAGGAGAAGATGAAGAAGAAGACAGCACAGGTAGTGGAGGTCCCGCCAAAGAGGCCTTTGCTAAAGCAGAAGCACTTGGTTACGCCGTTAACCACCGTCTGGCTTATCAGCAGCAACCCGAACGCCGCCAGGCCGTACGCCGTCGAGGCGTCGGAATCGTAAAGGCAGTACGTTTTCTCGTCGTACTGGTCCGGCACCACTTTCGCCTACACAAGACATAAAAGACCAACTCAGAAAAAGACAAGTAAAATTGCAGAATACAAAAATCAAACAGGGAGGGGGAGAGGTACGGTGCTACGGCGGCGTTCGCCCCCGACGGCGAGGACGAAGGCGATGAGGTGAAGGGAGCAGACGATAGCCACAATGGGCACTGAAACCGCCATTATTACTGCCTCTCTCTCTCTCTCTCTCTCTTCTGCACTCTTGCCTCACTGCTTTTGATATGCGGGTGTTGCGGCTTTTGTACTCATTTGCTTTTGATGGCTTGGGCATTAGGCCGCGTTTGGGAACAAAAGAAATACGATCATATTATTTAGTCTTTTTGCTGGGTTTGTTGGGCAAAACGTTTAATATATTATTATACTAATTTTAATAATTATTATTAACATTAATACAAGGAGATATTGACATTTTTTCTAATCAGACCAAAAATTAAGAGCATAAAAGAGGACTAAATATTAAGAAAAACAGAAAAAAGGGGATTGACATAGAAATTTAAAAAGCTAAAAACAAATTTGATGTAGTCATATGTAACGCTTCTTTACATGATCCTCTAATTTAAATACACAACGATTATATCATTATTATATTTTATGTAAGATATTAATATCATCTTAAATTACTACTATTAAAGAAAAGGTATCCTAAATATATACTTAGAGATACCACATAGTCTAACAAATTTAATGTGATCAATGCTTCATCGTGTGACGCTTCAACTTGGATAAACAATAATTATACAATTATTGTTTTTCGCATATGATATCAATGTCATATTGAAAATGGTCAAATATACAACTATTGTCTTCTTTGTTTAATATCTTAGATATAATATGATTAAATGTAATTTATTTTAATATATCATTAAAAGTAGAGAAAAACGTTAATATAAGATTAGGATTCTCTTGATAAACTAAGAAAATTTTTTTATCAAATTAGATGAGAATAAACAATCTAAGGGTGCGTTTGATAAGGATGAAAAATAATAGTGAAATTCATTTTTTATCCAAATTTCAGGAAATTTTATCAAATAACTTCTTTTTTTTTCATGAAATTTGAATTCTATTTTAGTTCAAAAAATAAAAATTTTCCTTAAAATCTCGAAATTGGAATTCTTAGGAATAGGGTGAGAATTGGAATTCCACTTTACTTCCTACCCTCTAATCAAACACACCCTAATAATATTTGAGTCAAGTACTGAGGTCAACTTTATAATTAAATGATACCTAAATTTAAGCATTCAATTTATCTCTTTAGTTGTACTTATTATATAGGATTCAACAATTTCCTAATTTAAGTATTAAAAAGCTTAGTTTCAAACCATCTAAAACTATATTCTTCTTGGGAGCTAATGGATGAGCATTATCAATCCACCATCTTACTCATGACGCCTAGTGTAATGGCCCATAATTTCACTTTGATTAATTAAATTCATTAGTTAAAACTTTTGGGAAAATTGCGTATTTAGAGTTAGCTAAAGGATACTTTAAATCATCAAATGACCCTAATTGGGTTAAAGGATTTGTTGAGGGTTTAGGCTGGAAAATTTAAGTAATTCATAGCTCGAGATAGGCATGAGGATGATCAAAGATATGGAGGAATGAGTAGGGAAAAAAAAGAAATGAAAATACATCAATTGAAGAGTGTCTTCAATTGATTGAAGATCTAGGCATGAAAGCCTTGGTTGACCAAAGTTAAAAACCATAACAGGTTCTACTTTTTAAATAGATTCGATCAACCAAACTAGGGCTTTGGTTGACCAAAACAAGAAGGTTAGGACTTATCTTACACACTAGACAAGTTGGGACTCAAAATTTGGGGGTTTGGATGATTGAACTAGGCGGGTTCAAATAACCAAATCAGGGCTTCAAATGATTGAATAGAGGCTTGTTGAAAAGATGGGTTGATTAATTTGAGTTATAATTGGATCTTGGATTATGGACTTGGCTTTTGATTTGAAAGTAAAAAAACAAGAGTTTTATTTCAGGAAAATGCTAAACAGCACGACGGGTTTACCGAAAGAGGGTAAAAAGTCAATTTTGCCCTAACGCCCTGTTTTCTCCCTCCCTCTCCCATGGATTCCTCCCCCTTGCTCTGTGCGTCTCCCCTGCCATGGCTGTCACCTCGCCTCGTTGTCGCGCCTCATTGCAATTGCCTCGCATTTCTGCCATGGCCGCCTCGTCTTCACCGACAATCGCTACATCTACTGTTGGCGAGGCGGCCATGGCAGAAAGGTGACGAAGGCAAGGCGAGGGCAATGAGGCGCAACGGCGAGGCGAGGCAACGACCGTGGCAAGGGAGACACACAGAGGAGAGGCAGTAGCCAACTTTACAAATTTACAAAGTGAGCGGGGGCAAAATCGTCTTTTTTGCCCCTTTCTATGAGCTGCTCGGTAGGCTCGTCGGGCTCTATAGAACGACTCTTTATTTCAAAAATATTGTGTTGAATAATAAAAAATTGTTTAAAAACCAACTACTTTACCCATTTTAAGGTTTCAATGGTCATCAAAATTTTCAAAAAGAAAAGTTTTACAAAAAAAGGATGATCCCGGTGGTCTAGGAATAAACTAAAGATTGGTGGAAGATGGGAAGACTATACCAACCAACTTTGAATATTTAAAGTGATAATTTCAAATGACTGAAGTCGGATGATGCACTACTAGTTAACTTTAGGAATTCAAAATTGTTATCTCTGCGATCATAATTCGTGTATCTTTTACATTATAATAAATTAATAAAAAACAATTACATAGTTTTGTTTGAAATATTCAAATCAGTTTTTAACAGTAATTTAATTTAATTTATTTTTAACAACATATGCGTTAAAACAGAAAAGAAGTTTAAAATAACATAAATAGAAAGAATTTTGTATTAATTCAAACGCGGCCTAGAAGCTTAGGCGCCATAAATTCCTCTCCTCTGGCGCCACACCACCCCATGTTAATATATTGCTTGCACCAGGTTTGGGGTGGGTGCTATTAGATTTTTTAAATTAAGTTATGATTTAGTAAATTTTAATTAAATATTTATAATTTTAATATTTATTGGACCAATCAGAATGTGACATCATGATCATTATTTCATTTATCAATTACTGTTCCTTCACTTAGCAATACATATTTTTTTATTTTGTTTTTTTGTACTTTATTTACTATGAACTTTTCAAACAAACTATTAAAGAGTAATATATTTTTTACTAATAAGTTTTAACATACTATTAAAGGAGTATTAAGGAATATATAACTTACCAAAATAAACTATCAACCATCAAAGAATATGAATCACATTAGGAGCTAAATTCACATATGCAAGATCTATTAAATATAAAAAAAAAGTTGATATTTGAACAAAAATTAAATCACAACGATAAAAATATATAAACAAAATAATAAGAAAGAATTGAGAGTATCATTAAGGTGCGTTTGATTGTAAGAATGAAATTTAGGTAGAAAGAAAATAAATTTTAGGGAATTGAATTATCTAGAATTAAATTCCACCCAAAATATCAATTAAAATTGTTTGATTGGCTTAATTGAATTCCAATAAATTGTCTAAAAGTAAATTAAATATACTACACAAAATATTTAAAAAAATCAAATATATATACACAAATATGCATACAGCTCAGTCCTTTCTCTCGCTCAGTTTGTCGTCGTCACTGTCGTCGCCCTTGTCGCTGGCCGTCGTTGTCGAGCTTCCCCTGTCGTCGTTCACTTATTGACTGTTGCTTCTCGTTCGATCGCTCTCTTTCTCTCTCAAACCGTCGGCCGAGCTTCCCTTTATCCTCGCGATCACCGATCGCGTTTCTCCTCTTCTTCTCGATCATTGCCCATTCTTCTTCTTCTCCTCTGCCAGATTGTTGCATTTCTCCTTGGGTTGATTTTTCATTTCCTTGGAAAATCTATTCTAGCCTCCCTTGGGAAAATCTTTTCCAGTAAAAATGAGAAATAGGCATCACGTGACCCAAAGTGGAAAATTAATTTGCCCAAAAACATTGACTAATCAAACATTACAAAAGTTAGAATTTGAGTAAAAATTGACTATTTTTCATGAAAAAAGTGTGCAATTAAAGACACTCTAAATGTTCTAAGTTATCCATCTTTTCTCCAACATAAACCCAATATGGGATTCTTGAAGCCAATCACAAGTACAAATGAGTGCTCCCACCAACTTAAGAGTTAAAAAGCTCTTAAATGGGTATTCTCTTAAATGGGTCAAGAATACGACCTCCATTACTAAATGTAGATTTTGATGCAATTGAGGAGATGAGAATAGCTAATGCATCCCGTGTAACTAGTGAGAAAATGAGAAATCATGAACTATTAACCTTCCACCACTCCAGAGATCAAATGAACCACTATCATTTTCAACATTTTCTTTGGGATACTCTTTGAATTTTGACTTAACTTCCTCATTATCCTTTTGAACTTTATGCCTTTTGCAAATAAACATCATTAATGACATAGCTTTATGCACACTTGGCTCCTCATTTATGTCACTTGAGCTACTATTTTGAGCATTATTGCTTGATCCACTAGGAGATCAATTCAAATGCATCTACTCATCATACAAAGACTTAAAAAGCCCTTTTACCCGTTCAACTATTTTCACTACTTGCTTAGCATCAAATATTTGATTAATGCCAAACTCCACATATTCAAATTTGTAACAAAGATCAAGCACTACTAGGATAAAACATATCACATTGAGGTTCTCTGGATTCTCCTCATATTTGTTACACTTTTCTTTCATTTCTTTTACCATAACAAAAAATTATAAGTTAGTTGATGCACACTATTGTTTTAAGAGATAATTAGTATCACTTAAATCATAAACATAAATATTAGATGTGACATAAAATGAACTCAAAACATGTATGGTGAGGTCATAAAAGCATTCCAACAATTTGATTACTTGTCTAACCTTTTTCTAATCTTTTTCGAGAAGTTTCCCTTAACCATCGTCCACTTCATTACTATTAGTTATATAAAAAAGGTTAGACTCCTCAAATCGGTCAAAGGCTTTTCAAAATTTTTGAGTAGCATCTAACATTAAATATGTTGAGTTCCACCTACTAGATATACCCAAACACAATAAGTTCTTGCTTTCTATTTTATTCTCTTCAACATAGGATTTAAATTTTTGCAATCTAGCTTGAGACTGCCTCACATATCTAACTGCATTTCGAACACAAACAATAGAATCATTTTCAAGTTTTAGACCATCATTAACAACTAAATTCATAATATGTGCAACACATCTCATGTGAATATAATATTCTTTCAGAACACTACCCTTCCAATTTCTCTTTAAATATCCAACATCATCATTAGAACTCGTATTATCAACTGTGATGGTCATAACCTTTTAGTACCCCACTTAACTAAACACTTCTTAATTGTTTTACCAATGGCTTCATCTTTATGACTAAAAATTAGACAGAAGTTGAGAATTTTTTTGTTCAAATTCCACTTATTATCAATGAAGTGAACAATTAAACACATGTAGTTAATTTTTTGTAAGGAAGTTCATGTGTTCGTGGTAAGGCAAATTCTTTTACATTTGCTTCTCAAAAAATTCTTTAATTTCAATCTTTCTTCCACAAACCTCTCATGGCAATCTCCTACAACCATTCTTGGACTAAGAACATGAAATCTTGGTTGCATTTGATTACAAAATTATCAAAAACCTTGACTCTCAACAGATTTAAATGAAAAATTATCAATAATGATCATATATGCTAAAGTGTTTCGAATCGACTCTTGGTCAAGTCAATAGCCTTTTAGTCTTTCCTCTACTTTTCCATCTAATAGTGATCATAAATTAAGTTGTTTTTGTGAAGATGGGGGTGTCGTTAAGTTGGTTTTAATATATATTACATCTACTCAAATAATCTCTAAGTGTACTTGTTCTAGAAACCTTAGAATCACATTTATAACTTTGACCACAGTAATTACATTTACATCAATGTTCACCATCTTCTGTATCGAGTTTAGTGAAATGATTCCAAATATTTGCTCCTTCCCTGAAATTCTCTTCTTATCATTTGAAGCAATAGTTGATTGAGTTGTAGCTTTTGGCTCACATGAAGTACCCTAATTAGTTTGTGTAATCCATATAATAAAAATATATAGGGTAATTCAAGAGAAAACAAAAAGAAGCTGTTTAAAAAAATTGATTGAAAACATGCAATGCTTTAAATTTCATGCAAACCCACATCAAAAAATATAAGTATTATTTAACATATAGTTAGGACCGACCTTGGGCCTAGACTGTCTAGGCAGTCGCTTAGAGTCCATGCCTATTTCAAGCCACTTAGGGGCCATGCGCATTGACTTCAAAAGTTTTTCTTCTCTGTTGTGCCTATGTTTTTCTCTAAACTCATTTATAAATAATCATTTAGCATCAACTATTGTTTGAAATTCAATTACAATTTGAATTCTAGACACAGAGTTGAGTGGTAAAGATAAAATCATTTGAAAACACAAAAAATTTTCACATTTACAATGAACAAAACTTAAACTGGAAGCAAACATCAACCGTTTTCAAGTCCTCTTAAAAATTGAAACAAATTAATTATAATAGTTTAATTATTATTTTTTCATCTAAAAATATTAGAAGAGTAAATTTAAAGTGAAATATTGTGAATTTTATATAATAAATTTTTTTATTTATATTAATTTTATTTTTAAATATAATTGTAGAGGGTCCTATAAAATATTTCGCTTAAAATCTCTAAAATCTGAAGGTCGGCTCTACATATAATATGATTTACTAGATGTTTAATATTATAAGATTCCATGCAAATTCACTTACAATAATAAATCAATCAAGTTGATGAAAAGAACAAGAGCATATTTGAATGGTGGACCCCATAGAACAAATCAAAAAGAAGAAGATGACATTCCAGAAAATTAACCCATTCAAACTAATTAACTAATTTATTAGTCACTTCTTTTGATCTAAAAATAGTAAACCAAACTTAAAAAAGGTCAATATGCTTAACTTTGGTCTTCAAAATTTGTGTCATTACTTTTTAACACTTCCCCAAATTTTATATTTGTAAAATTAATTTTAGCCTAAAACTGCATAACACCTGTGATTTTTGCACCCCAAAAATGGCCTAATTACATGTCATAGGGACAAGGCCACAATGCCGTGGGAACCTAACCAGAGTTCTTTCACTTTGAACCAACTAATATTCAATATTCTATATTTTGCTGTATTGCTTTGCATATATGTGAGCTATTTAATAACTCTTACTTTACATATGCATTACACAAATAAGTATACCTAATCACTTTATATAATCCTAAATTACTTTCTAAAATAGTATTTGTATATAAATAAAAAAAATAAGATATAAAAAATATTTCAGACAAAAACACTTTTTATGGTGTCTGTTCAATTTATTTGAAAATTATTGAAAAAGAAATCACGTAACTTCTTATCTAAATTTTTTTCAGATAAATTTATCTCTCTTCTTTCGGATAAATTTATCTTAATTCTTACAGATAAAAAAAAATGACTCATGTGTCTTTTAGTATATTTTAAAAAATTTAATAAATAGTTTGATAATAATTTTAAAATGATTTCAAACCTTATATTGATTATTTCATATTTTGATTCAAAAAGTATTTTAATTTTATCATGATATAATTTTATTTTACTCATTTTAACAATCACTATTTAAGAAAATAACACTAGGTAAATCACTATTAATTCAAAAAATTTATTGTCATCTAAACTTTAACAAAAAAAATATTAATAATTGCACATATCAAATCTAAATAAAATACCAATGACGAAAAAATCAGATACCCAACTAGTAGACACTTTGAATCCCCAAATTTATCATGTAAAAAAAAATAAGCTTCGAAAATTAAATACATACACACATATATATATATATATATTTAATTTATCAAATACATCATTATTCTAGTAACACCCATAATAGGCAGCCCTACTCCAGCGACCCCACATCATAGGAGAGGGATAAATCAGGACTTGAGTTTCTTTGATTTCGAACTTAGGAGCATCTGCACTTGTGATACTTTCATGAGAGTGCCAGTCACTCAGGCTGAGCCCTAAGACACTAAATACATCATTATTGCATACTCTTTGACATATAGAGCGCAACCCAATTCTTTTTTTTTTTTTTTCAAGCTTTTAATTATAAATTTTTTTTATTTGAAATATCTAAATAATAAGAGATTTTTTCGTAATAGTGATTTGTACTAAATATTTCAAATGAAACTAAATCATTTTAATATATAAATCAAACTAAATTGCAATGTCTATCTTAACCCTAACTAGCGGAACATGTTAGGTTGCCTGACGCGGGTCCCACCTTCACCCACTCCCCCTCCCTGGGGCCCGCGTCAGGCAACATTAGTCCTCCCCTAACTGGGCAACCCACAGAATCGACAGAGCAGTAGTCGTTGTAGGGGTGATTGTCGAGGAGATCGAGGAAAAAATAAATTAAAATTAGATAAGTAATAATGTGGTGGGACCATGTGTCCTTTTGACCCTTTGATGGACAAAAATTTGGGCGGATAGCTGGCGGCAGGACTTTGGTTAATTTGTTGGGTCCCAGTTTTTCGGCTGCTTTTGGTTTTAGCACAAACAAACAAATGGATTCCGATTTTGTTTTGACATTGCTAATTTTAGTTTTATGACGTCTGATAATAATTATTTTAAAAACAATGATTGAAATATAATGGGTAAATCTTGTCTTTAAATAAAATTTATTTATTATATTCATTTTTTAATTTTTAAACAAAGTTAATTAAATTTTTTTAAATAAAATAAATTCACACATTATTTATAAAATTTGTCTAAATTGCATTAAATATTATTTGTTTTTTTTAAATCATACCGATAAAGTTAATTCCATTATATCAAATATCTCTACTATTAAATAATAATAGTTAATTTTATTTTAAAAATTAAAATATCCTTATAATTAAGAAAAAATAAAAAACATATATAATAACGATTGGTCATCATTATAGAATCTAAATTTCTGGATCAAAGACAGAGAGAGAGAGAGAGAGAGAGAGAGAGAGAGAGAGAGTGAGTTGGGGTGTATTGAAAGATGATCTAATCATCAAAATCGTCTAAACTGAATCGCTTCAAGTTGTTAAGGTGTTATATTTAGAAATGGGCAGGCAATTTTAGTTAGGGTTAAAGGAAAAATCGATCATATGTAGGGATGTTCAAAAAAATTGGTGCATCTTAAAAATCAGTCAAATCGAATCGAACTAAATTGAACCTATTAATTTTTTTTTTGATAGTCGAAAACGGTTTGAATTCTGTCCAAACCGCTCAGTTTGCGATTTGGACAGTTGACGGTTCGATTTTAAATCGAACCACCTAAAAAAATAATAAAAAAAATATTATTATAAAAATATAATAATTGGTAGTCCCATCCTATTTATTTTTTACACTATTTTATTTTTATTTTTTGTTCATATTTATTTATATTTAATTATCTTTATTTATCAATATTTGTGTCTTTATTTATCATTTTTAAATATATTTTTTAGTGATTTTAAGTAGTATTTCAAATTGCGGTAAACTGTTCCAAATCAGACCGCAAATGCAGTCTGGTTTGGTGCGGTTTGACTGAACTTAAATCAGACTGCAGTTTGGTTTAGTTGAAAAATCACACTAGCAGTTTGACGTACTGAAAATGATTCAAACCGATCAAATCGCATCACGAACCTCCCTAGTCATATGTAATGCTATGTCAATATTTGTTCTATTTATATTATTATTATATTAATGTTACACTTTTCTCTTAAATATCCTAGGAAAAGATGCAGAAAAACCACCATTTCAGACGTCTCACTACAGTTTATTACTTTTTCTTTCACAATTTTATTGACCAGCGACACCAATGAGTCCCATAGCAAGCAACTAGGGTCCAACCCTTCCAAGTCTCGGAATTACCAAATCTTTCACCAACGACTCCCACGGCCACAAGGCCGATGCCGACAAGTCCGACAGCCACAAGTTCGATGTTTGTTGATGAGTGACATGAGTCCCATAACCATGTTAATGTTGATGTTAGTGTTAGGCTGAGGATGCTAGATTTAAACTATATAATATGTATGCGAATGTCACTAATGATATAATCTTGATAATAAAAAAAATGTTATATTTTTATTCATACTCTTCATTTTTTTATAAATGAGTTCCTAAACTTACTAATAAGAATCTTATTTTTAAGTATTAAGAATTATGTGACAAAAATCTTTAATTTATGATTTGTTAAAGAAATATATGATGCTTAGATTTATTAGAAGGAGAATATAATTTATCGATTATGGATAGGCACATGGCCTACTACCATTGATTAGCATGAAATGTTACGCATGGTGAGTCACATGCCATATTTCATGAGATACAAATAATAGACATGTGGGTGAGTGTTAATTGAACATTCGCTAAATGTGATGTCTATAACAGATCACATGGTTGTAAGCATTAATGATCTATTACTAGTTCTTGATTGCGTATCTAATTCTTTGATCGAAAGTGACAGAGTTGTTTTACGCACTGATGTCGGGGATTTATTGTTAAACAGAATTATTTGATGTAAGAGGTAGGGATGCTTTATGTGCAGTGGTGTCTGGAGATATATGCTCGCTAATAGGATCTATTGTCTTCCATGAAATGTAAGTGAACATCCTATGTGGTCTCAGTTGGTTGTGATTAGAAATCTCTTAGCCAGGGTAAGCATGATCGGAAAGAGTTTTGAATGTCAAAAGAGTTCCAAAATGTTACCTTAATCATACTGTACTGAATCTTACATAGTTACCGAGTTATGTGAATTTAACTAGTCCATGACTCACTCGATCAAGATGTTAATTAATAGAAGGATTATAGTGCACGATAATTAAAGAGTTTTAACATGTTCATCTAAAGTTCAGACTTTATTGCTATTACGATGGTCTTGAGTCTTGCCTAAAGGATACTCAAGATCTTTTAGCATGCTTTAAGGATTTGGAGATATCCTTTTACTAGGTCAAAATGTTTGACCAGTGTCAAGGAATTGACGTGTCCTAATTGCTACATGGCTATGAATCTAGAAAAACACACACACTCAGTAGTGTGTCAGATTAGTGAATCGTTACTATTAGTGTGTTCCACATCACTAAGAGTTAGTGATGCCGATTGTAGTTATGAGTTAACTATAGAGATCAATATGTATGAGAAACTGCTAAGAGTTAACAAGGGTCTTGGTTTCATTAGTAGTTAGTGGAAATACTATTAAGAGTTAATAGCAAGGCCAAAGTGCAATATAACAAAAGTGGAGTGGGAGTTGGCTAAGATCAATCGACTGGTGTATGAGGCAATTGACTGCTTCAAGCGGTAGACTGGAAGCTTTATACGGTCGATCGTTTCATGTTTTTATGCTCTCGTCAATTTGTCACATCAAAGTATTAAATGCTATAATGCAATATATAATTGGAGGGAGGAGGAATATGAGATGTGCACGAGAAGTTTGGTCAATTGCTTCAGCTCTTTTCTTCTTCTTTGTTTATTTCTTTTCATCTGTTTGTTCTTGCTCCAAGTAAGCTTCTACATCTTTTCCTTATTCTCCCATATTTGATCCAACTATGAAACAACCTTGCATTCCAAGAGGAACATCGAACAACTCCAGTTCACATTCATCAAAAGGGTCTTAGCACGTCTCTGGTGAAGGGTTTTGAGACGGCTCAAGTGTGAACCGATTAGGTGTTCCACGTTTGAGGAGGCAGGCTAGTCACACCAACATCACAAGTAAGCAGAAGTAGATTCAATAGCAAGGAAGAGAAGGCTCATTGGACAACTAACAACAAAAATCTTTCATAGAGGTATACTACTAAATCCCTTATGGTTAGTTTTCAATTTTGATGCATATTGATAACTTAATACTGGGTCTTACAAGGGTTGTTTTTGCTTTCATTGTATATTTTTTGGTTTTGAAAAATATTTTTAGAACTTGTATACTCTTGTATTAATCTACCAAAAGTTGATTTTTGGTCTTGGGCTCCGTTGTCTTTCAAACCACAAGCCCAAAACGCTTTTGTCCCTTTTTCTCCCTCCCTTTCTCAATCACACAAGTCTGATGCATTTTCTAACCCTATCTCATCCCCTTCCATAGGTTTTGACTGTTGTTATTTCTCTTCCCTTTGACAATTGGAGCACTCAACAATCATCACTCTTTCTGAGATGTCGATGACAAATTCCAAATGTCCAATTTAACTCTATCTCCATTCAGGGGCGGAGCCAGAGAATATTTTCAGTGAAGGCGAAATTTATTTAAAGAAATAAATAATAAATAATATAAATATATTAAAAATTAGTATAATTTATTTAATTGTGAAGGGCAGGGTGTAGAAGGGTGGGCAGCGACTGAGGGCGGGCGCTTGAATGAAAGAGAAAATGAAGATGGGACATGAGAGGGTTTGCAGATTTTGGGCAGCCTCAGTGTGGGCCAAATTAATGAAGGGCGAATTTACAGATTTTGGGCAACCTCAGTGTGGGCCAAATTAATGGAGAGCCAAAGCCCAGTGAGGGCCATGGCCTGCACTGGGCCTATGCTGGCTCCGCCCCTGTCTCCATTCCTCACTCATTGTTCTCTGCCTCTCATTATATCTTTCCCACTCAACTAATTTGGATTTATATGTGTTTGATTGATTTAAGGATTTTACTTGTGTTATAATATTTGATCGATTTATGACATTCACATGTTTGATTATTTAGGAATTTTACTTGTTTTATGGAATGTGATTGATATGGGGCTTCGACATGCTCTCGGCCACATTGGTTGATTGTTTTTTGTATTTAGGCTTTTTACTTGTTTTGATGTGTTTCATGGGTAGGTTATTTGGATTTTGAAGAGCTTATGGTTTAGTTTCGATGGGATGCTGAGATATTGTAATGTCTTCATGGTTTATTAATTGTTATAGCCATAGGATGGGATGTTGTTTAGATTTTTAAGAACTTTGTTGCTTAACTTGCTTTGAGTCCATAGGCAACACAGGCTTAAGCCACCCACCCAGTCCTAGCCCTTTTGTTTTCAATTTCCCAAGTTTAAACCAAAATAATTTAAATTTGTTGGGTGTTGATGTTATAATGCTTGTGAGCTACTTGACCATTTTTTTTTTTGTAATATCTTCTAGAAATAAATTATATTTTTCCTTAATGATGGAGTAAGTCACACACGAAAAGATCCTCATGTGCTAACCGCATGGTCAATAGAGAATAAAATGGAACTAAAGTAGTATGATTGGATAAGTTTGATTGAGCTTTCTTATTAATTTGGTTGGTTTATGAGTATGATTTTTTGGATTTAATAAATAAAATAGATGTACTCGGACTTGAGCCAAACTCAGGCCAGTTACGGCCCATCGGCCTTGTAAGGCCCGCAGCCAGGCCTTCCTTTAGACAATCCATAGCCCAAAGTCCTCGTCTGCCTTCGGCGAGGGAGGTTTCATAACCACGCAGCTGCTGCATTGTTCGCGTAGCTAGGGTTCTGAAATCGTCTCCAACTCTCGGCATCAATGGCGAAGAAGAGAACCAGACATCAGAATCCAGAGCCATTCCTCTCCGACGAAACCGCTTCTTCTGTATCCAAGAAACGCGACAAACCTCCCAAACACCATCAGCAAGAACAGAAGGCACGGCACTCTTTTCCTTCTCTTCTTTGCCTCCCCCCCCCCCCCCCCCCATCTTCCTGTCTGAATATCTCTCCCTCTGTCTGTCTCTTATTGTATTTGCAGCGTATATCGTCGGGTATCAGTTCGAAGATTTTGAATGAAGCTTTGATTCAGCAAAAGGAGATTGAGGAAGAGGCCGAAGGCCAAGACCGTAACAACGTGGTCTTTGCGCAAGAGCCGGCCGCTGCAGCCGACTTGGACGAGGGCGACATCGACGACTTCGGCGGCTTCTCCGAGACTCGAAGCCAATTCGACGGATATGAGGTGAAGTTCAGTTTTTTTTTTGAATTAACTAGATTAAGCCATAATTTACCCTTCCTCGTCAATTTGATGTTCTCAAATTGTGGAGCTGCCTGAGATGTTATTTTTAACCCATAACTTAATGGTGGCTTTGAGGTGTTGAAGGTCTTTTAAGCGTGTATAGTAGATGACGAATTCTACTAATGGAAGGTTGAACTCAAAGGACGTTTTGATCAAGAAGAATCCGTCATTAATTATCGGAATGTATTAATTGGGCGCCTACTATGTGTTTTATTTCTGGCTTCTAGGATATATATTAAAATTTTTGTTATCATAGGAAGGGATCGATGAATACGTCAAGAAACTGCATGCCTATTATTTATTTAAATTTTTTTGCTATTACAGGAAGAGATTGACGAGGAGGATGAGCAGCTATTGGAGGCTTTCATTTTAAAGGATGCTGGTCCGCAGCGCACATTGGCAGACCTAATTGTTGAGAAGATCAAGGAAAAAGATGCCCGGGTTTCCTCAGGTTTTTATCCACCATCTGATTTCATGGTATCTGAACCAGTATACTTTATGTTCATTTTATTCGTAATGTACTTCACTCAGCAATGATTTGGTTAAACCACCACAAGTTGAGATTCTGTTTCTGGCTCTCTCAATGAGATTTACTTGTTTTTAAGCTACATTTGTGTCAGTATATGTATACATGCAGATATGCATGCATTAACTAGAAAAAGTGCCAGGGCTTTGAGATTTCCTAAAGCAGACAATATATCATTTAATTTCCATAGGCTTTAGTGGTGCACGTCTAAGAATAAGCAAATCATGACAAGAAGCTTCTTTGTTTTTTTTTTTTTTTTTTAAATTATTCTGGCATTGGATAGGATGGCATTGCGGATTTGATTTGTTATGTATCTTTTGATGATATAAATAGGTTAGGATAATCTGATTTGGTAGAAAGGTTTAGTGTTCTCTTATTGATTAGTACTTTTGATCATTTCCTTTGTCTCCACTCCAGAAGTGCGTCCTTTACCCAAATTGGATGATTCTATCATTGATTTATACAAGGGGTATCTTCCTTTCTTGTGCTCAGTTTTGTTGATTTTTGGGATTATGGATACTGTAATGGTTGTTGAAGGTGTGTATAAATGTGGCCTTGCAGAGTTGGCAAGCTTCTTAGTAAATACACTTCAGGCAAAATTCCTAAAGCATTCAAACACATACCTTCGCTGCAACTTTGGGAGGAAGTATTATACCTAACTGAACCTGAGAAATGGTCACCAAATGCAATGTACCAAGCCACAAGAATCTTTGCCTCCAATTTGGGTGTGAAGAAGGCTGAGCGCTTTTACAAGCTTGTCTTGCTCCCTCGGGTTCGAGAAGATATTCGAAAGAATAAGCGACTGCATTTTGCCTTGTATGAAGCTTTGAAGAAGTCTCTGTACAAACCAGCCGCCTTCAATAAGGGAGTATTGTTTCCATTATGTGAGGTATGATATCTCTAATGATGATCAATTTTAACTACTGCTATGTTGTGGATTTGATTATTATTGATTTGACATCAAATTCCTATTTATGTCTCACTTACCTTGTTTTTATTTAGAGTTCTTAAGGAAATTTTTTGATTGAGTTTTGATGGTATTTGGTATTGTTCACTAACATCAGAAATAGGATGACCTTGTTTTGTCGTTTAGATAAAGGATTTATTGAGTTCTCCATGTCAATCATTGTAATAGTCAAATTCCTTGTTTTAACTCTTTTATGCATATGCTCATATATTCCTTTCAGTTTAGGCTTTAATTATAATTTATAATTTTCCTGATGCGCAGTCAAGGACTTGCAATTTAAGAGAGGCGGTCATTATTGGGAGCATTATTCAAAAGGTGTCCATTCCTCCACTCCACTCAAGGTATGTGGCTATCTTTCAGATGTATAATTTTCATTTTGGATTGATATATGGAGGGAGGAGGTAGTGCTTATGGAATTAGTAAAAGTGGGGGCAAGGTACTACTAGTCCTTTTCTCCATTGATGTAGTGATAACAGACTTTTATGAAGAAACATGATAGTGCAGACCGCCCAACCCAAAAAAACTAAAGGTTTACTGTAAACTGACTTGGGCTATTTCTTTTTTCTTTGAACTGGAGATGCTTCAAACACTTCAAAGTAGACATGTTAGTTGGGGGACGTGTGGAAAACTTTTTATGTTTGAAGAAAATAACTTTTCCTGAATAAAATAATAAAAGAACAGTGTTGGTTTGACCTTTCAAATCTGTTTTTTAGGCATTTGATTATTGAAATTCTAAAGCCAAAGCTACCAATCCATTTGTATATTGTGACAATGATTAGCTACTATCTAATTTTAATATATTATAATGCATACAAAATAGATATATTTTTACACTGTTATTTATTTTTTGGGCTCGATCCTGATATCCTATCAAGATCTCTTGAAACTCTCAGTGTCATTGTATTTGGGTCATGCCATATTTCTACTCTGTTTCAGGACCCCTATCCCTTAGGTATTAGGAGTTTAGTTTCTGAATCATGCTTTGTTCTTCACTATGCATCTCTCCATTGGTGCTCAACATGTTACTTCGTTGATGCTCTAATATAATAGATCAAATAGTCGAGGGATGGACCGGATGGTTAAATTTTCTCCAATTGTCATCATCCCCAAACTTTTCCCATGTAACCACATTTCATTTTGTAAAAGCTTCTATGTCTGTGTGTCTGTAGTTTTAGCTTTTTGAAGTCTCCATCGCTTTATGTTTTGATGACAAATTTTGATGCTAACTGTTCTGTGCAAATGTAGTGTTGCACTATTGAAGCTTGCAGAGATGGAGTACTGTGGTACAACAAGGTAACAATTTGTATATATTCATTCAGTTGAAAGAAATATTTGTTTTGGAGTGCTATAATTTATTATATGGTAGCTGAAACATCTTTTTGATAACCCTTAACAGTTGCTGTAATATTTCCATCCTATAAAGACCTCAATTCTCCATATAGTAGATTAAGGCTTGATATGTTGTTGGATAAAGGCTTCAACTGTCAAATAATTTGCTCTGAATAAGGGTTAATCAATGTTACTGCATTGCATTTCCTTTCTGGTCGCTTTTCTTTTATCTAAATAAAAATGATAAGAGTATGCATCCTCTGGTTTGAAAATTGACATGACCTCCTAAAGTAAACTTGATTAACAAATAACTACTTATCATTAGGTGATCTTATTCAACTGGTAAAAATTGTTTTTATCAAAAATCTAATTTTACACCATCCCAAAGTACCTTCCATTGGTTAATCAATAAAATTTATCAATTAATTACTATTTTGGTTGTCTTCTTTATTCAAGCTAATGCTCTAGCCAAAAAATTGTCATTAGCCCGGCAATTCCTGTGTGCAAAATCTGACCACTAGCTAATGTATCACTTCCATTACCATCTTCTCCAGCAGTGTACTGGCTAGCTCTTGCATCCCTTTCTCTCTATGACCCATCCCTACCAACCTAACTCTTCCAAAATTCCACTCTGCAACTGTTTTCTAAACCCAGAAATGAACTCTGCAGTTGTGGAAACATTGATATGTAATGGAAGCTGTGAAGTGATTACCCACTACTGCCTTATATGTGTGCGTGTGTATTTAGCCAAAGAATGACTGTCTTCATTTGGGAATTTTACTTGGTGGAATTTTGATGGGGAGGAGGAGGACTGCAGAGGGCTCCCAAAGGGATCGAAGTACCAAATTAAGGAGAAACACTGAATATCATTTTCATGTCCAGTTATGTTTTCATTTATAAACTAAAAATTCTAAAACAGTCACAACTCTCTCAAACTATCCTGTCATAGAATCCAATAAAATTCAAAATGGGTAAATTGACTAGACACTCCCTAAACTTTGGCTAGTTGACTTGGACACCCCTTGAACGTTAAAATTGGCCCAATTGGTCCGTAAACTTTTCCAAAAATTAGCCACAATGCCCCTCCATTACTAACGACATAGCCACGATGCCCCTCCATTATTAACGACATTAAGTAAATTGATCATATATCTGAACTTTTATTTTTTGCCAAATTAGTCCCTAAACTTTCCTAAAAAGGCCAAGATTGATTTGGCAAAAAATAAAAGTTCCAGAGGTATCCAGCTTGAAGACCCAAAGTTTAGAGTGTGTGTGGATCAAAGACTCAAATTTTAGGGGGTACAGTTACTTATCATTGTTAGTAACAAAGGGGGTGTTGTGGCTAATTTTGTGAAGTTAAGGGACCAATTGGGCCAATTTTAGAGTTCAGGGGGCGTATGGTCCATTTACCCATTCAAAATCCTAATTTTAGAAGCAAGATAATTGAAAATACAATAATTTGAAAGTTCCTTATCCCGACGGCATCAAGGGGTCTCATTTATCTTAGGTTTGTTTGACTAGAGGGGAGAGTTCTTTTCCAGTCTGCAACGTTTTTACTTGTCTAATCAGGAATGTGGTAAGAGGATGAACCTCAATTTTAGGATTATTCATCCTACGTAGACTTTATCTTACTCCTAATAAGGATGAGGCTATCCTTGTATTTGACTGAACAAAACCTAGGACTCTTATGATATTTTTGGGGAGTTTGTTCCATGTTGGAAAGACACACCATCATAATTTGATTTTACTCCTACATTCTTAAGTTTTTCCTGTATGATCTCTCTGCTCAGATTACACTGTTTTCATTTAGATCACTCCATACCATTTGGTGTTGATTCATGTGTTTAGCCAAAACCCATGTCATTGTCCATAATCTATGTAGGCTAGCAGAAAATTTTTATGATTCTGGAATAATACAAGTTTAGATTGCTCAGTTTTATGTCTTAATTTTAATTGAAAGCATTCCTTTGTGGATAAATTTATAGTTTCATACAATTTTATTTTGTTACAAAATGGGGGAGTATTCTGCTCTGGGGACACCCTTTTTTACTTTTTTCTTTATAATTGTGAAATTGTGCCCCCTTTTTTCGTAAGGTTTATATGGCCGATTTCTTTCTTTCATATTGTTGTGAAGTTAAACTAATATTTTGAACTCTAATTTGATGCAGTTATTTTATGAAGCTATTGATTGAGAAGAAGTATGCTTTACCTTATCGGGTACTTGATGCTATGGTTGCTCATTTCATGAAATTCCTTGAGGATGAAAGAATAATGCCTGTAATCTGGCATCAATCGCTTCTGGCCTTTGTGCAAAGGTTTGTATTATATTTTTCCCTTGATGGGTGTATGTACTCGGCTACTCGTCCCGCATATTGAAAATTTCTTTCTTTCCTCCTGAAAAAATAACCATGTGAAGTTTTGTGCAGGTACAAAAATGAGTTGAGGAAGGAGGATAAAGTTAACCTAAACATTCTAGTTGGAAAGCAGAGGCATAAATTAGTACGAGCTTTTAACCTTTTTTTTGAGTGCTGCGATAATTTCTTTTTGCTTTCTTTTGAAACAACAAAAACAATTTTTGGCTTACTAATTGCAGGTTACGCCTGAAATATTGAAGGAGCTAAATAATAGTCGCAACCGGGGGGAGGAGGAAGATCTCATGTCAATTGATATCCTTTCTCCATTTGAATTTTTTTGTGTTTTATTCCTGTCTTTCAAGTATGATGATGTTTTTTTCTGGCTACCTGTTTGCACTGTGCCCATTGTTTTATTCTTATTTTATTTCCTTAACTTCCTCTTACCATCACCAATTTCTGTTATTAACAAAACAATAGAAGAAGACAGGTTTGACATCCCTGATGTTCCCATGGAAGAAGACTAAGTATTATGGCGACTATTCTCTTAGACCATTGCATGTAAGTGCACTACTACAAGATCTCTCCCTCTACTGAAATGTGAATATGTTGCAAAGTACGTATTTATATATGCCTGCGACGATGCTATTTAATTTTAAGCGGTTGCGCTAAGCAAGGGTTTTTAAGTTAATATATATTACAATTTGCAGGTAATATATACGTGGGTGAGCTACATATTGGTTGCTTTTATGGTCTGAGCCAAGTACACCCGCGTTAAATTATGGAGGAGTAAAATTCTGTTAGGTTCCATTCACTTGTTTGTTATGTTATAACTGTAGTAATAGAAATTTTGTTTTGATTTGCCTTGGATGTAAAATTGTGATAGATATTGAAAAATTTAGCTCTATAAACATCTTGCAAAGGTCTGTTGTGGATTGAGCAGCAATCTCATTTCCAAGCCTTGCAGCGGCTAGGTTTCCCCATCAATGGAAAATCTGCTCGCTAGGTTGCGGGAGTCAGATTTTTGTTTAGTGTGTAGCTCTCAAAAAGTAAGAAAGAAAGCAAGAAGTAAAAAGATGGATTTGACAGTAACTTGATTGTGGTATTCATTCAAGGCTCGTTCCATTTCGCTGTTAGTTTCTCAAAGCTTGAAAACGGTTACTGGGTCTGGGATGGGCTGGGCTGGGCTGGTCGTGCGTATAGAAAAATAAAATGATAAAAGCAAGCTTGGGATCATACGAAGCCAATGGTAAGAATGAGAAATCCTTGAGAAGTCGGTTGTTTTCTCAAATTTGGCACAATATTATTTTTTTAGTTGCACTGATATAATAATATATATTGTATTGTGGAATTTGTCTCCAAGCTTGAACGATTTTGTAAAAAAGAAGCACAAGGTAAACAAACATTTTGATTGTCAGGTAGGTTCTTAGACAAAATTGTAGAGCTCTTAGCAGAGTTGAAGTGTGTTATCTGGGAAAATGAGCTTTAGCTATTTATAACTGAGCTAAATGGATAGTGATAACTATTCCTAACTTTTGAAGATTGACATTATTTTTTGTTGATTATAATTTGTTGCACAATTATTAGAGAAGATCATTGCAATATGTTTTCATGTCTTTTTTGTAAGAAGTGCCTTATGAGAGGGTCTCCAAGAGATCTTTAGGACTCTCTCGAAGACCATGGTCCTTCCTCGGAGAGTTGTCTCACCGTTTTTTTGTTAGAGCTTGTTGAAGGGTCTGTCAGGGACCTTTTATGCAAGATGGTTTGCTGAAGACTCTTTCTTGGGCTTGGGCCTATGTGCACATTAATTGCTCCCACTATTTCCTCAATATCTTTGGCAAGAAAAGTGACATTAATAGTGGAAACTATCCTCTTCGGAGAGACTCCAAAAGAGATGAACTTCAAAAGAGTTAATTGCCTACGATTAACCTCACCACTCGGATTTTTTCTCGCTTTCTTCTATTGATTCGACGGCTGTGGTCTTTTGAAGACTCCTCACTAGATTGTTCAAATTGCCTCTTTTGAAACCTTCACGACTTTTGGCACTTCATCTTCTAAGGCCACATTCTAAAATGGGTATCACTCATTTTTGTTTTTACTCTAAACTTAAAACCTTCAAAGTTTCTTGAGATTTCTCTATGCAAAGGAGAGTTGCTTGCTTTCTCACAAGTCTCTTGAAGACTCGAGATCGTTACTTGGTTTCTCGTAGGCTCCTTTGTTGCAACTAGTCTCTCAAAGACTCTTAATCACCCACTTCTGAATGATATGAGAGCAATGATTTCTTCAAGATATCTCTTGATGAAATCTTTGACACCTCATGGACTAGGGTCAGTACGAGGTGACCAAAGAAAGATGAGAAACTACTATATCTCTTCTACCAAAGGAAAAGAAAAGGAGAAAACTCTTGTAGTATCAGAGCAAACTAATGGCTAAGCCTCAACTTATGGAAGAATTAAAAGCTATAAGATTAAAGAATGAGGATACAAAGATGTTAGTGTATGTGGGAAACCAACTACAAGGGGAAACAAGTAAAGAAGTTATAGAGTGCTTATGAGCCAACGCCAACATATTTACATGGGCACCAGTATATATGTTTGGAATTAGCCTTGAGGTGATTTACCATCACTTGAACATCGATCCAAGCATGAAACTCATCAAGTAGAAGGAAAAAAAAAAGACTACCCTTAAAACCCAGTAGGCTTTGGAGGAAGAAATTGACAAGCTATTAAAAACATGATTCATTATGTGACGTTTATTACCCCGATAGCTAGCTAATGTAGTGATGGTGAAAAAGGCCAACAGGAAGTGAAGAATGTGCATAGACTTGACGGATCTTAATAAGACTTGTCCAAAAGGCTCCTACCTCTTTCCATGAATTAGTAAGTTGATCATGAAAGGTCTCATTGGCATTAGTTATGGCATCCCAAAAATTAAAGTCTTATTTTCAAGCTCACTCCATCACTGTTATGACAAATCACCTTCTTCGAGAAATATTACAAAAGCTAGAATGCTCAAGATGACTCACTAAGTATTAGAAAATCGCGACCATGCCAACAATGCCTTTTCAACCTTTCGGTTTAATCCACAGTGATGCAAGCAAGACCTCCTCTAAGATAGTCCACACGATCGGCCTTTTCACGACGATCCCGATTGTGGTAGTAACCCTAGATCGTTTTAGAGTAAGGGAACACAAAAATTTTTGCCTTCCTCTTTTTTTATTTTTTTTTCTTATGAAGTAGCATATTTATAGAGAAAGAAACCCTAATCATGCCATAATAATAAAACCCTAAACGTTTTAGGGTTGGGCCTTAATCATATTGGGTCGATTCTCTCTTTTAATCATGAAACGAGATCGATCTAAGTGTGTGACCCTTTAGGTCCACCATTAGACTAGATGTAGGACGCAACTCTATTGGGCTTTTTTAGGGCCAATTTATTGGTTTAATTTAAACACATCTCATGCGATTCTTAATTAAACTATTTAATTAATAGTTTTAGAATTAATCATATTAATTCTAAAATCCTTACATATCATAGTTAACGTCTAACAACATACTATGAATACCTAACTAATGATGAAAAAAAAACGCAGACCTTATCAATTGTAATTACTGTGCAGTAAAATCCTTTCATCAGTCAATGTTTCGATTGAATTTAGGGTATGGATTTATGTCGAACTCTAATTATTCAATAATTATGTATCAATTCCAAATTTATGACTTGATAGGTGAAATCAAAACACCTTTTGATTTCCACCTCATCTTGGCTAAGGATTTCTACAGTCATGAAATTATAGGAATACATAGGACATCCTCTTATCTCGACGATAAGTGATGAATCATTTATTGACATTCATAAGCCTTCATATGTGACAAGACCATGCTCAATGATAGCCTGTTAACTATTCCTTTAGAATCCAAACAGTACCAAGGTGTAACCAGTTAAATATAAGACTATCATGATGTTTCAAGTTTAATAACCAGTCTGCACAATTGCAACACGAGAATTTTAATTTGACATTGAACAATAACCATTAGGAATTTTATGTGGATCAGTTCAGTGTACTTATTCTTCTACTAAGCACCCACATATATGCACTAGTGTCCCCATACCAATGTCCATGAAATAAGACATTCTCCCGATTGGGTATGCATTATATGTGCTAGTCTATCTTAGTTATTAGTGTTCACTCTTAATAATTCTATGACTATAAACATTTAAGATCAAGGCTTTTAAGAAATATGTTTTATGATTGTCATCTCTATGCACGACCATATTCTATGAACCTATATGATCTATGGACTTTATCAAGTATAGATTACAATTAATAACAACGACAATCATTAATGACAAATAAAAAACATAATGCCTTTATAATAACAATTGATTGAATAAAAAGAATCACAATGAAAAGTATGATTCTTTACATAAAACATAATTGGCTTGTGGGGCATAGCACTAACATTAAGCGAGCAATAAAATTTGGGAGTATGACATCCACTTCAAGTCACAACAGATAATCAAAGGTCAAGCCTTGGAAAACTTTGTTGTAGAATGTACATAAGAGGAAGAGCCTTCAAAAGATGACACATTGAAGTGGAGTTTGTTCGACGATGGGGCATCAAGTAGAGACTTTGTTGTGGAATGTACATAACTTGGGAAGCTCTTTACTCACTCAAAAGACCAAAAGGCTCTATTAACTGTGCAACTAGAAGTCCTTATCCTTCTACAACTATATTCTCATGAGTTAACAACTTGTGAAGCTGGAGAGGGATCTGTGGGACTAACTTCACTATATCCTCATAATAACATGCAAGAACATACTTGAGAGGAGGTGCTTGAACTATCTACACCTCTTGCTCTCTATCCCAACACCAGTGCAGAGACATATTCTAGCTCGTTGGTGACTTCATTGTGAACCGCCCAACCTTGAACTATTGACCTGACTCAAGAGGTCAATAAAAATAGTTTAAAAGCTTAGGAGTGGGTTCCACATCCTTTTGATGGCACAAGACTGAGAATGCCACCAATTGGGCCCATCTATTTGCGTGATGCTGGGTTGGGATAGAACAACTCTCCCTCCATAAGCTAATCCCAAAATCAAGAACGGGGAACATAAGATTGGTTGCCAATATGAAGCCTCGTGAACTCCTACGTAGTCTTCATTAACTTAAAGGGTACACGCATTCACCCCCTCCCACCCCCAATGAAGTTTTAATCTTATAATCCTTTGGGAAGGGGCATAGTGTACAAACTCTTGTAAGATTTGTCATCGAGAAAAGAGACATACTACTTAAAATTATCTATATTTCCTCAGGAGTGGAGATCTCCATGTTTGCTTCACTCTTGCCATTGTTAGCTAGAGAAATTCTTCTAAGTGTTATACTTAGAAGAAACTTACCAAAAGCTTTGAAAAGAAGAACAGGAAAGTCTGCGGGAGACTAGTTGCAAACGAGGGAGCATGTGAAAGACCAAGCAACAATTGAAAGAGTCTTTGGTAGACTTACGGGAGAGTAAGAAAGTCTTTCGGGCATAGAGAAGTCTTTAGGAACTTTGAAGGTTTTAACTCAGAGTGAAAATAAAAAAGATTGAGCCCTTAATTAGAGGGAGGTTGCGGAAGGTAAAGTGTTAGGGGTCTTGAAGGTTATAGAAAAGGCAATTCAAACCATCTGATAGGGAACCTTTGAAAGACCACAACCATCAAATCACCAAAAGAAAGAGAAACAAGATCGATGTCGTGGTTTTAACCTTAGGTAATTAACTAACTCCTCAAAAGGCCAAGTAAAGATGAACAAAGTTCATGTCTTCGAGAGAGTCTATTGGAAAAGTGTAGTTTTGGCAATTAATGATTCTTTTCCTTCTAGGAAACCCTGAGGGAACAGTGGAAGCAATTGATGTGCACATGGCCTCAAGCCCAAGAAAAAAAGTTTTCAAGAGACTCATTTGTGTAAATGTCCCTAAGAGATCCCCTCAGTAAGCTCCAACAAGAAGAGATGAGATACCTTTTGTTAAGATCAAGGGTAAGTAAAAATGATTTTGATGATAACAAAAATATTTTTATGATATAAATGTATTTTTTATTCATACAAAATGTAAATTTATTTTGAATTAAAAGTGGCTACAAAGAGTAAATTTATTTTGAATTAAAGGTGGATTGTCTTTAGACATGTTTCCCTATTTTGATCATCTATGTGTCAAAAGCTTATGTTTAAATTTGCATATCTTGATAAATGCATTTCTTACATAAAGTAAATTTATTTTGAATTAAAGGAGAATTATTTTGAGACATGTTTTCTTTTTCTTATGCAAAAAGTAAATTTATTTTTGAATTAAAAAAGAATTACTTTTAGACATGTTTTGTTGTTTTAATCATTTATGTCTCAAAAACTTATATTTGAATTTTCAAATCTTGATTTCTCATTAGGGGTGTGCACGGTGCGGTTTGGCCGATCTGAACCATTTTCAGCAAGCCAAACTGCTGGTGCGGTTTTCTAATCAAACTAGACTGATTTGGTTTGGGTGTGGCCAAATCGCACCGCATTTACGGTCTGGTTTGGTGCGGTTTACCACGGTTTGAAAATAACTATTGACAGTATATGATATATTATAAAAATATTAGAAAGAATAATTATATATTATTATAAACTATTATAATCTGTTGGCAATTATAATAGTTATATATTATTATAAAAATATAAGGTGATTTTTATAATAATAAGGGTTCTAGGGGCTGTTGGGGTGATTTTTATAATAATATATTTTTTTTATATTTTCTTGGCCGGTTCGGTTTAAAACCAAATCACCAACCATATAAACCGTAAATCGTGCGGTTTGTACAACCACCAAACCGTTTTGGACCACAAAAAAAAAAAAAAAAATCGACCGGTTCGGTTTGGTTTGGTTTGATTTGGCCAGTTTCCGCGGTGCATCGATTTTTTTGAACACTCCTATTTCTCATGCAAAAAGTAAATTTAGTTTGAATTAAATGTGAGACATATTTTCTTATTGTTTGAGAAAGGCTGAACATTTTTTGAATTTCAAATTTCATATTAACATTTTCTTTAATAGCTAGTGTGTTTAGAAGATGTATATATATAGGGTAAATATGGAGGCTCAAATGTAAAGCAAACTTGACAGAGCATTCAAATAAGAGTGAGAAGGTTCGAAGTGCTGGAAGTGTGCTACCTGATGGAATTCTCAACCATTGGTGATTTGTTTGTAATTGTTTCTGATTGTAAGTTTGTTATTTTTCTTCACTTATTGTGTGAGGAGGTTGTATTTGCTAGTAGTGTACTAGTGGTTCTTTCTTAGGCAAGAAATTGTGTGTTAGTTCTAGCTTTAATTAAAAACTAGTGTTGATTCTCCCTAGTGGAATCTCAAGCTAAGTCTTGAGAGAGAGGATTAGGCTCTTTAGAGCCAAACCTCTATAAATTTCTCTTGTTCTGTGTGGTTGTGTGATTTTACTGTTACCAATCCTACTGCAATCACTACATATTAAGATCACAAATTTAACAGTTTTCAAAAGAACTAAAATTATTAATTTTTGAAAAACCCAATTCACCCTTCTCTTAGGTATTTTTCTGAGCAACACCTCTCCAAGAGAGGATCAAGGTCTTTGAGAAAATCTTTAGGCTCTTTTGAAAACCTTCCCATTAGGCATTTCTTACCAAAGAGACGTGCAAACATACTTCAGTGATCTCCTCAGAGAAGTGCACAACAAATTATCTTTAGTTAAACCAATGTCAATCCTGAGTAACCAAGGATAGTTATCACTACCTCCCTTTAGCTCAAATATAAGAGCTCATTCTCTCAAGTAACACACTTCAACTTTGTTGAGAGCTCTATAATTTTATTTGAGAATCTAACTTTGGCAACAAGGTGTTTGCATATGAAATGTTATGTGCCATCTAATCGTTTCTTTTTTTGTAGAATCTTTAAAGCTTGGAGATGAATTTATCGATATAAAATATATTATTGTGTTCGAGCGATAATAAGCATTTATGCAATGATTACTATCAACAAATTGCAATTTTAAAAATTCAGTGTCTTTCTTTTGTCTGGTATTTTTGGGCATGAGGGTTGCTTGATGGTAAGGACTTATTTATTATTGAAACATTAGTTCATACATAAACTTTTTTTTGCATTTATTTAATATGTGATTGGCAAATTATTATATATATCCATAAATTTACAATGCACACCTAGAAGTAGTGGGTGCAAGTTTCTTGTTACCAAATATATAGTTTGGAAAATGCAAGTTCCCTTTGCAATTTTATAACTAACTAGTTAATTGTCTCTACGATATTTTTAGGCAGAATTAATGACACAATATTTGCATAAGATTTATATATATATAGCTTTGCTTCTATTAAATTTTGCATAGTACTCTTAAAAAAATAAAATTTTCCATAAATCTCTACTTATCAATGTTGATCTTTCAACGTTTTGTTAACATACCTTATTTTTGTTCAATTTCTTTTCCTACCCATCTTTTAATCACCAAAACTTTTTAATTCAATTAATAATGTTATTTACCCTTCTCTCTTTTTCAGTCAAAAGTTTGACAGTTGCCAAACAATTATTCTAACCAAAATTCCACCCCCCCTCTCTCTCACTTTACATTTGATTGCAAACTAGTGTAAACTAATGGACTGGCAACTTCAGCTTGGGTGGAGAAGAAGAAGTATAGAGAATGAAAATTTTAAATTAAGGAGCATTCTTGACTTTTCATATATATATGAATATTTGGACTTTTCCATAATAATGTTGCTTTAATACAAGGATGGGATAAAACATCTATTTTGTGTTAGTCGTTATCTCCATTATTAAGAGACAAATACTGATAAAGGTGTCAGTACACTGTTTAATCCTCAGCACTAATTAGCGTAGCTTTGACATATGTCAAAAGGGATTAATGTAAAATTTTTCTTTTATCTCTTCTTTTTCCTTTCTCTTTTGTGTAGTTTTATGTTCGAAAATGCTTTTTGGATGCTTACGAGTGAATTTGATATGATATTCTTGTATTTGTATGTTGTATTTTGTGTTTAATTAATATAAGGGTGTGTTTGATTACATTACCTAGAAAACAAAAACCATCACACCCCTTTAAAAAATGAATTCTATGGAAAGAAACTTTAAATGATTGTACATATACATATTTTTTATAGAAAAATTAAGAGTATTTGATTATTTTCATAAAAAATATATGTAATAATTACACATTTTCTATAATAAATGTGTGCAATCAAACACACTCTAAGTATCTAATAGGTCAGTTCAATAACTTACTTGTTTATAGTCAAAAATTGGGACAAAAATGTATTGATATGTTCTCTTTCATGTTGTATATAAGTGTCATAAAATAGTTTGATATAGTTCACAACTATTTGCTTGAAATCTTAACTCAAATTAGCTGACCCAAGTTGTTTATCATGTTTTAGATAGTTTTTTTCTAGAATTTTTCGAGCTTGATTCGAGGGTCGATTGTAAAATTCTATTGTATTACTGTGTTCTTGGTTATGCCTATTTTGACACTCATCTTTTGGTTGGTTTCAATTCGAGCTCATTTGAATTTTATTATAATTCATAATAGACTATCTAATCACCTGATTATGTATTTCAATCAACTTTAGTCTCGAACAATTTTTAATTTGCTTATCAATTTTTGAAGAACTTGGATCCCATGAGTTTGATGTAACCTTGTTTATGATGCTCGGCATTAACCAATTGTTTTAACGTATCCTCCTAGGGAAATTTCTCCAAGATAAGTTATGTTGCTTGAGAAAAGAAATACTCCCAAAAGAGTTCTTCCGAGAAAAGGAAGTTCCCCTCGAGAACTGACACCACATTGGGAAAAGAGTTCTCCTAGAAGAGTTCTTCTACGAAGGCATGTTCGCCTTGAGGGCTATCTTACACAACAAAATACACTCGTTTGAGCATCCTTCTAGGAAAGTCTTAGGGAGACCAGTTTCCTATACAACTATGACCCATGTTGTCTTGCACAATGTGGCTTACCTTTATCAGGCTTTCCTTCCTCTAAAGAACCATTCTACGAGGGGTTTCTCACCAAGGTCCTTTCGAGTTTAACCCCGGGACAACCATGTGTGGTTAAGAGAACCGCGTGCCTCGATGCTTATCACGTGTCCCAGTCACCGACTAATGCTTATAAATACCCCTAAATCTTTTCTGTTTGGGGGATCATTTTTTCCAATTCTTTACCATTCTGCACCTGAACAATCATTGTTGTTCTGGAGAATGCTTCAATTTTCCTAGACTTTAGTGCATATTTCACCCGCATACTTCACGTGTAATACCCAAGAATTTTCAAAGGGCTCAAGAGTAATTTATCTTGGGGATAAATGCAATTTGCAGATAAATTGAGGTTATAGGATAATTTCGGTACAATTATGAGCGATCGGATTGACTATAGGGAGTGGCTTGGAGCTGATATGTCTAAGAAAATTAATATGGTGTTAACGAGTATTTCGAGACATGATTTATGGCATCGAAAGAAATTGAATCATAAATGATTTTCGGTATAACTAAAATATAGTTGCGATTTAGGTTAAGAAATCGAATAATCGTAGGGGACTTCTGGGAAGTCAAAAGAATCTTGGGGAGGTTCATATTTGGTATTTAGAGCAACTCTTCAGCAGTTTTAGGAAGAAACAAAAGGGTTTACGACTAAAATGAAGATTCAGGCCTAAGTACAGTTTCTCGAAATCGTTAGAGGGAGGTCAAAATGACATTTTTCTGGAATCTTCGAGAATGAGATGGAAGTTTTACGACTTGAGGGTCTCAATGGCAATTGTGGAAAGTTTAGGAGCTTGGTGAAAATGGGCCAAAGCATAAGAAACAAAATTGGAGGGGGCAAAAGTGTAAAATCAAAAACATGTTGGCAATGGGAAACCAACCAGCAGCTTTGTTGGTAGCTGACCGCTTTCTTCCATGGGGAACCCTCGAGGGTTGGTCAGGGATGCCTTAGGGTCAAAGCTTGGTTAACAACAGCCACGAGGCTGATCGGATTTTGACAAAAAATCGACTGGAAATCTGGTTGTTTTGTTGAAGCTCTGCAAGTGGAAATTTTGGTTAGATTTTGATGTTTTTAGGTCGATCTAAGGCAGGTAGAAGCTCTAAGGGCTTTGGGTTGGTTGGGAACGAGCATTTGGAGGCTCAAAATTACCTATAAATAGAGGTATTCGGAGATGCCAAAATGAAGAAAAAAATTAAACTCTTAGATATGAGAGTTCAGGAATAAATTGAGGGCAACAGAAAAAGGGTTTTTTGATCCCCAAGTCCAGAGGATCATTCTTGTGAAATTTGAATAATTTTCGTTAAGAGATGAATGAGATATGGACCTTCGCCAGAAAATCGAGTTGAGCAATCAAAAAATAGCTCCAATCAACTGATTTGAAGCTATATATAATCCTATAGATGATGAAGAGATGAAGGTGTAGGTTTAAACGGGAGGCAAAACGGAGCTCGGATGAGGGAGATATGGCCAAAAAACTAGGCGAAACACAAGCTGTCTAGTGTGCTGGAGGAAGAAGGCGATCGGCATGTGCAATGCACGCGCCAGCTAGGCCCCGTGAGTGGGGGTGCGTGAGGGAGCATCCGGACTCGAAAAATTATGAAAAAAATTCCCAAACGACTAGTCTCGTTTCTCGATTTTCGAAATGACCAGCCTCGTTTTGAGTGCAAACAAAACTTTGAGATATGATCTAGAATTTTCTTTTGAAGTTCTTAGAATATTATAAATTATTGTGGAAAAAGATTCAAGAAAATAGTTAAGAAAGTATTTATTTGGACTTTTAGAGAGGGAAATGGGAGAAAAATGGAGGAAAACATGAAAAAATCGAGGTATTGATATTTTTTGTGATTAAATATGATTTATAGGATTGTTATGCTCAAAGTTAAGTAATTTGTACGACTTTTAAGGTTTGGCATGAAAATCGAGATTTGACAAGCAAATCGACCGATGCAAGTTTTATGAGATGTTCTGAACTTAGTGCAAAAGGTAAGTGGTTCAACCCAAAACCAGTTTTATGCAAATAATTCTATCATATTAGCATGCTATGTTATGTTACGCATCATGTAGAGTGCATTTATATTTATTGATGATGAATTATGCATAAGTTTACGATGATATTATTGATCATGCCACGCATACGGGTTTGAGATTAGGAACTGGTGCCGCTACTCTGCCAAGGGTGAACCCATACACCTCAGCCTGGTAAGGAGGCTATAAAAATGGAGAACAGCAGTTGAGTGCGGTCGACTCAAACGAAAGGAATGATATTATGTTGCATTGCATATACACATGAGATATGAATAATGTACCTTTACTTAGATAATTCATCATCTAACTTGGGCTTTGCCCCTATAATATTCAAACGTTCAAGATGAAGATTGTAGCAGAAACGATGATGAATGAGGCATGATATGACACTTAGCAAAGTGCAAGATATAATGATTGAATGTTATGTAGCTCATGTGTTTAAATTCTGCTATATCGAATTCTGAACGTTTTGATAAATGATGACACATAACCTTATTTATGATTAATGATAAAGTTAGGGTTCGAGGCACGTGATGACGTGGTCGATGGATTCTACATGTAGATCCAATGTTCTGCTTATTCATGAAGATTTGGTTATCTTATATTTCAAGTCATGTTAAAAAACTTATGTTATGTTTCAAATTATGTTGAAAAACTTATGTTCTGTTGATGACTAGTCTTGTATTATGGGATATATCCGAAGCGATCATGTATTATTAATATGGTTCGATGTATGCTTAGGTTCTATTCATGCTTCCGTTATTAATGAATACCTAACCTAGCATTTATGATGTATGATGGTTCTCATTCTAGGTAGGTAAAAGAAAAATTTTGGGAATTAATATGATGTTGAGATTGTTTTTAAGGAAAAAAATATATATATTTCAAATTTCTTAAGTTATAACATGCTCGAGAAAGTGGGGTGTTACATTAGCAATGCATTTGCATCTTTACTTTGCTATAACAATATCTGACTTAAGTATCGAAAGACTCGTACATGAGAAATTCTTGCTTGCCTTCTAACCATCTTCTATCTTGCAGACACTTCTTCAAGATATCCCATAGCTTTTTCAGGGCAACTTGTGCCTTGCAACTCCTTGGGGGCACCCCTGCTCTCTTGTACAATGGATTGAGCCTTTCCTTGCACAATGACAGAGTTGACTTCACCCAAATAAGCCTTGTATTCTTGCCTGACCCCCTAACTATTTGTTAGGCTTCTTAAAAATAAATATTAATTGTTATAGTCGGGCAATAATGCCAATGTAGCTCGATTTGGTCTAATTTAGGTTCAAAGTTGGCTCATCAACTAAACAAAATTGGGCTATTTTACAAATTTTAATCAATTGTCACTTAAACCCAACTATTCATTAAGTGATACTTGGCTCCCTTGAATAAATTACTCAATTACCGCTAAACTTCCATTTTAAGCCTAATTTTTACTAATTCAAATTTAAATTCTAAAAGTTTCAGTAATATACAGAGGGGATGGTAGTGATAGTGATAGTGATAGCTGTCCTTGAGTTGAGTCTCTAATCGCCTCGTGCGGAAACTTCGAAGTTGCGGTTGCGGGTGACGGAGGAGCACACACTGACTGACACTGGGATTAGTTCTTCCGGCGGAATCATACTGATAATGGGTCTTTAATACTCCACTGGAGCGGCACACCAGACCAGACACCTGGCCTTCCCTTCATCAACAAGCTTTCCAATTCAATGATTCCCAACGTCTATTCACTTCACTCTATAATATATATGGAAGCTTCTAATTAATTTATTAATTCATGCACTTTCCAATAGAATAAGTAATTATATTCCTCCCAATATAATTCAAACATTCACCCACATTTTCTAAATTGATGTTTAAAAAACCAACTGATTTAGATTACAAGTCAAAATTTATCTATATATATATATATATGCAATGCATCAACAAAATGTAGACGAATATTCAGTTTCCTAAGTCAGCGATTCAACTATTTGCTACCATTACCAACGACGAAAGGGTGCTTAGTTTTGTTAATCGAACCGAACCAACCAGCGGATCGGATTCATCAGAACCATGGCATTTGTCTCCTTTTAAGAAATTCATGGAAATAAACAACTAAATGGTAGCAGTCCACCAAAATGCCGCAGGCGACCATTCTGATTGTACTTTGCGGGGTGTAGAATAATTTGCAGGTGCATGTACCTCCTCATAGGTTGGTTGAATAGAATTATTTAGCATATATTATATATTATTATTATTATATATCCTATGTAAAATCATCAATCACGTCACAGTTGCATGACTTACCTAATACATCAAAATAAAATTGGTTGCAATCACTGTAGCAGACGTGAAATTGAAATTATCCGTAACGCATATGATTGTTCGCATGAAATGTGGCCTATGACTCATACGTTGTACTGTGAAAACAAATTCTCCGGTATCTGTTGCTCCAACTGGCGTTCTTCCATTTCAATCCACACACACACACACACACACACACACACACACACATATATATTTACAAAATTTCAAATATCCATCCATCAATCCTTAAATTTCAAATATCCATAAGAGATACTCATTAAATTTATGAATAAAAATATCTTAATCCTCTCGGTCCGGGATAAAATCTTTATCTTATCTCTTCTTACTTTTCGAATGTTAAAAATCAAGTAAAAAAAAAAAAAGAGACGAGAGTAGATTTATCTTGTAAGATTATAATTAATTTTAATTATAATATTGTCGATATTGCGGGAATTAAGTTGTGTGGTAAGTGGGAAGATGGATGAGAATTTTTGGTTTGAAGGGGCACGTGGGTTGTTTCAACATCTGCAGCATGGAGAAGAAGATAAACCAGAGAGAATCGAAGGGAACTGAGAAAGGGATTTTTTTTTTTTTTGGGGGGGGTTCTTTTGGCGGAATGTGGCAAGAAGGCAGAAGCCAGAAGGCTTCCCCTATAGTTAGAAAGAAGAGTTGTACCTATTCTCCACTAAGTACAAGCACTAGTAGCTGGTGGCAACACTTATTCTAATTCTCTCTCTCTTTTGGATCCATCCGTCATCTCTTCTCTATTATGCTCTAACCCCCACCATTACATATAGTGATGTAATACTAGTCTTCCACTATGCCTCTAAGCTGTAACTTCTGAAAATATTTAATGTAATTAATTGTAATCTTTTATATTGACATGGTATTATAATCTAATAAAAATAAAAATTTTTAGTTAGTAAAAATAGTTATTATTTTAAATTTATCAAAAATTAATAACTACTATATATTTAAATATATATCCTAACAATATATTATAATATCATATTAACATAAGTGATGTGATACGACGGCTGTGCTAAATATTAGCTATATAGTTCCATCACCTGCGAGGTAGCTTCATATTGTTTTTTTTCTTTTTCTTTTTGTCTTTTCCTGTAATTTCTTATTTCAGCCGGGTTTTGAAAAATATAATTCTTTATCCTCGGCAGACATAATTTTGTCCTTGAGTAACGTAAACAGGCTCAAATATTGGTAGCCGCCGCAACAAAACTAGACTAATTACGTACTGGGCAAGTGATTGGCTCGAGTGCTGGATTAGAATTTGTTCTTACGTACGTAGACCATGACTTGGACTTGATGATGAATGGGATATTATTGGAAAATGGAAATAAGCTTAAATATTGAAGTTACAGATACATACATGAGAAGCAAAATGTTGTTTAGGGATGCGAATCACTAAACATATGGCACAGAGATGAGATTCTGTATGTGTGTTTAATGTGTTGAGTGAGTATTAGTATTAGTATTAGTATTGTATGAGTGTTATGTGTTCAATTTTCTCTGTGTAGTTTTCTTGCAACACAGTTGGTTGGGTTGGAGGATGGATAGCATATATAGTTGTATTTCTTTGATAGTGACAGTATCCTGCGTTTGGTTAAGCCTTTGGATTAAGCTTAGCTAATTCTGAAATAAAATAATTAATCCCACTCCCACCCACCCCTTGGGGATTATTTTGTTCAAGTTATGGTTTTTAACGTAATAAGTAATAATTAAGACTTTCTAAATTAATTGTTCTTGGATAAGAATCAATAATCTCGAGGTCAGTTGCTTTTATTCAAGGCTATTATGGTCTTTTTATTAATCGTTCAATACAAATATTTAAGACATCATGTATATCTTTATCTTTCTCAAACCGAAACCGAATATTGAAGCATAATACTACTTCTAATATATATTACCTCTTATATCAAACATGGTATAACATTATTTAAATCTATCATTTATTTATTCATCATTAAATTAATTAATCCTATCACGAAAGAAATAATTCGTATTCCAATTAAGTGATCGGTTATCGCACATGCATTAGTCTACAAATTAATGATGCAGTGAGTGAAGAAGGTTCTTCCAAAATATTCATCTCTTCCTCCAAGAAAGTGGGTATAAATATAACAGGTCGCTATAATTCCAACATGTGACGAAATTGATTTATTAATTATTTGAATTTGGTTGGGAAGCAAATAATAATATTCCAAATAGAAGGGGTCGTTGTCATATGTAGGATGATGCCTGCGGTGGCTGCTTGCTGGGTGGGAAAATACGTAGTTCGGAAGTGTCAAACATTGGTAGTGTAGACCAATTTGATTTTGGTCTCAGGGTTGTGAGCTAGCCGACCTAAAATTCGCTGTGCAGCAGCCAATTTGATTTCTCTTTATCTTAGATATTCTGAGAAAATTCCATTTGGTTACGTCAAACATCAAAGGGCCAGTCAGAACGAGGTTGAGGAGGAGAAACCCAACCCCTTACTGGTTTTTTTTGACCTTTTTTTTTTTAATCTAGTCTAGGTAGGTCTTAAGCTCTATATATGGTATAGATGCAACCTCCATGCCTTCAGCCTTGTTCTTCTATAAATCTCTGCTCTCTTCACTTCCACCACTCCCATCCTATGGTTTCTCAATTGAACCACCTTACCTGAAAAACCAAAGCTTCCTTCTTTCTCTCTCTCTCTCTCTCTCTCTCTCTCAAAGGATCGATACATGGCTCAGACGTTGATGATCGCCAATGGCGGTGAGGAAGACTTTGATCAGCTTCGAAGAGGGCCTTGGACGCTGGAGGAAGACACCCGTCTTATCCATTACGTTTCATGTCATGGCGAAGGCCGCTGGAATTTGTCGGCCAAATGCGCAGGCAAGCACTTATTAAGCCACTATTGCATTTATAGTCTAGGGGTAAGTGGAAATATTAGCTAGTGAACCCGACCCCGACCCCAACCCCAACCCCGACCCCAACCCCAACCCCAACCCCGACCCCGACCCCGACCCCGACGTTTCAGAGTTCCAAATAAAGAAAATAGTTACCAAGCCATCCATGTACATATATGGCTAGGATGAAACTTATCTTCTCTTATTTTAACTGTAATTCTTGTATTTTTCTGAGTCTTTTGTTTTTTAATCATTATTCCTCCTCCAGGACTGAAAAGAACTGGGAAAAGTTGTCGATTGAGGTGGCTAAATTATCTAAAACCCGACGTCAAGCGCGGAAACCTCACCCCTCAAGAGCAAATACTGATTCTTGAACTCCATTCCAGATGGGGGAACAGGTCTCTCTCTCTCTCTCTCTCTCTGTTTGCTCGTCATTTTCTTGCATGCTTTACTTGGCTAAATATCAATCACTAATGAATGGAATCGTTAATTGCTTTTTTGAAAGTAGGTGGTCAAAAATTGCGCAGCACCTTCCGGGAAGAACAGACAACGAGATCAAGAACTATTGGAGGACCAGGGTGCAGAAACAAGCACGCCAGCTCAAGATTGAGTCCAACAGCAAGAGATTTGTGGAGGCTATAAGATCCTTTTGGATGCCAAGATTACAGGAAAAGGTGGAGCAAATTTCATATTCAAATTCAACTACTTCTTCCTCAACCATGGAACTACAAAACTCTACAATCTCATCTCCACAACCAAGCAAGAAAATGGACGGTGGCTGCTGCAGCCACGGAGTTGAAAAATCAAGTTCCATGGTGGGAATAACAGAGCTGCCCGGAATCTCAGAGCAGCCGACAACTCCGGCTCATGTGTTTGCTCACTACGTGGATATGATCAATGACTGTGAAGGGGGGAGCTTCAACTTTTCTGCCATGTCAGCTGTGGGGCCGCTTCAAGGTCTTTCCTTCTCTGACGGCCAAGTGGCAGCGAGTGATTGGACGGGCGATGACATGGCGGGTGCCTTGTGGAACGTGGACAGTCTCTGGCAGTTTTAGGAAGCCAGACTAGTTGGAAAACTATTGGGTTTAGGCTTCTGTTTATTACTCCGTCCAACCCAGTGCTCACCATGACTACTACGACAAGTAGGACTATAAATTCTCAAATATATATATGTATATATATATATATATATATGTTAATCCCAAATCTTTCAGTGACTATCTAAGAGGGAGAGGGTGATTTGGCAGTGTTGTCAGTTTTTCATTTTTGGTCTTTTTATATGTTTTCTTGTTTTTGTTTCCCGAACAGAAAACACGTTTAATAAGTAGTACATATAATGCTTCGAAGCAAATGAAAACAAAAATCAGACTGTTCAATCTTGTATGCGTTTGATTTGGAAAATGCTAAAAAGTGACGAAGTTCATGCATCTTCTAAGTGGAAAGTTTTCCTAACTTAGCTATGAGAAAAAAAATCTATGATATCTACAATATTTCTTCTATTAATTTTTGTGTTCTATCCACAGGAATGAAATCATTCACTTATTGACACTGCTATTCTAACTAAAATATAAAGGTGTGGTCAGTTCAAGGAAACGAAATGGAAGTGACAACTAAGAGGATCATATATCTACACACACACATATTGGTGTGTGTGTGTGTATGTTTAGGGTAGTGTAGTCTATTCATCTAACTTTGAAGGAAAACAGTGAAAAGCAGGGCCTCCACCCACCATCTTTTATGCCATAGCCAGCTAGTAAGAGGATAACGAGCTTTGTCCAAAGTGACTGAAGTGAAAAGAAGAAAAGAACGCATCCAAACTACTTTAAGTTCTTGAAGATATACCAAAAGTTTTATACTTCCTCACAGTTAAAAGCTGATTATAGGTTACCTTGAAACCAATAACCCCAATCCAGAAAAGTTAATCTTATACAAGATGAATATTTTGATTTGACTGAAAAAAATTGATGCAGATATGCACGTGAGAACTAACACATGGCAGGGAAGTAACTTGATAGTCTAGTACATCATCATACACGAATATAATGGCACTTGCCTCCCCTTATAGGTTATCCCCTTCAAGCAATAATTTCACGGCGCAAGTCATAAGGACGCAGAGCTTTCAAAAACTTGCCATGCTCTCCCAGGCATCAACAATTTCAGCAAAACCCTAATACATCTTGGGAAATTAAGAAAGGACCATATTGATAAGATATGGTAGCAAAGACTGAATCAAGGATCTTTCTTCAACCTTTCTTTATAGCGCTCATCCCAAAGTTTTCCTTTATCGAGCAACCTCCCTCTACATTCACTAACTTTAGCATCAGATAGTTATTTCAAGATAGTTTTTTATTATGGTCGGAGATTAATAAAAAACAGCACAAGTTATCCCATCCAACTCAACATCAATACATCTCTTACTGGACCAAGTCATTTTCAAGGGTATGCGCAGGCACACGATCAAATATCATCACTAATTTTGTCAATAAACATATAAGTCCTCATGCTATACAGTGTTGGAAGTTCTATGTTGATAGCAGTCCCTAACTTCATAAAGCCATTGTATTTTTAATACGAGCAAGAAAACATGAAATAGAGTCATGGCAGGATTTGACAGTGAATTGAACTGAGCCTATTCTCAACAACTTGGAATATATAAGCAAAACTTGGTATACATCTCTCCAAACACACACGCTTTTAGCCATTATATTTCTATATGCATACAACGGTTTTGGCTGTTGTAATTTATAAATTTTATAATGTTCTCAAGTAGTGATTTTCCAGGTATTATTTTATCTTTGAAAATACCCACTAACATTAAGATGTTCTTGGCAAAGGGGGCTGCACTTTAAGTTGAAAATTACAGATGCTTTACTGTAAGTGTTTCAACTGGTCGCCAGTTTTGGGTACCATCCATGAAAATGAAACTGATCGTGACCATGGACGGAGGACAATAATTTGTGGCACAAGAGGCCGCCCATGAGATTGATTAAGGGATTCTCAAAGGAAATAGAATTGGAAAAAAGATGGCGAACAACATGAATGAGAGTGACACTATTTTGATGATTAAGAAATGCACTCTCTAATTTAAGAAAATGATGAAACAAGAGAAAGGGCTGACCTACTGGTTTTAGTTAAATTATCCAAACTGATACGTCAACCTCACTGCCAGCCCAATTAGGTAGGAAGTTGTTGCCTTTTTAAACAGTCAAAAACAACATTTAACGGTCGCAAAATTTACTCTCCTTTGATAAGTACTAAAAAGCACCTCAACTAGTTGTTGCCAGCCCAATTATGATTTCTGAACAGACGTCTCTAGAGCTCAACTAGTTGGAATATTTCAGTCAATTAGGCTTCGTGGCATCCATTGATAACCTTTCTCATTAGAGAGAGATCGAGAGAGAATACTGTTAGAACCATACATGACGTCATGGGAACTCTCGTGTTCCAAAAGTAAGCATCTAATTCACATCAACGACTTATTGATCCTTGAAAAGACACATCGTGGCATGTGAGGAAAGAAGCTTATATATTTTCACGTGAAATTGGCACTTTGGGAGCGATATACTTCCCCCCTTTCTTGAGTTCTTTCTTATCTAATGGATCATCTCTCTGTCAGACATGAACGTGAGGAGACTAAACTCTAATTTGCCACTGTAGAGGCTTTTACTTTGCTTAGTTTGGAAGTAGTTCTCGGTCTCTCTAATTGGTTTTCTAAAGATCTTTTGGGCCCTTTGAAGAAAACTTTGGCTCGGGCTGTGTCACTTTCTGTGCAAAGCAGGGGAAATTCACTCTCCCAAGAGAATCATTCCTTCCTCTCCCTTGTAAGAATTTCCTGGTAAGAATTTCAATGATGGATTAGGCCCTCTTTTTCAGTTGTGGAAATCTGCTTGTTTCGGCTGTTCACCATTGACTCCCAGCTGCCAACCAAACTTTCTAATTCTTGGAAAATTCTACGCTCTGGACTTCCTCACAACTACCTTTCTCGATAGGCCCCGTAAGTATCTATTTTAGGAGATCCATTCGATCCGGTTTAACTCTGAAAGTTTATGTTGAATTACACTCATAGACCCTGTAACTACATGGATTAACAAATGTTAATTGGCAGAGAATACCCACCCAAGGATTGATTCTTAAGGAATGTGTAAGAATAGGAAACCATTTTTAGCGCCTTTTTTTTTTTTTCCTAATTTCTCTTTCCAGTATGAGATTCCCTCCCTCAATGTTGTTTACTCCCAAAACACAAATCATTGCCTAAGTAAAACATATACACTGCAACAATTTTTGACATTTTCGTTACACAAGGGATGCAACAACTAAACTAAAATGTCACTTGTCTAAATCAGGAGCATTTCATGTCCATTGCAATCTCAGTTCCAAGATGAGGTCATTCGAGGAGGCTGATGGATTTTTTGAGTGGTGCGAAATACCACAAGGAAACAAGAAGTTAGGAACCTATTCACAGCCCAGACTGTTCCTTCCCTAACTCCTCAGAGATTAATTGTTAATTATGAATTGCTCAAGATTTGAAGTTTCCTTTCAAGGCCATCTGAAAACAGCAACTTTCGTCATGTATGTAAGCAACAATAATGACCGATATCTTGAACTGCTATATTTTCATATTGCACATAGTTCCACACATACTATGATAATATACATAGTTGAAGTCAGTTGTCTTTTGCTTTTTTTTGTTGAGCAAGTAAAAGAACATTCTATATACATACAACTTTCTGAAATATATTGAGCCTGCCTGATAATCATCTGACCTAATTCCCAGTCTTACCGTAGCTATCTCGAAGTCTGACTATCCGACTGAAGACAAGCTTTTCAGAAGTCTTTATCACCCACAAAATACCCTGAATTGAAGCCACATAAAGTTAGATGGTGTGCACAACAAACTCCTACACCAAAGGTGAAGCAGTCACATTAACAAAAGCAGGAGCAGAGTATTAGGATTGCCACTAGGGAAAGAGTAAAAGACAAATCATAAGACTGAAGAAGAAGAGGAAAAAAATAGCCCCACATCACACGACAGTACAAACAGCTTTTAGACAAAACCTCAAGCAACCGCCTCAAAGTTCTCCAAGCATAATGCTAGCTTAGCTGGGAGGCTCTAGAACATGTACTTGGTAGAAATGCCATGTTCATGTTGGACACCAACAATCCTGAACATGTCTCAGACACCCATCCAAATAGGTTGTTTTATTCCTAAATTCATCTTAGAAACATACACTTCATGAACACCTAAAAAGTACATATCCGTTGTTTGATACACTTGTGAAATACATTGATAGTCGGCAAACTAGTGATGAACAACAAAAATCCACATCTATTAGTTTTCCTTTTCCCTAGACTTTTTAATTTAAGAACTCTAGAACAAGAGCTTTCAGTTTTGGCTGTATGTAGAACATTAAAATAGACATTATAATTGTTTTAACACTTCTTTCTTAACATAAAAAAATAGAGTCATAATCTACATCATGTGAGTTATGCAGAAGAGGTGACATCTAGCTAAAAGAAAATGCAAACACCCAGAGCTCTTCAGGAAAAAAAATTAAATACAAAAAATAAGATAAAGGAACAAGAAACTAGGAAAAATGGACACTTCTATGGGGTCATGTCAAACACAAGACATTCTGACAGGCATTTCCAAATACCTGCTGACCACTCATCCAAAATTTTATTATGTTGGACACTTCAAGAAGACTTGTTTCAGAATTGCTTAAACAAATTAGATCTCCTTTATCAGTTTAAAAGATTAGGTTGGAGATCAATTATAAGATAAAAATGATGTCAACTAGAACAAAAATATATATATTAAACTGTATCTGTCAGTCCTTACTCTAATAGATATTTTGGATAGAATACTCTAAAATTCAGTTGTGACAGTTGATTGTTATTGTAGAAATAGAAGTATTTTTTAATATAGAATATTCTTTGTATATCTTAGAAGCTATGCATATTCTGTGTATATTCTTCCTTCTTTTTTTATTATTTTCTTTTTGTATTATTCTCTTCCTCTATAAAGAGAAAATGAGAATTTACATGTAATCTTAAGAATTAGAGAAATATATTTTTTTCAACCTTGTTTAGATGGTATCAAAGCAAGAATTAGGGATTAAATCACAACCGTTCACTGTGAAACCCTAATCTCTCATATTTCTCTGCTATACCCAAGCACTGCCGCCTCCCTTTCACCGGCCACCTTACCGCTGCATCCTCAGGCTACCGCTGCCCGTACACCTGCCGCCACCTCTGAGATCTATCCATCCCGACCGTCGCTGCCTCTACAGTCGCCATCGTTTTCCAGTGGGTTCCCACATCTGGAACGACCGCGGCCTCCTAGCCTCTCGCGAAGGTCGGCTAGTGTCCGTCGCATCTGTCACTGTACTTGTTACCTCCTCTACATCGCACACTGGAGTCGCTCCTATCTGCCATCCTTGGTCGCGTTCGTGCTGTCCCAGTTTGCGCAATAGAGCCGCACATTATAGCTGCCCCAATTAGTGCATTAGATCCACCCTTGGTCACTGTTCTTCGTTACGTCTGTCACCTAGATACGATCTATTGGTCGTTGTTCGTTGGTTTCTATTGTTTAGATTGGGCACCTGGGTACCCAGATCCAAGCGTCCAAATCCGTGAACGGGCCCAGATCTGTGTGCAGATTTCAGCTAGTGTTCCGCTTTGCTTCTGCTGCCTTGATCCTTTTTTAGCCACCATGACTAAATCTGCATCTTTAGTCACTCCGACCCAGCAATCCCACTCTTCTCAAGATTAGTTTCGAGTTTCCCGAAATTCCTCCGACTCACACTCGGTACAGATTACAACTATTCGTCTCAATGGTACCAATTTCCTACATTGGTCTCAATCTGTTCGTATGCACATTCGAGGTCGGGGAAAGATTGGCTATTTGACTGGTGCTACATCAGCCCCAGACAGTAAAGACTCACTGTATGACATTTGGGATGCCAAGAATTCAATGGTGATGACGTGGCCTGTTAACTCCATGGAGGAAGAGATAAGTTCGAACTATATGTGATTCTCTACAACAAAGGAACTATGGGATGAAGTCACTACCATGTATTTCGATTTGGGGAATCAATCCCAAATCTACGAGCTCAACTTGAAACTTGGTGAGATTCGAGAAGGTAGTGATACTGTTACCATATATTTTAATTCTTTAAAGCGTATTTGGCAGGACTTGGATCTCTTTAATACATGAGTGGAAAAACACAAAAGATTGCAAATATTATCAGAAAATGGTTGATGCTAACCGAGTCTTTAAGTTTCTTGCTGGACTCAATGTTGAGTATGATGAAGTCCGAGGGAGGATCATCGGTAGAAATCCACTCCCCTCTCTTAGTGAAGCTTTTTTTGAAGTTCGGCGTGAAGAAAACCGAAGACTGGTTATGTTAGGCAAGAAAAAGAGTGGTGAAAGTGGGCTATTTGAAAATATGGAGCTCGTTACTACTAATGCTAATGCTGGTGGACGACATATTGCGGGTCAACGAAAGGCAGAAGAAAAGCCTCGTGTTTGGTGTGATCATTGCAATAAACTACGCCATACTCGGGAGACCTGTTGGGTGTTTCATGGCAAGCCAGCCAATTGGAAGCTAAGATCAAAGCGATCTCAACCTACTGCCCATGAAGCTGATGCAGAACCATTCAACGAAAGAGTAACTTAATCAACTTCTGCGACAACTAAAGCCTAATCTATCCCCTAGTACACCCAATTGTTCATTGGCCTATTTAGGTAGAAATTCCTTTGTCCTCTCTAGCTCTTTTCAATCTGTTCCATGGATCATTGATTCAGGAGCATCTGATCATATGACTGGTTTATCGCATCTATTCAACTCGTATATTCCTTGTTCTGGTAGTGAAAAAATAAGAATAGCTGATGGTAGTCTTTCACCTATTGCAGGTAAAGGTCTCATTAAACTCTCTAACATTATTGATCTTCAATCAGTACTCCATGTTCCTAAACTTGCTTGCAATCTTCTATCTGTTAGTAAACTCTCCAAAGACTCTAACTGTCGTGTTATCTTTTTTTATTCCTATTGCATTTTTCAGGCCCAGAACTCGGGAAGACGATTGGCAATGCTAGAGAAATAAACGGACTCTACTATTTGGATGGGGATGTCTTACGTAATAAAAAAGCTCACGGGTTGAGTGGTATTAGTTATACTTCTATTTCTAATCAAATAATGCAATGGTATCTTAGACTAGGCCATCCTAGTTTTCCTTACTTGAAATATTTATTTCCTACATTGTTTAAAGGAGTGGATCCTTCTATGTTTCAATGCTAGAGTTATCATTTATCCAAAGATCATCGTGTTAAATTTCTTCCAAAACCCTATTGTCCTTCAAAACCATTCTATTTGATACATAGTGATGTTTGGGCCCTTCTAAGGTATCCACTTTGTCTGGCAAAAAGTGGTTTGTTACTTTTATTGATGACCATACTCGAGTTTGTTGGGTTTACTTACTTGCAAAGAAATCAGATGTACCTAGAACTTTCAAGGATTTTTTCCATCTAATTGAAGCTCAATTTAACACAAAAATATGTATTCTTCGATCTGATAATGGCACTGAATATTTTAATGAATATTTGGGGGTTTTTGTAAAAGAAAAAGGAATTTTACATCAATCCACTTGCCGTGAAACTCCCCAATAAAATGGTATTGCTGAACGGAAAAATCGACACCTACTAGAGGTTTCCATGGCCATCATGTTTTCTATGAATGTCCCTAAATACCTCTGGGGTGATGCAATTTTAACCGCTTCCTATCTCATCAATCGTATGCCCCCTCATGTTCTATAGTTTCAAACTCCCTTACATTCTTTAAAACAACTCTTCCCTCTATGTTGTATATATTCTGAGTTACCCTTAAAAGTTTTTGGATGCACTTGCTTTGTTTATGTTCCTCAAATATTTCGTTCCAAATTGGATCTCACAGCTAAAAAATGTGTCTTTCTAAGTTATGCACCAAATAAAAAAGGGTACAAATGCTTTAATCCTGTCACAAAAAAAACTTATATTAGTATGGATGTGTCTTTCCTCGAAACTCAACCCTACTTTCCCAAAAATCATCTTCAGGGGGAGCATATTGAGAAAGAAGATAATTTTTTACATTATAGTGTTGAGGAGGATAATTCCTTGAAACTCTATGATCCTCATCCTACCATGATTGGTGCTCTTCTCCACTCTGATAAACAACTCAAGGATATAAATGTGCCAAACATTGTGGAACAGGGTGTGTCTGGTTCACTGGTGCCTAGCATGATAGGATTGGAACTAGGGGGAGAATTACCACAAATGGATGAAAATATTCCAAAACCGGAGCTTCAATTTTATACGAGAAGACAAACCCTGAAGAATACTATCAATCTGAATATTCCCCTAACTATTGAACAATCGACGTCTTCGAATGATAGGCCTTCCGATAGTATTTCTTCTTCTCATAGTAATTCTAAACTCATTTCTTCAGATTATTCTTCATTTGACTTGTCTGATCTTGATGTTCCTATTGCTACTAGGAAAAGAGTGAGATCTTGTACCAAACATCCAATTGCTAAGTACCTGTCATACCAAAAAGTGTTTAATTATCATAAGACCTTTCTTTCAAATATTTCTAACCTGCATGTCCCAAGAACAATTCAGGATGCCCTTGGTGACCCTGATTGGAAGTTAATAGTCCAGGAGGAAATGAGTGCTCTTAGAAAGAACGGAACTTGGGAGATTGTGAACAAACCAGAAGGCAAAACAATGGTAGGTTGTAAGTGGGTATTTACTATAAAATATAGCATAGAAAGATACAAATCAAGACTGGTTGCTAAGGGATTCACCCAAACTTACGGCATCGACTATCAAGAAACATTTTCTCCAGTAGCTAAAATAAACTCCATTCGAGTTCTCCTTTCCCTTGCAGTGAATTTTGATTGGTCACTCCACCAATTTGATGTAAAGAATGTCTTCCTAAATGGTGATTTAGAAGAAGAAATGTTTATGGATCTTCCACCAGGATTTGAGAAGAGCCTCGGAACAAACAAGGTATGTCGTTTAAAAAAATCCTTGTATAGTTTAAAACAGTCTTCGAGAGCATGATTCGAAAGATTTAGAAAGGTGGTGAAAAGCTATGATTACATTCAGAGCCAAGTAGATCACACACTGTTCTTCAAGCATGCTAGTGACGGTAAGAAAGCAATCTTAATTGTCTATGTGGATGATATAATAATGACTGGTGATGGCAATGGAGAGATTGAAGAGCTTAAGAGAAGATTAGCTCATGAGTTCGAGATCAAGGACTTGGGTCCTCTAAAGTACTTTCTTGGGATGGAATTTGCAAGATCTAAAGAGGGGATCTTTGTCAACCAACATAAGTATATTCTGGATTTACTCAATGAAACAGGAATGCTTGGGTGTAAGGTTGTTGAAACTCCCATTGAACCTAACTTAAAACTTCAACTTGTCGAGGCCAAGAACGTGGTAGAAAGGGAGAAATATCAAAGACTTGTGGGTAGACTTATATATCTATCCCATACTCGACCAGACATAGCCTTTGGTGTAAGTGTTGTAAGTCAATTTATGCACTCACCTGGTTCACAACATTTTGAAACTACCTACATAATTATGTGGTACCTAAAGGGAACCCCTAGGAAAGGTCTAATTTTTAAAAAGGTTGGACATCTTTATATAGAGGCTTATACAGATGCAGACTGGGCAGGCAGTATAACTGACAGAAGATCTACATCAGGGTACTGCACTTTTGTGGGAGGTAATCATGTTACTTGGAGGAGTAAGAAACAAAATGTAGTGGCCAGAAGCAGTGCTGAAGCCAAATTTCGGGCTGTTGCCCATGGTATTTGTGAGGTCATGTGGATAAAGAGGCTTCTATCAGACTTGAGGGTCTCCACTTCCCTACCAGTTAAAGTTTATTGTGATAATAAAGCTGCAATCTCTATTGCTCATAATCCAGTTCTCCATGACATGACAAAGCATGTAGAGGTGGATAAACACTTTGTTAAGGAAAAAATTGATAATGGAGTAATTTGTATGCCCTACATTCCAACAGTTGACTAAGTGACTGATATTCTTACAAAAGGATTACACAAAACTTAATTTGAGAAACTTGTGAGCAAGCTTGCCATGGAAGATATCTTCAAGCCAGCTTGAGGGGGAGTGTAGAAATAGAAGTATTTTTTAATATAGATTATTCTTTGTATATCTTAGAAACTACGTATATTCTATGTATATTCTTCTTTCTTTTTTTGTTATTTTCCTTTTGTATTATTCTCTTACTCTATAAAGAGAAAAGGGGAATTTACATGTAATCTTAAGAATTAGAGAAATATATTTTTCTCAATCTTGTTTAGAGTTATAAATCTCTAGAGTCTGTTATAGGTGGAGAACCCATATAAGGAGGGGAGGTGTCATTTAGCCAAATCATCCTGGAGATCATCATATATTCTAAAAGATCCAAGAGAGCTTCTCTTACTAAAGTAATCTCACTCTAGTAATACAAGTGTCCTACACTAGGGGGTGATTTGCGCTAAGTGCCAGTCCCAATAGTCTTGGAAAGGCCAAGTTGTGACACTCGACAAACTTTTTTGGACACTTGAGACTTAAGTAATTTTATCTAAAACCTCCCTTGTAAACTAATAATGTGGGATTGGATTGTAATGAATTCCCCAATTTTTAGGTCCTGACAACCTCACCAAGGTTGAAAACTTATTTCACCATAATTCTAACACATAGTGATTCCCAAATATCCTATCTTACTCTACCCCCATATGGTAGTAGCCCTAGATGATTTTCTCTCCTCCAACCATTCCTTGTACCAACTCCTATCTTACTCTGCCCCCAAATATCCTATCTTACTCTGGCCCCATATGGTAGTAGCCCTAGATGACCATGTAAGTCACCTCCTGTAATGATCTTTTCTCCTCCAACTATTCCTTGTACCAACTCTCCAAATCCTCCCAAAATTTTGTCTTTATCTCTTCTGCTAGTCCAACTTATGGTGCATATGCACTAATAATATGTATAGTCTCCTCTGCTAAAATCAATTAGAAATAAAAAAAAATGTGGTTTTATATCTACTACATGTTTCTCCAATAGACATAAATTTCAAGAATTTGAAATTCAAGACCTTCAATAAACATCGCTTGTATAATAGGTTATCAGATAAAGATCAAAAACAAGAAATCCCATATCAAATAATAATTTGTTGCTCATAAATTAGAAGATATCAATTACCTTTTTTTTTTTTTTTCAAATAAGTAAGGACTAATATGATATTAATGAAACCAAAAGACTAATACAACAACCCTTAGAAAAATACCGGCCCCACCCACAGACGAACTAGAAAAAACAGAAACCCATAAAAAACCGCAAGAGAGTTTGCCACAAGGATGCTCGTCGCAAGGGTGTTTGCCACAAGGATCTATCTCGCCGTAAGGATTTTGCCACAAGGATCTATCTCGTCGCGAGGATTTCACCACAAGAATCTGTCTCATCGCAAGGATTTTGCCACAAGGATCTGCCTTGCTGTAAAGATTTTGCCACAAGGATGTGTCTTCGCCGCAAGGATCTACCTCGCCACAAGGATGTGTCTTCATCGCAAGGATCTACCCCGCTACAAGGATCTCATCGCAAGGATCTGACCCTATTGATACTCAAAAATGGGTTAAAAGGCTCACAGGAATCCTCGCCCACGACGACCCTTTGATGCCTAAGTCAGTGTCGGATCAAGATAACTATTCACGAAAACCGTAAAAATGCAGTCAATATGTCGAAATTTTATCGAAATCGGAAGTCCCCATCAACATCCTGTAGCTGGGTATTTATAAGGCACAATTCTCAAGGATGTCTGGTGCTGACATGTGACACTTGTTGAATGGAGTCTGGGTTTCACCAAGAGGAGGCTCATGCCGCAAGGCCACTTGCAGCAAGGCTACTGCATGCCTCCTTGTGGCAAGCCTTCAGCCGCGAGGCCTCTCACAGCAAGGCTTCCTCAAGCCTACTTGCGATAAGCCTTTAGCCACGAGGCCTCTCGTGGGAAGGCTTTAACCGTGATGCCTCTCACGGCAAGGCCGTTGCGAGGCCTTCGCGGAAAGCCTTTTGATGCGAGTCCCCTCGCAGCAAGCCATTTGCCACGAGGCCTCTTGCGGCAGGGCCTTTGCCACAAGGCCCTTGCCATGAGGATTCAAGCACACTGCCGCGAGCCTTTAATTTTTTATTTTTGATTTAAGATTTTTCATTTTTCTTCCTTCCCGATTCTCATGGCACAACACAACTTAATAACCAAGCAGCCTAAAAGAAAGAGAACTTATCAACCAAGAGTCGAAGCAGACATGATGACCTGGTCCACTAAGTAAGGGAAAGATGGCTCCACAGCTTTAAGCCGAGCAACTAACCTGGCTAGCACCAAGTTAAAGATATCAAACGCACTAGACCCCCGATCCTTGAAGACTAACCTGTTCTGCTCCAACCACACTGTCCATGGCACCGCATACAAAAGAGACTTCCAAATCTTCCTCTGCACTTTACCCCAAGCAAAAAAACCTACTGATCAAATAGATATCAGTTACCTTAGCATAACCAATATGAAGATACCCATTGGGTTCTGGTAGAAAACGTGTGAATATTTTCCCTTCTGTCACCTTCAAATTCTTTTTGAGTGTCTCCCTTGAATTACAAGCACTCAGCACAGGATGATCACTAAAATATATTTCAGTATGCACCTTAGGATCCAATAAGTAGTTACACATGTTATATATTGATTGGGCTAGGTGGGTGGTAGAAGAAAAACATCCAATACTCTTGTCAGGGTTTGGGGAGGGGGAGGATAATATCTAATTGTTAAAGAAATGCAAATTTCTCAAAAATGATGAACATGAACATGTTGAGCTAACTTGCTCATATTAATTAAGTTTTGATGATTAACAAAAAGAATATTTTTATTAAATATATTAGGTATAGTACCAAATTATTTTTGATTAATTTATAAAATATTTTTATAGCATATGTATTATCAAAAATATTTTTTAATATATTTTACATTAATTTATAAAATATTTTTTATAGCATATGTATTATCAAAAATATTTTTTAATATATTTTAGATTAATTTATAAAATAATTTTTTTTAGTGTATGTATTTTCAAAAATGATATTTTTCAAAGTATTTCTAAAATGTATAAAAAAATAATTTTGCGAAATTTGGACAAAAAAATTGATTTTCACTATTGTTACAATACTGCTACAGTGACCCCACCGGTCAGAATTTTGAACGTTGCTACAGTACACATTACTGTTGCTACAGTGACCTTGACCGTTGCTACAGTGCCCTTATAGTAATTTCCAGAATGTTTATAAATAGCTCCAAATTCATTTTGGAGAGTATCCATTGCTTATATTGCCTATCCAAAGTACTCAAAAGCTCCCAAAAGCTCTCAAGCTAATTTCCAAGCAATTCGAGACTCTCAAAACATTATTGCACATCCACCGAAGAGTCACAAGACAAAAGGAGAAATGTTCTTCAAATCTTTTACGACAAATCCAAACTTCTCTATTTGAGGTTATAAATTTATTTACTTTATTTATATTTCATTTGCCTTGTATAATTTGTTCTTAATTGCTTATTTGTGTCCAAGTGTGGACACATTATTTGTAACAATTAAATTATCATTGTAGATTGTATAAGTTTCCTAAAACTGTTAAAATCTAGGTGAATTTAGTTTCCAAGGTAAGTTAGAGAGAAAACCTTGGTGTTAGTGGTTTTTTTAGAACCCGTTGTAATCTAGAAGTGTATCTAGTTTTCAAGGTGAGCTAAGTGGAAACCTTGGTGAGATTAGTGGAACCACATGGATGGTTGAGACCTTGAGAGAATGGAGTAAGTGTATGTGGAAACACCGAACCACTATAAATTGTCTTGTGCCTCATTTATTTATTTTTGCTATATCTTGTGGCTTGCAATTTATTAATCTCAAACTCACATATACATAGTTATAAAATCTTAATTTACAAAATAAGTTACAAAATAAGCAAGTTATAGTGCTCCATAAATAGTGATGAACTGACAGTAATGCAATGGTAGCACGTACACTGACAGAAAGGCCTTAAGAGACCATGTAGTTCCAACTTAGAGACAAGGAAAATGGTCAAGCAAATACCCACTCTGAAACTAAACATTGCACCCCTATATGCACTCTTTAATGATTTTTTTAACTTATAAAATGAAAGCAAACACAATACCAATACAATTTTCAATTACCTTTATCAGATTAGAAGTCCAAAAACTTGATATTATATCATGACTCCACTTGAGTAGCCTTAACCATTAAGTTGTCATGATGAAGTTGCTCAACAACCGAGTAAAAGTTGAAATACCTAACAAACAGTTATAAAGATCAGACAGCAGGGTACATTATAGTTTTCCTCAGGTGAAGGGAATATAAAAAATGGATTGAGTTCTTCTTCAGGTGGTTTTTGGGGAGTATCCAGAGCTGTAGAACATTCCTGGGAATACAGAAACAGATCAAAAGTCCCAAACTTTATCATCCAAAAAGTAATCTATATCGGCAACACAAAACCAATGTTTTAGTTAATGGTGTAGCCAATGTAAAATTAGCAGTGTTGAGGTTTTTTCTTCTATCCATAAATCATAAAAATCTTGCTCATATGCCGCCTTTGTGAGGATCCTATTCACTGGGGTTTAAAATGTTTTAAAAAAGTTTGTTTGATTTATAAGCATATCTTTTTTATATGCATTTCCTTCAATCATTAATGATTTCATCTCCCATAAACAAGATTCAACACTCAAAAGATAAGATCAGGGCAAAAGAAAAAAGAAAGGAGAATTAGGCACAGGAAAAGGACAGTGAGAAACGAATAACAACAAAATTTTATGTCATCCTCATATCTCCCAACAATAACCCCATCTCTAGCCTCCCTTTTGACCATCACCCTCTTGAAACCCACTCCAAAAGAAAATTTAGTCACCCACATTCCATCCTCACAAATCCCATGTAAGAGATTTAGAAAGAGAGGCTTCCATAGAAGGGAGAGAGAGAGAGAGAGAAAAGACCTTGACACAGAGAATCTTTACCCAAGGAATCCCTTCCTTTATTGGAGCAACTCTACAAAGTAAACCAAAAGAATAGATCACTCAATTTTCTTTTCTTTTCTTTCTGCTTTTTATAATGCCTCTACGCATCCATATGTTTCCCTAGCGGCAATAAAGGAATGTTATGTCCATTATGGATACTTAGCAACCATTATGCCAACAAATTTTAATACCATCACTAAATCAAGGTGTAATAGAATCAGGAGATGTTCAAACTGTCTTGTAATGACATTACATAATAATTTCAGCCGATTTTTTGAAAACCATGCAAATGAGAGCCATGTTGTTTTGCCCACCTCAACTTTAACAGGCTTCTCTTTCTTCTTTTTGATAGCCATTTCATCATCTTCCGTGGTCCTTTCCCCAAAATGCATGTAAGTTTGCATCTATACGTTGCTGTTCCAGAGACATGATGAACAACAACGAAGAATGAATAGAAAGATAATTAAACACTTCAAATATTGTCTATTTAAAAAGTCTGCACATCATAGCTTATATGTATTACATATAAATAGAATTATTACCTTGACAATCTTTGGATCAGCCCAAGGCTGCCTTTTCCGTACATGACCAAATAGCTCGCCAACTAAGAATACCACAAAATGTGTTAATTAGAACACCATAACAAGAAAAGTCCTTTAGTATTGGAGTTGCAGAATTAAAATGAAATCAGTGGCATTATCAAGAAGTTACAACCGAAATAATGCTCCTAAATATTCGAAGCATTCAAAGCTAGAGCTAAGGACTAATATCTCTCCTATTAGTTAGTTGGTTATTTTTGTTTTGCAGATAGATAATTTGTAAATTTAAATAGATTAGAATTTGTACTTATAGATAGATTAAACTAAGTTATGGAACACAACTATATCAATTATCTTCATTCACCACCATCTCATGAAATTTCTCCATGTGAAGATGGTGTTCAAACTTCATTTCATCATTACTCCGCCAGGGGATATTATCCACTGCCGGTCCCAAGCCCGGATAAAGGAGGAGGGTTGTGTTAGGTAGCCGACAGCCAGCGTAAAACCTAGTCGGATCCAAATATGAATTCTAGACAAACTATCTGTTGGGATGTAACCCACATAGAAGTCTAAAATTCATGTAGCCAACCCCACATAGTGGGATAACGGCTGGATATGTAGATAGATTAGACTTGTACATTAGGTAGGACTTCTATCTCCTAATCATGTATATATTGAGCACTATCAAATGAAACCGATGATCATTATCTTCTCTCAATTAATTCTACATGGTATCAGAGTTGAGTTTTGATTCACTCCCAAGCCTCTTTCGATAAAACACTACTCACCCTTCCTCCTGTAGTGTTTTTCTCCTTTCAGCCACTTGTTTTTCCCTACTCATCAACATAGCTGGCAAGAGTTCTCAATTGTCCGAAATGATCCCTTCACCCACCAACAATCAAGGAACCATTGACAATAATATGTTCACTGTCACTGAACATAAATTGAATGGGCAGAACTACCTACAATGGTCTCAATCGGTCTTGATGTTCATATGTGGGAAGGGGAAGGACGATAACTTAATCAGAGCAACAACCAAACCAAAGGAAGAAGATCCTACATATTGGAGTTGGAAAGCTGAGAATAATATGGTAATGTCCTGGTTTATAAATTCTATGGTGAATGATAAAGGAGAGAATTTTCTTTTATATGATACAGTCCAAGATATTTGGGAGGCTGCTAGAGAAGCCTATTCACATGTTGAAAACACCTCCAAATTGTTTGAGATTGAAAGCTTGCTTGATGATCTCAAACAAAGTGAATCTCATGTGACTCAATATTTCAATTCCTTGAACAAATATTGGTTGCAACTAGATAAGTTTGATAACATTGAATGGAAGTGCACAGAAGATTCTGCAAAGTACAAAAAGATTGTGGAACAAAAGAGGTTGTATAAATTCCTAATGGGCTTGAACAAGAGCCTAGATGGTGTTAGAGGAAGGATACTCAGTACGAAACTTCTTCCAAGTATTCGAGAAGCTTTTTCCGAGGTTCGAAAGGAAGAAAACAGGTTGAAGATCATGCTTAAACCTGCAACATCTAATCTGGAACAGTCAGCATTAGTCACCCGAAGTACTCCACAGAATTTCAAATTGAGGAAGCGACGACCATGGTGTGATCACTGTCACAAAGCAGGACATACCAAGGATACTTGTTAGGAGATACACGACAAACCCCCAGATTGGAAGCCAACACATGAGAGAAGGAGTAAGAGCAACCTAGTATCTATGGAGGAGCCCACTGCAGCCACGACACCAACACTATTTAGTAAGGAAAAGATGGAATGGCTGCAAACCATGTTTGGAAATACTCAAATCAATCAGTCCTCTACCACAGCATCAGGATCTATAGCCCACAAAGGTACTTTTCTACATGCCCTTATCACTAAGAGAGATTTATCCAATGTTTGGGTGATTGATTTAGGGGCTTCGGATCACATAACGGGGCAAATCAATCTCCTATCCAATTTCTAGCCATGTAACAAAAATTGGACCGTAAGGGTGGCATATGGCTCACTGTCAAGGGTTGTGGGAACAGGATCCATTGCTCTCTCTAAGGATATTGTGCATCAGTTCTTTTGGTGCCTAATCTGGATTGCAATCTATTATCTATCAGTAAATTGACATCTGATTTAGATTGTATTGCTAAGTTCTCAAAGAATGTATGTGAATTTCAGAAATGGACTTCGGGGAAGATGATTGGCAATGCTAAGGCAGGATTGGGGCTCTATCTTCTTACAAAGACCAACTCGAGAGGCAACCTAGTTCAGTCCAACACTTATTCAACAATTTCTTCTGTTTGTTTCTCTAATTCTTCTACTACTTAAGATAGTGCAATCATGCTATGGCACTATAGACTAGGTCATCCGAACTTTGTTTATCTTAGGAAATTATTCCCATCATTGTTTAAGAGTCAAGATCCACATAAATTGCATTGTGAAATCTGTCAATACTCTAAGCAAGTTAGGAATAACTATCCTAGTCAAAATTATACTTCTTCACATCCTTTTTCATTGATTCATGGTTATGTATAGGGGCCTTCTCGAATTAAAAATATCATGTGTTCTTGTTGGTTTGTTTTATTGATTGATAACCATACCTGACTTACATGGGTATTTCTTATGAAAGAAAAATCAGAAGTTGACCCTATCTTTCAAATGTTTCATTCTATGGTGGAAAGACAATTCAATGTCAAAATTCAAATCCTAAGAACCGATAATGCCAAGGAATATTTTTCTTCAATCCTTGGATCCTATCTTTCAAACCATGTCATTATACACCAAAGTTCGTGTGTGGATACACCCCAACAAAACGGTGTAGCCGGAAAAAAAAATCGGCATATCCTAGAAGTGGCTCAATCCTTGTTGTTTTTCATCAATGTTCCTAAACATTTTTGGGGTGAAGCTATTCTCACAGCTACTTACCTCATTAATAGATTGCCCTCACGGATTCTAAACCATCAAACACTGAGCCACACCCTCCTCAAATCCTATCGTCACACTCGAATTTTGTCTCATATTCCCTTTAAAATTTTTGGATGTACTGTGTTTGTTCATGTACACCAACAATTCCGAATCAAACTCAACCCTAAATCCCTTAAATGCATCTTCATTGGCTATTCTCCTCATCAAAAAGGTTACAAGTGCTACTCCGCCAAGAATAAGCAAATTTTTAACTCTATGGATGTAACCTTTTTTGAACACCAACCCTATTATCCCAAAAGTAATATTCAGGGGGAGATCCATTCCTACAATTCTCAAAAATATCAGTTTTGGGAAACACTTGCAAGCCCGAGTCCTCAAACTCAGCAACACATTGATCCTATGCAGCCTCAATGGCGAAGCCACGTGAGGCCCAGTGGGGGCAACTACCCCCACTAGGCCAGATTTCTTTTTATAAATTTTATTTTTTACAATGGTTTACAACTGAAAATAAATAAAGTTATATTATAGTTTACTATTAGAAATAAAAAAAAACAAGTATTGAAGAAAGCAAGTATATAATGGTCCAGTAGTAACCATCACAACATTTTTTAAAATTTGCTCATAATTTTATTTTTTTACAATGATGATGCAAAGAAAGCAAAGTATTGAAGAAAATTGTAAAGCAAAGAAAGCAAGTATGGAGGAAATTTATATTGAAGAAAATAAACAAGTTAACAAAGCAAGTATTGAGCAAATTGATGTTGCACAACTTCCTATAAATCCCGAGCTAAGAACTCCAATAATGGATTACAATGTTAATCTTCGAGATCAAATTAGAATAGCCTACTTGCAAAGAGGTCTGTGTCAGCCTCAAAAATCAAGACGATTCATTCCAGATTGGTTCAATGAATTTGGTGATTAGTTGGAATGTAGTATAAGTAAAAATGTTGCATTTTACTTATACTGTTATCTTTTTAAAACAAATAATAGGAAACAAGGAGATGGTGATTCTTTTGTGAAAGAAGGGTTCAGTAATTTTAAAAAGAAAAATAGATTTCAAGTTCATGTTGGAGATGCCAATAGTGCACACAATCAAGCTTGAAACAACTGTGAGGCCTTAATGAATTAAGAGCAAAATATTGAGACAGTTTTCTTCAGGCAATTAGAACAAACATGGTGTGATTATTGAGTTTGTCTGAATGCAGCAATTGATTGTGTTCGACTTCTTCTACAATAAGGACTAGCCTTTCGTGATCATAATGAGTCTGAAAATTCAAATAATCAAGATAACTTTCTTGAAAAATTGCAATTTATAGTATTAAAAGCCGTAAGGAACAATTGTAAAAAGTTTTTATATTTTAAGATTATCATTATTATTTTATTTTTAAAATTATATTTTTTGTATTTAAGTTCGCCCCCATTGAATCAAAATCTTGGCTCCGCCCTAATGTAGCCTGAATAACAAACTGATAAGAAAATTGATCATATGTAGTCTATGCAGCCTAAACCTATGCAACCAGAACCTACCCATCAGCAGCCTAACCAATTGGAACCTGCTCCTACACGTCCTTTCATCAGTCCTCAGCCTTCTCTTACCAAAGAATTTTAGGTTTATTCTTGGAGAAAGTCTCAACAGGAAAGAGAACACCACTCTTGCTCTTGGATTGACCAAGATACTAACCCTAATATTCTCCTAAGTGACAATGTTGAAAAGCTTGGGGAAAGTTTAGACGGTACAGCCACTAATGAAAGCATTAATTAGCCTATTACATTACGAAAGGGAGTAAGATCATGCACTCAGCACCCAATACACAACTACATATCCTACAAGGATCTTTTATCAAAGTTTTGTGTATTTTTATCCAATTTGAATAAGGTGCAGGTGCCAAACACAATTAAAGAAGCCTTTCAACAGCCATAGTGAAAACAGGAAGTTCTTGATGAAATGAATGCCTTAGAGAAAAATGGAACATGGGAGATAACCACACTACCTCTTGGAAAGCAACTTGTTGGTTGCAAATGGATATTTACAGTTAAGTATAGGGAAGATGGGTAGATTTACTGTTTCAAAGCTCAGCCAGTAGTAAAAGGGTTCACTCAATCCTATGGTATTGATTACCAAGAGACTTTTTCCCCGATAGCAAAGTTGAATACCATTTGGATCCTATTGTCTCTAACTGCAAATCAAGATTAGCCTCTTCACCAACTAGATGTGAAGAATGCATTTTTAAATGGGACTCTAGAAAAAGAAGTCAACATGGAAATCCCTTGTGGCTTTGAAACCAATCATACGAGAGATAAGGTGCGCAATGTAATGTCCCAAATCAAAAAAAAAAAAAATTGAATAATTTTATAATTATTTCATGAATTGTTGCATATTTGGTGGCAATAATGGAATCTAGGAGACAATTTAAGTGTACTGAATAGCTGAATCAATAGGAGGGAGCACCCCGAGATGCACATGACTTAAAAGAATGAGATATCCATAGCTAGCATAATAAGACAAGATTTTTAATATCGAGAGGAACCGAATCTAGAACTATTTTTAGTACAGCTTCAGACCGGCTTAGAAAATCGAATTTTCGTAAGAGGCTTCCTAAAAGACAACGGAACCTTCGCAAAATTCAAAGACTATATAAGGAACAATCTTTCAATAGTTTTCGGAAGAAACAAAAGGGTTTAAAGCCAAAAAAACTAAGATTTGGGCCTAAGCGTAATTTTTGAAAATACCTGAAGGAGGTCAAAATGACATTTTTTCTGAAACTTCGGGGGTCAAAGGAGAAGTTTAAATTGTGAGGGTCTTAATAGAAGTTTTGGAAAACTCAGGGGCCTTATGGAAAGGCCCAAAATACATTTAAGAGGTTTGGGGGGGTGAAAGTGCAATTTCTAGAAAAGCTTGGCAGCCATGGCCAACCAAGCTTTCGGCTATCCACTCCGACGCCACTTTTGGCCATGAGAAGCTTGAGGTAACGGTCCAGGGGACCCATAAGCTTGGCCTAGGGTGATCAATGGCCAACCAAAGTGATCATTTTGGACAAAAATCGGCCGAAAGAAACCAAAAAAAATTACCCACTGTAAATCGATTTTGGAGCCATTTTTCGATGGGTTTGGACGGATCTAAGCCATGGGAAAGCCTTAGTGGCCTTGAATAAAGCAAAATCCGTCGTTTTGTGGCTCAATTTGGTCTATAAAAGGTTACCCGAAGTGGCCGATTTCTTTCAAAATTAAAACTCAAAATCGGGCTCGTTTTAAGGCAAATTGGAGGTCGTGGATAAGAGGCTTTTGCTCTAGAGAGTGTGAGGTTCATTTCTGGAGAGTTTCGTGTGTTTTCGAGTGCATTTGATGGGGTTTCGAGGGGTCACCGGAGTTTGAGGCAGGAGGGACCAACCGAGACTGTAAACCCCAGTTTGGGGTATCTCTGAGCATCCTTTCGAGCATCCAGACCAGCCATCGTGATCGACTGGAAGAGAGCTTCAAGGCCGTGTGATCGTTTTCATTGCCAATGATCGTCAGCGTTGGAGAAGACGACCGACGCGTGAAGCTCACGCGCCAACTTTCACGCACAGCCACTCGCCCTAGTACATGCGGGAAGCGTGGCCAGTCAGGTTTTTTCTGAAATCTTTTTTAATATTTTTCAAATTTTATTTTATGAATTTTTTTATAAAAATATTTGAAAAAAATATTGACGTCGGCATTTATTTTGAAATGCTAAAGAAGAAAATTGGAGAAAAAGACAAGAAAATTATGGAAAAAAAAATAGGTTTTGATGTTATTTAAATAAACGTCTTGGATAGGGTGCTTTGGGACTTGAGGTGAAATAGTTGGTACTATTTTCGAGATTTGGCATGAAAACCGAGGTCGTACATGCTTTTCGAATTTTTTGAACTTTGTGAAAGGTAGGTAGTACTATTCAACTGGATTTAGTTTATGAAAATGGCTTGTAAGTGGTTTGACCCCAAAAACTTGATTTTATATAAATGTTTTCATCATGTTGTCATGTCTTGATGTGAACATATTATGTAGATTGCCTTTACATGTATTGATGATAAAGTATGCATATGAGCACGATGAGATTCACGGTCATACGTTGCATGGGTTTGGGATTAGGGACTGGCACCGTTGCTTTGCCAAGTGTGCACCCATACACCCCGGTCTGTCAGGGAGATTGTAAAAAATGGCAGGTAATTTTAAGGTGCAGTCGACCCAAACATGAGAGTTATGATGTTATGTGCATTGCATTCATACATATGCATTATATGATATACTCTTACTTAGATGATTCATCACATAACATCATAAAAGGCATAAAATCGAGTGCAAATAAAAGTTTGCAACGAAGGCATAGAAGTGGAATGAGAAGTAATCTATCCAGGGCATTGCGGGTGAAAATAAAATGTTTTTTGCATTTAGATTCTGTATGAGGATCCTATTATGTACCAGTTATGTTATGTCATGTTGAAAAATTTTTATCATGTTGCAAGTTATGTTGGAAATACTCTTGTTATGATGACAAATAATCTTATATTATTAATTATGTTGAGACGATTATGTAATATTATTGTTGAATGAGGTATGTTAGGTTCGATTCATATCATGATGAGTTATTAAAAAAAAATATATAGTCAAAATTTCCTAAGTTATAGCATACCCGAGAGAGTAAGGTGTTACACACAAATTCAAACAATCTCTCTATGGACTCAAGCAATCACCTAGAGCTTAGTTCGAGAGATTAACATGGGCAGTCAAACAACAAGGGTACAATCAAAGTCAAGCTGATCACACATTGTTTATCAAGCATACATTGGGAGGTAAATTGACCATTCTTATAGTATATGTGGATGACATTATTGTTACAAGAAATGACAACCCTAAAATAAATAATCTCAAGGGAATGCTTGCAAGGGAATTTGAAATCAAGGATCTAGAAAATCTAAGGTACTTATTGGGTATGGAAGTTGCAAAATCAAAAGAAGACATCTCGGTATTCCAAAGAAAGTATACTCTAGACCTACTAAAAGAAACCGGAATGTTGGGTTGCAAATCGACTGATACACCTATGGATTCAACTATAAAGTTAGATCCTGGCAAAGAAAGTACACCGGTTGATAAAGGAAGATATCAAAGATTGGTGGGAAAGTTAATATACTTATCCCATACACGACCGAATATAAGCTTCTCAGTAAGTTGTGTTAGTCAATTTATGAATGATCCTAGAGAAGTCCATATGAAGGCTATCTACTGCATCTTAAAGTATTTGAAATTGACTCCCGGCAAAGGCTTGATGTTCCGAAAAACAAACAATCGAGGAATAGAAGTGTATAGTGATGTTGATTGGGCTGGTTTAATTTGTGATAGGAGGTCAACATCCAAGTATTGCTCATTTATTTGGGGAAATTTAGTCACTTGGTGCAGCAAAAAACAATTTGTGGTCTCTAGGAGTAGCGCGGAGGCTAAATTTAGAGCTATGGCTCAAGGGTTTTGTGAAGGAATATGGTTGAGGAGAATATTTCAAGAACTACAAGTGGTTGTCCCTAAACCAATACAAATACTATGTGACAATTAATCTGTCATCAGCATTGCGAAGAATCAAGTCCATCATGATTAAACAAAACATATTGAAATAGACTGGCATTTTATTAAAGAGAAGTTGGAAAAGGGATGTTTCAGTTGGTTTACACTCCTACTAATAATCAAGTGGCGGATATTCTAACTAAAGCTCTATCGAGAAGAATTTTTGATGAATTGAGCTCCAAACTTGGTTTGAACAACATTTTTTTCAGCCCAAGCTTGAGGGGGAGTGTGGAGAATTAAAATGAAATCAGTGGCATTATTAGGAAGTTACATCTGAGATAATGCTCCTAAATATTCGAAGCATTCAAAGCTAGACATAAGGCTGAATATCTCTCGTTTTGGTTAATTGGTATTTATGTTTTCCAAATAGATAATTTGTAAATTTAAATAGATTAGATTTTGTACTTATAGATAGATTAGACTTGTACATTAGGTAGGATTTCTATCTCCTAATCATGTATATATTGAGCAATATCAAATGAAACCGGGGATTATTCTCTTCTCTCAATTAATTCTCCATGACACTCAGGAATGAAAAAGCAATTTGATCAGTTTAAGACATAAGTTCCTCTCCTCTGCTCCTCCACCCCCCTACCCAAACCAAATGTGGCAACTAGACTAGACATACTAATGTAAAAATCAAACTAGTAAGTACGTTACCCTGCCCCCAAAGTAAAAGTTAAAATCGAACTTTCAATAACATATTAAACATGGTTCTACACCTTAGTTGGACCCAAACTTACTGGGCCTAGATGGCAAAAACAAGACCATAGACAAGCTAATACAATGTATATAAGGCACTATTATGAAAAGGTATATGAAGGTAACACATTTCTGGAACAACAATATCAAGCATAAACCTCATACTTGATGTTCTCTAGATTGAACTATGAATACAAATATATGTTTTTATTCCTAAAGCATATAATAACCGACATAAAAAATGGCATCCCCAGTGCATGAAGCTCCCCACTTTACATGGGTTGGGGGATAGTCGTATTTCTATGCAACCTTCCCTTTTTCTTTTTTTTTCTTTTTTTTTCTGTTAAGAGGTTGTTATCACAATTAGAAGAAACAACTTTACTGTTGCTACAAGGTTTACCCTCATACCAAAAAAAAAATCATTTCTAAACCAAAGAATGGAATGTAAATTATCCTACAACAACTTTAGACACACACAACAATGATTAGAAGCAATCATCAACACCTACTCTATAAGCAACGATCAAAAGCAAATCTATGTCGACTTAGTATATTTTTTGTAATGACCCGGTCCCAAGCCCTGATAAAAGAGGAGGGTTATGTTAGGTAGCCGACAGCCAACGTAAAACTTAGTCGGATCCAAAACATGAACTCTAGACAAATTATGAAAAATCGTTTGGGCGTGGGCGTAACCCTTCATAGCGACGCGCTACACTGCCCCCGTGTAGTGACAAATGAGCTAGGGCCACTGCATCGGCGCCCGGATGTAGTGGTAAATGAGCAAGGGTTCCCGCATTTGCTTGGACGGATGTGGGTAAAGAAGTTAGTTCAAAATCAAAATCAAAATCAAAACCAAAATCAAAATCAAAATAAAAACTAAAATCAAAATCAGAACCAAAATCAAAATCAAAAACAAAATCAAATTCAAAGTCAAGGCCAAAAACAAAATCAAATCCAAAGTCAAGGACAAAAACAAAATCATAGATTAAGGATTGGGTCATGGAACATAGGAACATTAACAGACAAAGCTATGGAGGTGGTGGATGTGATGATTAGGAGAAAAATTAATATTATGTGCCTTCAAGAGACGAGATGGGTAGGGAAAAAAGCAAAAACTTTATCAGAAGCTGGATATAAACTCTGGTACACAGGAACTGATCGAGCGAAAAATGGAGTGGGGATCATTATGGATAAAAGCTTAATAGATGAGGTAGTGGATGTAAAGAGAATAGGGGATAGGATTATTATGGTGAAGATTAGTCTAGGAAGAATAACTATGAATATCTTTAGTACATATGCACCACAAGCGGGGTTAGGTGATGAGATAAAAGCAAAATTCTGGGAGGATCTAGAGGGACTCATACAAATGATACCAAGAGGAGAGAAAGTGATTATAGGAGGTGACTTAAATGGGCACGTGGGTAGAGACGAAAACGGATATAGAGAGATACATGGAGGGTATGGATTCGGAAAAATTAATAATGAGGGTAAATCTATCCTAGATTTTGCTATGGCATATGGGCTCATTATAACCAATACGAGGTTCAAAAAACGGGACGAATACTTAATCACATATAAAAATATCACCTCAAGCACCCAAATAGATTACTTCCTCATGAGACAAGAGGATCGGTTATGTTGTAGGGATTGTAAGGTAATACCGGGAGAGTGTTTGACTACTCAACATAGACTTCTAGTACTTGACGTTCAAGTAAGAAATTGGAAAAGAAAAAATCACATAAAACAAAATCCAAGAATCAGGTGGTGGAATTTAAAAGGGGAGAAACAACTAATCTTCAAAGAAAAATTAAAGGGTAGAAGGGAATGGAATGGAGAAAGACAGACAAACCAAATGTGGAAAGAAATGGCTAATGCTCTGAGAAGCACGGCAAAGGTAGTCCTTGGAGAGACAAATGGTAGAGCCCCTAACCTTAAGGAGTCTTGGTGGTGAAATGAAGATGTACAATTGAAAATTAAAAATAAGAAAACTTGCTATAAGGCGGTATATCAATGCAACAATGAAGAAAATCAAAAAAATTATAAAGAAGCAAAAAAAGTAGCAAAAAGAGCTGTTAGTGAAGCAAGGTCAAAAGCATATGAGAATCTATATAAACGACTTGATACAAAAGATGGAGAAATGGATATATATAAATTAGCTAAAGCAAGAGAAAGAAAAACACGGGATTTAAATCAAGTGAAATGCATAAAAGATGACAATCAAAATGTTTTAGTAAATGAGGGAGCGATTAAGGAGAGATGGAAGGAGTATTTCACAAAATTATTCAATGATGGTGGTAACACAAGAGTTAGGTTGGGACATCTTAGTAACTCCGAAGGGAATGTGAGCTACACATTCCATCGACGCATAAGTTCAAATGAAATAAGGCAAGCTTTAAAAAAGATGAAAAATCATAAGGCAGTGGGACCAGATAATATACCAATAGAAGCATGGAAATACATGGGAGAAAAGGGCATCTCCTGGCTAACGCAACTATTTAACGCGATCCTTAAATCAAAAAAGATGCCAGATGAGTGGAGGAAGAGTATTTTGGTTCCTATATACAAGAACAAAGGAGATGTTCAAAACTGTAAAAATTATAGAGGAATTAAGTTAATGAGTCATACCATGAAACTCTGGGAGAGAGTAATAGAGCAGAGGCTTAGAAAAGAAACAAATGTGTCAGAAAATCAGTTTGGTTTCATGCCTGGCAGGTCAACAATGGAAGCTATATATTTACTAAGGCGTCTAATGGAAAGATATCGGGATCATCAGAAGGACCTACATATGGTGTTTATAGATCTAGAAAAGGCCTATGATAGGGTCCCTAGAGAAGTATTATGGAGGGTTTTAGAGAAGAAATGAGTCAAAATAGCATATATACAAGCCCTTAAGGACATGTATCATAGTGTAGAGACAAGGGTCAGAACATGCGGAGGAGATACTGAACCATTTACAACTACAATAGGACTGCATCAAGGTTCTGCACTAAGTCCATACTTATTTGCCTTAGTAATGGATGAACTCACTAAAGATATTCAGACAGATGTGCCATGGTGTATGCTATTTGCAGACGACATAGTGTTGGTGGATGAAACAAAATAAGGAGTGAACACTAAGCTTGAGTTGTGGAGAAACAATTTAGAATATAAGGGATTTAAATTAAGTAGAAAGAAAACAGAATATATGGAATGCAAATTTAGTAAAAATGCAAGAGTGAATGATGTTATAATAAAATTAGAAGACCAAATCTTACAAAGAAAAGACCATTTTCGATATTTGGGATCAGTGATTCAAAAAGATGGAGAAATTCACGAGGATGTCGCACATAGAATTAAGGCAGGTTGGCTAAAATGGAGAAATGCATCGAGAGTGTTATGTGATGGTAAAATCCCATTAAAATTAAAAGGAAAATTTTATAGGAGAGCTATAAGACCAGTCTTGCTGTATGGCTCAGAATGTTGGGCAGTCAAATACCAGCATGAGCAAAAGACGAGTGTAGCGGAGATGAGGATGTTAAGATGGATGTGCGGACATACAAGAAAGGATAAAATTAGAAATGAAGTTATTCGTAATAAGGTAGGAGTAGTGCCAATCGAGGAGAAGATGAGAGAGACTAGACTAAGATGGTTTGGTCATGTGAGAAGGAGACTAAGAGACGCTCCTGTGAGGAGAGTTGATGAAATGCAATAATTAGTCACAAAAAGAGGTAGAGGTAGACCCAAAAAGACTTTGGGAGAGACATTAAAGTTCGATATGAAGTATATGGATCTAAATGAAGATATGACAAACGATAGAGATACATGGAAATCTAGAATTCATGTAGCCGACCCCACATAGTGGGATAAAGGCTGGATATGTTGTTGTTGTTGTTAAAAAAAAAATCATGTTCAATCCCATAAATAAACTTTATTCTCACAAAAATCTCCTTTTCACCCTTAGTCTAGCAATTTAAATGAAATTCTAGAAAATTGGCAAAAATTGCAATCGCATGGAACATGGTCTAGCTTGAACCTAAATACCATGAAATAACAAAATGTCGAAATTGTAGAAAATAGATTAAAAGATGTAGGAGGAACAAAGAATAATACTTCTCCCAATTCCTTGAACTAAATATTACATCCCCTATTAATAGGGAAAAAGAATACAACATAAGAAAGATAAACAATAGGGATAGGATGTACACTATACAAAATTCAAAGATACAGAAAACAAGAATAGGAAATATCTAAATCTGTACAACTTCTTTCTAAATACCAAAGATAGAATCTGTGCTAGATTAGAAATATTAGACCAAGAAATCATAATCCAGTTCTCTCCATAATCTCATGAATCAGTCAACACTCCCTCTCAAGCTAGTGAATATTATCTACCATTCCTAGCTTGCCTATAAGCTCTTCAAATCTTTGTCAATAAATCAACTAATTGACTTTCTAAAGTAACAAAAGGTATGCAGATTTCTCTAGTCTCTAACTTTTCCTTGATAAAATGGCGATCATTCTCAACGTGCTTGGTGTGATCGTGTTGCACTGGATTATGTGCATTGCTAATAGCTAATTGATTGTCACAAAATAACTTTATTACACCATGACAAGGGATATGTAGATCATCTAGCATAATTTTTAACCACAATAATTCACATAAACCAAGAGTTATTGTCTGAAACTTAGCTTATGCACTAGACCGAGCCACTACATTCTGGTTTTTACTTCTCCAGGACACCAAATTTCCTCCTAAGAATACACAATAGCCTATAGTAGATCTTCTATCCACAAAAGAACCTCCATAATTAGGATCTATGTACCCTATAACTTCCAATTCTTTTCCTGATTTGAACAAAAGACCTTTATCTGGTGTTGTCTTTATATAATACAAGATTTTTCTCACTACTTGCATATATTCTTCGGTTGGACTGTGCATAAATTAGCTCACCAAACTGACAACAAATGCAATGTCAAGCCTTGTGTAAGATAAGTAGATTAACCGACCCACTAACCTTTAATACCTCCCTCTGTCTACCATTGGGCTATCAAATTTTCCCAACTTGAGATTTGGTTCCAATGGAGTACCAACTGTCATGCCACCTAACAACCCAATTTCTTCCAATACACCCATGGTGTATCTTCTTTGGGAAAGAAAGATATATTTTCTTTGGAAAAGAAAGATACCATCCTTAGAGTAGGCTACTTCTATGCCCAATAAATACTTAAGCTTGTCAGGGTCCTTTATGTCAAATTCTCGGGTCAAATTCTCCTTCAGGTGTTGCTATTCATCAATATCATTCCTGGTGACAATAATATCATCTACATACACAAGTACAGTTGTTAGATACCCTACTTAGAATGCTTAATAAACAGAGTATGATCTCTTCTACTTTGCCAATACCCCATTTGTTTCATATCCTTTGAAAACCTATCAAACCAGGCCCTTGGGAATTGCTTTAATCCATAAAGAGCCTTTTTCAATTTGCAAACTTTACCTGATACATCTCTAGTGAAACTTGGAGGTGGCTCCATAAAGACTTCCTTCTCTAAATCACCATGTAGGAAAGCATTTTTTACATCCAATTGCATTAATTTCCAACCACAATAACTAGCTAGAGATATAAGTATTCTAACAATAGTCATTTTTGCCACGAGTGCAAATGTTTCCAAATAATCAATGCCATAAGTTTGTGTATATCCTTTAACTACCAACCGAGCCTTATACATTTCCAATGTACCATTTACATTATACTTCACATTAAACACCCATCTGCAACCTACAGGTTGAATTCCCTTCGGTTTAGGCATCATCTCCCAAGTCTGATTTTTCTCCAAGGCTCTCATTTCTTCTTGCATGGCTTGTATCCAATTCTAATTTTGTAATGCCTCCTCTACTGACTTAGGAATGGTTATGGAATTAAGGGAAGACAAGAAACTCGTGTTGGGATGAAAGGCGATGATAGGAAATGAAATTGGCCATAAGATGTTGTGTGCAACTCCTTACTCATTTTATAACAACAATAGGCAAATCTAAATCACTGTGAATAGGTTCAGAATGGATAGAAGACCGGGATAGTTTAATACTTGATCTTAGAGTAGATAGTGGTCCTTGCTTTGCACATGAAATAGGTCGAACCCTTCTCTTGTAGACACAGGGTGAACCTTTGAATCTGGTAGGGGATGGCATCACTGATTGGTCTGGAATAGAAGGACCAAGAGATGATGATGATAATAACTCTCCCAATTCTCCTACATCCGAGGACTCTTGTATAGAGGGAATAGGTAAGGTAGATGAGTCAAATTCTCATGTAGGGTATGGTTGAGAATCCAAAGACAAGTCCAATTTAGGCAGATTAGGCAGATCATGGTCACCATCTACTCTCTCCCCTTGGGAACTAGAAAGAAAAGGCCCAAAAAAGGACTGAGTTTCAACAAAAGTCATATCTTTAGAAACAAAGAATTTGCAAGTGGGAGGATGATAACACTTATAGCCTTTTTAGGTAAGAGAATAGTCAATAAAAATACACCCTAAGGGCTCTAGGATCAAATGCGTCCATATGGTGTTTAGAAATGTGAACAAAAGACACGTCCGAACACTTTGAGAAAGAGAGATATACGGAGACCAAGTTCAGGAAAGTGAGAAGAAAGGCACTAGAAAGGACTAAGGCGGTTAAACACTTTAGAAGGAACCTAGTTTATCAAATAAGTTGTAGTGAGCACTACTTCACCCCAAAAAGATTTAGGAACAACATGTTCATACAAGAGAGTTCTAGTCACATTAAGGAGGTGCCTCATCTTTCTCTCAGCAACTCCATTTTGTTGCGGAGTATCAACACAAAAGGATTCATGGATGATACCCTCTTGTTAAAAGAATTGATTTAAGTGGTGATTAAAATAATCTCTTGAATTATCAATTTTAGATCTTTTAGTAGAAACCCCAAATTGAGTAAGGATCATTCTATGGAATAAAGGTAGGATGTCACTGATGGCTACCTTATCCTTTAGTAAGTACACCCAAGTCATTCATGTGCAGTCATCGATAAAGGAGATAAACTATTTAGCAACAGAACAATTGGGAACTTTAGAGGGCCCCCACACATTAAAGTGCACCAAAAGAAAGGAAAAGAAAAGAATTTATTACTAACAGCATAAGGCACCCAATGATGTTTAGACATCTCACACACATCACAATGGAAATTAGTAATATCTAAACCCTGAAACATAGTAGGAAACATAGTCTTTAATATATGAAAATAAGGATGTCCTAATCTAAGGTGCTGAAGCCAGACATCAGTTTTGATAGAGGTAGATTGAGAAAAACAAGCTATAATAGGTTGAGCTCCTACAGATGGCTCACAATTCCTTTGTAAGTAGTACAACCCATTTTGTGCCGTAGCAACACCAATCATCTTCCCCGTGATCAGATCCTGAAATAAAGTACGAGGAGAAAATATCACATGATGATTAAGATCTTGAATGAGTTTATGAACTGAAAGTAAATTGGTAGAAAGACTAGGCACATGAAGCATATGTTAGACATGACAGGAAGGGTTCAAACACATACTCCATTGTCCGACTATAGGAACCATATGGTTATTAGCTACTGTAATTCTTTTGGAGTTGGTTGTTGGTTTATATGTCTTAAACACACTTAGGTTAGGAGTCATGTGATTAGTAACTCCAAAATCCAAGATCCACAACTCATTCCTAGTAGTGTGTGAGGCAATAGAGAATTCAAAATTAAAACACATACTTGCTTAGGCTAGAGAGCATGATCCTCCTTGAAGAGTCTTTAAGAATAATTTCAACTTACTGATTTCTTTTGCATTTAATTCTCCCAAATCTAAGGAGACAGTAGAATCGTCTTTCTCAGCTAGTTCCTCTGGTTCTTTAGTTATAAGATACACCTTTGTTTGACTCTTAGGCTACATATTCTTATAAAATCCTCGCATTTTGTTCAAAACAACATCTTATCCATGCAATTTAAAGCATGTCTCCCTTGTGTGTTTTGGCTTCTTACAATAGGAACACCATAACTCCTCCTTGTTTTACTTAGAGGAAGACATATCTCTACTTTGTTGTGACTTAGTCCATGATCCTTGCACCTTGTTAGACACCATTGCTGACCATTCCAGATTATGATCATTAAACATAGCTACCTTTTTATGCTCCTCACTAGGTACTATAAAATAAACTGTTGGACCCCACTAGGAAACTTCAGGACTGAGTGCTTACCACCGTGCCTAAAGCTATAGTTATTAATAGAGGCGCAACTCTTTATCCATATCCACACTGTGGGTGCAACCTTCTCTCTAGGCCTCACAAACAAACAATCCCAAAAAATAGTTGCTAGGGCATGGGTTATGGACCAACAATCCCTTCCCTCATAACTGCACTGGGCTATGGGCTATGGATCACCAAAATCCCTTCCCCACTCCCCCAGAATTGCCCCGAATAAGACTCGAACCTGTGACCAGCTCTAATACCAGTTGGATCCCACCAGGAAACTTCAGGACTGAGTGCTTACCACCGTGCCAAAAGCTATAACTCTTAGTAAAGGCGCAACTCTTTATCCCTATCCACATTGTGGGTGCAACCTTCTCCCTAGGCCTCACAAACAAGCAGTCCCACGAAGTAGTTGCTGAGGTATGGGCTATGGACCAACATAAACCCCATTCAAAGATGACATCTTTTTCCTGTTAAGGATCTATGCTCTTACCTGATCAAACTCATAATTAAGCCCAACTAAGAATTCATATTCAATCTCTTTCTAGCATAGAGATTAGAATAATAACATCTTTGCTACATACCATTTTATTGTCCAGATAATGGTCTAATTCAAGCCAAAAACCATTCATCCTATTGTAGTAGTCAGTCATAAGCAGGGATCATTGCTTTGTGTTACTAATTTTTGTTTTTATTTCATAGACAACTGATGCCTCTTGCACCTTAGAATAAGTTTTCTTAATTGTATCCCAAATGTCCTTAGCTATAGATAAAAACATATAGTTCTTGCTTACCTCGGGTAGTATTGAACTCCAAAGCCATGACATTAGCATTGAATCTTCTATATCCCAAGCAACAAATCCTGGATCTGAGACTTTAGGTACTGGACTAGTAAGGTGAGCAATCTTCCCCCAACCCTTTAAAAACATTATCACCAACTGAGACCATTGAAGGTAATTCCCACCATCTAAGCGGTGTGAATGGTGTATTCCTGGCAGCTCACCAGTAGGGGCACCACCGATTGGTTGTTCGATTGGCATAGCTTCTTCCGTTGAGAAAGGAGAAGCCATTTCAGAAATTTTGGACATCCTATGGGATTACAACAAAAAATAGTAAAGGAAAAACAAAGTATAACCGTGGCAATGAAGGCTCACAACGAATGATTCGAGATAATAGGCTCTAGTACCATGTAGAAAATAGATCAAAATATGTAGGAAGAAGAAAGAATAATACTTCTCTTGATTCTTTGAACTAAATATTACATCCCCCATTAATATGGAAGAAGACTATAGCATTGAAAAGATAAACAATAAGGATAGGTTATACGTTATACAAAAATTAAAAGATACAGAAAACAAAAATAAGAAATATCTAAATCTGTCCAATTTCTTTCTAAATACCAAAGATAGAATTTGTGCTAGACTAGAAAGATTAAACCTAGAAATCATAATCCAATTCTCTATATAATCTCGTGAGTCAATCAACAAAAATAAAATTATTACATGTCCCAATTGAGTCTAGTCGTTTACGAGAATTCTAGAAAAACTAAGGCATAGAAAATTAATATTAAAGAAACATCTTTTATCCGACCATTTTTTCTTTTCCCCTCAATATACTTGGATCACATATTGCCATATTTGAATATGTTGAATTAGGTGATGAACAACCTAATAGGACTTCCAAAACAATTTTCATGCATATGATCAAGCACATGATATACATATAGTATTTACACCTAATTATGATAAATAAGGTAATAATCACCGTTTATTGTTTATCAAGTGAACTACACTTTTTGGTTAAGGACAAAACACCAAGCACCCTCCTAATAACAATGTATCCCCCCGTCTATCCACCAAGTCATAATCAATAATGATATGGCCTGCATGTTTGCCATTAAAAATGTGTTCTAATGCAATAATCATAAATTTCACATGCACAAATTTCAAAGGTGTAGTGCAATTTATGCCAATTACAAGGTTCTGTTGCAATTTGAATGGAATCTGAGGTCATATACATAATAAGAGAAATTAGCGAGTCTGTGTACAATAACCTAGAACTCGGGGGGGTGGGGGGGGAACTTTAAAACTTTCTAGAAATTACTGCCACCTCACCCCTTCTTTTCCGTCAACTCCTTCGCCGCAAACAAGCCCCCGGCCAAAGCATACCGCCACCTTTCATCGCCAGACCACCTCCGTTCGCCTCCTACCTCACCGCCGACTGTCGTCCGCCACTCCTCGTCTCCAAAAACGGCTGAGACGCAGCTTGTTCGTCGTTTCCGGCAAAACAGGGTCACCTTTGACAGCAGCCTGACACCCCCTTGTCATCGCCGGTCACCTTTGACAGCAACTGTGTTGTCCTTCTCACGTCCATCGTCTCCCTCAAATCTGGTCCAGATTTGTGTATGCGAGTTGTGTGTGCCAATTTTCCCACAGATTTTTGCCAAATTTGGCTTATTTTCTTAGGATTTTGCAAGATTTCTTTGTCATTTCAAGTTTTAAATCCACTATGAACAAAACCAAGAGATTTTTCAGATAAAATTTGGCTAATTCTCGAATTGTCCAGTGGGTTTGGCGATAGTCCACTTTGGACTTTTTTAGCTTATTCTACTAATTTTCGATTGGGAAATTCTATTTGTAACCCACAAAATTACTCAGTATAACCCATTTCAATAAATTTATATTTTTACTCTTTATAACCCCAAAAATTACTATTTATAACCCATAACTTACCAAATATGCCCTCACAGCAAATCAGCCACGCCATTTCTCACCATTTTCAAACCAACCCTAACAATCTTCTGTCATTGTTTTGCGAGGAAGAAGAATCGGACTGAAATCAGGTAAGCTTCTGTTAATTTCGTCAATAATCGCACATGGCATCTTCTTCATAGCCGCGATGGCAGCCACCATGGTCGGCTTCTTCATCCGCGGACCTCCGCACCGCGAGGTGCGGGGGGTTTCAGAAACCCCCCTCCCCCACCCTGGCGAAACCCCCCTCCCCGCCGAAATCCCCCTCCCCCACCTTGGCGGCGACGATGGCAGCCACCATGGTTGCCTTCGTCGCTCGCCGACTTCCGCATCGCGGCTGACGAAGGCGGCCATGGTGGCTGCCTTCGTCGCCGCCAAGGGGGGGAGGGGGGTTCTGAAACCCCCGCACCTCGCGGTGCGGGGGTCTCTGAGACCTCCGCACCTCGCGGTACGGAGGGATCCGAATCCCCCGCACCGCGAGGTGCGGGGGTCCGAATTTCGGGTTGGGTTTCTCCATCCCCAACCCGACCCTATATCTATTTTATTTTTTATTTTTTTTAGTTATGTGCAATTTGAATTTTTTTTAAAATATCATTTATCTCATATTAATCTAACATGTTATTTTTTATACATATAATTTTAATTTTACACTTCACTTTTTTAATAAATATAATTATTATTAATCTTATTATAAATAATTTTATTTATCATCATGCATTTAGACATTTAATATAACATTCTTATATGAATTAAATTAAATTTGTAGCAGATTATTATTATTTTAAAAATAACTAATATGGTACATTCATTTATAGGTATGGCACGTACTCGAGGAGGAGGAAAAGGAGTTCGCCCATCTTCATCTCGTCAGCGTCCGACAGCTTCTACGAGGAGGAGGAGGGTAGAGGGTCATGATGGTCATTCTGTAGCTGATACATCTATCTCAGAGGCACATATTTCTGAGCAGCCAGGTACTCTAGACTCATCACCTCCTAATGCTCAGCCATCTACTAGTGCTCCGGAACAGCCATCTACTAGTGTTCCAGAGCAGCCATCTACGAGTGTTCCGGACGTTAGTACTGAATTATTTTTGGGAGGCCCTGAAGATCCATCCATTTTAAAGAGTTTTAAAAATCATGTTGCTGTTAGCATATGGGCTGGAGAGGTAAGTAATTATGAAAATAATTTTACATTTAAAATAATTATAATAATTTTAGTAATTATTTTTTTATTTTTATGTAATAGGAAAGAGGTGTGTTAAAGTGCAATAGCCATGGACAAAGAATTCCTGATTGGCCATTAGCAAATCAGCAACGTATTTATGATATTGTTGTAAGATCTCAGTTGGCACCTTTGATAGAATCCACGTATCGATTTGTGAATCCTACAGTTGTGTCAGCCTTTTCAGAGAGATGGCAACCTGAGACTAACACATTTCATCTACCATTTGGTGAGATGACACTCACGTTAGATGACGTTGCTACTATTCTGAAGATACCAGTTGCTGGTAGCCCTGTTTCAGTCCCTTATTTGACAGGTAATGAAGCTCAAAACTTACTTTGTCGTTTACTTGGGGTCTCAATAGTAGAAGCAGCAGGCCAGATAGCTGAGACTCGGGGACCATATGTGAAATTAGATTGGCTGCGAAGAACATTTATGAACGTACCAAATTCAGCTCCGGATGAAGAGATACAATGCCAGTAGGGCGTATTTGTTGTTTTTATTAGGTTGTACATTATTTGTGGATAAGAGTGGTAGTATGATTTCGATTTCCTATCTTGCATTGTTGGAAGACTTGAGTGTATCTGGTACGTATGCATGGGGGGCTGCTTGTTTGGCATATTTATATAGGCAGTTGGGTATCGCGAGTAGAAGAGATGTCAAGGGAATATGTGGATATTTAACATTACTTGAGGTAATTATTTAAATTTTATTATTATGTGCATATTTTTACTATGTCTTTCCATATATCTTAACAATTATTTACATTAAATGTACACAGGGTTGGATATATGAACATTTTTCATTGACTAGAAGTAAACATAACTTATCATATACTGACGAGTTGCCTAGGGCTCACCGTTGGCTTCCTGTTCGTGAGTACGATTCTTTGCAATCTTTGAGAGAGCGACTTGATGATTTAACTGAAGATCAGGTATTTTGTTCACATATTATATTTTGTAACTTAATATTATTCGTTATTGAAATACTGAAACATGTGCAGGTCATATGGACACCATATAGGAGGCATCGTGCTCAACACCCACTGCATGAGATTGCGTTCTTCTCCGGATGTCTTAAGTGTGGAGGTGTGATTGAGCCATATCATCCAGAGAGAGTTCTGCGACAATTTGGGCATATGCAGACTATACCTCCACCTCCATTATCCCCTATTGAAGCCAAGCGGGGTAGAGCTACGACAACATATAAGGTAATTTATGATTTTATCAATGATAATTGGTCTCGCTGGGATTTTCACTTATTGCCAGCACACCGTCGAGGTAGACTTGCCCAAGTGCCATGGGAGTGCAGTGAAAACTACTTGGCATGGTATCATCGTATTACGCATCGAGTCATACAAAATCCTACATATAGATCCGGGTTTGATAGAGGTGATCAAGATAGAGTGACCATTACTGATGTGGTAAGATTAATTTTGTAATTATAATTTTTTTAAATATATATTTTTAAATATATTATGTTTAATTTTTTATATTTAAAATAATTTTGTTTTGTAGCGCATCATGGCATCACTGTCTCCTCTTAGGCAAGTCATATCAGGTGGATCCACTCTGGATGTAGATGCGTGGAGACGGGCATGTCTTCAGGTATATGATATTTTGACTGTTCCTACTGGGTCTTCTTCTAGTGGGTCTCATGCATATACAGTATTTCACGAATCGACGGTGGTTACATCACCTCCGACACCAATTATAAATCCACCATCTACGAGTTCAGATCCACATCATCCAGCCCCAGACCCCCCTCAAGAGACAAGAAAAAGGACTAATAGAGATTAGTTTTTTTTTATGTAATTTGAGACTATCTGTATTTGCTATAGTGAGCAGAGTTTTATCTATTTGACTGTTTCTGATGAGGTTTGGATATGTTGCCAAGATATAAATGGTGCCAACCTTTTTCTGTTTGTATTTCATTTTCGTAGTTTCTTTAAAAATGATTTTCATAACTCGAATAGCTAACCGTGTTATCTTAGAAAGTAATTCTATTATTACTAACAAAACTTATTTTAAATACTTATATGTGATATCTATAATTTTGTGAATAGAAAATCTATAAAACAAGATATTAGTGCAATATAATCCATAAAATAAAATGCAAAAGTATACACAGTATAGAAAGGCTCAGATATGGACAACAAATCACCATTTAGGTAACTCCAAAAATAAGACCAGTAAGCCCAACGAAACCCAGCCCCAAATCGTCCAACCGTCCTCCTTTCTCGGCCAAAAGCATGGCTATCATACGCAATGGGCAAGGCTTCTCCATCTCTTGAGCAAATGGGCTTACGCCCATTTCTCCTCTAAAAAGATAGTAAATAGGCTTATGGACTTCAAATTGGGCTGCCAATAAGTGGTGATATGGGTTAATGTTTCAATCACGGGCTGAAGCCTATGAAGATTAAACTTGTCCAAAAAATCATCATCGCCTTGAACCTTATTCGGAAACACAACCTAAGAATCATGTGTCAGATAAGTCAAAAACTTCTTGTGTTGCCACATCTTGACCTACTAGAGATAAAAATGCTTGAATTCTAGATATGTATGGTGTTTTCCAATCACGTGTATTATCACATCGGTTTCTGTACCAATTCAGTGCGACGGGAGGAATTGGTGAGCTTGGCTTAAGGAATACCTAATAAATGACATGCAACAAAAATTATTGTTAAAATAAACGCATTAAATCCACAATATAAACAAATAAATACCAAAATAAGTAAGAATACCTGCACAAAATGACAGTCATTCACAAATCCTATAGTAATCATCCTGTGCTGTACTGCTGGAGGCGGGATTGATCTGAGTGAAAGATATGTAAGACACTGGATCCGTGACAAATGCACCAATACGACATTGTATTTTGAAGCAACTAAATGACCCATGTCAGGTAAAGTCATCCAATGCTCGCACGGTGCAATATTATCAAAGCAATACAATATATGTAGTAACTCATCCACACGCATTTCTGATCCATATAATTGCGTATACATCGCACGAAAAGATTGCAACTCTCCTATCAGACTAAAACGAATATCTCTCCAATTGTGCTCACTCATACCAAGTAACCCTGCTATCGCGCGAAATCCACAATGTCCATCTGATTCTACATTAACAATACTATGCAAGAACGGTTGTATTTGTGGTGGGAAACAATCATCATACCCCTTGAGTCGGTTGGTGTTTCTCTTGGATATCCATGTTGTTAGGGATCTACTGTCTTGACCAGATTGAACTATTTCAAATAAGGACAGATCACGTTTGGTGGATGTATCAACCTGAATTTTCTTCTTCGATGCTGGCTTACCCTTCGTCCTAACTTTCATGATTGGTGGTTGTAGTGAAGTTGTGTCTGGATTAACTATTTCTCTCAACTTTTGCTTTAATACTTGCTTCATTGGCTCCGGTTCTGAATTAAACATTTTATATATACTCTCTATTTCTGGCTCAATCGTTATCTGCAATGGCACACCATCATAAGCTGACTGCACTACCTGCAACCTTGTCCAATGAGGATGCACAGTTGACAAAGGAATTGGCCGTCCTTGTACCATAAACTCTGCAATTTCATGTGCACAAGGTAAACCATATGTGCTTTTAATCACACATCCACATGAAACTTTGTCTATTCCAATTTTATGAGCAAGTTGTGACTGCATTAGTACCATATTCAATGCACTTCTCGATATAACACCTCGCAATTCTCTAAAAATTGCTGGCTTGAAGTTATGTTGCACCAACGTTAAACTTTTTTCAAATGACCCCTTAATCTCTACATGTTGCAACTCAATAAGACTGTTAATAATTGTCCATGATGACTCTAAGTCACCTTGAGAAGATCCAAGATGTCTCTTCAACTTTGCATGTGCACTCTCAGCCCTATTCGTAGTAACGTTGCCAAAATGCATTATTCTATTTGTCCATGCTGCAACAAATTTTTTCTTATAATCATTCAACCATGTCTTTCTCACATAATTAAGTGCATTCTCATATGCATAGTACTCAAGTGTTAACTCATGCAAACGACGTTCATATTCATCCTCAGTCGACGCAAAAACAACCAGGTTCCAACTTAACATAAATTTCTCCCATGTCTCCTTTCTATCAAATAATTTCTTACATTTGGCGAGCACATTTTTTGATATATGCCACCTACACAACAAGGTGCTCGTGGTTGGAAACACTTTTTGTATTGCATTCATTAATCCCAATTCTCTATCGGTTACAATTACTCCTGGATATGTATTATGAGTCATTAGACTCTTTAATTTCTCCATTGCCCATGTGTAATTATCCTCATATTCATGATCCATAAATACGAAAGCAATAGAAAAAGTTAGTTCAGTTGACGTCACACCAACGATCTCTAGCAGTGGATACTTATATCTATTAGTTTTGTATGTACAATCCATTATTAACACATGGGAAAATGTTTTATATAACTCTATAGCCATCGGATGAGTCCAAAATAAGTCTGTAATACAATTTGATAATGTATCACTTCTATGCCACTCCACATAATTACAATCTTTCAATTTTTTCATCAACTGTTGTATTTGTGATCGACCACCTTTATCCATGACTCTATATCTCTGTCGTGCATTATATATAGTTTTGACGGTACTCACATTTTTTTTATCTTCTGCCTTTAACGTCATTAAAATATTTCTTGGCTTCACAAGATTGTTAGACATTGTTATCATAATTTGTTTCTCTTTCTCTGTAAGTCGACCAGCATATGAATGACCCTCAAGTTGAGCTGTTGGTAAATGGTTATGCAATCCACATACAACCTTCAATATCCAGTGTTCATTTGACAATTTAACACCAAGTAACTCAAATGGACAACCACACTTTTTAGAACCTGTCATCCTACGATTTGTTTCTCTTATTGTCTCATCTCCTTTTTTTAATGATTTATAGTTTCCACTCCGTTCACAAGCAAGACGAACTCTAGGTTTTCTTCTTATACCCCCAGATTCAGAACCCTTTATAATAATAACCATTCCATTTTCTTTTCCAACTGTCTTAACCCATTCAATCAGTGTTTCCTTATTACTGAAAATCTCATTCCTGACAAAAGTTTGACTAGCATCAAATGATACACCATTCTCATTCTCAAAATTCTTTAAATTTTGATGATCAAATCCCTATTATCAAAACAAACATAAGATGCATCAATTAAAAATGGGTTCTGCTTTAAACAAAATATATAAATTAAAAATAACAAAATTTATATAAACAGAGAAAAATTTTAAATTTTAAAATATTACGGCGCTGAGTTCCCCGACTCGTAGCTATCGGGGAACCTTGGGTTCCCCGACTCGTTGCAATCGGGAACTCAAGAGTTCCCCGACTGGTACGAATCGGGGAACCCAAGGTTCCCCGACTCTCACCAGTCGGGGAACCCTTGGGTTCCCAACTCGTTGCAGTCGGGAACCCAAGGGTTCCCCGACTCCGACTCGCACTAGTCGGGGAACCCTTGCGTTCCCGACTCGTTACAGTCGGGAACCCAAGAGTTCCCCGACTCACACCTGAGAAAGGTTCCGACCGCTGGGAAGCCGAGCTTTCCCGACTCATTCAAGTCGGGATACTTAGGTTTCTCAGGAAGAACTAGTATCCTGTCGGATAACTCTTGCATTCCCGACTGTAACGAGTAGGGAACTCAAGAGTTACCCGACATTTAGTGTACCCGACAGCTAACAGTCGGTGAAACCACGGGTTTTCGACAGCTAAGAGTAGGGAAAGTCGAGCTTCCCCGACGCATTACAGTCGGGGATAACCAGGTTTCCCGACTGATCGGGAAACCTGGTTATCCCCGACTGTAATGCGTCGGGGAAGCTCGACTTCCCCTAAGAGTTACCCTCGGGGAACTTGAGTATCCCCGACTGTAATATATCGGGGAAGTTGGGCCGCCATTATCAGTGATTCTTAGCATCAGTAAATAACATACATCAATCTAAAAATAGAAATAGAATGAGTTACCAGAATATTGGAGTGCTGATGGTGCGATTCATTGTAGTAGTTCAGCTGCTGCTGTTGCGATTGATTATAGTAGTCCACCTGCTCGATTTGGTGCTCATCTTTTTCTCCATAAAACTCTTCCCATCTCATCAATTTTTGGATATAATCATCCATTGAGAAAAATCAAGAACAGAACAGAAACAAGAAGAAACAAGAAAGTAATTGCTGTAAATGTTCAGAATCAGAAACGTTCGCTTGTTTAGTGTGTTCGGAGATTGTTTGTAAGAATTTAATGAAAGTGATGGGAGATTGGGTGCTGAGGAGTTAAGAAAGTAGTTGGGAAAAAGTAGTTAGGTAAGGGTAATAAAGAGATTTTAATAAGGGGTAGTTGAGAAAATAAATTTATGGGTTATACTGAGTAATTTTGTGGGTTCCAAATAGAATTTCCCTTTTCGATTTCAGTATCTTGCCCTCCGCGGTTGGAAATTGGTGTCAAAAAGTACCAAAATGTTCTCCTTCATGATGCCTCCGAACATTGTAAAACGATTCGATCCAATTCGTAATTATTTGCTCTAAAATTTTTAGCTCAAAGCGGATCACCCAAGTTGTTATTTCTGTCTTCAGAAACTTTATTTGTGTCTTCACCCAAGTTATTATTTTTTATTCAAGGTTGAATTGTGAAATTCGACTGTATTATTGTATTATTAATTATTATGCCTATTTTGACATTTATCTTTCAATATATTTCAATCTAACTAATTTAAATTTTATTCAGATTTAAAGTAGACTATTTAATTAACTCGTTGTGTATTTTAACTATTTTTAAATTTGAATAACTTTAAATTTGATTGCTCATTTTCAACAAACCCGAGTTTCCTTTTTTTATGAGCTAGATGTCCGGACTTCGTCTATTTAGTCTTGAAGAAGACCAAATTTCTTTCATAATTCGACCTCCAAATAAATTAGATGCGATTGCAAATTTATACACTCTTAAATAGACATCCAGTCAATTCCCATTAAATAAAATATTTCTGCATCCATCAAGAATTGATTCCCTATCACTCTGAGAAAAACTTAAAAGTTTTATCACTTGCTCCATGTCTTAGGACTACAAACTAGAGTAGGGGTTTGCACAATCCAATTTGGCCAATTTTTGACATTTTTAATATATCAAATCACTTGTGTGGTTTTTCAATCAAACTATATTGTGCGGTCTGATTTGGTGGGCAAAAATCGCATCAAACCGCACTGTATTTTGCTGTGCGATTTGATGCGATTTTTACAATTTGTTCAAAACATTTAAAATATTAATCGACTCATTTTCGTAATACAGTTTTCATGGTTTAATAAATTGTTTAATCAATTATTTAACCCATAAATTAAAATAAATAAAACAATATTTTATTTATAGAATATGTATCTATTTATATACAAACAGATTGTTTACAATCTGTTTATCAGATCTAGTTTGTTTCATAAGTTATTTTATAATTTTTTTATTATTACATTATATTCGGACAGTTCGATTTAAAATTAAACCGAGAAATTCTCAAATCATAAACTGCACAATTTGAAGATTTCTCAAATTATACCGAACCGCTCTTCTCAAAAAATTGCACGATGCGGTACAATACGGTGTAATTTAGTTCGATCAATTTTCACGATTTATTAATTTTTTTAAAACCTCTAAACCAGGGTCTTAGTTTGTCATAATCTTGTCAATGACACCCAAGATTGGGCTCAGCCCAATTTAATTCAACTTGGTCCAACTTGACAATCAAAGTGGACTTCCTAGCAAAATTAACCAATTACAATGTTCATCAAATTACACTTGGGTTCCTTCCTTCCTTCCTGAATTCACCTTTTTTGGTTCTCCTAAATCCATTTCAAGGCCCAACCATTTTTTTAAATTATCACTAAACCTCTTTCCAACAATTTCATAAGAATTGCAAAGAAGACCAACCATTTGTTGGATAGCGCTTTTCCAGTATTGCATCCATGTTCTCTTCAAAGATCTCAGGAGCAGTACATTTGATATCTTCCTCAGAGATCTCAACACCCATTAACAAAATAAGACTTGAATTTTCATAGTTTTAAGATCAGGAACAAGAAGATTTATGAAAATACTCCACACAAGCATGGACTCATGGGGGATTGTCAGTGGGATGCAATGCTGTGCTGAAACAAACAAATAAACTATAGTTTAGACAAATTTACCTAGGCAACCAAATAAAGATTTCCATTAGCGAAATCATGTTCTAAACATGTTGTGTTAGGTAAGTTCCGGACTAAAACTTGACTGGCCACGTTGTAGAAGCTCTAGAATGAATAGAATTATACAGCACCCCTGTGCTTCAACTATAAGGGTGCATGTTAGAGTTGGGTGTGCAGGAGCAGAGCAGACAAGTGAAGGTAGGATAGTATATCAAAAAATGCAATGACTATTAATTATGGAGTATCTTTCTATCATACCAGCACCACAAGCATCTTCAAATCCGTTGATCCTAAAACTCTCCGAACCAATAGTTTGCAAGAAATGAAAAGGCAGGTTCTAATTGCACAGGAGTTTTAATCTGCAAGAGTACAAGGAATTTATAACTAATTACAAAGAAGGTGAAACCAACTAATGATGCTACTATTGATCAATCAAGGCGGTAAGTAGTATTTAGAATTAGTTCCAGGTTGTGCTAATATATCGAGAAACCAGATGTTTCTGAAGAAGCATGATAAATTTTTTGAGGCTTTATGACGATCATTCTCGGTGAAACGGAAACAGTAAGGATGGTAATGAATTTGCACTTTAAAAGAGAACAGAGCCCCATACAAAATTGTTTACTCATTTAACAGGGTGATAATAGTGATGCCAATATCAACTCGTTCTTATGTGATTTACCGTGTAAAGAATATTTCCAATGGTTCTATCGCAACCATCGGTTAAGCTGCCTGGCAAGAATAACATATAAAGAAATTGAAACGATCAAAGATATGAATGATTTAAACACAGACCAACAAGAAGAGATAAAAAGACTCCAAGTAAAATCATAAGAAATTGGTTAAAACAGGAGCAATCGTAATCGCAAAGAAAATAAATTTGGAACATTACCCAAAATTATCAATATTTTGTCAATTTGGTACGGCGGGCGATATCAAAATCTCGGTCACTTCACTTGTCCTGTGCTGTAACTTGATCTCTTCAATTGCCTGGCCGTCCAAACGGAGAGAGGGAATAAGAGAGGTTGGGAAAATCGAGCAATTTTTCTCAAAATTAAAAGTACTAAAAATAATATTTAATAAAAATTATTGAATATAAAATAAACAGAACACCAAAAAATTAACGAGGTTCGACCAATATGGCCTACGTCCTCGGACACCACCAAATTTTCACTAATATCAAAGAGAGAAAATACAAAGTATGTAAATGAGAAATATACATACAAATGGAGGGTACAAGTGCAATAAATGCAAACTTGTTGGGATACTTGAAGGAATGAAAAATACAATGGGGAGGGAGGCATTAAATAATGCCAAATAAGCCCTCCCTCCCACTGCCCAACCGATGTGGGATATGGGAGGAGCCAAAATTCCAACAAATATCCACCTTGGCGAATCTCCCAAATCCCATCCAAAAACCTCAACAATCTCTCCAAAGAATCAATCATCAGAAGGTGTCTTCAAATACGCTATGAAGCGCCAATTTCAAATACTAAGGATATAAATCAAGTCCAAACAATGTTAGAACTTGATTGCTGTCACAACCTTAGTCATCATATCAGCAGGATTTTCAGCAGTTGGGATTTTCTGAATCTGTATCTCTCCTTCTTCCAGAATTTCCCGTACAAAATGATATCTTACGTCGATGTGCTTCGTCCTTGCATGATAAACTTGGTTCTTTACTAAATGAATAGCACTTTGACTGTCACAATGTACTTTGATGTACTTCTGACCAATTCTCAACTCATCAAGCAACCCATAAAGCCAAATAGCCTCCTTTATAGCCTCTGTAACTGCCATGTACTCCGCTTCTGTGGTAGACAGAGCAACTGTAGACTGTAAGGTAGACTTCCAACTGACCGGTGCCTTTGCTAACGTGAACACATAACCAATCGTAGATCGGCGTTTATCCATATCACCAGCATAGTCGGAATCACAATAACCAACTATGCAATTACCCATTCTTTCATCCCGCTCAAATACTAAGCCAACATCTACGGTGTTCAGAATATACCGTATAATCCATTTCACAGCTTGCCAATTCCTTTCCAAGATCATGCATATACCTGCTCACAATTCCAACTGCCTATGAAATATCGGGCCTTGTACACACCATAGCATACATCAAGCTACCAACTGCTTTTGCATACGGAACCCTTGACATATACTCCTGTTCCGCAGCACTCTTCGGAGATAAAGATGCACTAAGTTTGAAATGAGGAGCTAATGGGGTACTCACAGGTTTTGACTTTTCATTCGTGCCAAAACGTTGTAGTACTTTCTTCAGATATGTTCTCTGAGTCAAACAAAGCCTTCATCTCTTCCTGTCTCTGATTATCTCCATGTCGAGAATCTTCTTGGCTTCACCTAAATCTTTCATTTCAAACTCCTTATTCAACTGAGCCTTCAATTTTTCAATTTCTCCACTATTCTTGGAGGCTATCAGCATATCATCAACATACAGAAGAAGATAAATGAAAGATCCATCTTGTAGCTTGCGTAAATACACACAATGATCATATTTGCTTTTTGTGTACTTCTGCCCCAACATAAACTTGTCAAATCGCTTGTACCACTACCTCGGAGATTGCTTCAATCCGTACAACGATTTGTTTAGTTTGCAAACCCAATTTTCCTTACCAGCAACTTTGAATCCTTCTGGCTGAGTCATATAGATTTCTTCTTCCAAGTCACCGTGTAGAAACACAGTTTTCACATCCATTTGAACTAGTTCCAAATTCAATTGCGCTACCAAGGCTAACATAATTCTAATAGAGGAATGTTTCATAACTGGAGAAAACACTTCATTATAATCAATACCTTCCTTTTGAGCGTAACCTTTAGCCACCAATCTTGCCTTGAAGCGAACATCATTCTTATCAGGAAATCCATCTTTCTTTGCATATACCCATTTGCATCCAATTGCCTTCATTCCCTTCGGTAAGCTGGCCAGCCTCCATGTCACATTCTTTTGAAAGGACTGCATTTTTTCATTCATAGCTTTCCTCCACTTTTCATTTTTTGAACTTTGGATAGCTTCATTGTAAGTGGCAGGAACATCATCATTTACAATTGGAGATGCATAGGCCACCAAGTCGACAAAACGAGCAGGTTTTCGAATCTCTCGTCGTGGCCTTCCTGTTGCTATTGATTCTTGTTGCTGTGGAGGTTCTTGGGTCGGAACCTCTTCTTCATCTGACGACTCCTCTGTCGCAGGAGTGTCTCCACCTGATTTGATACTTACTGCTGGGTCAATTCTTCTTTCAAACTCCACATGTTTTGGAGTAATCTCCACCTGCTGTGGAGCATCATCAAGCTGCTGCACAACTTCATTTGTTACCTTTTCCAACATGGATAATTCATTAAAGGTAACATCCCTACTAAAGATTATCTTCTTCAATTCCGGACACCAGAGCCGATAGCCCTTTATTCCAGAAGTGATCCCCATGAACAATGCTTTCTTTGTTCTTGGATCCAACTTGGATTCCTTAACATGATAGTATACAGTGGAACCAAAAACATGTAAGGAATTATAATCATTAGAAGGTTTTCCAGACCATACCTCGAAAGGTGTTTTTCCACAAATAGCAGTTGATGGCAATCGGTTAATGAGATGACTCGCATATGTCACAGTCTCAGCCCAAAATTGTCTGCCCAACCCAGTATTGGACAACATATACCGAACTTTCTCCAGCAACGTTCGGTTCATGCGTTCTGCCACCCCATTCTGTTGTGGTGTATCTCTAACTGTAAAATGTCGAACAATACCTTCATCTTGACAGACCTTGTCAAATGGATCATTTCTATACTCACCACCATTATCTGTTCTGAGTCGCTTGATCCTTCTGCTAGTCTGAGTTTCCACCATATTTTTCCATTTAAGGAAACATCCCAACACTTCATTCTTTTTCTTCAAAGAATACACCCATACTTTTCGGGAATAATCATCAACAAAGGTTACGTAGTAGTGTTTACCTCCCATAGATGCTGTCTTGGATGGTCCCCACACATCTGAGTGAACATAATCCAAAATACCTTTGGTATCATGGATTGCAATGCCAAACTTTACTCTTGTCTGCTTCCCCTTAACACAGTGCTCACAAAAGTCTAATTTGCAGGTCTTGACGCCTTCCAATAATCCTTGCTTAGCTAAAATTCTCAAATATTTTTCACCTGCATGTCCCAAACGCATATGCCATAGTTTGGTTACTTCTGTATCGCTGTCATCATCGGAAGCTACTGCTGCTATTATCCCAATAACTGCATTACCCTGATAGTAATACAAGTTATTCTTCTTTCGTATACCTTTCAACATTACAAGTGCGCCAGAGAACACCTTCATAACTCCATTTTTTGCAGTTACCTTCAATCCCTTGGATTCTAATGTTCCCACAGAAATGAGATTCTTTGTCAAACTCGGCACATATCTCACATCTGTTAGCATTCTGGTTGATCCATCATGATTCCTCAAATGGATTGTGCCAACTCCAGTTGTTTCACAAGGTGTGTCGTTTGCCGTGTAAACAACTCCTCCATCAAGTTCTTGAAAGTCAAAGAACCAGTCCCGATTGGGACACATATGGTAGCTACAACTCGAATCCAAAATTCAAGCACCAGAATGGCTTGTCGAAGACGTAAGAACTAATGAAAGGTCTGAACTCTCATCGTTAAGTTCAGCAACATTTGAGACAACTTTCCCTTTGTCAGATTTGCTCTTAGCTTTTAACTTTGGGCAGTCCTTTTTCCAGTGACCTTTCTCCCGACAAAAGGCACACTCATCTTTGTTTGGTCTGGGTTTCGAACTGGATCTCCATCTCCTTCCTTTCTTCTGGCTTTGCGAACGGCCTCTTACAATCAATGCTTCTGCTGCGCCATGTGTTGTTTCCTTTTTATCTTTTCTTCTCAACTCATAGCTATACAAAGCAGCACAAACTTCATTAAGAGACACCTGAACCTTCCCGTGAAGCAGAGTTGTCTCAAGAAATTCAAACTCCTCGGGAAGTGATCCCAACAGCATCAAAGTCAAATCCTCATCTTTGAAAGTTTCATCCAAATTCATCAAATCAGCTACCAACTGATTAAAGGTAGTGATATGATCATTTATCGTGGTACCAGGAACATAAGTAAAGTGGAATAATCTCTTTTTCATGTAGAGCTTATTCTGACCGCTTTTCTTCAAAAATTTCTCCTCCAATGTCTTCCATAGTATACCGGCAGAATTTTCCTTCGAAAATGCATACTTTTGCTCTCTGGACAGGCATGATCGAATTGTACCACACGCCAATCGATTGATGGTCTTCCAATCTTTTTCTTCAATATCTTCTGGTTTCTTTTCTTTAATGGCGATGTCTAGACCTTGTTGAAAGAGAGCGTCTAGAACCTCGCACTGCCACATGCCAAAATGATGCGAACCGTCAAACACCTCCACTGCAATTCTTGTATTCGCCAAATTCCTCACCCAAGTGGACGAAGAAGAAGCTCCCAATGTGGATTGTTCTGAACTCTTTTCGCCAGCCATCTCTGCCATCTTCTATATTCAATAGTTATCAAAGCGGAACAATCCAAGAAAATCTTTTCTGATGTGGAAGATCAGACATAGTTGCAACCATAGAGCATACTAAGAAAAAACTTGGCCAACAAAAATGATCTTTTCTGATGTGGAAGATCAGACTTGACTGCAACCACAGAGCATACTAAGAACCTTCAGCTCTGATACCAATTGTTGGGAAAATCGGACAATTTTTCCCAAAATCAAAAGCACCAAAAATAATACCCGACAAAAACTATTGAATATAAAATAAACAGAACACCAGAAAATTAACGAGGTTCGACCAATATGGCCTATGTCCTCGGACACCAACAAATTTTCACTAATATCAAAGAGAGAAAATACAAAGTGTGTAAATGAAAAATACACACACAAATGGAGGGTACAAGTGCAATAAATGCAAACTTGTTGGGATACTTGAAGGGATGAAAAATACAATGGGGAGGGAGGCATTAAATAATGCCAAATGAGCCCTCCCTCCCACTGCCCAACCGATGTGGGATATGGGAGGAGCCAAAATTCCAACAGGAATAAGAGAGGAAAGAGTAGTAGCGGCGAGCATGTTATTGGCGAGGGTGTTCTTGGCGGTTCGATCGTCGAGACCACTCTTCAGGAACAGCTCCAGAGGCTTCTTTCTCCCACTCTTTTCCTCCTTCACCACTATTTCCTTTCTTTCTTTCCGTCTCCTTGGTTGTCACTCAAGCCTAAAGAGAGAGAATACACGCGCACGCACACACACACACATATATGTGTGGCCTGGAAGCTAAGCTATGGGGCAGTGTTGAAGATTCAGTTTCACGGTGTCGACAGTTTTGGGATGCAGGGAAGAGGCGAAGAGGAAAAAGGGCAGCATTCTGATTCTATTTCTCTTGGAGAAATTGGTTTCCTGGAAAATAATCAAGTAATGGGGCAGTGTTGCGGGGTCTTCGTGAAATTTCTTTTAGCATTGGGGTTCTTCGGTCAATTTGAAATTTTCATGGGTGAGACAGTCCCTGTCTCCAACTAGAAAAAAATTATGTCGCCGGGAGGAAAAAGAAAGAGAAAAAAGATAAGATTTTTAAAAGAGAGCAATGCTACTTTACTTGACAAATTAATCAAGGGTATTATCAAAAGGTGTTAAAAAAATCAAAATGTTCTTGCTTAAATTGTAAATTTATAAAAAATTTCACTGTCTTACCCGCTGTTCTCTCTTCTCTTCCCTTTCTGTAGTCGTCGATGCAACCACTAACCACCATTGCCTTCGCCTTACTGCCTCCCTTCGTTGACTAGCGTTGTATCCTCGGTGGAGGAATGATGCAATGATGATCGGTGAGGCGAGACGACAAAGCAAAGACAACGACGATCGTCAGTTGCATCGGTGATCATGGAAAAGGAAAAGAAGAGAGAGCAGTAAGTAAAACAGTGGCAGATTTTATAATTTTGCAATTTGGGTGAGGACATTTTGATCTTTTTGATACCTTTCGGTAACCCCTTTTGTAGGTCTGTCAAGCAAAATAGATTAATTCTTCAAAGGAGGAGAAGCTACGCTTGGTGAAGATCAGGGAAAGGCCGAGATTAAAACTATAATATCTATTAAATTCTTTTTTAAATGATATACGACATTTTTTGATCAGTAAGATCCAAGATATGATTATTTAGAGGAAAATAGATAAACATATCTAAAAAATGACAAATAAGAATTTACATAATTTATTTTTCATAAGTCGATAGATAAGTTTAGCAAATATATTAAAAATAACAAAAGTCTATAATGATTTCATATCTTATATTTTTCATTTATATCTTGATTAACAAACACTAACTTAGTGAAATCGTAGTGTTTAATTTTTGTAAAGGAAATTTAAGTAAACTTTTAAAAAAGATATAGAGAATTAGAAATTGTATGCTAAAATATTATTTTTTTTTAAAATTAGAGAATGGAAACTAAATTTTTTGTGTTTGTAAATTTGTACTAAACTTTAAAAAACATCTTTATGTTTTTTTAATAAATTTTAACTATGTTTTTTCACTTATTTTTAAGTGAAAACACAATTTTTTTACCAAACAAGTTATACTTTAAATCTCCCAAACCGCACATCCTTCGTTAGCCTATCATCTTTAGTGCATATCTTTCTAATTCAACTCCTAATTTGAAAGATCACATATTGTTTGACTCTCTTCTTCTTACAAGAATCTTGGTAGATGGTTAATTTTTTCTCACCTTGAATCGCGGGTCTTTCCTCCAAGATTTTCTTTATTTTAGGAAAAATGCAATGGCCAGGTGTCTAAAGTCATCAACCCTTGCTCTCATGTGAAGGATTTTGAGATGGACTAACCTCTTTCCACCGTCTAAAGTCCCTTGATTTACCTTACATTTACACATCCCAATACATTCTAGAACTAGCAATTTATTTACTAATTTCTTTTATAGTTCCTATTCTGAACGTGACCTGCTCACCTGTTGATGGGCTTTAGTCTGTACTTTGGACTTTTGTCATCCAACAAAAAGGGTTTGCAAAGATGACTTAAAAGATATTAGTATGCTAGCTTACAAACTGTCGCAAGTGAACAATGGATGAAATTGATTTATGAAGAATGGTCTATTTGGCCCGTATGGGTAGTTCAGTCGGTCAAGAAAAGGGTATAAAGTGTCTTTCATGGTAAATCTTGAAATAAGGACCAAGAATTAAAACTCACAAGCGACAGTGTGGGGGTAACTTCTCTCCAAAGTGAGGAGAGCTCCTTGTGCGCGGTGAGAACGATTTAGCCACTGTATCTGACTGGGTCACCATAGTTAAACCCCCCACGTCCTGTTAGGCCGGGGTGGGGGACGCTCAAAGTGAATGATTTCACATTTTGAAACAAGAATAGTCTATTTGGTCTACTAGAAAAGGAAGGAAAATGTCCTAAAAAGTTCAAATTCTAGGTGACTAGAGAAAGATAAAAATATCTTAATCAACTTGGCCTAACAAGGAATTTAAGAGTTATTATTTATTTAATAAACATATAATAAATAATTTTACAAAAATGGAACAAAAAATAAAATATAAGGATAGATCAATGGTAGTTTATTTTCAATTTTTCTTGAAATAAAAATAACATAATTTTAAATACATTCTTTTATTTTATAAAGTCTAAAACTAATTTTATATTTGATAAAAAAATGAACTCGTTTTTCATTGTTCTCTAATTTTTTTGTAAAAATGAAAATGTGGAAACATACATAAAAACTAGAAATGAAAAAAAAATATTTTCTACAAGTATTCCCGTTTTCATTATTTTTAAAATCATTTCATCCAAGTAATTGCGGCCTTGACATCATGTAGATTTTTTTTTTTTTTGTAAAAATATATAATGGTCAATGTATTTTTTAAATCAAATTATTACAAATATTTATTTATATTTTAAATCATAATAAAATTATCACATCACATCTCAAACCACGACTTAACAATTTAGGCTATTTTAGCAGTTTTAACTATAATAATAATAATATTTTTTATTTTTAGTTTTAAAATTAAAAAAGAAACTTTAAAATTGTTTATTAAACTAATTAATCAAAATTATCAATTTGCATGGTTGAGGGTGAAATAAAAAAGTTGATAATTTTTTAATTGTCCCAAAAGGCTTTACGATAAATTATTAAATAAAAATTATAAATTTATTATTTACTTGATAATTAATTAAAATTCATAATTTTATAAATAAGTAAAAAATTCAAATCATAAAAATCTTAATTTTATTAAAGATTAATAATTTATCAAAATTTAAAACTCAAACAGAGTCACTTTAGACAATTTATGTTTAAATGTTATGTAAGCAAGCGAGCATCGAATAGTTGATAGATACAATTAATCTAATAAACTGGGTCCGAAGCGGCAAAGCCGACGCGGATGGAAACAATTGCGAACCGACGCTAGGGGCGGATTCGCCTGACCCGGACAACTCACGGCTCGCCTATGAATTGACGCAGAGCTAGACCGCTAGGGTTTTTACAAGGTTTTGCGCTCTGGGCTCGCATTTGCAGTCATGTGGATCCACCGGCAAGTGCTCACTAGAACCCTCCACCTCCGGCACTACGGCCAGGCGGCGGCGGCGCTGCTTCACGAACCGGAAGCCCCGCTCACGTACCTGGAAGGGTTTCCGGTACCGGACCCCAGATATGCCGAGACGATCCGCGCCGTCCCACGCGCCATATCCGGAAAGAACATCTCCGCCAAGGAGCGGAAGGCGGGCCGTGTCCCTAGCATCGTGTTCGAGCAGGAGGACGGCCAGCACGGCGGCAATAAGCGGATTATCTCCGTCCAGAACAATCAGATCAAGAAGCTTGTCAACCATCTCGGCCGCTCCTTCTTTCTGTCCAGGCTCTTCGATCTCGAGGTTCGGCCCGATTTCGAGTCCGAGGTTGTCGTCGAAAAGGTTCGCGTCTTGCCGCGAGCGGTATGTATTTTTCATTTTCAGATTCCCATCCCTCTATCTGTGTATCCGCACGTATCGATTTCTGCCCTTGGTTTCAAATTCCCTGCATTTCTCTTGCTTTTTGAGTAGAAAAGAGTGGTTAATTGAGTCTAAAGAATTAGAAATGTCTTGAGAATTAAATTGATATGGACATAAACAGCTATAAACGATGAATTTGGTGCATGCCATTTGTGGTGTTTTATGATCCTGTCTTTAGAACTAGCATTTGCGTAGGGAAAAGACCAGGAACGAAGATGTCAAGACTCAAGACAATAACATGCTAGAAATCTGCTGAGAACTGAATTCTTTTCGTCATGAAGACTTGGAAACCATGAGTTATGTGTTTTGGACATTCTAAAACTCTAAAAGATCCCCTTTGCGTCCATTATATAGCTTTTGGGTTTGTTTGTGTTTTTCCTTTCTTTGCATTTCTAGAACTAAGGGTGGGTGCGACTAGGTTTGACACAGCTTCAAAGATAACCAAATAGTAAATTAAAGTTTATTTATATTCCAAATCGAACCAAACTATTCTAAGTGACGAAACAAACTATAGAAAATCTACTCACGTAAAATAGAAAATGGAAAATGTATTTAAAAATAGATAACTCTATTTTTCAGTTTTCAAAAGATTCTGACTGAGAAAATATTTTCATGATATTTTTCATTGTTTTAAAGATTTCATTGTTTTCTTTAAAAAAATGTGTTTTTCCATATTTTCCAAATAGAAAACTTGAGTTCTCAGCTTAATCAAAATTAATATTAATTGCACTTATAGTAATATCAATATAAATAGTAAAAATTTGCTCTTTAAAATTTTATTTTAATACTTTAATAGTATTGTTAATAACTAGATATTTCAATATAGAACAATTGAACTCATATTTTGTATAATAATTTTGAACACATTTTTTAGTTTTTAAGATAAGAAATGGTTGTCTATATTTAATAATTAAATAGGCTTTTCAAATTTTCTGTGAAAAGGAAAAACTAGAGATGAAGCTGAAAATTGGAAACAGAGAGCTGGAAAATATTTTCTGTAAATGAATAGGCTCTAACTTATTTTAAACTTTTGAATAATGATTGAAATACTGAGTAGAGGGGGCAAAGTATGCTGCCAAAGCCGAGAAGTGACTGATTTACCCCTGCATTGGTTTTTCTGTAAATTAGTATCTATGCATGTGATATTTGGGCACATGGGATTTTTGCTTTGCTTGATTTAAGATATTGCTGAATGGTGTGTGGGTGGGCACTGTATCTCTTATGTTTGAGTGTGTGTTTTGTGTGTTGAGTAGGAGTTCCTTGTCAAATAAAAACAGAGTTGGAGTTCAATGGAAGTTTTGGATCTAGTTTAGAAACTCCATTTATATTATTGTTAATATGATCTCTCTCCAAATTGTCTTGTGATTGTTTTGTGCTTCCCTAATTGCTTCAGCTTCACCTCCACACGGGTACAGATGCAGTACTCAATGTTACCTTCATAAGGGCCCCATCAGAGGCATTGTTGAAGGTCGATGTTCCCCTTGTATTTAGAGGTGAAGATGTTTCACCTGGACTAAAAAAAGGTATGCTGGGATTGAACTTCTCTTCATGTCACCTTGTGCTTGTGATTTTATTTAATTTTAATTAATGGTATATGGAACATATGGAACTTTTTGCTGTAACCTGTTTTCACGAGCTCTCAAGCAGCAAAGATGTTTATTTATTAACAAAATTCATTATTTTGTTGTTTACTTGTTATATATTTCACTAACTTTCCCTCTTTTTTCACTATAAATAGGGATATGATGCTTGATATCTAAGTTTTGTTCATAGTTATATGGGCCTCATAAATAATTTCTTGTTAGTTTAATGGATCTCTTTTCCTGGGGCAACAGTTAGATCATTGTAGTCAAAGGTGAGTGCCGTGCATGCCTAGGTGGTAGGCACCATGGAAGTGCCTTGTGTGCCTGTAGGTGAGGTGGCTTTAATCAAACAATGCCTAGCGTATGCCTCAAATGCCGAAGGTATTTGCCTAGGTGTAAGCTGTGTGAAAAAGAAAGAAAGAAAGAAAGAGAGAAAAAAACAAAAAGAAGAATGGCACTAAAACAAAAAAGGCATACAAAAGGCATTTACAGGTGAAAACAAAGAGGAAGCAAAATGAGAAAGAAAGGGGAAACATCATTGTGAAATCATTGCTACTGTTCAGGCAATCATCATAAATTTCCTTCCAATTTCTTTCCTCCCCGTCTTTTGTAGTGGAAAGGTCAGCATGACATAAATCACAAGGAGTAATGAGTTGGAGAAGTCACCATAGATTGGCCAAAGCTCTCACACACTGAGGGGTTTCAGCAAGTGATATCACTTGCAGATAAACCTGTAGCACGTGGCTGCACACGGTTAATCTCTCTGATTGCTGCTCTTTGCTGGCATGATCTTTATCCCCCCCTCCTTCTCCCATTGATCTAGTATTTGTGGCTTAGTGACAGCATCTCTATGTTTTTGCTCTATGGAATTCTAGCGTGCTTCTTTCTTTGGGCTTATAATTAAGCTATTGATGGTCATTATATCAAGCAATTAGTTTAGTTTATATGTGTTCTTTATTTTCTTTATAATTGTATTGCACTTTCTAAAGTTTTTTTTTTTTAGTATTGTTACTACTACTACTCCTACAACAAATAGCTTATGAATTTGTTTCATTAAATGGAAGTGGGAAAAAATAGATCTCTCATAGAAATATAATTTTGGGCAAAAATCAAAAACCACCCCCGAGGTTATAAGAAACTGCAAGGACTCCCTTGCACTACTGAAAATCTATGTTTTCCACCCTATTGAAAGATTGTTAGCGTTAAATATAACAGAGTGATGGCAAAATTGTCTTTTTGGAAGGAGGGGCAAATGGAGCACAATTTTCTTGTGATTTTGGAGATTTTTTTAAATTTATTTTTGTATTGAATGATTGATATTGTGTATTTGATTATTAATTTGTGAGTTTAATTATTGATTTTGTGTATGTGTGTATTTGATTATTGTGCGTATTTAATTATTAATTTTGTTTATACGGGTATCTAACTATTTTGTATATTTGATTATTGATTTTGTATATTAGTATTGAAAATTATAAATAAGGTAAAATATATAGAATTGAAGTTTATTAATAAATAAATGAAATAGGGAATGAAATAAAGAAGAGAATAAAGAGTGTGGTTGGAGCACGCATAATTTTCGAGGCAAAATAAAAATAAGGAGTGAATTGTTTATAATATAATAAGAATTGAGCTAATCACACTGTGGGTATATGTATGTTGGTTTTAGTGTTGACATTTTTCAACTATACCAAAGTAGGTTTTAGGTCTAAATACTTGTATTTTCTTCCTAAAACATTTGCTTTACTACACCTGTTACTAATATATGATTGAATGTAACTCTATTTCTTTGTTCCTTGATTTAGTATATATACTAAATTTAATTCTTCCTTGTCAAAATATTTTTATATAATTATAAAGTTGTTTACTTGATTTCTTTTTTGTTTTCCATTTTTTTATTCTGAATTTGCATTGATATTTGGATGTTAAGTATATATTATTCTAAAATTTTATTAATTAATTTTCTTTTATTTTTTTATTTCATTGTGCATTTGCATTGATATTTGGATGTTAAATATATATATTATTCTGAAATTTTATTAATTAATTTTCTTTTATTTTTTTATTTTATTGATTTTGTTTGTTCTAACTAATTGTTTTAGTCATTCACGTGAGTTTTATAGTGGTACTTTGGTAAAATTCATTAGTCACCAGATTTCAAGACTAACATCTGTTAATTTATAAGGGTCTTTGTACTACATCGGTTAATTCACAAGGGGGAAAATATGGATTTTCAATAATGCATGGGTGTTCTTACAGTTTCTTAAAATCTCGGGGGTGGTTTTTGATTTTTGCCCTATAATTTTTCCAATATCCCAAAGATGTTTGTTTGAATGTTATCCATCTTTTGCATGATCCCAAAGTTACTTGTTTGAACATTATTAAAAGAATTTGTATTTGAGAGTATTTTAGAATTCTTATATGCATTATATGATTATCTTTTTCATATTATATGTTTTTATTGATTCTTTGTCAATTTAGCGTCTTACTTTGCTTAGTTGAGCATGGTTGCCAAGCACCGCGAGCAATATAATGTCATAGTTAAGGGTGTCTCTTGCCTCTGACCACCTTGGTGTAAATTATGATGTTTGACTTTACAGTAGGTGTTGTCAATTGTTTCTCCCTGAATGGGTCTCACACACTTCCTGAGAAGAATTGCTTCTTTATAAGATCTAATGGGAGTGGTTAAATTGTTGATTTTCCTTAGAAGTTTAAGAGATGAACTTACATCTTCCAATATTAGAGAATTGGGAAGTAGGTCATTTGATGGATAGGTGATTTCATCAAATACTTCCTAGGTCAAGCATTGGCAGAAACAGTAAGATCCCATTGTGACTAGAAGATTATTTGTTTAAGTTGTTGAAACAACCTTTTTGCAAAGGCCAAGGCTACATACAAAGACAGTGCTTCCCTGACCCCCTTGCAAAGCAGGAGCTTCATAAACTAAGAACATGCTTTTGCTTCCTGAAACGTGTTGCTGTAGTTCACCAAAAGCATCTTTAGAATAAACCACATTTCACCTTAGCTTTTCAAAATGAGCAGTATTGAGACTCAATTGTAAGCCATGCCACCCTTTTCCTGGTAAGTGTCAATTGTCAGTCAATCCCCTTTTTCCAAAATAGTGTCACTGCCGGCCATGCCCTTGGCAACAAACTGGTTGCTATCAGTCCTTTTATTCTTCCTACCGTACCCAAACTACAAGATAGATACTGATGATTACAGTGTCTCTGTTTCAAGAATTGTTAACCACCTTCTGAAAGGAATAATAGCAACCCATGAGGATTATAGTACTCTGGATCTCATCAGGTGCAACGACCATTCTTATTATGTTTGAAAGAATCTGTGTTGGAATATATTTCATATGTTATTCTGGTGGTTGGGATCATGGACTTAATTTGGAGAAATCTTTCGCCGTAGAGTTTGGATCAAAAGGGACTATGCAAGCATAAGATTTTATTATTAGTTTGGTGATAATGCAGAATTCGTGACTATGCAAGCTTAAGATTCTTGACTTACCATAAAATAAAATTATAATGTTATGGTCTACATTAATCCATTGGCATTACATCAGTTTGAAAACGCAGTCAATTCTGAGGTGCATTCATTTTTTCTGACCCTGGTATCAACGCACTTTTCCTTCTCCATACACATTAATTTTTGTATTTGCAGATTTATTTATCAATTTATTTGCATTTATGATAGTTTGTTGTAATCTAATCTATACGCATTACTACCATTATTTGTTCAACTTGCCAGGTTCTTATTTGAACATAATCAAGAGGACCGTCAAGTACCTTTGCCCCGCGGATGTCATCCCTCCTTATATCGATGTCGATTTAAGTGAAATGGATGTGGGTCAAAAGTTGGTGATTGGTGATCTCAAAGTTCATCCAGCTCTCAAGTTTATTCGGTCAAAAGATGAACCTGTTTGTAAGATCATGGGATCAAGGGTTTCTGATCAACAAAGGAGATCTAAATAAGATAAGCACTTTCTTTTTCTTTTTGATTTTTTTTTTCTTTTGTTAGGTAAATTTTAAAGATGAGCTCTTCACGTGAGAAATTTTTATGAGCCTTGTCAACAAAACATCTGCATCTTTGCAGCAGGAATCATTGAGAGCCAATGTGAACTTGCTCCTGCTTCTACTGAGCTGATTTGTTCACATTTTGGAGGACGGGGATTATATTTGTGATTATTGCCTACGTTGCTTTCTTATACCGGGGGGGGGGGGTGAACTATAGATGTTATTGTTTAAAATATTTTTAATTGTGGATAAAAATGTAATTTTAAAAATCTAAGTATTATAATTAGGTACTGCATATGTTCAACAATTATGTTAATATTGATATTTCACAACATTTTGTATTTAACTAAATATAACTATATTTAATACAATTTTTACTTATATTTAGGGGGGGACGTGCGGGCCTGGCGGCTGGCGCCAATTCGGCTTTGGGGGTAGGCCCAGCTCTGGACGCTTAAACGAAAAAAGGTGTAGTTAAGTAGAAGGGATCAAATGGGTAACGCAGGAGATGCCAAATGTGTCAGGAGCGCAGGGTGATTGATTGGTCGACGCAACGTGACCTGTCCAGGTGGAATTATGTTTATAGATGTCATTGTAATACATGCCAGCCCCCAGGAGGCGGAGGAGGAGGAGGGGGGAGGGGGACACACTCACAATCCCTCTTTCACAGAGAGCCCAACCCAGTCCACGTGGTCTCCATCCCTTCTGCCCCTTCATGTTTTGTTTTGTTTTGTCTTGTCCTTCAACTCCGCACCATTTTATCCCTCTTAGATGTATTCGTAAATATTTTTAAAAAGTTTTGTGATTTAGGCATTTCTAAAACTATATTTCTAAAACTATAAATGGTATTAATTAAACTGTAATCAAATTAAATTAAATTAAACTTAATTTAACTAAAATAAAGAGAATTAGAAAACACAGCCGGCTGGAACCGAGGAGAAGAGATGAGAGGAAGAAGAATAGGCGAAGAATGGACAGAAAGGAGAAACCAGCGTAATGAGTCTTTTCACTTTTTTTAACATTGATAAATTGACTTAATCATTGGGGAGGTTATCCTTTAAAACCTTGACATAGTTCCTCCTTTATTTTTATTATTATAGGAACAGAACAACTTTTGCTTGACACGGCGGGCCAACTCCGAGACACATTTATTGGAAGTGTAATTGCACATCATAAAAAATGTTTTAAGAATCTTTTGCACTTTTAAGGGTAGCTTAGGTTGTAACCGTAAACACCATGGTTCATTGATAACTACATGTTTTGTTATTTTTTATATAATATACTAAAAAATGTTGTTAAAATATTTTATGTAATATAAATTTAATAACAGCGAATACAACTTAGCGTACACTAAGTTGTCAATAGAAATAATAATTAATACAATTTAGGATAAATTTATAATAGAGGGGATGGATATGTTTGGGTTTGGACTTTGAATGGGACATTTTTAAGTTTCCAGGTAAAAAGAAAATAGACATTGGGATCAAAAGATGCCATCCACCGGGTGCGGCTCCTCTTCTTGACCGAGCAAAGCCATTGGGCCCGCCGATGCGCCGGGACCGTCCCACTTCAAGTTCCATGTTCCTGTCGCTTTCGCAAAGTACTTCAAAAAGTATTGTATTGTATTGAAGTGTATAGGAGGATTTATACGTTTATTTAGTTAAGAAGATTTAATTATGTTATCATAATATTTTAAAATTTAGTTAAGATAATTTATTAAATTAAAATTGAACTGAAATAAAAATAAATGAAAATTTAAAAATATTATTAAGTGCCGATCAAATGTTAATCTTTAGGGACGTGAGCTCACCCGTAAACCGCCCGTATACTTATGTTCCTCTCCCTTTCTCTCCCGCAAAGGCACATTGAAGAGAGCCTGCCTTGAAGAAGAAGAAGAAGAAGAAGAAGAAGAAGAGGAGGAGAAAAGTATGTGTGAGAGAGAGAGGAAACCCGCCCCTATATATAACCTCCGTCTCTCATAGCCTTTCGGTGCCCGAATTCAGAAACTTTACACAATTCCTCTCTTTTCCCCCTTCTTTTCTGGTCTCGAAGAAGAGGGCATAAACCTGAATCATACTCTCTGCCCTCACCCAAACACAGCGAATAAACAGAGTATATCTCCGCAACAATGCCGGAATCTTCTGGTTGCTCTATAAAAGCAAAAGCCTCCTTCCCTTTCGCTTTTTATCACTTCAAATCAATAGCCCCTCGACATTATTTGGCCACCTATATGTGAGATTATACATACATATATATATATATATATATATATTCTCTCTTCTTCTATAGCGTGGCGATTCTCCCGTTGTTGAGGTATTGGAAAACCATGGCCGTCGATGTGTGCTTTGAGCTTCCCAGTTTATCTGCCAGCCCTAGAATTTCATTCTCTCGTGATCTCAACCAATCGGACGGCGTCTCCGTCGACGACCAGTTTCACCTCCGATCCGATGCTTCTCTTTTGGATCCGGGCTTCGATTTCGCCTTTTCCATCGGCAAGAGCTTCGCTCCGGAGATTTCGATTTCGTCTGCGGATGAGCTCTTCTCCAATGGCAAGATCCTCCCTACTGAGATCAAGAAACATGTCACAGCAGCACCGAAAGAAGAAGTCCGGCCAGTTTTTCTGTCTCGTTCTCGGCCTAATCCCACTGCGACTACAAGTTCGATTGAGAATTTGAACGAGGAGACGAAGAAAAAGAGGCTGAAAGAGTTCTTGAGCAGCAGTTTTGACGAGGAGGAGGGCAAGCCATTGTCGAAATCCTTCTGGCAGTTCAGGCGGAGCAGTAGCCTGAATTGCGAGAGCGGCAGGAGTAAAGCCCTAATTCGATCTCTACAGTTCTTATCGCGGAGCAATTCGACTGGTTCAGCTCCGAATCCGAAACAAGCGGCAATGTCGAAGGACACGCAGAAGCAGCATTCTTTCAAACAAGCGCCGTTTTCCCGCTCACAGTCATGTTCTTCTTCCAATCCGTATTATCCTTACAATTCGTCGAAAAGGGTTCCGTTGAAGAAGAACTGCAGATCTCATGGTAATGGCGTCCGAATTAGTCCTGTTTTGAACATTCCGCATAATTGCATAGCCGCCATTGGGACTGCAACTCTGTTTGGCTTTGGATCGTTGTTCTGTAATGGTAAGGCCAAAAAGAAGAAGAAATGATTTGTATTTCTAGGTACAAACACACACACACACACACGCATGCATGTTCATATGTTCATGGATGAATTTTCTGGGTACGGCCTGTGCTGCGATCGATTTCTTAAACATATCTCATTCGTTGAGAGAATGAAAAGGAAAAGCATAATAGATGAAATCGCAAATCGCAGATGATTCAGATGTTGATTGGGTTGAAATGAGCGCAGAATTATGATAAATTTTTTTTACAAAATTTTCAAGAGGCCAAGGGGACAGAAGAACAAGATACCCTTATGCCATGCTATTGCTTTCTTTTCTTGTTCTCTTTTGAATATCTGTTATGTTCCGCAACATAATTACATGTGGGATATATATATATATATATATCTTTTCATCTTTTATTAATTTTTCTACCACTGCTCTTTGGGTGTATCTTTTTTAAGTAAAAATTTTATCAAATATTCGTAACAATCTATGAATCACTTCTACCAAGTAAGCATACTAAAATCAGCCTTGTCGTCTCAACAAAACCAAAAAAAAAAAAATTAAATTTTGATTGTAAAGTCTTATAATACTACTACTCAAGCCAATTTGTGAGGATACCTTTTAGTCTTTCTTTTGAACTTTCAACTTTGAAGTTTGAATGGAACCTTTTTTCCTTTGGTATTTCTTTTATATATATATATATATATATATATATAAAGGAGACAATCATACGTTGATTTAGGATTCCTTTAGCTTTGATCTTTTTGTTTCTATCTAGAAACTTTTGAGCCAAGAGCTGGATCTAACGCATAGGCTTACGAGTAAGCTAATCATTGAGGGGCCCTTTAAGTTTAATTATTTGGTAATCCAAGCACATGCTTATATTATTAGATTGCTGTTTGTATTAGCCTATGCTTTAGATCCCCAATTCTTCTAAGCCTAGCTAGCCCCCACTTTGTCTCTTGGTTTACTTTGCATCTTCAATAATTAACATATTTATCATCTAAACATAAGAAACAAAAAAAAATCATGAAAATGTAGAGATTACACTTAATTTTACTCTTTTTTTAAGTATTACATAACAACAATTACCTAGAAATGGTTGTAATTACTCAAAGCTTTCGGGAAATTTAAATTTATGCTATCCTATGGTGAAGAAAAACTTATGTCCCACCCAAAAAAGATAACCCCCATGAGTCACATTCTTCACTAGTTCGCATGTGATAGTCCAACTACAATGCGACGTGAAGAATTATAGCACTTTTGGAGTTAGATTACCAACAATCAATAGTGCATTATATATATATATATATATTAGGTATAGAATTATATAAATCATTAAGTATAATCATGAACCATTATTTGTAAAATTCAAATCTAGGATGATTTACCCAACATTTTAAGGTAGCCTAATGATGAAGTTGTTTTACCTTCAAACATAGGTCACATGAGTATTTTTTTTTCTTTTTTTCTTTTGTCTTTTTCAATCTATACCACAATCACAACGTTGGGAGAGATTGAGGATGGCAAAACCTAAAAGTTTAAAATAGCATAATGGATGATTCTATTTTGTTCTAATGCATGGCTATTATAATTTCAAGCGGTGAGCATCATTGCAACTTAAATCTAGCCACGAGAGATGATGTGGAATGTTGATCAATTATCACCTTTAAGTATCAAACTTTCATCATTAAATAATTTTTACTGGTTTCATTCAACGGTAAGGCCATTTTTTCTCTTTTATTTTAGGGTAAAGTTTTTAATAAATTATTGTATTTTAAAGAGATTTAAATAAGTATTTTAGATTCTTAATGTACAATAACCAATTTAATTTATAAACGGCAAAATATAATAATTTATCTAACAATTCACCCTTATGGTATTGTTTCATATTTTCACCCTTTAGTTTAAATCAAACCAAACCAAACCAAACCAAACCAAACTAATAATTTGTTCAGTTTGGTGGGGATTGTTTGATTGATTTGGACCATTTGGTTATAGATAGGTTGGGATGTAAGACGTTCCCTTAAAAGTTTTATTTTAATAAAATATTAACAAAATAAAAGTAAAGTAAAGATATTTATATTCTGAATAAAAAAAAAAGTTGTAAAATAAGTCGGCAACTAAGTAAAGCATCCAAAGATAAGATCGAAATGATGGGATTACTGATAGGCATAGGTAGGAGATCCAATTACATTTAGGCACTTATATGACTTATAGATTCCAGAATATTTGCAAATAGAGGATCCTAAAATATCTGTTTTGCAAAAAGAGGAAAAAGAAAATCCCAAGGAAAATAATTGATCGGCGCAACCACCCTGTCGCCGCCGCCGTGGCCGTCGATTGTTTCGGTCTACAAAGAAAAATCCAAATAGTTGGTTAAACTGAAGGGTCAGAAAAGTTAGTGCTATTATTTATTTATTTATTTAAAAATTTATGTTCCGTTGTTGTATTAACTATTAAATTCATATTTTTACTATAAATTTTAAATAACAACTTTAATTTAAACAAAAATTTAATAACTTTTTTTTTTTTCTAATAATTGATGGTTGTTTGTCTCAATACAATAATTAATTTGCAATGCAGGAAAAAATGATTTTGGAGAATAATCCTTAGAGTTTCCAGTTCGAGTGCTGATGATCAAGAGAAATGGAGGTCTTGATGCAAATGATCTAGAGACTTGCAAGTCTGAGTGCAAGTGATTTGGAGAGTCTTATAGATGATCAAATGCCTTGATGATCGAGTGCCTTGTTGATGATTGAATGATTGGCGATCAAGTGCCTTGCAGATGACTGGGTGACACCTTAATGATTGGGTGACTCCTTGATGACTTGTTGAGATGAACAACTGATTAAGGGTGCAGGTGGATGTCTCTGTGCAAATTCTTCGATACTTAAGTTAGTTTTTGAGTGTTTGAGCGTAAAGAGTAAGGTCTAAGAGCAAAAGTGAATTCTATTTATAGAGTAGGGAGAAGGGGACACGTGACGGACAACCCACATTTCTCAAATGCCATATTTCTGACATGTTCTTGATATATTCTGTGAAATCTTGAAATATTCTTATGGGTCCCAAAAAGGGTCTTGGAAAGAGGCTCATGGGCTTGGTCTGAGGAACGGTCAGTCTTTTGGCTACAAGAGAGACTTCGGGGGTGGCGAATTGTGTGGTCGATCTTGGGAGATAGGGTGGCCGAGTTTTGATGGAGAACAAACAAATGGGGTATACCCCACTCGATCATGGTTGAGTGGTAAGGCCTTAATTCGACTTTTTATGTTGGTTTGATGATATTCTTTCTTGTTGTTGAACTTTGCTAGGAGTTGACGTTGCTAACACCATAGATGATCAGGTAGGGCGTACCCTACTCAGTCATGACCAAGTGGAGTGTACCCCACCTAATCATGGATCAAGTGGAGGGTTATCCATTTCGTTTTATGGTTCTTTTGTCTTTCTCTTTACTTGGTCTGCATAGTTTAGCAAGTTATTCTTCAAATGTGGGTTGATGGTGCATTTGTAGAGGCTAAGATCATTCATGATTGGGTGGAGAGCACTCACTCATGTCTTGGTTTTTAATTTGCTTTGTTTGTCTTTTTTTTTTTTTTGCCTTGGATTTTTGGATTTCGACCCATATATATACTTGACCCAGATCTGCTACTTGGATTTGTTTCATATCCAAATTATCTGCTGTTTGTAGGGCATATCAATTGCTTCCTACTCTTTTGACTAGGAGTTGCAGACAAAAGAATATCTTGCCTTGCAAGTTTTGTAGGTATCATCTTTTTAATTTTTTCACTATTCTATCAATTTTTTTACTCTGATAGTACCGCGTTTCTGGATTTTCTATATTAAGCATGAACTCTCGTGCTTTTCAACTTCCTTAGACCATTATAAATAGGGGCCTTGGGGGTTTATTTCTTCATTTACTCTTTCTCTTGAAGTCTTTCTCCAAGCTAGTTACTTCCAAGTCTTAGGATCATTTCAAGTCTTAAGATCATTTCGAGTCTCAAGATCATTTTAGGTCTCAAGATCATTCAAGTCTCACGATCATTTTAGGTCTTAGGATCATTTCAAGTCTGAAGATCATTTTAATCCTTTAGGATCTTTTCAAGTCTCTAGATCATTTCAAGTTGTCATGCCATTCTTCTTTTCCATCCACCATAACCTAATGGTCTTTGTGGCCAAGTGGGTTACAACCCATTCAGTCATAGCTTTTCTCATTATTCGAATCTTTTTTTTCTTCAAAGAATACTCATTTCTTTGAATAATTTTACAAGGATGTCTTTTGAAGATCTTAGCTAGATAGGAGACTTGGACCTTTGACTAAGAGACTTTGACAAAGAAAAAGATTTTGACCAAAAGAGTGAGCTTCACTTAAAGGCTCTTGATCGAATTGAGAGCTGTGGATTGAGTGGATTAATATCCCTTTGGTTATGATCTTCATCCTTAATTGTTCTTCTTTGGGATTTGTTAAGGAGTTTGCCTTATCATTTAAAGGACTTGTTTTGACAGCATTCTTGACCACTTCTGCCCAACATCTTTTCTTTGCTATTCACTTGATCCTTACCTTTGCAATGCTCCTAGCTTCCCTTGCGACGTTTCTACTTTGTGTTTTACTTGTATGCCATTCCTTATTAATCTCTTTTCTTACATTTTCTTTGTGGCTTTTTGTAAGGATTCTCCAACGTGCTGTTGTAGTTGTTCTCCTGCTTGCATTCTTGCCATTTTTCCTAAAGGTAATTTTTCTGTGCTTTTACTATGTTGAGAAGAAAGAATGTTGGGCCTCCCAACCTTACTCAAATTCCTGAAAATACCAGCTCCAAGCTTCGCGTGAGGGACTTTGTTAAGGTCTGGGCAACAATTCCTTTGAGGTGCATCGTTAGATATCCAAGGGTAGATAAGCCTGATCCCTCTCAAGTGGATGAAGGTAGTGTAGGAATTCACTATGCTTCCTTCGAAGCGGGACTTCGATTCCCCATGCTTGATTTGATTATGGAATGGCTACGCCACTATCAGATCATTCCAACTCAACTCCATCCCAACGATTAGGCCCAACTAGTGGGATTCATATTCCCTTTCCATCAGAGAGAAGTGGTTCATTTGTTAGTTCTATATAATGACAAATATATTCCAAGAATGGGGTGAATTGGGATTTGAGTACAATTTTCGATAGATTAAAAACTTATAGCATGCATGACACTATGTTTCGAAACATGAGGAAGTATGTTTCAAAATAAACCTCTATGTTAAGTATGTTTCGAAATATAAGTAAGTATGTTTCGAAACTTACTATGATATGTTTCGAAACTTTCCTCTCAGTTTTGCTTATTTTAAAACTTTTAGCTTTTGAAAACAATTCTTTTGAAAGCGAACAATGAGAATAATTAAGTAAAATAGTAAAGCAAATTGCGCACGAGATTTATAGTGGTTTGGCACCCGCCTACTCCACTACCTTCAAGCTTTCTCACTTGAAGGATTTGTAAACACAATCACTTTCACTAGCGATCAACGACACCAAGAGTTTTATCACAGTTCACCCTAAAACCTTATACAATGAGTTTTTACGGGCTTAACTCAAACTTTACAACAAGATAAATAACACTTATCTTTTACAACCCAACAATTCGAATATAATTAAATATCTTACCAAATAGTTATTACAAACCTATTGGTATGGAGAAAGAATAGCTTGAAATGATGAGAACTTAGCTTTCAGTTTGTTTCTCCTTTTCACACCACAATACACGCCAAGGATTAATTGAAAAGATCTTTTTTGAGAGCTTGTTGAAAGAGTTTCGTTTGCTTGTACTTGTGTATGTAGCAATATCTCTTGTAGGTGTGTAAACTTGTGTATGCTTGTAAGAGGTATCTCTTGTCTTCAAAGAACTAATATATACATCAACAAATAGAATTTTTGACTAATTATAACCGTTAGAGACAAGATGATAAAGTAGGTTTCGAAACACACATTATAGGTTTCGAAACAACACGGTTTTATAAAGAGGTTTCGAAACATACATATTATGTTTCAAAACATCTAGTCTTAACAGATGGATATACACCAAGAGACAGAATGAGTGGAAGACATCTTTTAAAAAACAAAATAATTTTTTTTTATTCTCCACTTACAAAATATTTGAAATTAAAACATCAGGGTATAGAGATTCAATCAAAAAGTGACTTTTCAAATATCTTTTGATTTAAAGTACAAAAGCATCTCAGTTTTTTAAATATTCTTCTGACAGAGTCAAATATTTCGAAACCTTTGAAACATGCTATGGAGATTTCGAAATATACTTCAAAAACATTTTTCAAAACATGTTAAACAAAGTTTTTAAATGCTCTGCTGACTGAGATGACAGAGGTTTCGAAATATACTATATAGATTTTGAAACATATGCTTAGTTTTCAAACAGGTTTCAAAATACAACATATAAACTTAGCAAACACTGAAACCTTATCAAAAAACATTTTGAAACAAGTATAGAAACATGGCAAAATGATGTTTCAAAACATAGAAAGTTGGTTTCGAAACATGATATATGAATTTTGAGATTTTCAAACATTTCAATATTCGCCCCAAAACACTAGTTATGCGTGTTTCAAAAATATGAAAAACTTATTTTGAAATATGAGATTTTCATATTTTTTTTTCATTCTAAGGTTGGTTTTTCATCAACCACATTTTCTTATATATCAAAAAATATGATACAACATCCTTCACTTTTCCTTCTAGATGCTTCTACCGGTTAAGGAAAGCCAATAAGAAAAACCAGCTCTACACACTTTAAAAAGTATCGGGGCTTGAATTGTTTATAGATCTCCCCAATAAGATAAACTTATTTAAGACCCGATGGTCTATAGTTGATTTGTTGCCTGGATAGGATGCTCCGCAGTCCTGGTGATATGATGATGCTTAAGGAGAGACATTCCCACCCCCTAAGGACATTCAGAGAGTCTATCAAAGTACTATAAGTAAGTTGATGGCGCATGGACTCGAAGAGTTTTTTTTTTTTTTTTTTTGTAAAAGAAAATATATTCACAAGAAAAAAGTGCACAAGCATTTACAAGAAAATAAAAAAAGTTAGGGCATACCTCACTAAGAAAACAAAGAGTTAGAGAGCTTACTTTCCATAGAAAACATTAGAGATGCAGGTTGAGGGGTCGCTAGGACTACTAATCATCCTTTTCCTTTTGCATTCCTGGTCGAGGAACAAAGTGACAAAAATGTCGTCGAAGCAAGGGGAAAGGACGAGGAGGCTTTCCTGGAGCTATCATCACACACCCTCACATTCCCCAAGAGGAATCCTCTCCTAAGGGTAGACTCTCTACGTCATTAATATTATTTTCTTACTTGACATGTTTATTAGCTAATTTGCTTCTTTTTCCTTGCAGAGATGAATATGTTTTGAGAGATGAATCGATGTTGATGCAAGGAAGATGCTCAAAGACTTGCGAAGAGTAGGAACTTTTTTTGCCCTTCCAGAGGAACCGACCCCTTGCCAAGCTCCTGTCCCTCTTCTTCATCACACTCCCAAAGACAAGCATGGGTCTCTTTCTCAAAGGCCAGTGCCGCCTCCCATAAATGACAAAGGCTTAGGGATGTCGAAGCTTTAGGGGAAATGCTTGAAACAACAGCTCATCCCCCTATCATTGAAGATCCTATGTCAGCCCCTCCACCTCTTGAAGGAACCAATGTGGCTCCCCCTCATGCTTCTAGTTCTCGAGGAGGATAATGCTTTTTTTCTCGCTTTTCTCGGGATTTGGAAAGGATTGATGAGGAGTGTCGCCACTCCGTGGTTCCTAATCAAAAGGAACAAATGAGGCTTTGGGAGGAGAAGTCTTTGACAAGGCACCATATTTTCCCTCATATGGGTAGGTTTGCTTTGCGTTCAGTAGTGCTCCATGATGGCACGAAGGTTTATGAACTGAATTTTCATGTTTCCCCAAGGGTACTTGAATCAGATTCGCTAATTAAACCTGGAGTCGGTCGATGTCTCATATACTACACAATATTTCCTCAGGACGAGCGTTGCCACCTCAAAAATTTCCCCTAGACTATGGATGAGATGGAGCAACGATTTGTGGATGTAAGTTAGTTCCTATTTTCACATTCTCAAATGTATTTTCATATTTCTTATTGTTTATTCAATTATGCTCATCGTGGCTTTTAACACTTAGGGTCAGGCTTACTGGGAGCACATGGAGAATGAGATTGCCCGATGGAGGGACCAAAAGGCATCATGGGATGGAGAGTGCCAAGAGCTTAAGGGTCAGCTGCGACGATCAGAGGCTGAGAAAGAGAAGCTATGCACCCAGCTATCTGAGGCTCAAGTTGACACGTCGAGTCTTCAGGGAGAGGTCCAAGAGCTTTTCTAGGGCCAGCTGGCTTGGGAGCGAAAATATGGCTAATTGCAGACCACACATGAAGACCTCTTTCAAGAGCATTCACTGCAGGTAGCAGAATTGACAAAATGTTATAGATCGGCCCACGAGGTCACATCTTAGTGAGCGAAAAAAGAGATTGCTACTCATGTTGATGCAGTGAAGGAATATCGCATTTCCAAAGACTATCAGGATAAAAAGGGAAGATACGCCTCAGATTATTCTAAATATGGCTTCTATCTCGCCCACTCTTATTTGGAGGCACAATGCCCAGGGGAGACCTTCCCAGAGTTGGTTGTTACCCTTAAGGTAGAGGATTTTGTGCCCTTTAACTGGTACCAGTATGATCCTGATACCAAGAGCTCTTATTCTTATCTCAAATCTCGACTTGAGGAAGATTTGGAGAATTTGACGGACCCATGGGAGCCATATCCTTTTGATCTCATGGGCGATAAAATGATCGACGCCCTTTAAGACTTGAGTGTTTCTAGAGAGACGACTCTTGAGAATGTTCCATGCATTGTTAGAGATGAAGAATGCGATATCCTGGCTACATTTGTCGATGTTACTCCCACCACTTTTGGCACTACCTAGGGGTCCCTGGCGTAGTCTTGTAGGATTTTCATTTTTTTTACGAGTTGTGTAATTTCTGTACTTGAATGAAATTTGAATTCTTGCTTCTTCCTTTCCATTGTGCATGCTTATTATTATTGGGAATAAGACATAATTTTTTAGAATTATTCGATTTATGAATTATTGTTTTTTCATATAGTTGTTGATTTATTTTTTAGTTATTTTTATCTAGTAATCAGTTGAGTTATGGTCCTTAATTTGTGGTTTGTTTCAGATTAAGTGGTTAGATAGTGTTTCCTTATTTTAAGGAAGTGAGTAGTGGAGTAATGTAACGCCTCGTCCTTCCAGAGGGCATCACTATGCTGGACCCTATCATATAAATATATATTCTCTTTCTTTTATACATTTCTTAAACCTCAAATACTGTATTTCAAAGAGAAACTCCCAACATATCATTATAAATACGAAAGCAATAATCAAAACTTGATATGGCACATTCACTTTAATCATAACATAAGAATCCGTACCATAGTTTAACATCATATTTATAATAGCCTTAATACCTGGAGACTCGATTCCCGAGGTAACAACTAAACACCTTAGGTGTAATCAAATGATACCTCAAACATACATTGACATTTCTCAACTTAACTAAAACATATCAGGATCTTCATGAACAAATAAAATACCGGAACCACATGTTGAATCCACCGGACATGTCACCTCGTGCCGTCATATCTTAATCACCTCCTTACTTAAGCTGTAAGTCTTAATTGGAACGTTGAATGTTCCAGGGGCATAACCCAAGTTAGATGGTGAATCATCTAAGTAAGGGAACAATAAACATATATCGTGTATAAATGCAAAATGTAAAATGTCATTTTCCATATCATTTCGGTTTGAGTCGACCGCACCCAACTGTTGTTCCTCATTTTTACAGCCTCCTTACCAGGTCGAGGTGTATGGGTGCACCCTTGATAGAGCAGCGGTGCCAGTCCATAATCCCAAACCCTTATGCGATGTATGATCAATAATATCATCGTGAACATATGCACATTTCATCATCAATACATATAAATGCAATCTACATGATATATTCACATCAATGCATGACAATATGATAAAATCATTTACTTAAAATCGAGTTTTGTGTTGAACTACTTACCTTCTCAAACTTATAAAGCTACCTCAATATTTGCGCCTTGCCTCGAAATTCATGCATCGTCTCGATTTGTGTGTCAATCTCAAAATTGTCATAAGTTGTGACGCTCGACCTTACTATCGAGTGCCACCGTAACCCATAGTTACATTATAAGCCTACATCGAGGACTGGTTATGCACTGCCAACATAACGTATTAAAATAATATGGGCGCCCTGGGTGGGGTCCAGGCTTCACCACCCCCGACTGATTAGAACTCGGGTTTAAAATACTTATGCAGTGGAAATTTATCCAATTCTCGAACCCGATTAGGTCTTTAAAATATAAATGCAATTTCATATAAAATAAATAAATAAATACCAACACGCCCAACAGTCAAGCATGACTGGTTCACACACTCATAGAGTTACTCATAGTGGGAACTTTAACTTGGTCCAAACCAAATTCTGTTTAATTCACTACCGTCTCCCATAGTCAAATATAGAACATATAAATTACACAAGGCTTGACTCACATTCTTATTGCCCGCAATCACTATTAACCGACAACTCTTCTATCAGTACCGTTTTTCCTTTCTTAGATCGCGAACCAACTGTTAGGTGATTAGTGGTTAATTTTGTAAAATTTTTGTTATAATTATAACCCCCATTTTGATTTTAAATTGGTTTAATTGAATAATTATGTGTAATATATATCTATACATATAATATATAATATATTATAATAAACATGTAAATATAATACATATATATATACTCAATGAAATGCATGCATGGATTATCTATATAATATATAAGCATATAATATCCCATATAATATATCATATCAATATATATATATATAATATAATAGATGATTTATTAATAAATTGCTTATTTATAGGTATGAAGAAGGTGGACTTGGAAGCCCAAAAAGAATTCAAGCCTAAAAAGAATTCAAGCCCATGAAGAATGAAGAATTCAAGCCCATGAAGGAAAAAGAATTCAAGCCCATGGAGAATTAAAGTCCATGAAAAAATTAAAGTCCATGAAGAATTAAGACCCAACTTGAGCATCCCATGAAAGATATCATTTGAAGAAGGCCCAAGGATTATTTTTAATCTTAATGAAGATTAAAAATCAATTTATAGAAATTTATTTTTATTTTTTATGTGAGTGCTTTATTAGGTGTGTCTTTTAGCTAAAATTCATTTAACTATTAGTTGTGTATTATAGCTAAAATCCATTTAACTTTATGAGTGCTTTATTAGGTATGTATTTTAGCTAAAATCTATTTAACTTTAATTATATATTATAGCTAAAATCCATTTAACTTTAAGTGTGTGAGTGCCCATTAGATATAATTATGTCTAGTTGAATAATTGAAAATTATGTGGTTTGTATTGCATCTTGTGGCCTATAAATAGGTTACTTGATTGCATTTGTAGGGGTGATTATTATTCTTGAATCAAAGTTTAGTTGTTTCCTTATAATTCTCTCTTTGAGAATTGTTCTTGTTCTTTCTCCTTTTCTTTATTATTTTCTCTTGTGATCTTACTTCATTCATTTCTTCTCTTGAATTCTTATGTTATTTATTGTTACTTAATTATTCACCGCCTAAATGGCCGGTTAGTTTATGCATTTAAATTTCTGTAATTTTAATTCTTGTCTTTTTATTATTCACCGCCTAAATGGCCGGTTAGTTTATGCATTTAAATTTCTGCAATTTTAATTCTTGTCTTTTAAATATTCACCGCCTAAATGGCCGGTTAGTTTCTGCTATTTTAATTCCTATCATTTAAATTCTGTCATTTAAATTACAAAATTTAAATTCTTGTTAATTAATTTACAAATAAATATGAGTAGCTAAACCCAATCTTGGGTTAAGGCAAGGACAGTGTCCAACGCCAATGATTCCCAAAGAAAGCTACGCTTTAAAAGAGTAACATTAATTTAAATTTCACTATGAGTGTGTATTTTTAAATTAAGAAATCACTAGGTTTGAATTGAAGCATAAGCCTAACTTAGAGCTTTCATGCCATGTATGAAAGTTACTAGAACTGGAAATGCTATCATACCCAAACCCGGATGATTAATTTAGTTGTTTTGTGTATTAATTGTAATTGGATTTATAGTAGTTGCTTAAACTAGAATCTCACATATCATGTATGGGGATTGCTTAAATTAGAACTATCATCATCTCTAATTGCATTTAATAACAAACCCTCATATCTGAAATTAAATTAATGTTACTAACCTTGTCTATTAAAATTTGAGAATCAACGGGTTGGCACTGAAATTGTTTTAACCCAAGTACTATCCAATTTCATATTCTTACATTCAGTAATTATTTCAATTTCTGCTTTGTTTTATTTCCTCGTATATGTTGTCTAAAAAATCATAAAAAAATCTCGTTGCCAATTTGTCCAAGTGTGTGTGTTTATGTGTGACATTCTTTTTAATTTGCCATAAATAAATCTCTCAGTGGACGATCTGGACTCATCCAGAAAATATAAATTTAAATTTGGACTACAACTGCACTCGTACACTGACGAGTATAAACCTCTCACCAATATAAAAAATATATAAAATTTTTATTGTGTTTTGTTTTGTGTTTTAATTGCAGGGTGAGAGTGCAGCCAAATTTTGGCGACGTAGTCGGGGAGATTGAGGCAAAAACAAAAAGAAAAAAAATCTTGGCATGAAAGAAAAAATAAAAATAAAAATAAAAAAAAATTAAAAAATATATATATATTTAGATAACTATTAATTACTAAACAGTGCAAGAGACTACGGTCAGGTATGATTATTAAAACATTAATTGATTCATTAGTATCATTATCTGTCGTTGAATTATCATTTTCATATTCTTCATGTCTCAATATTTTAGTAGCTATGTGTCTTCTAATGCATTTGGTTATCCCGATCCCATAAAGAAAAATGAGCCTAGACCTCTTAGGGATTATTTGCTCCTTCCTGAGCAACCAACTCCATCATGCATCAAACATCCGGTTAGTTTTTATAGTCTCAAATTCGACCCGCGTACTACCCAATTGTCATCCTTAGATCCTTTAAGAAATCATGTCAATTCACAACCGAGTTTCAATGAGGATGATGATTTTAGTGCTAGGTTGGATTCTTTAACCCGGAAAATGGAGTTGTTAGAGTTGGAAAATTTTCAAAATTCTAATGAGATAGAGGTGAGATGTTCAGTGTGTAAGTCTTTAAATCATCAAACAGATGATTGTCCTACCATACCTGTTCTTAAAAGATTTCTGAAGGGGCAACCATCTGATTTTCAATCACACTACTGTGAGGATAGGTTTTCTTTTAACTAGAGTCAGAGTCAGGGGGGTGATTCTTATGTGTCGAGTTACAACCTAAATCTTTTCCCTTACCCCAGCTCATATGATAATCAGAATTCTTTTTGGAGAAATGACTCCGTGTTCCAATCTCATGAACCTTTTCCTCCACCACCTCACCAATTTGAATTAGAACAAGGGGTTAGTTTTGATACTTATCAATCTCATGATGAAATGTTTTTAGAGGACACCCTTCAAGAGATTATGCAAGGTCAAATGAGTTTTATTACACAAGTGGCCAAATTTCAAGACCAAACCTCTAAGGCCATAGGTGATATTTTAGATCAGTTGACATTGTTAACACAGACCTTGAGCGTAAGTGAGCTTGACGAATTTCCAATCCAACCTAATCAAAATTTCATAGGTCATGAGTCGGTCCAACCAACACCCATCCCTAGGAGTGATGACCCAATTGAGAGACCCAATGACCCAAGGATGGTGCACTCTGTCATAGAAGAAAAATTGGACAAAAAAGAAACAAGTTTAGAAGAAAAAGCTCGAGAGGAAGAAGATGATAGAAACCAAGAGCCAAAATGTAAAGATATCATAGGTTTATCCACATTTAAACCTAAATTTCTATCTCTTAGGCTAGTCTATATTATTGGGGATCAAATTAAACCAAACATGTGTGAGGGAATTAATGTGTTGTGCCCTGATGTAATAAAACCAACACCTCCGGATGGTATATTTTCAAAATATGTATGTGCATTCATGAGAAAAATCAATTTACATAATTTTGAAAATAACTTTAAAAGTGGTGTAATGAATGGGAGTTATTATATGATTAGGTGGGCAACTACTCATCTGATCCTTAATTGGAAGAAAAGAAAAAAAATAAAAAAATAAAAAAATCTAAAAAATAAAATAAAAAATTATTTTTTTAATAAATAAATATATATTTAAACCAAAAAAAAAAGATATGTAAAAAAATATATAAATATATATTGTTCCTTTTCTGCATTACTTAATTAATTTTGACTCAAATAGTGTTTCTTTGTGTGCAGTCTAAACAAAATTTTTGCATACGAGTTTATACATTGAAGACCGCCAGGTATCCCTATCTTCTATCCTTTTATTGCTGGTTGAGGACAATGTGCAATTCAAGTTGGGGGGTAAGGTGTACTTAAGAATTGATTTATTGGTATTGATCCATTGTGCAAATAATTTTGTTTGACTCGATAATATTAACTTGTGTGGTATACATACTTTTATTGAATCCCTTAAAAAAAATTAATTTAAAAAAAAAAAACAACAACAAAATTTAAAAAAAAAAAATTCAAAAAAATATGGAGACAGAATTGACGTTGGGGGTAGCCACTTTTCTTGAGCAGTGTAATCACACTGCCCTATAAAGAAAGAGACACACTGCCAAATGTTGAAAAATGAGATACTAGACGACGCCAAGCGTGTCAGCGCAATTATGGCATGTCTCGAGCCGAGTGTGGAATAGTGATGCCCATTGCTCTATAAGAGACTCCATATCTGTATGAGGCAAGCCACCCTTCTTGAGCTCAATCATCTCTTCTTTGTGTTATTCTTCAATCAGGTACTCTCATCCCTTTTGTAAAGTTTATAGTTCTTTATTTATTTATTTTTTTTCTTCTTATTAGAGTTTTCTTTTTTAAAAAAAAAATGGATCTTCAACTTTCAAAAATTCGCAAGTACTATCCATCTCTCCCAATGAATGATTTGAAAAAAAATTATACTGGTAGGTGTGTAAGACTTGGGACATTGATGCGTAATAACATCCCTGAAGATATTCGTTGGCTGATCGAAGCAAAAGTTCGATTAGCTGGCGAAACTTCACCTAGTTTTAAGCACTTCCCAGGTTTAGGAAAGAGTAGTTTTACGAAGAAACGAAGAGCTAAAAGAGTGAATGGTTGTCACAAGTGTGCTCGTTGGACCTGTAACACTCTATGCAAATCTGTGGGGTATACGTCCGTAAATCGAGAAGATAAAATTAGTTTCATAAATGATGGACTGAGTAAGGAGTCATTGGATGATATCCGATTGACTCTTGATACGCATCTGAGTGGAATAGTGTAAAGAGAACTTCTTGCTTTATAGACCCAGTTCATAAGTGACCACCAACGCTGTAGTCTTGGGAATCTGACTAAAAACGACCCTGTTTGCCAATCTATAAGAAAATTGGATGGGAAGCCTATCCCCACTTCATAGAAAGTGTTTAAGCCGTTTCTGGACGTAAAACCAGAGGAAGATGTGAGCCACAATCACAACTATTTGTACATACGCATGATTTTTATTTATATTTATTTCTTGTTAAATTGTTGTATAGCTATTTTTGATCGCCAAACCTTTTTCCAGGGCATACAAAGAAGCATAAATGGAAGGTCAGTCAGTTCGTCGAATCAAGACCATATGTGTACTATGTGGCTCTCAACTTGGGAGTGATAGTTGTTATGCACTTGCAGCAAGCGAACTTGGCTTAAAATTAGGAGAGAAAAAAATTAATTTGGTATATGGAGGGGGAAGTCGTGGATTGAATGGTTGTGTTTCACAAGCTGCACATCTTGGAAAATCACATGTGTTAGGTGTAATGCCAATCCCTTGGGCTGAACCACATATTTCCGGGATTACACGCGGTCAACTTATAGAAACGAATTCTATGTCTGAGCGCATGGCTTGTAAGATTTATCAATCAGACGCCTTCATTGCTTTACCAGGAGGTTTTGGTACACTTGAAGAAATCTTCTGTATAATCTCTTGGGCCAAGAGCGATCTACATACCAAACCCATTGGACTTTTAAATGTTAACTATTTTTTCGATGGGTTGCTCTCTTTTCTTGATCAGGCTGTGGATCAAAAGTTCATTTCTCTTTCAGCAAGAAAGATTCTCATTTCTGCATCTACCGTTGAAGAGCTGCTAGAGAAATTGCACGCTTATGTTCCACAGCACGATCCTTATGAGCCTAGGATAGATTGGTCTAAGGCAATCAGAAACAAACGTCAAAAAGGTCTGATTAATTTAGATTTATCACTGTGAGGAGTGCTCTTTGATAAGATGGCTGAGTAAGGAGTACTTTTTGTACTCTTGAGACGCATCTAATTATTGTGCAACTTGTAGGATTTTTCTTGGTTGTGTTTCTAAAAAAAAAAAAAAGAATATGGAATGTTATTAGATAAGTTTATGATAAGATGGCTGAGTAAGGAGTACTTTTGTACTCTTGAGACACATCTAGTTATTGTACAACTTGCATGAAATTTCTTTTCTTGTGTTCTTAAAAAAAAAAAATTGTGGAATATTGTTAGGCAAAGTCTTTGATAAAATGGCTGAGTAAGGAGTATTTTTGTACTCTTGAGACGCATTTTGTTTATCTTATGACTTGCATGAAATTTTTATTTTGGTGTGAAAATATATAACTATATGGTATGCTCATTTGTTTGTTTGAGTTTTAGCAGTTCACAGTAAATCAATGGACTTGTGGAGTTACAGGTATTCCTAACAACCCTATTTTATTACTGCAATTCAGGTTGAAGGGTGTAAGGTCTAGTTATGAATTATCTGGTTCATGATTAACTATGAATTTGCTATTGCATGCTTGTAGTCTTGTGTGAATTGATTATCTTTATCTGCTTTTATTAAAAAAAAAAAAAGTTTGTATGTTTTAAATAACGTTATTCCTAAAGGTTTGGAGTTATGCACTAATAGTTGGTTAAGTTTGCAATACGGAACATGAATGTATTGATTTCTTATTTGAAAACGTATATGCATTAAAACAAGTAATTTGCATTCATCGGGTATTCAAAATTTAAAATTGGTTATTGGTCATAAAGTCAAAGGTAACAGTAATTAGCTGATTAATACATTGTATGATCTCTCAATAGAAGTGGAGACTATTACCCAAGTGAGTGTTTGAGCCTAATAACCGTTAATTCTGAGTGAAATAACACTTACTCTAAATATACTTTATTGTTTATCTCATCTTTTTAATGGTTTCAAAACATCAATTTGCTTTGAATGTCTAGTATGATAGCTGATGAATTTGACTGGTTTCAGATTCTGAATTAGATGACTGAGTAACATTGTTTTGAAGCATGATAGGGGGATCAATTTCTTTCATTTTGGGCTTATTAACCTTTTCTTTCTTTACATTAACCTCACTTGCTAGCCCATTGAGCCAATTGTAGTACAATTTTTTTCGTTACCCTCAACCATATGAATTTTGTCCAACCTGGTGTGTTTATGGGAATTAGTCTGTCTAGCTATTTTCATATTTAAAAAAAAAAAAAAAGAAGAAGAAGAAGAAAAAAAAAAGTGAAAAGAAAAAAAAAATTATCTTAGCTATTCAACACGAGTGTTTCAAAAAAAAAAAATTGTCTAGTTTGATATTAATGGTAAAAAATATATATATATATATATATTCAAACACACCATTTGCACACTTTACCCTTTTATTTGACAACCAGTATTAATCTCATAGCCCCATTACAATCTGGTCTGGTCCCTCTTAATGCTATAAATCATGTGATCTCAGAATTCGAGTTTGGAATAGGGAATCATGTTTAAATTCAAAAGTTACTCATCTAGAGCATTATTCCAGTCATGAAACTATGTCATTTTCCCTGTTCTTTCATGAAAATACGTTCCTTGTATTTGGGATGACACCGAGTTTTGCACTTGTTCTACATTTACTCTTATAACGGTGCACCCCGTTGTGTGTACACCTGAGGAATCAGTTTTATTGAAAAATCCATAGTAAGGTTTAAAGTCAAAACTTTGAGGGAGTAATTCTATGTGTTGATTATCCTAATTGCCATTCCTGAGATTGTATGACCATTAACCAAAAATTTGATTTAGAATGCTAAATTACTTATTCGATTTTATGCATTTCGATTTCGAATTTGAAATTTTTACATTCATACAGTTATTGCGAATAAAGCTTGGCAAGTGTATAGTCTGATTGCTAAGGGACTAGCAATGTTTAAGTCGGGGGTATGATTAGTGGTTAATTTTGTAAAATTTTTGTTATAATTATAACCCCCATTTTGATTTTAAATTGGTTTAATTGAATAATTATGTGTAATATATATCTATATATATATAATATATAATATATTATAATAAACATGTAAATATAATACATATATATACTCAATGAAATGCATGCATGGATTATCTATATAATATATAAGCATATAATATCCCATATAATATATCATATCAATATATATATAATATAATAGATGATTTATTAATAAATTGCTTATTTATAGGTATGAAGAAGGTGGACTTGGAAGCCCAAAAAGAATTCAAGCCTAAAAAGAATTCAAGCCCATAGAGAATTAAAGTCCATGAAAAAATTAAAGTCCATGAAGAATTAAGACCCAACTTGAGCATCCCATGAAAGATATCATTTGAAGAAGGCCCAAGGATTATTTTTAATCTTAATGAAAATTAAAAATCAATTTATAGAAATCTATTTTTATTTTTTATGTGAGTGCTTTATTAGGTGTGTCTTTTAGCTAAAATCTATTTAACTATTAGTTGTGTATTATAGCTAAAATTCATTTAACTTTATGAGTGCTTTATTAGGTATGTATTTTAGCTAAAATTCATTTAACTTTAAGTGTGTGAGTGCCCATTAGATATAATTATGTCTAGTTGAATAATTGAAAATTATGTGGTTTGTATTGCATCTTGTGGCCTATAAATAGGTTACTTGATTGCATTTGTAGGGGTGATTATTATTCTTGAATCAAAGTTTAGTTGTTTCCTTATAATTCTCTCTTTGAGAATTGTTCTTGTTCTTTCTCATTTTCTTTATTATTTTCTCTTGTGATCTTACTTCATTCCTTTCTTCTCTTGAATTCTTATGTTATTTATTGTTACTTAATTATTCACCGCCTAAATGTCCAGTTAGTTTATGCATTTAAATTTCTGTAATTTTAATTCTTGTCTTTTTATTATTCACCGCCTAAATGGCCGGTTAGTTTATGCATTTAAATTTCTGCAATTTTAATTCTTGTCTTTTAAATATTCACCGCCTAAATGGCCGGTTAGTTTCTGCTATTTTAATTCCTGTCATTTAAATTCTGTCATTTAAATTACGCAATTTAAATTCTTGTTAATTAATTTACAAATAAATATGAGTAGCTAAACCCAATCTTGGGTTAAGGCAAGGACAGTGTCCAACGCCAATGATTCCCAAAGAAAGCTACGCTTTAAAAGAGTAACATTAATTTAAATTTCACTATGAGTGTGTATTTTTAAATTAAGAAATCACTAGGTTTGAATTGAAGCATAAGCCTAACTTAGAGCTTTCATGCCATGTATGAAAGTTACTAGAACTGGAAATGCTATCATACCCAAACCCGGATGATTAATTTAGTTGTTTTGTGTATTAATTGTAACTGGATTTATGGTAGTTGCTTAAACTAAAATCTCACATATCATGTATGGGGATTGCTTAAATTAGAACTATCATCATCTCTAATTGCATTTAATAACAAACCCTCATATCTGAAATTAAATTAATGTTACTAACCTTGTCTATTAAAATTTAGGAATCAACGGGTTGGCACTGAAATTGTTTTAACCCAAGTACTATCCAATTTCATATTCTTACATTCAGTAATTATTTCAATTTTTGCTTTGTTTTATTTCCTTGTATATGTTGTCTAAAAAATCATAAAAAAACCTCGTTGCCAATTTGTCCAAGTGTGTGTATTTATGTGTGACATTCTTTTTAATTTGCCATAAATAAATCTCTCAGTGGACGACCTGGACTCATCCAGAAAATATAAATTTAAATTTGGATTACAACTGCACTCGTACACTGACGAGTATAAACCTCTTACCAATATAAAAAATATATAAAATTTTTATTGTGTTTTGTTTTGTGTTTTAATTGCAGGGTGAGAGTGCAGCCATTAGGTTAATAAGCAGTAAAGGGGTGAGTTTGGGGACTCAATAAAAGTAATATGCAATGCAGTAAATTAATAAACATGACATTATAGACAAAAATAAAGTGCAACGTGCATGCAAGCCCCCGCCCACTGCACCTATCTCAGGCTCTAGGTAGTCCCTATTGGTTCCTTCTATGATCCCCTCACGAGACTTACACGGTTTGAAACCCACTGCCCCATGCCTAGGCACTTCTTTGACATCTTATGCAAGTCATGACAAGAAAAATTTACACACAAAGCATATACCTTACAATATTAGTCGCCTACTCTTGTTAAGCGTACTGACCTTTTGCTTGATAGCTTGACAATATTTTTCCATAACATCAGAATCATCAATATCATTTCTCAATATTCCTTTAACATAAATTATCATAAATTAATGCAATAAGATACATGAATAATTCTATTAAATATTATTAAATAAATATTAAATATATATCTCTTACACATTCCTTCCTTGCGCTCACGACCAATTCTTCTCAGAAAATTCTCTTTGCCTTGCTTGCTCTTAATTCACAACTAACCTCCCTATATATAAAGTCTTGGCCGCCCCCTGCTTCATTTTCACCGTGGGTTAAACCCACTATTTTCACCACAAGGCCTGTTACTTGGCTGGAGATATATCCTTGGGGGCAAAGATTGCATCAAAGGCTGCCATGTGACAGCAAAATGAGGGAAAATTGGCAGCTGGCAGGAGGCAAAATTAAGGTTAATTGCTACTAGACGTGTGGTTGCAATTTAGCAGCTTCTTGGACTTTAACTCTATTTGATGCTTTAATTTTATTTCTATTCCATCTTCTGCTTCAGTGCATATTCAACGTATATTAATATATATATAACTATTATGTTATGCAATATGATAATTACATATCAAACCTCCAGATTCCTCTTTATTTCGTTTGAATATTTCTTTAATTACAATTACACGTTCAATAATTGAATTAATAATAATTGAAATATTTAAAATTTAAAATTAATAATTCAAGATTCACTTGATAAGAACGATTTCATCTTTGTTTTCTTATAGGACATTTGATTCATCTTAAAACTACTTTAGGGTCGATCTTTACATAAAATCGGAGCTCCTTTAGGGTTCTGTTGACTTTTCGAAAGTCGATTATGATTATTCAATTTTTTCAGGCTACATCATAGATGTACCAAAACCATCTTTATGTTAATTTCTTTCAGCGTCATAAATCTTGTCTCAAAGTGTTTGTCAATGTCTTATTGTTTTCAATTAATTTTTCTCAAAATCGCACACAACTCAATAAATCACCTTAAAACCCATAAATTAACTAAATTAATTATTTTCAAAACCAAGGATGTTACACAAGTCACTTCAACTTAAGGCTCAAAGCACTCTAATTATCATATTTGTTTAAATAAGCATTAAAATCAATTTTCCATAATTTCTTACATTTTTTTTCTATTTCTTCCTATTTTTCTGCAATAAATCCAAACTAAATATTTTTAAAATATTTCACTGTAACAATTCATAAAATAACATTCCTGAATTTCTAAAATTTTTTAAAAAATTTTACTCGACCTAACCTCTTAGACTTCCTTGATATGCGAGTTTTGACCTCAAAATGCGTGTCCAAATAATTTACTTGCCTTGGCATACTTCTCTAGTTCCAAATAAATTGTTAGAATTTTTTGAGATATTTTCAGGAATTTTCTCTATTTTTCTTTCATTTCTTTTTTTTTTCTTTTATTTCTCCTTCTTCTTCCTCCCGCTTGCTCGCGAACAAGCCATACTTGCTGCCGCCTGATCACCCTAAAATATACCGCAAGTGTACGAGTCGAACAAGTAATATAATAGTAAGTAAAAATATCGTTCTCTCGAGAAAAGATTTCAAATATCAAATTTTTAAACATTCTTTATTATTTAGAAAATAAAAATTTTAGATTTAATAAAGATCAGGAAAGAAAAAAATTAATTAGATTAATAAAATAAGATTAATTTGAAAGACAACTTGAATCAAAGAAATAAGTGGATTTTAATAACTAATGCACATGTATGAACCTAACTATGCAATACAAATCATATATTTTTATGTGAATGAATAGATAAATTGAGTATGTGACGACGAAACCTCCTAATGCATTTGTTACTTTATTTCTAGATTATAACGAGTTTATTTTCATTTAATAACTTCCTATATTTCTATGAAAGTTTAATTAAATGAAAACGCATTACAATTTGTGAAATTCCTAGTATATCGCTAAAAACCGCACAAAAAAATCGAATTCTATTTCTAGTCGGTTTTACTTTATAGTATATGGTATCTAGGATGCAATCCCCAAACTATCTCCTTTCGATCTCAAGATTAGGAATCAAATCATGTAAATAGTGATTAATTATTTACATGCATTAAATTCAATACCACACAACTTAACATAACTTAATTTATTTAATCACATAAAATTATAAAAAAATATTTCATCATAGTTTTGGCCAATACATAGTTTTAGTTCAACAAATTAGTTCATAATAGAATTAATTAAAATCAAAAGAAACAGTAAAAGCATAACAAAATTATTTAATTAAAGAAGACGAAGAAAGAAGCTCAGTTGACGAATCTGCGTTGCCCGCGTCCGCCTGCGCCTGATGAGTCCGCCACTGCCTCAATCTCCAATCTTCAATTTCTGCTTCATCCCCCTGTGCGCTGCCTCTTTTCCTTTCCTCCTCCTCACTTTTCTTATTCCTTTAATGGCCGCCTCCCACGTCTCTGCCCAATCCATCCATTCAATTTCTTTATTAAAATAATATATAATATATGATATATAATACATATAAGTAATATAATATATAATATAAAATATAGTATTTAATATACTATTATTTATATTAACTTTAATAATATTAATTATTTATAATATTTTTTCATTTATATTATAATATTAATTTGTAATATTAACTTTATAATATCTTTTTTTATTTTTATTATTTTTTTTTTCAATCCAAACACAAAGTAACATTTATGTAAAATAACAAAAAATACTAAAAATTAAATATATATATATATATAAAAGAAACTTAAAATACTAGATAATTATAGATAAAACACATATAAAATACTTAAAATAGTACTCAATTATAACTAATAAATGTGTAAATAAATTCCCACATCATTGCCCTCGCCAGCTGCTGACGTCTCCCGCTAGCCGAGCACCTTATTGGAAGCTGCTCACGGTCGCTGCTTCGGCACAACCGATTGCAACCATAGTCGCGCTTGCTTCCGTCGGCTGCTTCCCAAGCCTCCACCGAGCTCTCCCATGCTATCTTAAAATCGCTGTGGGTGCTGCTCCATTTGCTGGCCGCTATCCGCTCACTATCCAACTCACTGACGAGCTGCCATAGCCGCAACTTGCGGCCATGGTTGCTCCCCCCTTGCAGCGGCCTATCCCGGCCACCCTCACGACTCCTTCCATGGTCACCATTTCAGCTCCCAGCTTCTCCCTCGATCACTTGGTGGTTGCTCATTGCTCTTTCAGCCAACGTCTCTCTGCAACTTCTCTGTTTCCATTTTCCTTTCCTTCTTCATTTCTCTCCCATTCCAATTCTCTAAATCTCTTCCTATTTATAGCCATTTCCACCCCTCTCTTCACTGCTTTACCCATACATTCTTTGCGTGCAAATCACACCATTTCAACCATCACATTTGCAGGGCATAGCTTGGAGTTTGCAGAGGCATGGCCTTATATACGTGCCTATATATATATATAACATATCTTATTATATAATACACTATCACATAAAAAACACACACACACATTTAAATTCCAAATTCTATCTCTATATCATTTGAAAAGTTCCCTAATTGCAATTACATTCTCGAACACTGAATTAATTTGCATTTCAAAATTGAAAACTCAAAATTAATAACTCAAAGTTTACTCGATAAAGATGATTTTGTCCCTGCGCCCTCACCGAACCTTTGTTTCATTTCGAAACCACTAAAGGGTTGCTCATTACGAAAAAATAGAGCCCCTTTCGTTGACTTGCTAGAAGTCTCTTACGATCATTCGATTTTTTTAGCCTAAATCGCAGCTGCACCAAAAACTATTTTTGATCTGATTTCTTTTAATACCATAAATCCTATCTCGGGATGCTCATTAGTACCATATACATTTGTTTTGATATCTAAGCCTCAAGGCATTCCTTGCAATCGATTTGGTATTGATAACTACTATCCAACCAATTTTTTGGTATTCTAAACTTGTTTAAATTACGTAACAACCTCACAAAAATATGGGTTCTTACAAGTAGTGTTTCTCCTAAACTATATATATAGTGAGCTATTGTATTGGAAATAAACTAAGTTTTTTCCTTACTAAATCCTAACATGGTATAGAGCCATAAGCATCCTATTTCTGAGAAGCCAATATCTTGTTCTGTCACCTTGAGCCTTGCAATCTCGTGATCCAAGAGATCAAGTGCAATTTATCTTGGAGCTATGTCTACTTCAACCGAATCAAGTGGTGCGTTTAAAGCACCCATTCTAGCAACTGTTAGCAGGGAGAACAAAAGTAGTCCCTCAACTAGAGAATTACAGAATATCCAGGCAACCTAGAGGCTAAATGGTAAGAATTATTTTAAATGGTCTCAATTGGTTCGTACATTTCTAAAAGGGTAAGGCAAGTTTAGCCAACTACTCGATATTGGACCTAAACAAAGAAACCCTAGAAGCTTGGGATGAAGAAGATTCTATGGTAATGTCTTAGTTATGGAATTCTATACTTCCTAAGATAAGTGATACTGTTATGTTCTTAAGCACATTTAAAGAAATTTGGGATGTAGTCAAGTAAACTTATTCTAAAGTTAGAGATGCAACCCATATTTTTATATTAAAACAAATATCTCAGCAACAAAGAAAGGAAGTTGATCAATCATTGAATATTCCAATCTTCTGCAAATTTTATGGCAACAAATGGATCACTACTAGTGTATCAAAATGGCATGCAGTAAGGTTACAGCCCTACTTAAAAGGTTTGTTGAAAAAGGCAGCATTTATGAATTTCTTGCTGGTGCAGTGAGAGTATAGATACTTGAGGACTTGTTATCCCTAGATGAGACTCTAGCTATTGCCCATGCTGAGGAAGGAAGGAGATGAGTCATGCTCGAGACTTCTACGGTGGAAAATGCTGCACTAATGATAAGAAATGTGCACATATAGCAACAGATAAAGGTCTCTACCAAAGATTAGTTGGGAGACCTATTTATTTATCACATACCTGACCTAATATAGCATATGCAGTAAGAGTGGTTAATCAATTTATGCACAATCCTAAGGAAGTATACTTGAAAGCAGTGCATAGAATTTTGCATTATTTAAAAGGCACTTCCAGGTAAAGGAATTTTGTTCAAAAGAGGGAAAGAACTAACTCTTGAAGCCTATACATATGCTGATTATGTAGGATCAATGGTTGACATCAAGTCAACATCTGGGTATTGCACTTTCCTAGGAGGAAATATTGTGACTTGGAAGAGTAAGAAGCAAAATGTTGTGTTAAGATCAAGTGTAGAGACAGAATTTAGGTCTATTACCCTTGGGATTTGTGAGTTACTATGGATAAAAATAATTCTAGAAGATCTGAAAGTCAAATGGAAGGACCCTATGAAGCTATATTGTGATAATAAGTTAGCTATTAATATTGTACACAATCAAGTGCAATATGATCGCACTAAACATGTGGAAGTTGACAAGCATTTTATAAAAAGAAAAGCTTGAAAGTCATCTAATTTATACTCCATTTGTGCCTATAGGAAGTCAACTTGTAGATTTACTCACTAAAGGCCTTCTAGGAACAATTTTTCAAAGGTTAACAAGTAAATTGAGAATAGAAGACATACATTCATCAACTTGAGGGAGACTGTCGAGAATCATAAATAATTTTTCAAAATTATCAAATTTATAAATTATTATTTTTTCATATAGTTGTTGGTTTGTTTTACAGTTGTCTTTATCTAGTAATAGGTTGAGTTATGGTCCTTAATTTGTGGTTTGTTTCAGATTAAGTGGTTAGATAATGTTTCCTTATTTTATGGAAATGGGTAGTGGAGTAGTGCTTCTTCTAAACTATATATAGTGAGTTATTGTGCTAGAAATAAACTTAAGTTTTTTTCCATACTAAATCCTAACAATTGGTTTTCTTTTTTCTTTTTTTTAATGTTTGGGATCTTGTGGCAATAACAATGATGGTCCTTTGATGATTTTAACAACTACTTACCATTGGGTCGGGCAGGTTGTCCAACTAATAAGGCAACTCGTTGGTTTGGGACTGCTTGACTATGTGAAGTTGAGTATGTTACTTGGCGAGGCTATGTTTAACGCATTGCCAAGCCAAGCAATGTATGCCACGCATGAGATGATTATCACTTCATTTCCTCATTGTTAGGTGTCTTACTTATGAGACAATTGGTAGTTCATTGTCGAAATTGGAGAATAAATCTCTATCACATATTCTTAGCACTTAAGAATAAGACAATTGACAATTCATTGTCGATTGCCTCTAGTATTTGCCATCAATAATGATATTTGTTTATCTTTTTGTTCTAGTTCCCACAGACGACTTAATTGTTGTTGCCTTAATACAATAATTAATTTGTAGAGCAGGAAAAATTGATTTTGAGAGTTTCAAGTCCAGGTACTGATGATAAAGAGACCTGGAGGCTGGAGGTCTTGATGCAAATGATCTGGAGACTTGCAAGTCTCTGTGCGAGTGATTTGGAGAGTCTTATGGATGATCAAGTGCCCTGATGATCGGGTACCTTGTTGATAACTGGTAATCAGGTGCCTTGCGAATGACTGGTGATTAGGTACCTTGTGGATGATCCGATGACTCCTTAATGACTGGATGACTTCTTGATGACTTGTTAAGACGAACAACTAGTTAGGGGTCTAGGTGGATGTCCCCGTGTGAGCCCTCTGATACTTAAGTTAGTTTTTGAGTGCTTGAGTGCAAAAAGTAAGGTCTAAGAGCAAAAATGAACCTACTCGAGAAATGAGGTGGCTTTCTTATTTATAGAAAATGGAGAGGAGGACACATGGCAGCCAACCCATATTTCTCAAATGGCATATTCTTGGCATATTATTTGCATATTTTATGGAATATTGAAATGTTCTTGTAGATCCCAGGAAACGTCTTGGAAAGAAACTCTCGGGCTTGGTTTGAGGAATGCCCTGTGAGGGTTTTTTGGCTACAAGTGGAGGATTTTTCACTTTATTTTATGGTTCTTTTATCTTTCTCCTTGCTTGATTTGCATAGTTTGGCAAATTCTTCTTCAAAGATAGGTTGATGGTGCATTTGTAGAGGTTAAGATCATTCATGATCGGGTAAGGTGTACCCCACTCAGTAACTACTAACTAGAGTATACTCTACTTGGTCATAGCTTGGTTTTTAATTTGCTTTATTTTTCTTTTGTTCTTTTTGTTTTGGATTTTTGGATTTCGATCTATATTTATACTTCACCTAGATTTGCTACTTAGATGTGCTCCATATTTAAACTATTTGCTATTCACGGGGCATATTACTAAAAATAGTAGTATTTAATCTTAAAAACAAAAAAGAAAAAAACATTAAAGAATGCTAAAGCCACTTTTGACGGTATACTTTGTAATAATTTGGTAGCTAAAACTTGAAAGTATTTGCCTATCACACCCAAACACATAATAATAGCATAATCACGTGCTTGGTTAAGTAATAATGAATGTATATTATTTTTAAATATTATATTATGTAAATAAATTTATTAATTAATAGTAAGTAAATACATTATGTTTTATGTTAATTAATAAAATTATTTAAATATTAAAAATAAAATATAAAAAATACATATTATTACTCTTTTTTATATAATAAATCTCACAAAAGTACTTTCACAAGTAATAAATTTTTCAGTAATGTTAAATACGGTAAAATGATATGATTACATTTGTTCAGCCTTTGGCAGTTGAATTTACCTCCAATTTTTCTGGTCGGTGGCCCGACTAGTTATGTTATATAAGCATCGAGAAATTCTATTCATAGTCAGAATTTTGCTCTTTGTAGTCACTTTTTAATATCTTTAAAATATTCTCGAATAAAAATTTAATTTTACCCGTATTTTCAATACTCAACCACCTAGCTAACATACCACTATATTTCGCTGGTGAATCTCTATTCTTCCTCAAACTTAACCGCCCACATGACATTACATCACAAGCAAATTTATTTTCTCTTCAAATCTCTCATCTCTCTTATTTCATATTCACACCCATACTAATTCATTTTCACTTAAATCCATTTCTCTGAAAATACGAGTGACTTAGCCATTTTATGATCCATCATGGATTACTACACTAAAATGTTGACAGATAACTGGGAAGAGTTTGAGAAAGAACAAAACAACGATTCAGAAAAAGAATATCACGCACAGGTAAACACACAATTTGTGTTTGTATGTGTTTGTATTTATAACAGTATTGTATTTATAATAATGTTTGTTTGTATGTGTTTGTATTTGTAAGAATAAAGTTGCGAGAAGCCCTCCCCGAACCCCAAATAACCTCCATTTCCCAAATGCTGTGATAGCCTTGCCAAACTATAGCATTCGGGAAGGCTAAGCTTCCCCGAAATCCAGAGTTCGGGGAAACCTAGCCTTCCCGAATGCTAGAGTTCGAGAAGGATAGCCTTCCCCAAACTCTAGAGTTCAGGGAATTTGGAATTCCCTGAACTATGGGATTCGGGGAAGCCCAGCTTCCCTGAATCCTAGAGTTCGAGAAACACCATGTTTCCCGAACTCCAGATTTCGGTCAACATGGTATTAAATAAAATTTATGAATAAATATGTATTTATTTTTTAAAAAAATTAAATTATTCAAGTCCAATACTTATATAAAAAAATTAAGTATAAAAAAATATGTTAATATAAAATATATTATATTAAAAAAATATGTTAATATAGTTTCATAAAATATAAAATATAAAAAAATAAAAGATGTGTTCCCCGAACCCATGAGTTCGGGGAATTATGGATTTCTCGAACCCACAAGTTCGAGAAATCATAGTTAGATAAAAAAAAATTAAGTAAAAAATTATATATTTGTTTTTTAAAAAATTAAATTATTTGAATCCAATACTTAAATACAAAATTAAGTATAAAAAAATATGTTAATATAAAATATGTTATATAAAAAATATGTTAATACAATTATATAAAATATAAAATATAAAAAAATAAAAGATATGTTCCCTGAACTCTAGAGTTCAGGGAACTACGGATTTTTCGAACTCACGGGTTCGGAAAATCCATTATTAGATTAAAAAAATTAAGTAAAAAAATATGTATTTGTTTGTATTAAAAATTAAATTATTCTAGTGCAATATTTAAATAAAAAATTAAGTATAAAAAATGTTAATTAGCACTATTTAATTAAAAATTAAGTTTTTTCAAATATTTGTATAAAAAATAAAATACAAAAAAAATTAAAGCATCCGAACTCCAGGGTTCGGAGGCATGCGTTGCCTCTAATTTGGAGGCAACGCATGCCTCCGAAACCCAGGTTTCGGAGGCGCAGGCCTCCTCCGAATCCAGTTCGGAGGTGTCGTCTCCGACTGCCTCCCTTCGATGGCGGTGACCGATCAAACCCAGGGTTTGGAGGTTGCCGCCGCCACCACTGCCACCGCCTCCGAACCGAGGCTGCCACCATTTTCACCCATCCAACCTCTCCCCTTCTAGCCTCCAAGTTCAATCTTCTAACCCAAAAAATCAAAAAATGTAAGTAAAAATTACCTCACCAAGCGCACAGTAGAGAGACGCGGCTGTAGGGAAGGCGACGGCGAAGAATGCGGTTGTAGGGAAGCGACGACGGCGAGTGGAGATTGCAGAGAAGCAACAAATGCTGTAGAGAACAACGTCGATTCGCGATAGAGATGTATGGATATATGATGGCAATTTTAGAATATAAGTGGCTGCGACAAGTAATAATTCTGGCTGTGAAGAGTAATTATTAAATTTATTTTAATTATGGCCGCGAAGAGTAAAAAGTTGGCTGCGAATAGAATTCCTTTAAGCATCCTATCCTCACTAAATTTTATAAAATTACATATATGCCCCGACATATTTTTGCACATAATGACTACAGCCAGAATGCTTTAATAAATCTCATTTCTTAATTTCATTCTCAACCAATCAACTATTATTTTTACTTAATTTAATTCCTATTCCAGGGCTTGGCTTTAGTAAGTAATTAAGTTGCCATTTTTATTGTTAAAAAGATATTAAAATGTTTTAACTTTGGGACATCATATAAAATTTCATTAGCTTATTCATTTCAAATAGTCTCAAACACTGTCATGACTTATATTTTTAACCTAAACATTAAAACTCAAATGAATTATGCATCTTGTAATATTTGATCTCCAACTGCAATCGAGGAGTCGTCGTTTGTCACAACTTGAGGGCTATTTTGTAAATTTTTGAATGTATTGGTGATAACCAACTAAATTAGTTACTTGTTGATTGACTATTGTACCTTTCGGTATAATTGTAATTGTAAGAAATAGCCTATATAAGGCTTAGTTGCACAAGGATAGGATTTCATGTGAAGTAATACATAATTTTTTCCTTCCTATATCTTTTCCCTCTCAATTTTCTCTCTAAATTCTTTCAAACTCTCTTTTCCCTCACAATTTTCTCCCTAAATTCTTTCAAACTCTCTCTCTCTCTCTCTCTCTCTATCCTTATTTCTTTGATAAATCAAGTCTCAACTGAGAGGCTTGACAATTTGGTATCAGAGTTGATCATTCTTGGTTGTGATTCTGGCGTAAAACAGGTGTGATCCGGGCACCTCAAATCGGAGGTAGCTGAAAGAGATTAGGCGGTGGATCGTTTGACAAATGGAACAAGATTGAAACAATTGGAGAATCGCATGGAGGTGACGGAGTTTGGAATGTTCCAAACACGAGAAACGATATCCCAGAATAGGAAAAATGTGAGGGTGATCTGCAAGGAATTGCGGGAGGATATGGTCGCATCCAAAGAATGAGTTTAAAGGGAATTGACGAGGCACAAAGAAACATTGGATCAATATGGACAACGGATTAACAACATGATCAATATGTTGTTTCCACTATCTCAATTTCGATTATCACTAGAATTCTCTCTCCGATCAGCTCCAAAGGCCGGCATGGCCAGTCAAGGAATCCTCCATAGACCTCAGAGAGTGGCAGAAGTGGGAAATTCGTTATATGAGGAAACTAATGACCATGTAAGAGACTTCAATTCTCCCAGATCTAGTCAAGGTCCCATATCGAGGCTAAAAATACCTTTATTTGAAGGATCCAAACCCTAATGGTGGATCTGAAAGTGTGAAAGGTTCTTTCAATACTATAACATAGCAAAAAAAATCAAAGAATAACCCTTGTAACAACTTATCTAAATGATGTGGCTAATGCCTAGTACCAAGGGTGGTCCAGATCTAGGGGTATGAGGGCAAGGTGGATTGATTTTGCCGATAAGTTGTGCATCCATTTTGGGGAGAAAAACATGGTTGATATGATTAAGGAATTTGATAAACTCAAACAAGAAAAGTTGGTCACTGAGTACTAGGAGAAATTTGAGGAGTTAAGAGCATTGATGTGGAATGCCCAATCAACCCTTATGGATCAATATTTTGTATCTAGTTTTATCAGTGGCCTTAATGATGAATTAAGGTCCATGGTGAGAATGATGATGCCAACTATTGTTAGGCAGACTACGGAGAAGGCTAGGTTGCAAGAGTTAACACTAGAGGCAATCTTTAAAAAGAACAAAAACGTGCCATGGACCTTAACCCCTATTGTTTGAAATGACTTTTGGAAGACCTAAGAGGGGTTTTAGTTCCCCTGCCAATAAGGTTATTATAATGGAACATATGGGGATATTGGGACTGTGCTACAAATGTGGTGACAAGTATAGCTTGGGGCATCAGTGTAAGAGGCACCTGCTCAATATGGAAAGAGAGAATAAGGAAGAAGCAAAGACAACGAAGAAGATGATGATGAAGATAAGGGAAAGACAGTAGGGGACACATATGAGGAGGAGAATGGTTAAGAAGGGGGTGAGATATCCTTCCATGCACTCCGAGGAAGCCCAATGGGAAAGATAATTAAAGTAAAAGGACATATGGGCAAGAAGAAATTGATGATGCTGATAAACAGTGATAACACCCATAGCTTCTTAAATGAAGTTACTGTCACTTAGTTGAAGTGTAGAGTGACTACTACCACCCCATTATCGGTGACTGTGGCTAATGGTCACAAAATTTATAGTCATTGCAAGTGTGTGGACTTTAGATGGACTATGGAAGAGTAGAAATTTAGAGTAGATATGAGGATCCTAGAATTAGGGGGATGTGACATTGTGCTAGGGGTTAACTGGATGAGGACAGTCAACCCACTGACATCTGACTTCAACAAACTCAAGGTGACTGTGGAAATGAAAGACGGGAAGCTGACATTGGTAGGCAGTTTGGAACAGGAGGAGTGTAAATTGATTAAAGGGAGTAGGTTGCAAAAGTTGATATACAGCAAATAAGGGCAGATTTCACAACTATATTTAATACACGCTGTCGAATATGAAGGGGTAATAAAGGACGAGAAGGAAAATAAGACTCAAATAACAGAAGATCTAGTCTCCAGCTCAAGTTTTCCTCAAGTACCAACTTTTGATAGCTTGCACTTACTTTTGGAGGAATTTAAGGATCTCTTGATTGAACCCAATTCCCTACCTTCCCAAAGACCCTTAGACCATTCCATACACCTCAAACCCCAAACCATCCGAATGAACTTCTAAACTTATAGATATTTACCCATACAAAACGTAGAAATAGAAAAGCAAGTCTCTAACATGCTAGCCACTTTTTTCATACAGCCTAGCTAAAGCCCCTTTGCATCCTTAGTCTTACATGTAAAAAAGAAGGATGGTTCTTCGAGATCTCCCCGATTAGCTCCAAATGGTGGCATGACCGATCAAAGAATCTTCCTTAGATCTCAGGGAGTGGTAGAAGTGGGAAATTCGCCTTATGAGGAAACTAATGACTAGGTAAGATACTTCAATTCTCCCAAATCTAGTCAAGGTCCCATACCGAGGCTAAAAATACCTCTATTTGAAGGATCCAAACCCCAATGGTGGATCCGAAAGTGTGAGAGGTTTTTTCAATACTATAACATAGCAGAAAATCAAAGAATAACCCTTGTAACAACCTATCTAAATGATGTCGCTAATGCCTAGTACCAAGGGCGGTCCAGATCTAGACGTATGGGGGCAAGGTGGATTGATTTTGCAGAGGAGTTGTGCATCCGTTTTGGGGAGAAAAACATGGTTGATGTGATTGAGGAATTCGATAAACTCAAACAAGAAAGATTGGTCACTGAGTACTAGGAGAAATTTGAAGAGTTAAGAGCATTGATGTGGAATACGCAATCAACTCTTACGGATCAGTATTTTGTATCTAGTTTCATCAGTGGCCTTAAGGATGAATTAAGGTCCATGGTGAAAATGATGATGCCAACTATTGTTAGGCAGATTGCGAAGAAGGCTAGGTTGCAAGAGTTGGCACTAGAGGCAATCTTTAAAAAGAACAAAACCGTGTCATAGGCCCTAACCCTTGTTGGTCACCTAACATGAGGTCATCCTCAAGCTCTATTGCTTGGAATGGCTTTTGGAAGACCTAAGAAAGGTTCCAATTCCCCTGTCAATATAGCTACTACAATGGAACAGATGAGGATATTGGGCTTGTTCTATAAATGTGGTGACAAGTATAGCTTGGGGTATCAATGTAAGAAACACTTGCTCAATATGGAAGGGGAGGATAAGGAAGAAGCAAAGACAATGAAGAATAAGAGGAGGAAGATAAGGGAAAGATAGTAGGGGATGCATATGAGGAGAAGCATGGTTAAGAAGGGGGTGAGATATCCTTCCATGCACTTCGAGGAAGCCCAATGGAAAAGATAATTAAAGTAAAAAGACATGTGGGCAAGAAGAAATTGATGATGCTGATAGACAGTGACAACACCCATAGCTTCTTAAATGAAGTTACTGCCACTGAGTTGAAGTGTAGAGTGACTACTACCACCCCATTATCGATGACTGTGGCTAATGGTCACAAAATTTATAGTCACTGCAAGTGTGGACTTTAGATGGACTATGGAAGAGTAGGAATTCAAAGCTGATATGAGGATCCTAGAATTGGGGGAATGTGACATTGTGCTAGGGGTTAATTGGATAAGGACAGTCAGTCCACTGACATTTGAGTTCAACAAACTCAAGGTGACTGTGAAAATAGAAGGCAGGAAGCTGACATTGGTAGGCACTTGGAACATAGGGAGTGTAAATTGATTAAGGGCAGTAAATTGCAAAAGCTGATACAGAGAAAATAAGGGCAAATTTCACAACTATATTCAGTACATGATGTGGAATAGGAAGGGGAAATGAAAGACGAGAAGGAAAAATGAGACTCAAATAGCAGGAGATCTGGTCTCTAACTCAAGTTTTCCTCAAGTACCAACTTTTGATAGCTTGCACTTACTTTTGGAGGAATTTAAGGATCTCTTCATTGAACCCAATTCCCTACCTTCTCAAAGACCCTTAGACCATTCCATACACCTCAAACCCCAAATCACCCCAATGAACATCCAAGCTTATAGATATTCACCCATCAAAAAAGTAGAAATAGAAAAACAAGTCTCTAACATGCTAGCCATTTTTTTTCATACAGCCTAGCCAAAACCCCTTTGCATCCCCAGTCTTACATGTAAAAAAGGATAGTTCTTTGAGATTTTGTGTTGACCATCATCAACTCAACTCCCATACTATCAAAAATAAATTTCCTATCCCCCTCATTGATGACTTGTTAGATGAATTGTCCAAAGCCAAAATATTTTCTAAACTGGACCTTAGATCCAGATATCATTAAATCCGGATGAAGCCCTCTGGCATACCTAAAACAACCTTCTGCACAAGGCTTAAATGAGTTTGTTGTTATGCCTTTTAGACTTACAAATGCCCCATCCACCTTCCAAGCCCTAATGAACCAAATTTTCAACCTTTACCTAAGAAGGTTTATTTTAGTATTTTTCGATGATATCCTTATCTATAGCCCCAGCTTTGAACAACATTTAACCCATCTCAAAACCACATTTGAAGTCCTTAAATCCAACCAATTGTATGTCAAGTTATCAAAGTGTACTTTTGCTAAGAATGATTTAGGATATTTAGGATGTGTAATCTCTAGAGATGGTGTTAAAACAAACCCAAGTAAGGTCACAACTATGGTGGAGTGGCCTAGACCTCTAATTGTAAAGGAGCTTAGAGAATTTTTTGGTGTAACGGGCTATTACGAAAAATTCATAAGGCATTATGGGATTGAGAGTAGACCCTTGACTAATCTTCTTAAGAAGAATGGCTTCCATTGGAACCCTTAAGCCGTGGTAGCCTTCTTAGCACTCAAGAAGGCAATGACACAAGCCCTAGTCTTTACCCTTCCTGATTTTTCCAAACAGTTCATGATGGAGATCGATGCTTGTAATAGGCAATAGGAGTAGTGTTTATGCAAGAGGGAAGACCTCTATCTTACATCAGCCAAGCCTTAGGCTCTAGGCACCTTGGGTTGAACATATACAATAAGGAGTTATTGGTAGTATTAAAGGCAGTAGACAAATGGAGAAATTATCTTAAAAGTAACCCCTTTGTGATCAAGACTAATCATGAAAGCCTAAGGTTCCTGTCATAGCAAATGCTACAACCTCAGCTACAAAGAAAAAGGGTCTCTAAGCTTATGGGATTGGATTATACTATCATTTACTACAAGGGAAAGGAGAATGTAGTGGCAAATGCCCTATCTAAAAGAGAAGATAGAGGTAGTTGCCAAGCAATCACTATCGTGGTGCCTAAATGGGTGAAGGAAATTATAAAAAGTTATGACCAAATTGAGTGGGTAAGAAATCTTTTGTTTCAACTCATTGTTCAACCTTCAGGGAGTCAAGGGTATTCTCTATCCAATGGCTTGATTAGATTCCATGGAAGATTGGTGGTGAGAGATGATAAAGAATTGAAGGAAATGATCCTAAAAACTTTACACTATTCACCACTGGGGGGACACTCAGGGATCAGGGCTACTCATCACAAGATTAGACAATTATTTTTCTGGGCAAGCCAAAAAAGAGATGTGATGGAGTTTGTACTGGCATATCCAACGTGCTAATGATGTAAACATGAACAGGTGCCCTACCCAAGTCTTCTAGTAGTGGTGGACAGGCTAACCAAGTTTGCCCACTTCCTCAGCCTTACACATCCTTTCTCAACCCAGGAGATGGTTAGAACTTTTTTGGATTTAGTGGTAAAGCTGCATAGGGTCCCTAAATCAATTGTGTTCGACAGAGACAAAATTTGTACTAGTAATTTTTGGTAAGAATTGTTCAAGAATTTAGGGGTGGGATTACATATGTTAATTGCCTATCACCCTTAATTTGATGGCCAAGCGGAGAAGGTGATCAACCAATGTTTAGAAGCTTACCTCAAATACATGTGTTTTACCAAACCAAAGAGTTGGAATAGATGGCTACCACTAGCTCAATGGTGGCATAACTCATGCTTTCACAATGCCATCAATAGAAGCCCTTTTGAGGCATTGTTTGGGTATAAACCCCCTATCCTACCAATAATATTGAGTTCCACTACCAGCTTAGCAACAGTGGAACAATATTTTCAACAAAGGCAAGAGATACTAACTATCCTAAAGAAGCAGTTAGCCACATCACAGAACAAGATGAAGTAGAAAGTTGATAAGAAGATGAGTGACAAAGCATTTAAAGTAGGGGGTACAGTGTTTCTTAAGGTGAAAATGATCCTGCAACAGCCTTTCACAACCACTTCAGTGTCCAAACTCAATCCTAAGAACTTTAGACCCTATACTATCGAATCAAAAGTGGGGAGAGTTGTTTATAAATTAAAACTACCACTAGGAGTTAATGTACATTCAGTGTTCCATGTGTCATTATTGAAATCCATTGAACTGGATGCCCCTACTAGCCAGCAGTTGCTAGCCATGGAAGAATTGGAAGAAGCTTTGAAGCCTAGAGCCATCCTAGATAAAAGGGTGATCTACCAAGGACTAATGCCCCTGAGCCAAGTATTGGTCCAATGGTCGCAGCTACAGTTAGATCATACCACTTGGGAATACCTCCTGGAACTATTGAAGCAATTTTCAAGAGCCACAGGCCTACTCTAAATTCTTGAGGACAAGAATTAGTTTTGAAGGATAGGGGAATGTTACGACTTGAGGGCCATTTAGTAAATTTTTGAATGTATTGGCAATAGCCAATTGAATTAGTTACCTGTTAATTGACTATTGTACCCCTCGATATAGTTGTAATCGCAAGGAAGAGCCTATATAAGGCTTAGTTGCTCGACGATGGAATTTCATGTGAAGTAATATAGAATTCTTTTCTTCCTATATCATTTTCCTTGCAATTCTCTCCCTAATTTCTTTTAAATTCTCCCCCCAAAGCACACGCACACACTCTCTCTCCCTCTCAATTCTTCAAATTTCTCTGATAAATCAAGTCTCATCCGAGAGGCTTGACACCGTTGACTTAAGATATTGGTATATTTCCGTTATTTATATGCCACTTAGCTAGCTATTAGAGGTTCTTGTTTGTAAAAGTAGCTGCCATTTGCCAAAGGCACACCTAATTCTCTCTGCTCCTCTTTTCTCTTCTCTTCAGGCGGTATATTACATTACACTTTATGTTGATTTCGTTAAAAAGGAAACCCAAATAAAATTAAAAATAAAAATAAAAATAAAGAGCACAAACGACAATAGTTTAATGTTCAGCATTTACCTTGTTACCGTCATGAATGAAAATGATACTAACACAAGTCAATGCATCCGTTGCTAAACCATAATCCCAATGCTCAAATCAATTGGCATTATTCTACCTATACTTATATATATATATGTTTATATATACATATATTGCTTCCATTAATGACGATTTTTCACCTCAAGATAGAGATGTAAAGGTTAACAGCAAGTTTTTATAGAAAGTGAATAGTACGAAATTTTTAAATAAATTGATTTAAAATGCCTTTGTAATCTCAAACACGCAGTCTCTTCTTGTATTCATGACCCCCACCACCAATGATATGTTAATTGCAGAAAAGAATGTTGAAATTGACCAATTGAACGAGTAGTTACTCGACTGCTTATATATGAATGCTGAGATTGAAGATGCTAAAAAGCTACGGTTGAATGGGTCATTGAGAGGTTCAACATAAAGAATGCTAAGCATCTTGCAACACTTGTGATCACTGCATCCAAAAATCCATCTACTGCCATGCACAAAATTCAACTAGGGAATCATAGCTAATTTAGGAGCAACAGCCCCAAGTGCACAGACGAAGAAAAATCAGTGGCTGCGGATTCTCACCGCAACTAAAAAGATAAATAGGCGGGCAAAACATTCTGGAGAGATCCTGTTTCAGCTGAGTTTCACTTCTACCTGTAACTACTGCTTTAATTGGTTCTTCTCTCCAACCCAGGGAGGAGTTTATGGGCAGAAAAAGATGGCTATGCCAATCCCCTGCCTATTCGTCTTCAGCTAGAAGGCTCTGATACCAGCAGCAGCCCCAGATTAAAAAGAAAAAAATGAACACAATCCCCTTCAACAGCTTAACTTAACAGACCCCCAACCGAAACACACAGAAAGAGATGAAAAAATAGGGTCTGAATCTTCTTAAGGCCGAGACAAGAAGAATGCAATAGACAGCTGCTGCTCAAAAAGACGTTCCTCTGAGTTAAAATGTGGACAGCAACATAAGAGAAAACTTCAAATATTCAAATAAGTTACTAGTGATGTGGTTTTGCAGCGCGAACAAGACCAGAAATGAGAAACGGTCTAATGGTTCAATATCAATGCATAATGCCCTGGTCGATAATGGGTGACCATCAAACCACCACCTGCCGCTGCACCCGTCAGATGCAGCATTACCAAAGATGATACTTCTCCATAGAGTTGTCCTTTCTTCCAAAATTTTGAGAAGCTCAAGAGATCCAAAGAAAAGGTAGGCAAATTACAAGACCTCCAGAAAACAAAATATTAAATTACTAGTCAATGTGGGTAAAGTGAAGGTAGAAGCAAAAGCAATATATAGAAAAGAGTTTCCTCCAGCATCCTCCTCCTTCCTAAGAAAGTTGATTCAAGGAGCATTAGCATCATTTCTGGCCAAGAAAACTGGGTGAAGAACTAACGACCCAAAGTAAGTGTTTTGAAAAAAAAAGACAGTACTTCAGCTTTAATACAGAAACTGCCAATCTCCATTCAATTTAATTGCATTTCCCTAGATTAATGATCTGTGAGCACTTTTTCCATGTCCATATTTCTTAGTTACAAGCATACACAACACTGAAAGTCATTACCATAAGAAACTAGTTCAACATTAAAGACAAACCAGGAACAGTCAATTTCACTCATTGCAGACGAAAGGAAGTTATAGCTGCTTCAAAAGAGACATGCAAACTTTGATCTGTAATTCCAGAGAAGAAATAAAAAAGGCTGGAGGACCCTCAAAATTTTTCAGGTTACCAAAAACATCAATGCACAACATTGGTGCAAACTGTAATCCAGTTAAACCAGCAAGGTAACTGATATTTCTAAACAGGTGGTTTTCTAATTTGTAATGGATCCTATTTATCTTGCCCCATAACCGTAAAATTCTGCTATCAGGCTTAAGTTGTCATCAAAGAGCTTTTGTAGCTATGTTAATCCATCCACTACCAATACTTATAAAAAAAACAATTGAAGGCCCCGTAAAGTAAAATTAACAATAACAATCATAATCCTTAATCCCACTCCCCTATGGTACAGATCAAACTAAAAGAATTTATGTTGAAACAGCTCCTGTCCAAATAAACAAATGCAGACATGACATTTCAATTGTCAAACATAGTAACATTTGACTGAGGATACATCACCCAAACTGGATGCTTCCTAGCTTGAAGAATAGCAAATAAAGGCAAATTGCTAAAGCTAGGTAAGAGAAGTTTGTCAAAAACGTATCAAAAGAATGCTTTATCATAATCAGGAAAAACAAGTTCAATGTATTAAACGATGTACTTCGTCCAAAGAACATTGACCCATCTTTTCTCTGTACAAACTTATTCCAATTAAAAAAAATTAGAAACATGACTAAATGAAACTATAATTAACAAGATACGAATTGTAGCTCAACTAAAGCTCACGCCACTTCTAACCAGGGAATTCACAAAGTTTACTGATTTCCCTATTGCCGAAGATGGTGCAATATCCCATTGCAAGATGTCACAGTATACCAGTTGTCAGCAACACAGATGAACCTTCAAGTCTGCAGAACAGCAGCGAAATCGCCAAATCCAATTACTACCGCTGCAACACAATAATAAATAAAATTTAGACTTGAGGCTCAAAACAATTACACAAACACCAAAAATCAATGAAAACAGACAGAGCAGAGGAATTGCCTTTCCGGCCTCATGAGGATCAGGAACTTGGTACATATCAGCTGTGATTTCGGTCATCCACAAGCCCGGAAAAAGATACTGCAGAAATCAATAGAACAGTGAGCTAGGTAATAAAAACAATCGTAGAGATCTACGTATGTACACAAAGGGGTAAATTCACTTACATCCAGTTGTTTCTGGACATTCTTTGATCGCTTCTTGGCTCTCCGAGGGGGCCGATGACAGGCCATCGCCATGAAATCCTCCTCAATCTCTCGCCGCGAAAGTGAAACGGAAAACTTAGGCCGCTCTCTCTTCTGGCCGGTCGGAGCCTCCACCGCGGGCGATTTGTTTTCAGTCCTCAACGGCGACGAGACGCTAGGTTTCGGTCCGACACCGTTAACATCGCCGTCCGTCCCATTAGGAGCTTTACAAGCAGCTCGCCTTGTCCTCAAATTCCACGGCTTCACAACCTCGGCGGCCGGGCCCGCTTCCGCCGGCGGCGGCCCCTCCTCCAAACCTTCGCTCAAAACCGCAACTTTCATCTTGTCCGCCGCCGTCCGGAGATCGAACATCAGTTTCGTCCTAACGGCCTCGATTCCGTCGTCCCCATCGCTCTCCGCCACCGACCTCTCGCCGAAACCCCCAACCACACCCGGCGGCGACGGCGACTTCTCGAAACTCCCCTTCCGCTCGATCCACCGTCGCCGCTCCTGTTCCGGTTCCCTGCGGCGGCCGATCAAACCCCTCTCCTCCTCGGAAACTGAAGACCGCCGATCGGCAGGCACTGGACCGTTCGGATTCACCTTCATGCACCTCAGGAATTTCTGGCTCCCCCACTTCAACCTTGGCAACGTGAAATTGTGCAGCGGCTTTGATCTCTCCGGCGCCTTCTCCATCGCCTTCTCCACTCTTTTCTCCCCTCCACCTTCGCCCATACACACCATTGATCGAGCCAATACTCCTAACAGCTCAGCACTTTCCCTCCTCTCCACTCTGAATATCCACCAAAGCCTTCTCGCCGGTTCTCTCCGCAATCTTTTCGACGAAAAACTCACCAGAGCGGTCGCGAGGGTTTCTTCGTTCTCTCGTTGTAATTTGGCCGGGAAACGCAAGTTTATATATGAGAAATAGAAGAGAGAGAGAGAGAGAGAGAGAGAGAGAGGAGAGAGAGCGGTTTTAACGTTCGGGTGGCTATTCTTTAAGGACTCGGTTTCCGTCAGTAGCAAGCGTGACCGCTATTGTGCGCGCTAGGGTTAACTGCGCACCCTTGGGGTTTATTTTCGCGGGCTAGAGTGACACGATGCTTGCCCTTGCCCCTGCCCCACCCACCGTCACAGTGATTGGGGAATATTCGTGATGTCACAACCACAGCCGTTGATCCTTATCTTAATTCTTGAACGTTCGATGGAAACCTTGATCCTCATTTTCTGCCGTTGATAACGATGACGTAACCCGAACTACTTGGAAAACGCGGATACCATCCTCTGGAAATTTATTTTGAATCAGTTTGATAATTAGGGGATCTATTAATGATACAAAAAGTTAAGAGATAACTGTAAATAAAATAAGGAAATCTTAAATTTGTTGAAAGCAATTGGTTAATCATAAAAATAGAAAAAAATAATTAAAAAACAAAAAGGGGGTAAAAGAAGCTTATTTCTTTTAGGCTTTGTTTGGAATAAGAATTTTTCACAAAATTAGACAACAAAATATATATATATATATATAATATGCCATACATAATTTAATAGGATAAATGAATCCAGTTAGACCAATCTAGTTTAAGCCCTTTTACCAAAACTTTTATGTGCTTTGCTTTCTTAAAACACAAATACTCCTTCTGTTAAAAGGATTAAACTAAATTTTACTCAAACCCCTTTTCATCTCACTTTAATTTTATAAAGAAATTTCGGAGACATTTGAAAATTTCGTCAAAATTAAACCTGAAAACTAAAAATATTATTTGATTTTTTGAATCTGTATTCAACATTAAATTTATGATGTGGGTATAAGAAATATAAAGGTAAACTACAATAATTCAAACATTACAATTATTGATAATAAATTTGATATGAATAATTTAATTAAATAACAAAAATAATCTTTTTTTTAAAAAAAAATACATTAGATTCCATTTTAAATTAAGAGTCATCGGATGTGTCATCCATCACTTGAAGATCACCAAATTTAATCAAGAAGTCACTAGAAATGCTAGTCGCTTGAAAGGTTACAAGTAGTTACAAAAAAAAAAAAGTCTTGTGCGAAAAGTTGGATTTGCGCTTCTTATTGCTAGAAATGCTATAAGTTGGACGAAATCGTTGGACACCAATTATAGGGTCAGGTCATATGAATTTGTCGACCCAAGCATAAAGCTTGTTGGATCTAGACAAGGAGTCGTTGAAGTTGCTAGACTTTTGAATGTCTATGATACATGGAAATTTATTGAGAGTGTTATTTCACGTTCTTGAAATGTATCTGTTTTTGAAATGTTAAAAAATATTTTTAGACTTTTTGGTAATTTTACAATTTTTTCGTAATCATTTTATAATATTATAAAAATATTAAAAACATGCTTTTGATTTGAAAATTTTCATCCATGAAGGGCGATAAAAAATTTTCTGTCTCTAATTCAAAATTTTAAATTTTTTTTAGAATTTATTTGAATACATTATAAATTTTATATTTATTTTTAAATTAAATAATTATTTTTTATATTAAAAATTATATTTACAAAAAAAAAATCCTTACAATTTTTTTTATTTACGCATTTTTTTATTTTTTTTAAAATAATATCTCTCCATCTCCGTTTCATATGGCATCCATTTTCCATTATAGCAATCAATTGTTGAAATTATTGCTAGGCGTTGGGTGACTATCGCAAGTCGAGGTAGCTTAGGTTGGGTGGGGGAGGAAGGAAGTTTATATAACGTAGGATTTTTGGGACAGGGGTTTTAAAATGGAAAGAAAATAAATTTTAAATCAATTCTATTTTTTAAATTGTTGCCAACATTTTGAAAATAAAATATAAAAACTAACACAATTTTCACTCTTTTCATTCCAATTTTTCAAAATTGAGTGAAAAATGTAAAAATGAAAATGTTTTCAACCAGACCCTACCATTTAGGTTTTGTTTTACAAAAACTCACATATTTGAGACTTATTAAGAATTCTTAACCTCTTGAAATTTAGACTTTGCATTTGCCCTATATCACCGTCATGTATATATATATATTTGTCAATAAATAATAATAATAATAATAATAATACAACATGGATATGAATTAAGAGTAAAATGTGACTAATTTTCGACACAAGTTAAATGGTTGACTTATGATAAATTGAGATTCGTACTAATAAATTGTGGGTTTAATTTTTTGTTTTGTACAATAAGACAAAGTCTTCACCTATGATTTAATTTTTTTTGTTAAAATTAAGAGTACAAGTAACGAGAGATTACGTAAAAACGATAATTTCAAAAATAAAATGTGACTAAACAAATCTCATTGGAATACATAATTTAGGACAGATGGTTTAAAACACTAGTCACTAGATAACAAAGTCAATCATTGTATATGTAACCACTCTCTAAATTTTCTTTAAACCGAATGATGCATTAACTTTTGGGGGCTAAATATACACCTTTTACTCTCTATGGTTTGGACAAGTCAAGTTAAAATACGTGGATTACACCCAGTTTTTTTTTTTTTTGAGCTTTTTATTAAAAATGGAAATACCCATGTTAAAAATCAAATAAAAATCCAAAAAAAAAAATAACCGAAATACTCGCACGTGTTTACTTGTATTTAGTTTATACCTGATTCCTATATTTGTATCTTGCAATATTCTACTTTTTTTAATGCAATTCAAATATAATAATAAAATCAAATCATTTATCAAATTTCATATACGTAATCTATTTCTCTTTTATTATCTTTATCTTTTTTGTTTTTTTTAAAATTAAAAATTCATAGACTTTTGTGTGTTTTAATATAAGGTAGTAGCAACTAGTGTTCCTATATATGTTCACATAAAAAACAAAAAAAATGCCCAAATCATATGATCTAGATGAAGTCTATTTTTATATATTTTCACATATAATAATAATAATAATAATAATAATAATAATAATAATAATAATAATAATAATAATAATAATATGATGTGTGAAGAGTGTAAACATAACTAGATGAGTTCGTGCCCTGTGAGCGTGAGTATGTGACAAGTGACAACCACTTATTCCATTAATTTGCACGTCATGAAATTTTCAATTACATTAGGAGCTGCTGTGATGTAATTTTCTTCCTTTCAACAGCAAGCAATTAAGAGGATGTGATGTAACAGTCAAGGGGAAGTTGTTTGTATCCCAATCGCCCAATCTATTTGGGATTTTCTTTCTATTTTTCCTTTTATAAAAAATGTTAATTCTTCCCAACATGGCATTGCGTCCCTTTAATTAGAAACGGCTAGCTCCCTCTGTGGTTCTTTCTACATAATATTTTTTTTTATTTTTTATTTTTTCAATCACGAGGTGCTAGCAATTTTCGTAGAGAATATTTTACCGAATGCAAAGCCTAAATATATATTATAATGTTGACATTTGTGTAGAGAAATGTCGACTCGTTCAACCCAGTCATGGGATTGGTTGACTATTCATTTAGCTTTTCAACGTTGAACGTCCAAGACAAAGTCAAATAAACGTGGATATGGGTATAACTGACATTCCATATACATCAAATAATAATAATAATAATAATAATAAAAGAACTTGGTCAATTCCATTTCCATCAGTGTATTCATATTGTTTACCAGCGATGAGAGTTGGCAGGAAAATAAGGCCTAAGGGAGCCTATTCCTATTTGATTTTTCAAATCTACTTGCATGTTTAATATTTAGTTTATTATTTGCCTCGCGCTCGCTTGGGGAGTGCATAATAATTGTTAATTGGAGATATGTTGAGCTTCATCATTACTTAAAAAGTTTAATATCATAAGATTTTCACCTACCGAAGAAAATGATAATACTATGAATCATGATTTTAAGATTTTAGGGGTTAAAAAATTTTAAATGACTTATCATGCACACAAAATTAAAAATATTGTAGAATCGAAATAAATTATGATTCAACTCAGTAAAGTGAGTAAAATTTAGAGTTAAACAATAATTTTATCAATTTTAATTTTTACACACAAAAAAAATTAGAGATGAATTATTTTTTGTTTTGTTTCAATTCAACATAATATTAATTCTAATTTTTTCGTCTATTTCTTCTTTTACAATTTCTTAGTCTAATTCAGTGATTTTTATCCGCCACAACTTTGTTTGTTTTTTCTTCGTCAACCTTGATTAATTTGATTGTTGTTGGATTTTTTAATTTAAAAGTAAATTATTGTTAATTTTTTTTAAAGAATATTTGAATGCTTGTTCATTTCTTTAATTTAAAAGTGAAATTTAGAAGATATTTTTAATTATATCTAAAATTTTACGATATAAATTTACAAGTCAATTTTATAAATCCTCTTTTCCACTTTAAAATCCCAAAATAACAAGCTTGGTATGAGTGGTGAAGTTATCGAAGGGGGAAAAGAGGGCGACACTGCGTCGCGGGAAATGATCTGCAATTCCATGCAAACAAACAAGGGGAAGGAAATAAACTAAAATTAAAAGAAAAAGAGAGAAACGTTTTCTTGATGTGAGAGGCGATTTGATTCCATTGGATTCCATGGGCTTCGATTTCTTGAACAGGGTGGTTGGTTTTCAATTTCAAGCATCAGAATTAGGCATTAAAAATTGAAAGTGACGACGCAACAACGAATGTTTGCAGCACAAGCATGCAATGCAAGCTCCCTTTTTTATCTTATTAACTAACAACGAAGCTGCCTGCCATGGGCCAAAGAATTAGCCCTCCTTACTCACAACTCCAAGTAATAATAAGTTGATTATAATTAACAGGAACACATCTCCTCTCCCTCAACCATACTATTATATCGACTATAATATTAATATATAACTGTCACAAAAAAATATCATTACAAAATGCCTAAATAAAATTCTTTAATTTTAAATGACGTACTAATAGTAATTGAACAAACTATAAGGAATGATTGGATGGGGGATGTCTGCCTTAGTGGATGGATGGATGGAGGATTACACCAGCCTTTGCCAAATATTTAAAATTTGATTGGTTTGTTTATCTTCGTATTTTTACTACTAATTATAATTTTTGGACATTTTGATTTTGATTTTGATACAAAATGTACTTATCTAAGGGACTCAAATGGATATTAATTGAACTTATTTTGCTGTATTACTTGAATAACAAAGATCTAATGTTATTTTGTGCTAGTGAGAAGGATACACTTAATAAGCAATACCATTAATCTTGCCAAATGTCAGTCTTTTTCATTATTCCATCATATTTCTTCTTTTTTATATTTTAAAAATCAAAATATATTTTTTTCTTCTGATATTCACAACCATTATTCTTTTAACATAATAAAATTTATGATTTGATATATATATATATATATATGGTATAATAAATTTTTTGTAGAGAATTTTATAAAAAACTAAAATTGATAAGAGTAATTTAAATAGTTAGAAGTTTGATTGTATGGAAATGGAGATAAAAAACGAATACGATATGAAATGAAAATAAAGAAATAATATTTTTTTAAAAAATAAAAAATATAAATATGTAAATAAAAAATATTTTATAATTATAATTTTTAATATAAAAATTATAAAAAATAGTTATACCTCAACATAAATGGATTTCGCTATATATGTTCGGTTCCTTTTTCAAATTTGAGGGGGAGAGAGATAGAGAGAGAGAGAGAGAGAGAGCCCAGTTCCGCTCCAACGGCTACATTTCCCGCCCCATAAAATAAGTCCAAATCGGCACGGACCGGAGCCCCCGTTTTACAGCTCGGCAACCCACCACCCACACCCACGCATTCAGAATATTTTCAGATCTCATTGTTATTGTTATTATTATTATGCGCTCAATTTGTCCACCTTTTTAGGCCATTAAAACCAACCCAACCCCCCTGGTTCCTGATCCATCCATCACTCAACCCAAGAAATCAAAGCACCCAAACCCCGCCTACTCCAAGCCTCCTCGTCTAAGCCTTCAATTCTCTTTCCAGATGGCCAGAAAGAGGTCACCCATTTTTCAGAAGAATGTCCCAATTCTGCTCCAAGCTTGCATCTTCATAACCAAACTGAAGAAACCCATCGTTTCAAAGCTCCTACTCCTCCTCAAGAAATATTCAAGTCGGCCCAAGAAGCTCAAGCTTCTCCACAGGCACCACTACAACCATGGCGGCTACCTTCGGGAATACCAGTTCTCTCCTTCCAGCACTCCGCTCATTGGCTACCACATCAAGCCACCGTTCAAGAAGGGAATCAAATACAGAGATATTTACTCCATTTTCTTCGCCTGCTGCAAGTGTTTTGGCAGGTGGGCAGACGAAGTCGGAGACTACCCGTTGCCGCTGCCGGCAGCCGAGGATGCGGCCTCCGGACGGCTGTCGGACTCCGGCGGGGAGGAAGATTCGATTGACGAGAGGGCGGAGAGGTTCATCGAGAGGTTCTATCAGGAGATGAGAATGCAGAGGCAGGAGTCTGTGTTGCAGCTCATGGATTACTCCTACACATGATCAGAATTTATCCTCTTTTTTTAAAAAAAAAAAATAATTTTGGATTGTCATTTTTTGGTTTGGTTTGGTTTATGTTTATTGAATCTGGAGTTTTAAGACTCCTTCTCCGCATTGGATTTTGGAGAATGTGGAGATTAATTGTTCTTTTTATTCTGTGTCATCTTGTGTCGTCTATTCCTTAATTTCTCAGTTCTAATGTAGATGAAAATTGATTTTTCTTAAAGAAAATAAATTTAAATTTTATTTGAGCTAAGAGTAAAAAGACCCCAAAGGATAATTGCTTGTAGATGAAGCCCAACATAGACTATTGTTGCTTAGGATGTTATATATTCCAATGGACATCTTGGGCTAAAAGGCATTGAGGGTCACCAAACTTATACCTTTTTTTTTTTTTTATCACCAAATTTTAATTTTTTTATAATGTGACCATGGTTTGAATTTTTTTCTTTTACAATTCTCTCATCGAAGGTAGTGAGTTGGCACTGAAAGGATTAGCATTAGTACAAGTGGATTGATCTTAACCTTGGAAACGTCACAAACTATCATTCGTTTCCACCATAAGGGAGTGCGATTTTGTGCACCCTATTTAACGCAGGGTAAATTTACCCCTCGTTAGTTTGGGGGTAAAAAAGTCATTTTGGGAGTCTTCCCCCCTCTGACCCACCTTGTCTTTTTCTGTCTGCTCTCTCTCTGTTTTCTTTGCTCTAGTTGTCAACCTCTCGTCGCCACCACTACATTCTCGTTACCTCATCACTACCGCTGTATACTCACTGCCTTGCGTCATCTTTCCTCTCCGAGGCGGTTGACAAGGCGAGGCGATGGTGAAAGGAAAATGGTGAGAGGGTTGCCGAAGAAGAAGAAGAGAGAAGAGAGAGGAGAAATAAAAAGGGAAATGAAAGGAGAAGAAAAGAGGGTTGTGTGCAGCGGCGGGCGATGTGGTTGCGAAAGGAGAGGAAAAAGGAAATGGTGGTGCAAGGCTAGGCAGCGGTGAGGTTATGACTGTGAGCAACTTGTTAGAGAATAAGAAAAAATGGGATAGAAGAGATGAGAGAAATGGGGGGTGGGTTTCTCCCCTTCTCCCCAGGGCAGGTAAAACTAATAGGGGTTACTAACTTTACCCCCTTCCCAATTAAATGGAGTGTACAAAATCGCACTCACCATAAGGAACATCAATTGCCTCCCAAAGCTTCCTCCAAGCTTGTCTCCTCTTACTGACCTCGTCAAGCTTACGCTACCCTGTATCAATAGCTTGTTAGAGAATGCTGAGGCCATTACCGACATCGAATTCAACAAGTCCCACTACTTAAAAGACATATTTGACCTGCTCGAGCCTTAGTTGACTCACTTCATTGAGTCCTCTCCATTGAATTGGGTCATTCATGATTACACCCATTTTTGGGTATTTCTCGCAACTCATAAATTCAAAAGCTCATGCGGCTTCTTCCTGATCATATCTAGCTGGTTCCTAGCCCCTTATCAGACAACCCTTGGCAATGCTCGATCTCTTTACCCAGCCTCCACCGCCGCTGAGGGGCCCTAACACCCAACCTAAGTAAATTTCTTTCCCTACTGATGTGGATTTTTACCCTTTCCAAATGAAGCGGATGATAGCCTTAGTTAGATCGATAAACACATCAGGGATCTCTAATCTATATTGGCATAGAGCATTCATTGTAAGCTCCGATGTCTTCGCTCTTCACTATTGCTAAGAGTTTAAAGGCTAATGGCAAGTCGTCCTCAAAAACCTTAACCAAAAACCTATGATTCTAATGGGCTTAATGCCGAAGTTGGTATCGAAAGATTCCCCATCAGAGTGGTAACTATCAAAGATTGGTTTGACAAGTGCCTCACTGAGATGATGGTCTACGTGGCTTTGGGGAGTGAGGTGCTATTGACTCAAGAAGAACTTTCTGAGTTGGCTATAAAATATTTGGATTCACTCTTAGAGATTTTAGGTTTAAAGTGAATGAGAGGGAAAGAAAAGAGGGAATAGTGTTTGGAAGAGAAAGAAAAAAGATTGAGAATTGAGAGTAGAGCAAAAGGAAAAAAAAGAGAAAAGAGAGCAATGAGAGAGAGAGAGAGATATGGGCTGTGGAAAAAATAGAAGAGTCAATCTTACTTGCCATGATGCAATCTTCTATTCACTCTCATTACATGGTTAGTATACGTGTCACCTCTATGTTTGTAATTAAGATTAATAAAGGTTACCTTAGTGCCATGTTATCAACTTTGGTAAGCCTTTGACACAAAATTATAAATGCGACCACATTGTGAAGAAAATTAAATACTAGTGATTCATGTATTGCAAATTGAAAGTTAGTCATCAAATTAAAAATAAGTACAAAATTTAGTGGCTCTGGGTGTCATTTACCCAAACATCCTGCCAACTTATTCTGGTGAGATTTGATGTAAATATATCAAATATTTTTTTATGTTTTAAAAGTTATATCAACTATTTATATTATTAAAAATTTATAATTCCATTAATATACTAATAATTTTCTCGTAATTAAGAAGTGATTGGTAAACTTCTTGAAATCAAGACTTTAAATATTGAAGTCGTTACTTTTCAAGAACTTTTATAGTTGAGTGTGTGTTTAATCATATAATTTACAAGTTTAATAAGCTGAGGAACTTATAATGTTATTAAAAAAACTATAGTAAAGAGTTTTATTTAAGAATAATAAACAATTAAATTTTCAGACAAGCGAGTTAAGTAAACATATCCTTATGAGCAATAGCACTTACCTTCACAAATGGAAACAAAAAAGTCTCACTTGATTAACCATATTCTCGAATTTTCCCCTTTTTTTTAAGCAAAATAAAAAAAATCAAATTATCCTTTAACATTAGACTTTAGTCGGATAAGATTGAGGGGGATATTACTGTAATTTTAAAAATATGAAATTTAAGTATTGTAATTTAATAAAATTTCTACAGTTTAGCAAAATCTTAATCTTAATATATATTAAAATAGCAGAGTTTCTGTACACAATTTTTTGCCAAAAATCTATCTCTAAAATTTGCATTAAATTTGCATGAATTTTTCAATATTATTAATTAATCAAAAATAAATATTTTATGTCATATTTTTTCATCAAGTAATCCCTCAATCAATCAAAAATAAATAACATTTCTAAAAATTTTAAATAGACAACTTAAACTATTAATTAAGTTATAAAAAATCATCTATTTGTATAAAATCTTATTTTTTTATTTATATCTTATCTTAATCTTTATATATATTAAAGTAGTAACACATAGTTTCCCGGAAAAAAGTTGTCTCTAAAATTTACATTAAATTTGCACAGGTTTTCCAATGCTATTAATTAATAAAAAATAAATATTTTCTTTCATATCTTCCCATCAATTAATCTCTCAATCAATCAAAAATAAATATTATTTCTAAGAAATATGAATGGACTATCTAAACAATTAATTAAGTCATAAAAATTATCTATTTATATAAAATCTTATCTTTTCTTTATATCTTAATATCTTAATCTTAATATATATTAAAGTAACAGAGTTTCTGCACGTAATTTTTTGCCAAAAAGCTACCTTTAAAATTTGCATAAGTTTTCCAAAAGAATTTTTAATTAGCATTAGAAAACCCATACTTTCTTAGTTTAGAAGTTTTAATTTATATTTAATATAATAAATAATTTTATTTTAATAATTAATTAATCACTACATTTAATTTAATATAAATATTTAATTATTTGTTGTTCTAATGTAATAGTTTTTGTGTATAAATAAAAATTTTATATCAAGATTTTTTATTTTATATAATGTTGTGCAATTTAGTAAAAGTACTTTTAAAGTAACTTTTCAAAATATGAACATTAAATGTTTGAATAGCGAGGCTTTGGGAGATTTTATTCTTTGAAGATAAGTCAGAAACTTATAGCATTACCATTGAGATGATTTTTATGGATAAATATGTTTTTTTTTTCTCTTATAAATTTATTGTTAATTATTTATATAGATTTTGCCATCAAATTTATAAGGTGAAAGGATTCATGTGACAATCAAGCGTTAGTTGGTTTGGTCTTTCAAAATATTGATTTGTGAAAGATAATTGTATTTTATGCCCAATTTTATACTTATATATAACAATATGAAATACAAGAGTTGTAATACCCCATGTTTGTATGAGGTTGTCACGTAATTTCAATAAGTTTGGAATACCGAAAGATCAGTTTAATGATAAATTAAGTCATCGAATCGACTGTAGGGAATGTCTCAGAGTGAAATTATCTAAGAAAAATAATATTGTCTCGATGAGCATTCCGAGACAAGATTTATGGTATTAAAAAAATATGATCGGGAGCGATTTTCAGTACAACTAAAATACAGTTGCCATTTAGGCTGTAAAATCGAATTGTTACAAGCGACTTCCGGGAAGTCAACGGAGATCTGAGAGGGCGTCAATTTTTCGTGAGGAACAACCCTTCAGAGGTTTCGAGATAAAACAATAGCCCGGTAAAGACACTAGGGTGGATTCGTCTTTATCGAGTAATTTGGGTTATTAATTTTACGTTTTCGGTATTGAAAGACAAATTAATTTGATATTTAAGGATATATTTGCAATTTAAGAAAATTTTCAAGTAATATTAAGATGAATTATGGGGTTTAAAAGTGTAAATTCCCATATATATAAGTGAATTATGTAGATATATATATATATGTATGTATGTGTGGTTGTGTGTACATGGTGGCCAAGCTTCTGTAAAGCTTGGTGGCCAAGTTGCAGATAGGTATGACAGCAAGTGGAATATTTTAGATGCTAAGAGGGATGGGAAAAAGGGTTGGAGATGGCTATAAAATGGGAGAGGTTGTGAGCAAATGGAAGCAAGAAAGAAATGACAGTGAAATGGAAGCAGAGGAAGAAGACAGCCACAGCAGCAAGCTATGGCCAAGAAAGGCAGCAAGCAAGCGACCAAGTGATCAAGGGAGAAGCCAGGAATCGAAATGGTGACCATGGAAGTAGCCGTAAGGGTGGCCGAGATGGGTTGCGGCAAGGGGGCAATAACCATGGTTGCAAGTTATAGCCATGGCAGCTCGTCAGTGAGCACGTGCGGCCAAAGATTCGACCTAGCAAGGTAAGACAAGTCTGAGGTAGCTCGGTTGAGGCTGGAGCGACGATTGGCAAAGCTGAAGGTGGCCAAAGGTGGCCACACAGTAACGGCTACAATGGGCGCAAGCTGCTGCAATGAGGCAGCAACCAACCGCAGCCAACGGCGGCCGCGAACAGTTGCTAGTAGAGGTGCGGCAGTCGTTATGGCGGATAAGGAGGCCGGCGAGGGCGGTGGCAAAGCCGGAAGGCACGCAGGCAGTCGCAACCATGCGCGTGGGTTGCACAGGAAGGAGGAAGAAGAAGGAGCAAGAAGAAAGGAAAAAAAAAATAGAAGAGAAGAAAAGAAAATGAAAAGAAAAAAAAGAAAAAGAAATGGAAGAAAAATAAAAAAATAGAGAAAATGTGAGAAAATTTTCTAGAAAATGGGAAATAGAGATTTATTAATATTCCGGAGATTTTGGTGAGAAAAAATTATTCAAGCACGTGTTTCGAGGATATGACACGCATATCGAGGATCTTGAGAGGCTAAGTTAAGGTGAGTAAAATTTTTTAGAAAATTTCAGAAATTCAGGAATATTATTTTATGAATTGTTATAGTGAAATATTTGAAAAATATTTAATTTAGATTTATTGAGGAAAATAGAGAGAAAAATAAAGAAAATGTAAGAAATTATGAAAAAATAGGTTTTAATACTTATTTATTCAAATATGGTGATTAGTATACTTTGAGACTTAAGTTGAAATGACTTGTGCCAATTTTGATGTTAGCACGTAAATCGAAACGCTGCACGAATTTCGAGACAAGTTACAAATATTAAGGTAGCTTGATAAGCTTAAGAAGATAAGTGGTACTTACCAACTGGATTTAGTTTTATGAAAAATACTTGTTTTGTAAGTGGTTCAACCCAAAACTAGATTTTAAGTAAATGATTTTATCATGTTATCATGCCTTGATGTGAATATACCATGTAGATTGCATTTACATGCATTGATGATGAATGTGTATATGTTCATGATGATACTATTGGTCATGTATCGCATAAGGATTTGGGATTATGGACTGGTACCGCTACTCTACCAATGGTGCACCCATACACATTGGCTTGGTAAGGAGACTATAAAAATGGATAGCAGCAGTTAGGCGTGGTCAACTCAAACCGAATTGATATGGAAATGACATTTTTCATTTTGCATTTATGCACGAAATATGTTTATTATTCCCTTACTTAGATGATTCATCATCTAATTTGGGTTATGTCCATAAAATATTCAAACGTTCCAGATGGAGATTATAGTAGAAATGAGAATTAATGAGGCATGAGATGACACTTAGCAAAGTGCATGATGTAATGATTGAATGTAATGTAGTCCATGTATTTAAGTTCTGCTACTTTGAATTTTGAACGTTTTGAGAAACGATGATATAAGAATTGAATTTCGATTAATGTTAAAGATGTTAGGTTCGATTCTTACTTTCGCATTTGATGTGTAAAATGATTTTTTTTCGAAAAAATGTATGAAAATTTTGGGATAGATATTAGGAATGATATGATTTGGCTTTAAGTTTGAAAAAAAAAATTTATTGTTCTAGAATTGTCTGAATTTATAACGCGCTCGAAAAATGGGGCATTACAAGAGTACAAGTCACAAGTACAACCTAAATTTAATGTCAAAAACTACTGTTGTAGATGCTATAAATGAAAGTTTTCTAATACAAAATTTTATCTTTAGGTCATTTGCTAATATTTTGAGTGTAGTTGCACTTGAAGAATATGAATTATTTGGTAAGTATAAAATTGATTATACGATTATTTATGCCTTTATAATTGACATTTTTTTTCAATTTTATTAAAGATATAATTAAAGATATCACTAGCAAAGACAATACTAAGTGTCAAGAATCTTGTGAAAGGACAAGTGAGAAAATGTGACAACTTACTTAATATGTTAATTATTCTTTAGCACATTAAATAGTATTATATTGAATTAAGGGTGTTCTTTATTAGCACATTGAATAACAAATAATTAATTAAACTTAAATTTTAATAAAAGACTGAGTATTAAAAGAAAAAAAATTATAATTATCAATTCTATAATTATTTAAAATAATGAGTTTAATTTTTTATTTTAAAATTTATAAATCTATTTTATTTATGTCTATTTTAACACTAGTTTAAAATAAAAATGCTTGACAAATGGGCCATGGTATATTCAAACTTCTCAACCTCCTGGGCCCAACCCACCGTTATCCTCCTGGGGCCATGCCTCTCGAGTCTGTCTCCTATATTAAGAATATTTATTTGGTTGTATAAAATTATTTGTACAGAATTTTTTTAAAAAAATTATAGTTGTTTTTCATTTGATTGTTATAAAATATTTTCCATAAATATTAAAAGAGAAATTAAATATCTTTTACATACAAAGCTAATAAACTATTTTTTTAAAAAACTATCAATATTTCAGATTAAAGAGAAAAATATTCTGTAGACAGATAATATGCAAAATTTGGACGAAGTGGGTTCCATGCTATTTGTTAACGGTTTGTTTTAAGGAATATTAACAACACTGGAACACTCATATTGGGCCAACTTTTGAAACTCAAGCCAGGCCCCTAATTTGATCTGTGTTAGCCCTAAGATTCTTTTAACCTTACAAATCATGAGTGGATTTGCAGCAAGGTTAACTATGCTCTCACCATATAAATAAATATTATATATAATTGCTGTAAGTTTAATCGCAAAGCATTTCTAAGAGGAATTTAAAGAATTCTCTACAGAGGCAGAGCAATCTCAACACAATTAGGGGGACATGAGAAAAGATTCAATTTGGTGCAGTCACATACAAAAATAGTCATACGAATACTAATTTTTCAATGAGCGTGGATTGGCCGAATAGGTAGGCCGATAATTCAAAAAAAAAATATATATATATATATATATCTAAATGATCCATTGTATTGATTTTCACAATAATCATTATTTATTCATATAACTTTTATTCCTCATTTAATAATACAACAAACTAATTGGGCATGGGTTGGTATTTTGGTAATTCCCATCTCATTCTAGTAATTTTTTGTATTACTTTAGTTGATGCATTAACCTGCAGGCTGTTAATCTTGCAGCAAAATATATGTATGAACTATATGTATTATATTTAGAGTTTATACTACATATAATAATGTACGAACAATATTACATGACGAAAGCTCTCATGCATCGTCTGTCCATTAATTAACAAGCCTCCATTATTGCAGTCAGTTTCTCAAGCTATAAGCTACTTCATATATATCTGTAAGCTAGTGCCAAGCGCCATTAATGATTTAACACCAATTATATGGCATTCAGTACTTCATATCTGTACTTGGACAAGCTTTTCTTCCACCTTACTATTGATATAATACGATACAATGCATTTTTTAATATTTTCTCCATCAATTTTAATTCTTTCATCATTTTCTAATTAAGATAATATATGCATCTGCTTCTATGTTTCTTCTAACATAATAATGTTAGAGACATGTGAATTCAATATATACAAATTAAGGAGCAGGAGCAGGAGGATCGTCCTTCAAGTACTCTTTGATTCGATATATATATGATGTCTGAAATATTGATAGATACATCATATGATATCAACCACCCAAAGCAAAGTCAAGAGTGCGCACTGCTCATCTCCTCTCTCTTAGCTTACTATATGAATTGACAAATCGGCACTGAAGGTGACAACACACACAGAGTATACATACAATTCAAGATGATCACCAGATTCTATGTTGTGATATATATACACTGCCTTTTTATGTAACAATTTTGTAAAAATATCAATAATACTATATATATATATATATATGTTCCCTTGCCATGATGATTTGTTTTAATGTGTTAATTAATGCTAAAAAATTAATCCCCTCATGGGTTTTTCTTAAATGAACGTGATTGCATGCAGGATTACAACAAATTTGTTGCAAAAATGGCACTTTCTTAATTCTTACGAAGTGGAGAGTAGTGAAACTTAAATTAAGTGCGCTAGCTTCAGTGTAATTATTGGAAAAGGGGTGCCAGGAGGAAATGGGACTATTATTACATCACCCAGTACGTACGCAGTAGGTCATTATGGAATTTGATTGATCAATGGTGAATAAAACAAATAATTATATTAATGACAAATTAAGATGGACACGATTAATAATGGTTGCCAATACTTGCCAGAAATGGGGAAATTAAAAGAACTGGAGATACACACGGCCGAGATAATTAATGTGATATTGGAATATTCTATCATTTTCCAGGGAAATGTAACGATTGAAAAGATCCAAGGAAGGAAACACCAATAGTGGGATTGAATACAATATTAACGTTAGTGGAACAAGTAAGCCACTTAGATGTAACTTTCATTGCTTTTGATGATCCAGGCATACGTGTGGCTGCGAGAGCAAGCTGGCTATAGCTAATAACTCAATGCTTCTAATTAATTTGAAGGATCAAAATAACATTTTTACACAATTTTTAGTTAAATGAAAACGTAATTAAGGTGAGTTCCTATAGTATATTGCAACTTAATTACATTGTACGTACGTGGGGTGTGGCTCTCAATTCCTATAGATATATATATGATAAATTAATTATGTTGGTTTTTATCTCTTTCGTAGTGCTAAATATAAATAATTTTGTACAAAATGATGATGGTGTTACATTTTAATTAATAGGTTTGGTTCATGACTTAATTACATATGTGGTTTCTTGGCTTTCTGTTTCTCAATATATTGCTAGTTGGAGAGTTGAGCTGTATTTGTTCTTAAATATATCTTATTTTTTCTCTGTGTTTTTCCAAATGAAGTCTCTCAATGCAGCCGCCTTTTTAAGGGCTTTCGTGATAATTTATACCTTAAAAAAAAATAAAGTTACTCTTTAATAATATCATAAATGGAAAGGAAAAGCCAACTGTGGATTATATATATATATAACCCTCATATCATTTTGTTGATAAAAATATTTTCAAGTGCACAACTTGCCAAGTCCATGATTTGTGCTTGAAGAAGCCCTCCCTTCTTCTTATCTTTTGTCCTTTCACATTAATCCCCCCCCCCCCCCCCCAACACACACATAAATTAATTAATTAAATCTTCTCTTAATTTGTTCACATTCTTAGAGCAAATAAATAAATTAATCTGACTGGTCCCCACTCGACTTATTACTGTTCTTGGCTTAGTGGTTAATTATTTGGAGCTCCTTAAGGGGCACCATCTGATCATCAAATACAAGAAGAAAATTAAGAAAAAAATATTGAGACTGGTCTACATATACATACCAACTTTTTTCTTTTTTTCTTTTCTTTGTACGTTATAATGTGATAGTAACGTTTTCCACTTTGCACCGAAAAGAAACACCAACCATCAACCTTAATTACGCTGTTTTTAACTCTTGACAGCCAAAGTCTGAAGCTTTAATTTCTTTTGGTGCTTGGCGTTCTAGTTAATTAATTCTCGTCTTCATGTTTACTTACACCAAATTAAGCTTTAATTTATTCATCTCATGCCAGTTGAACTGCATATATATATATATATATATATTTATGTTAAAGGTCTCAAGTAACTTTAATTAATTAGAACCCACCCATTGTCTTCCCAACAAATTCCTAACCAAAAGCTTTAATATATATATATATATATATTAACTTAACTACCACTCAAATTAATTATATAAACCCTAGATGATCCATCGGTTTGCTTGAGTGGTTTGGGCCCACAATCATCAACAGCTCTAGCTTGTCAAGAATGAAACGCTGGTTAATTCCTTAATTAATTAATAATTTATTATTTATTAGATTGAGTAATTGTGAAGACTCTTAACATATATATATTAATCTGGCTGGCATTGTCGACATTCTTAAACTTGAAGAGGAAAATCCATCTTCTGGAAGCTCTTGTGTTTCTTTCACCTCTACTGGTTAACAACACGTACGCTCGATTGGTACTTCAGTTCATCGCTTCAATCAACATATTGTGAAGTTGCAAAATTGAGAGAAATTTTAATTAAATGAGAAACATATGCATACATAATGACGTGATGATTTGTTTAATAATAATAATAATCCAGTAGCTAGGAAGTAATTAAAAAGTCCATTATTATTATGATTATGATAATTAAGTTTAATATTAAATTATTATAAAAAATAATAATGTTTGTAGCATTATTATTATTATTATTATTATTATTATTATTATTATTATTATTATGTCTTGAATCACTCACTAGCTAGGAGACCGCCGGAACGCAATACCCATTGTCACTAAATTTTAAATTTCAAAATCTGATCACTGGCCTACCAATGCCTTGCCTGCACCTCCTATTTGAATCTTTTTAATTATATTCTCTTTACCCACCCTCCTCCTACTGCTCGTATATATATTTTATTTAATAATAATAATAATAATAATAATATCTACATATAAATGCTTGTATGAAGCGGAAAGAAAAGGAAAGATACCTCCTTCACAAACAAAATAAATAAATAAATAATTTTAAAATTTACAAGTTCCGATTGTGGCAGGCAGTGGCCAGCATAGCAGCCGAGCCATATGGCAGCTGGCTGCTGCGAACTCATGGTGCAGGAGGAGCTAGGCTCAGATGCAAGTCCAAGCCGAGTGCGTCGTCCAAACTGGGCCCACCACCTCCACTCGAGAATCTGCTCAGCGAAGCCCCATCGATTCCTCCCAGGGCCACGCCCTGACGTTGCGCTTCACTCCTCGTCATTGTCGAATCCCCTACGCTGCCGGCATAAGATAACGTCCCTGCATCTCTCCGGCCCGAAGTAGAGAAAACGCAGCCATGCGAAAAGTGGAACTGCGGGGCGGCGCCGGCCCGTGGGAAGTAAACCCACGGCTGGGCCCGGGCTGCCGCCGGGGCGAGGAGGTGGGGCGGAGGACCGAAGGCGGAGATCATGGGGTTTTGGAGGAAGGAAGCGGCGGCGTTTCGCGAGGCTTGCATTTGGGCTCGCTTCAGTTGCTGTCTCTCTTTCTTGTGGGCGTTCTGGTGGCCGCCTAGGGCTTGGGAGTTGGCGAACTCGCGGAAGCAGTACTGGCACTCGTACTTCCGGCCCTCGGAAGCCGGAAAAGAGGGGTGGTCCGGCGACCCTGATGTAGTCTTGCTGGTTGACTCTACCTCCTCATCCTCTGATGAATTGACGTCGAAGCCAAAGAGCTTTAAGGGTCCGTTTGCAGTGGCTGAATTGTTTGGCGTAGTTTGGTATTCAAATTCTGCCATATGCTAATGAGAGAGAGAGAGAGAGAGAGAGAGAGGGGGAGAGAGAGCTATATTAACAGAGGTGATACATGTGTAGGTATTTATACAGGTTAAAAAGGGGTTAACGTTTGTGGACTGTAAAACAAGGAAAAGGAAGGAAAAAATGAGAGAGAGAGAGAGAGAGAGAGAGAGAGAGAGAGAGAGAGAGAGAGAGAGAGAGAGAAAGAGAAAGAGAGAGAGAGAGGGACCTAATTAATGGTATATATTTGGGTATATGTATATCTCTCTATATTTTTGCTCTCTAAGTTTTGTTGCCGACTTAACATTTGTAGACAACTTAACCTTATTGTTTGCCGATGGTTCATATATATAGTTTACGTGCATGAGGTGTGTATATATATAATATATATTAATTAGGGCCAAGCTAGCTAGCTAGGATAACTTCATTTATATATTAAATTGATTGTATATTTGTGAATCATATATGGAAGCCTAAAACTTGGGGCAAAGTAACCAATTAAGAGATGCATGGATTTGAGTAATATTAGGGTTGGTTGAACTATCAATTAAAAAATTGATTGAGACTTGATGATCATGAGAGTTAATTTGTATACATCAAGTTTGAGCAATTAAACAGAACTTTGGCTTTCTTCTTCTCTTCTTGTTTGGCACATTCGCAAGAAACCATTTAATTTGCCAACGACAAACACTACGCATCGAATAATTAAGGATATATATATATAGCTTTTCGTTCATTAATTATATATATTATATACATATATAATACTAATTATCTCCAAATTTATTTTGATTAACGCAAGAACAACAGTATATACAATTCTTTATTTAATTAATTTGTGGAGAGTTAAAATATTAATTAGTTTTAATCAATGAAAACAGATATGCGTACGGCCGGTGTCTATTCGTCAATATTGATTTAGCTTCTAGATCTGCAGTGTCTATAACATACAAATTAAGAGAAGGAAGAAACAAGCTAGCTAGGAGGGAAGCATCCAATGTCTTTAGATTGGGGTTCACCCTAGCTATACCACATATATGTGTAGGCTTAGTTTGCCTACCTTGAAGAAAAGAAAAACCTTCTAATTAATTAAATACACAACTTGAAAGCTTCTTATAATTTCCCACCAAGTTAATCAAGTACACTTTCTTCTCTAATGCCAAATATTATAAAATTTTGCCAACCTAGCGGGAGGGGGTACGTACGACTACAGGAAATTAATGTGAGTCTGTATGAGAACGGAAAAATGTGTATCGAATCCATATATAGTCACTCTCTCTCTCTCTCTCTCTCTATATATGTATGTATGTATGTATGTATGTATGTATGTATATATACACATAGCTAGCTAGGGTGAATATTTAAAATATATTATCATGAGATCCTAGAATTACGTCTGGACGATCAATTATTGAGTAGGAGGTGGTGGCGTGATTGACGTTGATATATATATATATATATCCCACACATATACATATATATATTTATCATCGTCAATATAGATGTGTGACAGTGAATGAAAAATGAAGAGTTTTAACACATAAATGGAATCATTCAAGAATCTTCACCGCAACTCCAAACATGACCCACCACACTCCCTGTTCCTGTTCCTGTTCCTGTTCCTATTCCTATTCCCATTCCCATTGTCTCCCTTTGATTTCCATTTACAACTTCTCTCTCGCCCAATAAGTCAAATTTTCCCACATAAGAAAATTATTACGTGGTTCCATCATCATCAACCCCAACCCCAAACCAAAACACATAAATTAAAAGTGATCGGATCGAGCTTCTCTATCAAAATATATACACTTTTTCAACTTTAGATTCTTCCATCATTAATCATAATTAATTCCAGAGCTTGACTTGCTATATATATAAAATGATGAATATATTCGGAATTAATTCAAGGATATATATATGTTGGCAACTGGATATCCTTAACCCTATATATATATGTTATGGGTATAATTCCTTTAAATTTCTTCTTTTTTCAATTGACGCGCGCACACACATCACATGTAGAAAATTAAGTAAATATACATCATTTGTCTTTTGTTTGTCATAAAATAAAGTCGTCTGTGATCCGTTCAAGAAGAAACTCTTTCGACCAGAGCCGGCTCAATAGAGTTGGGGGCCTTAGGCGAAAGGATTTTTTGAAGTTTTGGAGTATTAATTTTTTTTACAAAAATAAATAATATATTTTTTTACATAAATATTTTATTATTTTATTAAATAAAAATAAAATAAAATTCAATTAACTATAAAATATAATAATCTCTTAATGATAATAAATTTTTAACTAAAATATAATGTCTCAAATATAAGAAAAAAAAAAACCAAACAACTTATAATAATAAACAAAGAAAAACAAAACTAATTTTTTTTGAAAATTTAAGAAGGTCGATGCTAATAAAAAACTATACATTCATGGGATATTGGGAAGGAAAAGTGGGTTTTATGGGATATTGAGATTTGGGAATACCACATCAACGGTTAAAAATTGGAAAATGGTGAAGGGAAGTTAAAAAAAAAAATTATAATGTTTTCTATTTAATTTTTTTAATAAAATATTTATTATTAAAAAATAAAAAATATATACATAAATATTATAAATTTTTAAAATTTGAGGTCTTGTAATTTTAGGAGCCTAATGCCGTGACATACATGGCTTAAGGGTAGGGTCGGCACTACTTTCGACTCACCTTCAAACCCAAAAATTAGAAGTTTATGTGTGTTCTTCCATATTTTAGAAAAATATGAATTCTTACAAGAAAAACTCAAATCATTCTACAAATTAATATGAACAGATCAATGATGTGAGGATGGTGTTCTTTGTCCTTATGATCGATTTTAATTAGTAAATTTTTCCTAACTCATTGGACAACATATATACATTTATAGATAATTTGCTTTATCTTCTATAAAAAATTTCATGTAAATTTTTTTTTTTTATTTCAGTACGTATAAATATCACATTAATACTGTTCTTCTTTTACTCATTTTCATACAATTCCATTCTCTTCCATTGTTAAATCTCTCCCAAAAATAATCAAATGTAAACGGATGAGATGGCTGCAATTAATAACCAATATATATGTGTAATATATATATATATATATATAGACAGGTTGTACAAGATGGGGCCATGCATTCTAGAAATCAAGTCCCTAAATTGTCTCCTAGGAGACCTGAAATTATGGCTGCAGACATAGGATCGATGTCCATCCTCTTAGATTTAGAACTGGCAACACATACCAAAACCTAACCACCTCTTTACTTTATTCTGTGGATCTAATTATAATGATCTTGAATTTGTGCTTAACTAATGCTTCTTAATTAATTTATCTGCCTTGGGAGGGTTAGAAACCAAATAGCGCGGGTTGGGCCACCATCACCTACTTTGGTCTGACTCATAAAAAGAGAGAAGCGTATTGAAGTGACCCTTCTCTCTCCCTCCCGAGTCTCAACTCATGTCACCTGCAGCAAGTCAGTCCTAGCTGCTCCCTCCTTAAGCTTCCAACTTAATTTGCTTATGGTTGTTGGCTTTAGGCTGAGCAAATTAATCTGCAACATGAATGGTCATCTTGGCTTCACTTGACCCTCTTGATTATTATTTTTTTTTCACTGCAGGTGATTCAAGTTGGGATGTCATATGCTGTGTCATATTTTATATTATATATTATTATATAAATATTATAATTGAATATCTAAATAGTATTATTTTTTTTAAATAAAAAGGTTTAATGCATATGTGTACAGGTGGGGACAAATTAAGTTGCCGGCCAAGATTAGGGTAAAAAAGCAGATCCAGGAATGATATGCATACATACAAGAGACCCTACTGGCCTAGCTATATAGATTTTATTGTTTGAATTAAGGAAGTGGAGTTTTTAAAGTGATATTTCTCTGGTTCCCGTGCATGTTGCAGGGAAACAGGACCCACGTCCAACAAAGGTTCTTCGACAACAATTAAATTATGGAAGCCGCTGGGACATGCTAGCTATGTCTTCAAGTTTGGTACTGAATATTGAAGCTCACTTATGGTCTCTGCATCTTCCTGCTCTTTAGAATTTTATTCAAGTGGGTTGGTGGTATATAGACTTTTTTTTTTTCCGTTGACAAAGGTTAAGGCTGAATATCTAATTAAATAAAATAGATTAAATATAATGTAACTAATAATCTTATTTAAAATTTGCAGAATAACACCCAAATACCGTTAGTAGATTTAACAATATGTTGTCAAAATCATTATTAATTAATCCCCAGATGACATCAAAATGCAACTGGTGACATGCATTTTCAAGGGCGTTGCTGTGTACTCTTTGGCAGGGCCGGCCCAAGGCATAGGCCACTGAGGCCTATGCCTAGGGCCCCCCAAAATTTGGGGCCCCAAACAGCCCCCTCCCCCCCTTCACACAGAGACACAGACAGAGAATTTGAGGCCCCAAAAAAATCACTCCCCCCTCCCTCCCCCACACACGCACACACAGAATTTGGGCCCCTCAAAAAAATCCCCCCTCCCCCCAACCCACACACAGAACAAATCACCTCCCCTCTTAAAAAAAAATAAATAAATTAGGACCTCCAAAAAAAAAAAAAAAAAATTCGCCTAGGGTCTCACTGGGTCTTGGGCCGGCCCTGCTCTTTGGATACTTGTATTTAAGGAATGTAATATAATAACAAAGGGAGTTAATGTAATAATAAGAGGTACACATAAAAATAAATAATGTAATACAAAAAAAATGATGTAAAAACAACAAAAATACGATACAATTTAAAGATGAAGAAACACATATCATATTTTTCCAAATTAGCCTTACTTGGTTCATCAATTAGTACTGTTTATATAAACAATGGTTATTACTTCTGGTTCTAATGGTTTCTACCATTCAATATTAAAACATTTTAATTAAGGACCTTAATCATGCTTTCTTCCTAGCTGATTGAAGTGATGCTGGTAATTATCATCTAAAGATCGACCAAATCTCTACTAGGGCGCACCCAGTTGTGCTTATCAAGGAAAATCAACCAACGAAACGACAAAATTATGAATTCAATATTTCAGACAACATCTACATCGATCGTATACATATATGAATTTAACTCCCTTCATTTTCTATTTTGTTTCGTATTGTCTTTTATAACCGTTACCTTTGGAAGGAAAAAGGAATAACCTAAAAATATCATCATTTCATTTTCCTAAGTTCAAAATCTCTTTTTTGGCAAATCACGTATATATAATCAGAAATATTTATATACAAAAAATTCATAAAAAATTATGCACCTTATTATATCTTTGATTCAAAAAGAAAATCTGTACATATTAAACTAACTTATAATTCTGTGCGTCGTTCTGTAATTTATCCTCAAGTGGACTTTCCAAAAGTATTTTTGAGTGATTTCGATCTTCTGCCCCCGCAGATTTCGGCCCTACCTCTCTCCTAAGTCATCTCCTTGCCTTTAACCAAGGCCATTATCCTCTCTCAAGTCATTTTCACAAGCTACACCTTGGGAATGTCTTTATTTACAGCAAGATTTCCTATGAATTAATAATTGTCTCATTAAGTCATCATTGATTCCTCAGCTATTAAACTGCTTCTATTTTTAATACTTGTAGTCCATCTCACTGTCTTTCTTTGGTTGGGTTGTAGCTTTTATCAGTTGTATGGGTCTAACCTTCCATCTTCTTGTTAATTTTGTTGGCCTTCGCCCATAATTTCAATATTAATTAGTCGCCCCCCCTCCACCCCCCCCCCAAAAAAAAAAAAAAACTTATAATTGCAGAAGTCTAGCCATCTTATTAATTACTTTAATAATATGATCTTTAATTTGTATAAAAACTTTATAAGAATATACGTCAACTTTCCTTTTTCAAACATGCCCATTTTCTGATAATCCAAACAAATAATGTGGGTAGCTTTTAATAAGAAAGAAAGGTGGAGGGAGCTTTAAGTCGAGGGAAGTGACTATAAAAATGTATATCAAAGGCTAAGCCTAATTTAAAGTCTAGAATCTCTAGGTTTATTATAAAACCATTTGCAACGAACTCCCAAACAGGCTTTCAGTTTAAGATACAGAGGATTGATGAATTGAAGTCCCGTGAATCGGAGGAAATTAAGGACTTATTAGTCAATGAATGAGACAAAGTAAAATGTGACTTTGGGTTTGATCATTATAATTAAATTAGAGACGACATAACATGTCAGGCAAAGATTTTTGTTCGACTTGGGAGAAACCTGCACCTCGTCAACCTATATATATTAATTAATTACTAATTATTTAATTTTATCATCATACTTTAGGATTAATTTGTTTTAGTTTATGCATTGCTTTTTGACAACTTGAATTAATGATTTGACAATTGCGTGATGCTTAGACTTTCTAGCATCATTTATTGTCTTAAGTCTTTGTCCAGACAATACGTGAACATAATGTTTTTGATTAATTTAAATATTATAAAAATATAATTAAGAGAATAAATAAAGATACACGTGACACCTCATATATTTATCTAGAATTAGATGAAAATAATGATTTATATAACTGAAGCTACTATAAGTAGGTAATTAAGTTTTACAAAATATTTGTTTATATGGAGATGGAGTCACGTGGCAAAATAAAATAATTTCACGGTCCATTGCCACGTGTAAACTAATGGCACCAGTAGATTCATAAAGTACTTGTAACTAAACGGGGCATCAAAGCATAAGATAAACAGGCTTTGGAGTTTTGACTTTTTGAGGTATCTGCCGCTGCAAATGAATCCAAGCAGCATGAGGGAAGAATATGGGATCTAAAATAATAAAAGATTAATTGTATTAGGTTTTGGATGTAATTAGTTGATTAATGTATATATAAGTGTTTGTAAGTCACACAAGACAAAGATAAATTCAATTAATATATCGATAATCCTAATTAATCTAACCTAATGTCATCATATTTGAACTATAATATGAATCATATCTAATCTAAATTATATCTTTAGCTAGCAACAATTACACAATTAATTTTATATTATGGTTACCCACAAATGACTTTGGTTGGAACGAATTGGTCAAGGCATGGTTATTTGGAATTGAAGAAAATGATTTAAGGAAGTTGCTCTTAGGTCATTTTCATATTCTCTTTAAGTTCTATGATTTAATTTACGCCTAAGATAGTGATGTTTTCAAATTTCTAATATGTAAGCATGACAGCAAGTTATGTCACATATTCTCTTTATGATGCAGTCATTAGATTATGAGTTTGAGTCTACCATAAATGTTATTATTATTTGAATAATAATCCCATTTTATATAGTTTACCCACAAATTTAAATATAAAAAATTACCGATACCGTTCAGAATAGACCCAAAAAAGATATTATGGACAACCAAAGTGCACTAAGAATGGAGAACAAGTTGGCATTCAATATCTTGCTACACTTTTTCACATATGAAAGAAAAAAACAAAGAAAAAAACAAAGACATACTTCGTATATATGTAGTAGAAACACATTTATATATCATTTGGAATGTGTGCACACAGAAAAAACAACAATAATGGGATGGGAGGCAAGTAACACAATCCAGTGGCTCAAATGTTCATATAACTGAAACCCCCAAAGCTCTCAAAAAACAATTCAAGACTATCTAAGAAAGTCCCTATCAGCCAGCCTTATTTTCCCATCCTCTCAGGTTAAGATTGAACCATTTCCTCTTGGATGATCGATCCATTCCATCTGCGCTTCCATCTTCCTCTGGGCTCTCGGCCGCCTTGAAATCTTCGCCGGTGACTCTGTTCCTACCCTCATTACCAGAAGGAGTGCCACTTCCGCGACCATTGATGACTGACCGGGACATCGTGAATGAGGAGTGAATGGTGTCTCGCTGCTTCAGCAGCTCGTCAACCTGTTCCCCCCAGAAGTACGATAAATAAACGAATAAGGTTCCAGAAACAAGACTAGGCCTGCCGTAAGATGACTCAAGAAAAATGAGATTGTTATCTTTGTTCTTTGTTTGCAAATAGAGTCGGTCAGTGTGTAACTGAAACAAACTTAACTTATGACGAACTTATACATGTTGTATAAGCTTTAAATTAGAGATGTAACGTTTGAAAGCTCGGTCTGAGCAAAGGTTTCACAGCAGAGTACGAGAAACCCAAACATTAAACTCCGGATTTAGTTAAAAAAAATAAACAAAAGGAAGGAAAGAACTAAAAGATAGCACATTTAGACTGAAAATATGGCTACGGTGAGTAATGGGTTTGCAAAATGAGCGCTAAGCAGTTGAGCCAGAAAAATTCCATTAGAACTATGAGGGAAGTAGACAAAGCTTACAGACTGCTTTTCCTGGCTGTATCTGTTGGTTACTTCCTCAAATTGTGCCAATACCTGCAAGATATATCACAAGCAAAAGTTAAAAACCATGCATGAATTGCCAAAAACCGAGGAAGAGCATCTCTAGAAATCAGGCTCCAGTACCTTTCTGTATTCTACCTCAAACAGCCGCAGCTCAGCTCTCTTCCTTAAAATCTGAAACTCTATCTCCTTAAGCTTACGTGTTGTATCCTCAAATGACTTTGCACAGAGAGCCTCAATTGTATATGTAGCTGTCTTGAAGAAGTTATCACCTGTACAGATCAAGGTAGGACTTCATTAAACTAGTGGCAACAGAGGCCAAGAAGAGGAAGACGCAAATAATTGGCTGATTCAGAGCTATTCAGACCATAGACAGCAAATATGTGAGTTCCGGCTTTTAGTTCTGAGACTTCACAGGGTTGAATGCATTCCAACCTTTTGAACAAAGCAGCTGCTTCAGGGTCCTTAGCCATTGCTAACTGCATAGCCACAGTTACAAGTGAATCTGATATACACTGTAAGAGGAAAACCTTCAAGAGAAAAATGGAAACTGATGGTCGAAGTAATGTACCGCATTCTCAGTTGAATCCACTCTATACACTTGAAAATGTAAGAAATACATTCCCGCAGAGGTCACTTTGCCAGTCTTCTCACTATCTTCCTGCATGCAGATGTGATATATTGTGCTCACAAGTTCAGCCAAAACATAATTGCAAAGATAATTAATTGCAATATATATTGATATAGTGTTAATGAAGGCAACCATAAGAAACAAAACAATATTACAGGCCATGGATGAAACAAGTTCATAGTTGGGGACATCATTACCTCACAGATCTAACAATCAACCAAAAAAGAAAATAAATAGACAATCTCATACAAGGATTCTCTAAAAGAATTCAGAACAATCATCCAAAGACAAAAATCTAGAACAAGTATGGTAAGGATATAAGTTGGGTAAATGACCAAAACAATACCAAATTAATTATAGAATGTTTTTCAGATCTATTCTTGATGCGGTCACTCATCAAGACCCGGCCCAAGGCCGACCCGACCACACAGAAATAGTAGTGCCAGAACAATATTTTAATATTTTATAAGTTTTAAGGTTCTACTTGATTTAGGATTCTACTTCATGTTTTATTAGAATTTATTTCTATTAGGATTCTAATTGAATTTTATTTACAAGTATTAGATGGATTTAGATTAGCCAAACACTATAAATATGCCTAGAACCTAGAGTTTGTAATCAAGTTTTTCTCAATACAAATTTTAGCAACATATTTGGATTTTCTTAGCAAAACAGTCTTGTTTTTGCATTTTCTTGAAAGCCAAGGTTCGGCCATTGAAGTTTGTTCTTTCAAGAGTTTATTTTGATGTGTTTTTTTCACACACGCACTACAAGCTGCGTTAGGTGGTATCAGAGCGGTTCATCAACCAATCAAATGGCCAATCTTGATAGTAATGGTAACAACCAGCCTCGTGACGGTGATTGGGGGATGCCCGCAGTTTGGAGAGCAATTGAAGAACGGCGGGAAATAACTTGTACAATGCAGCAGCAATTGAAGTGAATCTGCAACCAATTGGGCGTTTTACAATGAGTTAATGATAACTGGAACTAGACTAATGGCATGAATCAAGCCGGTTACGTTAAACCAAGAAGACCATCCATTAATCCTGTCCTCGTTAATCCTAGAAGACCGATGATGGATGATAGCGACGATGAGGATGATCTTGGTCGTATGATAGCCAACCCTAGTGGTAGAGGGGTTAGGAGGAATGCGCAGCAACACAACCATTGGGGAAATGATGAGTATAAACTAAAGAATGGCTTTTCGATGAGTTTGAAACTTGATCTCAAACATTATGTTGTCCCAGCAACCTCAATGTTTGCAAACTCAAGTTTAGTTTATGCTGCTAACATGACAGAAACTTCAAGGTTGTTAACTCATACTGGGGTATTTTCCAGTCTTGAGGCCTTAGGCATTGCTTCGCAATCCAAGAATGGTGTTTTTTCTGATCGACTTACAATTGTAAAGGAGATAAAGGCCATGGTAGCAAATCCTTCTACAGTTTATTCAGGCTCTGGCATGGTTGAATCCTCAGGCATTGCTTCGCAATCCAAGGATGGTGTTTCTTCTGATTGACTTACAACTGTAAAGGAGGTAAAGGCCATGGTAGCAAATCCTTCTACAGTTTATTTAGGCTCTGGCATGGTTGAATCGAAGGCAATAGAAACATATTCACCTTTGCGATTGCAAGAGCAAGATGGTTACAGGAGTCTCTTTGTGGATAAGGGTGGTGGATCTCCCAGGCTAGTGCAACTACTTTAGGTATTAATCTGAAATTAAATTTCGAAACTAAGAATGTTGTAGCAGCTACTGCTATAATTGATCAAGTGCTTGGACCAAAGGAGGATTCAAGCATTAATATTTTAAGTGATGGAGAGACTGCTGGTAGTCATGGAATAAGCCTCTATTCGAAACAATTGCAAAAGAATGTTTCTCCAGGCAAGAAAAATCTACAGATGAATTCGAAAGTTGTTAAGGAGTCAAAATTAAGAAAGCTAATGAGAGGAGAAGGACTTGTAATAAGATCTACTAGATTAGAGAAGTGCTCAAGATGGAATGTTCAACGTCCTCAATCTAACAATAATAATACAGTGGAGGCAAAGGGCAACAAACATGGTGATGGTTGGACCTATGCCAACGAAGATAGGGCTAAGAGGGGGAGGAATATCTTTGCTCATGTTCCCTTAGCAGAAAAGTTCAAACGATTCAGAAAGATGTCAAACAAAAGTTGCACAAATAAGAAGTACAAGGCGACAACTGACAAGCATCAGAAGCACAAGGCATCTGAGGTTGGAGATGAAATCATGATATTCTTGAAAAAAGAACAGATTCCAACAAGAAAGTAGAACAAGGTCAAACCAAAGAAATATGGTTCTTATAAGATTACAAAGAAGATCAATAATAATGCTTATATTGTGGATTTTCCTAATCATATGGGTATTTCCAAAACATTCAATGTTGCTGATCTTTCTTTGTATTTACCGGATGTTGAGTTGTCATACTTGGATCAAAATTCGAGGTCAAATTTTTTCTCAAGTGGAGGTGAATGATGCGGTTACTAATCAAGATCCGGTCCAAGACCAACCCGACCACGCTGGAACAGTATTGCCAGAACAGTATTTTAATACTTCATAAGTTTTAGGATTCTACTTCACGTTTTATTAGAATTTATTTCTATTAGGATTCTAGTTGAATTTTACTTAGGATTTATTTCTATTAGTATTCTAGTTTAATTTTATATATAAGTATTAGATGGATTTGAATTAACCAAACTCTATAAATATGTCTAGAATTTAGAGTTTGTAATCAAGTTTTTTTCAATACAAATTTCAGCAACCTATATGGGTTTTCTTAGCAAAACAGTCTTGTTTTTGCGTCTTCTTAAAAGCCAAGATTCGGCCATTGAAGTTTGTTTTTTTAAAGATTTATTTTGATATATTTTTTTCACATGCGCACTACATGCTGCGTCAATTTTGAACAGTACATTTCATCCATTCACAAACTTAAAAATCTGCGACAATTATGTTCTGAACTTTAAATTCAGTTTACATATTCACTCAACTTTGATCTTCTAACTTAAATCTTATCAATTCAAGATGAAGGCAGGCAAACACTTATGATAATAGTGTGTGATGTCAGAGTCAGACGTGTGACAGAAGAGTTCCTAGAGCAGTAAGACTTAAACAACTCAAATCTGACGTAGAGCTGGATCTAGACCTTAAGATGAAGTGCCTAATATTAAGGAAGAGATTGCATGTGTTATTGCCTGCTTGCTTATTCCCTGCTACTCTCCTAGGCTTTCTAACATGCCTAACATGTATTCCAACTCGTTCGATGAGAGTGTGTATCCAGTACATGTTCAATATGGATGTTCATGTGTTTCAGAATTTTCATACTTCATAATATCCCCTGAAGGGGCAGGTGATGTCCGTTCCAACACGACAGGGTGCCTCTTACCATTACAAAATAGGCAATTACAAAATGAATAGGACTTTCAACATTTTCTTTTTTCAACATTAGTCTGAATATAGCAGAAAAACCATATATTAGCAAAACAATAGAAATCAGCACATTTTTTGTTCATTTCCTTTTTGTATTAAATAGGAGTCTTATTTGTGGTTAGGCAAATCAGAACAATCTGTAGTATACAGGAAAGGAAAGGGAGAGAGTTAGCATGTACCACACCTGCAAAGCCAAACCATATCCACCATGGGCATCTTGCTCGAAATAAAGTAGCTGCAATAACATAAAGTTGAAAATTTTCAAATACTGCATGTAACAGTTTCAGAAAGTGTTAACATACAATAAAATGCACTCATGCGAGTTAGTGCAGATGTTATTATATAACAATTTACCTTAAATTTGCTTTGTGTAGCTGAGGTAACTCTAATTACCATCCCTGCCTCAGCTTGTTCCTCATTGATAGTAACACCAAAGAAGTGGGCACATTGCTTTTCTACCTGGAGGGAAAATTAATAATGGTGAAGGAGAGTATTACTGAGTTCACTGTGGATTATCCAGATAAGAAACCAAGCAATCACCCTTCCACTAACTGATGATCCAACTGGGAGAGGTGTGACTGTGACAGTTCCATCCAAAGCTTCTTCAAGAACATTAGCGGAGATAGTAGTCTTGAGAGGGACACCTAGCTTGCTACAAACAAGATGGAAGAGTAACTACTACAAACCACAGTAACAAAAGATGCTTATATTTCAACAAAAAGAATACCTGAACAGTGCTGCAAACATTGTGTTAACCTTTCCAAGGTTAGAAAGATCAATTTCCATATCAATGTCATCCTCATCAAGAGCCTGTTCATTTAATTTTATAATCAAAGGAGAAAGCAATGGAAGGAATAAAACTTCAAACAAATTAGTCAAAATCACACCATTTGCATTTAATCATATAATTTACCATCATCCTAGCTTCTTTAATTAGAACTGAAATCACAGGTATTGAACATTCTTCAGACCCGTATGATGTGAATAAATAAGGGAATGGGTGTTGCCTACAGGGCCGAAATGCATGTATACATGCTAGATTTATCCACGTCTCATATTGAAAGAATTAAAAGCCAGATATAGTGGTCAGCCGAATCTGGTGAATTGAGAAGCAAATGAGTAAATATATATTTATCCTCAAGCCATCAAGAGACCGCCAAGCTAGTTCCAGATAACAAGGGAGTCAATAGAGAATGAGAATGGAATGCCCATTTTCCAGCCACTAACAGTTAATGACAAAAAAAGCCGGTAGGCTCACTTCTAAATGAAAACAGAGGTGAAAATTAAATGTAGCAGGCAACAAAATGCTCAAGGCATAAAAACTTCTAATATGTAGCAAATGGGAAAATTTTGTGGAACTGGAACCACCTGAACCCCAACTTGAAGAAGCTTAAGGATGAAAAATAGCAATAAACTTCCAGAAAACATAATGCGCAGCAAATAGACAAGGTATAAAGGCACCTCAAACCCAGCAGTATCATACTGCCTTCTTTTCTCTGGATCAGATAAAATGCTATAAGAGTATGCGACCTCCTTGAAAAGTTCTGGAGCTTCGGGATTACTAGCATTTTTGTCCGGATGGTACCTGCCCATTACCGAGATCACAGATTCACAATCCTAGAAAGCTTTGACAACTACAACAATTGTGTCATTTGTTATGCTATCAGTTTTAAGGACAGAATAGGGCAGCTACATGAATAGAGCTTTGCCTATCCCACCTATAATATGATTTGTTCATGAACAATGTTTTTAAACTGTCATTGAGACCAAAATTTAACTTCACCAGTGCACTGATTGCTGCACAGGACACATAAAGAGTGAATATCTTAAACCCATATTGCAGCCCCCATAAATCATCATTTCTTTATATCCACACTTCAAATGCACTTCACAATCACAAAGATCAAGAACCACATCCCAAAAAATTCCTTTACAAAAAATAAAAAATAGAAAATCATGTCCAATTGAGAAATTTTTTTAAATAGACATCCAAAAATTCTGTTCTTAAAATTTACATTCGTACTGAAAAATATCTTTGGTTTGTTTTTTTACTGCTTTTTTTAACGAAAAAGTGACATCCCTTGTTTTTTGAATGAAAATGAGATTTTCACCCTAATCAAAATCAAAACTAATTATATTTGTATTAATATTAACATGGAAATAGAATTCTTCCTCCCCAAGTGATAAAATGATTGATTACAAAAATCAAAACTAATTGATATGTCTTCTCTAGTAAAAATAAATTCAAAAATTGCCTAATGATTATAATAATAAAAATAATAACATAATATATATTGTCATATTAGCAATATTAACATCAGTTTTTATAGATAAGAATAATATTAATAGCAAAATAATATATTAAAATGGGTTCAAAGAACAACTTCCAAGAACAAATTAAAGGGGGTTCTCCTCATCCAGATTATACCCAGGAAAAGGAAAACAGAAAGAAAATTGAACTCACTTAAGCGCAAGCCTCCTGTAAACAGATTTAATCTCCTGATCAGTTGAATCCCTAGGAATGCACAAAACCTCGTACGGGTCTCGACGAGGCTCCGGCGCGGAGCCCACTTCCGGCTTGGAACCCTCCATTTCCTCCTCCTTTTCTATCTGCTTCCAAAATTCAATCTGCTTTTCCTCTAAATTATGTGGACTTCATCACAGTTTTTCACTCGCCACCCTGAACAACCCGCCAAGTCTGCAAGTTTATCGAAATCTTCTCATCGGCAGGCAAATCCAAATTCAGAGAGAGTGAAGAGATAAGGGAATCTATAAAAAATACAAAGAAATGAAGATAAGCAACCATCAAGACGGTTGACCAAAGCGTTTGCGAAATTTATCTAACATTACACGACAGTGACTCAGTGAGTCTGCGACTTGTGTTGTATATTTTGCTGCAGACTGAGTTAATTATGAGTGATTGGAACAGGAAAGAGTGAGCAAACCAATCAGAAAAAGCTTTCGCCTTTTTTTTACTCTCCCGAGTCCTTTCCTTTCCTCTCCTTCGCTCGCGCAAGGGACGCACGGTCGGCCAATTGTTTCTCTAATAATTCCAATCCAATTGTTTCTTTTCCCTCATCTCCTTTCAGTCTTTCGGTGTGTCGCACGTTCTCCTTTCCACTTTATATTTTTTTTATATATATATATATATTTTTTTTTTCCAAAACTTGCCCAAAGCTTATCCTAAATTATCTTCAATCTTCATCTTGTGAACGTCAATCCTCACCACTTTATCATCATTATGAAAAATTAATTTGAACATACATAATTTTATTTTATTTATATTTTTGTATTTAAATTATTAATTATAGTATATTTAGTTAATTCCTAATTCTATAATTAATTTTAAAATTTTATATGTATACATTGTAAAATATAAAAATTTGTTTATACATATATTTTTTTTATTTTAACAACGTTATTATATTAAAGATATTTTAAGAAATAAGAGCAAACAAAATTTCAATTTTTAAATTGATTCTAAATATAAATTTATAAAATTTGATTAAATTCTACATTTTAAATTGTGTCATTCCAAACGCAATCATTCGTCTACAAATGAACTTCATAAATATGAAAAATACAAATTTTGCTACAAAGAGACGCGAAAAGGATGGAAGGAAAGATCGTTTTCTTCACCCAACTTTTTTTTTTTCCTCTCTCTCTTATAGTTCTTTTTATTATTATTTTTTTTAATAATTTGATTTTGTTTTCTTTTGTTTTGTTTTGTTCACATGAGGAATCTTTTTGGTTTAATTTTGATAAAACCCAAACAAAGTCTTAAAAAGGTGTTTGGTTTAGTTAAAAATTTGAGTTTACAAATGACCTTGTAAATTTCAAAAATGACTCGTGAGGTTCGTTAAAAACTTAAAATACCATTCACGTGGCTTAACACCAATTTCTCTTGATTTTCACAATTATGCAATATTTTTTTTCCTTTATTTATAGTTAGTTCAACATTATTAAAATTTAATAAAAAGACCAAACTACCCTCTATTTGCACTCGTGGTTGATTGTTTTCTCCAACAAGGGCCATTGTCCGACAAGAATGGTGGGGAGTAGGTCAATCACCTCACTTTTTCTTTTTCTTATTTTTTTTTCTCTTTCTTTATTCTTAAATTTTTCCTTAGTTTCTAGCTGGGTATGAGTGCAATTTTGTTCACCCCCATTAAAGGGGGTGAACAAAATTGCACTCGCTGAGTATTGAATATTAATAGTGAACTAGTCAAGTACCCCATCAAATGGCAATAGGGTTTCAACTATCGATTTGTCATTAATGATGACTAAAATCCTATTCTGATTAGATGGGGATTTAGGGACTGATTGATAATGGGCTTTAGTCCTTGCTAAACGACAAAGAAATAGCGAGAGAAAAAAAAAAAAAGAGTTAAGAAGATGAGAGACAATAAGACGGGAAGGACAAGAACCTTTCCAATGGCAACGATGGCCACTAGTAACAAAGAAATAGGATGGTTTATGCATCAATGAAAAGAATGGGAAATGAGAAAGAAAGTGTGAGCAAAAGAAAAGAGAAGATTAAAAAAGAGTTTAAACATAGAGGTAAAATGATTAATTTTTTTTATTATTTAATGGTGACAGATGTCTATATCATCTTTGAAAACATAGAGATAATCAACGTATTTCAACGAAGCCTTAGGTGTAATGATTTGGATATAGGAGTTTATTAATATTTTATTTTTGAATATCGAAAATTATGTCCCTATTAAATTAAATGTTAAAAAATATTTTTATGTAAAAAATGTATGTAAACAAATTGTGTGGATAATGGGTTTGGATCAAGAGTTAAAAAGCCCAATAGAATTGAAGAGTTGAAATTCATTAATAAATTGAATTGAGGTCATTAGGCTTAAAATAAAGTAAATATGTGTGTGTTATTTTATTTGAGGTCTAAGATGGAAATGGGTCATTTTATGTAATTGGGTCATTGATTTGGGCTTAGGCCCATGGTATAAAGGTGGTATTATAATTAAATGAAAATAATAAACGTGACAAATGACAAAAATGGGCATGCTTTTATGAAAAAAGTGAAGGCGAAAAATGAATTTTCATAATTGGTATGATAAAGAAAATGTGAAAAAAAATAAGAAAATGTGAAATAACCAAATAGGGCTTATGTGTTGTGTGTGTGTGTGTTTTATGTGGAAAGGGCAAAATGGTAAATTCTAAGGGGGTGGTTGGCAGCCTACTCCTCTCTTTTTTTTCCCCATATTCTCGTCCCTTCTTCACCATTTTTCTTCTCCCGGCGATTGCTCCTTCTTCTTCTTCTTCTTTCATCATCATCTTCTTTTTTTTTTCCTTTCTTCAATTATTTTTGGTGGAATTAGAGCTTTAAGAGGGAGAATTTCTAGATTTTTGGAAGCAAGCTTTTCTTTCGAGCATTATCAAGGCAAGTTCCTTCTCTTCCTTTATTCTCTTCTAAAAAAACCTCTTTCGGTTTCAAGGTGATATATATATATATATACATAGTTAGTCTCTTCTTTTAGTGGTGAGAACCACTCTTGGCAATGATAGTCAAATCTTTCATTTTCTTCTCAAGTTGTGAGTTTCTTCTTTGAGTCATTAATGGTTTCATTGGGTCTTGTTTACCCCATATTTCATTCATGGAATAACATTTGTGGTTAGGAAGCTAGATGAGAAGGTTTTGTGTGTTTGGTGTTCGTTTTGTAGGTTTCTGGGTGTGTCGAATCGACTTGTTTTGGGTTAAGTCGACTCGGCAAAGGCCAGTTTTTGGTTGTTTTGCCTAGTTCTCGATCGAGTCGACTTAATTTGTGAAAGTCAACTTATTTTGTGAAAATTCAACTTATTTTTAGTCAAGTCAATTTATCCTCAGTCGACTTATTTTCCTTTTAAGTCGACTTAGTAGTTTCTAATAGCCCTACGCATGTTGCACTATTTTGGTCATAACTTTTTATTTAGGAGTCAGAATTGAGATCTATTTGAACTGTTATAAACTAGACTTCGAGGGATTCGATTTAATATATAACAACATATACTTTGGTTACCTTTTAAGTTGGTTAAGGCTTTTCTCAATCTAAATTAGGTATGATTGTTAAAATAAGTTGCTATTAAACGTTTCCTCTGATATCACTCAATCCTCTAAAATGATAAGATGTGGTTGAAGATATATATATATATATATATATGTATATGGGTCATGCTATTTGTATAGAAGCTTACTTACAGGTGGGTTTACAGGTAAGCTGAAAAGACTATTTTATCCCTCCACTCTTATCTCAATGACCATTTTATCCCTTTCTATCCCCTCTCTCCCTCCTTTCCCATCTCTCTCTCTTCTCCTCCCCATTCAGCACTGCCCGCCACAGCCTGCCTCGCCCTCGCCGCTCTCTGATCGCCGCCCGCAGACGCCCACCGCTGCCTCTCCTAGTCAACCACCGCTTCTCGCCTCTCGCCCACCTCTGCCCGCCGACACAGTATATATATATATATGTGTGCAGTGGGTAGCATCAGGTTCGTGGGTGAAGGAATTTACTGTGTGTGCGGGTGTGTGATTATCTAAGTGTTTGAGGTTTGAGGTAGTGTAGCCGTGAGTGCAAGGAGTCGTGTAAGTGTGTAAGCATGTAAATGTGCAGGGGCAGTGAGTAGGAGCCTTGGTTGGGAGTAGAAGATGCTCCACAGTATAGGTGTGTGAGTGTAATAGTGCGTGTGTGTGTAAGTTTTAAACATTAGCCGTGAGTGTGTAGTGCATTGTGAGTGTAATCAATTAATGTGAAGTGCACTGTGTGTGTATTTGTTCAAAACTAATTGTGTTAACAAGTAAGGCCAAGCGAGAGGTGAGAGACGAGAGGTGAGGCGATGGTCGACCAAGCGAGAGGTGAGAGGCGAGGCGTCGGTCGTCGGCTAGGCGAGGCAGCGACGAGCGTCGAACGGCGGCGGGAGGCGGGGCAAACGTAGCAACTGAAGGGGAAAGAAAGAAAGAAAGAAAGAAAGAAAGAGAGAGAGAGAGAGAGATGAGAGGAGAGGAGAGAAGAGAAGAGAAGTTGTGAAATTCTCGCGATAAATCCTCAATTTATCGTGATAATATAATTCTGTAAACTCATATGTAAAATGATTTCTTTACAAATAGCATTATCCATATGTATATATATGGGAATCATGAGATAAAAATATAATTGAGTTGCATGAGGAAGCATGATAATTACATTTGGGAAGTTGTTAAGAAATGTTTTTGGTTGGCATATCCGTGGAATTTCGTGTGTGATGCAATACTGTCAGCATATGGATAATTGCCCTTAATTGATGTGATAAAACCTATCTAAATATTGAATTGGGTGAAATAACCAAAAACCTTAATAGGCAAAAATTAAATGTGTGTGAATTTTACTTGTTATAACTGTGTTTGTGGTTGCGTTGCATTGTATTATGTTTCTATATTGTTTTGCACTATGATATTGGGTTGTGGGTTGCATTCATTAGTGGGTCATTCTTTGTATGTGTTGGGAGTGTGAGCATTGGTATGATAAGGTTGGCTTGTGAGTGTTAACTTGTGTATGTTAAGCAAGCATATGCATTAGAGCATTCATGCGTGTGAATTCATATATGGGCATAGCATGGCCTGATGCTTGACTTATGGGGGCCTTGTCATCGCGTTAATATTGCAAGAGCCATCGCATTTCTTATATGTTGCATTACATTGGGAGGGCATGGACCCGGTAGGTTAGTCGGTGAGTACAAGGTTATGAAATAAGCAAGTTACGAGGCACAGACCTAGTAGGTTAGCCAATGAGTACGAATCTCAAACCCAAGGTTGGAAGGTCTCATGTTATATATCAGGCACTGACCCAATAGGTTAGCCGGTGAGTGCAAGGTTATGATATGAGCAGGTTGCGGGGCACAGACCAGGTAGGTTAGCCGATGAGTGCAAGGTTATGATATAAACGGGTTGCGAGGCACGAACCCCATAGGTTAGCTGGTGAGTACGAATCCCAAACCCAAGGTTGGATGGTCTCATGTTATATACATTGTTATGTGCTATGTGTAGTGTGATACAAGCTATGTACGGCGAAGGCCTTGTGTGCCATTATATTAAGTATGTGAATGTCACCTTATGGAGTTGAAAATGTGTTTTGATGTTATGAAAAGAAATCATAATCCAAGGAAGTATTGTTAATAAAAAAGACATGAATCCAATTGGTGTCTATATGTCGAGTAACAATTTTCCTTGGCTTTACTTTATGCATGTCTTCATATATCGATTTCATTATGCTTCCATTTGCTATATATATATGCTTATCGAGTCTTATGGCTTACTTGGAAGAAAATATGTTTTGATGAAATATAAGAAATTGTATTTCTTTGAGGATGTGGTTATCAAATGTAGAAGGCATGAACCCAATGGTTGTCTAGATGTCGGGTAGTGATTTTCTTTTGATTTTGAGTTATTCATGTCTTCATATATTGTTCTATTGATGCTTCCTTTTACTATATACTTGTTGAGTCTTGTGGGTCACTCTGTTTCTTTTGTCATTTTAGGAAAGTGGAAGATAGATATTTGAAACAAGAACTAGTTACATGTGTACAGAGATGTCTCGGTCTCAAGATCCATGTGTGTAGTTTTGAGGGCATGATTAGACTGGTTCATGTTATATTTAAAGTCTTAGTATTCTTTTTATTTTGAAAATGTAAGGGTGTTAAGCTCGAGATAATAATGTAAGGAGTATATAATACTTATAATGGCTCATATTGATAGTGAGTAAATTAATATGGAAATAAAAAGAAATTTTTGACATATTTTGAGTAATTTTTATATCTGTATCCATATTAAATGGATCTTCTCTTAAATTTTCTATGCTTGAGAAAAAATCTAGGAGTGAGTCCTAACATTAGGAGTAGTTTTGAAATTTTATCATTAAAATTTTGGTCAAATGGAACTTAAAAAGTTTTGTTGGAATGACGAAGAGCTTATAAGATTGAGTAGGTTGTAAGTTCATTTAACAATTTACTTAGTAAGTCGATTTCTTATAACTTATAAAGTACTTCAAAATAAAATCTTCTTACAATTTTTTTTTTACAACTTATTATCAAATAAGCTCTTAAAACCTATAAAATTATATTATTTAAGCTGAACCAAACAAACTGTTTAGTTTACTTTGTTATGTGTTTATTTTATTATAAAGACCAATATATATTTGATAAAACACCACAAAATTTTATAAGATTTTGGGTTGTTAGTTGAAAAAAACTTGTGAATTAAATGTTTTGATAATTAATGAAAATTGAATTTTGATGACGAAATTTTTTGAGGGGTTGTGAGTGCAATATCCAAAAATTTTATAAAACTTTAGAATGTTAATTTATGAGAAAAAAAATCATTAGAATATGACTGATTGACGAATAAATTGGAAAAATAATAGTAAGATTGCCAAAAAAATTTAAGATTTTAGAATATCAATTTTTGTAATAAAAATTATTAAATGAATGACATAATGATTTATTAATAAATTTGGAGCTAGTTTAATTTTCAAATTTTTAGAAAACTAATTTTTAAACAATAATAAAATATGAGTTTAACTGATAATTATCCAAAAATTTCAAGTGTTAATATGATTATTCAAAATTTTGATATTTGAATGGCTTGGGAAAATAATTCTTAACAATCAAATAGATTTTAAGATTATTTCCTAAGTAAAGGTTGTAAAAATTGAGATTGAGATAAATTCAATTAATAATCGAATAGTAGTATACATTACAGAATAGTGAAATTTGAAGATTTATTTGATTTAGTGAGTATATGTGAAATTAAATATAATAAAGTGATTGATCAAGATAACAGTTAAATATGTAAATATATGTGCAAAATTAGAAAGTAGAATACTTGATAAAAAAATTGATTAAAAGGATATATATATATATATAATGTAAAAGAGAGAAAGAATAAGAAAAAAAATAAAAATAAAAAGAATTACAAAGCTCTCTTTTCTCTAAATTTTTGCTTGAGAGGGTGGCTTGTAGCCAACAGACCTTCTCTTGGTACCTTTATTTTAAAATGACTTCTAATTTGAATTAAATGAGTCAGTTAGACAAGAAATGAAACTTTCAAAGATAAAATAAAATTAATTGGGCCCTCAGTAAAAAATTAGGGCAAATTTTGAGTGTAAATAGAAGAGAAGATTATAATGGTCTTCCACCATTTAGGGACGCGAGAAATAATATGTAAAGAATATAGAAGAAGACGGAGGTATTGGTTAAAGAGAAGGGAAGAAGCTTAGAGGCAAAATAAGTCTCCTTCAAACACATTATCAAGGTATGAGATATGAACAATTTTTTTTTTTTTTTTACATTATTTGACACAATGATTTAACTTTATAAATGGTATTTTGAATATCTTGTGAAAATGTTGAAAATGGTCATACATATGTTTGTTAGGTATTTTTTAGAAAATACATACTATATGTGAATATTTTGATGTATTTGAAGTTTATTGGAAATATAATATATGTCAAAATATTTATGCAATACTTAATAAATGTATAATTCACCTCAAAAGGTATTTTTCCGCCTACAAATGTATATATATGTAGATGCATCAGTTGATCTTTCAATAAGGAAAGGAAGATTGTTGAAAGAAGGAATATGGATTTTGAATATGAAGTATGTATAGTTAGGTATATTCTTTAGCTTTGATTTCATATCATAAATTAGTATTATTGTGAGTTTTTAAATTACATATATAGATTTTATTTTGATATAGTTTTTAAATTACATATATCTCTATATAGAAATATGTAAACCATTGAAAGGTTGATATATGTATATATATATATATATATAAAGGAATGAAATTATGAATACTCGACTTTATATAAATTTTCAAAAAATTAAATGATATTCTTTGAAATCAATTGATTAGCATAGAATAGTTGTTGTGAAATTTTCATAAATTTTTATTATTATTTATATATTTTAAGTATTTAATTTTGATGAGATGTTGAGCATATTAAAGAAAAACTCTAAGAGCTTTTTAAGTTTAAGAGTGGGTTAAAGATAACTCAAAAAAAGTATAAAATTGTGATATTAATATGGTTCGATCTAAACATGTTGACTCGTTGAAATTCTAATTATCATCTTTAATTATGATTTTGGAGTCATTAATTATATTTTTAAATGGATTAAGAGTGACACTTGATCATTGGGTTAACTAACTTAATCAAAGAAAAATATGTTAAAGGAATTTATTAGAGGACCCAATGAGAAATAACTAATTTAACAATGAGTAATTAAATTAATTATAATTATTTTTTAAAAAAAATATTTTAATTATCGATTTAATAACATTTTTAAGAGAGGAGAGTGTTATTACCATCCTTTGTGTATCAGGACTCCTTGCATAGTCATCAAAATACTTTAAAACCCAATTAATGGGGGGAAGGTATAATCTATTTGAGAAAAACCAAAACTTAGGGTTCCCCATTGATATCAGTTTTAAATTTTGTACACTTGTAAACTTAGTTCAAACAAATAGTATACAAGCAAATCAAAAGATAGCTAGTATCACCATATAAACAGAACTTATAAAATATATATATATATATATAAACAGAAGGTTCCAATAAGCTTAACTTGAGTTTTAACTATAATTATTAAAATAAGATGAATTTGACTAATTGAATTAGGAATCAGTCATCATATCATTTTGATTCGAGAAAAAGACTGAATATATGTATAAAATGGTCAAAAATTGGTTTGTTGTGAATTAAAATAAAAAACTAAATAACTCTCATCTTTAATTCTTTACCCAATCATATTATTTTATGAAAGACATCTATGATACATGAAAATATTTTGGAGGCATCGTTTTGATGTTTTCAAAACGTTTCTACTTTTAAAATACCAAGAAGGCATAAAAAAACGTTTGCAAGCTGTTTTGTAAAATGTTATTTTATAATATTAAAAAAATATTATAAACATGTTTCCATTCATGAAAAAAGATTACGCACACCTCAACCACTGCTACACCTACTTCTACTTGCAATGGCTTCCACACTGCCTTGATGAAGCTGGCTCACTTGTGCCTCTGGCCTTCCTTAGTGCCTTGCGGCTTCTCAACTTCTTTTATTCTACTCCTATGCTGCACGACTCTCTTCTTTTTATAATTTTTCTTCTACCTCTATCACTTTTTCTTAGTATCTTCTTATTTCTTCTCTTGGCTTTTTTTTTTTTTTTATCTTTCCTCTTTTTCCTTTGATTTTTTCTCCTTTAAATATTAATTATCTAATATTAATCTTTAATTAATTTATAATTTATTTTTAAACCCAATTAATTACATTTGTATCCTTTGTTCTTTTTTACAAAAAAAATTTAAATTGTATAAATTCCACATAAACTCATATTTTAAATAAAAAAAATGACATCAACTTAAGACTGATGATGTTGTGGATTCCCTGAGAACCCTCAAAATCTTTTGAAAATTTCTTAAAGTATTTTACATATTCTCGAATGACCTTGTAGAGTCCCCTAAAAAAATGTCTCTCGGAATCTTCAAAGAGTTTTTGAGACGGTCAAGCCTTACCATTATATAGTCTGAAGACTTACCTAGAGTCTTTTGGGACCAGTTCACCCGGTGGCTCCAAAAAAGTCTTCAAACCCACCTAGAAAAAACTCATTGAGGCACTTTCATCCTGAAAACCCTCTAGACCTTCCGGCTTCGCCAAATGCATCTCCCTGAAAAGTCTGAAGACTCTCGTCCGTCGACCTCACCAAGTGCCTATAAATACCCGCTTGTTCCAATGCAAATGAATTTTTATGGGAACCTTTCTAGACCCTTTGGATCTCTATCTATACTCTCTAAACCCGAAGACTTAAGACTTTATCCTCTACAAGACTTATCGGGAACCAACTCCTCGAAAACCTACCTTGGACATATTACATGCACACATTCATACTTGTATTTGCACTCCATTTTCTTGACATCAGTGTTTGACTTAAGCATTAGCGGAGTCCGTGTGGGGAAGATCCTTGCATGCTTTCTAATTGCCTTTGTGCTGCAGATATCCAAGGACAATACCTCAAAGACCCGGAGAACAATTCCTTGGAAAACCCTAACGATAGTCACCCAAAGACCTTTTGAATCCATTTTCAGACTGCTTCTTGAAAACTCCCATAGTCCATCCGCCTGAAGACTCCTATGACCCTCTAGAGCCTCAAAGCCTCATCCCTTCTCGGGTCAGATCCCCATTCTCGTTGACCCTTGGTAGCCATCTAGATTTTCTTAAGGACTTTACTTTGGTTGTTCTCAAAATAAATAAATTTAATTATTGTATTTAAATAACAACATATGAAAATACCAATGAGATCATAGAGAGAATGATGAAGTAGATAAACTTTTATAAATTATATTATATTTGATTTTTTTAAAATTTATTATTTATTTTTAATTAACAAGTCATGATTTATGAATGATAGAACTTAGACCCTATTTGATTGGCCACATTTTTCACAAAAAATGGCCATTTTTCAGCCAAATTCCAAGTTTTGATGTGTTTGATTATCCAAATTTTTCATAGAAAATGATTTCCATCTTTTGATCATGTGATGGCTAATTCCTACTTTTGCTGGAAAACAAATTTTCAAGGAAGGGGGTTGGAAAAACTTTCCAGGGAATTAAAAGTAGGCGGCCAGCAGAGGGGCGACGAAGTTCGAGAGAGAGACTCACTAAAGCGTAGACCAACTCCATTGCATTGGAGATGGACGATGGTCGCTGCAAGCTAGCTCCCATAATCGCTTGTGGTGGCAGCTTCAAAGGCGACGTATGCGTTGATAGCAAACGAAGGCAAATGCAACAGCGAATCTACTTCTCTGCTACTTTGTTACCGCGAGCAAGATATATATATATATACATAGAGAGAGAGAGAGAGAGAGAGATGGGGAAAGAGAGAAAGAGGGGAAGTGGGTTTGGGGGGGGGGACACTATGGGGTTGGGGGATAATTTCATGAAAAATAAGCTCTAATCAAATATTAAAAAATAAAAAATTATAACAAATTCTAAATAAAAAATTAAATCAATCAAATAACTTTAATTTATAATTTTTATATAAATAATTTCCAGACAATTCAATTGCCTAGAACTTATTTTCTTTCCATACAACTTTTATACGTGCAATCAAACACACCCTTATGTTTATATTTATTTAAATGTATTATAGAATTTATGTTTATTTTTAAATGAAATAATTATTTTTTATATTAAAAATTATATTTACAAAAAAAAATTATATTTTTTTATTTATACATTCCTTCCTCATTTCTATTTCATACTTTTTTTGACAAATGTCATTTTTTTATTTTTATTTCACATTATATCCGATTCTGATTTTTGTTTCCGTGCTAGGAAGTCCATCACCTCGCATAAGGAATGAATGGGAAGAATGACTCATAAACTTTTAAAATCCATAGAACAATAAGTTACTACTTGTAATCTTTAAAGTTTAAGTTTGATTCATAAATTGTTACATTAAAAGTTAATATAAATTTCTATTTGCATGTATTGTGAGCTGTGAGAGATTTGAACATCTTAATTACAATTTATATATATTTAATTAGTTTAGTGATGATGAAATTTCAACATTTAATTAGTGATTAACATTAACATTATTTTGTTCTTTCTTAATATTATTTTATTTAGTATTTATTCATATATATATATATATATGACACAATTAGTCTAATACATTCTATACATGGGTAAGCAGAAATTTGGATAAACCGAACTAACCGAACCGAACCGACTAAATTAGTCGGTTCGGTTCGATTTTTTTGATAAAATAATTTAGTTCGGTTAATTCGGTTCGATTTTTTTTTATTAGGTGGTTCAGTTTGGTTAATAATATTTCAAATTTTCGGTTATTCGGTTAACCAAATTTACCGATTCAGCCTAATTGTATCCGACCCGATTCAGCATAACCGCGCCCGACACCCCCAAACACAGAACCCACGCGATGTAACACCCGAAAATAATTTTGAGGATAAAATGATATTTGATAAAAGGCATAATTGGAATTTTGAGAAAAATAAGACTATAGGACACACTAACACAGCTTTGGATTGCCAAATTAATCAGAGGGAGTACCTCGGACCCTAGATAACCAAGAAAAATGGTATAGTATCGACGAGCAATTAAAATTATGATTTTTAGTGATAAAAGAAATGAGATCGAGAACAGTTTTCGGTACAGCAAAAATACAGCTGCCAATTAGGTCGTATTACCGAATTGATGTAAACGACATCCAAAAAGTCAACGGAGAGTGTCAATGACTAGTATTCGATGTATAGAACAACCCTTAAGTGGTTTTAGGTTGAATCGAGTGGATTTGAGGTCAAATAAATCAATCGGGCCTAAGTGTAATTGTTTAAAATTGCCCGAGGGAGGTCTAAATGGCAATTTTTCGAAAGTTTCAAGGGAGAAATGAGAAGTACTAATCTTGAGGGTCTTAGTGAGGGTGTTAGAAAGATCAGGGGCTTGAGAATAAGGACCAAAATACAAAACAAAATTTCGTAGGGGCCTAACTGTAATTTTCAAAAAAATCGCACGTACATGGCAGATTTGGCCGCTATTGTGGCCAGAAAATCCGGCTATTTGGACAGCCTAAGGCCGTCAGGGAATGGCCTAGGGTGGCCTAGGAGGTGTGGGGAAGAAGGCTTGGCCGGAAATCGGCCACGTAGGGGCGGATTTTGGCTATAAATAACCAAAGGTTTTGGCTGAGAAGAAAGCACCAAATCGAGCTCGTTTTTGAACGATTTTTGGAGCTTTGATAGAGGGCTTTTGGTCTCTAGGAGTCAAGGATCATTTTGGGACCGATTTGAGGCATTTTGGAGTAGGTTTGAGGGTGTTTCGAAGGTGGCCGGAAATGGCTAGGCGGACCGCCTACCGCCGCCTGTAATCGGCCTTTTGGAGGGCTTTCCGGTGGCCTTTCGGCCTGATTTTGGTGGGGTTAGGATCGATTCTCAAAGGGCTTTCGGGGGGTACCGATTTCATAGCCATCGGAGCAACCGCCGGCGGCCGGCTAGAGGTTGAAGACGGTGGCGCGTGACTGCCACGCGCCCGCGCGTGAGAGCGCGTGAGACCTCAGGTAATTTCAAATTTTTTTATTATTTTAAGAAAATTAGATTATGAATTATGATGCAAGAAAATTTGAAAAAATGTTGGAGAAAATGGTCATTTTGTAATTTTCAAAATAAATAAGGCTTATAAAAAATAGGAAGAGGAATTAGAAAATCCTTAGAAAATTTTTGGAGTTAGGAATTAATTATTTATGAATTGTTATGAAGAGAAATCAAGGAAAAATCTTGAGTAGGTATTTATTAGAATTTTTGAGGAGAAATATAAAGAAAATAGGAAGAAATTATGAAAAAATTAGAAAAATAGATATTGATATGATTTTGGACAAACGTGATGTCTAGGGTATCGTTGAGGCTCGAGGTTGAAGTACAAGAGCGTCGGGCGCGAGAATCGAGGCTAGGCACACTAACTGAGACAGGCACGCAAATCGAGGCAACTCGCACTCTTCAAGAAAGTTGAATTACAAGTGAGTGTTCACCCCAAAACCTTGTTTTTCCTTTGGGTTTTGTGATGGATTGTCCAAATGATTATTTACACGTGCATTAAATGTTGATTTTAAGCGTTGATTTTAAGTGATACATGTTGTAATTTAAGTGATGCATGTCTGATTTTCGACCATTGGCTTGTTTTGTGTCGTCCATGTGGGATGTGGGTTGTTAACCGATGACGTGGCCCAGAGTGACAGCACTCGGGATGCGTACATAGGATTAATGCTAGGTGACCCACTTGGGACGGAGCTGAGACGGACTTCACCCTACGGGACCCAAGTGGCGGGGCTGAAAGTGGACACCACCCCAGTTGTTGGCTCAAGTGGCGGGGCTGCGAGTGGACACCACCCCAGGTTCCTTTGAGCAATAGCATTAATGCCGAGGTGACGTCGATTCCGAGGATAGTACTGATGTGACACTTTTGGGGCTAGGGTTGCGTTGAATTTTGGAATGCTTTTGAGCGGGAGCGTAAAGCCTGACGATGACAATGGGGTGATTCCCGGGTTCATATGTTGAGGTTGTCCCTCTTAAGCAGGATCGATTTGTCAATAAGTCGATGTGGTCGTGTCGCCTTTAGAAAGATTGCATTTTTCCCAGTTATAGCTAAATGCTGTGTGGGATTCTCTTAGGCTGGTGCATGTTGGGATTTATCGATTTTGGGTACATGATTTTGCATACATTCATGAAAACGTTTTGAACTCTCACTTAGATGATTCAACATCTAATTTGGACTATGTCCCTGGAATATTCAAACGTTCCAAGTGAAAGCAGTGACGCCAAGGAAAAGAATGTCATCGAGATGTAGCTGTTGTGTTAATCGTCGTAGGATTTTTGTTTATGATTACGATGTTCAGAAATTATGTAACATTTGATATTTTCATGTGAAACATCGATTTGATTAATGTAAATGGAATTATCAATTGTATATATCTAAGGTTGCGATCTTGCTTCCGCTGATGTGATTGATAATGCCTGTCTTAGTCTAATTATTAAATTTTGTTATAATGAGAAGGTACGATCGGGATTGTCGGGAAACGATTATGATAAAAGTAAGTCTATCGAGAGATTTATGTGGTGTTTGATTTAAATTTTCCTGAAATCTCAAGTTAACGCACGCTTGAAAAAAGTGGGGCGTTACACGCGACACTCACACTCCCCCCTCCCTTCTCTCTCTCTCTCTCCCCCCAACCTCGCCTGCGACTGCGAGTTCGTGTGCACCCCCCTTTTCTCTCTCTCTCTCTCCCTACCCTCCCACTCGCAGGCAAGACTACAAGATCGATTCAAGCAGCTCCAAACCCTCACCCCACCATCCCTCGCTGAATCGAACCCTAACCCCCACCCCACCATCTCTCGTCGAATCGAACCCTAACCCTCACCCCACCATCCCTCGTCTTCGATTCTGGAACCCACACCCGACCGAATGATCAAACCCTAACCTTCACCCTACCATCTCTCACTCACCTGGAACTAAAAGGCTGGATCGAGATGGATGCGAGATGCCAAGAGAGATCCTACGAGTCCATCGCCATCGGTGTCGCCTCCACCTTCGACGCCTTTCCCTTTTTCGTCAATAGCTAGCCACCCACTGCCTTTCCCTTCCCCGATCGTCGTCATCTTCATCAGACTTAGATCGGTGCTTTTCCCTTCGCTGATCGCACGAGGCTTCGTCTCCTTGTTTCTTCTCTTCCTTGTGCTTGGACGATCAACCCATACCAAGTACCAACGATGACCGACCGTCAAACAGAGGTTAGTTGACATTGGGTTAGGGTTTTAATTTTTCAATTTTTGTTGACTCAGTGAGGTTAGTTTCTTATATTTCTTCCTTTGTTGGATTTTTCGTTTGTATTTCATTCTTTTGCACAAAATGATTTGTATTTCTCTCAATCTCTAAATGGTTTTGCATTTTTCTGTATCAATTCAATGGATTTTCTTCTTGTATTTCATTTCTGCAAATCGATTTGTTCATTTACTGATTTTGCCCAATCGGTTATCGGTTCGGTTAACTTAGTTTAGATTTCGGTTAGTTCGGTTAGTTAGAATTAATCAGTCGGTTCGGTTATGTTGCTGTATGCAATTCGATTCGGTTCGGTTAGGATTTTTTGATCGATTCGGTTCGGTTATAACCGAATGCACACCCCTAATTCTATACGTAAAATTTTACATTAAACAATTAGAAGTTGCTCAACCTTAATAACTATACTTTTAATTGATACCTCATGTATGAGCTCCTTTTCAGATTTAAGATCTCCATCACAAGAAAAGACATGATATTTATAAGGAATCCAATAATTGAGTAAATAAAATGTCTAAAATACTCTACTTGCGATTTACATTCCCTAAGACTATTAAAACCAACCAAATTAAGTAGACAGATTTTTGAACATTTTAGCCACTCAGTTGAGTAAATGAATTGGTTAAGAATATCAATATTCTTTTAAACAAAATCATTATATTTGAAACATGAGCAGTTGATATTCAAGCGGAGCAGACAGGTGGGAAAGGCAAATGTGCAATATATCCATGAAATGTATCCCACAATCACATGCCATCAAGTTGGGAGTCTTTTTGGTTATTTATTTATTTTTTTCTCCGCAATAAAAATTCAGGCATGGTACAAAAATCTCCACATATTGACATGTAAACAAATGAGAAGGAGCTCCATTTACTATATACATTCACTCTATATATAACTAACTATCCAGTAGGATATCAATGTCCAAAGAGGTAGACAAAAAGAAGAAGAAATTCACACAGCTTGCTCGGATATATATGTATGACTGGATGGAGGAGCATCCCGGATGTAAGAAGCTTCCCACTTGGCAAGTCATTTTTCGTGCGCCGACATTATTATCTTTGCTTCACAAAGAGGCTGTTTCGGTAATTTGAATTGACGAATGAGCAACCTTAGCATGCTTTACCAAGGTTTGCCATCGGTTGCATTATATATATATATATATATATATATATGACTAAGGAGCATCTGGCTTAGCTTTAGTCATTTGGAAAAAGATGTGGAAGAGCAACTAAGCCATGCATCAGTCACAGAGTTTGGTGAACGCAGCCCCTTGCCATTCCTCAACAAGACAGCATGGTCACCCTCCGGGGAAGGAAGCACCTTTGTACTCCTCAGACTGTCAAGAGCTCCCTCGGAATTGTCATCTTTATAATCGCGAATTTCCTTCAAAGCCTCCAAAACCTCGTCCATGGTAGGCCTCAGATCCTTTTCGAGCTGCAAGCATTGAAAAGCCACCTCTGCCACCAAGGTAATCATCCTCTTTGTGGAAGAATCTGACTCTAGCACGAGAGATCCATCTATTAGCTTGTCAAATGCATGGTTTTGGATCTTGTTTATTGCAAACGTAGACAAGTTGATCTCATGCGAGTCCCGACTAATGTCAACTGCAGGCATTGATGATATGAGCTCAATCAGCACAACCCCAAAGCTATAAACATCACTCTTATCAGTGAGTTGGTAGCATTGGTAGTATTCTGGATCGACATAACCAGGAGTCCCTTGTGGAGCTGTTGAGACATGAGTTACACCGGCGGGTAACAGCCTAGAAAGCCCGAAATCTGCAACTTTGACACAAAAATTGTTGTCAAGGAGGATGTTGGTAGTCTTCACATCGCGGTGGATGATATCAGAAGCATGGAGATAAGCCAACGCATCAGCCGTTTCAATGGCTATGTTCATGCGAATAGGCCATGTCAGTGAGTGCTCCGCAGCTCGATCACCATGCAGATGATCAGCAACTGTGCCATTAGAAATGTACTCATAGACAAGGAGGAGTCCCTGGCTCCGGTAAGAGGTGCAGCCATAAAGGGAGACGAGATTGCAGTGGCGCAAACGTGTGAGGATTTCAATCTCATTCATGAACTGGTTAACTCGCTTGTAGTTGTGCTCGTACATGCGCTTCACTGCAACTTCTCTCCCATCACGGAGTTTTCCTGGTCGAGAAAAGATCAAAGATTATGCCATGAGATTCAGAATATGAATTTGAACATGCAAATTGTTTAGCAGATCAAATCGTATCCCTGAAGCTTCTTACCATGGTAAACAGTGCCAAATCCTCCATCTCCCAATTCCTTAGAGGGATTAAAGTTTTTGGTTGCTTCTTCTAGGTCTGCATAGGAGAAGACAGGGACTCCAAAGTAGATGCAACCTCCTTCAAGGTCTGCTTTTGAGGACGAATGGGAGAAAGTGCTCCTCGAGAAGATGCATGAAAAGAAATATTTCCATTTCTTGCGATATAGGATTACAAGAAGTCCAAGCAGAAGGATGAAGCTTATCGGTATGACTGAAAAGAATAGAGCGGTGGCTAGAGGCTTTTTTAGTAAAAAAATTCATCATACTCGTGAAAGAAAAAAGCTAAGTAAAAGCAGGAAAAAAAAAAGTTCTGATCAATCGAATTTAGGTGGGAAATCAAATCCATAAGGTATGTAACATGTTTCAAAGAAATAATTTGTGAAAGATATATCATGCACATACATCTTGTCTAATTGATCAGAGGCATATTACCTGTTCCCAGAATCAGCGGCAAATTACTTCTTCCTGCAGCTAATGTAATGCAGAAAAGCATCAGTTAAAAAAGCTGGGGAAAAAATTAATTTAAGTAATTTACTCTTACATAACTCTGAATGCTCAAACTCAAACAAAAACAACAGTTTTAACTTTGTATTATGGATTAGAGTTCAAATGAATGAAGATTCTTAGATTCAGTCTCAGGATGGACATAGAAATGACACCATATGAACTGAACATTGGCCTCCTTCAAGGTGACAATTTTGACATTCATTCACGACACACAATCCAACAGACAACTCATAGGCTAATAGTGGAACAGATCACTAGGATTTTAGTTTTGAATTGATGCTGGTAGTCTCAAATAACTTCACAATGAGAAGTATGATTGGCATATATTAATGGAACATGGGAATAAACAGAATCACATTGGCCTGAAGTTGCAGGAAGTCGGTAAAAATCAATATTATCATAGGACAGCGCAGATGACTCCATTTTTTTAATAGCCTTCATCCATTACATAATAGAATAATTAAAAAATGCTCACCTTGCAGTGCATACTTGGTGTAGATTTTTCACAGACACAATTAATAGATTTCATGGAGCATAAATTTGGAATTCAGGGATGGATTTTGATCACTTTAATCTAATTGTTGCAAGATTATATCCCAAGTTAATGTCCCAAGCATGATCCTTCCAGTGTAAGTGCTCCAAAATAAAATGACGAAAGATGCATTGTGTATCCAAACATTGATATATTGTTTTTCACAAATAAACATACGTGCATGTGGATGCACGCCAACAAAAAATAAGTTATGTATTCAATCTGCCTGAAATTTGGTATGTAGTCAAATGGTTGAATCAATAATGTCTCAAAAAGAAAAGACTAGGTGAGTTCTTAGAAAGAACCCCACTACATAAAAAATCTAATGCTGACATACCCTAATAATCAACATTCAAATTGGACAAGCAACATAAACAAAAAAAACTACTAGGCATCCCTCTCTATCAAGGGACTCTGCTCCTTGGACTGAGCAGCTCTATCAAGACCATTCCTTCATTTTGAGAAACTAAATGCAATGGCCACATATAGCAGTCCCCAAATTGGGACACCATCAAATGTCAATTCTTAAGGTCACGCAACTCAGTCCAAGCAGCTGGATCAAGTCTCAGATCCCATCCATATTTGATATACCAGACCCAAATTCATGACATCAGATCCAGTCCACAGATCCGACAGATATGGATCTGAAATTACCTGATTGGTCGCCCAAACCCTGTTCCATCCAGTTGAGATTTGACCCGGAACAAAAACAATGTAAAAGCCTTGAATCTCTCCCCCCCCCCCCCCCCCCAACACGTCCAATATTTGGGAATGAAGAAGAGAGGTGAGATGGCAGAAGGGAATGTTTGTTTTCGGCTATTCTTCTTCCATTGTGTGCGCTTCGTTGCAGATGCGCAACTTCTACTTATCTGACAGAGGCCAAAACGTTGAAGGACCAAAACAGGAACCCTTCTTCTCTTTCTCTCTCATCAGATTCCACAAGTCATTGAGATTAGTCCTCTTCTAAGTTGTAGCTGAGATTGTGGCCTAGTTGGCTGAATTTTCATCCAATAACAGAGCTATCTTTTTCTTTTACCTTTCCAATATATACCATTTGTTGACACCAAAATGGCTTAAAAAACAACCTTGTCGAGTATCGTATCGAATATGAGAGATCTAATTTGATTAAAACGGGACCTGGATCAGATCAACTTATTTTTGGATCCAATCAAATTCAGACCATTTACCAGCATATTCCATGATGGATCTTGGTAGTCATTGTTAAATTATTAATAGGGTGCAAAAATCATGCGTTTCAACATTTGAATACTAGTATGTAGTTGATCTATTGTCACGAGCCACGTTAGAACCCCCAATGCCACTAAGTAGTAAGTTTCCCCACCGTGTAATGTTCTATTCGTGACCGCAAAACTTTTTGCATCTGTGTTTAATTGAGAGAGGGCTTTCCAAACAAACTCAGTAAGCCCCTTGTACGATGATAAGGTTGAGTAATATCCTCACCTCTAACATCAAACTACGAAGGAAAACTAAGTATAAATAATAACATAAAACGGCCCTACATCAAGCATATACATTTTGCTAGACAAAGATATGAGCGTAACAACAGACAATTAGCTAGCAGTTCCACCAAGATACTGCAGAGGGAGAGAAAGAGAGAGAGAGAGATGACTTACTTGGGTTAGAATTTTTGCAGCTGCGAGAATGAGGCCTATCAGGGCAGAAACATTTGAAAAGGTAGCTAGTCGAACTATTCTCAGACCCGCAGTACCCTCCACTTTTCTCACACGCAGTGCAATTATAAGCCCTCCATTTCAACAGAAACCCTCTTTTCATCACTTCCAAATAGTCCTTCTTAACCCCATCATTTCCTTGCAACTCCACCGGTGCCAGAGCCTGTTCACATCTTTTCCTTGCAATTGTTAAGTTTTTGTTGTCACCCAACATTGCCCAAGCCCCTTTCTTCCCTGCACCACAGCCAACCCTATGATCCACAACCCCCTCTTCCGAACAATTGGAGAAAAGGAAGAGGTACGAAAGGTTAGGACCATATTCAAACTTGTTACTGTCGATTGATACATTTGCAATTGCCGGCAAGCAGTCGTCGTCTTTTAAATCCGAAACCGCATCGTTTGATACCCGAAGAGACAGATTCTTGTAGATAATCTCCTGGACTCGATACTCGTTTCCGGGTGTGCGAAGAATGGGATGGCCATTCCTGCAAGCGAGATCAAAACCAGGCCAGCCACAGTAAGCCTGTTGCTGGCCGCTAATCCAGAAGGGGAAGCTTATATTTTCGCTGCCGCATCTTTTGGGCATCCTACAGTTCCAATATTGATAGCTTGCATTCCAGCAAGAAGCTGTTTGTGAGAAGAGGAAGAAAGTGAAGGCGCCAAGGATTAAGGATGAAGATACGGTGGAGAAGCTATTGCGCTTCATTCAGAAGGATGAAGTTGCAGCGAGAAGAGAGAATAAATATAAATATTTGATAATGACGACGACAAAGGGAGGGGGATGGGTAAAATCCAATGAGCTAAGAAAGGTAGTGGTGGTAGCAGAGGTGGCGGTGGTAGTGGCGGCGACTTGACGTGGTATTATTGGTGGATGGATGCAGACAGAGACTCTTACTTTCATATCGGCCTCACATCTTGGACTTGGACTCGTGAGTTTTGGCAGCAATATGCTGATTTGCCCAGATGGGGAGGGCTCATTCTGGGGAGTCCTACCTCCCACGCATTGATGACTCTTTGCTTTGCCGTCCAATCAGCGAATCCAATTTACACGGTGATTCCAGATGCCTTCATTTCCCCCTGCTTCTTGATCTTGAGGGAGGGGGGGGAGGTTTCATTTCATGGGGGTTTGAAATTTGAATTATTCTTTCTTTCTTCCTTCTCAACTCTTTATTGTATTTATATTTGTATTTGTATTGTTGTATGTAGGTTCACAAATTGAAGGTAGTTTGGATTTTGGAACATTTTTGTAACTTTAAGTAGCCTATAATTCTCTTTCTACGTGTCCAAACTTCCAGATATTTTCCCAATAGGGCAGGGTGAGAATGAAAGAGAAAATTTGCTGTTCAGGGCGTACATATATTTTTTTTAATAAAAAAAATACTTTTTATTTTATATGCATATAATATTTTTTTATAAAAGAAATAAAATATTATTAATGTTTAAATAAATGTATCCTTCTTCCTTCCTTTATTGTTAAATTTGAGCATTGAATATTTTATCAATTATATTATTTTTAATCTTTAGAAGATATGACGGGAAATTGTTATAGTAATTGATTTGACAGATAGTCGAGAATTTAAGACCACAGAAAAATGTCATTCAATAAACACGAAGAGAAGTTGACTTCCCTCAAAAAGGAGGAAAAACCTAACTCTCCAACAAACGCAAAGATGTATTTATCATGAACCAAAACAATATTAAAAAAGAAAATCAATTAGTTCACTGGACAAATTGTTCTCATGTTCTGGGTCAACGGTCAAAATTCTCATGCCATGATCAATATTTTGATTTGGACGGACTTTGTGAGTTATATGCTTACCGAAGCAATTTTGTATTTGTATGGAGCGTAAAAATTTATTGAAAAGTTATTGCTTCTGTTTTTTTTTTTTTTTTTTGTATTCAAGCCTGATTGGTTCTGGGTAGAGTAGAGAATAATTAAGAGGGTAGAATAGAACTTCTATGGAAAAATGTAAGGTTGAGGTGGAGCTTCATGTTTCAACCTTGTTAAGGACGCAAGTCCGTGGAAATATTCTAAGCACAACATTTAATTGCGGGAGTATTATCATGGCAAAAGGACTTTGAAATTGTGATTGTTATTCCTTAACTATAAATTTATTATTATATTTTGATAATAATAATTAACGTTGTTTGTGAAAATTAATTAAAAAAAGCCAAAACAGAGTTACAATGGCCCAAACAAGGAATATTGCAAATTGGCGTAGTCAAGAAGGACCTGAAGTTCAGTCTTCCAAAGTCTCTCAGGAAATTAGTCACCCAAAAACTCCCAAAGGCATTAGGAGACTCTTTCGACGGGTCTTCTCCTAAGGGCCTTTAATTCGGCTTCTTCCACTGTACCTTTTGCAAACTATGAAACTCTCTAGAGACAGCACGAGGAGACCATGCAAACTATCTGGGAGATTGATGGATTACCACAAAACATCATGCCTCACACCTTTCTACCACAGACCTTGCAGAACCTAGCCCTGATTACTTTCTCAAGCATAAAAGAAGATTTGCTTCTTCAAGAGGCACCTCGATCAGATGGTTCCTGAGATACTTTACCAAAGCCGGCTCCATCTCGGGAGATTTTCTCAAAGATAGCTCCATCTTGGGAGAAGGAAGGTGTACACTATAAGCCTCATATAGATAGGGAATTCTTTCGAAAAAAGAAATATCTAGAAAAGATGGAGACTGCAACTGTTGGAGAAGGCCGAGTCCCTCCCAAATACTAGGTGATGAGGGCACAAGAAGTTGACAATCCACTAACATTTAGCTCTAGACAAATGGCAAATATGAAAAGGATGACGGAGGATATTTTGGAGCAAAAAAGACTGGTGCCAAATTAAGAGGACTACCAAGAAGGGGAATTCCGTTCACCCTACAAATAATGGAGAAATCTTTCTCCAAGAAGTTTAAGATGCCTAGCTGATCACATATTCGGGGAATGGGGACCCCCACGAGGGCCACGACTATATTCAAAGTTATAAGTCCTTGATATTGCTTCATGGGTGGGAAGATGCAATCATGTGTCATGTCTTTCCTCTAACATTAACAGATCATGCACATGCTTGGTTCAACAACCTTGCCAAATGGTCCATCTTCTCTTTCAATCAATTGAATTCATAATTCATCCAAGCCTTTGTTATTGTTGGAAATTTAGAGGCATTGGTAGCTAAAGAAAAACCATGAATGTGAAGGCTATAATCACATTATTTTATTCATATCATCATGCCTTTAAATAGGCAATACATGTCAATTGAATAACAAAAAGATAAGATTTATTGCTTAGACTTAAATTTAAAAAAAAATGAAATTATCTCAACTCACTAAATTAGTAAACAGAATTTTGACCCAATCAACCCACTAAATCAGCAACTTTGAATCAATATCCAACATTCCTCCTTGATTCAAAGTTACAAAACTTCAATTTTTTATGGAGCACTTCTCTCCAAATTTCTTCTCAATTGTGAAGCACTTCTCTTCACTTCTTGATGCACTTCTCATCACAATTAATACTTCCTTCAAATGTTGAAAAAAAAACAATTTAGTTTCATGGAGCACTTCTCTCCAAAAAAATTCTTCTTGGTGCACTTCTCACCAACTAGAAGAGCGTTTCCTCTTCAATTGCCGTAGGATTGTTTCCAAGCGGAGGTATCTCCCTTTCACTTTCAACCCACTGCCATAAACTAAGACTTCTCAAATGAGCTTTCATTTTGACAGCCCATACTTGATAATTTTCTCTATCAAAAACCGGTGGTGAAAGAGATGATGTGTTGGTGGAAGCCATAGAAATAAAGAAGGTGTTGATGGGTTCTCTCTCACAAGCCCCTTAAGATCATTGAATGCTCTGATACCACTGTTGGAAATTTAGAGGCATTGGTAGCTAAAGAAAAACCATGAATGTGAAGGCTATAATCACATTATTTTATTCATATCATCATGCCTTTAAATAGGCAATACATGTCAATTGAATAACAAGAAGATAAGATTTATTGCTAGACTTAAATTTAAAAAAAAATGAAATTATCTCAACCCACTAAATTAGTAAACAGAATTTTGACCCAATCAACCCACTAAATCAGCAACTTTGAATCAATATCCAACAGTTATCAATAGTTGAAGAAAAATGATGCTACTTATCTCCTTTGCATCAAGCAAAGTAGTAAAAAAAAATACTCTTGACGATACATCAATCAATTTCGGAACATGACCTTGGAGATACGAGACCTATAGGTCACCGTGGTTGTTGTTGTCATGCTTTAAGGGATTTGGTCGACCCCTCTACAAGAGTCCCTTGCTCTTGATTAGCTAATAACCCTGGCAAATTTGTTTGTTCAAGCAAATAAAAATATCCTTAAGGTCAAAGCAATGGGAATGATTAGAGGCAATGAAGAAAAAGAGAAAAATATGAGAGAAAGGAAATCTAATGTAGGAACTAGCTAGAGAAATGAAAAAACCAGAAAGCTAGATGGTCATCTAAGTTGTAATTTAACCATTATACTTGACTCATTAAATCACAATCTACCATCATGGTAGTTATTGAATGGTTGGGTCTCATTAACCTCCTGATGAAAGTCTATCCATCTTCAGGAAAGAATAATGATGCGTATTATAGATTCCATGGGACTCATGGCTACTCAACAAATCAATGTCATGAGTTCAAGAAATCAAATCAAATTCCTTACTTGATTTACTTATAAGCCTTACTTAATTATTTTCTATATCATATGCTAACTCTAATACATTGTTTTGATCATCATCATCAACAAGTATTTTTGTATTTTCTTGTCAAATAAAAAATTAATAAATGACTCAAAAAAACAAAAATCTGTAAAAATTCACAACAAACTTAAAAAATCCATTGTCCCACACGCAACGCAAGCTAATTAATAAGACATGCAATGGACAAAAAAAAGATTTGCTATGGCGTACACAGTATGACAAGGCTTAAAACCAGACATGAAGAACCTTAAATTCTGTTTAAGCCTAGAATGGGTATGTCATGACAAAAGGATTGCCTAGGTTTTGGCTTAAGGGCCCATCCAAGGCAATAAGCATGAAATCCTTTGATGGCATGTGTACACACAAAGGATTGGAGAACAATCTCAAACACAATAAAAGGCAAGTAAGTATTTACAAGAAAAGCAATCTATAAATTATTGTGAAGTGTTGCCAATTGTGAATGTATGTTTACATCTTTATTTTACTTGCACTTATACAAATTGTCATTACTCTGTGTTGTTTTGAAAAATACTAACATTTTATGTGGTAAACAAGCAATAACATGAAAAAATAAATACGAAGACATAAATTGAAAATAGATGTTGAAGAAAAATTGTAAATGATTTCATTAATAATGTAAAAGTACAAGATAGAATGAAAGAAAAAAGCAAAAGATCAATGACAAAAGAAAGGAAAGCCTAACTACTTAGCAGGGCTTTAATGACGCTCTATTCAAGGTCTAAGAGGCAAGGTAGGACAACGGAAGAGAACTAGGGTTGTGTTGAGATCTTCAGCATCGACAGGTAGCTCGATCACCTACAGAAAAGAAAGCACGTCTGTAACACCCGAGAATAATTTTGAGGATAAAATGATATTTGGTAAAGGGCAAAGTTGGAAATTTGAGAAAAAAATAAAACTATAGGGCAAATTAACATAGTTTTGGACGACCGAATTAGTCAGAGGAAGAACCTCGGACCCGAGATTGCCCAAGAAAATGGTATAGTATCAACGAGCAATTAAAATTATGATTTTTGGTGATAAAAGAAAGAAGATCGGGAACAGTTTTCAGTACAGCAAAAAAATACAGCTGGCTATTAGGTCATATTACCGAATTGCTGTAAACGACGTCCAAAAGTCAACGAAGAGTGTCAAGGAATAGTATTCGATGTGTAGAACAACCCTTAAGTGGTTTCAGGTTGAATCGAGTGAATTTAAGGTCAAATAAATCAATCGGGCCTAAGTGTAATTTTTTAAAATTACCTGAGAGAGGTCTAAACGGTAATTTTTCAAAAGCTTCAAGGGTGAAATGAGAAATACTAATCTTGAGGGTCTTAGTGATAGTGTTAGAAGGATCAGGGGCTTGAGGAAAAGAGTCAAAATGCAAAACAAAATTTCATAGAGGCCTAACTGCAATTTTCAGAAAATCCGCCCGTACATGGCAGATTGGCCGAGATTTTGGCTTGATTTTCCGACGATTTGGACAGCCTAGGGTCATCAGGGAGTGGCCTAGGGGGGTCTAGGAAGCGTGGGGAAGAAGCCTTGGCCGGAGATCGGCCATGTGGGGGTGGTTTTTGGGCTATAAATTCTGAGGGGTTTCGGCCGATTTTAGAAGCACAAATCGAGCTCGTTTTTGAATGATTTTTGGAGCTTTGATAGAGGGCTTTCGGTCTCTTGGAGTCAAGGATCATTTTGGGATCGATTTGAGGCGTTTTGGAGTAGGTTTGATGGTGTTTCGAAAGTGGCCGGAAATGCCCTAGGCGGACCAAAACCGAGACCTGCAACTCGAGTTTTAAACGACTTTTCGGCGTCTTTTCGGCCTGAAACCGGTGCGGATGTGATCGAATTCTCAAGGGCTTTCGAACGGCACCCGATTTGCTGCCATCGGAGCACCCGCCGGCGGCTGGCTAGAGGTTGAAGAAGGTGGCGTGTGACTGCCACGCGCCAACAGATTTTACCCAGCCACGTGCCCGCGCGTGAGAGCGCGTGAAGGGTCAGGTAATTTTGAATTTTTTTTTATTATTTTTAGAAAATTATTTTATGAATTATGGTGGGAGAAAATTTGAAAAAATATTAGAGAAAATGGTCATTTTGTAATTTTCAAAGTAAATAAGGCTTATAAAAAATAGGAAAAGGAATTAAAAAAATCCTTAGAAATTTTTGGAAGTTAGGAATTAATTATTTATGAATTATTATGAAGAAAAATCAAGGAAAAATCTTGAGTAGGTATTTATTAGAATTTTTGAGGAGAAATATAAAGAAAATAGGAAGAAATTATGAAAAAATTAGAAAAATAGATATTGATATGATTTTGGACAAACATGATGACTAGGGTATCGTTGAGGCTCGAGGTTGAAGTACAAGAGCGTCAGGCGCGAGAATAGAAGCTAGGCACGCAAATCGAGGCAGGCACGCAAATCGGGACAACTCGCGCTCTTCAAGAAAGTTGAATTACAAGTGAGTGTTCACTCCTAAACTTGTTTAACCTTTGGGTTCTTGTGATGAATTGACCAAATGATTGTTTACACGTGCATTAAATGCTGATTTTAAGTGTTGATTTTAAGTGATGCATGTTGTGATTTCAAGTGATGCATGTTATGATTTTCGACCATTGGCTTGTTTTGTGTCATCCATGTGTTATGTGGGTTGTTAACCTGTGACGTGGCCCAGAGTGACAGCACTCGGGATGCGTACCTAGGATTAATGCTAGGTGACCCACTTGGGACGGGGTTGAGACGAATTTCACCCTACGGGACCCAAGTGGCGGGGCTGAGAGTGGACACCACCCCGGTTGTTGGCTCAAGTGGCGGGGCTGCGAGTGGACACCACCCCAGGTTCCTTTGAGCAATAGCATTAATGCCGAGGTGATATCGATTCCGAGAATAGTGCTGATGTAACACTCTTGGGGCTAGGGTTGTGTTTTGAAATGCTTTTGAGTGGGAGCGTAAAGCCTGACAATGACAATGGGGTGATTCCTGGGTTCATATATCGAGGTTGTCCCTCTTAAGCAGGATCGGTTTGCCAATGGGTCGTTGTGGTTGTGTCGCCTTTAGAGAGATTACATTTTCCCCGGTTAGGGTTAAATGCTGTGTGGGATTCTCTTAAGCTGGTGCATGTTGGGATTTATCGATTTGGGAACATGACATTGCATACAATCATGAAAATGTTTTTGAACTCTCACTTAGATGATTCAGCATCTAATTTGGACCCCTAGAATATTCAAACGTTCCAGGTGAAAGCAGTGGCGTTAAGGGAAAGAATGTCATCAGGGTGTAGCAGTTACATTTGGTTTTCGTAGGTTTTGACTATGAGTACAATGTTTAGAGATTATGTAATATATTTTCATGTGAAACATCGATTCAGTTATTGTAAAAGAAATTGTCAGTTATATGTATATATATTGGAGGTTTCGATCTTGCTTCCGCTGATGTGATTGATGATGTCTGTCTTAGTCTAATTATTAAATTTTGTTATACTGATCGGGATAGTCGGGAAACGATTTTGACGAGAGTATGCTTATCGAGAGAATTATGTGGTGTTTGATTTAAAATTTCTCGAAATCTCGAATTAATGCACGCTTGGGAAAAAGTGGGGCATTACAACGTCCCTGACAGTTGGGTCCATCACTCCAAACTAGGTCGCCTCATTCAAGTCCCCAAGGACATCAATCATCTCAATACCCTCTTGTTCATAAGAGCATCTCTAATCTTTAATGTCAATTTGGTGTGCAAGAGTAGATTACACCAAAAGTTTTAACACTATTTTAGTATTGTCTTCAATATATAACACTAAATTAGTGTAAAAGATAATTTTTAAAGAATATTTTATAAATAAATATTTAATAAATATTAATAGTATAATATAATTAAAAATAATTAGTCATATTTTATAAAAAAAATTAAAAATTATAGTCATAATTTTTTAATTTTTTTTCAAAATATGTTAATCTAATTAATTTTTTAAATGGTACTTTAGAATTAAAAATACAAAACATTTTATTTTTAACCCATGTTTTTGTTGTTGTTTTTATTTTAAGTTTTTTTTCTATTTTCATCATATATTTTTAATTTAAGTTAATGGAAAAATTATTGCTTTTCCTTATATTATTGATTTTTTGCATTAAGAATATTTTCTTTCTATTAAGTAATTATTAAAATACAAAAATTCATATACATAAACAAAAATATTTCATTTTATATTAACATGGTATTTATAAAATATATTCAATATTATACTCATTTTATAGATCTAAATAAAATATTACCGTCAGTATATATTTTTTATAATAATCTAATTTATATTTTTAATTATTAATCAAAATATACAAATATAATAAAAGTGATAAAGGATATAAAGGGAATAAGTTATTTTGAAGTTATACAAAGAGGGGTAAAATTAGAAATAAAATGACAAAGAAAATTTGGTATTGGAGAATAGTATAACATCAAATTTGGTGTTATACCATTCACTCAACACCAAATTTGGTAATTGAAAATTCTACCCAACACCATTTTAGTGTATTCGTTGGAGACACTTTCTATGCCAATTTGCAATTGGCATTGCAAATAGCGCTCCGTTGGAGATGCTCTAAGTATGGCTCACAAGGGCTTGAGAGGTTTTCTAGATCATCGTGTAAACAAGAATCTAGGAAAGTCTTAGTGTGATAGATGTATTCTAATATTAAATTTAGATAATGTTTGTAACAGCCCGCCTTCTCGGGCATGTTATGCCTTAGGAAATTTGGTATATATATGTTTTTTAAATCTATTATTTCTGAAATTCCCTAAGACCGTGTCTAGTGCTAGATGAGATATCTAAGCTAAAAATAAATACAAAGCGGAAGCTGAATCGAACCTGCTTACGGCAATGCATAAATTAATAACTGAACATGGCATTCATTACAAGTTAATACATAAGTGTTTGATGGTAAAACAATGTACACGATTCTTAAACTAATCATATTATAACAGGGTACATTTACTCGTATCTTGATGTCTCGTATCACTACTTATCACCCATCTCTGAATCATCTCTGCAAGTCCCGACTGGAACGTTGAATGTTCCAGGGGCGAACCCATGTTAGATGATGCATCATCTAAGTAAGGATACCAAATGCAATGTCATGAGTGTATGCAATGTCTTTCATCGTAGGTGTCAACTGCACCCCTCATGCTGCCTATCATTTTAGCGGCCACTTCTTTCGAAGACGGGGTGTATGGGTGCACCCTTGATAGGATATCGATGCCAGTTCGTACTCCCTACGGCCTCATATGGGTGTGATCAACAGTATCATTGTGTATGTATGCATTTCATAGTCATGTCATTGATGCAGTCTACGTGATGATTTCATATCATAACATGCCAATATGATAAAAGTATTTTCAAAATTTATAACTGTATTAAATTCAAGCAGCATACTTACAGCTAATTTTGTCTCGAACTACGTGCCAAGCAGGTATTCCTTAATCTCTTTGCTCACAAGGACTCCTACAACATAAATTTATTTTTAGAATACCATTTCCCATTTTTCATAATTTCTTCCATTTGTTTTCTTTTATTCCTAAGCTTTATCTCTTCAAAATTACATAATAATTATCTAGGTTTCATAAAAATTTAATCTCTTTTTACCAATATTCCTTAAATAATATTCCTAGTATTCTGGAATTTCCTTGGAGTTTTCTAACTTTAATTCCTATTTTTCCCTTATTTCATAATAGTTAAATATGTGATTATTACATAATAATTACCTAATCTTTCATTTTATTCAATTTCTTTTCACTAATATATCTTAAATAATACTTATAACATTTTGGAATTTTCCTTAGAATTTTTCTGAATTAAAATCTTATTTTTCTCTATTTCCATAATAGAAAAACTACTTAAATAATTAATAAATTTATCATTTTCAGAAAATTTCTTCACTAAATAAATCATAACAATATTTCAAATTTAATAAAAAAATTTCAAAATTTCTTCTTTTTTATTTTTTTTCTTTTATTTTTTTTTCCGGACGGGCGCGTGGGCTGCACGCGCCCTTGCCTCAACCGCGGGCGTGTGCACTCACGCGCCCGACCCCCCCTTTTCGGTCATCTTCTTCGACGGCTCTAACGCCGCCGGCGACGTTGCTAGTGCTCGAAGCTTCGAAAGAAGCCTCCTCCCCCCTTAAACTCGACCCCCATAACTTGATTATGGCTTCAAAGTTTTGAAAAAATAATAGTTGGTACCTCGATTTCCCGATTGAAGGCTCGGCTCCGGCGTGTAGCGTGATTTCCGGCGAGGCTTTGATTCGCCTTTCCTTTGCTCCGTTGGCTCCCAAAGTTTCCAGAATGCTTGCCCACACCTCAAAGATCGAAACCCTAACTTCAAATCTCGCAAACACTGCCTCAATCGATTGCCTTAAGGAGAAAATTTTTCGGATGCTTTGTTTCACTTGAACAGGGCTATTTATAGCCCAAATCCGACGTGACTCATCCTATCATGGACGGCCACGCCTCCCCGAGGCCATGCCGGCGTCGCTTCGGCCATATAATGGCCGCCTCTCCCTTAAAATCCGGTTGCAGGCGCGGCCATGCCTTGGCCGCGCACTGCTCTGCAGAAATCTGGATTTTTCGGATTTCTCTTTTTTATATATATATATACATATATACACGACATACATATATACTTATATTAATCTTAAATCATTTTATTTTCATTTGCTTATTTATATCTTTATTTGTATTTTACATATTGTCATAAGCATACTTAGGTAAATTTAATTAACCAAATTAATTACATACACCTAATAATTATTTAACATAACTTAATTAAATTTATTTATAAAACTTAGGGTATTACAATGTTAGTATTAAACATTTAATGTATCTGTCTATATATTAATAATAGAATTATCTTTATTCATTACTCTTTAAATTTATATGAATAAGTTTTTAAATTTTTTTTAAGACATCTTATTCTTAAATTGTTAAAGATTATATGAGGAGTTTCTCTAATAACAAAATTTTTTTAAATGTTTCTGATTCTTAAATTTTTTAGAGGACTCTTGGGATCTGAGTCATAACTACATTAGTCTGGAACTTCAAACTCTTCGACTTCTTGGGAGAAGACTATCCTCGATGCTTAGACTTTAGAAAGAGAGTGCGACAAATAGAAACCATATTAATTTGGTTAAGCAATGGTCATGCCGCTTCTTTCTTTCGTAGCAGTCTTGAGACAAATGGCACTTGCAAACTATTTTAGCTTGGATAATTGTATGATCTTGGTCTAAGTGAAGCTCAACTGCTCTTAGTTGATCTTGAAGGGCGAGTTCCCAAGCGTGACTAGAAGCCAACTCCTTGGCCTGCTGAGATCGATCTTGGAGGAGGGTCGAACTGAACTGAAATTAATTCTTTTAGCTCTTTCTTAAATTCTTGATTCACACTCTTCAACCCTTGGATCTCCTTCTCCAAAGCATGTATTGTTAGTGTAGGTGTTCTAGACCTAATCAGATTGGGTAAATTGTACACTGACATTTGTAATCATATTTTATATTGAATAAAGAGTTATTTAATTCTACAAGAAGTCGTTCTATTAGTTTCTTGTTATTAATGTAATGATCGGATGAAACTAGATAGAAGTCCCTATGATGTATACTGTGATTAATCTATAAAGATGTGAGATGATGCATCACAGTTTCTCGACATCATTAAATGTCCCAAGTCGTAGCAATGTCAAGAATGGATATTGACAATTGCGGTAAGACTTGTATGTACTATGTTTTTGCTATGTGATAGCAATGGGGGTCTCACACCCATAGGCATGCGGATGCCTAGACAAGTACATAGGTAACCAATGTTGGAGAATGTGTCACTGGACATGACTCGCCATGAGAATCCATTTTGGTTATATGTTGATGGAATTCTCATACGAGATAGGTGTAACTAATCCTTGGACCTGAGGTTGTCACGGTCATCTCATAAGAAGACTGATATGCTTTGACATCGTTTCGATGGGCCTAGATAAAGGCTGCACGTGGGCGATCGTTGGGCATGTTGTGAGGCTTATGGAGATGGGTGCGTAACCAAGATAGGACTCGTCTATCCCTTGATAGAGGATGATGTATCTAAGGCACCTTCGGTGGATATTCACTTTAAATCCATGGTCATGGTGAAAGAGATCAATAAGGAGTTATTGATTCACTTTCTATTAAATGAAGATATCCGGATGACTGAAGAAAGACTTATGTGATCATAATCAAGCAACACATTGCCAACTTGAGATCACATATGATACATTAACGAGAGGATCAAATTACACGGTAACCATGCTCGTGAAAGGTTATTTGCGGATTATGAATCCTTTTGAATAATTGGGTAGGCATGATGCCTTGCTAGAGGTCAATCTTGTCTTATGTGTTCGTACTGACACATTGCCAACATATTTGGGAGCCTAATGAGTCATACGCAATAGGCACGGTCCCTAGCTTAAACTAGGAAAGCGGACGTATGGTTAAGTGGGACACTTCGGCAAGAAGTTATGCCGTCGTAGGTTCTCACGAAAAAAGAACAAATAGACGTAATGGCGTCGATATAACGAGGGGTCGTCATAAAGGAAAAAGTTTTCTAAAATAGCAATTGATTAAATTAGAAAAAAGTTTCTAATTTAATAATATGGGCTTAATTTAATACTTGGGCTAAATAAAGTATTTGGGCCAAATATTAAATTAAATTAAATATTTAGGCTAAATTAGATTTGGGTTAAATGTTAAATAATAAATATTATATTTGAGCTAAATAAGATTTGGGCCAAATATTAAATATTAAATATTGGGCTTGAATTAGATTTGAGCCAAATATTTTATAAATGGATTTGGGCCACTTTAATTTCTAGTTGGACTAAGATTAATGAGCTAGCCCAATCCATGTCCATTAGGGTTTGGAAAATCTTAGGAGGTTGCTTCTCTATAAATATCCCTTTATGGGATGCCCAAATTAAGCTTTTTATTTTGTTGGTTTTCAAGAGTTGAAAATCGATTCTTTTCCTGTCCATTCATAAGCCTTGTTAGGAGAAAGAGGTAGCACTCCTATTTCGCTCTTCTCGCCAATAGACGCGAGCCGCGTATCACGAGTTAGAGGCCAAACACTTGGACGGCTCAAATCCGCGAACGACTCGATAATCTAAATGTTAGATTTATTTGTATATGAATGTTTTAATCTCGACGTTGATCCAATCGCTGGGATTGGGATAAGGTTCAAAATTTTTGAACTGCGCTACTTGTCCTGTAACGATCTTCCTTTACTTTCAGTGGTATCAGAGCCATCGTCGAAATATTTCAATTCCTTACGTGCGGATTCAATTATGTTGTTATTTGTGAAATAATTAAATAATTGTTGCGTTTGTATTTTTGGATTGCAAAACGTTTTTGGGTGAAGGGCAAAAGATCATGTATGACACGAAAAAGAGCGAAACAGGGTTCGGGGTGCATACGGATGCACCGGGGCCCACGTGCGCTGGGCACAGCTTAGGCGCGGTCGTGAGCGGGCAAGGCGCTGCCGGGCGCGGGCGTGACCCGCAACCCGGACGCAGGCACGGCTGACCCACGGGGCCCTAGTAGCCCGTGCTCACCCCCCCAGCGGCCCCTGTCGCGCGCCCAGCATGCCGCGGCCCATGCGCGCCCAGCACGCCCTAGTTGCGGCCATTGGCCCTTTTTGGGCTGGCAGCATGTGCGACATGTTGCCTAGTCGCCTCCCAGCCCCTCCCGCTCCCTCGAGCTTCGGTTTGACCCTTCCTCGGGGTCCACGTGAAGCACCCGGGCTGACCCTTCGGTGGCCCAGTGCGTTCCATTCCCTTAGGTGGGGCTCGGCCAAATTGTTTGGCTATTTTTTATTATTTTTATCCGATCCATGAGTGTATGACACTTATGGGCTGTGATTAAAATTGGGCCAGGGCCATTAATTGGGTTATTTATTAATTATTGGGCTGCTATTGTATGTTTGACATGCATTAGTTGATCCAAGGTCTATTGAGCCTTGTTAGTTTGACTAATGGATGGAGCCCAAGCCCAACACAATTAAAACAATTTTGTTTTTCCAAAATTATACAAATTTTCAATTTATTGAAAGCGTTTCATTAAGATTGAAATAAATGCGACAATTAATTAACATAATTATGAATGAATCAATTAGATTGATTGCATGGGTGTATGGTATGGATCGAGTCGACTATTTATTTTTGTTGGGAATGAATGCCTGTAAAATTTGATTTTTGAAATAGGGTCTGCGTGTCCTGCCTCTCTTATACTCTGATGTACATTCTCTTCTCATCTCACTCCCCCCGAATGTAACTTGGGGTTTCTGATTCTATGTAATGTATGTAGAATAGAATAAAGTAGTGATAGTTGTAGTCTGTATGAAGAGCAAGAGATAGAGCTAAATTGAAGACAAGATTCGAAGACCAATGAAGGCTTGAAGAATGTGCTTGTGAAGTAAGATGTGATTCTTCACCTAGGTTTGACCCGTTAGCTTCCTTTCTATGGCTCGAGGGGACTAGCCGTAGTTATCCATACCACACACCAATTTGAGTCGTTTATTATGCATTATTAATTTGATTAATTGAATGTGATGAGACCTAAATAAATAAATAATAAATCCCTCATTAATATTAAGCCAACTTGCCTTCCATCATTATGAAGCATTAGGTTTCTAGCTGGCACTTGATTTGTTGAGTCACTCAAGGTTATGTGTCACCTATGATTCCTATGTTTCATGGGCCATGAGATGTCCCTGAATGATGGGTCTGACTTAACTAGAAATGTGGGGTTTGTTGAGTCACTCAAGGCCTTATTGAGTATAAAGGCAAAGATTGGGAGTCACGTAAGATGTGCTTGATAAGGAGTTGTCAGCCCAATGAATCTAGGAGTTACATGGAGATGCAATTGGTAGCAAGTACCTACCTAATTGATCCTAACACAATTTGTTGAGTCACTTAAGGTTATGCAAGGGGAGATGGGATCCTAGCCCATTAGGAAATCTTCCAACGGGATTTCCCGAGTTATGTCTTAAGGGTGGCAAACTCGTAGAAAATAGTGGGAGCAATCATAAAATGTTACTTTTTGCAATTTATGATTTCATAATTAAATACGATTATAACATTTATCTCTATAATTCAGGTTGTTGATCCAAAATGTCTGGAAACGTGTCGATAAGATCGATACTCGATGGCAATAATACCTTCAATGGGATGAATTTCCTCGATTGGGAGATGAATGTGAGGATAGTCCTCACTCATGAGAAGATCCTCTATATGATAGAAACACCTCTTCCTCCCGAACCATCACTCGAGAATGTCGTAGCACATGAGGCCTGGAAGACACACAAGGGTGATATGATCATTGCTCAGTGTATCATCCTGGCAGCCATGACCCCGGAACATAAGCGTCAGCATAAAGGTTATACTGCCTATGAGATCATGGCTAGGGTTGAGGATCTCTATGAAAGGTGAATTAGGCATGAACGTTATGACATTGCCAAAAAGCTCTTTAGGTGCCGTATGGCTGAGGAATCATCTGTTGAGAAGCATGTCACTGAGATGATAAGCTATATTGACAGATTGTCAAAGCTTGGTGTGGGTATGGATGCAGAACTTACCCTTGATTTTGTACTACAGTCCCTTCCTGATTGTTATGGACAATTCATCATGAATTTCAATATGATGAATATGGATAAGACTCTTAGAGAGTTACTGTCCATGTTGCGGGAGACCGAGCCCGAGATAAACAAGAAGGCCAAGGGAAGTGTTCTCTTAGTTGGAGGTCCCAAGGGGCGCAAGGGCAAGCCGAAGAGTAAGAAAGCCAAACAGAATAAGAGTTCTTCCATAGTGCCATCTGGAGGAGTCCAGAAGACTAAAGCCCGTAAGGGCAAGGAGGATGTGGTCTGTTTCCACCTCAACAAGCCGGGCCATTGGAAACGGAACTGTAAGGAATACCTTGCAGAGGTGCAGAAGAAGAAGAGTTCTACTTTGAGTACTTCATGTATTTATGTTATTGAAGTTAATTTATCTACTTCTGATCAGTCCACATGGGTATTAGATACTGGATTTGGCGTTCACATTTGCACTTCTGTGCAGGGGCTTAGAGGTACAAGAGGATTGACTCCAGGAGAGGTGGACCTACGCGTCGGCAATGGATCAAGAGTTGTTCCATTAGTTGTAGGGACTTTTTCATTGACATTGCCCTCTGGGCTTGTGTTAGATTTACATAACTGTTACTTCATTCCTAGTTTGACTAGGAATATTATTTCTATTTCTTGTTTGGACAAAGATGGATTTTCATTTTTATTTAAGGACAATAGTTGTTCATTTTATAAAAATGAGTTAGTTTATGGTAAGGCAACAATATGTAACGGTTTGTATGTTCTTGATGTTGATACTCCTATTAATAATATAAATATTAAGTGACTGAAATCAGGTGATTTAAATAGCGCTTATTTATGGCATTGTCGCCTTGGCCATATAAATGAGACTCGCATATCCAACTTGTATAAAAATGGATATCTTAACACATTTGATTATGAATCATATAGTGCTTGCGAATTATGTTTGCTTGGAAAGATGACTAAGTCTCCTTTTAAAGGAAAGGGAGAGAGGGCCATAGAAGTGCTAGAGCTTGTGCACATTGATATGTGTGGGCCCATGTCCACCCAGGGTCAAGGTGGGTATGTTTACTTCATAACCTTTACTGATGATAGATCACGTTTTGGTTATGTGTATCTCATGAGACACAAATCTGAAGTGTAACACCCTGCCCTACACGGGTGTGCCACTATAAGGCAATTCTCGGGGTTTCTTTTTTTTTTTTTAAGACCGACACACACAGCGTAATGAGCACAATCTTCACTTACAGATGAAACACCCGTCGCATACAATGGCCGGCACCTGTAGTGGCTTCAAGAACAATCTTCACATGCAGATATGAACCCCAAGAACCCTAGTCTTGCTCGTTTAGCTAATAACAACACAATCATAACTAAACGAGACATCATATAACACAGCGGAATATTAAATTATCCAAGTGTCGTAGCCTACCACGAGTTACATACAAGATGTTCCCACATCGATACACGTACTTCATTGTTACAAAATGATTACAACACCGACGTGTGAATGTTCATACATATAACAAAATAAGTACCAATGCTTCCAAAATGATACAACAACTATCACATAAACACCACTGGCTCACCGGCCATGTCCTTGACCTCACAGTTGTCCCTGACTGGAACATTGAACGTTCTAGGAGCATAACCCAGGTTAGATGATAAAACATCTAAGTGAAGGCATGAAACCGTTTATACAATACATGAAAGACACACGAGCATGGCATACGAAGACAACAACATGCAAGACACGTCTAGCTTGAAAAATCTCCCTGACATACTCAACCTCCCGTGGAAAACACCATTCCACACACTGTTGGGGTTGACCTTGCCGCGACATACTTAATCTCTCGAGTGCCCCACCGCGGCACTCGTTCACTGGATTAACCTTGTCCCATTCTCAAGTAGACCCCATCCTGTCCCACACAGACACAACATTGACACGAATATCAATACCCCGATGCTATGAAAATTACACGCTATGCACCGACTCTTTCATAAGTAAAAATAGTTGATGTATTATACAACATGATTAATATGCCAATGATGCCAAAATTACATAAGTAGAACACATAAGCAATACATCCCGAGTTCTAGAGGGTACACCTGCTCACTCGAACTGGTTCAATCACGTATGTCCTAAGCTCGGGAGGGTTAAACCACTCACACGAACCCACTACACACACTCCAACATATCCTCAAACAAGACAAAACTAGAATCAAACCTCTCACCTCAAATTGGAAAAGTCTGGTTTCTGCCTTGAAAAATGTGCCACTTCTCGAAAATCGTGCAATCCCTCTTTTCAATACACCGATCGTCTCCTATTCATCATTAGGGCCTTAGAAATTAATATTTCTATTTTTTCCTCAATTTTCTCTATTTTCCTTTATTTTTAAACATTTCTACTTTCGAAAATTCATAAAAAATACCTAACATCAAGTTTCACCAAATATTTTTCCACGATAATTTCTAAAATAATTTTACCAAAATTCTAAAATTTAAACCAAGAAAGAACCCTACCTCACGCACCCTCATGCGCCACCCAGAGGCTCGGCGAGTGAAGCTCATGCGTAGCCGTGCAGTCGTCTTCTTCGGCCTTTTTCTCCAACTCTAGCGACCTCCAATGCTCCAAATTCTTACAAGGGCTTGTAGATCTCTTCAAGGAGATCTCAAAGGACTCTTCACCTATCGGAAAAAGCCACCGAAAATGGCTTTAAAAGCCAGTTGCAGGTCGCGGCGTCGGCGAGCCCAATTTTTCGGCCAAGTCACTGAAACTCCACCAAACGAACACGAAACTTCTGAAAACTTTCCAGAAACGATCCTTACAACTCGTAGAACAAAAGCCCTCTAATCTCCTTGCTCGATTCTTGCCAAAATGGGAGCAATTTGATCGATTTGTGCTTTAACCCTCTCGGCCGAGAACTCTTTTTATACTCGACCTCAACCCAAATTTCCACCACCAATCGATTGCTCTTATCCCCTTAACCCTAGATCTAGCCTCCAAACCAATTAAACAAGCCCAAATCACGAGCCTAAGCCCTCGAAAGATTCGGCCAAATCAAAAATTTCTTCCACCATAAATTCCGGTCACGTCACCGTCGTGCTCGGCCAATGGCCACCCTCAGAAGCTTCATCATCACCGGAAGACTGTCCTAGCACCCTTAGGCGAGCTTCCCGAGGTCCAGAGGCGACTGCCGGCGGCCTATGTGCGGCGGTCGCGTTCACACCATGGTATTTTCAAAAATTTGCATTTTAGCCCCTAGCTAACTTTGGATTGCATTTTCTCCTAACCCTAGACACCCTTGGACTATCCAACACTTTCACTGCTGCCCTTAAGTTCCATATTTTTCATTTCCCTTTGAAATTTCTGAAAAACTTGTCATCTCGACCTTCCTCGGGTAGTTTATGAAATCTGTACTTTTGCCCGAATGCCCCTAACCGCGTGTTTTTGACTTCCAATCTTCGAAAATCTCTTGATTTAGTCGAATATCACTTATTTGGACAATTTTGCCTTTATTGGCTTGCTTGACACAATTCCTCATCCTTCGATTGTGTTTTGAATATTACACAAACGCCCGAAACTATAATAAATACCAATTTTGACCTCGAATTTTTGAAAATACTTTTATTATTTAATACTGGGTATAACATGAAGCTTTTGAAAAGTTCAAGGAATTCAGATTTGAAGTAGAAAAATAAACTGAGAAAAGCATCAAAGTACTTCGATCAGATCGTGGTGGTGAATACTTGAACAGTGAGTTTCTATATCATCTGAAGCAGAATGGGATTCTTTCACAATGGACTCCACTTGGAACACTAGAGATGAATAGTGTGTCTGAAAAGAGGAATAGGACCTTGTTGGACATGGTTCGATCCATGATGAGTCGCACTTAACTCCCCATTTCATTTTGGGTCTACGCACTCCTCACCGCAATCTTTATTTTGAATAGGGTTCCAAGTAAGTCAGTTACTCAGACTCCATATGAGATATGGAAAGGAAAGAAGCCAAATTTATCTTTCCTTAAGATTTGGGGTTGTGAAGCTTATGTCAAGCATGTTGATAGTAATAAGCTAGAACCCAAATCGATGAGATGTTTGTTAGTGGGATATCCAAAAGAAACAAATGGATATTACTTTTACCACCCACAAGAACAAAAGGTGTTTGTTGCCAAGCACGCGGTATTTCTTGAGAATGAATTCTTAAATGCTATGGTTAGTAAGAGGAATGTTAAACTCGATGAGATTCGAGGTGATCCATAAACAGATACTCCCTTCCAGGAACCCAAGAAAGATCAGACACAAGATGTTGTGTCAATTCTCCAATCTTCCACACAAAGACTTCGTAGGTCAACGAGAGTTCGTCATGAGCCCGAGAGATATGGATTTCTCATCTCAACACATGGAGATGTGCTTCTGGTTGAGAATGATGAACCAAATACCTATAAAGAAGCAATGTCAGACATTGACTCTAGGAAATGGCTTGATGCCACGAAATCCGAAATGGATTCCATGTACACTAACCAAGTATGGACTTTGGTCGATCCACCTAAGGGTATTAGACCCATTGGGTGTAAGTGGGTCTTCAAAAAGAAGACTGACATGGAAGGCAATGTACAGACGTACAAAGCCAGGCTCGTGGCCAAAGGTTTCAGTCAAAGACAAGGAGTTGACTATGATGAAACCTTCTCGCCTGTAGCAATGATAAAATCTATTCGGATTATGCTTGTAATAGCTGCCTATCATGATTATGAGATTTGGAAGATGGATGTTAAAACAGCTTTCCTCAATGGAAACCTGATTACGGATGTGTATATGACACAACCCGATGGTTTTGTCATCTAAGAACATGCAAATAAGATTTGTAAGTTACAAATGGCCATTTATGGTCTAAAGCAAGCATCCCGGAGTTGGAATCCACGTTTCGATGAAACAATCAAAGAGTTTGATTTTTCACAAAACAAAGATGATCCTTGTGTTTATAAGAAGATTAGTGGGAGCGCGGTAGTCTTTTTAGTCCTCTATGTGGACGATATATTGCTCATAGGGAATGGTGTTCCCATGTTGCAATCAGTTAAAAATGGCTTTCAAAAAATTTCTCCATGAAGGATTTAGGAGAAGCAACCTATATTCTGGGAATAAGGATCTATAGAGATAGATCCAAGAGGTTGCTAGGACTCTCCCAAAGCGCGTACATTAATAAAGTGCTAAAGAGGTTTAGCATAGAAGATTCTAAGAGGGAGAATCTTCCCATGTCACATGGAATACATCTTTCCAAGGCTATGTATCCGAAGACATAAGATGAAAGAGATAGAATGAGTCGAGCACCATATGCCTCAGCCATTGGCTCGATCATGTATGCCATGTTACGTACAAGGCTTGATGTCGCATATGCTTTGAGCATATGTAGTAGATATCAGGTTGATCCAGGTAAGAAACACTGTATTGCAGTGAAGAACATCCTTAAGTATTTGAGAAAGACTAAGGAAATGCTCTTAGTATATGGAAAATGAGAGCTTACCTTGAAAGGGTTCACGGATGCCAGTTTCCAGTCCGACCATGATGATTTTAAGTCACAGTTGGGATTCATATTCTACTTGAATGGCGGGGCCGTTTGTTGGAAGAGTTCCAAACAGGAGATAGTTGCAGATTCAACAACCGAAGCTGAGTACATAGTAGCCGCTGAAGCAGCTAAGGAGGTTGTATGGATCCGTACATTCATTGGTGAACTTGGAGTGGTGCCCAGCATTCTTGATCCAATAACAGTGTATTGTGACAATAATGGAGCCATCGCGCAAGCGAAGGAACCACGGTCTCATCAACGGACCAGACATGTATTGCGGCATTACCATATGATAAGAGAAGTTATCAGCCGGGGTGACATGCGTATAGAGAAAGTACCGACGAACGACAACGTCGCAGATCCCTTAACTAAAGCTCTTTCTCAGGAGAAACATGAAAGTCATGTCCGATCATCAGGTATGAGATACATGAGTGATTGGATTTAGTGCAAGTAGGAGATTGTTAGTGTAGGTGCTCTAGACCCAATCAAATTAGACAAATTGTACACTGACATTTGTAATCATATTTTATATTGAATAAAGAGTTATTTAATTGTACAAGAAGTTGTTCTATTAGTTTCTTGTTATTAATGTAATGATCGGATGAAACTAGATAGAAGTCCATATGATGTATACTGTGATTAATCTATAAAGATGTGAGATGATGCATCATAGTTTCTCGACATCATTAAATGTCCCAAGTCATAGCAATTTCAAGAATGGACATTAACAATTGCGGTAAGACTTGTATGTGCTATGTGATAGCAATGGGGGTCTCACACCCATAGGCATGGGGATGCCTAGACAAGTACATAGGTGACCAATGTTGGAGAACGTGTCACTGGACATGACTCGTCATGAGAATCTATTTTGGTTATATATTGATGGAATTCTCATACGAGATAAGTGTAACTAATCCTTGGACCTAAGGTTGTCACGGTCATCTCATAAGAAGACCGATATGATTTGACATCATTTCGATAGGCCTAGATAAAGGCTGCACGTCGGCGATCGTTGGGCATGTCGTGAGACTTATGGAGATGGGTGCATAACCAAGATAGGACTCGTCTATCCCTTGATAGAGGATGATGTATCTAAGGCGCCTTCAGTGGATATTCACTTTAAATCCATGGCCATGATGAAAGAGATCAATAAGGAGTTATTGATTCACTTTCTATTAAGTGAAGATATCTGGATGACCGAAGGAAGACTTATGTGATCATAATCAAGCAACACATTGCCAACTTGAGATCACATAGGATACATTGACGAGAGGATCGAATTACACGGTAACCATGCTCGTGAAAGGTTATTTGCAGATTATAAATCCTTCTGAATAATTAGGTAGGCATGATGCCTTGCTAGAGGCCAATCTTGTCTTATGTGTTCGTACTGACACATTGCCAACATATTTGGGAGCCAAATGAGTCATATGCAATAGGCACAGTCCCTGGCTTAAACTAGGAAAGCGAGCGTATGGTTAAGTGGGACACTTCGGCAAGAAGTTGTGTCGTCGTAGGTTCTCACGGGAAAAGAACAAACAGACGTAATGACGTCGATATGACAAGAGGTCGTCATAAAGGAAAAAGTTTTCTAAAATAGCAATTGATTAAATTAGAAAGAAGTTTCTAAGTTAATGATTAAATTAGAAAAAAGTTTCTAATTTAATAATTTGGGCTTAATTTAATATTTGGGCTAAATAAAGTATTTGGGTCAAATATTAAATTAAATTAAATATTTGGGCTAAATTAGATTTACGTCAAATATTAAATAATAAATATTATATTTAGGCTAAATAAGATTTGGGCCAAATATTAAATATTAAATATTTGGGCTTGAATTAGATTTGGGTCAAATATTTTATAAATGGATTTGGGCCACTTTAATTTCTAGTTGGACTAGGATTAATGAGCTAGCCCAATCCATGTTCATTAGGGTTTGGGAAACCCTAGGAGGTTGCTTCTCTATAAATAGCCCTTTATGGGATGCCCAAATTAAGCTTTTTATTTTGTTGATTTTCAAGAGTTGAAAATCGATTTTTTTCCTGTCCATTCATAAGCCTTGTTAGGAGAAGGAGCTAGCACTTCTATTCCCCTCTCCTCGCCAATGGACGCGCGCCGCGTATCACGAGTTAGAGGCCGGACGCTTGGACGGCTCGAATCCGCGAACGACTTGATAATCTTAAGGTTAGATTTATTTGTATGTGAATGTTTTAATCTCGACGTTGATCCAATCGCCGGGATCAGGGTAAGGTTCAAAATTTTTGAACTGCGCTGCTTGCCCCGTAGCGATCTTCCTTTACTTCCATGTATTTGTGTGGAGGAGTTAGAGTTAATGTCGAATAAACAAGCTCGCAACTCCTCATTGTCTCTTTAAAGCTATAAATATTGGCTTAGTGTCGTTGGGTGTCCTGATCCCACCTCTCTCTATCCCTTTTGCCATTGTTTTTTTTCCTCTTGCATGTGCTGGTAATAAGCCCGGCTCTGGGCATTAATTAGTTGCAACCATTTCTTGAACGCCCTAAAAAAAGAGAAGCACAAAGATAAGAAAAATAAAGGATATACATGAAGGGAAAAAAAAGACGAAATAACACAGGATGAAAATCTTATGTGTCATTTTTCTTTCATTTTTCCAGCCATCTCACTCAATTCAAGATCGTCATCCTCCTGCCACTCAAAGAGACAATGAACAGTACTAATCTCATGGAAAAAAGTGTTGGAGGTGACATATGAAGTACCCGAAACCCACAAAGTAAGCTCATAAAATTGTTGCAACACTCTAACAAACATTCTGACCCTCGTCCAATCCTATTGCTTGAGTCTTCCAAAAATAGTAATAACTTGTTGCAGGTCATTATTCCAACTACTTGTACCAAGATCAAGCATAAAACATGGCTTTTCCTTATCAAATCTCTCAATAGTCCTCTCAAACTTTTGAGTAATCTCTAATATCAAGTATGTGAAGTTCCATCTAGTTGCAACATCCAAAGACAATAGGCCATTAGATTCGATTTTTTCCACTTCCACACATTCTTTGAAATTTCTTAGTCTTGTTGGAGATTGTCTAATATATCTGATTGCATCCCTAACTCTTGTTATTGATTCATCTAGCTCTTTCAACCCATGTTGCACAATCAGATTTATTATATGAGCCACACATTTGATATATAAATAATTGCCACTCATAATGCTAGCATCCCATTTTGCCTTTTTTTTTCCTGAAGTTACCCACAACAACATCATTTGAACCAACATTATCTACTGTCAAAGTCAAAATTCTATTAAGTTTTTATTCCATTAGACACTTCTCAATTGTCATAACAATGGCATCACCCTTGTAACTATATATTGGACAAAAATTTAATTTTTTTTTCTTCAATGTCCAATTATTGTCAATATAATATGCCGTCAAGCACATATAATTCATCATTTGAATGGAGGTCCATTTATCAGTGGTTAAACAAACTCTTTGACATGAATTTTTTACCTCATTCATCAATTTCAATCTTTCTTCATCGAATAATTCAAAACAATTATGAGAAATCGTTCAACGTGAAGGAATTCGAAATTTTGGACAAATCACATTAATGAAGTGCCTAAACCCCTCACGCTCAACAAATTTGAAAGGCATCTCATTTACCATCACTATGTGAGCTAAAGCCTTTCTAGTAAGCACTTGATCAAATTTTCAATTCACCAATCCCACTCTCCCCTTCTCTCTCACCCAATGTTGAAGATTGTTGCAAGTTTAATTGCATTTGGTGGGTTTACAAAGCATGAGGGTGTTCTTTACATGTTCCCATATGATTCCTTAAAACCGTAGTCCCATTTTTTTTTTGGATCACAATGGAACTCCCTAGAATAATAGTTGCATCTTCCTTTAATCTAAACCTCAGAATTTGTAAACTTGGTAAAATGATCCTACACATCTGACCTAGCTCTTATTAGTTTTCTCTTTGCCTTTCCTAGTGATGTTGCACCTCTATCATGTTGAGATTGACTACCTTGGCTTGGTGCCATTGGTATTGGTGTAGGCATTGAACTATCATCCATATTAGGGATGTTTATAGTGTGACTCATGTCTTCTTCTCTTACCATATAAAATTAATACAATTATAATTAATATTAATATGTATTGCATTTAAAGAGTGAGAAAATGACCACTTCCTATAGAACCAAAACAAAAAATTCTATCCTTGTCCTAGACTCCTAGTACTAGCACTAAAACATGAGAAAATGACCACTTCTTATATAGAACCATATAACAACATAACAGAAAGGAAAATGACCAAACCAAAATCTGAAAACAAGGAATGCATAATAAAGGAGTTTGCAGGTCATTATTCCATAAGGTATAATCAATAGCAAATGATCACATAATAGATCAATAAGTCTCATGCCTCTAAGACTAAGACAACATTTCAAGTGAAAAATATCTCATGCAAGTTTGCACTTCTATATAAACATCCATAACTCCAATATCAAACAGATGAAAGCAATTGCAAACTACCCCACAATCATAGTTATAAAGAGTCTTAAATTGATAAATTGAACCAAAACTGGAGGCACAAAATAAACTCTATTTCCTTCTATGAAGAATACCACTAGTCATAAAGGGTTTTAAAATTAAGGGTTGTAATTAAAATTCAATAAAAGACAAAGTCATAGAAGAGGTAATATATAGACTATAGTAAAGATAAAGTATGACATAAACCCTAAAACATGACAGAATAATCAAAGCATTGAGCCACTCAAGCCAACCCATATACAACTAACAGCTCTAAAAATATATAGACTAAAATTTTTTTAAAAATGAACTAACCTGGACAACAATAGCAGCAGTAGAAAGAAATAGATTTGAACGAACAAATTAAACCTAAACAAACAAGTCAACAACAATAATGAAGAAGAATGGCAACAAGAAGAAACGATAAAGAGAACGAGAGACCCCTTACAGACAACAATGTTTTTGTAACTAACAAGTCCCCAAATTTGAGAAACCCTAAACCCTAACATAAAAAAAAAGAAAAGAAAAGAAAAGAAACTAACCTCTATTTATCGTCGGTGTGTCACGTGTGTCGATCGTCGAAGCACACAAGGAAAGGAAGACTGTCAGTCGTCGGTGGGGTATGGGTTGATATCGTCTAAAGAATCAAAACTAAGTGATTAGGATTTAGGATTAGGGTTTGGTTAGAAGTAAGACAAAATGACTAAGGAAGCAAAGAGCTTATCGACGGGTGATGGTGACGAACTGACAGTCGAATTTCTCTGGCTCTTAGTAAAGATTAGGGTTTCTCTTGATCTCGCTCTCTCTCTCGGCTCGTTGAATAGGGTGTGAAGTGTGAGTGATTGTGTTTGTGTGTGAAGAAGCCTCGTTTGCTTGAGAATACACATGTGGGTATTTATGAAACGACATCGTTTTATGAAGAACTAAACGACACCATTTTAAATGTCGGTTGGTTCGATTTAGTCGGTTATTCTGACTCCAAAAATCGATAATCGAACTGATAATCGAATCCCTCCCATATGCTAACTAAACTGATTGCCTTTATACAATTAACTGAATCGAATCGACCGATTCGATTGATTTAATTTGGTTAGTTTGATCTAACCGAACCATCGCACAGCCTTATTGTTCTACTAAATCTGGATAGATATCCATATATATTATGCATACCAAAAAAGAAAGCATCATTGTACAAACATCATTATTAATTTGGCAGCTAGCCCGTGTAATATGAATGAATGAGGAGGTAGCCTGCGTGCGTCGCATGGTTGGCGCGCCATCATTGTTCATCCCACGTTTACGGATGCTTCAGATTAGACAAACAAGCGTTTGGATCTCCTTTCCAAATTAAAATCCCATATTTTTCTGCTTCTGCCAGTTATGATCTCAATTAATACTCCAGGCAGGCTAACTAAGAATGGGTGGGTTGCCAACATAACATTTTGAAAATGACAAAGCAACAGCATATATAACATAACAGGAGAGACAAGTAGTAGTAGTAGTGGTGGTGGTGGTAATTATCCATAAACATAAAGACAAAACAAAAAATTATCAAAAAAGGGCTACTCTCAATATTAGCAATTTGTTAATTAACAGATTTATTGGATATGCAGTTTTAAAAATGGTAGAAATTAGACGGAAGCAGACTAAGCATCTTCAAGATAATTTACAAAAATAGAAGGACTCGATTTAGTAATGAATAATATCATGGAGCAGACGTCAAACCATAAAGCGTGTTGGATGATTGATTCCACATATATATATATATATATATAATATGACTTTTGTGATATCCTTCCTTTTACGCCACCTCTTGGGTCTCACCTGTGTCTTGCAAGTTTCAACGTTAGGGTTAGGGAGGTTAAGATTGGACCTCAAAATGTTAAAGCTGATTTGAAGTCTGCTTTTTTAACTTTTTACGAAAAGATTATTTAAATATTTAGTTATCAAATTTTAATGATATTTATGTATATTAATACATAAATATTATTAAGAATAACACAAGTAAATATTCAAAGAAAACATTTCTAAATTCTATAATAATCTCACTTTTCTTAAAGCTTGCTTGCGCAAACACGCCAGAGAGCTAACACAAACTTTGGAATAGATTCTTTCCTTTCTATGCACTACTCTACGTACTCTGTCATATCTATTTAATTAATTAATTAATACAGCTCTCATACAATATTTTTAGTATTATAATTTTTGTGTAGACTGATCCAATCAAACCCGCACCCAAAATATTAAGGTTTTTTTATTTTTTTTTATTTTTGAATTAGAAGCCCATTATGTGGTGAAAAGCCTCATCCATGGAGGAACAAATGAAGCTTAAAAAAATTTAATGCAGTCTATTCTCTAAAAAGTGATTAGATTCATTGGCGGGGGTGGGGGTGGGGGTGGGGGTGGGGGCTCACCACGGTCAACTTTTTCTTGCAAAGGGCGAAGGCTTGGGCCACAAGCAAGCCTATAATTTCACGAGACTTTCCTTTTTTATTTTTGCTTTGTTTTGTCGAAAGGGACATGATATTCTTTTTTAAAAAATAATTAATTTTTGAATAGATTACATCATTAATTTTTATATTTTATATTTCATAACAAATTAATTATCTTAGTTTAATTCTTTTCATTTGAGACATTAAATTTTGATGTTTGTTATTTTTTCTCACCAACTGATACAGTAACTAATTTGTTATATAATATTAAATTTAAAAATTAATAATATAAATTTTTTCTTAAAAAGTAATTTTTATTATGTATATATGGCTGTGGCTAGTTTCAAATTCAATCAAACCCACAGAAACAAAAATGAAGAAACGTATCCAATTACGTGTCAGTTGATGAGATGAGAAGCGGCCGGTTTTGCGTTTTAGTTGTTTTATTATCCACCGGGAGGAGGAGGAGGAGGCCTTTTACTTCCCATCAAGTGCTAGTTTTTGGGTCGGTGGAAGTGTGACTTCTGGGGCTCCACTAAATGTCATGTCACCTTGGAAAATCCAATACGTTGCTTCCATTCCAATATGAAAATATGATTTTTTTTTTTTTGTTTTGGTTAACTAATAATCACTTGTTTAATTAAAAATTAATGTTAAACTAGTGGTAAAGTTTTATATGAAGGGCAACTCTGAATTTGAATAAATACGCGTGTGCAATGCAAGAGTAGGTTTTTTTTTTTTTTGGTGTGTGTGTGTATTTAAGGTTGCATTTAAATAAAAGAATTTTAATTACGTGACTTGAAATCACAGTTATAAGCCATCTTAAATCCTTACAAGTATGTAACAAAATAATGAATTCAAAATCCTAAATTTTATATATCAAATGAGATGATCAAACAACTGTTTGTATCTACGTTGAAAATGTTGCGGAGAAGACAGAAATTTATACCCACTAATACTGTCACAAATAAAAAATGCTAATCCATGCACTTCAATTCACACAGATTCAATTCACACAGACTAGACCACAGCAGAGCAGAGTCAAAAGTTCGGCGATGAACTAATTCTAAATTTATTTAGATTCCGCTCCAATGAGATATTTTTAATGTTACTGGAAATAACCCTTCATCGTCTAGTTAGTTCCAATTTCTTGGGTAGCGTGTGCTAGTGACTGTCCCGGTCACGCTCCAATGAGATATTTTTAATGTTACAAGAAATGACCCTCCATCGTCTAGTTATTTCCAATTGCTGGTGTCCCGGTTAGGCTCAGTCAATACCCACTCTCCCTCTCTCTCTCTCTCTCTCTCTCTCGCTCTCGCTGATCCCTAACTGGTTAACCATATCTATATCTCTTTCTGATCCCCAACTGGTTAACCATATATATATATATATATATATACCCACCCACACACACACTGAAAGTCTGAAAAGTGGAAACTAAAGACTAAAGAGGAGAAGGGAAATGGGTGAGGAGCCGAGGAAGGCGAAGTTGATGGTGGCGATCGACGAGAGCATGTCCAGTTACTACGCTCTCAAGTGGGTTCTCCAAAATCTAAAGGAATCCATCAACGCCTCCGGCAATCCCCTCTACATCTTCATGGTTCAGCCCCCGTCTCCTATCAGCCTCTCCGTCTTCAATGCCTCTGTTGCCCACGCCCGGTTGCCCTGCCCCATCTTAACCAGTTAACTCCTCTCTCTCTCTCTCTCTCTCTCTCTCTCTCTCTCTCTCTCTCTCTCTCTCTCTCTCTTCAAATATCATTTGATTGACAATTCTATGTTTTGGGTTCGATCAATTTTTCACTTTTATTCACATTGTTTTCAGAAATATTAGAGACCCTCAATAGACCATTGTTCAGCCGAAGATTGTCTTCTTTCATTTCTTGTAATTGGGATTTTGTTTTTTACAATTACTAGACGCATTTGTCTTTGAGTTTGTTTAATTTCAGAACCAGAAAGTAACGGAACAAACCTGTGTATTACCGTCTTTACTTTGCTTGATTCTTGAGTAGAAAAGAAAAAGGGAAAGATAAAAAGGAAAAACGGAATTCGGGAAAAAGAAGGTCCTATCCGTTTACAGCTTTCTTTTTTCTAAATATATAATAGTTTCAGCTTGCTTTTCTTTTTCTCTTTCTTTGAATTCAAAGAAGGAAAGCATTTTTCTACTTCTTCTATTCTTTTTTTTTTTTTTTAATGACTTAGGCATCGGGCGAAGTCTGAGGAAACCGGCCTTTTTTCCTAATTTGGTCTCTGAATAAATACGGTAATAAATTTATATACTTTTAAGCGGACTCACGGTTAATTCCCATCGAGACATGTTTACCTTCACCAAGAATTAATCCCCTACCATTCTAAAAGAAATTTGAAAGAAAATTAAGAACTTTATCACTTATAACTTTTTCTATTAGTCTTTAATAAGACAAACAGACGAAACCACTTTCCCCTGCTTTTCTTTGACTTCCTTTATACATATATAGGAGATTTTATTTTACTGAAACTAAATGACGCTACCTGCAATTAATTTCTGATGCTTGGCATGCTTTGAATCGAAGTTACGGGATGCTTACAGAACCACTAACGTCTTCCTCAATATTTTTTGATGGCAGATACTGAATACAGCAACTCTTTCCAGGACCAGATGGTTTCAAAAGGGATTTTAGAGAAGGCCAAGAATATCTGTGCCATCCATGGGGTATTATGCTCTTGTTCTCATTTTCATAGGACAAAGATAGCAGCTGCCTGTTCATCAAATTATTCTTGCCACATGTACTTTCATCTTTTTATTTTCTTTTGGCACCCTTGCTATTTATCATTATTGGGTATTTGTTAGAATATCTTTATCATTTCTTTTACCGATCGATTTCCCTCTGTATGTGTACCGGGTAATACTCAATGAGCACAATAAATAGCCCACAAATGAGACTCTCTATGTTTATGAATCATGTTTTAGTGGGTGATGGGGTTCTTTCCTATTTTATTTGACTTGCTTCCTTTTTCCTATAAATAGGTTGGATTTTATTAATTTTATTATATCACAAAATATTCAGCTTTTTTTGCTTCCTTAAAATTTCCTTATTACTCCTCTTTTTGTATACAATATTTATGATTATTGTATTGTACATTGTTAGACAAGTGGCTCTTGTAGAATTTCACTGGGCTCTAGATAAGCTGGACAAGATGCAGTCACAATTGAGCAAATTGCATAACTCTTTTGTAATTTCTTCTGTTTATGTTTCTTTTTTTTTTTTTTTCTATTTTTTGGGTATGCATGCACTCTTATGAGTAAATAAGATAATGTCTGAACTTTATCTTAAACTATCTTAAACCACACTCCTTATTCTACTTTTTATTATATTATAAATAATTCACTTTCTATTCTTTTTTTTTATCTCGAAAGTGTACTTACTCCAACCACTCTCAATTCTATTTTCTATTTGATTCTTTATTTCATTTATTTATTAATAAACTTCTATTCTAAACTTTTTACTTTACCTATAATTTTACTACTATAAAAATTTAATATTTATTTTTTAATTTAATAATAAATATTACTATTCATCTGTTCGTCGCCTGACCTCCTTCGCCACGTCTGTTTGTCTCCTCCTTCACTGATCTCGTCGTCTTTGCCACCTGTTAAGTCTCCACCACGTCACTGCCTGAAGAGGTTCGTCTCCTTGCACTCGCCGCGTCTGTTCGTCTCCTCCTTCGCTGCCTCTAGTCGTCTTCTTTGGCTGTGGGCCTCTCCTTATTTGTCGTGTCCAACCGCCAACACCAATCGGCTGCTGTGTTCGTGAAGAGATGGCGAGGGTTGAGGCGAGGGATGGCAATCGTTATATTTGGCAAGAGGAAAAAGCGTCGCTATCTGGATGGAGAGCTGCATTGGAGCAGCTTCTTCCCTCCCCCCTCGTTAAAATTTTTGCTTGGCGGGCGGAGGATACCTGCGTTGGAGACAGCCTTAGTTGAGTCACATCTTAATTAACCTCGTACTAATAATTGATTCTGGGATGTCAACAACCCTATACTAGTCATTCGTCTAATCACAATGTTTTACTTATCCCCTTTTTGGAGCAGACTCAGAGTTGCAGAAAAATAACCGAAACAAACAGTAAAACGGAACCAACTTGATCTTTTTTGGGTTGGTTTAGTTCAATTTTAATGTAGTGTTCTTGGCTCTAGGTTTAAAAATAGCCAAATGGATACTTTTCATTTGATTCTCAGGTAACCATTTTCAGACTCAAATCCTGACCAACTCATCCGGATGGAAATCAAATTAATTGAGCCGTTGGTTTGCATTAGATTTTTTTTCTTTTTTTTTCCCTGTTAGGTTTTAGTTGTTAAAATCTTTATTTCAAGTTGTACTTGAAATGGTGAAGGGCATTGTGTTTGGTTAATATTTTGTTTCAACAATAATTTCTAATAAATAACTGAACTTAATAGTATGTAGATTGGACTTGATTGAAAACTGAACTTGTAAGCCTGTGAATTGAACCAAATTAGTTTGGCTCTGTCTGTTTGGTCTGGTTGGACCCCATGATGTTTCTGTGTAGAAAAAGAAAAAAAAATGTAGTAGATCAAGATCGATTTGGCTTTGGGTTTAGCTCAGACCTGAGGGAAAAAACTCACTAACCTTCTTCTTTACAGGTAAAAGCAGAAACAATGGCAGAGGTTGGGGATCCTAAGCAGGCCACATGTAATGCAGTTAAGAAGCACAACATCAGTTTACTGGTTTTAGGAGATACTGAGGTGGGAAAAATCAGGAGGTCAGTTTCCCTCCTTAACGAAAGTATAAAGCATTCTTCGTATCTTCTTCATGAAATTCTTCAGATTCTTTTCCATTTATATTCATGAGAGCTAGATATTGTTTATTGTCCATGACATGTGAAAAACTTTGGTAAACTTCAATGATCCTCCGTTCCTCTTCCAGAGTTATGGATATTCTCCTTAAAACAATCATAAAACCAAATTTGGATCTTGTAGACAACACTAAAATCAGGACTTGAAAGCTTAAAAAAAACTGCTTTGGAAGCATCATTTGAATGAAAAATCCCACAAATCATTTGAGCAGTATGATGTGATTTTAGATCTTAAAGTCCAAATTGATTATTGTAAGGTCGTGAGAAGTCGTTGATTGTTGATGCAGGGCTCTTCTAGGGAATAGTAGCAGCCACTATGTTGATAATGCCAGTTGCTCTGTTCTTGTTGTAAAGAAACCAGAATGAAAGCTTAAACCTTTACCAACACAGTTTATGTCCCGGTTTGTATTTATGCAATTAAGTAAATGTTGGTGTGATGGACGATGCATTTGAATGCTTAATCTAATATCCGACTATGGTCTGTCTCTACGAAGCAGGACGATGAATTACACTTTGAACTTAAATGTATGAATGAATTGCTTGTTTTTATGTAAAGAGGATCAAGTGCATATAGTTTTTGTTTTATGTTCAAATCTGTGACGCTTTGACTTTAAATTGGTGCGTATTCTTTTTCTTAATTTATGTATGATGATGTGAGTGATCTCATCCTAACAGTATGTATTGCAAGAGGAAATGGAGAAGAGTGTCAAAACAATAGGAACAAGAAAGAATATGTGCCAAGGAATATTTCACATGATTAGGATTAGGAAATTTATAGATCAAACAGTGGTCAAGTTTTTTTTTATCCATACGTTGGCCTTCTTGATGATGAGACAATTTCATTTACAGATGTATGAATGCTTAATTGCGTTGCTCATTGTTAATGATTGTGTGTTCTAATGCATTTCACATATTAGTTTGTTTGATTATGAAACAAATTGAACATGGCTTAGATTAGATTAGATTTGATTGAGTCTACATAACTTCTCTGTTTTTAATTTGCAATTAATTATTTTTGAAATTATAAGTTATAACTAATTATATACTTACATAATTCTTAAAAATTATTTTATTAAATTTGAAATTATTTTCACTAAAAATATTTAAGAAAATTATTACAGGTATTTATTTAACATATAAAAGAAATATTTTTATTAAATAACATATTCAATTTTTGTTTTTAGAATTTTGAAAATAGACACCATCTTTTGAGACTGGCAATTAGTGCCTGCCAGGCTGCCACCCAACAGAGCTCTATTTTGTGGCCCATAGCCTCTTAATATGTAACAACCATTGGTATGATAAAGTCAACAAATACCATATCAAGAAACTCTAGTTCTTAACCATTAATTAATTCTAAAGTCATGTGTGCTGTGCATAACGAGGAGCTTGAGGTGGGGTCCAATTGACAATTTGTGATTGAATTTTATCATTATTATCCACGAGAGTTCGTTATAAAATAGTCTTAATTTTGATTGTGCGTGGATGCATTAAGTAAATGTTATTATGAATTCACGGGAAATGCTTAGTATTAATCAAACAATTAATCCCATCATATTTCCTGAAAAATCTAGGAGGAGGAGGTTACCACTTTCCAGGCTCTGGGCTTTTGGGCAGGGGTGGATGTATTAGGGAGCTCTCCTGGGCCTGGGACAGTTCACAATAAAATTTAAATTTGTAAGATAATTTTTTTCCAAACTAGCCCAGCCCACCTGCCTGGATCCGCCCCTGCTTTTGAGGCTATTTTCACATCCGTAACATGTGCTGTTGTAGACGATCTCTCTCTGCCCTTTCTGTGACAGTTGTATCATAAAATTTTAACGCGTGAAAACTTTGCGTTTTCCCGGAAAATTCTCAAGAAAATTCTGGGAATCTTTGATCTACGTGTGAATACAATGATCGTGTGGCTCCGGGGAGGGGCAGCATAGGCAGATGATTTCTGAGTAAGGACACCCCATCCCATCCCATCCCTCATCAACATCACACCAAGTAAACAATAATCACACCAAGTAAATAATAGGGTCGGCTCAAGGTATAGGCTGCTCTTCAAAAATTTGGCGATCCCCAAAAATTACAGCCACCGTCCCCCCCCCCCCTCAAAAGTAAAATACACTAGTCAAAATTTGGGATCCCCAAAAAATACAACACACCCTCCTTCTCCCCCAAAAGTAAAATACAGCGCGCTCCCACCCCCAAAGTAAAATACAGCACCCCCCCTCTCCCCCAAAAGTAAAATACAGTAACCAAAATTTGGAGCCCTCGAAAAATACAGCCTCTAAGTAAAATACAGCAGTCAAAATTTGGGCCCTCAAAAAATACATCTCCCACATAGTAAAATATAGCAATTACTTGAGAGAACAAACCACCTCTCCCCTCAAAAAAAAAAAATAGAGGGTCTCCAAAAAATACACCCTCCCTCCCCCCACACAGAATAAAATATAGTAACCACTTGAGAGAACAAATCACCTCTCCTAAAAAAACAATTAAATGAGAGACCTCTAAAAAATACAATGGCCTCATTCTCCTAAAAAAAAAAAATATTTTCGCCTAGAGTCCCACGCGGACTTGGGCCGCCCTGGTAAACAAACAAACCAACAAAACAAACCAACAAAGAAGCAAACAAATTGGACACCCACCACCAGATAATAAACAAACCAACAGCACAATAATTAAAATGGGTGGAAAGAGAGACACCCACAAAAAAGCAAAATAGTAGCAGTGTCCCACAAGCAATGAACAAGTTGCCGCGTGTCAATATCTCAGCGGTTGACCATCTATAACACAGCCACCACAAAAATGGGATTAAATTATACGAGGATCGATGGGGTGTAGGAAGATCAACGGACCAGATCTTCGGCATCAGAACTGCTGACTCGTCAATGACACACCAGGTCATGCCTCATCTGCTGACTCAAACGCTCGCTCTCTCTATCATCTCAAATTCCTCCAAAAGTTCGGTACTTTTCTGAGTTGGCGCATCCATCCACTCTCCCTCCAAATCCAATCGCCCTCCGCCGCGTAAAACCCATCCCCTTCTATTTTGTTTTTGTTTTTGTTTTTGCTCTTACCATTAACATTTAACAATTCTCCACCACGAGAAAATATTCAATACCTCAACCCTAAAAAAGAAAAATAGAAAATATTCAATACCTGGTGATTACGTTAAGAGGGATGAAGTTTGACTTGATTTCACAAAGTCCATGCATTTTCTTAAAATATATCCAATTATAAAACTAGGTTCTCATGTTGGTATGATATGATAATTTATATATACATATATATATATTTCTAAATACGGAGTAGTAGATAACTTTTGACAAATTCATAGAATCAATTTAATTTACTGTTGCATTGACGGGAAAATGCTGATTGGGTTACTTTTCCTTTCAAGAAGATTATCCCGAAGCGTCGTTGAAGAATTATTTGGGCCACTATAAATATCAACCTCTGGCTTTCTTAACTTCTCCTTCCATTCGCATCATTTTTCATCAAGAAAAACTGTGGTTCTGCACGCATAAACAAAGCCTTAGTTTCCTGGATCTGAGTCTCGAACGTTCAATTTGCTTGCTTGTATATATATATATGGAGATTCCGGAGCTCAATATCCTAACCAGTTTTCAAGCAGGCATGAACTGTCTGCAAAACCCATCTCTGCTGTCGCGATTCTTCTCCCTTCCCGGCATCGGAAAAGTCCCTCAAGTGTACAGTTTCTGGAAATGGGGCGCTTTGATTCTAGCCTTGGTCGCTACTTTCAGCGGCGTAATCACCAGAATCAAGCTTTTAGTTCTTCGATTCTGCAAAGATAAGCTCTTACCTTCTTCAGGACCTCAGTGGACCCAGCAGTTCGACGAGGAGGACGATGAAGACCAGTCCTGCTCCTCGGATTCATCGGAGAACGACGAAGAGGACGACGAGCCTACGACCTCGTTTCAGGATCGACATCCAGTCGATGAAGTGTTCTCCGTCGCTGGTTCAGGTCGCGATTTGCGGCAACGTCGGCGTCGCAGCGGCGGCGATAGGCACTGGTGGTCGGAGCTTGGCAGCGGCAAGAACGTTGTGAAGCTGTGGGACAGTATTGGGTTATGGTCAGAACCAGAAGATGAGTCCGAGAGTGTTGTTTCGATTTGGGATCTGAACAAAGATCAGAAAGTTAGCTCCTTTTCTAGCCGGGGATGTGAGATTCCGGCCATGTCTATCTCTTCGCCGGCGGTTATATATTCAGCCGGATCGAATAAAAGAGACAATATTTTCTTAGGAGTTTTCGATACGAGGGTTGGAGGTCAGACTCCGGCGATACACGCGCAGTGGCGGCCACTGCGGGGGAAGGTAGTGGGTATAGGTTCCGGCGGCGTGGAGAAGGTCTACGTCATGGAGGACGTCAGCGGCGCGTCGAGAGTAGGCGACATGAGGAACGTGAAGAGGCCATTGGAGAATTTGACGGAATCTAATGAAGATACCTGGTGGGATGCTGACGCCGTTATCATCCCGAACTCGTTCACAGACGAGTCGCAATAAAATCCGATTTGACTCACTTGGAGTGCCGGGTTATGACCGGGCGAAATGTTCCCTCTTCTAGAAAGGGGGAATTCGGTCCAAAAATAAGTAGAAGTGGATTGGCTGGCTGTATGTAAATTCTTGTTTCGTCTGGGCGTAACGTAATCAATGTTTATTAGTTAATTTTTATGTAAAACTTCCAATCAAACTTTAGGGGCGTAATTATTAACTCGATCTCGAAGACTATATTGGTATACGACGCGCGTGAACAGACGAAAGGGATAACCTTAGGGGACAAAATTAATATTCCATTCCAACAAGTGTTGCTATTGCTGCATTAATTCTTATTCTTTGCGAGACACGTTTTTTGCGTTGGCTTAGAATATTACAAAACCAGAGCGATCATTCATTGGTCAGCTTCCAGACGAGGACAGACAGACACTTAGCGACTTTTACATCTTATTTTATATCCATTCATCCACAGATTCATTGTGTCAAATGACTCGGGCGTCCCTCTCGTGCTTAGGTTAGCCCAACCTCAAAATGGAAGCGTCAAACAATATATTAAAATAGGACAAACACGTAATCTTAATACGTTACGATTTCACTTTTGTACATTCACCGCTATTTGTGCATCCCCTCCCTCTGTCTTATAACATCTTTTATAGTGTTTGAAATAATTTCTTATATGACATGCCAACTAACTTTATTTCAATTATTTTAAAAAAAAAAAGAATTATAAATGTACGAACGGAATTATAACCTAGTAATAAATAATATAACTTTATTGAGTGCGAGAACTTGAAGGTGGTTGGGAGGAATCTTAGTTAGCAACACAATCCACAATTGCAACCTCGTCATTTTGAAAGTGAGATGGGGATGGGGTGGAGGAGGAGGAGGAGGAAATATTAAGAGAACATGGCGTGGGGGATGCTGCAGCCGTCCCCATTGTGTGCCCTCAACTGGATTTATGTTTGTTTGTGTAATTGTATTGTGGGTCTTCTTCCGTGTTAATTATTGTTTGATTCAGTTGTTGCCTCTCTGTTCATTGATTTGGGTCTGATGATGAGGCTGTTTTTTTAACTTCTAATCAACCAGCTCACCAACCCAATCCCCACTTTTGCGTATCTGATTTTTAGCTTTCTAGTCTGCTTTGGTTATTATTATTATTATTATTATTTTGGTACCAACCGTAACCGTATGATATCTAAAGCCAGGTACTTCTTTTCTTGCTTCCATCGTGGCAAAATTTTAAATTTGTCACCATGTACAAGAACCTCCCAGGGCGGCCCAGGATTTCTAATTCTAAGCTTTACGGTGTAACCATTCTTCATAGGCCACGCAAATATCAAATAGTCGGCTCACAGCCTGACCCATTAGCTGCTTCAAAACCCAAACATTTTACACTTGGCCCAAACCCAAAACCAAAGCCAAAACCAAAACCAAATTGCAAATTCATATGATTCCTTTTCTAAATTTTAAACCCAAGATACTATATCAACTTGCCATGGAAGGGAACCCGTTGAAATCAATCTTTGTTCGTTTCGGTTTAACTATATCTCAGTTTTATTTCTGTTATTTGATCGCACTCTCTTTGGGGTTATTTTCGACTTTGAGAGGCTGTTCGGGTATTTGGACAAGAGTGTGTCCTAAAAGAAAGCGCACTGGTGATGCTCTGATCCTAAATTTACTCACTATTTTTTACGATGATAAAATAATAATGTAATAAATATTAAGTCGAATAGATTAATATATCATGAACATATGATCAATTTTCAATTTTATCAAGTTTTAACATTTGTTTTAATTTAATCATCAATTTTTTGCTTTTATTTTAATTTTATCCTCAATCCAACAAACGTGTGTCCCATTTTATGTGGCGTGCTGATGTGTTTAATAATGAACACGTCAATAAAACAGGTAAATTGGGCAAGACCTTGGTCAGAACTATGGGTAAATTGGGTTGGGTCGAGTCGAATTTGGGCCAAATCTGGATGTGCTTAGAATGGCTGCTTCAATGGCAGACAAAAGCAGGGATGGACGATGAGGACAAAGCTGAAAGCAACGTTGGTGGTGAGGGAGATCGGCGATGATGATGAATAGGTTGATCGACGGCTGCTCAGTGGCGACGGATCTTGGTGTAGTCGACGATCGCGTTGCAAGGAATGTGATAAAGAAGACGATCGTAGCATAGTTGTCGACGTACATGAAAGGCTGATCTGTGGTCGTTGGACATTTGTAGAGGCTCACTCAATCGAAGGCAATAGATCCCCCTCATTGATTCACCTCTTCCAAACCCATCTCTATATTCAATTGGCTCATTGAAAAAAATGGTTGCCGCAACACCAGTACCCCCACCAACGCCTCACCCATCTATTCTCCACCACCAATGCCTCCATCTCCATAACTATTTGCTATTTTTGGTCTATTTTTCCTTTTGTTCGGCTGACCAACAACGTCCTTGCCACTCACATTGTTCTTGTTGGTCAATTGCCTCCATTCTTGTCAACTACTTACTGCTCTTCACTGTCAATCACTTGAATATAGAGATGGGTTTGGAAGAGGTGAATCAATGGAGGGGATCTATTGTCTTCGATTGAGTGAGTCTCTACAAACGTCCGATGACCACAAATCAGCCTTTCATCTACGTCAACAACTGTGCTACAATCGTCTTCTTCATCACGTTCCCTGCAACATGACCGTCGACTACACCAAGATCCGTCGCCACTGATTGACGTCTTCCTCTTGTTTGCGACCGTCAATCAACCTATTCATCATCATCGCCGATCTCCCTCACCATCGACATTACTTTCAGCTTTCTCCTCACCGTCCATCCCTGCTTTCGTCTGCCATTGAAGCAGCCATTCTAAGCACATCCAGATTTAGCCCAAATTCAACTCGGCCCAACCCAATTTACCCATAGTTCTGACCAAGGTCTTGCCTAATTTACCTATTTTGTTGACGTGTCCATTATTAAACACATCAGCACGCCACATAAAGTGGGACACACGTTTGTTGGATTGAGGATAAAATTAAAATAAAAGTGAAAATGTGATGATTAAATTAAAATAAATGTCAAAACTTGATAAAATTGAAAATTGATCATATGTTCAAGATTGCGCCCTGGTCAACCATTAAAGCAGCAGTCCAAGTTTTCAACCATTGATTATTAATTTTGTATATGTGTATTTGATTATTGATTTTGTATGTGTATTTAATTATTTTATGTATTTATTATTAATTTATGTATTTAATTATTAATTTTACTAAAACGATGTCATTTTGTTTTATAGTTTGTAACAAGAGCAAGCAAAACGATGTCCATTTTAATGGTGTGTCAATTACTAGACACATTAGCACACTATCTCGGCCACCTAGTCATATTAGCACATCATGAAAAATGGGGCACACGTTTGGCCGATTAATAATAAAATTAAAATTTGATGATCAAACTGAAATAAAGATTAAAAGTGAATAAAATTAAAAATTAACTCAAACTTCAAGATATATTAATCTATTCAACCTAAAAATGATACCTGAATTTTTGAACATCATAATAGATGGTTCATATGATAAGTGTGACTAAAATGAGACATCCTTGAGATGAGTTGAATGAACAGATTATGAGCCCCGTTTGATTTTGATTGGAATTTAGACTTTTTGTTGCAAAGGCTTAAGGTAAACCTAGCCATTTAGGTCTTTTGAAGTCTTAATTTTTAATTTTTTTTGTTAACTAAAAATAATTAAGTAAAATAATACGAGTGCATGTTTTCCTGGATGAACAAATAATACTTCGACGTCTTCTACGTGATAATGTCCAACTATTTGCTTCGTTTATGAGATTTAGCGTATGCAATTTAGCCTAATGACACATATCATCATTAACTTTTGACTGAAAATTTACTAAAATTTTGGAAATTTACCACATAGCACACTTAATTTTTTGTAATTTTATTTTTAATCTAGAAATTTATTTAACATTACTTTTCAATCAAAAAAATTAAAATTATATGTTGAAAAAAGAAAATAACCACAATGTCTCAATTAATTTTAAATAATTATACATAATATTATTATTATTATAAATTAACTAAAAATAAAAATATCAATTTTTTCATTATGTGGAGGAAAGTGACACTAATTTATGATTTGAGCGAGAAAATAAAGAAAAAAAATATATAAAAATGAAACCATTAACAAAGAAGTATAAAATGAAATCAGTACATAATATAAGTGAAATTCAATTTATTTTTGAATTACAAAAGCAAAACAGTCTATAATTTATATTAAAATCATAGAACCAAAGTATCCTCTAGAAAATTGAATTTTCTTATGTTTTGCACAATTCTTTCCATTTTTTTCCCTCAATAAATATGATTGTTGATTAAATTTTGAAACATTATATTGTGCTTATAATTTTCAAAGTTAGGAATTACTTTATTTTCACAATTCCAGGATAAATTTAATTTCATTTAGGTTATGGATTAATTGACTTTTGTACTGGAGATAAATTAAAATTTTACTTAAATTTAAGAGTTTATTAGGGTTAATAGTTATATATATTTTTTTCTTATCCTTTTCACTCTAGTTTTTTTTTTTTTAAATCATCAATTGATACTATTTTCATTTGCTAGGGATAAGTTTGGTATTTTTATTTTTAATTAATTTATATTAATAGAATTATATTTAATTGTGTAAGATTAAATGAGGTATTATGTCAATCTTTTTCGACGTAGAAATTTAATTTCTTAATAAAAAAAATTAATGTCTGAAATTATAAATTTTAGAAAACATCATTAAATTTTAGCCTTATCCTTTGCACATCTTCAACCGATCATAATACATAACGAAGAAGGACGACACAACGGGGGCAAAGAGAGACGTCTAAAACTCACAAAATTTAAAGGCGAAACTTTAAAAGACAGGGGATTAAGCTCCGATTTGATTGGTTGATCATCACCTCGACCTTGATGTTGATGGTACTGCTTGCGTTGTTTCGCTGGGATGATGGGTATGGGAATTGTATTCGTCTTATCCTTTACGTACCTGCTCAGTAAAGTTGAGTGACTCTGCAATCTTATGCCACACCCACAAAAACAGGGAAAAATTCTTTGGAGTCATAGAGCTCGACAGACAGGTTTATAAGATTAAAAGATTAAAATATCTTTATTCATATTATATTATATTTTTTTAATATAATATAGATGAGAGTATTTTAATCTTTTAATTCTCATTTTATAAGTCTGTTTGTCAATCTGTCTAGCCTACTAGAAGAATTTCATAAACATGATCATGATCTCGCAAAGAGAGAGAGAGAGAGAATTAATTATTAATTAATAGATTAGTCTCTATTATAGTCAATATTAATTTAGTGGGTTACGAGTTTGATTTTTGCTCTGTGTAAGAGTTAAATATTTAACTTGTGGTTTATTTTTTTTAATATAATTGATGACATGAACACCAAAAACTATACAAAAACGAACTTCTCAAGCATAATTTTAATTAATCTCTCCCCTCATTAATATCATACCGTCTTTACTTAGTGAATTAGCTACATCTCTTGAGTTCTCTCTTTGCTAAATTGTCCAAATTTTTAGATAGAATTATCAGTTGGGGGTAATTTAAATTTATAAATATATTTGACATATCCTTCCTTATCTCTCGATTTCATGATTTTCGACAAAAAAAATAAATCTGAATCTGATCTACAGTAACTAGATAGGGAGTGGATTCATTTATAAATATATTTTATTTTTAGTTGAGTTGTATTTATTATATTTAAATAACTTTTTTTAATTAAATAATTTAAAATATGATGTATTTATCATTCACCAATAAAATTATTTAGAAGTTAAAAATAAGATATAATAATATATTTTATCTAAAAATAAAATATATTTATTAATTGATATTTAACCATTATTTTTAAGTCAATAATTAGTATTCCTTTTATCAATTTTATAATTTCTTTTTTTACCTCTGTTTGGATTTCGATTGAAGAGTAAAATGGGAGCAAAAGTTAAGTGGGTCCAGAAATTCAGATGAATTAACCTTATTCTTCTTCTTTTCGATAAATCGGAAAGGACCATATCTCCTTTTTATTTTTTTTATTAAAAAATAATATTCACACGAAATTTTGACACATAAAATACAAATAAAATAATTTATCAACAATAATTTTTATAATTGCAAAGCTAATTTCATAACATTTGTGTTCTTAAAAGGCGAGCACAAATACCCACTACATACTTATTTGATAATATTCCAAAAAAATAAAAAAAAATTCACTTAAGAATAATTGTCATGTCTCTAAAGTCATGTTGGAACTCAAAATATCAATTAGCATACAATATAATTCAAAATCATCCATTAGATTAAGAAATTTAAAGATTATATAATAATCTTTATCTAAATCACTTTCCAACTCGTAAAATTAAGACTAATCACATAATCTTTAGTGATACGAACCTGGTTGGCTAATCTCTATCATGGTCTTAATCACGAATCTCAACTCGAAAGATATAAAAAAATGCTAAGTGATGAGTTAAAATGACGACATTTTACATAATTTTTAATATTTCAAAATCTATTTTTAAAATTATTTTTCTACTTAATCGTTGACATAACATCTTTTTAGTCGGCCTCGAAACAATTATTCTTGCTTCAAGTGCGTAGATAGCACAGTGAGATATCAATTTGGAATGGGATTTGAATCTATTGAAAGTTTCACAAATTTTATTGATGGTTGATTTTGATTTTGACATCATCATTATTATTAATAAAAATTAAACTTTATCTATAAAATTATCCCTATGGTACAACACACACTTCAATACATGTGTAAACAAAAATGACAATAGTTCAAGCGTTAAAGCAACGGGAGAGGAGCGTGGGAAATTTTCCTCATCGGAATGATTAAAGATTCACCACTGAACTGAAGTGGTAGACTAAATATTTTAACAGCTCGCCAAGTGATCCTTCTTTCGTAAATAATCTCTTTCTTTTTGTATTGAAATTTAATTGGCCGTCCATCATACATACCAAATTAAATAAAGGGGGATGAATCCAAGTACTATTGATAATATAAATATATAATATTATATGTGACCACGTTAACGGTTGAAATGCTATAAAGAGAAGAGAAAAAATTGATGGTTGAACGATCAAATACTTGTTTGAATGGGTAGTGCTGGGTGATTCATACAAATGGTGGGTTGATAATTTAACGTACAAGCGTTTGACACGGGCGTTGTCGCCTGAGACTTAGACTAGGTCAGGTTTGCTGTCATTTCAACACCTTATATTTTGTTCTGATAAGTGATTCAGTGTACAAATTCACAAATTTGGGGCGCCTGCCTGCCTGCTCATTGACTAGTAATAATAATATTGTACCGTATAATGCATATGCCTTTGAGTGACATACTCAAATATACAACACAAATTCTTTTAGCTTAATTGCTCGCTCTCATCTCACGAGTTTGATAAAATAAAAGCTGAAAGAAAAGAAAAGGGAAAATGATCCAAATAAAAGAAAGTGCAGTGTTAACAAACATAAAACTAAATTAAAGATTCAACAATTATTTCTGTTATATTTTCTCATGTGTTTGGTAATTAAATCAAAATTAAAACTGATTTTGGATTACACAGCTGATCGAGCTCATACGTTTGGATCTTTCGTTGGTTGAACGTCGACCGTTGACATTCTAGACACCACGCCGACCCCAACGCCGACCAAAACCTTCCTTCACAAAATCGTTTATTTTTTATGAAAAGAAAATTCATTCAAAAACTTAAAAAAGCAAAATTATTATAACTTATGTGCCTGAGATCAAGTACACTAGAGACAAAGTTTAGGCCCAAGAATAGAAAAATATATACGCCTCAAAACTCGAAAATGTATTTGGGAGACGATCGAAAATTTTAGTAAACTAGATATATTGCTAACAGTTAAAAAAAATTAAAAAAGGCGACTCTAGGAGACTAGGGAGCTCTCCCTGTCGCAGCAGATAAATCTCGAGCAAAATACAAACATAATATCAAAAATTTCTTTGAAAATCTCATAATAAATAAATCTTATCTGTAAGAAATCTTAATCCTACTGAAATTTGAAATACTGAGAATGCCTATCATGAATTCTCAAACTCTTTTATAAATAAATAAATTTTTATTTTTTTTAAAAAAATAAGTCTCTAATACTGATTTCAATATTATTTATAAATTTTTTTTACAAATTTAAATATCTGATTTAAGTATTAAAGTATTAGCACAAAAACTGTCTTATGCTTTTTGATCGTGTTCTCTTTGTTGTGTTTTGTAGTGTGTGAGTATTTGTCCCACATTGGTTGTGTAAAGAGATGGGAGTAGGTATTTATATCTTTTCCTTTCACTTGGGGTTGGACCCTAAGGGACATCTAGATTTTGTGAGCGGGCGAACTCCTTGGGCCTCACGCGTTGTCGCCATTCGTCCGGTCGATCGGACGAATGAGTCAGGTTGATTTATATATATTTTTTATATAAAGGAAATAATAAAAAAACCATTTTCTTTTTATTTTATTTCCTCTCCTTCCAGCGACTGTCTGGTTCCCGAAGCGACCTCCATTAATTTTGTTGCTGCTTTGTCTTCCCCAAGCGACGAGCATTGATGCCGATGTTCAATGCCAGCTTAAATGCAAAGTTTGTTCAGTGTCCTGACCCAGCCTATAAAAGGCTGGTTGCGCCTTGTTCTATCATCACCGAGTTCAGACTGTCTCTTTCTTTACCCAAGTTTCGTTTGTCACAGAGAGCAAGTTCCTCGAGTTCTGCCAGATTGGCCAGTTGTGGTTGTCGTCCATCGGAGTAGACCGTTGTATCCTGTTAACAGTCGTTGCAGCCTACGAGTGATCGGAGTAGGGCGTTACTGTCTTAAGGTCAGCGCCTCCCGCGTGCCTCGGTCTCACAGCTTTCTTGGTTGCTATCTCCCTTGCCGAAATCTGGTTTTGCATCTTTGACTCTACCTGCTTTGCTGCTGCTTATATTAAATTGTTGTGCTTATTTGCTAAGTAAACAACAACTGGTGAAATTTCTTTATTGCTGTTGCACATTCTGTTCATATTGTTGCTATTGGGTGTATTGGGGCTTTGATTGGTGGAGAAGTTCTCTTACAAATACTACTGTCGTTCCAACAATCTAAAGACAGTAAAATCAGGGAAATATATATCATATAGTCTAATATGGCTACCCCTAACCCTAGTGTTTCTACTACTGCCGGTATCCTAGCCACTGTCCCAGCCCCCCGCCGTAGGATCGACTGTTACCAAAGGAACACCATATGCCGAGAAGCCATAGCAATTTAACGGTGAGGATTTTAAGAGGTGGCAACAGAAGATGGTCTTCTATCTGACCACCTTGAATTTGACCCACATCGTTAAAGAGGATTGACCGATCACTCCTGAAGGAGATGTCACAATGGAAACGCAGGCCACCAAGGAGGCGTGGTAGCACTCAGATTTCCTCTACCGAAGCTATATATTGAGTAGACTGGCAGACTCACTCTATAATGTCTACTGCATGGTTTACCCAACGTCCAAGCAATTCTAGGATACGGTGGGTCCTGATGTGGTTTAGGCTATTCAAATCTTTTTTTTCACAGATCTCCTTTTAGGGGAGGTCAATACTACCATCATTAGCCTCATCCTGGAAGTTTTCCATCCTAAGATGCCTAGCCAGTGTAGACCGATATCTTGTTGCAATGTCATTTATAAGACCATTTCTAAGACATTGGCTAATAAGTTTAGGATGGTCCTATCAGGACTCGTGGATGAATTCCAAATTGCTTTTGTACTAGGAAAAGCGATTGGGGATAATCTGTTGTTGGCTTAGGAGTTGGTCTATTAGTACCACTTTCATAAGGACCCTTCTCGTTGTGCTATGATGGTAAGCCTAGCAAAAAACTATGATTCTGTGGAATGAGAATTTTTTCTTTTGATCCTTTAGTTGATGAACTTTTCTTCTCAGTTTTGTGGCTAGAAAAAGAAGTGTATTACAACCCCCTTGTTACTTGGTTAAAATTAAGGACTAGTTACATGTATTCTTTCTTGGAGGTTGAAGTTTGAGGCAAGAGGAACCCATATCACCTTACCTATTTGTTTTGGTAATGTAGGTCTTGTAGAACATTGTGCATCAGTATATGGAGTCTTTCAAATTTTAGTTTAATTAGAAATGCTACTGGACGCATGAGGTGATGCTCATATTTGTTAATGACTTGTAGTTTTCTCATGGGGACCTTTTCTCTATTGGCATTTTGAAGTCCTACTTGGAAGGGTTATCTTTCTTGTCAAGTTTTTGGGTAAATCCCTTAAAAAATGATTGCTTTGTATCGTGCAGAGATAAGACCTAGAAAAACTATATCTTGTTTCATGGTTCAGAAGTTGTCATCACCCATGAGATACTTGGGGGTTCCTTTTTTGTCTACCAAGCTATTATATCCGGATTGTCTACCAAGGTAAGGAATCAAGTGTGCTCGTAGCGTAGTTGATTGTTATCATTTGGTGGTCGACTCTAACTTGCTAAGTCAATTCTTACCACCATGTATTTATATTGGGCCTTTGTGTTTATTTTATCAAAATATGTGGTTAAAGAACTTGATCAACTAGTGAGTAACTTCTTATGGAGTGGCACAGAGGCTAATTCCTATAAGGCTAAAGTTTCCTAGGGAGACGTGTGTTGCCCAAAGGAGTAGAGGGGATTTGGTATCAGACCTTGTTGCAAGATTGATTTGGTAGTTGTTCTTAAGTGAAAGTGAGTCTCTATGGGTGAAGTGAGTTCACACTTATTGAGTTAAAGATAGGTATTATTGGCTTCTCCCAGTGCTTTACTTGTGTCCCTAGTACTGGTGAAAGCTTCTATTACTTTGTAGTGCGGTCATATACAACTTTGGCTGGAAGATAAGTGATGGCAGGAGAGTTTTCTTGTGGCACCCCCTTATGTGCTCATAAATTGATTTTCTCACCAATTGTTGCGATAGTTGGGTATATCTATAAATGCATAGGTCTCAATCATCATTATTGATGGTCTTGGGCATGGCCAAAGATGACTTTGTCACCATTTTTAGAATTTATCCAAGACCAAATGCTGAGTCCTCTTGAGACTGGGTGTTGGGATGAATCGCGGTGGTTGCCTGTTTTGAATGGAGTTTTTTTTTTTGTTCATTCTGCCTTGTAAGGTCTTTTGATGCAGTGTTCATCGTCAGTGTGTTCTGACATTGTTTGGTATAGTATAATTCGAGTATTCCTATTCACATGTTTATATTTTTGTTGGCAGTTAGAGAGGAATTATCTACTCTTGATCGTATTAACCTTTATTTGCCTAAATAGATGTTTTTTTTGCAAGGCGACATTTGAGTGACAACCAAATTTTCTTTAATTGTCCATATTCTCATGAAATGTTGTCCTTATTTAATTGCTAAAAGAAATTTGGATGGCCTTGGTGTTGATACGAGACGGGTGTACTGTGGGCAACGACAAGATGGAATGGTAAAGGTTATTGGCAGGTTACTAACCATTTAGTTTTGTAGGCCATGGTTTATTTTCTATTGAGATAACGTAATAAGAGATGGTTTAATAAAAGAGCGATTTGCGTCCCAATTGATGTGTTAGATCCTGTGTATTGTCTGGACAAAGTTAGCTATTATCTTTTTTTCCCACACCCTTCAAAGCCAAGCTCTGTGACATTTGTGACGGTTTTCGTCTGATCATTCTCCTTCTACTTCTCTTAAGTCATACCACATAGTAACTGGGGGTTGAGATTACAAATGTATCAGCTTTCATGTAAAACGTTGGTTGACTCATGAGTATGCTTTTAGCACGCGAAGTCATTGTTTGGAAAATAACTAAGACTTTGTATCACAAATGTAAACACTCACGCGAAGGTATCATTCTAATGATTAGGGAAGATCATGAATTGACGATTTTTATATATGTTAGTGTTCCTCCTTGTTGGATTCTGTAAGTGACTCTTTTAAAGATCTCTTGTCATTATATTTTATACTCATCTATTTTGAACACCTTTTATGTTTCAGAGGAGGTTGAATCATGAGTAGGTTGAATTATGAGTATGCTTTGGTACCTAAGCTATAATGCTTAAGGAAGGTGATTTTGCTAAGTGGTCTCAGAATGAGACACTGATAAAGATTTATTGTTGATATTTATATATTTTATTCTTTCTTATTGTTGGAAAGACTATATATTCTTTTATTTTTTAGTTGTTTTAATCTTTTTGATCTTTTGTTATGAGGCTCGGAATATGCTCTAACTTATAGTGTAGATTGATTTAATTGGTTTTATGAAATTCTTATTTTAAAAAATTTATGTTAATATTAAAAAAAACAAAAGAAAAAGTTGAGAGGATCACCTATCCAGAAACTTTGTGAAATTCGGTTTCAGTCCATTCTGATTTAAGACTCTTAGAGACCGAATCAACACCCTTACTCGCTGGAAGGCTTGCGGTTGCTGTGGCGGACAGGAGAGTAGAGGATGAAGAATAAGACGAAGAGATGGCAGTGGTGGTAGAAGAAGAAGAAGAAGAAGAAGAAGAGGAGATAGCGGTTGCAGATGGAGGCGGTGGGTGGGGATGGATGGTGGCGGCTGTTACTGTTAGGAGAGATGGAGGCTTTTGGCTCTAGGGTTAAGAATGCGAGTGGATTTTATAATAATGGAGAAATTGTTCACACGGGACAAATTGTTAATCCCATCCAATATATTAATTTATACCTCTTCGGTGGGATAACGCCGTAGATATTAAATCCCACCCATTTTAAAATATCAAATGCAATAACATTATCAAAAGTTATTACTTCTTGCTAATTCATACCCAATAACCACACAGTCGTTGTGATATTTTCCTCTTTGACGCAACACCCCTCCAATCAGGATTCAATTCAGCCTGTTCTTAAGATACATGTTAAGTTTTTGAATCACAATAAATTGAGATTTACATTAATAGATCGTGAATTTTATTTTTTATATCACACAATGAGATAAAATCTCTACCTATGATTTACCTTACCTATCAAAATTGAGAATACGAATGATAGAAGATCGCGTAAAAATGATAACCTCAAGACTTAATTCAGTCTGCTTTCAAGGTATAAGTCGAGCGATCAGATGCGTAATATGATAATATCAATTTAATGGATTGTGAGTTTGATCATCACCCTGTGCAAGAGTCAAAGGCCTAATTTGTGATTTATCTCCTCTGATATAATAAAAAATATAAGTATCGAAAGTTATGAAAGACCAATGATGCTAAGACTCAATTCAATCCTAGCTAATTAGCTCAAGTTAATCGATTCAGACGAAAATAATAATTAGTGAATTCAGTAAATTTTTAATCGATTCAGACGGAAATAATAATTAGTGAATTTAGTAAATTTTTAAATTCAAGTGAGATATTGAATTTTAATTAAATATTTAACATTAATCAATAAAATACTAATACCTTGACTAAATCTGATCGGTGCGTAACAGCGAATCAAAAGTGACGATGATTACGGTTAGAATGGATTAGTTGAAAATGACAGCATCGTCAATCATCTTGTATGAGCAGGCCAGGCGAGGCGAAAGGCAATGGCATCAATCTGTGTAATTAAGGCGAGCAGGGTGGACTTTGACAAACTGGGAATAGGAGGATTACAGGAAGGAATGAAGCCGCCATGACCTGATGAGTGAATTAGAATGCAGCGAGTACGGGATGCTCTGTAATCGCGCGGGTGGATATATGTAAAGGAGCCAGCGGAGCAGATATTTAAGATTTATTTCTTGAGAATAAAAAATGATTAATTGTCAGAGTCCGGTATGAGATTTCTCGGGGAGCCGAGCCTGAGCCTGAATGGTCGGGTTGTCAGGCGGTTCGGTTGGAGTTCATTTTACGCGATTTGCGAGTCCTATTACGATAATAATTTAATTAATTGTCAATCACGTGCCCTTTTAAAACACACACACACAGAGGAGAACAATTTTTGACGTGGACGAAAAATCAGAATATTCAAAACAAAGAAAATTATTTTCTTTACTTTTGAAGTTGAAAGAAAATAGCAAGAATTTGGTCCCACGAGGGATGGATAAAATAACATATATGTTTAACTTACAAGTTATGAATTTACAGCTCAAATTATGTTAAAAATTGTTGGTATTTTAAAAAAATTGTGTTACGTAAAACACAAATTAACTGATCTATTAATTTGTGATTTATTTGTGTTTTTAAGAGAATATAATTATGTTTTATGAAGGTGAAAAATAAGTTTTATAAGAATAATATTGGAATATGGATTTGATATAATTGGGAGCAATCTTTGTTCTTTTAAAGGAAATAATATATGCAATACCTTAATTTTAAGATAATTATAAAAATTATCGTAAGGTTTAATGTTATATTTTAATTTTTTTTATATTATTAGTTAATTTTAGTTAAATATTAAAAATAACTAAAATATTCTTATATTTCAAATATTTTTCTTTTTTTAAGTCTTTTTTTCAATCTCTATTTTTTTTTTTTTTTGGTAATCACTTGTGCAACTTCATAACAATAACTAATAATCTTTTTCTATCTCGCTTCTAAGATGAATATAGATCCGACATTTAAGTTCCTCCCCTTCCCCCTCAAAAAAAATAGAATAAGAAAAGAAGAAGAATAAAAATAAGAAGATTATTTTATTTAATTTATTTAACAGTAATGGAAATTGTTACTAATTTTGAAATATGAAAAGCAGTTGTTTGTCAAACCTTATGGTGATAATTTTTCCTATTTTAAACGTTAATTTTGATAGTAATAATTTTATTATGTGTTTCTTCTTTTGCTAAGGAGCAAAAACTATTAACTTTTTCTTCGGCTTCATAATGTGAAATTAGGTATTATTGTAGTATGACTGCTTCTTTTTTTTTATAATTTTTTTTTCATCAAACACTTAAAAAAGAATAAAAATATTCTTTTATTCAAAATAAACTACTCTTTCACCTCCACAGGTGGCCACAACACAGACGCGAGCCCACCTCGAAAAATTAAAAAAAAAGGAAAAAAAAGGGTGAAAAAGCATGTAAAGTTTTGATTTATTTAATTAAGACTAGAAAAATGGAGTATTAAAAAGGGTAGTGGCTAATGCCAGAGAGCAATGTCGGGGTGTGGTGTTTGACCGTGTGGACTGGTGGCAACTGGCCAACGCCCCAACTTGATCTTTTTCTATTCTAGATTCAAATGAGAAAATTATTATTTAATATTCTATCAATTTATTTTGTAATTTTTTTTATATTTTTAATTTGATAATTTTCACAATTAAAATATCTACCGACTGCTGTCAGTTTGGAGATAAACTAGAAACAGTTTATTTTTGCAACTCTTAAGTCTTGTGTCTATATTTTCGAATTTAAATATAATTTTTTTAACACAAGCAACAGGAAAGGAAAGTATCACTAAATCATAAAAAATAAAATAAAAATAATTTAAACAAAACTGAATTTCTCAAAAATAGAAAATGAAATTTGTAAAGGAACATGACAAGTAGAGTTGTTGGGAAAAAAAAAAACATTTACAAGCCGCGGGAAAGGAATTCTTACAAGAAAAATAAAAGCAGTTTGGGCAGAGTCATGTTGGAGGAGGTTCTGCCGCCCGCACACTTGCCCCTCTCTCTCCCCTTCTCCGTATGGCTGGCTGTCAGACACAGCCACGTTCTCTGTTCTGTCTCTCCCTCTGTAAGTCTCATCTACCCCCTTCTTTATTTTCCTTCTTTCCTACCTCTTGACCGTTTCCCTCTCCTAACCCCTTTATCCTTCCGTTACTAGTTGTATTTCAATCCTCCCCCTGGAGGACCTCTACCCATTCTCTCTCTACGCCTCGCCTCGCTCTCTCTCTCTCTCTCTCAGGTACACACACACATACATATTCTCTCTTTCTCTTGTGTTTTCTTGATGGACTAGTTTCGCTGTTACTTGAGAAAATCCGTCGGCCATGATGGGTTTTCGCTTCTACGCCGCATAGGTTCCCCCAAACAATTAGATCTATTCGCCTGCTAACAGATCTGTGGCTGCAGATCAAACCTCTTCAAGGCACAAGTTTGAATTTTTGAATTTTCTACTTTCTCTCTTTTGGGGGAGTTCTTGATTTTTTGATTTCGAGCTTTTTAGGGTTTCTCTTCTCCCTCTCCTAAAAAGATTTTATTTCTGGATAGATCTGAATAGGTTACTATTTTTTTTTTTTTCTAATTTACCTGTTCGGATGCTTGGTATGTGCCAGGCTGTTTTACTGATCTCGCCTATGCCTTGCACTCTCTCCGCAATTCTTTATTTTACTTCACCTCGTCTAGATCTGAATCTGATCTACAACACCCCCCCCCCCCCACATATTTCAGATCTCTTGCCGAAGCCCCCAAATTTTTTTAATCTTTCCTTTTGTCTTTGTTTTCCACGGATCTACTACCCGTTTGTCTTGAAGCTTTTTTGTCTGATATTGGCTCGTTCTCTTGCTATTTAGGTATATAAGATCTTGAGAAGATGAATCACTGGGCAGAGATGAGGAGCTCTGTTTCTTTCTCTGTTTCCATGTCGGACGGGAGAGAAACTGTGGTTTGCCCCAAACCTCGCCGTCTTGGTCTCTTGAGCGATCCAGTCCGACCATTGAGATGGCATCTTACGAGGTAATTTAACTGTTCAATTTCATGGCTTCTTTCATTTCTCTTTCCTTTTTTGATGTGGGTAGCTAATTTGGAAACCATAGTGGTTGTAACTCTTTCCGATTTTGATTGACAGTCACCAACCAGAGCTGTGTGAATCAGAAGCAGGAACAGATCTGCTCGACATCATCCTTCCAAAGGTATGCCTTTTAACCTCTCTTTTTTTTTTCGTTTTCTTTATTATTCTGTGTTCCTATTCTTCTGGTTGCGGATTTACTTGAATATTTGGAAACGCATATCTGTGAACAATGAAAAGAAAACAATTTAAAGATTATGCGTTTGTTTTGACTGTTATGGGAGGAAAGGAGAAATTTCCTTCTTTGTTTCAGGGTGTTGAGAGAGGATTGTTTCCTCCCCCCCCCCCCCCCCCTCTCTCTCTCTCTCTCTCTCTCTCTTTCTCTCTCAATTGAATTTTGAAACTAATATGGCTTTTTATTTGAGAATTCTATGTTTTCCCAAAGTAAAGAGAATAAATGCTTTAACCGATGTTATCTTACTTAAAGCTCCTCTGTCCTGTTCCAAATGCCCTAAAGTTTTTATTTTAGCTCGTATGTGATTATGTGATTCTGTAAAAGGGCAGCCTTATTGTAGCGGCTGTTTCAGCGCAGGTTGCACACCAACTGTTTGATATAATTCCGCTTGGTGTGCTCTGTACTGCCTTGCGAGGGCTGGCCTAACAGAATACTTGTTGAGCGCGTGTTTAAATCAAGTTCTTGTTGTTTTAATTCGTTGATTAGATCATTCAGAAGTAATTTTGCTGTGTTGTTCTTTGGGTGTGAAGAATAACGGTTTTCTTTAATTTTACAGGGGGGTTATGGTGGAGAGCAATCTTTTGCAGAGGTAGCCTTGTCGCCCCCTTATTTTTGCGGGTCACCGCCGAGCAGGGCATCTAACCCCTTAATTCAGGACGCCAGGTTCGGGGATGAGAATTTCATCCCGGTCTCGCCACGGTCCATTCCTATTCCATCCGGGTTGTCATCGTCGCCATCCTCATCGGCAAGGAAGGGAGGGTGTGTTCGGGCGAATTTTGGAAACAACCCGGCTGTGAGGATTGAGGGGTTCGATTGTCTGGACAGGGACAGGCGCAATTGCAGCATCGCTGCCCTGGCCTAGACAACGAGCCCCACAAAGAAAGCAAGTAGATAGAGAAATGAAGCTGGAGAAACAGCAGCAATCTTGAAATTTAGCAGGAGAAGAGTTTTGAACATATTGGGTTGAGGAGAAGAGTGGGAGTTGGATCCTTAATGGTGTGTATATATGTTTCAAAGTGTCTGTATGTAATTGCGTCTGTAAGTAAAGAGGAGAGTTAACAAATAATGGAGAGAGAGAGAGAGAGAGAGAGCTTGTTAGGTCTTATTTATGGTTTTAGGAAAAATCAAATCCCCAAAAGTTTTAGTCTTGGTTATAATTAATGTAATTAGGTAGCAAGCAGCCGAAGGGGAGAGCAATTTTTAAAATTTTATTTCCATTTTGGGGTCCTTGCGGGCGGCTTCCGGAAGAGAATTTGTAAAAAAAATCAAGCCGGTGTTGAGTCAAATCCGTTGTTGTAAATATACGATATTTCATGGTTTGGTTCCTTGTGAAGATCTTTCTCTTTTGATGGTGAGATGAATGGTTCGCTTAAGTGCCACGCACGCGAGCGACATCAAGAGATTTTGAGTTGGTTACGATTCCTTTGATACGATGATGTAATTTTGTTTCCTTTAGGGTTGGTTTCTTGGAAAGTTCAATGGGGTACACGTCGATTCTTTCGTTTTCGGCGTGGAATTTTTTTCCTCTGCCCCCCGGTGGCTGTGGGCATCTCTGGTTTTTTCTTATCGTTTATTTGCTTTTCCTTGCTCATTGGAACCGGCTTTGGAGTTTGAGGTCCAAATCAGACGACGAAGACCAATCGTTTTCGTGCAATTTTTTTTTTTTTGAAAATAAAACCATTAAAATCGCAGAAGAAGAGTATATTTATTATGGTTGGCAAAAGACATTGGCATGATCTTGTGCTGCTTTGAGGTCCTGCATAAGTTAACTTAGCATCACGATACGTGGGGTTGGAGAAATTGAGATTGAGGAGCAACAAATTCCCTTACACAGCTGCAAGGGAAAAAGGATAAGACTGATAAAAAGAGTCTTGGTATTGGTAATCCTCAACTTTACCGCACAATTTTCTCCTTCCTTCACCTTTTCTGTCTTCTTCTTATTTTGTTCCAAAGGTCAGTTCAGTTTTTGTTTTTCAAATTCTTAGAATATAGGCAATCTCATTAATTGGCAAGCTCAGTTTTTTTATTTTATTTTAATGACAAATATAAAGATAACGTTTTTTTTGGTAACAGTAACGGGTGATGGGCAATAGGCGGGGAAGGGAAGGGGGACGACGAGGAGGAGGAAAGGAGGATTCACGTGGGCATGTGTGTGTTTGAATGTTGGATTTAGTATTACTGTACACATTTTATTTTAGAAATTTGCGTCATATATTAAATTAGATTGGGACTTGGCTTTGAAAATGTCCGAAGGCCAAGTTGAAGCTATTATAAGGTTGAGAGCAGCAGCAGCAGCCATTGGGACGAGGCATCCATCAGCCATCCTCCGCCATCAATTCCCTATGTCATCCGATGCTCGTGCCTCCAATGCTCAGAACACCACCCTAACCCTGACCCTGCCCCTTCACATGAAGAAGAGTAAGCCAATATGTTGTATCCTCTTCTAAATATAAAATAGTATTTAGGTTACCATCTAGTTTTTGCTAGAACCAAAAATATTTCAATTATATCATATATATATATATATATATTCAACCTTTATCTTATTTTTGCAAGAGGTGAACATTAGGTGTCTTAGTGTGTATGCTTTTCATTAGTATCATTCAATAACTCAAAAAGATATTTATCTCCAAATGAACATTTTCTAACGATTGGTGCATATCATGTCAAGATCAATCCTCTTGCATCAGTTACATTTCCACAAGCGGGGCGGCAATTAAAGTGCTTTATTTACAAGTAACTTCTCAATTTAGTTTAAAGAATTTTTTTTTTCCCATTCTCGATGGAAGATAAAATTTATAAAATGCACTTATTTTTTGTGCTAAAAGTTTTTCATTGATTGCATTTAAGTTAATAATTAAAAATATTTATTCTCATATCAATCATAAAAAAGTGTTTAAATACAACAAAATGAATGCATTTGATGAACTTCACTATATACTTTAGGACGTATAAAAAACCCTAGCTTGGAAGATTTATGCTCGTCCTTGTTATCTATTCTAAAAGGAATGTATCCAATAAAAATGTAGCAGTTTGCTTTTATGCTTAAAATAGTTATATCGATGCCTCAAAATTATTGCTCCTATAAAGATTAGAAATAAAAATATACATACATACATACATATATTAAATTGTAATTTATGAGAGCATGTGATTATTATTTTTTAAGTGAGCATCAAGTATGGACAATAACTCACATACTATATCTGTATGTAAGGTAAATATGCATCAAAGTAAATATGAATGTAAAACTTATTCTAAAAAAATTTGAATTAAATCATAGAAAATAGTATGAGGGTGATTTTTATATTATACACATCTAGTTGTATGGAAACAAAAATGAGGAAACGATATTTTTTTTAAAAAATAAGAAATAAAAATATGGGATAAAGTGTAAATTAAAAAAAAATATATAGGGTTTTTCTTCTGTAAATATAATTTTTAATATAAAAAATTATAAAAAAATAGTTCAAATATAATACAAACAAATATAAACAATAAACATAAATTTCATAATGCATTCAAATAAACATAAAGTCCACAATATATTCAAACAACCATAAATAATATTTATAAAGTTCTATCATCCTTACAATAACATAATAATTAAAAACAAACAATAAATTTAAAAAATAAAATCAAACATAATACAATTTATAAAAGTTTATCCAGCTTATCATTCTCTATCTATATATATAAACTGATTAACATCTTCATCAAAGAGTACAAACTCTAACTCTGGTTCATTTAGGGAGATATTAGCAAACTTGAGAATACCTACATCTTCTATATTCACAAATTCATCTCCATTTACATCCCATATATTTGTCTTTTCATAATATTGAGAGGTGCCCCTTGATAAAAAAAACAAAGATTGTTACGAATAAAGCCCAAATTCTCTGTATGTTTTGGAGTTAATGTATTCATTCTAAATGAATAAACGAAGGAATAAGTACTCTAATTCTTTTCACAATAAGAGGAAGAAGTAGATTGTTCAACCACCTTGAAAACTAACTTTTGAAGCAAAGGAGCACATGAACCATAGCATGTCCACCACTTCTTAGGTTTCACATCATACCTCCTCATGATAGAATCTGAATTTCTTTGAGAGAAAAATCAACAAACTCATTATTAGCAATGGCATGCTCATCTTTATCAGGAAAAAGTCTCGTAAAACACTTAACTCTTTCTTTGGAAACTTCTCCGTTCATATGTAGAGGCGTTCTATCTTCTCTCTCTTGAAGTCATTTATCACTATAATACATTCAAAAGGGAAAATCAATAAAATTTCAAAAATAAAAAATAAGTAATACATAGAATATTGAATTAGAAAGGAATAAAGATTGAATTAGAAAATTATCTTAGGTTCAATGAATGAGCTAGACAATATAATAGAGTGCTATATTTTGTCCAACAAGCAAGAAGAATACAACGAATGACATGATAAAATGATGAAAAATCACTTGGTAGCTTTCATTCATGATCATAAATAAACTTTTTCATCTTGAAAATCATAACACATCTCATAAACCAAATGAAGGCGTGACTTGTTTGTATCACAAACTCTAATCATGTCATAAATAGGTGTTGTGAAATCAATAATGTAATTAATTTTTCCCACTAATCCTCATTCACAACAAATTCACGAACAAATCAAGCTTTTCCTTAGTTATCAGCTTGATATTATGACCATTCATCACTCATAACCATTGCTTCAAGTACACGTCTAAGAAATTTAAATCTTTTAAGCATAACAATAATAAAAGTAAATTGAGTGTCAGTAAGTAACTTCAAAAACTAAATTGACTCAACATCATTAATCTCATTAAATGATTCATTATAAAATTTTTGATAACCAAAACATTTTCATGCTTCAGTGATCAAATGACACTCATCATATGTCTCTTGATTATTTTCTAAATTCTTATCTTTATATATATTCTTTAAAGTAAGATTGAGTATATGAATAACATAAGAAGTCCAATAAATATGTGAAAACATACATTCGATGATTTCTCCTGCTCCCTTGCAATTAGTAGCATTATCAATAATGATCTCTACAACTTTTTGGTAACCAACTTCATCTATTATATCTTTCACCAAATTAGCAATAAATTGTTTATCTTTTACTTCACCTAACCAATTTACAACTTTAACAAACATAGGTTCATTTTGAAAAACAATCATAAAATTAATCAAGGGCCTTATTTGTGGATCACTCCAACTATTAGTAACAATGCTAACACCATTTTTCAATCAAGTGCTTTTAATAGGTTTCAACAATTTTTCAACATTTGCATTTTCTTGCTAAAATAATCTGGTTCTCAACTTATTATAAATCGGAGACACATAACCACCTAATGGATGTATAGCAACAAAGGAATAAGAACTCAAATAATAGCAATCGCAATTTATATTATAACATTTTAGCAATCACAACATTTAATTGTGTTCTAATTTGCATGTCAAAAGCTCTAGCAATAAGTGAATCAATGACTTTTCTCTCTCTCTTTCTCTCTAACTATTCTAAAACTCTTCGTTATTGTAAAACAAAAAAGATTTCAAAGAAACACTAGTTAATAAAGACACTTGCTTAGGTTGTAAATTTGATAGTCTTTCTGCAACTTCTCCTTTAACTTTTTTCATTTTAGCTATAATTTTAGGACTCATCATTTTACAACAAACAATCCCTTTTCCATTGATATTTAATAGATGAGCTCTAACCCTTGTGTATGTCTCAAATTTTTGTAAACCACAAAAGTTATAAGTCCATTACCAACTACACTCTCATTCTCCCATTTTCTCAATTCTAGTCACATATTTTTATAATGGACTATTTTCTTCATCTTTATTTTTTGATACAACATTGTTATTAGATCCTGAACTTGAAATTGAATAAGCCATATAATCTATTATTTAAATTAATAACTCAGTAAGTAAATGCACAAAAGCTCAGTAAGCAAATGCACCCCTTCTTTCTGTAAAAGAAATCAAAATAAATTAATAAATCTAGGATGCAAAATGTTAGTTAACCCAGAATTTATAAATTTAAAAATAATTAAACCCAACCCAAATTGAAACTTCTTACAAATCACTTGTGTTCTATTTATCCTTTGCATTGATATCCACTCATTTATTCATGCTAAATGCTTGCAATTAGTGTACAATACTTTTCGCATAGCAATGGCTCTCAAAGCCACCAATCGTTGGACACACAGTGATCAATCATAGAAATATTATTCAACAAAAGTAAATATTAGAAATTCATGAAGAAAAGCTCTCACTTGCCAAAAAAAAAATAATAATAATAATAAAAAAAAAAACCAGAGCATAAGGATCAAAAAACAAAAGAACATGGAAAGGGCCAATATCAAACCCACAATTAATTGCTCTAGGCTTGCTTTAGCATGCGGATTCCTATTTAATGTAACTTTTAAAGAGATCGATACTCCTATTTAATGGGTTCATTAATTTTTTTATCTAAAAAAATAAACCGAGCTATCTAGTAGGGTTTGGTATGATCTTAATAAAATGTCAGGATTAAATTTACATTAATTTGCTCCAAATGATTGAGATAACCAATCATTAATTATGTCGATTATTGTTGGACTATTCTAGTTTTGTCTTTGACAGAGCTTGTCTAATAAAATTAAATGATCAAAGTTAGTTAGTCCTTTTCTTTGTGATTATTCACTTATGGATAAGAGGGGAATGGGTTGTTTTTTTTACCAAAAATCCAAGTATTTGTTTTATTAATCCAATCGAAACTAATACTAAGGCAGATGGATGAAACTTTTAGAATTGCTATAACTCTGTTCTCATTAAATTATTGCTTTGTCTTAACGAAATTGTGGCTGCAATGCAATCAAATATAAGCTCAATTAAAGGGGGTTAATTTCATTTTCTTTTCCCAAATAAACAAACTATCTATCTATACATATTAATTAGCCATCGTTTTCAGGTTGATGTTCTAGTTGTAAGCTCCCAAATATAAATGCTTGCACATAAAAAGATAGAATTTTAGCAATTCATGACCGAATTGATGATTCCATTATGAGATGATGATATTTTATAAGAGATTATAAATATAATCTGATCAAGATTTTCCGAATTAAATGGTGGCTAACAGTATTATGAGATGATGATATTTTAAAATATAAATTATCTACAGATGAGCAGTAAGAAGCAGTTAGCAACGAGTGCGAGAGGGAACGACCGATGATTGCAAGAAGGAACGACGACCATGAGACTGAGGGTTGATTGATGGCGACATGAGCACTAAGCAACAAGAAGCAATCAGCGACGAGTGTGAGAGGAAACAACGACTAGAAGGAACAACCGAGAAAGGGGATGACAGCTGCGAGATTGAGGCTTGATTGACAGCGACACGAGCATCGAGCAAGTAAAAAGCAATCGACGAGGGAACGATGGCAGCAATCTTTAGGATTTGAAAACAGAAATAGATTTAGGGCTAAAATGCTGCGTGAATGTGAAGAAAACTAAAAAATAAGAGGTCCACTAGTCCAGAAAGATATGTTATATAATGGCTAGTTAGAGATGAAAGCAATTTCATCTCTAATTATAATTGGTCATCGGAAACGCGTTTTCAAACACATTTCCAACAATTTTATGTAATTTACAAAATGCTATTGAAATGTTTTGTAAATTATAAAAACGGCCCAAAAAGTATTTTGCGTTGTCTTTGACGTTTTAGAAATAAGAAATGCCTAAAAAATGTCAAAACGACATTTTTGAACTGTTTTAGTGTATCAGAGATATACATAATTATTTCTTATTTAAAAGACTTGATTCATTATTATTATAATATATCAAAATGAAAAAGAAGGGGACATTAATTTAGGGTAGGGTCTTAGAAGAAATTAAACATCAATCCCTAATCCAATGAAATGATCTAATTCCTTGTTCTTATTTGGGGGAAAAGACGTGGGGAATTAAAAAGGAAAACTTGCATAGTTGCAACATATATAAAATGAAAACACGAACATATCAACCTAGCAACAATTGACACCTTAGAAGTCACAAAGCTAGGAATTGAAGACACGTGGATGATATGCATGCAAATGCAGTTAATAAAATTTAGAATTCAGGAGGCTTGTAGACAATGAAACTGATGCACTGCACTTGACGCACGTTGTCGTATCCTATGACTCGGATGTAGGCATCTTTGTACTCCTTCTTGGCCTCCTCCACCTCCTTCAATACCTGCCCCGAGTCCGTGCACCCGAACATCGGCTGCTTCCACATGGTCCAGTACCGCCCGTCGTAGTATCCCGGCGACCTGTTGTTCTCCCGGTACACGAACCCGCCCTGCAGTTCACCCATCCAATACATATAATAATAATAATAATAATAATAATAATAATAATAATAATAATAATAATAACAATAAAGACTATAAATAGAAGTGACTGAATATATATATATATAGAGAGAGAGAGAGAGAGAGAGAGAGAGAGAGAGAGAGGGAGGGGGGGGGGGTGAGGGGTGTGATGTGTTGGAGCTAGAGATGTGTATGCCTTGCCTCGACGGAGAATTCCAAGCAAGGAATCCATTTCATGCGAAGAAGCTAGTCAACTTCCTTGCCCAATTGTTCATTGGAAAGAGAAGGAAGGTAAGACAGCGTCTCGAACTTCTTGAGCCCACGCGGAGGCCACACCTGCACTTAGCCAGCAAGCAACCTGGTTTGTTAATTAATGTGACGGGAAGGGGAAGGTCAAGGGTGGGTTCGAGTAGGTAGGTTGGTAGGTACCTTCATGCACTGGACTCTGCCGCCGTTGCTGGCAAGGGAGGTAATGTCGTTGTCGAGCTTGCGGGTGGCGGGCAAAGCGGACGACGATTTGAGGCCGGTGAAGGGAGCCACCATGGTGGCCTGAGCCGGGCTGGCCCAGTTCAAGGATGCAACTGCAGCATTTGAGATCATTAAGGAAGCCATGACTGATCTTCTTCTTCTTCTTCTTCTTACTTAACTTGCGAACTCAACCACCGCTGCTTGTGTGACTTTGTGTTTTATTTTAGAGAGAGCTGCTCTGCTGCTTGGCTCCAATATATATAACCAGAGGCAAACTCACTGTTGCCAAGCTACATCTTTACCATCTTCCCCCAGTTCAACGGTTCAAATTCGTCGGGTAAATGAGAGCTCATCTTTGGTCCATGAGTGGGCGACATTATAGCGTGGTGGCCACATAATTCTGGGAAATTTGGTTCGGACGCCTCATCGACAACAACCCTACCGTTGCGCCACGTGGCAATTACCCCCCATGGTCTTACTCTTTTATCTCTCTGCCCATCCACCAGAGGCCTCAATTACTAATCCCTCCAACTCCAATTCTTCGTCTTCTCTTCCTTCATTCCTCGCCCATCGATTTCCCCTGCTTGCTTCAACTAACACCTCTTATCTACTCTTCAAACCAAAACTCCTGATTCCTGCAACCTTCAATGCCCATTTTTGTGATGCTTTCATTGCTGCTTCTGATAACAACTTAATTAGTTTGAACTAAAATTAATGTTCTTCAATTTAATTTCGCATCGATCAAATCCAAAATCCAAGCCCACTGTAACTAACGTAACGCTTGTTCAACATTCAGTTCGGGCCACTGTATTTTGGTTCTCAAAAATCAATCAAAGCGTTGTATTTTTCACAACAATTCTTCTGTACGACTGTCGTGTCATTTTCACAGTCATTTAATCTATTTAATATACACGCATTGACACTATTCCATTACTTTTAATTAGTTGCAGCCATTTACAAACCCACTCAGATACCCAACCACCTTAGACTTTCCTTCGATTTGCCTTCTTGCCTGTTAATTAGATAATTTGATTGTCTTTCGATTAATCAATCCAAGTGTCTTTTTCGTAGTTTTATATCTAGTGCACAAACCCAAATATATAATTGCAAACAAACGATTTATAATATTAATAAACATGAGAGATATCACTTAATTATAGATGTTAGTTTAAAAGCTGAAAGAGCAATTCTATAGACTGAGATTTCTTTGATAAGAAGGGAGAGATATATGAGAATGAATACTTGGGAATTCAATACTATTTCATGAGTAAAAGTTTGCATACAATATATAAACTGAAAAATTAACCAAATAATAAAAAATCATGCCATGAGACACTACTAGATATAACCAAAAAACCAGATCCTATAAACTAGGAACATAAACTGGATTGATCCTATAAACTAGGAACAAAAACTACATGGACAATAGAGTGAGTTGTTGATTCTGATGCACATAAACAACACTTCTCCTTGCATTAGGAGCTGCAGACTACAAGTCTCTGCCTAAGAAGCTCAAATTTGTTTGCTGGTAACGACTTTGTGAAAATGTCCGCAAGCTGTTTTTCTGAACAGCAATAAACCAAACTCACATCCCTTTCTTTCTGCACTTCTCTTAAAAAGAATAGCTTAATCTTAAAATGTTTAATTTTTCTATGAAAAACTGGATTATGAGATATTGCAATTGCAGTCTGATTGTACACAAATACCTCTGTATTATTCAATTGCTTCATATGCAAATCACATAACAGTTTCCTCAGCCACAATGCTTGATTTACTGTTGCTGTAGCAGCAACAAATTCAGCTTCTATAGTAGATTGTGCCACGATTTCTTGCTTCTTGGAACACCAAGAAAACACACCTGATCCTAGATTGAAGCAATACCCAGATGTACTTTTCATATCATCCACAAATCCACTCCAATCACTATTAGGAAATCCCATTAATTTGAACTTTTGACACTTCTTGAATTTTATACCAAAGTTAATAGTCCATTTGATGTATCTAATGACCCTTTTTGCTGCTTTAAGATGCATTTCACTAGCACAATGCATAAATTGAGAGAGAATGCTTGCAGCAAAGAGAATATCTGGTTTGGTTGCAGTTAGATACATTAAACATCCAACCATCCTTCTAAAATAGCCTTCATCGATTTTGTCAATGCCATCCTCCTTACACAAACTTTCCTTCTGACTCATTGGTGTAGTCACTACTTTGCATTCCCCATGCAGAATTTTTTAAGTATCTCATTAGCATACTTTTTTTGACAAATGAAAACTTCCCTTTCATCTTCTTTGATCTCCATGCCAAGGAAATATGTTATTAAACCAAGATCTGTCATGTCAAAAACTAGCATCATCTCTTGCTTGAATTCATCAACAGTCTTGGCATTGTTACCTGTTACCAACAAATCATCCACATACAATGACAATGACACAAAAGTCATTATCTTTTTTCTAAACATAGAGAGTAACTTCTGATAGACTTTTTATAAAACCCAAGCTCAATAGGTGTTCATCTATCTTACCATACTAGGTTTTAGGTGCTTGTTTTAAGCCATAGAGAGCATTTTTTAGTAGGTAAATGATGAGGGAAATGCCTTCGGGCTCATAATTACCCCAATATCCCTAAAAATCAACCAATGATAGCAAAGACGGGTGTCTATTAGAGAACCAAGCCAAAGTCGCCATTAAGCCCAAATTCGGGATGGACACGTGGAAGAGCCGTCCCAACAGAATGACTGACAATCCTAATCTTTACTCAACGAGAACTTCTTGGCATTCTCAACCTCAACCATCACTCCAAAGTTCATGGGTGCCGGGATTATCCCGAGCCTCTTGGAAATCGATCACCATATCTATTTCACCGAAGACCATGGCTCCGCAATGGACAAAATCCTTATCCTGAAAGTTCAAAAGACAGTTTTCCAGTTCGCCAATAGAGGAAAGTCTGACAAGAATTCCTCTGACGCATTGAGGATATCTCTAATTCAAAATGAGAGGTCTTATCTTAACAAAATGGGGGAATCATCTTATAAATTCAAGCGACCAGGATAGGCAGGGAAATCTTTTTTCTTCGGCTTCTACTAAATACTCTAGTTTTTCATAACCATGTGAACTGACTTGAGCATCAGAGTGATCATGGGGGAGGGAGTTCTCATCCCTTTTTACAAGTACTTGGTCCGAGATAGAAGAGGGTGATCGGCTCTGCAACATCAGTAAACTTTGTCTTCATGGAATTCTTCAATGAATCCCTTTGGTTGCTCAACAAAGATCTCTTCCTGTAGTAGACCATTTAAGAAGGCAAATTTTACATCTAATTGGAACACTTTCCAATCATTTTGGGCTGCCATATCTAGTACTAGTCGAATGGTGTCCAATCTAGCAACTGGAGCAAACGTATCTATGTAATCAATTCGAAAAACTTGAGAAAACCCCTTGACAACAAGCCTTGCTTTGTGTTTATTGATGGAACCATCAGCATTGAGCTTGGTTCTAAACACTTATTTTACTCTAATAATTTTCTATCTTTTGTTCTGTCAACTAGCTCCCAAGTCTTGTGTTTTTTGATCATTGACAACTTCTCTTCCATTGCCTTCTTCCATTTCTGATTTTCAATGGCTTCTTCATAACTTGCAAGTTCACAAATAGCCACATTGCATCTTTGATAGATGTCATGAAATGGTCTTGTGCCACAGATTGGTAGATCTTCTTCCAATTCTTCTTGCAGTTGTTCAGGAGCATGCTCATCTGCTGTTTGGAAAGGAGAACTTGATTTTTGCTTGATTGTGGATGTCTCTTGTATCTAGTCCCAATTTCACTTCTTATCCTCATTGAAGGACACATCTTTACTGATAATTAACTTTCCCGTTTGAGGTTGATACACCCTGTAGGCTTTAGAAGAAGCACTGTAACCCACAAAGATACCTAATTCTGATCATTTGTTAAGTTTATCACGTTTGACCTGTGGAATATGAGAAAAAAAAACACAACCAAACACTCTAAGGAAATTGAGTGAAGGTTTATAGCCATACCATGCCTCAAATGGAGCTTTATCTTTCAATGCCTTGGTAGGCAATCTATTCTGCAAGAAAATTGTAGTACTTGCCGCCTTAACCCAAAATTTCTTTGGAAACTTTTTGTCATGAAGCATGCATCTGGTCATATGTATCTATTTCTTCTTTCACTCACTCCATTTTGTTGCGGACTATATGGAGTAGTGAGCTAATGTTCAATGCCTACTTCCTCACAAAACGAATTAAATTCTTCTGAGGTGTATTCCTTTCCATTATTTGATCTTAGAATTTAAATTCTGTGGCCACTTTGGTTTTCCACCATTTTCTTGAACTTCCAAAATACACCAGCCACTTTTGATTTGAATTTTAAGAAAAAAATCCAGCACAATCTTGTAAAATCATATGTGAAAGTAATGTAATACCTACTTTCAGTTAATGAAGGAGTTCTTTGAGGACCGAATACGTCTGTGTGTATTAGCTGCAACTTTTGAGTGGCTCTCCAAGTTGATTTTGGAAATGGTTTTCTGTTTTGCTTACCATATTGACAAGCATTATAGTTTGGTGAGTGATCTCCAAAGGCTGGTAACCCAATTGTGAGCTCCTTTCTTTTCAAGAGCTACATGCTTTGCAAGTGACAATGGCCAAGTCTCTTGTGCCATATCTCAGTGTTGCTGGTTTCGATGGGAAATGCAGTAGATTCTTCTTTGATGGGATCAAAAGAAAAACTTTTGCCCTTCATTCTCACTATGAGAATTTCTTGACTAGTGACGTCAAAAATATAATAGAAGCTATCTTCAAAAATCACTTTAAAACCTTTTTTAATCAATTGACCTGCACTTAACAAGTTTTGGTCAATTTCTAGTACATAGAGAACATCAGAAATTTTCTTTGGGCCTACATTGTTGGATATGGTGATTGTCCTTTACCCTTTGATAGAGATATAATCACCATTACCAATTCTTACTTTAGTAATATCAATTGGCCTCAAATCCCTGAAGAGTTCCTTGTCATTGGTCATGTGGTCGGTGCAACAGTTGTCAATTAGCCAACTCTTAGACGAACTACTGCTTACAAAGCAAGATGCCACAAACAGCTGATCTTCATCCTCTTGGTCTGTTACTTGGGCATCAACTTCATGCTGGTGCACATTTTCTTTGCAAATTACTGCTTCATGTCCAAGTTGGTTACACTTTGAACACTTAGCATTAGGTCTTCTCCAACATATAAATGGAGGATGACCTTTCTTTCCACAGTGCTTGCAAGGTGGATAGGATTTCTTCTGATTCCTATTCTTTCCTTTTGTTGTACTTGCTCCACTTTCTTCAAAATCGTTCTGATGCTTGGCTACCAACGTTCCCTCGATTGTTTTATCCTCCCTCATTAGTCTTCTTTGCTCTTGTTCTTGCAATGCATTAAGCAATTTTGCTAAGGAAATTTTTGACAAATCCTTGGTATTCTCCAAGGTAGTGATAGTAGCTTCATATTTTTCTGATACTGTAAGAAGAATTTTTTCTACAATTCTTGAATCAGAAAACTCAGATCCAAGAAGCCTCACCTTGTTTGCAATGCTAAGAAACTTGTCTGAGTAGTCTTTAATCGTCTCGGAGTCCTTCATTCTTTGAAGTTCAAATTCCCTAATCAAGTTCATGGCTTGTATCCCTTTGATTGTTTCATCTCCTTCGTATTTGGTCTTGAGATAATCCCATATCTCCTTTGTTGACTTCAGAGACATGATATGAGTAAAGATGGTGGATGAGACTGTAGCAAACAAGCAGGCCTTTGCCTTTGATTTCTTTGTCTTTTTTTTCCTTCTGAGTTTTGATCTGTGCCATGGTGGGATTGTTCGAAAGTGCAAGGACTTCATAGTCTACTTCTACTGCTTCCCAAAGATCCAAAGCATCCAAGTATGTCTCCATGCGTACTGCCCAAATCTAGTAGTTATCTCCGTCGAATATCGGTGGAGCAATTGAGGAGAAACTGGCTTCGACTTTCATGAGACGTGTCAAACTCTCACACAGATCCCTTAAGATGAGAGCTCTGATACCAATTGTTAGTTTAAAAACAGAAAGAGCAATTCTATAGACTGAGATTTCTTCTGATAAGAAGGGAGAGATATATGAGAATGAAAACTTGGGAATTCAATACTATTTCAAAAGTAAAAGTTTGCATATGATATATAAACTAAAAAATTAACCAAATAACCGAAAATCATGCCATGAGGCACTACTAGATATAAGAAAATAACCAAATCCTATAAACTAGGAACATAAACTTGACTGATCCTATAAACTAGGAATAGAAACTACGTGGATAGTAGAGTGAGTTGCTGATCCTGATGCACATAACCAATAATAAAGCATGCCAAAAATATTGTTCTTAAAATTTTTGTCACACCTCCTATCAAGTTTGTAGATTCAATACTTGAGTTTACGACATATAACCTCTGAAGATTCAACTACAACCTTCTTTGTTATAACTAACACTCGTTTGAAAGGAATTCGATCTTTTCACCTTCAATCACTTGTATGAAAAGAAGAGAAATAAGGGTGCGTTTGATAGGAATGGTGAAATTTGAGTGGAAAGAAAATGAATTCCAGGGAATTAAATTACAGGGAAAATAAATTTTTGAAAATTAGAAATTTAAACTATTTAATTGGTATAATTTTTTATCTAGAAAATAATGTTATTTTTCATTTTTTGGTGTTTGATTGGTAATATTTTCTATAGAATCTGGTCATTTTTCTAACATTTCGTGTTTGATGGACATTATTTTTCATAACAAATAACATATTTTTTTTATAAAATTTAATACTAAAAATATATTAAAAAATATTAAATCCTATAAAAAAAAAAAATTCACCGTGGATTGTCAAGGGAATTGTGCATCTAGCATTATCCTTATTGCAAAAGATGAAATTGAAAAAGCAGCGAAAAATACTATTTGTACAGAAGGATATTTACAGAATGCTTACAGAAATGATATATCGCGATATTTTGATCCCTGTTCATCTCCTTCTCCCTCTCTTCCCTTCCCTCGCCGCTGCAACCTCACCTGTCGCCATTCTTCGCGCCCGCCTGCTCTCGCCGCCGCCTCGCCTCAGCCGCTTCGCCTCGCCGCTGCAACCTCCGCCGCCTCGCCCTGTTGCCTCGCCTCGCCTCGCTGCCGCCGCCTGTCGCTAGGGCCAACAGTGTGAGAGGGAGAGCGAGAGAGAGACAAAGGGAGAGAGAGAGAGATGCAAGTGGGCATTTGGGTCATTAATTGCAAGGGCAAAATAAATATTTTGATTGTCCTATAAAATTTCTGTAGCATTTATTCTGTACAAATAGCATGACTCAAAAGCAACAAGGCAATATTTGCAGCTGAACTTGAGCAATTTATTCATTCTAATTTTTTATTGGATTTCATGCACATGGGTGGTCTTCTTCCTCCCAATTTTCTCCAATGCATTGGATGCACAACAGATGGTGGATAGCTCTCTCCTCATCTTCTCTATTTCCCTTACGTTAATTTTCAGTGCCCTGTAAGCGCAGTTCGTCCTTCTTCCCGATTTTGCACGCCCTCTGTTTCGTCTTTCTCGTTCCTTCTTCTTCCATTGTCTGTTAAATCCACTGCAAATATATACGCGATATATATATATATATATATACGTAAAGCAGCAAGGCGCACAACTTCTCATTTCTCTTGGCGTCGGCTTCGTTCTCGACTCTCTCGCATGTTGCTTCAATTGCCTGAAAAATCAGAGCTCCTCCCCGAGGAATTTGATTTCCTTGATTTGAAGGAAAACCTGAACACAAGTGGGAAATAGATTACCTGAAAAAAAATAACTATCAAACACTACACAACTAGAAAATTGGGTGGAAAAGATGTCTTTTCGTTAGAAAAAAATGGCTATCAAACAGGCCTTAATAGATTGAGAAACAAATAAAAGCTCAAATTTTTGTATAATAAATCAGATTGTTTTTGGCGCATATATATATATATACAGAGAGAGAGAGAGAGGTCAGTAAGTACAATATTTTTTAAAAGTTAGCTTGTACAAAAGAGTTTTGAGACTTTTGCTGAGTTTGCTCTTTAGATGTCTCATCTGTGCACATAGCATCGACATCGATAAGAATGGCTGAAGAAGCTGCTGCATTGCCATCCCAACAAACCTTTCAGCTTCCAAATCATCAAAAACCAATATTCTACTAATTTAAATACAGCATGATTTTTCTGTAAGCCCAGCGAAACGATTCATGTTCAAATGCTAGCGCTTACTTTTGCCTATTTTTTAGTAGAAAACATTTTTTAATTCTAATTTTGTTTTTTTTATTGAAAGTAGATTGAACCCCTCACGGTCTTAAACTTATGATAACACGCACGTGGTACAGAACACATCCCTTCTTGCTCCCAATGGCAATGGATGCCATTTTCTTTCTGAGCTGTAACGGTCTGCGACAAAGGTGGGCCAGGCCATGAGAAATTGCGTCGGTGCTTTTGGACCCACACACATTGATGGGTCAGATACACCGGAACGGCCCATGTGAGTGGCCCACCCAACAGTCAGCCACATGGGGTTGCTTGAAATTTAGGGAGTTAAAAAAAAAACAAAAAAGAGTATTTTGTTGGTTTTGGAATAATTTGAACACAGTGACAGGAGCTAAAAGATTACATGAAAATGAAAATTTTAAGTAACACAGTGTTATATACGATGAAAAGGAAATAAAAATAATAATGAGAATGAAAACCCTAAAGTTCAAAACACCACAAAAGAATTTATTAGTAATTAAAAGTCTTTAGAAGTACTCTCGCGTGGTTGTGACGTGGGTTGCACAACGCGTGGGTGTAGGTCTCAGAATCTCTGCTGTTTTGCAAAGCCAAGCTTTTCCTGCTTTTGGTGCTCCGCTCCACTCCACTCCACTCTACTGTCTAAAAAGACGACAGCAGCAGCAGCAAAAAGCAAATACTCCTTAACTCCACTGCTGCTGCTGCTCCTCTCTCTCTCTCTCTGGGTCTCTCCGTAGATGGAGGAAGGAAGGGGCTCAACCCTGGTTCATGTGCTGGTCGTGATCTTATGCTTAGTTGCCTTCGGTTTCGCCATTGCTGCTGAGCGCCGTAGAAGCATCGTAAAACCCTCTCTCTCTCTCTCTCTCTCTCTCTCTCTCTCTCTCTCTCTCTCTCTCTCCATTTACACACACACATGTACCCATACACGCACCTCCCAGCTGTGTATGTTCCTGATGTGTGCCCTAATTTACATGTCCATAGTTTGGAAGTGAAAAATTACATTTGGGTTTTATTGGTGAATTGGGGATTTTGTTCTCATAAAGTGGTTTCCACTCTTTTGAGGTCAGTGTTGCATCATTTGCTCCGTCATTTTTTCTGTTTTCTGCCAGATTGGGTTTTCAAGATTTGAGTGTCGAGTTCATGAATCTGATTTTTTTGGGTTTGGCTTTCCTATATGCGTAACTTCATCATTTTTCCCTATGAAATTGCTTGTCACTACTGTTTATTTTCTCGACTAGTGTACTTATTTCTCTCTGCTTGTAGGATTTCTATTAATTGTTTATAGTACCTTAGGATTGGTTTGTCTGCGTAGGCTTCAATGTGATTTGTCGGGTGTGCAACAAAGAATTGTCTTAAGATTCTGCTAATAAAGTGTAAAAAGGGTTCCAATAATTGTATGTATATAGAATTTTTATCGCTCCTTGTTTTTGGCAATTTGGCTTCTTTACCATGATATGATAGGCTCTGGCCACCCTGTGTAGTGTTATATTTTGTTAACTACTAGAACCTGAGGCTAAGATTGGGTTCTGACCAACTCACCTACTTTAGGGTTTTGTGTTCCCTCCAGACCAGAAATTTAATATCTTTTAAACCAAAAATCTAGGTCAATCTCAGACACTCTATGGCCTGCACCTACACAATGGTGATCTTGGGTTAATTCTAATACCATTTTTCATGGCTTGAGTACTTGTAATGAACCCAAAAACTTAAATTTTTAAGTTGTTCTACTTACTCTCTTATCCATAGTATAACATCCCCCACAGATTTAAGTTGCCATCACAGAGGGTTGGATCACCCAACCTACTCTCCTTTGAGGCCTTGGAAAACTGGAATTCATGTAGTGGGATTAAAGCTTGTGATAATATTAATGATAACTGTAAATTTCTCCCAGCGTGCCCCCCTATTAAGTCATTATCCAGATAGACCCAAACTTTTACACTCCCCAAGATCCTTACAGACAAACAATCTGTTATGAAGCCGAATGAATCAAAAGTTAATGGTATGACTGACAAGTACTCATCATGAGACATTTTTTTTAATGGCTTTTTGAAAAAGCTGTTCTTACACTCCTGACACCTCAAAACTTGAATACAAGCGTGTTGAATAACAAATTTCAAATGCCAAAATATCCAGATGCAACTGTAGAGATTTTGACTTTGCCAAGCAGTTATTTACCTTTTTTAGTTCATATAATACAGGTGTAGAAGTAGAAGAGCAAATACTTGTTACTAATAAACAGAGATAGCAAATCTCCACACACACAGTCAAAATCAAGTACTAATGATATCAACTATTCTGGCCGAGAGTATAAACACAACACAACAGATATTAAAAGCATAAACGAAACAAGAGGCACACGATTTATAGTGGTTCACCCCAAATAGGGGGCTACGTCCCTTTGAGCTCCGGTGAGAAGAGCTCACTCCACTATATATACTCAATCCGATTACAACCATACATGAAATCAAAACAAAAACAACCCTGGTTCTCTATACAAAATGCTCAGAATCACTAACAGATTAGGAGCTTACCTAGAATCAGAAACCAGATAACACATATGGACAAGAGGAAGACGAAACCGTACAGAGATTTACAGAGAGAGAGAGAGAGAGAGAGTAAAAAACCCTAAATGACAACTCTCGGCCAAACCCCTTTTTTCTTTCGTCTTCCCGATCAAATCAACAATCTTGAGGCGAGTGATAAATAATCCAACTGGACGACTGAGATGGCACATGATAAAGGAAGCAGCAACGGTTCGGATGAAATCGTGCAAGAGAAACAGCTGCAGGCTACGTGACAAAAGCCAAAAGCCAAAGGGCTTGGGCTGGGCCAATGGTGGCTGCCAAATGGCCATCCAGTGGGCGCCCAAATGGGCAGCCCACGGTTGTCAAATGGCCCCCCAACCTTTGAGCCTCATTTGGTGTTTCACAAAAAATATAACAATACTCAACCTGTTTTTGAAATGAACCACAAACATTCTCACCCACATTCTCAGATGCATATGAAAGATCCCAAGGATTTAGAATTAATCATTTTAACACTAGTTTGAAATTAATAAAGATCTATTATAACAAGACTTTATGTTGGACAATAATGAGATTCGGAGACAGGTATATTTACTAATATTTGAACAAAAAACCTTAAACATTTAGAGATAAACTGATATAATTGTATAAAACAACTACATATTTAGGTAAAAAAAAGAAAAATGAAACACCTGCATATGAATAATCCTCTCTGTACTTGGTTTATTCTCACCAACAATTTGAAAAATCCTTGTACATTACAAAATGGAGACATTTATACTGATATCCATCCCCTTCACACCATTTTGTTGGAGGGGAAAAGAGTCCAGTGACCCCATTTAGTGCTTCTCCCAATTGCTATTATAAACCTGATGTTGAAGAGAGTGGGTATGCTTGTACAGAAAAGGGGGTATGCCTCTACTCTTCCTTTAAAAGAGAGAAAGAAATCCAATATCTCTTTTAATCAAGAAATACATGGAGTAACTCCTGATATGGCAGTAAAATCAAGCTGCGTAGGTGGATTGACTCATCAAGTTAGCACTCAAATAGGATCTGCACAAGGAAATGCACTTGCCATTTGTTATTAGTGGCATCCCAAAAACGTTTGGGTCAAAATATGCTTTTCAAATTTAAGTGCTGAATAAGTGGATACTGCCAAGAGACGCTGTACACAAAAAGGAAGAGACTCATAGAATGTATCCGTACATATCGATTTGAAAAGAATCAACAGAAAAGAAAGAATCGAATAACATGATGGGTTTTGTTCTGTTGTTACATAGGCAAGATTATATTGGTCCACATATACTTGTGTTATCTCTCATTTTGTTTTCTTTGGGGCTTGCTATTGGATCTCAGGCTTGCTTCCTTCTGTTAAGGGATTTGAATCCCTCAAAACTTACTACCAGGCTAACCTCCTCCTTCAGTTGTATTATGAATTTGAGTAAGTTACACTTGACACCCCTGAGGTTTCATGAAATTACGATTGTAAGCCCCTCATTTTAGAAATTACACTGACCCACCCCCCTTTGATAAATGGACATTAGGAAATTTGTTGAAATATATAAAATGTCGAGATACACCCGTATAACGTAAATCTAAAACAGGGGGTAATATGATACAACTTCTGACAGTAGGAGCAGTCAATGAAATTTTTGGAACGTGAGGAGTACTCCTTGTATTTATATCTAACCTGAAGTGTGCACATTGTATTTTACCCTTATGATTTATATTCCTAAGTTTTAGTCTAAGTTTTGATCATTTTGAATTTTGATATCTCCCTTTAGTTGTTGATGGTGTTAATTGTTTTATTCTTTTCATGATGACTTCCATTCTTCATGTGCCAACTTTTATCTCAATGAATCTATGAGTCTCAAGATATTCTGAATTTCCAATTCTGATGGTGAAATTAGGCAACTGCTGATCAGTTCAATGCCCCGTGTAAGGACTTGCTTTGAAAATATCATAATTAAAAATAGATACGAGAAAGAGTAGAAATTCAGCAAAGAGATCAAATAACCACTTGAATTAATATTTAACATACCAATGATGTGGATGATGTTGGATCAAGCACTTGCTGTTATGGTTCTAGTGCCATACTTTGATGGTAACATGGCTGCACTGGGCCCTCTGTCACAGGGCAGATGCTCTGCATCCCCCTTAATAAAAATAAAAAATAAAGCAATAGCCCCATTGGAATAAAACTAGTGGCCTAAACCTCAAATCCTAAACCAACTGCAAAAAGAAAATACACTTGTTAGATTGACTGCCTGCTTCTATTCCAAAAAGCAATTGCTGTTTTGCTACTAAAATCTCTTACATTCTATATCAGCTCCAAATGCCGCATTTTGATTTTGACTTGAACTGCACCCGGCCTCCACCAGCTGGCATCACTACCTATGCGTAGGCTAATAAAAGATTAATTATGAACAGTCCAGGCAATTTACACTACACTATTTGGTCTTTTGTTCCTACTTGTTTCCACTGTGTTTGTACTTTGGTTTTTATCCGTCTGGTTTTTGTGCCTTTCCTATTGGATGGGCTTCTGTTGGCTTGTTCCTCCAATCCTACTAATTCATGTTGATTATCTGAAACTACTTCCCTTTTTGTCATGAGAAACTCCTCACAACTCACTGGCCTCTTGTAGAATTTTTTTTACCCACCGTTCCATCAAATAGAAGTCCATGTCATTTGCAATGTGTTGATAGAACTCTCTTTTTAGTGTTTTTCTCTAGTGTGTGCACCTTTGCAGGTGGCCCTTCTTTTCACTTATCTGTTTGACAGTAATAAATGTCTGAAACTACTTTCCTTTTGCAGAGGTGAAACTCCTCACTACCTGTCGTCGTTGGCTTAATTGTTATAATTCCTATTCCAGAGCCTTGTGATACTTGTTCTATGGCTTCTTTATTACTTAACGTGTGGCATTGTTTTGAGGATTGTCATTCCATATGTAGCATTTCTGTTGGTTCCAATGATCATATTCAGGTGTAGATACTGTCAAACGTTCATACATATTAATTATAGAAAATTATATCTATTTATTGGATTAATTAGTTAGTATGTCAGTTGCAATCCGGATACATTGGTGTGTTGGGGGGCGGGGGTATGTATAATCGTGAATAGTAATAAGTATGTATAATCAGGAATAGTACTAAACAAACAGAATGCATAATTGTCAAATAAAATGACATAGTGGCTCACAACAATGGCGGTGGTACATCAGATGATTCTGTATATGTCTTATATATAAAGCTTTGACAAGTATCATTTTGCCTAATTGGTTTCTGCAAGATTAGGCATGTGGTCCTTATTCCTGTTTGACTTTTGGTAATCTTTGATTTAATTTTGATACTTATTAAGTCTGGCTTGGGTTAATCTGGATACTTGTTAAGTCTGACTTTGACAAGCATAACAAGCCTATGCTTGGCACGCACTCCTGTAGTTTTAGATACTGCCACTAGATTGTTATGAGCTTTGTATCTTGAAACATGGTTGTCAAAGTTGGGACCCTATGTACAATCTGTGGAGGGTTCTTCTAGATCAGATTAAGAATCATAACATCTTATTAGAAGAGGAATATAAGTCTGAAAATTATATAAAATATAGTATATACTTCAAAATATATGAAGAGTACTGTATGCCTAAATTATGCAACAAAAAGTAATAAAGATATCATGAAAATAGATAAAGTTTAATTTTTTTTATCCATGAAAACAGAGACAAAAAACATAACAATAGTTTGTACGACACTCGTTAATGTTTGAAGGAAGAACAATTGCTGCAGCAGTCAGCAGGAACAAAGAAGAAAAAAACTAGAAAAAGGTATGGAAAGACGAACAAGAGCAGCAGTTGCTAGGAAGAAATGATGTTACAGCAGCAGAAGTAAGAAGAATAAGTTCTATTTCTGCTGCACTTGCAAAGAAACATACCTATACATGGTTTCCTGTTAATCAGAGGCAACAATTGCTGCAAAAAAAAAATTGCTGCAGCAGTAAAGAAGAGACATGATATTCTGGTAATGCAGCGCCAGCAAAGAAACATACTTGTACTGGTCTCCTCTTGGCCTGAGGCAGTCTGGCAATGGAGTGACTTGAGGATGCCCCCAAGTTTTGCAAACCCTTAATTGGGGTGATGAATGTTTTGGTTAAAATGCCCACAAGCCAAATGAGTAAATAGGGCATATATTTTCTGCCAAAAATGTGGCTTAAGTAGGACTGTAAGATGGGGATCCTAGTATCCTACACTCCTAGTATCCTACACTGAGCCTAAAAAATATGATTCTCTTTGCGATCTGGTCTGATCCATAAAATGGATCTTGGGACCATAGAATCCCATGAATTGGTTGGGATTTTGATAGCTGTGTCTTGGAGTACACATCTGGCCTAATTTATTGGCATATTGTACATATAAGAATACATCCTCTCATGCACCATACTTACTCAAATAACATGCTACCTCTTTAAAGTCTGTTAAAAGGAGAGGTTGATACTTGCCTATTGCTCGTTCTGCCAGATTTAATGACTCAATCCCACATCTAGGGAGGTTAGGGATATATTACTTTGTCCTAGTTACCTTTAGCACTTTGGCGTGAGAATCTGTGGTTTGTGCATATTTTCCCCTAGAATGGAAGATACAATCTTACTTACCGGCTAAGAGTGCTCATCCAATCCAACCAAACTGGATTGGACTTGGATTGGATCAGGCCGGACTGGGAGTGGGATTCTTAGGAATCTTGGACCAAAGACTGAACCGATATGGGTCAGGATCAGATTGGATGGTCCTTAACGGTCCAGTATATACATTACATATATTTTTTCCTATTTTCAGTTTTTGAATATAAAATTTTAAAAAAATATGCATATGTATTTTTATATATAATCTAAACAAGAATTTTCTTAAGAAAAAACATCTAAATAAGAATCAACATTCAACAATCAACATATGCAACATTCTAAATTAATTTAATTAACATCTAACTTCATGAAACAAATTAAACAATCACCAAATTCAACATTTAATTTAATATCAAACTTCACAAAACAAAAACAAGATATAGCGTTTAACATTTTTTCAACATTTTCAAAATATAGCATTCAACTTAAGACCGGCTAGATTAGACTGAAAGACCGGCTGGTGCCTTTTGGCAGACTGAGAACTAGACCTCTTAGCAGCCAGTCTTAGACTGGCCCGAAATTTGAACACCCCTATACAATAAACAACAATTCATGGGTATGGACAAATTTTGAGATGATTTTGTATCCTGTTAATTATGGTATACTTGGGATGAATTATAATGCCAATCATTCATGTGATTTCTTAGACTTAATTATTTGCAGTGATAATACTTTTTTTTTCTCAATGGCAGGGGACTTTACACAAAGACGAGGGTTCGAATGCCACATACTGTATCTATAGCTCTGACGTCGCTACGGGATATGGGGTGGGAGCATTCTTATTTCTTCTCTCTAGCGAGTCACTGCTTATGGGTGTGACAAAGTGCATGTGTTTTGGAAGACCTTTAGTGCCGGGTGCAAATCGAGCGTGGACTATTATTTATTTTGTGTCATCATGGTAAGCTAATTATGTGATATCCCTGAGTATTCCCCAAACCTAAAGTAGGGAGCTTCATTTAAAATCTTGATGCGACAGAGTGCGTCTATAACAATGTCTAAACCTAAGTTTAACCATTTTCAAAATTTTCTATCCTGCAGGTTGACTTTTCTGGTAGCAGAAGCATGTCTTGTTGCAGGCGCGAAGAGGAATGCCTATCACACCAAGTACCGGGATATGATTTACGCACATGACTTCTCTTGTGAAACGCTTAGGAAAGGTGTTTTCATCTCAGGCGCTGTGTTTGTTGTTACAACGATGATTCTCAACGTATACTACTACATGTACTTCACCAAGGCGACATCTCAGGCAGTTCGGAAGGCTAATCGTGCAAGCTCTACTGTTGGAATGACTGGGTATGCATAGACTTCTTGTCAAATGCATTATATGGGGCTGATTTTTGCTGCTTTAGGATAAACATTACCAGGAGGATACCTTTATGATTGTGCATTGCAATGGCAATTTGAATGCATACCAATGTGAGAATTACTTAAAACCTGCTGCAATGGTTGGCTGTTTATGAAAGGTGAGTTGTAAGTTGCACTAGTATTTCGAGCAGAATGAGAATGTATTTTAATGCTCTACAATATGATCTCTCAAGCCTATATGTATCTTTTCCAACACGTGGTGCGTAATTAACAATTTTCACTCACAGAGTATTGTCATCCTATCATCAATTTGGGGGTTTTAAGGTTGAAATCTTAATTGGGAAACGATATCTTTATGGAGTTTTCTGCAAGCATGTGTTTTAATAATGTGATAGTAAAAATCATTTTAATGAGGGTGATTTTTTTTTCTTTTTGTTATTTGTTGTCATTAATATACCGCATCAGTAATAGTGTGTATTATTTTTAATAATTTTTGTTTATATGTAGTTACCTTTTTAAGCCACGCCGCCGCATTTCAATGGTGGTAGTAGTAATGTGTCAACATTTTGGGTAAATCACACTAAAAGGTTGCCAAATTTTGATGTCTTTCGTAACGTGGTTGCTAAATTTTATTTTTTTGTAAAGTGATTATAAAAATTTAAAATATTTTGTAATTTGGTCATATTTAAGATTTTTTAGTGTGCACTCATCGGAGTTCTGTTGTGGCAATGACGTGACAAACAGTTAAAGTCAAATGGTGAATGTACAAAATTACCAATGACAATGGGTCATGTGGCATAGACCCATTATCTCCACCAAAGCAATTATTTCTCTCTCTTTGTCTCCCTCTTCTTGCCAGCGTTTGCTACTGTCCCTTTCTGGTTATCAATCGCCTCCGACGTTGTTGCTGTCTCAATCGTCGTTCGTTGTTGCCTCTATCGTCGTTTGTTGCGGTCGCTATTAATGCTTTTGCTTAGGTAGTCGTTGCTTCACGTGCCTATCTCGTTAGTCATCGCTGCTTCACTATTGTCTCTGTCTCCGATTGCTTTAATCACACATGGAGAAGAAAGAAAGAAGGGGTCGTCATCGTTCGCCACCATCGCCACCTCCATCCCAGTTCGTTGTCGTTGCCATCAACGCTTCTACTTCACTCGCAGGTCATTGTTGCCTCCAGTCACCTGCTTTTTCATCGTCGCCTCAGACTATTTCGATCATGCATGGAGAAGAAAGAGAGAGGGGAAAGAGAATAGATTTGGTGGGAATTGGGGGAGGGGGTGCCACATGGCGCATTTTCATTGGCAATTTTGTATACTTAACATTTGACTTTTATTGTTTGTCATATCATTGTCACGCCAGCATCACGTCATTATCACGACAGGAGCTCCGGTGAGTGCACATCAGAAAATCTTAAGTGTAACCAAATTACAAAATATTTCAAATTTTTGTAATCACTTTACAAATAATTAAACTTTAGTGACTACATTGCAAAAGACACCAAAATTTAGTGAACTTTGATGTGATTTACCCTCAACATTTTCGGATGGAATGTGGTAAGCCTGCCACCCGCCGCTGAATGGCTTGGCCTTGCACTTCCTCTGAGAGGCACCAAGCTTGGGCTTCGCAGCAATGTTTTGCGTTCAGTCACCCATTCATTTTTGGTTGAATATCCAGTGACGTGAGTAGGGGCATTATATATTGCCTTTAATTTTATATAAGTTCTGAACTGGTAATATACATATGAGAAAATCTCCAGTCACTGGAGACACTGGCATTAGCAACTCTACCTTTAAACATGTAGATGACTTAAACAGTCAGTCACTCAAACAATTGTTAGATGTCATGTGCAGGACCGATACTTGAAATTTCAGTGCAAGAAGTAATGCCAAGGAAGCTTATACTGGGTGGTGCATGCTTCTTGCCCGTGTAATACGTTCGGCAGGCATTTGATAAATAGAATGGGATACGGGCTACCATCTGTTTGATAAAGATCTTCAGAGAAGATGACATATATACATATATGTGGAGAGAGGGCATGTCATGGCAAGTATGAAAACATTATCATTTGTTTTTATTCTAATATTTTTTCCCCATTGAACCTCTTGAATGGTGTAGGCCATTAGGGGTGGGACACTCATACTGGGGGAGGGGCGATCAGATCTCCAATGTGTGGCCTATTTTAGAGAACCAAAATGCCAATTGACTCTCTGAGAGAGAGAGAGAGAGAGAGAGAGAGAGAGAGAGAGAGAGAGTTAATGCCAAGGAGAAAAAGGCAAAGAGGGCATAAAGGAAACTCACAAGGTCAGGGAGAAAGTAGAAAAAGGCAAAACTATGGGATTAGTTGGGCAAAGACAGTAGCAAAAGGCAAGCTCAGAGATTTAATGTGGCAGCAGAAAAGGGCAAAGTGGGATGGTAGAAGACACCCAGACCATAACAAATTGAAGGAACTAAGCTTATACCTTATAGGGTTTCAACTTTACTGCATCCGGAAGATCAGACACAGGCCTTTTTTAGGGCACAGTCACAGACAGACCCAAACAAAACCTACTTTTCTTAAAAGGCCTTTTCGGGCGAATCCAATCTCCCCACCATATTTTTGAATTTGGCTCATCCCTTTGCCCTTTTTTAACACCACTGTCCAAGAAGAGTTCAAACTTTCATAAAAAAAGTATAATATAATAAATCAAATTTGTTTAAGAAAAAACCCTAAATTGGCTTGGGTTATGTTTATTATGGGTTCATAAACAAACAAGAATGGCCTGGGCTGTGATTTGGTTTGAATAACGGAAGTGCCACAGCAGCGGGAGGAGGAGGAGGAGGAGGTGGACCCCAGTTGGTTTTATTTGGAAACATAAATGTACTAGCACTGACTGCAGTCAGCGTGATGATTGGTCTCGTGAGTGTACATTGACATGACGTTTCCTTCAACATTTGATCCCAAACCCAACTACCCCCACCACACTTGCCATTGCCGAAATTCATTCCCAAACCCCTTTTTAGAAAATGCTATTTATACAAAAATACTTTTACAGGTAAATTTATAGAATGATAATCTCATAATTAATTGAGAACTCATCACAATAAATTTGTGATATTCTCTTATCTTTTCTTTTCTCATTTTTTTTCTCCCTTCTTTCCCTTTTAGCACGGCCTCTCATAACTTTCATCTTGTGGCTGCCTCTGCTTTTGTCTCGTCACTTGCTGCTACCTCACCCTTGTCGTTGGCCACCGTCGCTGTCTCGCACTCACTTCTCGACTCCAACTTTTGCTTTGCCTGGCTGACGCCTTGCCTCTCGCCTGGCTAACCACTGCCACTTGCTGCATCCTTGTTTGGCCTTTTTGCCTCTTACGACGGCAATCGACAGGCAAGAGGAGAGGCGGTGGTCGACTAGGCAATAGATGAGGCGTCGATCGTCAACCAAGTGAGGCATTGACAGGCAACGAGCAGCGAGCTGCAAGGGCAAGGTAGGCTATGATGGGCGACGAATGCAAGGCAGTGATCCGCGACGGATGGTGTTGAAGGGGGAGGAGAGGAGAGAAAAGATAAAAATAAGTAAAATGGTTATTAAGATAAGAGAGAAGGGACAAAATAATCTTTTCAACTTACCTATAAACCTACATGTAAATGGCCTTCTATACAAACAACATGATGCAACCCCTTTTACATACATAAATTTCAAAATAAAACCACCAAAATGGCAATAAATATAACTAGTAATAATATAATATAGTCCCAAAACTGCCGCTATGGGTATTATTAAGCTTGAAAACGAAAAATAAAAAAGGTCAAAATTAACAAAAATACTGTCGCCCAGTACACTGATTCCGTATCCGTTAAAAGAATTAAACGATGGCAGAGGGACAATAATTGGCATTCCAAAGGAAGTCACAAGATTTACATCAAAATTGCAAAACCCCACTGTACGGACGCTATTTTGAAGAGATTTATAAAACAAAAACAACAAAAAAAAACCCCACCCTTGTTAATTTCGCCGAGTTTTTATGGTCTTGCAAATTACAGCGGTGGCAACCCAACACAATACTCTGACACTGCGAGATTCGCGGCGGCGTTCTTAAGCCTCGATCGCCCATCTCATCTCATGCATATGTCTATGTCCCCTTCTTAATTTAATCGAATCGTATGATATATACATATATATACATGTACATATATATATATATCACATTTTCATGTGTATGCTACCCAATACCCATTGTCCATACCCATTGTCCATACTTTATATATTCTTCTTCCCTCACCGACATGCAGTGATGCATATTTGGACGTTGCCATGCCATGCCATCCTTTTCAGGCAATGGCATTCCTGTAATTTGGATTAACAAAAAGAGGCGCAAAAGTAATATCATATTTGAATGATATTAAAAATTAAGTGATTATAACTATTCAAATTGTAACCCCAAAATATGGAGTTTGGATTTTTAATTTTTGTGATCCTTAAATATATTTAAGTTAAAAACCATGAATTTAAGCTAACTTATAGAAGAAAAATTGTATGAAAAATAATATAGTTTTTGTTTTGTATTCAAAATTTATGAATTAATTTTTCATCATATAAAAATGCCAACTTTTAAGAAGGTACAGTGCTGATTGATTCATTCTTGTGAAGTAGGTCCGTGCTGGCCCTGGCGCTCTCTCTCTCTCTTAATCTGCGCCTATAATAAATAGCCGTCAATATATTAGTTTACTGATAGATTTCAATCTAGAGAGAGAGAGAGAGAGAGAGAGGAACCATGTAGGGCTGCCAAAAGAGGAAGAAGAACCAAAAAGTTTTCGAGACTTTTTCCATCTCAAGAAAAGCTGGAAAAGGCCAATAGAGGAGTCAGCAGCCAGATTTGTGGTGAACTTTTATGTAGGAACACCGGCGATGAAGCTTCCCAGCGGCCGCAACCTCATGTCTTCTTCTCTACTACTCTTGCTGCTCCTCATAGTCTCGGCCTGGATTTGCTGCGACTTCGGAGCAGCCGCCATAAGGCTTACCCCACCAAATCCAAATGACTTCGCAAAGGTCAGAGAAAGCCAAGCAGGACTGTTTAAGCCCGGCACAACCAACAAGAACCAGGACGATTTGTTTCAGAAATACTTCAATGGAAGAACTTCATCAACTTCATCTTCATCTTCATCTTCCAGTTTCCAAGACAGCAAAAGAAGGGTGCCCAGTTGCCCAGATCCTCTCCACAACAAGTAGCATCGCATTATTTATTATATTATCTCTAATTTTGGGGATTATATTTTCATCTGTTTTGATCCAAAATACCCACGTTTTTCTCACTATATAGCGATACCATTCCCTTGTATTTGGGTAATATCCTGAGAAAACCGGGGGTATTCTGGTACTAAAACGGGCTTAAGAAGGGACGATATTTATGATCTGTATAGAAGCTGGGTTTTTTTGTTTCCATTTTGGAGTAAGGCTATAATATTGTTTGTATTGTTTGAATCTCTGTACCCATCCTCTTTTTGATGCTTTCCAGTTTCCGTTCTGTGTTGATGATAAGAGAAACGGACAAAAGTAGGAGAAAACAAGAGAGGCATAAGTGTAATTTTGTTGCCACCAGAGATTCATCATCTTCTTGATTTTCACCATTGGAGCTACAATATTGGATCAGATACTGACCCTTCATTAATCCATTGATCGGTCATCTCCGTTCTGGTTTTTGTTTGTTCTTTTCATGACACACCTTCGGTAAAACGACTCTTTTACTGTTGCATGCAGCCAGCCGTTACATCACCTAATTCCCATGAAAAGTAAATGCCATGCCTTCACAATCTTCTCTTTCTCCAAGATCTTAACTTGTTTGATTCATCTCAGCCATAGGATCGAAAAGTATTGTACATTTGGCTGACCCCATGTGAAGAATCAGTTGACTTTAATTGGTTCGTGAAAATAATATATAAAATAAAAAAAAGGATTGAAGAATGTATTAGACTGTTTTGTTAATTTTAATTCCTTCTTAACTAGATCACAAGTACTGTTAAGAAAGAGCAAAGTTAAAAGGGCTAAAATGGAGGATTTTGAATTCCTAGTTTATTAATTTTGAAGTAATTGATCAAGCAATGGCGCCCTGAAGCATTTGGGGATCAAACTTGGGCTTGGAGGTAGCTGGGAGAATTTATGCGTAGTATTGCTTGAACAGGTTCATCCAGCTGTACTACAGATGTCCCAATTAAATAATTATATAGCATTTTAATTTTCAGAAAAGAATAAGTATTGACTGGCGGCTTGTGTATTAAAATACATATATGTATGTATATAGATTGAGTATTTTCTATAAATTAAAAAAAGAAGAAAGAAGAAGAAGAAGAAGAAAACTGTCAAATAATTCATGAGTTGGCTAACTTCAATGTACACGAGTTGAAGAACCCACCAACATGACTGGACCAGTAGCAGTAGGTGGAATGTTTTGAAGTCTTCCAATATATATCATTAAAGATGGTCTAAGAGCGAGCAAGAGTAGGAGTATGAGTTGCTTGAGGAGATTAATTGATTATACATTCTGTCCTTTAATTAAAAGGACAAAAGGATGGACCAATTCTGAAGTTGGCATCCACAAACAGTAATCATGCATACTTCGCATGTAACGCATTCCCAGCTACCTCCCAACCATATCGTAGTTCCTTCAATAACTGAACCTATCAACATCAAATTGTATATTATTTTTAATTTTAAAATATTCTTATTGATTTATCATAAATAAATAGAGTATTTTGAAATATTTTATTAAAAATAAAATTAGTTTAGATAAAAAATAAAGTGTAATAAAGTTTTATTATTTAAAAATAAGGTTTATTTATTGCACTTTAATCATTGTTGGTTGACAATATTATCCATGTTAAAAAAACATTATTTGGGTGGTTTTATTTGCTTTGATCTATATTTAACAAATGAATAATGGTGAGAGTATTTGTTCAGATACAATAAGTATATTTTATTTTTAAATAAAATACAAATAAAAATGTATAGGGACACTTTTCAACTCATAACACATCATCTTTGTATTTCTTAATTTTATTTAACTTAATTATAGTACTTATCTTTAATATCTGTCAATTATTGAAAATATTGTATGCAGAAATCTTTTTATTTTTATGTAAGTTGAATGGACACACGTGAGTATCTTATGAATATTTATTATTTGATGGTAATAAAAATGTAAAATTAAGTATATTACTCAATAGGTATAAGTATTGTCTCAAATTAATACAAATATATATCAAGTATTAAAAGGGAATTAAATCTATTAGGCAATGGGCATGAATGATTATATATGAAACAAGCATAGGAAAGGGAACATGCATGGGGACAAAAGAAGTCCTTGGTCGATATCATTCGCAGCTACACAGGACACCTCGCGTTATATATAGGCTGAGTAGAGGAGATTTTGTACCATACCATAATGTTAGTTTTAAAAGTTATTATTTTTCAACTTAAAATTTATAATTCTCTTAGTCGCAGCAAAAGAACAACATATTGTTATTATGGAAGTTGCTCTTTCTCTCTATATACTTAAAATTAATTAATTACGAATAAGTTAAGAGGATAGTTGGTATCATCCTGAACATTTAAATAACTATAAATAAATGCATAAACGTGGTGCATTTTGTCATAACTTGGTTGACGAGTAGATTGATTAACCTATATATATGAAGTATTGGGTTTCTAAAATTGCTAATTTCTGGTTAAGAGAAGTACCCAAATTTTGACACACAGATTATTAGAGAATTTTCAAATAATTAGTTCGCATACGTTAATAATCAAATACGAATTTGGACCAAAAGATTGACTAATTAAATCTGAATACTTAAAAAGGAATAAACCATAAATAAAGAAGAAGCTTGATATCTGATTAATGTTAGGGGGAATATCGAACTGGAAAAGAACAGCAATTGACATTGAATTAGTTAACTAGATTGTCAAGTGGAGGGCATGCATGAGTTGGCCAGCGTGCATGCTCGTAAAAGTCTTTAAATGTCTCATTAAAGGCCCCCACTTAAATGATTCATCTACTCAAGTTGAAAGCATTAAATTAATTCATTGCTGTTCTTGGTACATAACTTGCTCCGGATCCTATCAAATCAAATTATATAACAATATCAAAGAAATTAAAAAAAAAAATATCTTTCTTAATTTCTAAGATCATTGACGAGAAGTGAAAACAGCTTGAGGGAGTTTGGTCCGCATTTGGTTTTCAGTATACTAGCTGCAGCAGCAGTGGTTAGTTCTAGGCTTCTAGCTAGCTTAGGTGTTTCTGGGTGTTTGGGCTTTGTTGAAGTTAGAAGGAGGAGAAAGAGGGAAAATTTAAGGGGAAAAAAAGAGGGAGAAAATGAAGGAAAATAGAGCAGGGAAATTAGGAAACCAAGGTGAGAAAGCACCACGTAATGCGCGGCGGAGGGTGGGTGGTGTTGGAATTTGTCGGCTAGCCATTTGGATTTGGAATCCAATTGATTTCCCATTGTCATATGTACTTATATATTGCATTTGCACCAATCATCAACACTCGCCCACCAAAGCATCCATCACTTCCCCTCCCTCAACTAATTAAAATATTACACTTACATGGGCAAACCACGTTGAAAAACGGGGGATGCTCTTTATTTAATAATGCATAAAATCAGTGCTCTTACCCCAACATTACTAATAATGGGCAAAGGGCGTTGAATAGGACATTGTTATTGAAAAATTAGTATAGGGTTTGATTAATTTTTTACATAGATTTTTTGGTAGGTTGAGTTGAGAGGTATCATGGGATGTGTAAGTTGATCTTCAAGTGTTATCATACAGACTGTTTAGAGCTTGTGACGAAGCTCTTGAAATTGACTTATAGTTCTTTTTATAAAAAAAAAAAAGAAAAGAAATTAAATTAAATGACTTCTTTTGTCTAGTAAAAAAAGAAAAAAAAAGTTTAAATGTCTTCAATTTAAAGTAGAGGAATCTAAGGCCCAATATCAATCATCAAGGCCCTCGAAGAGAGTGACATTTCGGGCTGTCGAGATGGAAATCAATAGGCCCGTGTTCAAATTAATGGTTTGGCTAGTCGCTTACTAGGCCCGAGGTTTCAGGCCAATAAAAAGTCCAAACCCAGAAACATCTATAGTTGTTTATCATAGAAAGAGGCTGGTTGCTTAATATGCATTGATTTTTTTACTAGTTTCGCAGTTATCCTAAATTCCTAATGACTATAGGTGATAGTTTTTTTAACAAGGTTATTTAGTAATAAAGATCTGATGGTCAATGCTCGGTTGATTGCTTTTGTGTCTTGACAATATTTTCTGAGTAATGTTGTCTTCTTTGCTAGCTCCATCCTAATTAACAACATAAACATTTTAGATTCTCAAATCAATTAAAGCTTTTTTTTCTTTGCTAATTATGAAATTAATACACATAAAAGAGATAGGAGGGGTAAACCCATACAAGCAATAACTGCACCAACGGTTTGGGCCACAGACAAAATAAAGACAGCAACACCAGAGGCAAAAAATCAAAGGGCTGGAACAGCACATTCAAGCGAAGAGAATTTGTTGGGGTGTAATACTTAACAAGTCCAAGGCAATGATGGTAAGATTGGATAAGTATAAAACTATCATAGGGTTCGAATTGCGATTGATAGATTTAAAGAGAGATCTAAACTCACTTATAGAAAGCCTGATAAAAAGATAACTCAAGTAAGTTTATCTTATTTTTGAGAAAAACGGGCATGGCCCAGTTGCTCAAAACAAGAATCAAGCCCAACCCATTTTGTTTTAAGCCCATTATTCTCCTTATCTTTGTCTAGCCTATTAACCCATCACTCATCTCTATTATCCCATTACTCAACTTATTTGATCTAACTTATTTGAAGTTGCTAGAGACTTGGTCGTCGCCATTCAAATCCATGTTTGTTTCTCTCATTGTAATACCCAGGAATGATTTGAGGATATAAACGGTATTTAGTAAAGAGCATAAATGGACTTTGTGGAAAATAAGACTATAGGGTACACTAACGCAACTTTGGACGATCGAATTAGTCAGAGGGAGTACCCTAGACCCTAGATAGCCAAGGAAAAAGATATAGTATCGACAAGTAATACGAGTTATGATTTTAGGCATCAAAAGAAGTTGGATCGGGAACGGTTCCCGGTACAGCTAAAAAGGCAATTGTGATTTAGGCTGAAATACCAAATTATCGTACGGGGCATCCGGGAAGTCAATAGAACCCCGAGGAAGTTCATATTTGACATATAGAGTAACCCTTCAGTAGTTTTTGGAAGAAACAAAAGGGTCTGTAGTCAAAACGAAGATTCGGGCCTAAGTGCAATTTTTTGAAATTGACAGAGGGAGATCGAAACGATATTTTTTCAGAATTTTAAAGAGAATGTTTTAGGATATTTCAAAGGGTTATAAAGGTCTTTAAAGAGAAGTTCAGTTTTTGAGCCAGGGGCAAAATCGTAATTTTTGAGGTTGGGGTAAAAGTGTAATTTACCTAAAAATTAGGGGCATTTGCACAATTAGTCCATTTTTCAAGGACTAAAATGCAATTAAAAATTAGCCCAGGGACCATGTTGAAAAGGGTCTAAGTGCAATTATCCAAAAGTTCGGGTCAAAGTGTAATTCTTGAAATCTTTTTACTAGGGGCATTTGGGAGATTCAAGAAAAAACTTCATAAATGACTTTAGAGATAAGGATGAAGTCTCATGATGACGTTAGAGATAAGATGAAAGCTCATGATGACTTTAAGGATAAGATTTGTATAAAATTTGATTGGATAAGAAAAGATTTGATTTGGATAACAATGATTGCAGAAGATCTTACAAGATTTTGGAATGATTATATAAAATATATTAGAAAATTTGGAATGATTATAGAAGATTTACAATGATTGCAGAGAATCTTAGAAGATTTTGGAATGATTACAAAAGATATTAGAAGATTTGGAATGATTATAGAATATTTACAATGATTGCAGAGAATCTTAGAAGATTTTGGAATGATTACAAAAGATATTAGAAGATTTGGAATGATTATAAAAGATTTACAATGATTGTAGAGAATCTTAGAAGATTTTTTGGAATGATTGCAAAAGATATCAAAATATTTGGAATGATTATAGAAAATCTTAGAAGATTTGGAATGATTGAAAAAGATTTTGAAAGATTTGAAATGATTGCAGAATATATATTTCTTGGTGGCTAAATTTCCTAAACATATAAATAGGGGCTCAAGGCTAAGGATTCTCTCATTCAAAGTTGTGATACATTTGTGCTAGACGAAAGTGCTTCGGGTTTAGTGGATAGAGGGTTTTTAAAGCATACGCGAGGCATTACACGCGTAGAGCACTTGGGCAGCGCGTGAGGACCTGTAAGGAGGTGGTTTGGTTAAAAGACTTGAGGAGTTGCACGAAAATTGAGGTTGGGCACAAGATTTGAGGTGTTCTGAGTTTCGTTCAAGGTGAGTGTTCGCCCCCAAAACTTGATTTATTGTGCTTGTTCTATCTGAACATATGGTGATTTCATGCAAAATAGTTTTGTGCATTAAAATGGTAACTGGTGACGGTTGGATTTATCAGGGAGGTTTGTCGCTAAACGTTTTGAACTGTGCATTGCATTTTATAAATGTTGTTTATACGATGCATTGAATTGTGAATTGTGGCATTGTCCTGAGTTTTATGTGTACGTATGGAATGTCAGCCTCGGATGTTGTCTGGATAGTGTAGCCATAATTCTCCAAGGGCGTGACAGAATAATAGGGGTATCTGATGCTGGTGTGCATGTTAGGATAGCCGCCTTGGTTTCCGTGCCAGACCGTTTGGTCAGGGAAGTTGCACTAGGACGACTAGGTGGTCCATACTGTGTTGTTCATGTGGGATGTCAGCCTAGGACGTTGTCTGGATAGTGTAGCCGTAATTCTCTAAGGGCGTGACGGAATAATAAGGGTATCTGATGCTAAGTGTGCATGTCAGGATAACCGCCTTGATTTCCGTGCCAGGCCGTTTGTCCAGGGAAGTTGTACTAGGACGATTAGGTGGTCCATGTGAAATTTTGGAGTTGGGATTGTATGGTGGTTCCTGGATGCTTAAGGTGGGAACGTATTCTGGTGAGATGCATTGGCAGCCCCATTTAAGCTAGAATCGCGTCGCGTCGTCGTGTCATCGAGTCGGTGTGGTGGCATAGCTTTTAGAGATTGCTCTTTTCCCGTGGTAGGGTTAAGCCCGTGGGAATTCTGTTAAGCTAGGGCTTATCGGGTATATTGGTTTATTTCATGTCTTGCATTATTCATGAAAAATGTGTTTTAAACTCTCACTTAGATGATTCATCATCTAATTTGGACTTTGTTCCTGGAATATTCAAACGTTCCAAGTGAAGGCAGTGGTGCAAAAGGGAAAGGGATCGTCGAGGAGTGACAGTGATTAGTGGATAGTTTACATTATGTCTTTTCAGTTATGTTATTTACTTTTGAAAACGTCATGTAAACATTGGTGCAACTTTATATATAAATAAAGTGGTTTCGGTTATAACCTGTTGAGGTTTCGATCTAGCTTCCACATTTGTGTTGGTGAACCTGTCTTGGTTTATTAATGATTCATAGTTGATATACTGAGAAGGTGTAACGGGATCTTCGGGGAATGGTTTTTGTGATGGGTTTTTATTTGAAAAAATTTTATCCCTAGAATCTTACGTTACGTTAACGCTCCCGGGAATTGGGGTGTTACACCCATTTTTTCTTCACCCTCATCTCATCTTTTCTGGATACCTAGGAAGCTTATCCTTATCTTTGTGAGAGGCTATCTAGTTCTTCGATGGTTATCTACATATATTGTGTTTATGGGGGTGGTTTTTTGAATGGGCCAAAAAATAGAGAGAGTGAGTGAGTGAGAGAGATAGTTGGAAAGGAGAAATCGAGTGTGGTTGTTGGTGTTCATTCTCGAGTTGGGGTTATTTTCTTTCGATTTGGGAAGATTCGGGTTCAATCTAAGACTGGTTTTGGGTTTTCCTTGGGACCAATTCTTGGCTTTACCTTAGTGGGTTTTGGACTAATCCATCTGACCTTTGAAGCCCCACTTTCTTCTTCTCCATTGTCGGCGATTTATCAGAGCACGATAGGGAGTTCTTTTGCTTTGTTTTTCGATTTATCGTTTTGGTTTTAACTCTTTGTTTTATCTTCTTTCTTTGATCTGATTTCGTGGTTTGTGGATTTTGCGAGATTTTTTCACTACAAATTGGTGTCAGAGCTTTGGTTCGATTTTGGGAGGTTTCGCAAAACCTTAACTCAGATTCAAAGATCGCCTGAGATTTCCTTGCTTCGTTCATATTAGGGCTCGTGAGACCCTTTGTTGGTCTCCCAACGTTGAGGTGCACTTGTGGGTGTGGCGCGTGAAACTTGAACCTCTGGTGGCCGGCGGAGTGTGGCTGCTCCAGGGACGAGGCGTGGTAACTCCAGTGACGACGCGTGGGACTCCGGTAGGTTTGAACAATGTGCTCAGATCAACGAACACGTCATTCCTACGTGGTTTGATTTCCTCATCTCTCTTTCATTTACAGATTGTAAAATCAATCCGCTCAATGAGAAATACTTTAACCCTGATTTAAATTTCAACAACTAGCAAGCCACCATGTGGGGGTGGCCATTAGGATTAAGGGTTAAATTGTGGTTGTAACCATTGTGTGTTGCTAAAACTAGGGTTAATTGTGATTATTTATTTTTATTAACTGTGTTTTTTTGTTTTATATGTGACTAAGTGGCAGTTTTATTTGTTGATTTCCTGTTTGTTTAGTTGCTGTTAAAATTATACCTTGAAACTTTACTTGCATTAGTCATCTTCCTTAGCCTAAGAATAAGTTTCGGTTGGCATCTAGAGGGTCTAAAAGTTGTGTGTATTTACAATCTAGAAAAGCTTACTTAAATTTGTTTCTTGTTGCAACTTATGTGCTTTGTGCATCTCATGGTTACATATCACTTTGAATTATGTGTATTTAATGGAAAATGTGATTTTGTAATTTGGTAACAAAAATGAAATAAATTTTGGTTCAACAAAAGGTTTCAAAAGCAATAATAATTCTTTTGATAAATTTGTCACTAATGAAGAAAAACAAGAAAATGATGAACTTGCATATACTTTTGTTATCTTGCATTTGTCTGACTTGATTTTACACAAAGTTGGTAAATATGATACTACTCAAAAACTTTGGAAAAAACTAAAGAAACTCTATTTAAGTCGGTCCACTCCTAACAAACTCTTCTTATTTGAAAGTTTCTTTAGCTTTAAAATTGACCCCTCGAAAGATATGGATGATAATCTTGATATTTTCAATAAACTTGTTCAAGATATCACTAATTGTGGTGGAAAAATTATCAAAGAATATAAAATTATCATTCTTTTAAATGTTATTCCTGACATATATAAGGAGGTCAAGAATGCTATCAAATATAGAAGGGAGACCCTTACCCCAGATATTGTAGTTGAATTTCTTAAGTGTAAGGAGAGAGAAATTAAAGCTAAAAGAAACGAGAGAAGAGGTAGAGAAATACATCTTGTGAGGGGAAGGCCTCAAACTAAGGGTGATGAAGGACAAAATAAGAGTGGCAAGAAAATGGGTAGAAGTAGGTCTAAGTCACAAGGGAAGGTGAAAGATAGAAAATGCTATGGTTGTGAAAAAATAGAGCATTTTATGAAAGACTGTTATACAGAGAAAAACAAACAAAAAGAAAAGGAAAAAAAATAAGGCCAATCTTCTCAATGTGAGACTGGGGAAGTATATATGTTAATGGAACCTGAACCCTTTGAGATTGACCTATCTATGAATTCCCATATGCATGAGTTGATTCTAGACTCCGATGCATCTTTTCATGTCACATATTATAAATACTGGTTTGAAAACTTACATGAGTCTGATCATGAACATGTCATTACATGTGATAATGTTGCTTATAAAGTGACTGGTGTTGGTGAAGGACCGTCAACGAGGATCAAAGCATGCAACGGAAGCGTTTTTAAAAACATAACAATCCTCGTATACATAGGAATCTAGAAGACTTACTTTTCCTTCGGATTACCGGACGGAATGGAGCAACAGAAGGAGGAGGCGCGACTGCTTCTTCGCGTGGTGGAGACGTCGACTGTCCTGCAATCCGTCGGCTCCTTTGCATCAGATCTCTTGATCTTCCAAGGTATGACTCTAAACTCGTGGCCTCTCTTGGTGAAGAAGAGAAAAACGACTTAGGGTTAAAAAACCAACAAAGAGAGAATATATATAGGGAGAACCCTAGGGTTAAAACCCTAGTGGGCCAAACCCTAGTGGGCCAAGTCCAATTAATTAATTTTCTAATTGGGTTAGCCCAATTAATTAATTAAAACCAATGAACTTATTATTTTATTCTAGTCCAATGGACCATTCTAAATAAAATAATTCTCTCAATGTAATTTACCCAATAGGCCAAATGTATTAAATAATACATGAGTTATATCGAGCTACCCCGGGGACCAAAAGATAAATTATTCATGGCTACTAAAATGACCAAAATATCCCTGCTACCCAGTAACTATATTTTGTCATTCTAAGTGTTCCAACTATCACCATATGGTAACACTGACCCCACGAATAATTTTGCATGTGCGATGTCTTTGACCTACTAGTGTAATGACGAAAATACCCCTCTATGTAACACCCATCATTTAGAAAGGAATAATGTACTAACATCTCTCTAAATGATTTCTACCATCCTTAGATCACTAGTCCAATAATCCGTGACTACTCGAATGTACTTGCTTATCACTGGGAGCTACCCAGAAGCACACACTCTTAAGTCACGTTCCCAGGGCCCTGGATTATTTGATTATTCTTGGACAATCACAAGGGGGTGAATCACAGAAACTATCTTGTATTAGTCTGTCTTAGCTAATTAGAAACCATACTCCCAACTCACAAGGTTGCTGATCTTTGATAGACCTCACCTATAGTGAATCTAAGAATATAGCTCTAGGTTCATTAGACCACCAACTAATACTCAAGTATTAGAGTACTCGTCCACGTAGTAGCAGTGATAGACTAGCTCCATGATAATCAGTACTTTGTCATTAGCTTCTATCACAGGTCCACTCTACGCATTCCAAATGCGCTTGTACAATTAGAGTAAACGGACTGTTTACTGGCTAAGGCAAGCCATCCTCCATTAAGATCTATTGCACAATGATCTTATCATGATAGAATGCCCAGTTCTATCAAAAGATCAAGAGTAATATTTTTCTTACTTATTAAGTACCCATGATTCATGCCTAATTGTGAAGAACGACCCATCACATGAATCACTTACTTAATAGCATGGACACTTTTCCAACAATTAAATGCAAATGATATATGTGCTATAAACTGACTAAAAGAAAACATCATTACCATAAATTAAATAAAACGTGTCTTTAGGGCATACATTTCCAACAGTTGGTGACATAACTATTTAATTTGAAAATGACTTTGTGCATACACTGAATGAAGTTACGTTCATTCTACAAATGGGTAGAAATCTGATTTATATAGGGGAATTAGAGAGGATATATTTTATGGGTGGGGTTGGCGGTGGCATGATTAAAATGTTTAAAGGCGTACTTAGAGCCTAAGGCGATTAGGAAAAATAGAATTTATATCATTTATGTTGAAGTAATTAGTGGTACTACTCCCACTATTGCATCTATTGACACTGATCACATACAAAAGAGGCATAATAGGTTATCCCATGTAAGTATTAAGGGACTTAAATTTCTTAACGATAAGGTTGTGTTTGGTAATGATCAAGTGTCAGCTTTACCATTTTGTAACCACTGCGTGCTTGACAAACACCATAAGTTTTCTTTCTCATCTAGTAGTCATAAGACATCTAGAGTTTTAAAGTACATTCATATGGACTTGTGGGGGTCCTGGGACCAATTCCACTTTTGGAGAAAATAAATATTTTTTATCCACCATCAATGATTACTCTAGGCATGTTTGAGTCTATCTACTAAAAGAAAAATTTGATACTTTCCAAAAATTTAAAAATTGAAAAATACAATTTGAAAATGAAACTAGTAATAAAATAAAATTCTTAAGAACGGATAATGGTCTTGAGTTATGTAATGCTGATTTTGATAATATGTGCATTGAGAGTGGTATCATTATACATAAAATAGTTTCTTATACTCCATAATGGAGTTGCTGGAAGGATGAATATGACTTTACTTGATAAAGTTAGATGTATGATGTTGAGTTCTGGTGTGCCTAAGTCATTCTGGGGTGAAGCGATTATGACTGCTTACTATTTGACCAATTTGACTCACTCTGTCGTTTTGAATGGTGATACTCCTTATAAACGTTGGTATGGTAAATGTGCTAACTATTTTATGTCGAGAACATTTGATTGTGCCGCTTTCTCTCATCAAAGTGAGGGAAAGTTAGATCTTAGAGTTAGAAAATGTGTCTTCTTAGGTTACCCTGAAGGTGTTAAGGGATACAAGTTATGGGATTGAAGCCAAAAAGGTGTTAAAATCATTATTAGACGGGATATCACATTTAATGAATTAGATATGTCATGTCTTAAGGATGAGTTTGATTTGGTGAGTGAGAAACAACAAGATAGTGTCAATGAAAAGTCTGAGGTTGAGATGGAGAAAGTGAGTACCCATATTCTCCTTGCCCCAAGTAAGGTGGAAAATGACACACAAGATTAGCCTATTATTGAGGAGGAGAGTAGTGAGGATATAATAGAAGAATATCCTGATGACCATGATCCTCTAACAAATTATTAATTGGCTAGAGATAGAGAAAGAAAACCACATAGAACTCTCAAAAGATTGGGAATCGATTATAATTTTGGTTATGCCAGTTATCAAGAATTAGTTGATAAAGAGCCAAATATATATGATGAAGCACTTAAAAGTGAAAACTCTAAGGAATGTATCAAAGCAATGAAAGAGGAAATGAGGTCTCTCTATAAAAATCAAACTTGGGAATTAGTACCTAAGCTAAAGGACAAATCTTTAGTGGGTTGTAAATGGATTTATAAAGTTAAAGAAGGTATTAGTGGAGATGAACCAATGAGATTTAAAACTAGATTGGTAGTTAAGGGATTCACCCAAAAGAAGGGGATCACTACAAGAAAAAACAGTTTTAGTGACGGGTTTTGTGACGGGAATGCTCCCGTCACTAATTTGTGACGGGTTTAGTGACGGTCAGAAATTACCGTCACAATTTTGTGACGGGATGGTGTATCCCGTCACAAAATAGTGACAGAAAATGCTCTCCCGTCGCAAATCAGCGACGGGAGCGAGGTTTCCCGTCGCAGAACTGCGACGGAACATCAATCCCGTCGCAGTTCTGCGACGGGACTGACGCCCCATCGCAGATTGCGACGGGACGAGTCAGTCCCGTCGCAGATCTGCGACGGGATTGACACGTCCCGTCGTAGATTGCGACGGGACGCATCAGTCCCATCGCAATCCCCCCTTTAAAAAAACCCCTCCCCTTCCCCATTCTCCCAGCCCCCCTCCTCCCTCTCACTGTCTCGCCCCCCCTCTCCTCCTCCCTTCCTCTTCCCCATTCTCCCAGCCCCCCCTCCTCCCTTCTCACTGTCTCACCCCCCTTCCCTCCCATTTTTTCACTATCTTCTCCATTTTCATTTGCTTCACAGTCGCTGGTTCTTCTTCTTCTTCAATTAATTTCAGTGCTATCAAGTAAGTATTTTATAACTTTTTATTTTGTTTTACTTTTAATTATATTCTGTTAGTTTAATCATAATTTCTTTGTGTTATTAGTTGTAATTATTTTATTTTTATGTTAGTTTAGTTGCAATTATTTTATTTTTGTGTTAGTTTAGTTGTAGTTATTTTATTTTTGTATTAGTTTAGTAGTTTATTTTTATGTTAATTAGTTTAGTTTTAGTTTAATTGGTTATATTATTTGTAATGCTTAAAAATTAAAATATAAATAATTATAATTAAATAATTAAACTACAACTAATTAATTATTTAGTTATTTTGATATGTTATTGGACTAGTAAACCCGTGCATGTGTAAATAATGTTTATTTTTTTATTTTTAAGTTTAGATATATTTTTAATGAAAAATATTATAATTTTAAATAAAATACATAAAAAAATATATACTAAAAATATATTTACTATTTAAGAAAGCATATATTTTATTGTCATAAAAAAATATTTAAGTGAAAAAAATTAAAAAAATTCTATTAAAAATATAAAAGAATTCTATTTAAAATATAAAAAATAATAAATAATAAATAAAATTTTAATTAAAAAGTTTAAAACTAACATATGAAATAAATTAGATAATTATTTAAAATAAAACACTAAAATTGAAAAATAATATGAGAAATTAATTAGATAAATATTTAAATTAAAATATAAAAGAAATGCAATATTAAAAATAAAATACAATAAAAAAGTAAACACTAAAAATATACTATCGAATATATTTTTATAAAAATTAAGGACTAAAAATACAAAATAAAATTTTACCATGAAAAATTATTAGTTTTTATAACAATAAATTTAACCTTAATATTTTTAATAACTCAACGAAAATAAAATAAAAAATGTATCAAATCAAAATTTGAATAATTGTTTATGTAGTAAAGGAAATAAAAGTTTAAATTGCGTTAGTTTAATTTAATAGTTAATTTATTTTTGTGTTTAGTATGTATGTTGAGTTTAATGATTATTTTATTTAAATTAGTTTATGTTTTATTTTAATTTTTTATATTATTTGTAATGTTTAGAAATTAAAATGTGAATTTTATTAATTGTTTATAAATTATTTCTGTAGTTATTTTGTTATGTAATTGTATTAATAATATTTATTTTTTTGTTTTTAATTTAAAACAGATTTTTAATTTAAAATATTGTAATTTTAAATTAAATATGTTAAAAATAAAATACTAAAAGTAAATACAATATTTATGAAAACATATATTTTGTTGCCATAAGAATAAGATTAAGTATAGACATTAAAAATTAATTTTTTTGTTTAAAAAATTAAAAATAATAAATAAAAGTAAAATTAGAATATTTAAAATAATGTACGAAATAAATTAGATAATTATTTTAAAAATTAAAATGAATTTAAAAAGGTTTAAAATTTAATTTTTTATTTAAATGAAACACTAAAAATTAAAAATTACATGAGAAATAAATTAGATAAATATTTAAATTGAATTATTTATTTATTACAATATTAAAAATAAAATACTATTAATGAGTAATATAATTTGTTGTTATAAAATAAAATAAGTACACTAATAGATTTTAAATTTCAAAGTGAGACATTTATAGCTAACTTAGAAAATATATTAGATACATTATTTTAACCATATTGTTCTTAATTACTCAAATCAAAATAAAATAAAAAATGTAACAATTAAAAATTATAATAATTGTTTAAGTATTAAAGGAAATATAAATTTAAATTAGTATTTAAAAAAAATCAATTCAAATATGTAGAGTTAAGTAAAAATATTAAAATTTATCTTAATTATTTATTATCTTAATTTATAAAAAAGATGCAAAATTTATCTCAATAAATTATTTATTATTATATTTATTTTTTGTTCATATTTATCAATTACTTATGACAGTCTGAAATGATGAAATATAATTTGATTAGTTTTCAGGATAAAATATCTATTAAGAATCGTGCTTGTTATACAATTTTGAATTGAAAATGGAAGCTCTGTTGAATCGTCGATGGATTGATAATCGGTGTATGCCAAGAAGGAGTGGGATCACTCCTGAATTTTATGCTAGTGTTGATGAGTTTATTCAACTTGCATCTTCTCAAGAAAGTTTCATAAGGCTAGGAGTGTTGAAATGTCCTTGTATGAAATGTGAGTGTTTGAAGTTTAAACCAGTTAATGAGGTGAAAAGGGATATTTGTAAGTATGGGTTTATGAAAGGGTATTATTATTGGACGAACCATGGGGAAGAAATGCCAATAATGCCTCAAAATGTTATTGTTGTAATATCCTAGTTTTTTGGAAATAATAGTAATTAATTTTTGTATTTAAAATATTTTTTGACATCCATTAGAAATTATAAATGAGAAAACTAATAGGCTTAGAGTTAGTGGGCTAACTTGAAAAATGAAATGTTAAATAAATGAGCTTAAAATTAGTGGGCTAAATTGAAAACAAATGCGCTTAGAGTTAATGGGCTAAGTTGAGAAATGAAAGATTAAGTAAGTGGGCTTAGAGTTAAGAAAGTGAGCTTAAATTTATGGACTAAATGAAAGAATGATCCATTCAAAATAGGATTTAGTTGAAAAATAATTAAAGAAAAAAAAATAATAATAATCAAGGATAATGGGTGACTTAATTGAGAATGTGGGAGACAAAATATAGTGTGAATAAATAATCAAAGTTAATGGGTGAATTAATGGAGAATGTGGGAGACAAGATATAGTGTGAATAAATAATCAAAGTTAATGGGTGAATTAATGGAGAATGTGGGAGACAAAATATGGTGTGAATAAATAATCAAAGATAAATGATGAATTAATGGAGAAATATGGGAGAAAAAGTAGAATGTGGCCAAAATATCAAAGATAATGGGTGAATTAATGGAGAAATGTGGAAGATAAAGTAGTGTATGGACAAAAAATTAAAGATTATGAGTGAGATTTAGTGGAAAATTAAATAAAAAAATGATAAAATAATAAAAGATAGTGGATCACTACAATTAAACTAAATTTAATTCAACCTCTATAAATAGAGAAAACTTGAAAGGTTTGAGGACTTGAATTAGAAAGAGAAAGGTTGTAAGAAAGAAGGATTTGAGAGTAAGAGAGAGATTTGAGAAAGAGAAAGAAAGAATATAGAAAAAAATTTCAAATCCTATAACTTGAGTTTAGTAGTTCGTACAAATTTGTGGCAAGAGGCGTTGGATACGCAAATCGAGACTTCATCACAATATAAAAGAATACCGAATCACTCCACGAGAAGGTAACTTATCTTCAAAATTTTCTTTAAAAATTTTGAAAATGTTAGAATGATATTTTAGAATTTTTGATAGTGAAATGGAAAGAGAAAATACATGATTAGTATTTATTATGGATTTTTGAGGTAATAGGTGCTTGAGAATAAAAGAGAAAATAAGAAATAAATAGAATATGGATTTTAAAAATTATGAGAAAATTTCTAGGGCTTGGGAATATTGTTTTAGGAATTATTGTAAAGATAAATTGAGAAAATTTTATGAGAAATTATTTAATTCATAATCTTGAGGAAATAACAGGAGAAAATTGGAGAAATTAGAAAAATTAGAAAAAAATTAGAAATCTGATTTTCTTAAGTAATTATGATCTCAGGAATACATCAAGATTCATAATTAAGTACAATTGAAAGTTTGACGCAAATTTTGAAGCAAAATCACGCTAGGGGCAAAATTATCTTTTACAAGGTAAGTGGTACTATTCAACTGAATTTAGTTTATGAAAATGATTTGTAAATTGTTCCACCAAAAACTGATTTTATGTAAATATTTTCATCATGTTGTCATGATTTGATGTGAACATGTCATGTGAATTGCATTTACATGTATTGATAACAAAGTATGCATATGAGCATGATGAGATCCACGGTCATACGTTGCATGGGTTTGGGATTAGGTACTGGCACCGTTGCTTTGCCAAGGGTGCACCCATACACCCCAGTCTGACAGGGAGATTGGAAAAATGACGAGTAATCTTAAGGTGCAGTCGACCCAAACACGAGAGTTATGATGTTATGTGCATTGCATTCATACATATGCATTATGATGTACTCTTACTTAGATGATTCATCATCTAATGTGGGCTTTGCCCCTGGAACATTCAAACGTTCCAGATGAGGTTTGCAGCGAAGACATAGAAGTGGACGAAATATAAAGATGCAAGACATTATGAAGTTATTTTCTGCATTTAGTTTCCGCATGAGAATTCTAATATGTACCAGTTATGTTATATTCGAAGTCATGTTGAGAAACTTATGTTTTGTTTAAAGTCATATTGAAAAACTTATATCATGTTAAAAGTTATATTTGGAAGACTTTTGTTAAGATAATCTTGTATTATTAATTATGCTGAGACAATCATGTAATATTATTAGCGTTTGAGGTATGTTGAGGTTCGATTCTAGTTTCCGCATTCAATATTTATGTTGATTCTCTTTTGAGATAAATGTATGGAAATTTGGGATGGGTAAGAGCAATGATATGATTAGTCGTAGTTTATAGAAAAACAAATACTATCTCACAATTGTCCTAAGTTATAACACGCTCAGAGTAAATGGGGTGTTACAATTGTGAATGAATATTATAGAGAAGATAATTTTAGAAATCAGTTTAATCCGTATGAGCAAATGGTAATGGATGCAGCAGGACCGTCACATGCGCCTACTACAATGCAAGGAGCATTTAGAGAAAGTGGTCATGATCAGTCGTACAATATTGAGGAACCACCTAATGAAAATGCAAAAGCATTTTATGAGATCTTATCTGCTGCACAATCCCCATTATACTCGGGTTGTGATGCAGAGAGTGAACTTTCTGCTGCAGTTAGGATGTTGAGCATTAAATCTGATTACAACATGCCTGAAGGTTGTTATAATGAAATCATGCAGTTTATGCAACATACAATGCCAACTGGTAATCGTGTGCCCGATGACTTTTATCATACTAAAAAATTGGTTTCTAAGCTTGGACTTGGTTGTCAGAAGATTGATTGTTGTCCAAATAGTTGTATGTTATATTATAAAGATGATCAATTTGAGAGGAGTTGTAAGTTTTGTAGTGATTAGTGGTTAATTTTGTAAAATTTTTGTTATAATTATAACCCTCATTTTGATTTTAAATTGGTTTAATTGAATAATTATGTGTAATATATATCTATATATAATATATAATATATTATAATAAATATGTAAATATAATACATATATATACTCAATGAAATGCATGCATGGATTATCTATATAATATATAAGTTTATAATATACCATATAGTATATCATATAAATATATATATATATATATAATATATAATTTATTACTAATATTTAATTACTTATTTGTAGGCATGAAGAATGTGGGCTTGGAGACCCATGAAGAATCAAAGCCCAAAAAGAATTCAAGCCCATGAAGAAAAAAAAAAGAATTCAAGTCCATGAAGAATTCAAGCCCATGAAGAAAAAAAGAATTCAAGCCCATGGAGAATTAAAGTCCATGAAAAAATTAAAGTCCATGAAGAATTAAGACCCAACTTGAGCATCCCATGAAAGATATCATTTGAAGAAGGCCCAAGGATTATTTTTAATCCTAATGAAGATTAAAAATCAATTTATAGAAATCTATTTTTATTTTTTATGTGAGTGCTTTATTAAGTGTGTCTTTTAGCTAAAATCCATTTAATTATTAGTTGTGTATTATAGCTAAAATCCATTTAACTTTATGAATGCTTTATTAGGTATGTATTTTAGCTAAAATCCATTTAACTTTAATTATGTATTATAGCTAAAATCCATTTAACTTTAAGTGTGTGAGTGCCCATTAGATATAATTATGTCTAGTTGAATAATTGAAAATTATGTGGTTTGTATTGCATCTTGTGGCCTATAAATAGGTTACTTGATTGCATTTGTAAGTGTGATTATTATTCTTGAATAAAAGTTTAGTTGTTTCCTTAGAATTCTCTCTTTGAGAATTGTTCTTGTTCTTTCTCCTTTTCTTTATTATTTTCTCTTGTGATCTTACTTCATTTCTTTCTTCTTTTAAATTCTTATGTCATTTATTGTTACTTTATTAATCACCGCCTAAATGGCCGGTTAATTTATGTCTTTAAATTTCTGCAATTTTAATTCTTGTCATTTAAATATTCACCGCCTAAATGGCCGGTTAGTTTATGCTTTTAAATTCCTGCAATTTTAATTCTTGTCTTTTAAATATTCACCGCCTAAATGGCCGGTTAGTTTATGCTATTTTAATTCCTGTCATTTAAATTACGTCATTTAAATTCCTGTTAATTAATTTACAAATAAAGATGAGTAGCTAAACCCAATCTTGGGTTAAGGCAAGGACAGTGTCCAACGCCAATGATTCCCAAAGAAAGCTACACTTTAAATGAGTGATATTAATTTAAATTTCAATATGAGTGTGTATTTTAAATTAAGAAATCACTAGGTTTGGATTGGAGCGTAAGCCTAACTTAGAGCTTTCATGCCACGTATGAGAGTTACTAGAACTGGAAACGCTATCATACCCAAACCCGGATGATTAATTTAGTTGTTTTGTATATTAATTATAATTGGATTTATGGTAGTTGCTTAAACTAGAATCTCACATATCATGTATGGGGATTGCTTAAACTAGAACTATCATCATCTCTAATTGCATTTAATAACAAACCCTCATATTTGAAATTAAATTAATATTGCTAAACTCTTCTGCTAAAAATTGGGAATCAACGGGTTGGTGCTGAAATTGTCTTAACTCAAGTGTCGTCCAATTTCATAATCTCACATTCAGTACTATTATAAAGCTTATACATGAGAGTACCTGATCAGGTACTCTCATCCCTTTTGTAAAGTTTATAGTTCTTTATTTATTTATTTATTTATTTTTCTTATTAGAGTTTTCTTTAAAAAAAAAAAAATAGATCTTCAGCTTTCAAAAATTCGCAAGTACTATCCATCTCTCCCAATGAATGATTTGAAAAAAATTTATACTGGTAGGTGTGTAAGACTTGGGACATTGATGCGTAATAACATCCCTGAAGATGTTCGTTGGCTGATCGAAGCAAAAGTTCGATTAGCTGGCGAAACTTCACCTAGTTTTAAGCACTTTCCAGGTTTGGGGAAGAGTAGTTTTGCGAAAAAACGAAGAGCAAAAAGAGTGAATGGTTGTTATAAATGTGCTCGTTGGACTTGTAACACACGATGCAAATCTGTGGGGTTTACATCCGTAAATCGAGAAGATAAAATTAGTTTCATAAAGGATGGACTGAGTAAGGAGTCTTTGGATGATATCCGATTGACTCTTGAGACGCATCCATGTGGAATAGTGCAAAGAGAACTTCTTGCTTTATGGGACCAGTTCATAAGTGACAACCAACGCTACAGTCTTGGGAATCTGACTAAAAACGACCCTGTTTGCCAATCTATAAGAAAATTGGATGGGAAGCCTATCCCCACTTCATAGAAAGTGTTTAAGCCGTTTCTGGACGTAAAACCAGAGGAAGATGTGAGCCACAATCACAACTATTTGTACATACGCATGATTTTTGTTTGTATTTATTTCTTGTTAAATTGTTGTATAGCTACTTTTGATCGCCAAACCTTTTTCCAGGGCATACAAAGAAACATAAATGGAAGGTCAGTCAGTTCGTCGAATCAAGACCATATGTGTACTATGTGGCTCTCAACTTGGGAGCGATAGTTGTTACGCACTTGCAGCAAGCGAACTTGGCCTAAAATTAGGAGAGAGAAAAATTAATTTGGTATATGGAGGGGGAAGTCGTGGATTGAATGGTTGTGTTTCATAAGCTGCACATCTTGGAAAATCATATGTGGTAGGTGTAATGCCAATCCCTTGGGCTGAACCACATATTTTCGGGATTACACGCGGTCAACTTATAGAAACGAATTCTATGTCTGAGCGCATGGCTTGTAAGATGTATCAGTCAGACGCCTTCATTGCTTTACCAGGAGGTTTTGGTACACTTGAAGAAATCTTCTGTATAATCTCTTGGGCCAAGAGCGATCTACATACCAAACCCATTGGACTTTTAAATGTTAACCATTTTTTCGATGGGTTGCTCTCATTTCTTGATCAGGCTGTAGATCAAAAGTTCATTTCTCTTTCAGCAAGAAAGATTCTCATTTCTGCATCTACCATTGAGGAGCTGTTAGAGAAATTACACACTTATGTTCCACAGCACGATCCTTATGAGCCTCGGATAGACTGGTCTAAGACAATCAGAAACAAACGTCAAAAAGGTCCGATTAATTTAGATTTATCACTGTGAGGAGTGCTCTTTGTTAAGATGGCTGAGTAAGGAGTACTTTTTGTACTCTTGAGACGCATCTAATTATTGTACAACTTGCAGGATTTTTCTTGGTTGTGTTCCTAAAAAAAAAAAAAAAAAAAAAAGACTATGAAATGTTGTTAGGTAAGTCTATGATAAGATGGCCGAGTAAGGAGTACTTTTAGTACTCTTGAGACGCATCTAGTTATTGTACAACTTGCATGAAATTTCTTTTCTTGTGCTCTTAAAAAAAAAAAAAACTGTGGAATATTGTTAAGCAAGTCTATGATAAGATGGCTGAGTAAGGAGTACTCTTTGTACTCTTGAGACGCATTTTGTTTATCTTATGACTTGCATGAAATTTTTATTTTGGTGAGAAAATATATAACTATATGGTATGCTCATTTGTTTGTTTGAGTTTTAGCAGTTCACAGTAAATCAATGGACTTGTGGAGTTACAGGTATTCCTAACAACCCTATTTTATTACTGCAATTCAGGTTGAGGGGTGTAAGGTCTAGTTATGAATTATCTGGTTCATGATTAACTATGAATTTGCTATTGTATGTTTGTAGTTTTGTGTGAATTGATTATCTTTATCTACTTTTATTAAAAATAAAAAAACAAAAAAATAAAAAAAAAAAAAAATTTGTGTGTTTTAAATGCTATTCCTAAAGCTTTGGAGTTATGCACTAATAGCTGATTAAGTTTGCAATACGGAATATGAATGCATTGATTTCTTATTTGAAAACGTATATGCATTAAAACAAGTAATTTGCATTCATCGGGTATTCAAAATTTAAAATTGGTTATTGGTCATAAAGTCAAAGGTAACAGTAATTAGATAATTAATACATTGTATGATCCCTCAATAGAAGTGGAGACTATTACCCAAGTGAGTGTTTGAGCCTAATAACCGTTAATTCTGAGTGAAATAACACTTATTCTAAATATGCTTTATTGTTTATCTCATCTTTTCAATGGCTTCAAAACATCAATTTGCTTTGAATGTCTAGTATGATAGCTGATGAATTTGACTGGTTTCAAATTCTGAATTAGATGACTGAGTAGCATTGTTTTGAAGCATGATAAGGGGATCAATTTCTTTCATTTTGGGCCAATTAACCTTTTCTTTCTTTACATTAACCTCCCTTGCTAGCCCATTGAGCCAATTGTAGTACAACTTATTTCATTACCCTCGTTTAACCCATAACCATATGAATTTTGTCCAACCTGGTGTGTTTTTGAGAATTAGTCTGTCTAGCTATTTTCATATTTAAAAAAAAAAAAAAAGAAAAAAAAAAGAAAAAAAAGTGAAAAAGAAAAAAAAAAGAATTATCTTAGCTATTCAACACAAGTGTTTCAAAAAAAAAAAAAAAGTCCAGTTTGATATTAGTGTTAAAAAAAAAAAACAAAAATTCCCAACACACCATTTGCACACTTTACCCTTTTATTTGACAATTAGTATTAACCTCATAGCCCCATTACAACCTGGTCTGGTCCCTCTTGCTACTATAAATCATGTGATCTCAGAATTCGAGTTTGGAGTAAGGAATCATGTTTAAATTCAAAAGTTACTCATCTAGAGCATTATTCCAGTCATGAAGCTATGTCATTTTCCCTGTTCTTTCATGAAAATACGTTCCTTCTATTTGGGATGACACTAAGTTTTGAACTTGTTCTACATTTACTCTTATAATGGTGCACCCTCTTGTGTGTATACCTGAGGAATCCTTTTATTGGAGGGAAAATTCATAGTAAGGTTTGAAGTCAAAACTTTGAGGGAGTAATTCTATGTGTTGATTATCCTAATTGTCATTCCTGAGATTGTATGACCATTAACCAAAAATCTGATTTAGAATGCTAAATTACTTATTCGATTTTATGCAATTCGGTTTCGAATTTGAAATTTTTACATTCATACAGTTATTGCGAATAAAGATTGGCAAGTGTATAGTCTGATTGCTAAGGGACTAGCAATGTTTAAGTTGGGGGGTATGATTAGTGGTTAATTTTGTAAAATTTTTGTTATAATTATAACCCTCATTTTGATTTTAAATTGGTTTAATTGAATAATTATGTGTAATATATATCTATATATAATATATAATATATTATAATAAATATGTAAATATAATACATATATATACTCAATGAAATGCATGCATGGATTATCTATATAATATATAAATTTATAATATACCATATAGTATATCATATAAATATATATATATATAATATATAATTTATTACTAATATTTAATTACTTATTTGTAGGCATGAAGAATGTGGGCTTGGAGACCCATGAAGAATCAAAGCCCAAAAAGAATTCAAGCCCATGAAGAAAAAAAAAAGAATTCAAGTCCATGAAGAATTCAAGCCCATGAAGAATTAAAGTCCATGAAAAAATTAAAGTCCATGAAGAATTAAGACCCAACTTGAGCATCCCATAAAAGATATCATTTGAAGAAGGCCCAAGGATTATTTTTAATCCTAATGAAGATTAAAAATCAATTTATAGAAATCTATTTTTATTTTTTATGTGAGTGCTTTATTAAGTGTGTCTTTTAGCTAAAATCTATTTAATTATTAGTTGTGTATTATAGCTAAAATCCATTTAACTTTATGAGTGCTTTATTAGGTATGTATTTTAGCTAAAATCCATTTAACTTTAATTATGTATTATAGCTAAAATCCATTTAACTTTAAGTGTGTGAGTGCCCATTAGATATAATTATGTCTAGTTGAATAATTGAAAATTATGTGGTTTGTATTGCATCTTGTGGCCTATAAATAGGTTACTTGATTGCATTTGTAAGTGTGATTATTATTCTTGAATAAAAGTTTAGTTGTTTCCTTAGAATTCTCTCTTTGAGAATTGTTCTTGTTCTTTCTCCTTTTCTTTATTATTTTCTCTTGTGATCTTACTTCATTTCTTTCTTCTTTTAAATTCTTATGTCATTTATTGTTACTTTATTAATCACCGCCTAAATGGCCGGTTAATTTATGTCTTTAAATTTCTGCAATTTTAATTCTTGTCATTTAAATATTCACCGCCTAAATGGCCGGTTAGTTTATGCTTTTAAATTCCTGCAATTTTAATTCTTGTCTTTTAAATATTCACCGCCTAAATGGCCGGTTAGTTTATGCTATTTTAATTCCTGTCATTTAAATTACACCATTTAAATTCCTGTTAATTAATTTACAAATAAAGATGAGTAGCTAAACCCAATCTTGGGTTAAGGCAAGGACAATGTCCAACGCCAATGATTCCCAAAGAAAGCTACACTTTAAATGAGTGATATTAATTTAAATTTCAATATGAGTGTGTATTTTAAATTAAGAAATCACTAGGTTTGGATTGGAGCGTAAGCCTAACTTAGAGCTTTCATGCCACGTATGAGAGTTACTAGAACTGGAAACGCTATCATACCCAAACCCGGATGATTAATTTAGTTGTTTTGTATATTAATTATAATTGAATTTATGGTAGTTGCTTAAACTAGAATCTCACATATCATGTATGGGGATTGCTTAAACTAGAACTATCATCATCTCTAATTGCATTTAATAACAAACCCTCATATTTGAAATTAAATTAATATTGCTAAACTCTTCTGCTAAAAATTGGGAATCAACGGGTTGGTGCTGAAATTGTCTTAACTCAAGTGTCGTCCAATTTCATAATCTCACATTCAGTGTTTATTTAATTTTTGTCTTACTTTATTTCCTAGCACCTGTTATTTGAAAATCCATAAAAAAATTCCTGTTTCTAATTCATCCAAATGTGTGTGTGTGTTTGTGACATTCTTTTTATTTTGCCATAAATAAATCTCTCATGGACGACCTGGACTCATCTAGAAAATATAAATTTAAATTTGGACTACAACTGCACTCGTACACTGACGAGTATAAACCTCTCACCAATATATAAAAAATATATATAAAATTTTTATTGTGTTTTGTTTTGTGTTTTAATTGCAGGGTGAGAGTGCAGTCATGTAGTCATCCTCGTTTTAAGTCTGCAAGAAGTGGCATAGGAAAATTTAAAGAAATTCCTTTTAAGAGAATGTGGTATTTGCCCCTCATACCAAGATTGCAAAGAATCTATGCTTCAACCATTACTGCTTCGAACATGAGGTGGCATTATGAAAATCAGAGAGAGTTTGGGGTATTGTCTCACCCGTCTGACGGTGAAGCATGGAAATATTTTGATCGGACACATCCTGACTTCTCTACTGATCCTAGAAATGTAAGGTTTGGTTTGTGTGCAGATGGGTTCACTCCATATGGTCAATCGGGTCGCCCGTACTCTTGTTGGCCAGTAATTGTGACTCCATATAATTTGCCTCCTGGATTATGTTTGAAAAGAGAGTTTATGTTTTTAACGGTTATTATTCCAGGTCCTTCAAATCCCAAGAGTAAGATAGACGTATTTTTACAGCCTTTAATTGATGAATTGAAATTGCTTTGGCAAGAAGGAGTGTTGACTTATGACATATCCACAAAGCAAAATTTTATGATGAAAGCAGCTCTGTTGTGGACTGTCAATAATTTTCCTGCATATGGAATGTTATCTGGTTGGATGACATCAGGTAGATTAGCATGCTCGTATTGTATGGAAAACACAAAAGCTTTTAATCTCAAGTACGGTGGGAAAACATCATTTTTTGATTGTCACTGACAATTTTTGCCAATGGATCACCCTTTTCGAAGAAATACAACTGCATTTCGAAAAAATAAAGTTAATAATTCTTGTCCACCTCCTCGTTTAAGTGGAGAAAATGTATTTAGTAGAGTATGTAATGTCCGGTCTATCTTAGAACAACAAAATTGTGTTATGATCGGATATGGTGTGCAACACAATTGGACAAAAAGAAGTATTTTTTGGGATTTGCCATATTGGAAAGATAATCTTATCCGACACAATTTAGATGTCATGCACATCGAGAAGAATATTTTTGATAATCTTTTCAATACAATCATGGATGTGAAAGGTAAAACTAAAGATAATAGCAAAGCTAGAATGGACCTGAAAGAATATTGCAGGCGGAAGGAGTTGGAATTAGTAGAACGTGGTGGGGGTAAATATTGGAAATCTAAAGCTCAATATACTTTCACAAGAGAACAAAAATTAAGTATTTTGAAATGGATAAAAGAACTTAAACTCCCTGACAGGTATGCATCTAGATTGGGCAGATGTGTTGATTTGAAGAATGGAAAATTGTTTGGCTTGAAAAGTCATGATTGTCATGTTCTTATGGAGCGGTTACTTCCAACGGCATTTTCAGGATTACCAGATCGAATTTGGAGTCCAATAACTGAATTATGCCAGTTTTTCAAAAATCTATGCTCAACAACGTTAAGAACTGAACATTTAGAAATTATGGAACAAAATATCCCAATCATTCTATGCAAAATAGAGCGTGCATTTCTGCCTGGATGGTTTAACTCAATGGAACATATCCCGGTACATTTGGTTTACGAAGCAAAGGTCGGAGGGCCAATCCAATACAGATGGATGTATCCATTTGAACGGTAATAAATTTTATATTCATATAATTTATTGATTTTGTCGTATAGTTTATTATGTTCTTTTTCATAAATTAAGATAACTTTAAAATGATTTAGGTTTCTCAATACTTTAAAGAAGAAAGTTCGGAATAAGACTCGCATAGAAGGATCTATTTGTGAGGCATATTTAATTGAAGAGACAGCCACATTTGGTTCATATTATTTTGAATCAAATATTCAATCAAGGAGGACGAGAGCTCCTCGAAATGATGATGGAGGAGAATCTTCGCATCCACAAATTTCTATCTTCAATAATTCGGGTCGTGCAGCTGGTCCAATGAAAAAAAGATGGTTGGATGTGAATGAGTTCCAAACAGCAAAGTTATATGTCTTGCTAAATACGCCAGAGGTCGAACCTTATATTGAGTAAGAACTCAAACTTAATTATATTAATGTATTTATGACTTCATATTAATAATTTTGTTCATATTATGTTGATATATATATTTTAATGTTTCAGCATGTACACAAACATGTTACGTGAATTATCGCCAGTAATCAGTGACGAAGAATTAAACAAACAAATCGAGGAGCATTTTTGTGTTTGGTTCCATAATCATGTAAGTTTATAAAGTTTAAGATATTTCTTAATTTAATATTAATTATGTATACATAAAGTGAAGAAAAAATTTTGTTAGGTGAATTTGAGTGGCGAAGTTATTGCAGACCCACTAATTCAAAGCATAGGGTGGGGGCCAACTCCCAACGTGAAACATTGGCCAATGTATTTCGTCAATGGATACAAATTTCATATTGTTGAATGGAGTCAGAGTAGGTCGACAGAAAATTATGGTGTTTGCGTGTCTGCGTCAGGAGGTGGAGCTTCACATATGAATTATTATGGAAAACTTATAGACATACTTGAGTTAGAATATGCAGGCTTACCAATAAAAAGAGTAATTTTGTTCAAATGTGAATGGTATGATCCAAGTCCACGAGGAACTAAAATTCATGATAAATATGGAATTGTAGACATTCGATCATCAAGAAGATATAGGAAATACGATCCATTCATATTTGCCCAACAAGCTGAACAAGTGTATTACTCGCCTTACCCTGATTACTGTCGTGAAAAAAATGGTTGGATGGTTGTAATTAAAATAAAGGCACGAGGTACAATAAATGCTCCTGAAGCTAACATGGAAGAGCCTTTTCAAGAGGATGAAATATTGCAACGGCCTGTAATTGATGTAAATATTGACCTTGGAGGCACTTTACAAGATGATAATGGGCTAGTAGAGGAAGTTGATGTCTCCAATATTGTTGAGGAAGAAGAAAATGATATGTATAAAGAATCTGTTTCAGAAGAAGACGAGGAAGATATATTATTTGATAACAGAGATAGTGACCAGGAAGACATTGATGAATATATAGAAGAAGATGACTGATAGTTTTATAGTTTTTTTTTTCGTGCATGCTAATTAATAACCTTTGTATTTTTAAAATATGAATATTTATAATTTCTGTATCTGTACTTTTAGTATGATGACTTTGATGTTAATGTAATTTTTTTTCATATATATATAATTATCGAAATAGTTGTCAGAACATTCAACACATTCGGGTAGGGGAAGAGGTAGAAGTAGAACATCTTATAGGACCACACCTTCTCCAGATGCTAATTCTGGTTCGCAATATTCTTCTCTTGACTCCACACCTGTTATTCAATCCACACAATTCAATCTCCAGTCACCACCCCCACCACCACCCTCACAACCTTTTGCTCTCATGCCTCATCAATTTCCATATCCTGGAACCACGATGCCGCCATGGGGTTATTATGGTGTTCCACCTACTTTCTACCCACCAGATGTTGTACCACCGAGTGGCCAATATGTTGGGGGAACTTCTCATATGCCAGACAGACATTCCCCATACACTTTCATACCGACACCGCAAGGACTCAATTCATCATCTGCTTCTGCACAACACTCTGAGCCCATTCCAACTGACCCGGTTGGCATCAGCTGAGGAGACGGTCGAAAACACTTATCTTGCGATGAACACTGTAATCAGTGAGTATCGTATTTATTATTTTAAACTTATTACTTGCAATTATATTATACATTCAAATGAATAAATATATATTTTGTGTTTGACAGTTTTATCCCTGAAAGTGGCCCACCAAGCAAATTGGGAAAGATTTGGAGGGCACGATACACTGAACCGTGGATTCATTGGGATGAAGTGCCAGAAATAATACGAAGGATGTGGCTTGAAGAATTTAACGTAAGTTAATTTATAATTCTTTATTAATATAAGTTTGTATTTAAATTCTTATATATATATATATATGTTTCTTAATTTAATGTAGAAGATGTATTTCTGGCCACCCGAGGAGAATGATCGCATATGGCTCACATGGAATAAGTCCGGTAGACGAAGTTTTAGGAGCCATTTGCATCGAATTAGAAATGGGGAAGACGAAGCAACGTGGATGGATCTCGACGTGCGTAAGGCACTTGATGCAAAGTGGGCAGAAGAAAGCAACAAAAAATTTTTCACACAAAATAAAAAAAATCGTGCTTCTGAGACCGGTGGTTCGCTCCACACTGGCGGGTCCATTCCATTCTCCTTGACTCGAAGAAGGCTGGTAATTACTTATGCTAAGTTATATATATATTTTTTATAATTTATTTAAATTATAAGTTTACTATATTATTTATTAATTTCTTATACAGGCAATTGAATTGAATCATGAGCCCAATGAGTTTGAATTCTTCAGGAGAACCCACACCAGGAAAGATAATCAAGGAGAAGAAGTGTGGGTCGATGACAGATCTAGGGTCGTCGCTGTAAGTGTGTTTTATAAATTAAATTAAATTTTTTATTTTAAAATAATCTTTTAATTCATTTACATGAATATTTTAATTTTATAGGAAAAATATGAAAGATTGAGTGCGGAGGCATCTTCATCATCCGTAAGTACCGAAGAGTCCTCATCGCCTACAGTTAATGAACACGACATCTTCTATCAAGCTGTTAGTGGTCGGAATAGAAAGAGTCGAATATACGGGCTGGGCTCCCAAGTTAATTTGTTATATCCATCTACCACCAATTGTTCTAGTTAATCATCTTCACATGTGTCACCAGAGTTCGAACAAATGAGACTTAAAGTTACCCAATTAACTGATGAGTTGCTTGAATCCCGGACTGAGAATCGGCAATTACGACAGTGGCAAGAACAAATGACAGCGTGACAGTCAGAAATGAATATGGTAATAAGTAGATTGACAAATCAATCTACTGTAGATGCTGGACCGTCGACTGTTCCAGGTGGATCTGACCTGGTAGCTGATCAAGATGAGAGTAACAATGGTGAAGATGAAAATGCTAATAATAATGACGATTGATTATAATGGAATGTTGTAAACATTGAAGTAAACGTGGGTAATTTTAATATTAATATTAAATTTTAATTTTTTTTAATGTTAAATTTGTTATATTTTTAATGTGAATGTGGGTAATATTAATTTTATTTAATGTTATTTTTAATATTTTATTTAAATTTTTAAAAAAAATTGTTGTTAAATACAATTTTTTTATTCTTATAAAAGAAAATATTAATTTTAATTTTAATTTTAATAAATATAAATTTTAATTTTATAAATTTAAAAAATATATATTTTTAATTTCATAAAAATATATTATTGATTTAAAATAATATTTATTTTATTTTTAATGTGAATGTGAGTAATATTAATTTTATTTAATGTTATTTCTAATATTTTATTTAAATTTTTAAAAAAATTGTTGTTATTTTAAATTTTTGTATTCTTATAAAAGAAAATATTAATTTTAATTTTAATAAATATAAATTTTAATTTTATAAATTTAAAAATTAAAAATATATTTTTTTAAATTAAAAATATATTATTGATTTAAAATATTAATATTAATTTAATTTTTTTCAAAATTATTTTTTTATTTATATTAATTTTATAAAATATTAATTATTATTTTTTTTTATATTTAAAAATATTTGTGGCGGGTACTCCCGTCGCAGATCTGTGACGGGTAGTAACCCGTCACAGATTGTTCATTTTTTTTTTATTTTAAAAATTTTTGTGACGGGTAGAGCCCGTCACAGATCTGTGACGGGCAGTATTTCCCGTCACAGATCTGTGACGGCTTGTCCTATCCGTCACAGATTTGTGACAGATTGTCCCTGTCACAGATCTGTGACGGGGAAGTCTCCGTCACAAATCTGTGACGGGTAGTACATTCCCGTCACAAATCTGTGACGGGAAAATAATTCCCGTCACAGATTTGTGACGGGATGAACCTCAGCCGTCACAGATTTGTGACGGGAAGAACTTTACCCGTCACAGATCTGTGACGGGAAGAACTTCCCCGTCACAGATCTATGACGGGTAATACTGCCCCGTCACAGATCTGTGACGGGACATCCGTCATAAATCTGTGACGGAAATGCTCTCCCGTCACAGATTTGCGACGGGTAGCACTAACCCCGTCACAAAAATTCTGTCACGCCCTCTTTAGTGACGGATTTTCCCCCGTCACAAAACCCATCACAGAAAAATTTAGTGACGGATTTTATGTTTTTAGTGACGAATTTTTCCGTCACTAAAGCTGAAATTTCTTGTTGTGGATAAACTATAATGAAATTTTTTCTCTAGTTGTCAAGTATACCACTATACGTGTCATGCTAGCCCTAGTTACACATTTTAATTGGGAAGTTGAATAGCTTGACGTGAAAATTTCATTCCTGCATGGTGATCTTGAAGAAAAGATTTATATCTCTTAACCTATGGGTTTTTAAGATAAAGATAAATCTAATCATGTGTGTTATCTTAAAAAGTCGTTATATGATTTGAAGCAGTCCCCTAGACGATGGTACAAACGCTTTGACTCTTTTGTGCATTCCATTGGGTTTAAAAGAAGTGAATTTGATCATTACCTATATTTTTTAGCAATATGATAATAATTATGTGTTCTTATTATTATATGTTAACGATATGCTTTTAATTGACCTAGATTTAAAGATGATAAATGAGATAAAAATAACTCTAAATAAAGAATTTGATATGAAAGATATAGGGAATGCTAGAAAAATCCTAGGAATTGAAATTGAAAGGGATAGATCAAATTCATGTTTATTTTTATATCAATCATCTTATGTCTTGAAAAAATTTGGCATGCATGATTGTAAACCTATCACCTTACCTCTAGCTAATCATTTCATATTGTCTAAGGAATAGTCCCTCGTTAATAAAGAAGAAAAAGAATACATGAGTAAAATACTATATGCTAATGTCATTAGATCGGTAATGTATTTAATGGTGTGTACTAGACTAGATTTAGCTCATGCAATTAGTACACTTAGCAGGTTTATGTCTGATCCTGGTCCTAAACACTGGGAGGCGCTAAAATGGTTATTAAGATATCTGAAGGATTCTTATGATATTGGCTTAATGTATAAACACACAACTGAAGAAGTGAAACTAAAGGGTTTTACTGATTCTAATTATGCAGGTGATAAGGATAATAGGAAATCTACATCTTCTTATGTGTTTACTTTGTGTAATTCTTGTATTAGTTGGAAGTCACAAATTCAATACATTGTTGCACTCTCTACCACCGAATCAAAAAATATAGTTGCCATTGAAGCTATTAAAGAAACATTGTGGTTTAAGGGCTTACTTAAAGAACTAAGGGTGCGTTTGATTGCAAGCATTGAACTTGCATGGAAAGAAAATAAGTTATAGGCAATTCAATTGCCTAGAAATTATTTAGATGAGAATTATCAATTGAGAGCGTTTGATTACAACTTGATTTTCTATGGAATTTCCTCCCCAAACCCACCCCATCTTCTCCCTACCTCCCTCCATCTCTCTCTCTACCCTTCTTCTTCCCAAACCCACTTTTTCTTTCTACCTCTTCCCATCACTGCCATCTCTGCTGCCATCCTCCGTGGCAGATTTAGATACAGAAAGTGAAGTTGTAGCGACTGGACTGTGTGACAAGGATGGGGTTTTCGCTCACCGTGGACTACTCGTCGTTGCTCACCGTTGGTCGCTCACTATCGCTCACCCTTACAAACCCCTCGGCCATTCATCGTCCCCTGTAAACCCCTCGACCATTCACCGTCGCTCTCGTTTGCTGCATTTCTCTCGCTTGCTCACCCGTCCTCTCTCTCGCTCACTTCGTCTTGGCCTCTCCTTTGCTATTTGTCCCTCTCTCACTACAGATCTATTTCCAGGGGAAGGTGATGTCGAGAATGAGAACATAAAATGGCTGAAACCTTACCTTGAACGAAGATGAAGATCAACCCTCGGAGCTGTTCTTCAGTAGAGATGGCGACGAACAAGGGAAGATCCAACGCCGAATGGGAAGATAAACTCGAGGATGGAAGGAGCGATCGAATGGGGAAGAGAGTGCATAAATTGCATGGAAAATCTATTCTCACCTCCCCCTTGAGAATTTGTTTTCTAGGAAAAGTGAGAAAAATGGTATCACGTGACCAACGTTAGAATTTGTATTACCTGGAAAATATAGCTAATCAAACACCACTAAAAGTTGAATTTATATGGAAAATGGCCATTTTTCATGGAAAATATGGCTAATCAAACAGACCCTAAGTGTTTTAAGTGATAATGTGATCGTATATTCAGATAGTCAATCTGTTATTCATTTATGTAAAAATCCAGTGTTTCACGAACGCACTAAGCATATAAATGTCATACTTCATTTTATACGTGACATTGTGTCTCAATATGTTGTTAGACTTGAGAAAGTATTGTCTGAGTATAACCCTTCAGATATGCGAACTAAGGTTCTTACGTTGGCCAAGTTTAGAAATTGTTTTACGCTTCTAGACATTGGTAAAGGTAAGTGAACATTCCAATTTGTCTTGTACTTTCGTGAACTAATATATTATTTGCTTGTGTGCACGCCTTGTTAGATATCAAGGTGAAGATTTGTTGGGGTGTGATACCCAACAAGTCCAAGGCAATAATGATAAGATCGGGTAAGTATAAAACTATTATAGGGTTTGGCCCAGGATTGATAGATTTAAGTGGTACATTAGTTGGGTTAAAATGTACAACATTAATTTTTTTAAGTATTAATTTATGAATTTAAAAGATTTAAAATTTAAAATCTTAATTTAAATTAAAATTAAAACGACTTGTAACTAAATGTAGTATATAATTAATATGTGCAGTGTATGTAATAAGGAGGCTCGCAGTTCGGACGGTCGTGAGCGCCCACACGGGAGACTAGGGATTGAATCTGAGGGGAAGAAAAGAGTGTGCTAGGATTAATTTCCCAGCTTTACACGTGGCGACTAAAGGTGAGCCACTTGGCACGTAGCGACAGGGCCAACTGGCGCCCGCAAGGCAGGGGCACGTGCAATAATTATTTTAATTTTTTTATAATAAAAGTTAGTGACAAAAACTGTTCCGTCGCTAATCAGCTACGGAACTTTTTCCGTCGCTAATTCGAATTTATTTTAATTTTTTATTTTTATTGTGTATTAGTGATGGAAAAGCTAAAATAATATTTAATTATTTAAATAATTTTTTTTATTTTTTAATCAATGACGAAAATTTTCGTCGCTGATTCTGTCGTCGCTAAAATTTAGTGACGCCATTTTTTGTGACGGAAAACTGCCCGTCACTAAATCCATTGCTAAATTATTTAGCAACGGATTTTGATATTTTAGCGACGGATATTTCCATCGCTAAATGTTGTTTTTCTTGTAGTGTCTCTTCCAGATACCTAAGGAGCTTATCCTCATCTTTGTGAGAGGTTATTTAGTTCTTTAATGGTTATCAACATATATTGTGTTTATGGGGGTGGTTTTTTGAACGGCCAAGAAAATGGAGAGAGTGAGTGAGAGAGATAGCTAAAGAGGAGAAATCGAGTAGCTATTGGTGTTCATTCTTGGGTTGGGGTTATTTTCTTCTAATCTGGGCAGATTCAGGTTCTATCTAAGACTGGTTTTGGGTTTTCCTTGGGGCCGATTCTTAACTTTACCTTAGTGGGTTTTGAATCGATCGATTTAAACCTTAAAGCCCTACCTCTTCCTCCTCTATTGCCAATGATTCATCGGAGCACAACAGGGAGTTCTTTTGCTTTGTTTTTCGGTTTATCGTTTTGATTTTAACTTACTGTTTTGTGTTCTTTCTTCGATCTAATTTTGTGGTTTGTGGATTTTGCGAGGTTTTTTCACTACAGAATTAAATGCTATGGACATGAACGATATCAAATTGTAGCTTAAGGAACTCGGTCCAAAGCACGAGAATTTCCTTGAAGTCGTAACCTAATTAAAGTGCAAGGAAGTGACACATCAGGACTATAGTCCAAATAACAAGTTTCCCAAGAACCAGACGAAAAAGACTCTAGTTCATGAGGCCTGAGGATCTATGTAATATGTTCCCCAAGAACTAGATGGTAAAGAGGTAGAGATGGTGGTATGCACAACCAAATCAAAAGAGCCCCAAGCCTGGGAAACAAAATTGTAAAGAAAAAAGAATAAAGCCCTAAAACTATAAAGTGTGGGAGCTTAAGTGAAGTAGGAACCCAAAACCCAACTTCATCATCATTGATTCACCATCACCAAAACAAGGACCAATAATTTACAAGTTTTTCCCAGAGTCTCAAATAGACGGAGCAACAACAAAGTTTTCATGAGGTTGATCAGAACTACAAGCTTTTGAGATCGGCTTGAGAACATGGGAGGTTGCAATTGACCTTCCTTGAGCGAAGCAGTCAAGGTGGAAACTAGCAACGAGCAGGAGAATAGTGATGGATAGATGAATAAGAGAGAGAGAGAGAGAGAGATCTAGTCAAGTCTATTTTAGGGAATGAGAGGGTTCGGGTATGGGTGAGAGGGAGTTTGGGGATCAAGAGGGTTAAACTTAAATGGAATGAGGTCAAGGAAGTTGAGGAGGGATGAAAAGGGCGATGAGGGAAAGGGATGAGGGAAAAGATCAACTGGGATGAGATAAGGGAGAAGCATTAACTTTAGCAACATTTGTAAAATCAAATTAATTAAATCGTATTATGCAATGGTTTAATCATAAACACTTAGATTGAGTAAAAAAAAAAAAACTTCACATGGAGCTGGACTTAGCCTGTCTCCAATGGGTCACCATTTCCCTCGCCAAACTAAATTTTTAGAGAGGCAATCCAATTTCTCAAATCTAACACTGTTTGTCATCGCCAAATACTCTTGCTAAATTGCTTGCAATCTATCATCGCCTTGTCAGATTTGGCAATCCAATTTGTCCAAGTAGCCCTTGCCATCTCTCTCCACAACAACTATCTCAATGGCTGGTGCTCCCATAATGGTCATCAAAGCAGTCATCGCCATCGTCAATTGCAATTGATTTGGAGACGGGGGGCCGATCGAAAGAGACCTACAACCAAAGAAGACAAAGAGTTAGCGACATAAGGTATGGAGCGATGAAAGGTAAATAGTCGTGGCGACATCTTTGACAATGATAGGGTTTGTGTATTTGATTTTGGAATATTATTTATTGATTTGTGCATTTGATTATTGATATTATGTATTTGTATAGATTATAGGTAAGCTAAAAAAAAATAGAATTGAAGTTATTAATAAATAAATGAAATAGAGAGTCAAAAAGATAGTAGAATTGGGAATGTGGATGGATTAAAAATATTTTTAAAAATAAAAAAAGGATAAGAAAGTAATTATTTATAATATAATAAGAAGTAGAATAAGGAACATGGTTAGAGACAGCCTTAGGATCCATAGTCATCAGTCTATTTTTTTTTATTGTGGTATTAAAGCATATTATATTTCTAATTAAGAAATTAAATTTTTTAAGATTATATTCTAAGCAATTATTAATCTTATTAAATTAATAGATGAGTAATTTTTAAATTTTTTTCTTTGACGAAATATAATGGGAAAGTTGATATTTACTATGAAAAAAAATATTTTTAACGATGGAATATGGAGACAATTTATTTTCATTACTAATAGAGACAGATTTTGAAATAAAAATCCAAAATTACACCAAAAAAAAAAAAACCTTTCAAGATGACAAAATTCCATCTATAAGAAACAAAATTTTGATCCATCTCTGAAACTCTTTTTCCCTTATGAGATAGAATCAGAGATAGAATTTGTCTATCTATGAATGTTGCCTTTTAGAGACAAAAAATAATTCCGTCTCTAATTATTACATGCCATTAAATATAGAAGAAACTTCTGTCTATGATTTTGATTCCTTTAAAGACGGAATTTTTTTTCGTCTTTGTATTCAACAATAAAATTATTTTCATCTCTAATTATTATTTCCATCAAAGATGGATGTTAGAGACGGAATGTTCCATCTCTAATTTTTTTCTGTCTCTAATTTGAATAGAAACGGAATTTATAGATAAAAAATTATCTTTATATAAAAAAAAATCACTTCATAGTTTATATCATTTGGCATGTAACACCCAAGAATAATTTGAGGATAAAATGATATTTGATAAAGGGCATAATTAGAATTTTGTGAAAAATAAGACTATAAGGCACACTAACACAACTTTGGACAACCGAATTAGTCAGAGGGAGTACCTCGGACCCTAGATAGTCAAGGAAAATGGTATAGTATTGACGAGCAATTAAAATTATGATTTTTAGTAATAAAAGAAATGAGATCGGGAATAGTTTTCGGTACAGCAAAAAAATACAGCTGCCAATTAGGAAGTATTACCGAATTGCTGTAAATGACGACCAAAAAGTCAACGGAGAGTGCCAAGAACTAGTATTCGATGTATAGAACAACCCTTAAGCAGTTTCAGGTTGAATCGAGTGGGTTTGAGGTCAAATAAATCAGTCGGGCCTAAGTGTAATTTCCTAAAATTGCCCGAGGAAGATCTAAACGGCAATTTTTCAAAAGTTTCAAGGGAGAAATGAGAAGTACTAATCTTGAGGGTCTTAGTGAGGGTATTAGAAAGTTAGGGGCCAAAATGCAAAGGAAAAATTTAAGGGGCCAATCTGTAATTTTTAGAAAGTTGGACGTACATGGCAGATCTGGCCGAGATTTTGGCCAAAAAATCCAGCCATTTGGACAGCCTAGGACCATCAATGAATGGCCTAGGGTGGCCTAGGAGGCGTGGGGAAGAAGGCTTGGTCGAAAATCGGCCACATGGGGGTTGTTTTTGGCTATAAATACCGAAGGTATTTGGTCGAGAATGAATCACCAAATCGAGCTCGTTTTTTAATGATTTTTGGATCTTTGATAGAGGTCTTTTGGTCTCTAAGCATCAAGGATCATTTTGGGAGTGTTTTGAAGCATTTTGGTGAGCGTTTGAGGGGGTTTCGAGTTTTGCCGAGACCTGTAACCGGCCATTTGGGCCATTTTTTGGTGGACTTTCGGCCTGATTTTTGTGGCATCGTGATCGATTCTTCAAGGGCTTTCGAACGGCACCGGTTTTGTGGCCATCGGAGCATCCGCCGGCGACCGGCTAGAGGTAGAAGACGGTGGCGCGTGGCTGCCACGCGCCAGCAAATTTTGTCCAGCCACTCGTCAGCGTGTGAGGGCTCGTGAGGCCTCAGGTAATTTTTGAATTTTTTTTATTATTTTAAGAAAAATAAATTATGAATTATGGTGGAAGAAAATTTGAAAAAGTGTTGGAGAAAATGGTCATTTTGTAATTTTCAAGATAAATAAGGCTTATAGAAATTAGGATGAGGTGTTGGAAAATTTTTAGAAACTTCTAGGAGTTAGGAAATATTTATTTATGAATTTTTGTGAAGAAAAATCGAGAAAAAATCGTGAGTAGGCATTTATTAGAATTTTTGAGGCGAAATACAAAGAAAATAGGAAGAAATTATGAAAAAATAGACATTGATATGATTTTGAACAAACGTGATATCTAGGGTATCGTTGAACCTCGAGGTTGAAATATAAGAGCGTCGGGAACGAGAATCGAGGTTAGGCACGCAAATCGAGGTGGGCACGCAAATCGAGGTGACTCGCGCTCTTCAAGAAAGTTGAATTATAAGGTGAGTGTTCGCCCCCAAACCTTGTTTTGCCTTGTGAGTGGTTTTGCCTGAAAGACTTCAAGTAACATGTGAATGGTTTTACTGTGAGTATTTATCCCTTTGGCTTGATTTATTGTTCAAACGGTTATTTTCACGTGCATTAAATTTCGTTTTTAAGCTATGCATGTTATGATTTTCGACCATTGGCTTGTTTTGTGTCGTCCATGTGGGATGTGAGTTGTAAACCTATGACGTAGCTCAGACTGACAGCACTCGGGATGCGTACCTAGGATTAATGCTAGGTAACCCACTTGGGACGGGGCTGAGACGGACTTCACCCTACGGGACCTAAGTGGCGGGGCTGAGAGTGGACACCACCCCGGTTGTTGGCTCAAGTGGCAGGGCTGCGAGTGGACACCACCCCAGGTTTCTTTGAGCAATAGCATTAATGCCGAGGTGACGTCAATTTCGAGGATAGTGCTGATGTGACACTCTTGGGGCTAGGGTTGCGTTGAATTTTGGAATGCTTTTGAGTGGGAACGTAAAGCCTAACAATGACAATGAGGTAATTCTCGAGTTCACATGTCGAGGTTGTCTCTCTTAAGCATGATCGGTTTGCCAATGGGTCGATGTGGTCATGTCGCCTTTAGAGAGATTGCATTTTCCCCGGTTAGGGCTAAATGCTGTGTGAGATTCTCTTTGGCTGGTGCATGTGTGATTTATCGATTTTGGAACATGATTTTGCATACATTCATGAAAATGTTTTTGAATTCTCACTTAGATGATTCAACATCTAACTTGGATTATGTCCTTGGAATATTCAAACGTTCCAGATAAAAGCAGGGGCGCCAAGGGAAAGAATGTCATCGAGATATAGCTGTTATGTTTAGTCATCATAGGGTTCTGTCTATGATTACGATGTTAAGAGATTATGTAATATATTTTCATGTGAAACATCGATTTGGTTATTGTACAAGGAATTGTTGGTTATATTTATATCATTGAGATTTCGATCTTGCTTCCGCTAATGTGATTGATGATTAATTTTTGATGTACTGAGAAGGTACGATCGGGATTGTTGGGAAATGTGTATGATGAGGGTATGTATATCGAGAGATTTATGTTGTGTTTGATTTTGAAAATATATATATATATTCCCGAAATCTCGAGTTAACGCACGCTTGAGGAAAAGTTAGACATGGCCAAAATTGAACCGGACCGGCGGTTCGAACCGGAACCGGCCGAACCGGAACCGGACCGAACCGGCGAAATTCGGTCTGATTCCAGTTCGAGGTTTCGCGGAACCGGAACCGACGGTTCCGCTGAACCGCGGAGGGGTGCTGCACTGCACCCCCCCTTCCCCCGCAACGGAAATTAATTATTAATTTTCACGAACACGAAATCATCCCTATCATTAATTTTCACATTTGTAAAAATTAATTACTTGTATTACATTTTTGTTGTAATTATTTTTTAATGAAATTAAGTCTAATTCTATTTTTTATTTTTTATTTTTCACATTTGTAAAAATTAATTACTTGTATTACATACTTGTTTAGTTGTTTTAATTATTTTTAATGAAATTATTACTTATATTTCTTCAATTTTTAGCAGTGTTTTTTATTAAAAATATAGTTGAGAATATTTATATTTACAATTACATTTAACAATTAAAAATCAAAACCAAACCGAACCGAACAACGGAACAAGGACCAAAATTGAATACAACAATATTTAAAAAAAATTAAAAAAATTCGGTTTGAACCGGAACTGGAACCGTTAACCGAACCGGCTCAAACCGTTGACCGAACCGATCCAAACCGTTGACCGAACTGGCACGAACCGGAACCGGAACCGAAACCGAACCGTCCCAAACCGCCCTTGGGCGGTTCGGTTCAGGTTCAAAGATTTCTTGAACCGGAACCGGCAGTTCATGAACCGGAACCGGCGGTTTATGAACTGTGGCTATGTATAGGAAAAGTGAGGCGTTGCAATTGGTATCAGAGCGAACTAGCAAAAACCGCGATTAGAAACTCAGGGGTACTAGTGGAAATAGAGAATGATTGAGTCAGTAACGGTTAATCTGACGTGACGTAATCTAGCTATCAAGTTAGGTTTGTAAGTAGGTGATATGAATCATTGAGGTTCAAGTATTAGAATGATTTGATATTTACTGAGGATTCGAGTATTAGAATCATTATGGTTCAAGTGTTGATATTTTCTTTTTCAGATGGAGAGGACTCGAAGAATCCTGGACCTCAATGAGCAAGATGACGAAAACGGTAGTAGCAGTCATCATGGTCGCTCAGTGAGTCGCGCCACAAGCAGTCGCCATAGTCGCTCTACGAATTATGCTACGAGTAATCACCGTAGTCACTCAACGAATCGTGCCGCGAGCAGTAGACGACAAGAAGAGCAATCAGGTCCTAGTGAGAGTAGACTTAATCGAATAGAGCGGATCTTAGAAGGCGTTCTGACACATGTAACGAGGAACAAGTCGCCAAGACGCACCCCCCATATGTTGGATCAGTATCGCCGGCAAAGACCCTCGGTGTTTAGAGGAAAAGCGGGAGATGACCCCAGTGCAGTTGAGTACTGGATGGAGCAAACTGAGAAGCTGCTCCAACATCTGTAGTGTAGTGACGAAGAGAAGGTTAACTGCGCTACATTCATGCTTGAGGAAGAGGCTGCACGATGGTGGCAGTCAGCCCAGCTGGCCCTACAAAGGACACCCAGGAAAGCAGTGCAGAATCCAAGGTCGGGACAAGCTCAGTCAATAACCTGAGAAGCATTTAAAGAAGTTTTCAATGCTAAGTACTTTCCCCAAAGCTAGAAGGAAGAGAGAACTTAGGAATTTATGAATTTAAGGCAGACTGACGAAATGTCAGTAACTCAAATTGATGTCAAGTTCACTCAACTAATCAGATACGTGCCTATGTACGAAACGGACGAAAGACAGAAGGCGCAGAAATTTGTGAGTGGATTAAAAGTGGATCTACAACAAGCCCTCAGCTCGTGTACTATCAACACTTACAACGAGGCGTTGGATAGGGCCCTGACCACCGAGATGAACCTACTACGTGTAGGATTGATAAGATTTGATGAAAAGAAAAGAGATTCGAAAGGCACGGAGCATAAGATAGGAGGAAAAAATTTCAAAGACAGCAAACCGTATCCCCGATGCAATAAAGAACACCCAGGAAGAAATTGTTCTCAAGGGCATATCACGAGTTTTTCATGCGGCAAAAAAGGACACAAGGAAAAGGACTGCCCTAAGAAGAAAGATGTACCTCCAACTAGGAATCGAACGGGGATCACATGCTACTCATCCAATCAACCTGGTCACTACGCCAGCGAATGCCCGAAAAGACAAAAGATAGAACAACCTGGGAAGATAAACATGACGCTAGGACCTCGTACCGGACGAGTCTTTTGCCTAACAAGAGAAAATGAAGAGGTCTACCCTGGCTTGGCAAAAGATGATGAAGAAACCCATCTAACAACGACCAAGGGTACGCCAAGTTAATTCAATGTTATCAATTTCTGTGCCATCTTGGCAGATGAGTTAAAGTTCAATGTTATCAATTTCTGTGTTATCATGGCATTAGCGTTAGAGTTGGTTGGGAGTCAATGAAATGTATTTTGAGGACACAATTGGAAATAATAATAAGTGTTATGAATTATTTTGGGATTCGTGTAACCGCCTGTTTAGAGCTACAACGGGATATTCTGAAAGAAAGGGAAAATAAAGACGTGTCTGGTAAGCTCAGATCACATGGAGATATAAATTATGAATAATTGCTAAGGATAATGAGTGGTACTTAGGACATTCAATAGGGAATCAATAGCAATGGCAGTGATATAATTATCACGGGCCAAATTTTGAGGACGAAAAGGGGGGGAGAATGTAACACCCGAGAATAATTTGAGGATAAAATGATATTTGATAAAGGGCATAACTGGAATTTTGAGAAAAATAAGACTATAGGGCACACTAACACAGCTTTGGACGACCGAATTAGTCAGAGGGAATACCTCAGACCCTAGATAGTCAAGGAAAATGGTATAGTATCGACGAACAATTAAAATTATGATTTTTAGTAATAAAAGAAATGAGATCGGGAACAGTTTTCGGTACAGCAAAAAAATATAGCTGCCAATTAGGACGTATTACCGAATTGATGTAAACGACGACTAAAAAGTCAACGGAGAGTGCCAAGAACTAGTATTCAATGTATATAACAACCTTTAAGTGGTTTCAGGTTGAATCAAGTGGATTTGAGGTCAAATAAATCAGTCGGGCCTAAGTGTAATTTCCTAAAATTGCCCGAGGAAGATCTAAACGGCAATTTTTCAAAAGTTTCAAGCGAGAAATGAGAAGTATTAATCTTGAGGGTCTTAGTGAGGGTATTAGAAAAGTCAGGGGCTTGAGGTTAGGGGCCAAAATGCAAACAAAAAATTTAAGGGGGTCAAACTGTAATTTTCATAAAGTTAGACGTACATGGCAAATCTGGCCAAGATTTTGGCCAAAAAATCCGGCCATTTGGACAGCCTAGGACTGTCAGAGAATGGCCTAGGGTGGCCTAGGAGGCGTGGGGAAGAAGGCTTGGTTGGAAATCGGCCACATGGGGGTTGTTTTTGGCTATAAATACCGAAGGTATTTGGTCGAGAATGAAGCATCAAATCAAGCTCATTTTTTAATGATTTTTGGATCTTTGATGGAGGTCTTTTGGTCTCTAAGCATCAAGGATCATTTTGGGAGTGTTTTGAAGCATTTTGGTGAGCGTTTGAGGGGGTTTCGAGTTCGGCCGAGGGTTTGCGACGGTCCGCTAGCCAGACCTGTAACCGGCCATTTAGGCCATTTTTCGGTGGACTTTCGGCCTGATTTTTGTGGCATCGTGATCGATTCTTCAAGGGCTTTCGAACGGCACCGGTTTTGTGGCCATCGGAGCATCCGCCGGCGACCGGCTAGAGGTAGAAGACGGTCGCGCGTGGCTGCCACGCGCCAGCAAATTTTGTCCAGCCACTCGTCAGCGCGTGAGGGTGCGTGAGGCCTCAGGTAATTTTGAATTTTTTTTTATTATTTTAAGAAAAATAAATTATGAATTATGGTGGAAGAAAATTTGGAAAAGTGTTGGAGAAAATGGTCATTTTGTAATTTTCAAGATAAATAAGGCTTATAAAAATTAGGATGAGGTGTTGGAAAATTTTCAGAAACTTCTAAGAGTTAGGAAATATTTATTTATGAATTTTTGTGAAGAAAAATCGAGAAAAAACCGTGAGTAGGCATTTATTAGAATTTTTTAGGAGAAATACAAAGAAAATAGGAAGAAATTATGAAAAAATTAGAAAAAATAGACATTGATATGATTTTGAACAAACGTGATGTCTAGGATATCGTTGAAGCTCGAGGTTGAAGTATAAGAGCGTCAGGCACGAGAATCGTGGTTAGGCACACAAATCAAGACGGACACGCAAATCGAGGTGACTCGCGCTCTTCAAGAAAGTTGAGTTACAAGGTGAGTGTTCGCCCCCAAAATTTGTTTTTCCTTGTGAGTGGTTCTGCCTGAAAGACTTCAAGTAACATGTGAATGGTTTTACTGTGAGTGTTTATCCCTTTGGCTTGATTTATTGTTCAAACGGTTATTTTCACGTGCATTAAATTTCGTTTTTAAGCTATGCATGTTATGATTTTCGACCATTGGCTTGTTTTGTGTCGTCCATGTGGGATGTGGGTTGTCAACCTGTGACGTAGCCCAGAGTGACAGCACTCGGGATGTGTACCTAGGATTAATGCTAGATAACCCACTTGGGACGGGGCTGAGACGGACTTCACCCTACGGGACCCAAGTGGCGGAGCTGAGAGTGGATACCACCCTAGGTTCCTTTGAGCAATAGCATTAATGCCGAGGTGACGTCAATTCCGAGGATAGTGCTGATGTGACACTCTTGCGGCTAGGGTTGCGTTGAATTTTGGAATGTTTTTGAGTGGGAACGTAAAGCCTAACAATGACAATGGGGTGATTCCCGAGTTCATATGTCGAGGTTATCCCTCTTAAGCATGATCGGTTTGCCAATGGGTCGATGTGGTCATGTCGCCTTTAGAGAGATTGTATTTTCCCCGGTTAGGGCTAAATGCTGTGTGAGATTCTCTTAGGCTGGTGCATGTGTGATTTATCGATTTTGGAACATGATTTTGCATACATTCTTGAAAATGTTTTTGAATTCTCACTTAGATGATTCAACATCTAATTTGGACTATGTCTTTGGAATATTCAAACGTTCCAGATAAAAGCAGGGGCGCCAAGGGAAAGAATGTCATCGAGATATAGCTGTTATGTTTAGTCATTATAGGGTTTTGTCTATGATTACGATGTTAAGAGATTATGTAATATATTTTCATGTGAAACATCGATTTGGTTATTGTACAAGGAATTGTTGGTTATATTTATATCATTGAGATTTCGATCTTGCTTCTGCTAATGTGATTGATGATTAATTTTTGATGTACTGAGAAGGTACGATCGGGATTGTTGGGAAATGTGTATGATGAGGGTATGTATATCGAGAGATTTATGTTGTGTTTGATTTTGAAAAAAAATATATATATATATATTCTCGAAATCTCGAGTTAACGCATGCTTGGGGAAAAGTGGGGCGTTAAATGGCATCTCTAAATAATAAAGTAATTACAAATTATATTGTTATAAAAAATAGAACTTTAATTTTTATATAAAATCATTCAAGTCTACCATCTTTATGATAATTCCAAATCTTTGTTGCTAGAAGAAGAATGCATGATACAATTAAAGAATATGCAATGCTAAACAACATAACAACATATCCAGCTGTTATTCCACTATGTGGGGTTGGCTACATGAATTCTAGACTTCTATGTGGGTTATATCCCAACAGATAGTTTGTCTAGAATTCATATTTGGATCCGACTAGGTTTTACACTGGCTGTCGGCTACCTAACGCAACCCTCCTCCTTTATCCGGGCTTGGCACCGGCAGTGGATAATATCCCCTGGCGGAGTAATGATGAAATGAAGTTTGAACACCATCTTCACATGGAGAAATTTCATGAGATGATGGTGAATGAGGATAATTGATATAGTTGTGTTCCATAACTTAGTTGACATGCTGAAACCAACAAGTATAATATGGAAACACAAGTACAAGAATATGCAATGCTATACAAATAAAATATTTTAGTAGAAAAACTAAAAAATATACACTTTTAGCATAATTACTGATGTAATTATGCTAAAATCTCAGTATTAATCATCTTTCAAGAAAAAATTTAATGCGGGAACAAATAATTATTTATTGAAAAGAAAATGTACTATAGTAATTTGTAACGATCAATGACAAAAATGTGAATGTGAGAAGTTTTTTACTGACATTTCACACAGATAATATGCATATATAAGGCTCTAGATGGGGCTTCTCGGGCCTCAGTAAATACGGACGACAACATTTTCAAGTTTTTATCTTTTGATTAAGCACTGACACTGTTAAGACTAATTGAACAAGAATATTAATTTTAGTAATAAATAGCATTTTAGTCACCTAAACACCTTTTAATGTTCAAGATATTAGGACATTCAAAGGGGAAAAAATATTTGGGCCTCAACCAACTTATGATTTATGAAATATTTGAAATTATTAATAAATTTTAATATTTAATATTTAAAATTAAGCTAATCATTATATATCACGTTATGTTGACTCTTAAATTTTTTTATAAGTTCATGTACCAAGGTCTTTTATAAGGATCAATTAGTTGGTAAAACATCATTTAACTTAAAAATCTAGGGATTAACAATGTCATTTTTTTTAATAATTTACTATTCTTAACAATCAATTCATTTAATATTTTATCTTTTAGTGGAAATAATTTAGTCTTTTCATGAATAAGATAGCTAGCCATTTTGCTTCCAAAGAACTTAAATGGTCATTAAATTTGAATCAACTTTAAGATTAGGGATTAGTGAGCATTGAATAAAGAGTTTTAACTTTTAGAAGGAAATACTAATAAATTAGTACAGAAATCAATGATGGATTAACTTTCTAAAATTAAATTCTAATACAATATCGATACTAATTGGATACAGATGACACTTACTATATCAAAATAAAAATCATATAAAAAGTTCTAAAAAAAAATCATATAAAATTAAATTTATTCTATACTTAATTTCCATATTTTAAAATTAAATTTATTATTTTCTCAACAAATTAAATTTTTTAAAATTTTTTGAGTAATTTTCATTGCACGACTTCAGGGATGGAAAAAGGTTTCGTTTCTGATTTCAATTCCGTCAAAGATGAACTCAAAGATGGAATATTTTCATCTTTGATTTTGAAGATGAAAATTTTTTCATCTTTAGTTTAGAAACAAAAATTAGAGACCGAATTTTTCATCTCTGTATCTAATCTTGATATATATATATATATTTATCGAGATCCTTTTCCTCTATTTTTGGTAAAATACAATACACGCTAAACCCTAAATCTGATTGATCGATCACCCAATTCGTCGTGGCCATTTCTCGTCATTGCCCACCATCTTGCACTTCCCACCGTCATTGTTGATCGCCATCATCATTGTTGTCGTCATTCGTTGCCATTGATTGCCACTGTTGTCCATTGCCAATGACAGTCATCCGTTTGAGCCATTGTTGTCTGCTACTGGCGCCGCCGCCCACTACCAACTACCTCTAAACTCTATGTGTATATATATGATTTTGTATGTGTATATATAGGGTTTTGTTTTCCCTCTATATGTAAAAATTTTATTTGCGACAGAGAATGATGGATAAGTTGTTGTGACAGATGAAATATATATTGTATGTATATTTTATTAAACCTTGTGTATATTGTAGTATATTATATATACATATGTGTGTATATTATATGCATATATAAAAATGCATTTAGAATTCAAATTTACATATCTTATCCCCTAGCATTTGAGTCTATCCTATTAACCTAGCTATTTGGACATGTTACTCTTGGTTATTTAATCATGTGCAATTAGAGTACCATGGTTGATCATTATGGACATTTAATTTGACCACTATAGTTTTTGACATTTTTTTTTTCTCTAGAATCAAATTTAATGAAAATCCTTGAGTATCGAAGGTCGATGGATAACAATTTAATCACTAATTAACATTTGATTAATGAATTTGTTGATGGGGTTAAAGAGTTTATAGACTTTGCATGTACTCAAAATCAATTCCATAGGTTGCATGTACTCAAAATCAATTTCATAAGTTAGGAAAGTTGAGATGTCCTTGTTTAAATTAGTTGGCAAAGTGATGGAAGATTTATGTATATAGGAAGGAGTTTATGGAAAAATATTATTATTGGACTAATCATGGAGAATCAATGCTCCTGTTTTGCTAGTAGTATTTAAAAATTCAAACTACGGGCATAATAGACAAAGAGAGAAGAATTCATTCATTATAAGCAAATGGCCATGGATGTTGTAGAACCAAGTATCAGTCAATATATTAAGCAATAGGGTTTTGGGTATGAACAAAATGCGATAGAAAATCCCAATCCAAATCCACAAAAATTCTTTTGACATGTTGCCAACTGCACAAATTCCATTGTGGGATGGATGTGAAAATTATTTCGAGTTATCTATAGCAATTGAGAGTTTAAGTATGAAGATTGATTATAATATGTTTGAAGGTTGCTTTAATCACAAGTACAAATGATGGGTGATGCAGTGCCTAGTGGTAATCGTATGCCTATTAATTTATACAATGCCAAAAAAAAAAAATGGAAAAATTAGTAGTAGGGTGTATAAAGATTGGTTGTTGCCCTAATAGTTTTATGTTGTATTACAAAGATGGTGAGAATAAGAGAATTTGTAAATTTTGTGGGAATGAGCATTTTAAACGAACCACTAGAAGATGCTTTTCTAAGGAGTTTGGCATGGGGGCTATTAAATACGGTTGAGACATAGCCTATATGCTTTGTGAATGGTTATAAGTTTCATACAAAAGACTAGAGTGAGGGGATGTCTACTTCTAATTATGGTATGCGTGTTTGAGATTCTAACTATGGGCAATTCGAGACTAATTTTTATGCAATATTAAATAATGTTGTAGAATTAGAGTATACTGGAGGTCTTATAAAGATATTAGTTTTATTCAAATGTGAATCGTTTGATCCAACTCCTAATCGAGGGACAAAGATTGATAAAAATTAGGAGATTGTTGAGGTTAAAGCAAACAAGAGATATAATTCGTATGATCCATTTATACTTGTCGAACAAATAGAACACATTTATTACACATCATATCCTAAATGTTATCAAGGGTGGTTATGTGTTATCATAACAAAGACCCAAAATATAGTTAATACTCCAGATGCACCAAATGATGAAACAGATCAACCATACCAAGATGATAAGGTTCTATACCAAATTGTAGATAGAGATGATGATATAACAAAAGTGGATAGAACAAATTTGATTTAAATAGCCTTAGAACAATCAGATGAGAACTTGTTTATTTCATTCGATACTAATGAAGAATATACTAACATAGAGTTTATTTAGGTTAAATGTGTACTTTATTTCTTTGTGATTTCAATTGTCTGTTTTCCATCGTTTATGAACTGTACTCTATCAAATAATTATTGCATCTCAATTGATACTTAATGTATTGTATAAATGTTTTTGAATTAAATTAGATGGTAGATCAAGCTAGAGGTTTAGGAAATGGCCAAGGTCAACTCAACCCATGCATCGATATAGCCCTCGAGACTCCCTCACACTCCCCAGTACTCTTGTCACATAACCTTCTTTTACTCCTACCTAGTTTCTTGTCACTCCATCAACTTTTACGTCCACATCTCCACACAACAATCGAATCGAGTCAAGTCAAGTTTCACTAAGTTAAGGCTCGAGCTAAACTTGAGCCTTAAAGCTCGATGTGAGCTTAATTAACATGAACCGAGCTGTAGCGCAACTTGGGATTGACTCCTTAAAAGGTTAACAAGCTGAGTTCAGGCTCAACAAGCTACTAGTGAGCCCGAGGTCGAGGTCAAGCTTGGGCCTAGGCTCAAGCTCGAATTTGTCAAAATTATGTTTAAAAAAACCTAATAATATGATATGCAAATATAGAGGGGGTTTGGCGCCAAAGGCAAGAGAAAACCTCACAGCGGTTGGCTTCAAAGAGAAAAAGGGTGTGTAGTAGCGACAACGACAGTAGAGGGAAGAAAGCGTGCAACGGCAAGGCTAGGCAATGGCCCACAATGGTCGACTTCAAATAGGGAGGAAATGTATAATGATAGCAGTGCTGGTGACAATGAGTGGCAACTGACTATGGGTTTGTTGCATGATTGGTTTATTATTATTTTCTTTCTTTTTTGGCTCTTTAATCTTCAGTTCGTCTATCTAGGGTTTCATCCTAGAAGTGAAGTATTTATATGGTGGATTTACTGTTTAGGTAAACTTAGGTTGGAGAAAATTTGAGCAAAGTTAATCACACCAATTCTAAACCAATTCTATATTGAGAAATTTAATAATTTGATTAATTAATGTCTCAATTGTTACATTAATTAATACAAATTGTAATTTATGATATGTAAAATGTAAAAGTTTTTAGTTTTTTGTATATTACTCGGCAATGTGTACAAACTTCCATATCCTTTAAATAAATAATTACCATGTTTTCATGGCACCATTATATATATAATTATATGTATTGATATAATACTACATAATTTATAATAGTCTTACTCAAATTTTAATTACTATTATGAATTATTGTTAATTTTTAATAAAACTATTATGAACTACTATTGATTTTAAATAAAATTCTTATAAATTTTATAGTGTGATGTTAGTTTATAAATTTTGTTTGTAGATACAATACTTGAAATGTGTATTTAATGTTTTCTGTAACGACTAGTTTTTTAAAATTTAATATAACAGTAGTCAAGTAAACTAAGTATTATTCAAGTGAGATATGTAATTACTTGAGTAACATTTTTTGATACTTGAGTAAAGTCATCAACTACAAGTTTAATTTAGTTAATTAATAATTATTAATCAAGTAAGATTTATGTTTACTCGACTGAGACATGAATTACTCAATTAATATTTTTTCTTAGTCGATTAATGATACAAGTACAGATACTTGTTATTTTAATCCAGATTTATTACTCTATTAAATGATATAATTACTTGACTAATTTATCATTTAGTCGATTAACTCTTAATTACTAGAGTAATGTTATTTCATCATATATTCTAGTAAAATAAATATATAACCAATTAATGCCTTGAATGCACAAGTCTTACTCGATTAAAAAAATAAGTTAGTTGAGTACATCACTTGTTACTCAACTAAACATTTCCTTACGTTGGTCTTTATTAACAAACAAACTCAAATAAGCTTTTATGGAACCAAACATTGAGCCACTCGCGAGCGACTTGGCTCATTTGCAACCTTAGATCTTGCAAACCAGCATATATAGATACAAATTATCCCTAGATTAGAGTAAGTATTTATATCTCAAATCCTATCATTTGCTTTTAATTATATTATATATATATATGTCCTAACATTTTTTTTTGTTTATATAATTACAACTTTGAGTCAACTAGAGATTGTCGGGCTATATTTCCATCATATTGAAGTCCAAGTTCAAGGGCATTTGGAGATCATGGACAAGTGGATGTTGCTGTGAAAGATATATGATTTGAAAAGTTTGAGGTAAAAGTGCAATAGTAATTGAACAATAATATTTTTTTTATATAAAATGTTAACTCTTTAAATTGTTTAAAATATTCTTACATGCATGTAGAAAAAATACAAGTGGCTACCATAGGATGAGAAGAAGTGAGGAAACACTTCAACAACAAAGGCTCCAAGGTGTTAAAGAATGTAATAAAAAAGTGAGAGATGGAAATGATATAGGAGAATGGATTTCTTCTAATATCTGAAGAACCCTGGAGAAAAAATGGTAAGACCTAGAGTGGTTGCAAAAAGTTTAAAAAATATCCAAAATAGACATTCCAGAAAAGGTTTCTCACTACACACCGAAGGTAGTTAATCAGTAGCTGAACATAGGAAACAATTGGTAAGTTTTATTTACATATCATTAATAAGTAAATTATTGTATTAAGTTTGGTTACGTCTCATGATAGAACTTTATATTTAACTTAATTAAAATGGCATGCATCTTTAGTTTTTTGTAGAGCGCTAAGTTGAATGGGGAGTTGATCAACTTTGAACTCTTTATACACGAATAAAACATTACAAAAACAAATATGGTTAGGTCTCTTCAAAAGCTGCATCTGTTGTTGTAAGCACTAAATTTATAATCAAATTTAATATTTGTATAGTCATTGTAATATGAAATTCAATCTTATTTCTCAACTCCCCGTCACCTATTAAATTCATCCTAAAACAAGAAATATAGATGTAAGTAAACAGACTCATCACAAGTATCTGTGAAAGGGAGTTGTGAAGGTCAGTTGTGTCAGATACCTTTGACAATAACATATATTTAGATGTGGTTGGAGGACAAAACAAGAAGAGGTGTTTTCGGCCTCGAGACAATATATTCGGAGTACCATACGATGCTTCATCCAATTCAACTATCTCTAAATGAGAGGGATATTATGTGGTAGAGGGTCTTTAGCTTGATGACAGAGATGCAGTAATAACAAGAAATGATACACTCCCAACAAGATATGGTACACTTTTCTTCCAGCACTTGAGGATCACCCAAATGCCCCCAAATCATCCTTTACCAGCTCTCGTTCCTCCAGAGTTTCTACCTTAGTCAGACGCTTCATTTAACCATGTTGATCTAGCTCATTCTCACGACCCAATAGACTACATTCATGGCTATGACAATGAGTTCGATGATGACTGTTGATGCATATTTGTTATGTTTTTTGAATACTTGTGATATTTTATTTAATCAATAAATTTGTGTATTTGGAGATTATTGGTGTGATTGGATTTTGACATTGTAGATATTATTTGTTAACAGGTTATGCATTGGTCATTTTTGTGTTATTTTTGGGCCTTTTTTGACAAATATGAGAATCATTCGTCTCTGACAACTAATTTTAGAGACTAAAATGGATTCCATCTCCAAAATTCACATTGGATTTCATTCCATTTCTAATCTAGTTATTTCCTTCTCTAACAATCGCTTAGAGACAGAAATTTTTTTCGTCTTTAAATTTAGAGAAGGAAAAAATTTCATTTCTAAAACCAAAGAACAATCAATTTTATCACTGATTTTGGTACCAAATTATTAAAGATGGAATTATTATATTTTGAGGTAGCCAAAATTCTGTCTCTAATTAGCGACGACAGAAAAATTTCATCGCTAAACAATTAACAACGAGGTCTTTAGAGATGAACCAAAATTTGTCTCTAATTCCATCACTAAAACATTAGAGATAGAATTTTATGGATTTAGAAATAAGTTTTGTCTGTCTCTAAAGTCATTTTTTTTAAAGTGATTTTAGTATCAAATCAAAGACGAAATTATTATATTTTGAGATGGTCTCTAACTAGTGACGACATAGAAATTCCGCTAAACAATTAGCGATGGGGTTTTTAGAGACGGACCAAAACCTGTCTCTAAAACATTAGAGACTGGAATTTAGAGAATTAGAGACTTATTTTATTTGTCTCTAAAATCATTTTTTTTAAGTGATTGATGAAGTCTTTATAGAAACATATTAATTTACATATATGATTTTTCTTATTTAAAAATTTAAGTATTAATAAATGATCAGTAGAAAAATCTTCTAAAATGATCTTTTTAACTTTACATATTTTTCTTTTGTGCTAGGAAACCATACATTTTTCTAAAACTTTTTTTTTTTTTTTTATCATATGACTATCAAATTTTAAAAATGCGTTGTTAACTTGTTGTCTATTATAACCTACTAAACATTGAACAAAATTGAATTAATTGCCCCCTCAAGTGTATATAGATCCTCCTAGCTAGCTTTTAGCCCAAACAGGAAACTAAATGAAGTTATCTTTTTTCTCAAAAAAAAAAATATATTAATTTTGTTTTGTTGCAAATTTAGTGATGATATATAGATCAAATTCAAAGCAACAGTAAGATGACTAAGAAAGCGCTGCATGCACCGAAGACGACGACTGAAATCCTGCCGTGGCAATTTGATCAGTGACGACTGACGACGCGTCTCTTAATTTCCACATTGATCGATCTGTGTCTCTTACTCTCTGATGGATTTGTTTCATTGTTCGTACACTATTTAATTTCGCTTTCGTGCTGGTGATCAGTCATTTATCTACAGGGACCACGTGCCGTGCCAGACGTTCACAAAGTCTGCTAAAAAAGCCAAGATTGGAATTTGAAAGCGGGGCCATATAATTAAAAATCTATCACATCTACAAAATATAGATAATTATATATAGTCATACTGTCATAGATAGGTGGCATGGCTTTGGCAATTGGCAAAGCTTTGCATTATCTTCCCGGAAGGTTTCTGCGCCTTTGCTGCAGGGTGTGGATGTGTATATATGTTTGAGCAAAAGATTCTTTCAAATTAATGGCACTCTCGAGTTAAAAGTGCCTTATTTTCTGTGGATCGATTATATGTGAAGCTTCTTGATTGGTTTTCCAGTTGTAACCCGGAATGCATGCAGCATGCTGGCTTGGGGCCCATGCATGTGTGTGTTTCAGTGTGCTGTCTGAATATCAACGAATTAACACTAGGATTTCAGGAGTGCTTCTGGCACCTTAATTAATAATTTCCTTTAGGAATTCTTCCTGTACCAGATGATCATTTATTTATACGTACTCGCATTATTTTGAGCATAAAATGAGTACCTGGTAATAAATACACAGGCGCACGTACACACACGATACTTCAACTATTACCGTATACTAACTAATTCAAATGAGGTTATCTAGCAAAAAAGAAAGAAAACAAATTCAATTGAGCCTAAATTTGGAGATGAGATTTTCCAATGGATAAGTGAATAATAAAATTACAGTCGTGAATATATTTTCAGTTCAATTTTTCTATCACAAATTAATCATAGTTCTCAACATAACCCAAAGCTTTCCACTTCCAGCAGGTCTTTTCTTTTTCAATAAAAATATCCTACATTTTTCCTAGCTCATTCAATACGAACATTTTGCTTTTCAAAATTTTATTTGTTTTTCAGATCTAGTTTTTTGTTTTCAAGAAATACAAGCAAGGATTTCCCCGACTTATGTTTTGGGCAATTCTTTTTATTTTTTTTATTTATTTTTTTTGTAGTTTAACAGTGAAATCCTATTTCCTTCGTTTTGAGAGAGAGAGAGAGAGAGAGAGAGAGGGGGGGGGGGAGATGATGAAGATGGTATCAAGTGACTTTTCTAGCTTAGATCGATTTTATTTACTTCGATATGCACAGACGACAGACCCATGTCATCATATACATTTATATGTATATATATATGATCATATGAAGGGGCCTAGTAAAGCATCTACAGCAATACAAAACCTAAGCATTAATATTATCATTTATTGTTGAGCAATGGAAAAACAGGCGAAGCTGCAAAATTTGCTCTCTTAACGAACCTCCCCTTCATTCTGGGCCTCTTCTCTGCGTTCAATTTCCGAACTTCATACCTTATTTTCTTCGAAAACAGCCTCGTCCTCCGCTTCTCTCTGTACCTCGACACTCTCGCTTCTCTTCCTCCATCCCCCATCCCACTTGGTCCCCCTCCTCCTATCACTGTTCCCATTTCTCCATTCTGGTAATTATGCACTGTTCTACACCCACCCTGAAAAAACACGCGCACGTAAGTTAAAAATAAAATCAGATCATCAAATTTGGATTCGATTTTTTTACAGAATTTTGCAGTATTAATCATATTATTTTATAGGTTTTTCTTTATCTCTTACATAAGTTTATGACCCGTATGTTAATTCTCAATGTTATTATGACAATCATATAATTGATCATCCACTCAGTCAAATTTAAACATTTTTTGTCCATCCACCGATCTAAATTAAGTGAAGGGGATCAATGGAAAACATACCATACACTCGGGCCAACAATCACTAGGAGTGAGTTCCGGTCGGTCGCCGGTAGTCCACGGAGACCTCTGGTTGTCCCACGCCGTAATGATAGCTTGATAGTCAAGTCGCAGCAGTATCTTCCTCCTCGTCTTCCTCCCTTCGCCGGCTTTGTTCTCTTCACTCTCCTCCGTGATTGCTCCTTCACATCCAATAACCCTGTTCTCTTCCTCCTCCCACGCCGCTGGAGACCCGTAATCAAAATTGAACTCAAATGTCTCTCTTGACATTTCTATATCCCCATCAACATGAATATTGTCCATGGAAGAATTGATCATGTCTTCCTCATCTTCAACCTTGACTCTTCCACCGTCTAAAGAGGCCTCCACCGGACACTTCTCTTTGCAATCCAACAGCCCCAGTGCTTCCATATTGAAGGACTCTTCGTCGAGACCCTTCCCCAGCAAGCTCTCCACATTTGCTGCGAACTCTGCCAGATCCATTTCGGAAGGAAGGAACCCATGTAGACTACTTCCACCAATCTCGGCTGGCGACTTATCCTTTGAATCACTTGCAACAAACGGATCGAATGTCGGAACCCTATAAAGAAGCTGTTCCTCGTTTTCTTCGTTTGAGGTCTCTCCGCTTGCCAACTCCGGAACAAGAACGTGTGAATTTCGTATCGGTTCTTCGGATTTTAATTGTCTACTCGTCAGCTGCTTTCCGTGTCGTGGCGTCCGAGCCTTTCTGGTGAAACCTTGGTGCCATGACGGAGCAAAATTTTTCAAATTATTAGAGGGCTCCTCGGAGGATTTGAAAGATGAAGTTTTGAGGCGAACCCTTTCGTGTCTACTAGCCAAGGAGTTGGCCGAGTGGACCGAAGCGTCGCAGGCTTGGCACAAGAAAGCGTCATCGGCGGCGCAGTACAACCTCGCTCGCCGCCGTAAGCAGCTGTCGCAGGCTCGGGCCGTTTTGCCGCCTACGGCGTTGGCCAGTTTTTTAGTGGAAGCCATTGACAAAATTTAGGATTGGCAAGGAACAGTGGAAAATGGGTTTAGGGAAAATATAGAGTTTTCAATTTATTTAGGGACTGGTGGAATAATTGTGGGTTGGGGCGAGGCCCACTGTGTGCACTTTTACAGAGCAAGGGCAGTAGTATGCAGTAGTAGGGCTCTTGTTGGGGCACTTTTGCCTTTTGGGAGCCTTCGGATGGCAAAAATAAGGGGGGTTTAGTTTTGGGACCCCACTAAGGAGGCTTATCTGTTGTTCCATTGGCTGGGCTTGGAGAGTTCATCCTAACTTTTCAAGTGTGATTGGCTGCCTTTCTAATCAAAGGGATTTCTGATGGGGCCCTTCCTGATTAGGATGTGAATGAAATGAAGGTCTTTGATATCATCTCATATCTCTCTCTCTCTCTCTCGGTCTTTGATATCATCTCATCTCTCTCTCTCTCTCTCTCTCTCTCTCACATTTTCTTCCCTCAGAACTGGAAAGAGACCCCTTTGTTGGATTGTCTATTTTCCGTTATTCATGTGTAAGGTTCAACACTTTTTGTTTGCGGTCCCCTTCTCTCTCTCTCTCTCATTTGCCATTCAATGTGATTGAGAGCAATAGATCTGAATGACTACAAAGGTGTCCAACGAAAATTCCTACTCTGATTATACAGGGACATGCGCGGTTACCATGGTTTTTCTTTCTGATCATGATTTCATCTGAGAATAGGGCAAGCAACTACGTACTTTTGTTGCTTTACATGTTATATATGTGTTTTTATAAGAAAGTTGATGGGAGAGATGTTAGAGATTGTCCTTGAAATTCACAAAAACAATAAAGAGAGAGAGAGAGCAATTAGGTAAAGAATAATGTTATTGGTATATTTTTGTGTATATTTTAAACTACACAAAAGTGTATCAATGACAAAAAAAATTCTTATGAGGCGCATAAAAACGTGTGAGGCGCATGTAAGGTACAAGATATTTTGATCATTATACTCTTTATATAGTTCAAGATATATAAAATTATTGTACATCTAACATAATCCTTAGATAAATAAGGATATGTTAGTATAATGTCAAGTGAGATTACAAAATTTACTTATTTTTATCCAAGTAAGTGCGTTTAGACATCATTTCTAGAATGGATAATGCTAACTAAATTAAAAAATATTACATAAAAAAGTATAGTCGGATTTTATTTTATTTTTTTGGCTGGATATATTGTTGGAAAGTTGGAAAAACAAATTATTACTTGCATAATTTGTGTATAAAAATATTCTTCTATTCATATATAGAATATTATATATTTACTTCAAACAGGGGAAGCTAAGCTAGCTAGGTCATCCATCATTAGTCGTCCCAGAAAATTGAGAAGTCGTACTCGTACGTACGCACGTGCATGCATGAATTTTAGTTCTCCGAATTGATCATAAACAGGGATTGCTTTTTCAGCTCGACACAGCTGATCATTCAATATAAAAGAAACTTGAGAAATATATACATAGACATATTGGATATGCCCTTAATTTGTATGGACAAATAGCATTGGCTAAAGGGCATAAACAACGCCTCATCTTTTATTATTTAATCATTTTATTCTCTTAATTCAAAAAAAACCTATTAATTCCCTTAATTTCTAATTTTAAATTTAGTAAATACTTGAATCAACGCATATAATACACACATGCATGCAACACCATCATCTTCTTCTTCTTTCTTCATCTTCTTCTCCCTTTCTTCTTGCCAATGACCTACCATAGGATCATCATCTTTTTCTTCCTTTCTTCTTGCTAGCGATTTACCACTCGTTGCCTCTCTCTCACTCTCTGTCGGTGGTCATCAGCGACGTGGGAGGTGTCGACTAGGGTCGGGGGGCCGTCGATAACAGCGGCTGGGCACAGGACAAGCAGATCTGAGCCGACAACATGGGAGGTGAGCATTCGCTCGCTCACTCGCCTTCCTCGTGCGAGTGGCCGGCTATAGCATCGATTTGGGTCGGGAGAGGGGACAGTGGCGGCGATGGCATCGATTGGGATAGGGGGGTTGGCGATAGCTTCGATTGGGCTGGACGAGCAATGGCGCTACCGCATAGGTCGGTCCAGTAGCTAAGAGGCGGGCGAAATGTCATTTTCTTCCTCTTTCTACCTCATTCTCGCTCTCTATTTGTTGGTCCCGCTCGTTGCCCTTCTCGCTCTTACTCTCTCTCTGTCGTTTCAGGCAGTTATCTGCCGGCGGTGATCGTCGACCTCTTTCTCTCTTGCAGATCGAAACATATGGCATGTTCCCATTGATTTGGTCAATGTGGGGCCCACGTCAGATCGCGTGTGTAATTTATGTTCAATATTTGTTGTACTAAGATATGTAACTATTACAAAATAAGTAGTTGAGGTATATAATAAATTAAAAATTAAGTCTTTAAATTAAAGGGATAAAATAGTTAAATGATGAAAGATACATAACTGAGTATGCCTTTAGCCAATAGCATTTGCTAGTAACGGATAGGCATGCGCATGATGTGGAGGCCTCATCCATCCATCCAGACCATCTCCGTGCGTGCTTGCTTGTAGATCGCAACTTCCAGAGCAAGATCTCCATGTGACATAGCAAGATTTATTTATCAATATATGGTGCGATTTGATGAATTCAAGACAGCGAGTCTTCGTCGCATTAATTTCCACGTACCTCTCTTTCCACTACTCTCATTATCTTTTATTATTATAATTATAATTATAATTATTCATTCTGTTATTGTTACGGACTATTCTTAATTTCCTCCTCCTCTTCTTTTTTTTTTGCTTTCCTTTTTTTTTCTTTTTATCTGATTGGTGAGGAATTAATTATTCATCTACTTAAAAAGTCATGCTTTATTGCAAAAAGTCATATATTTATTGGTCCAATTCCAATATAATGATAACGTACGTTGAATCATTCTCCTCGCATATGCAGAGGCCGGAGCGGAGCTATATACACTAGGAGTGTTCAAAAAATCTGCTGGACTGTGATTTTCGGTCGAATCGAACTGAACTGGCCGATTTTTTGAATGTGTGGTTCGGTTCGATTTGGAAATCTGCCAAACCGCGCGGTTTGCGGTTTGACAGACCGACGGTTCGATTTTAAACCGAGCTGCCCGAGTTTATATAAAATATAATTAAAAAGAAAAATATAAATTGCTAAGGCCGAGCGTTAATAGTCATCGGCCTCCTTCCTTCCTCTCATCTTTCTCTCCCTATTTCCCCCAAACCCTAACCCGAGCCCACCCATCCGCCGCACTGCCGCAGTCTCTCTCCCCTTGGACCTTCAGATCGCCGGCGATCGGCGCCAACTTACTAGCGAGTGGCGACCCCCATCGTTTCCGATAGCCTCGCAACAGTTTGACTCCGAGCATCCCATCTCTCTCCCCGTTGCCTCGCAACAGTTCGACTCCGACTCCAAGCATCCCATCTTCTTCTTTCCCCGTCGTTTCTGATAGCTGATTCGCCGGTTGCTGCCTTGCTGGTATCACCTCTTATTCAATGTTCTTTCATTGAATGTTTTTATGAAAATCTATTTACCTTTTAATTAATTTCTTGTTTTCTTTTTAAGTTTTCATCTCTAATCAATCATTTCCATCAACACTTATCTCTAAAGAAGTCCAATATATATATATATATATGTTCACACAAACATTTTGTTGGATTAATAAACTGGGTCATTCTTCTTCGTTGGGATTCGTTTGTTGGAATTTTCTCCCCCACAGGAACTAAAGTTTCTTTCGAAGCAGGCAAAAGAGGAGATTTTTCTTTTCTTTTTTTTAATTTTTGGGTTCAGTTAGTTTTTGTAATGTACCAAAAACAGTGAAATCAGTTTATGTTTATGAATTGGGCGCCGATAAATCTGAACCCGCAGAAACCGAACCGAACCGAACCGCAAACTACAGTTTGGTTTGGTTCGGTTTTTTGCACCAAATCAAACCAATTGGTTTGATTTGGTGCAAAACCGACTTTGCGGTTTTGTGTTTTAAACCGGTCAAACCGAACCATGAACACCCCTAATATACACCAAAGGGTGGGCAATTTGAAAAATTGTTACTGTATATATATAATTTTTGTTTTCCTGAGCACCGAGTTATTAGCGGCTGTAATTGCCCACTCTTCAATTTTAAATTTGAGAAATGCTATTTTCCCCCAAGTTACCTTCTGGTCTACCCAAACAAGTTTTTAATATTTTCTTGTAATGCTACTTTCCCCCATACTAGATAAATAATATATATTTTGTTAAAAAATTATTTAAAATTATATATTATTTTATAAAGTCGGCTCAACTTTATAAATTATATATATTATTTTCTTTCTCACTGTGTGTCCAGCGCGTCTTCGGATTTGACTTTGTTGTCTAGATGTTGTCACGATCCCAGCGTTTTTTTGTGTTTCTCTCCAACATGTCTCGCAGACTTTCTACAAATATTGTGACTGGTTTCGAGGAGTGTCTGTCTCCATGACGGGTAGGCTCGGATTTTAGAAATATTTGACCGACGGTGGCGACGAGGCTGGTTCAGGTTGTTGTTTGCGTAGATTGTTGAATTATCTTATGTTTAAAAAAAATTAGTTCAAACTAGTTCAATTTCTTTACGAATACCTGATAATGTAAGCTGCTGAATTATTTAATGTTTAAAAAAAAATCATGTTTATTGTTTGAGTTAGAGATATTATCACTCAAATTTTCTCGAAACTCGTTCAAATTTTCCAAAACCCACCCTCTAAAAATGGGAAACAAAATCCCCAACTAGTTATAGTCAAAATTGAGCCTCTAAACACCTCAACCTCCCTTTGGATGACCCAAGACCAATGACATCTAATCTCGAAAACCCATTTACAGGGCCACAACATTCCGACCAAGACATGGTCTAAAACTTGAAAATTCGACCACTCCCCTCAAGATCCCAATGGTCGGAAGGGACTGACAACAGCTGGTCGGCCATGGCAATGCAAGTTTCCAAAAATTGCACTTCAGCCCTTCTACAACTTTCCAATTTCACCTTGGCCCCCTTTCTTGAAGCCCCTGAACTTCCTAATAGCTCCATTATTCCCCTCATATTTTAAACCTTCTATTTCATCCCCGAAGATTCGGGAATAACGTCATTTCGACCTTTCTCTGACAAATTTCTCGGGTGTTACAACAATTGCTTATTTTTCATTATTCACCAAAGAGCAAAACAAGATACCATGCCCACCGATGCTACTGCTGCCGATGATGCTCCCTCAACCTCATTTGTTGCCTTGGTTGCAGCTCTGGCCATAACTTCAACATATGGTTCTCAATGCGGTGTTTGCAACTTCTTGAGAAAAAAATGTATCCAATGGTGCATATTTGCTCCTTATTTATGTTATGAAGAAGGACCTACTGATTTTAAAGTTATCCATAAGATTTTTAGTGACAGAAATGCCTCTAATTAATCTCCTGTCACATCTTTCGGTAAGAGACCGTTATGAGGCTGTCGCTATAATCTTGTATGAAGCTCAAGCTAGGATTCAAGATCTGATATATGGTTGTGTATCCGAAATTTTTTTCCTCCAACAACAGGTATAATGAACCCTAAATCTTTAATCTTTTTGAGTTTTTGAACTTAATTTGCTAATTATGTGTAATTTTTAGGTTAATAATCTGTAAGTTTATCTAGCCTTTTTGAAAGAGTTTGCAGAGTCTTGTGCAAACCCTCAAAATATTCAAAATCGATTTCACCTAGAAACCAACCCTATTCCAAAATTGGATCCGAGTTTCACAGGTGATTTTGTTCGATTCCAGAAAAAAAATGTTGATGAATTTGGATCAGTCATATTCGGTAGACATCATTAGCATTGAGTATTAACAAAATTCAAAACTATCAGCGTGGGTAAATTAGATTTTTTTTTTTTTTACTGTTTGTACGATTTATTAAGCTGTAATAATGAGAAATGAGTTAAGAGAAATGAAGGTCTTTTCCAAGATATTTTTATCAATCAAATATATTTATTTAAATTCTAAATATATAAAATAATTTAACTAAGTGAAAAATAAAATAAAATTAACATTTATAGTAGTTAACAACGGTCGCAAATGTTATTAATTTAATAATTAAAAAATAAATTTTATGACTATTTTCAAAAAAATTGTTATAAAATTTAGAAAATAATTTAATAATTAAAAATAAAATTAAATAGTTTAATTTCTTTTAGCCTTTTTTGGTATTATTTTATTTTTGCCCACTCTAATTAAAATTCCGCCACTGAATTTTGAGTGGTATTATAAAAAATATATTGTAATATTAAATATTTTTTTATCATTTTATTAAAAATACATGCACAAAATTATATAGTACAATTTTTTTTTTGTATTGGATAATAGTATAATTATTTTTATTGTCTCAAAACATTGACAAATTAAAACTTATAAAATACATACAAATTTATAATTTTACAAAATATAATGTATAAAATTATAAATAATATATATGCTAAATTATACCTCAATATTTATCTATAATTATATATTTTTATAGGCCTGCAGTTGTGCTTCTTGGGCCCGTAGTAGGCCATCCCATGCCGGGTCGCTCGATATGGCAGGACCCGTCATGGCTTGGCCCAACACTAGAACCTTGCATGTGCATATTATTATATATTACTAATTATATGTACTTTTAGGGTATGAATTGTCTAAAATGGTCTAGTTTTGTTTGCATCATTTTTTAAATTTGTCATGTGTTAATGATTTCATATAAAAATATAGTACCACGTTTGAACTTTGAAGAAATTATAAATATTATAAAAGTAGTATAGAAACGAGTTGTGGCTAATGTTCTTATTCATCATAAAAAAGTAACTCTTTTAGTGAACAAAAGTGTTTAATTCAATAGAAAGAGATCGATGTTGACAATTGGGTATTGAATTTGACTCATCACAGCAGGCAAAATGCTGCATCTTCGGGCAATAGGGTGTGGAAAGAGCGTTTGTGTAATATCTCAAATTTTTAAAAGGGTTCAAGAGTAATTTTAACTTCAGTTATAAGTGAAATTATCAAAAGATTAGAATTTTAAGTATAATTTTTTACAATTATAAGTACCGAATCGACCACAGAGAATGTCTCAGAGTGTAAATGTCTAAGAAAAATAATATGGTTTTGATAAACGTTCTAAGATAGGATTTATCGTATTAAAAGAAATTAGAATCGAGACAGTTTTCGATACAGTTTCGATTCAGGCTAAAAAATCGAATTATAGTAGGAGACTTTTGGGAAGTCAATAGAACCCTGAAGGGGCCTCAGTTTTATGTAATTAATGATCAACCCTTAAGTGGTTTCGGTATGAAACAAAGGAGTTTCACAATCAAAGCATAATTTCGGGCCGAAGTGTAATTTTTGAAAATTCCCAAGCGAGGCCGAAACAACATTATTTTCAAAACTTTGGGGGTCGAATGAGAATTTTAGAATGTGAGGGTCATAACAGAAGTTTTGAAAAACTCAGGGGCCTTGTGGAAAAGGTTAAAAAATGCATTTCAAAAATTGAGAAGGGTGAAAGTACAATTTTAGAAAAGTTTGGGCAGCCATGGCCGACCAAGCTTTCGGCTACCAATTCCATCATCGTTTTCGGCCACAGGAAACTCAAGGAAAAGGGCTAGGGGACCTCTGGGCTTGGCCTAGAGCGATCCATGATCGACAAAAGGGATTGAAATGGCTGAAAAATCGATTGAAAGTGGCCGAAAGTTGGCCACTGTAATGGAGGATTTGAGGCCATTTTTTGGTAGGTTTGGATGAATCTAGGGCATGAGAAAGCATGAGTGACCTTGGATGAAACAAGATCCGTTGCAATACCCGAAAAATTCTTAAGGTTATCAACGGGATTTTAGGAAGGGTATAAAGGAAATTTCTGAAAGAATGAGGCTATAAGGTACACTAACACAGATTTAAGTGATCGAATCAACCAAAGAGAGTACCTTAGACCTTAGATGCTTAAGGAAAATGGAATAGTACTGACGAGTGATTTAAGGCATAATTTTAAGTGTTAAAAGAAGTTAGATTGGGAACAATTTTTGGTACAGTTGTGGATCAGGCGGAGAAAATCAAATCGATGAAGGAAACTTTCAAAAAGTCAACGGAGTATTTTGATGGCCTACATTTTACATGTGAAACAACCTTCAAACGATTTTTGGGTTGGAATGAATGGAATTAGGGTCAAAATGATCAATCGGGCCAAAGTATAATTTATCAATTTTGCTCGATGGAGGTCAAAATGATAGTTTTCAAGAAGTTTGAGAATGAAATGAAGAGTACTAAATTTTTTGGCCTTAGTGGTATTGTTAGAAATATCAAGGGTTCTATGGAAATGGGCCAAAACGGCATTTGAAGAAACAAAGGGGTTGAAGTGTAATTAAGACAAACTTTAGGTGTGAAAACAAGGGAAAATGGCCGCCACACTGCCACCGCATGTGGCCGCCGTTTTTGGTGATGGGACGGCCGATGGAGGCTCGGGGGAGGTCGTATACTGAGGAGGGATGCTTGGGGGCCAAGCCTTCGCCTCTGATTGGTTAAGATGTGGCCGAAAATCGCTAATAAATAGCGAAGCTTTGGCCGAAACTTTACACAAAAATTGGCTTTGTTTTGGTGTGGTTTTGAGAAAGTTGATAAGGGGTTATTGATCTTTGCATCAAGGGGAAGAGTTCTGGAGCATTTGGAAGTGTTTGGGGTTCGTTTGGAAGCTATTCGAGTTTCGTTGAAAAACGCAAGGCAGACGCCTCTACCGCGCCTACAACTGCCCGTTTGGGACCTTTTCCAGTGACATTTCGGTTAGCCAGTGGTGCCATTAGGATTGGCTAAATGAGGGTTTCAAAGGGGTATGCTCAGATCGAGCATTGGAGGAGTCGCTAGCGGCCGGAATCAAGAAAGAAGGTGGCACGTTAGCTGCACGTGCCACACTTCATGCGCAGACACGCACAGGGCGCATGGGATAAGGGTAAATCTGGAATTTTGTTGCATTATTTTAGGAATTATCATGTTAAAAAAATTGAAAAAATGTTTGAAAAGATAATTATTTTGGAATTATCGAAATGAAAATTAGGAGAAAACTAGTAGGAAATTATGAAAAATTGAGGAAAAATAGATTTTGATGCTCTTTTAAATAAACATGATGTTTGGGAAATATCGTGGCTCGAGGTTGAGTATAAGTACGGGTGTTTGAGATTTTGCAAGCTAATCGAGACTGTGCACGAGGATCAAGGCATTCTGAATACGTTCGAGATGAGTGTTTGCCCCCAAAACTTTATTTACTGTGAGTGTTCACCTCCAAAACTTGATTTATTGTGGGTGTTTCTACCTTAAAAACTTGGTATTTGTACTACCTAAATGTGTTGTGATTTCATGCAAAATGGTTTTGTTGCATTCAAATGGTAACCGGTGATGGTTGGTTTCATGAGGGAGGTTCGTCCCTAAATCTTTTGTACTTGTGCATTATATTTTATAAAATGTTGTTTATATGATGCATTGAGTTGTGATATGTGGCATTGTCATGCGTTTTGTGTTGTTCATATGGAATGTCAGTCTAGAATGTTGTTTGGATAGTATAGTCATAATTCTCCAAGGGTGTTGTTGGAATAATATGTAGAGGTATCTTGTGTTGGTGTGCATGCTGGGATAATCGTCTTGATTTCCGTGCGAGACCGTGTGGTTAGGGAAGTTGCACTAGGATGATTAGGTGGTTCATATGAGATTTTAGTTGGGATTGGATAGTGGTTCTTGGATACTTTTGAGTGGGAACATAATTCCTGACGTAATTGTGGTAAGCCGGGTTTTTGCGTCGATGTGACCCTTCTGAGCCGAGAGTGGTAACGATTGTTCCTGAGATATTGGGAAAATGCATTGACCTTACCCTTCTTAAGCTAGAATCGCGTCGTGTCGGTGTGGTGGCATGGCCTTTAGAGAGATTGCTCTTTCCCCATGGTAGGGTTAAGCGTTGTGTGGGATTCTCTTGAGCTAGGATTTGTTGGGTTGTGTTGGTTTATTTCATGTCTTGCATTCATTCATGAAAACGTGTTTTAAACTCTCACTTAGATGATTCATCATCTAATATGGACTTCGTCATTGGAATATTCAAACGTTTCAGGTGAAGACAACAGTGCGAAAGGAAAAAGGATTGTTGAGGAGTAACGGCGATCAGTGGATAATTTATAGTATGTCATTTTCAATTATGCGGTTTATTTTGATGATGTCATGTAAACGTTGGTTTGACTTTATATTATGAATAAAGTGGTTTCAGTTATGATCAATTGAGCTTTCAATCTAGCTTCTGCATTTGAGATGATTTAGTTGTCTTAGTTTATTAATAATTCTAAGTTGATATATTGAGAATGTGTAACGGGATCTTCGGGGAATGATTTTAGTGTTAAGTTTCTATTGAAAAAAAATATATCCCCAGAATCTTACGCTACCTAACGCCTTGGGAAAGCGGAGTGTTACATCTGTCATTTAGGGGCTCAGTATTGAGTATAAAAGGAAAATCAAAGTGGCTTTTGAATAACAAATTGAAGCTAGAAATTTTTGGTGGGCAAATCGAGCTCGTTAGAGGGCAAATCGAGCTCGTTAGAGGGCAAATCGAATAACAAAGATAAGGGGCTTTTGATCCCCAAGGGTAGTAGAGCATTTTTGAAAATTTTGGTGGTATTTCTTGTAGGTTTGATGGGGTTTCGAGGCGTCGTCGGAATCTGAGACGGGTGGGTTCCGCCGAGCTTGTAAATCCCTAATTGGGGCATCTCTGATCGTCCTTTCAAGCTTCCAGATAGTGCATTAGGATCAACTTAAACAGAGCTTCAAGGCCGTGTGGCCGGTTTCATCACCGGTGATTGCCAGCGCTGGAGAAGACGACCGACGCGTGGGTTACACGCGTCAGTCATCACACGCAACCACTTGCGTTGGCGTGTGCGGGCGCGTGGCCTATCAGGTAATTTCGATTTTTTTTAAAAAATTTTATAGTTTTATTTTAAAAATTATAGTGAAAAAATATTTGAGAAAATATTCAAGTAGGTAATTATTTTGAAATATTATTGAAGAAGAAATTTGAGAAAAATAGAAATAAATTAAGAAAAAATAGGGTTTAATATTTATTTGGATAAATATGATGAATAGGATGCTTTGTGGCTCAAATTAAGTGATTGTGCGACTTTCAAGGCTTAGCACGTAAATCGAGGCAGTATACACTTTTCGATGTGGTTTGAATTTTAAGTTAAAAGGTAAGTGATTCGACCCAAAAAACCTGATTTTAAGTATATGGTTTATTATGTTGTCATGCCTTGATGTAAGTATGTCATACAGATTGTATTTACATGTATTGATGATGAAATATGCATATGTACACGATGATATTATTGATCATGCATTTGCATAAGGGTTTGAGAGTACAAGCCGGGACCGCTGCTCTTTCAAGGGTGCGCCCATACACTTCAACCTGGTAAGAAAACTGTAAAAATGAGGAGTAGCATTAAGGTACGATTGTCTCAAACTGAAATGAAATGGAAAAAGACATTTTGCATCCATGTACGAAATATGTTTATTGTTTCCTTACTTAGATGATTTATCATCTAACTTGGATTTTGCCTCTGAAATATTCAAACGTTCCAAATGGAGATTGTAGTAGAAGTGAAGATGAATGAGGCATGAAATAACACTTAACAAAATATATGATGAATTGAATGTATGTTATCTAACCCATGTATTTAAGCTCTACTATTTTGAATTCTAAACGTTTTGAGAAATAATGATGTATAATCTTATTTATGGTTAATGTTAAAGTTAATATTCAATTCTAATTTCTGCATTTGATATTTATGATAATTTTCTTTCGAAATAGACGTATAAAAATTTTGGAATGGATATGAGTAATTATTTGGTTTAGTCATAGTTTTAAATAAAAAAAATTATTATCTCAAAATTATCTAAAAATTATTTGTTACAATTTGCATTTCCCTTCGTAAGATTAAGGTATAAAGTATTTTTAGCTAGCATTGCCCCTCCTGTGGAAGTAAGGTACTATTAAATATTCTTTATCCAAAAATATGGGTGGGTTTATATACGTAAGTAGCAGCAAGAAAGTCTTCCATTCTTCTGTTTTTCTTACGCTCTGGGAACTAAAACAATGAAGCAATGGTGGCCATTTTTTTTTTGTCAATGTGCTTATTATTAATTAGGTTCTCCATTTCATTGCTCGATGCTGCAGCTACTAATTATTTCCCATTGATGCTTTTATTAATTTTAAAATTATCATAGTAGTCAATTAATTCTTAAAAATAATTAATAAATATGTTTTTATGCTGTTTTGAATTTTTGTATTTTGTTATTCTGCTATATATTCATTTAAATATGATATTTTGATTTATTAATAACCTAAAAAAGTAATAGAAAAGTTTGATCGGTTACTTTATTGTCCCCTAAATGCTCTCTACTGTAAATTGGTTGCAGTGCGCATGGAGATGAGAGTTTCAGAACGGTGGGTGCCCTTTTCCATTTTCCAGGTTGTATATTTGATTTGTTTCCCAAGTCTTGGAACTGCTACGAATGGTGAACTATTTTATTTTTATATGCTGGCCTGTACATATTTTTGAACTGAATGGCAATAGTTCTCCTACTTCAAGGCCCGTTGCAATATTTTGGTCGTCTGCAGCTTTGGCTAATCAGTTCATGGCCTGTAGAAGAATTCAAACATTCTATTAGAACCGTTTTTGTAATCTCTACTTCTCTAGTATTTCCAAATTGTAAGGTAATTTAGAATCACGCAGGAATGAAGATATTTCTCTGTGCAAGTTCAAACTCGATTCAATCTGAGAATCAACAATTAGATAGATACTCAGAAGGCTGATATTGAAGCCAGATTTGATTGTTTTTTTGTAATTTACTTGCACTTTATAGAATTGGGGTCAAGGTCAAGTTACACTGCAAGCCTGTCAAGATCTTCATCTCATTCTATTTCTCTCTCAACGGGTATAAGTTATTTTGGTTGCATTTAGGTAGTAGGGTCATTTAGTTGTCCCTACCACTACCTTTCTGACTTGGCCTAAATACCGGAAAGGGTCTAAACAGAAGATGGGCTTAAAGAATAGCTATTTGTGAACCGGGCTTATATCATGACCGTGGACTTTGCTTCAATACCTTGGACATGGCTAGAATGGTGGAAGGCGTAGTTCGACAACATCCTCCAATGAGTTTAGCTCCCGAGTCGCGCCATCTTGTGGCCAACAATTTCAACTTGTCATCGCCAAAACACTTTGATGGCTGCCAATCCAAACAAAGGCTGCTTTGAATTCGGTTCAATATTCATAAAAACACACTAGAGTCTTTGTTCCAAAATGACACTCACTCACCAGCCATTTCTTAGCTCTGCCATCCCATACCTCGCCGCTATTGGGATAAACAACTATAATCTTCTCAGTTAGCTGCATGCAACAACGAGAAGAAAAGTAAACATTTACAATATTGATCTCAACTCTGTTCTACAGTTAATGGCATACTATTGCTGGAAATTACCTGCTTAAATTTCTCAATTAGACCCTGGATAAAATGGGGTGGCGCGCAATTGATTCCAATGGCTGCAACTCTGTGGCTGCCATTTATAATATCAATGCAGTCCTTGAAGCTCTCTCCTGAAGGTGCATTGTCGCCATCTACAGAGCTGAAACAGATCCAAGCTGGGATTTCGATGTTTTCTTCTTCAAGCAACTCGACGCAGGCCTGCAAGTTTTGTTTAGAACAAGAAGCAGTTTCAACGCTCATTTGTCACTGTTGATCAAGGCACGTCTGTCACATATTGATCTATCTGGAATATAATACAATATCTTCTCTCTCTTCTGAAGTTTTTTAGGGTAGAAATAATTAATCTCCGGCTCCCCACTAGTTAAGCTTCACGAAGCGCTGACTAATCTCATTCACTCAATCATTCTTATTATTTAATTGCATCTCCGCTGTCATTTCAATTATTTTTCTAAAAACTAATCCACGAAGCAAAACTTAGATAGGAAACAAAGAATTCCCTTTTCTGTGATTGATTCTAAGAGTGCCATCCATCGACAAGCTCTCTTCCAGCGAGTTGTCCGCTTTAAATGCATAGGGTTCTCTCTCTTTAAAAGAGGCAAACAAATTTCAAAGACAACTGTGTACTGAAAGAACAAACCTAATTCCTTGTGCTACGCATTAAGTTAGATTTGGTTGAACTAATTTCGTATTAATCTTCCCCAACTATGCCCTGGATAATCTCACTAAGGGGGCCTACGATACCAGTAGCCCAAGATAATCTTCTCCCACTACCCCTTATAGGTTAGGATTCAACAACAACAGTGGCAACATCATTAGGGGTCCCGGCTCCCCGAATAATCTTACGGTGCGCAACCAATCAAGGCCCTGAGGATAAAGAGGCTCAAAGGAGGCTATATATCATGTCATTTGAACTACCATCTTGATGGTTAAATGCACAGCGATTATTAGTGTACCTGAGCTTCCAGTTTATTGGGGATGGTCTCGAAAGCAAGCAAATCAGGCCCTGCCTCCACAATAACTTGCAATCTCCGGCGGTGGAAGTCCTTCAGCTTCTCTAAATCCACATTAGGTCCATAATTTCCACTGGAAGCAAACGACACATTTCCATCATCAGATATATAACTAATAACATCGTATCAAAGTGCAAAGCCTACTACGTTTTGGCAAATACCTGTACTCTGAACCGTCGGCAAGATAAGCTCCGTAGCTTCCAATGGAGGCTGCAACCAAAGCCCTGTTATAGCTATGCCCAGAAACTCTTCTCTTGGCATCCCAGAACTTGTCACGCGCATCCACAGCCAGTTTGACACTCTTTTTGAGCAACGATTCGGCTTCTTCATTGGATAATCCCTTTGACATGAATCCTGGAAGGGTGGCCTATAAAAACAATGGGGTTTCTAAATTAATAATTTTTTTATAATCCTCTGTCAAACATTTTGAAAATGGTTGTTTGTTGTATTTCCGATGTTTTTTCATTCTTCCATATGAATTCATAAAATAATAATTAAGAAAAGAACACAAACAAACTCCGAGTTAAACAGCGAATTACCTGATAAGAAGAAGTCACTAATATGTCTGCACCAGCCTCCAAATACTCCAAATGAACCTGCAACCATACAATTTCAACATATTCAAATGAAAATGTTTTGTCGCAGATCAAAAACATCGGCTAACAAAAAATCCAACTTTCGTTCTATATACACATATATGTAAACAACGGAGAGAGAGAGAGAGAGAGAGAGAGAGAGAGAGAGAGAGAGAGACCCGTTTGATGAGATCCGGGTCGTTCATCAAGCAAACAGCGCTCCAAAGAGAGTCATTGATGGCGGCGCCGTGCTTCTCGAGCTGGGTGGCAAAGCCTCCGTCTACGACGGCGCAACCGCCCGCCTTCTCTACCAGATCCTCCAGCAACCCTCTTGCCTTCTCAAGCCTCATCTCTCTTTCTCTGTTCCTCTCTCTCTCTCTCTCTCTCTTCAAATCTATCAATATATGCTATGTGTGTGTGTGTACACACATATATATGAAAATTCACCGGCTGATCATAAGGAAACAGCGGGAAGACAGCAGGATTCGGGTACTTTAATGGCGCCGATGTCGGAGGAAACTACTTCCTTTAGTTTAACGCGTCAATGGATTCTTCAATGAAATGTGAATGCGGAGGCTTTACGAATCTATGTTGTGTCTTAATCTTTCACTTGGCCATCTTTACGGTTCCATTCTCAATCCTAGTTAGGTACAAATCTAACTTTGAGACGTGCCGTGCCATCCGCATTACTCTTTTACAAATCAAAAATTCATTACAATACATTTCTTTCCATAAAATGGGGTTTCTAAATTCATGCTTTAATTTTAATTTTCTATTAAGATTAATTATAAATTAGTACTTAAATCAGGTTGACCGTAATCTATAGTATCTTTGAAAGCTCTCTAATCTAAATATATAGAGGGTGCAAAAATGAAACGGAATTGTGATGGTCAATATCTATTCGATGTTTTGACTAATACTTCCAGTCTTAACTTCATCGGGTGCCCTTCAGTTATTTTATTTGGGCCATTAGTTTGTGTAAATTGGGACTGGATCTGAGTAATCATTTTGACTTCCTATTTCGGTCCAATTGCGCCAGTCTTTAATTTTAAAAATCAAAATCTTAATGCCGGTCTCTAATTTCCAACCGGCTTCTCCAGTTGCTTTCTCACCGACTTTATTTATTTGATATTTTACTATTTATTCTTTCAAAATATAAAAAGATCATCATTCGACTCGTTTGTTCAAAGCCTAATCTACAGCTAAATGGAAGTAAATTACGTTATACAATTCAACATTAGAGTACTGATATTATTTCTCACCGAACCAAAATAAACCACCTTACATTTGATTATCACGATAGTCGCTAGGAAAGATGGATGGAAAAATTTCACTACTTTTTTCTGATTTTATATTACTAAAAACTCCTTGAATTTTTGCAGGGTTTAGAAGGAAAGAAATAGGTGAGAATCATGTTTATTTGAAAAGGAATTGGGGGTTGGTGAGAATAGAGGAGCCTTGACTTTGATCCTGTCCACTCCCAACCAACCAAGCTACTTTGGCCAAACGTCCAAGTATGGTGAAGCATCGCTGGGATTTAATTTCAGCTACATTTATGTAGTTTGAGTAATGTTATTTATTTAAATTAAAAATAAATTTTTAGTTTGATTGATATATTTTTATTAAAAAAATGAAAAGGTCACTACAACAAAAATGATTTGTTGAGGCATCTTTTTTAGGGCATTTTTGAGAAAGTGTTATCTAAAATACCATTTTAAGACAATTTAAAAAAGTGCCCCAATACAATAACTTTAATGAGGCACAACAATTAATTGCCTTATAAAATACAATTTTAAGGCACAATTTAAAGAAATGCCTTAATAAAATAATTCTAATGAGGCACGACAATGAAATGCCCTAATAGACAAACATAAGTGTCTTAATAGATAAATCTAATAAGACAGAATTTCTGAAATGCCCCATTAAGATAATTCTAACAAGACACTCTGATGAAGTGGTTTAATAGACAAATCTTAAGTGCCCCAATAGAATAATTCTAATGAAACTTAGATATACTATAAAATAAACATAGGCATATATATTAATAAGATGATGTGTAGATTAGGTGGCCACGCGTGTGCAAGAAGAAGGAAAGATTCAGGGTTCGAGTCGAGGGAGAAGTAAGTTAGAATTAAGAGAAGACCTTGTGGAGGATATAAAAAATAAATTTATAGTGATTTTTGAGGTATTTTTAAGTGTCGCAACAAATTTAAATTTATAGTTATTTTTAAAGCATTTGTAAGTGCCACAATACGTTTTTGGGGCATAGTTACACGGGGCATTATTATTAGTGTCCTAATAGTTAAAATGTCCTAATAAACTATCTATTAAGGCGCTTTTAAATACCTCTTAATCCAAAATTTGTTGTAGTGGGTGCAATGTAAATAGACACCTATACCTTTTTATTGAAAATTTTCAATAAAATGTGCTAATTAAATTGGAAATCTATTTTTAATTTAAATAAATAACATTAGTTATATAATTTTCTCCCAAGAAAGTAATTGATAGGGATGTTCATTGCACCTTGTCACATGCCCTGTTAACTGAAAACATTAGAAGCAACCACGTTCATTATGTTAAGTAGTCAATAATATCCCTAAAATTTTGGATCTGTATTACATAATTATAGAATGATAATTGTTAATTGATTTCTTGTGTATATTTTTCTTTTGTATTTCTTTTAATTATAGGAGTAGTTACGTCATTTTAGGAACTTAATTCTAGCATTTTCTCTATATAAATCTGTCATTCTTCAATGAGAAAATTATTATGGCTGAATATCTTATTTTACATGGTATCAAAGCATTGGGAATTCCCAGCCTTTTTGTCTCATCCGATAATATTTTTATTTCCAAGTTTTAGTTCTAAGTCCATTTTTCTCCACCATGAGTAACGTTGCAAAAACTTTACCGAGAAATGCTGGTGGATCAACCTCCAGTTCTAGCAACGCATCCAATCCTTTTTTTATATATTATTCGAATTATCCCGGGATGGTTCTTGTTTCCAAGCCTCTCAATGGAGATAACTATGCAACGTGGTCTCGGTCAATGAGAATCTCTCTCAGCGTGAAGAATAAGCTAGGTTTTGTTGATGGTTCTGCCAAAGTCCCTTCTGTAAAAACAAACCCAGAAGAATATTCTCTGTGGCAACGATGTAATGACATGATCATATCATGGATTCTTAATTCCTTTTAGCCAACGATCACTGACAGCGTCATATATTTAACTGCAGCATTGGAAGTATGGCAAGATCTTCAAGAACGATTCACCCAAAGCAATGCACCAAGGATTTTTCAACTACAACATGACATCTCATCTCTTTGCCAAGAAATAATGTCTGTTGCAGCCTATTACACAAGACTGGAGGGTCTTTCAGATGAGTTAGCTTCTTATAATGATTTATCTCCTTGTAGTTGTGGTGTTATGAAAAAGCATTTGGAGCGTGAAGAAAGAAATGCATTGATGCAATTTCTCATGGGTTTGCACGAATCATATGGTACCATACGTGGAAAAATTCTACTGATGCAACCTTTGCCAAATCTTCGAAGGCTTTCTCGTTGATCTCCCAAGAAGAGAAACAATGTGAATTGAGTACTTCACGAGGAACCATGGATGTTGCAGCCATGGCTATCCAAAGTCGGGGCGCAAACCAACGTACAACAAAGTCGAGGCGCAAACCACTACATTGTAGTCATTGTGGTCGAGATTATCACACCAATGAGACATGTTATAAGATCCATGGATATCTAGAGGGACATCGTCTTCACAAATCCAATAGATCCAAGGGTGACAACACTAGAAAATGGACCTCTTCCTCTGCCAACAATGTGAAAACTAGACTCTCCATGCAAGAACTGCAAATAGCTATGCCCAACCTTGCGCAAGATCAATATCAATAAATTTTTTCTGTTATGAATGAAAAGACGGTTAAGCTAGAGACTTCACATGCCAACACAACTACTCTTTCAACAGGTTTGTTGAAATCTCTTGGATCCAAGTGACAATGGATTGTTGACAGCAACACAATAGACCACATTACTTCCTTTTCACAATCAATGGCCGCTAATGCCATTAATACATCATTGCCTCCAGTTTTATTACCTAGTGGTGACAAGGCTCTAATCACTTCTATTGAAAAATTATCATTAAGTTCAAATCTACATTTAAAAAATGTTTTATGTGTGCCAAACTTTAAAGTTGGTCCTCTATCTGTGAGCAAAATTACATGGGATTTAAACTATTCCATCACTTTTTATCCTTTTTGGTGTGTTTTGCAGGATCTGGCAACGAAGACGATGATTGGTTTGGGTGAACAACGAGGAGGCCTTTATTACCTTGTAGCTTTGGAGCAATCATCTTCCTCTGTCAAGCCAACCTATTGTGTTGTCTCCACTGATACTTGGCATCAACATCTTAATCAATTGTCTTCATCTAGATTACAAGTATTGTCTAAAACCTTGATAAACTCTCCTTGTAATTTCAATAGTGCATGCGATGTTTGTCCATTAGCCAAAAAAACTCGTTTACCTTTTGGGATAAGCTCCATTTCTACTACTAAGCCTTTTTGTCTTCTCCATATTAATATTTGCGGACCATATAGACCATATAAAACATGTCTCACTGGAGCACGTTATTTCTTGACTGTGATAGATGATTTTACTTTATATACTTGGGTTTTTCTTATGCATCACAAACATGAAACACAAAGTCACCTTAAATCCATTTTTTCCTACATTCAAATATAGTACAATAAGAGAGTACAACAAATACGAGTGGACAATGAGGGAGAATTCACATCTAACAAAAATTTTTTCGAGAAAATGGAATAGTTTATCAGCATTCATGTGTCTACACACCACAACAAAATGGTGTTGTGGAATGTAAGCATCGTCATATTCTTGATACTGTAAGAGCTTTGAGATTTCAAGCTCATCTTCCTCTTCATTTATGGGGAGAATGCGTTCTCATAGCTGTCTACTTGATAAATCGTTTTCCCGACAAAGTCCTTTCCAACAAAACACCATCTGGAAAACTCTATTCCAAGTTACCTTCCTACTCACATATATGAGTGTTTGGTTCTCTTACTTTTGCTACTTTTGTCCAACATTTTACCAAATTTGATACCCGGGCTTGTAAGTGCATTTTTTTAGGCTACCCAAATGAGCAAAAGGCTTATAAGTCATATGACGTTGACACCCACAAAATTTTCACTTCCAGTGATGTTACCTTTCGTGAGAACATTTTTCCCTTCCAAGACACTTCTTCCACACCAACTGATAACACAACTTCCTCTGGCCCTGTCTTGCCCATTTCCTCATAGTTGAACATTGGTCTTTCTCCACCAAACGAAGCCAATACTAACTCAATTGATTCTCTTTCACCAACTCTTATTCCATCCACTTTGGAAAACTCTTCTTTTGAGCATGTGTCTCCAATTGAGTATGACCCCCCACATCTTCGAGTATCTCAATGCCATAGGACTCCATCGGTTCTCCTTAAAGACTTCGTTAATTTGTTCTCAGATTACCTTACCCTCTACCAATTGTACATCGTCTTCGTTGTCCGATCACACTAAAGGTACACGGCACCCCCTTTGTAATTTTGTTTCCTATAAACGTTGCTCACCATCACATTTTTCTTTATTTCTAATATTAGTAAAAATGTGAAGCCCTCTACTATTTCAGCTGCTACTAGAGATGCAAATTGGCAGCAAGCTATGAAGGTTGAACTGGATGCTTTAGAATTCAACAACACTTGGACTCTTACTTCTCTTCCTCCCGACAAGGACCCCATTAGATGCAAGTGGGTTTACAAGATCAAGTGTCATTCCAACAGCATCATTGAGAATTATAAAACTCGTTTGGTGGCTAAAGGGTACACTCAAATAGAAGATCTTGACTGTCATGATACTTTTTCTCCCACAGCCAAAATGCTTACAGTTCGTTGTCTTCTTTCCATTGCCATTACAAATCATTGGACTCTTCATCAACTTGATGTGCATAATAAATTTCTTCATGGGGATCTTCATGACGAAATTTACATATCTCTTCCTCCTAGTTTTCCGCGACAAGGGGAGAATTTAGTATGTTGCCTCAACAAGTCATTATATGGTCTCAAACAAGCTTCGTGATAGTGGTTTGCAAAGTTTACTGAAGTCATACGAGCTGTTGGTTTTGTTCAATCTAAATCAGATTACTCGTTTTTTATCAATAAAAAAGAAAATTCCTTTACAACCCTTTTAATCTATGTGGACGATATTCAAATCATCGGTAATGATGATAAAGCCATTCAATCTCTCAAGCTTTTCTTACATACCAAGTTTCGGATTAAAAACCTTGGCAATCTTAAATACTTTTTGGGAATTGAAGTATCACGGTCAAAAAAAGGTTTATATATCTCTCAAAGGAAGTATTGCTTAGACATACTTTGAGATGGCTGTGTATTAGGAATAAAGCCTGTCACTTTCCCTATGGAACAAAATCTAAAGCTCTTTGACTCTGGTGATCCCCTTAAAGACCCATCTCAATATAAAAGGTTGGCGAGTCGCTTAATTTATCTCACTATTACAAGACCCGACATCACTTATGCCATACATGTATTAAGTCGGTTTATGCATGAACCACACAAACCTCACATGTGATGCGGTCATTGATCAAGACCCGACCCAAGGCCGACCCGACCAAATCGAAACAGTAGCGCCAGAACAGCAACATTGAAAATAGTAGCAAACAGTATTTTAATACTTCATAAATTTTAAGATTCTACTCTATTTAGGATTCTACTTCATGTTTGATTAAGATTTATTTTTATTAAGATTTTAATTGGATTTTACTTAGAATTTATTTATATTAGGATTTTAGTTGAATTTTATTTACAAGTATTAGATGGATTTGGATTACCCAAACATTATAAATATGCCTAGAACCTAGAGTTTATAATCAAAGCTTTCTCAATACAAATTTCAACGACCTATTTGGTTTTTCTTAGCAAAATAGTCTTATTTTTGCGTCTTCTTAAAAGCCAAGTTTCGACTATTGAAGTTTGTTCTTTCAAGAGTTTATTTTGGTATTTTTTTTTCACGCACGTGCTATACACTGCGTCAAGTGGTATCAGAATGGTTGATTAACCAATTAGATGGTCAGTCTTGAAGGTAACTATAGGAACCAGTCTCGTGACTGTGATCAGGGGTTGTTCGCAGTTTGGAGAGCAATCGAAGAATAACAAGAAGTAACTCATATCATCCAGCAGCAATTGGAGCTAATCTACAACCAATTGGGCATTTTACAACGAGTTAATAATAACTAGAACTGGACTAATGGTGTGAATCAAGCCAGCTACGTTAAATCGGGAAGACCAGCCATTAATCATATCCTTGTTAATCCTAGAAGACCAATAATGGATGATAGCGATGATGAAAATGATCTTAGTCGTATGATAGCCAACCCTAGTGGTAAAGGGGTTAGGAGGAATGTACAACAACACAACCATTTGGGAAATGATGAATATAAACTAAAGAATGGCTTTTCGGTGAGTTTGGAGCTTAATCTCAAATATTATGTTATCCCAGCAACCTCAACGTTTGCAAACTTAGAGGTCTAGTTGATGCTGCTAACATGACAGAAACTCTAAAGTTGTTGACTCATACTAGGGTATTTTTCAATCTCGATGGCTCAGGCATTGCTTCGCAATCCAAGGATAGTGGTGTTTCTTCTTATCGGCTTGCGACTATAAAGGAGATGGAGGCCATGGTAGTAAATCCTTCTACAGTTTATTCAGGTTATGGCATGGTTAAATCAAAGGTAATAGGAACATATTCACCTTTGCGAGTGCAAAAGTAAAATGGTCACAGGGGTTTATTTTTGGATAGGAATGTTAGATCCCCCAGGCTAGTTAACTCGGGTAGTGCAACTGTTTTCGGTATTAATCTGAAATTAGATTCTGAAACTAAGAATATTGTAGTAGCTGCTGTTATAGCTTATCAAGTTTTTGGACCAAAGGAGGATTCAAGCATCAATAGTTTAAGAAAAATTGCAAAATAATGTTTCTCCATGTAAAAAAATCTACGGATGAATTCAAAAGCTATTGAGGAGTCGAAATCAAGAAAGCTGATGAGAGAAGAATGACTTGTGATAAGATCTACCAAATTAGAGAATCGCTCAAGATGAAATGTTCAACATCCTCAATCTAACAATAATAATATAGTGGAGGTAGAGAGCAACAAACATGGTGATGGTTGGACCCATGCCAACGAAGATAGGTTTAAGCGGGGAATGAATGTCTTTACTTATGTTCTCTTAGTAGAAAAGTTCAAGCGATTTAGAAGATGTCAAGCAAAAGTTGCACAAATAAGAAGTACAAGACGACAACTGACAAGCACAGAAAGCACAAGGTATTTGAGGTTGGTGATGAAGTCATGATATTCTTGAAGAATGAACAAATTTCAGTAGGAAAGCATAACAAGCTCAAGCCAAAGAAATATCATCTTTATAAGATTACAAAGAAGATCAATAATAATACTTATGTTGTGGATTTGCCTAATCATATGAGTATTTCCAAAACATTCAGGTTGTTAATCTTTATTTGTATTTGTCAAATGTTGAGTTGTCATACCTGGATCATAATTTGAGAATGAATTCTTCTTAAGTGTAGGTGAATGATGCGGTCACTGATCAAGACTCGATCCAAGACTAACCCAACCAAACCGAAACAGTAACGCCAGAACAGTAGAGATGAAAATAATAGCAAACAGTATTTTAATACTTAATAAGTTTTAGGATTCTACTTGATTTAGAATTCTACTTCATGTTTAATTAGAATTTATTTCTATTAAAATTCTAGTTGGATTTTATTTAGGATTTATTTCTATTAGGATTCTAGTTGAATTTTATTTACAAGTATTAAATGGATTTGGATTAGTCAAACACTATAAATATGCCTAGAATTACCTAGAGTTTGTAATAAAAGTTTTCTTAATATAAATTTTAGCAACCTATTTGGGTTTTCTTAGCAAAACAGTACTGTTTTTTCATCTTCTTAAAAGTCAAGTTTCAGCCATTGAAATTTATTCTTTCAAAAGTTTATTTTGATGTATTTTTTTCACATACGTGTTATACGCTGCACGTCAACATGGATGTTGCGCATAGGGTGTGGCGTTATCTCAAAAGTGCTCCAGTACAAGGGTGTTTTTCTTGCAGAGACTAAGTTAAAACTACAAGCTTACTGTAACTCAGATTGGGGAGGATGCCCAACCACTAGAAGATCAACCATTGGATATTGTGCTTTCTTGGGCAATGCACTAATTTCCTGGAGAACCAAGTGGCAAAAGACAATTTCATTATCTTCAGCAGAAGCTGAATACCAATCTATGACAGGAACTTGCTGTGAGATCTCTTGGTTAAACAATTTGTTGCACGACTTGAAAGTCACTCAAACTGATGTTGTGTTGGTTCATTGTGATATTGGGCAACTCTGCACATAGCTGCAGATCATATTTTTCATGAAAGAACTCGGCACATAGAGATGGACTACCACTTTATTAGAGACAAGATACAAGAAGGTTTGATCGTTACAAAGTATGTTGCTTTATCAAATCAACTAGTAGACATATTTACAAAGCCTTTGGGAAAGGATAAGTTTTCAACAATCTTGGTCAAGTTGGGAGTTCTTGACATTCACTCTCCAACATGAGCGGGAGTGTTGAGAAGTCAATAATATCCCTAAACTTTTGGATCCGTATAACACAATTGTAGAATGATAATTATTAATTGATTTCTTGTATATATTTTTCTTTTGTATTTCCTTTAATTATAGGAGTAGTTACATAATTTTATGAACTTAATTCTAGCACTCTCTTGTGTAAATCTATCATTCTTCAATGAGAAAATTATTATGGCTGAATATCTTGTTTTACACATTATTCATATTTTTCCGTGTGATATGTGGACTAGACTACTCCCATGAAGAATGAATTTCTAAACACATTTTCAAAAGTATTTATGTAGCCAGATATATTTATCTAACAAGAACGAAGGAACCAGTCAGAATTAATATTCCCTTAAAAAGGTGGAAATAGAATCCTCTTGGCTCCATCAACTTCTCATATGCTTTGTAGTATAAGAGACAAGCATTCATAGTCAATTAGACACAATCTTCTTGTTTCATGTCCATACTGTCTATATATTAATCAATTTTTCTAAATCCTATAGTAGTCGTTCACTTCAAGAGTTGGAGAGCTTATTCCGAAAAGATTTGAAATTATTTTTCACTTATTTTGTAGATATATCAGAGACTCTTTGTATAATTAAAAAGAAAATTAATCCCAGATTCATGTTAGTTCATTACTACTATAGCAAACATTGCTCTGTTCCACTTCCGTCCAACTCACTCATTGTTGAATGCACTAATTGTGCATCATCAAGAATTGATGATGAAAATTAATAAATAATAATATTGTAGGTTATGAAAATTTCATAATATAAATTTAACATATTTAAATTTATTTAACATTTGAAAATTTTTAATATTATAGTAAATTTTACATATTTAAATGAAAGAGTTGAATATAAATATTTAATGGTCATAATATAATTTTAAATAGGTAAAAATATATTTTTTAAAAAAAATAGGAAAGTCACCCAGCCTGTCAAGTTTGAAGGCCCCCAGAGTGTGCATACTGGACCGATCGCTGAATGGACCCATTTTAGGTTGGACCTCAGGCTTGAAGAAGAATGGACTAGACCTAGAACGAGGCCCAAGATAAGCAAACTCATCACAACACCAATGTTAACTTAACTGCATAGCAAAGTTATTCGGCGGGGGATTTTTCCTTTACAGCCTATTTTTCTATGCTATAAATGGCATCAGTAACTACATGCCGAAGCTTATTACAAAGATATAAACTACATTCAACTAGAAGGCATTCAGCAGAAGACCGACAAAGGGATACCGACAAGGCCAAAACCCTTTCTGATACGAATTCGACTTAAAACTGGGAGAAAAACTATATCTCAAACAAAGAATAAGAAATATACTAAGCAGATTAACCAAATGAGCTAGGATTATAGCAAATCAATAGATAAATACTAATTTAATCTTCATCTGATCTGTCATGAACATCTCCCTTTAATTTAAATTATATCCTACTTAGATATATAATTACCCTTGCACGGTCCCTGCTGTTCGTGCCCTCAATACCGATAGAAAAAGTAAATCGCAAGTGTGAGATTTTACTTCACTATGTAGTGTGAAGAGTCGAACCCACGGCTTACTGATACGAATCCTAACTTATCGCAGTCTAACCACTTAACCTATGTCCTAAAAACAAGTTCTACGTGTTATGCTTAACCTTGCCTTCAAATTCTACGTGTTGTGCTTAACCTTGCCTCCAATTAATAAATAATTCAAATTTTATAGCATTGATAATGAAAGACGTACATATTTCTGGATTTCATATATATATAATTCCACAAGCCCCCAACATATAACATTTTCATTTGTTTATTACAGTTCACATACTCATCCATTAATTGATGATAAGGTTTGCTGGGCTTGGATGGTGTGAATTCAAATCCGATACCCAATTTTCTTTCATAAGAAACTTTGCAGAATGGACAGCTCTCACTAGTTTATAACTTCAGTAGTAAATTTATTATCATAAGTAAAGCTATTTCTATGTTATTAGTAAAATGTTTAGAGAAAAAAATTGTAAATGAATCTATTTGGCATGAATAACATGAAATAATATACTAATAGGCATGTTCATATATATATATATATATATATGCATAAAAGAGTTAGCACCGTCCTCTCTTTTCGGCTGCCAAGTGTTGAAAAAATTGAAGGTGGAAAAGGAACAAAATAATTATGACCAAAAAAAATTTAAAAAGTTATGTTATTAAGGTAGATTTTGTCTTACATAATAATAATTATAACAAAAGTGATTATTCTTCAAATATAACAATAAGAACAACAAAAAAGAATATAACCCATCAAATATTGATACAAAAGAGTAAGCTATGCAAAGTACTAGAAAAGAAAAGAAATAATGAATTGAAGTGGCGAAAGAAGCTAGACGAGTGACTGTATTTATTAGAGTTGGCAAACGGGTCGGACCGGGTTGGGACGGGCTAGACCGGGTTGGGCCGGTCCTCCACCAAGTGGCCTGCGGGCCAAGCAGGCCGGGCCAAATCGGCCCGCTTAAAAACGAGCCAGCAAATTGCTGGCCCTAGCCCAGCCCTACACGGGCCAAGCGGGCCCGCCTCGCAATGATAGGCAGTAAGCGAGAGAGGGCGAGGGGCGAGACAGAGAGAGGGTGCGGGCGACAGAGGGCGAGCGAGGGCAAGCTAGGGCGAGGGCAAGGGGCGCGGGCGACGACGACGACAAGACAGAGGACGAGCGAGGGCGAGAGCAAGGGGCGCGGGCGAGGGCGGCAAGCGAGGGCAAGAGCGAGGGGCATGGGCGAGGGCGACGGTGAGACAGAGGGCGAGAGCGAGGGGCGTGGGCGAAGGCAACGACAAGACGAGGGTGAAGGCGAGGGCGAGGGCGAGACGAGGATGAGGGCGAGGCGACAGAGGACGAGGGCGAGGGCGAGACAGAGGGTGAAGGTGAGAGGTGAGGCTGGGGGGTTGTGTGGCCGATTGGCGAGCCAAGTGGGCCAGCCCGGCCCGCCACCATTTGGCCCGCCTAGCCAAATTGACCCGGCCTTAAATAAGCTAACAAAATGTTGGTCCTAGCTCAGTGCCAGGCCGAGCCCATTTTGCCATCTCTAGTATTTATATAGCAAAAGTGAGCAGTCTCACTGATCCTCAACGGGCATAATTTCAACAGCTTCTCAAAGAAATTGTCAAAGGGTGCTTCATGGTCTGACACGTCGAAGAAAGCTCTTAGAGATAAGGGGTTATTATCCAGCAAACAAAGAAATTGTCAAGGGGAAATGCGTGGAAGAAGGCTTGGAGATGGGAAATTATCCAAGAAGCAAAAGGAATAGATCAGCCACTACTTCATCATCTAACATGTGGTAGGAGGCTCTCCAAGTTATCTTTGACAAATTCAAAAGAATTAAAATATAAAATTTAATGGATTGAATTTGTCCAAGTTTGTAACTATATTATATATATATAATGTAATTAAATAATATAAATATCTTTTAAAATATTATTAATTTTCATAATAAGAAGTGACTAGAAATGACTTCAAAGAGTTTGGGTTCTTTTCCCACTCAATTTTTAAATGAAAAAGACCCTTTTATGTATTTTTTAATATAATATTCAACATTTTTTGGGTAGATAATTGATCGAACATTTAGTGATTTACATTGTTATAAATTAGGAGCATTGAGAGTCTTTAATCCTCTCAAGAAATCAATCAAATACCACTCAACACACTCTCAATCACTCTTAACTCACTAGCTAACACACCACAACACAAACAAATAATAAAAAATAAAATTTAAACAAGAATAAAACAATAAAAAAACATTCAAACCACATGAAAAGACATAATTTTATCTTGGTTCATGCCAATTGAATTAGCACTACATCCAACCTTGAAACCACCATCGAGCAGCCTTCTTTATTGATGAAAACAGTACAAAACTTCCATTTTCTCTCTCTCACGATACAAGTTTTCTCAAAAGTGTACAAGATTACAACTTTCTCACTCTTAGGCTCTCGCAAAATCAAAAGAGAACATGCGATCCTCTATTTCTTAACCCTTCTGCCCTATTTATAGAAAATATGGTGATATTTCCTAGGGTTGATTATGGTATTTCCATTTTTTTCCCCCACTAATAATTAATAAAACAAGAAAGTCACCCACCTATTAACTAACCCTTAACCGCATATAAACTGCTTATAAACCTATTACTAACTCTAGACAACTTTTAACATACATCTCTAATGCACATATATATTAGAAATATTAAAACAATATTGTTTTGGGGTTTTTGAAACGTTTTCTAGACTAAAACGTCGAGAAACACCAAAAAAAAATATTTCTAAATTGTTTTCGTAATTTTAAAACCATTTCGAGATCATTTTGCAATATTAAAAAAATATTAGACAATGACATAAATTTCATCTCTAACTTTGACCACATTTTTCTATCTCTAATTGAACACTCTTACCCTAAATCTCTTCTTCCTTCTTCATTTTACAAAAACTTAAAAGGTCTACCATCATCACCGTCATCCTTCTGTCTTCTCAATCTTGTCTGTCGTCCCTTGTTTAGTCCATTGTCGTTGTTTTTCCATCTTATTCTCTTTCGTTATTTTTGTTCTTCGTTGTTATCCTTCCATCTTCTCATTCTCATCCATCATTTTGTCATTACATCAGTTGGCGTCGTCCTCCTATCCTGCATCAAAGGTTCCGTTTCGCTTTAATTGGCGACTACAATTCTTGGCTTTTTGATCTACAATTAGCAACCAGCGACCATCCATTTTATTTGTATGTATATATTTCTATGAATGTGTTATGCATGTATATATATTCTGTAAATGTATGTGTACATATAGATGTGTGTGAGAATATTTATGAATATATGTATGTCTATAAGTAATTTGATGGGTTCTATTGTTGTGTTCTTAGGATCTAAATAATTTTTATGAATATATGTATGTCTAGGTTTTCGCATGGGAGTTTGATTGATTTGTGTATGTGTTACACTTGTTATTGTTAAAAAAAAAAAATAGACTTCATAGATCCTCAAGTTGATAGACTTTTGATGAGGGAATATTTACAGGGGGCAATTTTACTGTACTACCCCTAGGAGGTTACCATTAACTTTGAGCCATGTGTGCTAGTAAAAGCCAGTATGTGATCGTCACGTGTCAGGTCCTAGGAGTTCTACGTGTCTTTATAATCTCTATTATGATTTTGAACTAGAAAGAGATAGAGAGGAAGATTCAGTCAACCAAGAATATCTCCAACATCTCAAAAATTATCTCCATTAAGGAAGGTTATCTTTTCTCTCCATTGGAAAGGGGATCGGCCTCTATTTTTGAAAGATATCTTATCTCCTAAAGGAAATGGCAAAGGACATCTATAAATAGAGGACAGCCTCTACAGGTATGGGGATCTGACCCCTTAGGGATTTTTCTATTTTTTTGTTATTATCTCCAATTTATAACCATATGAACTGATTTAAGCGTCGGAGGGATTACGGGGAGCAAGTCTCCACCCTTTTTGCAGGTATTTGGTCCGAGACAAAAGGAGGTGATCGGCTCTGCATCATCAATTGGCGCCCACTGTGGGGCCCTCGTCTTTTTCTTTCTGTCTGCCAAGTACAATTTCAAGCCGTATGAAATCTATCCAACTCAATTACACGTATGTACTGATTGCATTATGGGTACGCTCGTTCTTTTAATATTTTTGTGCCTGCTACGGGTTTTTTTTTCAATTATTGTTTTATGCAAAATATAATTGAAAAAGAAGGCCGAAAGATTCATATATATGTGGATATATATGCTGTAAGAAGTTCTGGTTGAGGCATGGTAGAAAATTTAATCGCAAAAGACAAGAATAAAAGAAGTTTTCCATTGTTTTGTATCATACGCACACATTTACATCATATACAAATGCGAATAAAAGAACTGGCATGAATGGGAGGAAATTGAAAAATATGGTATTATATATATCCACCATTAATTCATGTGTGCAAGCATCGATTTATGTATAATGGCTTCTCGTGGAATTTGAATCAGACGGATGTGCATAGATGATGTATATATTGCATATTGTAAAGTACATCTATATATACGTACCATTATGGGTGGAGACAAAACTGCCAAGCATATGTTATGCATATTATATTATGGATTTTGTTACTTTTCCGTCAATTTCGCTCTTACATTATATTATGAGAAGTTTCGGAGGAAGCCTGGAAGAAAATCTCATGTGTAGTATTCTGGAGAAAAAAAAATTTTATCCATTATACCGGCATATTAAAGCTTCTGGGTACGAAGAGAAGTTGTTTGCCATGTATATTTATATTATATACAAAAAGTTTGGAAGAAATGTGAGATCCAGAAGCCCCCAATGGAACAGGCGCAACAATGGCTGCTACAGAAGAAAGCCGACGGCCACAAAGAGTAGTGATGAATTAATGGAGAAAGGTAAAGAGCCGATCAATTGAAAAAAAAAATACATGATACGTATGTCAGAACCTCATTGACAGTATGCTCCTTGTTTAATATTTTCGTGCCCATCACTGTTCCGTGTTCAAATTGTGGTATATACATGAAGAAAACTGGAAAAGACAGCAGTAAGGCATTATATGTATCAACCATTAACTTATGTGTGCAAAGACCAATTTATCTATATATTGCCTCTCGCGATAGCTGGGAAAAGCCTTTGTGATGTATTTTATTATATAAGGATGAAGCTTGAAACAGGGGAATACCCAAAAGCTCTCAACAGAGAGGCGCAACAAAGGCAAGCAACGACGATTGATGGAGTAAAAGAAGAAACAACTTACGATGCCTGCGCAAGACTATTCAATGGCTTAACAGTCTCCTCAAGAAACAGAGATGACGGCCTCTTATTTTACTTTTTCATTGATTAATCCTATATCTGTCTCTTGATATGCTTCAAGAATTTAATCCTGCTACCTTCGTTTTATTTACCGTGACTATTTACCTTTTTGTAAGAATTCTCTTTGTTTTTATCTTCAGAGAAAATACATGAGCGAAATCAAGAGCTGGATTCTTGTCTTTCTCTAACGCAATGGTGTATGGCTATTAAGAAAGCAGAGATTGAAGTAAGTAACAAAAGGCCAACCATGATAAATGGCCAATGGAGGACAACGATGATCTGCAAAGTGACAGTCGCAAAAGACCTAGACCGAGGCAATTAGTCTCCCCTAAAAAGTTGTTGATAACCAAAATACTGTTAATTTTGCTTTAGCTCTTAATCTCCTTCTTCGCAGGATTGTGGCTGTAGCTACCAACATCCCTAAAATCAAAGCACCCAATCAAACCATCAAACCAATTATCAATCTAATTGGTCAGTTTGGCCAAGAAATTGACCATTGCCTGCTTAGGAAAAATTTGCTTCAGGTCAGAATCTGCTTTAGAGCAAGTTGATAAGAAAGGGTGGAATTCTCTTTAGGAATGGCCACGTACACTCTGGTCTCTGCAACTGATTTTGCGATCACATCATGCAGTGATGGTAAATTATTTTTTTTTCTAATTTATTGGGTCTATGCATTGTCCATTGTCTCAATCAATAGAATGTGGGTTGCTTATTAATTGCACCTGCTGAGGTTGAAAACCTCAAAAGGATGAAACTTGACTTCGTTCACGCGGTATATATCATATTCTTTTTGAGACATCTTTTGAGCCACAACACCAACAAGAGGCTTCTCCGATGAACATAACATCTTTTTCAAGCCATGGGGCATTATTTCATGACTGTTGGGGCCATATTAGGCTAACTCGTATCCTCAAGAAATGGCCAATGGCTAATGGAATGCATTTTTTCATGGCAAGTAAATAAGTAAGGGTATTGGGCCACTACACGATTGCAAACGTGTATACGCATATATATGATTTTGGAATTGCGAATGTAGGCATTTTACCAAACCGCGAAAATAAAATATGGACATTATTTTGGATTGCGGACGTAGGCATTTCGTCGAACCGCGAAAATAAAATATGGATATTCTTTAAAATCCCATCATCAACTACAATCCAAGCCATCATGTGCACACGAAGACCAAGGGCCCTGAATCCCTGAAAACTCAAGGAGAAAGGATCAGATGTGATTCTCGGGGGGCCCCAAACCCCCGACAATTCAAGACAAAAGGATCACATATGATCCTCGAACTCCTAACAACTCAAAATCAAATGGGACCACCCTAAATAATTAAGGAACGAGTTCAAGGCTACGCACCTCGACCACTAAAGAATCAAATGGGACCACCCCTAATAATTAAGGAACGAGTTTAGCACCGCGAACCTTGACCATCGAAGGCTCAAAGGAGACCACCCCTAATAATTAAGGAGTCAATTCCAGGAATCACTCCCAAAACAAAAAGAAGGTTTGATGTAACCCCTTCTCGGTTTGGAAAGAACCTCCAACAAAAGTCAAAGGATCAAGATTCTTGCTAAGCAAGCAGCACTACATGAAAAAACTGCCTCATCGGGATAGTAGAGCTTATCCTAGTACACCTAAATGGTTAAGGGCCAAGATTTTATGAGTTTTGGAAAGCAAGTGAAAGAGGGAAACCTCGGCCACCACAGCTTCGGCCAGCGGCTCAAAAAACGAGGCACACAGCCTCGACCAGTTGTAACGCCCTACTTTTTCCAAGCGCGCGTTAACTCGAGATTTCGGGAATATATATATATTTTTTTTTCAAAATCACACACACGACACAAGCCTCTTGACATACATACCTTCATCATAGTCATTTCCCAACAATCCCGATCGTACTTTCTTAGTATATCAAAATTTAATAATTAATAGACTAAGATAGGTATTATCAATCACATCAGCGGAAGCAAGATCGGAACCTCAATGATATATAACCGATAATTCCTTTTACAATAACCAAATCGATGTTTCACATGAAAATATCAAAATATTACATAATCTCTAAACATCGTAATCATAGACAAAAACCTACGAAAACTAAACATAACAGCTACATCTCGATGACATTCTTTCCCTTGGCGCCACTACTTTCACCTGGAAAGTTTGAATGTTCCAGGAACAAAGTCAAAATTAGATGCTGAATCATCTAAGTGAGAGTTCAAAAACATTTTCATGAATATATGCAAAATCATATATAAAATCGATAAATCCCGACATGCACCAACCTAAGAGAATCCCACGAATCACTTAGCCTTAACCGGGAAAAATGAAATCTCTCTAGAGGCAACACGACCACATCGACCCATTGGCAACTCAATCTTGCTTAAGAGGGACAACCTCGACACATGAACCTGGGAATCACTCCATTACCATTGTTAGGTTTTACGCTCCTACTCAAAAGCATTCCAAAACCCAACGCACCCTAGCCCTAAGAGTGTCACATCAGCACATCCTCGGAATCGACGTCACCTCGGCATTAATGCTATTGCTCAAAGGAACCTGGGATGGTGTCCACTAGCAGTCCCGCCACTTGAGCCAACGACCGGGGTGGTGTCCACTCTCAGCCCCGCCACTTGGGTACCATAGGATGAAGTCCGTCTCAGCCCCGTCCCAAGTAGGTCACCTAGGATTAATCCTTGGTACGCATCCCGAGTGCTGTCACTCTAGGCTACGCCACAGGTTAACAACCCACGTGTCACATGGACGACACAAAATATGCCAATGTCGAAAATCATAACATGCATAACTTAAAATCAACATTTCGATGTATGCAATTTATCGTACGAAATTTAATGCACGTGTAAATAATCGTTTGGACAATCCATCACAGTAAACCAAGCCATAGGAATGAACACTCACAGTAAACCATTCACATGTTACTGTAGGTCTTTTTGGGTAGAACCACTCACATGTTACAGTAAACCGATTGATTGATTTGACCTCAAATTCACTCGATTCAACCTAAAACTACTTAAGGGTTGTTCTATACATCAAATACTAGTCCTCGACACTCTCCATTGACTTTTTGGACGTCGTTTATAACAATTCAGTAATACGAGCCAATTAGCAGCTGTATTTTTGTTGTACCAAAAACTGTTCCCGATCTCACTTCTTTTATCACTAAAAATCATAATTTAAATCACTTGTCGTTACTATACCATTTTCCTTGGCTATCTAGGGTCCGGGGTACTCCCTCTGACTAATTCGGTCGTCTAAAGCTGTGTCAGTGTACCCTATAGTCTTATTTTTTTCAAAATTTCATTTATGCCCTTTATCAAATATCATTTTTATCCTCAAATTATTCCCGGGTATTACATTCTCCCCCCTTAAAGAAATTTCATCCTCGAAATTTGATTCGTGATAATTGTATCACTATTATTGCTAATGACTCCCAATTGAAATATCATAAGTACCATTCACAATCCTTAGCAATTATTCATAACTTATATCTCCATACAATTCGAGCTTACCAGACACGTCTTTTATTTTCTAGAATATCCCGTTGTAGCTCTAAACAGGCGGCTACATGAATCCCAAAATAATTCATAATACTTATTATTATTTCCAATCGTGTCCTCAAAATACATTTCATTGACTCCCAACCTACTCTAATGCTAATGGTATGATGACACAGAAATTGATAACATTGAACTTTAACCCATCTGTCATGATGGCACAGAAATTGATAACATTGAATTAACTCGGCATACCTTTGGTCATTGTCGAATGGGTTTTTTCATCATCTCTTGCCAAGCCAGGGTAGACCTCTTCATTATCTCTTGTTAGGCAAAAGACTCGTCCGGTACGAGGTCCTGGAGTCATGTTTATCTTCTTGGGTTGATCCATCTTTTGTCTTTTCGGGCATTCACTAGCGTAGTGACTGGATTGATTACACGAGTAGCATGTGATCCCCGTTCGATTCTCAGTTGGAGGTACATCTTTCTTCTTAAGGAAGTCCTTTTCCTTATGTCTTTTTTCGCTGCATGAAAAACACGTGATATGCCCTTGAAAACAATTTCTTCCTGGGTGTTCTTTATTGCATCGGGGATACGGTTTGCTATCTTTGGAATTTTTCCCTCCTGACTTATGCTCCGTACCTTTCAAATCTCTCTTCTTTTCATCAGATCTTATCATTCCTACACACAGTAAGTTCATCTCGGTGGTCAGAGCCTTGTCCAGTGCCTCGTTGTAAGTGCTGATGGTACATGAGCTGAGGGCTTGTTGTAGATCCACTTTTAATCTACCCACAAATTTCTGCGCCTTCTGTCTTTCGTCCGTTTTGTACATAGGCACGTATCTGATTAGCTAGGTGAACTTGACATCATATTGAGTTACTAACATTTCGCCAGTCTGCCTTAAATTCATGAATTCCCAAGTCTTCTCTTCCTTCCAGCTTTGGGGAAAGTACTTAGCATTGAAAACTTCTTTCAATGCTTCCCAAGTTATCGACTGAGCTTTGTCTCGGCCTTAGATCTTGTGCTGATGGCCTGGGTGTCCTTTATAGGGCCCGCTGGGCTGATTGCCACCATCGTGCAGCCTCTTCCTCTAGCATGAATGTGGCGCAGTTAACCTTCTCTTCGTCACTGCACTGCAGATGTTGGAGCGGCTTCTCAGTTTGCTCCATCTAGTACTCAGCTACACTGGGGTCATCTCCCGCTTTTCCTCTAAACACCGGGGGTCTTTGCAGGCGATACTGATCCAGCATATGGGGGGTGCGTTCTAGCGACTCGTTCCTTGTTACATGTGTCAGCACGCCCTCTAAGATCCGCTCTATTCGATCAAGTCTACTCTCACTAGGATCTGATTGCTCTTCTTGTCGTCTATTACTCGCGGCACGATTCGTCGAGCGACTACGGTGATTACTTGTAGCGAAATTCGCAGAGCGACTATGGCGACTCCTTGTGGCGCGACTTACTGAGCAACCACGATGACTGCTACTACCATTTCCCTCATCTCACTCATTGAGATCCATGATTTTTCTAGTCCTCTCCATCTGAAAAAGAAAACATCAACACTTGAACCTTAATGATTCTAATAAATACCAAACCATCCTAATACTCAAACCTCAATGATTTAAACCTATTTACAACCTATCTTGATAGCTAGATTACGTCACATCAGACTAACAATTACTGACTCAATCATTCTCAATTTCCACTAGTCGCCCTGAGTCTCCAATCGGGGTTTTTGCTAGTTCGCTCTGATACCAACTATAACGCCCCACTTTTCCCAAGCGCGCGTTAACTCGAGATTCAGGAATATATATATATTTTTCAAAATCGCACACACGACACAAGCCTCTTAACATACATACCTTCATCATAGTCATTTCCCGACAATCTCGATCGTACCTTCTCAGTATATCAAAATTTAATAATTAATAAACTAAGACAGGTATTATCAATCACATCAGCGGAAGCAAGATCGGAACCTCAATGATATATAACCGATAATTCCTTTTACAATAACCAAATCGATGTTTCACATGAAAATATCAAAATATTACATAATCTCTTAACATCGTAATCATAGACAAAAACCTACGAAAACTAAACATAACAGTTACATCTCGATGACATTCTTTCCCTTGGCACCACTGTTTTCACCTGGAACGTTTGAATATTACAGGGACAAAGTCCAAATTAGATGCTGAATCATCTAAGTGAGAGTTCAAAAACATTTTCATGAATATATGCAAAATCATATATAAAACCGACAAATCCCGACATGCACCAGCCTAAAAGAATCCCACGAAGCACTTAGTCCTAACCGGGGAAAATGCAATCTCTCTAGAGGCGACACGACCTCATCGACCCATTGGCAACTCAATCTTGCTTAAGAGGGACAACCTCGACACATGAACCCATGAATCACCCCATTGTCATTGTTAGGCTTTACGCTCCTACTCAAAAGCATTCCAAAACCCAACGCACCCTAGCCCCAAGAGTGTCACATCAGCACTATCCTCGAAATCGACGTCACCTCGGCATTAATACTATTGCTCAAAGGAATCTGGGGTGGTGTCTACTCACAGCCCCGCCATTTGAGCCAACAATCGGGGTGGTGTCCACTCTCAGCCCCGCCACTTGGGTACCGTAGGGTGAAGTCCGTCTCAGCCCTATCCCAAGTGGGTCACCTAGCATTAATCCTTGGTACGCATCCCGAGTGCTGTCACTCTGGACTACGCCACAAGTTAACAACCCACGTCCCACATGGACGACACAAAACACGCCAATGTCGAAAATCATAACATGCATAACTTAAAATCAACATTTCGATATATGCAATTTACCGTACGAAATTTAATGCACGTGTAAATAATCGTTTGGACAATCCATCACAATAAACCAAGCCATAGGGATGAACACTCACAGTAAACCATTCACATGTTACTGTAGGTCTTTTCGGGTAGAACCACTCACTTTGTAATTCAACTTTTCTCGAAGAGCGCGAAACGCTTCAATTTGCGTGCCCGATACTCTTATAGTTCAACCTCGAGTTTCAACAATACCCTAGACATCATGTTTGTTCAAAATCATATCAATATCTATTTTTCTAATTTTTTTTTCATAATTTTCTTCCTATTTCCTCTATATTTCTCCTCAAAAATTCTAATAAATTCCTACTCAAGGTTTTTGCTCGATTTTTCTTCACAAAAATTCATAAATAAATATTTCTTAACTTCTAGAATTTTCTGAAAATTTTCCTATACTTCCTCCTATTTTTCATAAGCCTTATTTCCCTTGAAAATTACAAAATAACTATTTTCTTCAACCTTTTTTAAAAGTTTCTTCCACCATAATTCCTAATTTATTTTTCTTAAAATAATAAAAAAAAATTCAAAAATACCTGACGCGCGTACACTGCACGCGCTCTTTCTTCTCCGACGAGTTGGTCGTCGGCCGGTGACCGGAATCCTCCAATGAACACACCGCCTGAGAGCCTTCTTCCAGTCGATCCCGATTGGGTGCCCGAATGCCCTTGGGTGCCCGAAACAACCACCAAAGGGCCTCCAAATCGGGCAAAATCAGGCTCGGTCTGTCCTCCGCCCACAATTTTCTGGCAACCCTCGAAACCTCTTCAAACCACCTCGAAAATTCACCAAACTTTCCAGAAACGCTCCTTTCGCCTCAAGGATCAAAAGCCCCTTATTGTCTTCCCTCGATTCGCCCTCAAAACTGAGCAATTTGTTGCTTCATTTTTGGCCAAAAATCTTTGGTATTTATAGGCAAGAACAACCCCCTACGTGGCCGATTTTCGGCCATTTCTTCTCTAAAAGTCACCAGGACTATCCTTGGCCACTCCCTGACGAGCATAGGCTGCCAAATCGCCAGATTTTCTGGCCACAAATCGTGGCCAAATTTGCCATCTCTGAGCAATTTTTCAGAAATTGCAGTTTGGCCCCCCGAAATTTTCTTTTACATTTTGGCCCTTATCCTCAAGCCCCTGACCTTCCTAGCACCATCACTAAGACCCTCAAGATTAGTAATTCTCATTTATCTCTTGAAATTTCTAAAAAATTACCGTTTTGACCTCCCTCGGGCAATTTTAAAAAATTACACTTATGCCCGATTGATTGATTTAACCTCAAATTCACTCGATTCAACCTGAAACTACTTAAGGGTTGTTTTATACATTAAATACTAGTCCTCGACACTCTCCGTTGACTTTTTGGACGTCGTTTATAACAATTCGATAATACAAGCCAATTGGCAGTTGTATTTTTGCTGTACTGAAAACTGTTCCCGATCTCACTTCTTTTATCACTAAAAATCATAATTTAAATCACTTGTCGTTACTATACCATTTTCCTTGACTATCTAGGGTTCGGGGTACTCCCTCTAACTAATTCGGTCGTCCAAAGCTGTGTTAGTGAACCCTATAGTCTTATTTTTTTCAAAATTTCATTTATCCCCTTTATCAAATATCATTTTTATCCTCAAATTATTTCTGGGTATTACACCAGTGGTCTTGAAGATAAGGCACGTGGCCTCGGCCAACGGCCCCCGAAGATGAGGCGCGCGACCTTGACTAGCATAGCCTCGACCCTAAGCCCCTGAAGCCAATGCACGCAGCCTCGACCCTAGGCCAAAAATAATAATAAAAATATATATATGCACTAATTTAAAAGCTGGCCTCTCTTTACCATAGGAAAATTCCCGAGCGTCTCTATCACCTCAAGCGACCTAATCACCCTCTGCATGGGAAGAGTAAAAGGGCACTAGGAGACTTGAAAAGCGAATTCAGCATCCGAGACTGCTAACCCAATTTTTAGTAGAACTTTTTTTACAGAGGTTCAGAAAAACAATGACGACTACTCCTTCAGCTGCCCAAACTCCTCGCTCGATCAGCTCAAGGAGTAGGGGGCAAGTGATGAGGGAATATTTACAGGGGGCAATTTTACTGTACTACTCCTAGAAGGTTACCATTAACTTTGAGCCATGTGTGCCAGTAAAGGCCAGTATGTGATCGCCACGTGTCAAGTCCTAGGAGCTCCACGTGTCTTTATAATCTATATTATGATTTTGAACTGGAATAAGATAGAGAGGAAGATTCAGTCAACTAAGAATATCTCCAACATCCCAAGAATTATCTCTATTGGGAAAGGTTATCTTTTCTCTCCATGGAAAGGGGATCGATCTCTATTTTTGAAAGAAATCTTATCTCCTAAGGGAAAGGCCAAGGGACATCTATAATAGAGGACAACCTCTACAGGTATGAGGATCTGACCCCTAAGGGATTTTTCTATTTTTCTATTATTATCTCCAATTTATAACCCTATGAACTGACTTAAGTGTCGGAGGGATCACAGGGAGCAAGTTCCCACCCTTTTTGCAAGTACTTGGTCCGAGACAAAAAAAGGTGATCGGCTTTGCATCATCAACTCTAGCATAAGAATGAATTGAAGTGTGAACTTACTCAATATGTTGATTAAATGATATTGGACTTGGTTGATGTTTTGCCAATTGACTCTTGATTAAATGAGCTTGGACTTGGTTATATGTTGATTAAATAATTTTGTATATATTTTGGATTTAAAGTTAAAGATGGGTGTTGCTTTTTTTTTTTTTCTTATTTAAATCATATGTCATCATGACTTATTCAACTTCAAGTTCAAGCTCTAGTAACAGTATCTCATAAAAATTTAGGGAAGAAGAAAATAGTCACTTGTGAAAATATGTGACTAGAATCGAGAAAATTGAGAAAGGAAAAGATAGTTGAAAATGGACATACAACTTTTGTAATTTACAAAAATTTAGGACATAAACAAGAGTTAGAGCTCACATATTAATAAAAATCAGTATAAAAGGGACTTTTACTTGTAAAAAATTGAGTGCTGAAACTATTTCTAAAATGAAGAAAGGTAAAGAATAAGTTGCAACAAAAATTTCAAATTTACTACCTAAGCAAGTTACATTGCCAACTAGTAGTGTTTCCTTTCAGCGTTCTTTGTCTTTACATGAATCAAGTGTTTTAGAAAATTTAAAAAAGATAAAAGCAAATAATTTATCCATTGCTAGAGTTTTTAATATGCAAATTAGAGCATAATTAGATGCTGAAGTTGTTAGAATATTTTATATATTGGGGGTTTGCCTTTTAATCTTGCAAGAAATTTGTATTATTTAAGTTATTATTCATTTATTTTTGTTCATTCACTCGGAGGTTATGTGCCTCTAAGTTACAATAAATTAAGAATCATTACTTTAGCAAAAAAAGACAAATGTTGAAAAGTTGTTGGAATCTATTAAAAACACTTGGTTGAAAAAGAGTACTAACATTAGATAGTTGGAGTGAGCCACAAAGAAGACACTTGATTAATTTTATGGTTGTTTCTGAAAATGGTCCTATGTTTGTTAAAGTTGTGAATTTTTTAGGTAAAATAAAGGATAAGCAATTTATTGCTAATTTGATAAAAGAGGTAATAAATGAAGTTGGTCTTCAAAAAATTGTACAAATCATAATTGATAATGTTGCTAATTCATTGTGAGGGAGGTATAGGAAATCATTGAATGTATAATCTCACGTATTTATTAGACTTCTTATGTTGTCCATATACTTAATCTTACTTTGAAGAGTATATGTATAGCTAAGAATGCATAAAGTAATTACAAAACATATGATGAGTGTCATTAGATCGTTAAAATGCATGGAGATACTTTGACCATCAAACATTTAATAATGAATCATTCAACGATGCTAACCATATTTAATTGATTTAGTCCTTTAAAGTTGTTTGCAGTTGGTAATACTCGATTTGCTTATCTTGTTGTTATGCTTAAAAGATTTATGCTTATTAGACGCTCACTTGAAGCAATATTATCAATGATTAATGGACACAATACCAAGATGATAAACAAGGGAAAACTAGATTTGTTCGTGAATTGGTGGTGAATAAGAATTGTCGGGCGAAAAGTTGATTACATTCTTGTTTTCACTACATCCATTTATAACATAATTAGAGTTTGTAATACATGCAAGCCATACCTTTATTTGGTTTAGGAGATGTGAGATTCTATAATTATCAAGGTAAAAAGGGTTATTTATGAATATAAAAGAAAGGTACTAAGTGATTTTTCATCATATTTTTATTGCTTATTAGGCAAAGAATAGCATTCCATTACATTGTCTAGTTCATTTAATGAACTCAAGGTAATTTTTAAATTCAATTTTAAGTTTTTCGAATTCAATACTCTATTTATTATTTATTTTTTGTTATTAAAATTTTGTCCATCTTGTCTTCCAAGGTTTTACAATGATAAATGGTTTCAAGACAGATAAGGTAGAATACCTCCACATATGGAGAGAGAAGTTTTTAAAGAAAAAATTAAGTGCTTTAAGAGACTTTTTCTTAATATGATCATGATAGTGCTAATAATTAGTTGATTGATTTTTTTTCACAAAAGTGGGTCATTTGAAGATCTAAATTCCAATATGAGCATATTATATATGACATGGAACTTAAGATGTAGTAGGCATGCTATGGTTCAAATACACTTTGCTTCAAATGTACTTTTAAGGTATTTGAACAGTCTACTTCCTTATCTTATTGTAAAAGGAATTGGAGTTCCTATTTCTTCATTCATTCATTTAAAATAAATAAATTAACTCTAAAACACGTGGAGAACTTGGTTTTTATTCATAACTATCTTGATTTTTTTATTAAAAAAACATCTCCCAATATTATAATTTATAACAAGAGAACAAAGTTGTGGGATATAGGTGGACATGAATTTGGAAATATGAAAAATATGAGTTGTTCTTGAGTTTATTAATCTCTCCTTGGATCAACTAGAGTTTGAGACCATAGTTTTTGATGAAGATGCCAATAAAAGCATATAGAAAGAGAACGATGATGAAGTGAAGAAAATTGTAAAGACTATGTTATTTTGATTTTTTAAAAATTTATTGTTCGTTTTTAATTATTAAGTCATAGTTTATGGATGATAAAATTTGTGTTTATATTTGTTTGAATAGATGATGGAATTTATGTTTATGTGTGATTGAATAATTATTTTTTATAATTTTTTATAGTAAAAATTATATTTACAAAAATATCTCTATATTTTTTTATTTACCCATTTTCCAACATTTTCGCTTCTTACTTTCTTAAAAAAATATCGTTTTTCCATTTTCATTTCGTATTATATTTGTTTCTCGTTTTCTACTTTCATTTTTGTGCAAACAACATGTATATACACCGTCCAATTTAGAAAAATCTAAAAATCAAATTAAACCAAACTATTTTTGTTGTGAAATCGAATTAAATCATAAAAATTACAGATTAATTTAGTTCAAGCGGTGATTCAACAATATAATTATATATATATATATCTAATAATTTGTATGAGTAACAATTTTCAAATGAATAATATGGCACTTATTTGGTTATGATTAATTCATATATTTTTATATTCTTTGTTTTTCTGTTTAGATGGAAAAGTTAAGAAAAGTTTGAAAAAGAATAATATTTGTCTTCATTTGTTTTGATTTTTTTTTTGGTAAATTAAATTGTTTTGATCATCTTTGCATAACGGTAATTTTTAAATTAATGAAACTATTTTTTTTGCTTATTGAAATTGAGATCTCTTGAGAGCAATTTCACGAAAATAGTTTTGATGGGTATTCCATTAAATGCGTTTTGTTGAGATTATTTTAAAATTTAGAGGGTAAATTAAAGCTCGCGCCATTGAGGTCTAATGAGAAAATGAAGACATTTTATTAGTATTTAAAAAATGACAAAGATGTCCTCTAGTTTAATTACACTAGATATTAAAATTTTTAATATAATAAAAATATTATCACATTTTTTCATCCTTTCATTTTTTTTCTCCTCGTATATATGACAAATTAGTTGTAAATTAGTTATCTATAAGTCTCTCTCATTGAGATTACTGCTCTTGCATGATCTTCCACCGTTCGTACAGGTGCATGCTACATCTTATCGGATGGCAAGGATTCGTCAAGTGTTTCAAATATGCGCTGTGCACAACGTTGTCCGGCCCCAACTGTACACAGAATAGAAGCAATTGCTATCACAGTCACACACCAAACTTATCAACCTCTTCCTGTTCTTAATCCTTGTGTCTTTTCTCTTTCTGTTTTGTTGTCTGTCACATGGTGTTTAAAATCTTCCGAAAACCCTATTTCTTTCTGCACAATACGTGAACTAAATTACTTTCACTGAACAAAAATATATATCTTAAAAGATACTTATAGAGGCTAATATGAAATTGAAATCATAAGTAACAAGTCATCATGCAATATAAAAACTTTCGGTTATTCACAAGTTCTTTTCATTTTGCCCAAAAGCCACCTACACTACACTAGTAGGTTACCATCATCACATCTATACTTGGAGCTTTTAATGCTCCATATTTTGCTATGCTGTATATATAGATTAGGGAAATTCTATTTATAATCCACTATTTTGCTCTTCACAATCACTTTTTATAATTTTATAATTATTTTTTAAAAAACACCCTTATACACAACCATTCACTTGCATCGCTCATCGCCAGCCATCATCACCAATGACTCAAATTCCCACCGACGATTGCCATTGGCTCCCATCTCTCACCCATTCTCTCTTTCTAGCCGACATTGCTTCTACTGAACTCACTTTACTCCTCTGTCTTTATCTCCTGTTATCGTGTTGGTGTTTCTTGCAGTCGTCATTATTACACCCAAATCTTAGGGTTCGAATGCGTTTAGACTCCTCAAACCTTGGAGTGTTGGTGTTTCTTGCAGTCGTCATTATTACACCCAAATCTTAGGGTTCGAATGCGTTTAGACTCCCCAAACCTTGGAGTCTGAACACACCATTTGGAGCATCACAATTTCAATATTGTTTCTCAATTTTAATATTATTGTCATATTATTTTAATAAAAATATGATCTTTCATCCAATGCGCATCACAATTCAAATATGGTTGGCCTAAAGACTCTGCATTTGTTCAGACACACATTTCTCCGGCTATGCGCTCGCACCGGATCAATTGCTTTTACACTGGGATTAATTTTTTTTTTAAAATCCCAAATTAATTAGGGTTGACATCAGAGCATATCCAACATGTTGGTTTGATATAACTCTCCTTTTTTATTTTTAATATAGATTTTAAAAATATATATATATGTATATTATCCAAATAATTTTTTTTATAAAAGAACATCTAAACAAAAATCTACATAATGTAACATTCTAGACTTAACTTCTAACTACATAAAATAATAATTACATTCAAGGTTATTATTAATAATCATCAATCTTCAATACTAAATTGAGATTAGGGTTGAATTGAAAATCAACCACCACTAATATCAAGATTATGAATCAATTCGAGGTTCACTTGGATCATTCAAATCAAAATTTGAACACCCTTATATTAGTGATTCTCTAGTGTTACTAATTTAGGTGTGTCTCATTTTATTATACTCAATTTAACTTGGGATCAATATTTTGCTTTTGGGTAATGTTAGAGCAATGGTTAAGTGGTAGTAATTACATTTTATTTTTAACATTAAAAAAATAATTAATTAATTAATTTAAAATATGATGTATTTATCATCAATTAATTAAAGTATTTAAATAATAAAAATAATTTAGAAAGATAATGTAGATTTGTTACTCCTTAGTTATTCTCTTAAAAATAATAGTTAGTATTACCATCTGTTTTTAGCCAAAAAAAAATTGTGATTTAAGGTATTTATTTGAGCCAACCAATCGTACTTGCAACACTGAGCGTGCCGCATGATATTTCGGTGGGACTGTGACAGCATTAAATAGGGACAAATAATTAATCATTATTCGTTTTGTACACATTAGGTATGGGGCTCGAACCATTGGTTGCCGCGTTTAGTAGGGAAGATGTTTTTAGATTTTTAAAATTTATAATTCTTAAGAATGTTATTAATTTTTAGGATTTATGTAATTTTATATTTAATTTATTTTAAATATTTTTAAGAATGTTGGGTATTTTTTTATAGGAATCTTATATTTTTATATTTAATTAAAATGTAACATTTTTTGAAATTTATATATTTTTTAAAATTATTCTTATTTAATTTTTTATTTAAAATAATAAATTCTTTCTATTATATAAAATATTGAAATGCACAACTTTTTAGAAAGTCAAAAAATATTATTTTTTTATACATTATGTATATATATATGTCTATATATACACACATTTTATATGTTTGTATAATATATTATGTATATTATATATATATATATATGTTTATAAGAAATAAGTTATGATAAAGATAAGCATGAAAGAGTTATGAGGTTATATGAGGGTAAGGAGTGGTTTAATTTTTTATTTCTCAAAAATTTTCCCAAATCCATGGGAATCCAAGATTTTCAACCCTCCATAAAAATCTTTTTGTAAAAAATTTGATTAAAAATAAATCCAAAGAATGCTATTTTTTCATGATTATTTTTTAAAAAAATTGTACCAAACATGAGAATATAAATTTCTAACCTAACATTTTCAGGAATCTAAAAATTTCACCATTACCAAATGCCCCCTTAATGTCCGATGCCAAATAGAATATTTGATGAGTAAATCTATATTTTTGTTTTATGTTCTTTTTTTGATTATTTAAATTTTTTTTGTTATTTTAATTATATATTTGAATTTTTATTTTTAAATTAATTTAATTAATATACTTTAATCTTTGTTTGTATGACAATTCAAACTTTTCATTATTTCAATTATACCTATATTTTGAGTCAATTTAATTTCTGTATTTTTATATGTAAAAGAAAATAAATTAAATTGAATCATATTACTTTATCTTTGTTTTACACATTAAAGTACATAAGTGAAATTAAGTTAAAAATATAAATATAGAGATATAATCGAAATAATAAAAAATTAAGGTTATCATGTGAAAGAATGGTCAAAATATATAAATTAAATTGATTTAAAAATATAAATTGAGGAGGTGTAATTAAAATAATAAAAAAATGAATAAAAGAAAAAAAATATGATTTTGGTCACTATTTGATTATTGTGGAGCATCTCTTTTAGCACAATATGCCTAATGTGAAAACCAACTTGAATTACCCAGAAAAATAATAATATAATAATAAACCACTGTGACTAATTCACTAAACTATTATTATAGGATGGTAATCCAATCAAGTTAAATTTTATGTATTTTTTTTTGTGAAACATGTAGATGATTCAATAATAATAATAATTGATATCAAAGTCATGGGTAAAACGAAACCTCATCAAAGTCATGTATTTTATGTATTATTATTAATTAATAATAAATGATATCAAAGTCGTGTATTTTATGTATTATTATAGGATTGTATGTATGTATGATCGTACGACATCTCATCACCGACTGACGTGAACAGCGATTAAATAAAACGAAATAAAATGCATTTTTTGTAACAAAACTAAATTTTTTAAGAATGAAATATGTACTAATGAACGCTTTTGTATTTGTATTTTTATTTTTATTTTTAAAATTAAAAAAAAAAAGAAGAAAGAAAATGAAAATCCTATCGAAAGGACAGCACGCATTAAACTATGATAAGTAACGTGCAGGTGCAGCGCGCTACCCTTGCCAGCGGGTGGCGGGTGGCGGGTGGGGAGGGGAGGGGAACCCGTCCCGCGCTTCCTCACAAATGTAATGTGCAATACAATCTTGATGATCCAATCCATCTGTTCGGCTGGTGGATGCAACTGTGCTATTAAATGTTTTGCGAATGGGGCTTTATTTAGTAAACTTTATATTTAAATTTATTACTATTTTAAAATAATTTATTTTTTAAAATTTTATAAATCGTTGGGTATAATAATATCAAGATTTTCTTATTAAAACATTTATATCCTTTTCAAAAATTAGAAACTTCTTTTCAAATGTTGTTAGACAATTAAAATATGTATTAGACTTGAAAATTTAATTATAAAATAATAATTTGATATGACACCACAAAATTATAAAAATAGCCTTTTAAATAAGTTAATTTAAGCTTGTCACATGTCTTTGATAAAGAAGTGGGTCTAAACGTATCATGTGTCTTTATCTTAAGTTATGAGAGGAATGATATTTGTCAACACCAAAATAAAAATTCATATTTAAATCCTAAAAGTTCTAGGGCTCAGTTGGGGAGCTAGGAATCAGCCTTATTAAGTTAATTCGAAAAATCCTCCTAAAACTTGCAAAATATGAGTTCAGGAATCTGAGAGTCCAATCCAAGCACCCTGCCTACCTCTATTTGCATCCAGGTATAATATCTGACCCAAATTTATTTTTTAGCTCTTGCCTTTATGGAGCCATACCTATATTTTCTTAATTAACTATTGAGAGTTGGAAGGCCAAATTGAGGAAGCTAGCCCTGGCTCATTCTTTGCAAGTGTAGTTTTGGAGGTCAGGATCCTAAGATGGCATTGGAGATCAAATTAATTAGGAGACTAAGCTGTGTCTCATTCTTTTGCATATATAATTAACTTGAGATGTGGACACTAAAATATGAACTTCAGTATCAAACTTGTGAGACAACATGCGGTGATTAGCCCCCAAAACTAGCTATCATCATAATCAAATTACTAAAATTTTCTAATATTAACTTGCAAATAAAAACCAATTAAAAATCCCATATATACCAAACAACCTTTTTTATGTCTATTTTATTGCCAATCCCCATGCGGTATTCCAATCAATAACTAAAGAAATAAAAATCCTCAGGTGGTATATATACTTGTTCAAAATTACAGGTACGTTTAACTAATTAATGCCGAGCCTGCAGCCTCCCCACCCCAATCCCCGTGGTAGGTGCAAAGGGCAATCAACCCTCCAGATAGCCAGCTTGTAGGAAAGCAATAGGATTTATCTATATCTATGTCTATATATAGAGATATAACACTAAATCAAAATACAGTAGAGATAAAAGTTTTATATCAACTCAAAACTTAGTGGTTTAGTTAATAATATTATTTTTATATTACGATTATTATCAAAAGGCTTAATTTTATTACAAAGTGTGGATTAGATGAAATGGTATAGCAAAAACCTACAATTGTATTTTTTTTTTTAAGGTTAAATTTGTATGAAATAGTTAAGTTGAACCTAGACGTATCTCATATAAGTGTTATTTGTCATTAGGGTTGGCAATGGTTTGGTTTGGTTTTAGTTTTTGCTAAAACCATAACCAAACCAAACTTAAAATACTAAGACCAAAACCAAATCATTAACCTATTGGTTTTAAAAATTAAAAATCATAACCAAATCATTCGTTTTCGGTTCAATTTTGATTTAACCATGATTTTTTTAATTTGATTCATACCAAGAAATAAAAGGCAAACTCTTGCAAATAGCATTCATAAATTTTTTTTATAACTCCACAATAAACAAAGACAAACTCTAATAAAATTACCTTCTTCTTGCATAAAATTACAAATTAACTTCAAACTTTTTGGATAAAAAATCACATCTCCAAACTTACAATTGTTAAGATCCAATAAGGGCGAGCGAGAGCAAGAGAGAAGCAGCGAGCGAGGGTGAATGCGCGCAGACGAGCAAGAAAAATGAGGCAGGAAGGATGAGAAAGATAGAGGGCGAGCTAGAGCAAGAAGGGCCAAGCTCTAGGGAGAGCAAAAGAGATCTAGCGAAGGTGAGCGAGAGCAAGAGAGATGCAAAGAGCGAGAGGCAGCGAGAGTGAGAGAAAGCGAGAGCGAGGTCAAGAGAGGAAGGAGAAGAGAATGGGAGAAGGGTTTGTAGGCAAGGTAAGTAGCTTGGGGTGGGCTGGGCTCAGGTGGCCTGGGTTGTATATAATATATATATTATATATATTCGGTTTGGTTTTGGTTCAGTTATCCATTATTCGGTTCGGTTTCGATTCAGATTTTGATTTGATTTTGGTGAAAACTATAACCAAATCATACCGATTGAAATAGTGTTTGATTTTTTCTCAAATCAAACCATTACCCAGTCAAACAGTTTTTAACCGCATTGACTAGTTCGGTTTCGGTTCGATTCCCCACAGTTTTAGTTGCAATTGCTATCTCTATTTACCATTAGATGGTGACTTATTTCTTAAGTTTCATTTTCAAGTCTCTGTCAGCAAAAAAATTTAAGTATATTTATGATGAAAATAGTTAAGATAAATTTTTTGTTACTTTAATTTTTTATAATTTTTGAAAATATTTCTAAAAATATAAAAATAAATATATTTTTATTACTTTAAAAAGTTAAAAACTGAAAACGATTAAAAAAAAAAAAAGCAAGAGACCAGCCATTCTTCTTTTAGGTATGAAATCTCTCTCAGGCTGCTACTTTAAAAAGGTTGGATAGACTGTAAATGTAATGTGATGGGATGGGAGATTAATTAATTAGCCTATACGATAACATACATAAAATCAAGTCAAACTTACACAATCACATTTAGCCGAGGTCCGGAGCATGCATCTTCTGACCGGGATAATAAATGTTTGGTTCAGCACTACTACTTATTTTTAATTCAATTTTCGGCAACCAGTTGTTAATTCTTTCAACTGCCAACACCTAAACATGAGTTCTTCTAACTGTAAGCCTGTCTGTCAACTGTAAATTTGTCTGTCAATCTATCTGCCTCTCAAGAATTTTTTCCTAAATATTCTTCTCTCATAATTTAATTTTGTACTATGTACTATCATCAAGAAAATAAAGAGATAATGATGTATTTAAAATTAGCAAATTACTCAACACAGTGAAATGATCTTCACGCATTTCTCTTCTCTTGTGGAAGCTATTGTCATTTTTTCTTTCTGCTTTTTATAAAAATCTACAGTTACTATTTTTTGTTTTGGATGTATATATGTTAAATAAACTCTCCTGATATTATGTACAATAATTAACAAAACACCAACAACAATTAATAGCATACCTTAATGACAAAAATTAAACAATTATATATATATATATAGTTAGCCTCTATCACTCGACCACGTTAAAGGGACAACGATGCTCGTCGGCAGACAAACATCTAATGGAAATCTTATACAGCTGCAGTCTTGGAGAACTTACTCCGGATACTGCAGGTTGCCACACAATGCATAATAAACAGTATAGAAAACAAGCACAAATCTTTTCTTTCTTTTATTTTTTTGTGGGGGGGGGGGGGGGGGGGGCGTTTTTAAGACTTAAAAGAGACAAGACACAACATCAACACACTTGAAACTAAAAGATCAAATTTTCCCGGAAAACAGAAACGCCAATTTTCCCTTAGCACTTGACCACTTGAGGAATATGAACTGGGTACCTGTCAATGGAGTCAAACCATGGCCCGTCAGTCGCTGCCTCAATGGTTTTGTTGCATTTCCACACCGCACTGTTACATTTAAATCCACTTCCAAAAGCTATCTGCCATATCCTGTCACCTCTCTTCATCCTTCCCTTGGCCTCAATATAGCTCATTTCATACCACAACGACGACGAAGACGTGTTTCCAAACCGGTGCAGCGTCATTCTGGAAGCTTCCACGTGCTCCGCCGACAGCTGCAGGTTCTTCTGCAGCTCGTCGATCACAGCCCGCCCGCCGGCATGGATGCAGAAGTGCTCGAACGCCTGCTTGAAGTCTGGAATATAAGGCCTTATTTTTTTCTTGAAGATTTTCCGAGCGATAAGCGTGGCGAGAAACAGTAGCTGCTCCGATGTGGGAAGGACCAGAGGGCCGACGGTGGTGATGTTCGACTTCAAGGCCTCGCCGGCGATGGCCATGAGATCGATCGACAGCGATATTCCGACGTGGCCTTCCGGGTCTTCTTCTTCTTGGACGCAGCGATAGGCTTTGTCTTCGGCTCCTTTGTGGGTCCGAACTATATGAACCAGACTGTACTTGGCTCGCTTCCGATCTGTTCTACGGTTGGATAAGAGAAGGGCGGCGCCGCCCATTCGGAACAAGCAGTTGGGAAGAACCATTGATCTTTGGTTTCCTAAATAACAGTTGGGCGTGATGATCTCGGTGCTCACCACCACGGCGTTCGAGTTCGGATTAACCTGAAGCAATTCTCGAGCTAGATTAATGGATATCAACCCGGCGCTGCAGCCCATTCCGGAGAGGTTGAAGCTCTTTACATTGCTTCTTAGATTATACTTATTCACCACCATAGCTGACAAGGAGGGAATTGGGGAGAAAAGGCTGCAATTCACGATCAGTATATCGATATCTCTTGGCCTCAATCCTGTTGTTAGAAAGGATGAAAGAATGAAGTTATAAGAGAGAAAAAATAGAAATGCATTAATATATTCTAACTTTTTTTTTTTTAGTTATAGGATGCAGAAGATAGATACATATAAATAAGCAATAAATAAGTATGAAACGATAGAAAGAATATACGAAAGCACTGTAAGATAAAAAAAAAAAAATTAAAGTTTCCGAGACGTGAGACCAGTCTTTTTGAGGAGAGAGTCCATGGCGGAGAAAATGATCATCTCCGCCTCGTCTCTCGCAGCTTCCATGTTAGGCTCCGGCGGAATGTAATGGATGGCTGGCGGCAGACAGGTCTCTTCACCGAGGCCGCCGCGCTCGAGGATTTTCATCTGGAACAGGACGGTTTTGGGCTGGGAATTGAGGACAATTCTTGCATGTTCCATGAAGGCGGCAAAGGGGACTCGTAAATGGCAGGGGGGCTTGAAGCAAGCATAGTCGACGAGGTAAACGGGGCTACGCCTTGACATGAAGTAGAAGGTGGCGATGGAGATGATGAGCAAGAAGGAGCAGATAATGTGGATGAAATCAAAGTGGAGAGAGCTCCAAAGATTGAGGACCTCTGCTGGGCTTAATTGGAGAACTTGAATGAGGACAGTAGCCATGGTGGGCATGAGCAAAAAGGCAAGAATGTGGTTTACTAGGTATTGGTAACCCAGTTTTACATACTTGAGCTTGGCGTTGGAGAATTCCTGCAACTTTGTAGGCATTTTTGAGAGAGAGAAAGAGAGAGATCAGAGAGAGAGAGATGATGATGATGAACACAAGTGTGTTAAATGGGAAGGGAGAGGAGGGTAAGGATTTAAAGGCCTTATGGAGTCCACGAAGGGGTAATGAATTTTGGAAACAAGACGATGATGGATCGAGATCAATTTGATCGTACACATTTCCTGCCACACACATGGGCCATATCCAGTCCAACAGTAGTCATTAGCCAACATCAGTTTCTAATAAATAAATGCTGTAACTAAAATTATCTATACTTATGGATTATATAATTAACATGCGTAACTAAGCTTAATTAACTACGTCATTTTTTACTATGGTAGGTTATGGAAAATAATTTAGCCAAGTTATTTACTGCTTTAACTTCAATTTATTATACAAGAAATATTATTGTAGTAGTTACGACTGATGCAAAAGAAGCACCAGGCCCCTGTAGACCAAACTAACCAAAAAAGCCAACACCAAACCGAACCAATACAACAAAAACCCAACTAGTTAGAGTCCAAGGGGTATAATTAAACAGTGAGAGAACTCAAACTGAAATACCAATAGAAATACAAAACAGTGAAATCAAGACCCAATAAAGAACAGAACAGGACATAGAGAAGAGAAAAACTCAATACCAAAAAAATAAAAAAGCTATGGGCTAAGCTTGTGTTGTTGGATTAAGTTACGCTATTAAATATAAGAAAAAAAATATAATTATGAAAATTTATCTAATAATTGAACAAATCAAAACCGAGGGCCAAGTGAATTAATTTTCCTTTTTAAATTAAGTAAAAACAAGGAAAAGGACAAGTTTCTGCCTTGTGAACAATCATTAATTTTATTTTGAAAATCCAGTGGTGTTTGCATATATTGGTATTTAATATGCTATATATAATAAGCGTATGAAAAATAGGTAAAAACCTTTGCCAAATATATATATATATATATATGATCTATTGGCAATTAAGAGGATTCTTTTGTTAAAGCTATTTTAGTTTTGGAATCGTTTAAATAAAAAATTTTAACTTTTTTTTTAACCAATTTATATGTTGGCTTTAATCTCCCATTTTTTGGCTTGCCTACTTATTAACTTTTGAAGAATTACTATTTTTGTCATCAAAAATGAAAAATAAATAATTGTTTTTTTTCCTTTTCCACCTTTTAAGCCTATTTATAAAATAAGTTTGTAAATTAAAATTCGAACCAAATTTATTCTCAAAATAAAACTCTTACCACATTAAAGTCATCCTTATTGATATATATATATATATATATATATATAACCTTCCCAGAACAGGTATAAACGTTATACTGTCAAAAGCTGCAATTTTGGAATAAACTGCCTACTCAATGTTCTGGAAAACTCAAAACATTTTACTGTAACTTAATCTTAATTTTAATGTTAAAAGCTTCCCCCATCAAATTTAAAAAAGGAATGGTCAAGATTTAATAAAATAAACTTGGTTGCCCCCTTCTCCCCACAGTGCTGTGATCCTTCTGCTACAGAGATCACGAGGAAAACCCTAACTTTATATATATCCTTTCTAGGTTTAATGTGCTTTACAATTACATTCTCAGAACAATGGTCTAACATGATACGGAAGCTAGCAGAGACTTTTATAACTTAAAAATGATATCGAAATCTTTACGGGTGGTCTGAAAATATTGCTGTTAAAAATTTCTATTTTATCATTTTTAATTATTCGAGTCTATTTCTAACAATTATACCAACATCAATCAAACAACATTACATTCACAGTATAATTTATTAATTACATTATTATATTAAATGAATGAATATAAATAATTAGATTATGTTAGTTAATAATTAACTAATTAATTAAGAAAGAGAAGAAATGGGTTTTGAGGTGGGGGGGGGAATGGAATGGGATTTTTTCTTTGACCAATTTTTTCATTTCATTTCAAAAATTTTGGAATGGGTTTTGCAAAAAATAAATGAGTTTTGCATTTTGAATTCTTAAAATCCCGAGTTTTTACTTAAATTCATTAATTGTTCTTAATTTCTTCACTCATTCTTCTTCCTTTTAACACAGCCCACTTGAGCCTAATTTCTTTGAACCAAAACTTCGGCCTTCTCAGCCCATTTTATCAACCATAGGCATAATTAGTGCACTGTAGCGTGCAAGCAATGCATTGTCCTTCTTAGGTGCATTTTAATTATAAGTGCTTGATTCAGGTTCCATTATTCATGAACTAGAACGGTAACTCCACCCCAATTCATCCTCATTACTACTACAACAACCTAAAGCGCAATGGACTTACATTTTAGCTCCACTTTAAGTTCATTTACTAGCCTCTTTTGACCACACACACACACACGCATGAAATGCAAACCAAACCTCCTTACAAAGGAAACCTAGAGTTAGTCAATTCATTTCCCAATTTTCCTACATAAAATACAAATTTCTAGCTTCCTATATAGCAATGATCATAAAAAGCTAGCTAGAATTGCAAATCCTGTTTGATATAAAACCTCAAGTTTGACAAAATATCCTCAAGTTAATTATATGTTGCTTTACATCTACTGAAAAACAACCACCCATCAAACCTGTTGCACCATATATACCAAGTATACAACTAGAATGTGACCTTTTTTTAATATATAATCTCTTCTTTTTACAAACCAATACATATAGCCTCAGGCAAGACAAATCTCATCTTCCCAAAAAATGACTACTTATTACAGTTTAATTTCTTCAACAAAAAAAAAAAAAAATGTTACACATGGCATCTAATATCCTCTTAATGTCATTAGCGTCCGTGAACTTGGGCTATATATATACAACCTTATATTTCAAGATCTATTTATGCCTTCTCAGCTAACTCATCTCCTCTAGATCTCAATCACGGATATCATACATCATTTTTTCTTTTATTTTGCTAGATATATCATATATCATATTCTATTTGCTGTGATCTTCATAAGGTTGTCTCCAATTTCGATCTACCTGTTCTCCCGCGGTCGCGGATGAACTTTACTTGATTCATGGCTTACTACAATACCTCAAGTCTTGACATTAATGTGATTATTATTACTCAAAATCCAAATTTATTTGTGATTAAGTTTCCTAATTAGATAAGAATTATAACTTCGAATTTGACTGTTGTCAAATTCTATTTTGACTGAGATTTATATTATTTTGAGAAATATCCTCTTGACTTATTTTATTTATAGAAATATCATTCTAAATCATATTTTTATCAAAATAGAATTTTCTATGTAGATAATTTTAACTCTATAAATAGGTGTCTAATATCCTAGACTTAAGGTGACAATATTACTTTTGTTATAACAATAATCGATAGTAATATTTTATTTTTTCTACCCATAATTTTTTTTATTTAGATTTTTCACATAAAATTTTATGTTTTTGTGTGTGATTGATGATTTGATTGTAGTTTGTTTTCAATCTAAATTCGTAACAAACTGACATTAGAGCTGTTAGATCAAACCATCAGCTATTGTCATATCTCAGCCTTTGGATTTGCAATTTTTGCGTCATATTTTTCAGTTAGGGTTCCTAGCTAGTTATTGCAGTAGTCACTGCCACCAGCCATTGTTGTTGTTCGACCGCCACCAACTCGACCATCGGCCACCCTCAGGCCGCCTCTACCGTTAATCATTGCCTTTCTCGTCTAAATTGGCCGGCCCGCAACAACCAAACATGCACGCCTTCACCTTCAAATATGTAATACTCAGGAATAATGTGAGGATAAAAAATGATATTTGATAAAGGGCATAAATGGAATTTTGGGAAAAATAAGACTATAGAGTACACTAACGCAGCTTTGGATGATCGAATTAGTCAGAGGGAGTACCCCGAACCCTAGATAGCCAAGGAAAATGGTATACTAACGACAAGTGATTTAAATTATGATTTTTAGTGATAAAAGAAATAAGATCGGAAACAGTTTTCGGTATAATGAAAATACAGCTGCCAATTAGGTCGTATTATCAAATTGTTATAAACGATGTCCAAAAAGCCAACGGAGAGTATCAAAGACTAGTATTCGAAGTGTAGAACAACCCTTAAGTGGTGTCAGGTGAAATCGAATGGATTTGAGGTCAAATAAATCAATCGGGCCTAAGTATAATTTTCTAAAAATGCTCGAGGGAGGTCAAAACGGTAATTTTTTGAAAATTTCAAGGGAGAAATGAGAAGTTCCAATTTTGAGGGTCTTAATGATGGTGCTAGAAAGATCAGGGATTTGAGGATAAGGGCCAAAATGCAAAAGAGAAATTCTAATGGGCTAAATTGCAATTTTCAGAAAGTTACACATGCATGACAGATTTTGCCGTGGATTTGGCCAGAAAATCTGGCCATTTGGCAGCCTACGATCGTCAGGGAGTGGCCTAGGGTGGTCTAGGAGGAGTGGAGAAGAAGTTTTAGCCGGAGATCAGCCACGTGGGGGGTCGTTTTTTCCTATAAATACCAAGGGCTTTCGGCCGAATTTGAAGCACAAATTGACCTCGATTTTGGATGATTTTGGGAGCTTTGATAGAGGGCTTTTGGTCTCTAGGCATCAAGGATCGTTTTGAGAGTGTTTTGAAGCATTTTGGTGAGCTTTTGAGGGTTGTTCGAGTTCGGCCGAGGGTTAGAGGCGGACCGCCACCACTGACTTGTAACCGGCCATTTGGAGGCCTTGTCGGTGTCCTTTCGGCCTAAAACTGATGGGGATAGGATCGATTCTTCATGGGCTTTTAGGGGGTACCAGTTTCGTGGTGATCAGAGCAACCGTCGGCGGCCGGCTCGAGGTTGAAGATGGTGGCACGTGACTGCCACGCGCCAGCTCAAACTGTCCAGCCATTTGTTGGCGCGTGGAGGCGCGTGCCACGTGGGTAATTTCTGATTTTTTTTTCAAAATTCTTGGAAAATTATTTTATGAATTATTATGTAAAAATATTTGAGAAAATAGTTGTGTAGATATTTATTTTGGATTATTAGAGAAGAAAAAAAAGAGAAAATGAGAAAAAGTGAGAAAATTAAGAAGAAAATTATATTTTGATAATTATTGGGTGATTAGGGTACCTTGCGGCTTGAGGTGAAGTGACTTGTACAAAGTACGAAGAGGGCACGCAAATCAAGGCAGGCACGCAAATCGAAGGGAGCCGCCCTTGTCAAGAAGAATTTGAAATTTCGCCTAAAGATAAGTAGTTCTATCCAAAAAGACTTCAAGTAACATGTGAATGGATTACTATGAGTATTCATCCCTATGGCTTGATTTATCGTGATGGATCGTCCAAACGGTTATTTACATATGCATTAAATTTCGTGTAATAAATTGCATACATCGAAGTGTTGATTTTAAGCTATGCATGTTATGATTTTCGACATTGGCTTGTGTTGTGCCATCAATTTTGAGGGAAAAATAAAAATAAAAATAATAAAATATATATATAATATAATGTATATTATATATATACATATATATAATGGCCAAGGGCTGGCCGCAAGGGCTAGCCCCACCAGTAGAAGACTCGCGGCAAAAGAGCCGCGAGTCTTGCCACAAGGGCCCACCTCGCGGCACTATGCCGCGAGGCGCAGCCTATTGGCTGCTAGCCGCGAAGCTCGCGGCCGCGTGGCCTGCGAGAAGCGGCCTCGCGGCATGCAGCCGCGAGAGAGAAGCTCGTGGCATACAGCCACGAGCCGCAAGGCCCAATTGCCTCGCGGCACTCTGCCGCGAGGCACAATTGCCTTGCGGCAAATGTGCCGCAAGGCTCAATTGCCTTGCGGCAGCATTTGCCGCAAGGCTTAATTACCTTGCGGCAAAGTCTGCCGCAAGGCACAAGTTGCCTCGCGGCAGCCCTTGCCGTGAGGCTCAGCTGCCCGCAGCTACATCGTAGCAACCCTCCCATTTTCTTTGACTTTAACCCACTGAGAAAATGCCACATGTCGGCACCAGACACCCTTAAGATCCGTACCCTATAAATACCCAGCTATAGGACGTTAATGGGGAACTTCGGTAAAACTGGTCACTTTGAATACACTTTTACTATTCTCGTGAATAGTCATTGGGATCCCAGACTGACTTTGGCATCGGAGGGTCTTCGCGGGAAAGATTCCCGCAAGCCCTCTAACACATTTTTTGAGCATCAACTGGGTTAAATCCTTGCGGCGAACCTAGCGGCGAAGGTAAAGTCTTGTGGCAAACCTAGCGGCGAATCTTGTGGCAAAACTAGCGGCGAAGCTTTTGGCAAAACCTTGCGGCGAAGCTAGCGGCGAAGTTTGTGGCCAAGGTTTGTGGCAAAGGCTAGTGGTAAGAGCTTGTGGCAGGGGCTTGTGGCAAAGACTAGTGGCAAGAGCTTGTGGCAAGGGCTTGTGGCCAAGGCTAGTGGCAAAGCTAGTGGCAAAGGCTTTTAGCAAAGGCTTGTGGCAGGGGCTTGTGACAAAAGCTAGTGGCAAAAACTTGTGGCAAGGGCTAGTGGCAAAGGCTAGTGGCAAAGCTAGTGGCAAAGGCTTTTGGCAAAGGCTAGTGGCAAGAGCTAGTGGCAAAGGCTTGTGGCAAGAGCTAGTGGCAAGAGCTTGTAGCAGAGGCTTGTGGCAAAGGCTAGTAGCAAGAGCTAGTGACAAAGGCTTGTGCCAAGAGCTAATGGCAAGAGGTTGTGGCAAGAGCTTGTGGCCAAGGCTAGTGGCAAAGGCTAGTGGCAAGAGCTTGCGGCAAAGGCTAGTGGCAAAGGCTAGCGGCGAAGACTTGAGACGAATCCTTGTGGCGAGCATCCTAACAGCAAACTCCCTCGTGACAACATCTCTAACGGCAACCCAACTTCACCCGACATCAAGCTCGAGTGGACCCCACACATGACAAATTTTAATTGTTGTATTTTGGCAACAACAGCTTGTTTTGTGTCGTCCATGTGGGATGTGGGTTGTTAACCTGTGGCGTAGCCTAGAGTGACAGCACTCGGGATGCGTACCAAGAATTAATACTAGGTGACCCACTTGGGACGGGGCTGAGACGGACTTCACCCTACGGGACCCAAGTGGCGGGGCTGAGAGTGGACATCACCTCGGTTGTTGGCTCAAGTGGCGGGGCTGCGAATGGACACCACCCCAGGTTCTTTTGAGCAATAGCATTAATGCCGAGCTGACGTCAATTCCGAGGATAGTGCTGATGTGACACTCTTGGGGCTATGGTTGCGTTGGGTTTTGGAATGCTTTTGAGTGAGAGCGTAAAGCCTAACAATGACAATGGGGTGATTCCCGGATTCATATGTCGAGGTTGTCCCTCTTAAGCAAGATTGAGTTGCGCGCCAATGGGTCGATGTGGTCATGTCGCCTTTAGAGAGATTGCATTTTCTCCGGTTAGGGCTAAATGCTGTGTGAGATTCTCTTAGGCTGGTGCATGTTGGGATTTATCAATTTTGTACATGATTTTGCATACATTCACGAAAATGTTTTTGAACTCTCACTTAGATGATTCAGCATCTAATTTGGACTTTGTCCTTGAAATATTCAAACGTTCCAGGTAAAAGTAGTGGCGCCAAGGGAAAGAATGTCATCGAGATGTAGATGTTCTGTTTAGTCTTCGTAAGGTTTTGTCTATGATTACGATGCTCAGAGATTATGTAATATATTTTCATGTGAAACATCGATTTGGTTATTGTAAAAGGAATTGTTGGTTATATTTATATCATTAAGGTTTCGATCTTGCTTCCGCTGATGTGATTGATAATGCCTGTCTTACTCTATTATTAAATTTTAATATATTGAGAAGGTACGATCGGGATTGTCGGGAGATGATTGTGATGGGAGTATGCATATTGAGAGATTTATGATGTGTTTGATTTTTTTTAAAAAAAAGTTTCCCGAAATCTCGAGTTAACGCACGCTTGGAAAAAAGTTTGGGGCGTTACAAAATAGCTTCTTTACAAATGATTGGTACTACCTTCACTGCAATTGCTGACGACTGCCTTTACTTCCACAGCTATCAGCTTTCTCTATAACTCGATCATGCCTTCTTTTTAGGCTCTACAGCCAACAGCCAGATTTCTCCATTATCACCTCTATTTCGTTGGTTCATTGTTGATTACATTGTCATTGATCATTGTCGAGTTCCCTAGTCGCCAATGCTAGACTGCTTCACAGTCATTCAGTTTCTCCAATCACTAGCTCAACTGCCAGTATTCTCATTGTCCCTTAATCAATTGCCTCTATCCGCCATTGTTGGTTGCTTCAGCCAACCTAGATCTGGATATGATCCAGCCCGACCCAATTGACCCATTCCAGACCCACTTCAAATATGGTCTGTAACACCCGAGAATAATTTGAGGATAAAAATGATAAAGGGCATAATTGGAATTTTGGGAAAACTAAAACTATAGGACACACTAACACAGTTTTAGACGATCGAAATTAATTAGAGGGAGTACCTCGGACACTAGATAGCCAAGAAAAATGGTATAGTATCGACGAGCAATTAAAATTATGATTTTTGGTGATAAAAGAAAGAAGATTGGGAACAATTTTTGGTACAGTAAAAATACAGTTGCCAATTAGGTCATATTACCGAATTATTGTAAACGACTTCCAAAAAATTAACGGAGAGTGTCAAGGACTAGTATTTGATGTGTAGAACAAACCTTAAGTGGTTTCAGGTTGAATCAAATGGATTTGAGGTCAAATCAATCAATCGAGCCTAAGTGTAAGTTTTTAAAAATGCCTGAGGAAGGTCAAAACGGTAATTTTTTGAAAGTTTCAAGGGAGAAATGAGAATTACTAATCTTGAGGGTCTTAGTGATAGTGTTGGGAAGATCAGGGGCTTAAGGATAAGGGCCAAAATGTAAAAGGAAGTGCAAGGGGGGTCAAACTGCAATTTTCAAAAATCTGCCAAAGCGTGGTAGATTTGGCTGAGATTTTGGCTTGAAAATCCCGGGATTTGGAGCTGCTCTTCGACAGGGCATGGCCAAGGTTGCGTAAGGGCAAAGCAAGGGCTTCTGATTGGTCGAAAAATCAGACGAATTTGGCTATAAATAGCCGAGTTTTGGTGAAGGTTTTCATCAACAATTTTACTTCGGATTTCTCACTTTTGGGAGCGAATCAAAGGTTGGGGATAAGGGGCGTTTGTGTCCCTAGGTTGTGAGGAGTAATTCTGAGAATTTTGGGAATTTTTGGAGCGGTATAGGGGTGTTTTTGCATTTGGCCATGTATATATATATATATATCGAGTAAAGATGAAATCGGGTTGTAGAGTGATCGATCGAGCGATCTAATAAGGGGATTTTGGTCACAAGGCGATGGGTAACTGATCTGGAAAGTTTTGTGTCAATCGGAGTTCAAATCGAAGGTCAATTTGGCTCGCCAAAAAACGCAAAGGTTCACCGGAGCCGGACTGTAAATCGTCAAATCGGGCAGCTTTCGGTAAGTTTTTTGGCCATGTGAGGGTTCCATTGTGATCGACTTGAAGAGAGCTTCAAGATAGTGTCTTCAGATCAACCATCAAAGAAGGTTGCCAATCGCCGTCGCCTGAGAAGATGAACGGAGGTATTTTCTGTGTTTTTTTAAATATTGAAAATATAGAAAATTCGATAACAAATAGAATTAAAGGAATTAAAATTCTGGAAAAATAACCAAAAATTCAAGAAAAATGAATAGTTTATTTTGATGAATTTTTATCTTGGAAATTTCTTGAGGAAATAATTATTTTTTATTTTTGAAAGGAAATGAAAATGGAAAATAAATATGAGGGATTTTTAGAAAATTATGAAAAAATTCCATAAGAATAATGAATTTATTTTATGAGTTTTGGTGATTTTTATTGAAGTATATTCGAAGGAAATCAATGAGAAATGAATTTCTTCAAGGAAAAGTAATTATGGAAATTTGAGAAATAGGAGAAAAATCTGGAAAATTTCCAGAAAATTCCATAGGCTTATAAATATTGTTTTATGAATTTTTGTGGAGAAAATTTAGAAAAATTACTTGAGGAGGTATTTATTTGGAATTATCGAGAGAAAATTAGGAAGAAACTTAGAGGAAATTTATGAGAAAATTGGAAAAATAGATATTGATTTTTCTTTGAATACATATGATGTCTAGGGTATCGTTGAGGCTCGAATTTGAACTATATAGCACCTGGCACGAGAATCGAGGCAGAGCACAAGGATCGAGGCAATCCGAATAGATTCAAGGTGAGTGGTTCTACCCAAAAAGATTTCAAATAATATGTGAATGGTTTACTGTAAGTGTTCATCCCTATGGCTTGGGTTTTTGTGATGGATTGTCCAAATGATTATTTACATGTGCATTAAATGTTGATTTTAAGTGACGCATGTTATGATTTTAAGTGATGCATGTTATAATTTTTGACATTGGCTTGTTTTGTGTCGTCCATGTGGAACGTGGGTTGGTAACTTATGATGTAGCCCAGAGTGACAGCACTCGGGATGTGTACCTAGGATTAATGCTAGGTGACCCACTTGGGACGGGGCTGAGACGAACTTCACCTTACGGGACCCAAGTGGCAAGGCTGAGAGTGGACACCACCCTGGTTGTTGGCTCAAGTGGTGGGGCTACGAGTGGACACCACCCCAGCTTCCTTTGAGCAATAGCATTAATTCCGAGGTGACATCGATTCCGAGGATAGTGCTGATGTGACACTCTTGGAGCTAGGGTTGCGTTGAATTTTGGAATGCTTTTGAGTGGGAGCGTAAAGCCTAACAATGATAATAGGGTGATTCCCGAGTTCATATGTCGAGGTTATCCCTCTTAAGCAGGATCGGTTTGCCAATGGGTCGATGTGGTCGTGTCGCCTTTAGAGAGATTGCATTTTCCCCAGTTAGAGCTAAATGCTGTGTGGGATTCTCTTAGGTTGGTGCATGTGGGATTTATTGATTTTGGAACATGACTTTGCATACATTCATGAAAATGTTTTTGAACTCTCACTTAGATGATTCAGCATCTGATTTGGACTATGTCCCTGGAATATTCAAACGTTCCAGGTAAAAATAGTGGCGCCAAGGGAAAGAATGTCATCGAGATGTAGCTGTTATGTTTAGTCATCGTAGGGTTTTATCTATGATTACGATGTTCAGAAATTATGTAATATTTTGATATTTTCATGTGAAACATCGATTTGGTTAATGTAAATGGAATTATCAATTGTATATATTTGAGGTTTTGGTCTTGCTTCCGCTGATGTGATTGATAATGCCTGTCTTAGTCTATTATTAAACTTTAATATACTAAGAATGTACGATCAGGATTGTCGGGAAATGATTATGATGAGAGTATGAATATCGAGAGATTTATGTTGTGTTTGATTTTGAAAAAAAAAAATTCTCGAAATCTCGAGTTAACGCACGCTTGGGGAAAAGTGGGGCGTTACATGGTCACCCAAAACAACCCATATTGAGATTTGACTGATCAGCCAGCCCAATTTCAAATCTATTTTTTGTCCAGATTTGGTATTTTTTGTCTATTTTTAATTGGATTTATTATTTAAATTATTTGATATTAATCGGGATTATTTAATGGCTACGTTGAAGTATGATATTTCCTTGTTAGATCATAATATTGGATTTTCGTTATAGCAGGTTAAGATGCGTGCAATTTGCACTTTTGGGTTTTAAAAAAATGCCACAATCATGGAGTATTGAAGAAATATAATGTAAGAATAGTAATTCCTTGTCTTAAATACATCTATATTTATTAAATAAATTTTGTAAGATGTTTTGAAAGAAAAAATTGCTACTGCTCTATGGTTGAAACTGAAACAATTGTGTATGACGAAGAGTTTAACTAGTAAGTTACATCTCAAATAGAGATTATATTCTCATCGAATGGTAGAAAGTATATTTATTGAAAGCCATTTAACAACTTTTAAAGAAATTATTTCTGATTTGAAAAGCATGGAGATTAAGTATAATAATGAGGATTTGGGTCTAATTCTGTTATATTCTTTACCAGTCTTGTATTCAACTTTTAAAGACACCATACTTTATAATTGTGATACTCTCACCCCAGATGAATTATGATGTTTTGTTCTCAAAAGACAAAATTGATAAGTAGTTATTGAGGACTTTTGAAAATCAAAGGAATGGTATGTTGATTAGAAGAAGAACACATGATAGAAACTCTGATGGTAGACGAAAAAGTAAATCCAAATCTAGAAACAAAAAAAAAATCTGTAATTATTGTAAGAAGAAATGATACATAAAAAATAAGTCTTTTAAACTACAGACCAAACTTAAGAGACATGAATCTAACCAGAAATGAAAATAACTAACTTCTAGCGAAACTAATGTTATTGAAAATAACAATAGTGATGTGATGGTAATTAATGAGATTACTAAACTTAGTGAATATTGGATCCTCGATACAGTATGCATGTTTCATATGTCTCATAATATGGATTGGTTTTCTACAAATCACATTTTGATTTCTGGTGATATGTTGATGAGTAATAATTCTTCTTGTAAAATTGCTAGCACTGGAACAGTTAAAATTAAGATATTTGCTGGTACTGTTCGAACTTTAACTGATGTCAGATATATTCTTGATTTTAAAAGAAATCTTATTTCATTGACTACTCTTAATTTGAATGGATACAAATTCATTGGTGAATGTGAAGTAATTAAGGTCAGTAAAGACATTCTCACTGTAATGAAAGGTAAAAAGAACTACGGTTGATTATATATTCTGTAGGGCTTTATTGTTACAAGTGATGGTTTTGTCTCTACTTTTTCTTTATTTGAAACGGATATCACTTAGTTATGGTATATGCATCTTGAACATATGAGTAAAATAAATATGGATGAATTGAGCAAAAAATGACTTATTGAGTAGCAGAGTACTGAAAAATTGGAATTCTGTGAGCACTGTGTCTTTGGTAAGAAAAAACAGATTAGATTTAATAAAGACATTCACAATACTAAAAGTATAATAGACTATGTCTATTCTGATCTCTGGGGTCTGACCATAGTACCCTCTAAAGGTGATGCAAGATACATGTTGACTTTTATCGATTATTTTTCTAGAAAAGTCTGGATATTTTTTTTGAAACAAAATACTGATATTTTCACTACTTTCAAGTAATAAAAGACTATAACTGAGAAACAAATCGACTGACAAATTAAACGTCTCTGTACTAATAATAGTTTAGAATTTTGTTCATATGAATTTAATGATTTCTTCAAGAAAAAAAGAATTCTAAAGCATTTAATAGTTTTAGATACACCATAGCAAAATGGTATAGCTAAGCGGATGAAAAAAAACTTTGATAGAAAATATACGATGTATGATGTCTAATTTCAGTTTATCTAAGTTCTTTTTAGGTTGATGCTGCTTATATGACATGTTTTTTGATTAATCGATCTCTTTCATTTGTTATTGACAAGAAAATTCCAGAAGAATTATGCTCAAGTATTCATTCAAATTATTTTGATTTGAAATTTTTTGAATGTCCTACATTTGTTCATGTTAATAATGAAAAATTAGAACCAAGGTTTAAACAGTGTCTCTTCCTTGATTATAAATCTAGTGTTAAGGATTATAAGTTATAGGATCTAGAAACGTCTAAAGTTGTAATTAGCAAAGATGTTATTTTTTTATGAAATTGTTATGTTTCGTGGTTTGTTTGCAAAATAATCTAACTCTACAGATTGCTAAGTTCTAATATTCAAGTAGACTTTGAAATCAACAAGAGTCAAACATCTAAGTCATCGTCATCTCAGATTAAGTTAAGCTGCAAGTCAAGTCCAAAAGCAAGTGTCAGTCCATCAAATTATTGTATTGCTAAGGATAAAGCCTAAGAAATATCAAACATCCTCAATGGTATGCTAAATCTGATCTTGTCGCCTATAACTTTTAGCGTGGTTGAAGATATCTACTATAATGAGTGTTGTGCGAATTTAAAGTTAAGGTGAAGATTTGTGATAATAATTATTCTTTGTGGTGTGGATTTAGTTGGTATTCATTAGGTAAATTGATTATTCATGATTTCATTGGAATAAAGAATTCTGAATAATTTCATATGTAGATTTAAAGTTAAGGTGAAGATTTGTGATAATAATTATAATTCAAAATCCTAATATATCTGTGATTGGGTTTCCTAACTAAACCAGAATTATAATTTCAAATTTGATTATAATTTGAATGTTGTCAAATTCAATTTTGGTTAGAATTTATCTCATCTAGTAAAATATCTTCATGAATCATCTTTTTATCATGATAGAATTTTTTGTGTATATCTATAGATATTTTTAGATTTATAAATAGATGTTCAATATTCTAGAATTAGGGTGACAATATCACTTTTATTATAGCAATATCCGATAGTGATATTTTTTTTTTTTACTCATGATTTTTTTAATTTAAAATTTTTACATAAAATTATGTATTTATGTGTGTGATTGATAATATGATTCTGATTTATTTTTGATCCACATCCCTAACAATTAGTCTCTACCTGACAGAGTATGTCCAATGGTGCAATCACGAGTTGGAGTGGGAGCACCACGAGCACGGGCGTGAAAACCAGAAATATTTCCAGTGACAGTAGTTGGCCTTGCAAATATGCTTGCATTAAGAACTAAGTTGCACAAGAAAAAAACATTATATTAAACTATATATTCTACACATGCAGCTGAATAAACTTCTACTACCATCTCCTTCCTGGGCGAAGTAGATGGTTCCAGTCACCCCTTCTTTACTGCAAACGACAGCAACAGCCTTCACCATTGTCGTATGTGATCTAAGAACGTGATAGAGAAAGGCAATTAGTGAATTCAGAAAACACCAATTGGAGAACCACAAATATAGATATATCACAACCACCTCTGATATCTGACGCCAATATATTTGCAACAAATTCTCCATTGCACCCAAGGGTCAAAATGTAGGGTGTCCGTCATATCCTCAAGTACACTAATTAAACCCGAGACCTGTATAGGTTCAGTATCTTGATAAGATTTCATCACAGACTCTAGCAGCAGCAGGTACATCTATAGTCCACAAAATGGCAGTACCAGTGAATCTGCTATATATCATTATGGGCTATCAACATCTGTAGGCCCATTCTCCCCCCAATCATCAAAATTAACACTAAAGTCGTGCCAACTGCTAACTAACACACCTACTAGCTAGCTATCATCATAAAAACCCAAGTATCCAGGCCAGGTGGAGCTAGAATTTTAATTTGGTGGGTGAAAGTTAAAAACAAAAAAATATAATTTTAAAAATAGCTAAAATTTTAATTCGGTGGGTGAAAGTTAAAGAAAAAAAATATAATTTTAAAAATAAGATAATATTAAAATATAAAAAAATTATAATTATTTTTTATGATTTTCTATATTTTGATAACGTTGCATAATGACTTCATTATTAATTTTATTAAATACATTTTTTTTAACATACACAACTAAACTATTATTTATCCATTAATTTTCAATTCTATTACACAGTCAATTCTTCACAATATTCATTGTAAAAAATAATCTTTTAACTATAACAATAGCAATCAAAAGAATTAATGCCATGGTCATAAATTTGTAAACTAATGGTTACATTATATTTTTTTCGTCACAACCAATTTTTGAGCAAGTTTATTAAGTTCTTGTAATTCTTCTAACTCTTTTTTAAAAGACAATTTATGAAAAGTTATTTAAGTGTTTAGCTTATTAATATAAAATATTATTTTTTTTAAATACTTAAAAATAAAAAATAAAAAATCTAGCCCAATGAGGGTTGCCCTTACTAGCCTCGTGTGGCTCTACCCTTAATCCAGGATGTTCCTTTCGACCCAAAGGGATGGTCGGACGTAGGCTTGCAACGACAAGGAATGGACTCCGGTGGTCGGTCCGTTAGTGGGTGACTGACACCTACAAACACTCCGACGCTTCAGTAAGTAAGAGAGTAAATGGATAGAGTATCAGTAGGTTATAAAAGAATATACCTTAACTCTGAGAAACACTGATTTATATAGAAGGATGTGAGGCCTTTCTACATGCATGCGTTATGTGTTTGCAAGGTGATAAGACTAACCTTCGGCACCAGAGCTTTCTAGTGGTGGCATGGTACCGATGAGACTGCCATTAATATAGATGAGATCTTTAATTAATGGGGATGGGATCTTCCAGGTGTTGGAGTTAAGGTGATGCTGTTTTGAAAGGTTCAAAGCCAGTCTTAATGATGCCTAATGTCATTGGAGGTTTCAGGAGGTCGTTCTGACAGCATTTTGTTACGCATGTGACCCAAGATTCGAAACGTCTACCCGATAAGGCATGACAGTGTACGTCGATGTAGTGGCGCCCCATTACCCTAGGTGCGATGCTTTGTCAGGGCATTGATTAGATGCCAGGTGTCGCTGTCTCCGTGATGGATGTTCAACGATGGATGATATTCCCTCATTGGATGTGTTTTGAGGTATCTATAAATAGGTCTATCACTCACTTGCTTGTACTTCTCCATTCGTCTTTCAAATTTGTCTAGCTTTTGCACCTGAAGATCTTTGCTCCTGATTGCTTGCAATGTTCGGTCTCCATCTTCCTCAAACTTTCTGTATATAGGTAATGGCCCTATCCTTATGTTCCACTTTTGATTTTTCATTATTGTCTGGTCGCCATGGTGAGGTCTAAGAGAACAGCTTTGGGCGAGTCTGGGGGGTTTGGTGCCTAGGGAAGGGTTTAAGCTTCCCCCCTATTAGGTTTAGGGAGGCGGTCCAGGTTGTGGGGTTCCAGGTGTTAACTTCTTCTCTTTTTTCTGGACCTTATAGGAGTGCTATCTATGGCTGGATCGCCTTCAACTTCGTATGATTAGGTGAGCAAGAATGTGGCCAACATCGCTTCGATGTACACCACTCCTAAGCGTGTGAACACTATGAGGAAGTGGATCTTTCTTTCAAGATCTCATCCTCATTTATGGCAAATTTCATCTCCATTAATTGCATATCCCATCCATATTAATGACAGTATCATCGGCACCATGCCACCACCAAAAAGCTTCGACATTGGAGGTTCAGTCCTTTGACCTTGCAAACGCACGACACATGTATACAGAAGGCCTTCCCATCTTTCTATATAGACCAGCTCTTCTCGGATGTAATGTATGTTTTTCTCTAACCTACTAATACTCTATCTATTTACTTTCTTACTTGCTAGAGCGTCAAAATATTTGCAGGTGTCAACCACTCCCTGACGGACCAACCACCGAAGTCCATTTCTTTGCCGTTGCAAGCCTATGTCCGACCATCCTTTTGGGCCGAAGTCCATGGCAACTATAGGCTATAGCACTATTAAAAATAAATCCATAGATTGGAAGAGCTATATGTCAGAGTCTTTATCACAACATAATCTTTACAAGATGCCACCCAACCATCTTTAGACTCAATCTAGGAGGTTCGCGGTAACCACATTCTTGTCATTTCAAAATTGCTTATAAAAATTTAACAGTAAATTTTATATAAAAATGTATTTTCTTATATTGAAATAAGAAAATAATAATATGATGAAGATCTGTGGCAAATCTGTGACTTCCATGTTTTATGCAATGTGACACTAAATATATTGAACTTCATAATAAAATTTTAAGAAACAAAAACAATTTAATTATTATATTTCAGCAAATAATAATATGATGAAGATGAAATAGTTTACTGAGTGTTGGTGTCAGAAGAGAAAGAGCATTGCTCAACCACTCCTCACCATATACTTGTACCAATTACATCAAATGCTTTCTGCGTGACATACATTTTAACTCGGCTCATTTTTTCACCCTAAAGATTTATTATTTTTTTATTAATAAATAATTCTATATTATTGTATTACGCCGAACCAACCCTTAGTATTCCATGCCGGCCCATGGAAGAAGTCTTTTGACTTTCGGCCCAGTATATATGAATTGAAGAGGGGAGGCCCAGGGAGAGAGAGAGAGAGATATGCCGGAATATTGCGTAACCGGGGGAACAGGATTGATAGGGGCTTCCATAGTGAAGTCGCTGCTGGAAAAAGGTCACATCGTCCGGACAACCGTCCGAGACCCAGGTTTGACTCTTTTCTCTGCTCTGCTCCGCTCTCTGTAAGACAACGATTATACTTCTTGCTGTTGCTATTTTCATCTTCTAATGCAGAGTAATCAGGCTATTAAATAACATTACCTGCATTCAAACATTCTAAGTTTTCCCCCTTCAAACCCCAAGCGTTACTGCTTCGTGTTGGTTTATCAGATGCCAATTCAACTGAAATCGAGCAAGTTTTGACTGAAGTATTTTTTACTATTAATGAGAAACAAGTCCATCCGAGTATTTCTAGAAGAGTCGAATCGATGATCTGAAAAGTCGAGCTGCCATCACAGAAACGTTCCAATCGCGCGATAATTTTCCCCAACCACACTCATTTTTCCCTCTTCTTAGCAAATTCAAGCTAAGTTTACACGGAATCTATCTGAATACAGATACTGGGTACTGTGAGTGTGTGCGTTCATATCTAAAATCATATCTATTCGTGGTTTATAACTCTCCTTCTCTCCCCCAAGGTCCAATATGGATTTGTTTTCAAGGAGAAGTTAGAGAGATGAGATTACTGTATCAGTATGCTTCCAAGCTAGAGTTTGAAATTATCTTCTTCAAATATTGTTAAAAGATGAGGATCCTATTGTCTAATTTAAATACAAGTATCACACCTCTCTCGAACCTTATTCTTGTCATATCCCATGGTTACGCAACATTTAATCAAGGAGACAGCGATCACTGAAGAATCTAATGTAACCCAAATTTAAGCAATATTTGTCAGAGTACCACTGATTTTTGGGAAAGGAAATTATTGGGGGAACGGGAAGCTGTATTGCAAGGGCATCATTGGTATAATCTAACCAAACTCTGTAGTACCAGTTTAGGAAGAAAGAGAGAATTTGCTCTGGTCCAAAAACCCGAGCTTAGATTAATTCCTCACCATAAGGCATAATTATACCCTTCAACTCTTCTCTGATAGCTATTTGGCTCCCCCAATTTCAAAGTAGATTCAATTTTCTACGATCACACACCTCATCTCTCACAAGATTACGCGTAAGATACACACGCACCGTCAATGGGCCACCAGTGAGAAAGGGGAGAGGTGGGTAGCAGGCAAGGGAGGGGAAAGGAAAATAGAGGTCGCCAACAAGGGAGGCGATGGGTCAGTCGCCATCAATCGGTGGGTCAGTCGACTAATAGGTGGGTCAATCGGCCGGTGGGTCAGTTGGCCAAGGTAAGAGCAGCGATCGGTGGGTCATCGATCGACCCATTGCCTCTCTTGCCTTGGTTGATTGACCCACTAGTCGATGGCTACTGACCTATTGCCTCCTTCGCCGGCGATCTCTGTTTTCTCCCCTCTCTCTCACTGACAACCCTCCCTCGCCGATAGCCCACTGACAATGCACGTGTATCTTGTGAGAGATTAAGTGTGTGTGATTGTAGCAAAATTGAAAAATGAAGGGCATGCTAGGTCCACTTTCAAGTTGGGAGAGGGGGCCAAATGACTATAAAAGAAGAATTGGAGAGCATATTTACGCCTTATGGCTTAATTCCTCAGTAAAAGTATGATGGAGTTTGCTCTTTGACCATCACTAATGTTGAAGATATGATGATCAAGCTTAAAGTTAGATTAGTTTTATCTCTTGGATAGAATTTGGTTTATCTCTATTTTAGATATTATTTTGAGTTCAACTCTTGATTGAGTTAGTTAGATTTATTATTATTGATGTTAAGATACAATAATTAATTTATTTAATATTAGGATTTTGATATTTTGGGACCTGTTAGGATTAGAATTCTTATGGATGATATTTATCCTAATATTCCTAAATCTTTTTAAAATTATAATTTTTTATGGATAATTAGTTATTCTTTTCTTAGAATATTTGGAAGGATTTTTAAATGTCAAAGTTATTTAGTTTACGCATTTGTGTAGAACACCCCTAGTTATGGGAAAATTTACGCCTTTTATCCCAATCAGTTATTTTGAACTTTTGAGCTTTTTCAGTCTTTTAATGAACTTTTGTTTATGACATAACAATTATTATTGGAGTTGGATTTATCTTGGGATAACTGCCCTTATGTGGCCCACAGTGCTTGTGCCCTCGATTACGTTAGGGGAGGTTAATCGTAGTTGTGAGGCTTCATCTCACTACCCAGGGCAAGAATTGAATTCACGACCTACTGGATTGACACTAGCATATCGTTTGCCCGACTGCTCAACCTATGCCCTAGGGGCAAGTTGGATTTATCTTTATTTGTTTTAAAGTTGTCCATAAATATCATCAACCTTGACATTTACACAATTCAATACTGTTACAATTGTGATCCGGAATTCAAATTTGATTGAGATTGGGACTCTTATTTGACCGTAATTATGATTTTGAATTTGATTGTGATTATGATGTTGTCAAATTCGATTTTATGTGAGATTTTTCTCATTTCGAGGAATATCCTCATAAATCATCTTCTGATCAGGATATGGTTTCCTATGTACATTTATAGATAATTTTAGGTCTATAAATAGGTGTCCAATGCTCTAGAATTAGTTGCAGTAATATCACTTTTATATTACCAATTTTGGTTAGTGATATTTTGTTTTTTCTGCTTGTGTTTTTTCTCGATTTGGATTTTTCACGTTAAATTCTGTGTTCGTATGTGGTTGATTAGTTTGATCGTGATTTGTATTTGATCCTATTTCGTAACTAAGTGGTATCAGAGCCGTTGGATCAAACCATTAACGTTTGGCAGATTTCAACCGTTGGATTTGTATCATCTTTCAGCTAGAACACAAGTTGCCCAATTGTTGCCGCCACCAGCCATCACCGTTGTTTAGCCACTGCCGCCATCAACCACGCTACCTCCGCCACCGTTCACACATCCCTCCTTCTTTGTTAGGCCTTCATCTCCATTGATTTTAGTTTCTGGAGCCTTAGCCACCATCATTCGACTGCTAGCCTTTGTTGCTATTGACAACCCTGCCCAGATCTGGTATTTTGGTTTGTTTTCTATTGGGATTTTGTTTATCGATCGCTTGGCATTATTTGGGGTTATTTGATCTTCGTATTGGCTACCTTGAAGTATGATATTCCATTATTAGATCGGAATATCTTGATTCTCACGATTGCAGGTTAAGATGCGTGCAATTTTGGACGGATTGATTTAGATGAAGGTAGAGTTATCAAAGGGATTTATATTGATAAATGCATAGTTAAATTCTGTGTTCGTGTGTGGTTGATTGGTTTAATCGTGATTTGTATTCGATCATATTTCGTAACAAAGTGGTATCGCCGCCAACTATTGAACAGCTCGAGGTGGCGGTGGCTATTGCTCCTGCTTCTTGAAACCCAAACAGGAAGAAGACACTGCTGCTGATTTTTTTTTTTTTCAGATCCAACGGCTTGGATCTTACAAACGGTTGATGGCTTGATCGTGATTTGTATTCGATCCAATTTTGTAACACAATACAATTTTTTTTCCATGTCTTCCAACAACTAAACTGTTTTTCTTTGTTGACAGAAAATGTGGAAAAGGTTGGGTTTCTTTGGCAGCTGCAAGGAGCCAAGGAAAGGCTAAAGATTTTCCAGGCCGATGTGAAGGTTGAGGGAAGCTTTGATGAATCTATTCAGGGAGTTGATGGCGTTTTCCATGCTGCAGCTCCAGTGCTAGTTCCACATGATGAGAATATTCAGGCAAAGTTTATCTTAGAACCTTAATACAACTGACAATGACGCAGAATTTATTGATTATCCTTCAAATGCTTTTGCTCAGAAATTAATTGAATACCTTAGCGAATTCCTGCTCTTGAAATGCCAAAGAAATGGATACATGAATGCATAAAATATATGTGATGTTATCTTCGTAGTTATTCTGGTTTCTGTTCTGTGAATGAATATGCAAAATCTCACAACTCTTAACACTGCAGTTAACTCTGGTAGATCCAGCTATAAAGGGTACCCTTAATGTCTTGAACTCCTGCAAGAAGTCAAGCAGTGTGAGAAGGGTTGTGTTAACCTCTTCCTGCTCTGCAATAAGATACCGTGCTGATGCGCAACAAGTTTCCCCCCTTAATGAATCACACTGGAGCGATTTGGAGTATTGCAAGCGGTACAATGTAACTACAACACAACCTACGTCTCATATATCTTAAACATTACAAAAGCACCAAGGCCAGTACAATGAGTAAAACAAACGAAAACATTTACCCATTTTGCGATGGCATATTGTTCAATATTCTTGACATTATTGAATAAATTTTTGGCTTCCTTCTAGCTTTGGTATGCATATGCAAAGACTCTAGCAGAGAAAGAGGCATGGAGAGCAGCATCCGAAAGTGGGATCGATCTAGTGGTGGTGAACCCATCTTATGTAGTTGGTCCCTTGCTAACTCCACAACCGACCAGTACACTTCTATTGACATTAGCTATGGTTAAAGGTTTTATGCTCCATCTTTGATATGATTTTTCATTTAGAGCCTACGTTTATGTCCAGAACGGTCACGGAGCACATATTGCTCGCTTTTGCTTCTGTCATTTTCTAACACGATGTTTTAATAGGTTTGAGAGGAGAATACCCAAATCAAGCTCTAGGATTTGTACACACTGACGATATGGTAGCTGCACATATCTTGGCAATGGAGAAAAGGGAAGCATCGGGCAGAATTATATGCTCTAGCTCAGTAGCTCACTGGTCAGAAATCATGGAGATGCTTCGGGCCAAGTATCCATCGTACCCATTTGAAAGCAAGTATGATATGATGTTTTCGCTTCCGTTTCATACCTTCAAAGTTAGGCTTTAAATTTCTCAAGAATTGAAATTGATACGTAAAACAACTCACACTTGTGCGTAGGTGTGGCAGCCAGAAAGGAGATGACACCCCACATGCTATGAACTGTAGCAAGATTCTTGAGCTGGGCCTTCCTCCTCTGAAGACGCTCGATCAAATGTTTGATGACTGCATCAAGAGCTTTCAAGCCAAGGGATTTCTTTGAGCCCCATCGTCTCATCCGCTGGTTCTTTGGTTGTGTTAACGCAATTGATGGAAATGATTATTTTTTTCTAATTTTTGGTGCTAGTCAAATATTTGTTCCCCATAATTGGTGTTATGCTATCACTTAATTCCCATACCAGCAGTTCAAATTGGTCAAGACTGCCTTCCCAAGAAGGGATTTGAAACACTTACATTTCAGAATTTGTCGTTTTAAAATGATACTATCATTTTTCCAAGCATTCTCGCATGATTTTTATCATTATTAGTTGGCTTATTCTCTTTGAAGTCTCTTCTGACTTAGGCATTGGCATCTTAGATCCATTACAGAACAATTTTCTATTATGATCACATATCACATGTGGAAACCAGTCATAGTATCAGAAACATTGGCTACAACCATATATGGAAAACTTCGCGTTACTTGATGTCAACATTTATTTGTTGCTGATGATATTTGCATCATGAACTTTTCCTTTTGAAAGACAGCTATTTATAAATAAGGGGTTGCTTAATTACTAAAAAAATACTCACTTTTATCCATATTTTTAGTTTTAAAATTATTTTTTTAATTTTCCAATGCCCACATCACCTTTGTTAGTTGTTTCAATTTTACAACCCTGTTAAAATCTGCCAAATTCACCTTTAAAAATGTTGTTGATACGGTACACTTGTGAAACTCAACCGATCTTTTTTCCTAACCTTTTCTCTCTCTGCATGGTTGTGGAGTCATCTAACCATAAATGGAAATCACCTCAAGAGCTTAAGAGAGAATCCATCTCCAGTAAACTCTAGAGTTGAAAAATGGGTGGGCCGGCCTGCCCAGCCCGCCTCCTGTTCGACCCACCCATTTCGTGGGTTGAGCCAAATTTAGCCAGCAAGAGAGGCAGGGCGGATAGGACAATAGTAAATGGGGACCCGACACAATCCTATAACCCTTAATAAACGAGCCAAAACGAGTTGGGCGGAGCTGTGGGAAGCAATTTGCTTCCCTGCAATTTGATTTGATTGCATGCAAGTTGTGCTGTACTATTTTGGTGGGCCGGGCCAAGCTAGGCTGCAGGCCACAAAGCACTAGTCTAGCACGACCTGTATTCTTGGGGCCGAGGCCGACCTGTTGCTACAATACCGGGCCAAGTTGGGTTGAGCTAGGAGGTGGGCCTGCCCGACCCATTTGCCAACTCTAGTAAACTCCTAAAACAACAATGGCAATAGCAGCAACAACAATGGAGCAATGACCCAAGTCCAAACTCGGAAGCCCATTTCCATTTTCAGTTGTGGAGGCATCATTTTTCTAGCCAGCTCCGATGATTTACGACAGGTTTCCTCTCTGACATTATCAACAATGACAGAGACCACGATGGACGTTGTTGTTGCTGTTGCTGTTGTTTGTCTGTGTGTGTGTGCGCATGCGCGTGTGTGTGCGCGAGAGAGAGAGAGAAAAGGCCCACACTGAAAGAAAGCTTTGCAATGGAGTAAATCCACGTGGAGGAGGAAATCAAATGTGCAAGACAAGTCAGCAAGTTTTGACGGTGAAATTGTCTAAAACAACTAATAAAGGCGATGAATGTCCTTTTTTTATAATTAACCCTAAATAAATATATACATCTTATATAGTTCAAAACATGTATTTGGTTCAGCTTAGACCTTAGGATGAATTACATTTTTTAAATTATTTAACTTCTAATAACGTTAAAAGGGACAACTGGGCAAGTTGAACCTCAGTCAGGTGGTTTATTATTTATGAGGCGAAGCCCAAAACTTGAATGAAACATGAACTCATTGGACTGCAAGTACGAGGCTGATGGGGCCAGTCGTTACAGCATTTACTTGGTCGGGCCATTAACTGTTTAGATGTACTCTTGAAAAAAGGAAAAGGGAAAAAGAAAACTCAGACTAATGTTAAGATTATGGACTTTCTAAATCTATGATATTGTCCATTTTAGACCTAAAAATTTTGAATTTTAGCCAAAAAAACCTCATATCAATGGAGATATGAGATTTAGCCAAAAAACCTTATATGCGATTGATCCTCCTCATATCTAACCAATGTGAGATTTTAATTTGTACACCCAATAATTCTCCCCTCAAACAAAGAATCACATCAATGTAGTATTTTTTTTTTCCTTTAGGCCTCCCCTCCAACAATCATCCATCCATTTGCTCCATCAAAATCAATTACTCATATTTATCATAGGCCAACAACACATCCATGAAGTTCCAGAGTACCCCCTACCTCAAGAGCTCACTCCAAATAGAGCCTAACCACAAATCTAATCGTGAGCTTAATCAAGGCCAACCACCTTTGTCTAATATTTCAAAAATTTCCTCCACACTCTCCTGATTAAGTCTGGGGCCTAGGCATTGATACCATTATTAAGACTATGGACCTCTCAAATATCCATATTAGTATGTGTTAGAAATTAAACTCAAACTTTTTTCACATTTTGACTGAGTCTTATTTTGATTAGATTTGCAGAAGAATAAGTCTTTTAAATTTTTAGGAGTGTTGTTATTCAGTTTATTAGTTATGCCAGAAAAATTAGGAGTTATTATTAGGATTTTATTCACACATTTTATTCAGAATATGTTGAAGTTTTTTCTTCTATAAATAAAGGCTATCTACAGATCAGCAATTGTGATCAGAGAAATAAAAATTCTATTTTTTTCTTCTGTTCTCAACATTCTGTTCTTATTTATTTTCTGTTGAACTGTTGTTTTGGTTTGGGAAATTAAATTTCTTAATTTTCTACATTTGGTATCAGAATCAATTTATCCCCATTGTCTTGTTGTCCAGATTGCTTGAAAGCAGGTTACAACAATGAACAGGTCAATTCAGCCTTAACTCCTAAGGTTCAGTGGAAAAAATTTTGATCAGTGGTGTATCCAGATAAAAGCTTTGTTTGGCTTTCAAGAACTGATTGAAATTATTGAAATTGGGTATACAGAGCCCGCCAATGCAGATGTAGCAGCAATTCTTACTCAAGATCAGAAAGGTAGCTTGAGGGAGAACAGAAATAAGGATAAGAAGGCCTTGTTTCTTCTGTATCAATCTGTGGATGAGGTGGTCTTCGAAAATATTTTAACTACAACTACTGCTAAAGAGCCCTGGGGAATGTTGGAAAATTCCTATAAAGGTGATAAAAAGTGAAGAGTGTAAGGTTGCAAACCTTAAGAGGTGAATTCAAATCCCTGTCAATGCAAAATTATGAAACCATTTCTGATTATGTTTCTTGAGTTCAAGCTATTGTTAATCAATTGCAAGTTAATGGTGAAAAATTGGAAGAATTACATGTTGAAAAGATTGCAAGGTCATTAATAGGTCACTTTGAGTATGTGGTTACTTCAATTGAAGAAGGAAGGGGTTTCTCAACCATGACTGTTGTAAGTCTGCAGAGTTCATTGTGTTCTCATGAATACAAAATGAACAACAAGGAAATCAATACTATGGAGCAAGCTTTTCAAAGTAAAACTAATTTGACTAATGGAAACTCTAGTGGTGGCAAAGGATCAGGGCAGAAAAGTGATACATCATCTGAGAAAAAGAATTTTGGTCAAAATACTTTTGGAAATAAGCGGTATGTTGACAAATCCAAAATTCAATGTTTTCGCTGCAAGAAATTTGGCCATTATCAATAGGACTGTAGAGTTAAATTGCACAAAAGAAATTTTGAGCATGCTAAATATGTTGATGAGGTAAAGGAAAAATAAACTTTGTTAGCTTGCAGTACTTTCCTAGAAGAAAACAATGGAGACTGATATTTGGATACAGGTTGCAGTAATCACATGTGTGGAAAAAAGGAATTATTTTCTCATTTGGATGAAACTATGCGTGGAGAGATGAACTTTGGAGACAAAAACAAGGTACTGATTATGGGGAAAGGCAAAATCTTGATACAACTAAATGATGGTTCATATGAGCATATCTCTTATGTGTTTTATGTTCCTAGTTTGCATTGGAATTTATTGAGTTTGGGTTAGTAATCTGAAAAGGAACTTAAAATCAAAATTGAAAAAGGAGTTTTCTCTATTATGAATTTGAAAAATAAGCACATTGCCAAAGTTAAAATGGCCAAAAATCGCATGTTTCCTCTATCATTACAAGTTGAAAAAGTATCATCTTTTATTGTTGTTGTCTTAGATGCAAATTGGCTATGACATTTGCGTTTTGATAATTTAAACTTTGATGGTTTAAGGCTGTTGAGCAAAAAAAGAATGGTTAGTGGACTACCTTTATTGGAGAAGTCTAATCAGTTGTGTGAAGGCTGTGTGTTTGAAAAACAACATAGGGATTCCTTTCCAATAGGAAAATCACGCAAAGTGGTGCAACAGTTATAACTTGTGCACTCAGACATTTGTGGACTACCTTTATTGGAGAAGTCTAATCAGTTGTGTGAAGGCTGTGTGTTTGAAAAACAACATAGGGATTCCTTTCCAATAGGAAAATCACGCAAAGTGGTGCAACAGTTATAACTTGTGCACTCAGACATTTGTGGACCAATGGAGTCTGAATCACATTGAGGTAATCAGTATTTTCTTACTTTCATTGATGATTACAATAAAAGAACTTGAGTCTATTTTTTGAAATATGAGTCTGAAGTGTTTGAAGTATTTAAAAGCTTTAAAGCTTATGTGGAGAAACAAAGTGGTTGTTGTTTGAAGGTGTTTCACACAGATAGAGGGACTGAATATACCTCAAACGAATTCTCTAATTTTTGCAAACATCATAGAATTAAACATCAGCTCACAACTAGTTATACACCGCAACAGAATGGCATTTCTGAAAGGAAGAACAAGACAATAGTTGAGATGGCACATAGTATGCTTAAAGGTAAAAACTTACCTAAAGTTTTCTGGGCTGAAGCAGTATCCTGTGCTGCTTATATCTTAAACAAGTGTCCTACAAAAAGTGTCTGTGATATGACACCCGAAGAGGCATGGAGTGGCCATAAACCTAATATCCAAGCTCTTCGTGTATTTGGCTGCATTGCATATTCTCACATACTAGCCGAGAAACTAAAGAAGTTTAATGGAAAAGGTACAAAATGCATTTTCATTGGTTATAGTGATGTTTTTTGTTGCCCAGAAAAATACCCAAGAGAAGGGTGAATTGGGTTTTAAAAAAAAAAATTATAATTTTAACTCTTTTAAAAACTCTTAAATTTGTGATTTTAATATGAGGTGATTACACTAGGATTAATAACAATAAAATTACACAATCACAAAAAACAAGAGAAATTTATAGAGATTCGGCTCTAAAGAGTCTAATCCTCTCTCTCAAGACTTAACTTGAGGTTCCACTAGGGATAATCAATATTAGCTTTTAATTGGAGCTAGAACTAACATACAATTCATTGTCTGAGTAAGAACCACTATCATACTACTAGCAAATATAATCCTCTCACACAACAAGTGAGTAAAATAATCCCTTCATACAACAAGTGAATAAAAATAACAAACTTATAATCAGAAACAATTGCAAACAAATCATCAACGATTTAGAATTCCACCAGGTAGCACACTTCCAGCACTTCAAACACTCTCACTCTTGTTTGAATGCTCTATCAAGTTTGTTCTACCCCTTGAGCCTCCAAACTTACCCTATAATATATACATCTTCCAAACACACTATCCATTAAAGAAAAGATTAATATGAAGTTTGAAATTAAAAAATGTTTAAATTTTCTTAAACAATAAGAAAATATGTCTCACTTTTAATTCAAAATAAATTTACTTTTTGCATGAGAAATCAAAATTTGAAAATTCAAATATAAGTTTTTAAGACATGAATTATTAAAACAAGAAAACATGTCTAAAAGTAATTTTCTTTTAATTCAAAATAAAATTACTTTTTGCATGAATAAGAGAAAACATGTTCAAAACTAATTCTCTTTTAATTCAAGAATTGAAAATTCAAATATAAACTTTTGAGACATAAATGATTAAAACAATAAAACATGTCTAAAAGTAATTCTCATTTAATTTAAAATAAATTTACTTTTTTGAATGAGTAAGAGAAAACGTGTCTCAAAACAATTCTCCTTTAATTCAAAACAAATTTACTTTATGCATTAGTAAGAAATGCATTTATCAAGATATGAAAATTTAAACATAAACTTTTGGGATATAAATGATCAAAATAAGGAAACATGTCTAAAGACAATCTACCTTTAATTCAAAATAAATTTACTCTTTGTACCCACTTTTAATTCAAAAATAAATTTACGTTTTGCATGAATAAAAAAATATATTTATATCAAAAAAATATTTTTATTATTATTAAAATCATATTTACTTACCCTTGAGCTTAACACTTATAAAGGTTATAAATTGTTTGATCCAGAAAAATGAGAAGTTATAGCGAGCGGAGATGTTGAATTTGTTGAATCCAAGGCTTGGGATTGGACAACAAAAGACCAGCAGGTTGAAATTAATTGAGAAGAGTTTGATGCTAATATTGTGTAACCTAGTGTTCAAACTTCTAGTACAACAGATCATTCCTCCACTTTCTCAACGCCTTGCAGTTCAACTTGTAGGTGTGTTATGCCAGCTCGTCTGCAAGATTATGTTGTAACTAATGATGATGATGTTTTTGATGAGGAATTAGTAAACTTTGCTTTATTTTCAAATTGTGTGTGACACCCCGGCCCCACTAACGGGTGCCACCATAATCTACATTACAACCCTGCCCTGCTCGAAGGACAGTTATACCCCTACCAATATAAAACTTTAAAATAATATGGGCGCCCTGGGTGGGGTCCAGGCTTCGCCGCCTTCGTCCGGACGAGAGCTTGCTCCAGCGACCACTCTACAACTGCCTCCAACGTCTGCTCTGCCATCGACCGCAAGCCATGGCATGGCTTCCCCGCGCCTCAGTCACCGATCACAGCTCCTCCCAGCCATCATCGCCAGCCCAAATGGCCCTCAAGTTGGCTAGATCTAGCCACGCCGCCACCTGATCTCCCTCGCGCAGCCACCGACCATCGTCGATCACTCCCTCACTCTAGTTGTTGCCTTTCGCCGGCCAGATTTGGCCACGCCGTCGCTTGCGTTGTTCCTTCGTGCAGTCTTCGACCACCGCCCAGCTTCCTCGGCCGCCACCACAACCATTGCCACCTCCGCCGACCATCACACCGTTGCCCCCTGCTGCCTGATCTAAAGCCAGATCTAGGCCGATCCGACCCGACTCGATTCAGGTTTGATCCATCCTTGACTCGACCGATTAGATCCAACCCATCCAATTAGATCTAACCCATATCTGATTTGCTTAGATTTAACCAGATCCAGATCTATCATGAGAGCCTGGTCTCGATGTGGGGTCTGGCTAGTCTTAAATAGAGGATGCAGTCCATAGTGCATATTTACCCTTACTTCTGTCGTGAGGATGGTACTACTTGGTTTGCCGCCATCCGTGATATTTTTTGTGTCAGAAATGCCACCGACCTCCTTTCTCCACTTCTGGTAAGTGACCAATTTTGGGCGGCTGATACACTCTTCTTTGAAGTTCAGGCCCAGCTTCATGATCCTGTCTATGGATGTGTATCCCTCATTCTTGCTCTTCAACAGCAGATTAGTGATTTGCAAGTTTATCGAGCTTATTTACAGGATTTACTCTTTGTTACCTATCTTGTACACTCCCAACCTGTTCTAGATTGGTCTCTCTTATAACTTGAACAAAACCCGAATTAGAGCTCCGATCTTCCCATCATCCAAGAGGAAGTTTCGCTCCCAAATTTCCCTAATGCTACTTCCCTACCTCATCCTGATGACACTAGCAGTAGTCAGATGTCACCCCCAGATGACATCGATGAGCTGGGATCCGTCGTGTTTGGCAATCGTCGCCGCCACTGAGCATCGGCATCATTATCAATTCTATGGTTTGCCTTTTTCCTTTGAATAATTGTATGGCTTGATCTCCTGTAACTGTTTTGAAGATATGAAATGAATATTATGTTTTTGGATACTTTAACGTTTCATTCCCTTGTCTTACCCTCGATTGCATATTGATCAGAAAATATATCAGCCTCTTTCAGCTATTTAATAATTTATCAAATCGAGGTAAAAATATCAACTCTTAATTATCACCTAATAATTCACGTCCTCAATCAAGTTACACATAGCTAGCATCCAAACTATCATTGGCAATTTCATCATTAAGAAATTATCCTGTTAAATCATCCGAAAATATATCCTACTATTTTCCATTTTTCTTATGGCTTTTCACTGACCACGAGTACTTATACCTCACATCAATAGGCTTTTTATAACTTGCTGACATCATTTTAATGGTTGTCCAGCTATACATCTCTCAATTTGCCTACTAAGGCTACCTAGACTAACCGTCTAGCCATATGAGAGTTTCATTCTCCAAAATTTGAAAACCCTGGATCTCTTAATCGATTTAGGTTTGCAACTTCCCTTATTGTGACCTATCATTCTGGCACATCTGCCATCACTTGATTCCCTCATCACGAACCCCTAGATCCTCCATGACCTTTAAAATCGATCTCTTTAGAAAATTTCTCAAGAACCCCAAACTGATTTATCTCACATTAAGGCATCCATACATTCTCTCCAGATGTCGTTCATATGCTTTCTGGCGAATAAAACCTGCTTCTCTGGTAGACCCCACAACTCTGCACATATAGCGTCTGTCTCGATACACCTGGTTTACCCTACACAAGAAGCTTAAAATTTTCTCATTTAAGTGTAACGACTCATTGGTGGGTCTAGAGTTTTACTTGAATTAGGAATTATTATGTGTGATAAATTAGCCTTAAGAATTAAGTGTTATAGAATTGTGATTTGCCTAATTTAAGGGGTTGAGTTTTTAAAGAAAAACTTGGGGTAAAGCCTAGTGTATTGGGTTGTGTTTTATTTAAGAATGAGGTTGTAAAGCCCTTGGGCCTAAGAAATAATGGGGCCATTGTGTTGGGCTAATGAAATGGGTATTGGGCCCATGAGCATAGAAGCTTGTGTATTTTAAATAATCAAAATGAATGAATTATGAAAAGTCTAATAAGGGCTTGATGTGGTTCATTGTGTGTGTGAAAAGTAAGGGTGAAATGGGAATTTCATAAGTGGGAATTTATTATAGAGAACTTGTGTGTATTATGGAGTAAAAACGAAAATGAAAAAGAAAAGAAAAGAGGTAAAAGACCAAAATGGGTTTAATAAGTTGTGGTGTGTATGTAAAGGAGAGAGGCAAAGTGGTAATTTGGCCAAGGGGGTGGTTGGAAAGCTGATTGGCGGCCATCCCTCCCCCATGCTTCTTTCTTTTTCTTGTTTTTTTTTTATCTTTCCTTCCCTCTTCTCCCGATCGGTCATCTTCTTCTTCTTCTTCTTCTTCTTCTTCTTCTTCTTCTTCTTCTTCTTCTTTCTTTCTTTCTTTTTCCATTGTCAATCTCCATTGAAGCTTAAAATGTGGAAGTTGCAGTTGGTTGTTCTTTTCTCTGGACCAAGCATCATTAAGGAAAGTTCTTCTTGCATTTCTTTTTGGTTATGCAAGTTTATCCTCTATTTCTTTTACATGGCAAGTTCACTTACCTTTTTGTTTCATTTTGGAGGCAAGTTCTCGTTCTAAATGCAATTTCTTGTTCCTCCTATGCTGTTTCAATGCAAGTTTATGTTGATCTTCCTTGTTAATGGAAGCCTGGATTCTTTTTCTCTTGGGTCAAGTTGGTTTCCTTCTTGGTTCCCTTGTTTTCAAATCTTCTATTTTATTAGAAGATCTAATCATGAGCTTATATTGATTGGTGGATCATTTTCTCATTTCCTTAACTTGATGTTTTATCATTGATGGGTCTTTTTGAGAGTTGTTGTTAGGGTCTAACTCACCCTAAAGTCTCAAAGGAATGACACTTGATTGATTAGGAATGTTAGAGAAGCAATGTTTAGTGTATCCTGCTTGGGATGTTGAGTTTTGTGGGTTATTGTTGTTATTTTTAAGTTTCAGGCCTCTGTTGGTCGACCAAGTATTTATATCGATCGACCAAGTATGTGTTTTGTTCTCTGTTAGTCAACCAAGTATTTCTATCGTCGACCAAGTGTTTTAATCGGTCGACCAAGTGGGTAATTTAGGTTCTGTTAGTCGACCAAGTGTTTTAGTCGGTCGACCAAGTGGGTAATTTAGCTTCTGTTAGTCAACCAAGTGTTTCAGTCGGTCGACCAAGTGTTTTAGTCAGTTGATCAAGTGGGCTGTTAGTCGACTAAGTGTTTTTACTCGGTCAACCAAGTCCCTATTTAGTCGACTAAGCTTTCTTCATCGGTTAACTAAGTCCTTAGTCGGTTGACTAACTCTTTCATTCGGTCAACCAATAGAATGCATTAATTCTTTCTTTTTGGTCCGATTCTTTTCTAATTCTTGTAATCCTTCCCCAAAGCTCTTGTGATATTTTAGTTGGCTTCAAAAATCATCTTGCGGATATGTAAGTGTTCCAAAAATGGGGAAGTTAATTAATGGTGAGAATTAAAAATGAAAATCATGAGTTTTTAATGGTGAATTCATGTAATCAACTTGTTTGACCTTGAAAAATAGTATGAAAATGAATCCCAATAAATAATGCTAAATCATGTGATGAAAATATCATTAGCTCATGTGAGAATATAATCTTGAAATGTCTAAGTGCGCATGATGATCATGATGAGAACGTTTCTAATAATGAAGCATGTTTGATATGTTTACTTGAAGCATGTTTGATATGTTTACTTGAAACCTACATGAGCATTGTATGGTATTATTATTTGCGCACTTATTATTTTGCGCGGCGGCTATGTACCGCAGGATAAGAAAATGATATCCTAAAGAGCACCTGACGTGGGTGAGGTGGCCATAAAACCCAGTAAGCGATGCTCAAGCCAAATGAATGGCTAAATGATTTCTCTATGTATATGTACACATACATGTGAATGAAAGGCCTTGAGGGCCGATGTGCTGCATAGAAATTATGTATTCATGAGAAATGAAATGATGCATAAAATGCATAATGACAACGTCATGGGAATGATAATAATGATTGAGAAATGAAATTATGCATGAAATGCATAATGACAATGGCATGGGAATGATAATAATGATGGGTTCTAATGGGAAATGCTATTTGTACTTGAGAAGTCGGGTCTATTCTACTTTGATTTATCCATGCCTTGACTCTATTACTTTAATTATTGTAATATATACTTGCTGAGCCTTGTGGCTCACCTTGTTTATTCCTATCATTCTAGGTAAGGGTAAAAACAATTGCTGAGGGCAAGTCCAGTAAGGCTAGAGCCCGGGTCTAATAGTGTACAGAGATATTCCAGCCGAAAAGGTTCATGGGAGTGATTTGTTTTGAGGGCATGTAGAGTGAGATTTATTTTGTAAATGATATTTGCCTTTTTATTTTGATTGTATGGCCTTTGAACCTAAAGAATTGTGTAAGTTAAAACGCCATTGGAAATGCTTTCTTTTGGCTCCTGATGATTAATGAGGAAGTAAAAATATATATATATATATATATATTTGATGTTTAATTTGAGTTATTGATTCTGTATCCATTTATGTGACGACCTCCTTTCGGATTTTCCTATGCTAGCGAGATTATCCGAGAGAGGGCCGCTACATGAAGTGTTTACTACCTCCCATTAGAACGGACAATTCTTGCTCCCACTACCACCATAACAGATCCACGAGTAGAAGGTTCAGGTCTGGAGCCGGCATGCTAGGGCTTACCTCACCAAAATTCATCATAGTATCCTATTATTTGCACATAAAATCAAGGGTCAGATTGATAACCAACATAAATTTCTTCCCACCCCCCATGAGGCCTAGATTCAGGGATTCACACATCCCTCTACTCGTTATCCTGGGAAACACATTTCCTAAGCAAGCCCGCAAATCAAATCACGCCTACTCGGGGGAGTATTTCAACTCCAGTTACGACCTACCCCGTCCTAAATGTGCATTCCCAATCCTATCATCCACATTTTGGTGTTTTCGGTCTCTTATATTTGGCCCTAATCAACACATCATGCCGATCACAAACCCCGCTCTAATACCACCTTGTGACACCCCGGCCCCACTAACGAGTGCCACCATAATCTACATTACAACCCCGGCCTGCTCGAAGGACGGTTATGCCCCTACCAATATAAAACTTTAAAATAATATGGGCGCCCTGGGTGGGGTCCAGGCTTCGCCGCCTTCGTCCGGACAAGAGCTCAGGAGTTAATTGCGAGGACAACGAAAACTCACCCGAGTCTCGTACCTGATTAGGCCCTTGGAGCATAAATTCAATCTCAAACAAATATCAACAAGACCAATAAATTACTTCAACCACCAAACATAATTAAGCATATCTCAGTTTTTGGCTGTAGCCGACAGATACAAGTTCCCTACCCTATTGGGTTTACTCATAGTAGGAATCTTAACTTGGTTCCAGCTTACTTTAGGTTAAACCATATCCGACACCCATAGTCAATACACAGTAGTTATATTACATTATTAACATTTGGGGTTAATCCACACCCCCACGGTTAACGGTCGCTGCCAACTGGCGGCTCTTCTATCAGCACCGCCTTTCCTTTCTCGGATCCCGAGCGACCTGTTGGGTTAGTGGAAAAAATACAGGGGTGAGTCTCGGAGACTCGATAAGGGTAATATGAGTTGCAGTAAATTAAAATGCATGACAATTGTAGAATAATGTGAAGTCCATCATGCATGTAGGCCTATCCACCTCACCCTACTCTGGATTTTGGTGGCCCCACTAATTTTATTAAGGACCCCATCTCGAGACTCACACGGCCCAAATCTATAGCCTCATGCCTAGGCACTTCCCCCATAGTTTAATACAAGTCATGCCATAATAAATTTACACACAAATCATATTAAACCTTACCACGCGCTAACCACTTGCTTTGCTTCGGTTTCACTTCTCAATTTCCTAAACAATTTATAAAATAAAATAATTTAATTAAACATGCAGTTAACTTTAATTATCGCCGCTACGTTGGTAATTAATTTAACTAAACATGTCATTAATTTATATTTAGCATTATTAAATAAATTTAAAACATTTTTATACCTCACGTATACACACGGGCAAAGTTTCGGCGTGTTAAAAATTATAGAGCGTTACAGCAGTGAAATCACTACTATTTATAGGCGTTCAGGAGCTCGGCAAAAACAAGTGAAGCAATTTGGGGCTGAAAAGAGCCCCTCCAGGTGCTGCCATGTGGTAGCATGAGAGAGAGGATGGGTGGCGCATGGCCACCCACCCGACACGGCCATGGCCGCGCAACTGGTGCGCATAGCTGTGCGGCTGTGTGCGGCAAGGCCACGTGGCTGCGCCCTTTGGCGCCCAGCTGGGGCGCTACATTGTGATCCTCTCACTTTTGTAGAAGTAGCTTAAGATGAAAAATGGGATCGTGCCATGGATGAAAAAATTCATTCCACAGAAAAGAACAATACTTGGGAGCTAACCCCTTTGCCATCGGGAAAGAAATCAATTGGTGTGAAATGGGTTTACAAAACTAAGTTTAGACCAGATGGCCAAATTGGTCGACTGAATGCTCGGTTAGTTGTCAAAGGATATAAATAAAAGGAAGGTATTGATTATTATGATGTGTTTGCACCTATAGCCAGACTTTATATTATTTGTATGGTACTTGCTCTAGCTGCTCAAAAAATATGGCAAATACATCAAATGAATGTAAAATCTGCATTTCTAAATGGTTTTCTTAATAAAAAGGTGTATGTGGATCAACCTGATGGTTATGTGCAAACAGGTACGAAAGAAAAGTTCTAATATTGAAAAAGGCTCTATATGGCTTAAAACAGGCACCAAGGGCTTGGTACACTCGGATTAACACATATTTCCAAGAAAATGATTTTTTTAAGTGTCCTTACAAACCCACATTATATGTCAAATCAAATTCACATGGAAATATTATTATTGTATGTTTGTATGTGGATGATTTGATGTTTACAGGAAACGATCCAAGCATGTTTGCAGAATTTAAGGAGGCCATGACTAGCAACTTTGAAATGACTGACATAGAACACACGTCTTATTTCCTTGCATTAGAAGTGAAGCAGATGAACGAATATTCTGTTGAGTTCTAACCTAGTCAAGAGGGGGGGTGAATTGACACCTTTTTAAAATTCCAAGAAAAAAACTTATGCACGTATATATATGAGAAAATAAATTTAATATAAACCAAAATCGTAGTTGAGAGTACGGGAGCACTTAAATACTAGATGGATAATATGATATCCGTCAGCTGTGCTAGTATGTGCTTTGATCCAATATACTCTTCAAATTACAATTTGGTGAAAACAAGTGATTTGAATGCACACAATAACAAGACTTTAAATAAACCAAATGAAATATTAAATTAGTAGAAAGAATAATCAATTTAAGCAAATCAGAATATAATCAAACAAGAATAAGTAAGAGTGAAGAGAAGAAGAACACAGCAATTTATAGTGGTTCGGCCCTTATGGTTTACATCCACTACCTAAGGATTCCCTTCCTTAGGATTTTCAATCAAATCCACTATATGAAACTTTTCTTACAACCACCAAAGCCTTCACTTGGCTTCACCACCACCAAACTATTTCTGGAGTCTCACACTCACTAGTTTGGATTTTGTACGCTCTTTACAAGATATAAGAATAGTAGAGATTGCGAAATAGGGTTCTCTCAAAAATAATACAATGAAGTATAAAGAACTCTCTTAGTTTTCTCTCAAGAAGATAGAAGAAAAGAAAGACTTGGAGAGAATGAAAATCTTGGCAATGATGTAGAAAATGATAAGGCTTCCAAAAGTTGTTTCAAAGTCTTCAAGACATCCTTTTATATACTGCTAGAGAAGGCTTTCCTTGATCAATCTCAGCCCTCCATGTGTCAAGTCTTCAAGCCAATCTTAGCTCTTCATTTGAATTCTTGATTTACCTTCCATAAACAGCTAACTTGATTGATCATCAAGATTTTTGACTTTTGTTGATCTCCAATCAACCTTAAATGAGCAAATCAATTCCAAAAATGCATGACTGATTTTAAGTATTAAAATATCATCAAAATCCTTCATAATTCTTGCAAAATCGACCATAAATAAGAACTAATCAATTCTGACTTCTAGTTGAATCTTCAATCACCTTTGATTGTGCAATTGGCTCCTTAGCTTCCATAACAAGCATCGTTAATTTGAAATTTGAATTTAAATCTCCAAATAGTGTAAAATCCATTCAAATATTCTCAAATAATGAAGCAAATTTATCCAACAATGAAGATATCAATTATAACTTCAAAAACCCTTAATTGATCAAGTTTCCATACTAAAAATGTTGACAACAAGAAGAGAATCAATTTGTATAGCTGAATATATGCAAGATATCCTTAGAATATTCTCCCATAATGAAGATATCAATTAGCCATAATGAGGATATCAATTAGTCATAATGAGTAGGATAATTGATTCCATGATTTGAGTAGAGGATCATTTTTAATGAAAGAGAATCAGCAATAAAAGAAAGTAATATCAATTAAGGTTTAACTTTCAAACCTTAATATTCTCCATTAATGCTGAATAATAAGGCTGAATCTTTAGCTTCTCCATTTGAATGCAATTCAAAAATTCTTCCATATTTAACTAAGTAAAGAAGTTTCTAAGAACCTTTAAATTTACTCCATGATTCTCTTACCATATTTAGACCAACGAGATGATGTAACCTTGATGAGTGTGCTCCACGTGGCTGCCATGTCATCAAGATGCCACATTAACAATGCCATGTCGCCAAGTTACATATATGGCAACTCCATATAGTGGACTACTCCAATCTCCTCAAAAACTTCCATATAGATCTTTTGAACTTCCCATATATAAACAAGGATTCCATATATATATATATATATATATACCTTCTAGACTTTCCATTCCAAGAACTTTCCATATATAGCTCAAATACTCAAATTTCTAGAAAGCTCTCTAAAAACTTGTTTCCATATATAATGAAATCTCTATATAGGTTGCCAATCATCAATCATCAAAATCTACACTCAACATATTCATCTCACAAAATAAATATGCATCAGACATATTGAGGCGATTTAAGATGGAATCATGCAATCTTATCAAAACTCATGTTCCAGAAAGATTTCATTTAGATAAAAATGGCAATGGTGAGCTAGTTTATCCAACCTATTTCAGAAGTCTGGTGGGCAGGCTATGTTACTTGGCTTCTACTAGACCCAACATCACATTTGGAGTTGGTATGATTACCTAGTTTATGGAGACACCGAGACAATCTCATTTGCAAGCTACAAAACGAATCTTACGATATATAAAAGGTATTCTACACCAAGGTATCTTTTATACATTTCATAATAGCTATAATCTTAGTGGGTACACAAATAACTAGTGACTAGGCATGTGATCTTGAGGAAAGGAAGAGTACATCTGGCTTTGTTTTTCATATGGGTTCAAAAGCAATTTCTTGGTCATCAAAGAAGCAACCAGTAGTTCCCTTTTCCATTGCTGAAATAGAGTATGTTCCAGCTACTTCTATTGCATGTCAGGTTGTTTGGTTGAGAAAATTGCTAGAGATTCTAAATCAGGAACAAATAGAGCCTACAAAGATCTTCTATGATAACAAATTAGCAATCTGTTTAACTAAAGATCTGATTTTCCATGGAACAAGCAAGCACACGACATCAAATTTCATTATATTCGTGAGCTTGTCAAAAAAAAAGAAGTAGCCATTGAATTTTGCAAATCTGAAGAACAAATAGCTGACATTCTTACAAAGCCATTGAAGGATGCAGCTTTCTGCAAATTGAAGAATATGATGGGGATGTGTAGTTTTGAAAAGGTTTGAGATTAGGGAGACTGTTAGAAATTAAACTCAAACATTTTTTCACGTTTTGACTGAGTCTTATTTTGATTAGGTTTGCAGAAAAATAGGTTTTTCAGATTTTAAGGAGTGTTATTATTCAGTTTATCAGTTATACCAGAAAAATTAAGAGTTATTGTTGGGATTTTAGTTACACATTTTATTTAGAATATGTTAAAATTTTTTCTTCTATAAATATGGGCTATCTACAGATCAACAATTGTGATCAGAAAAATAAAAGTTCTGTTTTTTTCTTCTGTTCTCAACATTCTGTTCTTATTTATTTTCTATTGAACTGTTGTTTCAGTTTGGGAAATTAAATTTCTTAATTTTCTACAATATTATATTGTCCACTTTGGATCTAAGTTTTTATGGATTTATTTTTAAATTTTACCCAAAAAATCTCAATCTAATGAAAATATTGTTCACACTTATATATTCTTAATCTTTCTCATGTTTAGTCAATATGAAACTTTAGTTTGCATACCGAACAACAAATCCCTCAAATAAAACAAAATAATCATTCCAAGTGTAACAGAAAAGAAAAAATATGAATTGAATAAGTCTCAAACTCAAAGTCGAAATATATATTATGGCTATTTATGTTCAAAAACGTTATTGTGTGAAAGGAAAAGAAAAAAGTCTGGTCAGGTAACCCATTTGCCACACTAACAACTAGGTCTTGATAGTCTAGCAGTAGTATTCTTCTATAAACTTAATTTCCACACCGAACCACTTTAAAATTCAACCTGAGAACTGACCCACACACACTATTAATTACGTGCTATATTGGCAATTTTCCTAGTGGAAAATGAGACAAAATCCAACAATATTTCAATAAAATTGGTAGCACAAAGAAGACCTTTGAATGAGAAGAAAAAAGTCTCCGCAGAACAGCCGTGTGAATTAATATTGTGGAAAAGTGTAAGCAACACGCATCTCTCTGTCTCTCTCTCTCTGTTTTTTTTTTTTTTTCTTCTGAGTTTGATGGATGGCAGCCCAGCAATGTGGGTTGACGAGTAAAACCCTAATTATGATTGCACAGTCCATGGCTTCACATGCATTCAATCCTGCAGAACAGAACTCTTATGTCTGTCTCTCGGTCTCAACCACCCAATACATTATGTGAGTAGTAATTTTTGTACACAATTTTGCAAAGTTTCATTTTTCCTAATCATAACCGTGTCACGTTTCTGTAAACATGAATATCAGTTTCTTCTTTTTTATGGATTATAATAGATGAAGAAAAGAAAAGAAAAAAAAGCAGCTACATAATGATTCATATTCTATCTTCTTTCCCTTGAAGAGAGTATTTTTAAAGGTACAACCTTAAATAGCGGTCTAACTGAACTGAAAGCAGAATTTGACCATACTTTTGGAATTCCAGGAACAGTAACTAAAGAAATAAGCAATAATATGTGAAATCACTTTACAGGATTTCTCTTGACTTTCTGGCAATGGGAAACCCCATCTTTCAATTCTCCATTGGATCAACACTGTACGGCATCCAAGGTACGTAGGTGTAGTGTAGCCACTAAAAGGGAAAACAAAAAGAAAAATGATATTGTGTTTACATAATATATATAAAATAATAAAAATATTTTTTACTTAAAATGATGAGATGCATGATTAAAATATTATTTATTTAAGATAATGAGACGACACAAGACAGTGAGGTGACATCGTGAGATATGAAGAGTATTTTTATTATTTTACATATATTATGTAATTTAAAATGTAATCTAAAAAATATTAATAATATGATGTAAAAAAATAAAATAAAAAAGAAACATTATGCAGTTCATACATCCCATATTCCTAATTATTTATTATTCTTTGAAGGAAGAAACCAACTTGGAGTTGGAAACAACCAACTTTGTCAGTCCACCCCAAATTATTTCAACAAATTAATTAGCTGGTGCCAAACCTTTTTCATTATAACAAACACTGTAGAAAAAAATACCAATTTATTAGGACAAGTGTACGTATTTGTCATTAATCTATTGATTTTTGGCAATTGGCAGTAAAGTTTTGGAATAGAGACTAACTCCAGTTATATCTAATTTTTATTGGTTGGGTTAATTTAGTTTTGCTGTTTTACATTCAGTTATAATTTGAGTTTGCATATAGGGGTTTGTAGAAATTAACCTAAAAGAGCCTTATCGATGGAAACGACACTCCTATATAAATAATTTTTCCATGCTCTTAGCAAGAATTTATATAAATAATTTGCTTTTAAACTAGATGATTGTCATACAAGGACATATCGGTTCTCATATATTTAAACATTTGTGCCTAGTATATGTAATTCCGTTGCTTTCTTTGTATGGATAAGAGCTAGCAGCAGCATCTGATTAATTTTGTAGGACCAATGAATATTTTTTAAACTTCAAATCCTTTTCAATTTATACACTACTTCAAGTGATTTTATGTTCTTTTTTATCTAATAATGAAAAGGTATGGCTGGTTTAACGATTAAGGTATAGTATAAGAGTAATATTATTTATTTAGATTAAATATCTATCTCTAATTTAGTTGATATAATTTCATTGGAAAGCAGGGCGGTGTAGGCGTGCAGGTTTTAAATAAAATTATGCTAACTAAATTAGAATCTCCTGTCTAAATATATAACATTACTCATAGTATATATGTAATTACACTATCTCATCTCTATCTTATTTAATTTTTTGTATTAGTGTCACTCACAAAATAGAGATGGCAAATGGATAGCCGGGCTAGTCCAGCCTGCCTCCCACTTGACCTACTCATTTGGTGGGTCGGGTCGAATTTGGCTCGCAAATGAGACTGGTCGGATCAGGTCAGGCAATAGAAATTGAGGCCCTACAGGGTTTTATGGCCCTTAATAAATGGGATAAGGCAAGTCGGGCTAGCTTGTGGGCCTGGTTGTCTAAGCCGACCTGTGGTCCTTAATAAATTATGTTTTAATTTTTTAAACATAATTTTAAAATATTTTTTTCTCAAATACAACAAATATTTTTTAAAATATATTTATAAGTAATTAGTTTAAATTATGTTTAACATATGTTTTTTAAAATATGTTTATGTTTGTAATTGCCAATTACAAACATAATTTTGTTAATATTTTTTTATTTTTTTGTGGGCCGAGCTGCAGGCCACAGATCACTAGTCGAGCACGGCCCGATCCATCTGCTACAGTACCAAGCTGGGCTCAGGTGGACCCATAGGCTGCCCGACCCATTTGTGATCTCTATCACATGGTCAAGTAATATTAAGTTGGTGTTTCTTAGTCAAATAAATTTATGTGATACAAGAAAATATGGCATGGATCACATGAAACTTAAAAGAAACCTCTAAAAAGCCCATAAGACTGGAATTTGAGATATTGAGTTGATTAATACTAATTGCCTGCTGCTAAGCTACCAACCTACCTCCCTCCTGATATCATGTTTTTATATTTATATATTTATATTTATTGTTACTTTTCTCTTGCTAAAATTGGGAAGTCTGTTCTATTGTACGTCAAAATAAAATCATATAAAACATTGTTTAATTAGCCAAAATATTAGATGAATAACAAAGATTTATAAAATGGTAAGTTAACTTTAAGATCCATATTAATGGGAATTTTGTTTTCAACAAAAGTAGATGATGCCGTGCGGTGTGGGATGGGATTGGGATTGGGATTTAGATAAGACCGTGTATGTATTGTACAATTAAAAATTCTTAGAGAAAAGCATTCCATAGTGACCAACCTCCTCTAAACCCCTTACCTTCGTTTTTTTTTTTTTTTTTTTTTTAACGTGTTAAATTTATGTGGTAAACTAAACCACTCCACTCAAGTTATTTAAGAATTGACTTTAAATTATTAAATTAAATATTGTAAATTTGTTATGTATTTGATAATTAATTAAATAATTCAGTCATTTTTCAAAATTCAAAACAAGTCACTTTTAAAATTGTCAAAAGTATAACTAACAACAATTTGACAATTTAAATCAATTTGGTATGATTTGATTTTATTTTATCATCCAAGTCGTCCCAACGGGGAAAATCCATCCGTATGTACGTACAAAGTTGGCGCTGCCGAGAAGAAGGCTGTTTATGATTCTGTTTGTGTTTAATGAATTCCGACTGTTTTCACTTGCATTAACAGTCAGCTGCATTTGCATTTGCTGGATCCAGCTGGTATTCATTTCTGCAGTAAAGAGGTACTGGTACTGTTGGGCAGAATTTACGGAATGGTCTGGCGTCTGGTCTGGTTTGGTCTATCAATAAATATTTTCTTTTTATTTTAAACTATTTATATAATTGTTCGTAATAATATTTTTAAGATATTACTTGTGTGACAGCAATACCAGAATCAGCACAGCCGGGCAGGGCAGGTCAGGTCAGGTCATGGTCCACTGCACATAATTTCAAATCATTTGGCATAATAAGATAGATGGTAGAAAAACGAAACCAATAAGCTCGAATCATTCATTCCCACGGAGCAAATCGTTGAAACTTTGGCTCCTAGCAATCCACTTTGGGGCGTGGGGAAACAACAAGTGGCAAGCAGCGGACGTGGAAATGGGATACAGCTGCTTTTGGCTTAGAAAGGACGACTCCTCCGTCTCCAACCAGAAGCGCAATTGGCATGGGGCATAATTTTGTAATATATTGCTGCACTGCACTACAGACGTGCTTTCCTTGGCGTCTCAAAAGCATTCATATAACAACAGTATCCAATGGAAAAGGATTGCCGCCGCGCCTCCCACGCATTGCGGCAAAAGAAGACCACTCACTCACTCACTCCTAATTCTGCAAAATTGCAAAATCAACTCACAATCCACACAACGTGGACTCTTCAACCAAGCCTGCCTCTCATGCCTTTGAAAAATCAAAAGGCATTTGGTATCTGTAACTTTCAATCCCAACTACACCATCCCACTGAAATAAAACCCTGAGGCTCGTGCCATCAGCAGTGATACTAGCAAGCCAACATCTTATTAATCAATAGGAAATTGACTTAATATATCATCAAAAGATACAGGAAATGAACACAAAACTGTTTGATGTTGCATCAACAATTCATCCATTCACCCTTGGACGGCTCTATAAGCACAGGAAAACCAAGGGGACTTACTCTCTCTCTCTCTCTCTCCAGACATCAAATGGGGCTCACTCATCCTTAACCACAACTCACATAACAAACGAAGAAATAGATTTTCACGCAACAAAAACGCAATCTCAAGAACTTATTTCAGTGTTCTTGGAGATGTAGCTTACTTATATAGGCACAAATATACTACTAGTACTAACTCCTACCTGCAAAACTTATAGGCACGCTATATTGAGGGGTTCATCCATCCAAGCCAGCTCCTCGTTGCCAAGCTCAAAATCGAAATCTGGAAGATCATTGGGTCCATCATCCTCAAACCCACAAATTTGGAGATCGCTGAGGTCGCCAAAATCTTCGAATATATTACCAAAATCATCAATAAAAAGTGAACCAAGCTCCAACCCCATGTCTAACCCTTCCCCAATTTCACGCAACAATGGTTCTGAATCATTGGCCTCAACTGGAGTGACCAAAGGCACGTCCACTATCAATGAATCGACCAGTTTCTCCTCAGCACCATTGGTTTGAACACCGATATCTTCTACCGTTTCATTGCATTTCGTATTAACCATGGAAGCTGAAGCAGAGGAATCCAATTCCAGGACTGATGAAAGCGATGACCGGGTCGAGGAGCTCTCGCAGTCCTCCGAAACAGAGTGGCTGCAACTCTTCTCCGTTGCGGCAGCGATGGCCTCGAATTCAAGCTTCTTCGAATCATAAGCTCGGGCTGCTTCTTCCGCAGTGTTGTAAGTGCCCAACCAGACCCTCCTACCTTTGAAAGGGTCTCGAATCTCAGCAGCCCATTTGCCCCATTTCCGCTGCCGAACGCCCCTGTATTTTGACCCAGTTGGCCTCCGCCTATTCAGATTCAGGGTTTTAACCCTCTTCTTTTTGGGGGCTTCCATAGGTTTGGGTTGATTGAGCGAACCGTTATCAAGGATAATCTCTCGGATAATACGTTTCGGTCCGTACGGTTTCTCAGTTTTCTCGTCTTCTGACGAGTCCGTAGCATCTGGATCGTAACAAATCACGCGGATTTTCTTCACCATTCTGGTGTTCTCTTCAGAAGAAAATGGTTTGTGCTTTGGTTTTTCGCAGAACTGATCGTGATTTGATGGTGGATGTACACGAAGCTCGGGCATTTCTTCGCCGTTGACACCCCGAAGCCCCTCAAAACAGTACTCGGAAAATCTTGTTTGGAAGCGAAGAAAAGAAAAAAGAAGAGAAAATCGAAGAGGAAAAGGAAGGACAAGGTAATCACTATCGAGAACAGAGCAGTATCAAGTGAGAGGCCCTCTCAAGAACAAGAAGAGATAGAAAAATCGCTTTATGTGAAAACCCCCAAAACACTCGACTCGTGCTCCAGAACAGGTCCTGAAAAAAAGCACAGAACCGCAACAAAACCACAAACCCACCTCAGATCAGTCTCCAATCCACCAAAAACGAACAAAAAAAGAACAACAAGAGTAAGACATGAATTACACTAATTAGGGTTTAAGGAAATATCAGTACCTTTTGGGCCTCAAACGCATCGAAACTGTTAGGAAACGCAGGCTGGTTCTCTGCTGGTGAAGACAGCAGCAGAGAGCAAAGAGAACAGAAATCCAGAGCTTCAACGGAGCCCCAATCACAGCCGATTCAGACCCTGCCGACATAAATCTTTTTCTCCTTCACAAAACCCTCCAGTAGGAGCAGTTACTGGGCGACAAGAGAAAAGAGGGAAATAAAAGCTAGATAATATATATATATATGAAGAATTCAGGAAAAATGAAACCCCTCAACTGCAGAGTAAAGGGTGAGGAGGATTAGGAATCTATGGCTGCTATTCCTCTCGGAAGAAGATGACAAAGACTGGTTCCTAGCTATTTCCGACTCCGCAGAGCAGTGATATCGACTTCATGCTACTGGGGGTTTGGGTATATAGGGAGAAAGAAAAGGTTTCAGCCAACTGCAATCGTAAAGAACCAAATAAATATAACATATATATAAATATTACGTTGACCTATAAGGTCTTAAAATAACCGATTGCCTTGTGTTTTCTAAATTATTATTATTATTTTAACCGCCCTAACAGTGTTTGGAATTAAAATTTTATTATTAATAATAATGATATAATAAAATATAAATTAGTGAAAAAATGTCTGTTTCTGTCTTCTCCAATTGCGAAAATAGACATGGATGAAAACTTAAAAATTTATTTTTTAATATTATTATTATTTGTAAAATGGTAAAAATTTTTTAGACCTTACTCTATCCAATTAATAAATAATTCATTGCATAGGGCAAATCACCACGGACGTAACGTAAACATCCAAAAAGAATACCCTAAATATTGCATAGGGCTGTGTTGTACTTGTATTTTATTATTATTATTATTATTATTTCTTTTCTGGCTCTTGCCTGCCACTTAGACATGGCTAAAATTGAACCGAACCGGCGGTTCGAACCAGAATCGGACCGGCCGAAATCGGACCCGAAACCGGTCGAACCGGAACCGAAACCGGAACCGGACCGAACCGGCAAAATTCGGTCTGGTTTCGGTTCGAGGTTCCGCGGAACCGAAACCGGCCGGAACCGGAACCGGCGGTTTTATGAAATTAAGTCTAATTCTATTTTTTATTTTTTATTTTTCACATTTGTAAAAATTAATTACTTGTATTACATACTTGTTTAGTTGTTTTAATTATTTTTAATGAAATTATTACTTATATTTCTTCAATTTTTAGTAGTATTTTTTATTAAAAATATGGTTGAGAATATCTATATTTACAATTACATTTAACAATTAAAAATCGAAACCAAACCGAACCGAACAACGGAACAAGGACCAAAATTGAATACAACAATATTTAAAAAAAATTAAAAAAATTTGGTTTGAATCGGAATCGGAACCGTTGACCGAACCGGCTCAAACCGTTGACCGAACCGGTCCAAACCGTTGATCGAACTGGCACGAACCGAAACCGGAATCGAACCGTCTCAAACAGCCCTTGGGCGGTTCGATTCAGGTTCAAAGATTTCTTGAACCGGAACCGGTGGTTCATGAACAGTGATCGTGCCACTTCGCTTTAGAAAAAGGAAATTATTTGTTTAACAACATGAAGGAAGGTTCATCACCCCTGGCCATACCATTCTATTCTATGCCGTCCATACAGTGCACAGAGTGCTGCGTCTTTCCCACGCGCTTCAACTACGTGTGGGATTGAAAAGATTGACCGGTCCGGGTGGTGGGTGACTTTATTGTCGACAGAGCAGTTTTTAGTTTTCGGCTCCACGACTGGCAGCTTTACTGTTGCTCAATCTTTGTGCCGCAAGTTGCGTGAAATTTGCAGTAATGCAACTGTAATGTATGGACGGGAACTGGGCAGGGCGCACTTAAATTAATTTCAAAAGAAATTCAACTATCATGCCCATATGGTTTGGTTAGAAAGGGAAGAAAATAAATAAGCACATAATAATTATGATTAAAATAATAAATAACTATATATGATTATTAAAATATAATCGTAATTGATTATAAATTATTAATTTTAATATATATATATAGCCTGTCATAAAATATTCTTTAAGTTATAATTTATCCCCAAGAATGTTCAATAAATAAATTTGTGAACTTAAATATGTTATAATAATATAAAATTTTAATAAAATTATTTCTATAAAATATATAACATCTATCATTTCAGGCGTTAGATTTTTTAAACTCAATTCTAATTAAAATATATAATTATTAATTTAGGTCTAATTTAAGTGCGTAATTTTTATTTTTGACTTTCAATTTCATGTACTTTCGTATGTTGTTGTCCATTATTTATTTTAATATAAAAAAATAATTACAGATAAAATCTATTAATACAATTAACTCATTAGTTACGAATATAAAATTATAATTAGGGTGAATAAGTGTTTAATTGTCTATATGTAATATTACGAGTGTACTCTTTATCTTTTAGGTTATAAATAATGAAACATATTACTCTAGTAGGTCGGTCCATGACTTTGCATCTAGTGGAGTCCGTAGACTAGATCTTGGCCAAAAAACTTGAATAGCATTTTTATTTAAGTCGGGATTCTTGTATTAGTAACAGATTCTATCAATCTCAAACAATTCGCACACTGACTCTCATCAGCTAGCAATCTTTATTAAATTTGAGATTTTTGAAGATGATCATTATCATTACCGTACATCTCGACCCTCTATCCTCTCACGATAGTCGACAATACGCAAGGTACCTTTACTTCTATATAAGCTAGTCTGATCACAGTCATAAATAATATAAGCATTTTTATAATAATAGGTATTTATACTCACAAAAGCATATTTCAACGTATTAATTAATAGTATAATGAAAACTATTGTCTCAATGTATGTCTGGCCTTGCATTTGAAAAATCAGGTGTGACAATATAGTCAAAAATGAAGGCAATATAAAGAAAAGGTTTATTATATATAATAAATAGCTAAAGGAAAATTGTTTAATTCTCTCAACGTCCAGTGTAAGAAACTCCGACGCGTATACATCTTCATTGTCCAGCTCTTGCTCGGGGTGGTCAAGTCCGTTGAAAATACTTATTAGAGAAATTACTTAGATATTCTTTTTAAAAATATTTTTTAATAAAAGAAGAGTAAGAAACATATATTATTAGAGAAAATACTTAGATGACGTGTATAATTGAATTTATTTTTATGTCTATATGAACTATGGCCTGGTTAAATAGATCCAATGAAAAATTCAAATGAAAAACCTAAAGGAAAAAGTCTTGCGTTGAAGAATTCATCCAATGACTACATATCCCAACATTGGCGTAATCACGAAACCCAAGAACTAAAAGCAAACCCGAAGTAAAATAAAAAAACAAAAAACAAATCTACCAAGCAAAAGTCCTCGAGAAACACTGTTTGTCAAAGGTGTCTTCAGGTGACTTTTTCAATAAATCTCAAAAAAGAGCTTCCAGAGACTTAGTGCATTTAATAGAAGCGAAAATTGAAGTGAAATTTATTTCTCAATCAAATTTTAAAAAATTTTATTAAATAATCTTTTTTTCATGAAATTCGAATTCTATCTTATTTTAAAAAGTGAAGATTTTCTCTAGAATCAAGGAATTAGAATTTGTAGAGGGTGGAGTGAGAATTAAAATTTTATGAAATTAAAATTCCGCCCCCACTTTCCAACCCCAATCAAATATACCCTTAAGGTAGACATTCGCTTAATATTATGGAAGTCACTACCTCATAAATCTCCTCCTTGAAAGCTGAAATAACTAATTTTGAAATAGACAAACTTTATTACCTATGAATCATCATATCTATAAATAGAGGGAACTTTTTCTTTCTAGGTACAATATAAATACCAATACAAATGCTCTACAATTTTCTATAATCTTCTACTTTTAGAAATTTTGACTTGAGTATCAGAAAGTTTGCACGAGAAATACCCCACACCCTCTAACGGCCTTTTTGTTTTTGCAACACCTTGATGGCTTAAAAATGGTTCCCTGACATCTAAATTCATTATTGTATTCATTATTGTATTCAAGTAATAATAATTATTATCGTCTATAAAAAATCATCAAAAATCCCAAACACAATGGTTTGCACGAGATTTCAAATAGCTAAAAATAGGCAAAGTGAGGGAGGTCACAACGTTGATAGTCTCCCAAATCCTCAAAGACAGCCGGAGACTCTCTCAAAAGGGGCTCTTGGAACATCTAGGATGGCACCTCCAACTATTCATTTAAGTACGAAGTCTTGAGATAATGGAATGAAAAGAACACCAAGGCCTTCTCGGAGATGCCAGCCTCTCTGTAAAATCTTATGCCTCAAGCTCCATTACCAACCACTTTACAAAATTATATAAAAAGAGGAACCACTGCCATAAAATTCTCCAAAAACCCTATGGGAGAGTCTCTTGTAGGGCCTTCTCTTAGAGACCTACTGAGAAAATGGGGTGCGAGAGAGTCTCTAGGACTAGCAGGCTCGAAAAGAAGTTGGCGTTGCTCAACCCCATAAAGGAAAATACTGAAATCGTAAAAAGCACTATTGTGGTTCCACCAAGGCATCAACCCCCACGAGGAACTTGAAACTAACAAACAATCTATCTTCAGTAGTCACAAAGCCACCGACATGAAGAAATTAATTGAATAAGTATTGGAACAAAAGAGACTGATACCTATTGAAGAGGATCAAAACAAAAAAAAAGATTCTGTTTACTCTTGAATCATGAAGACACCCTTTCTTTCTAAATTTAAGATACTCTAGCTCACTACTTACTCGGGCAAAAAGCAATCCCCGCGATTAAATTCAAAACTGATTCCATGATGTTACATGACTGGGATGATGTTATTACATGCCAAGCCTTCTTTTTAACCTTGATTGGTTATGCCCGCACGTGTTTTACAAGCTTGGCAAAAAGGTCTATCTCATCCTTTAAGCAACTAAGAAGAGAGTTTATTAATGCCTTCATAATTAACATCCAAAGAAAGAAAAATGTTATGTATTTGCTTAAGCATCAAACATGGTGGAAAAGAAACTCTCAAACAGTATTTCGATCAATTCAGAAATGTAATCTAGAGATTCGAGACTTATGGGTGGGAGTGATAGTCGCGGCAATGCTCCAAGGGACAAAATGATACCACTGCAAAAATCTCTCGCTCTTGATTAGCAAGCTTCTTTGGTAGATTTATTTGTCTAAGCCGGCCAATAAGTATATTTTGCATGTTGAAGTAATAAGGGTGGTAGGTGGAAATGAAGAAAAAGAAAATAAAGAGAAAGAAATAGATGTTGAAGACACTTTAAAACTCAAATTTAAAAAATACACCTAGGTTACAGGGTTAAGGTTCGTCATTTTGACAGCTATTAAAGATCAACCCTTATTAAATTCCTCAAGAATTGAAGGATCAAGGTTATTTGTAAACTCAAAAGATCAAGGCTATTGAAGGATCAAGGTTTGTGGTACTCATTGAAACTTCACTAACAAATGCTATGAATTGATGAATCAAATAGAAGTTTTGATTAAGGAGGGAAAATTGGAAAAATTTGTGAACTCTAAAGCCTGAAATGGGAACAGACAGATTACCCTAAAAGCAATAACCTAGGACAAGAATGGGTAGAAAAATTTAAAATAAAAAACGCAAAAAAAACATGAGAATAATCTAAGGTCTATCATCCAAAAAAATCTAGGATCATAAAGGCAAAAATCATGAGAATAATCTAAGAAAAACATAAAATAAGAAATGTATAAAATGTGAAAATGATCTAAAATAAAAAATGCAAGAAACATGAGAATGATCTAAGACAAAGATGAAGGCTACTAACACGTGCAATGAGCTAAAAGATCCATTGTGATGCACATAGCTCAAATCTTTTAAGACATGCAATTGACCAAAAAAAAACCTGATTGTGACACAAGCAATAAGAAAATGAAAGTTAGTAAGACATGCAATTAGTTAAAATATCTATTATGATTCACGCAACTCAAAGTTGTTAAGATATATAATAGACAAAAAAAACCCGTGATTCACATAATACTAAACCTTAAAAGGCCAACAAGAAAAATCTCGTAATTTATGATTAACCAAAGTAAAAGAAGAACAAGCCTACCGAGCAAAATAACTTAGAAAACCCTATCAATCAAAAGGCGTCCCCTAAACAACCCTCTTGGTAGACCCTCAAATGTCTTGAGAGACTCTCACAGGTAGTCTCCCACAAGACATTCCTCTGATATTAATGCAAACTGCCATCTCCAAAGTCTTCTCTTTGAAAGTTAAAATTAATAGCCAATCTTGAGGTAGACATAAATTCTACCACCTATTAGCCATCATCTCTATAAATAGATAGTGGCCCATTCTTGATAAATAGATAGTGGTTCATTCTCTTCAAATACGACACGGACACCATTTTAATGCTCGATAATTTTTTTTAGTTTTCTACTTCTAACAAATTTAATTTAAATATTAAAAGATTTGTACTGAAAATACCCTATGCTCTTTGATTGTCTTCTTTTTTACATCGTTTAAAAATAAATTTTTAACATGTAAATTTTATTACTATATTCAAACAACAACATATGTATTAGAAAGTCAAGATTTCACAATATCACTCACCATCTTAAATTTTTTTCTAGTGATTTATTATTTATTATTTTATTTAACAATTTGTCAAAAAAAGTTATTACTTTCCCATCATTCTGAAATGATCTCTCACAGTATTACTTTTGTAGCACTTAAAAATTTGAGCTGTTGATGGCACAAGTGGGCATTGTGTGAAATACTCAATAAACCATCTTTCGACACTAAGATTAACGGTTTAGAATCATGATTCTTTTGTCGTTTTCTAAGAACCCAAAATCTTGAAGCACTGATAATATGAGAGAACCCACCATAGCTCCTACCCTTATGGCAATATATGGTAATAACTTTGTCAGACTTATAGCTAACTAGTTAGGCGTGCGTGACGATACCCACACTGCTACCCAAAGGCGAGGTAATTAATTAATATACTGTGTGAGTGCATCCAGAATGAAATTCCACAGGTTAAATAGTTTTTTCTTCTTTTTTTTTTTGCGATTAAGATTTAAGAAATTATATAAATTTTTATATCTTTAATTTTTAAATTATTATATATAATCAATTTGTCTACCTAATTTACACTCAAAGAATAATAATATTGCAAGAATTATCCAATAAAATAATTTGTACTCTAAATGGAAAAATTTATTTATGGAAATTATTTCAAGTCCTCTTTGAGTCTTTGGTAATATATGTTGATTAACAACTGAGAATTCCCCATATGTAATATTCGTTCACAAGTTGACAAACTCTGGTCTACCACTATATTCGTCTCTAGAACTCTACCCCCTTCAAAGATTATTAATTAGTGCTTGTAGAGTTATGTTATATAAATACAACATGGTCATTATTTTTTGTGTGTTAAATTAATTTTATTTCAAAGTAACGAATGATGCCATTAGGAGGTGATATGACTTTGCAAATGTCAAAATCACATCATAAGCAAGTAGTTATGCTTGGTGATCTAACTCTCTTAGTTAATAAGGAAAAATACCAGTCACACTAACCAAAAGGAAGGCATGGGTTACATCATACCTGCTTAATTTTCTTCAATTATTATGAGAAACAGAGATAAGGGAGATCGATCATCATTCATGGGTTTATAAAATATATAGGTTGACATGAGTGTTTGAGGCCCTACTTTACTTAATTGTAGCTGATTAACACTACAAGAGATTTAATTTTTTCCGGCGGTTAAGAAACCGCTGGAAAAAGTAAAAAAACCGCCGGTAAAAATTTTACCGGCGATTTTTTTGTCTGCCGGAAATACCTCCGTCGGAAAATTTTCCCGACGGTTTTGAACCGCCGGCAAAAAAAAATTACCGGCGATTTTGATTTACCGCCGGTAAAAATAAGAATTCCCGGCGGTTTTAATATACCGCCCGAAAAAAAAAATTACCAGCGGTTTTAAAACCGCCGGTAAAAACAGAATTTCCGGCGGTTTTAAAACCGCCGGTAAAAAAAATTCCCAGCGGTTTTAAAACCGCCGGTAAAAACAACTGGTAAAACAATTACCAGCGGTTTTAGAACCGCCGGCAAAGGTGTTCCAGCCACCCAAAAATTTTACAAAAAAAATTTTTGTAATCAAATGCAACCCGTATGCCTGTAATCAAATGCAATCAAAACCTGTATAACAAAAAATCACCAACAATTTTAAAAAATTCACCCACTACACAATAAGTACAACAATTGTATATAATAGATCTATTTAAAATACTATTACAATTTTAAAAAATTCACCCACTACACAATAAGTACAACAATTGTATATAATAGATCTATTTAAAATACTATTACAATTTTAAAAGATCAATCTTGTCTCGTCTCATTACACAATACCATTTTTGCACCTACAAATCAAACCTAAACTAAAACATGTCCAAGTAACCTCAGAGAACCCTTGATTACACCACCATGCTGCTCCAACCAAAATTGCATATCATATTTTTTCGATCTGCATTGAAAAATAATAGATCTATAAGTATGAAATTGCATAAAACATATTCAAAATTGCATAACTATATACAAAAACACTTACATCTGAAACCCTCCATGGTATTGTAGTTTTACTATTATTAGCATCCCTCAAGACACGCATCCCAGAAAATTGTCGAGGCAATGGATATAAAGGCTTCAGGACTTTCTGAATACTAATTTCAACAAATTCACTACCTAACTCTACTCCCCCTACAGACTTGGTCGGATCAATGGACACAATGATTGCCTCAGCAACAATGTGGCGAGGTATTCGTCCATTCATCAAGTGAACAAATTCATTAATCTGTCATATTAGATAGCAGGCTCAATTTTCAATTTTCTAACTAAAAATGAAAACTAAGTACTAAAACAAAAATCTAAAAACAGTAAATTACACTATAACAGTAAATTACACTATTGAGTAAGTAATTAAAAATGTACATTAAATAATCTAAGCAAAAATTAACAGGATCATCTAGTGAATTAAAGTTTGTAGTTGCTAATAAACATATCAATTTGTTTCTTCTTAACAAGGCTGCAAGCTAAAGTGCTACCAACTGTAGATTTATTTGGATTATTACATGTTTATCTACTGTGGTATGCTCGGAAAGAAAGAAACAAAAGAACATTTAAATGGGAGTGTTGAAGCTAAAGCTGATAACACTCAACTAAGTTGCAAACAATCAACTATTTTAGAACCATATTTTATAAAATCTAGCTATGGCGAACTGGTGATAAAAAAATGGGCCCTAATTAACAACAGTCCAAAAGTAGATTAGGCAGCCCAATTATAAGTTGTTTGGGCATTAGCTTTTATGCCTTTCTATGTTTTGACATAAATTAGTACACCAACATGACTGCAGTGGCATTGTTTAAAGTCACAGGCATGCACATATGGATGATAACATCACAGAAAATTCTTTTACAGTATTTGAGATCTGACTAGAATGTGTTTTTCATCTTACGATTACACACTTGAATTATCAAGAAGTTAATTAGGTCCAGCATTAATTAATTAAACTTATATATGTCACTCCTCCTGACTCCATAAATATATATAATGCCAATGAATGCTATTTTCATTTTCTTCACATCCATCCAATTTCCTCTTTAAAATGCCGATGAATATGTAACCACTAACTTTTATGTAATTGCCTTATTTGTTAGACTCATTTGGCATATTTATAACAACTTAATAAACAATTAAACAAAACAAAACAAAAGTACATTCACAAAAGTTGTAATCTTCATCGTGTATTAACTATTTGGTAGCGAATTACCTCTAAATGATGATCACATTCCGGTATCGATAATCCAGCGCATTCAGCTTCGGGTGATGGTGTGCTTGCATGTGTGGCAGAAGCACTAGCATATGAGGATGGCTATATTTCAAAATAGTTTAGTTAATATATATAGTAAACATGTAATTTTAAATCACGAAATGCACTAATGAACAACATACCTGTCTCGGTTGTGGTGTATTGTCTGGAGCTGGTGGTACATGTCCCATTGCCTCAAGTATTGCACGAACTTGCATTTGAACTTGATTTTGGATTTGAACTTGAAATTTTTCTTCTAACTCGGCAGTAATTTGCGCACGCATTTGGTCATACTGCTCTTGAGGCACCTGATACTGTTGTCTCTGTTTAACCTTAGTTGGGCATGTTCCAAGTCCTCCCATCCTTACCCTGCCATGCCCATCTTTGCCTAGTATTTGAGTGAAGACATTCTCTAGCGAATCTGTGGTTTGTTCATCTGAGGGTATTTGGGACAACCTTTCATCCATTTGTTCCTAAAGAAACATTTCACAAGTTAGTTACATAAGTCAACAAGTAAAAGAAACAAAATATATCTACAACTTTCAAATTAAAGAAATACATACGATTATATGTGAAGATGTAGAGTCTACTATCTCTCCGCTCTTTTTGGTGTGTGTCTTTTTAAAAAGCTTGATTCTATCTGGCTCTTCTCCACTTTCAATAGTCATCTAAAAACATATATAAGATATGAAATATATTAAATGTTTAAAGTTTAGGCATTACTACTTAAATTATCAATAAATATATATAACTAATATCCATTCTATTTTTACCTGGTGTCTAACTTGAGGATGTGATCGCCTACCGCTGGTGTGACCCATCTTTTGCTTATCTCGATTGGCACGATTTGTCACACTACGCTCTTACTTGTAATATGATATTAGAACTAGGCATAGATAATCCATCTGATATATCTACCCATACATAAATCATACATACCTGCGCTTGCTCACATCCCCAATACTCTACAAGAACCTTCCACTGTTCTGGGTCCACCCCAGGAGGTATTTTTGACAGACGAGCTGCATCTGTCTCATGGCAATCATAATGCCTCTTTAAGGTGGCTTTGTATTCTCTCCACTTCTTGGAAGCATGTTGCAAACAAATTGATCTCCATGTTATAGGTACATCAGTGTTATCCTGCAATGATATCCTTATTAGAGTATAAAAGTTTAGAGTCAGATAATTAAGAATCAGAGACGTTATTTACTCACCAAGACCTCTTGCCAGATGCGCTCCTTGTATGGTTCCATCCCCGGTGATCTCCAATCAGTAAATGTAATGGGAGCAATACTCCTTACCATCACACCTAGTTGGGTTTCCAACTTAGTTGCCATCTTCCCAACTGGTTGTCCTTCAACATCAAATTCAATATGAATCTTTTCCTTTCCCCACTTTGAAATTTGTCTTGATATTCCTCTTCCTTTCTTGGCAGTAGATGACATGGAGCTTGTACCTGCTAAAACATAATAACACAATAAATTCAAATTGAATTAGGAAAGAATAATAATTTATTATTGTTTATATAAATTTTTGACATTTACCTTGCTGACTATGTGAGTTTTGAGGGTTGGATTGTGAGTGGATCAAGTCATCTTCAAGATGACGGAGATGTGGCGGGACTGGGTTTGGGATTGGATGATGGGATGGAACTGATTGTGATTCATTGTGGTGTGAATCTGTACTATGTGACATGGATCCAACTGGCCAACGAGTCTGCCTCTTAGGTGCCATCAGTGTAATTGCCTATCAATGTAAAAGTTATATTAATACAAAACAAATAAGATATATTAACATAAGATATAAGAGTTAAAAAAGGATTTAATAATTTTATATGAACAATAAAATTACCGTGTCATAACTAAATATATTATAAGATTAATAATAATCACTGACACAAAACGTTAAGCATGAGATACAATATTATGATGTAAGAAACAAATTAAGCATTGATCCCATCCACCTAACCCAGTACCTAATACATGCATTTTTTATTAGGGTTTCTCCTTCTTCTTCTTCTTCTTATTTAATTGTGTAATTAAATTAATGAAATCAAATCAAATTGTAATCATAATGATTAAACTTGAAAATTAACATTCAGAATGAAGCAGCCAATAGCTGAATGAACCCACTCTGTAACAAAGCGAAGTACATCAAAGGTCTCACTTTGAAAGGGTTGGAGACAGCTTATTTTCGTAGGCAACAACATTTCATCTTGCTTTTTATTTTTTTTTTCAGCAAAGAGGTTGATTACACGTCTGTGAATAAAGTAACAAAATATATAAAATTAAAAAAAAAAAGGCATCTTAAGAGTATACAACGGACTCACGCAACCTTGGTTTCACATTCTACTGTTCAACTCGGATCGTGTAAACTAGTACTAACACGTTGCACAAATAGGGACACTTTCTTTTGTGAATGCCAGATATTGACGAGTGTGCAAAGGATAGCCACATAAGAAGTCCACACTGTGCCCCAAATTGGTGTTCAAGTTGTATGATGTTATACTAAACACTCTTTGATATTTTGCTTGCATGCTTTTACTTGTGATGGGGACTGGAAGAAGGGGAACCAAAAAGGCTCACGAAATTCTAGAATCAGAGGTTGCCCATGAACTGCCAGTTAGTTGGTGCTCAACTTTATTTCAAAGAGGTTTTGAATTTTAAGAAATTGGATAGGATTAAGGAAATAGCAACCCACAAAAATAAACTGTCGATTTTGTTCGCTTGGGGAAAGAAAAGAGGAGAAGAAGAATTCTAAATCAAGGACATTTGACTCACCTTGCATAGAGAGTAACAGATGGGATTTGAACTTTAGTATTTAAGCGTACCTTTTGTAATAAGCTCCTATTGTGTGCAGCCTATTTCAATCTAGATAAATATACCTTTTGTAATAACATGCACTGCAAAAATTGGCTCAAATCTGAAGCCTCTAATCATGAAATCAGAAGTACTCCAATAGTTTCACATGCTTCAGCCAATGCACATCAAAGCTAAAGATCCTCCGTGGTAGTAAAAACTTCAATTGTCAGATATCAAAAAAAGAAGCTTAAAAAACTGAATATTATGAAATTAGAAGTTTCATGCCAGTAACGGACGGTACAGGGCAGAAGCTATCTACTACTCCTAATAAAACTGTCATGTTTTTTCCATTGAAATCCAGCAAAGGTAAAGTAAGCAGCGGCAGCTTCGATTTCACTAGAAATGATTAAATCACTTTAGATACGCGATTTCCAGATAACAAACACCGACACGAGTCAACAGCCACCGAAACCAAAAACGGATGCCAAAATCCCCTTACTTTCGCACTTAGAAAGCAAAGAAAAATCTAAAATGCTTGAAGATACCGACACCGACAGCAGGTAAATCTACAGGGACAGAGAGAGAGAGAGAGAGAGAGAGAGAGCAAACTGGAAACTGGAAAACAAAAACAGTAAATCGAGTGAAGACTCTTTGAATCGACTTACCACGATCAATGCAGCTTCTAGGCACGGCGATAAACAGAAGCAGAAGTTCCAATTTAGACTGAGAAGGCCCGAGACACTCTCCTCACAGATACGAAAGATCTACTCAGACATCGCTGCTGGTTAGTTCGATCTTCTTCCAGAGTCCTAGAGAGCGAAATAGACGGAATGCGTCACAGCAGAGAGGCGAGGACGCGGAGGCGGGGGCAGAGGCAGCGGAGCGGAGGCGATTGCGATGGCGGTGGCGGTGGTTCCAGGCCTAGAAAACATTCGGCGTTAGGTGCCACTTAAAAGGCAAGGAGTTGTAAAGCTTGAGGCGAACCTTTTTGGAGGGCCAAGGCGAGAGCGATTGAGGGCGAGCGAGACCGAGACGAAGAGGGCGAGAGCGAGCAGCGAGGGCGAAGGCGAGCACCGATGGCGAGGGAGGCAGCGGCGAGAGCGAGGTCGAGTGAGCGAGCAAGAGAGGGTCTAGGGTTTGCAGGGGGGTTTGGAAGAGAAGGCTAGGGGATGAGAGGCAGATTTGGGCGGGGGCACGAGAAGGAGGGGGTAAATATTAAATAATATCCCGGGCGGTTTATAAACCGCCGGGGATGGGCCAACATCACCAGCGGTTCATAAAACCGCTGGGGATGTGTATCAATAACCGGCGGTTTTTTAAAACCGCCGGGGATGTGTATAGAATAACCGGCGGTTTTAAAAAACCGTCGGTTATGTGTATAGAATAACCGGCGGTTGAAGATTGTGTTAAATCCCCGGCAGTTTTTTAAACCGCCGGGAATTTTGGTGTATTCCCGACAATTCTTTAAACCGCCGGGAAAACTTCGCCGGCAATACCCCCTTTCCTGTAGTGTAATGTTAATTAGTATATATATGGACCAACTGTTTCCTCTTTTGAATAACTACTCTAGTAGTCTTATATTATACCTCAAAAACAATGGATACAAAAATTCAACCATGCTTAAGAAAAAAATTCTTAATTTTTTTTAGATATACTCATATTTTTAAGTCTATATTGATTGATTTATGAATGATATTTTTTTTTTATTTCTGAAGGTTTTCTTTAATTTTTGTACCAGTCAATATATATTTTCATATTATTTTATTTTTCAAGTTTGAATATTAATCATAAGATATCTGTACCACATAACGACATGACTTATATTTTTGGAGATAAATTATTAGTTAGGTAAAGAAAAGAAGGGGGGGGGGGAAAGGCATAATCATCATTTACATTTTAAGATGATATTTGTACATTTAAATTGAAATTGTTGCTTACATTTATGCACTCATGAGATAAGAGGAAAATAAATAAAAGAACAGAAAGAAGAGTGTGGAGTTCACTGCCTAAGGAGTGAGTTGAGTTTGCACTAAAATCATTTGGACCATCCCCCATACCCATACCGACACCGACAGTTTTGGTCTAAAGACATATAATTGGGGAGATTATTTTTGGTTTTTACCATATTATGACATAAGTATGGGCCAAAATTAACAAGTGAATTCATATACGATACAACTATTGTTTCTTTTTCAATATACACATCTCATCATTTATTTTGTTAGAGATTTAAAGGTGGCTAGAATTATACCCACCTTTAAAAAACAATAATACAATTTATTTTTAAAGAGTAGGTGTGATCAAACATTAAAAACATTACAGATATTTCATGTTTTAGAGCCTTATTCTATGCTATCTACAACTTAAGAGTAAAAAAAAAAAATACAATAAATATGTATATCAATTGTTGAGATAAACCAAAAAAAAAAATATAAGTCATTGGTAGTATTAAATTAGAAATTATTTATTAAGTTTTTAAGTAGTATAAAAGCCTGACTTGACTTCACACATCAAATTTAGGTATTGAACCTCTGCAATGCGGCACAGTGAATTGATCCAAATTTATTTAACTGTTTTTAATTTATACCCAAAAAAAAAAGAAAAATAAATAAACCTCGTTGAGCTGGTCATGGAAGAAGACTCTAAAGAGATGCGGATGCCAAAGAAGATTGCTTGGATTTCCCGCCAGAGGCGCCGCCGTGGACCCACTGCCCGGCCTACCGTTTTCCCGCCACCCGGTCGATGACAAAAGCCTGCGAGGCACGCGTTAATATCTGCACACATGTGCCGTCCTCCGTTGACTGCCTTCAATGAATGATGGCGCCGTTACGCCTTACACGTATGCCTTCACCTAACCTACCCCAAATAGAGGGAGAGTGAGAGAAGGGGGGAGGGGGTTTAAATTCTTTTATTTTTAAATTTAAACTCGAAGATGAACTTAAATAAATTTGTCAAAATACAAAATCTTACTGAATTTATGGTTTCAGTGAGCAGATTTCTGTTGTGTTATATTATTAAGTATTTTAAAGAAAAATATGTCAACTTTCTTATCATATGAATGATATGTATGTATGTATGTATGCATAAATTTTCAGGGGCCTAATCTTCACGTGTGCGTCACGCTGCAGGGCATGGCATCATTAGATTCATCACTCCAGACGGAGACTGCCCCAAAAGTATTAGTCGTTTCCAGTATTCGCTAATAATAATATGATGCTGCATTAACAACTATGTACCAGAATTATCTAGCGGGGTCTCGTCTCTTGCAGTCTTTTAGCTAATAGCTGGAATGTCACACAAGTCATCCCTATGAAGAAACATCTTTACATGAAAAAAAAAAAAAAAAAAAGATAAAAAACCCCGTCCAATCATTTCGGACCTATTTGGCTACCCGTTTTAAATGGCAGCTTTTAAGCTTGTCTAACTTTTAAGTTTAATAGCATTAAAACTAATAACATATTTAAATAAATATATTTTTAAATTATTAATTAATAATTATACGTTTCATTTAAAAAAATTAATAACTTATCAAAATTTAATAAAAAGATAAAAATAGATATATTATTAAATAATACAAAAAAATACATAAAATAGTAATTTTTTTAAAAAATAAATTATAAATTAATGTGATAAATTTTATTATTCATAAATTATATATAATTATTAAAAAATATACTAATAATATTTTATTAAAATCAATATATATTATGTGTTATATATGTTATATATAAACTCAATATATATTATTATGTGTTATATATATATATATACACATATATACAATGAAGAAGATGGCGAGCAATAGAAAAGGAGATGGGCGACAGCACAGGTAGGGACAAAGACAACGATCAGGGGCAAAGCTAAGATTTTGATTCAGTAGGGACAAACTTAAATATAAAATATATAATTTCAAAAATAAGACAATAATGATAATATTAAAATATAAAAATATTTTATAATTGTTTCCTACGACTTTTTATACTTTGATAGTCATATAATAACTTCATTATCATTTTTATTAAATACATCATTTTCAACATACATAGCTAAGCTATCATTCATCCATTAGTTTTCAATCTTATTATGTAATCAATTTTTCACAATATTCATTGCAGAAAATATTCTTTTAACCGTAGCAATAGCAACCGAAAGAAAAAAAAATCAGGTAGATATTAGGAAATAAAGCAAGAAATTGAATAAATTTATAAATGAAATGAATTAGGACTTAAAAATTAGTGGTTTTGGACCATTTGACTTATTTAAGCTAAGCTTTAATACAATAATTTTGAATTGATCTTGAGAGTTGGACTTGATTAAAAATAATATAAAATCTAAAAAAAATAATTAAGATCTAGCCTAGTGGGGGCAATTTCCCCCAATTGCCCCCACAGGGGGCTCACTTGGCCCCTCCACTAATGGCGATGGCGAGAGGAGGTGAAATAGACAACAAGAGATGCAACGATGCTAGGCGGCTTGCGACGACAAATCTAGAAACAAAGACAGCAATGGAGCGACCAAGGAAAAGACCCACCAATAAGAGGCAGCTTGTGGTGGTTGCGTTGAGTGATGGTAGATGCAAAGGGAAGATGGGAGAAAGATAGCAGAGACAAGCAGTATAAATATTGAAAATGTTAGAAGCTAAAATAGTAAATGACTCGGTCAACTCAATAAATTGGTGATAGCGTTTTTGCAAAAACTAGGGGTAGAAGCTTTTTCCAAACACCGTTGTATTAGTATTTAAGCTACATAACTTTTAAGTTATTTAGTGTTGTTACACACTATGAAAAAATGCTAGATAGCTTATAAGCTACATAACTAGCTTATAAGTGGTCAAAATTAGCCAAACAGGCCCTCAATCACGGCCGTTGGTCCGAGAGGTTTAAGGCTATAATAATCGGTGTTGTGGTGAAAAACAGCCAACAGGTGACTTAGCAGCCATCGGAGGAAGGGCCGAATTCAATTGCGCTTACAGTTGCAGAGGCGCGAGAGCTGGGGAGCCTTTGGTAAGGCCCAATTTTCAACAACTCAATTCGGTTTTCTTTAGCCTTGCTAGAAAGCCAGTGGCGCCTTTGGTAGGTTTGATGCCCAATTTCCAAATGGAATGAGCAAGCATTGTATTAGGCTCAATTACGAACCAGCAGTAACAGCCAAGGTTATTGACCTCCACAAGTGCAAATATATAGCTTGACGGACACAAAATAGGCTACGCTTCGATCTTCATCCAATTGAATTCCTCCATGTTGATATATTATGTAAATAAAGTCCATGAGGATAGTGCAAACCCTTCAATTGTGAACAAATTTTGGAGTAACCCAATCTATCCACAATTGCTTGAATCTTTTGGGTGTCAACAAAACCTCGTTCTGAAGTGGACTATGAATCCTAATGAGACAACTCGTCTGTAAATAACGTAACACTTTCTAAAGTTGGCATAAATGCTCTCTTCTGTAAGAGTGGAACACACTCGTATAAAATGTTCTAGATGGTGTTCTCTAGCCCTACTAGATGAGTAGGATGTTGTCAAAATAAACTACAAGGAAACATCCAATAGAAGGTCTAAATGCTCAAGTTATATGAAGTTACTAGTTGTCCTGAACAGGCCAAGAGGCATGACTAATCATTCAAATATATATATATATATATATATATATATTTGTCTTAAAGGCAATCTTCCACTCGTTGCTTAGGCAAGTCTTAGTTTGATGGTAACCACTCCACGAATCTAAATTAAAAAGGATCATTACTTGGGCAAATCACAGTTTGATGGTAACCACCTTCAGATCGTTATATTTGAGCTAGGGTTTCTTAGGAATAAACTGGAAAAGAGAGAATTCGACCACAAAGAATCAGGACAGAGAGAAAACAAAGAGAATTGAGATAGAACAGAGGAAGTCGAGAGAGATATCAAAAAGAAATCAGAGAGAAATTGGGAGAGAATTGAAGAGAGATGAATTCTGATATCATCAATACCTCTATCCTCTAAGATTTAGCCTCTTTATAGACATGTCTACTTTCAGTTACAATAACAACTGAAAGGTACAACAGATATAATACAACAAAGTACAACTTACTACAATACATGTAATATACAATTATTACTAGTCATTGGGGTCAAGACAACCACTCTACAAATCTAACTTAAAAAGGATCATGGCATCTAGCGACAACTTGACCCTGGCCCAAACAAAAGCATGCTCGACTTCTGGTTCAAAGAGGTCACCCCACAACTTGACCCTTTGGATGCAGTTTTAGAAGGGTTGCCGTAGCTGTCCCAATTAGCTGCAGACTCAAACTCCTCAAGATAAAGGTTCACTAAAGAAGCAGGCTAAGTGAACTCGCTACCTGCAGGGACATCACCACCAACCAGGAAGAGAAAATACAACCCATGCCAAGATCAAGGGAGGCATTCCTGATACAAGTATGTTCTTTTGAATCCTCTTTTCCATATTGACCTTCTAATCTTGGGTCATTTCCAAGCCAGTTGCCAACCCCCACCAAACCAATGCCCAAGCTGATAACTGGTTCCCCAGCATTTCCCTCACGTAGGACCTCGTGTGTACATGACTTCCATGGACACAGACGGGGATCATGTCTATCTCGAACTCATAGTCTGCCGTGAAATTTACTTTACGAACTCTACAAATTGTCATCACAGTCAGTAGCAACAGCGTCAGACGTGTAATCCTCCCCCTCTATGGCAAGCTTCTCCTCATCATACTACATTTTTGGGTCACTGCAATGCTTCAACAAGATGCAAAACTGAGGGAACTCTGCCAGGTGACTGGTCAAGCTAACCCAGGGTGCAGCTTCTTGAGGCCCATATTACCCTTATTTGCTCACTATCAGCAGTTGGTTCCCGGTCACTGGTAAGCATACTGGCTAGGCACGAGATGTATTCTTATATAGACGCTTCACCCCTAACCCTAGACCTGCGACAAGCAACACTAAGGTGATTGATTGGCTCCCAGTAACCAACCCCACATTCTTCATCTTCTCCCTTACTACATGTTGCATCTCAACTGTAACATCTCCATAGAGCCGACACTGCAAGCCCTAATGTCAATGAGGTAATAGCTTCTTTCCAGATTACTCACACACAGGGAAGGAAGAAACAAACATTTCTCACTTGGGATGTTTGCCACACTACTTTTCTGCCTAATGGCCAGCCAGATGGTAAGAAAAGAAAATAATATATGACAAACAATATACACCCTGATGAGGAAAAGAAAAGTATATGTTCAGGCTCTGTAATTCAGAACAACAGATAAAATCACAAATCCATTTGCACCCTGATATATCCAACTCACTCGTCTCTCAAAAACCTGATCAGGCATAACCCTAATTGCCCTGAACTCATGCATGGAGGAGGAGGATAAGAATTGCCCACAAACCATATTCAAGTCTCTGAAATTACAAGCTTAATTAACTGGTGCCATTTATGTCGAAGTACAAAAGTCGGTTCATCATTTAGTTATCAGAGGCGAGTTGCAAAAGTGCATTAGCATACATAAAACTGAAAACTCCAACGGTTCCAATCCCCTAAGGAATTTTATTTTAAGCTACAAACTATGTCATGTTGATCGGCAAAACACATTTAGCGATCATTTCAAAAAGGCAATAACCAAAATTGAAGCATGTCATACCACAGTGAAGCTAATCCTTTAAATAATCTTCCATCTATCTCTGAATGCTAGATACAAGCCTCGCACCGACCCTGTCAAGCCTCTTAACCATGGTAGAGGCCTTCAAATTCCCGTCCTTCCCAAAAGCTTCAACCATTCGCTCCCCAATCTGCATTCCCCTGTTCTCATCATCAGTCAAGGCAACAGCCGTTGGCCCCGCCCCGCTAATGGTGCACCCAAACGCCCCGGCCTCAATGGCCGCCTTCTTCACCGCCTCCATCCCGGGAATCAGAGGCGCTCGCCTCGGCTCCACGATCTTATCCGAGGACAACGCCATTCCCATCCCTTCCAAATCCCCCTGCAGCACTGAGGCCACTAACGCCCCAGCCTGGCTGCAGTTCCACACATGATGCGACATTGTGATCTCCTTTGGTAATGCCGCTCGCATTTTCTTAGTCGGAGCTTCGAATTCCGGACTCACCAGAACGAAGAACAGATCTCTATCGTTTGGGAACTTCAAATGAATCAAATCCAGAGGATCATAACTCCGTATCAGGACGAACCCTCCCATGATCGCCGGCGCCACGTTATCGGCATGGTAACCTGAGACCTTCGACTCCGATTCGAGCCCGGCGAGGACGAGATCTGACACCGAAAGAGGACCGCCAAAAATCTCGTTGACGGCGACGGCGGCTGCGGCGGCACTGGCGGCGCTGGATCCCAGGCCACTTCCCAGAGGCATGCCTTTCTGGAGCGAGAGGGAGAGGCCGACCGATCGGATGTTGAGCATCCTCATGACGGCGATAGCTGCTATTCCTGCGCAGTTGTAGAGGGGGTTTTTGCTGAGTTTCTTGGCCGAGCTGCCGACTCCATGGATGTCGGAGATGGAGACCTCGCCAGGGCGGACGTCCGGGTCGACCCGCAGCGTGACAAAGTCGCCGACGCCGTCGACAGCGCAGCCGAGGAAGTCGAAGCCAGGTCCAAGGTTAGCGACGGTTGCGGGCGCAAAGGACTTGACGGAGGCGAATACGGGCTCGGGTTCGGCAAGTAGTGGGGTAATGGAAGGTACGGAGAGATTGCACCGGAAGGATCCGGGCAGAGACAGCAAAGGGTAGGGTTTAGAGAGGTTTATGGAAGGAGATGGGGGAATGAGCTTGAAAGCAGATTGATGACACGAAATGGCCATTTAGACGTACGGTGGAATAGGGTTAGGGTTTTCGACTCAGAAGTAGCGAAAAGGATTAAGAACACAAAACCTCTGGGCCGGCTCCGACCAGATCTAAAATTTCCCGGCCGATGGTTCTGTAATCCAGATAATGAAGGTGATTGGCTAAACTTCAAAGACTGACTGCTCAAAGATATCACTTGTAAATTGGTTAAAAATGATAAACAAAAGACTGCTATCATCTGGGGGGCAAATCCAAATCTTGAGGAAAGATAGATGAAGAGAAAGCCAAGACAAATGAAATGATTCTCTCTCAACTTTAATTTCACTTGATCCTCTAAAGGTTTTCATTTCACAACTCTCTCAGTAATAGCATCTGAATAAACAAAATTGAGTGAGAAAGAAAATTTGAATACAGAAAAGAAAATCAACAAGAGTTATAACAATTGATGTTATGAGTATTTTCTGCCCTACTCTATAAGGGCTGGGCCCAACTTATTGGGTCGATCCAACTGTCAAAGGAGCTGATAGGGTTCAAGCTGAGACCCTCAAAGCGAGCTCATACATGGCCGAAACTCAGCCTGGAATAATATCATCTGGACGAGCTCCCGGCGACCTCGCTGGTTACCGGCTCAGCCAACCAGCTCGCATGATGAAAAGGCTAAAGTCCTGATGAGTTAACAGGCCAGGAGTCGCCCCCAGCCATGTGGTCCAGGCCCATTTTCTCAGCCCATCTGGCCAGTCCATACCAGTCCCATCTTAGTCCTTTCATAACGACATCATTACCGCTGTGCTTGGATTTTCGTGCGTCCGCCCCAAATCCCATCTTCATTAATGAAGGGTCCTCTCGCCGTTAATGACGAGTCTCGTCCACATTAATGAAGGTTCCATCGGTACCTTCCTGCCGCATGGACATCCTTTGCCGGCATTAGGTATTATGTCTTATCTCCTAGGGCAGACATGCTACATATAAGGAAGAACATCCCTCGATATATATGGGCTAGCTCTGGTAAGAGAGGGTAAGACATTTTTTCCCAATTAAGACATTTTCTCTCTTTTCTCTCTACAGACTCGCTTACTAACTTAAGCTTCGGAGTACCTTGCAGGGACGGAGACGAGGCTCAAGAGATCAAAATCAGACATCTCGTATACATTTTTTGGTTCCATTGCGTCAGGCGGGCCAAAGAATCATAGTCGACCAATTTCGAACGTCGACATTTTGGTGCTAGAAGAAAGGCCCGCTTTGGTCAATACATCAATGCAGAAAACCAGAAACACGAGAGGTTCCGGAGCGACTATCAACCGACCAGTAAATCATCTCGGTCACTTACCGGGAATCCCGCAAGTTGGGGATGCCACGGCGTCCGCCTCCAGGCCCCCTCCGATCGAACCTACCTGTGACATCCCCGGGGAATGCTCCTACCCGCCCGTGACTCCTGCCACTGATGCAGAAATGACGCGAATCTGGCAGCAACGTCAAGAAACTTTAGAGAACACTGTTATACAGCTCGCTGATGCAGTCAAGACTCTAGCACAAGTACAAGCTCAGACAGCGCAAATGCAAGCAACCGCTTCTCGACCCTTAAATGAAAGACCCCTCCCCAGATGAGAAAAACGAGGTCGGAAGGCACCCCCGACGAGCTAGCTCGGTTTGCTTCTCCAACCAGCGCTCTCGGGAGGTGGAAGAGCCGCGCCACCACGATAAAGGGCCAAGGACGCACCTCACCGAGCAGAAGACCGGAGTAAGCCCAGTTCAGAGTGGCCACAAAGACCCCTGTGGAGGAAGTCGCCAGACTGGAAACCGACGGCAAGGGAACCCCTTAGTAAAGATCAGCAGCAGCCATGCCAACCACCACCGTACTCCTGATCACGAACACAGGATACGGCCTACCCCGCGAGATCGCTGCCACTCAGAACGGGACACCGCACCAGAAGAGCAACTCACTACCAGGCGGTCAGCAAATCAAGACCCCATGGTGGGGGAATTGCTTCTAAGAATTCAGCAACTGGAGGCCAGGCATGGAGCGCACAACCTGAGGGGGAGCTGCGAGGAAAGAACCCCATTCTCCCAAGAAATCGAGATGGAGCCCCTACCTCGCTGATTTAAGGTCCTCAGCATTCCTCAGTACAATGGAGATAGTGACTCTTATGATCACCTAGACTCTTTCAACGTTCAGATGGACTTGCAAACGTCCAGTTCATTAGCCAAGTGCCGAGCTTTTCCCACGACACTAGGAGACATACCCCGAGCATGGCTACGAAGGCTTCACCCCCGCAATATTGGCAGCTGGGAAGAATGCCAGAACAAATTTGTGGATCAATATAGGTCGCTTCGAAGGCAGCTCGCCCCAACATGCCACCTCACTACTGTTTTCCAACGATCCAACGAGTCCTTGAAAGATTACATTGAGAGGTTCAGGCGCGAGGTAAACAATGTGGAGAACCCTTCCGACGAAGGAATACTGACCGCCATCTCCGCCGGGCTCCGCAAAGATGGGAAGCTCTATGAGAGCATTTACAAGTCCCCGGTGAGAGACCTTGGCGAATTTTTCGAGCGAGCTGCGAAGGAGGTCTGTTGGGAAGAGGCGTTCGGTTTAAAGAAGCCCAGTGATCAGAGAAAGGGAGAGGGCCTTGCCAGCCAGAACAAAAAGAGGGGTGAAGAAGAATTTCGCAAGGAGGGGCAAGGGCAGGCTCCCGATGATCAGGCTGCTAACAAGGCGAAGTTTACCCAGGGAATCGAACGACCGGCCCGTTAAGGTCGTTACGAAAATTACAATGTCTTGTTTGACTCCCGCGATAGAATATTCGCCACAGAGCGTGACAGAGAAGATTTCGAAAAGCCTAATCCTCTGAGGACTCCCAACAAATATAGAACAAAGAGCAAGTTCTATGCCTATCACAACGAGGTGAGACACACAACATCCGAATGCTGGGCGTAGAAAGACGCGATTGAAGAATTGATCAGGAGAGGCCGGCTACGTGAATATGTGGTGCGTCCCAGGGAGCAGCAATCCAAGCAGCTAGCCCAACAGAGTCCACGCCGAGCTCCCGAGCCGGACCAGGGGCCCGCAGTGAGAACCATCTTCACCATTCACGGAGGGCCTCATATCGTAGGGACCTCCAACAGGTCGCATGAACAGTACGCACGAGAGGCCGGCCACCTTCTGCTCGTCAGGGACAATAGTCGAAGGGAACCTTCCAAAAAGGCCAGAATCGCCTTGGCCGACGTTTCCTTCACCGAGGACGATTCCAGAGACGTGCACGGGCCGCACAACGACGCCCTCGTAGTCCGAGCTCGCATTTGTAACATGGAGGTACGGAGAATCATGCTAGATACTGGTAGCTCGGTGAACGTCATGTACATGGCATGTTTCGACCAGATGGGGCTAAAAATCGACCAGCTGATATCTTCTCCAGAACCGTTGTACGGTTTCACTGGCGACGCTATAACACCAAAAGGGCGTATAAGGCTCCCATTAACGGTTGGAGAATCAGATCTCCAGGCCACAGTGATGGCAGATTTCCTCATCATCGATGGCCCATCCGCGTACAACGTCGTCATGGGGAGGCCTGCCATAAACGACCTCAACCTCATTATCTCGACCAAGAGCCTGGCAGTTAAATTCTCAATGCCAAAGGGCACCAGATGCATAAAGGGCGAGCAGTAATCAGCAAGACGCTGCTACGAAGAAGCATTAAAAATAGGGTTCAAAGCGAAATGGGTAAATATAATCATCGGAGGAGAAGTTTCAACCCCCAGTGGCCGGGAAGTCAACCACGATTTGGATTCACGCGATGTGGACTGCGACTACACCGCTAGCCCGGCCGATGAAGTGGAAAAGGTAGAAATCAGTTATCATGGCACCAAAAGACAGCTCCAGATCGGCAAAGGCCTTTCCCTTGGTATAAAGGCCCAGCTGACCGAATTCCTCAAGGCAAACTTGGATATGTTCACATGGAGTCACGAGGACATGGTGGGAATAGACCCGAGGATAACGCAGCACCGACTTAATGTCAACCCCAATTACAAACCGGTGCGTCAGAAGAGGAGGTCGATGACGACTGAACGGTATGCAGCATTAAAGGAAGAGGTGGATAAGCTCATGGCCAGCGGGCTTATCAAGGAGGCCCAATACCCGACCTGGGTGTCAAACCCGATCCTAGTAAAGAAAAAGAGTGGGAAATGGAGGACTTGCATCGATTTTACGGACTTGAACAAAGCTTGTCCGAAAGATAGCTTCCCTCTACCAAGAATTGATCAGCTCGTTGACGCCATCGCTGGCCACCAGCTCCTGAGTTTCATGGACGCCTATTCAGGATACGACCAAATCCCTATGAACCCTAATGAAGAAGAGCATACCTCCTTTATGACGGATCAGGGGCTATACTGCTACAAGATGATGCCCTTCGGGTTAAAGAATGCGGGAGCTACATATCAACGGCTTGTTAATATGATGTTCGGAGATCTGATTGGAAAAATCATGGAGGTATATGTAGATGACATGCTGGTAAAGTCCAGACAGGCCAATAACCATATCAGCGACCTCACGGAAGCATTCCAAATTCTAGACATGGCCACGGTTCATGAACCGCCGGTTCCGGTTCATGAACCGCCGGTTCCGGTTCAAGAAATCTTTGAACCTGAACCGAACTGCCCAAGGGCGGTTTGGGACGATTCGGTTCCGATTCCGGTTCGTGCCGGTTCGGTCAACGGTTTGGACCGGTTCGGTCAACGGTTCCGGTTCCGGTTCAAATCGAATTTTTTTAATTTTTTTTAAATATTGTTGTATTCAATTTTGGTCCTTGTTCCGTTGTTCGGTTCGGTTTGGTTTCGATTTTTAATTGTTAAATGTAATTGTAAATATAGATATTCTCAACCATATTTTTAATAAAAAACACTACTAAAAATTGAAGAAATATAAGTAATAATTTTATTAAAAATAATTAAAACAACTAAACAAGTATGTAATACAAGTAATTAATTTTTACAAATGTGAAAAATAAAAAATAAAAAATAGAATTAGACTTAATTTCATTAAAAAATAATTACAACAAAAATGTAATACAAGTAATTAATTTTTACAAATGTGAAAAAAAATAAAAAATGGACTTGGATCCTACGCATCTTCATTGGAGTCGGAAGTCGCCGTTGTTGAACCATCATTAACCCATTCGTCAGATGATGATGAATGGATAAGTTCTTCTTTACGTCGCATGTTAGCTCTTTCCCAATCATCGAGGCAAACTTAAGCTTCCAATGATTCTGGAGCCAATCTTGATCTTCTTTCATCCAAAATGTTGCCTCCACTACTGAATGTTTGTTCAACGGCTACAGTTGAAGCTGGAACTGCAAAAAGTTGACTTGCAATAATTGCAAGAGTTGGAAATGTCTCCTTGTGCCTTTTCCACCACTCCAAAATTTCAAAATTTAAACCTGTATCATCACCAAACTCAAAAACTGTGGTTAGATAAGTTTTGAGCTCCAAATGTGAGCTCGATCTAGGTTTTTTCCTCCTTTGATCTAAAAATTTATGACCCCATTTCATTGGTTGGGAGGAAGAGGAATGCGAAGCCATGGATGGAAATGATTCTTCACTACTAGGAGCAATAACATATGCTTCATATAATTGATTGCATAAAGTTCTAACCTTAGAAATTATAATATTCACATCAATTTCTTCATTATTTTCTAATCCTAACAACGAATAATAGTTTGACAAACACTCAATTAAACCATCAAATTTACACCTAGGATCAAATACCATAGTAACAAGAAAAATTTCAGGAATAAATTGATAATAACGTAACCATTTTTCTCTCATTTCTAAAACAGCATGACAAATTTCTTCAACATTAATTCCTTCCATTAATACACCGGCCACATTCATTGCTTCTATTAAAAATTGATGTAAAGTTGGTTTATAAACACTACTAAGTGTATGAGTAGCATCATTAAAAATTCGTAAAATATTCAAAATTGAACTACAAACATTCCACATAGTTGGAAAAATAGGATATTGTGGAATATAATTTGCTGCAAAAGAACACAATAAATCTTTATATTCAAAAGATTGATTAAGTAATTTAAAAGTTGAGTTCCAACGAGTAGGAACATCTTTTGAAAAACGTTTTGGGGTTTGACCATTGGAGGTGCAAAAATGTGCCCATGCTTTTGCAGTTCGAGGGTGTACCCAAATATAAGAAATAACATTTCTAATTGGATCTAAATAAGAATTAAGTGACTTAATACCATCTTGAACACATAAATTTAAAACATGGCATGTACATCTAACATGAAAAAATCTTCTACCAAAATTTGGTTGGCAAATTCTTTTCAATTCATTAATAGAAGCAGTATTAGCCGATGCATTATCAAAAGAAATTGAAAAAATTCTATTAACTAATCTATATTCTTGTAAAATTTGTTGAATTAATCTACAAATATTTTCAGCATTATGACTTTCATCAAAACATCGATACACAAGAATTTTTTTTTGTAAAACATAATTTTCATCAACCCAATGACAAGTAATACCCATATATGAATGAGTTTGCCAATGATCACTCCAAATATCACTACAAATAGAAACATTAATATTATTGTTTTGAAAATATGTTATCAATTCAATTTTTGAGTTTTTAAACAATTTTAACAAATTCCTTTTCAAAGTATTTCTAGGAATTGATTTAAAACTAGGATTAAGAAAGTTTTGACAAAATCGAGTAAAACCTAATTTTTCACCAAAACTAAAAGATAAATGATCAATTGCTACCATTTCAGCTAAACCAGACCTACAATTAGCTTCATTATAATGAAATAATTGAGGAGAGTTTGAAGAGGTAGCAAACCCGGATACTTGTGTTTGATCGCGGCTCAATCCAACCTTGAGCGGGTGCTTTGTTTGCAAATGTCGGGTGAAAGTACCATATCCACCTCCTTGCTTGAATTTGTATACCTAATTACAATAATTACAAGATACATCAAATTTACTATCTCCTTTTAGTGTTTTCTTGAAATGAATATTAAAAATATCAGAAGTAGAAATTTTTTCACCTCCCTTGTAATATCCTGAAATTTGGAGATAAATATTAATTATTAATTATTAATTATTGTGTTTGTGGAGATTATTAAATATTTTTGGCTTAAAAGGGAATATTAAATTATTTGGAGAGTTAAGGGAAAAAAATAATAATTTATATTATTTTGAGGAAATAGGAAATTAAAGGATATTATGAGAATTAAAAATGTGAATTGTGGAAGTGATCAGGAGCCATTTTAAATTTAATAATGTGTTGTATGGGATATGTTTAAAAAAAAAATAAATAATAATAATAGAATAAGGGAAGTGAAGTGGTCGTGCTCAATTCTAAGCATGTGTATATGAAACCTTTGAATGATAAGATATGAAATTATTTGTTAAAGGATTGAGGAGCTAATGGAAGCTTCCAGTGGTCACGCAAGGAGAAAATGGGATTTGAAGAAATTGGAGGTGGAATTCCTATGGCTATTGTAATGGTTATATATACAACGGATACACATATTTGTATATTATATTATTTGTTGTATTGCTTGTTTAAGTTGCATATATATGTGTGTGTATATTTATGTGGTGCTCGTGAGTGGCGTGGAAGCCAAGCTTGAAACAGTAAAGAGAAATCAAAATGGGTGAAGTAGAGGAGAGTGAGAGAGAGATCCGTGAGCGGCTGAGAGATTGAGAGAGGGAGCGGCAGCGGGCCAGCAGGCGCGCGGTGACGCGCGATGGCGGGCGGAGGCGGCAGCGGGCCAGCAGGCGCGCAATGGCGGGTGGAGGCAGCAGCGGAGGCCGGCAGGGGCCGGCGCTGGTGCGCGCAAGCGTGCGCGCCATGGGGGAGAAGAAAGAAGCAGCGGCCGCGGGAAGAAGAAGAGGAAAGAAAGAAGAGAAAGGAAGAAGAAGAAAGGAAGAAGAGGAAGAAGAAGAAGAAGAAGAAGAAGGAAAGGAAGGAAGAAGAGAAGAAAGAGATGCAGGCGCAGACGTTGCAGGGGAGAAGAAGAACAAGAAGGGAGGAGAAGGAATAAAAGAAAAGAAAAGAAAAGAAAAGGAAGGGAAGAAAATAAGGAAAAAAATAATAGAATTTTGGAATTATTTCGGCATGAAAAGTGATCAGGTACGTGGGTAAAAATTTGTAGAAATATATTATGTTTAAATTATAAATTTTTTGCGATTAAAATTAATTAATTTGAGTCTTGATTGTGTTAATTACTAAGAAATGATTTAATTTGTATCGGGAGCTTGAGTGAGGTCGAAATCAGCTGGTTTCAGGCAAGTTCTCAACCCTCATCTCGTATTCCTTAATTTTCGTGAGAAACCCTGTGATTTCTCGTGTTTTATACCCTCCCTTCGTCTGTTTCGGCCCGTTTATTAATTATGAAATTTTGAGCTGTTTGATTCAAATTTAATTCATTAAACTGGCTTCGATGATTTTATTAGCGTGATTTAATTTAAAATAAACATGAGGTTTATTGGGATTTTATTGTGGTGATCTTACGAGGGATTTTAGACAGTTAAATTATTTATATTACACGGTAGATTTATTTAATTAAAGCCGCGATTTCATTTATTGTCAGCGAACGTTTTACTTCGCAGCGGGAGTGCAAGAAAAGCAAGGAACGGCCGTGTAAAGGCAAGCTCCCAACCCTCTCTTCCTGATCTTTAATTCCCGTGAAAGATCTCGTGATTTCCTGTATTTTGTCATCTCCCTTACTTTAATTAAGCACCTAGTCTTGTTTGTTGAATTATTATTCATTTGTTTTAATTTAAATTGAATCCGATGCTTCTATAATTTCATTTGTTGAGTGCTTACGGGGGTTTGTACCGCCCCCATTCCTTTCGGAATGATGTTGAACCCAGTTTGGGGAACTAGGTTCCTAGTTGTGCAGGTTTCATTTACGGTTTTCTCAGATTTATTTATGATTTGGTTAGAGCTATTGAGCAGTGGGGCAGGGGTCGACTGTTTGGTGACGTTGGGGTAACCTATTGTACGGCCCTGAAGTGGACCGTCAAGCGGATACTCTTAGTCACTGACTGTTGACCGGTGCCGGGCACTGCTGACTAGCTCTGCCGGTATGTGATTTACTGTATGAGTAGATGCATTGTATTACTGTTCATGATTTGATATGTACATGGGTACGGGATGCATGTTGGGATATCCATTTATTGAGTGTGCTTGGACACGGACATTCTAGTCTGGTTAGGTTGCATCCAGCGCGAGCATATGCATGGCGTGTGGTTTACTATGTGGGCGGAGCATGGCCTGATGCCTGGATGTATGGGCGTCTTGTATCACGTTGATGCTCACTATGCCATTGCATTTTTATGTGCATTGCATGGCTACTGATAGTTATTAGTTCTCGGACAGGAGTACCGTTCCGATGGAGCCTATGGCTCGGTTGTCGGGAGTACCGACGGGGACGGGCGACGGGAGTACCGGCCGGGATCGCGCGCGCATGCTTGAGGAGATATTTGTTGCCTTTTAGGGCAGCGGCAGGTTGGTATGGGACTTGGGTGCCGTGTGTCTTATGTGGGCCCCAAGGACCGGTATGTGCTTTTATTACGCTCTACTATTGTGTTGTAGCGTCTCATGGCTTGTGTGTACCTGGGGGTTTATTTTGGGGAGAGTTTTCTGGTTACGTTCAGCCTTCACCCTTTCTTTTCCTTACGCTTGCTGAGTCTCTCGACTCACTTTGCTTTCCATCATTCCAGGTAGTGCCAGCGTGGGTCCAAGCAAGAGAGTCAGCGTTTAGCAGCAAAGTCGGTATGGTGTACAGGCAGTCCCGTCAATCCCTGTCAACTCTGATGGTAGAGTAGGATTTCCTCTATCATTTTTACTGTGCCAGATCATTTCTCGAGTCTTTTGTATGTCGGCACAGGAGTTTGTATTCTTTTACTTACCTTATGACCGCTGTGCTAGCGGGGTACCCGTAGTGCATGCATGTGTTTTGTTTCGCTTCCGTTGCTCTCATTTTTGAGTATGCATGCCAGGGTGGTCTTTGTCTCGTGTCTCATTATTTTCCCCTTCCGTAAGTGCTCCCGTTCCGGTTGTCCGGGCGGTTGGGATATCCGAGCGGGGGTCCTTACATCCCTTTTGTTGAGTTTCACTCTCTTGTGTTTGAAAATTTTGAGTTTCAAACTCAACATTTTCAACATTTTCAAAATTTCTACCTTCACTTGCCATTTTTTTGAAAAAAGTATGATAATAAAAAAATATAATAATGATAAAATAATATAGTAAAAAATTGACAAATATAATGAAAATATTAGTAATAATATAATATAGTAACAAGTAATAAATAATTAACAATATAATTGAATAAATTGACAAATAACAAAATGAGAAGATTGAAGAAATTGAAATTTAAATATTAAATGAGAGACAAAATAAATTGAATAATAGCTTGAGACTTGAGAGAGAGAGAGAGAGAGAAAGTGTGAAAAATGAGTGGGGGAGGGAGGGGTATATATAGATAGGAATCATAGGATTAGAAAAAAAAAATTGGGCTGCTGCCCGTTGGCAGCAGCCAACGGTCCAATTTTGGACTGTTACGGGGGGAAGGGGGGGGCGGTTCCGCGGAACCGGCGGTTCCGGTTCCGCGAAATCGGCGGTTCCGCGAAATCGGCGGTTCCGATTCTGCGGAACCAGCGGTTCCGGTTCCGCGGAACCTCGAACCGGAACTGGACTGAATTTCGCCGGTTCAGTCCGGTTCCGGTTCCGGCTCGGCCGGTTCCAGGTCCGGTTCCGGTTCGAACCGCCGGTCCGGTTCAATTTTGGCCATGTCTACCAAATTCTAAGGAAGTACCGGATGAAGTTAAATCCACTCAAATGCTCATTTGGCGTGGCTTCCAGGAAATTCCTGGGATTCATAGTCAATGAGAGAGGGATCGAGGCCAACCCCGAAAAAATTCGAGCTTTGCTGGACATGCGGTCACCTACTAAAACTAAGGAAGTCCAAAGCCTTAATGGACAAATTGCAGCCCTTAGCCGGTTCATCTCCAAGTCATCCGACAAGTCCATCCCATTCTTTAACATCTTGAAGTAGGCGAGAAGCTTCGAATGGACAGAGGAGTGTGAAAGTGCTTTCCAGCAACTAAAAGAATACTTGGGACGGACTCCCCTTATGTCTAGACCAAAAGAAGGAGAGGAACTAATTCTCTATCTGAGAGTATCTGAATACGCAGTCAGGGCCGCACTTATACGAGAAAAAGACCGGGTGCAATACCCAGTCTATTACGTCAGCCACAGGCTCCTCGATGCCGAAACAAGGTACTCCCCTATGGAGAAGCTCGCTTTCTCTCTGGTTGTTGCGTCCAGAAAACTACTCCCTTATTTCCAAGCTCATCCAATCGGCGTATTAACCAAACATCCACTAAAGCAAATCCTGCAGAAACCCGACTCATCTGACCGCTTGCTCAAATGGGCTATTGAACTCGCCCAATTCAGCATTGAATACAAGCCCAGAACGGCCATAAAAGGGTAAGGGCTGGCTGACTTCGTCACGGAATTCACGGGACCAATGGAAGAGCCCCCTCCTTCATTCTCTCCCATCTGGGAACTGTTTGTTGATGGTTCTTCCAACGAGCACGGGTCCGGGGCTGGCGTCCTCCGGATAAGCCCAGAAGGACACAAGGTACCTTATGCACTAAGGTTCGGCTTCAAGGCCACCAACAATGAAGCAGAATATGAGGCACTTCTGGCCAGTCTGCGCTTAGCAAAAGAGGTCAAGGCAGACCGACTGAAAATTTTCAGTGATTCTCAGCTCGTGGTTCACCAGGTACGAGGAGAATATCAGGCAAAGGGTCAGAAGATGTCAGCATACCTCCTCAAAGTCCAAGGGCTCCTTCACTCCTTCGAAGAGTACGACATGAATCAAGTCCCGCCGAATCAAAACTCTCATGCTGATGCGTTAGCTCGTCTGGCATCAGTCGATGATGCAAACTCGTTGAAGGCAATCCCAATAGAATTCCTAGCAGCGCCAAGCACGGAGGATAAAAATGAGATTTTACGGATAGAGCCAAGGCCAGGTTCATGGATGCAGCCGATCGTGAACTACTTACAAGACAAAAGGCTGCCGACCAATAAGCTGGAGGCAAGACGCACTCGAGCTCGCGCGGCCCGATACTGTATTTTTGATGATGTGCTGTACAAGCGAGGATTCTCGGCCACATTACTCAGGTGTATTAACGAGCCTGACTTCCAAGTGGTCCTCACTGAAATTCACGCTGGACATTGTGGCAATCACGCTGGGGGAGTATCCTTAGCTCAGAAGGCATTTCGCCAGGGCTTTTACTGGCCCACCATGAAGCAAGATGCTACAGACTTGGTGAGAAGATGCGACGCATGCCAAAAATTTGCCAAAGTACCACGAGTTCCCCCCGCCTACCTACAACAAATGAGTAGTCCTTGGCCATTTGCCATGTGGGGGATCGACCTGATCGGGCCACTCCCAACAGCTCGCGGTGGCTGTAAGCATGCTATTGTAACCGTGGACTACTTCACCAAATGGGTAGAAGCGAAGGAGCTCGCACAAATATCCGCTGCAAAGGCAGAAGGTTTTGTATGGAACCACATCATTTGCAGGTTTGGAGTCCCTCAGCAAATCATCACCGACAACGGAACGCAATTTACTAGCGAGCAATTTGTCCAATTTTGTGAATCACTAGGGATCAAGAAAAGCTTCACAACCGTAGACCATCCACAAGCCAATGGCCAGGTTGAAGCCGTCAACAAGATAATCAAGCAGATATTGAAAACAAGGTTGGAGGCCAGCAAAGGAGCCTGGGCAGACGAACTATAGACTGTGCTCTGGGCCTACCGAACTACTGCTCGTTCGACCACGGGAGAAACCCCATTTTCCATGATCTATGGATCTGAAGCAATGATCCCCGTGGAAAACGAAGTAATAAGTCAGCGGATGGCTACTTTCGACCCAGAGAACAACGACCAGTTACTTACCTCACATCTCGACCTGCTTGAAGAAGCGAGAGATACAGCTCAATTAAGAATTGCGACTTACCAACAACGTGTGGCGAGATACTACAATTGGCGAGTCCGAGTCTGACAGTTCAGTAAAGGAGACCTTGTGCTGCGCCTTATCCTCCCCGGAGCCCGCAAAAGTAGTGAAGGGACTTTAGGCCCAAATTGGGAGGGTCCATACACGATAAAGGAAAACCTTGGCAACAGGGCATATCATCTAGCAAATCAGGACGGGGCAATTCTTCCGCGGGCATGGAACGCAGAGCATCTGAGATAATATTTCCGATAAGAAAGCACTTTTCCCTTTCTCGTGTATCTCTACTTACTGGACAAATGCTTCACTTTTATTAAAGTGCCACTTTATATGAATATTTCGCTTCGTGTATGGGCGATGAACCTTTCATACTTGAATCCTATTTCACGACTGTGCTTCGGTAGTAAGGAATAAGAAACAAAAGACTTTCAGGGTAAGAAGGCTATGGTCTGCGAGCTGGGGCCCATTTAACTTAGCTTTTATGCTATGGTTTGCGGCTTACCTGAGCAGTCATCTTAGTTTTTCCCCTAGATCGTGGTTGACAAATTTAAAATCATTCATCTTGACCCTAGTGGCATGGTTTGATAATAAGTCACCACGCAATAAGGCTATGGCCTGCGAGCTGAGGCCCATTCAACTTAGTTTTCATGCTATGGTTTGCGGCTTACCTGAGCAGTCATCTTAGTTTTTTTCCCTAGATCGTGGTTGACAAATTTAAAATCATTCATCTTGACCCTAGTGGCATGGTTTAATAATAAGTCACCACGCAATAAGGCTATGGCCAGCGAGCTGGGGCCCATTTAACTTAGCTTTCATGCTATGGTCTGCGGTTTACCTGAGCATCAATCTTAGCTTCTCCCCTAGACCCATTGGGTATACGGCTCGAACTAACGATGCCTTACCTAACATATTGCCTAAAGTTGTTTAGCTTTAGGGTCCGTCATTATCGATCTAAGGGGGTTATCACGTTGTTTGGATTCAAGCACATCCTTATGTTCGACCTTTAGTCTGCAGTAAAGAATAAAGAATAGAGAAACGAGAAATTCAAGCAATGAGGAAACTTTATTATTTTAGGAGCCCGAGTACAAGATTGAAGAAAAAAAGAAACGAAAATCTAAGGGCCTAAAGGGTTCGAGGTCGGGGCTACCGCATCATGAGGACTTGGATCGGCGGCGTCTTCGGCAGATAGATCGACCACGACCTGGAAAGGTTCGGGCTCAGGGACTGCAATTTGGGAGGTTGCGGCTTCGGCGGCATATTTCTTCACCGCCTCTATCGCTTCCTCGCCAAAGCAAGAGACGTCGAGATCCGGGTGCGCTTTCCACAAAGTGAAAAGAAACGCACTGCAGATATCGGACTCAACCTCCTCGCGCTCCTTGGAGACCCGAACCTCGACGTCGACCTTCAGTTGCTTGATCTCTTCCTCCGCCGCCTCGGCCCGTCGAAGAGCCCTGTCCAAGTCACCCCGCGTCGCGACTAGCTCCGCTTCGGCCTTATTCAGCTTCGAAGTCGCCTAAGATAAGGTCGATTCATGCATCCTTTTCTCACGGTCCAGCTCGTCTTCGACCTCCTTCTTGGCCCTCTCGGCGTCTCACGCCCGATCCTCCAGGCCCTCGACCTTGTTCCGATGCTTCTTAGACTCATCGGTCACAAAGGTCAGATTTTCTTCCAGTCTCTTTTTCTCCTTCTTCAGCGCCTCCATGGCGATCTCAAGCTTCTCTCGTTCCCTCGAGAAGCGAGCTCTCTCCTCCTTCTGCTTGAAGACGCCCAGGGAAGCCTACAAAGTTTGGAGGTCAGCACGTTCAAAAAAAAAAAATTCAATGAGAGAGCAAGTCCCTTACCAAAAGGCAGTGGCACGCGACATAGTCATCGAGTGCGTCGCCGGACACCTCCCTCCTATCCAAATTCCTGGCGTATTTGCCAAGAACATTGTTCAGATTGTCCAGGAGGGGGCGAAGTATGTCCCGCTGGCCGTAACCATAGAGGCGCTCGGCACAGCAGCAGCGTCTGTCTTCTTCCTCTTATCGGCCCGAGACTGCTGAGCGACCTGCGAGGCCGACGGAGCTTTCCTCTTTCCACTCGGAACCTCCTCGCGGACCACTTGTTTTCCGCGATTCGCCGCCACCACATCAGCCCCAGACCGCAAGGAGGTGCCAGCGGGAGCCGGTTCCAAGGAGCCCACCGCCGTTGATGCGGGATTGGGGCCGAGCAAGTTCGTGAGGTCGCGGCTCACACCTTCCGCATCATTTAAGAGTACCCGCTGCTTGAGCCTTTGCTGGAGAATAGCCTGAGGTATGCTCGAGATCGCAGAAGCTCCGGGGCGCTAGAGTTGAAGCTTCATCACTCCCGACAATGGTGGCAGGGCTGCAACAGTGACTTCTCCGCGAATTCGGTCTTCTCCAACCGGATCCACCCCGAGATCGGCAATGTCCAAAGCCGACCCTATCTCCCTTTGGCCCCGGATCCCTATGTCTTCCTTCCTGATTTCTTTAAATTCTAGAGGAGGAGCGAGCTGATAATCTCTGAGTAGGCAATCGGTGAACTCACAGTCGTCCTCGTCAGTCTTTACCTTAGAAGCCCTTTTTAGTCTGGCTGCCTCAGAGGTGGTCAATTCGGGTTTCCCACTAGTAACATCTGCAAAATCAAGACATAAGAAGATTCGTAAGCACAGAGTATACAAACGGTTCACGGTCATAGGGACGGGTTGAAAGACCACTCACTCGGCATAAGGACAAAGCTAAGGTTGTTAAGGTCGTGAAGGGAACAACAAGAAATATAGAACCAATGGGACTTATAATCCCCTATATTAGACCTACCCTTTGCCTTCCCTTGTGGTAAGAGTCTCTTATAGTTAGACGAACGAGCTGCCATGTAGTATAGCCCGTCCTTGGTACTCTTGAAAGAGTAAAGGTACCTAAGGATTTTGGGAGTAGGGAAGGAGAGCTCGTTTTTTCTAAAAAGTAAGGCCAAGGAAGTTATTTGGGCGTAGGAGTTAGGGGTCAGCTGAAAGGGGGCAAACTTCAAATCGTTTAGAATGGCGACGAGGTAAGAATGGAGTAGAAACCTAAGGCCAAATTTTAAGTGCTGAGGGCTAACGGCCACGTATCCTACGGGAGGGAAAGCTGTGTGGTCACCAGGCAAAGGCACCATCAAGCGAGCGCCGCAGGGGAATCTGTATTCTGAAGCGCACGACTTCAGCTCGCCAAACGTCATCTTCGAAGGATAGCGTTTGAAGACCTCGCGAGTCGCACGCTCCTTGGAAGCTCGTGTAGCCACTGCTAGGGCGGTGCATTGAGGAATTCTCTCAACGACCTCAGAGTCAGACGAAACCACGCTTCGTGAAGCTCGCGGCAGCACCCTCCCTCCAGCGCTTGACGAGCTGGAAGTGTCGTCGTCTTCTACCCCGATGATGCGGCGCTTTCGACCTGATGTAGACATCTAAAAAAAATAGGGAAAAGAAGGTCAAATCAGAACGGCGAATCAGGAGCACCTAAGAGACTTCCTATGTATCAGGCCGCGCGCACCGCAACAGGGTATGACCCAAAATGAAACAAAAAGAGATAGGAAGGGAAAAGGGAAGACAAGAGCCATGGCTTCTGAGTTTAGTGAAACCCCTTGAGATTGGCAGGAACCATTCCTATGAGACGAACCACCATCGCCGAATGGCGTGATATGGAGGTCGAACAAAAAAAATGAGGTCGAAAACAAAATATACCAAAGGGGTACAAGGGACTTACAGTTTTCCGATGGATGGCTGCTGAGTTTGAATGTAACAAGAAAAAACTCGTCGAAGGATGAGGACGAGGGAATCGCAGAATCAGCAACGATGGAACCTTGGAGTCGGGAAGGAAGTGGTTTCAGTAGCCAGGGTATTTTCGAAATGATGCAATAGAAGAAGAAGAAGATGGTAAGTTTCTATCCCTCCTTTTATAGTTCGGGATACACCACCGTCAGATGGAAAGACCGACGAGCTTCCCCAGATTCAACGGCGGTGCACAAAAGTGTGGGACCTACGGACATGATGATTGAGCGGTTATGGGAAACGTGCGCATTAAATGCGCCACAGACAAGACGTGCTACATGAAACAGTGTGATATGACGCGATTGGGCGGAAAGTTAAAAAGGTGTCTTGGTTGTAGGGATAGTCGGTACATATTAGTTCTCAGACCGAATATTGCACTACGAGCTGGGGGGCTTGATGTTACGGGTATTTTCTGCCCTACTCTATAAGGGCTGGGCCCAACTCATTGGGCCGGTCCAACTGTCAAAGGAGCTGATAGGCTTCAAGCTGAGACCCTCAAAGCGAGCTCGTACATGGCCAAAACTCGGCCTGGAATAATATCATCTGGACGAGCTCCCGGCGACCTCGCTGGTTACTAGCTCAACCAACCAGCTCGCATGATGAAAAGGCTAAAGTCCTAATGAGTTAACAGGCCAGGGGCTGCCCCCAGCCATGTGGTTCAGGCCCATTTTCTCAGCCTATCTGGCCAGTCCATACCAGTCCCATCTTGGTCCTTTCATAACGACATCATTACCGTTGTGCCTGGATTTCCGCGAGTCCGCCCCAAATCCCATCTTCATTACTAACGGATCCTCTCGTCGTTAATGACGAGTCTCGTCCACATTAATGAAGGTTCCATCGGTACCTTCCTACCTCATGGACATCCTTCGCCGGCATTAGGTATTTTGTCCCATGTCCTAGGGCAGACATGCTACACATAAGGAAGAACATCCCTCGATATATATGGGCTAGCTCTAGTAAGAGAGGGTAAGACACTTTTTTCCCAATTAAGACATTTTCTCTCTTTTCTCTCTACAGACTCGCTTACTAACTTAAGCTTCGGAGTACCTTGCAAGGACAGAGACGAGGCTCAAGAGATCAAAATCAGACATCTCGTATACATTTTTCGGTTCCATTGCGTCAGGCGGGCCAAAGAATCATAGTCGACCAATTCCGAACGTCAACAACTACCATTTTACGTCGAAAAAGAAATCTGAAAATGCCTAGAACACCTTTCCAAGAGTCACCATTACATCAACACTTTCTGTCCCAACCTTGGTGAAATGCCCCTTTGTGCTTGCTGAATTAAATGTTGCCTTAAAAAAAGGCACATAATTAAAATATCTTGATGGTAGCTAAATTATTTTTGAAATATTACACAAAAGATAAATAGGATAAATGTCATATCTAGCTACATTTGAGATAGAAAGTGTAACCTATTATATTGCTTAAAAAGATAACAACAAACAAGAAAATATTAAGCCCATAAATTTCAAAAAACTTTATGTAATATACATAATGTGATTAAATAAAAGCATACATTGATCTATTAAAACTTAAACTGTAAATGCATTACCTGTTGATGAAGAGAATTGAGAAATTTGATTTCTCCCTCTTAACCCCGACCTTGATAATAGATGAAAAATATAATTGTAATTTATTTTTTTATGTGTGAGGTAGAGAGAAGACCAAACTCTTATTTATAATCTTATCTTATTATCTTATCAATATATTAAAGTAGAATAGTTTACTAAAATATTTTGTCAAGTGACAATCAATGGTAAATTGTTTTCCTGCAGAACTTAGATCAAAGTAAAGATAGTAATTAATTAATTAAAGTAAAACTATTTATTATATTATATTTATTTATAAATATAAATTAAAATTCCTAAATGTGCTTCCTACAAGCATTTCATCTAGCCATCAAATAAAAAATAATGTTAACTGTCATGATTGACGACGATGTTATCCTAATTAATGACATTATCATCAGTCATCATGACTCCTAATATTACTCTCAAATAAATATGTCTAACTTGAACAATTGTACTGATTAATTAAACACAAAAGTCTATTGAATGAAGCTACTTTCCCAAACTCTCTGCTTTTGGTCAAATGCATGGATTTTTTAATACTAATTAAGATTTAAGAGATCATATGTTTGAAATTATGGAAGAAAATTAATTCATAGTAAAAAAAAAATTCAAAATTTATATTTTTAAAATTTTATTATCATTGCAGAAATTAAATTTCAAGAGCATTATTCATTCTCATTTGGAGAAGCGGGAAGAGCATTATAAAAAATATGTTAAGTTTCAATAAACAATATGTTTGGTTTCATAGATCCAAACGGAGTAGAAATTTTAAAAAAAAAATTGGATCAACCAAACTCTTTAGTCGATCTAAAAACCATAAGACTGAATCTAGTAATTTTCGATCAACCAAACTCTTTGGCTAATCTTAAAACTCGAAAAAACTAGATCTAGTTTGCAAATATATAATCTCTTAAAAACTAATGAACATATAACGAAAAATCAATCCTTTTGGATATTCGACGCAAGAAATGATGAATTCTTATGCCACGAGGTGTTACTCACCCTCTATAAGTGATCTATACCAAAGAGAAACTTCAATCAATGTCCATAAGCATGCCCTTTTGAACTCCTTGCAGCAACTATGCAAGATCTTATCTAATTCTTAGAATTTTTCTTGATTTTTCTCAACAAAAAAAAAACCAATTTCTCTCGTTAGAAAATAAGAAAGATGAGGCAAAAATGGAGAATCATCATCAACCCTAGTCAAAGTAGGGATTTAAGAAGTCCCAGCACATTCTGGATGTGCTGGGTCGCGGCCCAGCCCATGGGTGGGCTGATCGTGCATGCTTGGCAAGCGGGCTAGGCTTGGCATGTGCACGCACTTGGCCCAGCCATGTGCTAGGCCACACATGCACAACCCCTTACTGTTTCTCACCTCTTTTTCTTTTTTACTCATTTTGTTGGTATCTCGTGGACTTTTTCCCGAGTGTTAACTCACCCCAAAAACTCATAAATTCATCTAGGCCAAAAACCATTTTTCAATCCCACTGAATTTACCATGAAACTTCTCTTTATTTGTGTGTGATCTTATAGGTTCATAATGAAGATTGCAAATCACAATTTACATAATCCTACTCCTAATCAAACTCTTTGATTATGATCCATTATTTATATCATCTCATGACAAAAATAAATATCTTACCCTTAGACCAAAATTGATGTCTAGCAACGTATCATAGCCCATATATCATAATGAAATGTAAACGGTACTTCAGATGAACCTTTCCACAATGAGTTCTATTGTTATTTGATCCCTCTATCATAATGTCCCATTATAGTTTAAAAGTATGGTAAAATGTCAAACCTCTAATAACCAACCCTGTGTTTATGAATACTAAGTCCACAACTTAATAACTCTTATTAATTCTTAGTTATTCACGTTGGCTAATGATTTCTCGAGTTGTGACTTCATCATTCACATATAGCATATACCTTTTTAAATCTTACTAAGGTCGATAGATTTCATCTTGCGTACTCATCTACATTCGTATGATTCGGATCATACTTAATAACCACCCTATTAAGGACCTATCTTACAACACCCCGTACTATAGCATCAAAGCATGACGCTCATCATACAAGATAATTGTGGTACCTTATGTAGCAGCTCTCTCCCAGATAATCCCGCTAACATAGAAAATCCGAAAAGAAATCGTCACAAAAATGAATACAGAAATAATAACTCAAATTAAACACCAAATTTTTTCTTGCTCACTGATCATCAGGATCCAAAATAAAACATTTCCAACTATATTTTAACTTACATGATCGCTTGGGCTCAATGGCCATACAAATCAAAATATAAGGGCAATTATCATTTACAAAATGAATCTCACTTTATATGCCCTCAAAATAAACCACTCCCATAGACCTTTTCGACTGGGATATCTCTGTACACTAGTAAACTTGAGCTCTAGCCTCATTGGACTCTCCCTCAACAATTGTTTTTCCCTTACCTGGAATGACATAAATAAACAAGGTGAGCCACAAGGCTCAGCAAGCATATATTATAAGAAATTGAACAATAGAATTATGTGGGCCCCAATAACCGTTATGTGAAGTTCATTATATGCTTATGCATTTAGAAATAAGGCAGGTATTGAGCATGGCATGACATGACGTTGCATGGGCATAAATTGCATGGGGTGTTATGGGAAGAGTCTCGTCTGTACCTTCCAGCCTTTCTTTCATGAGTTTGCTGAGTCTTGTGACTCACATTTGTTTTCCATCATTCCAGGTAAGAGATTTGTCTGATGTATTAGGTTCGCTCAACAAAGTTGTGTTTAGATCATCAAGTCATGATAACAGATGCAGAATTCTCCTGGAACTAGATCCTGGGTGTTGTGTGTCTGGTCGAAGTAATGTTTTATAATTTCGAGATGGATATATGTTATGCAAGCTAGGTGGGCTCACAGTATGACTGATTATGTAAGATTGACTATGAGACATTATATAATAAAAGATTATGATTTTTAGTAAGACTTGTAGTTGTGTTGTTGTTCGGTATCACTCAATAATGACCCTTTCACAGATCCTCTATGCGCGCGGAGGCTCTAGGAGGTGGGCCGTTACATAGAGTGCCATTACCAGTGCACCAGTCCCACAAACCAATTTTAGGTTAATTTTCGGGTCGCCAAATCAGACTAGGGCCATCTCCTAGGGACTGGCATAACCCAACAATGAAAACCTTTCTTCTTGCTCCAGTTTTCCTTTTAAAATTCTGTCCAACATCTTAATAACTCAAGAAATGAACTCTTTGATTCTTTAATCTTGTCTCCTCTTGAACAAGCATACTGGTTAATTCATTTATATTCCACTTATCCTTTTATAGTGTTGTAATTCATTTGAAATTACCCATATTGCTTAGGAGACAAGAAATTAAGTATGAACTGTATCAAGAAATACTCATCCATATTCATTCCCAAAGTTTTTAATTTTATTGTTAAGGTCGTCATCTCAAGAACATGCTTATGTATGGTACGTGAATCATCATATTTTATGGTGGTTAAAAATACTCATTGTTACGGTCATTTTCTAAACCATTTTGGGCTATTGTCTGAACTGCTTTGGGTTGGAAATAATCCAGTGATTTGGCCCAACCTCTCGAAGCCCAATGGACCTGCTGCCGAAGACATCTGAGCGAGATCGCATAATTACTAAAGCACAAGCTCCGACCGAGAGAGTAAGCAAGCTTCCAGCAAGGCCTCTAGCTCGTCGGCTGACCCGATCAGCTAGTAAAACAAACCAAAAAACCAGGATAACCGGAGATGCCATCCACCTATCTCATCCGTAGCAAACCGGCTCCTTGATGGTGCGGAACCTTTTTTCCCGATTTTGTGGGGCTGATAAGGGCATATTGTCCCTATAATAATTACCTTTCTATAATTGAAAATCATCCAAAAAAATTGTAAACACCCCACACTATAAATAGGGGGTCAAAAACCATTGTACATGTATGAAAAAATACATATTGTTACTCTACCAAAATTATCAGAAGACAGTCGTGGATTAGACATCATTCTGGCTGAACCACGTAAAAACTCTCACGTATTGTCAGTTGTTTATGCTATTGTTTCTTCCTCTCGTGTTCGTGATCATTCTATCAGTGTGGGCCGGTAAATCACGGTCGACCAATTCTGAACGTCAACACTCATTAATGTACCAGCAAAAGATTTATTAGCAGTTTGAGAACGTTTTTTTACAAATTTCATAATCCTTAGCATCATCAGTTTTAGAAAAAGTTAAATTGTTTACAATTGTCATCCGCATAAACATCAAGCTCACTCTGTTTGATCTTTCTCATGTTTTATGGAAAGCCCTTTGATCATCACCACTTTCATCAATAATAGCAGTGATTTTCTCAATTTAGAGTGCTAGATCAAGATCCACAACACCTGAATGAAAATGAGCTTATTCACTTAAATTAGAGAAATTCAATCCATTAAATAGACGAATAGATAAAAATGTGTGAATGCATTGAAACATATACAGATACTACAGATAAAATTAAAATATTCATACATTAATGCTTTGAAGTAAAAATTTTCATATAAGTTTATATTTAGACATTCAACATAAATAAACATAAAGTACATCAAAGTTATTATTTGGACGATATTAAGATGTACAAAATAAAACAATCATTGGCAATTATGTATGCATTAATTATATCTATTTTGATATTTTTGGATATGCAAAGTAAGACTAATAGAATATACAAATTATCATATTTATATTTGTCAATTATAAGAATAGATGATTAACCTTTGAGCTAATCTTGAATTGTCTTATAATACAAACTTCAATTTACCCACAAACAAATATCATGTATAATTTTAATATCATCATTAAACATAAAGTTTGTGGGTAATTAAAAATAATTTATAACTCAAAATTTATTTACTTTTAAAAATTTGGTCACTTTGCTAACTAACAAATTATTCCTAATGTAAATTTCAAGTTGTAATCTTTTTTATAATTCTCATTTTTTTAAATGAGTCCGTTATTTAGTCTGTTATTGGATTTCGAATCCAAATTGGATTAACCCATTCAAATCTGCAAGGATCTGGTTGGATCTGTGCTTTAATGGGTCGGGTGCTTTATGGATCACTTTACTTCAATTATTATGTGAGGCACATGATAAACAAGATAAAAGTTGTATGTACCCACATTTGAGATAGAAAGATTATTAAAAAAAAAAAATCTAATGTCATTTAGATGATTGAAAATTAAGCAATGTCCATTTATCTTCACATTCAAATGTCTGAATACAAGTTTCATAAATTTGAATAAAAGTTTTAGAATGTGTGAACTTGATCAAAACACTCAATTGAATTTCAAACTTTATTCAAACGTCTTAATTTAACCCTCAAAATGTCTAAAACTTTTCAAAAAGTTTGGAAAGTTATCAAATGTCAAAAAGAAAAAAATCTCTATGACAATTCGAATAGTGTCAAAAGACTTTTTGAGATCTCAAAGTTTAAAATATCAAACTACTGAGGAGTATTCTCAGACATTTGAATCCCATTCAAACCTTACGTGAACATTGATCCATATCCTTCATTATTAACTATATCTGATATAATCATTTATTTGCAAAAAGTTTAAATTTATGTCCATAATTATATATTTTTCTACATATGTAAACCATCTTTTGTCTTAAAAACTGTTGAATGACTACATCCTTCCTAAACTAACCTTGTTGACTTTATTTACACACTTTTGACATTGTCATAACTGATTAGGTTTCTTCTCTAATTTTGCTCCATTTATTTGAGTTTATTTCTCTCACATCACTCAAAAGCTAATCAGAAATTCCTAGCTAGTTGTAAGCTCGTCGTTTCTTCTTAATGAATCCAATGGCTAGAAGAATTCTAAGGTTTAAATACTAGGCTCGATTAGATTGGAGTTCTTGTCCCAAGAAATGAGTTAATTCAAGAAGGGTAAATTGGGTTTTTGAATTTTTTTTTGTACTTTTCTCTCAAATAATAATATAATTTATGTGTATGGTGAATAAAATACAAAAGTAATAATAATATCAAGTACAGATAATTAAAAACTCAAGTTTTAACTATTGCACAACTTTGCTCAACTAAACTAAGTATATGCAATATAAATACAAATAAATATGTTCGTCAATTTTAATTTAATATAAGTAAATATAAAATAAGTGCTGAAATTTAAAGATTTAGAGAAAAGAGAAACAAACTCAAAGATTTACATTGGTTCGATGTCTCCTTGAACTTACATCTACTCCTCAAACTCCATTTCGGATTTCAATCCACTAGTTTTAATCTTTCTCACAAATGAAGACTAAACCTTTATAATGATCATTTTTTAGGTTTACGATCACAACTCAATTCTTTTTTTAGATAAAAAATCACAACCTTCAATCTTCTTAATTTTTCTCTCACTAGAAATAGCAAACCTAATAACCAAACCAAGATAGAGCTATTTATAAATGAAGATATAAAATTGACGGGGAAGACACTTAAAAGTCACATGAATGATTTCCCAAAAAATTCTTGCATCTTTTCTTTGTTTTTTTTAGAGGCCAAGGGTTTTGTATTTATATAGTCTTTGGCATCCCCTGCAAACAACTAACTATTGGAATTGATGAGTAGTTGACAATTTTTTCTTTGCATTTTAAACTTTGGCTATATTTTGTAATCTATTAATCTCAAGTATTGTTTAAATATATTAATTCTTGGCTCATTATTTCTTAAAGTCATTTTTAAATATCATTCAAAGTAATTTAAGATTTAGTCATTATTTATTAAAGTTTTGTGTTGAAACATTTATCATTAAAACACTACCAAAATCAAACTAATAGAAGTAAGTGAGATTTTTTGCTTACTAGTTATCTCACATGTTAAAGAAAATAGGAGAAATATTGGTGCTCAAAAGCTTTTCTATATTCATCTTTAATTTATTGAAGAAGTGTTGTAAGTAATTTATTTTAGTTGTATTTACTCACAATTATAGATATTTTTATTATTTTTTTAATTACAAGTTTAAGTTCTTATAAAGTAAAGAGTTGGATTAGGTTGCTAGCTGGATATAAATAGGGGCTGTTAATTTCATGTAAAAGGTAGAAATTGTATCAATGTTACTTAGCTGGATATAAAGAGGGTTTGGGTTGTCCGCTGGTCAGCTAATAGGCCGTATTGGCAGGCTGAGCCCATAAGTGTGATTCTATTATTCTTTACCTTTGGCCTTTTCAAATTTTTTATTAATATATATATATATATATATATATTTATGCAACTTAAAATGTTTTCGTTTTGGGGGATTCGCCCCTGCGCCTGCATACTAAAAGCCAAGCCAGTTTAAAAGCTCTAGAGCACATCCATCCTAGGCTATAGGCAAAGCCATCCCTAGAACTAGAAGGAAGGCCATATATCCTATTTTAATTGATAAGGCACAATTTTAAAATTATTATTATTGCACTAATCTCAACTGGATATGCTTCAGCACAAATAATATCACATTTTAGTGTCAGTGAGATGAGACGTGAGGTTGTGAACTCTCAAACATATTAAGTGAGACAATTTGCTGTGGCTACTACAGATTAGATTAGTGGCTAATATCTAATTTTCAACCTCTTACTTGCGTTTTCATTTATTGTTATTTTGGTTATATCCTACTTTAGCGCCTTCAGTCAGTCACCGAATGCGTTTATATCTAAAAAAACAGTTGTTTGGATGCATAAACAACAAGTTAACTAACCCCCCAAGCTTTTTTAGTTTATTAACCCAAACCAAACTTAAATACAGATATATTACAACAGATTGGCAGCTCAGCTCTCAAATTATTGCGTGTCGGTGAATTTATTAAAAAAATGTGATCTATTTTGGTGGTGCAACAAATTATTTATGGCTTAAGACGGACAGCTTACATTTTTGAGGTGATGCCAACCAACTACTACCCCAGTCATCTCTGTTTTCTTAAAAGCAACGCCGCAGATGAGACAGATTACCCAATACCCACCACCACCACCACCCCCCTCATTCATGTCTGGCTCAAGACAGCTTACGTTTTCTAATTAAAATTATTTAATTTTATTTATTTAAAAAATTAATACTAACCATGTCATTAAGTAATTAAGAGGCATTAAATGCATTTTTTTTAAATAATTTGTATTTATTATAACTCATTTTTAGGTAACATATAATAAATATATATTATTTAAAAATAAATATTTTTAATAATAAAAACTCAGACGAAATCCACAACCGTAGATATTATAAACGATGCATGTAAAATAAAAAAGTTAAATTACATATTTTGTAATTAAAACAAAACTACAGAAAAGGTCACATGCGACTTTCAATTTTTTTTAATTTAAATCAGTTTCATTCTTGAATTTTTGAATCAAATTTCAAATTTGGCTTAAAATTTTATGATAATGGTTCGATTTATCTTTAAAATAATAAGTTTCATTTATTTCTGAAGTATCAAATGTTTAAGGCGGGCTATAGATTTAAGCAAAAATAAAATATAAAAATTAAGTTGACAGTAAAAGAATTGAGAGATAAAATGATCCTTTTATTCCCCAAAAAACATTCAATTAAAGGTACCTACCACCTAGGATTCATATCATATACTTATCCAATAGTTTTTCAAATTTGAACCCTAACTGGGGAACTCTGAATAATTTGGGGGGCATAATGATCCATTATTCTATCTATTCGAGGTCGATTTCGAGATGCAGCTGATCCTTTTTCCAATTAGAAAGAAAAACAATATATATATATATATATTATATAAATTGAACATAAATGTCTGATTTGATTTTCGTCTTCTCATTTTTTCCAACTGTTACAGTGTATATTTTGTATGTCCACCTGACCACCTCTACTTTTTAATTAGCAACCAAAAATTAAAAATAAAAATAAAAGAATTTACAATACGCTTTTTCCCCTAATATCATAATTGCCGACTACAGGCTCGGCATCGTTTCCGGCCGCCACAGGGGAACCGGGTAATCTCCCGATACGAAACTTCCATCCGAATACTCAAACAACCCGTCTAGCGCCACGTACTCGCCGTTGTTATTGCCGCTATAGTTGTCCGCATAATCAAACGCGAACGAGTCATAACCCGGAATCTGATCGTCGTCGAACCGCCAAAGCTCACCGAATTCTTCGGACGACTCAGACGAAACTCGCACCAACTCCACCACGTCGTTGCCCTTCTCGCTCGACGAGGCTGTCGTCGTAGGAGGCAGACCGAGCTCGTCGTCGGATGCTTCAAGGAGAAACCCGAGATCCGGCTGCGACTCGCCGGACTCAGACGTTAGGTCCACGACCTTGGCCGGCGGCGACGACGCGGATATTTCTTCCTCAAAGCTCTTCATGAAGGAGTCCAGGTCCGGGCTAGTGGAGCCCAGATCCGAATCGTCAAGATTACCAAGGAGATCTTCTCTGAGTCGCTTCACCTCCGGCGAGTCCAACTGGGACTCGTCCGAGTCATCGCGAACTCGCTTTTTGTCGCTTAACCTTTCCATGCCAAAATATCAAAAATACGAGGGAACAAAGAAAATGCTGGGGTTTTGAACGTAGAGAGAGAAGCCGATGTGGTGGACAAAGCGAACCGCGAGTCTCAATATATAGTGGCGACAATATAGAGAGAGAAAGTAGAGAGAGACAGAGAGAAAGAAAGGGATATGGTGACGCAGCAGCGCGTGAGAAGCGAATACTTTGGCCATCTCGCACGTTGCCACCTTTCGCGACTCCTTTTCTTTAACGTGTCTGTGTTGGGGTTGGGTTTGATTTTTTCTATTATTTCATTTTTTATTTGTTTTTCCAAAATTGGGGCTTAGATCATATTCCCTTATTATTATTTAACTGGTTTGAATTCTGCGTTTGAGATCCGCTCGGTTTCCGTGGGGCCCCTATACATAGTCAATCACGGCAATGGCTTTCTGTCTTCTGGTTTACCGTTCATGTCGGACGGCCACATTCACCTCGGAGCCTTGCCCTTTAAAAAAGTTAACGCCGTTAACGACAGATTCGGATTTGTAATTTACCATGAAATCTTAGCCGTACATCGACAAGACTGACTTTTCGGTCAACTAATTTAAAATGACGAAAACACCTTTAATTTCAGGTTTATTTGGGTTTTGTTTCTAGACAATATAATTACTTGGCATCTGCAAATTTATTTTGAAAAATAAAAAATATAAATAAGTGCGCCGACAAAAAGAACACTTTTTTTTTTTTTTGACAAATTAAAAAAACTGCTTTATAATTCGCCCATTGTATTTTCCCCTCCTCTTTATATTATAATCACTTCCAGTGTCTAGAAAGATGGCGAAGCCTCTTTCAATCTAATTCGATGCTACCATCTTTCAATCTAATTAAAACAATATAACAATACTTTTTGAAATAGTAAATTAAGTTCTTCTTCATATCATATGTACTGAATATTTTTTCAATAAGTAATATTATTATACTATTATTACAGACGGAGTGAGAGAAAAAATTAAAAATTAATGGGACTTAAAACTCGAGATTACTTGTAAGATGCTACGGCAGCAAAATAATAAGGAGATCAGCTTTGATTTAATTTAGTTTTAGAAGACGAGAGATTGAGCCAAATTTCTACATAACAGAACGTAGACGATAGAAATAAAATATAAAATGTGGGTATTTTCAGAATTTGACGTATCACACATGTGCATTACAGGTATCAATACCATCCTCGTTTCTTTCCAAGAATTAGGGGAAAACGACAATTTCCAATGAAAAATCTAGAATTTTTATTCTTGTTTTTTAGCATTTGTTAATATCAGCCAATCATTCATTCATTTATTCAATAAATTTCGTCCGAAATTGTTTATAATGTTTATTTTGCTGATTTTAGTGTAGAAATAACTAGAACTCATTTAAAGTATCTTTAAACATTTAATATTCAGCGCATTATCTTAAAATGATTCTGTCAACGATCGAAATTGATCAATCATGATTCGTTGATCTGCACTAATATAACGAATCCGAGAAGGTGAAAATGAATTATCTGATTCAATCTGTTGACCTGTCAGCCGATCCCTGCAAAGCACTCCGATACTCAAATTAGTTATTGAGTAAGTAAAATTGCAGAGTATTAGTAAGTTGGCATGAAAAAGCATCCATGGCTCTGAAAAGATATGACTGATATATAGGAGGAGATGAGATGTCCTCTAGCATGTGCTGTACGTCTATAAGTGATGGGACAGAATATCCAGCGCAGGCGAAAACGCCCATGCAGTAGCAAGGTGCAGACGGAACCCTCTTTAATGTGGATGAGATCCGTTATTAATGAGGATCAAATCTGAGATGAACATGCAGAAACTTAGATGCGCTGTAATGATATTGTTGCAAAGAGCCAAGATAGAACTGGTGTGGGCCGATAAAATGGGCCAAGAGAGTAGGGCTAGATTGGGCATTAATGGTTCAGCTGGGACAGCCTCTAGCCCACTAATATTCTCTGGCATATGACTTCTCATTATGCTTGCTGATCGGTTAGGCCGACGAAATGCAAGAGTTGTTGAGAGCTTGCTCGAAATGTAGTTGGGAGTTCGCTCGGATAGGTCGACAAGTTAGAGGCATTCCTAAGAGCTCGCTTGGCCCTGCGATCCGATCTCAAGCTCCAGCAATGTGTGAACTTACTTCGACAAACTCGGCTCGAGGTCTACTGAGCCTCATGCAATTGGGCCGTACCACTGAATTGAAACTAACTCGTAAGGAGTAAAACGAAAAATACCCATAACAGATTCCATAAAATTTAATTTTAAAACTTTCATTGTTAAATATAAAAGTTTTTTTTTTTTTGATGGCATCAGAGGGTAATGCCAATTTTGGGACAATAAGTGCACTTTATTTTAATTTTATATATAATTATATTAATTGATAATATTTAAATTATTAATTAATTTATGATAAAGTGTGAGATAAGCCACCATACTTTATTATTGCAGCCAAATTAATCATTATGTTTTAAAAAATGACTAAATAAGTCATTGTATTTAAAGAATTTAAGGTCAGTTAAGCATTGTGCATTTAAAAGAGATAAATTACAATTGTGTAGATTATGTCTGTGACTATATAAGGTCACTTTGATTAGAAATATAATTCGTGTAGTTGATAAAATCAAGACCTCATTAGATAACGTTAAAAAAACATGAACTATAATAATTAATGTGATCTTTAATTTAAAAATACAATAATTTATTTGACATTTTCTAAAGTAAAAATGACAAAATTGATACAAATTTAGTACAATGACTTATTTATTCATTTGTTTAAAGTATAGTAGCTAAATTGAGTTTAAAGCCAAAATATAATAACTTATTTGGCATTTTGCACTTAAAATTATTTGAACAATAAAAACAAAGTTTAATAAATAATTTTTTTATAAATAAAGTAGATTTATTATATATCTTAACCATTGCTTTGAAAATTGATATGATATTATCTAAATTACTAAAATATCCCTACATTTGTCGTCTCGTTTGCCACGTGAATCGCCTAAAAGACTGGCACGTGCTAAGTCCACAATGCGAAGTGAAAAATAGTCCTCTACGACCAATTAAATGACACGTGACAATATTTGCAGAACAATTTAGAGTGGAGTTTGAAAAATCTGAACAAAACCATACGACGCATTCTAATTTGACCGAGATTCCTAGGAGCCGTGTCCGACCATTTCAAGCTTTATCTTGAGTACCATATAACGATCTCACCTATAAAAAGCAAGGGTCATCATCAGATATAACAAGTCTCCAACTTTAACATGTTCTACTACCCGTATTTATTCTATTGACTTGAACGTCGAGGTCTACCCTAGGGGATTATAGCCATGTCGTTTTGTTATCTTGCAAGTTGCATTTTTGAGGTCAGACATAGTCAAGTCCAAACCTTACACTCTCAAGCTCCATCCATCAAGACAGTATGTGATGGTCGGTCTCAAAAATTATCATAAAAAATAATGATATAATTGCCTATAGAAAAATTGGATAAAAATTATGAATAATGTTAATGAGTATCCTAAGATGACATAAATAAACCTTCTTTTTATAAATTACATTTGTTATCTAAAAGCATTAAGGTTGGTTGATGAAATTTTTTAAAATATAATGTTTTTATATTACCAACTAATATGAGTGTTTGAATATTCATAGGTAGGTAATGCTAGGTGCAGTAAATGTTAAAAAAAAAATTTATTTATTGATGATAAATATATTATATTTTATAATATTTTAGTTACTATTAAATTTATTTTAAAATTAAAAATAAAATAAAATAAATAATTAAATAATACCAGCTATTGCCAAGTGAAATAATTACATTTTATTTTTAAATAATGTGTATTTATTTTATATTATTTTCATCATGTAATAATTTAATCAGTTAATAATAAATATATATCCTTTAATTAACTAATCAAATATTCAATATTAAAAATAAAATATAATAAATATATATTAATTATCTAACAATAACAACCCCATAATAATTAAAGGAAAAAGGGTCCTACATATTTATATATCTTTTAAGGAGTGCCATAAAATTGCTAAACGAATTCATCAGGTGACTCCCATGGGCGCTGCATTTTTTAGAATTAAAAATCGATCAGAGTCATGAGTTATCATCGATATTTTAAGAGGAGTCCATGACAAATCACGTGAGATGCGTCACTAACAGATCCACAACTACAGGCGCCCATATAATATCTCTCTCGCTCTCACTCTCACTCTCACTCTCACTCTCCTGCCGCGCTGAGTGGCTGACCACTCTCTGTCACCCTGTCAATTTTCGCGATTATCACATTGATCAATTCCATAACATCATGTCTACTTATTTATTATATTTTAATTTTAATTTTAATATTTGTAATTATTATATATCAATTAACAATGTTAAAATAAAATATAATAAATAAAATTTTAAAATAAAAAATATAATATATTTATTAATATTTAATTATTATGAATAATCTAGCTTTATCTTATAATTATTGTTATTATTATTTTTTTTTTTTTGGTAGGGATGGTGGTGCACGCGAAGCCGAAAGCCAAGTCGGCGGACAGCTGTGGAGCCAGGTTCCAGAAAGGGCCGACTTAACCAAACCATAGTACTTGCGGGGAATGGTTAAGTTAGTTAACCACGGGGGAGGGTTAGAGAGTACGGGGGTGGTGCAATGCAGCTGATTTCACGGCCGACAATGACCTGTCGTGTTGTAGTCCTTGGAAACCTAATAATGATGTTTCTTTTGCCTTATTAATTTTCTTTTGTCAGAGCCTCCACGTAGGCCTCGTTCCTCGTTACATGTGTTAGCACGCCTTCCAAGATCCGTTCTATTCGATCAAGTCTACTCTCACTAGGACCTGATTGCTCTTCCTGTCGTCTACTGCTCGCAGCACGATTTGTCGAGCGACTACGATGGTTACTCGTAGCAGAACTCGTGGAGCGACTATGGCGACTGCTTGTGGCGCGACTCACTGAGCGACCACGATGACTGCTACTACTGTTTCCTTCATTTTGCTCATTAAGATCCAGTATTCTTCGAGTCCTTTCCATCTGAAAAGAAAACATCAATACTTAAACAATAATGATTCTAATACTCGAGTCCTTGATAAATACCAAATCATTCTAATACTTGAACCTCAATGATTCATATCACCTACTTACAAACCTATCTTGAGTACGTCACGTCATACCAATCATTACTGACTCGATCATTTTCTATTTCTGCTAGTACCCCTGAGTCTCCAATCGGGGATTTTGCTAGTTCGCTCTGATACCAAATGTAACGCCCCACTTTTCCCAAGCGTGCGTTAATTCGAGATTTCGAGAAAAATTAAATCAAACATCACATAAATCCCTCGATAGCCATCAAAACCGTTATCCCGACAATCTCGATCGTACAACATCATCAATCATATCAGCGGAAGCAAGATCGAAACCTCAAATATATACATATCACTGACAATTTCTTTTACAACAACTGAATCGATGTTTCACATGAAAATACATTACATAATCTCTGAACATTATAATTACAAACAGGACCTACGAAAACCAAACGTAACTGCTACCTCCTGATGACATTCTTCCCTTGACGTCACTGCTTTCACCTGGAAAGTTTGAATATTCTAGGGACATAGTCCAAATTAGATGCTGAATTATCTAAGTGAGGGTTCAAAAAACGTTTTCATGAATGTATGCAGAGTCATGTACACAAAATCGATAAGTCTCAACATGCACCAGCCTAAGAGAATCCCAACGCATTTAACCCTAACCGGGGAAAACGCAATCTCTCTAAGGCGACACGACCAAATCGACCCATTGGCAAACCGGTCCTGCTTAAGAGGGACAACCTCGACACATGAACCCAGGAACCACCCCACGGTCATTGTCAGGCTTTACGCTCCCACTCAAGCATTCCAAAACATAACCCTAGCCCCAAGAGTGTCACAACAGCACTATCCTTGGAATCGACGTCACCTAGGCATTAATGCTACCGCTCAAAGGATCCTGGGGTGGTGTCCACTCGCAGCCCCGCCACTTGAGCCATCAACCGGGGTGGTGTCCACTCGCAGCCCCGCCACTTGGGTCCCATAGGGTGAAGTCCGTCTCAGCCCCGTCCCAAGTGATCACCAAACATTAATCCTAGGTACGCATCCCCGAGTACTGCCACTCTAGGCCACGTCACAGGTCAACAACCCACATACCACATGAACGACACAAAACCAGCCAATGGTCGAAAAATCATAACATGCATCACTTAAACTCATAACATGCATCATCAATTCTTAAATCAACGTTTAATGCACATGTAAACAATCATTTGGGCAATTCATCACAAAATCAAGCATGAAAACCATTTACATGTCACTTGAAATCTTTTTGGGCAAAACCCCTCATGAGTCAAAACCAAGTTTGGAAGCGAACACTCACAGTGAAACCAATCATATGCTATTCTTTCAGGAAAAACCACTCACAAGTCAAAACCGAGTTTGGGGAGAACACTCACCTTTAGACGGATTTCCAACTGTCAAGCGCGGTCAGCCTCGATTTGCGCGCCTAACCTCGTTTCTTGCACCTGACGCTCTTGTACTTCAACCTCGAGTCTCACCGATACCTTAGTCATCACATTTGTTCAAAATCACATCAATATCTATTTTTCCAATTTTTCATAATTTCTTCCTATTTTCTTTATATTTCTCTTTAAAAATTCTAATAAATACCTACTCAAAATTTTTCCTTGATTTATCTTCACAATAATTCATAAATAATTAATTCCTATCTCCAAAAATTTTCTAAGGATTTTATAATTCCTTTTCCTATTTTTCATAAGCTTTATTCACTTTAAAAATTACAAAATGACTATTTTATCCAACATTTCTCTAATTTTTTCTCCAAAAAAGTTTATAAAACAATATTTATAAGCCTATGGAATTTTCTGGAAATTTTCCATAATTTTATCCTATTTTCTCAAATTTCCATAATTACTTTTCCTTGAGAAAATTTATTTCTCATTGATTTCCTTCGAATATACTTCAAGAAAAATCACTAAAACTCATAAAATAAATTCCTTATTCTTCTGGAATTTTTTCAGAATTTTCTAAAAATCTCTCATATTTATTTTCTATTTACATTTCCTTTCAAAAATAAAAATAATTATTTTCTCAAGAAATTTCCGAGGTAAAAATTCATCAAAATAAACTATTCATCTTTCTTGAATTTCTGGATATTTTTTCAGAATTTTAGTCCCTTAAATTCTATTTTTTATCTAATTTTCTATATTTTCAGTATTTAAAAAAAATAGAAAAATACCTCCGGTCATCTTCTCCGGCGACCGGCGACCGGCGACCTGCTCCGATGGCTGATCCGACGACACCACCTTGAAGCTCTCGTCAAGTCGATCACAAAGGAACCCTCACATGGCCTAAAAACTCACCGGAAGCCGCCCGATTTGGCGATTTACCGTCCGACTCCGGCGAAGCTTTGCGTTTTCCGGCAAGCCAAATTAACCTTCGATTCGAACTCCGATTGACACGAAACTTTCCAGATCAGTTACCCATCACCTTGCGAACAAAAGCCCCTTATTAGATCTCTCGATCGATCACTCTAGAACCCGATTTCATCTTCACCCGATATATATATATATATATACATTCGGCCAAATGCAAAAACACATCTATACCGCCCAAAAAAATCCCAAAATCTCCAGAAATGATCCTCTTCCCTCAAGGATCAAAAGCCCCTTATTGCTTTCCCTCGATTCGCTCTCAAACTTGAGTGATTTGATGATTCAAATTCGGCCGAAATCCTTGGCTATTTATAGCCAAAATTCGACCCCCACGTGGCCGATTTCCGGCCAAAACTTCTCCCCCACGCCTCCTAGACTACCCTAGGCCATGCCCTGATAAGATTGGCTGCCCAAATCGTCGGAAAATCAGGCCAAAATCTCGGCCAAATCTGCCATGCTTTGGCAGATTTATGAAAATTACAATTTGGCCCCCCTTGAACTTTCTTTTACGTTTTGGCCCTTGTCTTCAAGCCCCTGATCTTTTCAGCACCATCACTAAGACCCTAAAGATTAGTACTTCTCATTTCTCCCTTGAAACTTTTGAAAAATTACCGTTTAGACCTCCCTCGGGCATTTTTGAAAAATTACACTTTGGCCCGAATGATTTATTTGACCTCAAATCCACTCGATTCATCCCGAAACCTCTTAAGGGTTGTTCTACACATCGAATACTATTCCTAGACACTCTCCCTTGACTTTTTGGATATCGTTTACAGCAATTCGGTAATTTGACCTAAATGGGCAGCTGTATTTTGCTGTACCGAAAACTGTTCCCGATCTTCTTTATTTCACCACTAAAAATCATAATTTTTATTGCTTATCGATACTATACCGTTTTCTCGGGTAATCTAGGGTCCGAGGTACTCCCGTTGGCTAATTCAGTCGTCCAAAGCCGTGTTAGTGTGCCCTAAAGTCTCCATTTTCTCAAATTTCCAATTTTGCCCTTTACCAAATATCATTTTATCCTCAAAAAATTTCTCGGGTGTTACAGAGTGAGAGAAAAAATTAAAAATTAACGGGACTTAAAACTCGAGATCACTTGTAAGAGATAAATTACAATTGTGTAGATTATGTCTGTGACTATATTAGGTCACTTTGATATGAAATATAATTCGTGTGGTTGATAAAATCCAAACCTCATTAGATAACGTTAAAAAAACATGAACTATAATAATTAATGTGATCTTGAATTTAAAAATACAAAAATTTATTTGACATTTTCAAAAGTAAAAATGACAAAATTGATACAAATTTAGTACAATGACTTATTTATTCATTTGTTTTAAAGTATAGTAGCTAAATTGAGTTTAAAGCCAAAATATAATATCTTCTTTGGCATTTTGCACTTAAAATTATTTGAACAATAAAAACAAAGTTTAATAAATGAATTTTTTTAAATAAAGTAGATTTATTATATATCTTAACCATTGCTTTGAAAATTGATATGACATTAACTAAATTACTAAAATATCACTGCGCTTATCGTCTCACTCGCCACGTGAATCACCTAAAAGACTGGCACATAATAAGTCCACAATGTGAAGTGTGGAATAGTCTTCTATGATCAGTTAAATGACACGTGACAATATTTGCAGAACAATTTAGAGTGGAGTTTGAAAAATTCGAACAAAACGATGCCACTCGTTCTAACTTGATTGAGGTTCTTGGGAGTCGTGCTCGACCATCTTAGAGTTTATCTTAAGTATCATATAATGGTCTCACCTATAAAAAGCAGGGGCCCTCATCAGGTATAACAAGTTTCCAGGTCTAACATTTTATACTACCCGTATTTATTCTATTGACTTGAACGTCGAGGTCAACCTTGAGGGATTCTAGCTCTGTCGCTCCGTTGTCTTATTGATTACATTTCTGGGATCAGACATAATTAAGTCTGAAGCTTTCACTCTCTAGCTCCATCCACAGAGACGACATGTGATAGTCGATCTCAAAAATTATCATAAAAAGCAATGATAGAATTGCCTATAGAAAAATTGGATAAAAATTATGAATAATGTTAATGAGTATCCTAAGAAGACATAAATAAACCTTCTTTTTATAAATTACATTTGTTACCTAAAAGCATTAAGGTTGGTTGATGAATTTTTTTAAAATATAATGTTTTTATATTACCAACTAATATGAGTATTTGAATATTCATAGGTGGGTAATGTTAGGTGCAGTAAATGTTAAAAAAAAAAAAAACTCTTATTTATTGATGATAAATATATTATATTTTATAATATTTTAGTTACTATTAAATTTATTTCAAAATTAAAATAAAATAAAATAATTAATTAAATAATACTAGCTATTGCCAAGTGAAATAATTACATTTTATTTTTAAATAATGTGTATTTATTTTATATTATTTTCATCATGTAATAATTTAATCAGTTAATAATAAATATGTATCCTTTAATTAACTAATCAAATTATTCAATATTAAAAATAAAATATAATAAATATATATTAATTATCTAACAATAACAACCCCATAATAATTAAAGGAAAAAGGGGCCTACATATTTATATATCTTTTAAGGAGTGCCATAAAATTGCGAAACAAATTTATCAGGTGACTCCTCTCCCGTGGGCGCTGCATTTTTTAGAATTAAAAACCGATCAGAGTCATGAGTTATCATCGATATTTTAAGACGAGTCTATGACAAATCACGTGAGATGCGTCACTAACAGATCCACAACTACAAGCGCCCATATAAATAATATCTCTCTCGCTCTCACTCTCCTCGGGAGCAAAAGGTGTTAACCTACACCCCGAGGGCCCCCCACGAATTGCCCCACGCCACGTGAGGGGGGTAAATCAGGAACTCAGCTGGCAAGTGACGGGGAGGAGCAGTGCGAGCCGCCCACAAGGACCCCTGAGGAGCAGGAAATCCCACACTGCGGCTTGCCCGACTCAATCCTTGCCACTCGGGAGCAACTCTACCCACTCCTTACCAACTGAGCTGTGCCCTGGAGGCCTCGCTCTCACTCTCCTGCCGCGCTGAGTGGCTGACCACTCTCTGTCAGCCTGTCATAGTTTTCGCGATTATCACATTGATCAATTCCATAACATCGTGTCTACTTATTTATTATATTTTAATTATAATTTTAATATTTGTAATTATTATATATCAATTAACAATATTAAAATAAAATATAATAAATACAATTTTAAAATAAAAATATAAAATATTTATTAATATTTAATTATTATGAATAATCTAGCTTTATCTTATGATTATTGTTATGATTATTATTATTATTATTTTTTGTAGGGATCGTGGTGCACGCGAAGCCGAAAGCCAAGCCGGCGGACAGCTGTGGAGCCAGGTTCCAGAAAGGGGCGGGGCGACTTAACCAAACCATAGTACTTGCGGGGAATGGTTAAGTTAGTTAACCACGGGGGAGGGTTAGAGAGTACGGGGGTGGTGCAGTGCAGCTGATTTCACGGCCGACAATGACCTGTCGTGTCGTAGTCCTCGGAAACCTAATAATGATGTTTCTTTTGCCTTATTAATTTTCTTTTGTCAGAGCCTCCACGTAGGCTCTGTTGATTTTCGCGGATATCTAGATTGATTGACACTGTTTGCGCGGATGGGGACCACCTGATTATTAAAACCCATCATGTGATGATGCGAGTGTGGCCGGGCCGGGCCGTTGCAGCTGCAGTTGCGGTGCGTCATTATTATTGTATGTATAGGTTTAGGTTTAATTGATTGATTGCCCATTTTGATGAACCAGTCTAAATCCGTGAGTCAGCCAAGACCTTTGACTTTCGATTTCCATCGACGGTTATAACGCCGTGTCTGTGATCCGACGGTGGGCAGCAATTTTCCTTTATTTTAGATGCGTCGTCTTTTAAAGGATTAATCAATAAATTTAAAAAATTGCACTATCTAAATTATGTTATTTTATGCTGAATTATTAATATTTTCAATAATCCTATTTAGTTTTAACTATGAATTATTCATAAAATATGGCACGATAAATTGATGTGTAATGAATTATAATGAAAATTATTCACCTTATTAATACCAAAAAGATATATAAAAAAAGACTGATCAAAAACTTAAATAAAAAATAGCATAAAAAGGTTGAGACTTGAATCTAACGAAAAGTCATCTTTGTTACCTGACATCTACTCCACCACACGTTAAATTTGCAATATAATATTTTAAGGGTAATCTTTTAAAATAAATAGAAGTAAGATGTTATTATAAACAAAAAATAAATAAATTTAATCTAAAAGTTTAGACTGGGGCAAGAGTTTATTTTATTTTTATAATTAAACTTAATTGAAATATATATATATATATATATATAAATAATGGAAGCTGGTGGTAAATTAGAAGAAAGCATTAAGTGGGATCTGGTAGGAACGTGGGGTGGGTTTGGGCCGGTCAGAAGGAAGGCAGTCTGTGAGGGTAAGGAAGAGCTTTAATTAATAGTTTGGTGAATAAAAAAACTTGAAATGCTTTTGCAACAACTTCAAAGTAATCTCTATTAACACGTTTGTTAAAATAAATAAGATAACAAAAGAATACATCTCACTTTTTTCCACGCCATTATCTTAGATTAACAAACACTATACCTAAATAAATTATCTCAGCAAATTCAAAAGGCTCCTCCAACAAATTGATTATTCCACGAATTCTGTCATTTTCACAAACTTGAAATATCATCCAATTGAGGTGATAAACTTGGCTGGTGAAATCCATCCATGCTTATCCTTTCAGTTTCAGGTGTGAATATGGCATTTATTTATGCGTTGTTGAGGTCATAATCAATATTTTAAAAATAATAATTTTTTTTTAATGTCCTAAATGATAAATATATTAATTAACCGTAACCAGATTGAAGGATGGCATATTGATATCGTGGGTTAATTACTAGACTAGATTAAAAGACGGCCCCTCCTTGAAAAACCAATTGCCAGCACCTTCCCTGTCATACATCTGTTCATTGATTTTTAATTAATTAATTTAAGGTACAGAACAGCATCTACAGCATCCAATCCAATCCAATCAGAACGAGTTTTATATTATTTTGTTTAAAGAAATATTTTAGTTAAATAATACTAACAAATGTGTTTTTGGAGTTATTTGTCAAGCTGTCTTTTGGTTTAAAATAACAAGGATGACAGTCTATCTAGCAGCAGTAAATCTAAATCTGATAAGAAGCGAGTAAAATAAACAATAAAATTTGTTCTTATGTAATAATTATCACGACCAAGTACTGACTGGTGTTTGAAATCATCTGGCACTGGCAGATATTTTTCAAAAAATAAAAATAAAAATAAAAATAAAAATATAAAAACTATCCAAATAATAGACTACGTCTCCGTAATTAAAGAAACTTTTACCAGTGGGATCATTGAATTATTATTATATGAATAGAAACAGGATGCCTTAACATTCCAACAACTTATTTACTTGAAAATGAAATGGCTACACCACATGCCCGCCCGCCCGCCCGAGTTGAATGTCACGCCCGCCAGGACGATAAATACTCTCTCTGGCCACAACGGTAAAGTTAAAATTAGCAGTCAAAGATCAAATAATCAACTCCAAGTATTTATAAATGAATGATATGGTATAAAAACAACAGGTAAATGTTATCCGTCAAGACAACCATCATTGTCTTGCCTAACATCTCACTCTTTAGATCCTATCATATATATGTGAGATGGGATATTTAAAAGGGTTAAGATTATTTTTGTAAGGCAGCAAATTTTATATTACCATGTGTTTTTATTTTTACTGATCAATAATTAAAAAATGAGATGTTCTCTTATTTAGTTCATATCAAAAAGGATAAATTTGTAAAATTCAGCTCTCAAATTCTAATTCGAGAGAACTTATCTTACCAACACGACTTAAAGATGGTGAACACAAAAAATTTTGAAGATAATTTCAATTTAAGAAATTTGTTATTTGCTTAAAATAGCCGAACTTGAAACTTTGTATATAATTTTTGTCTAACGGATTCATTACCAACCCAAAATACTTTAATCTGAGAATTTTAAAAATAATTTTAAATGTTTTAACTTACTTTACTTATATAAAAGTCAAGATTTTTACAATAAATGAAAATATTTGTAATTTTTGTTATATATTTATTATTTAATTTTTTTTTTACTAAATTAAGAGTCAAAGATTATATTGAGAGGAACCAATCCCAGCTATGCTTACAAGTATTTGTATCAAAATATACCTTCATGATCAATCTAACTATAAAAATTTGGAATCATAAGGTGTGAGAAGAAAAGTTATTAATTTCCTCGCATAGGTACTGTCGCCTTAAAATTGCAAATCGTTATAGGCACATAGTAATTTTATAATATGAAAATAAAATATAAAAAATAGCATTATTTATTATAATGAAAGACATGTGTACGACAATTACGTAAGAAGGGTTGTTTTCGGTCTCGTGAATTTGGTGTCCCCAAGCCTCATCATTCAAATCGCCGTGCCTTCGTGGTATGGTGTATCTGAAGGCTGAAGCTGCAACGTCAAGTCAAAAGGGTTTATCCCTCTGTTTCGCGTGTCAGCACACCCAACTTGCCTAAAAAACGTATTCAGATAAAGCCGAAGGCTTTATGTCTTTTTTGAGCATTCCAAAAAAAAAAAAACATCTAACGAAAGAAAAAAAAGCATGAGCGAAAAAGACTGTTTTGCCCTCCCTACTCAACCAGATTTCTAGGCCTATTTATGCACTCAGCATCATCAATGACTAGAGGAGTGGTTATGTTATGGGTGTATACAAAATTTTATTAGTAATTTACTATAATTATTTTTAATTTTTTAAGCAAAATAAATGAAAGATATTCTTGAAATTTAACGTAATTTCAATGAGAGGTAACACAGGACAAAAGAGTTTGCTTAATTAATAGAATATATGATATTGTGTAATAGTTTTTCTTATTTGAATGAAACAACTAGTTGCCGTTGGTTGTCAATAACTGTTGTCTGTTGGGGATCAGAGTTTGATTGATCCTAGATGGTGAATCCAGCAGGTATGCAATTGAATCCAAGTTTGAGTCCCACATGTCCATTCCAACTTAAATTTGGATTTGAAGATGAGAGAAGGAGATGAATCTAATTTGATTTAGTCTAGGGACTAGGGGGGAGGCCAGAATGGAGAATCAAATCCACAATAAGCATCAGATCCGGCGGCCTTAATTAATTGAGAAAATTGATAAACTAAACTGAGTTGATTTGAGTCATTCCAATGGTTGGTTGCTACTACCTTTACGTCTATTTTATTTTATATCGTTCGTCTGTCTATTCGTCAATAATGCCCGAATAACGACCATCCCAACAGTTCATTGTGTTTATTAAGTGAAATGTTATCATATTTTTAAATTATGATTATAACAATATATATAGATAAAAACTTCTACAAAAACAAGTTAATAAAATAAAATAAAAATTGTAATAAAAAAACAAATAGAAAGGCATTGATATAAATATAATTATCTCGCCAAAATTAAATATGACTATGGATAGAGGCTGGCATATGAGATTTTAGAATTCATATAATCATCCCTACCTAGCTAGTTAGGATTAATTTTTGTTGTTATTGATAAATTATTATAATATATATAAAAAAATTTTTTAATTTTAGATATACAAAATTACACACAATTGATTTGAAACTTTCCTACAAAAATGTTACTAATATAATTTTACAAATTTATTAAAAATAAGTAAACTCAACAGTCCAAAGTGCACTTAAGTTTAGTTGTTAAAAAGCCTAAAGTGGTGGCATCACTGATTTGCTTAGAGGACTGTTAAATTAAATTTCAAGGCTTGAGAGTCTCAATGATCTCTATTAAATTTCAGTAAAGGGTTCCATCGTATTAATCTGATTTTAAGATTTCAAGGGACAACTACTCTAACCAGCCTTCAAAAAAAGAAGAAATTGTCTTATAAATAATCTAACCTTCAAAAGGTAAAGTTGGAGCTAGCTAGCTAGCTAGCCTAATGGCTAATGGTATGCTGTATATCTTAGAATAGAATGGTCGTGAAAATGATGACACACTTTAGAAAAAGTAATTAAATATTGGTTTCAATGGATTCATTTCCATTCCATGGAGCCCAAGAAACCATATGCTTAAATTTAGAATGTTAGATATATGGTCCGTCCAAATCATCACATTTTTTTTAAATCCATACCATAATAATTCAAAAGCATTCTCACTCCTTCCTTGAGGAGTCCATCGCATCACCACAAAAGTTGATTTACGTCACTTTCATTTTATTTAAAATGACACTATTGGTGGTTCAACTTGCAAACGCGTCCATTATCTTTAAAAGAAAATTGAATGGGTTTCAGAGTTAAGTTGGGTGTACTGTAGATAGTCAAAAATGGGAGACGGCCTCTCCATTATTTTCATGCAGCAGCAGCCATGGCTCAGACGACAGACGGAACCCCAAGCTGTCAAGAAAGGTGAGCTTCGTGGAAATTAAATTTTCTTATGATTTTCAAGGACATGAAAAATAAAAGGGAAGCTTCTCCTCCTGAATTGACCTTGTCCCCAATTATTATTATTTGTGAATTGTAGGTGGAGGGAGGGAGGCACGTAATTTTGATTACATACGGCAAGGTTGACAAGTGACAACTCCATTAATTGATTATGTAAAGATATAATAATGGAGTATGCATGGTCAAGATTAAAGCAGCCCGCCGCCCTAGGCCACGGCTAGGCCACGATTCTTCAAGTTAACGTTTTCATCACTCACCATCTAATCTAATTTTTTTTTATATATAAAAAAAAAAGAAAAAGAAAAACCAATAATGGGCCACCATCAATCACAATGAATGGTCGCTTCTTTCTTACTTTTCAAACCTCAATTCCTCGGCCATAGACATAGCCATATGTGGGCTCAAATGCCTGCCTGCCTGCGTTGTTCCATTATTGTGGGCGCAACCATTCCCTTTCTTTATTCGCTGCTTTCTTTAAAGGAAAAATGTTCACGAGGACTGTTATTATAGCAATTTCTTTTTTAAATTTAAGTAACCCATAAAAAGTCATATATCATTAGATTCCTCAAAATCTAGTGACTTATTATAGCAATTTCTTTTTTAAATCCCTAGGCCCTCTTCTTTTTTATAAGAAACAAAAATTTAAGAAATTGAGTTCGTTCCTCAAATCCTATTAAGCTTTAGTAAATTTTTAGTTTATTTAATTAATTTTATATTTATTTAAACCAATCAAATATTGCTACCTCACTACATGTCCCAGACCCAAAGGATTTCCATATTTTTTAAAATAATGTTGTTTATTATAGGACTTTAGTTTAAGAACAAAGTTATTTATTAATCTAAACCCAAATGGTATGCAAATCTACGTCGATTGGGACTTCTTGATTGAAGCAAAGAATCTGACAACACTTGGGTGAATTAGGATGTATTGAGCCCAAAAATCTCCGGGGGAGGGGGGGTTCTTTAAATTAGAGAAAAAATCTCTGATTCAACTAATAGGTAAAGATTTTACCGGTTGAACTCAACTAACATGTCTAGGCCCCCATAGTTCAATCATAAGGTCCCTAGCCTAACTGGCGCACACATGAATATATATCATCTGAAACTAAATTCATAAATACCTTCCTTCATTATGATTTATGATGTTAAAGTTAAAATAATTGAAAAGGTGATTTTTTTTAAATAAAAGAATTACTTTTAAGTATAAATGATTTTAATAAATATATAATATTAGTAACCAATTATGGAGAGGATAAAACACAAAAAAAAAAAAAAGAATGGTAGCTGATGAATAAAAATCACTACTTTTTTAATCACATCAAATCCGTGGGTGCATGCAGCATGCCTCGCCATCAACTACCAGGTTCCCGGTCAGAGATGGACAATTTACATCATGTATGCATTAAAATCCTGTAAATAAAAAGTGTTCTCTATTCTCACAAAAGACCTTCCATAAAAAATAAAATTGTATGATTAAGCTCAAACACTACTTGTCAAAACAAATAATATATCATACAGAGAATACAGTCCAAAGGCTCAAAACCTTAGTCGGATCAGTAATAATAATTGGGATCGGGCATCCATTTTGGGTTTATATTGGAGAAACAAAGAATTGGAGGGAAGTTGGATGGGAGAGAGCGTGTTCACATGGTGATGATGACTTGGTTAGATTTCAAGGAATTGGAATGGCATCCAACTTTAGATAGACACAGAGAGAAAATCCCAAATGGGAACTGATGGGAGTGGGCGTGGGCCACTCCATGTCCCATCTACAAGTTGAAATAATAATGTATTTTCCCGGAAACCAACCCCCATTTTCTCACCCATTTTTCCATCTGCTTTTGACAAAACCATTGCTGTCCGTTTAAACTACTCTTTTTTAGCTGTCCTTCCCTTTTTACCCTTTTTCTTTTTCTCCTCCATCATTTATATCAAAATTATTACACTCTCACCCCAGCAGTATGCCTCAATATCGTTTCATCTCCTTAAACGAACAGGCTTTTTTGCACGTTGACCCCTTCAACAATCATATGTTTTGGGATAAATTAATCATGCATTCGTTAAATTTTAATTCTCTAGTCTGAATTTCAAATTCTGTCATATGCAAAAGGTTTTTAACATAATATTGATTATTTTCAATTTTTTTATTTATATTATAATAAATTATTTAATTAAAATTATTATAAATTTACGTATATTACAGATTTTTTGATCAAAATTGTATTATAAGTGGGTATTAAAGCGTCAAGTGATGGCTGCTGGATTGAATTCATTAGAGGGGTCAGACAGAAGATGATAGCGAGGCCGAGGCATTATTGCAGCAGCCTATGGGACTGTCAAACTGTAATCATCACATGCTTTATTTTACATAAAAACAAAATGGTAAATGGTAGGGCCTGTTCAGTTGAAAACTTCATTTTTCTATTAAATAATTAAATTTCTTGATAGAAAATAAAATCTTTTGATCTAATCTAGTTTTTTTAAGTGCTTATTTTTAATTTTAATTTTATAATTAAAAATATCTTAGTATTTTATCTTTCAACAAGTTATTACATTTATTTTTAAAAATTATAAAATATCAAAAATGATATTTCTAATTCATTATGTAAAGTTAAAATTTTAGTTTTTTATTTTTAAGAGAGATGTAATTATTAAATAAAAAGTGTAATAGATACGACACTTCTCAACAATTAAAAATAATATGACGTTTAGTTTTTAATGTGTAAAACATAAAAATTTGATATTCAATTATTAAAAATTAATTCTTTAAATTCTTACCGTGACAAAATATTAGTTAGTGTATGTATGCGTCCATTTTCGTAAGTAACATGTCACATGGATGACTTGTTGGTAGCATTTGAATAGGTTGACTGATTTATTATGTTCTCTCAATAATTAAAAATATGTTATTTGATCTTTAATATGTAAAATATTAAATTTTATATATTAGCTATTATAAATTATTATTTTAAATCCTTACCCTGAGACACAAAAGAGGATATAAACAAGAAAATGATGAAATCAAGTTCAACAAAGAGAAATAACAGATATTAGTTCTATTATATTTTGTAATTGGAATATAAGAAAGTAGCATTTTTTGGATGATTCAAGAATTTAGATATTTGGGATTTAGGATTTTGTTAAGCTATGGGTAATTTGGCATTTTTTTATCAAGATAAATTTTAATCTAATATATTTTGTTAACGTGATTTTTTTATAATATGACATTTTCTTTTTTCTACGTGTATATTTTACGTAGCGTAAATAACAACTTTGTTTACTCTCAATCAAAGTAAAGAGTTAAAGTAACAATATTTAATTGTTGAGATGTGAAATTTTGATATTTTTGAATATTAGAGATCAAATATCATATATTTTTAATTATTAATTATGATAGTACAATAAATTAATCAATCTATTTAAATACTACCAACTAGTCATAGACATAGCATGTCACTTGTGGAAATGAGCAATTTTATACACACGCTAAAGTTTCATTACGATAAACACTTAAAATAATAATTTTTTATAATTAAAATAGCGAATTTTGAAGTTTTTCACATAAAAAACTAAATATCATATTTTTTAATTCTTAAAAGTGTATTGTATATATTAAGCCTAAATAAAAAATGTTGTTTAAAAAAGAAAATATTTTTACAATTGAAAAATCTTTATTTTTTAATTTTTTAATATCATCTTTATATATTTTAATTTTTCTAAAAATAAATATTATTGTGTTTTAAAATATAAAACATTAAAATATATTTAGAATTAAACAATACATATAAATAGACAGATGAATGAAGGGAAATGCTATTCAGGCACAAATGTACCCAATTGTTTTAAATAATATTTTTTATTTTCGAGATTATTATTCTTATGTGATTTTTTGTCACTCGTGTCTTTTATTTTGATAAAAAAATAAATCATAAATAAATATTTTTTTCTCACTATATAAGTCAAAACATCAAATTCATAATGTATTAATACGAATTTTAACTTATCATAATTCAACAACCACTTAATTTTTGCATTCTCCATATCTTGGCCTCCATAGTCTTCAACTTTAATTACTTTTTCATCAACTGTCTATTTCATCTCTCTCTCTCTCTCTGCCCATTCCCAACATTGGCCTAAAGCATTGGATATCTTTCTGAGGAAGGTTTATCCAATAAATTTTAAACAATGCTATACCGACCTAATTAATTTTCGAAAGAAATATAAATACATTTTTAAAATAAAAACACTTTTTTAAGGTTGTTCCGTTTCTAGATAAAGTCATTTGATATATCATTTTTTATTATTTAGAATTTAAAAGTTCAAATACGTTATTGGATTACACGTACTTATTAAAATAAATTCACATTAAATTTAGACTTAAAAAAATAAAAATATTTAAAAATCATTTGAAATGAAATCATTAAAAATTTCTTTATTCAAACCTATAAATTTGGGTGTAGGGTGAGTCAAATAATATTCATAAAAATAACGCCAATATGCTTGAAATTATTTTTGACAGAATATGCACGTGATGCCAACGTTATTCACACGTTGCTCGGATGTGTTACGAATGCTATTGTCCTCTTGCCATTATCCATCCAAAGTGGAAGGAACGTAACAATTGACTTTTGACAGGCCGAATCCTACTGGAACTGAGGCACGGCCAGGTCCCTAGTATTCATGTGAAACCTCACATACCACATGGCCAAGCCCCCAACTCTGCCAATTCCAATCACATGTCTACAGTCAGCTCAAAATTCTATGGCTCTTAGCTATATTCCCCTGAATATGTATTTTTTTCCCTCTTCCTCTCTTATATCTTCTCGTCGGCAAGCCACCCATTGCCAATTACGGGCCACTGAGCATCGATTGCCCATCAAACTCAAATCTTGGTGGTGAGAGATAGAGAGAGAGAGAGAAATATGCTTCTCCATATTGGTTTATCTTCATTTTCATCTTTATCTTGTCGATTCATTTTTGTGATGAAGGAACACATTTCGGTGCAGGTGAGAGAAAAAATAAAGTTAGATATAAATGAGAGATAGAAAGTATAATGAGGGTATTTTTGTAATTTAAAAAATATTAATGACAATTTTAGAGTGTTAGAAAAATTTAATGTGAAAACATAAAAGCCAAGACTTAAGAGAGATCATTGTTGTTTTTTAAAAGATACAAATAGTTAGTGTAGTTTAGATAAGCTTTAAGAATGATATGGAAATTTACTATTTTCATAATTACAAACTATATTTTTTATTTATTTATTGCAATAACCAATAACAATAAGGCATGGCATTCCGTATGGTTTCTAGATTTGTGTGTGTGTTCAAAATTTTAATATAATTATATGATTTTTTATATTATATTAAATGATTAATAATAAATTGTTATATTAATTGAATATAATTATATATATACCTATATATTTGGGAAGTTATATTATTAACATGACTCAATTTTCATCCCATTCCCCAAAATCAAATTGAAATGAAATGAAGATGGGAACGCTGAAATCCACAATTTTACCTAATTTTTGGATTTTACATTTACTTTTCTTGGAATAGAACCAACCAATAAAGCGAGTAGTAATTTTAAAAAGGACATCCTGACAGTCAGACCACTTGTTTGCCAGCAAACTACATAGCCTATAGTCGTTGATTTGAAGTTAAAAATTAATAAAGAAAAAGAAGAACAAATGAAGTGAGAAACAGACAAAGCAACCAACAAACGAGTCTGAGGGACAGATACATTTGCTTTCTTTCCTTATTTAAATAATAATTATGTACCGCATGGTAGATGAGATGAATGTGTCATGACGCGGAGGCATCGGCCCATCCACCAACATGGAAGAAAATCACATGTAGGGTCGGGACAAAGTTGGAGAGCTCAAAGCCTCAAGCAACAAGCAAAAAGCATTGTCCTTTGTTAGGTAATTTACTATGACGGGAAAACAAGTTGTCACGTTGCTCCAGTTTTGGGGGGTTGGGTTGGGTTGGGTTGCTTGCTTGCTTCCAATATCCAACTTCTCACTTAAACAAGACAAAATCTTCTTTATTTATTCAACAAGCTTGCTTTTGGGCTTTGGATGCCTGACCTTCTTAATCATGATTTTTATTTTCAGATGACTCCTTAATCCTTAAGCTAGATGGTTGAAAACAAATCAATCACCTTTAGGATTATGTTTCATAAATAAATCTCTTCGTATGGTATGATATGATATGAGATGATTTAACAAGCGATGACTGTGTAATAGCCTTAATTGTCAGAGTTATATTAGAGATGATTTAACATCTTAACTAGTTTATTGGGGTTGTGCCTGAGTTCAGGAAAATGTGTAATTTTTTTTTTATTTTTATAATTTTGGTGATTTGGGTTTTTATTTTTAATGTAGGCACAGTTGTTATACAGTTAATCTAACTGCTTTTATTTTTTTTCAGATTAGAAATTTTAAATTTTCTGACTTCTCATACGTCATACAATTGCTCCTAATTAAACAGCCCCAAAAATAATGAAGACTAATTGGTAATTACCAGAAACAATGAAGACCAATTCATAATTAATTACTAATAATATTACAAAACTTGACATTTTAATAAAATTTTATGTCAAAGTATTGATCTCAAAAAATAAGGTCATATTCTCTTTATTGTTTTCAAGTTGTTTTCAGTTTTTCAAAATAATGAAAACGTGTTTTCTTCGTTATTTTCAAAAATAAGAAAAAAAAATTGTAAAGAAAATCTAAAACATCAAAAAACTGTTTTGGTTGTTTTTAGCCAAAACATAATAAAAAAAATCAAAACGCGGAAAACACTCATTGTTGCCTCTCCTCTCTCCCAAATCCGACTCCATTCTCTTTTCCTTTTCTCTTGCAAATCTGACTCTCTCTCTTGTTGGTCATCGACCACACCTACCACGACCATCACCACCACGAGTTGTTGTTGACTGCCATCTCTATCTCTTTACTAAATCGTCTCCTGCTTTTCCTCTAAACACCAGGGGTCTTTGCCGACGAAACTGATCCAGCATATGGGGGGTGCGTCTTGGCGCCTCATTCCTCGTTACATGTGTCAGCACGCCCTTTAAGATTCGCTCTATTCGATCAAGTCTACTCTCACTAGGACCTGATTGTTCTTCTTGTCGTCTACTGCTCGTGGCGCGATTCGTCGAGCGACTACGGTGATTACTTGTAGCAGAATTCACAGAGCGACTATGGCGACTGCTTGTGGCGCGACTTTCTGAGCGACCACGATGACTGCTACTACCGTTTCCCTCATCTTGTTCATTGAGATCCAGAATTCTTCGAGTCCTTTCCATCTGAAACGAAAATATCAACACTTGAACCATAATAATTCTAATACTCGAATCCTCGATAAATATTAAATCATTCTAATACTTGAACCTCAATGATTCATATCATCTACCTAACTTGACAGTTAGATTACGTCACGTCAAACTAACCCTTACTGACTCAACCATTCTCTATTTCCACCAGTACCCCTGAGTCTCCAATCGGGGTTTTTGCTAGTTCGCTCTGATACCAAATGTAACGCCTCACTTTTCCCTAAGCGTGCATTAATTCGAGATTTCGAGAAAATTTAAATCAAACACCACATAAATCCCTTGATAGCCATCAAAACCGTTTTCCCGACAATCTCGATTGTACCTTCTTAGTATAACAACATTTAATAAATAAACTAAGACAGGCATCGTCAATCATATCAGCGGAAGCAAGATCGGAACCTCGGTTATATACACATCACTGACAATTTCTTTTTACAATCACTGAATCGATGTTTCACATGAAAATACATTACATAATCTCTGAACATTGAAAACATAAACAAAACCAACTGCTACATCCTGACGACATTCTTTCTCTTGACGCCATTGCTTTCACCTAGAACGTTTGAATATTCCAGGGACATAGTCCAAATTAGATGCTGAATCATCTAAGTGAGAGTTCAAAAACATTTTCATGAATGTATGCAGAATCATGTACACAAAATCGATAAATCTCAACATGCACCAGCCTAAGAGAATTCCAACGCATTTAACCCTAACCGGGGAAAACGCAATCTCTCTAAAGGCGACACGACCAAATCGACCCATTGGCAAACCGATCCTGCTTAAGAGGGACAACCTCGACACATGAACCCAGGAATCACCCCACTGTCATTGTCAGGCTTTACGCTCTCACTCAAGCATTCCAAAACACAACCCTAGCTCCAAGAGTATCACGTCAGCACTATCCCCGAAATCGACGTCACCTCGGCATTAATGCTACTGCTCAAAGGATCTTGGGGTGGTGTCCACTCGCAGCCCCGCCACTTGAGCCAACAACCGGGGTGGTGTCCACTCGCAGCCCCGCCACTTGGGTCCCGTAGGGTGAAGTCCGTCTCAGCCCCGTCCCAAGTGATCACCAAGCATTAATCCAGGTACGTATCCCGAGTGCTGTTACTCTGGGCTTCGTCACAGGTTAACAACCCACATACCACATGAACGACACAAAACAAGCCAATGGTTGAAAAATCATAACATGCATCACTTAAACTCATAACATGCGTCATTTAAATCAAAAATCAACGTTTAATGCACATGTAAACAATCATTTGGACAACTCATCACAAACCGAGCATGAAAACCATTTACATGTCACTTGAAACCATTCACAAGTCAAAACCGAGTTTGGGGAGAACACTCACAGTAAATCGAGTTTTAGAGGAGAACTACTCACCTTTAGATGGATTTCCAACTGTCAAGGGCGGTCAGCCTCGATTTGTGCGCCTGCCTCGATTTACGTGCCTAGCCTCGTTTCTTGCACCTGACGCTCTTGTATTTCAACCTCGAGTCTCACCGCTACCTTAGTCATCACATTTGTTCAAAATCACATCAATATCTATTTTTTCAATTTTCCATAATTTCTTCCTATTTTCTTTATATTTCTCCTTAAAAATTCTAATAAATACCTACTCAAAATTTTTCCTTGATTTCTTTTCACAATAATTCATAAATAATTAATTCCTATCTCCCAAAATTTTCTAAGGATTTTCTAATTCTTTTTCCTATTTTTCCTAAGCCTTTTTCACTTTGAAAATTACAAAATGACCATTTTCTCCAATAATTTTCTAAATTTTCTTGCACCATAATACATAAAATAATTTTCCAAAAGTAATAAAAAAAATTCGAAAATACCTGACTTGCCACGCGCCCTCACGCGCGGCGCGTGGGTGGCTTGGTTTGAACTGGCGTGTGCCAGTCACGCGCCAGTCGTCTTCTTCCTCAAGCCGGTCGCCGGCAGGTGCTCCGATGGCCTCGATTCCGGTACCCCCCGAAAGTCCTTGAGAAGTCGATCGTGATGCCACCGGTCTCCGGCCGAAAGGACGCCGGAAAAGCCTCCAAAAGGCCGTTTACAGGCGGCGGTAGGCGGACCGCCTCAAGCCCTCAGCCAAGCTCGACTCTCCCTCAAACCTTCACCAAAACGCCTCAAATTGGTGCCAAAATGATCCTTGGCTCCAAGAGATCAAAAGCCCCCTATCCAAGCTCCAAAAATCGATCGAAAATGAGCTCGATTTGGTGTCTTCTTCTCGGCCGAAACCCTTGGCTATTTATAGCCAAAAAAACACTCCACGTGGCCGATTTTCCGGCCATACCTTCTTCCCCACGCCTCATAGGACGCCCTAAACCATCACTTGACAAGACTTGACGGCCAAATGGCTGGATTTTCTGGCTAAATCGTGCGGCTAGATCTGCCATGCGCGGCCAACTTCTGAAAATTGCAGTTAGGCCCCTAAAAATTTTCTTTTTGCATTTTGGTCCTTTTCCTCAAGCCCCTGACTTTTCTAATACCTTCACTAAGACCCTTAAGCTTAATATTTCTCATTTCCCCCTTGAAAATTTCGAAAAATTGTCGTTTAGACCTCCCTCGGGTATTTTTAGAAAATTACACTTTGGCCCGACTGATTTATTTGACCTCAAACCCACTCGATTCAACCCGAAACCACTTAAGGGTTGTTCTATACATCGAATACTATTCCATGACACTCTCCGTTGACTTTTTGGACGTCGTTTACAGCAATTCGGTAATACAACCTAAATGGGCAGCTGTATTTTGCTGTACCGAAAAATGTTCCCGATCTTCTTTATTTCACCACTAAAAATCTTAATCTTAATTGCTTGTCGATACTATACCATTTTCTTGAGAAATCTAGGGTCCGAGGTACTTGCATTTTGGTCCTTTTCCTCAAGCCCCTGACTTTTCTAATACCTTCACTAAGACCCTTAAGCTTAATATTTCTCATTTCCCCCTTGAAAATTTCAAAAAATTGTCGTTTAGACCTCCCTCGGGTATTTTTAGAAAATTACACTTTGGCCCGACTGATTTATTTGACCTCAAACCCACTCGATTCAACCCGAAACCACTTAAGGGTTGTTGTATACATCGAATACTATTCCATGACACTCTCCGTTGACTTTTTGGACGTCGTTTACAGCAATTCGGTAATACAACCTAAATGGGCAGCTGTATTTTGCTGTACCGAAAACTGTTCCCGATCTTCTTTATTTCACCACTAAAAATCTTAATCTTAATTGCTTGTCGATACTATACCATTTTCTTGAGAAATCTAGGGTCCGAGGTACTCCCGTTGGCTAATTTGGTCGTCCAAAACTGGGTTAGTGTGCCCTAAAGTCTCATTTTTCCCAAAATTCTAATTATGCCTATTTATCAAATATCATTTTATCCTCAAAATTGTCCTCGGGTGTTACAGTTGTAAGACAAGCTTGGGGATTATTCCTCATTGTGTTATGTGGTGTATTTGAAAAGAAAGAAATATGATAGATTTTGAGAGCAGTGGGAGCCCAATCCAATTGAATGAAAGGAACTATGCTTGCCTTTGAATTGGGCTAGTATCCCATGCCCCATTCTTGTCATATCCTATTGATGTGAGTAAACATATGGAATGATAGGGGTCATGGTAACATTGATTCTGTCGACGTTCAATTTCAGTCGAGTGTGATTCGTTTTTTGGGCCGCAATGAATAGTTATAGGTCACGATGAGAAGAAGGGAAGTTTTAGATCCTAATGAAGGACACTCAGCGATTTTTTTACGTGGTTCGGCCAGAACGATGCCTACTCCACGTCCGCCCTCTGATTATTCTTTCAGAATGACGATTTTCTGATTATTCCCCCCTTTTTTGTTACTTCTGCCCCTTATTTATATTCGAGGGGACCTTTACAATTTGAATATCATATAGAAATAAAAAGACGATGTAGTGGGGGACAAACCGTCCTTATCATCTGTACAAAAACGTAACTGGGATCTTCATCTTCGAGGAGCATGGGCTGTGGCGGTGGATGGTCCCTACTTCTGACTTCTTAACAGCTTTTACCACTTTATGCGAGCTGATCGTTTTCGGGCCAGCGACCTCGGTGGTCCAGCGATCTGAAGGATGCTCCCTAGAGTTCGCTCGCAGATGGCTTCAACTCGTTTGAAGGCGTGTCGGGAGTTCGCCAGATGTCGCTTTATAAGTTCGGTTTTTGGTAGTGAAACGACCTCCTCCAGTGAGGTCGTTTGGGCCTTCTTGTTTCCAGGCGATCGGGCCGGCCCATCAGAGCGAGTCTAGCCCGTACGGGAAATGCGTATAACAGATTCTAATTTTGGTATTCTTACTAGCTATTTACATTTTGCTATTAGTGTTGCATTCTTTTTTGTTCTTGTGTTTGTTTTTGTTTTCCTTTTCTTTTCCTTAGCCCAAGGGTGGATCTCGCAAATTATGATCTTGAATTATTTTTCATGTTTTGTGGTGTATATTTTTGACGTTGTCTTGATATTTTTAATTATTTTCAAAATAGAACATGGGTGGTCACATAGGTAAGACTAAGGAACCAATGTCGTGGTCTGATGAAAACGAACATGCTTTTATCGGAATTCTTTATGAGAATGTGAAATAAGGGATATTGCAATATTCTACATTCACAAAAAATGAATGGGACAAGATCAATCAAGCCATGATTGCTCTCACAAAAATAGATTACGACATAGATAGATTAAAAGGGAAGTGAAACCGCTTACGTAAGGTGCATCGCTTGTTCTCTGAACTTTTAGGACATACAGGTGTTACATAGGATCCAAATACCAACCAAGTTAATGTTGCAGAGGAAGTTTGTCAACATTTTTATACGATATATATCTTGATTAAAAAATATTTTCACTATTATTTTTTTATCATATCAATTTTATCCCTTTTTGTTATACAATACAATAATGTGACTTATTTTTACTATTGTAGATTAACAAGTATGAGTACAAAATACTCAAGAATGAAGGATATAAGCACTATGAAACTCTTGGAGAGATATTTAGCGAGAGTATAACTATTGGAGGATTAGACAATGCTTTCACTCAGCTTCCTCTAATAGAGGAAAAAAGGCAAGACAGTTAGAAGATGATTTTTTAACCAAAGGAGCTCATGTATGTGTGGAAATTGATGATGAAGTTACAAATACTCATCAACGTGAAAAAATTGGTACATCTGGCTAATGTCGACGTAAATAACCTAAGATCAGTAAAGGTGATAAACTCGAGACTTGCATGGCGCAATAGTCATCTATAATTAGTATGAGGAACGAAGAAATTGAACTTATTGTTGTATCATATTTTTATATTAATGAGAACATGTGTTTGATGAAAAACCAAACTTAGAATGAAAAATCATTTATATTAATCTCATATTTATAAATAAACTTTCTATATTTCAAAACATGCATGTATTGTTTTGGCTTGAATATTTAAAAGTTTGAAAATTAAAAAATTTGTGCATAATGTTTCGAAACTTAGTTGTTCATATTTCGAAATATATGTTTTTGTTAGTAATTTTTTGAAAGTTGGTAAGTATGTTTTGAAACTCCTGTAAAACATATTTTATACTATGTTTTGAAATGTCTTATAATGCATATGTTTTTCTTAAATAAGCTTCTAGTTCAAATAATTTTGTCTAACTATTTATTTTTCAAAACTTACATCACATGTTTCGAAACTTCTATCATTTCTAACAGCAGATTAAATAAAATTTGAAATACATTTTTATGAAAACTTTTCTTTTTGTATCTAAAAGCTTTTCAAGCTGTTATAACTATTTTTGTGAAAGTTATTTCAAATTTAAAAATGAAATATTTAAAAATTTTGGTAGGTAAGAGTTTTTTATTTGCATTAAATGATATCCTAGTTTGCAGGACCAGTTATAAGGTTAGAGATTTCGAAACATATGATACATGTTTCGAAACCTTAGTGCAAATTAGGATGTTTCGAAACATATAATTTAGTGTATTAAATTATATGTTGTGTTTCGAAACATGACCTCAATTTTTATGAAAACTTGTCTCTAACGGCTAGAAATGGTCAAAATTTTATGTCTTGATATAAATAGCAAGTGCTTGGAGATAGAAAAATGACAGAGAAAAGCAAAAACATTTATTGAAGCATCAAGCTATTTTTCCTCAATCAATCTTGTACATTGAATTGAAAAGGAAGAGCAAGTGAATTCAAGTGATGTATTTACTCCTAAGCTCTCTTTGTCTAAAGGTTTGGTAAGAGGTTGGTACAACCATTGGTAAAGAGTTATTGTTATAAATTATTCAGTCCGTAGATTTAAATCTATTATTTTTATCAACTATTGAGAGGTTTGAGTTTAGCTTTAAAAACTCATTGTATGTAAAGGTTATAGGGTGAATCTTGGTAAAACCCTTGATTATCTTGATTGATAGAGTTGGATTGAAAATCCTTTAAATGATAAGACTTGAAGGTAGTGGATTAGGTTGGGTGCCGAACCCTTATAAATCTTGGGTGCACTTAATTTATTATTTTGCTTATCACTCATTGTTCAAACTTTCAAAAAGAATCGTTTTTAAAGACAAAAACAAATGTCCTTTTAAGGATAAGTATTTATACACATACCATTGATATCAAACATCCTTTGGTATACTCTTTCTCAAGGAAACTACCTTTGTCAAAGTTATTATTTCGAAATACAAATTAAAAGATTTTTAAATAAAAAGGTATATTTCAAAACATATACTGTATATTTCGAAACTTGCAAAACAAAAATGTATATTTCGAAACATACATCATATATTTCAAAACATAGTGTCTTTAAAAGAAGAAAATTTATACGTATCCCAATTCATCCCTCTTCTTGGGATATATTTGTCATCATTGGAACTAATGCTTATGACACTTTACCTAAAAGAAAAACTTATAAAGATCCAAGGAAAATCATGTAATGAATTAAATAGTGAAGCTATAGTTCAGACCCTTATTCAAACGTGGTTTGCTTTGATATCTTAAACAATATGGAATGAGTGTCTAATGTGGTTTATATGAAAGCGATAAAGCCTTTTAAGAATCCAAATTTTAGGGTGTCAATTGTGAAGATGTCAGAAACTAGGAGAGGACCTATCTTGGAACTTCTTTGATTTGCTTGGTTGGATTGCATATTTTCTAATAACGTATTCTTTTCATTTGTGATTTTGTAGCTCGAAGTACTATGTTTTCTTACATTAGGCTGAAATATTGTTTTATTTTCATAGCTTGATGTTGATGATTGTAAAACTGTGTTTCAAGTGGAATTGCTTGATGTTGAATTTCTCTAGAATTGAATGTTTGTTTTATTTTAATCAATGGATTTTAATTTACAAATTATTTTTTTACGTTGATTATAATAAATGATGATTGATATGACTACTGATGATGACTATGAATATATTTATACACAAGATTTCTACTGAATCAAATGTGGTTGGTAATGTGAGTACCAATGAGTCGATTGACAAAGATTCGAGTGATAATGATTTTTTATTTACGAATGATTTTGATATGAATTTTGGGGATTTAATGATGCTTAATTACTTTGTTGCCAACAAAAGTGTCATCGATAGGATACCTTATAGAACATCATTACTTACTGGAAAAATGTACATGCTATAAATTTTGAATGGACATCTAGATGTGTGCTATCAAACTTTTCATATGCATAAACATGTGTTCATGAATTTTAGTGATACTTTGAAATAGAAGCAGTTGTTGAAATATGGGAAAAAAGTTAACATTGAGGAGGGAATTGTTATGTTTTTGATAATTGTAGGGCACATTACATGATACAATATTATTACTGATAGGTTTCAGCATTCTAACAACACAATACACAAATGGTTGAAATGAGTTTTATGAGCTGTTTGTTCATTTAGCGCAGAGATAATCTTCCTGACACATCAAAATGTTGTACATGAGCAAATTTTGCACAAATATCCTTACTTTAAGGATTGTATAAGGGCAATAAATGGAACACATGTTGCAGATTGGGCACTTGCATCGAGACAAATATCTTTCCATAGAAGAAAAACTAATATAACGCAAAATATGATGTTGTCGTGTGATTTTGATATAAAGTTCACATTTGTGTATTCTGGATGTGAATGTATTGCTAATAATTTGCGAGTATTCATTGACATAGTCATAAGAAGTTCAAACAACTTTCTAATGCTACGTGGAGGTATATTCTATTACTTCAAATGATTTGTCAAATTTTTTTATAGTATTATAGTCTTTAAGTCATAATTTTTTTGCAAATAAATTTTATCTTATTGATTTTGGCTATCCAAACATGCCTGATTTTATTACCCCTTATCGAGGTTGAAGATATCATCTTCGTGATTATGTTGGACGAGGAAGACGGTGTAGAAAGGAAGAACTGTTCAACTATAGACACTACTCTTGCCGTAATATTATTGAATGTTGCATTGGAGTTTAAAGACAAGATTTTCTATTTTGAAATTAATTACCAATTATCTACTTAATAAACAAAGACAAATTCCTACTACATGTTATACAATATATAACTTTATTCGCTAGGAGCACGCTTTAGATAATTTGTTCGTTGAGTATTCATCAGAGAATATGGTATTTCAAGATATGTCAAAATCAAGTCAGGTCAAGATCAAGAAGTCATACATTTTGATCCTAGTCAAATAGCTCAAATGGGACAAGTCAGAGATCAAATTGCTACACAAATGTGAAATGACTACTCAATGAGTTATACATGATTTTGTGGATTTATTTTATTGTTTAGTGTTCAAACTGTGCTTATTTATGCCATGACTATTTAAACATGTAATCATAATCCTCTTGCTATTGAATTGTTTGATGTAATCTTATTTATCATTAACAATCACATTTTCTTATTTTCATTGAACTTATCTTTAATTTTTATTTCTATATTTCTTATTTTTTGTCAAAGTTAATTTATTTCTTGTTTATATTTTTTTCGTAATGGAAAAAAATATTACAAATTCACCAACTTCAAAATGTATATATTATTAATAATATATTGGCATTAAACTGTTTTAATTTAATGAATAATCAAATATATTAAATAAAATATTATAAAATAATTTTTCTCAAAATTTCAAAGTAAAGGCATTTTTTATCTTTCAGTTTTGAAAAACACACAAAAAAAATGTATTTTTAGTAATCTCAAAACATAAAAATGAAAATAAATTCAAAACTAAAAATTAAAATACAAATATAACACCACCTAAGATACTCAAAGTACCACCTAATTACGTAAGACCGCATTCTTTTTTTTTTTTTTTGTTATCATTCATTATTATTATTATTATGACTTTCACTTAATGAAGAATACCTTTTAATTTTTAGATCTTAAAAATATCCGTAATATTAACAAGTAGAATATCTTTTCTATTAATTAAAAGGGAATTCTTAAAAATTATAAAAAAAATTCTTAAAACTTCCAATTTTCAATTGTTGGCATATTTAATTTTTCATTTAATCATAATATTTAACAACAATATATTAGGCATATCAATTATATGGGTTTTTTATTTGTTTGGGTCGTATTTGTTAGTGAAGATGTGTTAAAAAAATAGAATATGAAAAGTATTTTAGAAAAAAATATTTTTTTATTATATTTGTTAAATTTATTTGATAATCTTTGAAAAAGAAATCACTTGATTTCTTGTGTGAAATTATTCAGATAAGTTTATCTTTCCTCTTTCTCTAGATAAATTTATTTAGAATTTTACAGACAAGAAAAAATGACATATATATCATTTAATGCATTTCAAAAAATTTAAAAATGACCTATATATCTTCCAATGCATTTTAAAAAATCTAACAAACAGTTTAATAAAAATCTTGTAATGTTTCTCAGTCTTATCTTAATCATTTCATATCTTAATTTAGAAAATATTTTAATTTAATATTATCTTACTTATTTTAATAAAAACTAACTCAAATAATAGAAAAGATTGAGTATAACACATTATTACAGAACTCCATATAATGGTATCACAAAAATAGAATGGTGGGTCTAGGTAAAGTCAGCCCGGCCCGGTATTGAATGCATGGCCACACAAATAAACCAACAGAACGAAGCCCAATCCCGAGCCTACTGAACTTACCTAGTTTTTCCGGCTATTGCTTTAAAAGAAAATCATATGACAAATTAAAGGACCATTGAAATTATTTCCTAAGTTTTTTTTTTTCTTTGAAAAATGCATGATCGCAAAATGATTAAGAGATGAGAGCACAATAGCGAAATTAAAAATAAAATTGGCACATCAAAACAAATTTTATTTATGCATATCTTTCTTTACGAAATGATGATGTTCATTAATGAATGTACATCAAGGAAAATAAAAACCAAATTTTTTGAATGTAATTACAAAGCATGTCGCTCTTACAGTATTTTGGTTGTTTTCTTCAGATAAAAAATTCTTAGGCTGCTATTGGAATTAAAATATGTCAAAAGAAAGAAAAATTAAAAAAAAAATAGTTAATGAGGGTTTCGGAGTCGATCTCCTTTTAACTCGTATAATGGTCATTCTCTTTATTGATTTTTTTAGGTTTAGGAATATTTTTAGTAACGAGATTGTTTAGACTTGCTTTACCTGCAAATTAAAAAAGGGCGAGATATGATCACCTAATGAATTCTCATATACTAATGAGACACCTAACTCTTAAAAAATTGTGTCTTTATATAGTTTCTCAATGAGGTTTTAAAGGGGTAGAATTAGACCATGTAAAGGGCCGAATATTAATCTTGAGGCTAGTCTTTTTAGTTGCCAATCAAGTACAGGCTTTGGCCCTAGTTGATTTCCTTGGGTGGGGTTTGATTCTCTATGTTGGGCCTTGCGCCTATTATGGATTTAGACCTAATTTCTTAAATCTTGACCCATACGAGTTACTTGAGCCTTTAATTTAATTTAGGCATGTGTCCCTTTTAGTTAAGTGTTATTTGAGTATTTTTCATTTGGGGTTGGAATGCCCCATCATTAAGAATAAATGCTCTTATCTATATGATTGTATATTATCTTAATTTTAGTGAAGAAAAAGTCATAGAATTAAGGAGAATAAATGCTCTTGTTTAAGTGCTCATACAAATAAGGCTAGTTAGTTAAAATAGAAAAATATATTTAGCATTTTATGTGATAGTAAAATTTTATTAAAATTAGAAGAAAAATTTTATATGATATTTATAAGCCAACTTTATTATATGGCATGAAAAAGTATAAGGGTTCTTTCTCTGTATATATAAATATATTTCTATTATAGGAGAAAAAAAGAAGTAAAACAAGAGAGGAATAAAGAGGCAAATGGGAAAAAAAGGAAGGTAAAAGATTTGATGAGTTGAATAAGAATTGTTGTTGTTTATTGATTGAACTCAAAGGTATATAAACATCAAATAGAGATAACAAGGCATTGGAAGTAGGAAATTAACAATATGTATAACAACAAAACAGTTATCTAAAAGATAGAAATTCAAAACATATTCAAAATATATTTAGATAACTTTAGATGAAGGATTTATTGAGTAGTATGCTAATGAGGTGGAGAGATATGTGCTAATAGAAAGGACCTATTTGTTACACCATTTTTATTGCCAAAGAAAGTGATTGGAGATTTGAACTAATTAATTTTTCTTTATCTTTCTTCTCTCTCTTTTTCAAATAAGTTATAATCAAAACTAACAACTTTGATTATAGTGCTAAATTAGAAACTCACAAAAGTGGGTTTAGAGGAAGAGAGTAAGGCTCTATTATTTTTGTTGTTTTCAATCTTTTTCACTTTTAAGTTTTTTAAAATAGTAAAAAACTTGTTTACTTTCATATTTTTAAAAATAAAAAAATTTAAAATAATAAAAAATTATTTTAATTATTTTTATCACAGACACTCTCAAAATTTTCAAAACGCTAAAAATACTATAGATAAAAATAACACATTTTTAGTAATTTTAAAACAGACACTCAAAATATAAAATTAAAAATGAATGCAAAATTAAAATAGGAAGAGAACAAACCCAAGCTTTCTTGTGGGTGAGAGAGAAACGGAAGAGAGAAGGTATTTTTGATAATTTTAAAAATGTTAATGGTGGTTAAGTACTGATATAAAAAAAAAAGAAACAAGTTTTTTTGGATAAAAAATGAAAAAGTCTAATAAGAGCAAGTGAGATATTTCTTCTTTTTTTTTTAAGAATAAATAGATACTTTATATATACATGTCTTTTTCCTAAGTTTCAGAAATATTGAGTGTAGCGTATCCTAAAAGGTTAATTGATTTAAATATCTTGTTGTAATATCATTTCATATTTTCTGTAATTTAATGTACCCAAAAAAAAAAAAAGAGGCAGGATGAGCAACAAATATAAAGGGGGGAAGTGACAGAATCAACCCAAGTGGGGTCCCAAGCTATTGGCGGCCAACTTGTACCGGACATTACAATGTTGCTTGAAGCAAATTGCAAAGTGGTCCGATAGTATGCCAATAAATAATTGAAGCAAATTATTATTATTATATATTGTTGAATGTTATACTATTACTATATATATATATATATATAACTGGCAATTCTGTATTACGAGTTATATTTCGTATAAAAATGTGTGATGTTGGATCATTGTGTTAGAGTTGGTGTTTCATATATATATATGGTGACGGTGATGTGCATCAATATTGATATTGGCCAACCTTTCCTTTCGCTACTTTTTGATTGAAGAATGAGCAAAGCATGTTTTATATATTTAGCATTATTAAGGGTGGAGTGGAGCCACCTGCCACTTCTAAAGGGGAGGCAACACGGCTTCGGCTTCCTTCCCCATAAAGAACTTCGATCTGCCCAAATTATCATACATTATGTATTTTTTTATTAAATATTAATTAGTTATTCATTTAAGTCATCTAGTAATAGTCAAAACTTTTTAAAATTCTTTTATTAAAGTAAACAATCAATAAATGAAAATTCTCTCTTCCTACTATGTTAAACTACACGTGTGTTATATTATTTTGACCTTCTATTATAAAATTTTTAACTTTGTATTTAAATTTAAAAACTTTAAATCTCAAAGTAAAAACATAACTAACAAAACTAACATGTTGGCTTTTAAAATTTTTAGAGTGTGAATAACCCACAAAAGAGATTAAGAGATTGTTATTTAAGTATTAGCAAGAACCATCATCTAATACTCAAATGATTTTGACCTCGAAAATGAGTTGGTGGCATGGCTTTGATTAATTAATCAGCATGACAATTAAATAATTTTTCTTTTTTTAAAAAAAGGCTTGGAGACAAGTGGAAGTTGGTGGCATGACATTGATTAATTCTTTTGTATTTTCTTCATTGTTGTAGCTATTTTCTATTGCAAAAATGTACTATAAATTCATTGTTTTCATTAATCATCTCTAAGCTTATTGCTATCCTCCTTCCTTTATTTTTTATTTTTACTGATGTGAATTCATGATTAGATATCATAATTAAAAGACATCAAGAAAGTGAAGAGATGATACTATCTTTGGATCAATGAAGTGAATCTTCAATCAACTTTTGCTAATAACAAGAAAATAAACAACTTTCTAGAATTCATTTTTAATTCTAAATATAAAAAACTTTTTATGTTTGAAATTAAAAGAATTATGATGGAATTCAACTATACTAAATCAAATTTAGAAACAAATTCCGTATCATGAAAATAAAATTTGTTTGCGTAAAAAAAAAATGCTCTCTCTCTCCTTTGCCACTATTTTTGTTCTCATTGATGTCGCCGTTATTGTCACTAATCTCGACATAGACCCCATGACTCTTAAATTATCATCAAGAATTGCAAGTCAAGTCATTTTAGGTATAACTTTATTATAATTTTTTATTTTATTTGTATTTAGTTTTATTTAGATTATTAAATATAATATATTTAGTTAATTCCTAATTTGTGAATTAATTTTGAAATTTTATATATGTTTAAAAAATGCAGAGTAAATTTTATATATATATATATATATATATGGTTTTTTCCCCTTTTGTTATAACAGTTTAGTTCTCTCTACTTTAGCAAGCTTATTATATCAAAAGTATTTTAGAAAATAAAAGCAAATGAAATTTAAATTTTGAATTCATTTCAGACATAAATTTGAGTAATTCAATTGAATTTCATGTTTTAAATTGTTCTGTTCCAAATATAATAATTCATTTGCAAACAAATTCTAAATTTTGAGATTCCTCAATTCCAAATGGAGTCTTAAGGCGTGTTTGAAAATATTATCTGTCTGGAAGTGGACATACAACTGAGATTTTATGAAAAAAAAAAATGCCAAGTGTATTAAAAACAGTATTAAAATTCTCCTTGCTAAAATATGCATCCATATGAAAGTCCTTTGTGTTTTTTGTGGGGAGTGTTTATTCTAAATATAACCATCACATTCCATGAAATGAGCGATATACGCTAATAAGTACAAGTGAACTAAAGGATGTAAGTGATTTAATGTGACAAGAAAGACTACTGTTTGTTATAAGCAACATATAATTGGCCAATAGTACTTGCTCATGTCACCGCATGACCAAAATTATTCAGTTGTGCTCTATGCTAGGCGCTTAATCTTGCTACACTCATGACAAGAATAGAGAAGAAGAAAATGACCCTCACATTTACAGTTGTATTAGGAGTCGAAATCTATTTGTTGGATTCCCTAATTTACCTATCCTGTTGAAATCGTTGAGTCGAAAAGTAAGGGAGCACACGTGATAATACGTTAATAAAAAAAAATGACAAAAAGAATACTAAAGAGTCGAAGAGTGTTCCAAAAATGATCATTTGCATTGCATCCATAACGCTACACAGCCTATATTCTTCAAATAACACTAACACAAAAATATTACTTTCAAATGTAGAAATAATATTTATCTTCTTCAAACCCTCGACCATAGATCGATGTCTCCTTTCCCAGCAACAAGGCCTTGCCCTATTAGACGTGGCGGTTGGCGAAGGTTGGGCCCTACCATTTTGATATAAATATCTACATATATAAAATAATATAACATAAAATATATTGTTAATAAAAAATAAAAAATAATTTATTATTAAAATTAATATTTAATAATAAAAATAAAAATGTCAAAATCGTTCTTTTAAATAGTATTAATTATAAGAAACTTCTTTCAATGTTTTTTTTTTGGTAATTTGATTATTAAATCAATTTTTTTTCTATAAGAAAGATATATTAACAAAAAAATACGGCAAAACGTCTACACGTTATGCTAAGGCATCCTTCGAACAACCACAAAGAAAACAATCAAAAGCCAAACCACAATCAAAGCCACAAAACTAACACAATTAACCTTATAACATATAAATAGAAAATATGAAGAAGACTGGATTAGTAATAACTAGATTTATAACACTATAGCCTCTTTTTTTTGGCTATCTTAAGGGCAATCTTTTTCTTTATCTCCTTCTTCAACTAAGACTTGGATTTCATTGGCACATACTGTTGGTCCCTTGACACACACAATAGCCACTCAAGAGGGGGGGTGAATTGAGTGATTAAAATTAATTAAATCAAATTCTTCTCTTTTAAAACTCTTGAGATTTTCTTATAAACAAAATACCCTTGTTATAAATATATATGTTGTTTGAAAATGATAGTAATATAAATACACAAACAACCACAATAATTGACACAAGAAATATAGTAGTTTGGTGTCTCCAACACCTACTCCACTCTCTCAAGGTCAACCTGACACTTGAGGTTCCACTAAAACCACACTTAAGTTTTCAACAAGCTCACCCTAGGGAACTTTTACACAACACCGAGGTTTTCCTCTTAGCTCACCCCGAAAATTAATACAACAAAACACACCTAGATTACTTGGGCTCTAGGAGGCCACTCACAATCCACAATAAATACAAATAATCAATCATATGTCCAACACACTTGGACTAAAATGGATACCAATATAAGAACAATATACAAGGTAAATATGCAAATACAATGATACAATTTTTACCAACTTGGAGAGAATATCTTTTTCTCCTTTGTCTTGGGCTCCAATGGATGTATCTTTGAGCTTGAGTCTTGGATTGCTTTGAAATGAATGCTTGAGAGCTTGAAAGTGCTTTAGGATGATAGATCTTGATTGTGCATTAGTCTTCTCCAAAAATCTCACTTTGATATTTATACTAGAGCCTCCAACGGATCTGTAACGACTAGGAAAATTTCGACTGTTGGAGTTGAGAGTCGACTTCTCAAAAACAGGAGTCGACTTCTATTTGAAGTATGAGTCGACTCTAGTTATACAAGAGTCGACTTCTCTAATGCTAGAGTCGACTCTTCGAAAAACACCATGCTGGTAGGTCGACTCTCACTTTGCAAGAGTCGACTCCAGCTGAAGGGGAGTCGACTCTAGATATATAAGAGTCGACTTTTAGGACAGATTTTATAGAAAATGGATTTTAAACATATATAAATTGTTTGAAGGCATAATCCATATAGCATAAATACACTACAAGTTATTTCCATTTCTTTAGTTTAAGTAAATGTCCTCATTTTATTTTATTTATATTTTACCTTCCATTTACTTTAATACATAAATGTAAATAACAAAGTACCCCCCATTTGGATTCAATAAAAATATCTAAAAAATTAAAATCTAAATAGATAAGAAAGTAAATTTTGGATTTTAGTACAAAATCAAAATTTAGCGATTTTACCACCCCAAAATAGATACATTCTATTTCTTAAAAAATTCGTTAAAAATCATTTTAACACTATTGAATATTAGATATGAAAATATCGGGAGTTAGTTTTTCAAAATGAAAACATTTTCTAATATGTTCCCTTATAGCGTGCTAATATTCCAAACTTAGAAAAATATCATTACTCGGTTCATTTTGATACACAAAATAATATAATACTTAAGATATATCAAAAATATATTAGAGGTTTTAAATATATCAAAAATGATTTTTCTAAAATTATATTTTGTTAATCATCAAAACACACAATAGGTTGATTGGAGCAATTTGGCTCAACACATACACTAAGCTGGAGCTATTTGACTTGTTCGATGAATAATCCTCATCCTCAACATGACCTCTTTTATCTTTGTTTATTATATTTATCTCTACTCCATTCGCAACTCCTTCAATAGAAGAGTCAATTCCCCAGGGAGAGAATGTCCATGTCTTCTTCCACAAGAGAGCAAAATCCATTTGCCATCAAATCTCCAACCTCATTTAACTTGACAAGAACAACCTTAGATGCACTGTTAGTAATCTCAATTAAGACACTAGAGGAGGCCTTCTTAGGAGTAGGTGAAAGCATATTAACCTCATTTTCTTTAAGAACTTTAGCCCTTATGCCCATAGTATGTACCTGAGTCAACTAAGGCCCCTGAGATTTACTTGTCTTGACCTAAATTGGACAAGAAATCTGATGAGAATTATGGAGGGCTAATTAACATTGACGCAATTAAATCAATCAATCATGTCAGAATTGGATGAATAGTATATATTTTTCAAGCAAAAATGAGCCATTGAGAAGAACTTATGAGTAACCCTTAAGCCCAATGGTTTTTTGGCCAAATTCCGTCGTTTAGGATGTCAAATTGATACTTTAATTATTTTAGTGTAAAATTTATTATTTTCCTAAATTTTTTTATTTTTGTATCCTTTTTAGTTTTGAAGTATAATTGTATGATTTTTAATTCCTTTTTAACAAGGATTATTATATAGTTCTGTTTAGTTTTATTATTCTAACTTATAGTTGGATTGAACTAGTTTTATTATTCCAACTTATAGTTGGATTGGACTTATTAAAACCTATTAGGTTTACAATTAGGTTTAGGATTTTTATTAATTTTAAAGTAGAATTAGGATTTAATTATTTCTGCCCATTTAAAGTCTTTTCCATTGTAAATATGGAAAGAATGAGATTATGAATTGAATTTGAAAGATTTTTCTTTTTCTATCTTGTTCTTAAATGAAAAAAATTTCAAACATATTAAAGTATTGATTTCTTTGTGGCATTATGTTATAACCATATAGCAATGGATCCACAACCCAAAAGAGGAGTGAATTAGGTGTTTGGAAAATTTGAAACTTTTTGGGAGGTTTTAAAAACTAAACAAGAAAATAATGAAGCACAACAAAATAAATGCAAGAGGGACACAAATATATATAGTGATTCGGCTAAATCAAGGCTAATCCATTATCTTAATTTCTTACTAAGGATTTTTAAATTAATCCACTAAATCTCCTACCAAACTCGGTAGACCTTCTAGTATAAACAGCTAAGAAATACAAACCTCCTACTTATATACAAGTAGGTCCTTTAGTTTAAACCATTAGGAAATACAAGAAATGTATAGAAAAGAGAGTCTAATAGATGAAACTCTTAGTTATAAGATCTCTCAATAATAAACACAATACTTAACAAAATGATACAAATGATAATCAAAATCTTTTGAAAAAAATGCAAGCACAAGTATAACGGAGAAGTAAAAATACAAATGTTAACTCAAATGAATTTATTCTTACTTCTTGGTTGTCTTAAGAGCATTCTTGAATCGTATTTATAGGCATCCCAAGATTTTCAAAAGAAACTAGCTATTTTTATAGTCGTTACTATTCACAACGGTCGAATTTACTGTTCACAACGATCAAATTTACTATTCATTATTGTTGTTCAATGTTACTGTTCACTGTTACTGTAGCAACGGTAAAAAATATTTTTGAATAAATTTTTTTGCACATTTTAAACAAATAAAACATAATATTCCAAATACCATAAAAAAATTATTATAACATTTTTGGTATTGAATTGCATGATGAAATTGATTTTTATTGTGGTGCTTAATAGAATATATAAAAATAATTTGGAGTATCAAGCTAATAACCATTAACAAAATAATTTCATCATCAAAATACAATTATTTTTATCATCAAAACCATATCAAATACAAAACATTAAGTTTAAGACCTAAACTTATCAAAGATCTGGGCAGTCTTTGTGACGTTCAACAACACAATTCTTGGTTCTTGTTCTGCACATCAATGGGTCTAGATTTTAACATAGTCTATGTTCTTAGTTCGTGAATCAACGGGTCAAGAATTCTTTGCTTTATATCCGATTTTGGCTTTTCTGAGATTCATTTCAATCTTTTGTGGGTTCCTTTGGCTTCATTTCATCGCGGGTTCACATTAGTTGATATTAGAGCATCGAGTTCACATCAGAATCTTTAGGCATCTAGAGACGTTGTGACCAAAAACTTTACAGTGAGTACACATGGAGGGCATCTACTGATATGTTGTTTTTTCTATTGATTTTATTTTGATGATAAAAAATTTAATGACTTGGGATTTTCAAAATGAAATACATTTTATATCTTTGAAAGTTAAAAATGAAAAATCCCATTATTGCCAAAGGATAATGTTTGATACAAATGTGTTGCCAATGTATACAAAATCCTCAGTGGCAAATTTGTCATATTGGAAAACATCATTTATGCCATCCAAGAAAAACAATTTTGAAATCAAATGAATTGGTGTATATAGTATATCAAAACCATACCATCTTTTTAAAAGATACAACGCAAAATTGTCGACCATTATTTGTCTCTATGTCGACCACTTTGTGCCTTTGACAAATGGGTTGAAGAGATGACAAAAAACTATTGACTTTCTTGAAAGTAAAGTTGACCACTTTTAGCCTTAGAAGAAAAATAGTTGACAATTCTTGTAAACTGTTAATAGGGGTTTTTCACACTGTTGTTTTTGTGTAAGTTCAAAAAATGTCAAAAGCCATTCTATGACATTGACCTTTTACAAAAACTATCGACTTGTTGTTTAAAACAGACAATGGTTTGTTGAAAAAAGTTGATCTTTTTTCAAAAATGTCAAATGTTTGCTAAAGATAAAATAAATTTTCAAATGTCTCAATGGAACCAGGTGACTGATTTGAGAATTTGTCGACAGTTTATTCACTAACAATTTTAAAAAGTTAGTTTTTACAAGCATTAAATGCTCATAACGGCTCCAAACAACCACTAATTAATTGAAGTTTGAGAGAAACCTATAAAAACAACCTAAAGATGCACTGGAGAAAGTTATTCTACTTGTGCAAGTGTCAAAGCTATATTATTTTTCTTCAAGAGCTCAAACGTTCATATTTTTCTCTCAAAAGGCTACATATATAATTTGTATAATTCTACTTTAGCCTTTGCATATTCATTTGCAAGACCTTGTGAGTAAGAGATTTATTTCTTAAATCATCTATTTGTAATTGTTGTTGTACATTTTCTAGCAGTGTTGCTAGAGAGCTTACTTGGTGCAAGTAGAAGGTTGTATTTGCCTAGGTAGTTGTTAGAGGGACTACTTGAGTTTAAGCATGAGATTTTAGTATTTTTAAAATCCATAGTGAAGAACTAAGGTAATGGAGTAGGCCAAGTTGAGCTAAACCACTATAAATTGCTTACGTCTACTTTGTTCTTCGCTTTGATTTTTCCAAGTTTTACAAATTTTAATTCATACCCTATTGTTTCATTGCACTAAAACCAACTTCCAAGGAATTTTTTTTTTCTAAAAAACTATGCCCAATTTTTAAAACATCTAATTCAACCCCGCTTAGGTGTGTGGTGACCTATTTATGTCAATATAACAATTGGTATCAGAGCAAGTTTCCTTGATTTTCAGGTTTGAACACCTAAGGTTTGAACACCTAAGGAAGGTCCTCAAATGGCACATATTTTCAACTCACAACAAGTTGAAAGCCAAAGTACTTTCTGACCCCTTCTTTTTTTTGCAACTAATTATGGTTATTGAAAGAAAAGAATTTCCTATTTTCTTATGCAGGACATCAACATACTGCAAACCATTATGGAAGGTGTTATCCTACCGAATATGGAGAGAATAAAAGAATGTACTAATGATGGAAGAAGAGCAATGGAAATAAATGCCAAAGCAATGAACACACTATTTTATGCGCTAAGCCTCGAGGAGCTCAACTAAGTATTGACATGCAAAATTGCCAAAGAGATTTGTGATAAGCTAGAAGTGATACATGAAGGAACTAAACATGTAAAAGAAACCAAAATAAATTTACTAACTCATGATTATGGGTTGTTTTCAATAAAGGATGATGAAACCATAAAAGAGATGTTCACCCAATTTAAAGACATCATCACCAAATTGGAATCAATGGGGAAAACCTACTCCAATGGTGAGAAGGTAAGGAAGATCCTAAGAAGCCTCATAAAGGCCCTAAGGTAACAACCATTACCCAAGCCAAAGATTTGAATATATTATCATTTGATATTTACTTCATTCATTAATGACACGTGAGATTATGTTAAAAAGGGATATAGGAGAAGAATCAAAGAAAGAGAAAAATCTTGCTTTTAAGGTTGATAAAGAGCAAGATAAAAGTTTTGATAGTGAAAATGAAGATATTGCCTTATTAGCTAGGAAATTTAATAGATTTTTGAAAAGAGGAAAATTCAACCAAAAGAAAATTTTCAAAAGGGATAAAGATCATAAAGAAGATAATATTGCTAATGAAATTCGTCGTTTTGAGTGCAAGAGGAAGGGAATTATTAGTACGGCAGTATAAGCAAAAATAAATTTTTTACCGTGTATCAGATACACGCAGTGGAATATAACATACACGCCATACATAGTTTGAGTATTTAAGTAACACGCATATATAACAATTGAATACATAAATAAATGCATACCTGCTGTCCGATGAAATGATAAAACACAGAACCAGTTTCTGTATTGAGATAGAGTCCACCTCAAGATGTTATTGTCCTAGTCTATCCACATCTAGTATGTTGTAGGGTATCGTTCCGGTCATCTCTTCCTGTGCTAGACACTAAGGATCTACAGATCACTGGTATCCGTATCTCAAAATTATATGCGTAATAGTTACAGGTATAATTTCTATGATTATTTAGAGGAAGAAGAAAGAAGAAGAACAGAAAACAACGTCAAATGAGATGAAGAAGGAAGGCAGAAACAGGGCCTCTGCCTTTTATTAATTTAATTCCCTTTCCTCAAATCTCCCTTCCTCTCTCTCAATTCAATTTTCTCTCATGTTTGCTACTTTACCATCCTAATTATGCAAGTAATAATTTAGATGTTACTATGCATTATGCATTGTGCAAATTTTAGCCGTCGCTTCTTACTATGCAATCAATAATTGATTTCATACTATGCATTATGCATTTCAACTATGTAATATGCACTATTAGCAGGGGTTAAATGGTCAACTTTTGACCAATCAATTCTAGAGACATATTGGGCACACGATGTCGATACCAAACGCTATACTATATGGTGTGTGACTTTCTAGGTTCACTACTCACTAGCAATCAAATAACATCGAAACCTTTTTTGGTATTGGTCAACCCTTAACCAATTAACAAAACTTCTCCAAATCTTGATGACGTTCCGAGAGTTCCTGAATAGCGCATGTTGTTGCCAAAATACAACAATTAAAATTTGTGATGTGGGGTCTACTCGAGCTTGTTGTCAGGTAAGATTAGGTTGTCGTAAGAGAAGTTGCCTCAAGGGAGTTCGCCGCTAGGATGCTTCTCGCAAGGATTTTGCTACTAGCTCTTTCGCCATAAGGTTCTGCCACAAGGCTTCGCCACTAGCTCTTTCACTACAAGGTTTCACCACTAGCTCCTGCCACAAGGTTTTGCCACTAACTCTTGCCACAAGATTTTGCCACAAGACTTTGTTGCTAGCTCTTTCGCCACAAGGCTTCGCCGCTAACTCTCGCCACAAGGTTTCGCCACTAGCTCTTGCCACAAGTCTTCGCCACTAGCACTTGCCACAAGGTTCTGCCACAAGGCTTTGTCACTAGCTCTTGCCACAAGATTTTTCCTTTGCCGCTAAGTCTCACCGTAAGGTTTTGCCTTTGCTATTAGGTTTGCCACAAGCTTTCGCCTTCGCCACGAGGTCTCGCCGCAAGATTTTGCCTTCACCGTAAGGATTTGACCCTGTTGATGCTTAGAAAATGGGTTAGAAGGCTCGCGAGAATCTTCCCCCGTGAAGACCCTCTGATGCTAAAGTTAGTCTCGAATCCCAATGTCTATTCACGAAAACAGTAAAGATGCATTCAAAATGTTTAAATTTTACCAAAGTTAGAAGTCCCCATCAATGTTCTGTAGCTGGGTATTTATAGGGCACGATTCTTAAGGGTGGCTGGTGTCGACATGTGGCGGTTACTGCATGGGTCAGATTTAACTAAAATAAGGGGAATAGCCATAAAACCGCCACGAGGTTGGGCCTCGCGACCAACCCCGATGCTACTGCAAGGCAGCTTGCAGCAAGGCTGCCGCAAGCTGGGCCTCGGGACTAGCACATGCCTTGCGGAAGGCTGTCGCGTGGTTGGGCCTCGTGGCTAACCCAGACACTGTCGCGAGGTAACTTGTGGAAAGGCTGCCGCTAGGCAACTCGCAACAAGGCCATAACTGTGAGCTGCTTGTCGTGAGGCTGGTGCTCGCGGCCTGCCCATAGCTGTGAGCTGGCCCTCGCTGCCATCCCTTGGCCACGCACTGCCTCACGGCAAGGCTGCCACGAGGCTGGGGCTCGTGGCATTCTCTTAGCCACGAGCCTTGCGGCGGGGCTGGCCCTTGTGGCCAGCCTTCATTTTTCAAAAAGATTTTCATTTCCCCCCCAATTTTTCATGGCATAACAGCGCTTAACAACAATTCAAGATAGTATAAGTGGTAGTGAATTCTTGCTTCAAGTGAACCTATTACAGTGGTCAATTATCATATGTTATAATTCTTCTATCACCTAACATCCTGACTGAGCGAGAGTCATAGAGTGACAAACTCATAAACTTAGTAACTATGTGTCAAACCTCATTAATGTGATCAGATGACACCTTAAGAAATATCTTTCCTAACTTTCAATTTGCTATAGTTAGGGACTATCCTGTCACATCAATAGTAGATCAAATAGGACGTTTACTCCATCAAATACCAACGAAGGCAATGGATCATATTCCCAGCTCCTGTCTTCATATCCTAGCAATATGGAACCACATAGATATGAAGGACCATCACGAGGATCAAAGCATGCAACAGAAGCGTTTTTGTTTAAAATAACAAAACAACTATCCTCGTATTGATTAGAATCTAGGAAACTTACTTTTCCTACGGATTACCGGACGGAATGGAGCGATAGGAGGAGGAGGGGCGTCAGCTTCTTCGCGTGGTGGAGACGACGGCTGTCCTGCAAACCTTCAGCTCCTTCGCATCAGATCTCTTGATCTTCCAAGGTATGACTCTAAACTCGTGGCCTCTCTTGGTGACGAAGAGAAAAACAACTTAGGTTGAAAAAACAACTAGAGAGAGAATATATATAGGGAGAACCCTAGGGTTAAAACCCTAGTGGGCCAAGTCCATTTAATTAATTTTCTAATTGGTTTAGCTCAATTAATTAATTAAAACCAATGAACTATTATTTTATTCTAGCCCAATTAATTATGGACCATTCTGAATAAAATAATTCTCTCTCAATGTAATTCACCCAACAAGCCAAATGTATTAAAAAAAAAATACATGAGTTATATCGAGCTACCCCGGGGACCAAAAGACAAATTATTCATGGCTACTAAAATGACTAAAATATCCCTGCTACCCAGTAGCTATATTTTGTCATTCTAAGTGTTCCAACTATCACCATATGGTAACACTGACCCCACGAATAATTTTGCATGTGCAATGTCTTTTCCCTACTAGTGTAATGATGAAAATACCCCTCTGCGTAACACCCATCATTTAGAAAGGAATAATGTACTAACACCTCTCTAAATGATTTCTACCATCCTTAGATCACTAGTCCAATAATCTGTGACTACTCGAATGTACTTGCTTATCACTGGGAGCTACCCAGAAGCACACACTCTTAAGTCACATTCCCAGGGCCCTGGATTATTTGATTATTCTTGGACAATCACAAGGGGGTGAATCACAGAAACTATCTTGTATTAGTCTGTCTTAGCTAATTAGAAACCACATTCCCAACTCACAAGGTTATTGATCTTTGATAGACCTAACCTACAGTGAATCTAAGAATATAGCTCTAAGTTCACTAGACCACCAACTAATACTCAAGTATTAGAGTACTCGTCCACGTAGTAGCAGTGATAGACTAGCTCCATGATAATCAGTACTTTGTCATTAGCTTCTATCACAGGTCCACTCTACGCATTCCAGATGCACTTGTACAATTAGAGTAAACTGACTGTTTACTGGCTAAGGCAAGCCATCCTCTATTAGGATCTATTGCACAATGATCTTATCATGATAGAATGCCCAGTTCTATCAAAAGATCAAGAGTAATATTTTTCTTGTTTATTAAGTACCCATGATTCATGCATAACTGTGAAGAACGACCCATCACATGAATCACTTACTTAATAGCATGGACACTTTTCCAACAATAAAATGCAAATAATATATGTGCAATAAACTGACTAAAAGAAACATCATTACCATAAATTAAATAAAATGTGTCTTTAGGGCATACATTTCCAACAATCTCCCACTTGCACTCAAAGACTATGAAAATCCATAAGTTCCCACCCCTATGACATCTAAGTGTCTTCGAAAGACCTTCTCTGCCAAAGGCTTGGTGAAAGGATCTGCTAGATTGTTTGATGTAGATATCTGGTCCACCACTATCTCATTCTTCTGGATGAACTCCCGAATGAGGTGGTACTTCCTCTCAATATGCTTGCCCTTTCTGTGGTTCCTTGGTTCTTTGCATTATGACACTGCTCCGGTGTTGTCACAATAAAGTATAATAGGCTTTTCCACATGCGGTACAACTCCTAGTTCTATAAGGAACTTTCGGAGCCATACTACTTCCTTAGACGCCTCTGATGCTGCTACATACTCAGCTTCCATGGTGGAATCAGCAATACAAGATTGCTTGATACTCCGCCATGAAATAGCTCCTCCAGACAAGGTGAAAACATATCCACTAGTGGATTTTCTTTCATCCTTATCAGTCTGGAAATCTGAGTCTGTGTAGCCTACTGGAACTAAGTCATCAGCTCTGTAAACTAGCATATAATCCTTAGTAGCCTTAAGGTACTTGAGTATATGCTTTACAGCTTGCCAATGTGCTTCCCCTGGATTTGACTGAAATCTGCTTATCATGCCTACAACAAAGCAGATATCTGGCCTGGTACATAGCATGGCATACATGAGACTTCCTACAGCTGAACCATAAGGAATCCTACTCATGCGCGCCTTTTCTTCATTTGTCTTGGGACAGTCCCTGGAAGATAAGCCCAATCCGTGTCTAAAAGGAATTAATGCTCCTTTACACTGATCCATACTGAACCTGACCAATATCTTGTCAATATAAGAAGATTGGGATAAACCTAACATTCTCTGCTTCCTATCTCTAAGAAGCTTTATACCGAGAATGTAACTAGCTTCTCCCATATCTTTCATGCTAAATTGACTTGATAGCCAAATCTTTATTGATGACATCATCCCTACATCATTTCCTATGATGAGAATGTCATCAACATATAACACCAGAAAAGACACCTTTTCACCATTTGTTTTCTTATACACGCATGGTTCATCTACGTTTGGAATAAATCCATAAGATTTTATAGACTCATCAAAACGTTTGTTCCATGCCCTTGATGCCTGCTTAAGTCCATAAATGGACTTCCTAAGCTTGCAGACCATGTGATCTTGGCCTTTCACAACATAGCCTTCTGGTTGGGACATATAGATGTCTTCACTAAGATAGCCATTAAGAAATGCCGTCTTAACATCCATTTGCCATATCTCATAGTCATAATGACATGCTATGGTAAGGAGTATGCGAATGGATTTAAGCATGGTTACTGGTGAAAAGGTTTCCTCATAATCGATCCCTTATTTCTGAGTAAATCCTTTTGCAACCAACCTTGCTTTAAAGGTTTGCACCTTTCCATCCCCTCCCCTTTTCCTCTTGTATACCCACTTACACCCTATGGGTTTTACCCCTTCAGGTGTAGCTACAAGATCCTAAACCTGATTGAGATGCATAGACTCAATCTCGGCATCCATTGCAAGACGCCACTTGTCTACATCGACATCAAGGATAGCCTCCTCGTATCTAGTAGGATCTTGTTCCTGATTGTCAGAGACTAGCTCGAAAGCTTCTCCTGTCCATCTATCAGGAACTTTAGATTCCCTCCCACTACGACGAGGCTCCGTGTGTATAGAAACACTCGGTTGTGTCTCTTTTGGTTCCTCAATTGGGACACTAGATGTACCTGAAGTTTGTTCAAAAGACAACTTCTCATCTAGTTCTACTCTGCTTGAACCCTTAGTGGACATACTCTGATCATCCTCCAAGTATCTATCATGAGTACTGATTAGTACTTTCTGCTCCTTAGGATAATAGAAATATCCACCACGAGTGCCTTTTGGATATCCTATGAAGTAGTATAATTCTGACCTTGGTTGCAACTTACTCCCCTTAGTCAATACATAAGCTGGACAACCCCATATCTTGAGATGATTTAGACTAGGCTTTCGTCCGGTCCACATCTCATAGGGTGTCCTAGGTACAGATTTGGAGGGTACCAAGTTCAGAATGTATGCCGCCGTTTCTAAGGCATATCCCCAAAAGGAAATAGGAAGAGATGCATGGCTCATCATACTTCTTACCATCTCCATTAGAGTCCTGTTCCTTCTCTCACTGACTCCATTCTGCTGGGGGTCCCAGGGGCAGTCAATTGAGAAACTATACCGTGATGTACTAAATAGTCCTTAAACTCTCCAAGAACGTACTCTCCACCACGGTCTGACCTCAAAACTTTGATCAATTTACCTGTTTGACGCTCCACTTCAGCCTTAAACTCTTTGAATTTATCAAAAGAATCAGACTTGCGCCTCATCAGATAAATATAACCAAAACGAGTGTGGTCATCCGTAAATGTGATGAAGTACTTGTAATCTCCTCTAGCAGGTGTAGTCATTGGACCACAAACATCACTATGAACTAACTCTAATATGTTTTTGGCTCTACCTGCCTTTTGAGTAAATGGCCTTTTGGTCATTTTGCCCATTAGGCATGATTCACACTGAGGCCATTCTTCCAATCTCAATGAGCCCAAGGGCCCATCATGGATTAGCCTCTGAATCCGATTAGGATTAATGTGCCCTAATCTTAAGTGCCATAGATAAGAATCATTAGATGATAATGTTCTCTTCTTATTAACTGGTTCAATTTCAGAGTTGTTTATTTGACTTTTAATAGGATTAATATAATAAAGATTCCCAAATACGTTGCCTGAACAAATAACCTGTCCATTTCTACTGATAGTGACACCAGAATGGAACGAAACAGAATAACCATAAGAAATCAATTTAGAAACTGAAATTAAATTCTGTCTCAAAACAGGAACGTATAAAACATCTTTCAAAATTAAAATCCTATTAGAATAAAAAAACAAATGCAAAACTCCCACTGCTTCAGCCCATACTCGAGCTCCACTAGCTACCAGCATTCCATGCTCTCCTTCAAGTAGAGTCCTTGTCTTTCTGAACCCCTGCAAAGAGTTACAGACATGATCAGTGGCTCCTGAATCAACTATCCAAGAGGATGAAGATCCTACCAAACTGATGGATTCTAAGTAAAGAGCAATACCTGGTGCTTTCACTTTGAGGGCAGGACAATCCTTTTTCCAGTGTCCTTTCTGCCCACATTTGAAGCACTTGCCTTTAGGCTTGGCATCGGCCTGACTAGCTCCAGGCTTTATGGGCTTGCCCCCTGCTTTGTTCTGACATTTCTTCTTCTTGAAGTTCTTGGCTTTAGGGCCAACTCTAGGAGAAGATGCAGAATGAATAGCTAGAGCCTTCGAGGTAGGCTTCATGATCTTCTCTGCCGCCTAGAGCTCTTTCATGAGCTCCACTAGATTCATCTCTAATTTATTCATGTTATAGTTCAATTTGAACCGCAAGTATGAATCTGGCAAAGTCTCTAAGACCATATCTACCTGACTCTCAGCATCTATCGTCGCTCCCAAAATCTCGGTTTCCTCGAAGTAAGCAATCATCTTGAGCATGTGCTCTCGAACTGATGCCCCCTCAGCCATCCTGGTAGTCATAATCGCCTTAAGAGCTTCCTACCTTGCGGGCCGGCTCTTATCAGCAAACATGGTGCGCAACGACAAATCAATATCATAAGCAGTGGGCGTATGCTCATGCTTCGATTGAAGCACATCAGACATGGAAGCCAACATGTAGCATTGTGCCATCTCGTCAGCATTCTACCATTCCGCCTCAGCCTGGCGCTCCTCGTCAGTGGAGTTTCTCCCAATCACAGGACAGGGGTCAATCAGAACATACTTGTACCCTTCAGCTGTGAGTACTATGTTCAACTTCCTCTTCCAGTCAACATAATTACCCCCATCCAGCTTAGAATCCTTGAGGATCATAGCAAGGGGACTGAAAGAACCTCCACCAGACATTCCTGTACAATTTATGGAAAAATAAGACGTTTAGACAATGCACATATAAACAAATATTTTGCACATAAGCTCATATTATATCTTGAAAATAGATTTCCCTTAAACTATTATCAATAATATGTCATTCGGCTCTTAGAAAAACTAACAGAGCTCCGATAGGGAGGTTGATAATTCTCTAAGTTAAGTGTATAACCACCACAAACTAAACTTCCTGAATAGGAAATGATCTAGAGGATAATTCCGTCGATAGGGCGGCCACTATCTCACATTCCCTACGGATAATCTTGCATTATTACCTCCAACGATAGGCCGGTCGATAACAACACATATCATAGGTTTTAGTTATACCTTTACCATTAGATCTAGATCCTTATGGAATACCCATCCTATAGGGGGTCATGCTCAGAATGACACGAGGGCATCCACGATCTCTAATTAAAGGTGTGGAGGAAGTCATGGGGTCATTGAAACCCCTCTCCCACTTAATCTTTTAAAATAAGGGTTTTGATTGAAAACGTTTTTCCTTTTGGATTCCATTAATACTTAGAAAAATATCTAAACTTGAAACACTTTCTAATCCAAGGATAAAAAAAACTTTGAGAGAGTAAACCATAAGTTAATTTTTCTTTTGATTAATTAACCCAAATTTAAACCTTATTATGAAATATCTAAGTCTACATTTACTTTCTATACCAAGGGATAAATCATTTGAGAAAGCAAACCTGTAAACTAATTTCATCATTTGGTTTAATAAAACGTTTTCATGAATTAACTCCACATATGATCACAGTTGAAAAAGCACAATAAACTAGTTACATGCTTTTCTATTCATTATTCCTAAGTGACCATATAATTGATTAAACATCACATAAAATAAATATTAAATGTGGTCTTGTTTAATCCTAAGGTGGTTCCATCCTTTTACTAATTATTTTCATGCAATATATCACAAAGATAATCTAATTGCAAATAATTTAACCTCCAAGAATGGTTTTTAAATAAAACACCTAGCTGCTGACTTTGGGGTTGGGGCGGGCGAAGCCCGCCGTAGGCACGGCGGTCCCGCTAAAACTTTTCTCCATGCAGAACTACCCGATCTTCTCACCAAAACTGCAGCCGCCAACTGTTCCAGGAAACCCTAGGTCGCTCATTCAGCCGCTGATTGTTCCATGGAAAAACGCTGCAATCTGGAACTGCAATCGATGGCTGGAAAAACGCTGCAATCTGGAACTGCATTCTGTTCCAAAATAAACAGGCCGATTCTTCCATCACGATTCTGCAATCTGGTTTTCTGAAACTGCGATCTGCATATTTCCGTCTGCATCTAATCCAGCTTTTCCTTCTTTGATCGATCATTATTAAGGAAAATAAAACTGATTAAATCAACCATAAAAACTGGTTATACATCCGCCTATACCCCAACCACGAGGTTTACATCGAATCTATTTGAATAAACACAACAGATTACAACGTCCTATACCTCCACTCATGAGGTTTACAAGGCATCTAAAACCATTCTTGGAGGGATCCATAAACGCAAACAAAACAGCATTTAAACAGTAAAAGGAACCACCATTTTTCCGATTTTAATCCTAGGCATGCTCCTAGATTCAAACTAACAAAACCGTGGCTCTGATACCACTTGTAGGACCATCCACGAGGAAACATAGCATGCAACGGAAGCGAAAATTAAAAAAATTCCTCGTGTTGATTAGAATCTAGGAAACTTACTTTTCCTACGGATTACCAGACGGAATGGAGCGATAGGAGGAGGAGGGGCGGCAGCTTCTTCGCGTGGTGGAGACGACGGCTGTCCTGCAAACCTTCGGCTCCTTCGCATCAAATCTTTTGATCTTCCAAGGTATGACTCTAAACTCGTGGCCTCTCTTGGTGACGAAGAGAAAAACAACTTAGGTTGAAAAAACAACTAGAGAGAGAATATATATAGGGAGAACCCTAGATATCCCAATAAGATATCCCACATCCCAATTGGATAGTTCAACTCATTAGTAAATCCCGCATACCAATATACAAAGCAACTGTGTCGATTCAAGTATAAAGATCAACACACTATCGCAAGCTAATGACATGATCATTATCCACTAGAGCATATGGTCAATCATTGACGTCACATTCGACTGATCGTTCCCCAACGATCACCTATAGGCTTACTAGCGACATTTCATGTCATATGGTACGTGACACACCATCTTCCCATCAATATCCCCATGCTGAATGAGATAGTAACCCCTATGCTAGTCCATACTCGATTAATCAGAGTCCAGATCTAAAGAATCTAAGGAGTAGGAATAGTTTAAGATATACCGTTACTAAAGAATCCGGTCACACAGTCTCAACACTTTGAGAATAAAATTTTCACACAGAAGATTTAGGAACTTATTCATATAATTGATTGGAGAAAATATGAATGAAGAAAATCTTGCCTTTTATATATTTATACAAAAACACAATTAATGCATTAAAACAATCCCGCTAGATGTCATCCAAATCTAGCATCATGGCACACAATACTAACACAAGAAACCAGGTCACATAAGAACGAAATATCCTATCTTAAAGAAGAATTAAAAGAAAGGTAAAAAAAAAAAAGGCACTTGCTGCATGAAGTGATGAAGATTCATCAAGTTAAAGGTCAAGTGACCAAGAAGTAGCCAATTTAGTTTTTGTATGCTATAAAAATTTCAAACTTTTTCAAATGGATGTTAAAAATGTATTTTTAAATTGATTTATAAATGAGAAAATGTATGTGAAATAACATCCTGATTTTGAAAATCCACATCACGGAAACCATGTTCTCAAACTTACCAAAGGTTTATATGGTTTAAAAAAGCTCCTAGAGCTTGGTATAACTTTTCTTAAGCCAACAAAAAGAGAAAATATAGATATAACTTTTCTTATTAAAACTCATGAAAAAGATATTTTGCTAATACAAATATATGTTGATGACATAATTTTTTGGAGCTTCAAATTAAACCCTTTGTGGTGAATTTGCTGAATTTTCTAAACTAATACAAGGGAAATTTGAAATGAGTATGATAGAAGAATTAAAATATTTTCTTAGTTTACAAATTAGACAAAATAATGAAGGCATCTTCATATGCCAACAAAAATACATAAAAGATCTTAAGAGATTCACTATGCATGAATGTAAGCCTATTTCTAACCCCATAAGTAGTTCATCATATCTACAGAAGAATGAAATAAATAAGTCCATTGACATTAAATTATATAGAAACTTGATTAGATCTTTATTTTATTTGATAGCAATTAGGCCAAACATTATGTTTAGAGTGCTTGTATGCTAAATTCCAATTAAATCTTAAAAAATCTCATTTGAAAGCTGTCGAAAGAATCTTTAGATACTTGAAATCATTCTCCAACCGTGAATTATTCTTTTTAAAAGCAAGTAAGCTTAGCCTAGTTGCTTACACCAATACTGATTATGATGGATATAAAATAAATATAAAGAGCACTAGTGGCTCATGTCATTTCTAAACTAACTCATTGGTATCTAGGTCTAGTAGAAAGGAAAATCCAGTTGTATTCTTTGTCATTGTAGCTGAATATGTAGCATCTGGAAGTTGTTGTGTACAAATTCCTTGGATAAAGCATCAAGTTGAGAATTATGGCATAATGTTTCAAAATATTTCAATCAAATGTAACAATACTAGTACAATAGCGTTAACCAAAAAATCCCATGTTTCATGCTAGAACAAAACCCATAAAAGTAAAACATCATTTTATCAGAGATCATGTTCAAATATGGGACATTAGACTTGAATTTGTAGATTCAATTGCTGACATATTTACAAATTTTTGGATAAGAACAAATTTGAATTCTTTAGAAGTGAACTATGAATGATTAATTTTTTATGTTAAGAATGCTTGATGAGTTGAACACAGGATCAAACGCTTATCACCATGCAAAAAACTATAGTTGTTAGAAAAGTCGTAACTTTATTTCCTTAAACCCTACCAGCGTAGAACCTCCACGGTTAGCCACTTAGCCCCCCAGAAAAGTCTTGGGTTCCAGGAACCCAACAATCCCCCCTAGAATTGCTTCTGCAGCAGTTCGAACCTACAACCTCACTTTGATACCAGTTGAACCCATGATCTAGCGTTTATCACCATACCAAAAGCTATTACTATTAGTAGAAACGCATCTTTATTTCTTTAAACCTTGGCAGGGTAGAACCTTTATGACGAGCCCCCAAAAGAATTATGAGTTCCAGGATTCTAGGGACCCAACATTATCCATGATTGAAGTGTTGGTTTTGGCGAAAAATGTAATTTATATGCATCTCAAAGTAATTATTATTTCTAAATGTTTTTATGAAGCAAATTTTGAAAAAGACAGAAAAATTGTCGACTGTTTCCATATAACTGTCAACAATTTTTCACAATGTTGAAAGAATATAAGAATAGCACTAAAATTGTTGATCGTTTTCTTCAAACTGTTGACTTTTTTCATTGCTTATAGGGCTATATAAGTTGACATTCTCTATTCAATTTTCCTATTTCTTTCATTTTAGTCAACATAAACCCTAATTTCTCTCCCATTTTGTTTAATCGTTCACATTCCCTACAAATCTAGTCAATTCGACCGATTACCCCCCAAACTATTCAACCCATTTAACTGATTTTGAATGTCGAATTTCGTGCAGTTGAAAATGGCATGAACGAAAAACGCGAGCAAAGGGAAGGAACATGTAAGCGGGGCACTGCAACCAAATCCAACAATTGAGCTATTCTCCAACTTGCAACAAAATGAAAGGTTTGAGCACAACTTTGACGACCATGAGGTATTTCTCAATTGATTCTTAGATATTCAATTTCTTGAGTCAATCAAATTTCCATACACCTTTAAGGAATTTGGGTAGTGGAGTTTCATGACAATTCATACGGACATTGTGGTGGATTTGGTTAAGATATTTTATTCGAATGGGAACAACATTTTTAATAATAGCAAGTCGAATTAAAGATTTAAGATAGACATAGGTCCACGGAGTTCGAGGTCAACATGAACTTGATTCATAATATGTTTGGGATTCCAAAAGAAGAAGTAGGATATGCTACATGGACATGCAATTATGCAACAACCTGTCGTTGAGTTCTTGAGGATGACACCATCATGGAGTTCATTTATAACACCACAAGGATGACATTACGTAATAGACTTGACTGTCGGAATTCCATTCTCCATGTTCTTTGGGGAAGTATATTCAAGGTGTGTAAGAACATAAGGACTAAATGAGTCCAAAATATGTGCCCATGATGACTTAACACTAGTCGTGTTGTTGGTTATAGGATCATGCGAGCAATTATTATGATCTTTAGACACATTTTCCTTGCCACAACCTGAAAGAACATCTTCTCTATTGATATGAAAATAACAACCATTCACAATTGAAATGGGATTTCCATCACCATGGTTGGATTAACAGCCATCGACACCCATTAATTACATCGTCTAGCTTATTATTCTCATTCTCTACCATATCCACCTATCACAATAGCATCATCGAAAATGGCAAATTATCTCGCATCCACTTTTCATCGAACATATTTGGCTGCAATTGCCTACCATGCTTCATGCCTAATTGCTTCGCTTCCATCGCTAAGTCTCCTACTAGATTCACTGGAGGAAGATTGCCCAACTAAGTAGAGATATTTCGATCTCCATGACCTACACTCAATAGACCTTAAACATCGAAAATCGGGTTCAAAACCCTCTTTATCTTTATAATATAAATTAAAAAAAAAATTGTCACACTTCTTCAATTTTTTGAAAATAAATATTATGATTTTTAAAACATAAAATGTTTGATATATTTAATTATAAAATTAAAATAAAAAATTAAACGAGAGTTAAAATTCTCCTTAAAATTTTCTGTATTCGAAGGAGTTATCCCCATTATAAATACTCAATATTGATGCCGCCGATCTATGTGATTTGTGAATAATTTAGTAAACTTAATTATCGGGATGTATGATATATATATATATATATATGTATATAATTGATGCCATCCATTTTGAAGACAAGTTTACACTGCACGTTCAAGCTTGTCTTCTTCCTAACCGCCATCAAAATTAGTTTTCGAAAATATTTTTTAATTTTTAATTTTAGTTTTACAATTAAAGATGTTATAATATTTTATATTTAAAAAGTTTTAGAATTTAATTTGTAAAAATTAGAAAATATAAAAAATTTAATTCATTTGAAAAATGAGAAAAATGAGTTTTTTTAAATAAAAGATTAAATTATTTAATAAAAATTAAATTTAAAAAGCAAAAAATATTTTACATGACTAAGAGTGCAATTAACATGGTTATTATCCTTAATTTTCTTAACATTTAAGAAGTTTTCTTACCCGATTATATTTAATTAATAAATAAAGGAATTTGGGAGTAGTTGCATGCCTGCTGCATTCAGCGTGGCATGATTAGAATCAGAGGACAAAAATTATAAATTTTTTAGATGTAAATATCTTATATCTTTTTGTAATTTAGAATTTTTGGTTGATTTTAAAAAATTTACAGATAAGCATCTTTATACTAAACGAAAACAAATTTATTAAATTAAATGGTTAAATACAGAATAAATCTATTAAATTTATTTTCTTTATGAGTCAATTTAATCTTATAAAAAGTATATATTTTATTAGATAAGAGTTATATGGGAATAGAGATGGATTCAAAAATCTATTTTAGAAAAATTAAAATTTTATTATATAAGTTGGAATCTATGTTTATTTTTTAGATCGCCTTTGCTAATTGGTTCTTGGTTCGTCCAATTTTTGTGTTTTCAGAACCAACATTCTTGAAAATTTGAAAATATTTTGTTATCAATTTTTTATTTTCTGGTAAATTTAAAATAACAAAAATATTTTTAAATGATTTTGTAGAATTACAATATTTTAGGATTTTTTTTATTATTTTAGATTAAAATATATAGCGTTCGAGCGTGTAAAACACTCGTTCCGAGAAGGGTATAGTAGTAAAATCAGTCGATTTGAAGGTGGCATTCATATATACCAAAGGAAGCGTGTGTAAGTTTCTTCGGCGATCCTCATTCTTGCTTGGTCCTTCTGGTTTTCTCATTTCTTCGTCTCCTACTCTCTCTCTCCAAGTCGGGACCGTAGGGCCGGTGATCAGCAATGAAGATTTTCGTGAAAACGCTGAAGGGTACTCACTTCGAAATCGAAGTGAAACCTGAAGACACGGTTCGCTTTCTCTCTCTTCCCGCTAGGGTTTTGCTCTTCTCGATTTTGAGGGGCAGTTAGGGTTTTTGTTACCTTCTTTAATCTTCTACAATCTCCAATTTTGGTTATAATGCTAGAAAATATTTAATGCTTTTGAGTTAGTTTGGATTTAACAAATTTAGGAACTTAGATTGGTTTATCATGTGGGTTTATACGAGATTGGACTCTTATGAAGCTCTTATGAAAGCGGTTTCTATGTGGATTCGCGAAGCTCGTTTCTTAAAAATGTCGTCTGGATGATGCGTTTATACTTCATAATCAAGAGGATTCTATTATGTCTGGTTGAAATGACGGGAATTTCACTTTTCTGATGATTACTATGCTTGGTTCTTGGTTTTCTTGCAGGGGAGGAGGAACTGGTCAAGCTATGACCATGTCCATAGATTAGTGGAATCAATATATAAGGATAAAATCAGACCCTATTAATCAATTACCAATATACGTCTCACTTAAACTCTAATTTACAATTACCAATATACCCCTTACTTAAGCTCTAATTTAAGTGAGGGGTATATTGGTAATTGATTAATGAGGTGTCAACAAGGATGTGCAAGTAGCATTTTTCATTAGAAATTAGGGTTTATTAGGTTGGAATTACATGAAAAAATTGTATTTTTATATGTTAGAATGTGAATATGTGAGTAATGAGGATTTGTTATGTCTGATAAAAATATAATATACATATAGTACCAAGATAATGGAAAACAACAAGAATTTAATTCACTTCATAAGTTTCAACATAATTCAATGTAAAGTCAAAACAATTTTCAACAATCACCACTAGTACAATTGTAAAAGCATTTTAAATCAATTGTAAATAACTTATCAGTAGCTGACCCATCTTAGTGAGATTTAAGACTTGTGATTGTAGTCGTTAACTTATCACTTTAGAATGGTTAAATTGATAAGTTTAACTTGCAATTGTCATGAAAACACAATGTAAAAAGTGAAATTTTCAGGTAAATCTACTTATGACCAAGTCGTCGTTTAAACATGACATATAGTATGTTTCGCACATTTTGGATATACTTAATGGTTATCACTGTTTGACATGCTGTGCCATGCATCTAACACAAATTGTTGTTGATTTGGCAAGTGTATGTTGTACATCTCTGTATGGATGTGAGACATGTCATTGCTTCATAACTGATGATCTTGAAGTATATTGGAACATTTTCATACTGTGAGAAGGCACATATGGAATGCATAAACAACAACATATTAAGCCTCTGTCCCACCATGAGAAGGCATATATGGAATACAAGTCCCACAAATTTTGAATGGCCATAATGTAGATATTTAAATTGAATACAGCAAGACAAGAATCAATATATGTGTACCATTTACTTTTTATTGGTAAATAGGCATGATTTACGTTATGGCTATGAGTTACGTAAAGGGTAATGCTTGGGTGGAAAGGGCTGAAAAATAAAGTAGATCGCATTAATTAGAGTGGGCATGGTACTCTTTATTTTATTTCAGTTGTTTCCCTGGATGGAGATGAATGGGGAATTGAGATTGACATAACCAATTGAAACAGATGGTGCATGGCTTTCATAGGTTTTCTTGGTAGAGCATGCTTACTTGACCTTATACCTGTCTTATTCTACATTTATTCTCCACACATTTTCTGAAACTCACTCTCAATTGAAACTGAATCACTCTCTTCTTCAGGTTGCTGATGTCAAGGAAAACATAGAATCCATTCAAGGAGCAGAAGTGTATCCTGCTCCACGGCAGATGCTTATTCATCAAGGAAAGGTTCTTAAAGATGGCACCACATTGGAAGAAAACAAGGTTGCTGAAAATAGTTTTATTGTCATCATGTTAACAAAGGTAATTGAAGTTCCTATATATCCATAGATAATATACATGCATGTTTGTGTTCAATGAAATGGGCTAGATAGATTTTATTTGCATACTTTGCCCACTTGAAGGTCATTGTTATTTGCTTATTGCAGTATAAAGTCCTCAAGTCAGTCTGGTAATCATAAATTATAGTTAGTAACTAGTTGCAGACTCTACTTCACCACCACCACAAGCCTTAATCCCACTAAGTGGTGTTGCCTACTTAAATTCTATTTCTCCAATCTTACTATCTATGGCATTATCTTTTGTAAGATTATTATATCTTATGTTATATCTATGGGTTTTTCATCAATTTTTTCTTTCATTTTATTTTTGTCTTCTTCTATGTTAGAAATATTTTTCATTCCATTTGCTCACTTCACAAGTGTGTCTATTGGTCTTTTTCTCACATGTCTAAACCATCTTTGTTGCATCTTGCACATCTGATCTTCAATTGGTGCTACCACCACCTTACTGCAAATATGTTTGTTTTTAATTTTGTCTTTTCTTGTATGGCCTCCCAGTCCCTATAACACTGTCATCTTAATTATGCTTGGTATTTGATGCATGGTGGTGCTCAACTGTCCAACACTATAAACTATAAAACAATTATGGGTTTATAGCTTTTTGATAAATTTTTCTTTCTAGTTTTAATATAATTTTACAATCGCATTAAATGTTGGTTGACTTCCCCCTTTGGGAGTAGCGTCTTAATAATTCTTCTTTCTTTTAGAACTTTTGGCCTGCAATTTCTAAATTGTTTTTTTTCTAAGAGTAACTTGATCTTCAAGTATTACCATACCATCACCCATACTTCTATTTTTACTAAATTTGCATTCCATATCTTACTTAACTCGAAGCCTTTGGATTTTAAGGTGTCCCTCCATAACTCAAGTTCAATGTTTATACCTTTTTTTGGTCTCATCCACCAAGATAATATTTTCTACAAGTAATGTACACTAAGATACCTTTTCTTAGATGTGCTTTGTGAGTTCACATATCAGAAGAGAGAATTTAGTGTAGCTTCTTGTTGGAATTCAAACTTATGGCTTAGTTTGAATTGAGGCTAAAGTGTTCAACAAAAATATTTGTATGTGACTTTTTCCATGTTGGCATAAATTAGCTGTTTTCTAATGTTAAAATGTCATTGCTGTGTTGTAAGCCTAAGCCATGGTGATTTCCATTCACATTAAGGGATTGTGAGCAGGTAGGTTGGAAGGGCTGAGCCTGAGCTTGTTTGACAACCTTCTTGGAATTATAGTGGACGATGGGCTAGTGCAAGAATTGTCAAACTAGAAAGGGAGATGCTTAGGAAGTTGAGAGCAGCAATGGAGTAACTGAGTAGGAGTTGCAGGAAGCTCTGTTTGTATATTGCAATCAAACCTCCATAGAGGTTTGAACCTTTATTTAGGGTGGAGGGATCCACCCAGAGGTATTGTGTAATTTGGTCATGGGTTGTGGCTTGAACTCCATTAGGATGACCCCATGTGAATAATGGAGTGATGTCATGTAATGGCTGAGAGGTGTCTTTGTTGTTGGAGTTAAGAGGGTGTTGGAGTGTGATCCAAGTTGTACCTTGAGTTGCACATATTCTTCGTTTTTGGATCCTCTCTCTATGAATCAGTCAAGGTAAAAATCTTTTGGACAATTTATCTTTGATGTACGCTTAACTCCGACCTCCATTCCACAAGATTCTAACAGTGCATTGGGAAGAGATAATAGTAATGGAATCAGAGGGTAAAGGAAGCGTAAATAATGCAATTTAGTCGCATTTTGTGTGTGGAGCTGCTTAACTGGAGTAGTAGAGCAGATTTGCAGAATAAGAATAGGAAAGCAGATCCATGAAACCTAAGTAGTGGAGTGGACAAACAAAGCTGTTAAACAATGCAATGAAACTAATCCACATAACCAGAATAGCAGAGTGGACCTGCAAATTCTTATTGGATCTGAGCTATGCAAGCGAATAACCTAAGTAGTGGTGTGAGAGCTGGTGTTCTGTGAATGAAGTTGGTTAACTATAATTGTGGAATGGATATGCTTTAGTTTAGTGGAGCAGACTTAATCTGTTAGTATTGTTGCTTGAACAGAACAGTAGAACAAATCTGCAAAACCTATGTAGTAGAGGGAAGCGACATTCCATGAACAGATTTGCCTAACTATAGTAATGGAGCTGGAACCCACTAACTTGGTTAGTAGAGGAGATCCATTTAGCCTAAGTGTTGCATGCAGAGTGGATTAAAATAACAGAATAGAGCCACAGCTAATGATTTCTGATCTGCAATTTCTATTGTGGGCAAGGAATACAAATAAAAAGGCTATATTTTAACAAAAGTTTTCTGCTATTAATTCTCGTTATACAATCTGAAGAACCTGTCTAAGTTCACATTCTCTGGATATATCCTTATGTTTCTTCGAAACACAAGATGGAAAAGATATGGGTATGCTCTCCTTTCCCCCTTATTTTGAGTTTCCATTTGTTGGTGTTGTTTTATTCTAATTGCTGGGTCCTGTCAAAATTAATATTGGTTTGTACTAATTTTTGTTTTGTGTGTTTACCCATTGCTGGAATAAAGAGTCCATCTGGTGAAGGTTCAACCACATCAACTGCACCTACAACAAAGGTATATACTATTTATCTGCATGTTCTTTGGACATTTAGCCTTCTTTTTTGGTTGATGTTACTTCTATTTCTACTTATACGATTATCCGGGAACTGGAGATGTTGATGATGTTTTGATTATTTTGTGATGAGCTGTAGTTGTTTATACTTTATAGGACTAAATGTTTGCAGTCCTTTGTTATTTGGACATTTTGATAGAAAGATTTGCACCTATTATTGTTGAAACTTTGCATGGCAGAAGATTATTAAGATTTTCATTTATGAGTGCCATGCCTATTTTATTTATAAAATAGGGGAGTGTCACATCCCTAGGGTTAGTTAGGGTTGTCATAGGAATTGGGGGAAGAAATCAGAATTGAAGAATTGAAGGAGGGGGAAGAAATCAGCAGAAAGAGGGAGAGTAGCAAAGAGAAACGAGAGGGAGATTGGAGAAAAATGTAGAGAGAGAAATGAGAATATTCAATTACCATTCGACCACATGACCTTCCATCCTCTCTAGCTGTGGCTTATATAGCCTCACAACATTGCACATGCACCCATGTGTTGTTACAACAGTGATTATAATTGCCTATAGCCAAAACAAATATTTATAACAGAAAAAGGAAAGGAAATTACAAAATATGGTAATGCATGTAAGCTAAATACTATTATATTTCCTATTTTATCCTTGGTGATCCTTGAGGTCATGACAATTCCCCCATTTTTGAGAAAGTTCTTGTCCCTAAGAAGTTCAACAATTGGTCACTACTCTTACCTAATACCAGCTTTCTCAATCTGTTTCATTCCTCTTTCCTTTTTTCTCCTTGTTAGCCTCTTCGTCTTCATTCTTAGGTTTTGAAGATCAATTCTAGGCCTAAATTGACCCAAAACTTCCATAGGGAAAACTTCATCGAGTTCAAATCCAATACAACCACCCCCGGTAATAGCTATCCAATCAAGCTTGGTCTCCAATCTATGAACATGATCAATCACTTCCGGACTAATATAGTTAGTAGTTGAACCTTGGAGTCCAACGAAAGGACTATCCATGTTCGTGACTTCTATTAGTACTTCATTACCGTCCAATACAAGTAAGGAGAGCAGATCTATAGCCATAGTTGCAGTTATTGTTTCCCCATTCAACCCACAACCATGCTCTGCTGCAAAAATATTAGCAACATTCTGGAAATGCAGTGATGAAAATTTGTAGACTTGCCTTGGATACTCAAACTAAGGCTGTCCGTGAGCATTAAAATTAGGAGTTGCTGCAACTTCAATTCCAGCCAACGATTTCTCAATGACTGACACTTGGCCTTCATCTCGATCTTCTTCCCTAACATGATTTATAACTAGATTATTTGATGAAACAATACCCCTACCCAGTCTATCAAATGTATGAAAGCCATCTTCGTAGTAGTTCTCATCTCCAATCTGGTGTGTAGGCTGTTCATCATCGGGATCATCAACTTCTTGTTCTTGTAAAGTGTGGTTTACACCAACCTCCTCATCCAACTTCTTTCATCTTCAGAATCCTGAGTTTTCATTGATTTGTTCGCTTTATTTACAACACCAACTTCCTTAATATTGGCTGAAGTTTCTTTCGGAATCTCTTGATCACATGCAAATAATCTAACAACTTTTTTTTCTTTGTGTTTGCTGGAATTTTCCTCTACATGAACTTCTTTTTCAAAAATATTTGACGGTCCCTTTACATTTGCTGCCCTATCTATCTGATTGCTACTGATTCCCTTTAGGTAATGCCATTCACCATTAATATCATCTCTGATGTTGCACTTCTCTTTCAGCTGTTCCATTTTTAGGAATTCCTCTTTGTTAAAACTCTCGCGATAATCATCAAAGAATTCAACGGGGAAGCTATAGTGATACTTCTTAGTTAGTATCATCGCAAACTCATGCAACTGCTCGTGTATCTTATGGCCAAATTCCTTGCTCGTATCATGTACCACACTTCTTGTTTCCTTGTTCGAGTAGCCGATCTCATTCTCAAACTTCTTTTCCCATGCATGAGGGTTCTGGCCAAACTCCTCATGATGTCTACCTCCAACTTAAAATGCAACATTCTTTTGCTGCAATTGCGAGCTCATTTGTTTCATGTATGCACTGCTCCCCATGGCCGACATCTCCCGAGCAGTACACTTTGAAGACCAAGGGGTAGAAGTCCTGAACATTGAATCCCTCATCTCCCTTTGATATCTACTTTATAGCAAGCACCTAGGATAAACAATTGCCTCTCAACACTCAACGGCCTTCAATTCTCAGCAAGATGAGCCACCTGCCTTCCAATTTGACTCATACTCAATGCTAGGGTTGCTTATGTTAGCAGGCACCAAAGAAACTACTGTAAACTCGTCTATGTCGGCCTCAATTTAGCAAAATTTGTCATAGTTGGAATTGAGGAATTGGTAGCTTGAAGGTCGCCTCTAACTCGGCTCCTTGAATCGCCTCCTGCGACTTGACCAGCTTTGGAAATTTCTTGTTCTACTTCGCTGTCAAAGATTCTGCTATTCTGCACAGTTATAATGTCAGATCAAAATTACTATATCACTGAAGTCCCCTGGCCTTGTTCTGTTGCCTAGATCGCCAGGAGTTGCTTGTCTCTTTTTGCCACCATGATCACCAGAATTTCTCGCAACTCCTTGAATCTACTTCAACTGTAATAACACCTAATACTTATTGGAATCATCGTCAGAAATGTTGGCCTACTTGCCTCCAAAAGTTAGACGAAAATTCTGATCACTGGTCCGTTACAGCCACGAGGATAACCTCGCTTTGTGACTCCTTTCGATTCAGACTGTGAGGTGATCGAAAATCACCTGACCTTGCTTCCCCCTTCAATTTCAAATAATAATTATCGAAATTATCAGTCGAGGGTCACTCACTTGCTACGCCTTCCATGTTCGGACTGAGGGTGCTCGCTTGCTTGGAGATTAACCACATCAACACTGGACCACCTTCGTAAATCACTGTTGGAGATTGATTTCTCCAAACATCAACCACCTTCTAGGTCACCAAAGTCGCCATACTTGCTCTGCCTAATCAATGATCGCAATTGACAGCAATCATGTCTTCGACTTCCTTGCCCAACCAAACCACTATCGCCAGAAACCCACTGCACAACCGCAATCGCTCGGAACTCCTGCACCAGTTGCGATCTCTTGGCCGTTCGCGTCAACATCTAGTCACCCACTCCAATCATCCGACCAAATTGCGTCACCCATTCCAGTCACGACCTTCTGGGCTGAGGACCACTAGCAGAAGGTAGCTCCTTGAATTCGCTTGGGTTGCCGAGAATCGTGGCCATATTTCACCTCCTCTATCACGGCCGGATCTGAAAAATCACTAGCTTGATACCGTCCTTCAAAGTTGCCTCCAAAAGTCGGCAACACTCTAAGTTTCACAACCGAGCATCACTGTCAGCTTCGCCTCCAAAAATTGACAATACTTCCAATCACTTCCTTCAACTCGACCAACAGAGTCTTAGCCGAAGTCACTCCTCCTACTTCTCCTTTTGATTTGAGCTGACACTCACCTCCTCGTGCGTCGGAATCAATTCTAAGATTCAATGGCCGTCTTCGTCTTCAAAATTCGGATAGGAGTGCCTGTGATTTGCAACTAAATTGCCGATTAGAACCCCTACGCAATAGATCAACCACCTCTGTACTCTGGTTTTAATCACTGAAATTAATTTCAGTAGCCTTCTCATCAAATCGAAATTACAACCAGGGAATAGCTACCGCCCAATCACTCCAGAACCACTGGAATTCGCCGAACTTTGCTCGTTGAATATTAATAGGATTTGATGGAATCACAGCCGAGAATCATTGCTTTGATACCAATTGTCATATCCCTAGGGTTAGTTAGGGTTGTGATAGGAATTGGGAGAAAAAATCAGAATTGAAGAATTGAAGGAGGATAGGAGAAAGAGGGAGAGTAGCAGAGAGAAACGAGAGGGAGATTGGAGAGAAATGTAGAGAGAGAAATGAAAATATTCAATTACCATTCAACCACATGCCCTTCCATCCTTTCTAGCTGTGGCTTATATAGCCTCATAGCATTGCACATGCACCCATGTGCAATTACAATAGTGACTATAACTACTTATAGTCAAAATAAATATCTATAACAGAAAAAGGAAAGAAAATTACAAAATATGGTAATGCATGTAAGCTAAATACTATTATATTTCCTACTCTATCCTTGGTGATCCTCGGGGTCATGATAGGGAGCAGAGAGAAAAGGTGATTTAACTTTTCTTCTCGCATCTGCTTAACATAGTGCAAGTATTTCACTGTCCATCTTCTGTCTAAATTATAAAACATATTTACTGAGTCAACCTTTTTGAGGGGTGGAAGGCCTTCAATTAACTCTCCCTTTTCTGCCACTTTGTTGCCCATTCTTTCATTTTTGTTTTCTACTCAAATATCAGCGTGCATTTCTCCTAGGCACATCAATGTTATTGCTGTCAAACCTTTTGGTTTTATATATTTATCCATTCAGAAGTTCTCCAAAGTGTCTATATCTCTCTTACAATCCATGTAAGCTTTTGCTTGCTCCTCTAGACCAGCTTTTTGATTGTCATGGCAATTACGCATATTTGTTACCCCACAGGCCATTGAGTATCTCTCCCTCTATGGATTATGCAGTCCAGTTACTGGAGAGCTGTTGAACAGGTCCTGCAAATCCTTATGAACAAGTATTGGACAGACCGTACTGTTCACCCCTGTTGCTCATGAGAAGTAGAAAAGGTACCTTGAAACCCTGAATGCAAGGATTCAGAAAAGTACAGGAGAACTATACACCAGGACCATGCCATCCCCTAACCTCAGTGTAAAAGAAGAAATGAAAGAAAAATTGAGAGAACTGAGAAGAAAGAACTGAATCCTCAAATTCTTAATTGAGATCTCAAACGATACAATCAGACTAGTTGAGTTTAGATGCTACTCAACTGAATCTCTAACAAAGTTAACTGTTACTCACAGCTGGCAGTAACAAACTGAGCAGGTAACTGCTGTGTATTAAAACAGATAAAAACTAACTTGCCATGTAGGCTGTTACATAGACAACTGAGAATAAAGCTGCCTATTTCTAATAACAAACTACATCATCATCTCCTCTTCTTTTTTCCTTCTCTCATTTATACACAATGAACTAGGATTATCCTTGACGCTCACTACCACTAATATGTTATAGAGTGTGCTGAACCACAATGTTTTTCTGACATAAGTTTGTTACAAGTTAGATTCCATGCATGATTTGATGATGTTGGACACCTCCAAGTGACCATGTGACCAGCAGTTAGCCTTGACATCCCCTGGTGCTGCTTAGTCAGACTAACCAGCGTGCACACCTATGAAAAGAGCTTGAGAATATGGGGCACACAGAAGCTAGAGAGAGACCTAGTGAGAGCAGCTCTCTAGGAGCATTTGTATTGAACTTGCCACAAGTTTTAATAGAAAACATGAATGGCTCTATATATTAGGCTCCCTACCTCATAATTGATGGTGTTTATCCAACCTGATCCATGACCTAGTTTGACTTCTAGAAAATTCATCATTAATACGTGTACCAACTACTATTAGATAATACAATAGGATACACTAGAACATAGGAAACTCTGGAATACTCTAGAACTACTAGAATCATCCAGAGTCCTCCAGGAGAACCCTGTAACACTCTAGGCCTTTCCTGAACTTAGAAGCAACTGGAATTCTCCAGGGACCCTAGATCATTTCAGAGCCATCCGGACAATTATACTTTAACCAAGACTGGAGGCTTTTGAAACATTCTAGGAAACCACCAGGCCTTCATTCCATAGCCTGCTGCTGCGTGCATCCAGATCTCGGCAGGGCATGACACTCCCACACCTAAGCCATCCATGTTGCTATCTCCCTTGGTGCATGCTAACTAGTCATTATGCTGCTGCAAGCCCTTGTGTGCCATCTTGCTAGCCACACACCCAAGCAAGTCCGTCCACGGCAACACCCATCTCTTGTCAATGGATCTAGTCATGATGATAGGTGCCTGTGTCAGCTTGACTTGCTGTAGTCAACCTTGCCCATCACAGGGGCTGCGTCCCAAACTGGTGGGGCATCACATTACACTAAGCTGCTTTGGTGATAGAAGTCTTTTGTTTTTTCCATAGGATGTGAAGACTGACACCTTAATACTGGTTCCAACTGGAAATACTTTATTTGATTATGAATTGTAAAATGGATCTTTGAAAAAGTTACTTCTTACTCATCAAAGAAGAACAAAATGTTGATATGTGCTTTCCATGCTCGAATTAGAGTATTTAGTTTTAGCGAGCAATCCCTATTTGGGGTTTTGCCTCCCCCCAAGCCCATTTCAGTGCATGCTCACTGAGAATTGTTTTTCCTGATCTTTAGAATCCCAAATTAATTTTTACCCATTTGAAACTTGAGATATGTAGTGGTTCCACATGAATGTATTATATCTAACCATTGGAGTCAACTTGAAAACTTATTGTCAGAAGACCAGTAGTTATCTTGGGTGAGTTTTATTTCCCAAGAAGCAGATCATACATGGGTATGATATGTATATAGAAATGTAGGACATGGCAATTTGAAAAAAATAGAGATATGGATGCAACAAAATATTCTTCACTGAACCCTCGTAAAGCAGGGGAGCCTCCTGCATTAGGGACACACCCCCTCTTATAGATATGACAAAAAATAATCTTTTATATTTTTTATTAGTAGAGTTCATTAACATGATAACTAAAAACATTGAAAATATTGAAAAAGTGTTATTAATCCAATTTGAAGATACTGTCCCTTTTACAATAATGATACATGTATACTAAAAAACACCATTACTTAACATAGAACAATAACAATAATCACAAACCTTAATCCCACTAGATAGGTTATAAATATATTTAAATCCATAATAATGATAATATAAACAAGACTGAACTTAAAAAAGGAAAAAAACTGCTATTTGTCAAAATTATAATCAGGTTCAATTATAGTTTGTATTCTTTACGCAAAAACTTCTTGTATTTGTGAACTCCATCCCAAAAAAGAATCTAAGAACTCTACTGAAAATCCCATTATGTCCTCAGGCCTGTCTTTCATGTATCCAACTGTTAGGCACTCGTGTTTGTTGTGTTCTGTAAATGTGTCCCAAAATGAAAACAATAATAAAAATCAGGACATATCATTTTTCATATGTCATAACAATGTTCCAAAATAAAAGTAATGGTAAAAAATTAGGGCTTGCCAGTTTGCATGTGTCCTGGATATGTCCCAAAATGAAAGTAATAATGAAAAAAAAAAAAGCATGCCCCAGAGTTTTAATTAATATTTGTGTCTGATATATGTCAGGCACAGATAAGTTTCTGTGCTTCCTAGTCTGTTTCTACTCAAAAAAACTTCCTATAAGAAATGTTGGAGCAGTACATGTTTTGGCAGTGTCTATGGCATATCCAGTGACTACCACATCACAGATCTATTGCTTGCAATTTCAGAAAAAGAACATATCAATTTCATGAGGTGACATGTGGATAGCATCGCTCCAACTATAGGCCTGTAAAGCCTATCCCCTTAGGTAAAAATGGCTTAAGCATCATGAGCTTGCATGTCTCCTTTGAACGAGCTTGGATTGCCTCCTTTTAGCTAAAACGCTTCCGTACCTACACACCAACGGACAATCATCTTATGGCTCAGGCTGATGTGTAGGGGTTTGAGTTCTGACCTGATTCCTTAGAACAGGACATTGAATGATTGTGGATTGGAAGCTAGGATTTTGGGTTTTGTTGAGGCATGCTCCTTGTAGGATGAGAGAGAGAGAGAGAGAGAGAGAGAGAGAGAGAGAGGCCCCCCATGAGGTGGATCGATGAATTTACTACTAGTCATCATACCACACATTCTCTCTTTCCCTCCACCCTCTCTTTGCCTGAATTGTCTTGCTGACTCCTTTACCTCCCTGGGCATCTCAACAACTAGACATGCTGGATGATGGCTACTCTTTTGTTGTGGCAACTGGCATTACTGTGTATAGATGAATGGTGGTGACTTAGGATTGACTCATTGTCCAGAACTTCAAATTTCAATACCTTGGGCTGACATGCCTGAAGCCTCAATGGCAGAAATTTGTGAGTTGCTGCAAATGTTTGCTTCCAGCCAATTACTATATATGCGCTGTATTGGGCCTATTATTATGGAGGTAAGCATGGTGCCGGTGGTCTGTTGGGTTTAGCATATAGTTTTTTATTGTGCGACCTGAAATAAAAGGAAAACAAAATCTTCGACTAAAGTGATGTCTGGGATCAGGAACAGACACACACACATAAAAAGAACCAAAAATAAAACTGTTACGACCCTAGGGTTTGGGTAGGGTTCGGATGGGAATTTGGAAGAAATAGAGGGAAATTAGACTGAAAAAGGGGAAGAAATAGCAATAATTGGAGAAGATTTACACAGAGAGAGAGAGAGAGAGAGAGAGGAGGGAAATTGAGAGAGGGAAAATGGAATTCAATTATCATTCATAAGCATGCCATTCTCTAACTACTCAAGCCTATTTATAGGCTTACAATTGGCTATACTAACAGCATACTAGCAGCTATAACAATAATACAATCAAAATAAGAAACCTATAATTCATATGACTATTATATCCCTGAGAATTCCTTGGGGTCGTGACAATCTCCTCCCCTTCAAACAATTCTTGTCCCCAAGAATTGGTAGTTGCTAATCCTGTTCTTCAGTCAATTCCAGCCTTTATAATCTGGTTTCTTCATCGCCTATTCTTGTTCTTATCTCTTATCTTCATTTTCTTTTGTCTTTCCGTATCTTTTTCTTCAAAAACATCAGTATTATGACTTGTTGCAACAAGTAGTCCAGCTATCCCCCTCATCCTGATTGCCATTGAGAATGGTTCCAATTGAACTATTATTACTGCAACCATATCATTTTTAATCATAGAAAGAATTTCAACTTTGCTGCAGACCAAAATCTGATTCGACGTTGTAGCTCTCCAACTGAAATAGGAATAAACAAAACAACAAGAGTCTTGTTCCCCCTCAACAAAAATTTCTTCCAAGCACAAGCAGCCTCCGTCAATCTCTAACCAACCTTGAATTGTGCTCCACTGGGCATCCACTTTGATTAAAGCACCGACTCCCTCACCATTGTAATCTTCAAACTTCAAGGTTGGTGTGGTCATCTCTCCCATCTTCCCAACCTCTTCTCCTTCCTTATCTTCAATAGAGACTTCCAGGACCTCCATGTCAACTATCCCTTCTCCAATATCCAGACTCCTAAACCGTGTGGCAGTAGCCTCCTTTTCCATCATATTTTGAACCACATGGTTGTTCTCAGCAGCTACAAGATTGTGCAAATCCTCAGCCTCCTACTTCTTCCTTTGGTCCAAGTCCTCGTTGCATGGTTATCTTTCATCATTGGCATGGAACCTATCTGCAACGTCATCTTCATCTTTCGATGCTACTCCATTAGCTTCCTGCAAATATAAGCTATGATTCTTATTGGTGTCCATGTCTGATCTCTCTTCATTGTTGGAGTTTTCAATTACAACTGGCTGGTCTAGCTCTAAATTTTCCTTAGATTCCTGCTGGTCATAACTTGCAGCCTTAGAGGCTCCTTCAATCTGTTGGCTGCTTTCTGTATATCCGTTAGGCTGCAACCCATGCTTCTTAAAGATGGCTTCCAAGGTGAGTTCCTGCAACCTTGTTTTCTCGGCCGCCTCTTTCATGTTTGCAGGCATCGTCATTTTGACCATTAACTTTAGTTTGTCCTTCAACCCACTAACAAAACCTTGATACAAAATAGTGCTCTGTCAAAGTTGGTTGAGCACCCCACATTAGGGGTCTTAGCTCCTCAAATTTAACCCAATAATCTGCCACCTATCCCTCCTGCCTTAAATTGTTGAACTCCTCAGTCACCTTAGTCATGTTCTTCTTCTTGCCAAATTGGTCATGTAAATTTCCAGCAAAATCAATCCCCCTGGCCTTCCCTTCCCTAGGCATTGGGGCGTGATGGGGAGTGAGAGAAGATGAACCTCTTACCTGAATTTTCGGTTTCAAGGCCAGTAGTTCCTCTGCCTCTTGCAAGCCATAGGCTATAGGGAGGGTACCATGGTTGGGTAGAATTGGATCAGTTGCTACTCGGGGAGGAAATTATGGTGGAAACCGAAATTGATGTGGGGAAGACAACATGTTGAACATGCTGTTGATCTGTTGGCCATGTTGCTCCATCGTCATCATCTTCTGATGCCTCTCCAAGTGTCTCTGCACTCTTTCTTTAGAGGCAACTGGATCCCAACGCATGTTTGCTTTGTTGGCTGCACTATCCTCTCGGCTGTGGGTCATTGCCTCCTGCGTTACCTTAGATTCCCTAGCTTCAGAATTCCGCTTCTTAAAATGATCAACAATGACGCAATGTGTAGCGCTTGTGTTAAGAACACACACCAAAATAAACCCTTGAAAGAACAAATTTCAATGGTCGAAGCTTGGCTTTCAAGAAGATGCAAAAACAAGATTGTTTTGCTAAGAAAATTCAAATGGGTTGTTGAAATTTGATTGAGAAAAACTTGATTACAAACTCTAGATTCTAAGCATATTTATAGTATTTGACTAATTCAAAATCCATCTAATATTTGTAAACAAAATCCAACTAAAATCCTAATAGAAATAAATCTTAAATAAAAGTCAACTAGAATCCTAATAAAAATAAAACCCTAATCAAACATGAAGTAGAATCCTAAATCAAGTAGAATTCTAAAACTTAAGAAGTACTAAAATAACATGAAGTAAAATCCTAAATCAAGTAGAATTCTAAAACTTAAGAAGTATTAAAATATTGTTTCAGCATGGTCGGGTCGGCTTTGGGCTGGGTCTTAATTGGTGACCGCATCAAACAACCTCATAAAATCGATCTTTCTATAGATTGTTGTTTTGTACAATCTTCCTTAATCTTTGATTTAGAAACAACCTCTAAAGTTCAATTGTTGCTGAACAACTTTCGATAATCACCTGATCTGAAATGCAACAATCAAGAATCGGTCGGCTTCTAGAGTCTCCTTCAAAATCGGATCGTACACTGCTAATAATTGCCTTTTAAGAATCTGCTTCACCTACTATTTTCGAACCTGGTTTAGCTTTAAATTTGCCTCCTATGTTGGTCGATTCTGCTGCAGCCCATAAAATCTGCTGGAATCAAGTCAGAATTTGCCTAGAACTCCCATCTTGCTCAACTTCCAAATTTGGTTCAAAATCACAATCGAAATCAAGGCAATTGAGAATCGCCTGTTAAAATCGAGTACTAATATGGCCGAAGAATCATTCAATATTCTCACCGAAATCAATCACAACACAAGGATAAAAAAAAACAGAAAGTAAGTAATCAACATAATTAAAAAGAGAAACAAGAAAGCAAACCACACCGCAACACACTCGATTTACCCTGGTTCATGCCATAGAAATAACACTACATCCAGTACTCCAAGAAGAGAACAATCCACTAAGAACTTAGGAAATCAGTAGAAGAATCCCTCTCACTCGCCTTCTCTAATCTCTCAAATACAAACCTCACATGAAGACTCCAAAAACTATTCTATCATAGCTTTCTCTATTCTCACTGTACTCGAAAACAAGAGAATGAAATGAAAAATTGATTGATGATCTAATTTGGCCTTCTCACCCTTCTATTTATAAACTAGAGAGGCTGATCTTCCTAGGGGAAATAACCGACTGTTATAAAGTCTAAACTACCCCTATTAATTATAGTTTATTACATTTAAGTCATGCAATCTAATTGCCACTTGATCATCTTTATATTCTCTTTGATTTCTTCTAAACTTCCAGCATAATCAACTCGAGCAAAACATCAACATCACCGCTTGCAGAATTCACTTCTAGACCGTTTTTTATTGCGCATTCCTTCCCACCTCGGTCACATGCAGTGACCTAGACTGGTTTTGAGAGTCGCTTGCCTTGCATTGCTTGCAATTTCGACCCTCACTGATCTACCGAGGACCATTGGATCTGTCGCAGCTAAGTTGTCACGGTCCTGTTCTGCTGTAGTCTTTCTAAGGATATGATTGGTTTCTATGGCTGCCAGAAATCGATCGAAATTCGCTGATCACTGTTGGAACTCTCCTGACCCACGTCGTCTTCAATTCTAAGCCAAAATTGCTTTGCTTGGCTTCGCCACTTGCAACTGATCTGTAATTGACAACCTTCCTTACTCTCTAGAATCTCAATTGAAATTGTTGGGGTTCCACGCTCGCCCAGACCTATTCCGCGCCTTCAAGTCCACCAAAAGTTAATCAAATGACTCACCTGGTCTTCTTCCACGCCATGTCTCTTTTAGTCATGTTCCTTGTCATCAAGGGTCCCTCCAGTACACTTCAATTTTCGTATTCTCTGAACAACAACGTCCGCTCCCTACGTATGCTTCAATTTTTGAATCGTTGGAACAACAACGTTTAATTTCGAATCATCACCAGAATTGAAGTGATTCAACGATCGCCTTCCATTTTCGAGCCACCTACTCTAAATTTCGTTGAGTCTTGATACCAGCAACTAATCACTGTCCACTTCACCCAATCACTGTCCAACACCTCCAATGTCTCGCTTCTTGAATCGTCCATAACCAATTCAATAGCTAAGGACTGTCGCCTTCAAAATTCAAGTTGGATCCGATTACGGAACCGACTTCGCCTACAATTTGTCAAGAATCATTGGCACTGATCCTTTTCGCCTGAATCTGCTTCAATTATCAGCCGAATTTTATTCGTCTAAAGCACTTGAAATCATCTCTGCCTCCTTAGAATCGATTGAAATCACAACCGAGAATCATCAGCTCTGATGCCAAATGTTACGACCCTAGGGTTTGGCTAGGGTTCGAATGGAAATTTGGAAGAAATGGAGGGAAAGTAGACTGAAAGAGAGGAAGAAATAGCAAGAATTGGAGAAGATGTACACACACACAGAAGAGGGGGGGGGGGAGAATTGAGAGAGGGAAAATGGAATTCAATTATCATTCATAAGCATGCCATTCTCTAACTACTCAAGCCTGTTTATAGGCTGACAATTGGCTATATACTAACAGCTATAACAACAATACAATCAAAATAAGAAACCTATAATTCGTATGAGTATTATATCCTCGGGGATTCCTTGTGGTCATGACAAAAACCTTGCTTAGAATACATATTAACTCAATAAATCTTTGAAGTCAAATTCTCTGCTGGAAGGACTTTGTATGTAAGATGTTATGGTTTTATTATTTGTGGGATGGGTTATCTGTAGTTTAAATTTCTTTACATGTCAGGCTTTTCTGAGTTTTTTTTTTTTGGGGGGGGGGGGGTTGTGAAAAAGGCATGCTTGCTACTTCCAGATCAAGTAGCATAGAGTTGACATCCATAGGTATGCCTTATTAGGTGCGTGGACTTCAGTTTGATAGTGTACATGTACTGACATCAATCATAGCATCTTAAATCAAGCTAACTCACTGGCACGTTTTTTATTATTATTATTATTATTATTATTTTTGTATTTTAGTATGTCATCACCATTTTCTTTTTTAGATTGTTTCCAGATTATCATGTGAGATACATCTAATTATGCTCTCTAATTAAATGCCACAGACAAGTGCCCCACCTCCTACTGCAGCTGTCCAAGCTCCAGAAGTAACCTCAACACTGTAAGTCTGAGTTTACTGCAGAAACTGTGCACAACAATCCTTCAATAATTTTATTTTATGTTTTTGTGATTGAATTTTGTACAACATGTTCTCCTTTGTGTTGTCTCTCTCCACAGGCCTGCACCTGTGCCCCAACCTGCTCCTGCTTCTGCTCCTGCACCTGCTCCTTCTCCTGCTCTGGCTCCAGCTGCAGCTCGTGATTCTGCAGTTACTGCTGCGTGAGTATTTTTTCTTCTTTAGTAATCATTTTCTATCACATGCATCAATTTGTTTATCTGGGAAAGTGCTGCATTTCTTCCACTTAACTGTCAATAAGGCATGTTCAACCAGGTCAGAGTCTGATGTTTATGGTCAAGCAGCATCAAATCTAGTTTCTGGTAGTAACCTCGAGGGAACAATCCAGCAACTTCTTGACATGGGTGGAGGGACTTGGGATAGGGAAACTGTTGTCCGCGCTCTTCGAGCTGCTTACAATAACCCAGAGAGAGCTGTTGAATATTTATATTCTGTAAGTTTCAATATATCTGCTTGATCCTTCTTCTGTTCATTCAATTGGCAATTTGGGAATACAGTTTGGCCAGTAATGTTATGTCATTATCATGCAGATATAAGAAGTCAAATAATAAGTTCTTGTTGTCAATTACCTGTTTCATGAAATTGTAAATGAGTGTTGACGATGTTCTGTCATGATATGTTTGTATTAGCCTATTACTCATGCTTTTTGTGTAAAATAATAATTAGTCTCACCTTGTGCAATGTGCAGTAATGGTGAAGGGAACAACTGTCAAAAAAATAGAAATTGTTATAAATGCACCCCTAGCTCTCAAAAGAAATAATAAAGAGCCTAATAATCTTCTCAATTTCTCTCTCCCTTTCCCTTCTTGCCTTAATTTGTCTGTTCCACTTGTTCTCTTCATCTTTCTTTCCTTCCTATAAATTTGTGATTTACTAGGGACGGAGGAGGGAAGAAAGATTTTGAGTTTGTCGTTACATCCTCTATCTTGCTAGTAAAATATACAGCTAATTCATGATGTTTTTGTAGTGACCTGCAAAGTTGAAGTAAAAATGGTCTTCTGGTCATTTAATGGCCACAAGTTAAAGATGTGTCATGAATTTCCTTCAGTCAATTATTGGGAAAAAGATACGACAATCATTTGCCCTTTACAAGGAACTAAGGAAGAGAATCAAATTCTTTGCAGCAGCTAACATACCAAGTCTTTATGCCACTTTGGGGGTTAAACTACATAAATTCTAGCTTCCTATTTATTTCTATCTATGACCTTCTATAAGACCCGTATATAATTAAATATCAAACTTAAGGGGGTCTCTAGTTGTGGAAAATGATTTTTCAGTTTTCTATCTCCAATTTTCTATAAAATCTCTAGGTTTCATTTTCCACAGAAAATTTGAAAAATGTATTTAAGTGTTAGAAATGTAGAAAATTGGAACATATGTTAAAAAAAGGAGATGTTTTAATTTCTTTTGTGTAACTTGTGTTAGAGAAGGAGATGGAGATGATTTGGGGAAAATATTTGGAAAACTCCATTTTCCAAATCTCCAAATTAATAAGGAAAACTTATAAAATTTATTTTAGGAGTTTTCTAAGTTCAGTTCAATTATGGAAAATCGTGTTTTCCATATCTCCATTTTCTATTTGGAAAATTTTTGTATTTGAACAAGTTTTCTAATTTTTTGATTTTTGTGGAGTAATTTTATGGAAAATCAGGGCTGTTTTCCACAACTAAACGACCTCTAAATGTCTCCCACCAAGTTTTCCTTGGTTTTTCCCTACCTCATTTGCTAAATACTCATTCCATTTCATTCACTCTACCCATATTGCGAGTAGTCTCATTTCTAATTTTATCTTTCTTATATAGCCAAACATCTATCTTAACATCCTCATCTTAGTTGCACGCATATTTTGCATAAGTTGGTGCTTATGACTATTTTAAAATGTTCTTTTTAGCTTTATTAGGATTTTACTATCACATAGAAAACCAAATGCATTGTTTCATTTTAACTATCTCATCTTAATTATGTGGGTTACATCCTCATTAATCTCTCAATTTTTTTGGGATAATTGATCCTTTTTTTTGTGTGTGCATGTATGTGAATTGATCTTCCAGTTTTACCATTTGTTCATTTTAACTACACTTGTATTTTTACTAAACCTCTATTTAATTTAAAAATTTTAGTCTAAAAGGGTTCTCTATATCTCAAGTTTAGCAGCCTCTACTTGGATATTAGTGAGTTTATCCATTACTAGGAAAATATGTAAGGACTTAATGGAGATCCTTGATGCAATCCCATGGCAGTTGAAAAAGTTTCGGTGTCTTCTCCACATGTTCCAACACATGTTTCTACTCCATGATGCGCATCTTTAATAATTTGTGTATAAGCAATTTGACCTCCTTTCTTCTTATTAACTCTCCATAAGATTTTATCAGGAATTTTGTCTCAACAAATGTATAGCTTCTATTGATAACCTTCAGGCATGGAACCAAATTGGTTTTCCAACATTTTGGTTTCTCTTCTTAATCTTTGTGCAATCACTCTCTCCCAAAAGTTTCATAGTGTGACTCCTTTATAACTTGATTTCTCTATAATTTTCACAATTCTGAAGATCTCATTTATTCTTGTAAATGGGAACTAAAGTGCTCTTTCTCAACTCGCCCAACATCCTTTTCAATTTAAGGATATTGGACGATGAGATTGTGTGTTCAAGTTTAAAAAGAGAAGACAAGGTGGTTGAATAAGATAAGACTTAAAGATTTAAAAGATAAGCTAGCCTAGAAGATAAGATAAAGCTCCAAGATTTAGGGAAAAGATACAGCTTGAAAGCAGAAGATAGATTCCAACATTTTGAATATTGTTTACTATTAGCTAAATTTGAATTTATTCATATTTTCTAGGAGATAGAATGGATATTTTGTACTTATATAAATACCTCTATTCGGATCCAATAATATTCAAGTAAGCTTTCAAGAATTCAATTTATTTCATGGTATTAGAGCCAAGTCTTGGTAACCTAGATCTTAAGGTCTAGGCTGTTTGAAAGTCATGGCCAAAACTCTACCAAACCCAACCATAACCAAAGCCTCAGCCACGAGTTTTCCTAACCCTCATTCTTAGTCCAATTTTTGTACAAACCCTATTGATAACCATCCTCTATAGATTACTCAACATAAATTGAATGAGAGTAATTTTAGATAATGGTTTCAATATGTTTTGCTTGTGATCAAGGGGATGGGAAATGCTGGATCCTTGACAGAAGCTATTCCTACCCCACCAAACACAACAACAAATTATAGCATTTGGGAAGCAGGAAATTCAACTATTATAGCATGGCTTATCAACTCAATGGAGCTAAGGATTGGTAGAACCTATCTCTTCTACTAGATTGCAAAAGAGATTTGGGATGTAGTCTAAGAAATGTACTCAGATTTGGAGAATATCTTTCAATGTTTTGAAATTAGGTTAGCCATTTGTACAACTAGACAAGATAACCTTAATGTTACAGAATACTATAATGTTTTGACTGATTTATGGTATGAGATGGGTTTATTCTACATTATTAGTTGGGAGTGTCTAGCTGATAGCATAAAATACACTAAAATGTTAGAAAATGATCGTGTTTTTGATTTTTTTTCATGGTCTTAACTCGGATTTGGATGAAATTTGTGGAAGATTATTAAATACTAAACCCTTTCCTACACTAAGAGAGGTGTTTGTTGAGGTAAGGAGAGAGGAAAACAGGCGTAAGGTGATGCTCACCCAACATACAAACTCAATCCTAGGCCCTCAAAATTCTGCTCTTACTACTGTAAAAAAAGAGGATACTATCAAGAAATCAAGGAAAGGACAAGTAGTGGTGTGACCACTGTAACAAATCATACCACACAAGGGAAGCATGCTGGAAGATTCATGGCAAACTAGCAAACTAGAAGCCACGAAATAAGAGAGAAACAACCAAATCAACCTATGCTATCGAAGTCCCCACTGAACCTGGGAACATAACAAATCTAAACCTATCAGCAGATCAGGTTCAAGCATGGTACAGGTTGCTAAATCAAACCACAGGTGCAAACCACTCAAGTCCTCCTACTCCTAAGTCAGCAGGTTTAATAGCTCTACAAGGTATTCTTTAGTATTCACTAATCTCATAAAAGCTCCCTAAACATGTTTAGATAGTGGATACTGGTGCATCAGATCATATGTCAAGTTTGGCTAATTCTATGATGGATTATACACCTTGTAGCACAACTATTAATATTTCTATGGCTGATGGCACAACCTCTCCTACCTTGGGGTTTGGAACAATGTGCTTATTAAAACTAAAGTTGAAATCTGTTCTACATGTACTTGGATTGTAGTGTAATTTACTATCATTTAGTAAACTTACAAGAGACATGAATTGTAGTGTAACTTTTTTCCCATCCTACTGCATATTTCAGGACTGGTCTTCAAGGATGATGATTGGTAGTGCTAAGGCAAAGGATGGCCTTTACTATATGTCAGAAGATGTTCCAAGTTTTCCAACCAATAAAGTTGTCCTTAATGTAACATTTAATGCCAATGTTCTGTTGTGGCATAAATGCCTAGGACACCCTAGTTTCCCATATCTAAAATTCTTGTATCCTCACATTTTTATTAATAAAGAACAACCTTTCCTTGTCTCAAGCCCCCAGGGGCAGAGCCCAGCAGACCGGGGGCTTGCACGAAGGTCACATCGCCCTCACGTAAAGCGACAAGACCCGTGTTCGATCCTTGGCCGCAAGGACTCCTTAATTTACCTCTTCTACCATTCCCTTGGGGTTGGGTGGTATGGGGCGTTCGTGAGGGGATGTCATCCCAAGAACAACCTTTTCAATGTGAGTAGTGTACTCTTGCTATAGAACCTCGTTCTCATTATTTTATACAACCCTATAAACCATCTAAACCTTTTCACTTAATTCATAGTGATATTTGGGGTCTTGCTAAGCGTCCCAATATCTCTGGTTCCCGTTGGTTTATAACCTTTATTTGTTAGAGTAAGAACACAACAATCCCTCTAGATTCTCTCAACCCAATGACTCACAGAAATCACTCACCATCTCCAAGAACACAAACAATAAAAGAAGTAAACAAGAATAAATAAAAAACAGTAAGAACAACGAGATTTATCCTGGTTCAGTCCCAAAATATGGGACCTATGTCCAGACTGATGCTTCCTCCTTGCAATCCACTATCTTGATACAAACTTTAGGATGATTACTGTGAATACCCGAATTCACACCCAACTCATATACCTTGAAAGCTACCTGGATTCCCTGAGATTACAAAGCTTGTCCCCAGCCTTACTCTCAGCCACTTAATCAATCTCAACCCACAAGATAGAAACAAAAAACCTTCTCAGAATGAAGCTCTCGACCTGCCTACCCTCACGATCCCTATTTATAGGCCATAGGGACGTGAGTTACAATAGTCTAACTGACTGACCAACTAACTGGAAATAACAAATAACTAATTTGGTCAACCACCCTTCTAGAAACATACCTTCTAGAAGAATACGCATTCTAACCATAAAACCAAAAAGAAACATACAAATGCAGGCAGACAAAATATATTTGTCAACAAAAAAGTCCTAATCTAGTACAAATGACATAACATTATTGATGATCATATTAGAGTTCGCCAGGTCTATCTTATGAGAGAAAAGTCAGAGGCCAATAGCACTTTCAAAAGGTTTCACAAACTCATTTTGAATGTGTTTCAAACTCCTATTCATGTTCTTCGAACTGATAATGGCTAATAATATTTTTTCCATGATTTCACTGACTATCTCTCTAAACATAGCATATTTTATCAAAGTTTATGTCCATACACCCCTCAACAAAATGGGGTGGCTGAGAGAAAAAAGACATCTTCTTGAGGTGGCCCGAGTTATGATGTTCACTAGCTATGTTCCTCATTCCTATTGGGGGAAGTTGTTCTTACCGTCTCTTATCTCATCAATCGTCTTCCTTCTAAAGCCCTGGAATTTAGAACTCATCTTAACACTCTTCGTGATCTATTTCCCCATGCTCATCTCCTCACTTCTCTTTCTCCCAAGGTTTTTGGTTGTACTGTATATATTCTCAACAATAATCCCTCTTGGACCAAATCTGAACCTAGCGCCTAGGCGACCGCCTAGGCCGATTTTTAGAACACTGAATTTAGAGAATATTGAGGCATGCTTAAGCTCATCTAGTAGGTCTTCAATGATTGGGATAGGAAATTTGTCCTTAATAGTGATGGCATTGAGCTGTCTGTAGTCAACACAACAGTGCCAAGTGCCATTTTTTTTCTTAACCAATAGGATGGGGGAAGCAAAAGGGCAGTGGCTAGGTTGGATAATAGATTGTCTCAACATTTCTTTAACTAGTTTCTCAATTTTGGATTTGAGCTTTGGTGGGTATCGATAAGACCTGATGTTTACTGGTTTCACATTGTGTAAGAAGGGTATGGTGTGGTCTAATAATCGTTTGGGTGGTAATGACGTAGGTTCTACAAAAAGATCTTGATATTCAGCCAGTAATGAATCAAGGAGGGTCAGTTCATGTACTTGCCAAGTGGGTTTAGAGCCTCCTTCCACGTTTATCTCCTGTTGCTCAGTGGCTTCAATTGAGAACAATTGTGGCACTTATGCTATTTTCTTCTTGAATAGTTGTTGTAGCTTCTTTCCTTTTATCAATTTGCATGTTCCCACCTCCACATTTCCTTGCAACACCACCCTCCTCCCCTCCTTCTCTAGGGTTACTTCCATGATGTTAAAATCAAAGCTGATTGGACTCACCTCCCGCATCCAATCAACCCCTAGCACAATATGACACCCCCTTAATTTGAGTAACCTTAAATTATCCTGGAAATCCTCCCCTTGCATTTCCCAACAAAATCTTAAGCATGCGGATTTGCTGATCACTTTATCCTTGTTAGCTACTGCGACGGGCCAATTGGCATCTCAGCTTCTTGGTTGTTTTCTCATCAATAAAACTATGGGTACTCCCACTATCTATCAGAACCATGAGGGTATTGTCCTGTACTTTCTCCTCAACTTTAATGATCTTGCTATTGACTACTCCCTTGATCGCATGCAAGGAAATAACCCCACTGCCTTCCTCCTCCTCATCTCCCATCTCATCCAATTCTTCCTTTTCTTCTTCTTTCTCTCTTTCCAGTAGGAGCAACTTCTCCTTACATAGATGTCCTGGGGGTGTACTTGTCCTCACACCTAAGACATAACCTTGTTGCTCTCCTCTGTTCGATCAGCATCTTCTTCTACTGTAAATTCGTGCTAAGGGGTGTAGATGTCAAGTACCTCACCCCGATACCCCCTCTTGTGATTTCTTTTCTTTGCATCCTTCCTCTAGACAACACCATCCCTTGACTGACCCACCCCTTTGTTCTAATTCATTTGTTTTCTCATTAAAGCCTCCACTGTTAACTCCTACAATGAGGCTCCCTCAACTGCCCCTTGCACTGTTTGTGGTTTCAGCATCTTATCCGCCAATCATATCTCATCATTCAACCCCCCAGCAAAGTTGGAGACAAAATATTCCTTAGTCATAAAGGGGTTCCCACTCAACATTAGGGACTTCAGTTCCTCAAATTTCAGTTGGTACTCCTGCACCGAACCATCCTGCTCCAACCTATTAAATTCCTTTACAATGTTCATCATCCCCCTCTCACCAAACCTTTCGCATAACCCTTTGGTGAAGTCATCCCAAGTATAATGATCCCTTACTCTAGACCACCCTTGGAACCACACATCCCCCATGTCGTTAAGGTAGGTTGATGCTAAGGTCACCTTCTGATCGTTTGCTACTTGGTGGATGCTAAATAGTTTTTCACTTCCTTATCCACCAACGAGGCTTCTGCCCCTCAAACACTGGTAGTTCCAATTTTGGTACTGGAAAACTAGTTTGGTGTGGGAAATTTTAAGCCTCTCACCTCCTCTTCACCTGATTCTCTCCCACCATTGCTGGATCACCCTCTTAACTTTGATGATCCCGCATTGCAGGTGTTATTTCCATTCATCCATCCTATCTCTAGGGGGAAAATCAAGGGATATCCTTACTTGATTTTATCTCGAAAACATGCACATGAACTGTTACAATTAATCCCGTAGTATGTTCCCCTCTTCCTACATTTCTTCCCTTATCTGCTCGCGCATGTTCGTGCGCAACCTTCCTACCATTGTCTCCAATTTCTAGTCTACCACCGTCTCCATTCTTCCTTCCATTGAGTCCACTTGGCTCTGCATCTCCATCATTGAAATGGACATGTGCTATAGCTGAGTCTCCATGTGCTTCATCCGAGTACCGTCGGCCATGTCCGATCTCTCTTCCAATTCAATGGCTAAGGCCTTGCTTTGATACCAATTTGTCAGACTCATGATCTAACAAGAGAATTCTCAATTGTTTGAGAATGGTTGATGCGAGGGAATTGGGGAATTTAAGGGGAGAATAGAGAAGTATAGAGAGTGAAAGAGAATGAGAATTGAGAGGGAAATTGATTTCCAATTTCATTCATTATATCATAGTTATTAAAGGCGTGCCTTAAGGCGCCAATTCGGCGCCTCGCCTGGGCCGAGGTGAGGCGATTTCAGCGAGGCCCTCGCCTTGCACGGTGAGGCGTCGAGGTGAGAGGCGCGCCTCATGAAACTTAGTTTTAATTAAAACCTGGGCAGCCCAATTCTTCCTCTCTTCTCGGTTCCAGCATGTATACATTACAACATATTTACATTTCTTTAGTTTAAGTAAATGTCCACATTTTCTTTATTTATATTTTACTTTCCTTTTATTTTAATACATAAATGTAAATAAGAAAGTACCTCGCATTTGGATTCAATAAAAATATCTAAAAAATCAAAATTCATAACAATAAGAAAATAAAATTTTGGTTTTAGTACAAACTCGGGATTTAGCGATTTTACCAGCCCCAAAATACATACCTACTATTTCTTGAAAAATTCATTAAAAATTATTTTAACAACAATGAATATTAGCTATCAAAATACCGGAAGATAGTTTTTTAAAATGAAAACATTTTCTTATATGTCTCTTTATAATGCGTTAATATTCCAGATTTAGAAAATAGCATTTTTCAAAATGAAAATATTTTCTTGATTGTGGACTTGTAGTGTTTATATGTTTGTTTAGAATTTTGCATGATGATTGGTACTTGTTTGAGTTTGAGACTTTTAGTTTGAACTTTGATGATATTTTTAGTTTATAATTTGCATGATGGATGAATCAACTTTGATGTTTTTAGTTTAGAATTTGAAGATAATGAATCATTAATGATATGCATGTGTTATTATTGATAATTTGATAGTTTTTTTATGATTTTACAAGATTTTGAGTTTTTTTTCTAAAAGGCGCGCCTCACTTCACAATGGCGCACCTCGCCTCGTGCACCTCACGCATCAGGCTCCAGGATCCTTTGCGCCTCGCGCCTTTCAGAACTATGCATTATATCCAACTAGGCACAAATCAGTAGTATTTATACTGATCTGGGGCTGAGTTTAGGCACCAAAACAGTTGCCCCACTTGCCCACTTGCGCTTACAACAATTCCCACGGCATCCTGGAGCATTCCTCCAGGTATGGAAAACACGGTTTTATTTTACAAGGTATAGTAGACTTACTACAATGACTACTTAGCTAGTTAACGTGACAAAAAGAACTGGAAATCTAGAGAAATCAGTGATGATACTCCGATAGAGAAGGAAAGATACCAATGGTTGGTGAGAAAATTAATCTACTTATCCCTTACAAGGTCAGATATATCCTATGTAGTGAATGTAATAAGTCAACATATGCATTCTCCCACTCAATGACATATAAATGTTGTTTTTCATGTCCTAAGGTATCTAAAAGGGACACCTAAAAAGGGATTGTTATTTCATAAAACAACATAAAGAGGAATTGAGGGCTTTGTTGATGTGGATTGGGCAGGGTCTATTGAAAATGGTCGGTCAACTTCAGGTTATTGTACTAAAGTATGGGGAAATGTGGTTACATGGAGAAGTAAAAAGCATTCGGTTGTTGCCCGTAGTAGTGCTGAGGCAAAATTCTAAGCTATAGTTCAAGTAATTTGGTTAGAAAGACTTATGGAAGACTTACGTATTCCTTTGTCATAGCAAATAAAGATGTACAATAATAGTAAATCAGCAATCAGTATTGTTAAAAATTCAGTTCAGCATGATCGAATAGACTGAACTTTTATAAAAAGGAAAATTGAGGAAGGAGGAATTAATCTATCTTATATTCTTACAAAAAGTCAAGTGGCTGATGTGTTTACAAAAGCCATGGCAAGACCAGGTTTCGAATCTCTAATTGGCAAGCTGGGAATAATAAGTATTTATCGTCCAACTTGAAAGAGAGTGTTGGACGATGAGATTGGGTGTTCAAGTTTAAAAAGGGAAGAAGGTGGTTGGATAAGATAAGACTTAAAGATTTAAAAGATAAGGCAGGTTAGAAGATAACATGAACCTCCACGATTCAGGAGAAAGATACAGCTGAAAGCAGAAGATAAATTCCAGCATTTCCAATATTAGTTATTTTAATTTAAATTTGAATTTATTCCTATTTTTTAGGAGATAGAATAGATATTTTGTATTTGTATAAATACCTCTACTCGGATTCAATAGTATTCAAGTAAGCTTTCAAGAATTCAGCTTATTTCAAAGGATTACATTAAACAATTTCATTAACTAAGAAATGCCTTCTTCCAATCTTCTTATTTATATCAGTATATTATTTGGCCCAACTACCTTGCTATTTATCATCTTTCTCAGTACTTGTTTTATTTCATTTGGAAATAAACATCTATAGAACATGTAATTTCCATCTTCTTCAGAGTTAACTAAGATGCCCCCAACATAACACTTGCTTCTCTATCTTCATTGAATAATGTTGAGAAATACTCCTCCTGCCTATTCTTGATCACCCTCTCATTTCTTTCTCCCATCTTTTCTATCAAGTTGTTGGTATAAATTTTCATAAGCTTTTGGCCTTGCCCAGCAACTGTATATTTTTAATTCATATGACTTAATCATGTTAACTGTGATGAACATTTTGGGAAATAAATTAGGGCAGAGAATGTACTTTGTGTAATTATTTTTTCTTATTTGTACAAAATATTACTTGGTTTTCTACCACTGAATACTGCAAGTGAAAACTTTCATGCAGTTATTGCTTCCTAGAAATTTGTGCATGTGCCTTTGTAGTAGCGGTTAGTGAACTTGAAGATGGTCAAAGTGGCATAACAACATGCATTTTAGTGTTTCCTTAACTATTAACTATTAGGGAGAGGTGTACCGCATGGTGCCAGTTAGAATAGTCATGTGATTCCACCATGACTGAGTTTTCAAAATGGTTTTGCTCAAAGATTTTTTGTTTTTAACTGAAAAGGATTTTTGATTTCCAGGCTTTTCTAATTTAAAGTTTTTTAGGATTTCAAATGTTGGGACTGAGGACTACTATGTCTAAAATGATTGTGTACTATGCCTGGCAATCAAGACCTTGGATTCTGTAATATATGAAGCTAAATGGACTTTGGTTTCTAGCTCCATTTTTTATATTGGGAATGAAATATTCTGAACTAAAGCAATCTCCTGATCTCATTCCTTAATCCTCACTGATTCACTATAAGATCCTATTCTCTCCTAATGCAGAGTATGTTACTTGTATGTGTGATATAATCCATAAAAATACATTTAACTTGCTTTGCTCTTCTATGTTTCTATCCATTTACACCATCATGTCCTGAAGATTTTATTATGAGTGGGGAACAGTTCTATTATCATTTTGCTTTCTCTCTCTGAGATGTAAAGCAGAACAGCAAGAGACAAAATAATTATTAATACTTTTCTTATGAATTCCTTAGGCATCATTGACACCAAGACTAGAGGTTATGTCAAGTATACATATTGCTTGTCTTTAAATTTTTAGCTATATTTTATTATTTTACTTAATATTAGGGTATCCCTGAGCAAGCCGAAATTCCTCCTGCGGCTCGAGGCACTGCCAGTGGCCCAGCTGCAAATTTCCCAGCTCAGCCTCAGCAACCTGCGCAACCAGTTTCTGTTCCTCCAAGTGGACCCAATGCTAATCCATTGGATCTCTTTCCTCAGGTAGCTGATCTATTGTCATTCTTAATCAGTTTTGTTTGGAAAATTTTAACCACCTTATGTTTCCTGCAACAGGGACTGCCAAACATGGGTGCAACTGCTGCTGGTGCAGGCACCCTGGATTTTCTGCGCAATAGTCAACAGGTACATCATACCCTTATGCTCACATATTCTGTATCTGCTATGTATATATCTGATGTAACATCTTGCTTCCTGTTTCAGTTCCAAGCCCTGCGAGCTATGGTGCAGGCGAATCCACAAATATTACAGGTTTAACAGCACTGCAGCAGATCTCATTTTAGTTGCTAATATATAGCTATAGATTAATTTCTTTGCATACCTGATCAAGTGGGTAATTTTCTCCATGTCTATGGATCCTCAAGGCCTCTTTTTGTTCCTATGGCAGCCCATGCTTCAGGAGCTAGGGAAGCAAAATCCTCACCTGGTGAGGCTTATCCAGGAGCACCAGGCTGATTTTCTTCGCCTGATCAATGAACCTGTTGAAGGTGGAGAAGGGTAGGTTCTAATGTTGGTTTAGTGCTTTTGAGTAATTGTAGCAGATATACAACATTGCTGATTTGTGTTATGCTTTTAGGAACCTACTGGGGGATCTTGCTGCAGCAATGCCACAGGCTGTTACAGTTACACCGGAGGAACGTGAAGCCATAGAACGGGTAACTTTTGTTTCTTACTACCTTTGTTTGGATTGGATGTTCCTTGCGTTCATGCTACAAAATTCTTGGACTCTTAATATCCAGAAATAGCTTGAATATTTTATCAATTATCAAATTTTCACTTATTTCTCAAAATATTGCAGAAAATATCCTTTTTTTTTTTAATTTCTTGGATTATTTTTAAAAAAGGCTCAAGGGCCTATCTTTTTAGGCTTTCTTAATTCATTTTTTTGATTGACAAAACATTTTTCAGAAAATTTTCTCAAACAATTACTGGTATTTTCCTGAATAATGCCCAAACTGCAAATTGGTTCATAACCAATAATTCCTATGTGTACTTTTGATAATGCTTTTGTGATTTCTTTTTTATTACAATTTTTTCTTGCTCAAGTTAGTTCACTGTTGGGATGATGAATTCATTTACTGGAAAGTTTTCAATACTGAAATTGGTACGACTGGAAAAAGATGAAAAGCAACTGATTTAAGTTTGGGTTTTTTATTTGATGTTTGATTGGGCAAGACTTCAAGCATGGGTGTTGGTCAGTGAAACTTTCTAGTTAGCACTTGAAAGCTTGAATTGTGAATTAATATTAAAAGAAAACTTGAGTACTGAAAAACTTTAGATTTGGCACTGGAAATTTTAAGTGTTTAAACTTCAACCCTTTAGGTTGAGGTTCTCCAGAAATGCAGCATTGCTGGTTAGTAAAACTTCAAGTTTGCAACCCTTTAGCTGTTTGCTGGTTGTGCATTTTATGGTGCACGTATTTTTGCAGCTAGAAAAAATGTCTTACAAAAATCGTTAGATCAAACATCAACCCCACCTTGTGGATTTAGCTTGATATGTTGTTCTGTGTGTACTTGCTCTATCTGCTTAAGCGCAGCTGAGTCTCTTTATGTGGATGGGTCTTTTAAGTCACATCGTAATTCCACTTGATCCTTGTGTAATTCCAATCTCAATATTATTCAGAAGCAATGGAATTGTCTCATATTCAAGGATGGAGTAGAATTTGTCTAGGGGGAAAGTTTCCAAACTTTTATGCTAAAAGAAGATTAAGAAATTAGAAAATAAAATTTAGAAGGCTATTGCATGAATTTAAAGTAAATATGAGTTTCGATACTAAAGGCAAGAAATATACAAACTAATAATCATAAATAAAAGATATCTATATGTTTCTTAATTTCTCAAAGTATCATCCAGTTGATCATCATTGCATATGCTAAGAAAATTTAAGATTAGTATATATACTTGGTATTATGAAATCATAAATCGTTTAAAAGAACATACAATAATTTCTAGTGTATGAATTTAACTAGGTGTGATTTACTAAAGAGATGTTTTCCTTTATGTTATTAGGTAAATTATATTAAACACCCTTGCAGTTGGTCTATAAATAGAAAATTTTTATAGAAAATATTCCCAACGTTTCAAAAAATATTCTGATCACACCTTTGCTTTTTGAAAGTTGTATCACATTCTTTTCTACCATTAGAGAGTTGTTACTGGATGTGACTGAAATTTCATGACATAAGCAAAACATGAGTTATATTGTCAAATGTTCTTAAAATAAGTTTTTGGGGGGCTAGATCTTCAAATAAGTTATAAATTATTATACATTTTAGATCCTAAAGAAAAGTAACAAATCACTCTTTATCATATTCTTATTACTTGCAAAATGGCCTCAAGGTAGACTTGCCGAAGTTCAAGATTATCAAAATTAATTACTCACCTTATTTGACACATTATTGAAGTTTAGCTACCCAAAGCTGCCTCTTCCTTTTTTGGGTTGCCACCCATGATCAAATTTTAAGTGCAAGTGTTGGTGTTGAAAAGGAAAACCTGTATATTTACAATCTAGTGGTTGTTGTAGCCTTGAAGGGATTTAGGGTATAAGAAAAAATATAATAAAGGCTATTTGGTACATTTATTTAATGATCTTTTATACCAGCCAATCAACTATTTGTGTTTTTGGTATTGCAACTATATTTTATTTGTCACTTAATTCCAGTTAAGTCTAGTTAGGACTCTTTAACCATGCGAAGAATCTGATTTAACTTTCAAAAGTAAAGATTATTAGTGTAATTTCTTTTTATTTTTTTGTCTCAATATTAGTGTATTTACTAAATGTACGGATACTGTCCATTTTTAGATCAAATCTCAAGAGTGGTCATTTTATGTTATTTTTTTCAGAGTGGACTATAGTAAAATATAATCTTCTCCTTTGAACCTTAACGTTGCATTTTAAGTCTAAATGCACCTCTATATTTTTTTGTATTGAAAATGGAGGAGGCATGAAAAATAGCATTTTGCAAGATATTTTCAGACTTAAATTCACCTTATAATGTGAAGATTCGAATTTACATTGTACTAGATGTAATAATTTAATTTATGTTCTAGTTAATCACATTTTTGTTTGGGCAATGTTCTTTCTTTTCTTGGGTGTTGCATATCTATAATTTGATTGACGCGCAAGGTTGGAGTTGGATCCTGGAGATGGAGTTGTGGCGGTGAAGGTTGCTAATGCTTGCTCTAGGCGTCTAACGATATGCTTTCCTACCCCTATTTCAGCTTGAAGCAATGGGTTTTGATCGGGCAATTGTACTGGAGGTGTTCTTTGCTTGCAACAAGAATGAGGAGCTGGCCGCTAACTACCTTCTGGATCATATGCATGAATTCGAAGATTGACGCGTGGAGGCATGGTCCATATCTCTTCTTCCTTGGTTTTCGTTCTTCTTCAACTTTCTTCATACCTGGTATTTGATCATGTTTTCACGTTTTTGTCCTTTCCTTCTTTAACCCCGAACGTGCATTCGTCATCCCAAACCATATATTTGAACCTATACAAGTCTAGTGGTAGATACACTTAGTGTCAATATGTAACTATTATCATGTCTAATGTCTTTTTTCAATATCTTACTTGTTGAGATATACGTTAGTCATGCTATATAGGTGCTGCTTCCTCTAACTGGCTGGGGTGGCACATCACATGTGGGTTTAAATGATCCACATTTCCAGGTTCATCATGTACAAGATTTTAGGGAAGGGGTTCCATGCTGTTTGTTTGGTGCGCTGTGATATTGGCAATTTTTTCTTGCTGTTCTGATTTTCTGAGGATGAACTGGGTGGCTGAGCGTGTTTGGACGTGTTCTATCTTTCTCGCTGTAAGAAGTTGGGCTCAACTGTTGCCAGATCATATCCTGCATTTTGTGGCGAGTAATTGGACTGAATGAAATGGCCTGTGATGGCAGTTGACAAATTTAGCAATCAAACTAAGAAATTAGTGTGGCAATATGTGACAGCGTGCCTGTTGCTTTCGTGGCCGGCACTTGGGCGATGTCTGCACACAGTAACAAAGTGGGGGGGCGGGGGGGGAGGTAAATGAATGGGATTTAGATGAGAACGGGTCAATAAATTGTTATTTATTACTTAAAATTAAAATAATTATAAAACATTTATATTTTAGTAAATGAATGGGACGGTTGGGATAATTGCAGTTTACTAATCACAACTAAATTATATAATTCTCTATGCAAAAATGTTTACAATAGAACATTCTAATTTCCTGGGAACTTAGGAGGAATTAAAACCATTTTAAATCATCAAGCCCTCGAGATAAGTGTATGGCCATTTTGACCAATGATTAAGGAAGGGAACTTGCTCGTTAATGCTTCTCACAGTAAGAGCATTTCTTTCCATAATAATCTCAGCGCCAGCCCATTAATTGATTGACCGTACGGGGTTAGGAGTGGGCGCGGAACTGCTACCGCAAATCATTCCGCCAATTGATTAACGACTAGTTTCTCATCAAGGTTAAGCAGAATTATTAGACAATTTACAATATGAACATTTTAATACAGCTTGGTGACTAAATTTTAAGAAACATCTTTTCTGATGTATAAAATTTTTTCGCTTTAACATTGTATAGAGTTTCACTCTTATTTTAAAAATAAAACGTTCTCTCCAATTAAGACAAAATAGTTTCTTTTAAAAAAAAAAAAATTCTCTAGTTTAAAGATGGCCCGTCAAAATTCAGAGAAAAGAATTTTGGGCTGTCTGTCCTCTGTAAGTTTGGTCTCTTTCCACTAAAAGTTAAGGAGAATCAATCGGATAATTGAAGGATGGCCATTGGTACAGCCTTCAGGGAGCACTGTCTTCTCTTTAGGAGTTTAATCTTAGAGAGAATAATTAGATAAGATAAGAATGCCACTACATCAATTTCATTCAATAATTCCCACCCTTGTTCTGAGGTCTACAAATAACAAGCTTAAGGGATAAGCAAAAAAAAAAAGAAGTAAAATTCTTCTCTACAAAATCCAGTACTGGCGGGCCTTAAATCCCCATTAACAAGTGCACGCGAAGGTTTTGACTTCTAATATCGTAGCATTAGTAATCGATTGTGCTTGTGACTGCAAAATTGGAAATATCTTAGAATGGTTCTATATATTTCCTATACAAATGTTTGCGCTTATTATCCGATGGTGTTTGGTGTTTGATTTTACTAATTTTATGTTAAAACGTCGGCTCCTCTTTTATTTGGGTTTTAAGTTGATTGTAAATAAAAATGATACCTTCAACACTATAAATATTAAGAGAATTACATAAAATAAAGATGAAGTGTGATTTTTATTAACTCAACAAATATTGAGCATGAAATCAATAATAATCGTCTATGTCACAATCGTGTGAAATAACTCTCTTTAGTTTTTATATTCGCTGATTGGTAATAAATAATTTAATATACAATATAATTTATAATTATAACAAGATAACTGCTATATCAGTCAAAAAAAAAAAAAAGAAGAAGAAGAAAGATAACTAATTTTCTTTTTGACCGATTGCCCTTTATGTAAAGGCCATTTGGTCGGGACTATTCCCATCCCATCTTCAGTAATATTACAATTTTCTACTTTCTTTCCAAAAGGAATGCAAAAGGAGATTCTCTTTAATTCAAATGGCCCACATTGCGACTGGCCATGACAACTTGCTGTAGTCAAGGAGTCAATTATTACACGAAAAATCATAAGAGGATTTAAGATGGTGCATGCCAGCAAGAAGAAGAGGAGAGGCTTGGGATGGCCCAATGCGAAGGTTTCAAATTGGGCCACTCAGTTCTTGGTTGGGCCCACCTAACCAGCCCACTTGATAAAACAAAAGGTCGTAATTAATTAATTATTCACAAACTGAGGAAGTTGAAGGTAGTAGCTGAATCCCCACAATCAAGTCAATAATGGGTTATTTATTTTCAAGGTTAAACTCAGTTTCCTCTTTAATTTATTTACACGATTAATATTTGGCTAGCTGAGAAATTTTGGTTAGGGAAATTCTATTCACAGCCATATTTTTACTCTTCACAATCATATTTTAATTTATCTAAAATATCCTCTTTTAAAAACTCATTTTTACCCTCAGAGCCACTTTCTCCCTCAACCGATCATACGTAGACAATGCAACAAAAAACACACACCAGATCTGATGCAAACAAAAATGAAAAAATAGATGAAAATATAAGGATAAAAGAACACATATATATACAAACACACACACATATATATGTATATATACATATATACATTCAAAGTTATGTATACACCCAATACACAAACATACCCACACGCAAAAACACACACATATATATATGTGCGCGACACACACACACACATATATATATATATATAGAAGAAGCGACGGCCATGGGGGCAGCCATGGCCACTGGCCCCGAACCTTGGAGTTTGGGGTGATTTAGCTCCCCCGGACGTTGGGGTTCGGGGCACACCTCCGGCAATCATGGCTGCCCCTATGGCCGTCGCTTCCTCTGTATATATATGTGTGTGTGTGTGTGCGCGCGCACGCGCGCACGCACTCGCACGTATATATATATGTGTGTATGTCTGTAATGTATATGTGTATATGAATGTATATATGTGTTTTTGATTTTGTAATTTTTGAAAAGTCCGTGACCAGAGAAGATGAACAATAGAAATAATAATTTTTAATGAAGATGAATACAAATTTATCTTTACTAAATTGAAGATGAACATGAATTAAATAGTTTATTTATAAATAAATAATATTATTAAATAAATATTAGGCTTTCCATTACTTTTAATCTTAATAGTAATAATAATAATAATAAGATTAAAAGAGCACTTTAACTGCAGGTAGCAGATGCACTGGGAAATTAAAAGTAACAAACAACGTACAATGAAATATGTAATATATTATATTATATTATATACATATAAATGAAATTGAAATGTGTTGCTTCCTAACTCTAGAGTTCTAAAGTGTAGATCGTTTCCAAACCCTAGAGTTTGGAAGCAGCTTGCGCTTTCGAATACTATGCTTCAGAGGTGTGGTCGATGGCGGTGGCCGATTCGAACTTCAGTGTTCGGAGACTGCCACCTCCTCCGAATCCAGCGACCACCGCTGTCGCGATATATGAGATATGTGGGAGAGGATAATTTTGAAATATAAGTACCTGTTGAAGAGTAATAAAAGTAGTCGTAAAAAATATTTATTAAATTTATTTTAATTATGAGTGTGTAGTGTAACAATGTCGCCGTCAATAGAATTCCCTTCTGGTTGAGATTCCCTTACAGAGTGATAATAAAGCATTGACTTCTTAAAAGATTAATTACATTTACCGGCCTACGTTTTTATCTTTTAATTAGTTTTGTCAAAGCACCCATAAAATCTATACGTATCATTTTGCCACTCCTCAGGATTCAATTGTACGACATGTTTGCCATATTTCCCATCTCGATTTTTATGAATTGGGACTGTATATAATATATATTTCATAGATTAAGTAATTGTATTGGAATATATCAGTCACTTGATGCAGCCTATAAGTATGGGAGTTTGGTGGGCGATTTAGAATGCACACTAGAAAGAGTTGAAATGGCAATAGTGGAAGTGAAGGAGAGGAGAGGTAGAATGAAGGGCGGACTGATCACCATGCCCTTCATTTTCGGTGAGCCTCTTAGCTTCTTGTTCATTAATAATTACAATTAAAATTAATGCTTCTTCATTTGATTAATAATAGAATCATTTGCGCCTAGTATTCATCGTTCTCTTACTATATATATATGTGTGTGTGTGTTTATATAATGTATATATGGTGTGGTTGCAGCAAATGAAGTTTGCGAGAAGTTGGCCGTGGTGGGTTTCATTAGCAATATGATGAGCTATTTAACTCAGCAGCTTCACATGCCATTGAGCAGAGCAGCCAATACTCTCACCAACTTTGCTGGAACTTCAAGCTTGACGCCACTGCTCGGAGCCTTCGTCGCCGATGCATTTGCAGGCCGCTTCTGGACTATTACTCTTGCTTCCTTCATTTATCAGATAGTTAAGAATATTCTTATTAGTTAGTATCTAATTCTTAGCCAAAAATTGAAAAAAAAAAAAAAAACTTATCAAATAATCGCCCATTTTACTAAAATTTATTTGTTAGGTCAAGGATAATTAAAGTTAAACAAACATGTGTACGGCTAGATATAATTTAATTATATTGGAAAATAAAAACATATCAAATTAATTTATAATTATAAAAAATATTGCTGTCACATTATTTTATGAGTATTTTATAAATAAAACATTTTTATATAATTATTTTCTATTTTTATTTTAACACAAGTTCTTTCTTTTGCTTTGTTTTTTTTTTTTTTTTAATTTTCTTTATGATTAGGGGATGACTTGCTTGACCGTATCAGCAGTAGTGCCACAGTTAAGGCCTCCCGCATGCAAAGGCCATCAAACGCCGTGCCAAGAGGCTAACAGTGGGCAGCTAGCAATCCTCTACATATCTCTCCTCCTATTAGCCGTGGGAGCAGGCGGAATCCGGCCGTGCGTGGCGGCGTTCGGGGCGGACCAGTTGGACGAAACGGATCCAAAGCAAAAGATCAAGATATGGAGCTTCTTCAATTGGTACTACTTTTGCATGGGAGCTTCCATACTTCTTGCGGTGACAGTGATTATTTATATTCAGGACAACATTGGATGGGGATGGGGGCTTGGAGTTCCAACCATTGCTATGTTCCTCTCGATACTCGTGTTTGTGTTAGGATTTCCCTTGTATCGACGTTTAGATCCTGCTGGAAGCCCCTTTACGCGATTGTTACAAGTTTGTGTGGCGGCTTTTAGGAAGAGAAATCTGGCTATGGTTTCTGATCCTAAGTTGTTGTATGAGAACGAGGAGCTTGACGCTGCTATTTCTTTGGCTGGAAAGCTTGTTCACACCAAGAACTTGAGGTTAGCAATCCTCCCAGTTTTCTGTTTTTTTCTTTTATATATATATATTTTTTTCACGCATCAACAATATATTAATTGAATTATATGATTTTTATCATATATACAAAAATTTTGTTTCTATAGCATTTGTCTTTGGACTTTTCTTTATGATTTATTACATATGGATGCACATGTTACTATTTAATATATTCTTGTAAAGGGTTATCTAAGATTCTAAATCAACTATTATGTTTCTTAATTTGTTTCATAATTTCATTTGCATGAAGTATGTTGGTATCTGAACATGTTGCTCTCAATAAAAAGGTAAAGATGAGGCCTTGGAATCACCACCTAATCCACTTCCAGAATTGGCTTCTTTCGGTGGAGAAAGAGATTGGAGACCACTTCCTTTGTGGATGCTGAATAATTAATTCTCAATCATCTCGTGCTAATCATGCGCTCACGTGTATATAATCCTTTTACATAATAGTTACTACAACAAATCATATTTTAGCCTTCATTTTGGGGGAATTTTACATATTCGGCTATCTTTATAGCTTTGGACAACGATATCCAGATATTTTTATAAATAAAATATTACTAAAATAATGTGATAAATCAAACTTTCTAACTGGACTGTCCTTTTCTTTTCTTTTTCATATGTGAGGCTCCTTTATGGTTATCATTATTATTTTTGTGGTGCTAACCAACAAAAGCTTTTGTTCTTAACAAAATCTGGTTTAGGTTTTGTCCCGATAAAGTCATCCTAAATATTATTTCGACTTTCTTGTACCTGGGTACTGGATCGATGCTGATGAGTATTTAAACAATATAAGCTTAACGTTAACTGTATCATTTCTATATTCAATTATAATTGTAGCTAGGGCAGAGAACCCAGGTTGGCATTTTCTTAGATTTGATAGCTTCTTTTTATAAATGATCAGTGGGGCAGGCAAATATATTGTAATGATAACTAGTAGTGTTTGTAGATTCCTCTATATTTTTGAGATATCTAATGACATTTTTAAATTTCAGAAATTAAAACAAAAATACTCCATATATAGTTATGTGTAATAAATAGGTCATGAGCTTTTATATAGTTTGTGCCAAAGTATTAGATTCTGTAATATTCATCTAGACAATAGGGCATATTTGTCCCATTCTTATATTAGCTAGTCAAATCATTGTATTTATTTGTCTTAATAAATTTGTCTCCAAATAAGATAAACCTAGAAATTAGTAGATCTGAATAGTTATCTTGACCATTACTTTGTCACTTTGTCCTAATTATATTTAAACTCTACCTTATTTTTATAATTACCCAGATTTATATATCAACCAAAAAATAACACGGAAAAGAGAAAAAAAAATTCTATATCTGCATTTTCACACATTTTCATATGCATACATGAAAAATATTTAATTTTATATCTTTTACATTCTGGTACAGTGGGGGAAATTTCCTGTCATAAACACTAGCTAGTTTCTAACATAACATAAGATTCTTTTGCTCAGGGTAATAATATAGAAATTGATTTATTAATACCCATGAAAAATAAACAGATAAAAAAAAGCATGCGCTATCTTGAAGATCAAAGAAACAAAACAGAGGAATAAAAAATGTCATCTTTATGGGATTGGTGGATTCAATTATTTAATTTATTTATCCATGTCTATTAGCTAGATAGAAATATGGTTTACTTTAGTTTATCATACTTGCAATCTAATCTGTCACGCATGCACATTTCCATGCAGAAAATTAGTCCTTGAGAATAATTAATTGCTTCTTTTATATTACCACATATATATATATATATAGATTTTTGGACAAGGCAGCCATAGTGAGTGAAGAAGAAGAAGACAGTCTCAAATCCCCCAACCAATGGAGGCTGAACACCGTTCATCGTGTGGAAGAGCTGAAGTCAGTGATCCGAATGGGTCCAATATGGGCCGCAGGAATTATTCTCTTCACAGCCTATGCTCAACAAAACACCTTCGCCCTTCAACAAGCCAAAACCATGGACAGGCACCTAACGAAGTCCTTCCAAGTCCCTGCCGGCTCCATGACCGTCTTCACCACCACCTCCATGCTCGTCACCATTGCCGTCTACGATCGCATCCTCATCCCGGTGGTTCGTAGGCTCACCGGGCTCCAGCGAGGCATCGGGTATCTCCACCGGATGGGGATCGGCTTTGTCATCTCAATACTAGCCACCCTAGTCTCTGGCTTCATTGAGGTGAAGAGGAAAAATGCAGCCTTGGCCCATGGCTTAACCCACAAGGCTAATGCCACTATTTCAATCTCCGTGTTTTGGCTGGTACCACAATACAGCCTTCATGGGGTGGCTGAGGCCTTCGTGTCAATTGGGCACTTGGAGTTTTTCTATGATCAGGCACCAGAGAGCATGAAGAGCACAGCCATGGCTCTGTTCTGGACTGCCATTTCTTTGGGAAACTATTTGAGCACCTTTCTGGTTTCACTGGTGCACAAGTTCACTGGTGGTGGTGATGGTGCATCAAACTGGCTTCCGGATGATAACTTAAATGACGGGAAATTGGAGTACTTTTACTGGTTGATCACATTGCTGCAGCTTGTCAACCTAGTTTATTACATATTTTGTGCCAGATTCTACACATTCAAGCCCATTCAGATGCATAGGAAAGAAGATGGTAAACCCATGGAAAATGAAACTGGTGAACTTGCCAATGCCAGCCATGTTTAATATGCTTGTGTTTTTTAGCAATTGTGTTTTTCAGTGGACAAGCTTGTGGAGATGAATGAGTTGAGATATAGATATTATATTTTGAATAATAAAAATGCTTAATACAAATACTTTTATACATATAAGCATAGCACTGAGGTAAGTAGTCTTTTTAATCACTTCTTCACTTGTTTAAAGAGAAGTGGCAAAGTTATTATTATCAAAAAGAGTATTTGTTGATTCCAAAATTGGGTTTATTTCTTTTTGTTGATTAGTACCCATATAATTATGATTAGAACATTTAACAAAGATGGCATTAATATAAAAAGGAGCGGGAGTAAACTAACATAATTTCATACACGGATAGTGGTGTAATTGTGGGATAGTTAAACGATGAAATTGAGGTGGGCTTTCTCCTTGCTAATTGGGCCTGCGGTCTGGCCTAGCTGTTGAGCAAGTCTTGTCTTGGATGTGAGCCATTAAAGTTGCGATAAACATTAAAGTAATTATATCACTATATCTAGGGCTAAGTTTTTGGTTAATTCACTTCTCGAATAGATTAAAATGTTAAAATTAAGCAAACTAAAATTAAAAAAAAAAATCGAATCAAACTGACCAAACAAACCGAAAAATTGAACAAACTAAAAATTGAAATAATTTTGAAAAATATAAAAAAAATCAAACTGATCAAAATAACCAGAAAAATGCAACAAAAAAAAAACTCCAAAAACCAAACAAACTGAAATAACTTTTGGCCTTACTATTGTCGTCGACTTGTGATTTCAATAATTGGAACCGATCATCGAATTTCCCCAACTACAGTGGTTTATATATTCAAAAATAGATTTGATCTAACAATTAATTTTTTATAGATCTAAAATTAATTTTATTATCAAAACTTGCATTTCTAGAACAACGTCACCAACCATCATTCACGACATATTCCAACGATCAAAATTGACCACCAAATTAACATTGGCTCAACGAACCACATACCCAAAAATAAAAAAGATCTAATAATCGGATTTCAGTATATCTAGGTTTTAATGTCCAAAATACCCATCCCTATTTGTCTGTGTATACCAGAAAATTGAGAAGATCACAGGAAACTATTGAGCCAACTTGCTTTATTTAATTTTTAGTTAAGTTTTGATAATTAACAAAAATTATATTTTGAATAAATATACAAATTGTGGTACCTAATTATTTTTGATTAATTTATAAAATATTTTTTATAATATGTATTTTCAAAAGAGGTATTTTTCATAAAAAATATTTTTTAAGCTAGTGGCTATACTGTAAGGGACCAATAATTGGTATCAAAACAACCTTGTAAAATAATTGAATCCTTAGTCTAAATCTCAACTTAGAGGAGATCCAAAATGGTCTCCTTCCCTAACCAAGCTATAGCCGAAGGACTACCACCCTTTAGACCACCATTCATTGATGGTACAAATTTTGGTTATTGAAAGATGAGGATGAAGTCTTATTTTGTTTTCAATAGATTATCAATTGTGAAAGATAATTAGAGATGGTTATACGACATCTTCAAACAAAGAAGAAAAATGGATCGAAAAGGATATTAGAAAATATCAAATGGATCATAAAGCTAAGTACATAATATTTTGTTCAATTTTTCCAAGTAAATATAAAAAACTTTCTGCTTGTTCTATATGTCATGAGATATGGAGAAAATTAGTAGTAGTTTATGAAGGAATTGATCAAGTAAAAGACATTAAGATTAATTTGCTAATGTCCCAATTTGAGGAGTTTAAATTACTCCAAAATGAAAAGATTAGTCAAATGAAAGGTAGGTTCCATAAAATTATAAACAGCCTTAAAATATTAGGAAAATCATCAATTTTAGGAGAAGATCAAGTCAAGAAGATTCTTAGATCCCTATCCTTAGATTGTCAACCTTTAGTGACTACAATATCCCAAGTTAGAAACTGTTCCTTCCTGAACAAAAGAGGACGATCGGAGGCAAGGCATAGGTTCCGGCGACGAGTTCGTCCAGGGGGCAGCTAGCACCTGCAAGCACTCCGACGATTGAGTGAGTAAGAGAGTAAGGAGAAGAAGTGCATCAGTAGATCAGAGATCATAACATATCTTGACTCTGAAGAGAGCTGGTTGATATAGACATGAGTCATGCGTTTGCAGGTGATGAGACTGACTATCCGGTACTGATGGAGGTTCCCACATGGTAGCATGGTGGCGACGAGACCATTGTTGTTAAAATCCTGATTTTACTCGTATGATTTTACAATTTTAAGTTTTGGAGACCCCCAAACGATTCAAATCCCATATAAAATCTTATTTGGGGTAAAATCCTACCCGATTTTAGGTGTACAATTTTACGACTTTACTTTTCAAAGACTCTCAAATTATTTTATGCTTCAAGTATAAATTGCAACTTAAATCTAATGGAAAAATATTTGAATCATCCTCTAAAAAATTTTAATCTATATTTTGCCTCTAAATTGCCTATACCAATATGTTAGTTTGGAGTTATATTTTGGAAGTATTCTCTTTTGAGTTATAATAAGGAATAATCAAGCTATTAAATGATATTAATTTATTTTTTATAAAATTATGTTATTATAAACATATATTTATAAAAATTAAAATATATTTTTAATTGTCTCTAAAATCTTACGATTTTACGATTCGATTTTATAAACTCTTTTTTTATCCCACTTAAAATCTCAATTTTAACTATCTTGGACGGGACCCTCATTAATGTAGATGGGATCTGCCATTAATGAGGGTGGGATTTGAGACGGCCATGCGGATATCCAGTGGGTTTGCAATGATGTTGTGGTAGGCTGGCGCTGAGCCAAGGCGGGGTTTAGAGAAAGGACCACGATAGGGCCGAGATTGGGCCCAGAAGATTCATAGCCCCCTAGGTCGGATGCTCGAGAAATAAGCGTTCGAGCTAGAGAAGGGAAAGTTTGGGGAATCTTGGGTGCCTGTTTAATACAAGGCACAACTTAATAGGGCAAAAGCGGACTCGAAAGTCGGACTGAGGTAGACTCGAGGTTCGGTGTGCCTGTCTGATAAAATGCACGACTTGATAGGGGCAAGGCGGACTTGAAAGTCGGACCGGGTAGACTCGAGGCCCAACGTGCCTATTTGATAAAAAGCATGACTTGATAGGGCCGAGACGGACTCGAAAGTTGGACCGAGGTAGACTCAAGGCTCGGCGTGTCTGTCTGATAAAAGGCACGACTTAATAGGGTCGAGGCGGACTCGAAAGTAGGACTGAGGTAGACTTGAGGTCCGGCGTGCCTGTTTGATACAAGGTATGACCTTGGAATCGGACTAAGGTAGACTCGAGGTCTTCAGGGAGAGTGGTCGAGGTTACTCAAGGTCAACGCTAGACCAAGGAAGCTCGAGGGATCATGGCCTCTGACTCGTAGGTGAGTCAAAAGGGTATTTCCATGGTTAAGGTTTGAATTGTGGTGTAGTACGACCACAGCACCATGGAGAGTTCTTTTGCTCATGAGCCCTTGGTGCCATCGAGTCACTTTTTAAGATCGGTTAAAATAACTTTGTTGGCAACTTCTGCTTAGTTGTTGGTTTGAGGGTGTTCGACTGAGGTGAAGACCTAGTAGATGTCGAGCTCCTGACAGAAGTCTTGGAGCTTGCTGTTGGTTTTTGGTTAACTTAGTGACTTGGTTTTGAAGTTGTTGGACAGTCTGGGGGAGGACTTCCATAACAGCTAGGTTTTGCGGGAGGTGGTTGGTGTTGTTTGGCTCCTGGGCATGGGCGCTTCTAGCTCGCACCATGGTAAGGTGAATGGGTTGAGTTGAGAGGCTCTAGTGAGATTATGAGGTAGGCAAGTTTTATCGGGCCCCACAGTAGGCGCAAGATGTTCTTTCCTGACCAAAAGATGACGATCGGAAGCGAGACGTGTGCTACAGTGATGGGTCCATCTGGGGGGGCTAGCACCTACAAGCACTCCGACGGTCGAGTAAGTAAGAGAGTAAGGAGAGGAAATGTATCAGTAGGTCAAAGATCAGAACATACATTGGCTTTAAAGAGAGCTGGTTGATATAGAATGAGGAGATATCCTCCTGCATGCATGAGTTATGCGTTTGCAGGTGATAGGACTGGTAATCCAACGTTGATGGAGGTTCCCAGGTGGTAGTATGGTGGCGATAGAACCCTCATTAATGTGGATGGGATCAGCCATTAATGAGGATAGGATCTAAGACGGTCGTGTGGATATCCAGTGGATTTGCAATGATGTCGTGGTAGGCTGGCACTGGGCTAAGACTAGGTCCAAAGGGAGGACCAAGATCGAGCTGAGACTGCGCCTAAGGAGAGGGCTGAGATTGGGCCTAAGGAAAAGGTCAAGATTGGGCCCGGACAGTCCAGAAACCTTAAAGAATTAACAATGAAAGAGCTCATAAGAACTATATTAACTCATGAACTAGTCTTAAATAAAAAGTAAATGAAAAGAAGGCATGTGTGTGCTTTATGGCTATAAAAGAAGAGGAAGAAGAAAAAAAAACATGGAGTTTGAAGAACTCTAAGAAGTTTTCATAGAACTTTATAAAAAATATCAATCTCTTAAGAAAGAGTTAAAAATTTCTAAGAAATCCCATAAGATAGAAAATGTTAAATTAAAGGGTGAAATAAATAATCTAGAAAAAAAAACTCAAGAATTAAAGAAAGAAAATAAAAACAAGGTTGATGATCATGTGATCAAACTTCAAGAAGAAAATGAAATATTAAAATCTTAAAACAACAAATTATTAGTAGAACAAAATCTAATTGAGAAAACTCTAACCATATTAATTTCAAGGAAAAATTCTAGATCCAAATTAAGGTACAAGACATCTAAGAGAGAGTGGAAATAACTTAAGTGGAAAACCCAATATAGGAAGAGCAACAAGGTGCAAATTTGGATACCAAAAAGTGTAGTCCAAAAACTGAGATCCTTAGATCATAATATCTCAAATTTTGTAAATGAGCCTCAAGTAAATGCTTCAAAAATTATTAAAATATTTTATTCAAATAAAACAAAATTCAAGGAACTCGTTTATAGAAAGGTACCAAAAACTAAAAGGTAATTTTAAAAGTGCAGATGTGCGTGAAAACCACAATGAACAGCAAATAGTATATGGATAGTGAATGCTCAAGGCATAGGACTGGTGAGAGAAATTTATTCATAGATCTCACTCTCAAAGATGGAACATCTGTCACTTTCGGAGATAATGCCTAATGGAAAGAATGAACATATTCTTTTGTGGCATAAAAGATTATGAGATGTAAATCTAAACCTAATTAAGAAAATTTTGATCTAATTGTCGAGCTTCCTAAGATGAAATTAAATAAAGAAATTTTCTATAATACTTGCTATTAAGGTAAGCAAACTAGAGCTTCATTTGGATCTAAAAATGAAATTTAAATTTCAATCAGTAAACGTCTATAACTTTTATACTTGGATTTATTTGGACCCACACAAATTAAAAATTTGGGTGAAAAACATTATATATATGTTATAGTAGATGATTTCTCTAGATTTTATTTGGGTTATGTTTTTGACTTCAAAATAATGAAACTTTTCAAAGTTTTGTCAAATTGGCTAAAAGAATTAAAAGATAGCAAAATGATAAAATATCTCTCTTAGAAGTGATCATGGTGGGAAATTTCAGAATATGTATTTTATGCAGTTTTGTGAAGAGAATGATATTCTTCATCAATTCTCTACACCTATAACCCCAGAACAAAATGGTGTTATTGAAAAGAGAAATAAGACTCTTTAAGAGATAGTTAGGACTATGCTTTTGGAAAATAACTTGCCAACTTATTTTTGAGCAGAAACACTTAATACCGTTTGTTATATTCTAAATAGGTTTAATCTAAGGCAAATCATCAAGAAAATACCATTTAAAATATATTATGACAAAAAGCCTAACATATCCTATTTTAGAGCTTTTGAATATAAATGTTTTATTCTAAATAGAAAGGACAATGTAGGAAAATTTGAGAGTAAAAGTGATCGATCGAGGCATATTCCTTGGATACTCAAGTACTAGTAAGGTTTATAGAGTGTATAATATTAGAACAAACACTTTAGAAGAATCTATTCATATAAAATTTAATAAGTCTCTTAAAACAAAAAGAAGAAATGAAGATGAAGAGACAATATTTATAGACTTACCTAAAGAAATTGAGAAGTTGAATATTTAGAAGAGGTTAAGGATGATTCATTAAATTCTCAATCTAAAATCCAAGAGAAACCCTTAGATGAGGATGATTTAGGTAAGCTTCCTAAAAGTCATAAAATTGTGCAAAATCATCATATGGATCAAATTATTGGAGAACCAAGTCAAAGTGTGAGAACCAAGGCATCCTTGCATCAATATTATAACAATGTGACCTTCATATCAAAAGTTGAGCCAACTTGCATAGATCTAGCTTTAAAAAATGAATTTGAATAGATTGGGTTGTCTACTTTTACTTAAGGTCTTCGATTTTTTCAAATCTATCTTAAAGAGTATACTCCTATGTAAAAGTCGACTTCTCTTAGTAAAAAGTCAATCGAGTAAGGATTTTTTAATCAAGTATATTTTTGGTGTCAAAATTCTAAGTATCTTTTAAGTCGAGTATATATTTCTCGTCAATCGACTCGAGTATATGCTTTTGTTAGTCAAATAAGCTTAACTTGCTAGTCGAGTATTTAATGAAAAGTCTCTATAAATTTTAAGTTAGTCGAGTAATGACTTAATCATACTCGAGTGAGGCTTATCGGTTACTTGTAAAATCCAATTGAATATGTTCATATATTAGTTGAGTATCTGGTACCTGATTTTGAAAAATATAAACGTTACTCAAAAAGAAAACAATTTTAACCATTAATGTTTTACTTGTTTATTCCCAAATGTTTAATTGTGTTCTCTTATATATGAATGATAAATATGATTATGCATATATAATAAATGCTTATCGTTTGTGTCATGAACTATTTTGTTGTTATATACTGTATATTTTGATGTGACATTTGTGATATTAATCCTAATATTTTTTATGCACTATTTTATGTTTCATGATTATGTATATCTTGGTTGTTATTTTGTTCATCATGATCTTGTGTCTTTTAGGCATAATAAATTTATACGTTTTGAATAATCAAATTATCTATTTTTTGCCTAAGGTCAATGATTCTTTTAGTATGGTCTCATATCTAGAAGCACAATCGACTCCCATGCTAGGGAAGTCGACTTGCCCATGAAAGTTGACTACAAAATCAAAATAGTCGACTAGAGCTTGAAAGCCAACCTAGGGATGCCTAGGTTTTTACTAATTATTTTTTGGGCTTATGATTGAGATGACTATTTTTTGTATCTTATGATATTCGTGATACTTACTTTTATTATTTATGTTCTTAAAAGCAAATGATCAAAGTTTTTCAAAATATTTTTACAAAAAATTTTATATGATGTATATATATGCCTACATTTATTATTGTCAGCTACATTTATTTTTAATTATGAAAAATTTTATCTTCAAATAACTTTACTGCATCATAGTTTAAAATACTATGATGTTTCTAATAATGTTCATGATGGTTGTTATGTATTGTTTTTGGTGTTTCATGACATTTTTATATATTCAGTACTTTCTGGTTATCATCCATCATGCTTATGTTTATATGAATTATGATTGGTTAATTTCTTTTATGGATTATTATGTTTACATATTTACTCTCTTTATTAACAATGTCCCTTTTGATTATTACAAAAAAGGAGTAGGAGAATGAGATTTTATGTAAGTATAAAGAGATTCTATGTATGAGATATATTTTATATAAAGAGAAATTGTACGTATGAGAGTTAGGAAATCAGATTTTTTGGTCCTTGAAATTTTCACCAAAATTTATTTACATATTATTTATTATGTATGTTATTAGTATTTTCGAAAGGGGGAGTTAATAATATAAAATTAAAGAGGAGTTTAAAATATTTTTAAATAAATTAATAATTTCAAAAATCATATTTTTGTCATCATAAAAAAAGGAGGAGAATGTTGAATTAACTTGCTCTATTTAATTTCTAATTAAGTTTTGATGATTAATAAAAAAAATATTTTGAATAAATTTATAAATTGTAGTACCTAATTATTTTTTATTAATTTATAAAATATTTTTTATAATATATGTATTTTCAAAAAAAATATTTTTCATTAAAATTATTTTTTAAGTAAGTAGGCATGCCCTAAGAGAGCAATAAAAATCTCACTAAAAGGCCTAAGCCTAGATATTGTAAATCATTAAAGGAAACAAAGGTGACATTTAAGGCAAAGGTGGTTGCGGAGGTGGCATCAATGGGTGAGTATGGTGCGATAAAGCTAGCAACTTACACTGGGAGGAAACACTAAGAAGGAGAGAGAGATGCTGGTAGTGATGGGAGGAAAAGTCTAGAGAGTTCGACGGGCTTACCGATCGCCTTATCGAAATGGGGTAAAAATGCGATTTTGCCCTTGCCCACTTTGCAAATTTGCAAAGTGGGCCACTGTTGCTCTCTCCCTACTCACTCGTCTCCCTTTAATGGTCATCGTCCTTGCCTCGTCGTCGCTCCTTGTCGCCTCACCCCCATCACCTCACTGCCCCCGCCTCGCCTCGTCGACCATTGCTACATATCGGTGAGGCGAGGCGGTGATGGCGGTATAGGTGAGGTGAGGGCAATGAGGCGATGGGGGAGATACGCGACAATAATGCGAGGATGGTGACCATGGAAGAGAGATGAGCGAGTAGGGAAAGAGCAGCAGTAGACGATGGCAAAAGTGTTTTTTTGCCCTCTTTTTGTAAGGGGCTCGATAAGCCCATCAAACCTTGTAGAACGACTAATGATAGGAACAAGGTTGGCTGTTGGGAACTCAAGATCGGTCAAAAACAATGACAAGAGATAAAGGGGAAAGGCTGAAAGTGAAGGGTCACTTCCGTCTATTTGGTTCATTTCGTTCCATTCTTTTGTTTAACTTAGCAAAAAATAATATCATTTTGAAATTAGATCAATTCGATCATTTTGATTTTTTTTAATATAAAAACTAAATCGAATTAAAATTTACACATTTTAAAATCAATTAACCGAACTAATAATTTTAATTAATTTAATGATTTTTTTTTCAATGAAACCAAAAAAATTTACCCCTTTATTCAGCATATTTTTATTTGTTACAAATGTATATAGGAAGGTAACTCGTCCCTAGTCCGCATGGGCAACTCAGATGGTTGCAGAAGATGAAGTTTTGGACAAGAACCAAGAATCGAGTCTTGTCAGTGGCAGTATGGGAGCAATCTCTCAAACATGAGAGGGACTCTTTGTGTGCAGTGAACATTGGTCTAGCCTCTACGCGTAACTGAATCACTATAATTAATCTCCTCATATTCTATCAGGTTGAATGTGGAGGTGTTTGAGATAAATGATTCACCTTTTTTAGACAAAGTAACTCGTCCCTGTACAAATATCCAAGTCAATGATTGGGTCAATAAATAACGGGTCGTCCACTTGCTGGAATAGTGTCGGCACCGTTAATGCTACATCATCGCCTAAGCAAGGAACCTTCGACGCGGAAATGCTATTTAATATTATTGTTATTAATATTATTATAAGAGATGAGAAGAGGCGGAACGACACTGGGCTTGAACGGGTGGCGCGAAAGTCGAATCGATTGGTAAACGGTAAACCCTCATTTCTCATTCTTCATTCTCCCCAACGAATGAATAATGACCATAACCAGCCCCTTCCCTTCCTCCCTCAAAAATTCTCTCTCTCTCCCTCTCTCCCTCTGGAAATTGGGTTTGGGACAGAAACCGACCGCAACGCTAGGAAGCAATGGCCTTCCAATTCCTCTTCAACCGAAGAGATAAGGAGGTCGATCAACAGTCAGTTCCCCCCAATCTATCTCCTTCGCGATTTCCTCTTTCTTTTTTCTTTTGCTGCTAACAATTCAGAAATGCGAATTAATCTTTGTTGTTTGATTTGGGAAGGATAATGAGCGGCGCGGAAGAGGAAGAAGCTGCTGCCTCCGAAGAACCCAAGGACGAACGTACGCCTCTCTGCGCCGTGGCCGTCGCCTTTCAGGATCTCTCCGAATTGGTTAATTCTATTGGCATTGCTTCCTTCTCCTCCGGCCAGGGCCACCTCCCTTTGAAGTCCTTCTGCGACGCCTGCTCCCTCGCCTCCGTCCTCTTCGGCTGCCTCGGCATCGCCTTCAAATTCGCCGAATTGGAATACTGCTCCAAGGTCTAATCGAATTCCCCCTCTTTTCCACTAGGCCCTATCTGGGGCACAAGATATTATATTAATGTTTATAGAAAGCGTGCAACGAAATGAAAATTACTCTCGTGATCATAGTATATGAGGGAGAACGAGATGATTAGATAAATAGACATGGAGATTTAGACTACTGTTACATAAATAGATCACTCAAACACAAGCTCCATCATGGGACAAAATGTGGGCTTCTTACAATTTTCTATCGCGTCGAAACAAGGACAATATCAATTCCAATCTAATGCAGAACACTGGCATGCAATTCTTAGACGGGATTCCCAGCTATCCAAAAACAAAACCAAAGAAAAAAAGGAATAGTAGTATTACCATTTACTAGCTACTTAGTCAAAAACGGAAAAAAAAAAAAAAAAAAAAACAATGAGATTGCCGGCTACTTAGAAGAAAGGAAAAGAAAAAGAAAACGCAAAAAGTATTGAAATTACTAGATGATTTCCCATAGCTGACCCCACCTAATGGGATTAAAGCTTGTTGTACTACGTGCTTTATCAATAAACAAAAAAGGAAAAGTGGGATTACTTGGTCAAAATCCTTCTCTTCAAGCATTTTCCTTAGAACAGATATACCATTTAATTTGGTTATGGATCCCCTGATCTCCCTTCCCTACATATGACTTTCAGTTTTGGGACCATCCTTTCTTATTGTAGAGGACAATTATAAGTGGTGTAGTATAGTTCATACCTGATGCTACCAGCTTGTAAGATTGCAGATTGATCAAGTTGAACGCATCTAAGGTCTCTCTTCGACTGTTGTAGGAGTAAAAGTCTATGGGACATTTACTGAAAACCCAATAGGGATGGAGAGACTAAATGTCTAGTTGGGTCTTTCAGTTCATCACTTTCTGGTGTTGGTTGTCTTGAGTTAGCAATTCAGGCCTTGTCTTACTTCGTCCACCAGAAGAGTAAAGAGGTCTTATTTGAACTCTCACTTATAGTTATTTTAAAGAAGGGACCTTCAGTCCTATGGGTGGATTGTATTTTATGTAGCACCGCAACTTTTATTTTACTTTTAACATTCTTTTGGGCTTTTTTATCTGTTTTTTAAAAGAAAAGCTTGGGACAGAGTTTATATTTATGACAGCCTGGAATGAAGGACAGGTGTTGAGTTTCCCTTTTGTACATAAAATATGCAAAGATGTAGTGTTGTTTGTTTCAAATCAGAAAATTCTGTAGTAATGCTATGATTGACACCTTCAGGTACGCAATCTTGTGGAAGCATCAGATAAATATGGCACTTTAAATGAGATACTCGAAGTTGATGTTGGAAATAACACAGTGAGAACCACAGGAAGCCTCTCACGTAATTTGCGCAGAGTCAGGCAGGGCCTTGACCTCATTAGAGCTTTATTTGAAAATTTTTTGTCCTCAGAGTATGCTCCACTCCTCTATATCATCTTCCTTTTCTTTTATCTACTACAAGGTTTACTGGTACTTGTAAGCCTGAACTCTTCAGTGGCCTGTTGTTGAAGCTTGTTAATGCAGTCGCATGCTTTGGTAATAGATCTTGTTTCTCCAGAATATAAATTGAAGAATATTTTTATTTTGATATTTGAGTATTTGTCATTGAGTTATCTGATCTCCTTATTTTCTTTCTTGTGTGGTGGCCTAACAAATGAAAAGTTTGAATCTCTTTAAGGCATTGAAGTTTACAATATAAGTAATTTGGTCACATCCAATACCTCCAAATGTGGCTTGTTATTCTATGATTATTCTTTCTTTTTTTTTCATTTATGTACTCTGGTTATTAAAAACAACATATTAAGCCTTAATTCGTCTAGGTTGGGTGTTGTCTACATGAATTCTAGCTCACCAATCATATCTGTTGATGCCCATATATTTTGTAAGGCCCTTATATATACATTCTCTTGTAATTGTTATCCCCTATTATGCATGCATGTCTCAGATGGGAAGTTGCTACATCCAACTAGATGCATTTTTCTTTTATGAACATTATGGTTCAGAAATGTCATTTTATTTTACATTGTTTGGATTATTGCATATATTTAGTTTGGAGTCTCTTGTCAATTAATTGCATCACCATCATTTTCTGAGCTCAATAACATTTGTTTGCTTTCTGCTGAAAATTGGAAAAGGAAACCGGAAATTATTCTGCTTCTTCTATTCAATATTTTAGTATTGTTTGCTTGCTTCAATCTGCACAAAATTGTACTTTCCTTTTATCTTATTTTATATTAACTTGGTTATGCTGCTGTCTACGATGTCTCAAAATTGGGAAGGATATATATCATTAACAAAAATGTGCATCAACTGGAGTAAGTTGCACATCTGGTGTATGCTGGGGAATGGGGTGTGTACACTTGCTGTATCCTGATATTGCACATCCAATAATCACATAGTAAGTTGAGGAGAAAAACTGAGTTGTATTGATGTATAATGTATTCGGTATAGATTAGGTATATTGCAGATGATTTTTATAATAAAAGATTGCCTAACATGATTCTATTCACTCTTTCTCAATCAAGCTAATTAATCATGAAGATTGTGCTACAATTACTGAGAAGCTAAGACTATAGGACAACACTTGAGATGAAAACTGAAGCTTATTTGGCTTGAGAGATATGATAACCATCAGAAGTGGAGATTACTACAAAACCCAAGAAATAGGTAAGAGAACCAAGATATTTCATCTAAAAATGTTTATCTGAGAAAGTGTTTGAGATCATAAATTCCTAAAGTGTCATTGTTGGTATGATCATATTATCTACCTAAAGGAGTAGAACATATTGTGAGTTGTTTTGCTGGTAAAAAGAGCAAAATCATGGGGACTAGCAAAGAAACGAAAATACCAAGTGTGGTACTAAATTTCAATTAGCTGACCCCCACATGATGGGATTAAGGCTTGATATGTTGTTGTTGTTGTGGTGCTGAATTTGACAAACCATGCTAGAGGAGCTTGCTTAAGACCGTAGAGGGCTCGACAAAGTCAACAGACTTTGGTAAGAAGATAACAATAGTCTAGTTAATGTTGCATGTAGACTTTCTCTTCAAGATCGTTCAAAGAGGTATTTTAAACATTCATCCAAAATATTCATTAATGGGCCACAACAATAGCTAACAAATTGCAAATTGAGGTAAGACGAGCAAATATCTTCTCATAATGAATGCCATATTCATAATTAAACTTTTGTTCACAAGATGAGCTTTGTAGTGCTCCATAGAACCATTAAAGCCAGTTTTGATTTTGTAAATCAACTTATAATCAGTGGAAGTCTTATTGACAAGAATATCAATGAAGTTCAAGTGTGAATTTTCTCTAAATCATGCAATTGCTCCGCATGGCATGCTGTCAAAGAGGGTCAGAACTGGCCTTCTAAGAATGAGCTCATGTATAGAAATAATGATGGAAAAACAATGATAGTCATGAAGAAGAACTTATGTTTTACCTAAGTCAAACAAGAAGGAACTGGAGATGTGGAATTGGTCAAAAAATCAAGACGAGGAGGCCAACAAGTGGTGCCAATTCATAAGGGAGAGTTGAAGGTGAGGAATCGTGGGAGCTTTGTAGTGATAAGTACGTTAGAATCATATATATATATATGATTATTAGAAAAAAATTCACAAGATAAAATAGTGAAGGGAAAAGGATGAGAGGATGAAGGTACATGAAACTTATATAACATAATGAGAGAGATAGAGGTGCTGAGGGAAAGGGGGATCCCAATAACAATAACCTTTATGTTCAATTTGATAAGCCAAAAAAACAACATATTTGGGCACAAGCTTTTAAGATGTTATGTTTATGAGGTTGGAGGAGGACAAAACAAGCACAACCAGAATCTTTTGGGAGGTTATAGTTGGGGGAAATTCCATGCAAACATTCAAAAGTAGATCAGCTGTTGGTGATAAGCAAGCAAACACAATTGATATTACATATACTACAGTAAGAACAACTTCTCCCCAAAAGTTTTCAGGACAAGAAGTAGGGTACTTACAGAGTTTAAACTATAATGATGTTTGTATACGATACAACCATTTTGTTGAGATGTTCCTAGAGCAGTGTCCAAAAAGAGTACCATGTTGTATAAGAAAAGGGGCAAGAGTGAGATACTCCAATGCATTATCTGTTTGCAACCATAGTTATTAAAACCGAACTGGTCATCAAACTGGCAGGGGCACTGGTTGAACCGCTGGTTCAAAGGTTTATATATAAAATTATTAAAATATTATTAGCAGTTATTAATAATAAAAAAATATTAAAATAACATAAGAACATGAATCGCTAACTAAAACATCAAATTCCATAATTACAAACTAATTAAAAATTTAAAAATATAAAAAGTTAACTAAGATGTTCAAATCTCATTATCACAATACATTCAAGTAGAGTTTGATATAAACTATTGGTGATGGAGGCAAAGCAATGGCTGGATGGAATGGCCTTTATCAAGACAGAGAGTAGGGGATTGAAGCAAAGAGTTTACACTTACCAGAGATTAGATTTTAAGCAAATGAAGGTGTCAGGACTGTTTAGACTGTCTTTCTTGTTTTTTCCAAAGACTAATTTGCCCATCTATTAAAGGAAAGAGATCTTTAAAAATTGTGGGCTATTAAGTACTTTAGATAAAAAGATACATCGGCCTGTTTTAACCATTTTATATACATCTCTTTTGTCTTTTTCCCAAACCAGACCCAACTTGGTGACCGGTTTGCAGTCTGGCAGGTCCAACTGGCCAGTTCGGTCGAGTTTTAATAACTGTGTTTGCAACATTTTAATGATTTTAGAGAAATGAGCTTTGAACATGGATTTTTTGCATGCCAATCTCTTGAATCGTTTGAAATTTCTGGTGTCATACCTTCATAGTGTGATTGACTCTCTTTTATTCCTGTCATTCTTGTATGCTTATATATATATACCTCTGGTTGAACCAGGAATTTTATCTTTTGAGCAGCAAGATACTGCAGTATATAAACTTCCAAAATCAAATTTTGAGTTTATGATCAACATAATAGCACCTCTGAGACCAACCCTAGTGCTTTAGTTAATTTTTTGAGGTTTCCAATCCTGTCATCAATTATATGGATATTTTATTTTTTTGCTTCTGTTTCTCCTTGGCAATGAATCACATTTTTCTTTCTTTCTGTCAGCTATGGCTCTTTAAAAGAAGCAGCATCAACAGCTTATGCACAAGTTTTTGCACCATACCATACTTGGGCAATTAGGACAGCAGTTTATGCTGGAATGTGTGCTCTCCCAACAAGGGAACAACTTCTGCTGAACCTAAATGAAACCGGTGAGTTTATAATCTCTTTGTGGGCAGAAAAATATGGTTTTACAGGTTTTTTCAGCATGAAAAGGCAATATTAATGACTATCTGAACTGGATGATCAAAGTTTGAATTAGACCCCTAGGCTTTCTTTTGATACAGGAGGCAACCTATCTGGTTACATGAAACCAAGTGGACAGTAGTAATAGTGTGTACCATATTACTAATAGCATGTAATAGTAAATAATGAGTAATGTGTGAGGAAAATATCAGCAGACTAATGGGTCTGAGTAATGTGTATGAGTTACAAAAATTGGTGCTTGGACTAATGATGCCATGGAGAAATCGAGAAGACATTGCCTGCATTTATGTCAGCATGTTGTAGAACTTGGAGTGCTAAAAGTTTTTTAGATTGATTATAGTCTTCCAGGAACAGTTTAGTTTCATATTACTCCTGTTGTATATAATACTGAAATATATTAGGCTCCCATATTTGTCCATGTCCTCGTTAACTGTTTTTACTAATTTAAAGTGATAATTGAGAATGGAAATTTGGTATGTTCTAAAATTGTAGTATTTAATATCATTTTGAGATTTTATTGTGTCAATCCTAGGAATGGTTTTACCTGATATTAATTTGCTTTAGACATAACACTGAGATTATGTGGTGTCGTCTTTTTCTCCACATGCATGTCAGTTTTTATATAACAGAAATGATAATTGAAAAAATAAATTAAAGCTGGCTTTGTTTTCCAACAAGCTTTTAATTTATTTGAGTAGTACAAAAAGCTGTGACAAAGCAAAGTTGGCATGCTTGACAACTGATCTTCAGAAACTGGAATGGTAAGATGATGGTTCAGGACAGGTTTAATAAACCCTGCCAGCCTCCAATAAGAACTCTTCCCACACCCATGATAGGTCCAAACCTCTCAATCAACCTCATTCCATCCCCTGCTCCCATAAGTTAACAGGTTGGTGTGGGCTATGCCAAGTCATGAAACATGAAAGAGACATATTTCCATCACACCATGTGACATTCCTTAGAACGAATATTTGTAACCACCTGACTCAGCCAATGCGCTTCCATCTATCCCCTGTGGCCACACCCCTTGGGTTGGCCAGCTATCCCCTGTTTACTCTCCCTGAGCCCATTTCCTGGGTTGTTTAGCCTCCCCAATTCGAAGACTTGACAGTAGCTTGGAATCTAGCCTCAGGATCCATCTTAGAATGCAGCCTGGAGGGCTAGGATCCCATAGAATTGTCTAGCTGAAAGAGTCTTCTTGGAAGTTAGCCGACAAAAGGAAGGTCTATCTTCCCTGATTGTGCCCAAAAGGGGATGCCACATTGTCACTTCAGTTGGCATGCAACAGGCCATCATCTCAAGAAAGGGATGTGGGATGTCAGGTTATCACATATCTTTTGGCCATGTTCTACAGGAAGCCTGTGTAGGTCACATGGAAGGCCACTGTCTAGATATATATGGGTAAAGCTCCAAAGACCAGGCAACAAGAACAAAGAGGATGAATATAACCTTCTGTATCTTTCATAGTGACCCTCTCTCTGCTCCTTCTCCCTCTGGTGGCTCAGTTATGTGGAGGTAATTCTCATAGCATACCAATTATCCATATAACTGGAATTTTTTATAAAAATACTAAAATTTTAGAACTTATTTGAAAAAGTACTACTTCAAACTAGATACTACATATTGTTCCACTTCAGAATTCACAATCACTGAGGACTTCAACTAAAAAGGAACTCACTCACGTGAGGACCAAGTTTCTGACATAATCGTTCCTCACAGGAATTAGTTGTAAGTGCTTGCACTTGCACTGGTGCAACTCGCTCCTATGAGGAGCGAAAAGCTTAGAAACTCGCTCCTCATGCTACCAAGTTATGTCCAGTTAAAATCGTCATGCTGGCAGACGATGCTGACTTGGCTTAATTTGTAGTATTTTTGTAAATAGTTTGAATGTTGCATTACTTTTTTAAATAAGTTTTAAAATTGTAGTATTTTTTCCCCAAAAAAAAAAAAAATCACTTAACTGCCAGCAACGTAGTCCACTGAGGAACCTATGATTTTTGCCTATCGACTACTAATACCACCTGTCAAAACGGGAAGTGCAACGTTGCTGCCCCCACAAAGTGGAACCAAGCTCAGCAGGTCCTTATAGGCTTTGCCAGAGGAAGAAACACCTCCCCTGTTGTTAATTTCCCTAGAAAGCAAGCAGATTCCCAGTACATTGACTAGCGAAGCAGATGCACAGAAAGACCAACAAGTTATGATGGAAACCATATTCACCCTTCAAAGGCCTTATGCTTGTCCTAGAGTTTGCCTTTACTTAGCCCTCACCTAGAAACGGGGAGCCAAGATGGGTCCAAAACTGACTGCTTGGGCAGGGGCCCAGAATTAGAGCAAGGAGCCTCCCCTGCCATGAAAGATGGCAGACCCTCTGCTCCCAGGCCCCTTCCCAACCATTTGAACACCCAATTATTGTCTTGTTAATTGCAACAGTAAACCTGCAAGAACAAGTGCAAGCCATTGTCTACTAGGAAAAATCTAGATATCTCGCCTGCCATACCCTCTTGCTATCACTTATGACCTGTATTTGGAGGAAGTACATTCTCCCGTATTTGGAGGAGGTACATTCTCCCAAAATTTATAGGCTTTTATGGACCAAAGGGTAACAATAAAGAACATATCCTGTGTTTCATAGATACTCCAGGGATTCACAAATTTGCCCCAAATATGCAACTAAGAGAATTTTATAAATCCTTATTAAACAAAGCCTACACTAGTATGCTAATTTGCCACTCCATTCAGTTACAACTTGGGAATTATACTGAATTGGTAACAGCCATTTCATGGTAAGATTTTTTTTTTTTTTTGTGTGTGTTTGTTGATGATCATCTTATCGCCTTTCATCTGATCACAGAAACACAACACGACAGAGAAGATCCACTTTCTTTCTTTAGGTGCTTCCAAGAAATGGCAATGGACACACAAGACCCTATTTTTGAGGAGAGTTCGGTAAAGATGTGAATAGAAGGAATGCAATTTCAGCACAAAGTGTACATCATCAATCATAATTCCTTAGAGTTCTTGAGCTTATCCCAAGCCGCTTGACATTTAAGCAAAGCATTAAAACCTGTATAACATGATCTCCTCCCTTGCCTTGAGAGAAAGAAAAGTTGGCTATAGACTGCAAGGCACCTATGATTTACGTCACAGATTGCATCCCCTGTGGAAATTAAGGAGGATCAAATCAGTAAAAATATTATTATGTGGCCCCGTTCCTAGTTTGTGTTTGAGAAGCGATTGTCATTCTCATTGCCTAGGTGGCAGATGGCCAGGTCACATTCCTAAAGTTGGATGAGAGTCAATGCTCAGGAATAGGCTTCCCCCAATTATTGTGCTTACCACAGAAATGTCCATAGAAATGATTTGCCACCTCACAACAGTAAGAGTGTGTTTGGGGGAGGAATGAAATGGAAACTAATGGAGTGGAAATTGGTGGAAAGAGTTTCTCAGTTTCTCGCTGTTTGAGAAAGTTGATGATGATGTTGGGGGCGATGATATTAATAATAATAGAATGGAATGGAAATATAAATTTTTCATCCATTCTCCTCCAAAACTCCACTTTTTGTCTCCTTTAATTAGGTGAGAATGGATAGAAAGGAAATAGGCAGAAAGTTTCATTTTTGTGTTTTGACATCATTAACCTTCGATGATTTTATGAAAATCCAAATTCATCCGGCAACTTCAAAAACTCTATCTATCCCTTCATTTACTGTCTGGCTTTCTAAATGCATGCTCGATGATTTTCTATGTTCTCTTCTGGTAACAAACATTCTTCCATCTTGCCAATTTAGAGACAAGATTTAATGATACTTTTAATTTATTAATAAACTTATCATTCCATCTTTTCAAGTCTGAGACAAGATTCTATTGCTCTTTTCATTTATTAATAACTTACATCAAGGTTATATGCTTACTGAATGAAGTAGAGATGGCATAGGTCAGATAAAATTGAAATTGAATTAACCTCATTTAATTGCATATCTGTTAAAAGGGTATAATCATCAATTTTGATTTAAATATTTGTCCATTCTATCCATTTCCACTACTCTCTCAAACACGGACAAAGTATTTTACATTACTTTTCATCCCCTACTCTCCCAGTCAAGAAGAAAATGTTCTGCATTCTGTTCCACACTTTTTCTTTTCACTCAATGCCCATTTCTATTACATTCCATTGCTAACCCCCTCTCAAACAAAATCTAAAGGCAAGGAATCTATGATGATGTCCCATTTAGGCAATGTCTGGATTAAGGGAATGGAGGGAGAAGGAAAGGTTTGAAGAGGGAAGGGAATCCAATTTGGAGGGGACCCAGTCCCCCTCCTTCCTCTAAAATCTCATCCCCACAAATTGGAAGATACGGGAGGGGATGTAGGTCTTTTTAATTAATTTGTTTTTTTTACTTTATTGTCCTTTGTACGGTCATTTGAATATAAAATATAAGGATTATATTGAAAATTTAATAATATAACCCTTCCATTTCCTTTCATTTTTACTTAAAGTCCCAAACAAGGGGGGAGAAAATTCCCTCTTTTTCATTAAACATCCAAACAAGAGTAGGGTGACTCCCCCTTCTTTCCTTTCCTTCTGTTCCCATTCCTTTGTTTTATAAACGCTTCTTTCCCTCAGCTCCGAAAACTTCTTAACATAACCTTAGGTGACCAAGAGAAATGGCCAGCCATTGTACCTCCCAAAATCCCTAGGAAACCACCGCGGAGTTCAGTGCAAGATGTGCTACTGTTTCTGCAACTTGACCAGGTTCAACTTTTTCTTCAACCAGCTAGGGATTTTAGTTTAAGGATTGTCTTCCCTGATTGGACCCAAAAGAGGAGGATGCCACTTTGGTAGGTTTGATGCCATGGCCCGTCCACCTCAAGAAAGGGATGCCAGGTTGCCATGTATCTTTTTTACCTGGTGAGGACGCCAGGGATTAAAAAGAGGGGAGTTTGTCATGACGCAATCCCACATTGATAGTATATTTTGGAGGTTTTGAGTGTACTACTTACTCCATGAAACTCATAAATTACCTTCAATTAGCACTTTAAGTGATGACCCGTGGTGTTACAGCAAATCCTATACTTACCATTGGGAGCAGAGCAAGTCCTGATCGTTAGGATCAAATTCACATCCCCCATCAGAAACTACTTCTGTATCAATCATAGGAGCAGTGTGGATTTATTTTGTAGGCAAAACATTTTAAGTTTTGACCTCTTGGTTAATTCATCTTTTGGATATGTCCATGTTTCTATGCTTATTAAGTTTCACGTCGTTTGTTTACTCTATTGTTGGTGAAATCTAAATTTTGATTGTGTTCTTGACCGAAACTATCAATCTTGCCACAGATGAATCAGCAGAGAGGGAAATGAGAAAGTATATAAAAGCTTCACTCCCAGTTATAGAATACATAGATAAGCTGTATATTTCAAAGAATATCAGCTTGGATTGGTAACTTGTTACCTGTTCTGGGAGGGTTTGGAGAAGATGCAGCTCTCTTTTTCTTTAAGAAACAAGTCTGCATTGTTGCCATGAGTCTCTCAAAGCTAATGCACTTGGGGATGCCGACTCCATGTTGTCAGTGAACTTTGCCCCAGTTGTACTGAAAGCAGTCTTAGCAGCAGTATATATATATATATATAGAGAGAGAGAGAGAGAGAGATGTCACTAGTTGGTAGGAAATATCATCTGTAGCTAAAAATTTCAGGCAATTCTCCCCTTCCTTTTTTGTTTTATTTAACCATTCCATTCGTTTGATTGTAAATGAATCATTAGCGCCAGAGATACGAGTTTCTGTGTACAATGGATTCTTGTGTATGGATGTATGTATAGTCTACCTCGTTGAATGTGTTGTTTGCTGCTCTCAAGCTCTCTCTTCACCATTTTACGGTGGCCCTCGTGTCGTGATACAAAAAAAAGGCACTCCACAAATGAACATTGAAGGATGAGATGAGGCTTAAGCTTTCCAGTTTGTTGGCTGGGTTGGCAATATGATAAGAGATTCTAATAATATTACTTAAAATCAAGATTCAAATTTTGGTATGATGATGTTTGCAATTTACCCATATATTTATTTATTTAATACGTGTAAATTATAGATTATTATACATGCGCAAAGAATCTATATCCAACACATGCACATCATCCTACAGTGAGCATGGTTAAAGGAGAATGACAAAATTGGACCACCTTGTCCCACGCTCGCATGAGGATCGTGCATGTCTTGTCTTGTTTTGTCATCATATATACGTTTGAAGGTTGGGTGTGGCTCGTGGCTCAGCACATGCCTTCCTTCCCAGTGGCCGCCGCTCAAAATGCCTTGCAGCCAGAGCTAGCCACCTCCATTCGCTCTTTCTGCGAGGGAAAAGGGTCTTCACTTGAGACTTAAATGATTTGTTCATGTAAAAAGAAGACTAAAAAATATTTTTATAAAAAGAGTTGATGAAATAAAAGAATTAGTAAAAACAAAAAGTAGACACAAACTCAAAAAAACTTTGAGAGAGACGTTAAAGTTTGATATGAAGTGTATGAGGTTAAATGAAGATATAACAAAAAACAGAAATATATGAAAATTTAGAATTTATGTACCAGATGCCACATAATGGGATAAAGGTTGGATATATTGTTGTTTGTTATTGTACTGATTATGATTAATAATTAGAATAGTTAACCGAAGGAATGAAATTCTTAAATAAAGTAATGTCGCCCATAATAATGAACCGTGTTATATGTACCGATAAGATATACAAGCCCAATGACCAAATCAAACTTCATTCGATAATGAAGTCTGATCAGATTTTATCATCAATCATCGAACTTCATCAATTATAAAGTCTAACCGAACTTTATCATGGGATGAAACTCAATCAGGCTTGGATGAAGACGAAGCCCAATCATGAAGCCCGATCGGGCTTCATCTAGAGATAGCAATGACAAATTAGTTGAGGGTATTTTTATATTTTTGGCATCTTCAATTATTCTCTTGATAATCTAATTGTTTGTATAGGTAGAATTTTATCATAATAATTATGTTAAAATGAAAAATACTTTCCCAAATTACTCAATTAATTTTTTTTATATAGAAATGTCATAAAAATATTATTTCTTGTTAGTTATTTAGATTACATGTCTGATGCTTGATGTCTTAATCTACATGGTGTCTAATTAAAATAATTTATGTTTGTTCCCACAGGCAAGGCATGGTATAGTTGTAAAACATCTAAACTTTTATATCTAGTGTGTATAAGCTGTGTCCGTATTCGGATTTACCCGAGAGTATATCAGAGGGGAAGGTTACTTGCCCTGAGGATTAGTTGGGCGAAAATTAAATACCCCAAGTGAATAGAAAAAAAAAATTATGTTTATGATGTAGTTTTCAATTTGTTTGTGAATATTTAAATTTTAAAAAATGTTACTTATACAAACAATTAGGTTACCAAGAAGATGATCGAAAGCGTCAAAATACAAAAATGTTATCACCTAATTTGTTGTTGTCGCTTATGGATGAAGCCTGATGATTGATGATGAAGTCCGATCAAACTTTATTATCAGATGAAATCCGATTCGATTATTGGGTTTGTATATTTTGTCTATACATGCAGCATGATCCTTAAATTTTTAGCAAATTTTGTAATAATAGAAAATAAACTTTAATTTTAAAAAATTATATAATTTTTTGTGAAAAATGTCATTCATTTTATAGTAATGTATTTACAAATATATTTTCACTTCAGATAATATTTCATAAGAAACACTTAAATCTACTTGTATTTTTGGACTCAATTTTGTTAAAATCCCCCCATCCAATGTTATTAAAGTTGAACAATAATTGAATTGAAAATACTGGTTTGAATTCGATCCATAGTTCACTAATTGAATTGACTGTTTAGGAATATATATATATAATGTCACTGTTCAGAGTATATCAATATGTTATTGATATTAATAAAATAACATAAAATCAAAAGAAAGGGTAAATGATGTGCCTATTTTAGATTCATTAATTTAAAATAAAAATAAAAATAAATTACACTTAACAGATATAATTTTCACTAATTATGTGTGGTGTGCTCTCTCCATATTTTCATAATTATATTGACATTTATCTCCAATTAATGTGACATGGCCCAAAAGAGCTAAACCTAAGACAGATATAAAGGCCCGGGAGAATCATACCATTACTAAGAAAATGTTAATTCATTTTCGATATCTTTGACTTGAATGTCGAAATAGACGATAATAAAATTAATCTTAAAAACAATAGGGACTGTGCCATTTATGAGCTTTCACCCCTATAAATAAGAGGTGATCTATCCTCTCTAAATATTCTAAAAATACTACAATAATTCTTTGAGTTCCTTATTAGTTTTTGACTGGATTAACTTAAGTATTTTAGTGTTTACATGGAAAAAAAAAAATACCATGTTTTCTAACTAGTTTTTGTCAGAAGACATGGTATTTGTTAGCTTGTTTTATATCAAATCAATTAAGCATTGCTTATGTTGTGTAGGACATTTGTGAGTTTGAGAATATAACAAAACAATCTCTAGTGCAAGTGATTGAATTGGTTTGGTTTATTTTTTTGTTTTAATTCTACTCAAGGCGGATTTAGAAATTCAAAATGTATGGACGAAAAATTTAAAAAGTCAATATAATGAACAATATTTTTTAACGTGAAAGAAGAGAGACAGAGTGAAAAGAAAATGATGAATTTAGGTATTGGGTTAATTCAAAAAAAAAATGATTTAGACTAGATTATGGACTTATTTTGAAGTAAAATATTTGAATTGAGTTTGAGAAATATCAGTTGACAATCTAAAAATTAAAAAAATATTAATTTACATAGATCTGTTATGAGATTAGCATAAGCTAAAGCCCAATCGAGCTCTTCTAGGTCCGCCTCTAGTTCAATTTGAGTCTAAGTTCTATTTTTTTTCAAGTCAATTGACATTAATTAATTTTCAGTCTAGGTGGAGTAGGCCTAAATTTATTATCTAATATAAAAATATTTTTAATTTCTTTTTTAAGGGAGGTTTTTTTTAGAATAGTAATTTGTTAAATATTTAAAAATAAAGTAAAAATTATAGTGATTACCTTGAAGATTATCCTAATTACAAAAATTATATTTCACATTTTAAAAATAAAATAGACAACTTTAATAATCAAAATTAAGATAAAATAATTATTTTACTCCTCACGCCTCTCTCTCCTTCTTACTTATCTATTTCTTACATGAACTAAATAATCAAGAATATATAAAAAAATAAATTTTCTAATTACAAAAAACACATGTTTTGGTAATATAGCGTGTACCTTCTAAACAAAGCAACTTTTCATTAAATTTTCTAAAAGATATCGTACTGTATTGTTGTACTTTTAAATTATAAGAATTTTCTTACAAATGATATCATATATAAAAAAATGAAGTGTAATTTATTTAAATTAATAAAATATACAAATTAAATAATTTATCATCTGATTTCTTATATAACACAATATATTAAATGGCCAAAAAATATATTTATGTCCAATTTTTATATTTTTTTTTGGTGAAACCTAAAATTTTTTGTTATTTCAAATGTGGAGTTGAACTTATGTCAAAATTATATTTATGCTCCTAAATTTTTTATGACTCCAAATATGCCCCAGAATAAAATTACTCATTTAAACACTTGGTTAACAAGTGGTACACACGCTCAATAATATGATAGTTTTATGGTGTCTCCTCAACCCCTATTCTTTATCTGGTTGTGTCTCTTTTGACTGTGTCTTCTATATTTTTTGCATCTCTTACATTTTTATCTAGTTAGATTACGTAGGCCGATTGAGTTAGATGGGTCATTGATACGCTTGAGTCGATGATTATTCTGTTGTTCGAGGAGGGGTCAAAGATGGAGTTAGTATGAAGGTAGCATTTTTTTTGTAAGAGACGTAGTTGGAGAAGATGCAAAAGATGTTAAAAAAAAATGAGATGCAACCTAAAAGAGAAATAAAATTGAGGAGACATAAAAAAAAAGAGGAGGAATGGAGGAGATGTTGTCAGACAAAGTGAGGGAGTTGAGGAGAAACCAAAGATAAAGGAAATGTCAAAGAAAAAAAAAAGGATAAATAGAGGATAGAAAACTATCATCTTTGTGCATATAAGTGTCATTTGTTAATTAAATATTTAATTAAATAACTTTACATACTTCAATGGCATGTTTAGAATCACAAAGAATTAAAGATTTTTTAAAAAATAATAAAAATTCAGAATCATAAATATATTTTTATTCTAAGTTTAGGATCACAATTAAAAAACGAAAAATTTAAAATTCTATAAAAAAAAAAAAATTAAAGAGATGGTGGCTGATCGTACGTAAAGCAGGATTTTGCTTCGTCTGATTTCGATATCTAATCAAGACAAGACAAACGAACGTGAGGGCGCACCTCTCTGTTACCTCTGTAGCACTCTTCTCCCCAAGTCGGTCGCCTCGCCTTGCCTTGCCTGATTATACCGGGTAACGTTTGTCACGTCACGAAGATGGTGGCTGACGACCGCGCAATCCCGGTAACCCGAACAAGGCGGCCGGTCAGAAATTGGAATGGAGCGGGAGAAAGAAAAAGAAAGATCCCACAACGCCTTTCCGAAAAGTCTAAGAGTGGGCCCCGCATTAGCTGTCATTTGTTAGCTTTTGTATCAGTTTCCGATGCCTCACGTCACCCTTCTTGGCCCCTTGCCCCCGATATTTCCAATCCTCCCTTTATTTTTAAAATAAATTCCAACTTAGGTTTCTGCGTTTTGGCGATCCATCCATCAGGTGCAATGCAGCTGCAGGCGCGACAATGCTGTATAGGTGGCTGGTGACTCAAGACATTTTTGTGGTCCCGGTTGTGTTTTCCCGAATCTATCTATCTAGCCCTCATCTCTCTTTCTTCTGCGAGAAGACACTCATTATTACACTGGAGCTTTTAGTTAAAACGGCTCACACTCGGCTTCCTGGATAAGAAACTAACTGCGTAACGGTCAGTCATTTACCGTACGAGTCCATGTTCTACGCGAAACGGCTAATGCAAACGTAGTAATGTTTTTTGCGCATTAATTTTAGATATTTAATTTAGTATTATAAAATTATATAAGTATTTTTTTTAAAAAAATTAATAATATTTTTTTATAGATTAGTTATTATTTTAGTAAATAAATTTGTAAATTCTTTATAATTTTTAGAATACACTTAATAGTTTATGAAAAATTTTAAAAATTTTTATAATTATGTAAATATTAAAAATTAATATATATACAACTAGACAATCAAATGAGGTTAATTACACCAATAATCACTCAACTTTGTATTATGTTACTGTTTGGTTATTAAACTTTGAAATGTTACGTATTAGTCACTAATATTTCAAAACTGTAACATCCCGCTCGAACGATAGGAAGAACCGGAACAACTTACCCTGATGGGCCTACACGAACTTCTCAGGGGGGTCACCCATCCCAGGATTGCCCCAGGTTAAGCACGCTTAACTTGAGAGTTCTGTGCCAACATTCAGCCCAAAAGGTATCCAGCTGGTATTGTTTCCTTTCTTACACTATCCTCGATATATCCTAACTTCTCTGGGCTCCCGGGGTATTACAAAAACGGTTACCGCTTAATCATTGAATTTAAAAATATTACATATTAGTCACTAATATTTTAAAATTATTTCTCATTCGTCACTCGTGAACTTAAAGTTCAGTAACTAACAAGTGACAGGTAAGAAACGATTTTGAAATATTAATAACTAGTAAGTAATATTTTAAAATTCAGTGATTAAACAATAATAGTTTTTGAAATATTAGTAACTAATAAGTAACATTTCAAAGTTCAGTGATCAAACAGTGATAAAATACAAAATTGAGTAGTTATTGCTGTAATTAGCCCAATCAAGTGAGATATATTAAACTAAATGAGACACTAAATTGAAGTTTATTATTGTATAAAAATAAAAATTAGCTTGAAACTTTAGATTTGATTGACAAATAATATGTTAAACTCTCAATTATAAAATTTTAATTTTTAAGTTTTTTTATGAATTAATTTAAAATTATTGAATTATATCTTTGAAAAAGGGATACTTTTGTTACCTAACTTTCTATAAATTAGTAATCGATCTCATAATTTGTTCATTGCATCACAATCACTATTTCAATCATCTTGATGTTTCGGTAATTTAATACGTATTTTCAAATGTAAGTTAATTAGAGAGTTATTATAATTTATATTGTAAATCTCATGTAATTAATGTATTGTTTGGGAGAGATCTAGAAATGAAATAAAATAGATTAAAATTAAAATAAATAGTATGAAAAATAATGTGATGTATTAAAATAAAGATTATCTCATCAAATTGGTGAATTGATCAATTCAATCTATTTTTATTTATTTATATATATTCGAGATTATTTAATTAATTATTTTAAAATATGGTTGAACTATAATTTGTGGTAAACCCACCCCCTAATGTTTTTACCTTATTTCTTCATTAGATCAGTTTTCAAAGTATTTATTTTTTTAAATTTTCATATTTTTTATTATATTTATGAATTCAACATTATTTTTTTAAAATAATACTAAATTAGATTTAGACCATATCAATCATCATCCGTACATGGTATTGTTGTTAAGTAATCTATTTTTTTGTTTCTTTTTTGCCATCGTCCTCTAAAAAGAAATAGTTATTAAATATTTATTACTCAATTAATTAGTATAAAAACCTAAAAATGCTTTGTCCTTAAAAATTACTTCGTATTGTAACTACATTTTTTTTTACCATATTAACATCTCAAGTTATTAATAAAATTTTGAAAAAAAAAATAAAAAGTAACTTAGCTTAGGCCTATATTATTTTCTTTTATTTATTTTATTACGACTATTTATTGAAATAATGAATATAGATGTAAACATTAAAAAGATTTTATTTCTTAAGACAAAAATAAAATAAAAAAATGTGAGCATATTAGAAGATGTAGCATATCAGCAACCATGTGATGTGGGGAAGTTGTTGTTTACGCAAATTCACTTTGGTAAAGAGTTTATTTTATAGTAGAAAGCATTTTTGAGAAATGAAGGGGTAAATAAGAAGAAGGTTTATCACATGATTTGTCCAAGGATTCATTTTACTTTCCCTCTTTAAAGTAATATATTTGAAAGCAATTTAGGTGTCCACTTTTGAATGTTGACTTGTCAACTTAAGACAATTATACAGCTACCATGGATGGATCATCCTTGCGTAGCTTACCAAATTAGTTATGGTCTCTCTCTCTCTCTCTCAAAATAAGAATCAAAGAGAAAAGGAAAAAAAAAAGCAATAGCAATAGTATTGAGTCAACACAATAATTTAATTTTTGCTATCCACCGAGTTTATAAAATACGAACGTATATACAATAATAGATCAGACGGTTTTTAAATTTTTTTTTTTTTCATATCCATAACTTAACTGGTATGCCACTAATACATTCTATTTTTCTATTTTAGAAAGTGAAATATTAAAATATATATAATGAATCTTCATCATAAATATTAAATCCCAAATCCAAACGCAGCATAAAGGAGCCCGCAATTTCCTACAGATTTCCTCTTTGTCATGGCCGTGGATGCAATATCAGCCGTTGATCTAAAACCACATCTCGAACCGCCCAATATAAATCCCCAAAACGCCATCCGAACCCTCTCCCTATTTGTGAGAGAACAAGAAGGGGTCTCGCGAAGCCTCCATTTCCGATTTCAGGCCCTGCATTCATATCGTAGTCGACGGAGAGAGCGAACTGTAAATAGGCCCTGAATTTTAGCCGGAGATGGAGAGATCAACGGTGTCGGCGACGACGTCGTCGTCGGAGTTCGTCAGGTGGGAAGAGGTGTACTCTTCGAGCGACAAAGGGAGGCGAGAAGTGCACTACTATCTGAAGCGAATGGACGGCACATCAGATCTGGCCGTCGTGGGCAAAGAGAAGAGTTCTAGGCACATGTCCTATCGCTATGCTTTTCGCGACCGCTCTGTCCTCCCGGTTCAGGCGTCGTTCCTGTCGAAGCTCAGATCTCGAAGCGAGGTTGTTGATTGGTTGAACTCCGTTGTCGCAGGTACTGATGGGGAAGTTCTTGATTTTTTTTCCTTCTGAATTTTATGTTGTTTTCCCCCTTTTTGTTTTGTTTAATGTTTTGGCTAGATCTGTGTTATCTTTTATGGAATGGGTCATCCGCCCTTTGATTTTTCATTCCTAGGGCATGGGATATACAGACGGGATCGGGGAAATATCCTGCGAATTCTGTGTTTTTTGGCCCTCCTTTTTTAGGTTTCTATATTTGACAGCCGAAATTGAGAAGATACTTTTGCTCCCAGCCCTTTCTCTTTTATTTTTTATTCTCTGTTGGTGGTTTATTTGTGGGTTTCTTCAATTTGCTCTGCGCTAATCATGGCGCCGGAGTACCCATCTGCTCTGCCTGGGGCGATTCTGGATTCGCGGATGTGTACTTGCTTATTTGTTATTTTAGTTTTTGGCTTTTCAAAATTGCTTCCCTTCTGAATCAGTTATTCTTAAAATTCTTGCGCTCGTGTTCTTTTTGGCAATTTTATTCTTCCTTTGGGTCTTATAATGTGGATTTGTGCGCTGTGACAAAACGGCAGAAAGTAGTTATCGTTTATAGACTCGTGTTATGACCTATAGTTTTCTCTTCTTTTCTTCTCAGCCGTCCCGTCTCTAGATCTATCCGCCGGTTTCATCCGTGGTGCTTGTATTTTAATGATGGGGCAGGGACCTTACCCTGAGAATTTGTTTTTTCCCCCCCTTTGCTTAATTATTTTGTTCTCTCACCTCCCCCCTCCCCCCCCCCCCCCCCAAAAAAAAAAAAAAAATCTCACACTCAGGAGAAGAAGAAAAACCCTATGGAACATCTCGAAATTTTCTGCCTGCTATAAATTTCTAATTTATGGCCCTTCTATGTGCTTGAGGTTTCATCACCTTCAGATTTCTCTAGTCGTTTTTCCTTGCCCCAGAAGAGGGAGGTGTTTGGAAAATTATTTTTTCTTTTGGATTTTTCCTTTGTGATTCTCTCTCTTCCCCAAGAAGAAGGGGGTGGGGTGGTAATTTATGGGTTTCCTTGATTTAGGACTTTGTGCTTCTCTTCCCTTAGAAGGTGGTTATTCTAAAAGTTATTTGTTTCTTTGGATTTTGCCTTGGTGCTAAACATGGGGCCACTCTCCCGCTGAATCTGTCTATGAGCAAGTCGGCTTTGAAAGATTTTCCGTGCCTTCCGCGATAAACATGATTTCTTCTGTTTGAAAGGAGTAGAAAAAGAAAAGTAGAAGTTGGAGAGAAGCAGAAAACTCTAGGAGAACGAAAATTGATATTGCAAAGAAAACAAAATGCAAATGGAAGGAAAATGGTTTTCTCTTCTTTGAAATGTTAGGAAGAGTATGGAAAAAATAAAGAAATGTTAAGATGATAAAGTAAAATGAAAAGCAAGTGAGAAGGCAAATAACTTAGTAGGTCATGTTCCCTTGAATGCTTTTTCTTTCCAAATTTGTTTTAATATAGAGGAAGCTCAAGTTCTGCTTGTTTGTCTTGTTATATCCCTTTCCTAGATATGTATTGAGTTATTTTTGTTTTTTTATTGGTTATATGTTAATATGGTTTAGTTACATTAATTTTGTCAGAGGGTATATGTGAATATAGTTATGTTATATTAACTTTGTCAGAGGGCATACTTTAGTAATATTCTTGCTGTTTGTGTTATGTCCTTCACTTCTTCATGCAATTTAATCATTTGTATTTTTTGTGTAGATTCACATCCTCATCAGTCACTCCAAGCTATTGGTGGTTCCTTTGGTAGCAAAAATACTGGGGAGTTTGACATGGAAACTTTAAGGGTATGAATGAGATACTAATTGACTAAAACTTTTTCTTTCTGCTGAATCTAATTATATAGAAGTATCATTTACATATTATTATTTTTTAATTTATTATTTTCAGGATGTTCAATTAAGGAAGCTGGGCCATTGTACTAAAGAGTTTTTGTGGTTAGGTGCTTCATGGACTTGCAGGAAAAGGCGGAGGCATTATTGGTCATTTTGTCGGAATGGTGTAAAGATATCTGTAAGTCCTGGAAATTATGGTTTCAAGTCTTACTTATTTTGAGTTGAGGTGTTTGTGGGGAGAGGGTATTCATCATCTTTTTCTGGTTCCCCATTTTCAAATAGTTTATGAGCAACTAATTTTTTTGCTTTTGCTTCCTTTTTTTACTAGGTTCATGACTTTGTTTTTGTCTTGGCTGAAGAAGACAAACGACTTGTTGCTTATTTAGAGGATATGTATGAGGACTATAGAGGCAACAAGATGGTTGTGGTACGATGGTTTCACAAAGTTGATGAGGTTGGTATTGTTTTGCCTGAGAACTATAATGACAGAGAGATTTTCTCTTCTCTTTGTCTTCAAGATCTCAGCATTGAATGCATAGATGGATTGGCAACTGTTCTCAGTCCCCAGCACTACAAGAAATTTCTGAGTGCAGCTAAAGACACCCAGTTGGAGCCATTTGTTTGCTGTAGACAATTCGACAATGATGATATTAAGCCTTTTGACATCACTCAGGTAAAAGATTATTGGAAACAAGAAATACTCAGATATATGTTCACTGCTCCCCCTTCAAAAGATCATGTGAAGTCTCAGCCATCCGAGCATGGTCTGACAGCAGAAAGAAATTTTAGTAATGGCATTAGATGTAGACCCAAGAAGAGACTTCGAAAGGCAAAAGATGGTGAATCATACTTTCTTTCTGATGACAAACAAGAGCATCTGGGCCCTTGTTTGGATGATGGTTGGGCTGGCTTAAGAGGTGGGATTGATACTACCGGTCAAAAAGATGGTTCATTTATGCCTGGAAAACAGGTTATGCAAAAGCCTTCTCAGCATTTAACTATAGGTTCTCAAGTTGAAGTGCTGTCACAAGACAGTGGCCTCAGAGGATGTTGGTTTAGAGCCCTAATAATCAAGAAGCATAAGGATAAAGTCAAGGTGCGGTATCAAGACATAAAGGATGCTGCTGATGAAACTAACAATCTCGAGGTAAAATACTAGTAGTAATAATCATTTTGCTATATTTAGCATGCATTTTAATTGGAAAGATGAAAGCTCGGGACAGTTGAATGTGTCTGTCTTTCATGTGGGCTTTCTCTCATATTCCTGTTCTTGTTATCTAACTGTTTTTCTTGGCTTAATGTTTTAGGAGTGGCTTTTGGCATCCAGGGTTGCAGTTGCTGATCCACTGGGACTCCGGTTGTGTGGTAGGACAACTATTAGGCCAACCCCAAAATCCAATATGGTCGAAGTTCCATTTGTTGTAAATGTTGGGGCAGTTGTGGATGTCTGGTGGCATGAAGGATGGTGGGAGGGAATTGTAATAAAGAAAGAAACTCCAGATCAAATTTGTGTTTATTTCCCAGGTATGAAATGTTTTTTCCCCTTCCAAATTTTTGTTATCATAGCCTGGAATAGAAAATGTCTTCCCTGTCTTGTCCCTGTCCTTGCAGTAAAAAATTTAGGTTGATAATAGGCATTAATTCATTTTTTGGCCGCCTTATGCAGGAGAAAAACAAGAATCAACCTTTGGTAGTCGTGACCTGAGACATTCTGAAGAATGGCTGGGAAATGGGTGGGAACATGTGAAGGAAAGACCAGATCTTATTAGCTCCATATTGTCTGATCTTGAAACAAAACAGAATATGGTTAAACTTTGTGATGTTGAACTGGAAGAAGTTGCAATAGGACAAGGGGGGCATTTTCCCAGTCCCATTAGTAAAGGTAGCTTTTCAGTGAAGGATAAATTTGGAAGGCGCACATGCAACATGCTCTCTGTGGAGGACAAACTGAAAGGGTTAGAAATGGTTCGTGATCTTTCAAAAGACACATTACTTACTCGGTTGAAGTGGAAGTCATCAAGGAAGAGAGGGCGTAACTCTGTTCAGAAGCTTCACTATCTTGGTGATGAAAAGAAAAGCAGTCCAGAGGCTGTAGGATCACGTACTCTCAGTAGCATCTTGATCTCCAATACCCTGAAAGTTGATCATGACAACTGCAAGTACATGGGGGATTCTCCTTTCAGTTCATCAGTTGTTGCACCTCTAACTAACTTGGTTATGTCTAGGTGATGGCATTCTCAACTGGTATAACCTATTTGCAGCATTTTTCGTTATGGATACAGTCGACGGTCCAAAATGCTTGCTCAGTTTTAGATGTACATGTATCGCTGCATCAATTGATGCTGCTTTAGGTTAGGATTTAGTGACTAACGAATGTTAGTGATCAGAAGCGACATTACAGTCCGCCCTCATGTATGGAAATGTAACAGTAGGCTGAGTTGCCAATTGCCCCGCCCTGGGGCATCAGTTTTGAATGCCATATATAAATCTCATTTTGGATCCCATCCCTTTTTGCGACTCTCGCATGGTTTTTCAAGGATATCTTCACAATAGCATTTGTCTCTCTTTCAGTGGTGTGCAATCAGCTATAATCGAACTGAACTGTCCAAAAATTTTTAATTGAACTGAACCGACTAGCTTCTAATAATCAAATCGACCAATCCCACTAATCGAACTAACTTAACCTGAACTAACCGAAGACTAAAATATGGTAACTGAATCGAATCAAAAATCGAATTAACCTAGCCTACTAAAGAGACTAAACATCTGTCATCATCGCCCACCAGGTGGCCGGTCGATGATTCCAATGATTGGAACCGATTATTGGATTCTCTCAATCACAGTGATTCATATATCTAAAAATATGTTTGATTAGACGGTTGATTTTTTGTAGATTTAAAAATTTATAGTTAAAAAACTCACGTTTTTAAAAAAAATAGAAGTTGCATAACAGAAAACTTATCGAAGGGCGAGCACGGTGGTGAAATCGAAGGAGAGAGAGATGCACCCGTAGGCGTTGAAGTCGGCGTTGTGTCTGAGGTCCAAGTCGGCGTCAACGTTAGAGCGGAGGTGCTTCGACGGAAACAACAATCAGCATCGAAGACGATGGGGGTTGAGCAAACGGAAAGACCAAGGATCGATTCGGTCCTTCCGCCTTCTAGGTCTTCTCAATCTTCTCTCTGATCCGTCTACGAAACCCTGAAGTTGAAGAGCTTTCGTCTTCGTCTTTACCATCGGCGACGACGAGGGATGACGGAGGGAGATCTGGGATGAAAATGAAATGGTGAGAGAGAGAGAGAGAGAGAGAGAGAGAGAGAGAAGGACGAAGAGGGAAGAAGAGACGAAGAGGGAAGGAGAGAAGGACAAAGCGATGGTAGAGGGAGACCTGGGGACTTGGGGTGTCACGCTCGCGTGAGGGAGGGGGTGTTCACTGTTCGGTTCGGGCTGCCGTGGGGGTTATTATGCTCCACGGTTTGGTTCGATTTTCGATTATTTTTATCAAAATAATCAAACAAAACTAACTAACCAATTTTTTTGCTAAATGAGTAACCAAAATCGAATCAATTATTATGACTAATCGGTTTGATTCGGTTAAATCGATTTACCCGAATTTTGGCACACCCCTAGTCTCATCGACTCCAGGACTGCCTTTTCACATTTTTATATCCCCTGACTTGATTAGCGAGAGCTGTGTCTAGCTAATAATTTGTATTCAAGACACCGTACCTATATTTGTGAGGTAAGATTTGTATTTTGCCGTGCTTTCTAAAAGCCAATGCAGTCTTTTCCTGCTGGGTTTATGTGAGAATATGGTTGTTGAGCAATCCTTCTGGGTTTGTTCCCCCAACTGGATTTTGTTATATTGTTTTCAGTTTCTTTCTCTACGGGAAACTCATCTAGAGATTCTTTTCTGCTTTCCTGTTGGATATGCATCTGTCCGCGCTTGAGATTTGACTGCGGCCATCAGAATCTGTTGGTTTATATATTAAATTAGATTAGATATTGGCAGTGTCCATCTATTGGTTTCCTCCTGCATTATTATATAAGTTATACCCTGGTGATTGCAATCAGAATCCGTTGGTTTTTACATATTAAAGTAGATTAGATATTGGCAGCGTCCATCTATTGGTCTCCTCCCGCATTATTATATATGTTCGACCCTGGTGATTGCACGTTCTTCTTAGGTTGTCATGGGGATAATCAATAATAAGTCGAAAGCGTATATGAATTCCATGGCGCCATGTATGTTCTAAAAAAATGTTAATTTGATTGGGAATATTCGGAAAGAACCGCCATGGCCTGGCTCTTATCTGAATTCTAATTTCTGATGGTTGATGGTCATGACCAAGTAAATCCCCAAAGATTATCATAGGACGCATGCATTAATTTAAGATTTCCACTTTTAAAAGTACTGCCAAATTGACAGTAACTGGTTTGACTTTGTCAGGGTAGCCCAGAAAAGTAGAGAAGTTTTTAGGTAGGTTCCTGTGCTAAATCTGCTGAATAGAAAGAGCGGATTGAGAGCCAATCCGAGTCGTTTGAGTAGATGACCTTGCTTCCTCATCCTCCTTTTATGAATATGAGCAAGTTCGGAGCCTGTGCTTAGGCATGGTGGGGTATTATCATTATCACGTACTTGATGAGTTTGGTGTACTGAATCTACTCTCCAATCAATTTAGCATTATAAAAAAAGGGGACATTCTTAGCCTGCCACTCTCTCAGATTGAGGATTAGTTTTGTCCTTGTACTCAAATCTTATTTATACTTTATAAAACAGTTATTTTGACAACTCAAGTTTAATCCGTGATAATGTAAAAAAAAAAAAAAAGTTAAATCCGTGATAATTTGACCTTTTATTTTCTATTTTTGTGCAATTCTGGAAAGAGAAAATCGTGTTTGAAAAGGCTGCACTAAACTTTACATGGTTTCTTATTCACGTGTTTTCCTGAGCAAGTCTGTTTATACCATTTTACTTGCAATAGCTAATATTGGGCTGGATATCTATCCTGATATGCCAGAGCTATAAACAAGTCTCAGTTTGCACAAGGGAATTTGTTGGTCTAGCAGGCAACCACTACTACCACTCTGCAATTATTCTTGGTGTTGAAAATGCCACAGGAAAAGGTATTGGCTGCCCAAGTGAATGGGGCCTCTTTGTCAATTAAGCGTAAAGAGCCACGACCTTTTCCACTTTCCTCAATGACGTTATTAAAGTCAATGTCTCATTTTTCTATCTTCGATACCCTGCTCTCCAGCAAATGAAGCATCTCAACAAATGAGATTTCCCCCAACGGTTCAGCAGCTTCTGTCCCTATATATCTGAGCCTTCTCCTTCCTCCCTTGTCCTGCTTGCAAAAGAAGATTCATCTGGCAGCTTCATTGCTCTATAAAGAAGGCTTCATTCTGAGAAGTTGCAGAGAGCAAATCCTGTTTTCTATGGGTGCAACTACAAAGACCTCGCTTCTTTCTCAAACTAGCCTTGCCTCTATGGAATCCTTGTCCATGCCTCTGGTAGGTTTCCCCTCTCTCTGTTCCTCCCTGTGGTGTTGGAGTGGAAAATTGCTTCTTTGTTCTGAGCTTATGCATGGTATTTAATTTGTTGGTGGCAGGTCCAAGAAGTTGTTCTCCTGGCTGATTTTCAATGTTCAGAGTGCCAGAGGAGGGTAGCTGACATAATTTCAAGGATGAATGGTGAGTTTTTCCGTGCAATCTTGTTGTGTGGTTCATTCCAATTCCCTTGATTGAGATGAGGGGTAAACCGTACCAATTTGTTAGGATTCTCATCTCTAGAGTTTGTGGGGTCTGTGTGAGCCCCCCTTGGATGCCAAAATGAAGCAGGCTGTCACGAAAGCTACTTTGTTCGTCTTCATTCTGCATCATAAATTCTCCTTTTCTACTACTGGACATTTCACATAGGATTCCCTTTGCAATCACTCTTCAGCTTTTGCAAACACTTGCATAGGCCATCACCATCAGATTTTGTAATTTTCTTGGTAGCACAAGGGCACTTTTCCCTTGCTGCCAAAGAGCTGGGTAGAGGTTACTTTAATTAAGCTTCTGCCTGGGTTCCTTCAAACTGTGATCTTAGGAACTGTAAAGAGGTTTTTGATGAATCTCAGCCCAAGTAATTTCTTGATCTTGCTTCTTCACTCCTCCACAAACCACAAATTCAGAGTGATGATCAGCTTTTATAAACGATCGACCCCAAGATTTTGAGTGTTAAATGACCATCAAGCTGCTTTAAATACGATGATTCTGTTTCCTGAGTCTGCTATTTTGTGCGAAATGGGCAGAAGAAAACCAGTTGACAACCCAAATTAGCAGTTTTAGAGTCAGAACTCTGTTTCCACAGACCCTTAGCTGTAACCAATTGGGGAATTTTCTCACCATCGCTTGGATTCCAACTAGTTACTTGCAGTTTATGGACTATTATATTTCGGCAACCGAAGCTAGCTCTCTCTCTTCTAACTGCCTGGATCTCATCATTTTTCAGGAGAAACAGAGTCTGTGGTGGTGAGTGTACTGGAGAAGAAGGTGATACTCACTTGTAGATATCCCAGCATTGTTAAAGTACCCACTACTCAGGAAGTTGCTGTTGCTGCTGCACTGTACAGAAAACCCCCCAATAGAGTTGCAACCTTCACCCGATTGTTTAGATCTTCTTGTACTTGATCATTACTCAGAAAGAACAAAAAAAATAACAGAAGATAACGTACTTGTTACAGAGAAGCCAAGTGCTTTGTGCCTGCAAATATCTCAACTGCCTTTGATAAGCGAATGCATTTAGATATGTTAAATCTTACCAGTACTCTTATTGTATATATAATGCATGTTATTATATTTTGGTTGCGTTTAGATATATTAAATCTTACCAGTACTCTTATTGTGTATATAATGCACGTTATTATATTTTGGTTTGGTACAAAGTACACTGGTTCCTAGCTTGGCATGTACACTAACTAATATATGTTCTTGAAACCATATGAAAGTCAATGTATATTTTATTGTTATATATTGCAGAACTTTATGTATTATTTATTCGGTAATGTGCCTAGAAAGCAATTATGATAAGTATTTTTATGAAACTTGAAAAAACTAAATATTTAGAAAGGGTTTGTCAATAAGATTGCAAAGAGCAAAAAAAAAAAAAAAACACTGAAGTTACAAAGGAGAATGGTTTATCTTGGCTTGGTACAATGGTTCCTAAGCTGGTATTCACCCTAGTTATTCTTTTATTATCAAAACCATAACAGTGGTCTGGAAAAGACACTTTATTTAGAAAAATGTCAATTTATTTATTTAGCGAAGAAAAAAAGCCAACTTAGCTATGTGCCCTTCTTCTATGTTTGGAGTTGGGGTATTTGGCTGCTCGAAGTCAATTCTAATTCTGCAGTTACGCTATAACTTTCTACTTCATTTACTACTACTTTGTCTCACTTGTATTGTATGGAGGTTTGATAAATTGCGGTAGTGTTCAATTTCTCGTACTTTTTGATAAATTAGCTGTGTGGATGGACTTGCTCGTATAGGGCATTCATTTACTTTTGAGACAATATGCCCTAATTCTCCTCTTAGGGATGGCAAAGCTTATTTGGAAGGTGATGGTGTTGGGTAGTTTTTATACACAATTAGTTTCTTGTTTTTTTACTTCCCATACAATCCCCCCCAAAGAAAAACAGACTTTTATAGGCAACAATCCCACATCGATTGCTTATTAATTTTTATAGGCAACGCTTACCTATAAACAACGACAGTCTCTCAAAATTTTTAAGATATATATATATTTTTTAAAAGAGACTTGTTTTCTGTGCTAGCCTTTATATGGAAGATTTTAGTATGTAAAACTTTTGTGCATTTTGACGAGTCTTAACTATCTAAGACTGCATGGTTCAAGTTCAAGACTTTGGCTACGACTGGTATGTACATGTTATTATTTTATTTTTTTATCTCATTTATTTTCTTCTATATATAATAATTTTCTTTTTTTATAATATGTTAAAAGTATTATTTGATGGGCAGTGTTAAATCATATCTGCTAGATCTGCTAACGTAGCTAGCTAAGTTGGGTGAAAACGTTACTCTATGCATGTGCTAACGCTGCTGAAGAGTGAAGACACGGGGATGGTTGAAGAAGAGAAGTTTTGAGTTAAAAGGGGAAGAATCCTTGCCTCGCCACCCCCTCCTTTGAATCATCAGGCACGTGGTCTGTTCTATAATTCTATTTCCTTTGCTCTTCTGTTGTGAATTTGACCTTTGGTTACGTTAAAATCTACTTGGTGGTTGAGAAAATTGGGCAATGTCATGTTGTTTCCATTGGTTGATGATTGGGAGGAAAACATTTGATCTGAACTTGCCAAACAACTGTCAATTTAGTTGAGACCATAAATTCAAATACAAGGTTTAACTCCTTGTAATCCCTTCTACTTAGTCGTAGATTCATATATAATTTTTTAAAGTGGTGATTTAACTTGCATTGAATAGAAGCGGTGTAAAAATCTAAAGCTTATGGGAGAGGATAAAAATGAGGAGTTGGCTATTGAGATGCTAGAATGAAATCTAGTCTAGATAATACTAAAATCTTTAATGAAGCAAATTTCATGTCTAGTTCACATTATTTATTAGACAGACAGACATAGCACATTGATAAGATTGATCAAGATGATTCAATTAAAGAATAATGTTACCACTATTCACACAATGTCAATCCCTCATAATAAGATAAGAGGTTATATAAAAACAATTTTATACTCCTATTTAAGTATCATCATATTAATAATCTCCATGAATGTCACATTGAAATAGCACAAGACAACAGTCATTTGGAATCCTCTTTAAACTCGTTGGATTACTTATAAGTTATATTTTTTATAATATATTTGAGTGCTATAAATAAAATGTCTTTCTTTATGTAATTTTTTCTCTTAAGAGTGCGAGTATTTTGTATCTTGAGGCGTACGTACTCTTGAGATGGTGATTTGATCATTATTAGTAATATTTAATACTTAGCCAAGATTACTATCCCTGCGACAGTCAATACTAAAGACGTGGACTTGAAATTTTTATCATTAATTTTCATGTTATTAAATTTATTTATTTTAAAGACTAGGTGATTATACCGTTGAAGCTATCATATATGTGGTCCAGCTGAGCTGCTTATATTTTACTTCTTGTAATTGGTTTGTCTAAGTAGCCTATGTTTTAATCTGTTACTGGTATGACTAATTAAGTTGTCTATATTTTTCTTCTTTTAAGATGGCTTGGCCATGCTGTAAGGTTGTCTCTAACGCTGTTAATTTCCCTTATTAAGTCAAAATTTTAAATTTTAGCCAGAGTGACAGAAGAAGCTGCTCCAATGCAGCTCGTCATTGTTGATTTCGCTCACCATTCAAATAACAAAGTCCAAAACCTCTGGCCACTTTTAGTGGTAGCCGTCGTCCATCACAACCCCTGCTAATGGCGGAGCCAAAAAAAAAAATTTTAGTCAAGGCCAAATTATAATTTTAGTTTTGTCCAAGTTATAAAAATTATAATTATCTATAAAAACATATATAAAAAATCAAAAAATCAGCTGGGGCCAAGGCCCCAGCTGGTTAACGCGTGGCTCCACCACTAATCCTCACCATCTCTTCTCACAACGGTCATTGCTACAACCATTGCCATTGCTGTCATCATTGTAGCTATAACTATCTTCGTCAAAGCACAAAGTTCTATTGGAAAAGATGAATACGAGAAAACATGTTATAGCTGATTTGCCATCGTTTTTGGAGATGATTATTGAATTAGGTAGTTGTACATGATGAAAAAAAAGAGATCCACTATCGAAGAAGATAAAGAGTTGTAGTGAAGGAAGAGATAAATAGACGCATCTATCATGGTGGAAGAGATAAATAGACGCATCTATCATGGTGGAGGAGACAAACATAAGGTTGGTTGTTGAAATATTATTTTTAATATATTAAAATTTTAAATTTATTATTAAGAAATTAATTCAAAAAAATTTGTTAAATAATTTTATTTAAAAAATATTAGTAAATTGATTTTAAAAATATATTAAATAATATTAAAATTTAATACAATAATATTTATTATTAAATTAAAAAATAAATATTAAAATTTTATAATAGTAAAAATTATAGATAAGGTAAAAGAAATTAAAATTGAAGTTTATTGATAAATAAATGAAATATAGAATCAAATGGAGAGTAGAATAGCAATGTAATTTTGGAATATGCACAATTTTTTAAGTAAAAAAAATTAAGTAAATTATTTATAATATAATAGAAAATATAATTGGAGATACCCTAAGTTAAAACATCAATTATGATAGCGCCTCGCCATCGTCCAATTAATCACGTCCTTGCCATTAATTTTGAGCCTGCAGAGTTTATTTTTGTGACCCATTTTGTCCTACTTTGCTTTCTTTGTCGTGTTTAATTAAGCTACTATTAATTGTGTACTTCCTTCATCACAGTGCCTTTCCAAGACGCCAAAATGCTCGCCTGAAGGGAACATGAAGAAATTGAGATGGAAGCATTGCGAAGGTAGATAGATCAAGCAATTGCAACCACGACTTGAAGCATCAACGTGTTCAATTAAGTTAGTTGAAGTCGATCGCACAACATCCGCAACACCAGTGTTGTAAGCTTTGCAGTTTTCGGATGGGATAAATAGCTACCTGATCAAGGGGGGAAATCGAGGGGGGTGACTGGGTCGTGGAGGCAGAAGATTACAAGGCTGCAATCCCTGGCGGCCTCCTCCGTCGTATTGTACATCTCAGCCAAATCCTATAGCAACTTCTTGGTTATGAGACTTTGACCATCCGTTTGCTCAGAGATGTCAAAAGGGTTGGTCTAATCTGACTCGGTCCGATTCAGTTCGGCCTAAGATTTTTTAAACTGGTCGGACTGACCCATTTATTAAAAGAGATTGTCTTGATTTGACTTTTTTTATTGTGGGTAGTATCCGGCCAGTCCCATCGCCCCCTGTAGCGGAGCAAGGCTAGGCTTGCTCGTAGGTCTAATGAACTCGTGAGCCTTAGCCCATAGAGCCTAGCAAGCCGGGCTCGGTGAGCTTGCTCCACAGGCCTTAGTAAGTCGGGCCCACTAAGCCCACAATTTTTTTCTTTTTTAAATAATTTTTTTTAAAAAATACATATATAAATATTAAAATAATACATATATAAAAATTAATTTTTTTCTCTCTTTTTTTTCTTTTTAAACAATTTTTTATCTTAAATTTGAAATATTATTTCATTATTTTATATTTCAAAAATTCTATATGTTTGTAAATTTTCTTGTGAATTTATATGAAAAATAATGCTCATATAAAAAAGGAGTATGTTTATTTATAATTTAAATATATAAATAAATTAATTTAAAAATTTTAAATATATTAATGGTTATTATTTTTATATATTGTAAAATATAATTTTTTTAGTATTTAATATCAATAATTAATAAAAAATAACATAGTTAAAAAAATAAATAAACAAAAAATAATGAGAATAATATAAGGTCTCAATGGGTCTAGTCCAGTGGACCTAATGGGCTGGGCCCATAAGGTCCCAACGGATCAGCCCAGTTGGCAACAGGTCAGGCCGGGCAGAGGCCTTAGACAGGTCGGGTCGTGGGTCCAAATTCTTTAATTTGACCCATTTAAATAGTATGGCTCAACCTTTTTGACATCTTTATATTTACCCTAAGTTCTTTATGCTCGTGCCCCGTAAAGCTGTTACAAGGGCATGAGGATAAGGAAGTGGGGCAAGTGTATGGAGAAAGGCTGGTAACCAAGACGTTTGCGATAGAATTCGGTTGAGATCTAACGGAGGAGGCCGCTGGGGCTTACGACCCTGTCATACTTCACGCCGTCTGCCTCTGCGGCTCGAACCCTATCTGAACTCGTACCGGATTCAGGTCACAGTTTCTTGGGATGCTCACTGGGCCCCTGCCAACCACAGCGAAAACAACGGAGCCCAACTTACCTACCCCCACCGGCGACGGTGCCTACCCAACACTTTCTGGAAGGAAATATACGTAGTTTGCAATTTATGCATATTTCATTCATAGTGGTTGATTCATTCGCCTTTCTTATGTTCGAGTGGCCACTACATTCTGCTGCTGCAAATTGCGGCCATGATTTGTGCACTCCGCCATGGCTTGGAAAGCCTGTAATGATAATAATAATAATATTATTATATATATTTCATTCATAGTGGTTGTTTCATTCACCTTTCTTATGTTCGAGTGGCTACTACAGTCTGCTGCTGCAAATTGCGGCCATGATTTGTGCACTCCGCCATGGCTTGGAGAGCCTGTAATAATAATATTGCATTTGTGTTTTACCCATGCATATGGTTGTTTTGGGACCGTACGGAATGCCATCATAATTCATATCTATAGACTTTTTAAATTTTTTATATAAATATATAAATTTGAAAGATTAATACTCTCTAAATTTATTTTTAAATACGTTTAATCACTTTATATGAGTATATATCTATACATTTAAAAAAAATTTAAATAAAAATTATTTTCTTTATTTTTAAAAGATAAATTTAATTATTATGTACACACTACATTCATATATTAGTTTTTAGTATTGATTTTAAATAAATTGATAATTTATGCTCATCCGCCGTATTGTTTAAATATATCAATATATTTATAAACAAGATTGTTCACAAATTATTTGCAACCTTTTAATCAAGCGTGTTTATGAGAATAAGAGCAATCGAAGAATAGACGGTTGTGTCACTCTACTGTTTTTCTGTGTAAAAATTTCTATTCGAAAAAGTTAAATACAATTTAACACGATCAAAAGTGGATAGACGTTCTCTAATATAATTTAGCTTTCTTTTGTTTCTACAATGAATCTAGGTTCATTGTGGATGGACTAAGAGATGGGTTCATTTATGATAAAAGTAGATTTAGTTTGGGTTTATCACTTCTCTCGATGATGAATCAAGGTGGTTGAAACAATTATAATGAATAAGGTGGTTGGAACATTTATAATGAATCTTGATGGTACAAATTTGTTCTCTTTCTTTTTATAACTCAGTGGTCGTCAGTCGACTACCACTAGTTGTGTGTTCTTTCTTTATTTTTATTTTTTAAATCACATGAGAGAGAAGTAAGAAAGAGAAGAAAAAAGAAAGTAAAGAAACGAAAGATAAAATAGTCATTTAATCTTTTTGTTTAGTAACAAGAGGTGGTTATTGTTATTTTCACATACGTTAATAATGATTCTTACAATTTTACCAAATTTCATGGGTGTTGTTTGCAATTTACCCTATAATATATATATATATATATATATAATATATGATAATAATGCATTTGTGTTTTATACATCTATGGTGGGGACAACTAAGCCAGCTCCCTTAGTTTCTTTGACCCAATTAATCAATCCAGTGATTAATTAGTTGCCAATCTCTCCATTCTTGTGGCAGACTGGTTTTTGAGTTGGAATGGTAAACTAGAGGGAGTTAGTTCATGGGCAGCTAAAGCTTCTTGTTAACATACGTTAATTCACCAATCACCAATTCTTTTCCAAGTAACCATCATGAATGTTGAATTGACGCCTCCGATATATGGCTTGTAATGCGAGACTGGCTATCCCATTGGAAGTTAGGCAAGAAATTAATTAAGGACATCAAATAAAATTTTATCATGATATTATTTTATTGGAATTTTTTTTATATAAAAAAGAATAATAATTTTTCTAGATTATATTATATATCCACCCGTACGTACCCCTCTACAATACGCATTACGGAAACTAGCAGAAAAATTCAGTAGCCGGCGGTGACATATTGATCCATCGCCCCTTCATTGACTAACCGCTTCCCATTGCGAAAGTTGAGTTGCGAAGCAGCCAAGAAGAACTAATAATCATATCCTAATTAAAATTAATAACTGTGATCGATCAAATTTAGGACCCCGCAACTCTGAAATAAGTAGTTTCAAGATAATATGTCAAATTTATTACATTATCATGACAAGAATATCCAGTGCCGGCCTAAGGCATAGGCCACTGAGGCCTATGCCTAGGGCCCCCAAAAATTTGGGGCCCCAAACAACCCCCCCCAACAGCCACCGCCCAGCAGCACAACCCCCTCCCCCAACACACAAAAAATTTGGGGCCCCAAAATAATCTCTCCTCCCCCCCTCCCCCTTCCCGGAATTTGGGGCCCCCCAAAAAAATCTCCCCCCCCCCACTCCCACACACAGAATTTGGGGCCCCCCAAAAAAATCTCCCCCCCCCCCCACTCCCACACACAGAATTTGGGGCCTCCAAACAAAATACTCCCCCACCCACACTATTTTCTCCTAGGGCCCCACTGGGCCTTGGGCCGGCCCTGAGAATATCGCAGAACAAGCTTCATTTATTAATACATATGTACGTTGCTAGCATAATATAAAATGTACCTATGTACGTATTTTATAGTAACATTCAAATATTATATATTATAGAGCATATAAGAATAATTAATAATTAAAAAATATATAATACTGGTGCAAATGTCAACTTATACTTTGAAAATAACCAAATAAATTACCACTGTATTTTAGATTCACGGCCAACTCAATTTGGCTATTGTATTTCAGAAAATGTGGTAACTTCAAATTTGGGCTCACAATAGTCATGGTGAATTTTTTATTTTTTAATATTATTTAACTATGTTTTAATTCTGTTAATAACACCAACTCCATTTTCAATTAAAATAACACTACACAATCATAAATTCAAATTTGAAACCCTCCAAATGAAGTTACATTTTATATATTTTTAAAATACAACAGCCAACTCTTAAAATTTAACTTTTTTAAAAAAATATAATAGCCAACTCTTAATTGGGGGTTCCCAAAAAATATCAAGATCAGATCAAGCAGTATTTTATTGTTCATAAAAATGTCAACTTGCGGGCTTCACTTTCGTGATGTTAGCATACAATAAGCCAATCGGATTCCTAAACTGCGTCTTCATCATGTAAATAAATTAAGCAAAACCAGCATCAGGCCGGCCTCCCTGCCTGCAACTGCCAGATAAAGAAAATCTCTATCTCAGTTAAGCAGCACTGAACAAACGAGCAATGGGAAAGAAGCTTGATGCGCTGCTTGGAAGAGGCTTCAAAGCCAACAAGTTCAAGTCCCTCGTCAACCTCGCCGTTTCCCGGCTCGCCATCCTCAAGAAAATACCCCAGGCCCGCTGCTCCATTTCCCGGTCGGACGTGCTTCAGCTTCTCAACCTTGGCCAGCACGACCACGCTCTTCACCGGGTTAATTAATTGAAATAATTCCATTTCCATTTTTGCTCTCTGCAGTGGAATAATTAAACTACACACACACACACATATACATAATGGCCTTATTGTTCATCAGCTTGGTGGGTTGTTGACAGGTTGAGCAAGTGATGAGGGAGCAGAATATGCTTGACGTTTTTGATATGGTTGAAGGCTATTGTCATTTGCTGCTGGAGAGGATCGGCCTTATTGAACAACAGTTAGTTTCAAACAAAATGTTCGATATATATATATATATATCTATATTAATTTGGTTAATAACTTCCATTTGGCTCTCTATTGTTTGAAAGATTGGATGTTGTTTACGTAGAGGTTGTCCGGAAGAGCTCAAGGATGCAGTGTCCAGCTTGCTCTATGCAGCCACGAGGTGCGGCAATTTCCCAGAGCTTCAGAAGATGCGTGTGATCTTCACATCTAGATTCGGGAAGGAGTTTGCAGCTCGCGCCATTGAATTGCGCGACAACTGTGGGGTGAATCCAAATGTATAGTTTATTAGTCAAATTAACCTCTTGCTATTTATAAAGACACGTGTATATATATATATGTGTCAATCTCTGGATAGGACTCATCATGTTTATGAAAGAAATGAATTGGATTTCACGAGTTTGATGGTTTGTGCGGGTGTGTAGATGGTTGAAAAGCTGTCGACCAGACAGCCAAGCTTAGAAAACAGAGTGAAGCTGCTCAAGGAAATTGCTTCCGCGAACAACATAGTTTTGCAGATTGAGGAAGAAGCTTCTTCAAGAGTACTTACAAAGGTATCCGTTAATATTGACAGAAAAATTGTCTATCCATTGGAAAGATTCACTAATAAAATATATAAATGTTGTCTTATGTGAAACTGCAGGAAGATTTGAACAGAGAACAGAAGCAGAAACACCCAGAGCTGGAGTACAATTCAGTTGAAAATGAAGCAAGAAGAAAAACAAGGATTTTGCTGAAGCAGCAGAAGCTTTCGGATCGGCCGCTTATGCTGCAGCGGCGGCAAGGGTAGCAGTGGAGCTCTCAAGATCTGAATCCCATCATCATTTTGATTGAGCTTAATTCATCACAACAACCGAGAGAGTTTCTTCCTTGCCATGTCAAAGCCCTGATTCTTGATCTGTCTATCCTCCTGCCACAATCCATATTCCTCGCAACAACAATGGAAGCAGAAAAAACTGTTGTTAAATGGAGATTATTATTTGGGGCTTAGATACAAGTCGATCCGCTGTCAACAATTAATGTTAGACTACTCGGCCGAAATTGAATGCAACACAGGGACTGGGCCACCTACATGTTAAGCAACCTGCCACAAATGGGTGCGACAATCATCATTTAGATCAACCTATGATCAAATTTAACGTCCAATCCAATTCGTAACGCATAATCAAGGATTTATAAACAATTGATTCCAAGATTTTAATTGACTAACTTCTCTAGACCTTGTAGTTGATCATTACATAAAAAACTAAACAACAAACATTTAAGAAGATATGTGTATAGAGAGAAGACGAAGAGGCGATTGCAATGGTAAACTACAACTGCTGTAGTCGACAACGGCAGCGTGGGGCTGACAGCAGTCGATGGCGGCGATAATGGCAACGGTGGTAGCAACAACAATGACGACGCGAATATATATATATATATATATATATGAGGGTGGGCAATTCTCCCTCCACCCCTTTAACTTCAAAAATTGCTCATCATTGCCCTTTATTTTGTGTATAAATTACTATATATTTTAATATTTGTCCCTCAAAATAAAAAAAAAAATGTGAGGGGTAATTAAGTAATGTCAATTAAGATCGGTGGGGGAACCAAAAAAATAAAAGAAAAAAATGGAGAGAGAAGATAAATACTGTTTAGATAAAAAAAGTAAAAAAAATAATTTTTTCAATAATAATTAAGGAATACAAAGAGACAAACGTACTTTATACACATATATACACGTGGATGAATTTGGGAATGTGTATTTGAATATGAGTTTATGAGTACTTTAGTATGTTGTAAAAAAAATTTAGTATACAAATTTAGATTTCTGCTTCTCGTCATTGTTTATGTGTACATTTGGATCTCGCGTATATTATTAATATATTATATCTGACATGTCACGTCACCTAAAACACACGTCACCTAAATCGATTTCACACGATGGATAAATTACACCAAATTGACTCAATTGAACTTAATTGTCAAAATTGAAAGAATTTGATTAGATTGCAAATTTACGAAAAGATTTAGATTTTTTTTTGGTTACAATTAGCCCTATTTTTTTGTTATTTATTTATTTTGCACAAATAAAAATTGGCTAGTTATATATCGAGAAAGCTATTATATACATTCTGCTCAATCACTTATATTTTAATTCTTGTAATTGGTCTTCCTAAGCTACATATATTTTTCAATTTCTATAATGGTTTGGCTATCTTGCCTATGTTTTTAGGAAAATGTTACTTGTACAAATAATTGAGTTATCGAGAAAATGACCGAAGGTGCCAAAATTCAAAAATGTCCTGACGTAATTTGTTGCTGCCGTCTATGCTGAATGAAGTCTAATTGGGCTTCATCCCATGATAAAGTCTGGTCAGGCCGGGCTTCATGATTGATGAAGTCCGATGATTGATGATGAAGTCCAATTTGATCATCAGGGTTGTACATCTCGTCAGTATATGTAGCACGGTCTATGTTTTTATACTCAATCAAACTAGCTAAATCTTCTACAAAAAGATAGAATTACTGCATCATATATTGTAAGATCGCCCAATCAGTGCCATGCCATCGTTCAATCAATCACATAATAGCCATCAATTTTGAGCATGCAAGGTTCATTTTTGAGCTTTGTTTTCTTATATTTTGCTTTCTTTGTGGTGTTTTAAGCTATTGTATATTTTATCACAATGATTCCAAGACACCAAAATGTTTGTTAAAGGAATCTTCCATAAATTGAGATGAAAGAATTGTGAAGACAAAACAAACAGTTGCAACAACTTGAAGTAGCATGTTCAATAAGGTTAGTTGCATAACATCTGTGTAGAGAATGAGTGTTGAAAATATATTTTTGTGTTTTCTAAGTTACTATACAAATTTTACAGAAATGGTATATATAGACATTTGAGCAGTATAAAGATGATTTTAATAATATAAGCACCTACAATTTGGCTATAGGTAATGGCTAAAATTTTGACTTTACTATGGCAAATCTTTGGGCGGAGAGATTTCCTTAACACGCCCTCGCAAAAGTGGTGTGCCATCGAGGATACCAATCTTGGTTTTGAGATAGTGATGACGCTGTCGGGATAAGGGCTTTGTGAGGTAGTCAACAAGTTAGTTTGTGGTAGAGACATGTTGCACTCAAAGATGACCTTGTTAGACAAGATCTCAAACAAAATGTACATCAATTGCTATGTGTTTCATCAGACTGTGCATTACCAGGTTAAGGGAAAGATAAGTGACACTGAGATTGTCACAGTAGATGATTGGGACACGAGGAACTTGGACGCAGAGTTCAGAGAGTAAAGAGCGAATCCATGTGAGTTCAGTTGAGGTTGTTTCTAAGGACCAATTTTCAGCCTCAGTAGATGAATGATCCACTACACGTTGTTTGGAAGATTTCCAAGAGATGAGATTTCCACCATAGAAAACAAGATAAACGGATGTTGAAGTGTAATCATCTTTGTTGTCGGCCCAATCTATGTCGCTAAAGGCCTAGAGAGAAGATGGACAACCTTTATGAAGATGAATGCCATGAAAGTCTGTAGCTTTGAGGTAGCGTAGTAGGCGTTTAAGGGTTTCCATGTGCATAGTAGTGGGTTTGTGCATAAACTGAGCTAGGCGATTTACTAAGAAAGTGATGTCTGGCCTTATCATGGATAAATACTGAAGAACACCAATAATACTTTTGTATTCCGAGTAGTCCACAGTTGTAGTACCATCATGCAATGTGAGAGAGGTGCTGGTTGAAAATGGAGTTTGAACCTCTTTTGTTTATGACATTTTTGTTCGTTCAAGAAGGTCATGAATGTATTTATGTTGGCTGAGAAAAAGACTAGTCTTCGAAGGAATAGCCTCGATACCCAAAAAATAATGAAAAGAACCCAAATCTTTGATGTGGTGTTGCGTGGCCAAAGAAGAGATGCAATGATTGATGGCAGAAATGGAGGAGCCGGTAATTAAAATGTCATCCACGTATACAAGAGCATAAAGTAGCATTGTACCTTAATTCAGAATGAAAAGATATGAGTCTGATTTTGAGGTATGAAAATGAGTGTAAAGTAGTGAACTAGGCCCGGGGGGCTTGCTTGAGCCCATAAATTGATTTCTTTAAATGAAAAACATGGGTGGTAAATTTAGGAGTAATGAAGCCAAGTGGTTGAGCCATGTACACTTCTTCATTCAAATGACTATGAAGAAACACATTGTTGACATCCAATTGTCTAATGACCCAATGATGTTGGAGAGCAATAAAGAGTACCAAGTGAACCATAGTAAGTTTAATAATCGAATTGAAGGTTTGTGTGTAGTCAAGGCCTAGCCATTGATGGAATCCCTTGGCCATTAATCTTGCTTTATACCTGAAAAGTGAGCCACATTTGGATTTGTTTTGATACTAAAAACCCATTTGCATCCAATAACATTTTGTGACTGATCTCGCAAAACTAGATCCCAAGTACCTTGTGCAAGTAGGGCATTAAATTTATTACTCATAGCCTCACGCCATTCAAGAGACTCCATTGCATTAGAAACATACGTTGGTTCAAAAAGGGGGGGTGGAAGAGGATATTTGGTAGTTAGAAGGAATCTTTTATTAGGCTTATGAATATTGTGCATGGATTGAGTAACTGGTCCTAAGGGAACTATCAGTGATGTAGGAGAAAGCAATGGCGAAACATAAGGTGATAATAAAGTGTTAGCAAATGAGAAGGAGTTATCAACGTGCATGGTGTTAGAGGTTGGCTGGCTTGTAATGGATGTTGTCTAAAGTTGATTGGTTGAATAAGGAAGGGATGGACGCAAGGGTGGAGAATTAAGGGATAAATGATGTTGAATCAGGGGATCAGATGCAAAAGTTTGAATGGGATTGGAATCTTGATGTGTCTTGGAGGATGAGGACATTGGCAAAGTAAAAGTTGGTGTGGGTTCATAGGGTAAGTGTAACACCCCAAATTTTCGAACGTGTTATAACTTAGGATTTCAAGAATTTTTCTTTTTCTTTTTTTTTTTTGCTTCACACCACAACGACTGATATACATACAATTCCTAACAATCCTAATTTCACCTTCTCAGCCTAGCAAACCCGATAATCATACAGTTAAAACAGGTGATATCATTACAAATATGGAAGCTAGATCGAACCTGATATGGTACATAACCATAATGCTTTATTTATCATAAATAAAATCGCTCAAGACGTCTACAAAATGCATTATATGAACATCATCTCTCGCAAGCGATAACTGAACATCTTAAACATATCCAAAACATACATAGGTTCACACATAAACAAAGATATGCTAAACAGGCTACAGGCAGCAAATTAAGTTTATTCTTCAGCTACCTCCTCTCCCTTAGAGCCACTTGTCGAACTTGGAACGCTTGAATATTTCAAGAACATAGTTCAATTAGAAGATGAATCTTTTAGTGAGAAACTCCAAAATAATTTATGTAAATGTATGAACAGGTATAAAATGTATGAGGAAACAACGATGACTACTCCGAAATGCCTCATGAACATGTCAGCATCCTCAAACGAGAGTCTTCTCAATGGTGCACGCATAACGCCTCTCGAGAGATCCCTAACTATGCCGCCCTGGCTCGACCTCATAGAACTCATGCAAGCACCACATCCGCTGTCCCTTAGGCTCACGGTTTTCCCTACAAGAGGTTTTTCGATGACGCATGCATAGCGCCTCTTGGGGGATCTCCAGAATTTTTCTTTCAGGCAACAAATATGTACAATAGTATGACCACACGAATTTTTATAAATGCAACAGTTGAAAACCAACAACATATATTTTCCAAGGAATTACATTTTAGATATGCAACATAATTTCATACAAAAGAACAACAAAAGTTTGTGTACAAGAGTCTCACAAAACACATTTCATGCAATAGGAGTCTCACATAAGAGAACAAAAAAATAAGATTTGGAGTATAGGAGTCTCACCTTGAAGGTCTATCTTTAGAAGTTACAATTTCACAACAAATGGCCTAGATTTCTGCAGAAAACACAAGTTTTTGTAAACTTAACATCCAATATTTTTACATAAGGTTGAAGGACATTAAATATGGGTCGTAACTAGAAAATTTCAAGGAAAGAGGGCCCCACACACGCCCTGGGAAGGTGGCCCATGCACAACCTCTTTCCGGCGTGTGTAATTCACACACCACTGTGACAACACTGTGTCATTTTCGTATTTCAGTCATATCTCCCTTATTTTAACTTCGATTCGACCTCCGTTTGAATCTACGAATTCTTCTCTTCCCCCTCTACAGGATTATTAAAAAAAAATCAAACTTATCTGCCTTTTTATGACTGTTTGGGACAAACTTTAGCAAAGACCCGAAACTCCAATGAGGCTCGTTCTTCCCTTCTTCTTGCAGAATTTCCTCCCCTCTCTCAAGAACAAGATCCTCACCTTAGAATGTCTCAATCCTCAAACTCATTTGGAATGATTTGAGAACAATCCATGTCTTTTATTTATAGATTTCTTGGACCAATCACATGATGCTGTTTGTCTCAAGATAAGTTTTGGACTCCAAAAACTCAAAATTATAATTGAATGTTGCTTGAAATCCAAAGCCATATTGGATTGAATTTTGAAATCCAAAGCTACAATGTAATGAATTTTGAAATCCAAATCTAATATCCCAAACTTCTTTCAAATACCATTTTGACCCTTATTTCAAGTTCTCAAGTTTTGATATTTTACCATATGAACTTCTAATTTCATCCTTATTTCATTTGAGTAATTCTCTAATTACAATTACCCAAATGAAATAAGATTTTTTTTTCTTTTTAAACAATTTTCTATCTGTAATTTGAAGTATTATTTCATTATTTTATATTTCAAAATTCTATATGCCTTATAAATTTTCTTGTGAATTGGTATGAAAAATAATGCACATATAAAAAGGAATAAGTTTATTTATAATTTAAATATATAAAAAATTTAGCTTAAAAATTTTAAATATATTGATGGTTATTATTTATATATATTGCAAAATGTAAATTTTTTAGTGTCGACGTTCAAAATTGGTCGACTATGATTCTTTGGCCCGCCTGATGCAGTGGATCTGAAAAATGTATATGAGATGTCTAATTTTGATCTCTCGAGCCTCGGGTCCGTCCCTGCAAGGTACTCCGAAGCTTAAGTCAATAAGTGAGTATGTAAAGAGAGAAGAGAGAAAATGTCTTAATTGGAAAAAAGTGACTTACCCCCTCTTCAAAGAGCTGGCCCATATATATCGAGGGATGTTCTTCCTTATGTGTGGCATGTCTACCTTAGGAGATGGGACAGAATACCAAGTGCCGGCGAAGGATGTCCATGCAGCAAGAAGGTACCGATGGAACCTTCATTAATGTGGACGAGACTCGTCATTAACGGCGAGAGGACCCGTCATTAATGAAGATGGGATTTGGGGCTGACACGTGGAAATCTAGTCACAACGGTAATGATGTTGTTATGAAAAGACCAAGATGGGACTAGTATGGACTGGCCAGATAGGCTGAGGAAATGGGCCTGGACCACATGGTTGGGGGTGGCCCCTGGCCTGTTAACGCATCAGGACTTTAGCCTTTTCATTACACGAGCTGGTTGGCTGAGCCAGTAACCAGCGAGGTCGCTGGGAGCTCGTCCAGATGATATTATACCAGCTCGAGTTTCGGCCATGTGCGAGCTCGCTTTGAGGGGCTCAGCTTGAAGCCTATTAGCTCCTTTGACAGTTGGACCGGCCCAATGAGTTGGGCCCAGCCTTTATAGAGTAGGACAGGAGATACCCGTAACATCAAGCCCCCTAGCTCGCAGTGCGATATTCGGTTTGAGAGCTGATACGTACCGACTATCCCTGCAACCAAGACACCTTTTCAACTTCCTACCCAATCGTGTCATATCACGCTATTTCATGTAGCACGTCTTGTCTGCGGCGCATTTAATGTGCACATTTCCCATAACCGCTCAATCATCATGTCCGTAGGTCCCACACTTTTGTGCACTGCCGTTGGATCTGGGGAAGCTCGTCGGTCTTTCCATTTGACGGTGGCGTATCCCGAACTATAAAATGAGGGATAGAAACTTGCCCTCTTCTCTTTCTATTGCATCATTTCGAAAATATCCCTGGCTACGGAAACCACTTCCTTCCCGACTCCAAGGTTCCATCGCCGCTGATTCTGCAATTCCCTTGTCCTCATCCTTCGATGGGTTTTTCTTGTTACATTCAAACTCAGCAGCCATCCATCGAAAAACTGTAACTTCCTTGTATCCCTTTGGTATATTTTGTCTTCGACCTCGTTCTTTCCGCTGATTCGACCTTCATATCACGCCATTCGGCGATGGTGGTGCGTCTCATAGGAATGGTTCCTGCCAATCTCAAGGGGTTTCACTAAACTCAGAAGCCTCGGCTCTTGTCTTCTTCTTTCCCTTCCTATCTCTTTTTGTTTCATTTTGGGTCATACCCTGTTGCGAAGCGCGCAGCCTGATACGTAGGAAGTCTCTTAGGTGCTCCTGATTCGCAACTCTGATTTGACCTTCTTATTTTCTTTTCTTTTTCTTTTTTAGATGTCTACATCAGGTTGGAAGCGCCGCAACATTGGGGTAGAAGACGACGACACTTCCAGCTCGTCGAGCGCCGGAGGGAGGGTGCTGCCGCGAGCTTCACGAAGCGTGGCTTCGTCTGACTCCGAGGTCGTTAAGAGAATTCCTCAATGCACCGCCCCTGTAGTGGCTAGGCGAGCTTCCGAGGAGCGTGCGACTCGCGAGGTCTTCAAACGCTATCCTTCGAAGATGACGTTTGGCGAGCTGAAGTCGTGCGCTTCAGAATACAGATTCCCTTGCGGCACTCGCTTGATGGTGCCTTCGCCTGATTACCACGCAGCCTTCCTTCTTGCAGGATACATGGTCGTTAGCCCTCAACACTTAGAATTTGGCCTTAGGTTTCCACTCCATTCTTACCTCATCGGCATCCTAAACGATTTAAAGCTTGCCCCTTTTCAGCTGACCCCTAACTCCTACGCCCAAATAACTTCCTTAGCCTTACTTTTTAGAAAAAACGAGCTCCCCTTCCCTACTCCCAAAATCCTTAGGTACCTTTACTCTTTCAAGGGTACCAAGGACGGGTTGTACTACATGGCAGCTCGTTCGTCTGGCTGTAAGAAACTCTTGCCTCAGGGGAAGGCAAAGGGTAGGTCTAACGTAGGGGATTATAAGTCCCATTGGTTCTATATTTCTTGTTGTTCCCTTCACGACCTTAACAACCTCAGCTTTGTCCTTATGCCGAGTGAGTGGTCTTTCAACCTGTCCCTATGACCGTGATCCATTTGTATACTCTGTGCTTACAAATCTCCTTGTCTTGATTTTGAAGATGTTGCTAGTGGGAAACCTAAACTGACCACCTTTGAGGCAGTCGGACTAAAAAGGGCTTCCGAGGCGAAGACTGACGAGGACGACAGTGAGTTTACCGATTGCCTACTCAGAGATTATCAGCTCGCTCCTCCTCTAGAGCTTAAAGAAATCAGGAAGGAAGACATAGGGATCCGGGGCCAAAGGGAGATAGGGTCGGTTTTGGACATTGCCGATCTCGGAGTGGATCTGGTTGGAGAAAACCGAATTCGGGGAGAAGTCACTGTCGCAGCCCCGCCACCATTGCCGGGAGTGATGAAGCTTCAACTCAAGTGACCCGGAGCTTCTGCGATCTCGAGCATACCTCAGGCTGTTCACGCGGTCTCTTCTCCAACAAAATCTCAAGCAACAGGTACTCTTAATAATGCGGAAGGTGCGAGCCGCGACCTCGCGAAGTTGCCCGGCCCCAATCCTGCATCAAGGGCGGCGGGCTCCTCAGAACCGGCTCCCGCTGGCACCTCCTCGCGGTCTGGGGCTGATGTGGTGGCGGTGAACCGCGGGAAACAAGTGGTCCATGAGGAGGTTTCGGGTGGAAAGAGGAAAACCCCGCCGATCCCGCAGGTCGTTCAGCAGTCCCGGGCTGAGAAGAGAAAAAAAACAGACACTACTGCAGTGCTGAGTGCCTCTATGGTTACGGTTGGCGGGACATACTTCGCCCCCTCCTGGACAACTTGAACAATGTCCTTGGCAATTACACCAGGAAGTTGGATAGGAGGGAGGTGTCCAGCGACGCACTTGACGACTGTGTGGCGCGCCACTGCCTTTTGGTAAGGGACTTGCTCTTTCTTTGACTCTGAGTACAAAGAATTTTTTTTTTTTTTAAACGTGCTGACCTCTGAAGTTTGTAGGCTTCCCTGGGCGTCTTCAAGCAAAAACAGGAGAGAGCTCGCCTCTCGAGGGAAAGAAAGAAGCTTGAGATCGCCGTGGATGCGCTGAAGAAAGAGAAAAAGAGACTGGAAGAAAGTCTGACCTTTGTGACCGATGAGTCCAAGAAGTATCGGAACAAGGTTGAGGGCCTGGAGGATCGGGTGCGGGACACCGAGAGGGCCAAGAGGGAGGCCAAAGACGAGCTGGACCGCGAGAAAAGGATGTATGAATCGACCTTCTCTCAGGCGACCTCGAAGTTGAATAGGGCCGAAGCGGAGCTAGTCGCGACGCGTGGTGACTTAGACAGGGCCATTCGACGGGCCGAGGCGGCGGAGGCAGAGATCAAGTAGCTGAAGATCGACGTCGAGGTTCGGGTCTCCAAGGAGCGCGAGGAGGTCGAGTCCGATATCTACAGTGCGTTTCTTTTCACTTTGTGATAAGCGCACTCGGATCTCGACATCTCTTGCTTTGGCGAGGAAGCGATAGAGGCGGTGAAGAAATATGCCACCGAAGCCGCGACCTCCCAAATTGCTGTCCCTGAGCCCGAACCTTCCCAGGTCGTGGTCGACTTATCTGCTGAAGATGCCACTGATCCAGGTCCTCAAGATGCGGCAGCCCCGACCTCGAACCCTCTAGGCCCTTAGATTTCCGTTTCTCTTTTTCTTCAATCTTGTACTTGGGCTCCTAAAATAATAAAGTTTCCTCATTACTTGAGTTTCTCGTTTCTTTATTCTTTACTGCAAACTAAAAGTCGAACATACGGATGTGCTTGAACCCAAGTAACGTGATAACCCTCTTAGCTCGATAATGACAGACGCTAAAGTCAAACAACTTTAGGCAATATGTTAGGTAAGGCATCGTTAGTTCGAGCAGTATACCCAATGGGTCTAGGGGAAAGGCTAAGATGGATGATCAAATAAAACGCAGACCATGGCATGAAAGCTAAATTGAATGGGCCCCAGCTCGTAGGCCATAGCCTTCTTGCGCGGTGACATATTATCAAACCATGCCACCAGGGTCAAGATGAATGATTTTAAATTTGTCAACCACGATCTAGGGGAAGGGCTAAGATGACTGCTTAGGTAAGCCGCAAACCATAGCATCGAAGCTAAGTTGAATGGGCCCCAGCTCGCAGGCCATAGCCTTGTTGCGCGGTGACATATTATCAAACCATGCCACTAAGGTCAAGATGAATGATTTTAAATTTTTCAACCACGATCTAGGGGAAGGGCTAAGATGACTGCTCAGGTAAGCCGCAAACCATAGCATCGAAGCTAAGTTGAATAGGCCCCAGCTCGCAGGCCATAGCCTTCTTGCGCGGTGACATATTATCAAACCATGCCACTAAGGTCAAGATGAATGATTTTAAATTTGTCAACCACGATCTAGGGGAAGGGCTAAGATGACTGCTCAGGTAAGCCGCAAACCATAGCATCGAAGCTAAGTTGAATGGGCCCCAGCTCGCAGGCCATAGCCTTCTTACCCTGAAAGTCTTTTGTTTCTTATTCCTTACTACCGAAACACAGTCGTGAAACAGGATTCAAGTATGAAAGGTTCATCACCCTTACACGAAACAAAATATTCATATAAAGTGGCACTTAATAAAAGTGAAGCATTTGTCCAGAAAGTAAAGATACACGGGAGAGGGAGAAGTGTTTTCTTATCGAAAATATTGTCTCAGATGCTCTGCGTTCCATGCCCGCGGAAGAATTGTCCCATCCTGATCTGCCAGATGATATGCCCCGTTGCCAAGGTTTTCCTTTATCGTGTATCAACTCTCCCAATTTGGGCCTAAAGTCCCTTCACTGCTTTTGCGGGCTCCGGGGAGGACAAGGCGTAGCACGAGGTCTCCTATAATAAATCGTCGGACTTGGACTCGCCGATTGTAGTATCTCGCCACTCGTTGTTGGTAAGTCGCGATTCTCAATTGAGTTGTCTCTCTCGCTTCTTCAAGCAGGTCGAGATTTGCGGCAAGTAACTGGTCGTTGTTCTCTAGGTCAAAAGTGGCTCTCCGCTGACTTATTACTTCATTTTCCACGGGGATCATTGCTTCATATCCATAAATCATGGAAAAAGGGGACTCTCCCGTGGTCGAACGAGCAGTAGTTCGGTAGGCCCAGAGCACAGTTTGTAGTTCGTCTGCCCAGGCTCCTTTGCTGGCCTCTAACCTCGTTTTCAATATTTGCTTGATTATCTTGTTGACGACTTCAACCTGGCCGTTGGCTTGTGGATGGTCTACGACTGTGAAGCTTTTCTTGATCCCTAGTGACTCACAAAATTGGACAAACTGCTCGCTAGTAAATTGCGTTCCGTTGTCGGTGATGATTTGCTGAGGGACTCCAAACCTACAGATGATGTGGTTCCATACGAAACTTTCTGCCTTTACAGCGGATATTTGTGCAAGCTCTTTTGCTTCTACCCATTTGGTGAAGTAGTTCACGGCTACAATAGCATACTTACAGACACCGCGAGCTGTTGGGAGTGGTCCAATCAGGTCGATCCCCCACATGGCAAATGGCCAAGGGTTACACATTTATTGTAGGTAGGCGGGGGGAACTCGTGGTACTTTGGCAAACCTTTGGCACACGTCACATCTTTTCACCAAGTCCGTGGCGTCTTGCTTCATAGTGGGCCAGTAGAAACACTGGCGAAATGCCTTCTAAGCTAGGGATACTCCCCCAGCATGATTGTCACAGTGGCCAGCATGAATTTCAGTGAGGACCACTTGGCAGTAAGGCTCGTCAATGCACCTGAGTAATGGGGCTGAGAATCCTCGCTTGTACAGCACATCATCAAATATACAGTATCGGGTCGCGCGAGCTCGAGTGCGTCTTGCCTCCAACTTATCAGTCGGGAGCCTTTCATCTTGTAAGTAGTCCACGATCGGCTGCATCCACGAACCTGGCCTTAACTCTATTCGCAAAATCTCATTTTTATCCTCCGTGCTTGGCGCTGCTAGGAATTCTATGGGGATAGCCTCCAATGAGTTTGCATCACCGACTGTTGCTAGACGAGCTAGCGCATCAGCGTGAGAGTTCTTGTCTCGCGGGACTTGATTCATGTCGTACTCTTCGAAAGAGTGAAGAAGCCCCCGAACTTTCAGGAGGTATGCTGACATCTTCGGTCCCTTTGCCTGATATTCCCCTCGTACCTGGCAAACCACGAGCTGAGAATCACTAAAGATTTTCAGTCGATCTGCCTTGACTTCTTTTGCTAAGCGTAAACCGGCCAGAAGTGCCTCATATTCTGCTTCATTGTTGGTGGCCTTGAAGCCGAACCTTAGTGCATAAGGTATCTTGTGTCCTTCCGGGCTTATCAAGAGGACGCCAGCCCCGGACCCGTGCTCGTTGGAAGAGCCATCTACGAATAGTTCCCAGATGGGAGAGAATGAGGGAGAGGGCTCTTCCATTGGTCTCGTGAATTCCGCGACGAAGTCAGGCAGCGCTTGCCCTTTTATGGTCGTTCTGGGCTTGTATTCAATGCTGAATTGGGCGAGCTCATGGCCCATTTGAGCAGGCGGCCAGATGAGTCGGGTTTCTGCAGGATTTGCTTTAATGGATGTTTAGTCAACACGCCGATTGGATGAGATTGGAAATAAGGGCGTAGTTTTCTGAACGCGACAACCAGAGAGAAAGCGAGTTTCTCCGTAGGGGAGTACCTTATTTCAGCATCGAGGAGCCTGTGGCTGACGTAATAGACTGGGTATTGCACCCGGTCTTCTTCTCGTATAAGCGCAGTGCTGACTGCGTATTCAGATACTCCCAGATAGACAATTAGTTCCTCCCCTTCTTTTGGTCTTGACATAAGGGGAGTCCGTCCCAAGTATTCCTTTAGTTGCTGGAAAGCACTCTCACACTTCTCTGTCCATTCGAAACTTCTCGCCTGCTTCAAGATATTGAAGAATGGGATGGACTTGTCGGATGACTTGGAGACGAAATGGCTAAGGGCGGCGATCTGTCCATTGAGACTTTGGACTTCCTTAGTCTTAGTGGGTGACTGCATGTTCAGTAAAGCTCAGATTTTCTCGGGGTTAGCCTCGATTCCTCTCTCATTGACTATGAATCCCAGGAACTTCCCGGAAGCCACGCCAAATGAGCATTTGAGTGGATTTAACTTCATCCGGTATTTCCTTAGAATTCGGAATGCTTCCGCGAGGTTGCTAATATGGTTATTGGCATGTCTGGACTTTACCAGCATGTCATCAACATATACCTCCATGATTTTTCCAATCAGATCTCCGAACATCATATTGACTAGCCGTTGATATGTAGCTCCCGCGTTTTTTAGCCCGAAGGGCATCATTTTGTAACAGTACAGCCCCCGATCTGTCATAAAAGAGTTATGCTCTTCTTCGTCAGGGTTCATAGGGATCTGGTTGTATCCCGAATAGGCGTCCATGAAGCTCAGGAGCTGGTGGCCAGCAGTCGCGTCAACGAGTTGATCAATTCTTGGCAGAGAGAAGCTGTCTTTTGGATAAGCTTTGTTCAAGTCTGTAAAGTCGATGCAAGTCCTCCACTTCCCATTCTTTTTCTTTACCAGGACCGGGTTTGACACCCAGGTTGAGTATTGGGCTTCCCTGATAAACCCGCTGGTCAGGAGCTTATCCACCTCTTCCTTTAATGCCGCATACCGCTCAGTCGTCATCTACCTCATCTTCAGACGCACCGATTTGTAATTGGGGCAGACATTAAGTCGATGCTGCATTATCCTCGGGTCTATTCCCACCATGTTCTCGTGATTCCATGCAAACACATCCAGGTTTGCCTTAAGGAATTCGGTCAGCTGTGCCCTTATACCAATGGAAAGGCCTTTGCCGATCTGGAGCTGTCTTTTGGTGCCATGATAGCTGATTTCTACATCTTCCACTTCATCGGCCAGGCTAGCGGTGCGGTCGCAGTCCACATCGCGTGGATCTAAATCGTGGCTGACTTCCCGGCCACTGGGGGTTGAAACTTCCCCTCCGATGATTATATTTACACCTTTCGCTTTGAACCCTATTTTTAGTGCTTCTTCGTAGCAACGTCTTGCTGATTGCTGCTCACCCTTTATGCATCTGGTCCCCTTCGGAGTTGAGAACTTAACCGTCAAGCTCTTGGTCGAGATAATGAGGTTGAGGTCGTTCATGGCAAGCCTCCCCATGACGCGTTGTAGGCGGACGGGCCATCGATGATGAGGAAGTCTGCTATCACGGTGGCCTGGAGGTCTGATTCTCCGACTGTTAATGGGAGCCTTATACGCCCTTTTGGTATTACAGCGTCGCCAGTGAACCCGTACAGCAGTTCTGGAGAAGATACCAGCTGATCGATCTTTAGCCCCATCTAGTCAAAACATGCCATGTACATGACGTTCACCAAGCTACCAGTATCTAGCATGATTCTCCATACCTCCATGTTACCGATGCGAGCTCGGACCACGAGGGCGTCGTTGGGTGGCCAGTGCACGTCTCTGGAATCGTCCTCGGTGAAGGAAACGTCAGTCAAGGCGACTCTAGCCTTTTTGGAAGGTTCTCCTTGACCGCCATCCCTGACGAGCAAAAGGTGGCCAGTTTCTCGTACGTACCGTTCGTGCGACCTGTTGGAGGTCCCTGCGATGTGAGGTCCTCCATGAATGGTGAAGATAGTTCTCACCGTGGGCGCCTAGTCAGGCTCTGGGGCTCGGTAGGGACTCTGTTGGGCTGGTTGTTTGGACTGCTGCTCCCTGGGACGCACCACATAATCACGTAGCCGACCTCTCCTGATCAATTCTTCAATTGCGTCTTTCAGCGCCCAGCATTCAGATGTTGTGTGTCCCACCTCGTTGTGATAGGTGCAGAACTTGCTCTTTGTTCTGTATTTATCAGGAGTCTTCAGAGGGTTAGGCTTCTCGAAATCTTCTCTGTTACGTTCTGTGGCGAAGATCCTATCCTGGGAGTCAGATAAGACACTGTAATTTTCGTAGCGACCTTGACGAGCTGGTCGTTCGATCCCCTGGGCAAATTTCGCCTTCTTAGCAACTTGATCATCGGGAGCTCGCTCTTGCCTCTCCTTGCGAGGTTCTTCGTCACCCCTCTTCTTATTCTGGCTGTCATGGCCCTCACCTTTCCTCTGGTCGCTGGGCTTTTTTAGACCGAATGCTTCCTCCCACCGACCCTCCTTCGCAGCTCGCTCAAAGAATTCTCCAAGGTCTCTTATTGGGGACTTGTAAATGTTTTCGTAGAGCTTCCCATTTTTGCGGAGTCCAGCGGAGATCGCGGTTAGTATTCCTTCGTCGGAAGGATTCTCCACATTGTTTACTTCTCGTCTGAACCTCTCAATGTAATCCTTCAAGGACTTGTTAGATCATTGGAAAACAGTTGCGATGTGGCATGTCGGGGCGAGCTGCCTTCGAAGTGACCTATATTGATCCAGGAATTTGTTCTGGCATTCTTCCCAGCTGCCAATGCTGCGGGGGTGGAGCCTTCGTAGCCATGCTCTGGGTATGTCCCCTAGTGTCGTGGGAAAAACTCAGCACTTGACCAATGAACTAGACGTTTGTAGGTCTATCTGGACGTTGAAAGCGTCTAGGTGGTCATAAGGGTCACTATGCCCATTGTACTGAGGAATGCTGGGGACCTTAAATCTGCGTGGTAGGGGCTCCTTCTCGATTTCCCTGGAAAATGGGGTTCTTTCCTCGCAGCTTCCCCTCAGGTTGTACGCCCCATGCCTGGCCTCCAATTACTGAATTCTTAGCAGCAATTCCCCCACCATGGGATCTTGATTTGCTGATTGCCAGGTAGTGAGTTGATCTTCTGGTACGGTGGCCTATTCTAAGTGGCAGCGATCTCGCGAGATGGGTCGCGCCATGTATTCACGATCAGGAGAATGCCGGTGGTTGGCATAGCTGCTATTGATCTTTACCAAGGGGTCCTCATGTCGTCAGTTTCCAGGCTGGTGGCTCCCTCCACGGAGGTCCTCGTGGCCATTCCATCCTAGGCTTACTCCGGTCTTCAGCTCGGCGCGGCGTGTTGTTGGCCTTTTATCGTGGTGGCGTCGCTCTTCCACCTCCTGAGAGCGCTGGTTGGAGGAGCGGACCGAACCAGCTCGTCGGGGGTGCCTTCTGCCCTCGTCTTTCTCTTTTATAGGAGGCCTTTCACTCAGGGGTCGAGAAACAACTGCCTGCACCTGCGCTGTTTGAGCTTGTGCTTGTGCTAGTGTCTTGACTGCATCAGCGAGCTGTATGACAGTGTTTTCTAAAGTTTCCTGACGTTGCTGCTATATTTGCGTCATTTTCGCATCGGTGATAGGAGCCACGGGCGGGTAGGAGCACCGCCCGAGGGCGCGACAAGCAGGTTCGGTCGAAGGGGCCCCGGAGGAGGAAGCCGTGACGTCCCCAACTTGCAGGATTCCCGGCAAGCGATCATGATGATTTATTGATCGGTTGGTGGTTGCTCCGGAACCTCTTGCGTTTCTGGTTTTTCGCATTGATGTATTGACCAAAGCGGGCCCTCATTCTAGCGCCAAAATGTCGACGTTCGGAATTGGTCGACTATGATTCTTTGGCCCGCCTGATGCAATGGATCCGAAAAATGTATATGAGATGTCTAATTTTGATCTCTCGAGCCTCGGGTCTATCCCTGCAAGGTACTCCGAAGCTTAAGTCAATAAGTGAGTATGTAAAGAGAGAAGAGAGAAAATGTCTTAATTGGAAAAAAATGTCTTACCCCCTTTTCAAAGAGCTGACCCATATATATCGAGGGATGTTCTTCCTTATGTGTAGCATGTCTGCCCTAGGAGATGGGACAGAATACCTAGTGCCAGCGAAGGATGTCCATGCAGCAGGAAGGTACCGATGGAACCTTCATTAATGTGAACGAGACTCGTCATTAACGGCGAGAGGACCCGTCATTAATGAAGATGGGATTTGGGGCGGACGCGTGGAAATCCAGGCACAACGGTAATGATGTTGTTATGAAAAGACCAAGATGGGACTAGTATGGACTGGCTAGATAGGCTGAGGAAATGGGCCTGGACCACATGGCTAGGAGCGGCCCCTGGCCTGTTAACGCATCAGGACTTTAGCCTTTTCATTATGCGAGCTGGTTGGCTGAGCCAGTAACCAGTGAGGTCGCTGGGAGCTCGTCCAGATGATATTATACCAGCCCGAGTTTCGGCCATGTGCGAGCTCGCTTTGAGGGGCTCAGCTTGAAGCCTATTAGCTCTTTTGATAGTTGAACCGGCCCAATGAGTTGGGCCCAGCCCTTATAGAGTAGGACGGGAGATACCCGTAACATTTAGTATTCAATATTAATAATTAATAAAAAATAACATAGTTAAAAAAATAAATGAACAAGAAAAATGCAAATAACATAAGGTCCCAACGGGTCGGGCCCAGTGGACCTAATGGGCTAGGCCTATAAGGTCCCAACGGGCCGGCCCAGTCGTCCACAGGCCAAGCCGGGCTGGGGCCTTTGACAGGCTAGGCCGTGGGCCCAAATTCTTTAGCCCGACCTGTTTGAACAGTATAACCCGACCCTTTTAACATCTCTACATTTGCCCCAAGTTCCTCATACTCATGCCCCCGTAAAACCAATACAAAGGCATGAGGATGAGGAACTGGGACAAGTGTATGAACAAAGTCTGGTAAACAAGACGTTTGCAACAAGATTTGGTTGAGATCTAACGAAGGAGGTCGCTGGGAGTGTGATTTTGTTCACCCCCATTTAACAGGGGTTAAAATAACCCCCGTGAAAACCAACCCCATTTTTCCTCTCCTCTCCTCTCTGCTTTCCTCTTCTCCTCTTTTCTTCTCTCTGTTCTCTGCTTCCCTCTTCTTCTCTCTACTTCTCCCCCTCTCCTCTCCTTTCTCCCTCATTTCCGCTTCTTCTCTAGTCGCTGCCGCTGTCGCCTCTTCTCGCGCTTCGACTACCTCGTCTCACCGACCGCGAGGCGGTGGCACGATGTAGCAGTGAAGCGGTGTAGAGGCGCGGCGAGATGTTGCAGAGACGCGACGAGAAGGTCGACGACGGCGAGAACAAGGGAAAGAGAGACGTGGAGAGAGGAGAGAGGGAAACGAGTGGGTGAAGACCCCCCCCCCGAAATGACCTTTTTACCCCCCAAACTAACAGAGGTAAAGTTACCCCCGTCAAAGGGGGGTGAACAAAATCGCACTCGGCCCCTGGGGCTTACGACCGATTGTAACGCCCCGTATTTTTAGTAAGGTTGTCACATATTTTAAGTAAGTTTAAAATAACGAAAAATGGCTCGATAGCAAAATAAATTGTCGAATCGACTGCCAAGAGTGCCCTGGAGAGGGAATGTCTGTAGAAAATGATATGGTCTCGATGAGCGTTTCGAGAAAGGATTTATGAAATTAAAATAAATTAGAATCGAGACGGTTTTCGGTACAGCTAAAATACAGCTGTGATTTGAGGCTGAAATACCGAATTGTCATATGGGACTTCCGGGAAGTTAACGGAAAGCTGAAGGGGTTTCGATTTTTCATAACGATCAACCCTTCAGTTGTTTCAGAATGAATTAAGGGCCCGGTGAGGACCCAGTGGTAAAATTAATTTTATCAAGTAAACCTGAAGTTATTTATTTTGGTTTTAAAGCATTGTAGTGCGAATTAATTGAACGTTAAAGGGTGTAATTGCAATTTAAGAATTTTCTAAGTGCTATTACTTAGAATCCTCAAGTGTAATTAATGAGATGCGGGGATTAAATTTGTAATATGTAAAATGTATATTATATATATACCCGTATATGTGCATGCGCTAGGCATGGGAGGCAGGCTGCAGCATTGTGAAAATGAGTTCTTCATTAGAGGGCTTCGGGCAGAGAGATTGAGGAGAATGTTGTGAGAGTTGGCCAAGGCTGTCGGGTGCTCGCCTGTTCATATCAGAGAGAGAAAGAGAGATGGAATGAGGGAAGGAGAGAGGAGCCAATTTTCGGCCATGGCAGTGGCTGGCCAAGTGAAGGAAGAAGCTGAAAACAGAGAGATGCCGAGAGAGCGAGAGCAAAGAGAGAAATGGCGAGAGAGGCCGGAGCTGGGGGAAGGCCAATGGCCAGTCGTTGCTGGCCGGATTGGCAGCGGCTGGAAGCCGCGAGAAAGCCGCCACGATGAGCTGCGGCCATGGAAGGAAGAACAAGCAGCTTTGCTGCTGTGTGCGAGTCGGGCAGCCGAACTGCTGTGCGTTCTCGCGGGAAGGCCGGTTGCGGGCTGGACGGGGTCGCGCGAGGAAGCTGGTAGCTGGTGCGCGGGCTGCTCGAAGAGTTGCAGAGGCAGCGAGCAGCAAGCTCGCGGAGCTGGGCGCGATGGAAGCTCGTGCAAGGCTGGTTCGATGGAGGCCACGCTGGAGGCTGATGCGGCGGAGGCTGCGGCGATGCAGCTCGTGGCGGCGGTTCGGGGCAACCAGCTGGTTCGCGCGGCCATGGGGGCTGCTGTGCGTTGCAGCCGCGGAGAAGAAACAGTTGAAGAAGAAGAAGAAGAAAGAAAAGAAGAAGAAAACAAAAAGGAAAGAAAAAGAATGAAGGAGGAGTTGTTGTGCGCAGGGCTGCCAATGAGGAAGAAGGTGAACAGTGGGAGGAAGAAAGAAAAATAGAAAAGAAAAGAAAAAGAAAAAGAAAAAGAAAAAAGAAAAAAAAGAAAAGAAAAGAAAAGAAAGGAAAGAAAATAAAGGAAAAATATGAAGAAACTCTCGAAAAATTCTGAAAAATAGGAAATGGGGTTGTATAAATATTTCGGAGTCTTTGGCGAGAAAAATAGTTCGAGCACGATTTTCAAGATCAATGCACGCACATCAAGGAGGCTTTAAAAGTTAAGCTTAGGTAAGTTTTAGAATTTTTAATATTCTTAGAATTATATTTGATGAATTTTTATGGATAAATATTTGGTGGAATATTTAAATAGATATTTATTTTAGAATATTAATGAAAAAAATGAGAGAAAAAATAAAGAACAATACAAGAAAATTACGAAATAATAGGTTTTGAAGTTTATTAGAATAAAATGATAAATAAAGTGCTTTGATGATTTTGATGAAGTGATTTGCATGCAAATCGAGGCCTAATACGCTAAACGAGCATCTTAAAAATTGTCAAAGGCAAGCATTCCATTCCCTCTTATCTTTATTTCCACGAGCTACCTTTATTACTTTTCTAATATCAGATGATAGCATGTGATAGATACTTCCCTTCTCAGATTTAGTTTATCTCCTTTACTGTCATCCAGCTATTTGCTTATTATTATCTCCTTATTTCGATGTTGACCGGCTTGGTGTTGAATTGGAGGTTTCTTTAGAGATTGCAACTTGCGTCGTCTGCCTCTGGGGCTCGAACCCTATCTGAACTCGTACCAGATTCAGGTCACAGTTTCTTGGGATGCTCACTGGGCCCCTGCCAACCACAGCGAAAACAACGGAGCCCAACTTACCTACCCCAACCGGCGACGGTGCCTACCCAACACTTTCTGGAAGGAAATATACGTAGTTTGCAATTTATGCATATTTCATTCATAGTGGTTGATTCATTCGCCTTTCTTATGTTCGAGTGGCCACTACATTCTGCTGCTGCAAATTGCGGCCATGATTTGTGCACTCCGCCATGGCTTGGAAAGCCTGTAATGATAGTAATAATAATATTATTATATATATTTCATTCATAGTGGTTGTTTCATTCACCTTTCTTATGTTCGAGTGGCTACTACAGTCTGCTGCTGCAAATTGCGGCCATGATTTGTGCACTCCGCCATGGCTTGGAGAGCCTGTAATAATAATATTGCATTTGTGTTTTATCCATGCATATGGTTGTTTTGGGACCGTACGGAATGCCATCATAATTCATATCTATAGATTTTTTAAATTTTTTATATAAATATATAAATTTGAAAGATTAATACTCTCTAAATTTATTTTTAAATACGTTTAATCATTTTATATGAGTATATATCTATACATTTAAAAAAAATTTAAATAAAAATTATTTTCTTTATTTTTAAAAGATAAATTTAATTATTATGTACACACTACATTCATATATTAGTTTTTAGTATTGATTTTAAATAAATTGATAATTTATGCTCATCCGCCGTATTGTTTAAATATATCAATATATTTATAAACAAGATTGTTCACAAATTATTTGTAACCTTTTAATCAAGCGTGTTTATGAGAATAAGAGTAATCGAAGAATAGACGGTTGTGTCACTCTACTGTTTTTCTGTGTAAAAATTTCTATTCGAAAAAGTTAAATACAATTTAACACGATCAAAAGTGGATAGACGTTCTCTAATATAATTTAGCTTTCTTTTGTTTCTACAATGAATCTAGGTTCATTGTGGATGGACTAAGAGATGGGTTCATTTATGATAAAAGTAGATTTAGTTTGGGTTTATCATTTCTCTCAATGATGAATTAAGGTTGAAATAATTATAATGAATAAGGTGGTTGGAACATTTATAATGAATCCTGATGGTACAGATTTGTTCTCTTTCTCTTTATAAGTCAGTGGTCGTCAGTCGACTACCACTAGTTGTGTGTTCTTTCTTTATTTTTATTTTTTAAATCACATGAGAGAGAAGTAAGAAAGAGAAGAAAAAAGAGAGTAAAGAAACGAAAGATAAAATAGTCATTTAATCTTTCTGTTTAGCAACAAGAGGTGGTTATTGTTATTTTCACATACGTTAATAATGATTCTTACAATTTTACCAAATTTCATGGGTGTTGTTTGCAATTTACCCTATAATATATATATATATATATATAATATATGATAATAATGCATTTGTGTTTTATACATCTATGGTGGGGACAACTAAGCCAGCTCCCTTAGTTTCTTTGACCCAATTAATCAATCCAGTGATTAATTAGTTGCCAATCTCTCCATTCTTGTGGCAGACTGGTTTTTGAGTTGGAATGGTAAACTAGAGGGAGTTAGTTCATGGGCAGCTAAAGCTTCTTGTTAACATACGTTAATTCACCAATCACCAATTCTTTTCCAAGTAACCATCATGAATGTTGAATTGACGCCTCCGATATATGGCTTGTAATGCGAGACTGGCTATCCCATTGGAAGTTAGGCAAGAAATTAATTAAGGACATCAAATAAAATTTTATCATGATATTATTTTATTGGAATTTTTTTTATATAAAAAAGAATAATAATTTTTCTAGATTATATTATATATCCACCCGTACGTACCCCTCTACAATACGCATTACGGAAACTAGCAGAAAAATTCAGTAGCCGGCGGTGACATATTGATCCATCGCCCCTTCATTGACTAACCGCTTCCCATTGCGAAAGTTGAGTTGCGAAGCAGCCAAGAAGAACTAATAATCATATCCTAATTAAAATTAATAACTGTGATCGATCAAATTTAGGACCCCGCAACTCTGAAATAAGTAGTTTCAAGATAATATGTCAAATTTATTACATTATCATGACAAGAATATCGCAGAACAAGCTTCATTTATTAATACATATGTACGTTGCTAGCATAATATTAATATAAAATGTACCTATGTACGTATTTTATAGTAACATTCAAATATTATATATTATAGAGCATATAAGAATAATTAATAATTAAAAAATATATAATACTGGTGCAAATGTCAACTTATACTTCGAAAATAACCAAATAAATTACCACTGTATTTTAGATTCACGGCCAACTCAATTTGGCTATTGTATTTTAGAAAATGTGGTAACTTCAAATTTGGGCTCACAATAGTCATGGTGAATTTTTTATTTTTGAATATTATTTAACTATGTTTTAATTCTATTAATAACACCAACTCTATTTTCAATTAAAATAACACTACACAATCATAAATTCAAATTTGAAACCCTCCAAATGAAGTTACATTTTATATATTTTTAAAATATAACAGCCAACTCTTAAAATTTAACTTTTTTTAAAAAATATAATAGCCAACTCTTAATTGGGGGTTCCCAAAAAATATCAAGATCAGATCAAGCAGTATTTTATTGTTCATAAAAATGTCAATTTGCGGGCTTCACTTTCGTGATGTTAGCATACAATAAGCCAATCGGATTCCTAAACTGCGTCTTCATCATGTAAATAAATTAAGCAAAACCAGCATCAGGCCGGCCTCCCTGCCTGCAACTGCCAGATAAAGAAAATCTCTATCTCAGTTAAGCACCACTGAACAAACGAGCAATGGGAAAGAAGCTTGATGCGCTGCTTGGAAGAGGCTTCAAAGCCAACAAGTTCAAGTCCCTCGTCAACCTCGCCGTTTCCCGGCTCGCCATCCTCAAGAAAATACCCCAGGCCCGCTGCTCCATTTCCCGGTCGGACGTGCTTCAGCTTCTCAACCTTGGCCAGCATGACCACGCTCTTCACCGGGTTAATTAATTGAAATAATTCCATTTCCATTTTTGCTCTCTGCAGTGGAATAATTAAACTACACACACACACACACACATATACATAATGGCCTTATTGTTCATCAGCTTGGTGGGTTGTTGACAGGTTGAGCAAGTGATGAGGGAGCAGAATATGCTTGACGTTTTTGATATGGTTGAAGGCTATTGTCATTTGCTGCTGGAGAGGATCGGCCTTATTGAACAACGGTTAGTTTCAAACAAAATGTTCGATATATATATATATATATATCTATATTAATTTGGTTAATAACTTCCATTTGGCTCTCTATTGTTTGAAAGATTGGATGTTGTTTACGTAGAGGTTGTCCGGAAGAGCTCAAGGATGCAGTGTCCAGCTTGCTCTATGCAGCCACGAGGTGCGGCAATTTCCCAGAGCTTCAGAAGATGCGTGTGATCTTCACATCTAGATTCGGGAAGGAGTTTGCAGCTCGCGCCATTGAATTGCGCGACAACTGTGGGGTGAATCCAAATGTATAGTTTATTAGTCAAATTAACCTCTTGCTATATATAAAGACACGTGTATATATATATGTGTCAATCTCTGGATAGGACTCATCATGTTTATGAAAGAAATGAATTGGATTTCACGAGTTTGATGGTTTGTGTGGGTGTGTAGATGGTTGAAAAGCTGTCGACCAGACTGCCAAGCTTAGAAAACAGAGTGAAGCTGCTCAAGGAAATTGCTTCCGCGAACAACATAGTTTTGCAGATTGAGGAAGAAGCTTCTTCAAGAGTACTTACAGAGGTATCCGTTAATATTGACAGAAAAATTGTCTATCCATTGGAAAGATTCACTAATAAAATATATAAATGTTGTCTTATGTGAAACTGCAGGAAGATTTGAACAGAGAACAGAAGCAGAAACACCCAGAGCTGGAGTACAATTCAGTTGAAAATGAAGCAAGAAGAAAAACAAGGATTTTGCTGAAGCAGCAGAAGCTTTCGGATCGGCCGCTTATGCTGCAGCGGCGGCAAGGGTAGCAGTGGAGCTCTCAAGATCTGAATCCCATCATCATTTTGATTGAGCTTAATTCATCACAACAACCGAGAGAGTTTCTTCCTTGCCATGTCAAAGCCCTGATTCTTGATCTGTCTATCCTCCTGCCACAATCCATATTCCTCGCAACAACAATGGAAGCAGAAAAAACTGTTGTTAAATGGAGATTATTATTTGGGGCTTAGATACAAGTCGATCCGCTGTCAACAATTAATGTTAGACTACTCGGCCGAAATTGAATGCAACACAGGGACTGGGCCACCTACATGTTAAGCAACCTGCCACAAATGGGTGCGACAATCATCATTTAGATCAACCTATGATCAAATTTAACGTCCAATCCAATTCGTAACGCATAATCAAGGATTTATAAACAATTGATTCCAAGATTTTAATTGACTAACTTGTCTAGACCTTGTAGTTGATCATTACATAAAAAACTAAAACACAAACATTTAAGAAGATATGTGTATAGAGAGAAGACGAAGAGGCGATTGCAATGGTAAACTACAACTGCTGTAGTCGACAACGGCAGCGTGGGGCTGACAGCAGTCGACGGCGGCGATAATGGCAACGGTGGTAGCAACAACAATGACGACGCGAATATATATATATATATATATGAGGGTGGGCAATTCTCCCTCCACCCCTTTAACTTCAAAAATTGCCCATCATTGCCCTTTATTTTGTGTATAAATTACTATATATTTTAATATTTGTCCCTCAAAATAAAAAAAAAAATGTGAGGGGTAATTAAGTAATGTCAATTAAGATCGGTGAGGGAACCAAAAAAATAAAAGAAAAAAATGGAGAGAGAAGATAAATACTGTTTAGATAAAAAAAGTAAAAAAAATAATTTTTTCAATAATAATTAAGGAATACAAAGAGACAAACGTACTTTATACACATATATACACGTGGATGAATTTGGGAATGTGTATTTGAATATGAGTTTATGAGTACTTTAGTATGTTGTAAAAAAAATTTAGTATACAAATTTAGATTTCTGCTTCTCGTCATTGTTTATGTGTACATTTGGATCTCGCGTATATTATTAATATATTATATCTGACATGTCACATCACCTAGAACACACGTCACCTAAATCAATTTCACACGATGGATAAATTACACCAAATTGACTCAATTGAACTTAATTGTCAAAATTGAAAGAATTTGATTAGATCGCAAATTTACGAAAAGATTTGGATTTTTTTTTTGTTACTATTAGCCCTATTTTTTTGTTATTTATTTATTTTGCACAAATAAAAATTGGCTAGTTATATATCGAGAAAGCTATTATATACATTCTGCTCAATCACTTATATTTTAATTCTTGTAATTGGTCTTCCTAAGCTACATATATTTTTCAATTTCTATAATGGTTTGGCTATCTTGCCTATGTTTTTAGGAAAATGTTACTTGTATAAATAATTGAGTTATCGAGAAAATGACCGAAGGTGCCAAAATTAAAAAATGTCCTGACGTAATTTGTTGCTACCGTCTATGCTGAATGAAGTCTAATTGGGCTTCATCCCATGATAAAGTCTGGTCAGGCCGGGCTTCATGATTGATGAAGTCCGATGATTGATGATGAAGTCCAATTTGATCATCAGGGTTGCACATCTCGTCAGTATATGTAGCACGGTCTATGTTTTTATACTCAATCAAACTAGCTAAATCTTCTACAAAAAGATAGAATTACTGCATCATATATTGTAAGATCGCCCAATCAGTGCCATGCTATCGTTCAATCAATCACATAATAGCCATCAATTTTGAGCATGCAAGGTTCATTTTTTAGCTTTGTTTTCTTATATTTTGCTTTCTTTGTGGTGTTTTAAGCTATTGTATATTTTATCACAATGATTCCAAGACACCTGCTTGTTAAAGGAATCTTCCAGAAATTGAGATGAAAGAATTGTGAAGACAAAACAAACAGTTGCAACAACTTGAAGTGGCATGTTCAATAAGGTTAGTTGCATAACATCTATGTAGAGAATGAGTGTTGAAAATATATTTTTGTGTTTTCTAAGTTACTATACAAATTTTACAGAAATGGTATATATAGACATTTGAGCAGTATAAAGATGATTTTAATAATATAAGCACCTACAATTTGGCTATAGGTAATGGCTAAAATTTTGACTTTACTATGGCAAATCTTTGGGCGGAGAGATTGCCCTAACACGCCCTCGCAAAAGTGGTGTGCCATCGAGGATACCAATCTTGGTTTTGAGATAGTGATGACGCTGTCGGGATAAGGGCTTTGTGAGGTAGTCAACAAGTTAGTTTGTGGTAGAGACATGTTGCACTCAAAGATGACCTTGTTAGACAAGATCTCAAACAAAATGTACATCAATTGCTATGTGTTTCATCAGACTGTGCATTACCAGGTTAAGGGAAAGATAAGTGACACTGAGATTGTCACAGTAGATGATTGGGACACGAGGAACTTGGACGCAGAGTTCAGAGAGTAAAGAGCGAATCCATGTGAGTTCAGTTGAGGTTGTTTCTAAGGACCAATTTTCAGCCTCAGTAGATGAATGATCCACTACACGTTGTTTGGAAGATTTCCAAGAGATGAGATTTCCACCATAGAAAACAAGATAAACGGATGTTGAAGTGTAATCATCTTTGTTGTCGGCCCAATCTATGTCGCTAAAGGCCTAGAGAGAAGATGGACAACCTTTATGAAGATGAATGCCATGAAAGTCTGTAGCTTTGAGGTAGCGTAGTAGGCGTTTAAGGGTTTCCATGTGCATAGTAGTGGGTTTGTGCATAAACTGAGCTAGGCGATTTACTAAGAAAGTGATGTCTGGCCTTATCATGGATAAATACTGAAGAACACCAATAATACTTTTGTATTCCGAGTAGTCCACAGTTGTAGTACCATCATGCAATGTGAGAGAGGTGCTGGTTGAAAATGGAGTTTGAACCTCTTTTGTTTATGACATTTTTGTTCGTTCAAGAAGGTCATGAATGTATTTATGTTGGCTGAGAAAAAGACTAGTCTTCGAAGGAATAGCCTCGATACCTAAAAAATAATGAAAAGAACCCAAATCTTTGATGTGGTATTGCGTGGCCAAAGAAGAGATGCAATGATTGATGGCAGAAATGGAGGAGCCGGTAATTAAAATGTCATCCACGTATACAAGAGCATAAAGTAGCATTGTACCTTAATTCAGAATGAAAAGATATGAGTCTGATTTTGAGGTATGAAAATGAGTGTAAAGTAGTGAACTAGGCCCGGGGGGCTTGCTTGAGCCCATAAATTGATTTCTTTAAATGAAAAACATGGGTGGTAAATTTAGGAGTAATGAAGCCAAGTGGTTGAGCCATGTACACTTCTTCATTCAAGTGACTATGAAGAAACACATTGTTGACATCCAATTGTCTAATGACCCAATGATGTTTGAGAGCAATAAAGAGTACCAAGTGAACCATAGTAAGTTTAATAATCGAATTGAAGGTTTGTGTGTAGTCAAGGCCTAGTCATTGATGGAATCCCTTGGCCATTAATCTTGCTTTATACCTGAAAAGTGAGCCACATCTGGATTTGTTTTGATACTAAAAACCCATTTGCATCCAATAACATTTTGTGACTGATCTCGCAAAACTAGATCCCAAGTACCTTGTGCAAGTAGGGCATTAAATTTATTACTCATAGCCTCACGCTATTCAAGAGACTCCATTGCATTAGAAACATACGTTGGTTCAAAAAGAAGGGGTGGAAGAGGATATTTGGTAGTTAGAAGGAATCTTTTATTAGGCTTATGAATATTGTGCATGGATTGAGTAACTGGTCCTAAGAGAACTATCAGTGATGTAGGAGCAAGCAATGGCGAAACATAAGGTGATAATAAAGTGTTAGCAAATGAGGAGGAGTTATCAACGTGCATGGTGTTAGAGGTTGGCTGGCTTGTAATGGATGTTGTTTAAAGTTGATTGGTTGAATAAGGAAGGGATGGACGCAAGGGTGGAGAATTAAGGGATAAATGATGTTGAATCAGGGGATCAGATGCAAAAGTTTGAATGGGATTGGAATCTTGATGTGTCTTGGAGGATGAGAACATTGGCAAAGTAAAAGTTGGTGTGGGTCCATAGGGTAAGTGTAACACCCCAAATTTTCGAACGTGTTATAACTTAGGATTTCAAGAATTTTTCTTTTTCTTTTTTTTTTTTTTTGCTTCACACCACAACGACTGATATACATACAATTCCTAACAATCCTAATTTCACCTTCTCAGCCTAGCAAACCCGATAATCATACAGTTAAAACAGGTGACATCATTACAAATATGGAAGCTAGATCGAACCTGATATGGTACATAACCATAATGCTTTATTTATCATAAATAAAATCGCTCAAGACGTCTACAAAATGCATTATATGAACATCATCTCTCGCAAGCGATAACTGAACGTTTTAAACATATCCAAAACATACATAGGTTCACACATAAACAAAGATATGCTAAACAGGCTATAGGCAGCAAATTAAGTTTATTCTTCAGCTACCTCCTCTCCTTAGAGGCACTTGTCGAACTTGGAACGCTTGAATATTTCAAGAACATATTCCAATTAGAAGATTAATCTTTTAGTGAGAAACTCCAAAACAATTTATGTAAATGCATGAACAGGTATAAAATGTATGAGGAAACAACGATGACTACTCCGAAATGCCTCATGAACATGTCAGCATCCTCAAACGAGAGTCTTCTCAATGGCGCACGTATAACGCCTCTCGAGAGATCCCTAACTATGCCGCCCTGGCTCGACCTCATAGAACTCATGCAAGCACCACATCCGCTGTCCCTTAGGCTCACGGTCTTCCCCACAAGAGGTTTCTCGATGGCGCATGCATAGCGCCTCTTGGAGGATCTCCAGAATTTTTCTTTCAGGCAACAAATATGTACAATAGTATGACCACACGAATTTTTATAAATGCAACAGTTGAAAACCAACAACATATATTTTCCAAGGAATTACATTTTAGATATTTAACATAATTTCATACAAAAGAACAACAAAAGTTTGTGTACAAGAGTCTCACAAAACACATTTCATGCAATAGGAGTCTCACATAAAAGAACAAAAAAATAAGATTTGGAGTATAGGAGTCTCACCTTGAAGGTCTATCTTTAGAAGTTACAATTTCACAACAAACGGCCTAGATTTCTGCAGAAAACACAAGTTTTTGTAAACTTAACATCCAATATTTTTACATAAGGTTGAAGGGCATTAAATATGGGTCGTAACTAGAAAATTTCAAGGAAAGAGGGCCCCACACACGCCCTGGGAAGGTGGCCCATGCACAACCTCTTTCCGGCGTGTGTAATTCACACACCACTGTGAGAACACTGTGTCATTTTCGTATTTCAGTCATATATCCCTTATTTTAACTTCGATTCGACCTCCGTTTGAATCTACGAATTCTTCTCCTCCCCCTCTATAGGATTATTAAAAAAAAATCAAACTTATCTGGCTTTTTATGACTGTTTGGGACAAACTTTAGAAAAGACCCGAAACTCCAATGAGGCTCGTTCTTCCCTTCTTCTTGCAGAATTTCCTCCCCTCTCTCAAGAACAAGATCCTCACCTTAGAATGTCTCAATCCTCAAACTCATTTGGAATGATTTGAGAACAATCCATGTCTTTTATTTATAGATTTCTCGGACCAATCACATGATGCTGCTTGTCTCAAGATAAGCTTTGGACTCCAAAAACTCAAAATTATAATTGAATGTTGCTTGAAATCCAAAGCCATATTGGATTGAATTTTGAAATCCAAAGCTACAATGTAATGAATTTTGAAATCCAAATCTAATATCCCAAACTTCTTTCAAATACCATTTTGACCCTTATTTCAAGTTCTCAAGTTTTGATATTTTACCATATGAACTTCTAATTTCATCCTTATTTCATTTGGGTAATTCTCTAATTACAATTACCCAAATGAAATAAGTTTTCTTTTTCTTTTTAAACAATTTTCTATCTGTAATTTGAAGTATTATTTTATTATTTTATATTTCAAAATTCTATATGCCTTATAAATTTTCTTGTGAATTGGTATGAAAAATAATGCACATATAAAAAGGAATAAGTTTATTTATAATTTAAATATATAAAAAATTTAGCTTAAAAATTTTAAATATATTGATGGTTATTATTTATATATATTGCAAAATGTAAATTTTTTAGTGTCGACGTTTAGAATTGGTCGACTATGATTCTTTGGCCCGCCTGATGCAATGGATCTGAAAAATGTATATGAGATGTCTAATTTTGATCTCTCGAGCCTCGGGTCCGTCCCTGCAAGGTACTCCCAAGCTTAAGTCAATAAGTGAGTATGTAAAGAGAGAAGAGAGAAAATGTCTTAATTGGAAAAAAGTGTCTTACCCCCTCTTCAAAGAGCTGGCCCATATATATCGAGGGATGTTCTTCCTTATGTGTGGCATGTCTGCCCTAGGAGATGGGACAGAATACCTAGTGCCGGCGAAAGATGTCCATGCAGCAAGAAGGTACCGATAGAACCTTCATTAATGTGGACGAGACTCGTTATTAATGGCGAGAGGACCCGTCATTAATGAAGATGGGATTTGGGGCTGACACGTGGAAATCCAGTCACAACGGTAATGATGTTGTTATGAAAAGACCAAGATGGGACTAGTATGGACTGGCCAGATGGGCTGAGTAAATGGGCCTGGACCACATGGCTGGGGGCGGCCCCTGGCCTGTTAACGCATCAGGACTTTAGCCTTTTCATTACGCGAGCTGGTTGGCTGAGCCAGTAACCAGCGAGGTCGCTGGGAGCTCGTCCAGATGATATTATACCAGCCCGAGTTTCGGCCATGTGCGAGCTCGCTTTAAGGGGCTCAGCTTGAAGCCTATTAGCTCCTTTGACAGTTGGACCGGCCCAATGAGTTGGGCCCAACCTTTATAGAGTAGGACAGGAGATACCCGTAATATCAAGCCCCCCAGCTCGTAGTGCGATATTCAATTTGAGAGCTGATACATACCGGCTATCCCTGCAACCAAGACACCTTTTCAACTTCCTACCCAATCGTGTCATATCACGTTGTTTCATGTAGCACGTCTTGTCTGCGGCACATTTAATGCGCACGTTTCCCACAACCGCTCAATCATCATGTCTGTAGGTCCCACACCTTTGTGCACTGCCGTTGGATCTGGGAAAGCTCGTCGGTCTTTCCATTTGACGGTGGCGTATCCCGAACTATAAAATGAGGGATAGAAACTTGCCCTCTTCTCTTTCTATTGCATCATTTCAAAAATATCCCTGGCTACTGAAACCACTTCCTTCCCGACTCCAAGGTTCCATCGCCGCTGATTCTGCAATTCCCTTGTCCTCATCCTTCGACGGGTTTTTCTTGTTACATTCAAACTCAGCAGCCATCCGTCGAAAAACTATAAGTTCCTTGTATCCCTTTGGTATATTTTTTCTTTGACCTCGTTCTTTCCGCTGATTCGACCTTCATATCATGCCATTCGGCGATGGTGGTGCGTCTCATAGGAATGGTTCCTGCCAATCTCAAGGGGTTTCACTAAACTCAGAAGCCTCGGCTCTTGTCTTCTTCTTTCCCTTCCTATCTCTTTTTGTTTCATTTTGGGTCATACCCTATTGCGAAGCGCGCGGCCTGATACGTAGGAAGTCTTTTAGGTGCTCCTGATTCGCCACTCTGATTTGACCTTCTTATTTTCTTTTCTTTTTTTTTAGATGTCTACATCAGGTCGGAAGCACTGCAACATTGGGGTAGAAGACGACGACACTTCCAGCTCGTCGAGCGCCGGAGGGAGGGTGCTGCCGCGAGCTTCACGAAGTGTGGCGTCGTCTGACTCCGAGGTCGTTGAGAGAATTCCTCAATGCACCGCCCCTGCAGTGGCTACGCGAGCTTTCGAGGAGCGTGCGACTCGCGAGGTCTTCAAACGCTATCCTTCGAAGATGACGTTTGGCGAGCTGAAGTCGTGCGCTTCAGAATACAGATTCCCTTGCGGCACTCGCTTGATGGTGCCTTCGCCTGACGACCACGCACCCTTCCCTCTTGTAGGATACATGGTCGTTAGCCCTCAACACTTAGAATTTGGCCTTAGGTTTCCACTCCATTCTTACCTCATCGGCATCCTAAACGATTTAAAGCTTGCCCTTTTTTAACTGACCCCTAACTCCTACGCCCAAATAACTTCCTTAGCCTTACTTTTTAGAAAAAACGAGCTCCCCTTCCCTACTCCCAAAATCCTTAGGTACCTTTACTCTTTCAAGGGTACCAAGGACGAGTTGTACTACATGGCAGCTCGTTCATCTGACTGTAAGAAACTCTTGCCTCAGGGGAAGGCAAAGGGTAGGTCTAACGTAGGGGATTATAAATCCCATTAGTTCTATATTTCTTGTTGTTCCCTTCCGACCTTAACAACCTCAACTTTGTCCTTATGCCGAGTGAGTGGTCTTTCAACCTGTCCCTATGACCGTGATCCATTTGTATACTCTGTGCTTACAAATCTCCTTCTGTCTTGATTTGGAAGATGTTGCTAGTGGGAAACCCGAACTGACCACCTTTGAGGCAGCCGGACAAAAAAGGGCTTCCGAGGCGAAGACTGACGAGGACGACTGTGACTTTACCGATTGCCTACTCAAAGATTATCAGCTCGCTCCTCCTCTAGAGTTTAAAGAAATCAGGAAGGAAGACATAGGGATCTGGGGCCAAAGGGAGATAGGGTCGGTTTTGGACATTGTCGATCTCGGAGTGGATCTGGTTGGAGAAAATCGAATTCGCGGAAAAGTCACTGTCGCAGCCCCACCACCATTGCCGGGAGTGATGAAGCTTCAACTCGAGTGACCCGGAGCTTCTGCGATCTCGAGCATACCTCAGGCTGTTCGCGCGGTCTCTTCTCCAGTAAAATCTCAAGCAGCGGGTGCTCTTAATAATGCGGAAGGTGCGAGCCGCGACCTCGCGAACTTGCCCGGCCCCAATCCTGCATTAACGGCGGTGGGCTCCTCAGAACTGGCTCCCGCTGGCACCTCCTCGCGGTTTGGGGCTGATGTGGTGGCGGCGAACCGCGGGAAACAAGTGGTCCATGAGGAGGTTCCGGGTGGAAAGAGGAAAACCCCGCCGATCCCGCAGGTCGCTCAGCAGTCCTGGGCTGACAAGAGAAAAAAAACGGACACTGCTGCAGTGTTGAGTGCCTCTATGGTTACGGCCGGCGGAACATACTTCCCCCCCTCCTGGACAACTTAAACAATGTCCTTGGCAATTACGCCAGGAAGTTGGATAGGAGGGAGGTGTCCGGCGACGCACTTGACGACTGTGTGGCGCGCCACTGCCTTTTGGTAAGGGACTTGCTCTTTCTTTGACTCTGAGTACAAAGAATTTTTTTTTTTTTTTAAACGTGCTGACCTCTGAAGTTTGTAGGCTTCCCTTGGCGTCTTCAACCAAAAACAAGAGAGAGCTCGCCTCTCGAGGGAAAGAAAGAAGCTTGAGATTACCGTGGAGGCGCTAAAGAAAGAGAAAAAGAGATTGGAAGAAAGTCTGACCTTTGTGACCGATGAGTCCAAGAAGTATCGAAACAAGGTTGAGGGCCTGGAGGATCGGGTGCGGGACACCGAGAGGGCCAAGAGGGAGGCCAAAGACGAGCTGGACCGCGAGAAAAGGATGTATGAATCGACCTTCTCTTAGGCGACCTCGAAGTTGAATAGGGCCGAAGCGGAGCTAGTCGCGACGCGTGGTGACTTAGACAGGGCCATTCGACGGGCCGAGGCGGCGGAGGCAGAGATCAAGCATCTGAAGATCGACGTCAAGGTTCGGGTCTCCAAGGAGCACGAGGAGGTCGAGTCCGATATCTGCAGTGCGTTTCTTTTCACTTTGTGGAAAGCGCACTCAGATCTCCACATCTCTTGCTTTGGCGAGGAAGCGATAGAGGCAGTGAAGAAATATGCCACCGAAGCTGTGATCTCCCAAATTGCTGTCCCTGAGACCGAACCTTCCCAGGTCGTGGTCGACTTATCTGCTGAAGATGCCACTGATCCAGGTCCTCAAGATGCGGCAGCCCCGACCTCGAACCCTCTAGGCCCTTAGATTTCCGTTTCTCTTTTTCTTCAATCTTGTACTTGGGCTCCTAAAATAATAAAGTTTCCTCATTACTTGAGTTTCTCGTTTCTTTATTCTTTACTGCAAACTAAAAGTTGAACATACGGATGTGCTTGAACCCAAGTAACGTGATAACCTTCTTAGCTCGATAATGACAGACCCTAAAGTCAAACAACTTTAGGCAATATGTTAGGTAAGGCATCGTTAGTTCGAGCAGTATACCCAATGGGTCTAGGGGAAAGGCTAAGATGGATGATCAGGTAAAACACAGACCATGGCATGAAAGCTAAATTGAATGGGCCCCAACTCGCAGGCCATAGCCTTCTTGCGCGGTGACATATTATCAAACCATGCCACCAGGGTCAAGATGAATGATTTTAAATTTGTCAACCACGATCTAGGGGAAGGGCTAAGATGACTGCTTAGGTAAGCCGCAAACCATAGCATCGAAGCTAAGTTGAATGGGCCCCAGCTCGCAGGCCATAGCCTTGTTGCGCGGTGACATATTATCAAACCATGCCACCAGGGTCAAGATGAATGATTTTAAATTTGTCAACCACGATCTAGGGGAAGGGCTAAGATGACTGCTTAGGTAAGCCGCAAACCATAGCATCGAAGCTAAGTTGAATGGGCCCCAGCTCGCAGGCCATAGCCTTGTTGCGCGGTGACATATTATCAAACCATGCCACTAAGGTCAAGATGAATGATTTTAAATTTTTCAACCACGATCTAGGGGAAGGGCTAAGATGACTGCTCAGGTAAGCCGCAAACCATAGCATCGAAGCTAAGTTGAATAGGCCCCAGCTCGCAGGCCATAGCCTTCTTGCGCGGTGACATATTATCAAACCATGCCACTAAGGTCAAGATGAATGATTTTAAATTTGTTAACCACGATCTAGGGGAAGGGCTAAGATGACTGCTCAGGTAAGCCGCAAACCATAGCATCGAAGCTAAGTTGAATGGGCCCCAGCTCGCAAGCCATAGCCCTCTTACCCTGAAAGTCTTCTGTTTCTTATTCCTTACTACCGAAACACAGTCGTGAAACAGGATTCAAGTATGAAAGGTTCATCGCCCTTACACGAAACAAAATATTCATATAAAGTGGCACTTAATAAAAGTGAAGCATTTGTCCAGAAAGTAAAGATACACGGGAGAGGGAGGAGTGCTTTCTTATCGAAAATATTGTCTCAGATGCTCTGCGTTCCATGCCCGCAGAAGAATTGCCCCGTCCTGATCTGCCAGATGATATGCCCAGTTGCCAAGGTTTTCCTTTATCGTGTATCGGCTCTCCCAATTTGGGCCTAAAGTCCCTTCACTGCTTTTGCGGGCTCCGGGGAGGACAAGGCGCAGCACGAGGTCTCCTATAATAAATCGTCGGACTCAGACCCGCCGATTGTAGTATCTCGCCACGCGTTGTTGGTAAGTCACGATTCTCAATTGAGTTGTCTCTCTCGCTTCTTCAAGCAGGTCGAGATTTGCGGCAAGTAGCTGGTCGTTGTTCTCTGGGTCGAAAGTGGCTCTCCGCTGAGTTATTACTTCATTTTCCACGGGGATCATTGCTTCATATCCATAGATCATGGAAAAATGGGTCTCTCCCGTGGTCGAACGAGCAGTAGTTCGGTAGGCCGAGAGCACAGTTTGTAGTTCGTCTGCCCAGGCTCCTTTGCTGGCCTCTAACCTCGTTTTCAATATTTGCTTGATTATCTTGTTGACGGCTTCAACCTGGTCGTTGGCTTGTGGATGGTCTACAGCTGTGAAGCTTTTCTTGATCCCTAGTGACTCACAAAATTGGACAAATTGCTCGCTAGTAAATTGCGTTCCGTTGTCGGTGATGATTTGCTGAGGGACTCCAAACCTACAGATGATGTGGTTCCATACAAAACTTTCTGCCTTTGCAGCGGATATTTGTGCAAGCTCTTTTGCTTCTACCCATTTGGTGAAGTAGTCAACGGCTATAATAGCATACTTACAGCCACCGCGAGCTGTTGGGAGTGGTCCAATCAGGTCGATCCCCCACATGGCAAATGGCCAAGGGTTACACATTTATTGTAGGTAGGCAGGGGGAACTCGTGGTACTTTGGCAAACCTTTGGCACGCGTCGCATCTTTTCACGAAGTCCGTGGCGTCTTGCTTCATAGTGGGCCAGTAGAAACCCGGGCAAAATGCCTTCTAAGCTAGGGATACTCCCCCAGCATGATTGCCACAGTGGCCAGCATGAATTTCAGTGAGGACCACTTGGAAGTCAGGCTCGTCAATGCACCTGAGTAATGGGACTGAGAATCCTCGCTTGTACAACACATCATCAAATATACAGTATCGGGTCGCGCGAGCTCGAGTGCGTCTTGCCTCCAACTTATCAATCGGGAGCCTTTCATCTTGTAAGTAGTCCACGATCGGCTGCATCCATGAACCTGGCCTTAACTCTATTCACAAAATCTCATTTTTATCCTCCGTGCTTGGCGCTGCTAGGAATTCTATGGGGATAGCCTCCAATGAGTTTGCATCACCGACTGTTGCTAGACGAGCTAGTGTATCAGCGTGAGAGTTCTGGTCTCGCGGGACTTGATTCATGTCGTACTCTTCGAAAGAGTGAAGAAGCTCCCGAACTTTCAGGAGGTATGCTGACATCTTCGGACCCTTTGCCTGATATTCCCCTCGTACCTGGCAAACCATGAGCGGAGAATCACTAAAGATTTTCAGTCGATCTGCCTTGACTTCTTTTGCTAAGCGTAAACCGGCCAGTACTGCCTCATATTCTGCTTCATTGTTGGTGGCCTTGAAGCCGAACCTTAGTGCATAAGGTATCTTGTGTCCTTCCGGGCTTATCAAGAGGACGTCAGCCCCGAACCCGTGCTCGTTGGAAGAGCCATCTACGAATAGTTCCCAGATGGGAGAGAATGAGGGAGAGGGCTCTTCCATTGGTCCCGTGAATTCGGCGACGAAGTCAGCCAGCGCTTACCCTTTTATGGCTGTTCTGGGCTTGTATTCAATGCTGAATTGGGCGAGCTCTATGGCCCATTTGAGCAGGCGGCCAGATGAGTCGGGTTTCTGCAGGATTTACTTTAATGGATGTTTGGTCAACACGCCGATTGGATGAGATTGGAAATAAGGGCGTAGTTTTCTGGACGCGACAACCAGAGAGAAAGCGAGCTTCTCCGTAGGGGAGTACCTTATTTCAGTATCGAGGAGCTTGTGGCTGACGTAATAGACTGGGTATTGCACCCAGTCTTCTTCTCGTATAAGCGCGGCGCTGACTGCGTATTCAGATACTCCCAGATAGACAATTAGTTCCTCCCCTTCTTTTGGTCTTGACATAAGGGGAGTCCATCCCAAGTATTCCTTTAGTTGCTGGAAAGCACTCTCACACTCCTCTGTCCATTCGAAACTTCTCGCCTGCTTCAAGATATTGAAGAATGGGATGGACTTGTCGGATGACTTGGAGACGAAACAGCTAAGGGCGGCGATCTGTCCATTGAGACTTTGGACTTCCTTAGTCTTGGTGGGTGACCGCATGTTCAGTAAAGCTCGAATTTTCTCGGGGTTGGCCTCGATTCCTCTCTCATTGACTATGAATCCCAGGAACTTCCCAAAAGCCACGCCAAATAAGCATTTGAGTGGATTTAACTTCATCCGGTATTTCCTTAGAATCCAGAATGCTTCCGCAAGGTCGCTAATATGGTTATTGGCCTGTCTGGACTTTACCAGCATGTCATCAACATATACCTCCATGATTTTTTCAATCAGATCTCCGAACATCATATTGACTAGCCATTGATATGTAGCTCCCGCGTTTTTTAGCCCGAAGGGCATCATTTTGTAACAGTACAGCCCCCGATCTGTCATAAAGGAGGTATGCTCTTCTTCGTCAGGGTTCATAGGGATCCGGTTGTATCCCGAATAGGCATCCATGAAGCTCGGGAGCTGGTGGCCAGCAGTCACGTCAACGAGTTGATCAATTTTTGGCAGAGAGAAGCTGTCTTTCGGATAAGCTTTGTTCAAGCCGTAAAGTCGATGCAAGTCCTCCACTTCCCATTCTTTTTCTTTACCAGGACCGGGTTTGACACCCAGGTCGAGTATTGGGCTTCCCTGATAAACCCGCTGGTCAGGAGCTTATCCACCTCTTCCTTTAATGCCGCATACCGCTCAATCGTCATCTACCTCATCTTCTGACGCACCGGTTTGTAATTGGGGAAGACATTAAGTCGATGTTGCATTATTCTCGGGTCTATTCCCACCATGTCCTCGTGATTCCATGCAAACACATCCAGGTTTGCCTTGAGGAATTCGGTCAGCTGTGCCCTTATACCAATGGAAAGGCCTTTGCCGATCTGGAGCTGTCTTTTGGTGCCATGACAGCTAATTTCTACATCTTCCACTTCATCGGCCGAGCTAGCGGTGCGGTCGCAGTCCACATCACGTGGATCTAAATCGTGGCTGACTTCCCGACCACTGGGGGTTGAAACTTCCCCTCCGATGATTATATTTACACCTTCTGCTTTGAACCCTATTTTTAGTGCTTCTTCGTAGCAGCGTCTTGCTGATTGCTGCTCGCCCTTTATGCATCCGGTCCCCTTCGGTGTTGAGAACTTAACCGTCAAGCTCTTGGTCGAGATAATGAGGTTGAGGTCGTTCATGGCAAGCCTCCCTATGACGCGTTGTAAGCGGATGGGCCATCGATGATGAGGAAGTCTGCTATCACGGTGGCCTGGAGGTCTGATTCTCCAACCGTTAATGGGAGCCTTATACGCCCTTTTGGTATTACAGCGTCGCCAGTGAACCCGTACAGTGGTTCTGGAGAAGATACCAGCTGATCGATCTTTAGCCCCATCTGGTCAAAACATGCCATGTACATGACGTTCACCGAGCTACCAATATCTAGCATTATTCTCCGTACCTCCATGTTACCGATGCGAGCTCGAACCACGAGGGCGTCGTTGGGTGGCCAGTGCATGTCTCTAGAATCGTCCTCGGTGAAGGAAACGTCAGCCAAGGCGATTCTAGCCTTTTTGGAAGGTTCTCCTTGACCGCCATCCCTGACGAGCAAAAGGTGGCCACACTACAAGAAAAAACAGTTTTAGTGACGGGTTTTGTGACGGGAATGCTCCCGTCACTAATTTGTGACGGGTTTAGTGATGGAAAGCCGTCACTAAAGTGGTTTAGTGACGGTCAGAAAATACCGTCACAATTTTGTGACGGGATGGTGTATCCCGTCACAAAATAGTGACAGAAAATGCTCTCCCGTCGCAAATCAGTGACGGGAGCGAGGTTTCTCGTCGCAGAACTGCGATGGGGCGTCAGTCCCGTCGCAGATCTGCGACGGGATTGACGCGTCCCGTCGCAGTTCTGCGATGGGGCATCAGTCCCGTCGCAGATTGCGACGGGACGCATCAGTCCCGTCGCAATCCCCCCTTTAAAAAACCCCCTCCCCCTTCCCCATTCTCCCAGCCCCCCTCCTCCCACTCACTGTCTCGCCCCCCCTCTCCTCCTCCCTTCCCCTTCCCCATTCTCCCAGTCCCCCCCTCCCTTCTCACTGTCTCGCCCCTCTTCCCTCCTATTTTCTCACTATCTCCTCCATTTTCAGTTGCTTCACAGTCGCTGGTTCTTCTTCTTCTTCAGTTAATTTCAGTGCTATCAAGTAAGTATTTTATAACTTTTTATTTTGTTTTACTTTTAATTATATTCTGTTAGTTTAATCATAATTTCTTTGTGTTATTAGTTGTAATTATTTTAGTTTTATGTTAGTTTAGTTGCAATTATTTTATTTTTGTGTTAGTTTAGTTGTAGTTATTTTATTTTTGTATTAGTTTAGTAGTTTATTTTTATGTTAATTAGTTTAGTTTTAGTTTAATTGGTTATATTATTTGTAATGCTTAAAAATTAAAATATAAATAATTATAATTAAATAATTAAACTACAACTAATTAATTATTTAGTTATTTTGATATGTTATTGGACTAGTAAACCCGTGCATGTGTAAATAATGTTTATTTTTTATTTTTAAGTTTAGATATATTTTTAATGAAAAATATTATAATTTTAAATAAAATACATAAAAAAATATATACTAAAAATATATTTACTATTTAAGAAAGCAACGAAAATAAATTTAACCTTAATATTTTTAATAACTCAACGAAAATAAAATAAAAAATGTATCAAATCAAAATTTGAATAATTGTTTATGTAGTAAAGGAAATAAAAGTTTAAATTGCGTTAGTTTAATTTAATAGTTAATTTATTTTTGTGTTTAGTATGTATGTTGAGCTTAATGATTATTTTATTTAAATTAGTTTAGGTTTTATTTTAATTTTTTATATTATTTGTAATGTTTAGAAATTAAAATGTGAATTTTATTAATTGTTTATAAATTCTTTCTGTAGTTATTTTGTTATGTAATTGTATTAATAATATTTATTTTTTTGTTTTTAATTTAAAACAGATTTTTAATTTAAAATATTGTAATTTTAAATTAAATATGTTAAAAATAAAATACTAAAAGTAAATACAATATTTATGAAAACATATATTTTGTTGCCATAAGAATAAGATTAAGTATAGACATTAAAAATTAATTTTTTTTTGTTTAAAACATTAAAAATAATAAATAAAAGTAAAATTAGAATATTTAAAATAATGTACGAAATAAATTAGATAATTATTTTAAAAATTAAAATGAATTTAAAAAGGTATAAAATTTAATTTTTTATTTAAATGAAACACTAAAAATTAAAAATTACATGAGAAATAAATTAGATAAATATTTAAATTGAATTATTTATTTATTACAATATTAAAAATAAAATACTATTAATGAGTAATATAATTTGTTGTTATAAAATAAAATAAGTACACTAATAGATTTTAAATTTCAAAGTGAGACATTTATAGCTAACTTAGAAAATATATTAGATACATTATTTTAACCATATTGTTCTTAATTACTCAAATCAAAATAAAATAAAAAATGTAACAATTAAAAATTATAATAATTGTTTAAGTATTAAAGGAAATATAAATTTAAATTAGTATTTAAAAAAAATTCAATTCAAATATGTAGAGTTAAGTAAAAATATTAAAATTTATCTTAATTATTTATTATCTTAATTTATAAAAAAGATGCAAAATTTATCTCAATAAATTATTTATTATTATATTTATTTTTTGTTCATATTTATCAATTACTTATGACAGTCTGAAATGATGAAATATAATTTGGTTAGTTTTCAGGATAAAATATCTATTAGGAATCGTGCTTGTTATACAATTTTGAATTGAAAATGGAAGCTCCGTTGCATCGTCGATGGATTGATAATCGGTGTATGCCAAGAAGGGGTGGGATTACTCCTGAATTTTATGCTGGTGTTGATGAGTTTATTCAACTTGCATCTTCTCAAGAAAGTTTCATAAGGCTAGGAGTGTTGAAATGTCCTTGTATGAAATGTGAGTGTTTGAAGTTTAAACCAGTTAATGAGGTGAAAAGGGATCTTTGTAAGTATGGGTTTATGAAAGGGTATTATTATTGGACGAACCATGGGGAAGAAATGCCAATAATGCCTCAAAATGTTATTGTGAATGAATATTATAGAGAAGATAATTTTAGAAATCAGTTTAATCCGTATGAGCAAATGGTAATGGATGCAGCAGGACCGTCACATGCGCCTACTACAATGCAAGGAGCGTTTAGCGAAAGTGGTCATGATCAGTCATACAATATTGAGGAACCACCTAATGAAAATGCAAAAGCATTTTATGAGATGTTATCTGCTGCACAATCCCCATTATACTCGGGTTGTGATGCAGAGAGTGAACTTTCTGCTGCTGTTAGGATGTTGAGCATTAAATCTGATTACAACATGCCTGAAGGTTGTTATAATGAAATCATGCAGTTTATGCAACATACAATGCCAACTAGTAATCGTGTGCCCGATGACTTTTATCATACTAAAAAATTGGTTTCTAAGCTTGGACTTGGTTGTCAGAAGATTGATTGTTGTCCAAATAGTTGTATGTTATATTATAAAGATGATCAATTTGAGAGGAGTTGTAAGTTTTGTAGTCATCCTCGTTTTAAGTCTGCAAGAAGTGACATAGGAAAATTTAAAGAAATTCCTTTTAAGAGAATGTGGTATTTGCCCCTCATACCAAGATTGCAAAGAATCTATGCTTCAACCATTACTGCTTCGAACATGAGGTGGCATTATGAAAATCGGAGAGAGTTTGGGGTATTGTCTCACCCGTCTGACGGTGAAGCATGGAAATATTTTGATCGGACACATCCTGACTTCTCTGCTGATCCTAGAAATGTAAGGCTTGGTTTGTGTGCAGATGGGTTCACTCCATATGGTCAATCGGGTCACCCGTACTCTTGTTGGCCAGTAATTGTGACTCCATATAATTTGCCTCCTAGATTATGTTTGAAAAGAGAGTTTATGTTTTTAACGGTTATTATTCCAGGTCCTTCAAATCCCAAGAGTAAGATAGACGTATTTTTACAGCCTTTAATTGATGAATTGAAATTGCTTTGGCACGATGGAGTGTTGACTTATGACATATCCACAAAGTAAAATTTTATGATGAAAGCAGCTCTGTTGTGGACTGTCAATGATTTTCCTACATATGGAATGTTATCTGGTTGGATGACATCAGGTAGATTAGCATGCCCGTATTGTATGGAAAACACAAAAGCTTTTAATCTCAAGTACGGTGGAAAAACATCATTTTTTGATTGTCACCGACAATTTTTGCCAATGGATCACCCTTTTCGAAGAAATACAACTGCATTTCGAAAAAATAAAGTTGATAATTCTTGTCCACCTCCTCGTTTAAGTGGAGAAAACGTATTTGGTAGAGTATGTAATGTCCCGTCTATCTTAGAACAACAAAATTGTGTTATGATCAGATATGGTGTGCAACACAATTGGACAAAAAGAAGTATTTTTTGGGATTTGCCATATTGGAAAGATAATCTTATCCGACACAATTTAGATGTCATGCACATCGAGAAGAATATTTTTGATAATCTTTTTAACACAATCATGGATGTGAAAGGTAAAACTAAAGATAATAGCAAAGCTAGAATGGACCTGAAAGAATATTGCAGGCGGAAGGAGTTGGAATTAGTAGAACGTGGTGGGGGTAAATATTGGAAACCTAAAGCTCAATATACTTTCACAAGAGAACAAAAGTTAAGTATTTTGAAATGGATAAAAGAACTTAAACTCCCTGACGGGTATGCATCTAGATTGGGCAGATGTGTTGATATGAAGAATGGAAAATTATTTGGCTTGAAGAGTCATGATTGTCATGTTCTTATGGAGCGGTTACTTCCAACGGCATTTTCAGGATTACCAGATCGAATTTGGAGTCCAATAACTGAATTATGCCAGTTTTTCAAAGATCTATGCTCAACAACGTTAAGAACTGAACATTTGGAAATTATGGAACAAAATATCTCAATCATTCTATGCAAAATAGAGCGTGCATTTCCGCCTGGATGGTTTAACTCAATGGAACATCTCCCGGTACATTTGGTTTACGAAGCAAAGGTCGGAGGGCCAATCCAATACAGATGGATGTATCCATTTGAACGGTAATAAATTTTATATTCATATAATTTATTGATTTTGTCGTATAGTTTATTATGTTCTTTTTCATAAATTAAGATAACTTTAAAATGATTTAGGTTTCTCAATACTTTAAAGAAGAAAGTTCGGAATAAGGCTCGCATAGAAGGATCTATTTGTGAGGTATATTTAATTGAAGAGACAGCCACATTTAGTTCATATTATTTTGAATCAAATATTCAATCAAAGAGGACGAGAGCTCCTCAAAATGATGATGGAGGAGAATCTTCGCATCCACAAATTTCTATCTTCAATTATCCGGGTCGTGCAGCTGGTCCAATGAAAAAAAGATGGTTGGATATGAATGAGTTCCAAACAACAAAGTTATATGTCTTGCTAAATACGCCAGAGGTCGAACCTTATATTGAGTAAGAACTCAAACTTAATTATATTAATATATTTATGACTTCATATTAATAATTTTGTTCATATTATGTTAATATATATATTTTAATGTTTCAGCATGTACACAAACATGTTACGTGAATTATCGTCAGTAATCAGTGACGAAGAATTAAACAAACAAATCGAGGAGCATTTTTGTGTTTGGTTCCATAATCATGTAAGTTTGTAAAGTTTAAGATATTTCTTAATTTAATATTAATTATATATACATAAAGTGATGAAAATATTTTGTTAGGTGAATTTGAGTGGCGAAGTTATTGCAGACCCACTAATTCAGAGCATAGGGTGGGGGCCAACTCCCAACGTGAAACATTGGCCAATGTATTTCGTCAATGGATACAAATTTCATACTGTTGAATGGAGTCAGAGTAGGTCGACAGAAAATTATGGTGTTTGCGTGTCTGCGTCAGGAGGTGGAGCTTCACATATGAATTATTATGGAAAACTTATAGACATACTTGAGTTAGAATATGCAGGCTTACCAATAAAAAGAGTAATTTTGTTCAAATGTGAATGGTATGATCCAAGTCCACGAGGAACTAAAATTCATGATAAATATGGAATTGTAGACATTCGATCATCAAGAAGATATAGGAAATACGATCCATTCATATTTGCCCAACAAGCTGAACAAGTGTATTACTCGCCTTACCCTGATTACTGTCGTGAAAAAAATGGTTGGATGGTTGTAATTAAAACAAAGGCACGAGGTACAATAAATGCTCCTGAAGCTAACATGGAAGAGCCTTTTCAAGAGGATGAAATATTGCAACGGCCTATAATTGATGTAAATATTGACCTTGGAGGCACTTTACAAGATGATAATGGGCTAGTAGAGGAAGTTGATGTCTCCAATATTGTTGAGGAAGAAGAAAATGATATGTATGAAGAATCTGTTTCAGAAGAAGACGAGGAAGATATATTATCTGATGATAGAGATAGTGACCAGAAAGACATTGATGAATATATAGAAGAAGATGACTGATAGTTTTATGGTTTTTTTTTTTTGTGCATGCTAATTAATAACCTTTGTATTTTTAAAATATGAATATTTATAATTTCTGTACCTGTACTTTTAGTATGATGACTTTGATGTTAATGTAATTTTTTTTCATATATATATATAATTATCGAAATAGATGTCAGAACATTCAACACCTTCGGGTAGGGGAAGAGGTAGAAGTAGAACATCTTATAGGACCACACCTTCTCCAGATGCCAATTCTGGTTCGCAATATTCTTCTCCTGACTCCACACCTGTTGTTCAATCCACACAATTCAATCTCCAGTCACCACCCCCACCACCACCCTCACAACCTTTTGCTCCCATGCCTCATCAATTTCCATATCATGGAACCACGATGCCGCCATGGGGTTATTATGGTGTTCCACCTACTTTCTACCCACCAGATGTTGTACCACCGAGTGGCCAATATGTTGGGGGAACTTCTCATATGCCAGACAGACCTTCCCCATACACTTTCATGCTGACACCGCAAGGACTCAATTCATCATCTGCTTCTGCACAACATTCTGAGCCCATTCCAACTGACCCGGTTGACATCAGCCGAGGAGACGGTCGAAAACACTTATCTTGCGATGAACAGTGTAATCAGTGAGTATCGTATTTATTATTTTAAACTTATTACTTGCAATTATATTATACATTTAAATGAATAAATATATATTTTGTGTTTGACAGTTTTATCCCTGAAAGTGGCCCACCAAGCAAATTGGGAAAGATTTGGAGGGCACGATACACTGAACCGTGGATTCATTGGGATGAAGTGCCAGAAATAATACGAAGGATGTGGCTTGAAGAATTTAACGTAAGTTAATTTATAATTCTTTATTAATATAAGTTTGTATTTAAATTCTTATATATATATATGTTTCTTAATTTAATGTAGAAGACGTATTTCTGGCCACCCGAGGAGAATGATCGCATATGGCTCATATGGAATAAGTCTGGTAGACGAAGTTTTAGGAGCCATTTGCATCGAATTAGAAATGGGGAAGACGAAGCAACGTGGATGGATCCCGACGTGCGTAAGGCACTTGATGCAAAGTGGGCAGAAGAAAGCAACAAAAAAATTTCCACACAAAATAAAAAAAATCGTGCTTCTGAGACCGGTGGTTCGCTCCACACTGGCGGGTCCATTCCATTCTCCTTGACTCGAAGAAGGCTGGTAATTACTTATGCTAAGTTATATATATATTTTTTATAATTTATTTAAATTATAAGTTTACTATATTATTTATTAATTTCTTATACAGGCAACTGAATTAAATCGTGAGCCCAATGAGTTTGAATTCTTCAGGAGAACCCACACCAGGAAAGTTAATCAAGGAGAAGAAGTGTGGGTTGATGACAGATCTAGGGTCGTCGCTGTAAGTGTGTTTTATAAATTAAATTAAATTTTTTATTTTAAAATAATCTTTTAATTCATTTACATGAATATTTTAATTTTATAGGAAAAATATGAAAGATTGAGTGCGGAGGCATCTTCATCATCCGCAAGTACTGAAGAGTCCTCATCGCCTACAGTTAATGAACACGACATCTTCTATCAAGCTGTTAGTGGTCGGAATAGAAAGGGTCGAATATACGGGCTGGGCTCCCAAGCTAATTTGTTATATCCATCTACCACCAATCGTTCTAGCCAATCATCTTCACATGTGTCACCAGAGTTTGAACAAATGAGACTTAAAGTTACCCAATTAACTGATGAGTTGCTTGAATCCCGGATTGAGAATCGGCAATTACGACAGTGGCAAGAACAAATGACAGCATGGCAGTCAGAAATGAATATGGTAATAAGTAGATTGACAAAACAATCTACTGCAGATGCTGGACCGTCGACTGTTCCAGGTGGATCTGACCCGGTAGCTGATCAAGATGAGAGTGACAATGGTGAAGATGAAAATGCTAATAATAATGATGATTGATTGTAATGGAATGTTGTAAACATTGAAGTAAACGTGGGTAATCTTAATATTAATATTAAATTTTAATTTTTTTTAATGTTAAATTTGTTATATTTTTAATGTGAATGTGGGTAATATTAATTTTATTTAATGTTATTTTTAATATTTTATTTAAATTTTTTAAAAAAATTGTTGTTAAATACAATTTTTTTATTCTTATAAAAGAAAATATTAATTTTAATTTTAATTTTAATAAATATAAATTTTAATTTTATAAATTTAAAAAATATATATTTTTAATTTCATAAAAATATATTATTGATTTAAAATAATATTTATTTTATTTTTAATGTGAATGTGAGTAATATTAATTTTATTTAATGTTATTTCTAATATTTTATTTAAATTTTTAAAAAAATTGTTGTTATTTTAAATTTTTGTATTCTTATAAAAGAAAATATTAATTTTAATGTTAATAAATATAAATTTTAATTTTATAAATTTAAAAATTAAAAATATATTTTTTTAAATTCAAAATATATTATTGATTTAAAATATTAATATTAATTTAATTTTTTTCAAAATTATTTTTTTATTTATATTAATTTTATAAAATATTAATTATTATTTTTTTTATATTTAAAAATATTTGTGACGGGTACTCCCGTCGCAAATCTGTGACGGGTAGTAACCCGTCACAGATTGATCGTTTTTTTTTTATTTTAAAAATTTTTGTGACGGGTAGAGCCCGTCACAGATCTGTGACGGGCAGTATTTCCCGTCACAGATCTGTGACAGATTGTCCCCATCACAAATCTGTGACGGGGAAGTCTCCGTCACAAATCTGTGACGGGTAGTACGTTCCCGTCACAGATCTGTGACGAGAATTATTTTCCCGTCACAGATTTGTGACGGGATGAACCTCAGCCGTCACAGATCTGTGACGGGATGAACTTTACCTGTCACAGATCTGTGACGGGGAGAACTTCCCCGTCACAGATCTGTGACGGGACATCCGTCACAAATCTGTGACGGAAATACTCTCCCGTCACAGATTTGCGACGGGTAGCACTAACCCCGTCACAAAAAATCTGTCACGCCCTCTTTAGTGACGAATTTTACCCCGTCACAAAACCCGTCACAGAAAAATTTAGTGACGGATTTTATGTTTTTAGTGACGGATTTTTCCGTCACTAAAACTGAAATTTCTTGTAGTGCCAGCTTCTCGTACGTACCGTTCGTGCGACCTGTTGGAGGTCCTTGCGATGTGAGGTCCTCTGTGAATGGTGAAGATAGTTCTCACCGTGGGCGCCTGGTCAGGCTCTGGGGCTCGGTGGGGACTCTGTTGGGCTGGCTGTTTGGACTGCTACTCCCTGGGACGCACCACATAATCACGTAGCTGACCTCTCCTGATCAATTCTTCAATTGCGTCTTTCAGCGCCCAGCATTCGGATGTTGTGTGTCCCATCTCGTTGTGATAGGCGCAGAACTTGCTCTTTGTTCTGTATTTGTCAGGAGTCTTCAGAGGGTTAGGCTTCTCGAAATCTTCTCTGTTACGTTCTGTGGTGAAGATCCTGTCCTGGGAGTCAGATAAGACACTGTAATTTTCGTAGCGACTTTGACGAGCTGGTCGTTCAATCCCCTGGGCAAATTTCGCCTTCTTAGCAGCTTGATCATCGGGAGCTCGCTCTTGCCTCTCCTTGCGAGGTTCTTCGTCACCCCTCTTCTTATTCTAGCTGTCATGGCCCTCACCTTTCCTCTGGTCGCTAGCCTTTTTTAGACCGAATGCTTCCTCCCACCGAACCTCCTTCGCAGCTCGCTCAAAGAATTCTCCAAGGTCTCTTACTGGGGACTTGTAAATGTTTTCGTAGAGCTTCCCATTTTTGTGGAGTCCAGCGGAGATCGCGGTTAGTATTCCTTCGTCGGAAGGATTCTCCACATTGTTTACTTCTCGTCTGAACCTCTCAATGTAATCCTTCAAGGACTCGTTAGATCGTTGGAAAACAGTTGCGATGTGGCATGTTGGGGCGAGTTGCCTTCGAAGTGACCTATACTGATCTACGAATTTGTTCTGACATTCTTCCCAGCTGCCAATGCTGCGGGGGTGGAGCCTTCGTAGCCATGCTCTGGGTATGTCCCCTAGTGTCGTGGGAAAAACTCGACACTTGACCAATGAACTAGATGTTTGTAGGTTTATCTGGACGTTGAAAGCGTCTAGGTGGTCATAAGGGTCACTATCCCCATTGTACTGAAGGATGCTGGGGACCTTAAATCTACGTGGTAGGGGCTCCTTCTCGATTTCCCTGGAAAATGGGATTCTTTCCTCGCAGCTTCCCCTCAGGTTGTACGCCCCATGCCTGGCCTCCAATTGCTGAATTCTTAGCAGCAATTCCCCCACCATGGGATCTTGATTTGCTGATTGTCAGGTAGTGAGTTGATCTTCTGGTACGGTGGCCTATTCTAAGTGGCAGCGATCTCGCGAGATAGGTCGCGCCATGTATTCACGATCAGGAGAATGCCGGTGGTTGGCATGGCTGTTGTTGATCTTTACCAAGGGGTCCTCATGTCGTCAGTTTCCAGGCTGGTGGCTCCCTCCACGGAGGTCCTCGTGGCCATTCCATCCTGGGCTTACTCCGGTTTTCAGCTCGGCGCGGCGTGTTCTTGGCCTTTTATCGTGGTGGCGTCGCTCTTCCACCTCCTGAGAGCGCTGGTTGGAGGAGCGGACCGAACCAGCTCGTCGGGGGTGCCTTCTGGCCTCGTCTTTCTCTTTTATAGGAGGCCTTTCACTCAGGGGTCGAGAAACAACTGCCTGCACCTGCGCTGTTTGAGCTTGTGCTTGTGCTAGTGTCTTGACTGCATCAGCAAGTTGTATGACAGTGTTTTCTAAAGTTTCCTGACGTTGTTGCCATATTTGCGTCATTTTCGCATCGGTGATAGGAGCCACGGACGGGTAGGAGCACCGCCCGAGGGCGTCACAAGCAGGTTTGGTCGAAGGGGGCCCGGAGGAGGAAGTCGTAACGTCCCCAACTTGCGAGATTCCCGGCAAGCGATCGTGATGATTTATTGGTCAGTTGGTGGTTGCTCCGGAACCTCTTGTGTTTTTGGTTTTCGGCATTGATGTATTGACCAAAGCGGGCCCTCCTTCTAGCGCCAAAATGTCGACGTTCGGAATTGGTCGACTATGATTCTTTGGCCCACCTGATGCAATGGATCCGAAAAATGTATATGAGATGTCTAATTTTGATCTCTCGAGCCTCGAGTCAATCCCTGTAAGGTACTCCGAAGTTTAAGTCAATAAGTGAGTATGTAAAGAGAGAAGAGAGAAAATGTCTTAATTGAAAAAAAATGTCTTACCCCCTCTTCAAAGAGCTGACCCATATATATCGAGGGATGTTCTTCCTTATGTGTAGCATGTCTGCCCTAGGAGATGGGACAGAATACCTAGTGCCGGCAAAGTATGTCCATGCAGCAGGAAGGTACCGATGGAACCTTCATTAATGTGGACGAGACTCGTCATTAACGGCGAGAGGACCCGTCATTAATGAAGATGGGATTTGGGGCGGACGCGTGGAAATCCAGGCACAGCGGTAATGATGTTGTTATGAAAAGACCAAGATGGGACTAGTATGGATTGGCCAGATAGGCTGAGGAAATGGGCCAGGACCACATGGCTGGGGGCGGCTCCTGGCCTGTTAACGCATCAGGACTTTAGCCTTTTCATTACGCGAGCTAGTTGGCTGAGCCAGTAACCAGCGAGGTCGCTGGGAGCTCGTCCAGATGATATTATACCAGCCCGAGTTTCGGTCATGTGCGAGCTCGCTTTGAGGGGCTCAGCTTGAAGCCTATTAGCTCCTTTGACAGTTGAACCGGCCCAATGAGTTGGGCCCAACCCTTATAGAGTAGGACGGGAGATACCCGTAACATTTAGTATTCAATATTAATAATTAATAAAAAATAACATAGTTAAAAAAATAAATGAACAAGAAAAATGCAAATAACATAAGGTCCCAATGGGTCGGGCCCAGTGGACCTAATGGGCTAAGCCTATAAGGTCCCAACGGGCCGGCCCAGTCGTCCACAGGCCAAGCCGGGCTGGGGCCTTAGACAGGCTAGGCCGTGGGCCTAAATTCTTTGGCCCGACCTGTTTGAACAGTATAACCCGACCCTTTTAACATCTCTACATTTGCCCCAAGTTCCTCATACTCATGCCCCCGTAAAACCAATATAAGGGCATGAGGATGAGGAACTGGGACAAGTGTATGAACAAGGTCTGGTAAACAAGACGTTTGCAATAGGATGTGGTTGAGATCTAACGAAGGAGGCCGTTGGGAGTGCGATTTTGTTCACCCCCATTTAACAGGGGTTAAAATAACCCCCGTGAAAACCAACCCCCTTTTTTCTCTCCTCCCCTCTCTGCTTCCCTCTTCTCCTCTCTTCTTCTCTCTGCTCTCTACTTCCCTCTTCTTCTCTCTACTTCTCCCCCTCTCCTCTCCTTTCTCCCCCATTTCTTCTTCTTCTCTAGTCGCAGTCACTGTCGCCTCTTCTCGCGTTTCGACTACCTCGCCTCACTGACCGCGAGGCGGTGGCACGATGTAGCAGTAAGGCAGTGTAGAGGCGCGGCGAGACGTTGCAGAGACGCGACGAGAAGGTCGACGATAGCGAGAACAAGAGAAAGAGAGAAGTGGAGAGAGAAGAGAGGGAAACGAATGGGTGAAGACCCCCCCGAAATGACCTTTTTACCCCCCAAACTAACAGGGGTAAAGTTACCCCTGTTAAAGGGGGGTGAACAAAATCGCACTCGGCCCCTGGGGCTTACGACCGATTGTAACGCCCCGTATTTTTGGTAAGGTTGCCACATATTTTAAGTAAGTTTAAAATATTGAAAAATGGCTCGATAGCAAAATAAATTGTCGAATCGACTGCCAGGAGTGCCCTGGAGAGGGAATGTCTGTAGAAAATGATATGGTCTCGATGAGCGTTTCGAGAAAGAATTTATGAAATTAAAATAAATTAGAATCGAGACGGTTTTCGGTACAGCTAAAATACAGCTGTGATTTGAGGCCGAAATATCGAATTGTCATATGGGACTTCTAGGAAGTTAACGGAAAGCTGAAGGGGTTTCGATTTTTCATAATGATCAACCCTTCAGTTGTTTCAGAATGAATTAAGGGCCCGGTGAGGACCCAGTGGTAAAATTAATTTTATCAAGTAAACCTGAAGTTATTTATTTTGGTTTTAAAGCATTGTAGTGCGAATTAATTGACCGTTAAATGGTGTAATTGCAATTTAAGAATTTTCTAAGTGCTATTACTTAGAATCCTCAAGTGTAATTAATGAGATGTGGGGATTAAATTTGTAATATGTAAAATGTATATTATATATATACCCGTATATGTGCATGTGCTAGGCGTGGGAAGGAGGCTGCAGCATTGTGAAAATGGGTTCTTCATTAGAGGGCTTCGGGCAGAGAGATTGAGGAGAATGTTGTGAGAGTTGGCCAAGGCTGTCGGGTGCTCGCCTGTTCATATCAGAGAGAGAAAGAGAGATGGAATGGGGGAAGGAGAGAGGAGCCGATTTTCGGCCATGGCAGTGGCTGGCCAAGTGAAGGAAGAAGCTGAAAACAGAGAGATGCTTAGAGAGCGAGAGCAAAGAGAGAAATGGCGAGAGAGGCTGGAGCCGGGGGAAGGCCAATGGCCAGTCGTTGCTGGCCGGATTGGCAGCGGCTGGAAGCCGCGAGAAAGCAGCCACGATGAGCTGCGGCCATGGAAGGAAGAACCAGCAGCTTTGCTGCTGTGTGCGAGTCGGGCAGCCGAACTGCTGTGCGTGCTCGCGGGAAGGCCGGTTGCGGGCTGGTCGGGGTCGCGCGAGGAAGCTGGTAGCTGGTGCGCGGGCTGCTCGAAGAGTTGCAGAGGCAGCGAGCAGCAAGCTCGCGGAGCTGGGCGCGATGGAAGCTCGTGCAAGGCTGGTTCGATGGAGGCCACGCTGGAGGCTGATGCGGCGGAGGCTGCGGCGATGCAGCTCGTGGCGGCGGTTCGGGGCAACCAGCTGGTTCGCGCGGCCATGGGGGCTGCTGTGCGTTGCAGCCGCGGAGAAGAAACAGTTGAAGAAGAAGAAGAAGAAGAAAGAAAAGAAGAAGAAAACAAAAAGGAAAGAAAAAGAATGAAGGAGGAGTTGTTGTGCGCAGGGCTGCCAATGAGGAAGAAGGTGAACAGTGGGAGGAAGAAAGAAAAATAGAAAAGAAAAGAAAAAGAAAAAGAAAAAGAAAAAAGAAAAAAAAGAAAAGAAAAGAAAAGAAAGGAAAGAAAATAAAGGAAAAATATGAAGAAACTCTCGAAAAATTCTGAAAAATAGGAAATGGGGTTGTATAAATATTTCGGAGTCTTTGGCGAGAAAAATAGTTCGAGCACGATTTTCAAGATCAATGCACGCACATCAAGGAGGCTTTAAAAGTTAAGCCTAGGTAAGTTTTAGAATTTTTAATATTCTTAGAATTATATTTGATGAATTTTTATGGATAAATATTTGGTGGAATATTTAAATAGATATTTATTTTAGAATATTAATGAAAAAAATGAGAGAAAAAATAAAAAACAATGCAAGAAAATTACGAAATAATAGGTTTTGAAGTTTATTAGAATAAAATGATAAATAAAGTGCTTTGATGATTTTGATGAAGTGATTTGCATGCAAATCGAGGCCTAATACGCTAAACGAGCATCTTAAAAATTGTCAAAGGCAAGCATTCCATTCCCTCTTATCTTTATTTCCACGAGCTACCTTTATTACTTTTCTAATATCAGATGATAGCATGTGATAGATACTTCCCTTCTCAGATTTAGTTTATCTCCTTTACTGTCATCCAGCTATTTGCTTATTATTATCTCCTTATTTCGATGTTGACCGGCTTGGTGTTGAATTGGAGGTTTCTTTAGAGATTGCAACTTGCGTCGTCTGCCTCTGGGGCTCGAACCCTATCTGAACTCGTACCAGATTCAGGTCACAGTTTCTTGGGATGCTCACTGGGCCCCTGCCAACCACAGCGAAAACAACGGAGCCCAACTTACCTACCCCAACCGGCGACGGTGCCTACCCAACACTTTCTGGAAGGAAATATACGTAGTTTGCAATTTATGCATATTTCATTCATAGTGGTTGATTCATTCGCCTTTCTTATGTTCGAGTGGCCACTACATTCTGCTGCTGCAAATTGCGGCCATGATTTGTGCACTCCGCCATGGCTTGGAAAGCCTGTAATGATAATAATAATAATATTATTATATATATTTCATTCATAGTGGTTGTTTCATTCACCTTTCTTATGTTCGAGTGGCTACTACAGTCTGCTGCTGCAAATTGCGGCCATGATTTGTGCACTCCGCCATGGCTTGGAGAGCCTGTAATAATAATATTGCATTTGTGTTTTATCCATGCATATGGTTGGGTTGGGACCGTACGGAATGCCATCATAATTCATATCTATAGACTTTTTAAATTTTTTATATAAAAATATAAATTTGAAAGATTAATAGACTCTCTAAATTTATTTTTAAATATGTTTAATCATTTTATATGAATATATATATCTATACGTTTTATAAAAATTATAAATACAAATTATTTTCTTTATTTTTAAAAGATAAATTTAATGATTATGTACACACTTTTTTCACAGAACATTCATATATTAGTTTTTACTATTGATTGTAAATAAATTGATAATTTATGATCATCTACCATATTTGTTTAAATATATTAATATATTTATGAACGAGTTTGTTCACGAATTATTTGTAAACTTCTAATCAAACATGTTTATAAGAATAAGAGCGATCGAATAATAGACAATTGCATTGCTCTACTGTCTTTCTACATAAAAAATATCTATTCAAAAAAGTCAAATACTGATTAACACGATCAAAAATGGACAGACGTACGTTCTCTAATATAATTTATCTTTCTTTTTTCTCTACAATGAATCTAGGTTCATTATTTTGGATGGACTAAAACAGATGGGTTCATTTATAATGAACGTAAATCTAGTTTGGGTTTATCATTTCTCTCAATGATGAACCAAGGTGGTTGGAACATTTGTAATAAATCCTAATGATATGGGTTCGTCCTCTTTTTCGTTACAACTCAGTCGTTGTCAATCAACCACCACTAGTTGTTTGTTCTTTCTTTATTTTTATTTTTTAAATCACAGGAGAGAAAAGTGAGAAAGAGAGAGAAAAAAAAATAAACAAAAAATAAAATAGTCATTTAATTTTTTTGTTTAGCAACAAGAGGTGGTTATTGTTATTTTCTCAAATATTAATAGCGATTCTTACAATTTTACCAAATCTCACGGTGTTAATGTTTGCAATTTACCCAATAATATATAATATATGATAATAATGCATTTGTGTTTTATACATCTATGGTGGGGACAATTAAGCCAGCACCCTTAGTTTCTTTCACCCAATTAATCTAATTAATCATCTAGTCATTAATTAGTTGCCAATCTCTCTATTCGAATGGTAAACTAGAGGGAGTTAGCTCATGGGCACCTAAGATTCTTGTTAACATACGTTAATTCACCAATCACCAATTCTTTTCCAAGTAACCATCATGAATGTTGAATTAACGTCCTCTGATATATGGCTTGTAATGCGAGAATGCACTCGCTTTGGTTCAAAACCGTGGGCTATCCCATTGGAAGTTAGACAGCAAATTAATTAAGGACATCGAACAAAATTTTATCATGATATTATTTTAGTGGGATTTTTTTATATTAAAAAAGAATAATCATTTTTCTACATTATATTATATATCCACCCGTACCGTCTACAATACGCAAACTAGCAGAAAAATTCAGTCGCCGGCGGTGACATATTATGCATCTATCTATAGGCCTTCACTGACTCCCTTGTGAAAGTTAGTTGCGAAGCTGCCAAGAAGAACTAATAATCATATCCTAATTAAAAATATTATTAATTTAATAACTGTGATCAAATTTAGGGCCCCATAACTCTGAAATAAGTAGTTTCAAGATAATGTGTCAAATTTATTACATTATCATAACAAGAATATCGCAGAACATGCTTCATTTGTTAATACGTAGCATAATATAAAATGTATTCCATAGTAACATTAAAATATTATTATAGAGCATACATGTATATAAGAATAATTAATAATTTTAAAATATTTTCTAAAATAATTAATAATTAAAAAATATATAATATAGGTGCAAATGTCAACTTATACTTTGAAAATAACCAAATAAATTACCACTGTATTTTAGATTCACGGCCAACTCAATTTAGCTACTGTATTTTAGAAAATGTGGTAACTTTAAATTTGGGCTCACACTAGCCATGGTGAATTTTTTATTTTTTAATATTATTTAACTATGTTTTAATTCTATTAATAACACCAACTCTATTTTCAATTAAAATAACCCTACACAATCATAAATTCAAATTTGAAACCCTCCAAATGAAGTTACATTTTATATATTTTTAAAATATAACAGCCAACTCTTAAAATTTAACTTTTTTAAAAAAATATAATAGCCAACTCTTAATTGGGGGTTCCCAAAAAATATCAAGATCAGATCAAGCAGTATTTTATTGTTCATAAAAATGTCAATTTGCGGGCTTCACTTTCGTGATGTTAGCATACAATAAGCCAATCGGATTCGTAAACTGCGTCTTCATCATGTAAATAAATTAAGCAAAACCAGCATCAGGCCGGCCTCCCTGCCTGCAACTGCCAGATAAAGAAAATCTCTATCTCAGTGAAGCAGCACTGAACAAACGAGCAATGGGAAAGAAGCTTGATGCGCTGCTTGGAAGAGGCTTCAAAGCCAACAAGTTCAAGTCCCTCGTCAACCTCGCCGTTTCCCGGCTCGCCATCCTCAAGAAAATACACCGGGCCCGCTGCTCCATTTCCCGGTCGGACGTGCTTCAGCTTCTCAACCTTGGCCAGCACGACCATGCTCTTCGCCGGGTTAATTAATTGAACTAATTCCATTTCCATTTCCATTTCCATTTCTGCTCTCTGCAGTGAAAGAATTAAACTGCACACACACACACATATACATAATGGCCTTATTGTTCATCAGCTTGGTGGGTTGTTGACAGGTTGAGCAAGTGATGAGGGAGCAGAATATGCTAGACGTTTTTGATATGGTTGAAGGCTATTGTCATTTGCTGCTGGAGAGGATCGGCCTTATTGAACAACGGTTAGTTTCAAACAAAATGTTCGATATATATATATATATATATCTATATTAATTTGGTTAATAACTTTCATGTGGCTCTCTATTGTTTGAAAGATTGGATGTTGTTTATGTAGAGCTTGTCCGGAAGAGCTCAAGGATGCAGTGTCCAGCTTGCTCTATGCAGCCGCGAGGTGCGGCAATTTCCCAGAGCTTCAGAAGATACGTGTGATCTTCACATCTAGATTCGGGAAGGAGTTTGCAGCTCGCGCCATTGAATTGCGCGACAACCGTGGGGTGAATCCAAATGTATAGTTTATTAGTCAAATTAACCTCTTGCTATATATATACACGCATGTATATATATATATATGTCAATCTCTGGATAGGACTCATCATGTTTATGAAAGAAATGAATTGGGTTTCACGAGTTTGATGGTTTGTGTGGGTGTGTAGATGGTTGAAAAGCTGTCGACCAGACAGCCAAGCTTAGAAAACAGAGTGAAGCTGCTCAAGGAAATTGCTTCCGCGAACAACATAGTTCTGCAGATTGAGGAAGAAGCTTCTTCAAGAGTACTTACAGAGGTATCCATTAATATTGACAGAATAATTGTCTATCCATTGGAAAGATTCTCTAATAAAATATATAAATGTTGTCTTATGTGAAACTGCAGGAAGATTTGAACAGAGAACAGAAGCAGAAACACCCAGAGCTGGAGCATAATTCAGTTGAAAATGAAGCAAGAAGAAAATACAAGGATTTTGCTGAAGCAGCAGAAGAAGCTTTCAGATCGGCCGCTTATGCTGCAGTGGCGGTAAGGGTAGCAGTGGAGCTCTCAAGATCTGAATCCCATCATCACTTTGATTGAGCTTAATTCATCACAACAACCAAGAGAGTTTCTTCCTTGCCATGTCAAAGCCCTGATTCTTGATCTGTCTATCCTCCTGCCACAATCCATATTCCTCGCAACAACAATGGAAGCAGAAAAAACTGTTGTTAAATGGAGATTATTAATTGGGGCTTAGATACAAGTCGATCCGCTGTCAACAATTAATGTTAGACTACTCGGCCGAAATTGAATGCAACACAGGGACTGGGCCACCTACATGTTAAGCAACCTGCCACAAATGGGTGTGACAATCATCATTTAGATCAACCTATGATCAAATTTAACGTCCAATCCAATTCGTAACGCATAATCAAGGATTTATAAACAATTGATACCAAGATTTTGATTGACTAACTTGTCTAGACCTTGTATTTGATCATTACACAAAAAAACTAAACAACAAACATCTAAGAAGATATGTGTATTCGGAGAAGACGAACAGGCGATTGCAGTGTTAAACTACAGTTGATCGCGAAAATAAATATTATATATATATATATATATATTTGCTCATGTGCAGAGCGGATCTACTACCCAAGTGAGGGTGGGCAATTTCTCTCCCCCCCAAAAATAAAAAATCTGAGGGATAATTAAGTCATGTCAGGTGAGAGAACCAAAAAACACAAGAGGAAAAAGGAGAGAGAAGATTAATATTGTTTAGATAAAAAAAATAAAAAAATCAATAATTTGAGAATACAAAAAGACAAATTCACTTTATACACATATATACATGAGGATGAATTTAAATACGGGTATTTGAATATGAGTTTATGACCATTTTAGTATGTTATAAAAAAAATTTAGTATACAAATTTATATTTTTGTCCCTGACTTAAGCTCCTGACTCCGCTACTACTTATGTGTATATCTGGATCTTATGTATATTATTAATATATTACGCTTGGCATACCATGTCACTTGGAACACATTCATCTAAATCGATTTTATGTGGTGGATAAATTACACTAATTTGAGTCAATTTAGACTTAATTGTTAAAATTGAAATGATTGGATTAGATTGTAAATTTATAAAAAAGATTTGATTTTTTTTTTACTATTAGCCTTTTTTTTTTTGTTAATTATTTATTTTGTTCAAATAAAACTGGCTAGTTATATATCGAGAAAGCTATTATATATATTCTGCTCCACCACTTAAATAATGTTCTCTTTGTTATTTTTAAGTTGTTTTCAGTTTTTCAAAACAATAAAAATGTGTTTACTTATTCATTTTCAAAAATGCTTTTTCCAAAACATCAAAAAAAAAAAATTGTACACAAAACTAAAAATAAGAAAATCTCGTTTTAGGTGTTTTCATCACAAATACGTTCATTTGCAATTGTTTTTCATTGTTTTGGCTAGAGTTCCTAGTAGCCGCCACTGCCATCACTGCCACTAATCATCACTACCATCATTATTGCTAGTCGTCGTGACCATCGATCCGATTGCATTCGCTATCACTAATTATTTCCTGGGCGATGACTGCTACTGCCTTCATCATCGTTCATTGAGCCCCTCTATTCATTCGTCTTCCATCATCCGTTTGTCTTACATGATTGTTGGTCAGCCCTTGCCCTCACCATCTGTCTATGCAAGCTGTCGTCGATTGGTGCTCTACCATTGTTGGCTGGTTCAAGCTTTCCCCAGATCCTTATCCAAATCTAGTTCAGATCCGACCCAACCCCATTGGCTCTCTTCTCTTCTCTTCAAGGCTCAGTAACAAATTGCAAGCTCTTTATTGAATAATTAAATTCATTGAATAAAATATCATAAAATAATTTTTCTCAAGATTTCAAACTAAACGCATTTTTTAGTTTTTTGTTTTGAAAAATAATTTTTCATAATGATAAAAAAAATGTGTTTTCAATAATCTCAAAACATACACTCCAACCCAATTTGGTCTACCTAAGCTACCTATATTTTTCAATTTCAAAACTCAAAACGGAAAATTGAAACATGGAGATAACAACCCCTTATATTTTAATTCTTGTAATTGGTTTGCCTAAACTACCTATATTTTTCAATTTCTACAATGGTTTGGCTATCTTGCCTATGTTTTTATATTCAATCAAACTAGCTAAATCTTCTATAAGAAGATAGAATTACTGCATCATCTATTGTAAGGCCATCTCCAACACATGGCCAAAATTCTCACCAAGCCAAAAAACGAGGAGAAAAGTGCTGAAATTCATCTCCAACCCATCTCTCTATTTGTCTTGTCACTCAAAATTTAGTTGAGGTTCAAATGGCTCCCTAAAGATGAGGAGCTGAAATTTGCTTCATATTCCATTTTGTATATATTTTGTATGTATTAAAGTATTGGGGGAATTATATTTTATGTATTTGATTATACATTTATTTGTATGTAAATATTTAATTATTTTGTGTATTTGATTATATATTTTGTGTATGCATGTATTTAATTATTTTGTGCACTTGATTATTCATTTTGTGTGAATTTGATTATGTTTAGTGTGTATCTCATTATTTTAATGTAATGTATATGTGTGTATCTGTTTACATGTGTATTTGTTTGTATGTGTATGTGTATATTTAATTATTGCTTATGTGTATTTAATTCATTTTGTGTATCACACAATTTTTTCTACATGTTTCAATATAATGTTTTGAAACTGATCCTAAAAATGAATGTCAAAGTTATTCAATTAGATTATTTAATATTGTATTTAAAATAATAATTATTATATCACAATGAGAGTATTTATTTTTGTGATTTTTTACACAATTTGACTAATTAAATTTTGAATTATGGAAATATTTCAAATAATTTTGTTAAATAACCATTTTTAAAAAATATTAGTAAATTTATTTACAAATATATTAAATATTATAAAAATCTAATACCATCATATTTATTATTAAATTATCAAATAAATAATAAATTTTTATAGTAATAAAAATTATAAGTGAGGTAAAATAAATAGAATTAAAATTTATTAATAAATAAGTGGAATAGGGAATGAAATAGAGAAGAGAATAGAGAGTGTGGTTGAAGTACATACAGTTTTTTAAGCAAAATTATTGTTGCTAAAAATACAACAATTAAATTTTATGATGTGGGACCTACTTGAACTCGGTGTCGAGTGAAATAAGGTTGTCGCAAGAGAGTTCACCACAAGGATGTTTGCTGTAAGGATATCCGCCGCAAGGATCTCACTACACGGATTTTGCTGCAAGGGTTTATCTCGACATAAAGATCTTGTTTCAAGCACTTTCGCCTTAAAGATCCAATCGCAAGGATTTCGTCACAACATACCTTAAGGATCTCGCTGTAAGGATTTCTCCACAAGCACTTTCACCTTAAGGATCTCGCCACAAGGATTCCACCTCAAGCGTTTTCACCTTAAGGATCTCACTGCAAGGATTTCGCCACAAGCACATTTGCTTTAAGAATCTCATCGTAAGGATTTCACCACAGGCACCTTCGCCACAAGGATCTCGTTGTAACGATTTCGCCACAAGCACCTTCGCCACAATGATCTATCTCGCCACGAGGATTTCGCCACAAGCACCTTCACCATAAGGATCTATCTTACCGCAAGGATTTTGCCACAAATACTTTTGCCTTAAGGATCTCGTTGCAAGAATTCTGCCAACAGCACTTTCGCCTTAAGGATCTCGCCGCAAGGATTTTGCCACAAGCACTTTCGCCTTAAGGATCTCACTGCAAGGATTTCGCCACAAGCACATTCGCCTTAAGGATCTCACAGCAAGGATCTCGTCACAAGCACCTTCCCCACAAGGATCTATCTCATTGCGAGGATTTCGCCACAAGTATCTTTCCCGTAAGGATCTATCTCGCAGCGAGGATTTCACCACATGCACCTTCGCCATAAGGATCTATCTCACAGCAAGGACTTCGCCACAAGGATCTATCTCGTCGCAAAGATTTATCTCACTACAAGGAGTTCACCACAAAGATCTATCTCGCCGCAAGAACTTCACCATAAGGATCTATCTCGCCACAAGCACCTTCGCCTTAAGGATCTCGTCGCAAGGATTTCGCCACAAGCACGTTCACCTTAAGGATTTCGCCACAAGCACCTTCGCCATAAGGATCTATCTCGCCGCAAGGATTTATCTCACCACAAGGATCTATCTCGCCACATGCACCTTCGTCGCAAGGATTTCGCCACAAGCACCTTTGCCTTAAGGATCTCGCCACAAGTACCTTCGCCTTAAGGATCTCGCTGCAAGGATTCTGCCAAGAGCATCTTCACCACAAGGATCTATCTCGCTGCGAGGATTTCGCCAAAAGCACATTCACCTTAAGGATGTCGTCGTAAGGATTTTGCCACAAGCATCTTTGCCACACGGATCTATTTCGCCACGAGGATTTTGCCCTGTTGACACTCCAAAATGGGTTAGAAGGCTCATAGGAATCCTCGCTCGCGACAACCATCCGATGCCTAAGTTAGTACCGGATCAAGATAATTGTTCACAAAAACAATAAAGACGTAATCAAAGTTGTTCCGAATTTAGTCCTCCTTTAGTGTCCTGCAGTTGGGTATTTATAGGACACGATTCTCAAGGATGCATGGTGCTGACACGTGTCGCTTGTTGAATAAGCCATTCACGAGGTGTGTGGCTGCAATCAAGTCTTTATCGTAAGGCCTTGCCACAAGGTCGTCATCATAAGGCCTTGCCACAAGGCTTGTTGCAATGAAACCTTTGCCGTAAGGCCTTGCTGTACACCACCACAAGGCCGCTACAACAAAGAGGGCACGCGGCATACTGCTGCAAGGCCCTTTGCTGCAAGTGGGCTTGTGGCACATTGCCACAAGCCTTGTGAGAGTGAGATAGGAAGCAGAATTGGAGATGGCCTAAGATTACCCAATCAGTGCCATGCCATCGTCTAATCAATCACATCATAGCCATCAATTTTGAGCATGCAAGGTTCATTTTTGAGCTCCGTTTTCTCATATTTTACTTTTTTTGTGGTGTTTTAGGTTGTTGTGTATTTTATCACAGTGATTCCAAGACACTAAAATGCTCGCTAAAGGAATCTTCAAGAAATTGAGATGAAAGAATTGCGAAGACAAAACAAATAGTTGCAACAACTTGAAGTAACATGTTCAATAAGGTTAGTTGCATAACATCTGCAATGTCGAGGTGTAAGCTTTGTAGACGTCAGATGGGATATGTGACAAGGGTGGTGGCCTATTCGTTGAGGCAGTACATGCTAGTGTCATATGCTCTTATGGCCTCCTCAACAGTCACATAGGTTCCAACTAGATCTTATTGCAGCTTTTCAGCTACCAAATTTCTACCATCAACCTCCCCCACTTTCTCATGCTCACGCCCTTGTAACAACTGACAAAGGTGCAAGGATGAGGAAGTGGAGCAAATGGATGGCCAAAATCTGGCAGCTGAAAAGTTGCAAGAAGATTTTTTTTGAATCCTATGATACAGAAAAGTTGCAAGAAGATTTTGTTTGAATCCTGTGACACTATTGTCTTTTTGCCTCCATAACTCGACCACCACCTCAATGTCCACAATAATCTATCAGATATCTCGTTTGTGTATGAGATTTCACCATACCAAATTCATGTTATGGCATCCCACACGCTTATTGAGCCCCCCTTCTTTTTCCCTATTTCATTTTTAGAGGTGGAGGGGTTCAATAAAATTCATTTTTGTTGTAACTTACTCTATGGACAACATGTGTCATTCTCCTAGAGAAAGCATCTCACTCATCGAGAGAAAAAAATCCTCTCTGGCAAAGTAATTCTTTGGGAGAGTAACATTCTCCCAGAAAAAGCATTCATACACGAGAGTAAGACATCCTCCCGAAGAAGATGGTTCTACCGAATAAGAGGCGTTGTCTCAGAGAAATGCTAAGGACATACACTACCATCACACATCATTTCACCTTGTTAAGTCACTCCCTTAGGAAACAATAAGGAAGACTCTCTCCTAGACAGCTCATACCTTATCATTTCACCGCACAATGACAACCCACCTTAGAAGGCATTGTTTCTCTCGAAAAACTACTCCTCCAAGAGGGTTTCACACCAAGCCTAATCTGTGCTTATCCCGGGACAACATCTTGCACCCTCCATGCATGGCTAACACATGTCCCCCCCATCGACATTTAAGGGGTATAAATACCTCCCCCAATTCGTCATTAAATAAATCTTTTTTACTTTTCATCTTCCCAATTATAGCTAAACACGACATTTCACCAGCTTGTTTATCTAGATGAACCATCTATAGTCCTCCTGGACAACTTCACTTGTTTGTTCATAGCATCATGATGACTATTTCTGACTTAAGCAATGAAGAGTCTGCGTAGGAAGAATTCATGCACGCCTTCTGACTGTGTACTACCTTGCAGCATCACTCGATTAGACAACGGAGCGCTTCCCCCAAACAATCACTATCACTCTCTCGCTTCAACCTTATGTTACTTGTTCAAGTTCAACAGCTACTTATTTGAGAGACTTAGGCTAGTTGATCCCTTCCTCAAATAGAGACACGAGTTTTTCCCTAGACAACCGTGTAAGCTCTACCCCAAACAAGAGCCTGCTACTTCTTCTTAGCTTACAGACTAAGTTCCTACCTAACTCTACCTCAATTTGGGCTTCTCGCTTTATAAATTTTAATTATTATATTTCCAGCAACAACTTTCATTTGAAAATAATTATTTAGCCCCTAGTTTCATCTTAATTGATATATTTTATTTAGAATCTTAGCGTGTTCTATTTCAAAAAAATATTTTTTAATTTTAACACTAATTTTATAATTAAATATGTTCTAATATTTTGTGTTTCAAAAAGTCATACCATTCACTTTTATAAAATTTAGAAAACATCAAAAAATATTTTTTAATTCACAATATAAAATTAAAAATTTTGAAAATAGAATTTTATTTTTTAATAAAAGATTCAACAATTTAATAAAAAATGAAATTAAAAACTATTTTTTTTTTATAACTCTACAACCCCTTATATTTTGAAGAAATATGTAATAATTTGGAATATATATTTTATTTAAAGTTGATATAGTTGAATTTGTGTCCTTTAATGTTGGCCTTATAATATGAGAATGCAATTAGAGTCGCAAATGACCCAAGCCATTCACGAATGGTTAGTGTTTGGCTCATTAAAAATGCATTCGAATTCATTCATTAAAATAAACAAGTCAACCTTGACCCTAACTTTAAATCTTGATTTGTGAACGAATCGAGATTGAACTCAATAAAGATCGAGTTGTTATCTCGCAAGTTGACTTGAATAAAGACTCACAAATTGGGTCAATTATAGGCTTGCAAGTAAAAAATACTTAGATGGGGTGTATGTGAAAAATAGCCAAAACTATAAAGGTTGGAATGAAATTAGTTTATTTGTAACCATATATAATAATTATAATAATATAATTTATATGATATAAATCGTCAACTTATAAAACCCTAATTCATTTCAACGTCATTTGAATTTCAATCCTAGCCTCTGTTGGGAAGAAAAGAATGAGAGACTAGAGACCCACTCGTCATCATCACCTATCACTAAAAGTGTCCAATGTTCTTGCTGATCGCTCTTGTATCCTCTCTTTCCATTGCCTTTTGCTGCTACTGTACACCTCTCCCTCTATTGTCACCGCAAATGCATCCTCCCTCACTAATGAGTTAATAATTATGATGGTATCATATATAGTATACTTCGATAAATTATGTGAACTAATAATAATACACAATCATATCATACTATTTTTCAACTATAAATAACTTTGATAATTTTTTAAGAAAATTCAATTGTGATAAAATTTATTACGCCATAACATAAATAGTTATTCTTGTAACAATGTAACACCTGTACACAAAATATTATAGAACATGCATGCTTCTTGTGTTAATAGCTAGCATGATGTAACATGATATGTATATGTTCCAATGTAACACTAAAATGTCATAGCAGATATGTATATTCCGTATATAACAATACTTACTCTTAAGTGCATATATAGAAAGGTGGTATCTTAACGCAAAAAGCATACATAATACATTATTTATTTATCAAATTTGTTTGTGAGTATAATATTTTCGTTTGAATGAACACTACAATTATCTCTTCACTGAAAAGTGTATCTAAATAAACATATGTTTTCAAAAAAATTAAAAGGTAACTATCATTTACTAAAAAATATATCTACTTAAACTAAATAAACAACCTTTTAGAATAGGCATAAGTCACATCTATAAATTTGTACTTGTTCGACTTTTTCTTCCCGCAAGTGTACGGAATCGTAACAAGTAATACAACGATGAATAGAGTGTCGTACTCACGAGGACTAACTTTTAACGTTTACTCTAACTGATTTAACTTTAACCTAACACACACATTAACAAAGAATTCAACTGTAATGAAAACTAATTTATGAATAAAAGATGCAAACAAAATAATTCCTTTGATTTAAAACTCACAAGACTAAGGCACTACGGTTTGTGAATCCACCATTGGCCTTCTATGATTCAAATATTCGTTACTCGGGTCTTGTTATTCCTTATCTTAGGTTGAAAATCGATGATCCAATCACAACCAAAAGCCTCTCTCGATGGTCATTCAGTTCTATGAATATATATGAGATTAACTATCTCTAGTCAACCTTCGAACATATAAACATGCATTCAATCACGGAGATCATCACAAAATGATTTCATAGGGCATAACGGTATCTCTACCTATTATAGGACCCTATGTTGTTTGCTACCATGTCTAATCTATATTGAATCTCTTGAAAGCAATACAAATCACAAATATGTTCCAATGGTGATCAAGCATCAAAACAATATTATGAACATAACAAACAATCAACCCGAATGGATAAGAAAATAGCAAATCGAATAACTTTAAATCATACCATTAGAAGTCGAGATTTCATCATTCACCCTAGTTATAAAAACTTAGCTATGCATACTCTCAATCAAAAGAAAAGAAAAAGAGTTGGAATCCATAGCAAAGAATTGAGAAAGAAAAGAAAAGAAAAGAAAAATACAACCCAAGAGTAGTCTTCAATCTTTCATCCGCTTCTCTTCTATCCCAAAAAAAATCCTCCAAATCTCCCAAGAATAAGTCTTTATATAGTTCTCTTTAGGTTATCAAAGTCCTATACCTTGAAGGAGTCTATTTCTCTTTTATTTGGATTGAAACAGGCTTAAAACGGTCTTTTCACGAACCTTTGATCCCTACTGCGGTCCTACCGCGGTATGCTTGTTGTTGCAGACCCGTGAGCTCCAGAAAGCAATTCCTAAAGCGGTCCTACAGCGGTATGCATTCCGCTGTAGGACCGTGAGCTCCAGAAACTAAACCTTATAGCGGTCCTACAACGGTATGCATTCCGCTGTAAGATCGCTAGCCTTCTTCTTTAGCCTCTTGCTTTATCATATTCAACTTCTTGCTCTCGATACTCTTTTGTTTTCTTTTAATTCGATACTCGACCATGCCTCTAAGCTTTATTTCACTCTCATAATACACCAAAATCACTTTTTTTGCTCCATGTCCGCTTTAACACATGCTCCACATCTACATAACCATATATAGAACCAAATCAAGTAGAAATCATGCTTATTGAATGTATAAATGCTAAGTTTATAGACCAAAATTAGTGTATAAAAGACACTTATCAGTATCCATTGACAATTCTTTACCATTTTAATGGTGCGAACTATATATCAATATATCACACATATTAGGCAACCTGCAACATATGGGTTTGCCAACATCAATTTAGAACATGTTTGGGCCGAAATGGGTTTTGTTGGGCCTAAGGATTAATTAGATTTTAGTCTGCAGATTTGTTTTATGTTTGTTTGGGGCAAGAGTTTAAGCCTTGTTTCATTGGTCCGAGGTGCTGTACTTCAATGCATCATCCCCTAATTGGTTGGCCCTATAATGTATGCTAGCAATACATATACGTACTCGTACTCGTGAACTTAATTGGTACTGAATCTATTAATTTCATTTTCGTTCGGTTGATTGCATGGTAGGAATGAAGTTGATGAAACGTAGGTACGTATGTATAAAACATATTTCAGACGATCACAAGTTCATGCATCTTGCAACTGCTATACATGGTGGTGACATTTTCACCCTAACCTTTCAACAAGAAAACAAAATAACGATATTTGTTTGAGCAATAAAAAAACTCAATTATTTTGTGATATATATATAAGCACTTTGTAACCTTGGTAATTAATTAGGTGAAAGCAGATTCTTTGTTTTGTCTTGCTGTAATGTGATTTTATAATATCATATGTACATGGTCTATTACTTAGAAGATTCTATTCGTATTCAAGATAAAAAACAGCATCTCCAAGCAAAATGCAAAGCCATCCATGCCCATTATAAATAAATAATGCTACTCCACAAGATAGATAGAGCAGCGGCATTAATTAAACCTCGTCGATCCCACGTCGTCTGCAACAAAAAATGAGCCAAAACGGCCACCGGCGCAGGCAGCCAAGTCCGCCGCCCCCAACTTCATCATTGCCGCCGTTTCCAAACCATCTTCCTCAAGGCCAGTGGACCAGCGGCCTCTGCGGCTGTTTTCAGGATCCCAAAAATTGTAATACATCTTCAATATATATCCTTCATTCATCCTTAATTAGCATTATTTTCAGATATGGATTCATTAATTATCAATGGTTATGGAGTATGACTCGAGTCCTTGATGCCTTTGAAGGTCTCATGACAGCTATTTTTCCATGCATCACCATGGGCCAGATTGCTCATATCGTGGACAGAGGCACGATGTGTAAGCATCCTGATCTATCATTCCTCACTCAAACCGGTGATCTTTTAGCCTTACTTTGTACTGACTGGGCTTTGTACCCGCATGTGGCAGCTTGTTGCGCTGCCAGTGTCATCTACGTCGCTCTGGCTTACGCTGGCTGCGCGCCCCTGTATGGATGCACGTACCGCACGAAATTGCGCGGGCTGTTCGGGCTGCCAGAACGGCCATTGCCGGATGGATTAATTCACTGCTTGTGCTGTTTTTGTGCCCTTTGTCAAGACTACAGAGAGCTCAAGAATCGCGGCACCGATCCCTCCCTTGGTAAGCGTTTTAATTTTGCAATAGGCACTATATATATCAAGTCATGTATAATTTTTAGTTTTCTAAGAGATTGAGCAATTTTAAGACTAAAAACCAACGGTGTGGTAATTGATCACTAGGTTGGGAAGCCAACGTTGAGAAGTGGAATCAAAACGGAGCCACAACAGCGCCAACTGCTGAAACAGGGATGAATCGTTAAAAGCTTGCCTTAATTTACCCGCTCTGTAATTTTTTTGTTTGCCTGTCATCTCTTTTGTTCTTGTGAGAAGAAAACTCACAATCACTGCGTGCCATTTGGGTTTATGTTGTCTGTTTATATTTATTTGTGTATTTTGTTGAATATTCTTGACCATCTTTTTCTAGAATTTTTAACAATTTTACTATCTTCTATAAAGAAACTCTCACTTTATCCTACTTTTCCAAATTATTTCCCAAAATATTACATTTATAGAACTTAGAGATTTGGATTTTTAAAAAAAACCACCAGTTAGACCAGAGCTGGTTTGTTTTCACTCCAATTCATGGTATTTTGGTAAATAATTCTTAAAAATAAACTTTTTTTATAAAAAAATAGTAAATTTGTTAAAAACATCCTTTTTTCAGATCTATTAAATTCGGTTGGCAATACGATAATTAAAAGCTTCAACGAGGACAATGATGTGTTGCAAAACTTGCACGAAAATTATGAAATAAATACGACGCTATAATATTTTATAAAGAAATAATGTCTCATTTAATTAATAATTCGGATCACAAGTACAAATGTTGGAAATGAAAAATCAACCATCCAAATCCCGTACGTTATCCACAATACCAGTAACAAACTGGGCAAACCAAGCCAATATGCCAATTGGTTTGATTTCTGGTCTTCCTAACGTGCAAAACGTATTGACACTAAAGAAATATTGTAAACAATAAAAATTATAAGAAAGAAGAAGACTATAGGTGACCATTATTAATTTAGAACACTCTATTAAGGATGTGTTTGATTGTAAGTATAAAATTTACATGAAAAAAAATAAATTCTAGATAATTGAATTATCTAAAAATCATTTGCATAAAAATTATTAATTAAGCGTATTTGATTAATTTAATTTTTAATTTAAAATTTATTATAATTTTTAAATTTTTAATATTTAATTATCATTATTTTTTATGAAATTAGCCCCCCAAATCCACCTCATCTCCTCTCTGTCTCCCCCGATCTCTCTTCTCCCCCCCTCCCCCAAACCCAGCTCCGTCTCTTCTCTGCCTCCCCCCATCTCTCTTTCTCCTTTCCAAACCCACCTCATTTTCTCTCTCTCTCTCTCTCTCTCTCTCTCTATATATATATATATATATATATCTTGCTTGTCGTAGTAGATCCATCGTTGCACTTGCCGCCATTCATCGTTGATGCAAACATCGTTGTTGAAGTTGTTGCCATCAGCGATTATGGGAGTTGATTTGCAATGGCCGTCGTTTGCCTTCGACGCGATAGAGTTGGCTTGCGACACGATGGTGTTGGTTTGTAACATTGATGGACGAATGGAGATTGCGATGGCTTCGTTGGAGACGAACTATTCAACGAGTGCAACATAGGCTACCTTCTAATTCCTTGGAAAATTTGACCTATTCCCCACCATAAGAAAATCTTTTTCAGCAAAAGTAAAAAAATAGTATCACATAACCAAAATTGAGAAAATAATTTGGCTAAAAAGTTTAGTCAATTAAACACCTCAAAAGTTAAAATTTAAATAAAAAATAATTATTTTTCATAAAAAAAACGATGACCAATCGAAGGCACCCTAATTAAAAGTGTCATATGCTCCTACCATCAAGTCACCCTCCTCTAAAAGGACATCATGATTGTCAAGATCAGTCGATTACACACCCAAGAAAGTTTCAACTTGCAACCACCTAGGGCTGGCAATTTTCAACACGACCCGATTACATGACACGACTCGACACGAAGTTAGGCAGGTTTGGGTTGAGGCTAAATGGGTTTGGGTCATAAACAAGTCAACCCATTTACGACATGAAAAAAAAATGTGCCTTAAACGGGTCAACCTGCCTACCCCTTTAGACACAAAATAAACCCGTTTAATATATTATATTATATATTAATGTTATTATATATATAATATTAATGTTATATTATATATACTAACTAAGCTTCACAACGTTCGCCGCCTAGGGTTTTTACACACGCCTGACGCCTCTTTTGATTTATTTGTCTCCCCACTCTCCCTCTTTTTTTGGCACTGTTCTCCTTCTCCCTTGTCTCCCGGCTCTTGTTGTTGCTCGGTGGTCGATCTTTTAGTGCCGGTGGTGCTCGATCGTTGATTGGTTACCCCTCCTCCCTCATTGATCAGTGCTTGGTGCTCACTCTTTCGGTGCCGTTCTCCTTCTCTCTCATTGATCGATGTTGGTGGTGCTCGTTGTTGCTCGGTGTTGGTCGCTCAGCTCGATGCTCTTCTTGGTGGCTGGTGCTCCTCAGTCCTTGCTGTTGCTGGTGCTCACGGCTCGATTTTGATGGTGCTCAGTCACTGCAGTTGCCGGTTGTATGTGTATGAATAAGATTTTGTATGTGTATTGAATAGGTTTTTTTACGCATTCAATAGATTTTTACATGTTATAGGTGAATGGGTTTGGCAGGTTAATAGGTGACACAGCACGACCCGTTTAAATTAAACGGGTTAAATAGGTGACACGACACGACATGTTTAGTTAAACGGTTTAAACAGGTCGTATCGTGTTACACGTTTAATAAATGTGACGCCCCGGCCCCACTACCGAGTGCCACCATAACACACAATACAACCTCAGCCTGCTCCGAATGACGGTTATGCCGCTACCAATATAAAGTATTAAAATAATATGGGCACCCTGGGTGGGGTGCCACTTTCGACCGGTCGAGAACTCAGGAGTAAAATGCGTAGGCAGCGAAAACTCACCCGAGTCCCGTACCTGATTAGGCCCTTGGAGTATATATCCAATACCAAATAAGCAAATATCAACATGTATAATAAAATCCTAACAACCAAACATATTTATACATATCTCAGATTCCAGTCGTAGCTGACCGGTACAAGTTCCCTACACCCACTAGGTTTACTCATAACAGAAACTTTAACTTAACTCTAGTTCACTTCTAGTTAAACCATAACTGTCACTCATAATTAACACACAGTAGCTATATTACATTATTAACATAGGGGTTAACCTACACCCTTACTGTCAACGGTCACCGTCAACTGGCGGCTCATCTATCTGCATCGCCTTTCCCTTCTCGGTTCTTGAGCCACCTATTGGGTTAATGGAAAAAATATAGGGGTGCGTCCAAAGACTCAGTAAGGGTAATATGAATTGCAGTAAATTAAAATGCATGACAATCATAAAATAATGTGAAGTGTATCATGCATGTAGGCCTGTCCATCTCACCCTGATTCAGATTTTGGTGGCCCCACTGATTTCATTTAGGACCCCATCTCGAGACTCACACGACCCAAATCTACAGCCTCATGTCTAGACACTTCTCCCATAGTCTAATACAAGCCATGCTAAAATAAATTTACACAAAACATATTAAACCCTTACCTCAATTAATTCGGAGAAGAAATCAGGAAAACATCCACCTGGCGTTGCCTTCTAAACTACCATCTCGTGCCCGAATTCCTATTTCTGAGCATTTGGCACGTTTCACGAGCCCCAAATTAACTTCTAGAATTTTTCCCAATTTTTCAAGAATTTCTAGTTATTTTTTCATATTTTTTTCCAGTTTTCTTTTATTTCTTTTTCCTTTTTTCTTTTCTTTTTTCCTTATTTCTTCTCCCTTCTTCTTCTTCCTCTGTTCTTCTTCCCCACGACCCCCTGCGTGCACCAGCTCTAGCCTCCGCTTGCCCGGCCTCCGCCAGCTGCGGCCAAGCCCGCCATCACCTGTTGCTCCTCGTCGCAACGCGACCATCGGCCTCTGCCGCGGTGCCACCGCTGCTTCGCTCGCAGCCACTGCGAGCTTCCAGCCTGCGTGCGCACAGCAACACCTCTAGCCGCTGCTAGCCCCTGCTATTCCAGCCACCAACGTCACGACAACCATAGGCCGTCGCCATCCCGAGCTGCTGCTCCACCAAGCATCGTCGTCGGCCTCCACGTGAGCTGCTTCCTCGTCGGCCATGGCAACTTCCACTGTTGCCTCCGGCCATCACTTCACGATCGACCAACCACCGACCTCTCCAACTTCATCACTCTCCCTCAATCTCTCATCTCTCATGGCCAAAAGCTCTACCCGAGCCTTCATCTCTCTCTCTCTATTTAAATTTCAAGAAAACTTGGCCTCCAAATTCGCGCACCGCCACACACACACACACACACACATATATATTACACTTATATAATTTATATAAGTTATTATATAATAGAAATTACACATAACCCATAAATTAGTTATTTTAAAATTATGGGTGTTTCAATAAACGTGTCGTGTTTGGGTTTAAGGAATTTGACACAATTATTAAACGAGTCGTGTTCGAGTTAGCCTGATATGTGTTATACATGTGTCTCAACACGACACGATTACGACCCGTCAACCCATATTGTCACCCCTACAACCACCTCAAATACAATCACATCCTTACAAAAAAGGTAGTTGCCTTGCTGCTACTATTGCAACAATACTCTCCCAACTGAAATCACCTGAAATTTGTCTTATATTTTTTTTACATATATATATATATATATAAGATTTGATAAACTCAAATAAAACCAACCACACCTTTTAATTAAGAAACTAAACTAACATAATTATTTCCATCACTACTCAATACATCTCAAAGTAAAAAGGCAATAAAATCTAAATGCAACTTAAACTCTTTCCTTTCTTGTTGCCCTCAAAAACACCCCATGAATTTTTTAGTCGAGAGAGCTCTGTATACATACTAACTCACAAAAATCCTCTCCATTGGACATGCCCACCTTCATGACTTTTCTCTTACCTGAAATGACCAAAAAAATATGTCACAAGACCCAATAAGTATATATATAGATATATATACAATAAACGATAGCAATAAAATTCATAAGAATGACAAAATCAATAGAGGGTGAGACATTAACAGAAAACTCAATTATCAAAAAAGAGGCAATAAGAAGAGAAATGATATGTTTTACTCACCATCATTTGAATCCTCTATAACACCTTATACCCCATCGTAAACCCATACTAATTTATACTTTGTTATACAATATCTCACAATCATGTCATGCAATATCTCATTTTATACCCGCGCCAGAGTCTCATTTACTAAGCTCATAGTCGTAGTTCACCCATGTCAAGCACTTGTCCATCAATCACTAAATATGATTTTCCCCCACACAGATGTAATTGCACCGCAAAATAATATATGCACAATTGTATACATATATCATGTATGCATAAACCATCCGTGTGTATATATATATATATATATAATTATGCTTATGCATGACCACATGTAATTATTCATACCATGCCCATGTTTAACACATGCATTCACTATCATACTTCTTAAACATTTCCAAACACATGGCAATTTCAATGCAAAATAAATTCCCATGTAGAGATGTCAAAAGGGCCGACCCGAGTCCGCCCATAGGCTTTTTAAACAGGCCAGCCTGGCCCATTTACTAAAGGGCTGACCCAGTTAGGCTCTTTTTGTTGTGGGGGCTCGGCCCTACCCACGGCCCTCTTAAAGGGGGTCGGGCTAGCCCGTGGGCCTAGCGGGCCTGTGGACCTTAACCCACAAGGCCTAGCGGGCCGGGCTCGGTGGGCCTAGCCCACAGGCCTTGGTAAGCCCGACCCACCAAGCCCAGCCCTTTTTTTTCTTTTTTTAAATAATTTTTAAAAAAAATAATACATATATAAATATCAAAATAATGCATATAAAAAAACCAATTTTTTTTTCTTTTTTAAATAATTTTCTATCTTAAGTTTTAAATATTATTTTATCATTTTATATTTTAAAATTCTATATGCCCTATAAATTTTCTTGTGAAATGATATGAAAAATAATGCACATATAAAAAGGTGTTGTGCCCCAATAATCAGGAGGAAGAAATCTAAGCATTGTGGAGAAGATCAGAAGGTGCTAGGGGAGCTGCTGAGGGGTCTTTCGGAAGACCCCTTCGGAAGCTTCCGTTGAAGGTCCTTCCAAATGTCCCTTCGGAAGCGTGAAGTCCCTTCGGAAGGAAGGCTTCCGAAGGTTCCTTCTGAAACATCCCTTCGGAACATAACGTATTCTTCGAGCTTGACCTCTATAAAAGGCCAGGTTTAAACATCAGAAAATGATAGAGATATCCATATTTCTCTCCAAAACTCTCTTAGGAAGATTTAGCTTCTTTTCCATTTTCGCGGATTATTTTTTTTCTGTACTGATTTGAGCATCGAAGGGTCTTCATGGGAGGAAAGTCCCGCGAGCCTTCTAACTTTTGTTTATCCCATGCAGTTCCTTTGAAAGCATCACTCCTACTCTTTTAGAAGCGTCACTTCCTTTGCTTCGGAAGCGACACTTCCTTTGCTTCGGAAGCATCACTACTTGGGATGGTTATCCACTCAGTCTTCACCTGTTGGAAGTGGTCGTTAGTGAAGCCCCTTCGGAAGTGAGCCTTCGAAAGCATCCCATCAGGAGCCTAACAAAAGACACATTCAGCAGGGAGTCTTCAGAAGCAGCTGGTGACCTTCGAAAGCATCATTCGGAAGGCAGTCTTCAGAAGCATAAGTCGAATGGCTTTCTTCGGAAACGGCAAGTGACCTTCGGAAGCGCCCTTCGGAAGCCCACATTGACTTTGCTACCTGACTTTGATTAGCCCTCAAGATCATCCTACTACTAGAAATTTTAATTGTTGTATTTTGGCAATAACAAAAGGAGAATGTTTATTTATAATTTAAATATATAAAAATTTAGCTTGAAAATTTTAAATATATTGATGGTTATTATTTTTATATATTGCGAAATGTAAATTTTTTAACATTTGATATCAATAATTAATAAAGAATAACATAATTAAAAAAATAAATGAGAATAACATAAGGTCTCAATGAGCCGAGCCTAGTGGGCCCACAAGGTCCCAATGAGCTAGGCCCAATGGGCCACGGACCGGGCCAGGTAGGGCTGTGGGCCCGCATTCTTTGGCCCGGCCCGACCCGGCCCTTTTGACATCTCTATTCCCATGCATAATCTACTCAATGCATGACTCCACACCTGTGGTTATATTTTTACCCTGTAAAATGTCCAACCAATATTAAATTTAACAAATGAACTAATCACTAATTAACAATGATAATTGGAAGTAATACAAAAGCTAAACATGAAGAATTAGTCGACAACTGGGGAAAAACGGTCGACAGAAACATCCCAATAGCCGTTCGCCAGTGCATAACCTCATAACTAGTTGGCAGTCATGTCCCAATGGTCAATAGTCAGCGCCTATACATCCGACAGTCGACAGTTGTGACGTGAACATTTGATTGATAGACCCTAACAACACAAATGATAACAACGAGAAACCCAAAATACAAGCAAGATAACACTAAGATCTTGCATAATCTAAATGTTAATCAATCAATGCATCATTCCTTAAGAAATATAGGGTGAATTGAACCCTATTTAGGCCCTTAACAAAATTAAACAGATCATGTGCCAAGAAAAACAACAAGATTAGATAAAATGAAATACATAAGAATCATAACCACAACCATAGGAAGATTAGATAACACAAAAAGGAATCGATTAAGCAAAAAATTCTAGAAATCTCATATTTCAGCTGTGACTTCAAGGACCAGTTTTGGTCTCATAACTCGGTCAAATATCACAAACAATATGTCAAAATTGAAGCTTAGGATGATTAGTTTCTGAAACAACAAACGGATTCTAAATCAAATATAACAATAAAAGGTTACACCCTAAAAATCGAAGCAAGGTCAACTACCCAAAATCGCAAAATTCTAGAATTCAAGCAGAGATTAACAGGGCTGTTACGAGCTCAAAACGTAATCAAATAATTCAAGTAATATATTAAAACAAAGTCTAAGAAGTCTAGTTTACGGAACAAAAATCATATTTCAATTTGGATATTACCCAAAAAAATTGTACACCAAAAATCGGAGCAAGGTCAAATTATGTGGAAACAGAAATCCTAGATTCGAGTAGATATTTCACAGGGCACTTATAGGCTCTAAATTTGGCCAAATATTCCAAATAATATATCAAAACAAAGCTTATGAAGTCTAATTTATGGAACAAAAGACAAATAGCAAATCAAATATAACCACAAAAAGTTATATCCTAAAGAGTACGACATGTGTAAATCTGCCAAGAATGATAGTCGATAGGGGAAGGACAATGATCGACCGCCAAAGGCTATTTTCCAAAAAGGTCAATAGACGAGGAGCAACGGTCGACTGCAGGAGCCAATCCCACTACTGGTCGACAGGCCCAACCAAAACAGTTAACCGACAACAACCCAAAACGTAAGAACACTCACGAAAGCAACAATACAAGTAAGATCCACCAAAATCTTGCATTGCTCTTAACTCTAATCAAACAAAGCACCATTCCTTGGAAAAATTAAAGGTGAACAAAACCCTATTGAGACTTTAAAAGAGGATCATCAAGAATCCAACAAGACCCACAATATTTAACAATATAAGAGAAATATCCCCTTTAACCAAAATGAGGGCTTTAAAAGAATAATTCTAATGTGAAAGAATAAGGGGTCTAAATTGAAGACGGATTCATATCTTGCATAAGAAATGAACAAGAAGCATAAAATCTTACATTTTAAGGAGGGATTAGAGAACTTGCATCCAAAAATAAAGAAATATGAAGCTTGCCTCTTAAATGGAACAGATGAAGAAGAACTTGCCTTGTTGATTGAACTGAAAAGAAAGAAGCAACCTTGAAATCTGAAAATCTCACTACTTGAAGCTTCAAGTCAAGAAGAAAATAGAAGAAAAAGAAAAGAAGCAATTGGGAGAAGGAGAGAAAAAGGCAAGAAAAAGAAAAAAAAAAAAAAGGAATGGGGGAGGAGTGGCCTGTTGCCACTTTCCAACAACTCCCCCTTTTTATTTCTTTTGTTCTTTTTTTTTTCTCTTCTTTACCTTTTTTTAAACTCCCAAATAACATATACATATATATATACACCCTCTTTCACATATAAATAAATCATATGAAATAATTTAATATATATACATACAAACGCTTACCACTACAATAAAAATGATTTGTTGAGGCATCTTTTTTAAGGCATTTTTTTAGAAAGTGTCTTCTAAAATACCATTTTAAGGCACAATTTAAAAAAGTGCCCCAATACAATAACTTTAATAAGGCACAACAATTAAGTGTCCTATAAAATACCATTTTAAGGCATAATTTAAAAAAACACCCCAATAAAACAATTCTAATGAGGCACGACAATAAAATTTCCTAATAGACAAATACAAGTGTCTTAATAGATAAATGTAATAGGGCAGAATTTTTGAAATGCCCCATTAAAATAATGCTAACAAGACACTCTGATGAAGTGTCATAATAGACAAATCTTAAATGCCCCAATAGAATAATTCTAATGAAACTTAGATATACTATAAAATAAACATAAGCACATATATTAATAAGATGATGTGTAGATTAAGTGGTCACGCATGTACAGGAAGAAGGAAATGTTCAGGGTTCGAGCTAAAGGAGAAGTAAGTTAGAGTTAAGAGAAAACCTTGTTGGGGATATGAAAAATAAATTTATAGTGATTTTTAAGGCATTTTTAAGTGTCGCAACAAACTTAAATTTATAATTATTTTTTAGGCATTTGTAAGTGCCTCAATACTTTTTTTTGGCACAATTACACGCGACATTATTATTAGTACCCTAATAGTTAAAATGTCCCAATAAACTATTTATTAAAGCATTTTTAAATGTCTCTTAATCTAAAATTTGTTGTAGTGTACACATCCGACAATACAATTCAAATCCATCCTCTCAATTTAGATTTTTGACTTTTCAACCCTCTTACAACTCCCCTAGTTGATTTTTTAAACTTTCACATGCTTTTGATTTTTTTATACTACAAATTTAACTTTTTCACACATTTTCTTTTTCATTGACTTTGACTTTTCAAAATAATTAGGGGTAGGCACTGTGCAGTTTAGAAGACATTTAATATGCCAAACTGCATGTGCGGTTTGGCATTAAACCAGACAGTGTGGTCTAGTTTGGTGCGATTTTCGCGGTTTAATGCTTTTCTACTGCTTCATTTAGTGCTTCTTCTACTGACTTGTGAATTTTTAATTAAAATAATAAAACCAATGCATAAAATTATAGTGTTTAAATTCTTATAGTATCTTTGAATTCAAAAGTATAATAAGTTGCAATCTAATCGAAAATATAAACTGAAAAGTTCAAAATCTATAACATAACCACATGTCCACAATATAAAAATAACACAAAAATTCACAATATAATTCATGGTCAAACAAACATATATTTTTAATTTATTTTTAATTTTTTTATTAATACACTACTTGGCCTATTCGATTTTAACCGAACCAAGAAAATCACAAACCGCACGGTTTAGGAATTTCTCAAACCGTGCCAAATTGCTCCCCCCAAAAAATCGTGCAGTGCAGTACAATGCGGGCAATTTCTGCTGTTTGCTGATTTTTTTGCCCACCCCTAAAAATAATAATACCCTCATTAATTTTGCTTCTTTGACACACAAAATATTTCCAACATTTTAATCAATTAATGCCAAAATATAACATACATGATAAAATTTTAATAAGCGCCCTAGCTAGACCTTACCATCCAACGTACATCAAATTTCATTTATTTTGACTCTTCAAATTTACACATATAATTCATCATTGCTTTACATGGCGGGAGGCTTAAAAATCAAGCCCAACAAAAAATAGTTGGCAGACTAAAGAAAAACGGACGACCATTCGCAATCGATCCACAGCTCCTTACCATCAATTGACAACCTGCTATGTCTTTTTGCTATTGCCTTCCCATTCTATATCCCCAAATTTCTTTAGTTGACTTTCTACTTTATCATCATCCTCACTTCTCTTTTTGGCCTTTAACTCTTCAAATATAATATATTCATATATATATGTATATATAATCCCCTAATTGAAATATGTGCCTCAATTAATTTTATACTACGGAGTTTTAGACTCCAAAATTATACTTAAATCCCAAAGATTCCATAAATTTCCAACCACCTCTCTATTTACAAACACAATGATATAAATTTTCTTGTCTTCAATCCACAAACTTCAATTAACTAAATCCTCTCAAACATAGTGATGATGGTTTTTGGGACCGACCACCACATGCCACCTCTGCGAATGGATCTCGAGAATAGTACATCGAACTTAGCGATGTCTAACATCGGGTATAGAACCTACAAGACAATGGAAAGCCGGGGCTAGGATCCCCCAAGGTGGACTTCGACGCTCTAATTAGTAGAGTAAATGCGAGTAGTAATAAATGTGAGAGTTGTAGAGCTTTTTATACCTGATGAAGACCTCTATTTTTTATAGGCGGGCCTGCTTTGAGGTACTCAAGATAAAACCAGAGATAGGTGGGCACGACTCCTGAGGACCCCGATCAAGATGGAACGGGTCTCGCGGTTTGGCCAGGATCTTTCAGACTCCGCACCAGATTGTTGACTTGCCACGTGTTAGCCTCTCGGGCAATCCACGTGGCGAGCGAGGCCACTAGCGCGTAGGGATATTTTTGTAATTTTAGGTAGTGCCACATCAAGGACCATTAGGGGGAATTCTCATAAACGACGCCAAATGTTGACACACATTTTTGTAACACCCCGCATCGAGCGATAGAAAGGTTCGGGACAACTTACCCTGATAAACTTACACGAACTTCCCAATGAGGTCACCCATCCTTGGATTTCCCCAAGGTTAAGCGTGCTTGACCTGGGAAATCTAAGGATGGATGATCCCATAGGAAGTTCGCGTAGGCCCATCAACGTAAGTTGTCCTGGGCCTTTCTTATCGCTCAATGCAGGGTGTTACAAAAATATGTGTCAACATTTTGCGCCGTCTATGGAAACCTTGGGCCCTACGGGCCCTGGCCTTAATCACCCTCTATCACCCTGAGATGGTCCGCGCCCACAAGTGCCACCACACATAGGAGGGGAGGGTTGGAGGTGGTGTTGTAAGCACCGATTCTCGATCCCACATCGGTTGCCCAGAAGGCAACCACTAAGGGGCTCATAAGTACAGTGGGGTTCCTGGTCGTTGAAGGGCGATAGCTAAGAGCTGACCCGCAGCTGTGGGCCCCATGATGATAACACGATGTGTGTAATACCCCAAAAGCCCAGAGAAATGGTAGTGTACATCGAAGATAAGTAAGGAAGGAATCAACACTAGTTGGATACTTTTTGGGCTGAATGTAGGTAAAAAAACTCCCAAGTTAAGCGTGTTTGACTTAGGGTAATCCAAGGATGGGTGACCCCTCTGAAAAGTTCGCGTAGGCCTATCAGGGTAAGTTGACCCAGACCTTCCTATCGCTCGATGTAGGGTGTTACAAAAATATGTGTCAACACATAGAAATAAATCATTATTATTTTTCCTAAAATACCGGAATATTACACCAATAATCTCTGATTAAATCCACCTTTAAATTAAGAAAATATACATTATTAATTAAAGTAATTAAGAATCTATATTATAAAAATATTTGCAGTGGGTAAGTTATTAAATGAGTAATTTAGGAATATTATAATTGTTTTTTTGTACTAGGAGATGATTTATAAGAATAATATTTTTCACTTAATAGGTGATTGGAGTCAATAAGAAATACAGAAAAGGATCAAATATTGGCAAGCCCATCCAAGCATGCAAGCAAAGAAAAATGAAGTCTTAAGTTTTTATTCGATAGTAAAAAAAAAAAGAAAAAAACATCTGACTATATATATATATATATATGATGATGATGTATATAAAGTAGTTGCTTTTTCATAGCTGAAATACACTTCAGAGCTCACCTCTGGCGAGAAGTAGGGTGGGGCTAGTAGAGGCGCCTGCAGAGGGTGAGGCCATCTGCAATTGAAACAAGAGATAAGTCGATGCGAGGATCCGAGGCCAAGAAAGTGTTGAGCTTTCTCACGGCATCCCTTGCAACGTCAACAGCTGGTTCATCCTCTGCAACAACAACTCTACCCCGCCATAAGGTGTTGTCATAAGCTATGATTCCTCCAACCCTCACCAGTTTCAGTAACAGCTCATGGTAACTCATGTAGTTCTCTTTGTCATCGTCCACAAATGCAAAATCGAAAGCTCCTTCTTGTTTCTCCTGCATTCGATATTAATTATGTGTGTGTGTGTGTGTGTCTATATAATATATATATATATATATAATCGATCTCATCAACCATGCATGCCTGTACATATTGACTTATATATATGAACTGGTTAGCAAACCTTCGTGAGGAGATTGTTAAGAACTGTGAGGGCATCTGACTGCACGAAATCGATCTTATGCTCTACACCAGCCTTCTTAATAAATTGCAGTCCTACTTCATAGGCTTCTCTACTCAGGTCAATCGCTGTTATCTGTGGAAATATAAAGTTTCAACTTTCAAATCATATAATATATATATATATATATATTTTTTGGACAAATAGCAACAAAAAAAAAAAAAGGAAACTAAACCTTTTTCACCAATTTGTAAATTTATCCAAGCTTTTCAATTTTGACAATTATATCTCAATTGACTAAATTGAGTATAGTTTTATCTAATACCTAAAATTGATATAAAACTCATGTATCAATATTAATGTGACATGCTAGCTATCATTTAATAATAATATTTATAGGATTCACATATATATATATAAATAAAAATACAAAAAAATAATGTGAAATTAGTTGTATAATCTACTCATATGAAATCAAACGAATGCATACGTTCTTGTTTTTTATTACTTATGTGTATATGTGTATCTTATAAATATTATTATTAAATGACATATGACATGTTACGTCAACATTGACACATGCCTTTTAAATCAATTTCAGATATTAGATAAAATTACACTTAATTAAGTTAATTAGAATATAATTGTTAAAATTAAAATAATTAAATAAAATTTGCCAAAAAGTTTAGGTTTTTTTTTTTTTTTGGGTTATTTGCCCTATATTTTTTACTACAAGTATAATAAATTAAAGAAAAACTTAATAACCTTGCCATCGTCTGGAAGAGCAAGAGCAGTAGAAAGGAGAGAATAACCAGTGAACACTCCAATCTCCAAGGTTTTATTGGCGTTCATGACCTTTAGAAGCATTGAGAGAAATAACCCTTCATCAGCCGGCACGCTCATTAAACTCCTTCAAGTACACAAGCCATGAATGAAATTTGTAAGAGGGTGTAAAATTAATTAATTAATTTTAGATATATATATATATAGAGAGAGAGAGAGGAAGAAGGCAATACCAATACTTGTATTCACGCAGAGTTGCGTCCCTCAGTTCCTTCAGTTGTGGATGCTCTCTAGGATAGGCAGAAGTTTCCAGTATGTACTGTGTCGAAAAGTTAATTCAAGATGATTTGATGAGCATTACTATAATATAACGTATATATGTATGTAAGTCGATTTTTTCTTTTAAGTTGATAGAATTTCCAGACTGACAATAAAATGCCTTCAAGAGAAGTGACGTAACCTTGGAGAGGGCTTCGCTTTGGAGAAGGCACTTCTTTGACAGGTCTTCCATACCTTTGCTTGTTTTAGTAATTGTATTATTATTATTATGCATTTGTCTTATATATATAGTAGGAGATTTTGTGGAAGGGACACACGTACGTGGTCATGGATCATGCATACATTTGCAATACATGCACGCCTTCGTTTGAATTCCAAATTCCAAATTCCAAATTCCAAATTCCGTACGTTGATGAGGAATTCTAACCGGAATTCCTTAAATCTTTTTGTTGCATTGGATGGCAATTCTAACCGCACTTCACAGCTTAAAAGTCGGTATTTATTTATATACGTTTGATATACACAGAGACCGAGGGGCAAGGGATTAATATATATTATATATGTGGATGTTATTATTCTCACACATAAATGTTCATGACTATTATTATTATTATTATTATAGGCGATCAAGAAGGGTATTTAAATTATGTGTTTAATAATCAATAAACACATTTCAATTACATTATTTATACCAATAAATAGAAAATTTGATCATTAATAGTAAATAACTGATGGGTATTGTTTAAAGTGTAATAAGAATATTTTATCTAAAAATAATTAAGATATATTTATTATATTTTAACTATTCCCTTGAAGATAATGTTCAATAATATTACAATTTTGAAATTGATTAATAATTACATTACTTGCATGTATTATATATCACGGACTATATATACATCTAATATATCTACCAACACTTCTATATAAATATATTTTTGTGTTATAAAATCCTATTAATAAATTATTTTTCTAAACCAGTACCCATTCTGTATTTTTCTTGAAAAACAAAAAAATATATAACAACATTGACAAGATGTAGACTCTTGATCTCTAAACAATAATTGATTTTTCAAACAAAATTTATCAATACATCAAGGTTCATTTTATTTAAAATGTTGCTTAAAAATTAAAAAGTAAATTGTTATCATCAAACATTACCAAATAAACTTTCATTGAAATTGTTTTTCTCTTTTCCCATGGCCTCACCTCTTGTATAAAATAATCAAACACTTCATTTTGGAATGAAATGGGAAACCATGGCAATAAAGTGACTTCACAAAATACCCTTCGTATATTTATTTAAAAGTAAAAATTATGTAAACAAAATTTGAACTAATAATGATATTAAGTTAAAACCAATTTTATTAGCACTCTCAAATTTGTCTTTATTTAAATTTTACTTAGAAAACTAAACTTCAACACTGTTAAGGTTTTTTTTTTATTTATTTATTTTTTGCATAATTGGTGTTATAAAACCATATCAATAAAAAAAATCTAAAATAACATTTATATTTCTTTTTTTAAAAATAAAAATTAACTATGAGAACAAGATTTGAACTCATAATATCTAAATAACAATTAATTTCTCAAACAAATTTAGTATTACACTAAAATTCATTTTGTTTAAATTTTTCTTATAAATTAAAAAATAAATTATAACTATCAAATTTCTCATAATAAATTTTTACTTAAAAAGTTTTTGTGTTTTTGCTCGGGCCTATTTGGGGCTACCCACTTAAAAAACATAAAAATTAAAATTTAAACTTATAATCCCAAACTTATGACTTAAAATTAATTTTACTACTATATCAAATTCATCTTAATTTAAATTTTACATAAAAATAAAATATCAATTATTAAAAATATTGTTTTAATTGCACATATACCTGACACGGATTCACCCCTCTACTGTGTGTATGTGTGTGTATATGTATATTTGTTAATTATCTTCTGGTCGAAGGTCGATAAACATATAAGGAGAAGACGACGACGACGGTGGTCATAAACATACATACAAGAAGGAGAAGACGAGGACGGACGGTGCATGTCATGTGATGTGTGTGTGACGAAATATACAAGTTTGGAATTTTCAATATTGCTTGGGCCTCGTGTTCACAGCGTACCTTCAAAATTAATATTAAGAAAGACGTATAAAATGTTTTAAAAGATGGATGATATCTCTTCTAAACTGACCATATATATCTTCGATGGGGATGGGGATGGAGATGCTGAGGGGAACGAAGCGCAAAGACAATGAATACAAGAGTTTTCCTCTCTTGTTTTTGTTAAAGAGTACAAAAATCAAGGTTGAGACCTAAGGTTTTAAAAACCCTTCCTTTACCTTACCACCAATAATAATTACAAAACCAACTTCAATTAGCTTACCATTGCCAATTAATTTAGAATTATTGAATGGGGAGTTCCAATTCCACAACTTCAACAACTCTAATTGAATTGAAAGTTCATTTGTTTTGTTTGGCCCCCTTTATTATTCAGTTTATGTTTTGAGACATCAGTTTAGTACTCGAAAATTTAAAATTGTTTCAATTTAGTACATTTTGTTAGTCAACTGTTAGTCATTGTTATTTGTCATTAGCTAAATTAACAATTGACTAGAGATGACAAATGAGTAGGTTGGCCTGGCCTGACCCGACCCGCCTCTCACTTGGCCCACCCATTTGGTGGGTGAGGCAAAATTTGACCCATGAAAAAGGCTAGGTGGCCAGAGCCAAGCTGGGGTAATGGAAATTAAGGCCCAACACGGACCTCTGCCCCTTAATAAATGGGCCAAGATCTGTCAGATCGACTCGTTAGTCATTTATTTTTAATTTTTAAATATTTTTTTTAAATATTTTTTTTATTTTTCTCAAATATAACAAATATTTTTTAAAATATGTTTACAAGTAAACAATGTATTGTTTACTTATAATTTTTATGCTTATAAAATTATATTTATACAAACATAATGTTCACAGTAAACATTATGATTACAAACATAATTTTACAAACATTATGTTTACAAACATTACAATAAGCATTACAATAAAATTATATTTACAAACATAATAAACATTATGTTTACAAACAATACAATAAAAATTATGTTTACAGTAAACATAATTTTACAAACACAATTTTTAATTATTATGTTTAAAATATGTTTATAATTATTAATTACAAACATAATTTTTTTTTATTTTTTGATGAGTTGAGCCATTTTACCTGGTCAATTGGTGGGCCGGCCCATGAGCCACATATCGTTGGTCCGACACGGCCCGCATTTTGTTGGGCAAGCCGGCCCATCTAGTCTACTACAGTACCAAGCCGGGCTGTGAGGTGAGCCAACCCATTTTGCCATCTCTACAATTGACTAACGATAGCATTGAAATTGATGAATTTTTTGAAAGTTTAGTTATTAAATTAAGGGCAATTAGACTATTTTATCCTTAAATTTAGACTCATTTTTTAATTTTATCCAGTTTTGACTTTGCTCTATTTTGATCATTAAATTTTAACTTTTATTTTAATTTTATCCACAATCGATTAGACGTGTGCCACAACATACATGGCGCTGGGCTGACATCAACATAATGGACACATCAACAAAATGACATTGTTTTGCCATGATATTGCCGTAATGCACAAGGCAAGATGACATGAATTTTGAAACCCCAAGTAATGGCTTAAGTTGACCTTCATCCAAATCCATCCAACCCAACGGATCGACCCAACACCTAATGAGTCAAAACTCATATTATTCCCTAATCATCTAGTGTTTATGCCTTTACCACCGCCTGCCTCCTCCTTCCTCACTTTTCATCGCCAGGAGCCTTGCTTCTATTAACGGTGGCCACATAGCCAACCAATCGAAAAAAGAAAAGAGAGAGGAGAAGACCAGAGGGTCGAAAGCAAAATAGAGAAGGCAATCAATAACAACCAACCATTGGGATGAATTTGAGGAGGTGAAAGGTGAAAAAAAGTAAAGGACATCTCGACCAAAGTTAGACAAGAGAAACCTAAGACCCCTCAGAAAAGCTTCATATATGGCTACCCAGCCTACATTGACTAAAGCCGGACAATACTCCGTGGGATAGGGAAGTCACGTATCATAATCAGAAGGAAAAGGGAAAGAAGCAATCCTCTCCAAGGATTTGCCACTAAGAATTTCTAGAATTTCTCGAGTTACCCTCTTACACCTCATTATAATAGAGCAAATAACGAGTAAAGGCACAAGGAAATGGGAGATAAGCCAAAAAACCTGGGAACTCAGGAATGTTCGGAATTAAGAAATGTTGCCACAGGAGATGAAGCTAGAAGCAGGAGACAGATCTGGATCTAAAGCAAGGGCTATGACGGCTGAAGACAAAGCGGCTATCGCAGCAGATGGAGGCGAAAACCTTAGCCGCGGCTGCGGGTGGCAATCTGGCGATCCCAGCAGCTGAAGGCAAAGCAGCGGCGACCGCGACAGATGGAGACGAAAACCTCAGTCGCGGCAGCTAGTGGCGATCTGACGGCCACAGCGGCCAGGGGCTGTTGAGGTTTGTCGTGGGTTCGGCTGCTAACGATGTAGGCGACGGCTGTAGCAGCAACAATGGCTGTGGGTGAAGAAGCAAAGAAGATGAAAGAATGTTTGAAAAAATTGGAAGAAAAAAGTAAAGAAGAAATGAGGGGGCAAGTAAAGACAAAAGTGGACCCCTTCCCCTTTTAATAGTAGGAAACTACACAGAAAATATTCACTTATAGGCATAAATTTTACAGAAAACACCTCCAGAAGAGCCCACAAAAGAAGAAGAGTGCCAAAAATAACCAATTGAAAATGATTACACTTCTCCTTAAACCTAACAAAAAGAGTAAGAAGTAATTGACACATCATAACAAAATAAGAGGAAAAAATTAATTATTGAGGAAAAAAATATATAAAAGGCTCGCGGCCCAAGGCCATGCCAAGCCCGCTGCCGAGAAGTCACAGCCGCGTCTGTTCAACAACCTACAGCCATAACCACAGCTCGCGGCCGCAAGAGCAAGGCCTGCCGCCATAGAGGCATGGCCCGGCCCCTGGCCGTACTTTGGCCCGTTGTCGTACCTTAGACCGCAGCCCACCTTAGCGCTAGGTCCCACCAAGCTCACAAAAAATTTAGCGCACCGCCCAAGTATTTTTCTAATAAGATAGGGTCCCACACAATGTATAAATATAATAACTCACAATTAAACATCCTTCCAAGGAAGGGATAACATCATCCCGAAGAAATTCTCTAAAAAAAAATAATAATAAAAAAATATATATAAACATCATTTATAAAAAAATAAATATTATGCACAACAATTCTAATTCCAATCGAATTAGAATTAGAATCTATAAAAAAATAAATATTATCCACAACAATTCTAATTCCAACTGAATTAAAATTAACCAAGATAAACATTACCTACAAAAATTTTAATCCTGAGATACACTTTAGATCATTTTATATTTCTCTATAAATATACAAACACTCATTTAAAACAAAAACATTTCTAATACTGAGATAATTACTGTTCTAAAACTTTTATTACTCTCAATATTTTACTTAAATATCAGAGTGTTTGCGCGAAAACCCTTCCGCACCCTCTTAACTATTTTTTGCCTTCAGACTCTAGCGACTTGACAACGACGTTTCCTAGTAACTAAATTCATTGTTATATCTTAACAACAACAAGAAGTAATTTAATCTATTAAGAGTCGCTTTACATCACAACCAAAAAATTGTTCAAAAGAAAAAATACACGAGAGAGAGAGAGAGAGAGAGACCAGCAGCAACAATCCAGGGCCAACACGCATGGCAGCCAAATGCCAAAAGATGGGCATCCAAAAGTGGACACGGGTTTCATGAGTTTCAACTTCCAATTCAAATCAAACCACTTAACCAGACCAGCCCACACGCGGGAAACCAATTTTATGCCCCTAATTGGTGTTACTGTCCTCTACTCCTCTTTTAAGGATAATAAGACGCACAGCAATTCCAAGCATAAATCTCAACAAGCGTCTAGAAGGCTTGAACTTCGGCAACTCTTTGACTCCAAATTGACACCGACACCACGACACCACCACTCCAATCCCCACTCCACCCCACCCCAATAACAATAAAACGCACCTGTTACTTTAAACAGGCAACCCACCAAACCACAAGTCAATAATTAATGGCGAAATTAATATGCAGCCACGCAGAGACGTACAAATCAGGACATATTCATGGGCGGGCTTAAGCTTCCATGGATCAACTTCATTGACCCCAATCAGGGTCTCTTCTTCTCCTGCTGCTTCTTCATATAAAATTAGAATCCCAGAACATGTCATCTCAGATCAAACATCTCCGATCCCGAGCTTTCTCATGGCATTCAATTACAAAATTCGCCCGGAAATTGACATGGAAGACGAGGGTAATGATGATGACGTTTTCTATGCCGAAATAAGAAGGCAAATTCTACTTTTGACAGCAGAAGAAGATGAGGATAATGGGGACTTACCAGGAACCAAGAATTCGAGTTCTGCAAGAAGCGCCAAGCTTTGTTCGGGAACCAAGAATTCGAGTTCTGCAAGAAGCACCAAGCTTTGTTCGGGCTCTGGTTGGTCGGCTGCGCTGCTGCCAGGAAGCTATTTCACTTGGTCGGAGACTCAAGAGAGTGCCACCGTGCCCGCCTGGCTCGTGAGCTTGTGGAGAAGTGGCAATGGCGGCAATGGCACTGGGGTGTTCATACCTCATATCGTCAAATCCAGGAGGCAACAAAGGCCGAGTATGTGCTTCTTCAACCCATAAAAAATTTGAGATTTTTGTGTCATATTCTGTGACCTCTATAGACTGATTATTCTCCCAATTCTGTTTGCAGAAGAGAGGAACGGCAGAGGAAGAATGTACAAGCCAGTCGCATACAAGAACGAATAATGACTATGAAATGATTCCTTCCATACTTGAAATGTCAATGCATAGTGATGATACAATTAATTTATGCAACTAATATTGTAGCAATAACACGAGATTAACAACCGCTAGACTATATCTTTGTATAACATGACATAAATGCTAGTTTACACAGATTCAGGACAGGTTAATTCAAAGCAATGACACGAAAGTCAAGTAAACTGAAAGTGATAGTTTGTTAGTCACCACGAAATATTCCTATTTGCGGTGCTCAGACTATGGCAAACATTGCATTAGAAGGCCGTTCTAGCAACATGCTCTATTACGACTTAAATACTAGTTACTGCTTAAAACTACCACTATTATGCATGGCTTCAACCCCGCAATGCAGACTTTACCTATACCAACTAACAAAGGAAAGCCGGGTCACTTTGCAGTGTTGTTTCAGTTCACCATCTTTGTGTTGCATAGCCACATGCATCTGATGGTTTCTGATTGACAGCAAGTACCTGATTAATTATTTTAAAAGCATTGATGCTAAAATCTGGCAGCTCAGTCCTTGGGTCGTGCTAGCCATAAAGAACTGAGGGCTCGTAAACGAGACATAAAATCACTGACGACAAGAAGTGCCCGAGCTGCTTGATGGGTGGTCAAAATCCGGTGCATTCGTTGCAAAGTCTGTTGCCTCAGAAGATCAGCCTACCAGAAAGAAGACTCATGTTATGCCCTTTGTCAGGAGTATGTTACGCTTATGAGAACAATATCCTAGTACTTGTATCCATCATGTATCAAAGCTGTTAGTCATTATGAGGTAAAACCTTTACCTGATGAAGGAAGTTCTCGAGTGTGGCAAGCTTGCCCATTGCGATTGCCATTTGTCCCATATAATCAGCTACATTTCCAGAACCAGAAGGTCCCATACAGGTGGAGGATAAGGTATCGAGAAGGGACTGTTGTAAAGCTTCCATTCCTTGAGACAATGCATCTTCTGCCTGTTGAGATGATTGCTGTAGATTACATATGCCCATCAACTGTTCATCTGTTAAAGGTTCAAAATGGCTCCCAAGAATCTAAATATAAAAAAGATGAAAAATTAAATAGGTCAATAAATAATCATTAAATGGGTATGATTAGAGGTAACTTAAAAGGAGAAAAATGGCTCCATAAGATCAACCATGGAACGGTAAATAACCTTGAGAAGTTCAGACGGACGAAATCCACCCAGCCACATGAAGCATCTCTCGGCAGGAGTTTTCCACATGCCCGACAGAATGTGAAATACATCAGATTTTGCAGCAATGCTCTTCAACCTGAATACATCATTATAATGTGACATTACTCCATCAACAAGAAGACACAGTTCTTTGTCATCCAGATTAGAATTTACAGCTGATCTCAGATCATTGATAAACCGCTGGTGTTCATCAAGCCAGCGTGCATAATCCATGTCAAATGCTGAGGCCCCTGCAATTTTACTATTTCAAACAACTGTATGATATTTAATAACCTTGAGTCATCTAAATGACACCTACGAATAATCTAATGCAGAACTGCAAAAAAACAATAGGATATAACAAACTGAAATAAGTACCATAAATTCCAGATAGTACCATATCAGAAAAATCTTATAGGACCTAACCAGGATACTTTCCACCAGCTCTGCCATTCAGATAAGCATCTCTACTTTCATACATATTACAAACCACTAGCATCCAAAGGAATTCATAGCAAGCGAGTTCTAAAGGCAATTCAGTTTTAATCTTGATCAGAACTTTGTAAAATGATAGGTACAGTGAAATCATAGACAAAATTTAACCAGCTCTGAAAGAATTTCATCAAACTGATGTGAGTATAGAAAAATGATCTCATTGCAGCTTTATGCAATCCTGAACTACAGAATAATGGCCCCTGATTTTTATGATCCAACGGATCTAAGGACTTCTGTGACACTAGATCCCAAGAAGTCAAGGAAATGGGGTAAAGATATCTACAGAGTAATCATGAACTACTGAACAATCTTGACTTTCATGATCAACCAGATCCAAGGACTTCTGCGGAATTAGTTCCCAACAAGTCATGGGAATGGGGTAAAGGTAACTACAAAAAAACCCCTGGAACTCACCACAAATTAGTCACATCTGCAGTGGCAGGAAAAAGAGGCCAGTAACAGAGTGTTCAAGTAAAGATCTCTTACGATATTGTGTGCACAAATTGCATACTGCCAAGTGTAACAATTTCTTCCAGTAGCCTCTCTTTCTCGTGAAAAAGAGACCATTTGAACAGATTGATAAAACACCAATAAAGCAATTCCACTCATGTGCTTCCTAATCAAGTCCATCATGTTTCCATGGTAACACGAACATAGTTGGAGACAGAGAACATGCTATCCTAAACATTCCATTCTTTCATTTCCTGAGCAGATTGTGTGCTCCCACTCACTAGCATGGGAAAACAAACAAATTTTTAAAATCATGTCTGTATCATTCCGACTACTCAAACCAATCCAACTATTAAATGAATTCAAAATGAAAAAATTATGTTCAGAGCACCATGATGCAGAAGGAACACCCATGCTAGATATCAACACATACAAGATACAGTAAAGTCTCCAGGCAAGGAGAAGCTCTCAAATATAAATGGAAATAAAACAAAATTATGTATGAAGAATCATTATTATTATTCTAGAAGAAGATTGCTAAGGGAAATTCAAATTGGATACAAAGAAAACCAAGGTTTTTCTTCTTTTTTTATGCAAGAAAACCAAGGTTCAACCATCCCAAACAAAAAATAAAGAAAAGATGATTTGAAAAAAAACATGGAAAGAAATTTGAGTTCTCAATGTTTCAAAAGAAACATACCTAAAATAATCTGTTCAAATTCAAAATCTTCCTGACAAATTTAGACCTACAAACCCAAAAAGAAAAAAGTTCCAAAACAGCAAATTTCCAATTTCAGAAGCCTTCGTGAAATTTGTCCAGGACCTATCGTACATCTTGGCTCCAACAGTGAATATATTGATAGCTGACCTGATCCTTGCTAACCTACTGAATCTCAATTCATTATGAGCTTCCCTAGCAAAAGGACTACTTTACCTTCTGGATCAGTCCTCCCCCCCAAAGTTACAGCCTTGCTTTAGTCCCACTGCTTTTGGCACTCCACCATCAGTCTGACATTGTTCCATCTCTATTTTGCATATATTCTGGTCTTCACTGAGTGCAAAAATTAGCCACAACATATGCCAACTTTCCTCCCTATTCCCGAAGCAATCGATATTGAGAGGACCATTGATTAAACCATCATGTTAAACTTAAGGCAATCCAAAGAATTGTGCAGTTTTTTTCTGTTGCACCCATTTAAGGGTCCTAAAGAAGTCCCCCACCCTGACAGTCTCATGACAGAACTAGCAATAAACCTACACTGAGTAAACAGGGAAGATTTTCAGAAATACAAGGGATTAGAACTACTAGGATTTACAGCTATTCTAATTTCAAAAAAAAAAAAAAAAACTACAATGCTGTCCACCACCATATCTGTGCAATAAGGTTCCAAAATTGTCCAAATGGCTGCATCAAGCACTGTCTGCATTTATCCCTATTTTGACAAGATCACAATGCGGGCCAAAGACCTAACAGGTGCTCTATCACCCACGAACAGCAACCTCAGCTTTCTGCCAATTTTAGTAGCATCTAACTAGATTGTCCATACCCCCATTTACAGACATGATGCTTGACCAATCAATCTTATAGTCTTTTAACAATTCAACAACCTAAAAATTCAATAAAAAAAAAAGATGCTTATGTTCAAGAATTCTTTTGCACTTTAAACCAGATACTTATCATTGTTGAGTTGCCAAGAGATAATAACCCATCGCCTTAGTGCGAAGGCTTGAAGCTTGCTAAAGTCAATATGGCATGCATGTAAGTTTACTCACCATTGCCACCTATTGAGTGACTCTGATCTCCAGATAATCCAGTAACAATAAAAATACCCTGCATTTAAAGTGACAAGATTCATAAAGAATTTTGAGCAAAAAGAATATTCATTGGCAATAAGAAAAGCAAACATCTATTCAAATGAAATGCCAAATGTATCACCTACAATCAGAAGAAAAAAGTAGAACCAAAAGTGCACTATAAAACTGGATCAATTGAGCAATCAAAATCTATAGCTTACAGCAACAAACAGATACATCTCAGTGTGTACGTATTCATGCCATGATGTGCTTTACATGTGTGCCTTGGTCCTGTGGTTCCATAAGTTTATGATTTGTCCTATCACACAACCACCTAGTTATGTTAACTTACAATTACATTAGCCTCAATCTTGCTAGAAGAGATACACATTAAGCAACATTTCTAGTTTTTGCAAAACTACAATCACATTGCACTGGATGCCATATATATAAAACATAGATAAATACAGCTAGAGGACCTGCTGACGTGCTCGTTGAAGCTCCTGCTCCAGTTGCGAAAGCTTAATCCGACTACTCTCCAGCTGTTGAATGTATGCCTATTCCAAAAGCATAACCTATGAGTGAATCCATGTGCTCAATATGTCAAATTGGCATAATGAGTAACAGAAGCATAGAAGGCACAGAATCACAAAAATCCAGGATATACTATAACTGTTAAGCATTTAACATAATGATGTTATGATTCTATCTGAAGCAAGGTAATAATCATGTTACAATATGCTGTTATTCTACAACTTCATATTATCAAGTCCATTTCCTAGAGAGCGCTGATAGAGAGAAAAAAGAAGATGAAAACACCAAGGAAAGGAAAACATGTAGAAATAGATTAAGGGGCACTAAGACAAACACTTTGGTGATCCTTCATCTAGAAGACATGATGCTAGCTGGATTTATGATTCTTATGAAGAAGTTATGATGCTAGGCAGTGACTATTAATTAGATGATTTTCAATCTTTACTGCTTATCTAGAAGAGTTGAATGAGATGTGAGCATTAGCTGTGGTCCACAGGAGCCAAGTTAATCCATCTCATAATAAATGGATCAACAAAGACACAGTACTCTGAACAACAGTGCTAAATACTTCAGAGAAGCCATTGAAGAAACAAAAGCACAAATTAGGGCATTTTAGGATCCAAATAGTCAAAAACGATATCCTCCATGGGGTACAGAAATCTAAAGGAGGAATTAAATGCTTTACTTTCTTCCTTAGACGACTCTTCCGTGCAGCTTCACGATTCTGAGCCAGACGACGAAGCATCTGCAGCAAAAATTAGCAAGAAAACATGATATATGCATTTGGAGACAAAATTGAATCATGTAACCAACTTCCATTAAGGTAATATTTCATCAACCACCTTCTGGTCACCTGTCCTTCCCTTGGATTGATCCATAGAATCCATGACCATGAGTGCTCCATGCTGAACTCCACAAACGTGTGACACAACAGAAAATTGCCATCCATCAGAAATCCTATACCTCTAAAAGAATTTGTGGTTATGGACTATAATCAAGTGTCTATGAGAGCTCATGCATTTGTGCATAAACTACTTCCACAGACAACAATTAGACCATGCCTCAATTTCCATAAAAAGGTAAACTAACTAATTTTTTCAATAAAATCAGACTGAATACTACTTCAGTTGCAATCTAAATAGATTCATTTATTGCCATATGTATCTTACAATCATCGTAACCAAATACATGGAGAGAGTGTTTCAAGAAAATCTTATTAATGCTCAAACAAAATACGCAATGGATCACAAAAAACTAACAGCTTACCAACCATATTGCAAGTTTGAATTGTTTTCGTTATTCACCAACTCCAGTAGGAACCAGTAACAATAAATTGAAGCTGAAGCTTGTTCTTTGTGGTAAAGCGCTTTCAATGTCTTGCTTCTATTATTTTGAAAAGGCAATAAGTTTTTGTATGACATTTTTTATTTCCATCAATGATTTTAAAGCAGCTGAAACATTTTCCCACCTAAAGTTGAGTGTTAAAGACATTTTGTATTGAAATTTTTGGAAGCAATTCTGTCAAACATGTTCTTCCAAGTTTATCTGGAAGGAGCCCATAAATTACTAATTTGCACAACCATAAAAAAGAAACTGATCAATACACATAAACTTATAGATGACTAATAGCCAAGAAAGACGCCAACTGATAATTTTGGATTTACAAGAAAATAGCAGTCCTGACAATGAGGCTAGAAACAGAGAGACCTGGTTTTTATCATCAGTGTCAACATCTGTGGAAGTGTCGGTCTGCTGGCTATTGTCTACCAATCCAGAGTCTCCCCAGTTGTCAAAACCCCAGTTTCCCAAAGCCCCACCACCCCCACCCGCCACTGTACCAGTGCCTTTCTGCACCATTTCGGATAAAACAAAATTCTAAGGGCCACCCACCAACGTAGCAAAAAATTAGAGCAAAAACAAAATATGTAAACAGAGAGGGAGTAGTTGTTGGGTACAGATGAAATACCGAACTCAAGCCACCAAAGTGCAAGTTATTGGAAAGAACAGAAACATTGCTTGATTTCACATTGTAGATGGAGCCTACAAAGAAATAGGAAGATGAGGAGAAAGCATTGTCGACTGTGAAGTAGTTAGGCGTTAGAGAGAGAGCGAAATGTTACAGAGACAGGGCAAACCTGGGCTTAAATCAGTAGCCTCTTCCTGATGAAACCCCCAGGAATGATCAAGCTCTACAATGTCCACTAAACGCACCTGGTTTTGGCTGCCCTCATCGCCTCTGATGATTCAGAAACAAAACGAACTTTGAATTCAAAACATTTATAACCGGGTTCATAACGATAGCAAAAGGGACCAACCTCGGGTAGAAGAGGGATTGGCAGTACATGTCTGGTTTGAAGCTCTGCAGGTCTCTTTCCATGTGCATACATGTAGGAAACAGTAGAAATTTGCAGCCTCTGGAAGATGAAGAGAGGGCGAGTAGAAACTAACAAGAAGAAAAAGAACTCATGAAGCTCTCTGTAGAATGTAAAGAAAGAAGCTGAAGAAAGAGAAAGCAGTAGCACAGCATCAGAAAATCTTTGCAAAGAGAAGCAAATCTCTTTCAGGAAACGAAGATATGTCAACTTAAGCCTGCGCATCAGACACAGTACGGCGTGCTTTTTGAATCCAACGTCAGTGAGAGAGAGAGAGAGGACAGAGACAGAATAAGCTTTGATCATTTCACAATTGCAGTTGTGAAACTGACAATTGCTTTTGGGGCATTTTAGTTTTCCAATGGCCACAGGCGGAAACCTGCAAATAAGTAGTCTCCCCCGCATTGATTCCACTCTCGTAGGCGGCGCGTTCATTCACCTCAGAAATACCTCATGTGTGTAGTTGCCTTCCCTCTCTCCGACTGCAAGATTCATGTCAATCTGGAAACGGACGAATCGCATCAGATGCCCAACGCAATGCCCAGGCTTGCCAACCAAACCAAACCAAACCCAACCCTGCGGTGATTTTTCATAAACATGTATAAATTTTGTGTGTATATGGTTGTAGGTAGAGTCCTCGTAACGAGAAACATTGTCTTCTTCTTCGTGCATCTTTAGCAATGAGTGAGTTTATTTATTTATTAAATATTCAGGGGCTCAGACTTAGATCAACGACGGGGATGAGGATCAATCCACACTCTGATTGTGATTTTGTGCAACCACTTTAATTCCACACTCTGACTGTGATTTTGTTCAACCACTTTAATGTTTAATGGAAGTGCATGTAATCTCCATTAATTTTATAGGTCTCATCTGTAACGCCCCACTTTTTTCAAGCGTGCGTTAATTCGAGATTTCGAGAAAATTTTAATCAAACATCACATAAATCCCTCGATAGCCATCAAAACCGTTTTTCCGATAATCTCGATCGTACCTTCTTAGTATATTTAATAAACTAAGACAGGTATCATTAATCATATCAGCGGAAGCAAGATCAAAACCTCAAATATATACATATCACTGACAATTTCTTTTACAATAACTGAATCGATGTTTCACATGAAAATACATTACATAATTTCTGAACATTGTAATCATAGACAGGACCTACGAAAACCAAACGTAACTGCTACATCCTGACAACATTCTTTCTCTTGACGCCACTGCTTTTACCTGGAACGTTTGAATATTCCAGGGACATAGTCCAAATTAAATGCTAAATCATCTAAGTGAGAGTTCAAAAACGTTTTCATGTATGCAAAATTCATGTACACAAAATCGATAAATCTTAACATGCACCAGCCTAAGAGAATCCCAACGCATTTAACCCTAACCGGGGAAAACGCAATCTCTCTATAGACGACACGACCAAATCGACCCATTGGCAAACCGATCCTACTTAAGAGGGACAACCTCGACACATGAACCCAGGAATCACTCCACTGTCATTGTCAGGCTTTACGCTCACACTCAAGCATTCCAAACACAACCCTAGCCCCAAGAGTATCACGTCAGCACTATCCTCGGAATCGACGTCACCTCGGCATTAATGCTACCGCTCAAAGGATCCTGGGGTGGTGTCCACTCGCAGCCCCGCCACTTGAGCCAACAACCGGGGTGGTGTTCACTCGCAGCCCCGCCACTTGGGTCCCGTAGGGTGAAGTCCGTCTCAGCCCCGTCCCAAGTGGTCACCAAGCATTAATCCAGGTACGCATCCTGAGTGCTGTTACTCTGGGCTTCGTCACAGGTTAACAACCCACATACCACATGAACGACACAAAACAAGTCAATGGTCGAAAAATCATAACGTGCATCACTTAAACTCATAACATGCGTCATTTAAATCGATACTTAAAATCAACGTTTAATGCGCATGTGTAAACAATCATTTGGACAATTCATCACAAAACCCAAGCCATAGGGATGAAAACCATTCGCATGTTACTTGAAATCTTTTTGGTTATAACCACTCACAAACCGAGTTTGGGGAGAACACTCACATTTAGACGGATTTCCAACTGTCAAGCGCGGTCAGCCTCGATTTGCGCGTCTGCCTCGATTTGCGTGCCTAGCCTCGTTTCTTGCACCTGACTCTCTTGTACTTCAACCTCGAGTCTCAACGATACCTTAGTCATCACATTTGTTCAAAATTATATCAATATCTATTTTTTCCAATTTCCCATAATTTCTTCCTATTTTCTTTATTTTTCTCCTCAAAAATTCTAACAAATACCTACTTAAAATTTTTCCTTGATTTCTCTTCACAATAACTCATAAATAATTAATTCCTATCTCCCAAAAATTTCTAAGGATTTTCCAATACCTTTTCCTATTTTTCATAAGCCTTTTTCACTTTGAAAATTGCAAAATGACCATTTTCTCCAACAATTTTTCAAATTTTCTTGCACCATAATTAATAAAACAATATTCTGAAAATAATTAAAAAATTTCAAAATTACCCGACGTGTCACGCGCCCTCACGCGCGGCGCGTGGATTGCTCGACATGAACTGGCGCGTGCCAATCACGCGCCAGTCGTCTTCTTCCTCAAGTCGGTCACCGGCGACTGCTCCGATGGCCGCAAATCGGGTGCCGCTTGAAAGCCCATGAAGAGTCGATCCTAGCCCCACCAGTTTCAGGACGAAAGGAAGTCGGAAAGTCGATTAAAACTCCAGTTGCAGGTCTCGGTCGCAGTCCGCCTAGGGTTTTTCCGGCCACCTTCGAAACACCCTCAAATCTACTCCAAAACGCCTCAAATCGGTGCCAAAATGATCCTTGGCTTCAAGAGATCAAAAGCCCTCTATCAAAGCTCCAAGATTTATTCAAAATCGAGCTCGATTTGTGCTTCCAAAATCGGTCGAAGCCTTGGGCTATTTATAGCCAAAAAACTACCCCACGTGGCCGATTTTCCGACCATGCTTCTTCCCCACGCCTCCTAGGACAGTCCTCGGCCATCCCTTGACAAGAATTGACGGCCAAATGGCCGAATTTTCCGGCCAAAACATGCGGCCAGATCTGCCTCTCTGTGCAATTTTCTGAAAATTGCACTTTAGCCCCCTGAAGTTTTCCTTTTGCATTTTGGTCCTTTCCCTCAAGCCCCTAATGTTTTTAACACTATCACTAAGACCCTCAAGATTAATATTTCTCATTTCTCCCTTGAAACTTTCGAAAAATTGCCGTTTAGACCTCCCTCGAGCATTTTTAAAAAATTACACTTTGGCCCGACTGATTTATTTGACCTCAAGTCCACTCGATTCAACCCGAAACCACTTAAGGGTTGTTCTACACATCGAATACTATTCCTTGACACTCTCCATTGGCTTTTTGGACTTCGTTTACAGCAATTCGGTAATATGACCTAAATGGGTAGTTGTATTTTGCTGTACCGAAAACTGTTCCCGATCTTCTTTATTTCACCGCTAAAAATCTTAATTTTAATTGCTTGTCGATACTATACCATTTTCTTGGGCAATCTAGGGTCCGAGGTACTTCCGCTGGCTAATTTGGTCATCCGAAACTGGGTTAGTGTGCCCTAAAGTCTCATTTTTCTCAAATTTCCAATTTTGCCCTTTATCAAATATCATTTTATTCTCAAAAATTTTCTCGGATGTTACATCATCTCTCCTTTCCACTCTCAATTCTCTTTCCTCTTTTTTTTTTTCTAGCAACTCTCCTATTGTGTCTCTCTCACACGATGATTGTCGCTACATTCTTGTCGCCTTATCAACCATCATAGAGAAGAAGGATATAACAATGAAAGGGTTTACAATGGAAGAAAGACAATGACAGCAAATGAAAGAGAGAGAGAGAGAAACGAGATGGATTTCTTGAGAAGAGAAATTCCCCAAAATAACTTTTTTATCTCTCAAATTAATGAGTTAGTTTACCCTTGCTAGACGAAGTTGCACAAAATTGCATTCCTTTATTGTACTCTACTGGCAATTTTAAGTTGCATTTTAAAAGCCTTGGTTAGCTTTGGCCTATTTTGCTGCTCTCCCTTAGTCTCAGTTCGCTTACTTTATTTGTCATTAATGGTACTGCAACTTATCGATGCCCATTTATAAACATAAATCTTATTTAGATTATTTAAAATTAATATTTCTTTCGCTTAATAAATCTAGGAGTATTTTAATAATTAAAAAATATGATATTTGGTCATTAAAATACAAATACATCAAGATTTGATATATCAACTATTAAAAATTATTATTTTAAATTTTTCTCGCTCCACTTAAAGTAAACGAAATCATTATTTACGCCACATATGATATCACGTTACATAAAAAGTTACATCAGATAAATACATCAAATTATGCTTAATACATAAATATCACATTTAGTTTATCAGTAATTAAAAACTTTGACATTTTATTCATAATATGAAAATAAAGACCAAATTTGATTTTTTTTTTAAAAAAACCTAAATTTTATTTAAAAAGATCTAAAAGTATTAAAAAAGACCTAAAATAATTTTAAAAAAACTAAAAAAAATCATAAAATAGACCTAAAAATATTTTAAAAAACTAAATTTTATAAAAAAACTAAAAAATAATAAAAAAACAAAATTTAATTTATAAGTTTTATTTTTAAGTATTTTTTTTTAAAAATAACTCTTTTTAAATATTTTTAGGTCTTTTATGAAATTTTTAAGTTTTTTTTTATAAAATTTAATTTTTTAAAAAATATTTTAGGTTCTTTTATGAATATTTTTAAGCCTTTTTATAAAATTTATGTATTTTTTTATTAAATTCAATCTTTTTTATACTAAGGACTAAATGTCGATTTTTTTAATTTTTCATGAATAAAATATCATATTTATGTATTAAAAATAATTTGATGTATTTATCTGATTTGACCTTTTTCATGTGACCTGACATTGTATATGGCATAGATAATAATTTTGTTTATTTTCAGTCATGATAATGATTTCAAATAACAATTTTTAATAATTAAAATATAAATTTTTTAAGTTTTGTACTTTAATCATTTAATATCATATTTTTTAATTATTGAAGGCTGCTGTATATATTAAGTCTTAATATTTTGATTAATATTTTATATATTTATATTACTATAACACAATATAAAATATTAATTTAAAATACTAATTTTAAGTGTTTAAATAATATTTTTGAATTCTAAATTACCTCGCACCTATTTTGCTTTTACACTGTACTTTTTCTTACATTGTTTATTTTTACATTATATTTCTTTATTTAAAACTAGCTTGCTCTTATAAAACTTGTTTCAGATAATGTATTTTTTACTATTAACATTTTTGTTATACTGTTCAATAATTAATATTAAAGTTGATGTGCCCAATTAGGGGTGTGCATTCGGTTATAACCGAACTGAACCGCCCGATTTTAACTAACCGAACCGAACCGACCTTAAGCATATAACCGAACCGAAAATCTACACTAACCGAATTAACCGAAACCTAACTAACCGATTCTAAATTTGGGCTAACCGAACCGAAAACCTCCCCAAAAAATCAAACCGAACCTACACAAAAACCGATCTAACAAAAATCGAATGGCAAATAATTAACATTCATTCATTCAACCTTGATTACCAGCATCCAAGTAATTAACATTCATTCAGAATAAGACAGAAAATGAAGATTGAATGACAGAAAATGAAGCAAAACTTGTGTTTTGAGAACGATATAAAAACACAAATTCTACACCAAGAGGACTTAGAGGAGGACTAACCGATTGACATCAATTCCACCCATCAAAGGAACAAGAAATGTAGGGATCATCACAACAGTCCCCAATACTAAGATATAGTGCTGTAAGCACATCGCAATTGCCTCCCTTGTTGAAAGACGTGAACAAAATTGAATCTGAAACAAATTAACAAATGAACAAACTAAATCCGAAAAAAATTAACAAATGAACAAACGACAGATGAACAACCTGAATCTGAAACAAGTTAGGGTTAGGGTTTCGAAATCACTCACTCTCAGTCTCTTGAGAGAGAATGGATGAAGGGGCGACGGCAAAGGCGAGGTGAGGGGTAGTCGGTTAGGGTTCGGTTTGCTCTCGCCTTCGACGGGTGGGGGGTGACTCGAGAGCTATCTGGCGGCTGGCGCAGAGGGGCTAGGTGTTGTGGGGGGGGAGAAGCCGACGACGAGGGCGTTTGGGTTCGACAGCAACGACGAGGTAAGGATTAGCCGGTTAGGGTTCGATTTGCTCTCACATTCGACGGGTAGGGGGTGACTCGAGAGCTATCTAGCGCAGAGCGGTCGAGAGCTATCTAGCGCAGAGCGGTTGGGTGTTGGGAAGGGGCGGAGAAGCCGACGACGAGGGCGTTTGGGTTCGACGGCAATGACAAGGTGAGGGTTAGCCGGTTAGGGACCTAGGGTTCGATGTTGTCGCCTTCAACGGGTGGGGGAGGGGGGGCGACTCTCAGGTTATTGGGTGTGCAGGGCCTGAACAATGAACTTGGGTTTGGGGGGGGTGAGCCGCGAGGGTGTGTGTTGGGCGCTAAGAATGAGTTAGCGGTTCGGTTATTTTGACCCAAATAATCGAACCAAACCAACTATCCGATTTTTTGTTAAATGGATAGCTGAAACCGAACTGATTATTAAGATTAACCGAACTGAACCGATCAAACCGATCGGTTCGGTTCGGTTAAATCGGTTAATCCGAATTTTTGCACACCCCTATGCCCAACTGGATTACATTTTCTTTTATCTGTAATTTTTTATTCAATAATTATATGCTTATTATTATTATTCATTTTTAATTGATAAAATTCCAATACTATACTTTCAACTTTTAATTATTTCAATTGAACTAAAATGTTAAAAATTAGAAATAAATTTTATTATTTGTGTTTGAAAGTAAGAAGTAAATGATTTAACTTTATTAATGCAAAAATATAAAAATAAAAACTTATTATATGCAATATCAAAAAATGAATTTATATTTTTAGGTGTACTCTTGGAAAATACCATTGAGTTACATGTGGTATTCTTATATTGTATTAAAATTTAATGAAAACATAAAATTTAAAAAAACAAAATTACGTATATCCCATCACATGCATATATAACTAAAGCTTTATTCTTGAAATTTATGACTAAAATATAATGATAAAAATATGACTTCAACATATATCTATTCACAACTTCTAATACCACCCACTAACCAAATCAATAATTTATAATAATTAAAATTGGAGATATAAACAAACATTTTAGGCTTTGTTTGTTTTGAAATAAACATTTTCTAAGGAAAATGTTTTACTTCTTGATGTTTAAAATTATAAAAATTACCTAAAAAAAATTGCTAAATTTAAATTCATAAATTATTTTATATTCGCACTAAACCTACCCGTTGGGTTCAACCTCAACTCTCTCAAATGGTTTTACAAAAATAAAAAATATATATATATAAGAAAAGCGATTAATTTAAATTGTTGATCCAAATTACTCATATTAATTAAATTTTGATAATTAATAAAAAATATTTTTATAATATAAATATTTTCTCTTACTCATACAAAAATTAAATTTTTTTTGAATTAAAAAAGAATTACTTTTAGATATGTTTTCTTGTTTTAATCATTTATATCTTAAAAACTTATATTTAAATTTTTAAATTTTGAATTAAATGATAATTGTTTTAAGACATGTTTTCTCTTAGTCATACAAAAAGTAAATTTATTTTGAATTAAAGGAAATTGCTTTTAGACATATTTTCTTATTTTAATCATTTATATCTCAAAAACTTATATTTAAATTTTCAAATATTGATTTCTCATGTAAAAAGTAAATTTATTTTGAATAAAATGTGAGATATATTTTCTTATTGTTTGAGAAAATCTAAACATTTTTTCAATTTCAAACTTCATACACTAGAACAAAAATGATTTCTTGAGGCATATTTTTTAAGACATTTTTTAGAAAGTGTCCTCTAAAATACCATTTTAAGGCACAATCTAAAAAAGTGCCCCAATACAATAATTTTAATGAGGCACAACAATTAAGTGCCCTATAAAGTACCATTTTAAGGCACAATTTAAAAAAGTGTCCCAATAAAATAATTCTAATGAGGCACGACAATGAAATGCCCTAATAGACAAATATAAGTGTCTTAATAGATAAGTCCAATAGGGCAGAATTTTTTAAATGCCCCATTAAGATAATTCTAACAAGACACTCTGATGAAGTGCCCTAATAGACAAATCTTAAGTGCCCCAATAGAATAATTCTAATGAAACTTAGATATACTATAAAATAAATATAGGCACATATATTAATAAGATGATGTGTAGATTAGGTGGTCACGCGTGTGCAAGAAGAATGAAAGGTTCAGGGTTCGAGCCGAGGGAGGGGAGTAAGTTAGAATTAAGAGAAGGCCTTCTGGAGGATATGAAAAATAAATTTATAGTGATTTTTGAGGCATTTTAAAGTGTCGCAACAAACTTAAATTTATAGTTGTTTTTAAGGCATTTGTAAGTGTCTCAATACGTTTTTGGGACACAGTTACACGGGGCATTATTATTAGTGCCCTAATAATTAAAATGCCCCAATTAACTATCTATTAAGGCATTTTTAAAAGTCTCTTAATCCAAAATTTGTTGTAGTGATATCAACCATTTATTTAGTAGTTAAAATGCTTATAAATACTCTCTCAAACTCATTGTATAATTTGCTTTATATAATTTGTTTTTAATTGCTTATTTGTGTCCAAGTGTGGACAATTATTTGTAACATTTAAATTACTATTATGGATTGCATAGATTTTTTAGAACCATTAAAATAAATGTAAATCTAGTTTTCAAGATAAGTTAGAGAGAAAACCTTGGTATAGTGGTTGCCTAGAACTCGTTATAATCTAGGTGTGTATTTAATTTTCAACGTGAGCTAGTGTGAAAACCTTGGTAAAATTATTTTAGTGGAACCCCAATGGTGGTTAAATCTTGAAAGAGTGGACTAAGTGTATGTGAAAATACTGAACCACTATAAATTGTATTATGCCTTATTGTATTTATTTTTATTATATCTTGTGGCTTACATTTATTATTAAGCTCAAATATAATTTATTATATTTATCAAATATATATATTTCAATAAAATCATTAATCAATAATATTTATTAAAATTAAAAAAAAAATTAATTACTTAATTCACCCCTTTTTGAGTGGCCATACCCGAAGAGACCAACATAAACCAAAATAGGACTTGTGTTGGCGTAATGAATCTAAATGGGTTTGTCATTATGATATGGGTTTATTACATGACCATAATAAACCAAAACAATGAAACCTAGATGAAAGTACCACCCATATACATCTCAAACTTACATAGGGGTGGATGGCTTATTTGGGTTCAATTTGAACTTTAAGCGTAAAGAGTTACCATAGATAGAGAAAAAATTGGGAGGAAAAGAATAAAAAATAAGGGTGTATTTGATTATAAGAGTGAAATTTAAGTGGAAAAAAATGAATTATGGGGAATTATATTTTAGGGAATTGAATTGCAGGGAAAATGAATTCTTAAAAATTGAAAGTTTACTCTGTTTGATTGGTATAATTTTTTATCTGAAAAATGATGTTATTTTCCATCTTTTGATGTTTGATTGATAATATTTTTTATATAATTGTCATTTTTCTGACATTTCGTGTTTGATAGGCATTATTTTTCATGAAAAATGACACATTTTTCATGAAATTTAATGGTGAAAATGTATTAAAAAATATTGGATTTTGTACAGAAAAATTAAAATCATAACGTATTTTAGGTTAATTAAATCATTTCCCTAAAGAAATAAAATCATAAAATTTAAAAAAAATATTTTCAAAAATTATTAATTTATATGATTTTTTATTTTTATACATTTATATTTATTAATTATTAAAAATAAAAAATATATTATTTTGCAAACCTTCTCTCATTCCCCCTCATTCCCTTGCCCTTATCCTTCATTCCCCAGCCACCACTCATCCCCTGCCCTTATCCATCTCCAACCTTCTTGTCTCCGTCAGACCTCGAATCGTCGCTACCTCACTCGCCCTTCTCAGTTACTACTCGCTCTCCTCGCTCAATCGCTCTTGCCTCTGTCTGGCTCCGTCGCTCGCCGGTGCCGACTAGGCTTAGACCTCGCTCTCGCCGCCTTGCCAGTCGCACCCTTGGCCCCTCGCCCTCACCGGCCACCAGCTCTCCCCTCGTTCTTTCGCTTGCTGGCTCTCTCGCTCGATAAGTTGGCTGCTTTTAATTGCCAAGAAAAATCCATCTCCTCCCTTCCCAAGGAATTTGGTTTCCATATTTTAAAGGAAAATCCACTCATTGACCATAAATGGGAAAATGAGTTCCTTAGGAAAAAAAAATGGTTGTCAAACACTGCATAAGTGGAAAATTGGGTGAAAAAATGTCATTTCCTTGAAAAAAATTAGCTATCAAATGGGGCCTAAAAATTATTTCATGCGAAACAAGAACATGGGCAATTAATGGTGACAAATATGGTAGCGAGAGCTAAAATGAATGCATTGCAAAAGGAAGAGAAAAAAATAATAAGAAGAGCATGCAAAAAAAAATTGATATTTCAATGATAGTGGTCACTAGTGACAACGACGATTCAGTCGTCAAATATGGTGCGTTGTGTATAAGAGAAAAAGAGAGATAAACTTTTTTAAAATGTAAAGACATTTTAGTTATTTATAAATATTTATTTGAGTTCAATTTGAACTTAAGTGTAAATAGTTACCTCATAGTGAGAAAAAAAAGAAAGAAAAAAAAATAATGCCAAACAAGAATAGGGGCAATTAATGGTGATAAATATGGTGGCAAAAGCTAAAATGATTGGGTCGCAAAAGAAAGGAAAAAAAAAATAAGAAGAGCATGCTAGAAAAAAAAAAGGTACTTTAATGACGGTGATCACTAGTGACAACGACGAGTCAATCGCCAAATATTATGTGTTGTGTGTGGAAGAAAAAGATAGATAAGCTTTTTTAAAATATAAGGATATTTTAGTTATTTATAAATATTTAATTGAGATTAATTAACAAAAAAACCTACACAACTTTAAATTTTAGGATGTTTGGTATATTTTCTACAAGGTCAATAATAGTCATTACAATAAACTTTAAAAATAGTTTTCTGGGGTAGCCTCAGTGGTCAACAGGGAGTGGTGGACGGTCTGAGTTTTCAAGTTCGAATTCATTCACCACGTAATCACTGTGAATCAGACTCAAATTTACCTCTTTTATCAAAAATCATGGGACCGAGTGGCGAGGGCCCCTGCAAGGGAGATTTAAGAATAAACTTCAAAAATAACATGTGCAATTTTTTCTTAAGACAATTATTAAGTTTTAATAAATGCATATTATTTTTGGATAAGATGTATTATTTTCAATTTCAAAATAATTTTATTGGTTTATGACAAATTAATCGTGTTTTGTAATATTTTATCAATCAATAAAAATATTTTAAAATTATAAGTAATATACTTTATCTGAAAATAAAATGCATTTATTACAATTTAACCCTTACTCTACTGAATATTTAAATATAATTTGTAACACTTATATTTTACTTTAGAATGATTTTATTTTCAATTTTTTATTTGAATTTCTCCAATTAATTTTATAATAAAAATTTAAATTGCTATTTATCCTACATATTGAAAAAGAAAGTCAATTTTTTATTTCAATTTCTCCAATTCATTTTATAATAAAAATTAAAATTGTTATTTATGCTATGCATCGAAAAGAAAGTTGGCTAAATTACTATTTTTTTTTTCTGAGTTTAAATAAAATTCATGATCATATCCCTATATTTTAAATACATCCTTATTATCCTTTTATATTTCAATTCCATTACTATCATTTAATAAAAATTATGAATAAACCATATACTACCTATTCTTGTTAACAAAATATATATGTTTCATACAATTATGTATGAATTATTTAATAATTATATATTTGTAAAATGTTTAAATTTATTACATCATCTTTTAGCATAATATTTTATATCTTTTTTATCAAAATAAATTAATTATATATTGTAATAACCAAAATATTTATAGACTTGCTTAAATTTATTATAATTAATATTATATTTAATTATTTCTAATATGTTAAAGTAAGGTGAAGCATCAACTTCATTATATGATGCCATTTGGAGAATAAAGGGATGGAAGGCCAATTAGCAACCATTTATTGGCCGCTCTAAAACGCAATCATTTTGGAGTCCATAAGCTGGAGGGCCAAAACGACAACCTTCCTTGTTATTTCTTTAATTTGCACAATTGCCTTGTCGTTTTACCTACTGCTCTAAAAGTTGTTGATTTGATCTTATCCCAGCCATTGCTTTGCCTATTTAATCTTTCTTCCTCCTTGAGATTCGAGCAGCACGTCCTGCAATTATCTTTTTAGGGTTTCTTTTCATTTGGGCTTATTCATTTACAATCTTCTCTGTACAAGTTATATTTTCTCTCTAACACTTAGTGTTTGCCTCTAATCTCTTTTTGTGGTTATGGGGCATTTTTTTAGTTAGCCATTGAATGTATAGTGAATGAGTGAGATATGTATATGGAGGTTATAACTGATTTTTCGATTAGTGTAGTGAACTCTCCTCGTCAAAAGTCAACGTGGATGTAGTCCTATTTAACGAGTGAACCACGGTAGAATCGTTGTGTGTTCCTTTTTTCATTCTTTACTGCTTTCATTTTTGTTTATGTGTATGCTTCAATTTATTGAATGTTCTTTACAATATTCTAGTTGAATCTAATTTTTGAGGTGGCCAAGTCTCATGCTAGACCCAATAGTGGTATCAGAACCCGTTATTTGGTATTCACATTTTAGCGTTAGATTCAATCGGAGTCTGTGTTGTTCAAATCTAAGGTTTTCTTTGTGCTACTCAGGTCTATCTGATTCTCTAGAGTTTACTGTAAGCTTCTGTCAGTGTTTAGATTTTTAGGGTATCTTCGTGCATGGCGAAGATGACATCAACCTGATTTAAAATCTAAATATTTGATGGGAAATGCGAGTTTGGAAGCTGAAAAAAAAAATAAGAGTTCTGTTATCTCATCACAAAGTGTTTATTGCACTAGAGCCCGATGATAGGAAATGGACAACATAACAGTTAGCAAGGACCGATGAGGTCAAAGAAGAAGCCTACAACCTCATATTTCTTTCCCTAAGTGACAGTGTCATTTGTAAGGTTGATGGTGTGGATACTCCTATTGATCTCTGGAATAAACTTGATTCCTTGTATTATGTTATGACTGCTCTTAATTTGGTTTACCTTAAAGGCATGTTATTTAATTTTAAAATGAATACATCTAAGTCTATGGATGAAAATATTGATGAGTTCACTAAACTTACTTTATTATTGAGAGGTACTGATCAAGTTTTAGGTGATACTAGTAAGTTTTTGCCTGATGATTACAATGTTGTTAAGTATGCTTTAAGGCCAGAGAGTTAGAGTTAAATACCTCCAAGAAACCTGGTAATAATCTATTTGTTAAAGGAAAATTTAATAAAATGAATAATGTTGTGAATAATGATCAATCTGGGGTTCTGGATCTAAGGGTAAAAATAAAGAGAAAAATGGTCAACAAAAAACTAAGTGAAAATGTTATCATTGTAGGAAAGAGGGTCACATAAAGAAATATTACTATGATTTTATAAAAAAAAATAAAAACAAATAGGGAATGTGATTGCAACTGCCAGTAGTTCTAATACCTTAGTTGAAGTGTTTATTGTTTCTAGTTCCTCTATTGCTAATCAATGAATAATGGACTCTGGGTGTTCATTTCGTATGTGTCCAAACATTAAATGGTTTCAAAATTTTAATAACAGAGAAACATGTACAGTTTATATGAGAAACAATCATTCTTGCAGTGTTCAAGGTATAAGTGACATTTAAAAATGCATGATAATAAGATTAGAATGCTTATTAATGTAAGATATGTGACCGGGTTAAAAAGAAACTTAATCTCTCTTGGTACCTTAGATGAATTAAGTTTTTCTTATAAAGTTGAAAATGATTTTATGCGTGTCTTTAAAAATAATGACCTGATTCTCACTACTACTAAGAAGCATGGCTTATATGTCTTAAATGGTTGTTGTGAATTATCTATTAATGTTTCTTTTGCATGTATGGTTAAATCTGACAAGACAGATATTTGACACTTGCGACTTGGTCATACGAGACAAAAAGGGTTGCAAGCACTGTTAAACCAAGGTTACCTTGGTCCAATGTCTACAGACTTCCTGAATTTCTGTGAACCTTGTACTCTAGGCAAGTAACATAGGTTGAACTTCCACAAAAGAACTCACCTAGCGAAGGCATGCTTGGAATACTTACATGCAGATTTATGGGATCCCTCGCAAATGCTTACTCTTGGTGGTAACATATATTTTTTATCCATTGTTGATTATTTTACAAGAAAAGTCTAGGTGTTCCTGCTTAGAACTAAGGATTAGACTTTACAGAAATTTAAAACTTGAGAAACCTTAGTAGAAAACCAAACTGATAAAAAGATTAAAATTTTTAGAACTAACAATGGATTAGAGTTTTGCAATAGGAAGTTTGATGAGTTTTGTAACTCACATGGTATACTTAGGCACGAAACAGTAAGAAACACACCTCAACAAAATAGGGTGATTGAGATAATGAACAGAACGTTGTTAGAGAAGGTCAGGTGACTATTGTTTATAGTTGGTATGCCTAAATCTTTTTTGGAAGAAGCCCTCTTTACTGTTGCTCACCTAGTTAACCAAAGTCCTTCTATAGTTTTAAACCTTATGTGTCCTAAAGAGAAGTGGACATGAAGGAAATTGAACCTAAATTACCTCAAAGTTTTTGGGTGTGAAGCCTATGCACATCAATCTGTGGAAAAGTTAGATCCAAGGTTCATAAGATGTGTATTTATGGGTTATCAAGATGGGACTAAGGGTTATAGGTTGTGGGATAGAAATTCAGGAGGAGTTAAAATAATTATAAGCAGGGATGTCATATTCAATAAGACTAGTTTCCCATGCAACCTTGTAAACATGGAAATGGACCTCAAACCTAGTACCCCATATGACTTTGTTATAACAGGTGGTCTCCAAATTGAGATGGAGGAACCGATAGGAGTAAATGACCTACGAGCTGCTCCTGCCTCTGATGTTCCTAATCTAGAAGTTGATCCAACCTCTAACCACAATAATGATCATGAGGAGCAAGATGATGTCCCTGAGGCTGAGGTGGAACAACATGACTCTCCTCAGTATGACTTAAGGGACTATCAGTTGTCCTGAGATAGAAGCAGGAAAACTGTAAGACCTCCTACTAGTTATGCTTATTCGGACTTAGTTTATTGTGTCTTAGTGGCAAATATGAAGATGAGGAGCAATGAGCCATCATGTTATAAGGAGGTTGGTAGCTCTCATGATTGCATTAAATGGTAGCAAGCAATGGATGAAGAGATGGTTGAAGGGAATCACTAGTATGGCGTTATAGCCAACAATAAAATTTTTACCGTGTATTAGATACACGCAGCGAAATATAATATACACGCTATACATAGCTTGGGTATTTAAGCAACACGCATATTCAATAATTGAATACATAAATAAACGCATATCTATTGTTCGATGAAGGGATTAAATACATGATCGGTTTATGTATTGAGACAAATTCTACCTTAAGATGTGGTGGTCCTAGTCGGTCCACACTTAGTATGCAATAGGGTATCGTTCCGGTCACCTATTCCTATGCTAGACACAGATGATTTACATATCACCGGTACACGTGTCTCAAAATTATACGCGCAATAATTACACGTATAGTTTCTATGATTTTTCTGTGGAAAAAGAAAGAATAAGAGCAAGCAAAAGAAACATGTTGGAAGAAATGAGAGAAAGAGAGAAAATAAGGCAAAGCATCTCCTTTTACCATTAAATAAACTCCCTTCCCCTTATCTTCCTTCCCCTCCCCAAATTTAATTTTCCTTGAAAATCTATAACCCTTCCCCATCTCCAATGACTTAATTCAATTAACTATGCAATTTCACGATGCACTATGCACTGTACATATTTGATTATCTGTCGCCTCTTATTGTACAATCAATAATTGATTTCACACTGTGTACTATACACTGTGCATTATTACTATGTACTATGCACTATGCATTATTAGTATGCACTATGTATTATTACTATACATTATACATTATGCATTTCAACTATGCACTATTAGCAGGAGGGCCAATGGTCCACTTTTGACCATCAATCCTAGAGATATTTTGAGTATACGTTGTCGATACCAAACACAACATTATATGGTATATGACTTTTTAGATTTACTACCCGTTAGCAATCAGATAATATCGAAATCATTTTTGGTATCGGTCAATCCCTTGACCCATCACCAGAACATCTACAAATCCCGACGACATTCCGAGAGTTCTTGAATAACGCTTAACAGCGGTTCAAGACAATATAGATGATAGTGAAGTACATCTATTGTTCGATGAAGGGATTAAATACATGACTGATTATGTATTGAGACAAAGTCCACCTTAAGATGTGGTGATCTTAGTCAATCCACACCTAGGATGCAATAGGGTATCGTTCTGATCATTTTTTCCTGTGCTAGACACAGATGATTTACATATCACCGGTACATGTGTCTCAAAATTATACACATAATAATTTCATGTATAATTTCTATGATTTTTCTATGGAAGAAGAAAGAAGAAGAGGAAGCAAAAGAAGCTACGTTTGAAGAAATGAGAGAGAGAGAAAAGAAGGCAGAGGCTCTGCCTTTACCATTAAATAAACTCCCTTCTTCTTATCTACCTTCCCCTCCCCAAATTTAATTTTCCTTTGAAATTTGCAACCCTTCCCCATTTTCAATAACTTAATTCAATCAACTATGCAATTTCACTATTCAATTTCACGATGCACTATGCATTGTTCACATGCGACGATCTGTCGCCTCTTATTGTGCAATCAATAATTGATTTCACACTGTGTACTATGCACTGTGCATTATTGCTATGTACTATGCATTATTAGTATGCACTATGTATTATTATTATATAATATACATTATGCATTTCAACTATGCACTATTAGTAGGAGGGCCAATGGTCCACTTTTGACCATCAATCCTAGAGATATTTTGAGTATACGTTGTCGATATCAAACACAACATTATATGGTATATGACTTTTTAGATTCACTACCTGTTAACAATCATGTAACATCGAAATCATTTTTGGTATCAGTCAATCCCTTGACCCATCACTAGAACATCTACAAATCCTGACGACATTCTAAGAGTTCTTGAATAGCGCTTAGCAGCAATTCAAGATAATATAGATGATAGTGAAGTCTCACTTCAAGTGAACTTATTACAGTTGATGATTATTGTGTGATATAATCTTTCAATCACCTAATGTCCTAATTGAGTAAGAGCCATGGACTGACAAACTCACAAACTTAGTAATTATGTATTATACCTTATTAATGTGACTAGATGACACCTTATCAATTACATTTCCTAACTTTCAATATGTCTTGACCAGGGACTGTCATGTCATAACAAAAGTAAATCACATAGGACATTCACCTACTAACAAGGGCGACAGATTATATTCCCAACACCTATCTCCATATATCAGCAATACGAAACCATATAGATGAACGTTCCCATCTCACAATTGGATAGTTCGGTTCATTAGCAAATCCCTCACACCAATACACAAAACAACTGTGCCAGTTCGGATCAAAACACCATTATAACCTGATGATATGACCATTATCCACCAGATCATGCGATTAGTCATTGGCGTCACATTCATTTGATCGTTCCCCAACGACCATCCACAGGTTTACTAGTGACATCTCATGTCACATAACACGTGACACACCATCCTCCCATTAGTATTCTCATACCTAATGAGGTAGTAACCCCTATGCTAGTTCATACTCGATTAATTAAAGTCCTCATCCAAAGAATCTAAGGATTAGAAATAGTTTAATATATTCTACTACTAGAGAATCCTGTTACACAGTCTCAACATCTAGAGAATAAGATTTTCACACAGAAGATCTACGGACTCATTCATATTATTGATTGGAGAAAATATAAATGAATAAAACTTTGTCTTTTATAGATTTATAGAAAAATACAATTAATGTATTAAAACAAGCCCGCTAGATGTCATCCAAATCTAGTATCAGGGCACACAACACTAACAATAGCTTATCTAATGGCAATAATACATGAAAATTAGTTGTTCTAGAGCCTTAGAAGCAAAAAATGGTAAAATGTAAGTGGTTATACAAGCTCAAAGAATGTATGTTTCCCTATAACCCTATAAGATACAAAGTTAGATTAGTGGCTAAGGATTTTACTCAAAGGAAAGGTATATATTACACTGAAATATTTTCACTTGTTGTTAAGTTTAAAACTATATATTTGTATGATACTTGTTATAGTTGTGTATTTTGAGTTAGAATTGGAACAATTAAATGTCAAGATTGTCTTCTTACATGGTGATCTTGATGAACTTATATACATGGATCAACCAGCCGGTTATATTGATAATTTTCACCCTGAATATGTCTGCTTACTTAAAAAATCTTTGTATGGATTAAAACAATTCCCAAGGTAATGGTATAAAAAAATTGATAGTTTTGCTACTGGGATTGATTTTATTAGAAGTAAATATGATAATTATTTTTACTTCATACTCTCTGATATTCTTGTTTATCTGCTTTGGTATGTAGATGATATTTTACTGATTAATGAGTTCAAACCTAAAATATGTGAGTTAAAATATATGTTAAATACCAATTTTGACATGAAAAACTTAGGATCTACTAATTTTTTTTGGAAATGGTGATTGAGAGAGATAAGAGTAAGTTTTGTTTAAAGGTACATCAACATGATTATTTATTGAAAACTATACAAAAATTTGACATGCCAAATTGCAAATCTACGAATGTTTTCTTAGCTGGTCATTTTATTCTGTCTAAGTTATAGTGTTCTTCATTTGATTCTACAATTCTTAAGATGAAAAACATCATGTATGCTAATGTAATTGGAACTATCATGTACTCAATGATTAATACCAGGCCAGATCTTGCATATTCAATTTCTTTACTTGGTAGATTCATGTCTAATCCTAGGAAAACTCATTGAGATACTTTAAAATATTTGCTAAGATATATTAATGGTTCCATAAATGTTGGTTTAAATTATAAGAAAAGACGCGATGCTTTGGATCTTGTGGGTTTTGTAGACTCTGATTTTGCAAGGGATAGAGATTCAAGAAAATTTACTACTGCCTTCTTTTTTACCTTAGGAGATAATTGCATCAGTTGGAAGTTATAGTTGCAGCCTCTGGTTGCACTGTCTTCCACTAAGGCAGAATATGTGGTGGTAATAGATGTATTTAAAGAATCCATTTGGCTTTAAAGTCTATTAAAGGAAATTCATTTGTTACAAAGTAAAGTTGTGGTGTTTTCAAATAGCCAGAGTGTTATCCACCTAATTAAGTACCTAGTATATCATGAAAGAACCAAGTATGTGGATATGAGATACCACTATCTGAGAGATCAAGTGGCAAATGGTATTGTGAAAATTTAGAAAGTCCTCACCAAAGACAATCCAGCTGATATGGGAACAAAGGTAGTGACAACAACTAAGTTCAAATATTGTTTGAACTTGCTGCATGTTGAAGTTAGTTGAACGATCAACCAACAAGAGTGATGATGGCGAGGATTAAAGCATGCTACACAAACGTTGGAAATAGTGACATCGAAATGTTGAAACTTCAACGTGAAGATTGTTAAAGGAAGGTGAAGCATCAACTTCATTATATGTTGTCATTTGGAGACTAAGAGGATGAAGGGCCAATTGGTAATCGCTCATTGGCTATTTCAAAATGCAGTCGTTTTGTAGACCATGAACTGGAGGGCCAAAATGACAACCTTCCCTACTGTTTCTTAAATTGGCATGATTGCTTCGTTGTTTTGGCTATTGCTCTGAAAGCTGTTGATTTGATCTTATCTCAGTCGTTGCTTTGTCTATTTAATCCTCATTTTTCCTCGAGATTCGGATAACACACCCTCTAATTATCTTTTTAGGGTTTCTTTTCATTCAAGCTCATTCATTTACAATTTTCTCTATACATATTCTATTTTCTCTCTAGCTTTTAGTGTTTGCCTCTAATATCTTTTTGTGGTTATAGGGCATTTTTGTTAGTGACCATTGAATATAGAACGAGTGAGTGAGACCTGTATATAGAGGTTATAACCAATTTTTCGATTAATACAGTGAGCTCTCATCGCCAAAACTCAACATGGATGTAACCTTATTTAACGGGTGAACTACGGTAAAATCATTGTGTGTTCTTTTTTGCATTCTTTGTTGCTTTCATTTATATTTATGTGTATGTTTCCATTTATTAAATATTCTTTAGAGTATTTTATTTTGAATTTAAGTTTTGAGGTGACCAAGTCTTGTGCTCGACCCAACATCAATTTTTTTTTGTCTATATTTTTCTCATTAAGAAAAAATATATTTATTCCATTTTATTCATTTTCCTTCACAAGATTAAATATTTATGTGTAAAGTTTATCTATAGACAATTTTTATTTAAATTTATGCACATATATATAGATATATTAGAGGAGTAACTCACATATAAAAAATAAAAAAGTAAAAATAAATAAATTTTTTTATGGTTATAATTTACTTTTTAATTCGTTAAGACAAAATTTTAACTAAAAGAAGTTTTGTTTACATAAAATTATAAATTTTAAATATATTAGAGGAGTTTAGAATAAGTTGCTTACTTAACTCTTATTAATATAATTTTTTGTTTAATTTTGTTGTAATTTTTATTAAAAAAGTGTAGTTGTAGAATTATTGATAAGTTATTTTAGAATTTATTTGTCAATTTAATAAGTTATTAATAAATATTGACTGAATAAAAATAAAAATAATAATAAAAAAGATGGCTTCAAAATATAAAAAAATAATCATCAATTCCACCTAAAACTCAAGAACAAATAATAATTTACCCCAGAAAGTTTTATTCGCATACAAATTACATTTGCGAATAACTACATATTAGAAACGTAGCAAAAATATATTATAAAAATATAAAAAATATTTTTTAGCGGTTTTCACTTTTTGGAAGATGGATGATCTATAAAACTGTGCCAAATAGCTCATTTAGACTCTTCCAGCTTGCCGTTCCCACCTCGCTGGCAGAATCTATCGTCAATACCCCGAGAATAAAACAAAGTAGGTGGGTGTCCTACCACCCACCTACTATTAATAGGTCTTGTTGCCAAAATTAGTGTTGGGTTTCACTTTGTTCGGTAAAAATTAAAAAAGTAGTCAAAACATGAGGAGCGACCAGCGAGCTAGCAAATTACATTTATATCCAATCATAACATATAACCAACTGCAATCACTTAAAATAATTATATATACATACATGCTTTTCGAGAGGAGAGATTAACTTAGTCAATTGTGAATAACATGTCTATTGGCCAATTGCTTCAACAGGCGTACTTTTCTCGCATTAGGAGTAATTGGTCAAGTCAATAGCAAATGTGTTTATCGTCTAATGTCCACTCCAATCTTATTTTCACGTGTAAATAATTTATTGTAATTATTATAATTAATGATGACATTATAACTTGATAAATAATAAAAAAAGAAATTGCATAATTTCAAATAAAAAATAATATTTTAAAAAAACTGAAATAGAACATTTCTACCCACCAAAGGCACTTTCGATTAGGCTACTATGATGAAAATACAACTTGCATAAAGATAAAAATGGTATGAAAAGGAAAAATCATCTGAAATTTTAATTAACCTTATTTTAAAAAAATAATGAATAAAAATAACAAACAAAATCAACTCAAAATGTTTTAGTGTCTCTAATAACTCTTTATTACTATATATTTTATTAAAAAAAGATTTAAAATATTTTAACTGTAAAAAATAACACTATAAATAATTTTATTTTAATATTAAATACGTATATATAGGGCCCAATAAATTTTTACAGCATTCGAACCATCTAGTCGGTTCAAACGGCCCTTTTCAAATGCTATAAAAAACACATATGCCGCTTCCTCTTCCCAAGAGAAATAGATTAATCAGAACCATGTATCCACAGCATTCACATCTCCCGAGAAACAATATGACCGAGCCACGTGTCACCACAAAAGCTGACCTTCATTTGTCACCGTAACGGCCACGTGACATTCATTAACCTTTTCAACTATCTTCCATTAATACCCTCAAGCCTTCCTTTGATTTACTATACAAAGAGAAACATTGATACTCACCCAACCATCGGGGCCCACCCGCACTTATTGATGGTCGGGTCGGCCCACTGCCATCAACCAACTCACACACTCGAATATTCTAACCAAAGCATATTATATAAAATAAAGCAAAATTAGAGGGTTAAAAAAAAGCTTGATTAGGCATTAACATTCATTGGGAGAGAACCCAACTAGAGAATCGGCAAGGTCGTAACTGACACGTGTCCCCTGCTGCTGGACGTTCCCGATAATGGACAGCGAAGACGATGACGGTGCGAACGCGAGGCAGAACGTCCCGGCAGAGTCCACCGGAATCAGGTAATTCTTGGCCGGTAACGACCACGTCTTCCCGTTGGAGAAATGAAACGACACCGTTGGGACCTCCACTTTCTTCATCGAGGACAGGTTGTAACACGTGTCGAACAAAGCCGCGCCGCTTGTAGACGGCAGGTGCTTCGTGCCCCTAACGAACGCGTCACGGAGCGAGTTGTATGTCTCGGTCTGCAGCCGAGTCACCGCCGTTCCTGAGTCGATAATAACTCCGCCTTCGCCGTTATCGTCCAGCTGGAAAGTTGGAGGGATTGACAGTGGCTGGCCACCGACGCTGATTCCCGTTAGCTGGAGGTAGTAGAATGTGTCGACCTTGCGGTTGCGGACTAACGGAGCAGTGACGGCGTTTGGCGGTGTTGCTGAGTTGAACTCGAGAGTTGAGGCCGAGTCCGAGTCGCGGTCCACGAGGCAGTACGAGAACGAGGAGGCGTTGATTTGGGAAGGGAACGAGAGCATGCCGCCACCGAGGCCGAGCAAGCCAGCGGCTCCGACGAACAAGCCTTCATTGTTGTGGCCGCAGCCGATGGCTATCTTGTTCGCCGAGTTGGAGTTGCCGAACGTGATGGTCTCTGTGACGAAGTCGCCGACCGTGTACGATCCATCGCCATAGGATACCTGGTAGAGGCACGTGTCGTTCCGGCACTCCGACACGTCAAGCGATTTGCACTGTCGAGTGTCGCACGTGAGAGGCGCGTATGAGGACGACGCGGCCGGCTCGAAGATCGGGTCGGTTTGCTGGTAACAGTCGGCGCAGGGTGCGCATTGCACCCAGTTAACGTCACTCCCCGTGTCGAGGACCATGTACGCCTCAGTCGGCGGGTGGCCGATTCCGACTCGGGAGAAGTATTCACCGCTCCCTTGACTCGTCCCTGAAATCACCGGACCTTCGAAGTTCTCGGTCTCGAACTCAGTGTCAACCGGCTTGAGATCCAACTTAGTAACCCCACGAATCGCCAGATCTAACCTGGCCTGAAGCGATTTAACTCGGGCTGAGTCACGCTCGAGTCGAGCCAAGGTCAGCGACTTGTAGTCTTTGTGCTGAGCTCGATGAAGCGCCGATCGAGAATGTAGCTCAAATGACAGTGAAGAAACAGAAGAAGAAGAGGAGGTCTCTTCTCGCTGGTTCGGCATCTTCGTAGACCCGAAATCGGACGAAAAGAAGTATAAAGTCTTCTGAGCCGAAGCGGAGACATCAAGAAGTGCAGTATTCTCCGAACCGACTGGCAAGGTTCGAGAGAGAACGGAAGCGAAACAGAAAGAGAAGAAAATGCAGAAGAGGAGCACTCTGTCAGCCATTGGAGAGAGAGAGAGAGAGAGAGGGAAGGGGCAAGAGTATGACGATAACTACTGTGTTTGAGGGTCGGATAAGGTTCGAATATATCCGCGACGAGAGAAAAGGAGACGAAGATTTATTGGGGGCATTCACGTTGGAGTCGTTGGAGGACTAAAAAGAGCAGTAAGAGCGAGGGGAGCTTTGAATGAGAGGTTTAACAAAGAGGAAGAGATTAGCAAGGTTGCCTTATTGTAAGTAAAGAACAACTTGATTAATAATATGTTTTGTGAGCGGTAAGCAAAGAAAGCAAAGCATGCAGGCCAGGGTTGGTACTTTTAATAAGCGATTTAGTTTCTTTTCTTTTGTGATCTTTTGACCAGCAAGAGCGAGCTCGCTATCTCGCTCGAAGCGGTGCTTTTGTTGCCATCGTGAGCGCGTCATTAATCCGGATAAACGGGTGGAGTTGGATTGGGAAATTTGGATACGATTTTGGGGGGGTCCGGGGACCATTTGTACGTCAAAAGGATGAATTTGAGATGATTACTAAAAATAGATATTCATATTTATTTTATGATAATTTTTGTATGCATATTTTAGAAATTTCATTATATCGCATCACACGGAGAGAAGTTGCAACTTGCAACAGTACCTCAAGCAAAGGAGCAGTGTACCGCATTTCAGTTGTTTTCGGGTTTGGCATCAATCATTATGTAGCGTGAAGGAAGGCTAGAGTGGTGTGGAGACGGTGATGAATTAAGTGGACAAGCGTGTGGGAGACTCTGAGTGTGACCATTGGCTTCCCTTTTCATTGGATGCTTCATGATTATGCATAAAAAAGGATGTCCGTGATGATCGGTCAAATTAACTTAGCTTTTTTTAGTTGTTTATGCAGTAATTCATCCTTTATAATAATTAATTATGAGATGGAAATTTTGAATATAAATAATTTTTTTATAATTTTTGTATGTATAAAAAAATAACTTTTCCTTTTGCCATGGGATCTCCTTTGCAAAGGTTATTAGGGATGCCGGATGTGAGTAAAAATAAATTAAAAACAAAAAACTAAAAAAAACATTATTCTTATTTGATGGGATTAAAATTAAAATTATTTGTTAGCCACAATGTAGTGTTGATAGATTCATCCTATCTTTGCCTTCGTTTTTTGAAATGAGCTATTTGTGACTAAGCCAGTGTTCAAGTTGGGTTGTTATTATTTTGGACTACCTCATAATTTATCCACTAGATTGTCAAATTTTATTTTTATTATTATTATTATTATTATTATTATTATTATTATTATTATTTAATATTGATGGTTGACGCGTTTGTGTGAGTCCCACCGTGACTGACCTTTGATTCGTTTTTGCCACTTTGTGATGCACTTTAATCTTGTGTTAGCATATTAGTAGTGGGTATTTTGGGCCATGCCACTTGAGTGTAATAAAAATATAAAGTTGCATTATTGTCCTTGCAGATTATAATTATATGTTTTAAACTGAGATTCAAAATTATCCCTAGATATTTGCTACTCTAATTTTTGAAATGTAAAGAAAATTAAAGAAAAGTAAACACTCTTATATAAATATGTTTGTTTATATAACTTGCGTTAAAATTTTTTAATAAAAAAACCTTTGCTCTAAATAAATCTTAATCAATTTTGTTTTGCACATGTCAAAGTAAAGTAAACGACAGTTGAAAATGTTAGCGACATCTCGGTTCGAATGTCGAATTAAGCAATCAAAGGGAAAAAAAAAAAAAATCATGTGGTTGCTTAAGAAAAGTACAACTTGCCTTCTTTTTAGGAGGTGGAAAGAGAAAGAAGTAAAGGGGGGGGGGGGGGGGAGGTGCCGTAAACCTTTAGAATTTCAATTTAAATATTGGATTATCCAAAAGTCGTCATACATCTATCTGAATTAAATCATTTATTTGTCCCTTTATTGAATCCAGGCAATTGATTTGATGGTTAACGTGATTATGATGTTATTATTACATTAGAGCATATACTTTAAGTGTCACTACATCTCATAATTGGACATTTACGGTTCAATTATGAAAAAAAAAATAGAGTATGTTTTTTGAAAGTTTAATTTTAAAAGTATAACCTAAAAATTATGTTCATATTATATTCTTCAAATATATAACAAAAACACTCATTTCCAATTTTCTACTTTACATTGATAGCTAAGAATATTTCAGGTGTTTTTCACTCTTTTGTGTGTTTTCAAATTCAATAAATACGAATTTACAGCTTAGTGTCACTCGCTGATATTTTTGATGCCATCAGTTGTGTTTGGATTGAGCCAAGTTGGAGAGTTACCTGTGTGTTGGGCAAGGCCAAGGATTATGTCAAGAGGAGAGGCCCGTGTGTCAACCAAGGCAATAATTGAGGGGATCGAGGCAGGGGAGGAGCATGTTTGGGTGCAACCAAAGATGGTGATAGGGCTTGAGAAGAGATTGGAGTTGACATGGGAAACTGTCAAAGGAGGATGCCGCGCAAGGCCACAATGGCTTAGTACATGGGCAAAGCAGCTGGGAAGGCTGGTGAGACACAGGGCCATGCCGAGTTTCTAGTTGAACCCAAAATGATTCCAAGGGTGCTTGGAGACTTTGGACTATTCTAAGGTTGTAGTAAGTCATTTTTGTATTTTGCAATATTCTAGAGTGCTCTAATCTTTTTTTATAATAATCTAGTAATGTGAAGAGTCATTAATTAGTTGGTTAGAGAGTAGTAAAGTATTTTAGAGGGTCATTAATAATAGACTGTTTTAGAATCTAGGGTGGATGTCTATAAATATTTTGGCCCTTCAAATTTGTGATTATCTAAAAATTATAAAAAATAAATCTTATTTAGATTCTAGTTGAGAACTTAAATCTCTAAGAGTGTTTTTCTTTTTAAAATCATGAGTAGATTATTTTTACATTTCTAATAAAGTACGTAATTGTGAAAAATACTATTCTGAATTTATCTAATTGAGTGACATTAATTAAGTGTCACACATTCTAACATGGAATAAGTCGGGGTACGACATTAAATTATGTTTGATAGTTATAAGAGGGAGAATGATAAAATATTTATAAAAGAAATAAAATAAAATGAGTTACATTATCCTTATTAGGATGTTTAATGGAAAAAAGAAAAGAAAAAAACTCCATTCTTTGACACTTGAAGTGAAGTTAAAATGAAACAAAAAGATATAATTAAAAATAGAAGGATTACTCACTAGCTGACCCTGATTTTAGGAAAGAGAGAAAGAGAGAGATCGAAGGAGTGGGTTGTCTTTGACTTTCAAAATATATTTTATTGTAAAAATAAAATTTATGTGAATAAAATTTAAATTTATTACTATAAATATATAATTAATTTAAAATAGATTTTACTACCACGCCTAAATTAATCTTTACTTATATAAGTAAAAAATATATATATACACATAACATTCATACTGATATTCAATATTAATTTACAATAAATGTATTGTACATTCTTTTAATTTTAATTACTTACACTATAACAAATTTTAGATTAAGAAGCATTTAAAAATATTTTAATAGATAGTTTATTGATGCATTTTAACTATTAGGGCACTAATAATAATGCTCCATGTAACTGTGCCCTAAAAACGTATTGAGGCATTTATAAATGCCTTAAAAACAACTATAAATTTAAGTTTGTTGTGACACTTAAAAATGCCTCAAAAATTATTATAAATTTATTTTTTATATCCCCCATAAGCTCTTTTCTTAATTCTAACTTACTTCTCCCTCAGCTCGAAGTATTTTCTTAATTCTAACTTACTTCTCCCTCAGCTCGAACCCTGAACCTTTTCTTCTTCTTGCACATGCGTGACCACCTAATCTACACATCATCTTATTAATATATGTGCCTATGTTTATTTTATAGTATATCTAAGTTTCGTTATAATTATTCTATTGGGACACTTAAGATTTGTCTATTAGGGTACTTCATTAGAGTGTCTTGTTAGAATTATCTTAATGGAGCATTTCAAAAATTATGTCATATTAGATTTATCTATTAAGACACTTATATTTGTCTATTAGGGCATTTAATTGTCGTGCCTCATTAGAATTGTTTTATTGGGTCATTTATTTAAATTGTACTTTAAAATGGTATTTTATAGGGCACTTAATTATTGTGCCTCATTAAAGTTATTGTATTGGGACACTTTTTTAGATTTTGCTTTAAAATGGTATTTTAGATGACACTTTCTAAAAAATGCCATAAAAAATATGCCTCAATAAATCATTTTTGTTGTAGTGTTAGCTCTTGAACAATCTCTTGAATTTTAAAATTCAACCAAATAGTCTTTGAATTTTATCACAAAACTCTATCTATTACTAATAAAGTTACATAAATTGATAGTATTCTTCTTAAATTATGAATCTTTAACCTAAATACCTCACAAATTTTGGATTTTTGGCTTGAACGCTCATAATATTTTTATTTTTTATCAAATTTATTTTGACCATTTCAAGAAAGTTTAAAGACTGATTAAGGAAAAAAAACAAAGATCAAACGATATCAAAGACAAGTATTCAAGGCTAAAATAGTGTATGTTATATTTAATTGACATCTTTAATAATAAAGGGATGTTGTGGATAATTTTGAAAAGTTTAGAGACTCATTCGGTAAATTTTAAATTTTAAAAAGTGCTTAAACCAAATAGCTAAAATTTTAAAAATATACCGTTAATTTATCTCAATATTTATGACCATAAAATTAAATTGAATTTAGTAGTGGGAATATTAATTTGAATTGATAACCCAACAAATTATTTTTATAATTTATTGTGAATCAATTTAAAGCCATTTAATTCCAATTTTGAAACCACCCATTTATTTAAGAAAAAATTACATCCAATATTTTTGAGGTTTAGGATAACTTCAAGAATTATCCTTAATGTTTGAGAAAACACAATGTGTACCTGAATTTTAATGTTATGTGGCAATTTCTCCCCTATTGTTAGTTAATATCGGTTAAAACATTAAAAATACCAAAATACCTCTTATATGCAAATATTTTCCCCAAATTTCTCATTTTTCTATCTTATTTTCTTTTTTTTTTCAAATTATGTCCTATGTTCCTCTTTCTCTCTTGAGTGACAATGGAATGGCGATAATGTTACTCTTTCTTTCCCCTCTTATTTGATTAACATGAAAACTTAAATTAGACAAATTTAGACTATAAATCATAAATTAAATGAATCTAGATTAGTTCCTCTTCTTTGTCTCTTTGAATAACTTAGTAATTGTTGATTATTGGCGACTATTATTATTATTTTTTTAAAATTAAATGAGAGATAAATAGAGGATAATAGAGAGACAATGAAGGATAAAATAATAATTTTAAATAATTTATTTAGTAATAAGAAATGTTATTGTTATTTTTCAAAACATGATGGGTGATTCTTGCAATTATGTTAAAACTCAAGATGATTATTGTAATTTCCTTTTATTAAACAATTATTTCAAAGTTTCAACAATAAAAATATTATAAAAAGTCCGGGACTGTAAGTAAGAGGCAATAATTAACATTATTAATTAAAAAGTAAATTTTTGATGACATTAACAAATAATAAAAAAATACGAGGAAAACACAATATGAGAATATCAGTAAAATTTCTAAAATTTTATTAAGATCTATAAATTATAATTAATCTTATATATTTTATTAATTATTAATTTAAAAGATAATATTAGGCATTGGCCTTCGGCTCCCTGGGAATTTTCACTTTCAGTGTGCAGAAATGGCGAGGATTAAAGCAAGACGTGATGGAGCAGTTTCAGAAATTGATGCAAGACAGCTAGCTTCTGAAGCCCCCCAAGTTCACATTCTCCAATTGATTTGATCTTTCTTTGTCTTTTTGAGTTACCTCATCCTCTGAAACCCACCCTTCTTCCTAACCATTTCATTTAATAAAATTATAAACGTTGAAGATCTTATAACATTTTATTCTTTTTGGTTTGCTGTTGCTTTCGAGTCAAGATTACCTTCCAACTGCTCTCTATTTGATGATGGCGGCTGGAAAATTTCATGTAAATAAGGGTTGAATTCGTTTTTGTGCAATTCAACTTTCCCACGTTGAAGATCAATTGGTTAGGTGGCAAATTTTGATTGGCTCTTTATTTGGCCTAGTTTGGTTTCTTTTCTTCCCACCCCAAACTCAACATCAAAAGCCCCTACCCATTCGAATTACAAAATAAACAAATAAAAAAAAAAGAAAAGAAAATCCAAAAATTCACCGCCTCTTCTCTCTCTCCCAAAAACCGAATTCCAAGAAAGCTTGACAAATTCAGGACCCGATGCAATGTATTCACATTCCCGTTGCTGCATTGCTTACGTTGCATTGCATCCCCGCCGATGAATTCCGAGGTTCGTTCTTTCAACACTTTCTCTACGTGCCTTTTCTGTCCTCTCCTCTGTTTCTGAGATCTGCTTCCTCGTTTTCATTCTCTGCTTGCGCTCTTATGATCTGCCGACCTAGCGATTTCTTCAAATTTTCAATACAGGTTTAACCTACTGCGCATGGATAACGAATTTCTATGTTCTTCTATACGTATCATACATATATATATAAATGCGTACTTGCTTTTGAGTTTGATTTAGCGACTGATTGCGGGAGCTTCTCCTGTCTTCCGATTTCTGATGTCCGGTCTGCTAAGATTGCTCTTATTTATTCTTTCTCTAAGAAATGGTAGGAGAGTCGATGTTGAAGCTGGTGGACCAGTCGAAACAATTTAATGCGATGGATTATGTTCAGTTTGCCCCAGGTAGTTGAAGAAACATTTAGGGAAGTCGCCACCTTGTCTTGGACATGGTTTGATTAACACTCAGGAACAACAGGATTGATGTTGTTGCTTTTGGGAACAAACATACTATTGCTTATTCTCTATAAAACATGAAAAAAAATGTACTTCCAGATGTTAATTAAGACAATAGCTCAGGGAGATAGGAACTGCCAGTTTTTTTTTTGATTATTTGCTCTTCCATTCATTTCTTTGAGATGAAATCTTTCTTCACTTTACAGGCTGTAACTCTGTTATGCGATCAATAGAAAACAAGATTTAGCAAAATGATATGGTACAATTGGCATAGTTCAAGAAGCCACTGTGGAGTTGGCTACAATTATTGATTTGATAATAAGTAATATAGTTTCAGATAAATGAATCTATCTCTAGTCTGCCACATGCAGAGCTATACCCTTCCAAGAAATTCTTCCCCTTCTCTGTGGCTTTGTCGTACGTTCGTTTTGGCCTCTTTACTGCTCTTCTGGTACTGTTGACAAAGTTATAGCTCTAGTTGCATTATGTTTTCTTTATGTCACTATTGTATAACTACTGCTATCTAATCTCAAACTGGTGCCAATTTTTATGTAGATGATAATTGTATATTACAACAACATAATCAAGCCTTAATGCACCGTGGGAAGAAGATAAATGTTGTTTATTTTCATTTATTTATTTATTTTTATATATTGCATGCTCTATTCTGCGTACCTCATCAGATAATCAGCATAACAGTCCAGTGCAACTGGAGTTACTGAAAAACAAAAAATATCTTTAAAGACTTTAGTCATGCCAATTAAGCATATAAAATTTCTGAGTATAACTTAATATTTCCTTTTATAATCTCTGCATCTGGCAGGTTATCATAATGGAAACTTTGAAATAATTTTACCTTTTGGACTTCCAAGCTAGGAGAAAAACTTGGGTGATCTAGGATCAACCATCTAGATCAACCAATCCATGAAGTTGTATTTTCACATTGTAATCCTTCTGCTCTCCCCATGTGGGTGTAATACTCATGCATATGTATGTTGCTTGCATGTGTAGTTAGAGTTTCTAAATTTGCCCCAACATTGACATGTAAATAAATTGTATCCTACTCATAGAAAATATTTTAGAACCTTCCATGTCGAGTATATCTGTGTTAATATCCTTGTAGCTACAAAGTGAGCCAACTGGGAATTTTTAATGAGTAGCTAAACGTATTTTTGTTTTGCAGAAGGTTTGAAGTTAGTTGAGTTCTGAACTACTTTGTTGTCCTTCCATCTGGTGGAAAATGAATATTCATTTAGGCTCTTTAATGTATGATGCAACACATCCATGCTGTGAAGTATTGCGAAGCAAGAATACAGGTTTACTAATACCTAAATTTCCTATTGGGGTTAGTAAGTTCACTCGGAAAGGCAATATTCAAGTCTTAAATCATGAAGCTCCGGAGGTGGTGATTTCTAGTGATATGATGCAAGGGCATTTGGAAGGATCATACATGGTAAAGAAGCGGACAGAGGATACAAGTCATAAGTTGGAATTTGTGCGGACATTGTTGATTGACAACTATGATAGCTACACATACAATATATACCAAGAGTTATCTGTCACTAATGGATGTAAGTTCTTGTGATTCATTATTTTTTCCAGGTTTTTACTTGCCAAGTATTTTCTTCTTGATTGTATGCATTTGAATACAAAATTTCATCCTTCGAAACTTTATTATGTAACTTTAGTCTATTTTCTATTACTAGATAAACCGAACTCTTCTGTGTGTATGTGTGCATGCATATTCTTTGTCCATTAATCAATAGCAAAATTGTATTTGGCACATCTGATTTTTGATAAGTGAAGTTGTTACCTTAACATATGTTGTTTTATTTTTGGCTTTAATTTACAAAAACATAAATTAAACCATCATGGTCAATTTATATTTACAAGTGACTAAATTTTACTTCCAAATGCTGTTGAAGAACACAGGCTCTGTTCTTAGTGATGAATCTGCATAAGGCACATGTGCAGGCTAAGTGTCCTTTATAGCATTATCAATAAGGGGTCTTCAGAAATATTATCATAATCATCTTAGTTGTACGGGTTGAAGATTCCATATTCTTGCAGATTAACTAATACGAGCTTCCTATTTTACTTCCACTTTTTCTTTGGAAAAGTGCACTTTAATTGTTAATTTTACTGTTTATCTGATATAAGTATGTAAATAATAGGTGTAGAGTGCCAATTCTTGCTAATTTCATTGGATTATGTACCATTTTCTTGTTATATATTCAATCAAAAAGTTTATTCTAATTGAAGTTCAGTTTTGAACTTTCATTGAGATTCTTAGTCCCATTATTGTAGGTAATGTCAGTGATCTTAGTAGTTAGCACATCCTAGTTAGTGCATCCTAATTAGGCCTGCATTATAGGGGTTGATGCAAGTCTTATCTGTGAATCACTGAATAAAGGTGCTGGTCATTGATTTGTAATATTTTAGGCACTCTTCTCACCTGATGTTTAGTTCATTGCGATCTGTTACATGCTATTCGTGCATAAATTTCTTGGAACTAGTTGGACACCTTCAAGGGGGCCTTTTGGAAAATATGTGTTATAGTTTGCGGGAAGGTCTGTTATATTTTGTCAGATTCTCCTTTCCTCTATTCATTGTTGAAAGCACTGAGCTCTACAGTTCTGTCTTCAGTAGTTGAATATTTATTTTGTGTTCATTGGTCATGGCTCTTGTTTTGACATCTATAATTTGTTTGGTGTACTGGCAGTGCCTCCAGTGGTTGTGAGGAATGATGAATGGACATGGGGAGACATTTATCATTATTTATATGAAGAAAATGCCTTTGACAATATTGTTATATCACCAGGTCCTGGTTCCCCAACATGCCCAGCAGATATAGGTTGGATTCTGCCATTAACCATTATGCTTATCTGATGCAGATTCATCTTTATGTTATTAAGTATTGAATGCCAGAATTGACAAACATATATTGATACATTGGTTGTAACTAGGATGTCGGTTGCACCACCCATGAGGCAGGATCAGAATGCCCTTAAGGCATAATGTTGATGGTGGATGTTTAATGCTTTGTATGGTGGAGTTATAGACATAATGTGTGCACCCGTCTCCTTACTTACCCTTAATTAATTCAATTTTTTGGAAAAATGGGGTTAAAGATCTTTCTTTTGTTCTCTTTTATTTAACCTTTGATACCGTTAAACCTTTTAACCTTGTGTCTTGTTTCCTATCTGGACCGGATATCATCCTTTGTGGTTGATGACACAGTGGGATGCCTTGCTGGGAATATGCAGTTCCTGCTGTCCAGCCATTGGCATGTACTTGGGACAAGGTTGGATTAACTAATCAAATTTATTAGGGTATTGGGTGATGTTAGGTCTTGCTAGGGTACCTCCATGTTTTACCAGGCCCCTAAGACTCATAATCATCATCATATCTGTCCAGTCAACTCACTATCTCCAAACTATTCCTCAAAACCCTGGACAAGTCCCTTCAAACTGTCGATGGATCCCTCAAAACTGTTGAAATTTCATTGTGCTTGGAGCCACCTTTGACATCTTTTGCTTGATTGTTGACTGTTCAAGGTCCCAGTGCAACTCTTAGTACTTCACATAATTAAGTAATTCATCACTTAATTACGATACCACACCCTCTATAATTCTCATTAATATAGGCCTAAATTTGGGGTAATGAATACAGGTTATACAATGTGCATCCTGAACGATACAACAGGTGACTATTAAGAAGTGGCATGATCCTGGTGAATTGTATGACCTTGCCCATGAAAGAAATAGAAATTTTTATTTGTGGAGTGTATTAGAATTTCACTACTCTGCACCTTGTATGCTAGACCTTGATCAATTCAGCAGTTTTGGTATGTGCATTAGGCTTAATGAGGTGGTGATACCTTTAATTTCTATTTATATTATATGGTCACACTGTTACTTGGTTTAAGTTTTATTACCTTTTAGTAATCTTTCTAAATCCTGCAGGAATATGTCTTAAGCTGTTACTTGAGTGCAGTGACATCCCTATATTAGGTGTCTGCCTGGGGCACCAGGTATTTTCCTAATATTATTTTTGTTTTCGGTCTCATTTGCTGCTGTGATGCATTCATTACGATGCATTCATTACTGTTCTGCCTGTTTTGATATTTTTTTTCTGTTAAAGCTGTTTGATATTCTTGGTGTATGAATCAAGGTAATCCTTCCTACAAACAAGAAAACGTTGAACCTCTCCATCTCTGGTGAAAACATCTGCTCAATTAAAATAGCATCAATTTTATCCTAAAGGGCAATGAAAATAGAGCAGTGGGCTCTATCAGTTGATGGGTTAACAAAAGGGTTGCCTACAGGACTAGCTCCTGATGTAAGCAAGAAGGTTGACAACATTAAGTATAGAGCTAAAACTAAAGTCAGATGGTATATCAATACCATATGCACGGTCTCACTCACTTAAAATTTTAGGACTAGCAGTAGGAGCTTGCAACTTAGAAATGTATCTTGAAGAAAACTGTTTAATTGTTAACCATCATTCCCTCTAAAAGCTAATTAGCAATTCGACAGAAATAATAGAAGTCTGTTTGAAATTATAACACAATCTGCAATGTTAAATCCAGTGTGATATCAGTGTGAATTAGCTTGACGTTCATCTAATGCTTTACTTACTTCAAGTTGTTTCTTGTCCAAGTCATGAATGTGTTGTGCAAATGCCTCTACTAACTGAAGACACTCTAGCATGGGGAGGTAATAAATTAGACGTAGGAGTTTTCTAGTCTTATAACCATACGTGTCTTCAAAAAGACGCATGCCAATAGGCCTATTGACAGAACTATTATAGGCAACTTGTGCTATGGGAAGGATCAAGTTCAATTCCTATGATTGTCCTGAATTGAACTCCTCGAGTTTCTAGACTAGACAGACAATCTTTGTTTGACCATTTGTCACGGTGGTATGTCATCATTATCATTGTCATTATCATGAATCTTAATCCTATTAGGTAGGATTTGTTGCATGAATTTTTGTGCTCCAATCATCTCCATCCATAATATCTTCTACATGGCCAGTATATCCTGTTTCATGTCTAAACATTTCTACCAAATTCTCTTTGAACTTACTCCACCTGCTTTGCTACAAGCTTGTTCCATTCTATCTATTTGCAGTACAACTTTGTCTGTTAGCTTTTTTTTTTTTTCCTCTATAAAATATGATTTTGGTGCCAAGCAAATTTCACAGTTTTTTTTTAAATAACTAGTGAAACAAACAGTCTATGAACATTATAGTCTTAGGAGGGCCATAACTTGACAATCTAATAAAAATATATGTTGTCTACCTTAGAAGCATTGGAAGCCTTAATGCCCTTTCAGTATTGCTATTGAACTTCTAATATTGTTAGAATGACTTCTATAAAATTATTTTTAAGAAAAAGTAATTTAATGTTTGGTTGATCATCTAAGAAAAATGCTTTTAGTATTGTTGTATGTATCTGGCTGATGATTGAGAAAGGTGCTTTTAACAGAAATGTGCGTTTTTAACAGAAATGTTTATGTAGTTAATATTATTTTAAATGTTGATTGGGGTAATTTGCCTAAAAATAATTTTGTTTTCTGTTTTAGCTTTTACTTAACAGGAAAAGCTCCAAATTTTTGTTTCTGCTTTATAGCACAAAAATAGCTTTTACTGTCAGTAAAAACACTTTCCTAACTTTTCCCAAACATTACAAAAAAAAAAAAAAAAAAAAAAAAAACCCATTGAAGCTTCTTGTTCCAAAAAAAGCACTTTTCTGCATTCTCATGTTGTCAAAAGTGTGTTTGGGGGCAAGGCTCAGCTGAGGGCGGCTCTACACAGCTGAGGTGAGATGCCCTCCTTGAAGTGCATGCCTAGGCCCTAAAGTGTGCGCCTCAAACTGAGGTGCAAGGTGCACTCCTTTTGTGCTTAAGTCATATTTTTCCGCCACCCCCTCCATGTGGAATTTCAAGAGGCTTTATCATGATTTGTCATTGCAGAATTTGTTGTTTGGTCAATGACTCAAATGAAAGCATAATTGCAAAGATCAGTGAGAGAAGAGGAAGAAGATGGTAGCTGCAGTTTGCCAGATGGAGCACTTGCCGGCAGCCTTATGATAGAGCACCAATACAACACACGTATCAGTGCAAGGGAAAGAAAAGATGCAAGAGGGTAATTGAGGAAAAGAATACAGGGGTAGAATTGTTAGAGGCGGTTAGGGATAACAACCTCACGTGGCTGTAACCGTCGGGGGAATCCATACAAAAGGGAGAGAAAAGAGGAGAGAGGGTGTGAAGGATTTTGAAGAAGATTCTGGGAGAGGAGGCCCTCTCGAATTGGCCTTGTTCTTCATTTTTTCTGTTCTTCTTTTCGATTAGTTTTCTAGAACTGAGGATTGTAAATCAACTGGTTATCCATTGATTTGGAGAGTGAAGCTGCAGAATTGAGTGGGAACTCTATCATTTTGGTATCAGAGCAATCGATCCATGGGGATGACGGTCTCTGAAAGAGTGGGTGAGCTGGAGGGGCGTATGGCGGGATTACAGGAGGGTCTAGAATCGGTGAAGGCGGAAGTCATGAGGGTCCAAAATATCGAAAAAAACATGGTAGGGATGATGGACCGATTCAACCTATTAATGGCGTGATGGGATGAGCAGGAGAGAGAGAGGAAGGGGAAGCGAGATGGGGAAGACCAACCTGCGGGTTCTTCTTTGTCAAGAGAGGGAATGCCGGTGATTGGAAGGCGAAGTGGCGAAGGGGGCGACTGGGTCGATGGTGTCGGAAGGCAAGAGTTTCGTGGGAGACGCCTGGAAATGCCCATCTTCGAAGGTGATGATCCAGATGGCTGGGTCTTCAGGGCTGAGCGCTACTTCACCATAAACCAACTGACAGATGTGGAGAAGTTGGAGTCGGCGGCTTTGTGCCTTGAGGGAGGAGCTCTGTCATGGTTCCAGTGGGAGCAAAGGAGGCGACGAGTGAGGAGTTGGGAGGAGCTTAAGGGGTTGCTGAGGAACCGATTCAGGTCCACACAAGAAGGGACCGTGGAGGAGCGATTCGTGGCCCTTCGACAGTGGGGAACGGTGAGGGACTACCGGAATTGCTTTGAGACTCTAGCATCGCTCATTGAAGAGATGCCCGAAGCTGTCTTGGAGGGACACTTCGTTAATGGGCTCAAATCGGAAATCAGGGCGAAGATTAGGGTATTGAGGCCCTTGGGCCTCGAGAATATCATGGAAATGGCCCAGAGGATTGAGGATCGGAATCAGGAGCTCCAAGGGAATCGATTTGGTTACGACCCAAGTAAGGTAACCCCACAACCAGCTTCGACCCCTATGGTGCAGCGAAATCTTGGGTTCCAAGCCTCCCATTCTCCCAAGACAGTCACAGCCATTTCCTCTAATTCCTCAAGATCACTAACCAGCGGGAAACTGACCACACCACCCTTCAAACGATTGAGTGAGAATGAGCTACAAGCCAAGCGTGCGAGGGGATTATGTTTTTGCTGTGACGAGAAATATTCAATTGGGCATAGGTGTAAGAACAAGGAGCTGCAAGTGATGGTTATTTATGAAGAAGAGAGGGGAGAAGAAGAAGAGATAAAACATGATGAGGCATTGCAGGCTGCTGGGGAGTGGGAAGATACTGTCAAGGAAGGGGAGATGGTGGAGTTATCACTAAACTCCGTGGTAGGGTTAACTCCTCCTCAAACGATGAAGATTAAAGGGATAATAGAAGGCCAAGAAGTGATTGTCTTAATCGACAGCAGGGCTTCCCACAATTTCATAGCCGCTGATCTGGTACAAAAATTAGAACTCTTACGGATGCCCACCCGAGGATATGGGGTGATAATGGGTTCAGGTATGGCAGTGCAAGGGGCGGGGGTATGTAAGAGAGTCCCCCTATTGTTGCAAAATGTGAGGGTAGTGGAGGACTTCCTTCCTTTGGAGCTGGGCAGCTCTGATGTCATTCTTGGGATGAAATGGTTGGCCACATTGGGAGAGACACAAGTGGATTGGGGTTCCCTGATCATGAGGTTCAAGGTGGGAGACACGACCATTACCTTACATGGGGATCCCAGCCTTAGCAAGACGTTAGTGACCATGAAGTCTATGATGAAGGCATTCCGGAAGGGTGGGAAAGGAGTATTATTGGAGTTGGGCTGTTTAATGGCTGAAGAAGTGGAGGGTAAAATCCCTATCAGCTTGCAGGGGGTACTATCTGACTTCAAGGCAGTCTTTGAAGAGCCGTGTGGGTTGCCTCCTCAACGAAGACGGGATCATACCATCACACTGCAGGCTGGGGTTTCTCCTGTAAATGTGAGGCCTTACTGATACCCCCATCTCTTGAAGATTGAGATTGAAAAGCTTGTTAGGGAGATGCTGGCAGCAGGTATCATCAGGCCAAGTATCAGCCCCTTTTCTAGTCCCGTGTTGCTGGTCAAGAAGAAGGACGGAGGCTGGAGGTTTTGCGTGGACTATCGGGCTTTAAACAAGGTAACTATCCCTGATAAATTTCCTATTCCAGTTATTGAAGAACTCCTAGATGAGTTGAATGGAGCTGCAGTCTTTTATAAGTTAGATTTAAAATCGGGTTACCATCAAATACGTATTGCACCTAATGACATTTCGAAAACTGCTTTTCGCACTCATGAGGGCCATTATGAGTTTATGGTGATGCCGTTCGGATTAACTAATGTACCCGCTACATTTCAGTTTTTAATGAATGAGATTTTTAGGGAACAATTGAGACAGTTTGTTCTCGTATTTTTTGACGACATTTTAGTGTACAGTAGAACGATGCAAGAACATCGGGATCATTTGCGTTGCGTCTTGGGAATATTAGCTGAAAACAGGTTGTATGCCAATGCAAAAAAATGCCGGTTTGGACAATTGGAGATTGACTACTTAGGCCACATTATTTCGCAGCAAGGTGTGGTTGCGGACAGATCAAAAATTCGGGCAATTTTGGAGTGGCCTAGCCCTCGTTCGCTGCGAGAACTCCGTGGTTTTTTGGGACTCACGGGGTATTATCGCCGGTTTGTACGAAATTATGGGAAATTAGCTTGGCCATTAACAGAACAACTTCGAAAAGATAACTTCTATTGGGATGAGAGTTCGGAGCAAGCTTTTCAATTCCTAAAGGCAACCATGACAGCTTTACCTGTGCTCGCTCTACCAGATTTTTCGAAGGAGTTTACAGTAGAAACGGATGCCTCAGGACATGGACTCGGGGCTGTATTAATGCAGGAACATAGGCCGCTTGCTTTTTACAGTCATGCTTTAAACCCCAGCGATCGGAATAAGTCAGTCTATGAGAGGGAGTTGATGGCTATTGTTTTTGCGGTACAAAAATGACGACATTATTTATTGGGAAGGAAATTCGTCATCCGAACAGATCAGAAGAGTTTAAGGTTCCTGATGGAGCAACGGTTGATGAACCCGGAATGTCAAAAATGGGTGATGAAATTAATGGGCTACAACTTTGAGATACAATACCGGTCCGGTTTGTAGAATCGTGCTGCTGATGCGCTCTCCCGATTTTCCTTTCCGGTCACATTCATGGCTCTTACTGCTCCTCGAGTGCTGCAGTTAGATCAGCTTAAGGAAGAAGTGGCTGAAAACAGCCACTTCCAGCAGATCATCAAGGAACTGCAAGCTGCACCTTCAAGTAGGCCAGGCTATTCCTTGGTGGATGGGCAGTTATTATTCAAGGGCAGGTTGCTGCTTCCCACTGGCTCAACCTTGATTCCATTATTGATGAAGGAGGGTCACGATGGACAGATTGGAGGCCACTCGGGTTACTTGAGAACTTACAAAAGGCTGGCTGCTAATGTGTATTGGGTAGGAATGAAAAAGGATATCCATCGGTATGTCCGCCAATGTCCCATATGCCAGCAACACAAGTATATGGCTTTGTCACCGGGGGGCCTACTTCAACCGCTCCCTATTTCACATCAAATTTGGGAGGATGTGTCAATGGACTTCATAGAAGGACTGCCAAAAGCAGGAGGAGTGGACTCTATTTTAGTGGTGGTGGATCGGCTTAGCAAGTATGGGCATTTTATTGGATTGAAGCACCCCTTTTCAGCAGCCAGTGTAGCAGGAGTTTTTATCAAGGAAATCGTACGGCTGCACGGGATTCCTAATTCTATCGTCTCGGATAGAGACAAAGTTTTCATCAGCCATTTTTGGAAAGAGTTATTTCGGCTACAAGGCACACAACTGAATAGGAGTACCGCTTACCACCCCCAATCCGATGGCCAAACGGAAGTGCTCAACAGGACATTAGAGACTTATCTCCGATGTTTTGCCTCTTCTACACCTAAGGCGTGGTACACTTGGCTTCCTTGGGCCGAGTATTGGTATAATACTTCCTATCAAGCCTCTTCTAAGCTAACCCCTTTTCAGATAGTCTATGGGCGAGAGCCACCTCCTCTTCTAAGGTTTGAGAATGGTACCACTGTCATATCCAGATTGGAGCAGCAGCTAGTAGAAAGGGATTTAGTGCTGGAAGAACTTAAAGGCCAACTGCTGCGAGCACAAGCCAAGATGAAATCCATAGCGGATAAGAAGCGGAGGGACATTCAATTTGCAGTGGGAGATTGGGTTTACCTGAAAATTCAGCCATATATACAGACTTTGGCTACCAAGTTAAATGAAAAGCTGTCACCAAGGTATTATGGGCCCTTTGTTGTGGAAAAAAAAGATAGGGAAGGTGGCATATCGGCTGGAACTTCCACCCACTTGTGCCATCCATCCCGTATTTCATGTATCTCAACTACGTAAGGCTGAGGGAATAGTACCAGCAGCAGCTGCCTCCATTCCAGCTCAGTTGACGGCTGAGTTAGAGATGATAGTGGAACCAGAATTTCTATTGGGAGTACGTCCAGGCAGAGGGAAGAACCTAAGGGGCCTTGATGTGCTAATTCAATGGAGAGGGTTGCCACCCTTAGAAGCTACCTGGGAACCATACAATCAAATATTGCAGCAGTTTCCCGAGTTTCACCTTGAGGACAAGGTGAGTCTTTTGGGCAGGAGTCATGATAGAGCACCAATACAACACACGTATCAGTGCAAGGGAAAGAAAAGAGGCAAGAGGGTAATTGAGGAAAAGAATACAGGGGTAGAATTGTCAGAGGCGGTTAGGGATAACAACCTCACGTGGCTGTAACCGTCGGGGGAATCCATACAAAAGGGAGAGGAAAGAGGAGAGAGGGTGTGAAGGATTTTGAAGAAGATTCTGGGAGAGGAGGCCCTCTCGAATTGGCCTTGTTCTTCATTTTTTCTGTTCTTCTTCTTTTTGATTAGTTTACTAGAACTGAGGATTCTAAATCAGCTGGTTATCCACTGATTTGGAGAGTGAAGCTGCAGAATTGAGTGGGAACTCTATCACCTTACAGGCAAGGGAGCTCACACACCAGCAAGTTTGCTGTGGGTGGGCCTACCTCTGGCGATTATTCTTTCAATTTTTGTTGTCTTTTATGTTTTATTGATTTTTTTTTTTTTTGGTTTCCTCACTGTTTGCATCACTTTTTTCTTCCCTTTATATTCTGCCTGATATATTGATGGAACTTGCTGAAACTTGTTTTTCATCATCAAGTTTGTGTTTCATTTATTTAATTTCAATGCCCCACTTCATACCCCAAGGCCAAAGCCACCTTTCAGATTTTAGCAAGTTCCATCATAAGTAATTTTTTATTTGTATTCTTTCTTTATTTTTGATTTAGTTTCCACTCTTCACACTTAGCTGATCTTCGTTGTTTTCACTGATTTTGTTTTTTTTTTATTGAATTTCATTGAATTTTTTATGTTGTTTTTATGTAACAAGATTGGTTTTATGTTTTTCTGTCTTATTTTTTTTTTTAAATTTATTTTGATGTTTTAGACTTCTAGTACTTTCTTGAAATACAATGAGTTGTCGTTAACTTATTATAATGGTTGAAATAATAGTAGTTGTTATTATAGTAATATAGTGTTGGTTGTTTGTTGTTTATGATTTTGTGAGTTTGCATGCACTTTATTGGTCTATGTTGAAAGAATGTTGTGTAAGTAATTTTAGACAAATTTTGAATAATGTGGGCCTCACATCCAAAAAGCCCGTGCCGTGCCTTTGCCTCGCACCTCAGGGTCCAAGCATCTTTGCGCCAAAGGGCCCCTTGCACCTTTTTGAACTATGTTCTAACTACATGGCCTAATTGGCCCTTATTGCATGGTGTGAAATAAGCCATTTATGAAAAAAAAGAAAAGAAGATGATACATTAAAGTACATAATGGACAAATTGAATTTCTAACATGGTATGCTGTAACTTCTCTTTTGTGTATATATACATCTGGTGTACTCAGGTTGTGGCCCATTTTGACATTCTTTTGCCCATTAAATCAATGAGATCACTATACTAGGTTTGGCCTATTATTTCTGCATAAGCTTCAGGATCTTTGACTTTGTCTTGGGAATTTTATTTTTTATCTAAAATGGAAGCTATGATGCTAGGTTATCACACTTACATAAGCTTCAGAATCTGGCTCTGTCTTTTGATTTTTTCAATCTAAAATGTAACCTATGATGCTGGATTATCATAATCTTACTTGCCTTACAGAAGATTTGTCATGTTTTATTTTAGCTATTTTATTGTGCTTTTTTACCTGAATATTTACCTGCTCAACAGGCTTTAGGATATGTATATGGCGCCCAAGTTACTCATGCATCTGAACCCATCCATGGGCGATTAAGGTAAGCTGTACTATAGTAGTTAATATATTTAGATGATCATTTGGAATTTAAAATTTTGAATGACAGAATTATTTAGTAACAGAACTTAGCAAGTACCATACCATCGAGGATAGAGATTTCTTATTTTAAATAAAGTTGTTCCAATTTTGCTCTTTCCTCTACATTTATTAACTTTTCCCCTGTTCCCTGCAGTGAAGTTGAGCACAACGGATGTAGATTGTTCCATAATGTTCCTACAGGCAGAAATTCAGGATTTAAGGTCAGTGTGGCTACATGTGAAAGACTTAATATATTAATACTGGTTACAATGATAGTTCCTTTGGTGAACTCTCCTGATTTTTAACAAGCTAGGGCTAAAATGTGAAAGAGTTGAATGACTCATCAACTACTTTGCCCACTTAAAAGAGGAGAGAAGGGCCCACCCGGAGAAGATTATGTGATTTAACTGACTATTATGGCTGCAGAAAAGATGCATGTACAGCTATAAAATTGGCCATAACCCTATTATTTGATGGCCTTTGATTAATAAAACATTAATATGTAGCAGCGCAGTAATATTAATAATTCAGCCCTTAACTTTAAAATGAAAACAATAAGTCAATCTTTTTTCTTGTTTTTGATTCCAAAATAATGAAAATGAAAAACAGAAAACTGAAAATGGAGATTTACCAAGCAGGCCCTTAACTTTTATCCATTTTTCATGATAGTTTTACTTCTTTTTGTGTAATGTTAGTTTTATTCTTTATATATTTTGAAGTGTATATCGTTGCTAAACTAGTATTCCTTAAATCCATCCTCCAATCTGATTCAAAACCCCCGCCAGCGTTCCTACGGAGGATTCTGTTTTACAACCATTTTCTTCAGTTCGCTTTCATTTTTCAAGTTGCTCCATGGTTGGAGGTAATCAGATGGAATATTTGTAATTTGTTACAAGTTTTTAGACCTTAAACATGTTCCCTGTATTCATTTTGTGGTAAAATAAATGAGTGGGACTTGCTAATAGGTTTACGATAACCTTTCTGATATGTGTGTCTACTTCTTCCCCTTGAGGGCAGAATGCAGGCCAAGATACAGATACAGAGTCTTTATCTTCATTGTCAAAATTATTCTTTTGACCACTAAATAAATTTTGTAACAGTTCAAAGATTATCAAATCTGAAACATTTATATATTGCTGATAGGATACTGGGGTATACTGGGTTATGAGGCTGTTAAGTTGACACGTGTGGCATTATATGCTGCAGTTACCACCAAGCATAGGACGAGGAGGGTCATCCTTTAACTCCTTTGGTTCTTCTAACTTGGTGCAGGTGGTTCGATACCATTCCCTTGTCATAGATGAGGAATCACTTCCAAAGGAGCTCATACCTATAGCATGGACTTCTTCCACTGACACACTTCCATTCCTTGGAAGTCAAAAGTATGATGCTAGCTGTGATGCCTATGGAAGTCCTCTAAATGAGCAAATTTGTGTTAATTCTCCCTTAAGGAAGTCAAAAAATGGAAGGCCTTGGTCTTTTGGTGATCTTAAAGCGCGGAGTACAAAAGTCCTTATGGGCATTATGCACTCAGCCAAACCTCACTATGGTTTGCAGGTATGTTTTGGTTATGTATTTGTAGGTAGAACTGCTTTTGTACACTTTTTAACTATAATCTTCTGTTTTGCCCTCAGTTTCATCCTGAGAGTGTTGCAACTTGTCATGGGAGGCAAATATTCAAGAATTTTAGAGAAATTACTGAGGACTATTGGTTCCAGATGAGTCCAACCTCCAATAGTGATAGAAAAGTTCGTCATGCTGGTAAATTACTTCATTCAAATTCTATTTCTTGATTGATGTTACTATTATCAGTGAAATTATGATTTATTTTGTCTGAATAGAACTCATGAAGAAATGTTTTCAATGCATTTTAAAACATTTCTATGCATCATTTTATGGCAGGAAAACCATCATGTTTTATCATTAAGCATGACATGCCAATACTTGGTATGTTGTACCTGAAAGGTGTTATGACTGCCTCTTTCTTGTTGTAGCATCCCTCCTATGTTGAACCTGCCAATGGAGGCAATGATTCAAATATCTCTTACACTTTATGCTGCCTTGTATAGCATTTCTGATCATTGCTTTATTTTTACTTTCATGGGTTGTCATTCGTTTTGTATTTCTTCTATCAGATTTGGCACATTCACCCTTGTCGATTCTTTACTGTGAGTGGTAAATTCTGCATAGCATGCATGCAGGTAGGTCATGCAAGCCAGCTGTTCAGATACAGTCGCAAAATCGGGCAGTCGGTGAATAATTTGGATAAGGAGAATCACAGCAGCTTGTGCAATCTAGCAACTTTATCACATGAGAGTAGTAATTCTAAATCTCTGAAGTTGAAATGGAGGAAATTTGAAAGGTTGGCAAGTCAAGTTGGTGGAGCAAGGAATATCTTTTGTGAACTGTTCGGTGATCGGAAGGCTAATAACACCTTTTGGTTGGATAGTTCCTCCATAGACAAGGTCTATTTCTCACACAAAGATGATATTTTCTATTCATTTCAGCTTTCTTATTGTTTCATGCATACTGTTTCAGATTGAGTTCATTTGTTTTATGAAATTATTTATACACTAAGGGCCTGTTTGATTGGCCATTTTTTCCATTGGAAAATGGCCATTTTCCACCCAAATTCCAGTTTTTGGGGTGTTAGATTGGCCAAATTTTCCATGGAAAATGTTTTCCATATTCCAGTCACGTGACCCTCAATTCCCACTTTTGCTGGAATTGATTTTCCTGTTGGGGGGGAGGGGGTTGGATTTCATTTTCCATGGAACCACACACGGAGAGCACACAATTGCTTCCTCTTCCACCACCACCCACAAACGGAGAGTAGTGAAGATCGACGGTTGCAGTGGCCATCAGCGATGGTGGTGGCGGCGATGGTCGCTGCAACTGGCGATGGGGGGAGGCAGGGAGAAGAACTGGGTTTGGGATGGGGAGAGAGAGAGAGAGAGAGAGCGAAGCTTATTGAGATGGGCAGCGAAGCTTATCGTTGCAATCGGCGATGGCGTCCGGTCGACGAATGCCTCATCGACCTCATCTCCTTCCTCTGGTGCCTTCTTATTCTCCAAGTTCCGATGGGAGAAGACAGCAATGGCGGCAATGCTTTCTCCAGCGATGGTGGCGATGGGAGAAGGTAGGTTCTCCGGGTCTTGTGTTGCTGGATCTCTCCATTCTCCAGCAATGGCGGCAATGGGGGGAGGCAGGGAAAAGAATTGGGTTTGGGAGGCAGGGGGGGAGAGAGAGAGAGATGGGAGAAGGTCAGGAGGAGACTGGGGTGGGTTTGGGAAGAAAATTCCATAGAAAAATAATTGCAATCAAACACTTTTAATTGATAATTTCCATGTAAATAATTTCTAGGCAATTGAATTGCCTAGAACTTATTTTCTTTCCATGCAAGTTCCATGCTTGCAATCAAACGCACCCTTAAGTTATGATACTGTTGAAATATTCAAGATAAACCGAAGCTAACAACCAGTCGAGATCAAGATCAAGATAATCCTAAGTGATAGATTGTTTGATGATTATTTGATTGTTTGCAATCAAACGCACCCTTAATTTAGATTGTTTGATGATTGTTTGATGATTATTTGATTGTTGTGTTTCCATATTGTACTTGTTGGTTTCACCATGTCAACTAAGTTATGGAACACAACTATATCAATTATCTTCATTCACCACCATCTCATGAAATTTCTCCATGTGAAGATGGTGTTCAAACTTCATTTTATCATTACTCCGCCAGGGGATATTATCTACTGTCGGTCCCAAGCCCGGATAAAGGAGGAGGGTTGTGTTAGGTAGCCGACAGCCAACGTAAAACCTAGTCGGATCCAAATATGAATTCTAGACAAACTATCTGTTGGAATGTAACCCACATAGAAGTCTAGAATTCATGTAGCCAACCCCACATAGTGGGATAACGACTGGATATGTTGTGTTGTTGTTGTTGTTAGATTATTTCAGTTTTACCTTTATATTTATCTTTGTGTTTTTATCTTCTTGTTGTATTTAAATTAATGTAATCTAGTCCTAGATAGTAGGAATGTAATCTAGTCCTAAAATATAGGAGAATTCTTAGGAACCTCTTATGTATAAATTTTATCATTGACATCAATAAAATTATAAGGAATACCGGTTCCTTTTCTCAACATGGTATTAGAGCTTGCAAATCCAAGCCTGTTTTTCTAAGAAATCGGTGCCTTCATTGCACGATTTTGTTTTTTCAGTGCCTTCATTGCATTGTGCCCTAATAGCACCCGGGTTTTTCCTGCCGTTCCACACATTTTTTTTCATCCTTCTGTTCTTCCTTCAACATCAGCGAATCCATGTCAGAAACATCAGCAAACCCATCGTCTTCACCTACTATCATCATTGGAGAAAATACTGCAGTAGACCAACCTTCTCCTCTCACGGGCGAACTACCAAGTATTCATCAATCCTATTAGCTAGATGGTAGGAATTTTCTTCAATGGTCGCAGCTAATCAAAACCCTTCTTAAAGGCCGAGGAAAGAGAACCCACCTCACTGGGAATCCTCCACCAGAAACTGATCCAAGCTTCAGCGCATGGGATGTGGAAGACTCTCGCATCATGTCGTGGCTATGTAGCACCATACAACCAGACATCAGCAGGAACTTTATGTTCCTTAGTACTGCTCGAGCAGTTTGGGAGACCGTTTATCAGACTTACTCAAAGGCCAAGGACGCATCTGTGATCTTTGATGTCAAAACAAAGATCAATGGTTCAAAGCAAGGTCATCTAACAATCATCGAGTATTATAATCTGATGCTAGGCCTATGGTTAGAGCTTGATCAATACCAATCTATAAAGATGGTGTGCCAATCGGATACTACTACTTTCAATCAAATTCTTGAAAGAGACCAGATAGTAGAGTTCCTAGCCGGCTTAAATCCCGAGTTCGATCAGGTAAGGGTTCAAATTCTTGGTAAGGATAAATTACCTAGCCTAAATGAGGTGTTTGCTATTGTTAGAAGTGAAGAAAATAGGAGAGGAGCTATGCTTGGTGGATCCAATATGGAAGGATCAGCACTCCTCTCCAACAACAGATCATGGAAGCAGTCAACCAATCGAAATAAATCCGGACGAGAAGGGCAGTGGTGTACCTTCTGTAATAAGCCGAGGCATACTAAGGAGACTTGCTTTAAGTTGCATGGAAAGGAAGCAGTCCTCAATAAACTTGGTGGATTCAAGAATATAAGGACTCAAGGTCCTCCGCAAAACTACCCTCAAAGCTATCTTTCAAACAAAGAACAAGAGGGAGAAGTAGAAAAAGAAGAAAGGCCGAGTGTTGGAACTGGTATGGACTTCAGTCAGCTCAATAAAGAAGAAGTTTATAAGCTGAAGGAATTTCTAAAAACCATTCAAGATGGAGGGGGATCCTGCTCTATGGCTCAACAAGGTAAACAAATCAGTTTTACTCATTCTTTAGCCTCCAAAACTGGTAGGAATAACACTTGGATCTTGGATTCAGGAGCTACTAACCATATGGCACCAAATTTCCAGTTTTTTGATACTTATGAGCCTTTTACATCATCCAAACAGATCACTATTGCCGATGGAACCACAATTCCCATTAAAGGAAAAGGAAAAGTTATCTTCGGTCCAAATTTGTCAATCAATCCAGTCCTTTATGTACCAGATTTAACTCTTAGCCTTATTTCTATAAAACAACTCACTCAAGACCTCAATTGCAATGCTGTTTTCTCTCCATATGTGTGTAGATTTCAGGACATGGACACGGGGAGGACGATTGGTGTGGCTAAAGAGCAACATGGGTTGTATATCTTACAAGGGGGGAGCGCTAAGCCTAAAGATCAGTTGCAGGCAGCCTACTCAACCCAGAAAACAGCCTTTGACCGAGCTGCCATTTGGCTTCATCATCTTCGACTAGGTCATCCTCCTTTTAGTTTAGTGAAAGAAATGTTTCCTACTTTGTTTAAAACTCTTAGTCCTAGCAATTTTCAGTGTGATGTGTGTGTTATGGCCAAACATCATAGAACCTTTTATTCAATTGGCAATAAACTATCATCTAGACCTTTTGATTTGATTCATTTGGATGTTTGGGGTCCTTCAAGAATTTTAAATCAGTCGGGGGCCAAGTGGTTCATTTCATTCATAGATGATTGTACTAGGATGTGTTGGGTTTTCCTTTTAAAAGATAAAGCTAGTATTGGGACTGTTCTCCCTTACTTTTGCAAAATGGTTCACACACAATTTGGAACTAAAATTAAAAAATTTAGGACAGATAATGCAAGGGATTATTTCAATGCTCATTTACATCTCTTCTTCCAAAACGAAGGAATTGTCCATGAATCTTCATGCATCGACACTCCACAACAAAATGGAGTGGCTGAGAGGAAGATGAGGCATCTTTTGAATGTCACTCGAGCCCTTCTTCATCATCATAATACTCCTAAATATCTATGGGGGGAGGCAGTCTTGACAGTCACTTATGTCATTAATAGAGTCCCATCCAAGATCCTTGACAATCAAAGTCCTTTCCAAAGTCTAACCGAATTTTTCCCAGACCTGAAACTACACTCTCCATTGCCTCTTAAAGTTTTTGGATGTGTATGTTTTGTTCACATACCTAAAGTCCATAGAGACAAGTTTGATCCTAGAGCAAAAAGATGTGTCTTCACAGGATATTCTCTAACCCAAAAAGGATACAAGTGTTATGATCCTATCTCCCGGAAAGTCTATATTTCTAAGGATGTCACCTTCATTGAGTCTCAATCCTTATTTGATTCCCAGCCTAAGGGGGAGCATACTCAACTAGAAAATATGGATAATTTCTTTCCAGATTTTCTTCCAGAACTCCCTACTTCCACAAATGATTCTATCCATCATTTCCCTAAGATTTTTTCACCAAATAACACTGATTCAAACCAGCAGCTGACAACCAACAGATACAAAGGCTCACCCTATGTGTATAAGAGAAGACAACCTAATGATGATCTTCAGTCCACACTAGTTGCAGCCCCTAATCCAAGACTAGAAGAGCACACATTTGACGAACAAAACATCAGCCAAATAGACTCAGAATTCCTTGATCTGGACCTGCCTATTGCCCTCTGAAAAGGGGTCCGAACATGCACCAAACATCCCGTTGCAAATTTTTTATCCTACCATCGCCTTTCTCCTACCTATAGAAGCTTCCTAACAACCCTAGATGCTAGTGTTATTCCAAAATCAGTGGAAGAGGCACTAAAGGATCCAAATTGGAAAGAAACCATGGTAGAAGAGATGAGGGCCTTGAAAAAGAATCAAACTTGGGAGGAGGTGACTCAACCCAAGGGAATTAAACCAGTGGGCTGCAAATGGGTCTTTAATTTGAAATACAAAGCTGATGGTACTCTTGAGAGATACAAGGAAAGGCTAGTAGCCAAGGGTTATACACAATCCTATGGGATTGATTATCTTAAGACTTTTGCTCCAGTAGCAAAAATGACAACAGTACGAGTCCTCATATCATTAGCAGCAAATTTGGGGTGGAAACTACAACAACTAGATGTTAAAAATGCATTCTTGCATGGGGATTTAGAGGAAGAAGTATTTATGGAATTACCCCTTGGATTTTCTCATAACAAAGAAGGGCAAGTGTGTAGATTGAAGAAAGCATTATATGGACTTAAACAGTCTCCACGAGCATGGTTTGGGCGATTTTCTACAGCAATGCATAAAATGGGATACCGGCAAAGCCGAGGGGACCACACCCTCTTCCTAAAACACACGAACGATAAGGTAACTGCTCTATTAGTTTATGTTGATGATATTGTTGTGACAGGAAATGATGAAGCTGAGCAAGAAGACCTAAAGAAAAATCTAGCTAAGGAATTTGAGATTAAAGATTTTGGAAGGCTAAAATATTTCTTAGGCATTGAGGTGGCCTATTCTCAAAAAGGGATCTACCGATCTCAGCGTAAATACACTCTTGACTTATTGACTGAGACTGGATTGCTAGGAGGAAAGGGAGCTCAGATTCCAATAGATTCAAACATCAAGCTACAAGAAAATTACTTGGGAGAAGCAATAGATATAGGGCAGTTCCAAAGGTTGGTAGGAAAACTGATATATATCTCACATACTAGGCCGGACATAGCATTTGGAGTAAGCCTAGTAAGTCAATTCATGCACAACTCCAATGAGGAACACATGAACGCAGTAAGGAAAATTCTTCATTATTTGAAAGCTACACCAGGCAAAGGCATTCTCTTTACACCAGGAGCTGGTCTAAAAATTCAAGGGTACACGGATGCAGATTATGGAGGTTCTTTGGTTGATAGACGTTCTACAACTGGGTACTACATGTTCCTAGGAGGAAATTTGGTGTCTTGGAGGAGTAAGAAACAAGGAGTAGTAGCACGGTCAAGTGCTGAGGCAGAATTCAGAACTATGGCTCTTGGTGTGTGTGAACTTTTGTGGCTGAAGATTATCCTAGAAGATTTAAAGATTCAAATACCATATCCGCTTGAACTGCTATCCGACAACCAATCAGCAATCAATATTGCTTATAATCCGGTGCAACACGACCGAACCAAGCACATTGAGATTGACAAGCATTTCATTAAAGAAAAACTAGAATCTGGGCTGCTACAAATCTCCTATGTTTCAACTAATCAACAGGTGGCAGATCTTCTCACTAAAGGATTGCCTATTAGGAAATTTGATGTCCTAGTAAGCAAGCTGGGAATGGAAGACATCCACTCACCAGCTTGAGGGGGAGTGTTGAAATATTCAAGATAAACCGAAGCTAACAACCAGCCGAGATCAAGATCAAGATAATCCTAAGTGATAGATTGTTTGATGATTGTTTGATTGTTTAGATTTGTTTAGATTATTTCAGTTTTACCTTTATATTTATCTTTGTGTTTTTAGCTTCTTGTTGTATTTAAATTAATGTAATCTAGTCCTAGATGGTAGGAATGTAATCTAGTCCTAAAATATAGGAGAATTCTTAGGAACCTCTTGTGTATAAATTTTATCATTGACATCAATAAAATTATAAGGAATACCGGTTCCTTTTCTCAACAGATACATGTAGCTTTTACTATCAGAATTTGATATATATATGTGTGTGTGCGCGTGCGTGCATATATCTAATGCATATTTGTAGTTATTAAACCAATATTTTCCAAGCGGAGGAGACATTGCAGAGACTTTGCATGTATCTTGTATTTCTACATTTTAACAGAAAATACTCCTCAATTGGAGGAGATATTGTGAAAAATTTGCACTTGGCATAAAGTGGTTGATCCATGACAGTGTAAAATGCATGTTGAAACGTTTGGGAAGAAATATGTTTCTACATGTGCATGTATATGTCCTAAAGGAGGTCAAATATAAATAAAAGAACAAAGAGATCCATGTTTTCTCTGTTGACTTGAAAAAGAAAATGAGGATTGGTAAGGCCCAGGAATGTGGTGTTGTTTAGGAAAGAGACTAATGAATAATATGTTTTGGTAATTATCAATTATGTATATTGACGTTTTTAATGGAGCCATGGCTAGTATAAGGCCTTTTTTTTTGGGGGGGGGGGGTGTTGCTGGTGGTCCTGATGATGGTAAGCTGACCCCAGATATCAACATCAGTATTTTATTGTTACACTGGTTGTTGTGAACTTCTTACTCATTGTTAATGCACCAAAGTCCTTGGTCTCACCATAAATTTCCACTCCTTTTAAACCACTTACTACAATTATTATGATTACAAGAAGGCTTGGTAGAATACCTTTAGTATTCAGAATAGAGGTCTTTTAACCTTCAATCCCACCTCCCCCAATCATGTCCTCGTTTTATCAATTTGGTTCATTAATAATGGGACGAATTTTGGTGTATAGTTAAGATAATATTGGGATGAATTTGGTGCATAGTTAAGAAACTAAGGGGTTGTTTAGTTGTGGAAAACTAATTTTCAATCTAGAAAATTGGAGCACTTGTTCGAAAAAAAGAGTGCAAGGGTTTCGTTTTCTATAAGAGTAACTTGTGTGACGGTTTTTGTACTTGTGTGCGGGTTTGCTTTTCTTGTGTTGCTAAGAGTAACTTGTTGGAGAGCAGTGTTTTTCAAATCTCCATTTTCTGTTCAGAAAATTGTTGTATTTGATCAAGTTTTCTAATTCCCAGAAAACTGGGGCTGTTTTCCAAAACTAAACAACCCCTAAAGGTCTTTGATGATTTCCAAATTTAAAAAGATGGTCAGAAGCCCATCTTTCTGATAGCCAATTCTGAAATTCACAGTGCTTGTTTTCATATTATAATTGTTTTAGCTGCTATTCCTCTCTCTCTCTCTCTCTTCCCCCCCCCCCCCTCTCTTTGTGTGCGAGTACATGTGTGCCTTTTTTCTTTCTTTGGGTTGTAACAAGTATGGATTGACTTGATGGGGACAAGATATTATTACACTGTTACGTGCTATGCTGTATTCTCATACTTTTGTGGTACTCAAATGTGTTCTCCAGATGTGCCATCTTATATAAGTTTTGGAAAACAATGTCTTCTTTTGCAGCAAAGGATTGTGAAAAGAGATTAATTTAGCTATGAGGCAAAAATAACTTATGGCCAGTCATAAAATTTTATTTGTTTATTGATTGTATTGTGAGGACTGGATAGTGTTGTCAATTGGTAAAGAGGGAACGATATTAAAGAAATCTAGATATGGGTAATTTAACTTTTCAGAGTATTTTATAATTCATTAATGATACAAGCATGACTTTGACAATGCAATTCTTTCTACAAATTGATGCTGGAGAAAATTCAAGATGATTGAAGTAATTGATGGTGATAAAGAGGAATGGATTGGATTGGCAGGGCTAATTGGGAAGATATTTAGCATGGTTAATGCCAATAAGTTGTGGTGATTAGGTCTGAGGCTTTATGTTTTTTTCTTTATTTTTATAGTTTTTCTTTTAGCTTTTCTGTCTGTTTCCCTTTTCGAAGTGGCAAGGAATCACAGAATGAACTTGGACTGCTTGGATTTGGAAACTGCAGATGATCAAAAAATCATATTACATATTTATTTGTACTTAATGGTATTTCTTTTTTGTGTGATATTGTTTTTTGGATCCATGGCAAATGGGAGAGGATTAGTTGTCTCCAAGAACTTGATATAGGTTTACAGAAGTGCATCAAGTGTTCTTAATGAATTGATACAAAACCAGGCTTACTTTTGTGAAGGCTATTTGATATAATTTCATCTATATTTTTCATATAAAACTGTTGGATGCATAATTTCATTGGTGCTTTATAGATTTAGTTATGTATTTTCAAGCTTCATGCTTCAATATCTGGATACGTATATGTTATATCTATAGATCATACATTTTATTGAAGTCCTTCTTAGGAGGATTCTTTTTTCTTTTTGCTTGCTTTCTGGTACTCTGGATGACTAGAGTAAATGTTACCCTCAAAAGGCAATTTGGAGGTTGGGAATGCCTTCCCGGGGTGGCCTTTGTTTGGATGGCTTCTTATGGTTTTAACTTGGGATAATTGTGGTGGAGCAGTAGATTGTACTGGCTTGGTTGCGCATGTATGTGTGTGCAGTTTGATGCCTTCTTCTGTCCATTTTTGGTATTTAGTATGTGATTTTGTTTTTCATTCTGGAGTGTAGTGTGTACTGCTAGTCCTAGCAAGAGTTGGAGCACAGGCCTTGTGCCTTTGGCTTTTCAATCCTTATTGTGTGATGTGTTGGTATGACAGGAGCAACAGTCTTTTGTAGTAGTTAGCAATTTAGTATCATATTTTTGCTTAAAGAAACCACTCTCTTTTCTCTATTTTTGTGGTTGAGGGATGTCATTCTGTTTAGTTTTGATTCTTTTGTGGTTTCTGATTTGATCTGTATGTTCCTGTAGATAAATTGGCTTTTTATTTGAAATTTCCTTTTCCTTGTACAGGGTTTACCCTGTTATGGCTTTATGATTTACAACAACGATCATAAAAAAGAAACTGTTAGGATGTTATGCCTTAATCCCACTCAGTGGCTTTGGGACCATGTGATATTGTTACCAATAAAAAAGAAAATGTTAGGAATGTATGCTACTGCATGAAGTGTAATCCTTTACAGAGGTCTAATCTGAACTCAAGCTGACAAATTGTCAAATTGAATTAAGGTGGATGTTCTTTTACCTAGTAGTATATCTGTAACTGGACATGATCCAAGTTTCATGCTATTTCAGTAAAGCTCATCATAGTTTTTATATTTTGTGATTTTGGAAGTGTAACTCTATTATTTTGTCCAGAGAAGAGCACGGTTTTCATTTATGGGAGGTAAAGGTGGCTCTCTCTGGAGGCAAATCACATTCAGACTGTCAGATCAAAGGTTTGGATAAAAGACAAAATGGATTCTGTAGACTCTTAATTTGGAGAACTTGCTGCTGTCATTTCTTCTCACTTTTTTGCTAAGAAATGGAACTTCTAGAATATGATATGTGTAGCTTGTCTATTTCAGCAAGGCCACATGTGGAGGTGGTGGGGGATATCTGTTTACTGAAGATGCTCAGGGAAATACCTGTAGCTCGTATTTAGAAGATGGTTTCTTGGATTTTCTAGATAAGGTATTCAGAAAACATTATTCTGATTGCTATATGCCACTCTGCTTTTCTCATTCATGAACGTGGGCGCATCTCAGTCTTGACAAGAACTTAAGATCACTAGGCCTATTTACTGCGGTTTAACATGATCTTCTCAGGGAAAAAATTGTTATAAGAAGTGGTGCTTGTAGGTACATGTCTTGGAGATAGCCGAATCCTTGACTTGCAATGATGTTTCTAATGAAATAGATGATTTGTTTTAAGACAATATGAATATCCGAAGTTAGTCCTGTAGACAGACATAATTTAGAAGAACTGTGAGCATTCTTTACTTCTGACTTCTAAAGGTTGATTTTTTATGCACGGACCCTGTAGACAGACATAATTTAGAAGAACCGAGTATTCTTCACTTCTGACTTCTTAAGGTTGATTTTTTATGCACGGACCATCTTAATTTCACTCTTCCGTATGTGCTTAATTGTCATACGAGAATTATTATATTTGTCGTGCGACTGATTTATGCAATTCTAGGTGTGTTGTTGCATTCTAAGATCTCCTTTGTTCTGTTACTCCTACCACATGACACAATTACTCTATACTTCATGGGAGAATTGTGTTTCGTCTAGGATGCAATGCCATCATTGCTTTAACTGGATTATAGTTGTGTTGTCCCTTGCACAGTAAAACTTATACCTTTCAATCAGTCTCAAGCTGGTTTAGTGATAAAGAAAAAATGGGGAGGTAGAGTGTTAACCAACTTCAGATTATTCTCTATTGCACACATGTTTAACATATGTTTGTGGCCTAGGATTTCTGTTAAATGAACTTGAACGCAACATTTATTAGTGTCATAACAGTTGTTCATTAGGAAGAACTTTGCCTTATTTTTGGTATGCTCAGAAAGATCTATTTTCATAACTATCTCTTGTCTTAACCAGGAGCTCCAGTCTTTTTCTTATGAACAGAAGGATTTTCAAGGGCTGCCATTTGATTTTCATGGTGGATATGTTGGTTACATAGGGTATGCTTTATTTTTTGTTAAAGAGAACAATTTTCAATTTACTCTTTCCAACTGGCCATTCCCTATGACACATTATATTAATGCATGCAATTCTTTATTTTTTCTTTTAATTGTCTCATATTCTTTACCTCACTTATTCTTCAAGGACCTAATCTTTGCAAGCACGCTAGATGATCATTATTGACCTTAAGACAACTGATTTTCAATTGAGAGCTATTGTGATTTTATTTTTTAAAACCAAAATGGGTAGTAGAGAGAGGAGACCATAATAGTCTCTACTCACCCAGAAATTAGATGGAAGGATGTGAATCTCCAATGGGTTTAAGCTGTAGCTTGACTGCAGCCCTATTAGGAGTAGGTGAATCCAATAGCCCCGACGTGATAGAAAATAGGAAATATCAACAATCCATAAAATTTTTGTGGAAGAAAATAAAGTTGGACTTTCCAACCATACATTTAAACATGGACAAGATGCATAGATATCAAATACCATAAATTATAAGGACCGTTTGGATGAGCTTTCATTTTTTGTTTTCATTTTCATTATTTTGACTATAAAATTAGAATATGGCATTTGGTTGCTTGTTTTTTTTTTCTTCAAAAAATTTTGAAAACAAGTAAAAATGTTTTTGCAATTTTCATTTCTTTCCCCTCCTTTCCTCATTGCTGGCCACCAAATTATTGCTGGAGGGGTTGGCAACAAGCCTATTATGCCGGCATTGCCTCTTGCTGCAACTCTGATGGAAGTTGCAAATATCCAAATTGTTTGGGAGTTGCTGTGCATGTTGGTGACTCACAAGAGGCCTCCAAAGCTCCAATTGCTGGTGTTAGGGGTAGGGAGAAAAAAATACCAAAAAAAAAAAAAATATCTATATCAAATACAAACTGAAAGCAAAAACTAAGTTGTCAAACATGCCAAGTTTGCATTTTTTTCAAATGAAAATGAAAATTGAACAAAAAAGCTGAAATTGAAACTGAAAATTGTAAACACTAAACTGAAAGCTGTGTCTAATGGTTCCTTAGAATTTGGTAACCCATTTTAGTAAAAAGGGCAAAAAGGAAAAGATGGTTTATTTCAGGTTTACTTGGAAATGCTTTGTTTGTTTGTCTTTTATGTACTTAATAGATGTGTGGATGTGCTTTATGTGTATCCCATTTCGCAAAAAAGACAAAAAGGAAAAGCTGGTTTATTTCGGGTTTACTTGGAAATGGTTTGTTTGTCTTTATGTACTTAATAGATGTGTGGAAGTGCTTTATGTGCCATATATGCCCTTGGAACAATGTGTTTGTTGCTATTCAAGTATTTTGAGGTTTTCTTTTTCTTCTTTTTGGTTCATGTCCTGAACTAATACTAACAAAAGCACTGCAATTTTTAACTTTCTTCCATGATGAATAAAAAAATGCTATCACAAAAGGAAAAGGAATATAAAACCTCAAGAGTTCTTTAGCAAAGGAGCATATTGAAACATTAACCCTTAGAGAGGGGTAATCTTATCTTCTATATTATTACTGTTAGAAATCCAGAAATTTTTCCTATAATTGTTTCTTTCCTAAAATATCTCTATTTCCTTATTTCTAGAGTTTCCTTTTTAGGATAAGAATATGTTTTCTTATTGGTATTGTTTCCTTTATTTTTTCTTCCTTAATTGAGTTAACCAAACCCAAGTGGAAAAATAATACTTTTCTGTATTATATTGTATTACTGTACTCTGTACACTATATATTTATTACAAGTGTGGATCCCAATTTAGGCAACCAATCCCAAATAATTAGGGATTGGTCAACTCAATCAAGGAAGAATAAATAAAAGAAACAATACCAATAAGGAAACATAATCTTATCCTAAAAAGTAAACACTAGAAATAAGGAAATAGAGATATTTTAGGAAAAAAACAATTATAGGAAAGATTTATGGATTTTCTAACACTCCTCCTTAAGTTGGTGAGTGGATATCATCTATTCCCAACTTGCTAATGGTCTCCTGAATTCTTAACACCAGTAGTCCCTTGGTTAAGACACCGGTCATTAGTTGGAGTGTAAGGAGTACTAATCAATCCACAATCAAGCTTTTCCTTTATGAAGTATCGATCTACTTCAATATGTTTGGTTTGATCAAGTTGAACTAGATTGTGAGCAATATTGATGGCTGACTTGTTGTCACAATAAAATCTAGTAGTCCTTTCTTGCTTAACTTTGAGATCTTCAACAATGATCTTAAGCTATAGAAGTTTGCATACTCCATTTACTATTGCTCTAAATTCAGCTTTTGCATTAGATCTAGCAACCACACTTTGTTTCTTACTTCTCCAAGTTACTAAGTTCCCTTTTAGAAAAGTGTAATAACTTGATGTGGACCTTCTATCTGTGAGAGACTTAGCATAATTAGCATCGGTATAGGCTTTAATAATGAACTTGGTACCTTTCTTAAATAGGATACCTTTCCTTGGAGATGCCTTAAGATAATGGAGGATTTTGAAGACTGGTTGCATATGCTCTTCCCTAGGGGTCATGCATGAATTGACTTACCACTCCAATTACATAAGCTATGTCCAACCTTGTATGGGATAGATATATAAGTCTATGCACTAGTCTCTGATGTCTTCCTTTATTAGTCACACTACTCTTTCCTTTCCAGTTATTTTGTAGTTTGGATCGATAAGAGTACTTTCTGTCCTGTTATTGAGACTTCTAGTTTCTTTTAGGAGATCCAAAATGTACTTTCTTTGAGATGTAAAGATGCCCTTCTTAGGATAGGCCACCTCAATACCAAGAAAGTATTTGAGCTTGTTGAGGATCTTGATCTCAAATTCTTGGGCTAGACACTTCTTGAGAGACTCTTGTTCAACTTTATCATTTCCAGTCATAATTATATCATCAATGTACACCAAAGGGGCACTAACCATACCTTGGCCCATTCCAAGCATTACTTTTGTGAATCTTCCAATCAGGCTCTTGGGGATTGTTTGAGACCATACAAAGCCTTTTTTAGTCTACACATTTGATTAGCTCTAAAATTCTTGTCAAGACCTGGTGGAGGCTCCATAAAAACTTCCTTTCTAGCTCCCTGTGTAAGAATGCATTCCTCACATCGAATTGCTTCAAACACCAATTAAAATTAGTTGCAGGGGAGAGCAACACTCATATCGTATTCATTTTTGCTACTGATGCAAACGTCTCTTGGTAATCAACTTCATAAGTCCAAGTGTAACCTTTAGTAACCAGCCTTGCCTT